>CM063170.1:97651251-100535001 GCA_031835075.1 Saguinus oedipus | reverse complement strand
GCATTGAGCTGAGATTATGCAATTGCACTCCAGCCTGGGCAACAAGAGTGAAATTCTGTCTCAAAAAGAAAAAAAAGATGTTTATCGCTCTCATTTGAGGCTATGTATTTCATTTGATTAATGTATATATAATAATAGCCCACAGGATGCAGTGGCTCAGGCTGTAATCCCAGCTACTTGGGTGGCCAAGGCATGAGAATTGCTTGAACCCAGGAAGCACAGGTTGCAGTGAGTCAAGATTGTACCACCACACTCCAGCCTAGGCGACAGAGAGACTGTCTCAAAAAAACGAAAAAAAAGATGCACATTGCCTACAAGGTATAATAAAAATACCACATGGAATAGAAATTCATCGATAATAATTAATACAAATAGTTATCAATTGGAGGCCGAATATGCTGCATATATTATTTCAATCCTCCTGACAATCCTCCATTAGTCGTTTTATAAATGAAATCTCATTTCATGCACATTGCAACAAATGTCCATGGGCAAATAAATCTTTGCAACCAAGAAGCATGTAGCTCTCTGAATTTACCTAGGTTAGGTCAAAGCTATAAAGAAGCATCAGATCGAATGCGGTCACTACCATCTTTGCCCCAACACCATTAGCGCTTGCAAGGAGCATCCAAAATCAAGCGCCCTTCAACATCCAGTCAGGTGACTTGCAAAAGAGAATTCATGTTTTGCATTCAGCTGAAAATACACCACTCCTTCTCCTTTTCTCCTCTTCCACATTCTTTATGTACATCCTGTTTATTGGGCCATAACTTTCCTTAGGGCAGCATTTCTCAAGGTGTGTGTGTGTGTGTGTGTGTGTGTGTGTGTGTGTGTGTGTGTGTGTGTGTGTGTGTGTGTGTGTGAGAGAGATTTTGCTCCCAGGGGACATTTGTCAATATCTGGAGACATATTCAGTTGTCATGTGTGTGTCTGTGTTTGGGGGGGATTGCGGGCTGCTGTGCTATTGGCATCTAGTGCATAAAGGCCAGAAAATGCTGCCAAGTCCCCCATCCCAGCCAAACAAAGAATTATCCCACCCAAAATGTCAATAATGCTGAGAAAACATGCTTTAGACTCCAAGAAGGAATTTCTTTGCAACAATAGCACATGCCCATAGGCGGTCAGCAACCACGTGCCGATCTTTTTTCTCTTTTTTGAGACAGAGTCTCGCACCGTTGCTCCTGCTGGAGTACAATGGTACAATCTCAGCTCACTGCAACCTCCACCTTCTGGGTTCACATGATTCTCTTGCCTCAGCCTCCTGAGTAGTTGGGATTACAGATGCACACCACCACACCTGGCTATTTTTTTGAATTTTTAGTAGAGACACGGTTTCACTATGTTGGCCAGACTGGTCTCAAACTCCTCACCTCATGATCCGCCTAACTTGGCCTCCCAAAGTGCTAGGACTACAGGCATGAGCCACCACGCCTGGCCTCCTGCCTGATCTTAAAACAAGAGCCCAGCTCCATTGAGTGCAGGCTGATATATCTGCAGTGGGAGGCAGTACTGGAGGAAAGAAGAATTTCAATCAGCCTCACTATCACAGTGACCCAAAAGGTGTCTCATCAAGATGAAGAAATACAGTTCAAGTCAAGCAGACATCAAGCTCATGCCTATTCTTTGCAAGAAATTTCTCACTTGGCTCTTCAAATAGTTTAGATATTTGTTCCTGCCCATAATAACATGTAATCCCCAGCGCTGGAGGTGGGTCCTGGTGGGAGGTGTTTGGACGGTGGGGGTGGATTGCTCATGGCTTGGTGCTGTCTTCGTGATGAGTTCTTGCAAGATCTGGTCGTTTAAAATTGTGTGGCACCCCCACTCTCTCACATGCTCCTGCCATGTGAAGTGGCTGCTTCCACTTCCCCTTGTGCCATGAGTAAAGGCCTCCCTGAGGCCCCCCGAGAAGCTGAGCAGATGTCAGCACCATGTTTTCTGTACAGCCTACAGAACTATAAGCCAATTAAACCTCTTCTCTTTAGAACTTTCTCAGCCTCAGGTGTTTCTTTACAGCAATGGAACAACTACCTAATACAGCTCTTTACTATCTGAACGGTGGGTATCTTTCTGGGCCAAACCTATGGTCTACACCACAATGGAATGTATAGGTCAAAGGCTCAGACAGGATGGTCATCTCCCAGGGCCAAGCCCGGCTCTGCCCGCCTCCCTCCTCCCGCAATCCTGCCCGATCTGCTGAGGGTACAGAAACTGTCCAGGCAACTTTTTTTGATCTGGATTTCTCATCTCCAAGTGATCCTCCTCTTCCCAAATGAAACCTAGGCATGCTAGGTAATATACTTTTTTTTTTTTTTTTTTTGAGGTGGAGTTTCGCTCTTGTCTCCCAGGCTGGAGTGCAATGACACGATCTTGGCTCACTGCAACGTCCACCTCTTGGGTTCAAGTGATTCTCCTTCCTCAGCCTCCTGAGTAGCTGGGATCACAGGCATGCACCACCACATCCAGCTAATTTTTGTATTTTTAGTAGAGACAGGGTTTCACCATGTTGACCAGGCTGGTCTTGAACTCCTCACCTCAGGTGATCCGCCTGCCTTGGCCTCCCAAAATGCTGTGATTATAGGCGTGAGCCACTGCACCCAGCCCATGCTGGGTAATATACTACTACTGCACACTTAAAGAGTTGGCAACAGCATGTGCAAACATCACTCCATGGCCCTGGAAAATAGCCCAGAGGAGGCACCTCTGCTCACAATCTATAGGTGAGGAAAGGCAGAGTGAGTTTCCCCAGGTTACACAGCCAAGGGGATGTAGGAGGGCTCCAAAGCTGTGCTCCTGCCTCTGCGGTTCAGGATGCTTTCCATTCCATTATGTATCCGCAAGGAAGACCTGGGAGTACCCAAGAGTGCCTATTTCATCATCTGTTATTCATGCGACAGGGAGTGGAGACACAGGCAGCTGTAGGAATGGCCCTGTGAGAGGAGATTGTATAGTCCTAGAAAAAGACTGAATGGAAGACCATGGTGTAGCAGAAGCCATTCCGACAATGACAGATTCAAATACCAAAATGGATCTTTTTCAAGAGCTAAATTCAATTCAAGATCACAGTCCAAGTCCCAGCCCAAGAAAGAAATGAAGGCTAAATCCTGTTGTAGGCTGGCATCTCACACCAAAACTAGAGGCATCTCTAAAAACAGATTCCAAAACACATTAGAACTCTGGCTCAAGATATGAAAAGGAATCAAGGGAAAAAGGACCACCTAGATCCAAATCTCAGTCAAGATCAGTCTAGGTCAGGTCAAAATCTAGATCAAGGTCTTGGACTAGTCCTAAGTCCCGTGGCCACTGGCAGCATAAACCATGATCATTTTTAGGCATGTATCATTCACTCACCCATAGTTTAGTTTACTTAAATTATCAGGTATACAATGTTGCAATGATACTTAAAAAACACTTGTTAGTTTTCCCTGTACCAGGTAATGGTTACAATTAAAATGGTATATTGTTGAGAAGCGACTCTTTTTTTTTTTGAGACAGTCTTGCTATGTCGCCTAAGCTGAAGTGCAGTGGCATGATCTCAGCTCACCGCAACCTCCACCTCCCGGGTTCAAGAGATTCTCCTGCCTCTGCCTCCTGAGTAGCTGGGATTACAGGTGTGTGCCACCATGTCTGGCTAACCGGCTAATTTTTGTATTTTTAATGGAGACAGGGTTTCACCATGTTAGTCAGGCTGGTCTCGAACTCCTGACCTTCTGATCTGCCCACCTCAGCCTCACAAAGTGCCAGGATCACAGGCGTGAGCCACTGCACCCAGCCAAGAAGCCACTTTTACGAGTCCAGTTTGTTCAATGTTATGAACAGCTACTATTTTGTGGTGTCTCTGTATATTTCTGTAAAGATTCTAATTTTTTTATTATTGACAAATTCAGTGAAAAAAATGTTGGTTGACCATAATTTGCAACACTGTCTTATTAAAAATGAACTTTCATATCAGATTTGGTAGAACTGTTAACTTAGAAATGTAGCTTGTATTCTCACTCATAGGTGGGTGAGAAAAATGAGAATACATGGACACAGGGAGGGGGTCTACTACACACTGGGGTCTATTGGGGGGAATGGGGGAAGGACAGCTGGGGGGGAGCTGGGGTGGGATAGCCTGGAAATAAATGCCAAGTGTGGGTGAAGGGGAGGAAGGCAGCAAAACACACTGCCATGTGTGTACCTATGCAACTATCTTGCACGTTCTGCACATGTACCCCAAAACCTATAATGCAATAAAAATTTAAAAAATTAAAAAAAAAAATTTTATACAGGCAAAACACAAACAAAAAAAAAAAAAAGAAGAAAAGAAATGTAGCTTGCTAAGAAGACAGAATGACACAAAAGTGAGGTAGGAGCCACAGTACCACACAGTACCACTGACTGCCCAGACGCATTTAGGTTTGGGGTGCAATTTTCTATCTTGTCAAATGTCTAGGTCCATGAGAATTCTTTATGATGCAGTGTGGATTTGTTCTTTTGTTAATTCCACCATCCTGGGGAATGATGCCACTTGGATTACACAGTATTTTCAGGGAGATTGAGTCTTTGACTGAAACATGGAGGCTTCACTGCTTTTTACTGGTTCCCATAAATTTGTAACAAAGAAAACATCACAAAAGTTCACCTTAAAATTTGAGCAGGTTGATGATGGCCAGACAATTTTAAGGGGAGAAGAATGTTCTTATGTAGTTACCTAAAGTTTAAGGAGCATCATTGACCATAATATCACTTAGTTTTCTTACAGTTGTGAGAAGCAGGTAAACTGTTTAAAAGTAGGCTTTGTGTGTGTGTGCATAGTGTAAAAGAACAGAATTTTGTTGTTGTTGTTGTTGTTGTTGTTGAGATGGAGTCTCACTCTGTAGCCCAAGCTGGAGTGTAGTGGCGCCATCTCAGCTCATTGTAACCTCTGCCTCCAGGGCTCAAGTGATACTTGTGCCTCAGCCTCCTGAGTAGCTGGGAGTGCAGGTACACATCATCACACCCTGCTAATTTTTCGTGTTTTAGTAGAGACGGGGTTTCATCATGTTGTCCGGGGTGGTCCTGAACTCCTGAGCTCAGACGATCCTCCCACCTTGGCCTCCCAAAGTGCTAGGATTATAGATGTGAGCCATCACATCTGGCCAGCACTGAAATTTTGATGTTTACAGCACTGGGGCTATGCATTTGTACCAAAATTTGCCTGCCTCCTTCTGAGAGAGGCTTGCCTTTCACACCTCAGTTTATTTCATAAGAGGCAAGTTGAAAGACAACACTCTCAATCTAGGTGATTCTGTGGTGCCATGAAATGTAAAATAATTTTGGAAAAAGGATTGGTCAGTTTTAAGCAAGAGTCACATCTTTTGAGTTTTTGATTATCAGTGTAGTACCTGACTAAAAGAAGTAATACCCTCAACCATTTATACTTTCTAGTATTTCTCTGAAAGATCGCTTTGGGTTAAAAAGTGACTTGACATGTCCAATCTCGTTTCAGAAAAAAACAACAACTAGCATCTCAAAAAATCTCAGATTGCTTGCTCACAGATATAAGTAAGAATTATCATGGAGAAATGATCCCTTTTAGAAGACTACTTTTTTCAATTTTGGTTTTAGTAATCAAGGCTTTATCTATAAAGAACGAAATAGTGATTTTAAAATACTGTTTGTGGAATGTGTTTAAAGGATTGATTCTAGAACCTTTGTACATTTGATAGTATTTCTAACTTTCATTTCTTTACTCTTTGCAGTTAATGTTCCTGTTCTGCTATGTAATCATTTATATGCACATTTCTTGAATTTTTTAGATTTTCCTGGATGTGTAGTTTAAGCAACAGAAAGTCTATTTAAAACTGTAGCAGCGGGCCGGGCACGGTGGCTCACACCTGTAATCCCAGTACTTTGGGGGGTCATGGCAGGTGGATCACCTGAAGTCAGGAGTTTGCAACCAGCCTGGACAAGGTGAAACCCGTCTCTATTAAATTACAAACATTAGCTGGGTGTGGGGTTGGGCACCTGTAATTCCAGCTACGTGGGAGGCTGAGCGGGAGGAATCACTTGAGCCTGGGAGGCAGAGGTTGCAGTGAGCTGAGTTCGAACCACTGCACTCCAGGCTAGGCAACAGAGTGAGATTCTGTCTCAAAAAAAAAACCAACACACACACACACACACACACACACACACACACACACACACACACACTCAACTATAACAGTAGTTTGCAATTCTAGCAAAGAGAAAAGTTGTGGGGTTAAACTTTGTATTTTCTTTCTTACAGGAGCTTCTAGAAAGCCATTTTTGTATGTTCTTTTTAACAACCTTTAAAACACCAATGTTTGGATCAAAACAAGAACCAGCTTATTTTCTGCTTGCTGTAAATTAAGCAAACATGCTATAACTAAAACAAAATGAAAGATAAGAAGAAATCAGCTGCACAGAATGGAGAGGGTGGGAGGGCGTGGGGGCAGGAGAGGCTCTCTGTCCAGGCACTGGGAGAGCTCTAGAGCCAGTAACCCAGGGCGTGCTTGAGAAACCGCTTGACGGTTACCATGGCTGGCCGGAGGTGAGAGGGAGGAGCAGAGCGTGCGGTATGGGCAGGGGCTGCCTCACGCAAGGCCTTGAATTTTGCCTAAGAGCAATGGGAAACCAGCACTGGAAAGTTTTATGCAAAAGAGACATTGCTGCTGCGGAATACTCGGCTATGGTGAGAACCGTCTTGCGAAGAGCAATGTGAGGCTGTCCAGTCTGGAGGAAGCAGCCTTGCTTGGGGAGGGACGCAGTGCCCCTGGAGAGGAGAAGAAAAAATCAAGACGATACTGAGGTGGAGCAGATAGGGTTTGCTGATGGATGGGAAAGAGGGAGGAAGGAAGGCTGGGCTGTGTGTCTGAATTAAGCCCATTATTAAGGGATGCAATTTATGGAGATGAGGAAATCCAGAAACAGATTTGAGGGGAAGTAGAGTCCCATATACCAGCTCTGTAACCAATCTCTGCCTTTAAAATATCCTCATTCTTAGCCTCCTCATTATTAATAAATATTTATTGATGAAATACAACTGCAAGACACTGCTACTAAGACTTTTTTTTTTTCTTTTTTGAGACAGCTAAGACTCATTTTTTAAGAAACTGAAGATAGGAAAAGCAGAAAAAAAATGTGAAGCATTAGGCATAATTTAACTGCATTTGAGGTTGGCTTTTTTTCTTAAAGATAGGCTATAAATATATACATGCTAATTATGGGGGGACTTGTACATTCCACTTTATCCTTCCTTTCCTTATTAGCTTCCAAATACTTTTTCAAAAAAAAAAAAGAGGCAGTTATTTGGAGCCAGGCTTTGTATTCCCAGAGAACTCCTCTGAAAAGGCACTGTGTATTTCCTACTGGAAGCCCTAACCTGTTAGGACATCTGAAGAAAGCAGAATTGGGAGGGAAAAAGATACCAGCCAAGCCAATTATGTGGACAGCCCTATATGAGGATGGGTTGAGCACTTTCCAGGGAGTTCTCACATGGGTTCTCCAACAATGCATTCAGAGTCCAATCTGCCTTTTCTTTTGGCTTCATCCGTTTCCATTTTTCTAGTCTGGCATACTCACCGTGGAGGCACCTTAAAGTCAGACAGTGAGGATCCCTTTTCTTATTTAGCTCTCAGCTGCTCCTCTCTTGCTTCATGCATCAGGATGTGCTCAGTCATCCATCACCTCCTCCAGGAAGCCTTCCCTGACCATGCCAGTCTGTTAACAACTCCCTTTCTGGTCTTCATCGTTGGGGCTCACAAAATAATACCCAAAATGAAGGCATCAGAAGTAGCTCTCTCCAACCTTCTCCTGCCCTCTCGTCTCTGACTCCCTCATTCTCCCCACAAGCCCAAGGCTAGCCACAGAAACCAGAATGCCTTTCCCCAAGGCAGTTCATAGAAACCAGAACCCCTACTCTCAAAAGCCAGCCAAAAACCCTAAAAATATTACCCTAATTCCCACCTTCTCCACAACCTTTGGTTAAAAACTGGCCATAAAGAAACTGACATATCTTGTTTGATTGTAGCTCATAAGACTCCCATTCCAGAGAGGGTCCTGCCCCATCCCCAGGAAGAAGGAACACAGCACAGAGAGGCCAAGAAGAAGCTACACAGACAGGACTTGCTAGGTTTCCCTAGTCGATTCATGCTAGATCACACACTTTTTGTCCAATCGTATTTCGTTTTTTTTGAGACGGAGTTTCGCTCTTGTTACCCAGGCTGGAGTGCAATGGCGCAATCTCAGCTCACCACAACCTCCGCCTCCTGGGTTCAAGCAATTCTCCTGCCTCAGCCTCCCAAGTAGCTGGGACTACAGGTGCGTGCCACCATGCCCAACTAATTTTTGTATTTTTAGTAGAGACATGGTTTCACCATGTTGACCAGGATGATTTTGATCTCTTGACCTTGTGATCCACCCACCTCAGCCTCCCAAAGTGCTGGGATTATATGCGTGAGCCACCACGCCCAGCCTGTCCAATCATATTTCTACATGGAGGTCCAAACTTTGGTAAACCTAAGCATGAAAATGGACAATTTCCCCTGTATCTTTGGGTCTTCGTTCTGAAGGCTCCCATGTCACATAAAACTAAGGTGAAACAAATCTGTATTCTTCTTCTCCTATTAATCTTTGTCAGTTGATTTGCAGTGAACCTTCAGAAGCAAAGGGGAAGTTTCCCTAACTCATCATGCCATAAGCACATCTCAATTACAGCATTTTTTTTCACCATGTTGTGATGTTTTTCAATGTATGTCTGTTTATTCCATTAGACTGGGTGCTTAGAATGGATACCTGCTATGCTTTTTTGGCTATCCACTGCCTTTCAACATTCTATTTGCAGAAGTTCCCTTCTTCTGATTCTGTACATCTTTAAGGTAGATGCCAGAAACTTGATTTCCCAGCTGCCCTTGCAGCTAAGATGTAAACATGTGATCTGGGCTCTGCCAATCAGAAGGGAGAGAAGTGAGGAAGTGACTGTCTTCTGGAAGCCATATTGCAAAGTCAGTTGCAGACACCCAACTTCAGGAGACAAAAGCAGCAGAGGAGGTTAAAGTAGTGTCTTGTACTCAGCACTACGCATTGGTGCAGGGTACTGATATGAGCAAAAGATCTCCACTGGGGCAGTGCACTGCCTGGACTGGCTGCTTTGTTTCCAAGCCACTTCTGCCTCTGCTGGAGCGTCTTTAATAAATAACCTCTTTGGCCAGGCATGGTGGCTCACGCCTATAATCCCAGCAGTTTGGGAAGCCGAGGTGGGCGGATCACCTCAGGTCAGGGGTTCAAGATCAGCCTAGCCAATATGATGAAACCCCGTCTCTACTAAAAATACAAAACTTAGCCGAATGCGGTGGCATGCACCTGTAATCTGAGCTACCTGGGAGGCTGAGGCACGAGAATTGCTTGAACCTGGGAGGCGAATGTTGCAGTGAGTTGAGATCACACCACTGCACTCCAGCCTGGGTAACAGAGTGACACTCCATCACAAAAACAAAACAAAACAAAAAAAACTTCCTTGCTTAAACCAGCTAGAGTTGATTCTGTGTTCTGCAACTAAAATTCTTAACTGGTAACTGAGGTCCTCAAGGCAGAGATGAAAATCTTTTACTTCTCTGTCACTAGTTTCTAGCAAAATGTTATGCATATTCAAGGCACTCAGTCAATTATTGTTGATTAAAAGACTAAATTAAAAAATGGACAGAGAAGCTATACTGTAAATGATTAGCTTCTCAAGTCCTCTTTCTTTCAGTCATTATTTAAAAGTACAATTTCTTCCCTAAATCTTCTAATTAGAGAAAACACACAGGGATTTTGCTTCCCTCCATGATTCTCCAGCTATGTTCCTGTGGAATGCTAGTGATGTTTCTATTGCTAAAACAGAATAATGGTGAGTTTTTCCAAATATGTAGAGATAATTTATTTAATACGAGGAGTTTTGTCCGTTTCAAGTTGTCACTCAGAAACTTCAAAGCTCTGGCACCTGCTACTGCTTTGTCAGCAAGTGCAGTGGATGAAAAAATGATGGTACCAGTAAGCAAGTAATACAGCAAAAACGCAAAACCTCTAGTCTGCTTAGTTCAACACTTTCCCCCTTTCCTGTGCCTATTTTGTTCGCTGGGATTTTACTTAATAGATTGCATACTATTTTCCAAGAGTAAAGTTGCTCCTAGCTCATACAGTAGAATCCAATGACTCAACGTTTTATTGAAAGAACACCATTGACTCACAAATTATTGGCCACCTGAATATTTTTGAGAATGGCAATTCAAAGGCCTTCCTAACACCATGCTACCCTTCTGTTACAAGCTGAATTGTGACCCCCGCCATAAATTTACATGTTGAAACTAACTTCTAGTACCTGGGGAGATAGGGTCTTTAAAGAGGTCACTGAGTTAAAATGAGGCTGTTAGGCTTCGTGCAGTGGCTCACACCTGTAATCTCAGCACTTTGGGAGGCCAAGGCGGGTGGATCACGAGGTCAGGAGATCGAGGCCATCCTGGCCAACATAGTGAAACCCTGTCTCTACTAAAAATACAAAAAATTAGCTGGGTGTGGTGGCAGGTGCCTGTAGTCCCAGCTACCTGGGAGGCTGAGGCAGGGGAATTGCCTGAACCCCAGAGCAGAGGTTATGGTGAGCCGAGACGGCACCAGTGCACTCCAGCCTGGTGACAGAGCAAGAATATCTCAAAAAAAAAAAAAAAGAGGCTGTTAGCATGGGCCCTAATCCAACCTGACTAGTGGCTGTATAAGAAGGAGATTAGGACACAGAGAGACAGCAGGAACGCGTAAGCACAGAAGACGACACCGCAAGAAGGCGGCTGTCTGCAGGACCAGGAGACAGGCCTCAGAAGAAACCAAACCTGCCGACACCTTGATCTTGGACTTCCCACCTCCAGAACTGTGGGATAACAAGTGGCTGTTGTGTAGCCACATGGCCTGCGGTCCTTTGTTATGGCAGACTAAGATCCCTTTCTTTCAGGCCTCCCAGCCTCAAACTGGAGCCTGCAGACTCGGACCATGGAACCTGGACTGAAGCTTCTGGTTACCAAACCTTCTTCCCCCAGGCCCATCTGTCTCCTGCCCTAGTTTATTCTAGGGGTGGAACAAATGGGCTGGGCAGGTGGAGGATCAGATGACAGTCCCAGGCTGGGAAATACACAGGGATGTCCTCCATAAATTGGCAGATTCCCAGCTCGCCATCCCTGGGAAGTCACTCCTTAACACACACATCCTGCCCTCCTTAGCATCTCGCCTTCCTTCCTCTGCTCTTTTCCAGCACCAAAACCAGCAAAAAGAGTGACCTTTAAATTCCATTAGTGCAAGATGAGTTATAGGGAGGAGCTGACAGCACTGTCAAACCAGGCCCCTTCAGAAAGCCCCAAGGGAAATGAGGAGAGGAAGAGAGGCAAAGAGGAGGTGGGAGGGGCCGAGACAAACTGTCTACCTCAAATTTGTCCCTGGGACTGATGCTAGCTCCAGGCCCCTTCCAGAGACAGTGGTTTCTAGGGACAACCGACCAAGCATCTGGAGCAGGACTCCCTGGGTGGCAAAGCCCCTGGGAGGGCTCCCACCTTCCCCTGCCAGGCACCCCTCCTGCACTGTCCCCTCCCAGATGCCCACCAGCAGCGGGTGACAGCTGCTCTGAGTTAGTGTTCAGGCTCTGCGTGTCACAGAGGACAGCAGGAATGGGGACGTCCCACTCTAACCAGCCTGTAGGAGGGACTGGTGGCACGCAGCCACATCTCTCATTACAGTCAGTGGAGACAGGGAAGGGACAAATTCAGGGACAGCTTCAGAAAGTAGGATGCACCAAGCCTGAAGCCTGGGAAGGTTCAGGGGGAGGGAAGCAGGGGCAAGGGGCAAGCGTGGAGCTAAGATCACTCAAGTTCTGGCTTACGTGGCCAGATAGGTCATGGGCACCATTCTCTGGTAATAAGGACACTAGGAGAAGTGGGTTTGGAAGTCATTAAAAGCCAGCCTGTGGCTTTTAATAAGGCAATGATCACGTTATAGTAAATGTATGCATGCATCTCTTTCCCAGGCTAGACTGTATTCTCCCTGAGAGCAGAGACAGTGATTTAGGCATGTCTATATATTCCAGTCACAAGTTTGCAGCATTCATTAAGCATTTATGGAACAAATATGAACTAAGGGTTTCCCACATGCCCAGGACTAGCTCCAATACCACACACCGGATCTAAACTTGCAAAGGCCAGACACAACCGGCACTCAATACACGCTATCTCATGGGTAAGTAGTTTATTTATTTTATTTTATTTTTGAGACAGAGTCTTGCTCTGTCAGCAAGGCTGGAGTGCAGTGGTGTGATCTCGGCTCACCACAACCTCTGCCTCCTGGGTTCAAGTGATTCTCCTGCCTCAGCTTCACAAGTAACTGGGACTACAGGTGCCCGCCAGCACACCCAGCTAATTTTTGTATTTTTAGTAGAGACAGGGTTTCACCATGTCGGTCAGGATGATCTCAATCTCTTGACCTCCTGATCTGCCCACCTTGGCCTCCCAAAGAGCTGGGATTACAGGTATGAGCCACTGTGCCCAGCCTCTTGGGCCTCTTGGGTAAATATTTTAAAGGATGATGTACTAACTTTTTTTTCTTATTTTCTGTATTCTTAATGTTTTGACATTTAGGGCCTTGTTGAGTGGGGAGAGACCTCCTCTCCTAGGGCTAGCCAATTCTGAGAGATAACAAATCACTTACCTTCAGTATACCTTTCATATATAAACTGATCAATCAAGAGGCCATACCCAACCCCCCAGCCTCTTCCCACTACCTCTTTGATTGAATTCCCACACAGAGCCCCCTACCCTAACCATTCCAGGGCCAGGTATCAGATCACTAGGGACAGCCCCTGTGCCCCAGAGCCCACTAAAATTATTCAAACTTGCCAATTCTTTTTTTTTTTTTTGAGACTGATTCTTGCTCTGTTGCCCAGGTTGGAGTGCGGTGGTGCAGTCTCAGCTCACTGAGTGACTTTCCTGCCTCTGCCTCCCTAGTAGCTGGGATTACAGGTGCCTGCCACCACGCCTGGCTAATTTTTTGTATTTTTAGCAGAGACAGGGTTTTACCATGTTGGCCAGGCTGGTCTCAAACTCTTGACATCTCAAGTGGTCCCCCAGCCTCGGCCTCCCAAAGTGCTGGGATTACAGGTGTGAGACACTGCACTGGCCTACAACAAGTTTGCCAACCCTAAACCTGCTTACCTGGCCTTGCCCATTCCTTCCCTCAAAACCACAATGAAGATACTTCCCCACACTTTCCCCTCACTTTCCTTCCGCAGCCTGACCCAGTATGTCCAGGTGCGGCCCTGTGTGGTGTTCTGGGTCTCTGTTTCTAAGGATCTATGAGTATAAGCTTCCTTCTTCATGACATCCATTTCTATGTCTGTGTCTCTTACCATACCTGATTAAAACAAATCCCAGGCACATTTTAAAACAGATGGCTGAATGTGAATAAGCATTCAGGAACTGTAAATTCATAACTCATTCCTTCCAGGCAGTGCAAAGTACATCTTCTTCAAAAGAGAGAAAGGAGGCGTTGGTTCTATCATTATGTTGAAATTGAATGAAGTGAGAGAGAGAGCTAGTTTTGGGAGAAGATGGGCCTGTAATCCCAGCTACTTGGGAGGCTGAGGCAGGAGAATCTCTTGAACCTGGGAGGTGGAGTTTGCGGTGAGCAGAGATCATGCCATTGCACTCCAGCCTGGGCAACAGAAGCGAAACTCCATCTCAAAAAGAAAGAAAAGAAATAGCAGAAGCGGGGCCTTCTCCATACGCCCTGCAGAGAGCTTTGCACGGGCTGAGAGAATGCAGGATGATCAGTCAACATTTGTTACATCAAAGTCAGAATCATCCTTGTCAGGAATGACTTCATGAAAGCCATGTAAGCCAACAAAGACATAAAGGAATCATCTCTTTTATGATATTTCTTTCTTAATGGTGGCATCAGAAGCTCCCATTAATCCAGAATGATGAAATGAGATCGTGGATATAAAAGCATGTGGCTCAGTGTCCGGTATCCAGTCAAGGCTCCACAAATTTTACTTGTCACGGCTGTTGTTCTTAGCAATGGGTAAAATGGAGTCTGTGACCAAGTGGCTTTTCTAATGAACAACTTTTAGGTGACCAGCTACTAAAAAGTCAGTAAAATTCATTCATTTGACATTGTGGCTGAGCCGCATGCAATTTAAACTTCTTTAGATGATCCTGAATTTACTCTAAGATGTCATCCAGCTTCTAGGATGTCATAAATAAGATTAATTGCCTCTGTATCGTAATGACCACAAAATAGATCCTGATTTATTTGGTTCCTGGATGTGCACAAGGAAACTCAGTGGGAATGCTGGGCAACCCACAGAATTGCTGGACCAGGAAGAAGTGTGACTTTCCTATGGAGCATCCAAAGACCTATGAACCTTACCAGGTATGCCGGCCATGTGTGTTTGTCTCCAGAAGAACCAATCCAATCTTGAAGAATTCATTTCTTCAAGAAACTTCTTTCATAAAGCCCTCTCTACCAGAGGCCGGAGAGGAACAGACAGGAAACAGGTATCTCAGAGTCCTGCCCAGAATTAAGATGTTGACTTTTCCACCTTACCTTATCAACCCATAGACCATCCCAGGTTCCACAGAATCAGACACTTTATTTCTTAGAAATAAAGTAACCTAAGTTATGTGTCTGTTTCTTCACATTTGTCTTTAGGGACTTTATATGCCCAAGCAGATGAACTCAAATGGAGCAATACATGACTCAAAGGATTTCTGCCAAAACCACTTCTCGGTTTTGAGTTGTAGATACAGGATTATAAGCACCTGAAAAATATTAGCCCTCCAGCAGGAAGAAGAAACAAAACCTTTCCTTGGACGGCATGAGACTACAAAGCAGGGGTGCTTGAGCTCCTGTTCCCATTCCCATAATACCTCCGAGGTTTCTCCTACCTCCTCAGTGACACCATTTCCCTCTTTGGAGTCTTTAAATATCCCCCATTCATCTACCAAAATACTGATGGAAGCATCTACATGATCATTCAAATAACAGACAACAAGGACTGTGGAAGCCCAGAAACAAGTGGAACCCACAGATACAGCATTAGGATCACTCATGCATCAGCCCTGGTGGCCTGACAATCTCAATCAGAACCAGCATCAGGGGTATCTGGCCCATGGCTCTGCTTCAGCCCTGGCTAGCCACCCTTATTTCCAGTCCAGGCAAGCTTTCCTGGCAAAACTTACTGAGCCAAGCTAGTGGCTACAAACCTATTTCATCACTGATGCCTGTCTGCAGGGAAAGACGGATTCAATGCATTGAGATCTTCTTCTGATACATGTCTTCAGTCATGCCATCAGAAGAAATGCCAGTGTACTCACTGGGTGTCAGAAGGATGGATACCGTCTTGGGCCATTTGTGTTGCTAAAAAGGAATACCAGTGGCTGGGTGATTGATAAAGAAAAGAGGTTTATTTGGCCCATGGTTCTGCAGGATGTACAAGAAGCATGGTGCTGGCATCTGCATCTGGTGAAAGTCTCAAGATGCTTCTGCTCATGGGAAGTGGAATGGCCAGGCGCGGTGGCTCACACCTATAATCCCAGCATTTTGGAAGGCTGAGGCAGTCAGATCACCTGAGGTCAGGAGTTCGAGACCAGCCTAGCCAACATGGTGAAACCTCATCTCTACTAAAAATACAAAATTCACTCTGTGAGTGGCACACACCTGTAGTCCCAGATAGTCAGGAGGCTGAGGCAGAAGAATCGCTTGAACCTAAGAGGCAGAGGTTGTAGCAAGCTGAGATTGTACCATTACACTTCAGCCTGGGTGACAGAGTGAGAATGCCTCAAAAAAAAAAAAGCTGTCATGTAGAGATCACATGGTGAGAACGAAAGCAAAACAGAGGCGAGGGAGGTGCCAGGCTCCCGCAGGAACTAACAGAGGAAGAACTCACTCATTACCACAAAGACAGCAGCTCCCGCAGGAACTAACAGAGGAAAAACTCACTCATTACCACAAAGACAGCACCAAGCCATTTATGACAGATACACCTCCATCACCCCAACACCTCCTGCTAGGCCCAACATTAGGTATCAAATTTCAACACGAGATTTGCAGGGCTCAAATATCCAAACCATAGCAGATACCAAGATGTACTCTTGATTTCAATTATCAAGCAGCCTAATTGGGAATAATTAGTTTGCAGATGAAAAGATAATTAACAATCCACGGTAGTGTCTCATGCTGGGAAATCACGTAGCCCAAGGTTATAGAAATCCAGAAGCTCGGGTCTTCCAGCAGAGCCTGGAGAAGGAGGCAGATCCTGAAGGCCAGGCAGGCTGCAGGTCGTCGAGAAGGAAGTGAGCCCTGCAAACGAGGGATTTGGGCAAGCACATGCAAATGCAGAGGCCAATCAATATACCTGTCTCCTTTCTGGTGAGACCAGAGCATGATCAGACCAGGTATGGAATAAATCTAAATGGCACAAGGCCACTCCTCAATGCCATACCCAAGAGGAACACGACCAGTACCTCTTGGCACTGAAGCTTGACATGGTCTCAGAATCCTTGTCAACACTGTGGTCCAGCAGCCATAGTCTGAGTTAGCAGATCACTGGGTCAGAATTATTTACCTATAGGATGCAAGGAAAAAGCAAAGACCTGGAACCAACCCAAATGCCCATCAATGATAGACTGGACAAAGAAAAAGTGGCACATATACACCAAAGAATACTACGCAAGGAACAAAGAAGGCTCATGTTGGGTACATCTCACTCCTGCAGTCAGAAGGAGTTTTGATCTTCTGGCACAGTTAGGCTGACACCTTTGCACACACAAAGACCGTCTGGCATCATTACCCTCCATTGCCCTTAATGCGACCCCAGACTCCAAATCCTTTTCCAACTTTACCCTCAAAGACAGCTGTCTTCAATTCCTGCCCTTTTCTGTGCACACAGGCCACTTCCCTACTGAGAAGTAAAGTGTATTCCTCCACTCCTTTCAATCCGAGCTGCTTCGTGACTGCTCAGCCAATGGAATATGGCAAAAATGCACCATTCCACGTGGCCCCTAAACTTTAGAAGAATTAGCAGCTTAGCTTACTCTCTCTTGGGAGCCATGAGCTACCATGTAAGAAATCCAGTGACCCCACTCAAGAGAGCACCTGGAGAGACTGTACGGAAAAGGAGAGGCCCTGTGACTACAGGGGGGGGGAGAGAGAGAGAGAGAGAGAGAGAGAGAGAGAGAGAGAGAGAGAGAGGACCAGCCATCCCAGTGCCCCAGCTGAACCCAGTCGTCCAGCTCTTCATTGCCAAGGTCCGTGACCCGAGAGCAAAACATTCCTGGGACCTCTGGATCAGCCCAGCCATGAGCTGGCCCACCAAGAAACCCGAGTCAATGCCATGTGAAGCAGAGAACCGCCCCACCAAATTCTGCCCAAATAATCATAATCAATAAAATAACTGTTCTCTTAAGCTGCTGAGTTTGGAGTGGGTTTTACTGTAGCAACAGGGAACCAAGATGATGTGTTCACAGGGCCCACTCTACGGCAACTGCAAGTGCCCCTCAGGGCTATGGGTTCTCACAGTGATCCCTGCAAGTGCTGTGGTCTTTCCATGTCCCACTCAAGTCAGGGACCTGCACTCTGGACTGAGACGCCACACTTCTGATCACCCACAGCCTGGGCCTCAGCTCACCACCAACTTCCCTTCTTTAACTTGACATGTACAATTTTCCAAGAACTCAAGTTAATTACTGACTTCCAGACTCGAAGGTTCCAAGTGTTGTCTATTTGTTATTCTATTTTTAAGGAATACAAAGGGCAAACTCCCCCTCCTTCTGAGGCTGGTGTCTTTGAGAGCTGCAGTCAGTGACAGGTTCAGCTGCACAAAGACAAGCCTGCAAGCCGGCTGCAAATAACCCTCACCCTGCTGCAGCCACAGGCAATCGTGGATGGGAAAGGGGCTGGTCCTGCTGAAGTTGGCTCTGGCCCTACGGTTCACAGGCTCCATCTGGCTCATATTACAGATGAGGCCACTGAGGTCTGTTGATGAGGCGTGGCTAGTTCAGGGCCACAGAGGAAGTGGGTGAAGACTGCAGCAGATGCCCACCCTAAGTCACAGTTCAGGAGTGACCTGCTACCTCCTTCCACCTCTCTGCACTGACAGCTCCAGGGAAATGCTTCTTTTGCACATGCTCCAGCTTGTGCGTGTCCTTTAAAGTCCCCTTGGCTTAAGCCACATGTGCAGTCAAGCATAGACTTGCTTCTGCTTTGGGGTCTTTATGCAGGAGCTCACTGAAAAGCTCACCCTAGGCAAGAGCAAAGAGACCCTCTCCTCTTAACTATCCTTCCCATCCCCTGACACACATACACACGGTAGCTCGGGGTACAGCACATGCTCCGGTTTAGTACTGTACATACAGACTCTCTGCCTTTTAATTAGGTTGGACTGCAAATTTTGGTGCAAAGCCACAAGGAATGAGCTTTGCGGTTTTGTTTTAGGAAAAAGGGCAGTCCAGATCCCTTTACCAATCTCCATCCATGACGAACATCCGGCACAGACCTGGTGTCTAGAAATGCCTTTAGCTGCTCTGACCCCCAGCTTGAATGTTGTGGCCTGGAGGCAACCCACAGAGACTCTGCAGCTGGGAAGAGCTCCCAAAAAACAGTTACTATCACAAGGCGTGGCTGGGAATTGTTGCAACATGTACTTTTGTGTGTGTGTCTTTTTTCTTTTTACAACATGGGCTTTTTATTATAAATGAAGACTTCCTCCATGCTATACACTGTACTAGGTGCTTTGCAAATACGTTATCTCCTTTAATTCCCACAACAACCTAATAAGGTAGCCTCTCATATCTCTCTTCTTCTTTTTTTTTTTTTTTTTTTTTTTTTGAGCCGGAGTTCACTCTTGTTGCCCAGGCTGAAGTGCAATGTTGCAATCCTGGCTCACTGCAATCTCCTCCTCCCAGGTTCAAGCGATTCTCCTCCTCCCAGGTTCAAGCGATTCTCCTGCCTCAGCCCCTCAAGTAGCTGGAATGACAGTCATGTGCCACCACACCCAGGTAATTCTGTATTTTTAGTAGAGATGAGGTTTCACCATGTTGGCCAGGCTGGTCTCAAACTCCTGACCTCAGGTTATCAAACTGCCTCGGCCTCCCAAAGTGTTGGGAATACAGGCGTATGCCACCACGACTGGCCATATCTCTATTCTCTAAAGATGAGGAAACTAGGAGTCAAAGAAGCTGGAAACAAGCTCTAGGTGATGAGCAAGCAAGCTGCAGAGGTGGAATGTGGACAGAAGTTCAGCCAACTCCAAAATCCACGTTCTGCATGGATGGTGCACTGATAATGACGCTGACTTGTCAGAACTTTATTTTGTACCACAAACCTGCAATAATTTACTTAAACTTATCTCCATATCATTCACTAGCGCAAATCACGTCAAATATGTAAAACTGTCACCCAGGTGACTGGATGGAAAAATGCACGGTGCCACTGAGTGCTACTGCGATCACAGAAATACAGTCCGAGCAACCAGAAAGGAAGTTTGAGCTCTTTGCATGCATCTTTCAAACACAATTTCATGGGCCTGTTATTTTTCTTTAAATTCCCTTTTATCTCTAAGCCACTTCCTTCACAGGTTCTTCGCTTTGCAACGTTTAGCCCCGAATCTCCCCAGCATAGGAACAGAGTTGCGGGTGAGCCGCTGTTCCCCGGTGTACACTCCCTAAAAGTGGTGCTGCTTTTCAATCAGTTTTTTTTTGACACGGAGTCTTGTTCTTTTGCCAGGCTGGAGTGCAGTGGCATGATCTCGGCTCACTGCAACCTCCATCTCCCAATTCAAGCAATTCCCCTGCCTCAGCCTCCTGAGTAGCTGGGACTACAGGTGGGCACCACCATGCCCAGTTAACTTTTTGTTTTTTTTTTGTTTTTTTTTTTTTAGTAGAGACAGGGTTTCACCATGGCCAGGATAGTCTCAATCTCCTGACCTTATGATGTACTCGCCTCGGCCTCCCAAAGTGCTGGGATTACAGGCATGAGCCACCATGCCCGACCTTTTCATCCAGGAGAAATGTGTTGACATGACCTTTTTTTTGAGACGGAGTCTCACTCTGTTGCCAGGCTGGAGTATAGTTTTGCAATCTCGGCTCATTGCAACCTCTGCCTCCCAGGTTCAAGTGATTCTCCTGCCTCAGCCTCCAGAGTAGCTGGGATTACAGGCATGTGTCACCACGCCTAGCTAGTTTTTGTATTTTTAGTAGAGACGGGGTTTCACCATGTTGGCCAGGTTGGTCTCAAACTCCTGGCCTCAAGTGATCCACCCATCTCAGCCTCCCAAAGTGCTGGGATTATAGGCGTGAGCCACAGCACCCAGTCAGTGTGACTTTCTTTACGGCCTTGGAAAAGATACTGAAGGAAGCTTGGTGAAGGCAAAGCCTGTAATCCTAGAGTTGTGGGGGAAGGTGCTTTTTCTAAACCCACATTTCCCTATCATTCAAGGTATACTGAAGAGAAAACCGACCCAGGACAAACCCTGGCTCTCACCTTCTCTCTTGTTCTTTTTCTTTTCTTTTTTTTCTGAGACAGAGTCTTAGTCTGTCACCCAGGTTGGAATGTAGCGCCATGAGACTCACTGCAGCCTTGACCTCCTGGGCACAAACTATCCTCCTGCCTCAGCCTCCATGTAGCTGAGATCACAGGCATGTACCAGCATACCCTACCGACTTTTGGCTTTTCTGTAGAGATGGGGGTCTCACTTTGTTGTCCAGGCTGGTCTTGAACTCCTGAGCTCAACCAATCCTCCCACCTCAGCCTCCCAAAGTGCCTAAGCCACAGCAACTGGCATTATTATCATAACCATTTAAAAATAATTGCTGAGGCTGGGCACTGTGGCTCACGCCTGTAATCCCAGCACTTTAGGAGGCTGAGGAGGGTGGTTCACGAGGTCAAGAGATCGACACAATGCTGGCCAACATGGTGAAACCCCATCTCTAAAAAATAATAATAATAATTGCTGAAAACTACCCAGGCCATCAAGAACCAAGTTGCGAAAAAAAAGATAAGATACTGGGCTCCCCTTAATGGGTTATCAAAGAAGCCCACAATTAGTCCTGAGCTGAAAGTGACCAGAAATGGACTTTGGCCCAATACCACGTGGAAGTCTAGCCTCAGAACCACCACGTTGCACAGTTCTAGGGGCTCCACTCATATTGTAGACTGGGCAAATTTTACTTCCCTGAATTGGTCAGTGCACATGATGCACTTGGTGACCCAACTTTACAAAGAAATCTTGATTTTCAAAAACAGCATTTCCTCTTAGGACGAAGCATTGAAACAGAAGCATCAATTTCTCCTTGAAATAACTTTGAGACCTTTGGAGGATCTTCAGTGGATGCAAAGTGAAAAAAAGAAAGAAAGAGGCTAGGCTTGGTGGTTCACACCTATAATCCCAGCACATTGGGAGGCCGAGGTGGGTGGATCACGAGGTCAGGAGTTCAAGACCAGCCTGGCCAGCATGGTGAAACCCCATCTCTACTTAAAATATAAAAATTAGCTGGGAGTGGTGGCACATACCTGTAATCCCAGCTACTTAGGAGGCTGAGGCAGGAGAATCCCTTGAATCCAGAAGGCGGAGTTTATAGTGAGCTGAGATCGTGCCACTGCACTCCAGCCTGGGCGACAGAGCAAGACAAGAAAGAAAAGACAAGAAAAGAAAGAGAGAGAGAGAAAGAAAGAGCAAGCGAGCTTTTGGGCTATAGAAGTGAGTTGAGAAAGAATAAGCATAATCTAAGTTCAGAAGACAGCCAAAGAAAAACAAATGGCCAGGCTCCTGCCACGTGGCCCCTTTTCTAGGACACTGGTTTCCCATGGGCCATTTATGGTTGGGACCAGATGCTGTAAATGAGGGGTATGCAGTGACCACTGCTGTCCCCCATACCATCTATTCCCATGATGTGCAATTTTAATTTATAATTGTGGGTAAGTCATATATGTGCTCAGAAGGGAGCAGGGAAGGGCCACAAGGGGCCAGGGATTAAGATAAATAGGCTGTAAAAGATACAGTGAAAAACACCAGACCAAAATTGAAGAGATTGGCCTTGATCAGTTCCACTCCATGGGTGTACCCTTCCTGCCTCCCCCAGCCTGGTATTGTTACATATCTCTTGAGAATGAGGCCTAGGAGCCGCTGTTACTCCGCCGTCGGAGTGAGACAGCTCTCACATATTCGGGGACATGAAAGAGAGCATCTCAGAATTGGTAACGTTTCAAGTCTCTTCTAAAATTGAACACCTTGGCCAGGCATGATGGCTCACACCTGTAATCCCAGCATTTTGGGATGCTGAGGCAGAAAGATCATTTGAGGCCAGGAGTTCCAGACCAGCCTGGGCAACATAGGTAAACTCGTGTCTCTAAAAATAATACAGGCTGGGCGCAGGGGCTCATGCCTATAATCCCAGCCTTTGGGAGGCTGAGGAGGGTGGATCACAAGGTCAGGAGTTCAAGACCAGCCTGGCCAACATGGTGAAACCCTATCCGTACTAAAAATACAAAAATTAGCCAGGCGTGGTGGTAGCTGTCTATAATTCCAGCTACTCGGGAGGCTGAGGCAGGAGAAGTGCTTGAACCTGGGAGGCGGAGGTTGCAGTGAGCCGACATCGCATCACTGCACTCTAGCCTGGTGACAGAGTGAGGCTCCGTTAAAAAAAAAAAAAAAAATTAGCCGGGCATGATGGTGTATGCCTGTGCAGTATTATTGCATCACTGCACTGCAGCCTGGGCAGCAGAGTGATGAGACCCCAAATTAAAAAAAAAAGCAAGTTCACTTTTGCAGTAGTCTCCACATGGGTGCGGCTCTATCTTTCTATACAGACTGTATCACTCATATTAGCCATAATGAAATACCACAGACTAGGTCACTTGTTGCAGAAATTTCCTTCCTCCACAGTCCTGAAGGCTAAAAGTCTGAGATAAAGGTGCTGTCAGGGCTGGCTTCTGGTGAAGCTGCTCCTCCTGGCTTGTCACTTCCTGCTGTGCCTTTCTTCTGTGCACAAGCAGAAAGCACACTCCTGTTCTCTACCTCTTCTTATAAGGACACCAGTGTGACTGGACGAGGGACCTACCCTTCAGACCTCATCTAACTTCAATTACTTCCTTCAGAGCGCTACCTCCAAACACAGTCACACAGGGGGTTAAGGCTTCAACATGTGAATTGTAGAGGGCCAGGCATAATTCAGTTCAAAACAGAGGTTAGAGGTCTTAGGAGGAAATGATGGGATTGCTTTTGCTTTTTTTTTTTTGAGACAGAGTCTCTCTCTCTGTTGCCAGGCTGGAGTGCAGTGGCGCGAGCTCAGCTCACTGCAACCTCCGCCTCCTGGGTCCTAGCGATTCTCCTGCCTCAGCTTCCCAAGTAACTGGGACTACAGGCACACACCACCATGCCCAGGTAATTTTTGTATTTTTAGTAAATACAGGGTTTCGCCATGTTGGCCAAACTGGTTTCAAACTGCTGACCTCAAGTGATCAGCCCACCTCAGCCTCCCAAAGTGCTAGGTTACATGCGTGAGCCGCTGTGCCTGGCCTGCTCCTGCTATTAAATGATTCAGCCCAGGCTTTAGCTTGTAGCTGCTCACCGTGCTCCTGGCCTCAGTCAAGAGGCTCCTCCCCACTCACCACATGACTACCTGCCTCCCCTGCACCCCAGCCTGCTGCCCACACCAGCCCTGCCCCTTGCAATAGAGCCCCATCTCTCCCAGATGTGACCTGGCCAAATCCTGTCCCCACTGCCTACTAAACCTGTTCCTTATTTGTAAATTGAGGCCTTTGCTGAGCCTATTACTACATGTGCTTTGTCTACAAAGAAGTTGCGAGTCAAAACTACATCTGGCCACTAGCAATGTACACAGGACCATACGGCAAACATCTTAGCCACCTCATTCATTCATTCAACAAATATTTATTGAACACCTACTACGTTCAGCGATTAATCTCATTGTGTGCGAGTCATCATGAATACAACCAGCAAAGAATCCTTCCCTCATAGAGTTTTGCTGTTGTTGTTTTGAGATGGAGTCCCACTCTGTCGCCCAGGCTGAAATACAGTGGTGCGATCTTGGCTCACTGCAACCTCTGCCTCCTAGGTTCAAGCAATTCTCCCTGCCTCAGCCTCCTGACTAGGTGGAATTACAGGCATCCACCACCATGCCCAGCTAATTTTTGTATTTTTTAGTAGAGATGAGGTTTTGCCATGTTGTCCAGGCTGGTCTTGAACGCCTTGCCTCAGGTGATCTGCCTGCCTCGGCTCCCAGAGTGCTGGGATTACAGGCGTAAGCCACTCACCCGGCCCCCTCATAGAGTTTACATTCTTTCTGTCCTATTCTTCCTGCTCATACCTTCCCTTTGCCCTCATTTCTTCCATTTCTAAAATATTTATTGTTCTGTGTCTATTTCAGTCATATTGTATTTGACAGTATTTCCAATCTTATTACATTATACAAATCTATAACTTTTGGTACTGTATATTTTTTGAAAGGCTCTAGTTGCCTTCAACAACAATTAGGTAAAGTTACTGTAAGAAATAAATTAGATGATATGTATAAAATACCGAGCACATTGTTAGAGCTCAATGCAAGGTAGTTTTCTTCCTTTTTAAATCCTAGATATTTTAAGACCAACCTCAAATTCCGTCTCTATCTAGGAGTCTCTACTGGCACCAGAAAATGCAAGGATTTTCTCTTTTTCTGTGTTCTCTTAGTACAAATTCATCCACCAGGTTGATATCCTGTTATAGTCTTTCATAAATTATTCTCTAATTCTCTCCCGTGTGTGTATCAGCCTTCCTTAAGAGTAAATGGTAAACTTCTGGAGGGAACAGAGCCAGTACTCTGCGTGTCTGTGTGTGTGTGTGTGTGTGTGTGTGTGTGTGTGTGTGTATACATATTTTTTGAGATGGAATCTTGCTCTGTGTGTGTGTGTGTGTGTGTGTGTATTTTTTGAGAAGGAGTCTTGTTCTGTGTGTGTGTGTATAGCTATGTATTTTTTGAGATGGAGTCTTGCTGTGTGTGTGTGTGTGTGTGTGTGTGTGTGTGTGTGTGTGTATTTTTTGAGATGGAGTCTTACCCTGTCACCCAGGCTGGAGTGTAGTGGCATGACCTCAGATCATTGCAACCTCCGCCTCCCAGGTTCCAGTGACTCTCCTGCCTCAGCCTCCAGAGTAGCTGGGACTATAGGTATGTGCCACCACACCTAGCTAATTTTTGTATTTTTAGTAGAGACAGGGTTTCACCATGTTGGCCAGGATGGTCTCAAACTGCCAGCCTCAAAAGACCCACCCACCTCGGCCTCCCAAAGTGTTAGGATTACAGGCGTGAGCCACCACACCCAGCCAATATTCATAATTTGTACAATACAATCCAGGTTTCTGTAAGAGCTGAAGAAATGTGCATTCTCTCATTCTCACTCTATATTTTATTTTTAAAATCTGGCCCTGTTTGCCAAATATTACCAGTTTTCCTAATTTAGGTGAGGGGAGCTCTGTATTTAAAAGGTAATTTGATTTACATTGCTAGAACACATTCATCATTTAGCATGAGGAAAAAGGCAGTGATATTTCAAACAACAGAAACATTTCGTGTAATTAAGAGCAAAGGGCAAGAATATTACAGTATGTTCTCTAATAGGAAAAATGTGTAGTCAAAATATCTGAGGAAAAGAGCACTAGTTAACTGTGGCGCGTCCAGTGGATGAATGCACTTAGGTTTTCAAAGAAACATGTTTTGAAGGGTCCTTACTGCAATGAGAAGGTACACACTGTGTGCTGTTTTGTTGTGGGAAAGGCAGTATGTGAAATGTAGACCATGATTCCAATTTTATAGACATTCTATTTACATGTATATATACATATAGGAAAAAAAGATTTAGAAGAAACTTCTTAGAAATGAACAGTATTGTAGGCTGGGAACGATGGCTCATGCCTGTCATTCCAGGACTTTGGGAGGCCAAGGAGGTTGGATCACAAGGTCAGGAGATCGAGACCATCCTGGCCGGCCAGCCTACCTGCTTGCTTCCCTCCCTCCCTCCCTCCCTCCCTTCCTCCCTTCCTTCCTTCTTCCTTCTGTCTGCCCGCCCGTCCGTCCTATTATACTTTAAATTCTGGGATACATGTGTAGAATAGGCAGGTTTGTTACATACCATGTGCCATGGTAGTTTGCTGCGCCCATCAACCCATCATCTAGGTTTTAATCAAGTCATCTAGGTTTTAAGCCCTATATGCAGTAGGTATTTGTCCTAATGCTATCCATCCCCTTCCCCCCGACATCCGACAGGCCCCAGTGTGTGATGTTCCCCTCCCTGTGTCCATGTGTTCTCACTGTTCAGCTCCTACTTATGAATGAGAATATACTTTGTGTGTTTTTCTGTTCCTGTGTCAGTTTGCTGAGAATGATGGATTCCAGCTTCATTCATGTTCCTGCAAAGGACATGAACTCATTCTTTTTTATGGCTACATAGTATTCCATGGTGTATATGTGCCACATTTTCTTTATTCAGTCTATCATTGAGGGGCATTGGGTTGATTTCCTAAAGCACTCTGTACTTCAGGCTTTCCACAAAATCCAGTGGCTCCTCTTCACAATTAAGGCAAAAGCTTCTCTGAAAATAAAAACAAGTGCTTTGTTCTTCCCATTTAGACAGCATGAAGCCCAGTGCTCTTCCATGTATGAGTGGAGCTGAGAAGACCAGCTGGTGACCAGTGGTTATTCCCAAGAGCAAACACAGGAAAGAAAGCAAATGTGAGGGCAGAGGCCATCCTCAGCCAGGCCCTCTCCCCTGCCCCGGCAGACAGAGAATGGAATTCATAGCTGCCTGATTCCCCCAGCCAGCAGCCATGGCAGTATTTTTAACAAGGCATAAAACTTGCAATTCTATTAAAAACACATGTCTCTTGTTTCAAAGTACTATTAGCAACAGCCACTGAGAGTCAGTAAACACAGTGTCAACCAGAGAACATATTCGATGGAGCCTCAAATGCTGAGTATTCTGTATTTTACAAAGAAACCCTGGTTCTGGCTGGAAGAAATTTCGAGATAATCTCTTGGGCTTTCTGACTTCTAGAGACTGTTCAATCTGCTTGAAAACACTAACTGTTCTCAATTCTTAACCATTTCCCAAAGAAAAGAGAGAATGTCAGTAGGCTAGACTTTTTAAAGGTAGGGAGAAGGGACCGCAAAGTGTGCAAAGTGGAACTCGAGGCCTGGAAAGCCAATTTCTGCCCTTAGATCCGCCATCGTCAATGCGTGTCCTTGGGAATTCTATGGGCACCTTTAAATTAAGGAGAGAGGTCGGGCGCGGTGGCTCACTCCTGTAATCCTAGCACTTTGGGAGGCCGAGGCAGGCGGATCACAAGGTCAAGAGATTGAGATCATCCTGGCCAACATGGTGAAACCCCGTATCTACTAAAAATACAAAAATTAGCTGGCATGGTGGCGTGCACCTGGACTCCCAGCTACTCAGGAGGCTGAGGCAGGAGAATCACTTGAACCCGGGAGGTGGAGGTTGCAGTGAGCCGAGATCACGCCACTGCACCCCAGCCTGGAGACAGCGCAAGACTCCATTAAAAAAAAAAAAGGCATGGGGAGAAGTGGACTGGTTGAACTCTTATATCCAAGGCCTAAGGTGGGGAACTTGAGCCTTGCTTTGTCAAATCCAGCTTTAAATCTCTTTCCCCACTTAGCAGCTATAGTAGCTTAGCTTGTTTAAGACTTAGTTTTGCCATCTGTCCAGCAAAGGAAAACAATGATGCCTCCCTCACGGGATGGCTTAAAGATAAGATGAGACAAAGGAAAAAAAATGCCACTAACAAAGGGCTTGGCATGTAAAGCTCCATAACTCTCATCCCCTCTCTACTCCCAAGAATGCTTCCCTAAAGCCCATCAGAAAGTAAATATGAAGAAAAAATGAGCCAAGGTGGGGTGTTGGGGATGGAGAGACAGCCAGCAAATCACTGAGAACTGTGTATTTACAAGCGTCAGTTTCTGTGGGAACCCAGGCCATGTGGCTGCTTAGAAGCCAGTTCCACGCACTCAGGTTATCAGGCATTTAAACGTTTCCCTTCAAATCCTGATGTTTGGGGTGGAGGGGAAAGTAGGGAGGGAACCTCCAGATCAGACATTTTAGACTCTAGGAGAGGAAACAGAAAGCTCTATTTATCTGGGCTCCCCAGCTTGCTAATTAACTTAGGGACTGGAAACTATTCTCACGTGTCGGCGCCTGCACCATCTTCTCGTTATTAGAAAAACATCTGCTCATTATCCCCATGGTTTCTGAATGTGAGAGAGAACCAGAGTTGCGTTCCCAGATGCAAATATGTGGCATCAAAGCTGCCTGGGGACTGGTGGCCCCATGCAGAGTTGGGGGCTTTGGGAGATTAGAGGCAGTGGATTAGAACAGGCAGTGGGTTTTGTAAATAAGACAGGAAGAAGGCTTTCATGTCTGAGGATGCAGAAGGGATTGTGAGCAAAAAGACACCTATGAGTATAGCTAAAGGGCTCCCATTGAATAGTTCAGGAAAAAGGACTTCTCAGCTGGGTGCGCTGGCTCACGCCTATAATCCCAGCACTTCGATAGGCTGAGGTAGGTAGATCAACTGAGTTTGGGAGTTTGAGACCAGTCTGGGCAACATGGCACATCTCTACAAAAAATACAAAAAAAAATTAGCTGGGCATGGTGGCACATGCCTATAATCCCAGCTATTTAGGGGGCTGAGGTGGGAGGACCACAGGATCACTTGAACCTGGGAAGTGGAGGTTGCAGTGAGCCGAGATCGCACTTCCGCACCCCAGCTTGGGTAACAGAGTGAGACTCTTGTCTCAAAAAAAAAAAAAATTATCCAGGCCTGCCCCCTTTTTGTGTAAAATTCAGGGTTTAGCCATGGGACAAATATCCATGGAGGAGCCACTGTGTGCTCAGCGTTGTCTCTACAACAATCCAGCCCTGGGGACTAGAGACTCAGGTGTCAGATGGCAGGTGGCTCCAGCACTGGAAGCACACCTGTCCCTGCTCCGGCACAGCCAGAGGCAGCCTGTGCTTCAGCTGACGACTGAAGGCCTGGGAAGAAGACAGCCCCGTGAGAGATGGGAGCCCAGGCACAGTGACACCTCGCTCCTGACATTCAGAAGAACGCCCTCCCTTTGACCTCCCAATCTAAGGTCACCAAGTCTCCTGGTCCACCCAGGTCTGAGAGGTTTCCTGGGATGTGGGACCCTCCTATGCTAATGCCATGGCAGTCCTGACAAACTAGGATGAGCTGGTCACCTTAAAATGTCCCATCCTTCTTCCCTTTTCCTCCTCGGCCAGGTAATAGCTTCACCCTTCCCTCACAGGGAAACTAGTATCAATTGGCTTAAAATTTTTTCATGCCTCAGTTTCTCTATTTGTAAAAAGGAAAGGCTAGGAGACTTTCTTTCCCAGGATGTTGGGGATCTTTGCAGGGCCTGGCAGGGAATGCAGCCACCCTGGCCTGAACAATTACACACAGGATGAGACAGAGGCCACCTAACTAAAAGGGCCGACAGCAGGATGTGGGTGGAGGAGAAAGGAAGCAGGGACGGGGAAGGGAACAAAGGGACAGGGGATGAAAGCAAAGACCTCAAGCTCCCACCTACCACTGAAACTATCTGTTTAACTCAGGCATCCCAAGCTCATCCTCCACCAACTGCTGGCCAGCCCTTCCTCCCCCCACCATCTCCTCAGCCTCCACCTCTGTCTCTCCTCCCTCCTGCCTCCAGGAAGACCCCACCATGCACTCCAGGCCCCGAAGTCAGGAATTACCTTGGCTTTCTTCCTCTTACTCCCGCTAGGCCTAACTCACCTTCTCATCGTATGGTGTCTTCCTCCCAATCTCTCTCACACCTCATGTCCTCCAGTCCATCCCCACAGACTCTGCCTGGCTCTCATTCGGGCCAAATCACTGTCCCCTGCAACAGACTCCTGTCTCCATCTGTCCCACTCCAGGCCGGCCTCCACTCTGACGCCAAGTGTGGTGTCTGGAACACATGGAGCTGATCCTTAAGATCCTTCAAGGGTTCCCCAAGCTTTCAGGATGGCATTTAGACTCCTTGGTTAAATCTCTCAACCTCCTTTACTTCTTTTTAAATAAAGTAGAGGGCCAGGTGTGGTGGCTCATGTCTATAATCCCAGGAGTTTGAGACCAGCCTGGCCAACATAGTGAAACCCCATCTCTACTAAAATACAAGAAAAAAAAACAGCCTGGCATGGTGGTGTATGCCTGTAAATTCAGGTACTTGGGAGGCTGAGGCATGAGAATCACTTGAACCCGGGAGGCAGAGATTGCAGTGAGCCATCATGTCACTACACTCCAGCCTGGGTGACAGAACAAGACTCTGTCTCATAATAAATAAATAGGCAAGCAAGCCAGAAATGGGGTTTTGCCATGTTGCCCAGGCTGATCTCAAACTCCTGGGCTCAAGCAATCTGCCTGCCTCGGCCTCCCAAAGTGCTTGGATTACAGGCATGAGCCACCATGCCTGCCCTCAACTCCTTCCTAATCTGGCACTTCTGAGCGCCCCAGACCGTGTCTTTGCCCCTAATTCCCTAGCTTGACTTTAGCCATAATGAACGACAGGCGCTTTCCTGGACACTCTGTGCTACTTCAGGCCTCTCTGCCTTCAACATTCAGTTCAAAAATTCCTTCCTCTGGGAAGCCATTCCTTAACCCACCCCTCGTCCATCACCTTCTTGAGATTGTTCTAATTTAGATGCTTTTCTTCTTTCCTGCCCCAGGACTCTCCACTGTTGCACTTACCACCATGAATGGGAGGGGTGAGGTTCATGTCCTTCTCCCCTACCAGAATATAACAGTGAAGACAGGTCTTCACAAATACTCGTCTTCCTATCCCTAATGGCAGCTCAAGGCTTGGAGCATATTACAAATAACTGTTGAATGAATGAATGAATGAAAACCAGCAGCCTTGTCCACACATAATACTAAACCCCAAAGCAGCTTCAATGTCAGGGTCAGATCTTCTCCACTGCTGAGGGAATAGGAAATACTCCAAGCAAAGACACATCCTCTGCCTGCCATTCCGGCCCTCCACAAACGACAGCAGGGAAAAGGGACAGGGCCACAAACCAGGGTGGCTCCAAACGCAGATGACCTCCGGCTGCAGCCCGAATCTGCAGGTACTTCCTACTTAATTCCTGGGCCTTGGCGGCCTCATTTACAATATAAGGATAATAATAACACACATCACCATATTGCCATGAGGAGTGAATGGAATGAGATATGTAAAACATTCAGCACTTTGCTGACACTCAGTGCTGGTTCCACCCTGCCTTTTTTTCAATATTTCCACAACAGAGGCAGAGGCTAATAAAATTTGTATTCACAGTGCACTCAGGCAGCTCCTGCTGGGTGAGATTCAGTCTAAGAAATAAGGAAGGAGGCAGAGACTTGCTTTCTCAACTGTAGCCTGGAGGTGCTCAGCTACTGCCAGGGCACCCCAGCCAGACCCAAAGGTCTCTTTCTTGGCTTGGAGGGAGGTGGTATTACTGAGCATGGTAATCTCAGAGGCCTCCTGGTAGCCACGGAGCAGCTGGAGGGGCATTGTGCCAATGTCCTCTGCTCCTCCCCTGCTGGTTCAGAGCCAGAGGAACAGATTGGGCAGTGGGCTTCTCTTCACTTTGGAGATCACCATTTCCTGCAAAGAGACACGGAAGAAAGTCTAACAGAGAGCATGAAGATGTGTCCACAGTGAGTGGTTCTCTCCGGGGGCAAGATTCCAGGGGATTTTTAAATCTTTTTTATATTCTTTCATATTTTCTTTTCCTTTTTCTTTTTCTTTTTTTTTTTTTTTGGAGACAGAGCCTTATACTGTTGCCCAGGCTGGAATGCAGTGGTATGATCTCCGCTCACTGCAACCTCTGCCTCCCAGGTTCAAGCGATTCTCCTGCCTCAACCTCCCAGGTAGCTGGGATTACAGGTGAGCGCCACCACGCCTGGCTAATTTTTGTATTTTTAGTAGAGACGGGGTTTTACCATGTTAGCCAGGCTGGTCTCAAACTCCTGACCTCAGGTGATCCGCCCACCTCAGCCTCCCAAAGTGCTGGGATTATAGGTGTGAGCTACCATGCCCGGCTGGAATGCTGGTATTCTTAAAGAGGTTATGGAAACAGAGAAGGCAAGCTGGGAGCAGTGGCTCATGCCTGTAATTCCAGCACTTTGGGAGGCTGAGGCAGGCAGATCACAGGGTCAGGAGTTCTAGACTAGAATGACCAAAATGGAGAAACCCTGTCTCTACTAAAAATAGAAAACTTAACCAGTTTTGGTGGTGGGCACCTGTAATCCCAGCTACTCAGGAGGCTGAGGCAGGAGAATCACTTGAACTCCGGAGGCAGATTGCAGTGAGCCGAGATCACGACACTGCACTTCAGCCTGGGCAACGGAGCGACTCCATCTCAAAAAAAAAAAAAAAAGGAAATAGAGAAGGGTTAAAAAAAAAAAGGTAAGACAGGAAGAAAATCAAAAGATGCCTAAGGCAGAATTATGAAGACGTTTTACACCTCTGTCTCCCTCACGACATCTTCAGAAAAATAGACACTCTTCCCCAAAAGGCTTCAGAGGTTGAACTGGGTAGGAACCATGGAAGTGCTATATTCTGTTCTCAAGATAGGAGGCAGGTGAAAGCAAGGCTGACCGAGGAGACCCAATCAGATCTTTATAACACCCGAAGAAAGAGGCTGCCCCTGCCTGAGGGTTCATGATGAAGTGGAAGGATGCCTTGCAAAGAAACCAGCCTCTAAGGTGGTGTGCACCAAGAAGGGAGATGGAAGGGCCTTGGCACAAAATTTCAGGAGCATCAAAAAACTCAGTCTTGGCCGGGTGCGGTAGCTCATGCCTGTAATCACAGCAATTTGGGAGGCAGAGGTGGGCAGATCACGAGGTCAAGAGATCGAGACCATCCTGGCCAACATGGTGAAACCCTGTCTCTATTAAAAATACAAAAATTAGCTGCACATGGTGGTGTGTACCTGTAATCACAGCTACTCGGGAGGCTGAGGCAGGAGAATCGCTTGAACCTGGGAGGTGGAGGTTGCAGTAAGCCGAGATCACCACTGCCCTCCAGCCTGGCAACAGAGTTGAAACTTTGTCTCAAAAAACAACAACAAAAATTCAGTCTTTAGGACAAGCCATATTTTAATGCAGCTTTTGACAAAATCCAAGTTAATACAAAAATGCATGATGAACGAAACTTCAATATTTTCAATAAAAACTGGAGTTGAGAACAGGGTTGGGATTACAATGAGGCGAGTTGAGGCTGAGTTGTACAGTGTGAGGTCAGATTCTGTCTTGATTTCAAACGTAAATATTCAGTTCAACGTAGATTTTCTGGCATAATTTTTACTTTTTGAAATGTGGCATCAAAATGTCATTGACTTTGATGGATGAGGTTCTGGGTACCCCAAAATCTAGGTCTCATCAGCAGCCCTGAGCGGGGGGCACCCAGGAATGGGAGGACCAACTTGGCCAGAAAATGTTTCTCTGAGGACACAGCATTCAAGGTGGACTTTGAAGAATCAACAGTTGCTCTGCTCATGGAATAGCCATTCTTTTATTTTTTTATTTTTTATTTTTAAAAGATGGGGTTTCACCATGATGGCCAGGCTGGTCTTGAACTCCTGACCTCAGGTGATCCACCCACCTTGGCCTCCCAAAGTGCTAGGATTACAGGCGTGAGCCACTGCGCTTTATCCCTTTCCTTTTTTTTTTTTTTTTGAGATGTAGTCTCTCTGTGTTGCCCAGGCTGGAGTGCGGTGGCATGATCTCAGCTCACTGCAACCTCCACCTCCCAGTTTCAAGCGATTCTCCTGCCACAGCCCCCTGAGTAGCAGAGATTATAGGCATGTGCCACCACGCCTGGCCAATTTTTGTATTTTTAGTAAAGACAGAATTTCACCATATTGGTCAGGCTGGTCTCAAATTCCTAACCTCAGGAAATTCACCTGCCTGGGCCTCCCAAAGTACTGGGATTACAGGCATGAGCCAGTGCGCCCGGCCTAGTCCTTTACTTTCTTAATAAACTTGCTTTCACTTAAAAAAAAAAAAAAAAACAAAGCCATTACTGCAGGAGGAGAAGGTCCTGCAGAACTGAGCAGTCAAGATGTGTGACTTCATCAAAGACCAGACCGCAGAGTTTAAGGAGACCTTCCAGCTGTTTGACTGAACAGGTGATAGCAAGATCCTGTACAGCCATTGTGAGGACGTGATGAGGGCCCTGGGCCAGAACCCCACCAACGCCGAGGTGCTCAAGGTCCAGGGGAACCCCAAGAGTGACAAGATGAATGAGAAGGTGCTGGGCTTTGAGCACTTTCTGCTCATGCTGCAGACAGTGGTGAAGAACAAGGATTGACCAGGGCACCATGAGGGTTATGTCGAAGGACTTCGGGTGTTTGACAAGGAAAGAAATGGCACCGTCATAGGTGCTGAAATCCAGCACGTGCTTGTCACACTGGGTGAGAAGATGACAGGAAGAAGTAGAGATGCTGGCAGCAGGGCACGAGGGCAGCAATGGTTGTGTCAGCTGTGAAGAGCTCATCCGCATGGTGCTGGATGGCTGAGGACCTTCCCAGTCTCCCCAGAGTCCGTGCCTTTCCCTGTGTGAATTTTGTGTCTAGCCTGAAGGCTCCCTAGGCTCTCCTGTCTCAGCACCTTTCCCATCTTGTCTTTCTTGGATGATGTTTGCTGTCACCATTCACCAAATAAACCTGCTCTCTGAGTCCTCAAAACAAACAGATGCAAAGAAAGTATGTATTGTAAAGGCAATCTAGGCCAAGGCCCAGCCTGTGCATGGCAGGAAGGACACAGTGTGTCTGGGGCAAGAGGCAGCCGAGCACGTGCCTGTAGTGCCCGGTCCCATTTCCTCTTCCAGGCCTCCTTCCTCACAGGTGCTGAGGCATTCAGCATCTCGTGAAGCATCTCCTATGCACCAGGTAGTGCAGATTCAAAAACACGAGAAAATGCCAAAGGTACAGTCACTACCCACGAAGACCTCACGTCAAGCCAAGACACCCTATGGTTGAAGACAGCCAACCCTATGGTTGTGTCCAGCTTTTAACATTCTACAAACGTTGTTGTTTCTTGTTTGTTTTTTTTTTTGTTTTGAGATGGAGTCTCGCTCTATCACCTAGGCTGGAGTGCAGTGACACAATCCTGGCTCACTGCAACCTCCGCCTCCCAAGTTCAGGTGATTCTCCTGCCTCAGCCTCCTGAGTAGCTCGGATTCCAGGTGCCCGCCACCACGCCAGGCTAATTTTTGTATTTTTAGTAGAGATGGGGTTTCAGCATGTTGGCCAGGCTGGGAGTGGAACTCCTGGCCTCAAGGGATCCGCCCACCTCGGCCTCCTAAAGTGCTGGGATTACAGGCGTGAACCACTGCGCCCGGCCTACAAGCATTGTTTTGTTCTTGACATTCTAAATGCAACCATCATTACAGAAGCATTTTATTTAGGAGTGGCCTATATTCTATCATTTTCTTTAAAAACAATATTCAATCCTGGGCAGTTAATGGTGCAGTTAATGATGATCCATTTCAAAAAGGGCTTTGACAGATGAAATCCCTTTGCTCCTTCTCAGCCTGGGAAGCAGGAAGGACTTAGTTTTCTCATGTCTCATTTTCCAGGTGAGGAATCTGAAATTCAGCATTAAGCGACTTCCTCTAAGTTTTCTGACCATAAGGGCAGAACTGGGACTAGAATCCAAGTCTCCCAGCTCCTGAAAAGAGACTGATGGTCCCTTCATTAACTGTGCATAGGGAATATGGGAGCGAACTGAAGGGCAATTTCCCCTCAGTTTCATCTAAACTTTGCTAACAAAGCAACTCCCGGCTTCAAGCTGATCCCTGGAAACCACAAATGCAGACAGACACTTTGGGCTTGACTCTCAGCTCCCTGCTGGTGATGATGGGAGGCTGCACAGCCCTAAATCTTCATTACTGAAGGAGACAGAAAAGGGAGTGCTTTTCTCACTGTCCTCCCGCCCTCACCCCAACATTCCTCACCACTCTGAGCTCTGAACAGGCAGAGGCCCCAGACACCTCACATCCAATCATGAGTAGCATGGCAGGCCCCTGCCAGGCTCTATCCTCCCCATCAGGGACTTCACTTTGCACACCAAGGTCCTTGCCAGATCCAAAAGCTGCCTCTTTCTGGCCTGAAGTTAAAAAAAAAACAAGCCGCTTAACCTAAGCCAAGCAGCAGCCATAACAGCAGCAGCATTCAAGGCTGAGCAGGAACACCGGCCTGCACGGGAGTCCGGGAATGACGCCGATTCCTCTGGCCCCGACAGAGGCAGCAGGTCCTCCTGGAGGCCTGGACAGCAGCCGGCAGCCAGTTGGATGCGATCACCGGATCATGAGCTGCATCACAGCTCCTCTCAGATGCTGGCAATGGGCCCTGGCCGGGCCTGCATGCCTAGCAGAGCCTGCTGGAAATATCATCATGCTTGAGCCCTCACACATGGTCCACATCGCTCAGCTGGTCTAGGAATGGCACAACGCCTCTGCGTCCGGGCTGCCGTGAGCTGGCCCAGGATCCTAACAATCCTGGAGATAGAAAGTCATGAGGATGACAGAGCTGGCGAAGCAGGAGGCTGTCAGAAGGCAGGTAACTGAGTCAGGCCAGAGCCTAGACTCTGTGGTGCTGTTCCTGCCCATGCCCCAAACCCCTGCCAGACTCATCTGTAATTTTTTTTTTTTGAGACAGAGTCTCTCACTCTGTTGCTCAGGCTGGAGTACAGTGGTTCACTGCAACCTCTGCCTCCCAGGCCCAAGCGATTCTCAGGCCTCAACCTCCTGAGTAGTTGGGACTACAGACATTTGCCACCACACCAGGCTATTTTGTATTTTAAGTAGAGACGGGGTTTCACGATGTTAGCCAGGATGGTCTCAATCTCCTGACCTTGTGATCCACCTTCCTTGGCCTCCCAAAGTGCTGGGATTACAGACATGAGCCACTGTGCCCGGCTCTTTTTACTGCTTTGTGTTGGTATTGGCAATGCCATCAAGGTCGTCATCATCATCATCATGGGCAGCATTCACTGAGTGTAGTGGGCTGGACAGTGACCCCCAAAAAGACATGTTGGCATTCTATTCCCAGAACCTGTGAATGTTACATTATTTGGAAAAAGTTTTTGCAGATGTGCTTAAGAATTGTGAAAGGAGGTGCTTATCCTGGATTATCCAGGTGGGTCCTAAAAGCAATGAATGACAGATTCTTAGGAGACAGGCAGAGGGAGGATACACAGAGACACAAAGAGGAGAAGACACATAGAAGAGGAGGGGCAGTGTGGCCACAGAGGCAGACACTAGAGTAATCTGACCACAGCTGAGGAACAGGTGTGACCACCAGAGCTGGAAGATGTAAAGGAGCCTCAGAGGTGGCATGTCTATGCCAAAGCTTTCATTTTGGACACTGGGCCTCCAGAACTGGAAAAGAGATGTCTGTTGGTTGATGCCTCCCAGTTGATAGAAACTTGTTATTGCAGCTCCAGGACACAAACGCCCAGAACACTGTCTCGGCCACCACCCTCATCATCAGCCAGAGCTCTTCCTCAGCACATCCTGAGCGTGCACAGCACATTCTGGGCACCAGATACTTGACAAGGTTGTCCAACAACTCCACACGTTGCTTGTATTTAACAGAGGTGCAAACCGGAGTTGAGTGAGGAACTGGCCGGGGTGGTTTGGACCCAGAAGAAATGCAACCCTGTACGGACTGCTTCTCCAACTGGAGACCAGAAAGCACTTGGACAGCGTCTCCCTTATTTGCAGCTGCCTTGGGAATTTGCACATAGGAGCTGATCTTGGTTTTGATCCCAAATGATCTTTTTACCAGACTTGTCTCTGAGGCTTGGCTCTTTCTAAAAGTCAGGGAATGAGTAACTGTGGGGACAGGACACGACGTTTCAAATGACCTACATGGTAGTTTTGATGAGTTTGCCAGTGCTTAAACAGCTCACATGGGCCTATGGGAATTTCTCTTTCTCCTTCCTAAGGAAGGACTTTGAAGCCAAGACTCCACCCAGAAACCCTTCGGCACTGACTATCAGAGCAGAAAACTATCAGCGTACTTTTGCCTTCGTTTTGAACAGAAATTATGGGAAAATTGATTCATAAGGAGAACATCGTAACCGTCCAGAAGTTTCCCTGGCCCAGAGAGCAGTGCAGCAGAGAAGAATCTTGAACCCTCTCTGGGAGCAGAGAGGAGAATCTCAGAGGTCAGGGTTAGCTCCACCCAGGACTCTAAGGACACAATCAACCATGACAAGCCTCATAGAATCCAGTCCAAATGGCTGGAACTTTAGGGACTAAATCTAACACCAATATTCTTATTAGACATACCATATACACATGAAGGGCTAGCTGACTTAACACATAGTTCTGCTCATACAGCAATACCTTGTGGACAGGCTGGGCATTGGGGCTCATGCCTATAATTCCAGCATTTTGGGAGGCCAAGGCGGGCAGATCACCTGAGGTCAGGAGTTTGAAACCAGCCTGGCCAACATAGTGAAACCCCGTCTCTACTAAAAACATGTGTGTGTGTATACACGCACACACACACACACAAGTTAGCCAGGCATGGTGGCAGGTGCCTGTAATCCCAGCTACTCGGGAGACTGAGGCAGAATTGCTTGAACCTGGTAGGCAGAGGTTACAGTGAGCCAAGATTGCACCACTGCACTCCAGCCTGGGTGACAAGTACAAAACTCTATCTCAAAAACAACAACAACAACAACAAAACCTGTGGACAGATGTGGCTTCATCTGGAAATAGGGTCTGGACAAGCCCATCCTGAATCCCACAGATGCTATGCCCCTGAGTCCCAGTTCTTGGCCAGCCTCCATAGGCCCCTGAGTCCCAGTTCTTGGCCAGCCTCCATAGGCCCCTGAGTCCCAGTTCTTGGCCAGCCTCCATAGGCCCCCAAGTCCCAGTTCCTGGCCAGCCTCCATGGGCCCCTGAGTCCCAGTTCTTGGCCAGCCTCCATAGGCCCCTGAGTCCCAGTTCTTGACCAGTCTCCATAGGCCCCTGAGTCCCAGTTCTTGGCCAGCCTCCATAGGCCCCTGAGTCCCAGTTCTTGGCCAGCCTCCATAGGCCCCCGAGTCCCAGTTCCTGGCCAGCCTCCTTGGGCCCCTGAGTCCCAGTTCTTGACCAGTCTCCATAGGCAGGGTTACATCCTTGATGTTTTCAATGTTGCTGCTTGGGAAATGCCAATTACCCCAGGAGAGCCTGGAAAGGAAATAAATCAAAGGAGTTCTTTTGCCCTTTTGTGACCTGGCTGACACCTCCTGCTTGAGGAAACCCAATGTTCTCAAGCAGAGCAAATATTAAGTCAACTCTGCAGTATATTCATTCACTCTTCATTGAGGAGAAGAAGAAGGGAGGGGACGCAGGAGGTAATCAGCACCTCCAAGGTGGTTCTCCTCAGCTTTCTGGAATGGGAAGACAACCTGGTGAGCAATCCCCTCAGCTCTCCAGGGCCAGAGAGAGAGAGAGAGAGAGTGTGTGTGTGTGTGTGTGCATGCGTGTGTGCATGTGTGAGAGTGTATGTGAGCGTGAGTCTGAGTGTGTGCATGTGAGTGTATAAGTGCGCCCCCATGCACATGTGCACAGAGCCTTCACTATATCCATCACCTACCCTGGGTCACCTGGTAGGAAAATGGGCTGGAGATTCGGCCCCTGACCCCGTGGGTTTTTCACCAAGGGGCAAGGAACGGTAAGGAACAGTAAGAAGCCTAGGGTGCTGGTTTGTCCTGTGTGCTCACAGCTGGAGACTGCAGAGCCTGCGTTATCTAATTCAATGGAAGCCAATCCGACCAGAAGTGGACCAGCTCTATTTACCTCTTTCTGGCCTCCTCAGGGGACTTGGTTAGTCTCACCAGGGACTTTAATTTCACAGACCCACAGTTTCTATCTGCAGCTCCCAGATCAAAAAGCTTTGAAAACTGAGGTTTTTTTTTTTTCTTTTGTAAGGCATCTGGCAGCAAAACTTTGCCTGATCTCAACTACCCTGAGGCCATTTATTGTCTTTATTTATCTACTCTTGTAATAGTTCCACATCTGGCTGCTGAAATATTAATTGATTTGTGACGTGCTACTCCAGGCCCCACTGTATATGTTATATAACACAGTATATATACTGTGTGACCTTTCTAACGATTCCAAAACAGCTGAGTTCTAGCCCTGGCACCACCGCGTAATCCCAGCACTTTGGGAGGCTGAGGTGGGTGGATCACGAGGTCAAGAGATCAAGACCGTCCTGACCAACATGGTGAAACCCCGTCTCTACTAAAAATACAAAAATTAGCTGGGTGTAAAGGCTGGGTGTGGTGGCTCACGCCTATAATCCTAGCACTTTGGGAGGCTGAGACAGGAAAATCACTTGAACCTGGGAGGCAGAGGTTGCGGTGGGCGAAGATCACATCATTGCACTTCAGCCTGGGCAACAAGAGTGAAATTCCATCTCAAAAAAAAAATATTAGCTGGCCGTGATGGTGTGCACCTGTAATCCCAGCTACTTGGGAGGCTGAAGCAGGAGAATCGCTTGAACTTGCGAGGCGGAGGTTGTAGTGAGGAGATTGCGCCACTACACTCAAGACAGGCAACAGAGAGAGACTCTCTCAAAACAAAAAAAAAAAGCTGAGTTCTAAAACACCTCAGGCCCTGAGGACTTCCAATAAGAAATTGTGTTCCAAAGTTAAATGTTGCTATGGCCTGAATTGTGTCCCCTGGAATTCATATGCTGAAGCCCTAACCCACCATGTGACTGCACTGGAGACACGGTCAAGAAGAAGGTGATTAAGGTTAAATGAGGTCACGATATGGGGTCCCGATCCAACAGAACTAGTGCCCTATAGAAAGAGAAAGAGACATCAGCACGCTCTCTCTGCCATGTGAGGACACAGTGAGTAGGTGGCAAGCTGAGAAGAGGCCCTCACTAGAACCTGGCCGTGCTGGCACACTGATCTCAGATGTCCAGCCTCCAGAACTGTGAGCAAATACTTCTCCGTTATTTAAACCACCCAGTCTGTGGTATTCTCTTATGGCGGCCCAAGTTGACCAATATAGATTTTGGTACCAAGAAGTGGAGCGCTGCTTTAACAGATACCAAAAGATATGGAAGCAGTTTTGGAACTGGGTACTAATGGGCAGAGGCTGGAAGAGTTTGGAGGTGCATGCCAGAAAAAGCCTAGAGCGACGTCCGCTGAATACTGGTATCAACACGGAGGTTAAAGATCATTCTGGCGAGGTCTCAGACAGAAATGAGGAATACGTTACTGGAAACTGTAGGAAAGGCCATGTTTGTCATAATGTGGCAAAGTGCATCTGTAACTTTTTAGGTACTATGGATTTATTTTTAAAAAATAAATAAATAATCAAGTGGCAAAGAATGTGGCAGAAATGTGTTTTGTTATGGAAGCTTGAGTGGACTCGTACACAATCTTGCATTTCCAGACATGGTCCATCAGCTACTTGGAGCCTTTACCTATTAACCTGACTTTGGTATGAACACTCCCATACCCTGAAATCCTTTCTGGAAGCTTGTTTAGGTAGTTTGGATTTACTGATGAACTTTTTTACACCTGTGACTGTATCATTTTGCCTCTTTTTATGTCTCACTCCAGATGAATTAAATTCCCTCTGGTGTCTGTAACAGCCTAGTTGGGGTCTTCTTCAGGCTCACAGCACCGACTCCATAGCCCTGCACGCATTGCAGGTGAACAGAGATTCTGAGTGGTTAGGCACTTGCCAAACTTATTCCAGAACCCTCCAACTACAGGCATGAAAAGACTAGGAAAGTCTAGAAACAAAAATAAATGTAGCAGATTATGAAATTAACATATGAAAACAGTTAATTGTAATATATGCGAAAATAAGTTTGAAAAATGTAATGGAAAACCATATCCCTATTTTCAATACAAACTAAAGAGATTGTAGAACATTTGATACATAGATACATCAAAACCTTGATATATGGATATTCAGTAAGAAATATCTATATTGGCTGGGTGCAGTGGCTCATGCCTGTAATCCCAGCACTTTGGGAGGCTGAGGCAGGTGGATCACCTGAAGTCAGATGTTTGAGATCAGCCTGGCCAACATGGCGAAACAGTGTTTCTACTCAACATACAAAAAACTTAGCTAGGTGTGGTAGTGGGTGCCTGTAATCCCAGCTTCTTGGGAGGCTGAGGCAGGAGAATCGCTTGAATCCAGGAGATGGGGGTTGCAGTGAGCCTAGATCATGCCGTTGCACTCCAGCCTGGGTGACAGAGTGAGACTCTGTCTCAGAAAGAAAAAATATATATATATATAACTTAAAACTATCGATAAAGAAATATGAAATTTTTGTATAATAATGTATGATGGCTATTTTTAAAAGTCATCATCTTTCATAAATACATAGCAAAAACATTGACAAATAAATGATGATATCTGGGATTTGTTTGAAAATAATATGGGCTTCACAGCTGTAATCCCACCGTGGGAGACCAAGGCAGGTGGATCGCTTGATCCCAGGAGTTTGAGACCAGCCCTGGCAACATGGTGAAACCCTATCTCTACAAAAAATACAAAAATTAGCCAGGCATGGTGGCACACGCCTGAAGTCCCAGCTACTCGGAAGGCTGAGGTGGGAGAATTGCTTCAGCCCAGGAGGTGGAGGTTGCTGAGCTGAGATCACACCAATGCACTCTGGCCTGGGTGACAGAGTAAGACCCTGTCTCAAAAAAAAATTATAAAATAAATAATATGGAGGTTAGTAGTTATGCATGTGGACAAGGCAGCATCAGCTGAGGGTGGAGAGGTGGTTTGATGGATACAAGAAGGTTCATTTTACTGTTTTCACAACTTTTGTGTATGTTCTCAGTTTTCCATATTAAAAAGCTCTTTCAAAAACCTGTTGAGGAACTGAAAGACAATTTTAAAGGTCTAGCTTGCTTTTAAATAAAAAGGTTTCATGATTTTTTCACTCCAAATTAATCTATAAACTCAATATAAACCCAATTAAAATACCAACAAGGAGTATTTTTAGAAAGCTCCTCTGGAAAAATAACCGTCATAGCCAGCAAAATTATGAAAGAGAACGGGGTGGAAGCGGGTAGGGCAGAGAAAGCCTGTTCTTACAAGTGTTGAAATTTACGAAGCTACAATAATAAAAGGAATTTAGGAATGGAGAATAAACAGAGAGGGTAATGGTGCAAAATGAAATTCCAGAAATAGGCTCAGTGCCTGCTAGGTTCCAGCCACTATTCAAGATGTTGAATAACTGGCACCAAGCAAAATGGAGAAAGATTCTACCCTTCACTAAGTACATAAATAAGAACATCTACATAGTGGGAAGTGTTTTAGAGAAAATAAGACAATGAAATAAAGGGCAATGGGGTGACATGAGTTGAGACCTAAGGAACTAAGTATAACCCAGATGATCTAGGACAAGGGGAAAGCATTCTAGGCAAAGGGAGAGGCAAGAGCAAGACCCTAAGGTTGAATGAGTTCATACATGATAAAACAAAAAGCAGGTTGTGCGGCAGCCAGGTGCGGTGGCTCACACCTGTAATCCCAGCACTTTAGGAGGCTGAGGCAGATGGATCACAAGGTCAGGAGATCAAGACCAGCCTGGCCAATATGGTGAAACCCTGTTGCTACTAAAAATACAAAAATTAGCTGGGCATGGTGGCTCACACCTGTAGTCCCAACTACTCAGGAGGCTGAGGCAGGAGAATCGCTTGAACCCTGAGGTGGAGGTTGCAGTGAGCCAAGATCGTGCCACTGCACTCCAGCCTGGGTGACAGATCGAGACTTCGTTACCCATAAAGATACAATGGGTAATGGAGAAGAGGCCAGGAAGACAGGCAGGGGCTAGATTATATCAACCTTGCAGTGACTGGTGAGGACTCTGTATTCTATTCTAGTTGAGATGGAAAACACTTTAAAGGGTTTTAGTTTGCACAGTGACATATCTGTTTAGCATTTTCTCAAAAAATTACTTGGGCCGGGCACAGTGACTCATGCCTACAATCCCAGCAATTTGGGAAGTCGAGGCGGGTGGATTGCCTGAGCTCAGGAGTTCGAGATCAGCCTGGGCAACATGTTGAAACCCCGTCTCTACTAAAATACAAAAAATTAACCTGGCGTGGTGGCATGTGCCTGTAGTCCTAGCTACTCAGGAGGCTGAGGCAGGAGAACTGCTGGAACCTGGGAGATGGAGGCTGCAGTGTACTGAGATGGTGCCACTGTACTCCAGCCTGGGCAACAAAGCAAGATTCCATCTCAAAAGAAATAATAATAATGCTATAGCTGCTTTGTAGACCAAGGGTTCTACATCAACAAGAATATTCAGGAAATGCCCTTCCAGTTTGCAATGGGGTACCTGAGAGGTGATGTTGGGATAAAAGAGGTAGAAGTGACAGAATTGATGGCAAGCGGTCTGATTTGAAAGATGACCTTAACACAGCGCCAGTATACTGATGGGTTAGAAGTGGAGAAAAAGAAAGGAATCCAGGGTGACTTCCATTGCTTTGGTCAAAGTAACTGGACAGATGATGGCACCATCAATCAAGAAAGACAAGATGAGTAGGGGCCATGGGGACAGTAAATCAAGGACTCTACTGTCATATCATCCATCACTTGAGACACCTATCAAACACTCAAGTAGGACTGTCAGTAGGCAGGTGGCTGCTACAGGAGGATGGAGCTCACCTGGAAATTTGTAGGGTGGCACCAGCATAAACATACAAGGAGGGCAGCATTCCAGATCTACAGGAAAAACAGATCTGTTGTATAACTGGCTTTGACTTTTTTGGGGAAAAAAACACGAATTCCAAACTAACTTCCAAATGGGTCAAAAAACTTTAAAAAGTACTAGTGAGTGTATGCGGCAAATGGCTCTCCCACATTCTTGGTGGGAGTGTATATTTGTGCAACCCTTCTTAGGGACAATATGGCACTGGGTATCAAATTTAAAATACATGTTGACTTTGTTCCAGCAATGCTACTACTTGCATTAATTTATTTAACAGATAAACATACAAGAATTTTCTAGAATATAGGTACAAGGATGTCCACTGAAGACTCATGGCAGTAAAAAATTAGAAACAAGCAAAGCCTGCCTCAGTGAGGGACTGGTTAAATAAATTCAAATGTCCATATGATGGACTACTATGCGGAGGATACAAAACTTACAGGAAACTTTTATGAGTTGATATCAAACTAGCTCTGAGGCACGTTATGTGAAAAATTAGCAAACAGCACTTCCTGTGTTTTATTATCCTTCTATGTAAATGTATGTGTGTCCATGTACAAAGCCTTTTGATTTTCATCTTTTCTCATTCCCAAAGCACTGTTTGAATTTTGTAACCATGTACATATTTTCCATTTAAAAAAGCCAATAGGGGTTATCTGAATGGTGAAATTATGGGTCACCTTTTTGTTTTCTTTACACTTCTTGGAATATAGTTTTTAAGGCACCCTAACAAATGTTACTAGAAAATAAAACTTCAAAGAATATGATCCCACATCTTATCCACTAAGATTGTGGACAAATCACTTGAAATCTACAGGACAATCTTATGACCTTCTTTTCTAATTTGTTTTCTTTTTTGTTTGTTTGTTTAGCATTCTGATCTCACTGAGATTTAGTACCTTCAGGCTCTGTAGGAAGCAGCCTGTACCCAAAGCCAAGCTGTAAAAGTTGTGGGGGAGCTACAGAGCTGCCAAGGAGGGTGTTTAATGAGCAAAACTTAAGGGCCAAATGCAAATTACTAGCAAACACCAGATGTCAGGGGTCGGGGGGAGATGGCCTCAAAGAGATAAGTCAGAGCACTGGTCAGGTCCAGAGAAAAACGACTCCCATCTGACTTGGGGGCGGGGAGAGCGTCACAGGGTGCACACAGCTGGTGTGCTCACTCCCTATGATCGGAAGAAGGGGTGTTTCTGCTGAAACTTATGGCTAGAAAGTCAGCAGAAAGGGAGGGGTGGAGATACGAAAGGAACAAGGTCGCTTGTGGTGGAAATGGAGTGTCTTGGCCTATGTGGAAAAATTCACCTGCAGGGCTTTTGAGGGTTAGCTGTCCTGAAATCCCAAAATGTCTAAACCTTGTACACATACATACACACACACACACACATACACACACACACACCCCGCCTAAAGAAGAATATGCTAGTTCTATTTAATCTTGGAGGAGAAAATTAACAGAATTCAATTAAACAGTTATTAAGAAGTTTAAATGGAGATTAGCTGTTATTGTCACATCTCTTTAACCTTTCAAATTACACTCCTTATTTAAATACAAAGTTAATAGTATTGGATAGTGATGGTCTTATTTGTTGTCATGAAGCCTTGTTCTTAACTGCAAAGCAAGAATGTACCATTCCACCTCTCCCCATTAACCACCTTTACTGGCAGCCAGGCTACCAGAAACACAGAGCTATCACAAGGCACTGACATTCTCCAGGGGCAGTCTGCCCTAACCACGGACGTGAAAGAAAGTAAACTGTTCGCACTGGCCTTGTACACCCAAACTTAGACCACAGACACGAGAGCGTCCAATTCAAATGCTGACCCCTGTCTTTGCCAAGTCCAGCCTAAGCCCCTCTGCTAAGCTTGTGTGGTAGCTCTCCCTCCCTCCGCCCACCCGTGGGTGCTCCAGGAAATCACAGCAGCTGCTTCAGACCATCATTGCTACCCTCACTCTCGCCTCTAGTTTCACCAATCTCAGTTCCTTTAAACTCACTATTTGGGTCTAATTTTCTAATCATATAATTCTATCTATATGTCTTAGGGAGAAGAAAGAATATGATGTTCCAGAAAAATTGTAACTCTCTTTTGGTCCTGTACTATGTATTTTCTGCCTCTGGTAAGGAATCTAAGCTATGCCACTATGATATATTTAGTCAGAATAAACTCCTCTCCAGCATTCCTTCTTTTAAATTTTTACTATTCCTTTTTACTATTCCTTTCTTAGGAGAAACTAGCTCAAGGGAGCTGAGGTATTTAAATGGAGTCTCTACAGTCATCAAAAGCATCACATGCCCTGAGAGCAACCACCGTTGCTAAAATCGGCCTGTCAGTATCTTCAAACTCTAATTACTTGTCTTAAGATCAACTTTTTATTATAAGGACTAACTTTTGAAAAGTGTTATAGTTTCGAAAACTCTTCTACAAAACATTCTATGATCCAATATGCTAGGAGAGGCAAGTATTGACAGGAAGACAGACACAGACACATATGCAAATATTATATATATTACACATATATAGTGTGTATATGTATATGAGGAACCTATACATATGTATAGGCTCACACCTATAATCCCAGCACTTTGGGAGGCCAAGGTGGGTGGATCAATTAAGGTCAGGAGTTCAAGACCAGCCAGACCAACATGGCGAAACCTCATCACTACTAAAAATACAAAAAATTAGCCGGGCGTGATGATGCATGCCTGTAATCCCAGCTGCTCAGGAGTTTGAGGCATGAGAATTGCTCAGACCTGGGAGGCGGAGGTTGCAGTGAGCTGAGATTGTGCCACTGCACTCTAGCCTGGGCAACAGAGTGAGACTCTGTCTCAACAACAACAAAAAAAAAACCCAAAAACAAATAAAACATGTTACAAGTATTGATAAATCAACAGTCGTAAGCCTTTAATGTTCATCACAGGTTAAAAGAAAAAAATAATAATTTTCCATCCAAGTGAATATCACTACATGCATATTCAGAAGCATTTAGTGATATCTGGCAATGGTCTCCATTCATGGAAAAAGCAAAATTATTTGCATATATGGTGGAAATTATTTTACAGGTGTTAACCTTGAAGACAAGCAAGTTGGGTGGGGGTAGAGGAGGGATCCTGGGAAGGAATTCAGATTTGGCCAATCCGCAGAATGGGTGTCCACAGTCAGCCACTGTCCAAGGGGCCAAGGCCGGCTCAAGAAGCACAAGCTTACCTGTGGTCGTCACTGCGGCAGGCATCTCTCGGAGCTGCAGTGGACAAGCTGCTGGGCTGGGCAGAGGCTCCCTGCACCCACCATAGGAGGTAGCTACAAACCCCAGCAGGGCCTGGCGCCCGGTCAGAGACTTCAAGGACAAGCCGGCATCGTTTCCAGAGAGCAATGGAGTAATTAAGCTCTCATGTCCTGATGAGAAGGCTGGCAGGACTGGCTGCAAAGCCACAAGCCTGTTCCTGGCTGCCTGAAATGTGTTCACCACCAGGGTCTGGCCACAGAAACAGGAGCCTCATGCAGTCGATTCTAGCTCCTCTGGGCCGCACAGGAAGACTTAGCTTCCTGAGGCTGGAATAAATGAGGAATATATATATATATATATCTTTAATTGGCTTCCCAAGTGCAAAGTTCCTCCTCAAATCTTAGGAGGCTGAATCCCACAGTCAGCCGTGATCACCGCTCATTAGCAGTTGGTCTCAGAAATGTTATTTGAACCCAGAACCCTTCTAATTTCCTCTCTGATCAGATAGATGGGTGGAAGGCTTTCTTTTGCAATGTCTACCAAGCAAAGGCTTGCCACTTCCCCAGTACCTGCTCCATCCTTCCATCTTACAAGAGCCTTTCTGTGAAGGGAAGTTTGGGGTCACCATCAGACTTGTCCCCAGGACCCAGGCAGATCCTTGTAACAAGCAGTCAGCCGAGGGCCTTGTCCTCCCCAAGCCCACTGTCCATTCAGTTTTCTGGTGACACCTACTCCACCCATGAATGAATGAATGAGTGAGGACTTGGCAAGCCTTCTCAATCATTTCACGAGTGTGAGGCATTATAAACATAAAGTAATTCCATACCAGATAGACGAGAAAAATGCTCTAGGAGATGCATGTAAACCCTGTGGAGCTAAACATTTTGAGGATTGTGGTGTTTGAAGATTTGATCAAATTCTACAAACCATGTATTTTTATGTAAGTTTAGGCAATCCACAGATCCTTGGAAGGTGAGTTTAATAACTCTCGGTTTATAGTCTCAATACTACAAGATGTAAGAAACTCAACCTCCAGGGAGAACCTTCAAAAATCTGATATTCAGGCTGGACATGGTGGCTCATGCCTGTAATCTCAGCACTTTGGGAGGCTGAAGCAGGAAGATAACTTGAGGTCAGGAGTTTAGGACCAGTCTGGCCAACATGGCAAAACCCTCTCTCTACTAAAACAAATACAAAAATTATCCAGGCATGGTGGTACACATCTGTAATCTCGGCTACTAGGAAGGCTGAGGCACAAGAATTGCTTGAACTCAGGAAGTTGAGGTTGCAATAAGCTGAGATGGTGCACTCCAGCCTGGGCAACAGCAAGACCCTGTCTCAAAAATAAATAAAAATAAAACAAAAATAAAAAAAGCAATTCAACATAACACAAGACACCACAATACAGTACAATGAGAAGCATCTTTTCAGATCACAATGCCCCACCAGATACCTACAGGGAAACCCAGCATCCTCAGAGACCACGCCTTTCACGTGAAAGAACAGCTGCCTCAACCCACTTTTTAAAATCCTAGGCTTTGGAGAGGGAACCTTTTGAAAACATAAGCTACCGGAAATATTTTTATGCAGAAGCTGCTTTGCAAAAGTGAAAAAACATTTTGCTTTCCATAAGAAAGCCTGGAATCTGTGCCCATCCAGCATAGATCTTTCAGTCAAGGGCAGGGAAAAGAAGAGGCATGTGTCAAGTCATCTTACTAGGAAGATAACACTCTGAGAAGGGTCTCCCACAAAACAGAGAGCCTTTCTCTTTGGTCAGCTCAGTGGAGGGGGCTCTGTAGCCAGAGGCCACTATCCTTCCCATACCGCCCTTCCCCAAATAGTCTGGAAGGGTAAATTTTTTGACATCACTCAATGTATAAAAGAAAAAGAGTAGTTGAGGGAGGAAAGTTACCTAGTGAGGTGGGACCCTAGCTATTTCTCCCTTTGGCATAATTAAAAAGAAAAAAAAAGAAATATAGCCTGGGCACAGTCACTCTCAGTTGTAATCCCAGCACTCTGGGAGGCCAAGGTGGGCAGATTACTTGAGGCCAAGAGTTGGATACCAGCCTGGCCAACATGGTGAAACCCTGTCTCTACAAAAAATACAATAATTAGCCGGATGTGGTGTCGTGCGCCTGTAGTCACAGCTACTTGGGAGGCTGAGGCAGGGGAATCGCTTGAACCTAGGAGACAGAGGTTGCAGTGAGCCGATATCACGCCACTGCACTCCAGTCTGGCGACAGAACAAGACTCCATCTCAATCAATGAATCAAACAATCAGAAATTCCACTGAAAACACCCAGACTGTAGGGAGTGCTGTGATGAATCACCCTACAGAGACTGCCGTCCCAGGCTCCAGACGTCCCCCACCAGAACTGACATCCCCAGGCTCTGGAAGTATCACTGCAAGGCCAGCTCTCTCAGGGAACTGCCCTCAGCAGCTGCTGCTTCCAACATGGGGACATAGAGCCGTGGATCCCAGATCACAACTCTTTAGGGCTGTGCTAGCCCAGAGCTCTGGAGTGAGTGGAGTAAACCGAGTCCTTAGTACTGCAGCTGGTACTGGTCACAGGTGCTGGTCTCATCACATGGGTACTGGCCAGGAGCTTCCTCCAGGGTATTCTCACTAGGAGCTGGCTTCCCTGGGAATCCAACCTTCAACACACAGGCCTGCCCTACGGGAATGCTCGATGACTGTCTGTCCCCCATGTCTGGAGTTGGTATAGAGACCTTTATTTATATGTAATTGACATGCAATAAACCATACATATTTAAAGCATACCGTTTGATAACTTTTAATCTATGAAACCATCTTCACATATGGTTATATATGAAACCATTATTATACACGAAACCATCTTTACAATTAAGATAATGAACATAGCCATTAGCCCCAAAAGTTCTCTCCCTTCCCTTGGTCCTTCCGCCTCACTCCTGCACTACTATCCACCCATCCCCATTCAAGTCCCCAAACACTGGTCTGCTCTCTACCCCTAAAGACCAGCTTGCCTTTTCTAGAATTTTATCACAGATAAATGCATTTACGCCGTATGTACTCTTTTTTGTCTTGCTCCTTTCATTCAGCATGATTCTGAGATTCATCCATATTGCTGCACGTGTCAATATCAATACCTCATTTCTTTTTCTTTTTTGGAATCAGAGTTTCACTCTTGTTGCCCAGGCTGGAGTGCAATAGTATGATCTCAGCTCACTGCAAACTCCGCTCCCAGGGTTCAAGCAATTCTCCTGCTTCAGCCTCCTGAGTAGATGGGATTACAGGCATACACCACCACGCCCAGCTAAGTTTTGTATTTTTAGTAGAAATGGAGTTTCTCTATGTTGGTCAGGCTGGACTAGAACTCCTAACCTCAGGTAATCCGCCTGCCTTAGCCTCCCAAAGTGCTGGGATTACAGGTGTGAGCCACCGTGCCCGACCAGTTCATTTCTTTCTATTACCAAATAATATTCTATCACATGGATATCCTCCTTTTTAAACAAATAAAAAAATTTTTAGAGACAGGGTCTCATTCCTGAATGGTTTTGTCCCAGAAGCTCCCCTCAACCCCAATGAAAGTCTGGGGAGGGCAGGCACAATAATCCATGGTCATCCCAGTAATGTAACCCTTCCTGGCAACTGAAGCTTTCAAAGCTTTCAGCTCTTTTCAGCCGTGAGCCACTTTTCATTTAGGATGTTTTACCCCAAGCAGGTCACTGCTCCTGGGTAGATTCATCCTTTGCTTATAGGGTTGACCCTATCAAGGGGACACAAACAGAACAAGGGAGTGAGTGAAGTTACCCGGTAGGGAAGGAATAGGATCCACCATGTCTCTGGCCTTGGGGAAAACAGACCTCAAAGCCAAACCCCCTGCCCTTTCTAAAAAATCTCCTCTAGGGAAGCCATATGCCTTAGAGGAGTCACTTGAAATTGTTCTACAGGGCCAGGCCTGGTAGCTCATGTCTATAATCCTAGCACTTTGGGAGGCCAAGGCTGGCAGATTATGTGAAGTCAGGAGCTGGAGACCAGCTTGGCCAACATGGTAAAACCCTGTCTCTACTAAAAATACAAAAAATTAGCTGGGTGTGGTGGCACGCGCATGTAGTCCCAGTTACTCGTGAGGCTGAGGCAGGAGAATCACTTGAACCCAGGAGGTGGAGGTTGCAGTGAGCCAAGATCACGCCACTGCACTCCAGCCTGGGCAACAGAGGGAGAATCCGTCTCAAAACAAACAAACAAAAGTGTCCAGAAATAAATAGTGCCCACTTGCCAGCCAGTGCTGTCTGTGCACCCTGTTCTCACCCTTTAGGAGGACTGGCTGGTAGGAGACGGATTCTGGGGGTTTCTGGGTCCCCCAACCAAATACTCTCTTACTTTCCACTCTGTTCTCTCCCTTTCCATCCTCTCTCCTCAGCTCTCATCCACTCCACAGCACCCGGTTCCCAAATACAAGGTGGTTGACACAGAACAGGAATTGATCTATCTGATGCTTTCTGGGGCTTCATAATCCCACAGTCCCACATGTGAGTCCTCCACCCGGCTGGGTCAGAGGACAACGTGCCTCTCCTTCTCTCTGCCCTCATTTGCAACATGGAGGCAACAACAGCCCCCACCTGGAAGGGCTGTCATATTGATTAAATGAGATAATGGAAAATGGAGCTCATAGTACCATACCCGCCACCAAGAGCAGCCAATCATGTTTTATGATTATGACTCCCAAATGTTTCATCTGTCCCCAGATGTTCCCTCTCCAACTTCCACATTTCCATAAAAGGTCCCATCATCACTCGCAGTCACCCAGATTCAGAGGCATCCAGTTGGCCACAAAATTCTATCTTGTCCTCCCTCCTCTGTTCCCTCCCCTCCTACAGCCATCACCCGAGCGAGACCAGGCTGCTCTCATCTTGCGCCTTCAATGTTCTAATTGCCCAATTCAGCGGTTTCTAGACATCTGGCTTTCACAGGCCAATAAACATTTTACAAATTATTTTTGGAACCAAACTATTTCTAAGTATTTTTGGTTTTGGCCAATAAAGATACTAAATAAATATCACTGAGAAACACCATACTCTCATTAATGACAAGACAGTTCAAGTTCCTCCAAAGGAGAAAGGCCGTACGTGTAGCATAAACTCTGTTCTTTAAAATGAGTAAGTTTAGCTTTAAAAAAAACTGACTGTCTTGACTCTATTTTCTTCATTTCTCATCAGACGGAAACATCAGTGCTGACTGGTACCTGTCTTTTCACAGACTGTATTTGAAGCCTGTTGGTCTCAGTCATCTTTCTGACTGGCTTAGTCCACTTGGGCTGCTACCACAAAGTACCACAGACTGGGTGGCTTATCAACAACAGAAATGTATTTCTCATGGTTCTGGGGGCTGGGAAGTCCAAGATCAAGGCTCAGGCAGATTCAGTTCTTGTCGAGGGCTCTCTTCCTGGTTATGACCTAGTGGTGGAGAGAGGGAGGAAGCAAGTTCTCTGGTACCTCTCTCTCTTTTTTTTTTTTTGAGACGGAATCTTGCTCTGTTGCCCAGGATGGAGTGCAGTGGCATGATCTCAGCTCACTGCAAACTCCACCTCCTGGGTTCAAGCAATTCTCCTGCCTCAGCCTCCCAAGGAGCTGGGATTACAGGTGTGCACCACCACACCCAACTAATTTTTGTATTTTTAATAGAGACAGGGTTTCACCATGTTGGCCAGGCTGGTCTTGAACTCCTGACCTCAGGTGATCCACCTGCCTCTGCCTCTCAGAGTGCTGGGATTACAGGCGTGAGCCATCAAGCCCAGCCTAGTATCCCCTCTTATAATGGGACTGATCCCATTGTAAAGGCTCCATCTTCAAGTCCTAATTACCTCCCAAAGTCCTCAGTTCCTAATACTATCCCATTGATGATTAAGATTTCAACATATGAATTTGGGGGACAAAATATTCAGTCTATAGCACTGACTAATCCCCATCTGCTCTATCCCACACTTTCCCAACTGTCCTCATGCACACACACCCTTCCTTCGGGAAAACCAAGGAGTCATATCCTCTTGCTCTAGGTAGGACTTATCAAACATGGCATCCCAGGTCCAGGCAGATGACTTGTCCCAAAGTAACAGCTGGCATTTTGGAATTCACAATGGATTCCCCCATAGAAACATGGAATGGGGAAGACTCCCTCACATCAACACACACACACTCACTCTGTATTGTGCAGAGTCCAGGACAGTCCTGTGCAGGGCAGGGCTGTCTTCACAGCCCCACAGAAGCAGCGGTCAGAAGGAAGAGCGTTGCTCTGGAAAAGAGCCGCATTCCCACCTGAGAAGTCCTGGGGAGCCCTGCTACCCCCTTTACAGGTCAGCTGCTCCTTCTCTTTCCCCTACACCTGAATACTTTCCTTACAGGAGCTCCACAGTGCAGTAGCCACTTTTCTTTGCCCACGGTATCTCAAAGCTTCTCCCTAAGCCATGGAGAAAAGGTCTCCTAAGAATTTTTCCTATTCCCAACAATAGGAAACAATGGCTAAAAATAACAATGGGCAAAGTGACAGCATTTCTAGAAGTCTACAAAGTGTTTCATTATCAGAGTAATTCCTGGGGTTCAGTGTTATGTAAAGGGAGCCCCCCCACCCCGTCCCATCTGCCTTAGGCCCCTCCTGTTCCATAATTGCTTCCTTGTCTCTGAGAACCACCGCTCACCCTACTCCATAGAGACAATTTCCTCTAAACCTCCTAGAATTTCAAGTTGGCAGACCTGTGCCTCTCACTGTGCATAGGAAAGTGCCCTTCCTCCCATTTTCCTCTTTAGAAATTTAAAGGAAAAAAAAATACTAGACTCCAAAACGCAAAGTGGGTTCTTTGGGTACGGAGCTGGCCCTCGTGAGATCCTCTGCACGCTGAAGGAAAACTGGTTTACTGTCACTTCCAAAGGAAGGCTAGCTCCTCCCTGGACAGCAGGGCGGGAGGCCCCAGGCTGGAGGTGTGGTTGGCGGTGGAATAGAAGCAGCAGCCACAGATTCATTAGCCTGCGGGAATCAGAGGGAATTAGGGGGGCTGCCCAAATCCCACACTGGCAGGGACGCCTTTGAGCCTTTGGGTCCAGCCAAAGCGCGCCACTCATTGGAGTGTAGACTCCTGCTCCACAGAGGGTGGCCCACCAACTGGCTGTAGCAGCTTTGCAGAGGAGGGCAACAGAAATGCAGACTCCCAGGCCCCTCCCCAGACCTACCGATTGGAATCCGCATTTTAACAAGACCCCCAGATGATTCCTACATATATTAAAGTCTGAGAAGCGGTATTCCAGAACATCTAGGACAGTTGTTCTCGAGGTGGAGGGAGTTTGCCTCCTTAGGCGATGCCTGGCAATGGCAGGAGACATTTTTGATCATCACCATTGGAGGTGCTAGTGGCACCTGGTGGGTAGAGGCCAAGGATGCTGCTAAACCTCCCACTGTTCACAGGCAGCTCCCACAGCAATGATCCATCCTCACACATCAGCAGTGCTAAGGCTGGGAATCCCCTGATCCAGGTGAAAACATCCAGGAGAGAACTGAGGAGAGGGCCTAGAGCCCCACCCCTCCAGGTGAGGACTGCAGACCAGCAGCTTCAGCAGACAGGGGAGCCCTTTAAATGCAAAGCTTCTGACCTGACCCCATAACCACAGATCAGAACCTCTGCAGGGGTGGGCCCCAGGAATGAGTGTAGAACAAGCTCTCCATGGGATCTGCATGCATGCATTCTGGTTTTTCGCATTTTGCGTTGAAAACATTAGTGGAGGCCATGGGTGCCTGGCCTCGGACGGCTGTCAGGAACCTCAGGCTCAGCCATGCTGGCCACTTGCCCAAGACTTCACAGCAGGAGCAACCACGATCTGGATGTGAAGGAGGGCCATGCTAGAGGATGTGGGGGGCCGTGGGACTGGCACTGGGCTCTGCGAGATACAACTTCAAGGACAATAGCTTAGAGGCTGTGCCGCCGCTATGAGCACAGCACGCCAGCTCCTAGTCCTGATGCTGACAGGGGTGTCCTGACATGACTCTGCCCAGGAAGAGAAGCCTTCAAAGCTGTCAGACAACAAATGCCAGCAACCACGGATGCAGCGTTACACATACCATGCCCTAGCAGTGAGAATAAGGAAGACGATGGTGCATTGCTGACAGGGAACTATTTTTTCTTTTTTCTTTTTTTTTTTTTGAGACAGAGTCTTGCTCTGCTGCTCAGGCTGGATTGCAGTGGCGCAATCTAGGTTCATTGCAACCTCCACCTCCCGTATTCAAGCAATTCTCCTGCCTCAGCCTCCTAAATAGCTGAGATTACAGGTGTGCGTCACCATGCCCGGCTAATTTTTGTGTTTTTACTAGAGACGGGGTTTCACCACGTTGGTCACGCTGGTCTCCAACTCCTGACCTGTGATCCACCCGCCTCAGCCTCCCAAAGTACTGGGATTACAGGTGTGAGCCACTGCGCCCGGCCAACAGGGAACTGCTTTCAATCTGCTCTTACCCTCTCTATGTCACCTCCTCCGGAAAGCTCTCCTTAACGCCCCGATGAAACCCTCATCTCTTTTCTGTTGTACTCCATTCCTTGCGCTCATCTTCCCACTGTCTGACTGCACTGTGACTGACCTCTGTGAATCCTCCTGACCCACAGGACTGGGAGTAGGGATGGATTGTAGCAGACATCAGGGTCCTAGCTTCCAGCCCACCCTGCCTGGACCACCTAAGGACAGTTCTGTCTCTCTCCCTGAGGGTGCTCTCGGGCCTTGGAGGTGCCAAGGAATTGTGCCCCTAAAAGCAACCTGTACCCAATAAAGAAATAAGGGTGGGAGCTGATAGATAACCCTGAGTCCAGGCATCTTGGCGGGGCGATTCTGAGATGTGTTCTACACAGACTCTTAGCGGTCACAGAGGGCCTGAGCCCTAGTTGTCACCGCAGTCACCTCATTAGCGCACCCTTTGTCAGCTCTCTCCCTTCTCTGTCGCCTCCTTCTTCCTCATCATTTCTGCACCCAAGTAAACTTCCCACCCCAAATCCTTGTCTCAACGTCTGCTTTTAGGGGAACACGAACTAAGACAAATATTTTGCTCACTGCTGAACCCCCAGTGTTTAGCCAGCTCCTGGACACAGTAAATCCTTATAAAAAGTATTTGTAAAAGTCAAATTAAAGTCCTGATATGATTGAAAAATCCAAAACCAGCAGCAACCAAAACACTGGCAAAAACCCCACTGATGGCCTGAGCAGTGCAAGCCAGGAGGATGTACATTTCTTCTCCTTGAGTTTAGGTCTCAACACGCTAAAAACAATGTGTCCTAACTAGAGGAACAACGGAATTGCTAATCATCAGGGAGGAAGAGGGGCGAGCTCAGCGGGGAGGAGTGCCCACTCTGCAATCCAGAAGAGCAAGGCTCTGATTCCTCGCCTGCTGGCTCCTAAAGCTCCTTGCATTTCATTTTTCTCACCTGTAAAATGGGAACAATAAAAGTGCCTGGTTGCAGGGTTGTGGAGAGGATTTAATGAGATCCAGGATTTAATAAAAAGTTTAGTATAGTCCTAGCTCAGAGTAAACACTCAGCAAATGTTCTCAACATTATTATTACTATTATTATTGTTTTACAGCCCATTTTAGGCAGCTTTCATGTTTCTTCAGGTGATAGATGGTAGCAGAGTGCCAGCCACATAATAGATACTCAACAGTTCTTGCATACATGTGCAAAGCAAGCAACCAAGAGCAGAATGTAAAAAGCCTATAGAGCAGGCCAGGTGCGGTGACTCACGCCTGTAATCCCAGCACTTTGGGAGGCCGAGGTGGGTGGATCACAAGGTCAGGAGTTCCAGACCAGCCTGGCCAACATGGTAAAACCTTGTCTCTACTAAAAAAAAATACAAAAATTAACCGGGAGTGGTGGCGTGCGCCTGTAGTCTCAGCTACTTGGAAGGCTGAGGCACAAGAATTTCTTGAACACAGGAGGTGGAGGTTGCAGTGAGCTGAGATCACACCACTGCACTACAACCTGGGCGACAGAGTGAGACTCCATCTCAAAAAAGAAAAAGCCTATAGAGCCTCATCTTTTACAAATGCTCCTAATAACTTTTCCTGTTCATTAATCCCACTTGTGTTACTGTGAACTTTGGAAAGCCACTCAATCTATATGAAGCCCTGTAAATCCTACCTGTAAAACTTAGTATTAGATAATTTTAGGGTCCCTTGCAGGCTTTACTTCGAGATGAACTAACTCCCAGCATAGTGCGGCAAGAGCCAATCCACATCAGAGATGAGGCCAAGGCAGGGGGCAGCCGGGAGGCAGAGTTTTTCCCTACTATTTACATTAGGGGCTGGAGAAATCTTTTTTGTTTTTTTGAGACAGAGTCTCACTCTGTCGCTCAGGCTGGAGTGCAGTGGCGCCACCTTGCCTCACTGCAACTTCTGCCTCCTGGGTTTAAGCAATTCTCTGCCTCAGCCTCCCAAGTAGCTGGGATTACAGGCACATGCCGCCACACCTGGCTAATTTTTGTATTTTTAGTAGAGACAGGCTTTCACCATCTTGTCCAGGCTGGTCTTGAACTCCTGACCTCATGATCCCCCCACCTCAGCCTCCCAAAGTGTTGGGATTACAGGCGTGAGCCACCGTGCCCGACACATCTTTCTTTTTTTTTTTTTTCTTGAGACAGGGCCTCACTGGATCACCCAGGCTGGAGTGTACAGGCATAATTAGAGCTCAGTGCAGCCTCAAACTCCTGGAATCAAGTGATCCTCCTGCCTCAGCCTCCCAAGTGGCTGGGACTACAGATGTACGCCACTACCCCGGCCTAATTTTGTAAATTTTTTGTAGAGATGGTCTTGCTATGCTGCCCAGGTTGGTCCTGGCCTCAAGTGATCCTCCCTCCTTGGCCTCCCGAAGAGTTGGGATTACAGGCATAAACCACCACGCACACCATGGATATTCATTTGTTAGAGAGGATATCCCATACGCTGTTAGATGTTCAGCACCCCTAGTGACACCAAAAACGTCTCCAGACATTGCCAATGTCCTGTGGGGCAAAGTCCGCCATCGCAGAGAACGCCAGTGGTAGAGGCTTGCTTTACACAGTGACCCACAGATGAGCTCCAATCCTGTGGTCGGGCCCCAGTCCCAACCCCACACGGGAGTGGAGATCCATGCTGCTCCTTTGCCTTGGTTTGTCCATTTTAATATTTATTAAAACAACAACAACAAAACCGAGAAACTCCTGGATGCTGTTTCAACCTTTTTTCCTCTCTTATTCTTCATGATTTGCTACACGTCATTAAAAAGCAGGCCCTTTGGAAATAACCAAGTGCTGATTGCAGATTTGGAATTATTTTGTTTTCCCTAGTCTGTCGTTAGCCGTATTTGCCCACAAATAAGATGAATGTTTTTCAAGCTCATCTACTCGCAACCCCAAAACATAATCCCCTCCCGGGTTATTACCAGCCGTTTATGACGTTAGGAACAGCAGGAGACCTCAACTCCAAAACCCAAATGATCCTGACATGCAAATATGCCATGAAAAACACAGGGCAGAAGAGTTTGAAGGATTTATTAGCAACAGAGCTGCTGTTAACCAGCCAGATCCGAGGACTTAATTCAGGCAATGGTCAAAGCTGCTCCGTGGGACAATGAGACCTGAAGTTGCCTGCTCAAAGTCAGCACACTCTCACGAGCCAGATACTTGCCCCGTGGTGGGCAGCCCCATGGTTCCAAGGAGTCACGTGGGCCGGGCGCGGTGGCTCACACTTGTAATCCCAGCACTTTAGGAGGCCGAAACGGGCGGATCATGAGGTCAAGAGATGGAGACCATTCTGGACAACATGGTAAAACCCCGTCTCTATTAAAAACACAAAAACAATAGCTGGGCGTGGTGGAATGTTCCTGTAGTCCCAGCTATTGGGGAGGCTGAGGCAGAAGAATGGCTTGAACCCAGGAGGAGGAGGTTGTAGTGAGCCAAGATCGTGCCACTGCACTCCAGCCGGGTGTCAGAGGGAGCCTCCGTCTCAAAAAAAAAAAAAAAAAGGAGTGGTTTGATCTTCCACCAACTTCCCAGTGGCTTTCTCTGAACAGGGCCACAAGGTTATTTGTGTTAATCAATTCCTTCCTTTTCACCAAGAAGCAAATTCCTATAAGACTGGAAAGCAGACCTCCATCTCGGCATACACTGGCCAGCACGATGAAAAAAGACAGTTTGGTAGAGAAATGCACTCTCTCTGCAGACTTCCCCTCTACCTTCCTGACCAGGGCGGGCAACCTTGCCCCACTGCCTCCTGTATTCTGGTGCGCAGGGCTCAGGGAGGCCATGACTGGACCTTCAGGAGCGAGCCATTGAGGGGCATGATAGCTGCAGTGAAGGGGAGTCCGGGTAAAGGCATGTCCCACTCAATCACCGTGGGCACTGCTGGTTTCCCCACTCAGGGTCCTTGCACTGGCTGTTCCTTTTTGGTGGCCCTCCTGCCCTGGAATCTGTGCCTGTCTGAGTCCTTCTTATGGTGGCTCAGGCCTCTCCTCACTGTCAGTTTCTCAGAATAGCCCTCCCAGCCCCCACTATCCAGTAAGTCCCCTCCATCCCTCCGTAGTCCCTTACCCTGCCTGATTCTTCTTCCAGAAGCACCTGAAGTTTTATTTCATTTTCTCTGGCTTCCATTTCGTGTTTGTCTTTCCACCTCCTAGAATGTGGGTACTAAGCGGGCTAAGAGTTTTGAGGGTCTCGCTCACCCCTGTATCCCCAGTGCCTAGAAAGAAGGGTACCAGGCACACCACAGCTGCCTGTCAATATTTGGTGAATGCGTGAAAGTTTGGACTTGGGCTAAGCAGTCACAAAAAACACAGTGGACCACCCAGCAGGCTGGGAGTCTGAGCGCTCTTGAATGGCTGCTAATCAAGAACTGCTTTATCTGATCTTAAAGACTGACCCCATATCATTGGCCACAGGACTCACACCTCTAATCCCAGCACTTTGGGAGGCTGAGGTGGGTGGATCACAAGGTCAGGAGTTCAAGACCCACGTGGCCAAGATGGTGAAACCCCGTCTCTACTGAAAATACGAAAATGAGCCAGGCAGGTGGCAGGTGCCTATAATCCCAGCTACTCGGGAGGCTGAGACAGGAGAATTGCTTGAACCCAGGGGACAGAGGTTGCAGTGAGCCGAGATGGCGCCAGGGCACTCCAGCCTGGGCGACAAGAGCAAAACTCTGTCTCAAAAAAAAAAGACTGAACCGATGTCTTGGATATTTTGCCTTAAGTTTCTGTACCTATCATTAAGCTCCCAGTGAAATTACTGTTTTATGGTATATGGGCCCAAACTGTGGCTTCAGAAAACCAAGCCTTCAGACTAGAGTGGAGGAGAAGAGAGACTGACTGCATTCTGTCCCACGGGGGTTAGCTCAGCCTTCTTACTAAGCCATCCTGCCAAGCCTGTTTCTGAGCACCCAGCTCATGGGTCTATTTTTGGGGAGCGCTAATGGTTACCTAGACAGTAAAAGCAGCCATCGCCTTGTAAACACAGGAGCAGCATGCCCCTTGCATGCATGAACTTGCCAAAATAATTGCAAAAGGCACTTTTCCTTGAGGTCATCACAAATAATTAGTAAGAAAAATTTTTTTAATAAGGAGATAAGCTTGGCTGCAGGAGAAATATGCTCATTTCTCATATTTAAAAATTAAAACCCCATGCTCCTTTCCAACATCCTGGGCCTGCTGGAACTGGAAGATGCATTCCAGGACTGTTCCGACCCTAGAGGAGTCTACATTCCCTCCACCTTCTGCTCCAAGATTGAGGCTGGCTGGAAAACCATCTCCTTCTCCTCCTTGGTCAAAGAGGACGCTTTCCCTAGGAACAGTCCTGCCTCCATTTGGGTGTCTCACTTCTAATGGCCATTTGGAAATCTTTCTCATTTATTCCCTAGAAATAAACCCTGAGAAACAACTCATGAAACCCAGTTGTAGAAGTGTAAGTTCCTGTACCGATGTGACTGGGGAGCCCATGCTGCCTCTCCACCTCCAAAGGACTAGAGCTCTCCCCTCTAAGCTACTGGAAAACTGAAAATCTGAATGAATGAGGTCCTATCCTCACTTCCCTATCACCTTATGGCTTCCTTGCCTTTCTTTTCTCTGGATGCTGAAGTCTGTGTGTGTAAAACTTCCATCTGATGAGCAGACATGCCTTTCGTGGGCTCTTGTATTAGTCCGTTTTCACACCAATATAAAGAACTACCTGAGACTGGGTAATTTATAAAAATATAGGTTTAATTAGTTCACAGTTCTACATGGCTAGGGAGGCCTCAGGAAACTTACAATCATGGCTGAAGGTGAAGAGAAAGCAGGAAGCTTCTTCACAAGGCGGCAGGAGAGGGAGAGAGAGTGAGGGGAGAACTTACAAACACTTTTAAACCATCACATCTCAGGAGAACTCCCTCACTATCACAAGAACAGCGTGGGGAAAACCAACCCCATGATCCAATCACCTTCCCCAGGTCACTCCCTCAACACAACGGGGATGACGATTGAGATGAGATTTGGGTGGGGACACTAAGCCAAACCATAGCAGCTTTCAAACCCTAACAAACAAAAATCGCTTCTCTGCCTCCATCAAAGGCCAGAACGCAAGCTTAATTTGTGGGTCTGGGAAAGGCTTCTTGGGGGAATGCCTTCCATGCTTGTCCCTGATGGAATACCACACTAGCCACAGGAAGGGCAAGGTGAAGTGGGAGAAAAATTCCAGGGACAGGAAAGAGCAGGCGCAATGGTGTGACAGACACACACGGAGGAAGAGGCAGGCTGGAGAGGTGAAATCAAGCTCAGGAGGAGAAGAGGGGAAACAAGAAACAATCTGTGATGACTCCCCCGACCAAATCCAGGTTAGGTGCCTCTCTTACCTGCCTGGGTAGCATCCCAAGCGCACCCCCTGCAGTAAAGCACTTACCAGACAGTAGCAGAAACAGCAGGCGAACACCACAATTCCATATATTCCCCCTTCATAGTGTAGACTCACTGTGGGCCACCTTTTCCAGCCCCCTTTCCATCTGCGTGGGGCTATTTGGGGCTATCTGGTTACTTCTTGCCAATGAGATATGAGAGGAAGTGAGTATTCCACTTCCAACTCCAGGCATTTCAGAAGCAGATGCACTCCCCACTATCTCCTCCCTTCCACCAGTTGAGGGCAGAGTCCTTGCAGCCCTAGGACATTGTGGGGACACAAGATGGAGAGAATCTGAGTCCCTGAATCACCATGTGGAGGAGAGCCACCTGCTGACCAAGGATGAGTGAGATCATGAGAAATCTGGGCTACTGTGCTTGACAGTTCTCTCTTTCCAATTCCAATTCTCTTTTGTGGTTTTTGGCTTTGTATGACACCCATGCTGGAGAAAAGAACCTTGAAAGGGTTGTTCCTGGGATGGTCTCTGCTTTCGTATGAATCACAAGACAGCTGGGGCAGGTTTGGCCATGAGCTGTTTGTGACTTCAGTGTAGAAATTTAGTGTATGTGTGTGTGCATGTATTTCTGTGTGTGTGTGTGTGTGTGTGTGTGTGTGTGCAGGCATGCATATGTGTCCGAGTGTGATGGCTGTAAGATTTCTGCTTCCTGGGATTTGAGTTCTGCACTAGGCTGTTATGTGAGAGAGAAATGATTTTTTTGTTATGTTAAGCTATTAAAACGTGGAGGTTTGGGCCGGGCGTAGTGGCTCACGCCTGTAATCCAAGTACTTTGGAGGCCAAGGCGGGCGGATCACCTGAGGTCGGGAGTTCAAGACCAGCCTGACCAACATGGTGAAACCCTGTCTTTAAAAAAAAAAAAAAAAAACGGAGGTTTGAGCAGGGTGCGACGGTGCATGTCTGTAATCCTGGCTACTCAGGAGGCTTAGGTGGGAGGATTTCTTGAGGCCAGGAGTTCAAGACCAGCCTAGGCAGCACAGCAAGATTCCCATTTCAAGAAAAAAAAAAAAAGGTGGAGTTTTAATTGTCACAGCAACTATCATTACCCTAATACACAGGCTAGATAATATTTACCTATTTAATTGTAGGTAACATCCTCTAGACAGTAAGAGGCCCCCTATATCATCACCGCCTAGTAAAAGCTGGACATTAGGTGAACATTTGCTGAATAAAAACAGTCCATTTGATTAGAAAAGGGCTCAAATCCTAGTCAGCAGTTACCTTCTTACTTTGCCATATGCCATCACACCCACACACAGACACATGTATAAGCATGCCCATGTGCACATGTACACACACACACACACACCTAAACTTCCGCACCAAAGCCGCAACAGTTCAGGGCCAAACCTGCCCCAGCTGTCTTGTGATTCATACAACAGCAGAGACCATCCGAGGAACAACCCTTTCAAGGTTCTGTTCCCCAGCATGGGTGTCATATGGAGCCAAATACCGCAAAAGAAAATTGGAAGAGGAAAGAAAAAGTCATCAAGAAAAATAGTCCAGATTTCTCATGATCTCACCCGTGAGTCAGATTTGCATTTGGGATAACAACTAACCAAGCAGACCAGAACAGTCTGTCTACAAGATGTGGGCCTGCCAATTTCAACAGCACAGAGAAGGCACACTTCTTAAACTGGCTTAAAAGGACAAATCTAGTACACTTGTTTATTTATTTATTTTCTTTTTTCTTTCTTTTTTTTTGAGAGAGAGTCTCACACTGTCGCTAGACTGGAGTGCAGTGGTGCGATCTCGGCTCACTGCAACCTCTGCCTCCCAGGTTCAAGCAATTCTGCCTCAGCCTCCAAAGTAGCTGGGACTACAGGTCCTGCCACCACCATGCCCAGCTAATTTTTTGTATTTTTAGTAGAGACAGGGTTTCACCATGTTGGCCAGGCTGATCTCGAACTCCTGACCTCGTGATCTGCCCGACTTGGCCTCCCAAAGTGCTGGGATTATAGACAGGCGTGAGCCACTGCACCTGGCTTACTTTTTTTTTTTTTTCCTTAAAAAAAAAATCCCAAGGTAAAACAGCCTCCTGTTTAAAAATAGCTCTATAATTGTCTCTTAAACACTGAATGCCAAGTACCTGTACCTTGGCATTTGGGGCAGGGGGGAAAGTCCTACCAAACAATCTTTGCTGTGTGAACCTTAGAAAGCCACCTTACCTCTCTGGGTTTAGATCTGTTCATTTATAACATAGGCGATTACAACAGACAAGCTGTAAAGCTGGAGGAAGACATCATCATCAGTAAAAGGGAAACTGAATTTTTCACACCTTGCAAGTCTTTTACTATTAATGGAACTTATTCCTAACAGAAGAAACAGGATATTTTTTATGGGTAGCTTAATTTAGATCAATATATTCATCTAGGACAGAAAGTGAAGTCCAAGGCACTGTGGAGGTGAATGGGTCTTTAGTAGTGAGAGGCAGGAAAGGGGTGATTGTTTTCATGTAAGAGGTGGTGCTAAGGTCCGAATGTCTGTGTCCCACCCCGCAAATCCAAATTCATGTGCTGAAATCCTAACCTCCAAGGTGATGGCATCAGAAGGTGGGGCCTTTTGGGAGGTGGTCAGGTCATGAAGGCAAAGCCCACATGATTACAATTAGTGCCCTTATAAAAGAGATCTCAGAGGCCAGGAGCAGTGGCTCATGCCTGAAATCCCAGCACTTTGGGAAGCCGAGGCAGGCCAATCACCTGAGGTTAGGATTTCGAGACTAGCCTGGCCAACATGGTGAAACCCTGTCTCTGTTAAAAACACAGAAATTAGCTGGATGTTGTGGTACATGCCCGTAGTCCCAGCTACTCAGGATACTGAGGTGGCATCGTGCCACTGTACTCTAGCTTGGGTGACAGAGCGAGACTCCATCTCAAAAACAAAGAGGGGAGGGGAATCCAAGAGAGCTGCCTTGCCCCTTCCCCATGGGAGGAGGCAGCTAGAAGCCGCCATCTACGCACCAGAGAGCAAACCTTTACCAGACACCAAATCTCCTTTATCTTGGACTTCCAGCCTCTGGGACTGCAAGAAAGAAATGTTATTTTGTATTTTCTTTATAAGCCACATATTTTATGGAATTTTTGTTATAGTAGCCCAAAAGGACTAAGACAGGCAGCATGTGGATTATGGAGCTCCAACTGTGTGTCAGGACAGTTTATGCTTTTATAGATAAAAGAGACCTTAGGAATTACATATTTACTGATTGATATTAGATGGAGTTTCACTCTTGTTGCCCAGGCTGGAGTGCAATGGCATAATCTCAGCTCACTGAACTTCCACCTCCTGGGTTCAAGTGACTCTACTGCCTCAGACTCCCAAGTAGTTGGGATTATAGGTATGCACCACCACACCTACTAATTGTTATATTTTTAGTAGAGACGAGGTTTCACCATGTTGGCCAGGCTGCTCTTGAACCCCTGACCTCGGGTGATCTGCCTGCCTCGGCCTCCCAAAGTGCCAGGATTACAGGAGTGAGCCACTGCACCCGGCTGACTTTAGGAATTATTAACTGCAACTGTTTCCTTCTAAGGGTGAGGAAACTGGACCTCGAGAAGCCAGCTACCTCACCTAGGATGACGTGTCTGGACTAGAGCTGAGAGTGTTGGTGTCTGAGCCACCCACGAGTCTTTTCACTCTCCCATCATCTTCCCTGGCCTGCACCTTGTACAGTTACAACATTTACCTTTTTGCCCCTGAGGATCTCTGATTTAAAAACAAAAACAAAAAATATGATAGAGAAACTGGTTTTATCTATCTATCTTTAGGCTTGGTGATTATTGCTGGATTTTAATTACTCAAGCTGTCCCTAATCCTCAAGCCCAAAGGCCAAGAAAGCTCTTTGAATATTCATATAATAAAGTTAGAATCAGGTGAAAGATGGAGAAATGATCACATACTTTACAGCATGTAAGAGGAGAAGAGAGGGTGAGTTCTCCTTAGTGATCCAAGAGTGGCAACTAATGGGTGCTATAAAAATAACCACTCACAGGTTATCTGCAAGTCAAGTCTCTACAGCTTGGATTTCAGATCCTTGGACTCCTTTCTCCCACCTGGTGGACTGTCCTAGGCTGATTCCTCCCCATTTTGATGCTTATCTGCTGTTTTAATCAGTCCTCTGGTTCCTACCGGGATAATGTGTTAGAGGCAAAAATTAAAAGAAGGTAAATATTTGCTTATATAGTCTTCCTATACCTCAAGCCAATTTCCCTGCAGTGTATGACATCTCCTTTTCTTTTGAGTTTGTAAAAGAAAACCCAGGATTGACCTCCTCAGCATGGGCCACACAACAGGCTGCTATTTCAGCAGCAGCCAGAACCTCTGAAGCCAGGACCTGCATTTAATTAAAAGTCATTCTAAGCAAATGGAAGAGCTAACCCTGTCTCATTTGTTTTTTTCCAAGCCTCTGCAAACTGGAGGTGGTGGCGTATGAAGAACACTGCACTTGGGTCTAAGAATTACTTGTTACAGGCCAGGCTCAGTGGCTCACACTTGTTATCCCAGCACCATGGTAGGTCAAGGTGGGAGGATCATTTGAGGCCAGAAGTTAAAGACCAGGCTGGGTGATACAGCAAGACCCCATCTCTACAAAATAAAACAAAAAATAAAATTCAATGGGCATAGTGACACATGCCTGTAGTCTAAGCTACTCAGGAGGCTGAGGTGGGACTGCTTGAGTTCAAGAGTTTAAAGTTGTAGTGAACTATGATCACACCTTTGTCCTCTAGCCTGGGCAGCAGAGACCCTGATATAGCTTAGCTTCGTCCCCACCCAAATCTCATCTTGAATTGTAGTTCCCATAATCCCCCTGTGTCATGGGAGGTAATTTAATCATGGTGGTGGTTACCCCATGCTGCTATTCTCATGATAGTGAGTGAGTTCTCTCAAGATCTCATGGTTTTATAAGGAGCGTTCCTCTCTTTGCTGGGCATTTCTCTCTCCTGCCACCTTGTGAAGAAGGACATTTGCTTCCCCTTCTGCCTTGACTGTAAGGCAGTTCCTTACAGCCATGAGGAACTGAGAGTCAATCAAACCTCTTTCCTTAAAAGATTACCCAATCTCAGGTTTTCTTCGTGGCAGTATAAGAATGGACTAACAAAACCCCCATCTCTAAAAAATGTTTTATTAAAAAATTTAAAAAATAATTACTGGTTGTAACAATAAAGTATCCATAGAAATGGAATGGAAGAATAACATGCCAATAGATGTGGTGACATATTTAAGGAGCACTTAGGCTCCAAATTTATTTAATTTATGAATCAAAGAATTGCTCCTTTCTATTATTCCTAAAGGTTTAATTGTGCCAATGAGGATATACAGATGATTGCACTCTATTGAGGTGAAATTTTGTCTCTAACACCAAATGGAAGGCAGTGGTTTACCAAAAACAGTGGACTGTGGGGATACCAGGTCTCCTTCAAAATTCTGACCACCCAACTGGGTCACCTTAGGAAAATTACTGATCCTCTGAGCTTTTGGTTCTTCTCTGTTCAGTGGAGCTAATACTCTACTAGGGAGCTTAAATGAAATGATGTAGACAAAGTATATAGGATGGGCTTATTCATTGCTGATTTAAACCTCAAAGTTGGTATCAGCATTCGAAGTCACCCAGCTCAATCTTGTAACATCAGTCCTCCAACCTCTGCTTTATGCCTGCAGGAGAAGGAAACTTACAACCTCCCAAGGCACTCCATGACACTTGGAGACAGATACAATGGATAGAAAAATTTGCCCAGCATGGGGCTATATCTCTTTCCCTTAACTTCAATACTTTGCCCCTTATTCTGGCTGCTGGACCAGAAATGAGAATAAGTCTTAGCAGTTCCTGTACAAGAAAAGCCGTTGAAATAGTTTATCCAATGACTAGTACTTGCAAACTCCCCATGTGCAAGCATACAGAGCCATATACAGAGAGGTGAGGGATGAGTGTGAATGTCTTATCTCAGGGGCTAGTTGAGTGCGGGTGCCACTGGACAAGCTGGGGAACAGAGGAAGAGGTTTATAAGGGGAAAGTGGTGAGCTTGGCTTGGGACGTGTTACTCTGGAGTAGCTGAGGGATAACCAGATGGAGATGGCAGGTAGACACTAGATGTGTGGGTCAGAGCCCAGGAGGAGGGTTGTGTCTAAAGGTACAGATCTGGGAGTGACCCAGATCTGACCCAGTACTGAAGTCGAAGATGTGGCTCAAATTGCCAGAGGGTGAGATGAGAACCTTTGTTTAAGAGGCAAAGTATGAAACCAATCAAAAAAGTAGAAGGGGAATAAAGGTTGTTGTAAAAGTAAATTAAAGGGCTCCACGGAAAGGAGCTCAGAGAGAAGGTTAAGACTCAGTATGATGTAAAGAGGTAGGAAAAAAGTAGTGTTCAAGAAGCCAGGAGAATAGGGTTCCATGAAAGAGCAGTGCCAACCAAAGTCAGTATGGAAAAGATTCACAGGGAGGCAGGGGAAGAGAACCACTGGTGAATGCAGCAAGGGCATTTCAAGGAAGAAGCGGGAGCAAAATCTAACTGCACCATCCACTGAGAAATTAATGAGAGATTTAAGAAGTGAAAACAGCCCATATACACCAGATTTTCAAATCATGGAGTTGTTAAGCATATAAAGACAAAGGGGTCTTAATTAATGAAGGGGGAGGTTTAAACATGGTGGAGAGGAAACAGACACAGAGAGGTTAACGACAGAAAAGAAACGATACTGATCAAATGTGATCTTTACAGGAGAGAGAGAAGACAGGCTCCTGGGGGAAATCTTTGATAAAAGGAGGGAAATTTTCACAGAAGCAGGAAGGAAAGAGCGCAGGCTGGATGTGGAAATAGATCCTTTGTAAGTGAGGGAACAGGATAGAGTTTCCACTGATCATCCGTCTGTGAAGAAAATATGAAGATCCCTTGCTGAGAGGTAGGGAGAAGACGGGGAGGTAGAAGTTTGAGCGAGAGGAGAAGAGTTGGAATAGACACTGGGGTGACCAGGGGCCTGAAGACTGTCGGTCTACCTGTCTGCCAGCCTGTGGATCTGATGAGCTTAGAGACCGTTCTGCAATTGCAGCAATCCAAATAGCTGGGTGATTATTTTTTCTTTCATAGAAAGGCTTAGCAGCTAGGACATAGAGGCAGAAAATGCAGGTGGTTGAACTTATTTTGTGTAGAGATTTTGGTGGGTGGGGACAACTACAGGGAAGAAGATAGGGCGGTGAGAGTATTGGCAGAGGATTGGATACAGCTAGGGGTATGGGCTAAAAAGCGCAGGACTTAGAAGGCAGCTATTGTCCTTCCAGCACATCTCTTCTTCTTTCATTTATTTATTTATTTATTTTTTGAGATGGAATCTCGCTCTGTCGCCCAGATTAGAATGCAGTGGCGTGATCTCGGCTTACTGCAACCTCCGCCTCCTGGGTTCAAGCAATTCTCCTGTCTCGGCCTCCTGAGCAGCTGGGATTATAGGTGCACGCCACCACGCCCACCTAAATTTTTTTGTATTTTTAGTAGAGATGGGGTTTCACCATGTTGGTCAGGCTGGTCTCGAACTCCTGACGTGATCCGCCCATCTCAGCCTCCCAAAGTACTGAGATTACAGGCATGAGCCACATCTCTTCCACTAACTCCTCCGTTGTGGGTGTTGCCAGGAGCAGCACACAGTGGTCAAGATGTGTGGGATTAGCACCGAGATCAATACTCTGTCCCTGGCCCCTCAGACCTGGGGTTTGCTCTTACTTCAGAGTCACATCCCAGTGCTGATGCATGTGGATCACACAGTCTCATGACCTGCCTCCATGTTTTATACAAAGGCTGCTGTGAAAACAGGCTCCTGACTATCCCATAATAAATGCAGCTGACTTTTCCAGATTCAAGTGCAGGACCTTCACTTGAGGCCCTTGGCTGACTTTTGCAAGACTTGGCCTATCCTGTAAGCCTATCTAGATTGTGATTCTGGTGTGAAATGAGGTCACTGTGTTTCCTAGATCCGGGTCATAAGCAAGTAAGATAAACTTGTCATTCATGTCTATATTCAAATAGTTGATAAAAATGTTGAACAGCAGCAGGATAAAGCCAACTGTAGAACTGTACAGGACTCTCTCTGGAACTTTCTCTCTGGATGAACACCAATCCACCACCCACTGTCTAGGCATTCAGGGGGCAGCTGCAAATCACGACCTGCTGCTACTGTCCAGTCTATACTGCACCATCTTGCCTTCAAAGACACTGCATAGGGCCAGCCAAACACCTTGCTAAAAAGTCCAGAGAGGCTGTCAGCAGCCTTCCCATGATATGCAGGTCTAGTAACCTTATCCCCTGTGGATAAAAACACAATGTGCTTTTCTTTGCTGTTTCTTGTATATCTACAACCAGATGGAGATTGGTTTATGACATTTTCCAGCTTTACAACATTTCCTGTCTCACTATGACATCACTCCCTCCACCCACCAACTGAGAACTTCAAGGGGCCACAAAGGTGTTAAGAGCTTCATTTCTAAACCCTCCTCCAACTCCTGCGTATCAGGTTACCGATCTCCCAGGCTGTGAGGTGAGGAATGTTAACTTGGTAATGAGACTACAATAGAAAAGCCACTACTTCTAATGAAGAGAGAAGGGCTCTGGAACACAGCCTCTTGCCCTGTCTTGGAGCTTCCTCTCAGAGCCCCTAAACGGCAGCTAAAATTTTATTACTTTGAATCTGATTTAGAAAATAAAGCTAAATGAGATTGTATCCGAGCTTTCTTGAATACATCATTTTCAAAACAGGATACTGAAACCTTAGGATTTGAAATCTTAAAAGCTCTGCACTCCGTTGTTTTAAAAAATCATAAAATGAGAATGACGCCGATCCATGATAAACCAGAGTGAACAATGCCAAGGTGTTTATGCTGAGTGACACCCCTTCCCCTCGGCAATGGTGCTTAGACGCTGCAAACACATTAAACGAGGATAGTTTAACCAATCCATCAACATCCCTTTACTGACTGCTGCTGGGGACACACAGGGGTGAAAGAGATGGCTGAGTGCCCTTGGAGAGGTTACAGTTGAGTCCAGGAGGGAAGGGAAAAAAGAAGGCAACTCCATCAAAAGGTTCACCAACAAAGCAACATGTGCTGCGTAGCAGGTAAAGATGCCAGGTGTTCCGGGGAAGGCTGCCAGCCAGGGACGGAGGGGAAGACTTTTCAAAGGGAATGAGACTTTCCCTGGGCCTTCAGAGATGGACAGAATTTAGACAGTGGGCAGGTGAACATTCAGGGTGGGAGTATGGAATACATATGCATAGTCCATTTAAGCAGGGGAAGTTTATAATTAGCCAGACTCAAACCCCCATCCTCTTTTCAAATATAAAGACGAAAGTCTGACATGCAACTGGGAAATTAACAAAGAACACACCTGACTCTGCAGTATGGGGTCTATGCCTCCCCATCCAAGTTCAGCCTAGGTCAGAAAGGGAAGAACGTCCACAGCATCTACTCTAATGAGATGATCCAATTTAAACCCTAATATGCTGTCATACATAACACAAATTTCATTTCTACCATCCACTGCAATTTGAGTTTTGAGACTAATGGATTTTCTAAGAATGCAACGACTTATGCCACAGAGGCAAAGTCCTTAAAAGCAGAAAACCAACAGAGTTCAGATCTGGAAAGCAGTGGTTGGCAACCCTGGCTTCACTTTAGAATCACCTGGGGAGCTTTCAAAAAATACCAGTGCTTGGGCTATACCTCATACCAATTAAATCAGCATCCCTGGGGCGTCAGTATTTAAATTAAATACCAATGATTCTAATTCATTCTCTCAACAAGTATTTCCTGAGTGCCGGCTATAAGCCAAGTATTGTTCTAAGTGTTGATGATACAACAATGAACCAGACAGACACCACCTTCTAAAAAATACCCCTCATAGGTTTTACATGGTAATGGGAAGAAGCAGGCAGAAAAGCAAATTAGGTCAGTAAAATATACACTATGTTAAAAAACTGACAATGTGCAATGGAGAAAATAAAGCTGAGAAGATGGACATGAAGCCATAGGCTAGCGTAGGGCAGCACAGAAGACTTCACTAATGGAGACATTTGAATCGGACCTGAAGGAGGCAAGGGAGAGCATTCCAGGCAGAGGAAATAGCAGGTGCAATGGCCCTGAGACAGAAGCAAGAGATGAAATCAGAATGAGAAGGGTAAGGGGAGGGGAGAGACCACCAAGGGCCTGGTGGGCTGTGTAATGAGTTTTGCTTTTCCTCTGAGTGAGACGGGAAGCTCCTGGGAAGGTTTGGCAGAGAACTGGCATGAGATGATTTTCATGTTACTAGACTCTTTGTGCCTGCTCCGTTGAGAATGGACTGTGAGGAGGAAAGGGAACAACAGCAACTGGGAGATTCCTAAAATAGCCCAATTGAGAGACGAGTGTAGCTTCCATGAGGGGAGAAGTGATGAGCAATGGTTGTATTTTAAAGAGCAAACAAGAGATGAAGCTTCTGGAAGGGGCAGGGTGGGAATCGGAATTTGGTTTCAGATGTTCAAGTCTGAGATGACCGCTAGACCTTCAGCAGGATGGTCAAGTAGATCATTATATACGCAAGGAGTACAGGATGAAGATAGATCGGTGGGAGTTCTTGACTTATGGGTAACATTAAAGCCATCAGGATGACCGACATTGCAGACAGTAATCACAGAGAGAAAAGACAGGAAGTGCAGCCAGAGTCCTGGGCCCTCCAGCGTTACCAAGACGTCAGGAGGAAGAGGAGGCAGCCTAGAAACCTAGGAAGGAATGTTCCTGCAGCACCAGGGGGAATACCTAGAGAGTGTGGTATCCAGAGAGCCAAGGTAAGGAGCATTTCAAGGATAAGGAGGGATGACTTGTGTGTCAAATGCTTTGCAGCAACAAGTAAAAGGCGCAGAATTGACCCCTGGCATGAATGTCATGTGCGGCAATGACAGGAGCAGTTTCTAATGTGCACTGGGTAGAGAACCACTTCCCTAGAGGGTCATGTTCTGGACTCAGCTTAAAACGCATATTGAATGTCTGTCTTCCTTACTAGAATGTAAGCGTTGAGCACATAATAGGTGTCAAATAAAGATCTGATTTATACTTCGGGAGGCAGAGTCGGGTAGATCACGAGGTCAGGAGATCGAGATCATCCTGGCTAAGATGGGGAAACCCTGTCTCTACTAAAAATACAAAAAATTAGCAGGGCTTGGTGGCACGCACCTACAGTCCCAACTGCTTGGGAGGCTGAGGTAGGAGAACAGCTTGAACCTGGGAGGGGGAGGTTGCAATGAGCCAAGATCATGCCACTGCACGCCATCCTGAGAGACAGAGCAAGACTCTGTCTCAAAAAAAAAAAAAAAAAAAAGATCTGATTTACTGAATGAATGAATGGGGCTGCTTAAGTGTGATATTCTTTAGACAGCTCAAGAAATCATCTAAAATGATCAGTGTGTAAAGTGGAAACTTTCCATTTGAAAAGAAACTTGGTGATGGAAGGATAACTCTTCAGATGCCTTTATCAGAAGATTCATCTTCCCACACATCCTGAGTCATAACTAGCCTGCCTCAGAGGTCCTCTCTCTCCCATTAGATTATATGTTTTTGAAGGGCAGGACTATATCAAACTATGGGGATCTTCATAGATTCCCTGTCTAAGTATGACCGGAAGTATAGTCCAGGCTCTTTTCTCCTACGCAGACATGCTGATCTGATGCTAATTTCATTCATTAAAAACCTTCATGAAGGGTCTGCTGTAGTAAAGCCGCTGCACTAGGTACTTGAGTCACAACATCAAACAGGATATATAGTCTGTGCCTGGAAGAGCCTTCCAGTCCAGTGTTTCCGCCCCACAGCTGATAGCAACTGTGGCTTCACTTTGGACTAGTTTGCAACCTCAACCAAACTCACGGGTGATGGAGTACAGTATTATATGGCTCCATATTCACTCAGTCCTAGATATACCTATCTATCATCAACTATGCCAAGAGAGATCCTAGCTAGTTCCAAGCGCCCAGCAAAAGAAAGTGAGGTTCAGGAGGCTCACTATGTTCTTCTTTTTTTTTTATCGGTCTTTTTTTTGAGACAAGTCTCACTCTGTCACCCAAGCTAGAGTGCGATGGCACGATCTCGGCTCACTGCAACCTCCGCCTCCTGGGCTCAAGTGTTTCTCCCACCTCAGCCTACTGAGTAGCTGGGACTATAAGCGCGTACCACCACATCCAGCTAATTTTTTGTATCTTTAGTAGAGCTGGAGTTTCTTCATGTTGGCCAGGCTGGTCTCAAACTCTTGACTTCAAGTGATCTGCCTGCCTTGGCCTCCCAAAGTGCTGAGATTACAGGCATGAGCCACTGTGCTTGGCCACTATGTTCTTGAAGCCATGTTTTCATCATTTTTTCCTCCCTCTGGTCCAGAATACAGCCAAACAATTTGATACAATTGATAATTCAAGGCAAGCTGAATTTTATTTTTATTCCCTATACTCAGAATATGAAGTATATATAACTTTTCTCTATGTGGCATGTGCTAAATAAACATTAGTTGGATGAAAAAAGGAAAAAGGTTGATTTGGGGGGCAGTGAGGACAGAGTATAAGCACTAGGAAAGAAATAAGTGTCATGTTGAGAGGATAACACTACCTCCTTCAGACGTTTGCTGAGCTTTCATCGTTTTCAGTGGTTTTATGGGAAGCTACCCACCTCCCATCTGCAGGACTGCCACTGTTGGCAAACCTCACATGCTGTGGCAAGACGAAGGTGGGGAAGAGCAGTTGAGAAAGAGTTATTTACGATGTAAAGTCCAGGCCCAGGGCGGTGGCTCACACCTGTAATCTTGGCACTTTGGGAAGCCAAGGTAGAAGGATCACTTGAGCTCGGGTGTTCAAGACCAGCCTGGGTAACATGGCAAGACACTATCTCTAAAAAAAAAACCAAAAACCAAAACCCAAAAACATTAGCCAGGCATCATGATGCATACTATAGCTTCAGCTACTTGGGAGGCTGAGGTGGGAGAATCACGAGCCTGCGAGTTTGAGGCTGCAGTAAGCAGAGATTGTACCACTGCACTCCAGCCTGGGCAACAAAGACCTTGTCTCAGAAAAAAAAAAAGCAAGTCCAACTATCCTAGTGTACAACTTTCAGCACAGATTTTAACCAATGGAAATCCAGAAGCACATCTTGCTCCAACAAATGAGAACTGTGGTGGGTGGTGACATTCCCCATGAGAATAGCACATACAATTCCTCCCAGGCTCCATTGTGACTAACCCCCTGCATGCTAGCAGGAACAATGAGCAGCTCCTCTTGGTTTATGCTAAAAATAAAGGGTCCTACCAATGAGTGACACCTTACATGCACAACCCTTGGGCAAAGTTCTGGTTACCATAGCAAACCCCACTCATGACAGCAGAGGTGAAGCACAGGATATACAGCAAATGGCCAGGGTTCTGCCTTTCTGCAGGAAAGCATCTATATTTTTGCCAGATATCCTAAAAATCAGCCACTATAGACCTTTCTATGAACAAAAGCCCAACCTACCTTTGTGGGTCTTGGACATTCTCACAATTACTATTTGCCCAAAATAGTAGTTTTTTTGTCCAATGTTTACTTACTGGGATGCTGATATAATTCTCAAGATGGAACTTACTTTTAAAAGGAGGTCAAACAACAGGGTAAGAAATGAATAGGTGATTTCTCATTCTCCCTCCCTAGTCTGCAACCTTTGAGACCTATGTGCTACCCATCTCCTATGTCTGCAGGACCGCCACTGTTGGCAAACCTTACATGTGTGTCAAGACGAAGCTGCAGAGCAGCTGAGAAAGAGTTATTTGCAATGTCAAGTCCAGGCCCAGGGCAGTGGCTCACACCTATAATCCTAGCACTTCGGGAAGCCAAGGCAGAAGGATCACTGGAGCTTGGGAGTTCAAGACCAGCCTGAGTCTTGAACTGGGCAAGAACCTGTCCTTTGTCTTCTTTCATGACTGGCTCAAAGCTAGTGACCAACAAAGGGACCCATCTTTTATCAAGACCCAGTGGAGAAGCTCTTGCTAACAGCCAATCTGAAAATGGAGGCCATGCTCCCACCCTAGGGCTCTTGTCAGCCAGGAAGAAACGTGGAGGCCAAAAAGAGCAAAGAACGTCAAAGTGTTCACGTGTAAGGAAAACCAGGAGGAAGAAGATCGCAGCACTTTCTCTCATTACAGAAAAATTCTACTTTGCATATAAGGACTTGACCCAGTCATCTCTGCCTTTCCTTTAAGGGTTCAAAGAAGAGGGGTTAAAACCATCAAGTTGCAATAAAGATCAGAAAAAGTCTTGAGCCTGAAAGTCCTAAAGTGGAGAAAAAGAGGAATGAACTTCTTAGTTTCTCATGATGAAGTCCCAGGCCAACTTTTCAGAGAAATAGTACATTGGGAATGTGAGTGAGTATAGTGTGGTAACAATCTGTGTCCTGGGTTTATGGGCAGGAAAATGAATTAGTAAACTCAGAGCTCTGTAGAGACTTTAGGGATCCCAAGCAGTTCCTGCTTCTAGGAGATTCTCATGCCATCGTGTTGGGAATAGGGGCTTAGTAGCCAGAGAGATTTGGATTCAAATTCTCACTCCAACCCTTGATATGTAACCTCAGGCAAGTCACTTAGCCTTTCCAAGCCAATGTTTCCTCATCTGAAAAATAAGGATACCTGGGAACAGTGTCTGAAATGCTTTAAGAGCTTGACCTGTTCAACAGACATTTACTGAGTGTCTATTGTATAATTCATTTTCTGCTCATAAACCCAGGACACAGACTGTTAACACACAGGGAAGAAATATGCTCACTCAGATTCCCAATGTACTATTTCTCTAAAAAGTTGGCCTGGGACTTAATCTTGAGATGCCAAGAAGACCATTTCTGTTTTTCTCTACTTGGAGGCTCAAGATTTTTTCTGATTTGCCTTCAGACTTATTTTTGTTGTCGTTGCTGTTGTTTGAGACAGAATCTTGCTCTGTCGCCCAGACTGGAGTGCAGTGGTACAATCTCAGCTCACTGGAACTGCTGCCTCTCAAGTTTGAGCGATTCTTCTGCCTCAGCCTCCCAAGTAGCTGGGACTACAGGCATGCACCACCACGCCTGGCTAATTTTTGTATTTTTAGTAAAGGTGGGGTTTTACCATATTGGCCAGACTGGTCTTGAACTCCTGACCCCATGATCTGCCCACCTCAGCCTTCCAAAGTGCTGGGATTACAGGCACGAGCCACTGCGTCTGGCTAAGACTAGATATTTTAAACCCTCTTCCTTGAACCCTTAAAGGAAAGGCAGAAACAGGAACGATTTTCAGCATGTGAGATACACAAACTAGTTCTTTGCTTTAATGGAGCTTATAATCCAACAGGTATGACAGACAGATTTTATTTCAAACAGGAGTCATGCGATAGAGTACCTGGGGGTGGTTCTGTTAGATCACATGTTCCTGGAGAAGACATTCCTGTGAAGATCTGGGGGAAGAAGTTTCCAAGCAGAAGAAGGGCCCTGATATGGGACAGAACTTGGCATGTTCCAAAACTGAAAGAAGTACACCGTGTAGAGATCAAGGTTATGGACACAAATGTGGAAGGCATGGAATGGAATGGGGGCAATGAGTGTAAGAGAGGGAATCATAGGAGAGGAGGAGGCGAGGAGCCTGAATCACACTGAAATGGCAACGAGAAATGTCCAGTTTTAAGACGGGGAGTGATATGACTTGATTTTTGTTTTTAAAAGACCCCTCTGGCTGGGCACGGTGGCTCGTGTCTGTAATCCCAGCACTTTGGGAGGCCAAGGCAGACGGACTGCTTGACCCTAGGAGTTTGAGACCAACCTGGGCAACACAGTGAGACCCCGTCTCTAAAAAAACAAACAAACAGGAAAAAACTTCTGAGGTAGTGGGGCAGGAGGTATGAATAGGAGGCAGAGCACAGATTTTTAGGCCAGTGAAACTACTCTATATTCTAACATAATGGTGGATACATGACATTGTACATTTATCCAAATCCATATAATACACAACACTAAGAGTGAACCCTAATGAAAACTACAGACTCAGGGATGAGGATGTTCCAACAGTTTCATAGACGGTAACAAATGAACTATGTGGTGAAGGATGCTGACGAGGGTGGAGCCTCTGCATGTGGAGGGCAAGTGGTATACAGGAAATCTCTGTATTTTCCTTGTTGTGAACCTAAAATTGCTAATAAATAAATAAAGTCTTTAAAAAATGAAAGACCCCTCTGGCTCCTCTAAGGAAAAGGACTGGGGTCAAGTGTCCTCAGGTAGCCCAGTTAGGAGATGACTGCAGCACGTGTCCAGGGGTGAGATGGCAGTGATCTTAACAAGGGTGGCTGCCGTGGAGGCGGGAGAATGGCGTGGATGCTAGAGGTGGGGCCAACAGGACTTACTCCCAGATTTGGATACAGAATGTCAGGAAAAGAGAATGAAGGGTCGTTTCTAGTTTTGGGGATGTGCCCTTGGGTGGATGGTGGTGCCATTTACTGAGATGGGAGGAGAAGGAAAGAACTAGCTTGAAAGAGACATTATCAAGGATCGTGTTTCGTTGTGTTAGGTCAGGAATACCTGTAACACCCCCACACGGAATGGTAAGGGGGCAGTGGGGCAAACGAGTCCAGAACACAGCAGAGATCAAGCCTGTGGACATAAATTTGGAGGGCAATAGTGCAGAGACGGCAGGCAATGCCTTGAGATAGTTGAGATCTCCTGGGAATAGCCAGAAAAGAGGATCCAAGGCCAAGTCCTGGGTCAAGAGCATAAAACAATGACTCTCAGTTGTTATTATTATTTTCAATACATTGGGAAGGAGAATGTCGGCCAACTATTGTTATCAGCATCTTTTCATCCATCTATTTCCCCACCCATCCACCCAGCCATTCATATCGTGAACCATCAGGGAACACATTTACTAAAAGGCAATAGAGGGTAGTGGTCCACGTGCAAGCTCTAGAGCCAAGCTGCTGTATGTAAATCCACTTCTACCAACTCCTGGCTGTGTAGCCTCAGAGAATTCTCTTAACCACATTCTATCACCATTTTTCCACCTGCAAAAGGGACTACAGTGGGTTGAATAGTAGATCCCAAAAAGATATACCCACATCCCAAAGCCTGCAAACGTGTCCTTATTTGGCAAAAGTGCCTTTGCAGATGTAATTAAATTAAAAATCTCAAGTTGGAATCATCCTGAATTATTTGGGTATCCCTAATCCCAATGACAAACGTCCTTATAAGACACACAAAGTAGAGACATACAGACAGGAGAGGAGAAGACACAGACACGCAGAGAAGGCGATGGGAAGATAAAGGCACAGACTGGGTTGAGGCAGCACAAGGAATGTTGCCAGCTCCCAGAAGCTGCATGAGACGGGGAAGAATTCTCCCGTAGAGCTTCCAGAGGGAGCACAGCCCCATCAACACCTTGATTTCAGACCTCCGACCTGTGAAGAGAATACTGTGAGAGGATAAATTTCAGTTGATTTAAGACAAGTTGGTGCTAATTTCTGACAGCAGCCCCAGGAAACGAACATGGGGTAATAACCGTATGTACCTCATCAGATTATGAGAACTGAATGAGCTGTGTGTGTAAAGTGTCTAGAACAGTGCCTGCCAAATAGTGAACGTTCAGATAATTTTAATTTTTACCCGTGTACTAGGGCATTGTACTGGATTTTTTTTTTTTGTTTCCTTAAGACAAGAGTCTCGCTCTGTCGCCCAGGCTGGAGTACAGTGGTGCAATCTACCTCCTGGGTTCAAGTAATTCTCCTGCCTCAGCCTCCCGAGCAGCTGGGACTACAGGCATGTGCTACCACACCAGGCTAGTTTTTTGTTTTTTTTAGTAGAGACAGGGTTTCACCATGTAAGCCAGTCTCAGTCTCCTGACCTCGTGATCCACTTGCCACAGCCTTCATGAGCCACTGTGCCTGGCCACATTATACTGGATCTTGAAGACTATAGGGGAAGAGGCAGTCTTCACAGATCTTCAAGGTAAAGACGGAGCAGGTGAGGGATCCAAAGGTGGGAAGTGCCCTCAGGGGCCCTGTGCATCTTCTAGGTGCCAAGTAGTGGGCTGCAGCTCCACAGCTGCCACCAATAAAGCAATCAATAAGCCTGACATCTGCTTAGGTTTTCAAAGGCAAGTAGTAGGTCCAGAGAGGGGTTAACGCGATTCTTTCCAGTACCTTCCTCTCTTCGTGCCATCTCACTGCCTACTCTCTCTTGGGAATCCACACTGATGAGGACACTCAGAGCACATTTTCCAGAGACAGCTGTCCCGTCTTTCAGCCTAATGATACTGGGAATTAAGGTGACCAAGGCGGGGTAGGAGTGGAGAGTGGGCGGTGGCAAACTGTGGAGGAAAGTGATGCCAATTTTGTACGCTGAGTGGTTTTGTAATAATATTTGCATGGCTGCTTTAGCCTTGGAAGTGAATTCTCTTCATCAGGAGACCCATATAGCACAATCTAGTTTTACCCAATCTCTATAAAACACACTGTGCCAGAAAGAGTGTGTTGGGTGGCTGGCGGGGGGTGTTCCACTGAAACTCAGCTGAAATCAGACATTTTACAAGTGTCCATTGGCCAACACACAAAAATCTAGAGTTTATTGGCATCTTGCTTTATTAAACAGAAAAAGAAAGCTTCAAGCACGTGGAGACAGTGTGTGATTCTATTTGATCACCTGCATGCAAACAGAAGCAGTGTCAGGAGCTACTTAATGTTCAGGAAATGCAGGGGTCAGGCTGCTGAAGGCACTTCTGGGGGCTCAGTCCCTGGAATTCCTCAGGGGAAAGGGGCATTACTGGGTGTTCCAACTTGTACCCACAAACCCAAGATATTATTGCTACCCCAAAATACACTTGCCTCTCCACGCTTCAGAAACAGAGTCTTCTGGAATATTGGAATTACAGTAATACCCCAGGACGTGTAAACAGGACAAGCCAGGTTCATCTTAGATAGGCATCGGAAACGTGCTGGTCTTTGGTGAAAAGGACAAAAGAGTTGATGTTTGGCCGGTACAGTGGCTCACGCCTGTAATCCCAGCACTTTGGGAGGCCAAGGCGGGCGGATCACCTGAGGTCAGGAGTTTGAGACCAGCCTGGCCAACATGGTGAAACCCCATCTCTACTAAAAATAAAAATAATTAGCCGGGTGAGGTGGCACATGCCTGTAGTCCCAGCTACTTGGGAGGCTGAGGCAGGAGAATCTCTTGAACCTGGGAGCCAGAGGTTGCAGTGAGCTGAGATCACGCCACTGCACTCCAGCCTGGGCAACAGAGTAGAACTCTGTCTCCAAAAAAAAAAAAAAAAAAGAATTGGTGTTTATTTTGTTCCCCCTAGGTATCCCAAGATCTCCCTAGGAGTGACAGTAGTGAGAAGGCCCCTGCAGCACCAAGCTCCCTGGCACCCTCTCTCCTCCCACCAGCTGTCTGGGGATGCCTGGAGGCCTCCATGTAAGGCAGCCCAGTTCCCCACCCTCTTCCCCCTACTGAGTACACCGTGATCTAAAATTACCATCTCTCCCACCTTCCTCCCAGCACAGCTCCCACTGCCTGAGCTGGCAGGTCCCAGCCAGGGAATTGACTCTGGGATAGCCACAGCACAAAGTGTGCCTCTGTGCATGGTAGGAATCCTAATTCTGCACTGAATGAGTGTGGTCTTTATTTTTAGCCACGCAGGATGATCTTGGCTGTCTTGAGGCTGGGATGACAGGGCGTGTTGTGTTAACTTGGATGATAAAGTCTAGGGCTCACAAAGCCAAGTACTAGAGGTGTCCACGTGTTGATAAAAATGAGAGCGAGAGGAACCCCTCTGAGATCCATTTCTACTCCTGCTAAAACACCTCAGAGAACCAGTCTGGGGCATCACAGTGTTAAGGGCCAAATACGCCCTGGAAGCCCCTTCCTCAGGAAGCTGTTAAAACCAGAGATCCTTAACTGCAACGAGCTAAATTTATTTCACCCTGAAGGCCAGAGACTGGAAAATGCCCTTTCTTTTTTTTTTTTTGAGACGGAGTTTTACTCTTGTTGCCCAGGCTGGAGTGCAACGGCGCATTCTCGGCTCACCGCAACCTCCGCCTCCTGGGTTCAAACGATTCTCCTGTCTCAGTCTCCCAAGTAGCTGGGATTACAGGCATGTGCCACCATGCCCGGCTAATTTTTTCTATTTAGTAGAGACAGGGTTTCACCATGTTGGCCAGGATGGTCTCGATGTCTTGACCTCGTGATCCACCCGCCTCGGCCTCCCAAAGTGCTGGGATTACAGGCGTGAGCCACCGCGCCCGGCCTGGAAAATGCCCTTTCAAGGGCTTGCAGATCCTTAAGAATTTGTGATTTTTTTAAATCCTCCTGCAGATATCTAGGCATTTCAGGCTGCTTCTTAGACTTAAAAGACAACAAAACTTCCCCCATCTCCCTGCTAGTATTTCATTCAGAGCTCGCAAAAATTGTGTGTTCAAAATTAATCCTCTTTGCTGTGAAGTTGATTCCCCCAATGCTGCTTCCCCAAAACCTCTTCACGTGTCCTAGAGGACTCGATGAGCCACAGAAACACTGTGTAACCCAAAAACAAATAATCCAAAAACACCTTTGTCAGCCAGGTGTTCGATGCTATCTGGTTTCATTCAATGGCTTCCTAAAGAGAGTCGAGAATCTTAAGTTTCTGATTTTCTGGAAGTTAAGAGCCCAGTCATTATTCACTCAGGATGCATTCCAGTAGGGAAGGCATGCACAAAGCAGCCAGGACTCTCAGGCTAGAGACTGTTTTCTGGCCCCATCGAGAGTGTGGGGTGAAGACACTGCTGGCATCGGAGAGGTCATGGTCAGAGGTAGGCCTCTTCCCGGTGTGAGAGGCTTAAAAGACAAATGTGTCTTCTCCGCATGCTTAGTGTCTTAAACCATCTCTCAACTCAGCTACTTTATCAGACCACAAAAGGCCTCTTCAACTATTAAGTTTTCAAACCGTAAATGCTCCCAGTGTCTTCTTGAACACATTTGTAAACAGAATGCAGAACTCTTCAGTTCTCAGACAATCATCCTGAATCAGATGACCTACCTGGCTTCAAACCCTCCCTGCAGAACCCATGGGAAATGTATTCTTTTCCAATTCCATCTTTTCTCTATTTCTAAAGTACGGATAATAGGAGATCAAAATGATCAAATTTTTAGATACCATAAGAAGATCTATCCTGGCCGGCCATGGTGGTTCATGCCTGTAATCCCAGCACTTTAGAAGGCCGAGGCTGGTAGATTACGAGGTCAGGAGATCGAGATCATCTTGGCCAACATGGTGAAACCCCACCTCTACTAAAAATACAAAAATTAGCTGGACGTGGTGGCATGTGCCTGCAATCCCAGCTACTCAGGAGGCTGAAGCAAGAGAATTATTTGAACCAGGGAATCCAAGGCTGCAGTGAGCCAAGATGGTGCCATTGCACTCCAGCCTGGGAACAGAGCGAGACTCCATCTCAAAAAAAAAAAAAAAAAAAAAAAAAAAATCTATCCTTTTATATGCAACCTATGCATAAGTCCAAAAGACAATATAATCTAGACATAGACCATCTGGTTAGAAAATAAGGAATAATTTGAGAAAATTTTTCAGATAATTCTATACTCCTATTTCCTTAAAGAACATTATTCAATGCCTATAATCCCAGCACTCTAGGAGGCTGAGGTGAGTGGATCACTTAAGCCCAGGAGTTTGATACCAATCTGGGTAACATGGCAAAATCCCAGCTCTACAAAAAATTTAAAAAAAAAAATTAGCCAGGTGTGGTGGCGAGTGCCTATAGTCCCAGCTTCCCAGCTACTTGGGAGGCTGAGGTGGGAGGATCACTTCAGCTCAGGAGGTCGAGGCTGCCGTGAGCTGTGGTGATGCCACTGCAGCCTGGGTGACAGAGTGAGGCCCTGTCTCAAAAAAAAATTCACATTTCCCCAGATTCATTTAATTTGGCAGATACCTATGTAGTGTTTAGTAAGTCAAGTGCTCCTTTTCTTTCCCTCTTCACTAATAAGTAAGACTAGTTTTTCATCTTTCCAAGTATAATCAAAGACCCATTAATAAAACCAAGGGGGACTGCAGATTTTTAATTCTTCCTCAGCCACCTGCATCTTGGCCAACACCGCTGCTGTTGAAAGACAAGAGTTCCTCAGATCAAGCAACTGTATTTTGTGACTCTAGTTATGGTTGTCGAAGGAGGCAAGTTCTCTGCTTTTCTGGGCCTCAGCTTCCTCAAATGCAGGCCTTAGCAAGTGTGAGTGCATGATCCCCTTCCAAACCACAGAGGACAGAGGAGACTATCCAGGCTCTCCCTGCTTTGCACCTGGCAACTGGATCTCTGCATAAGAGAGGGACATGAAATTCAGATGCAGCATGGCAACAAGTCAACAGATTAAAAGGCAGAAATCTTGAAGGATTCATCACGGCGTGAACAGGGAGACCCAACTGCTCAGAGTAGTCCAAAGCGTTACATCCACAGCTGAAGGAAAGCTTCAGGCGAGTCTGCTAAAAAAGGCCAGCCTTCTGCATTCATCTGGGCTCTCGCTGACTTTGGTGAGAGGTTTATGCATTTCTGGACACACTATTCGAAAGGACCCACTACAGAGCAGATGCTGTCATGGAGAGCCTTCCAAACACACCTTACTACCTCTTTTGATTCCTCCCAAGAACAACCCTGTGAAGGAGCGACTGCACCAATTTTACACATGAGCAAACAGAGGCTCCAAAATTTCTAATCATCTGGCCCAGCGGGAAATTCTCTGCACTGCTAGGATTGCAGCCAAAGCCTCAGACCCCAGCTCAGGAGTCCTTCCTTTCCCTCCCGGCTGCCTCCACTGGTGACAGGTGCCAGGTTTGCTTCCCCTGGCAGGCAGCAGTACTGCAGCCTTCCCCCAGCCCCCAGCTTCATGAAATGACCCCCTCCCCCCGGGCTCTCAGCAAATGACTCCCCTGTTTTCCTCACACTCTCCAGAGCCTCACCAACCTCTGCTTCCTTCTGGCCTTCCAGGGAAGGCAGATGCCAGAGCTGTTCTTTCTCTGCACCTGCTCTTGATCATCTGTGCTCTCTCTCCGGCCTCTTCCAGCCCAAACACCCCTGATCTTGCTTCTCTACTCTCTCCCACTTCTCTTTTGTTTACCAAACATGTCTGGGAGGGAGAATGAAGGGACTCTCCTGAATAAACCTTCCTTTAATGCTACAACCTCCTCAAAATACTCTGTGGATTATTTTCAACCAGCACACTTCTGGATCCAGTGTCTATACCCACAGTTTCGCCGTCTTGGCCATCATTTTCTCCTTCTTCCCTTGCAGCCTGGCTTCATGAACTCCCCTTGTAGACAGTGGCCTTTTCCTATCAGCCTTCTGGGTGTGGGTGCCTCTGAGACATCCCTGCCTCTCCACTTGTCCACTAACCTCTCTCATGGGCTTGCCTGCCTAGCTCTTCCTGTCCTTGAAACTCAGCTCTGACCTTAGCATCCTCCCTAGTGCTGCAGGGATGCGGCTCAGAGAAGAAAGAGGCTGAAAACTGTTGAGTCTCCAAGTCTGTCTTCTTCTTCTTTTTTTTTTTTTTTTGAGACAGGGTCTCGCTATGTTGCCCAGGCTGGAGTGCAGTGGCTATTCACAGGCACAATCGTACTACTGATCAGCATGGGAGTTTCAACATGCTCCATTTCCAACCTGGGTCGGTTCACTCCTCCCTAAGCAACCTGGTGGTTCCCCGCTCCCCGGAGGTCACCATATTGATGCCAAACTTAGTGCAGGCACCCGATCGGCATAGCGCACTACAGCCCAGAACTCCTCGGCTCAAGCGATCCTCCAGCCTCAGCCTCCCGAGTAGCTGGGACTACAGGCACTACTACCACGCGCCACTGCACCTGGCCAAGTCTGTCTTCTTAAAGAGATTCAGCCTCTCTTTGGATTTGCTCCTGACCTTTTGTGGGTACATCTTTGGAATTTGTCCCCTTGTGGTCGGTGCAGTAGGAGAGACCTGGAGCCACCTGCCAACAGAGATGTCCCCACCACCATGGTCTGAGTCACTTAGGCCAAAATGATCAAAGGCAAGGGAGTATCCACAGCTCTGTGTTATCTTGCTCAGCTCACCAGGCCTGGAGCCTGTGGGAGAGGGTTTCCACAACACCCTAGAGTATGATCAGCCTGGGCGGTGAGGCCTGGGGTGTTCCCTCCGCCTCTTTTCCTGTCTAGCCTGAGGAAGTTGATGGGTGACCTGTTCCAGGCCTTATCTGGGTATGAATAAAATAAGGCCCTAAAGAAACACACCCAGGGCATCATGGTATGTGCTAAAGGGCTATGAAGGAGCAGAACAAGGGTCCAGGCCGGGCGCAGTGGCTTACACCTGTAATCCCAGCACTTTGGGAGGCCAAGACAGCAGGATCACTTGAGCCCAGGAGTCCAAGACCAGCATAAGCAACATGGTTGCAAAAAATACAAAAAAAAAAAAAAAAAAAAAAAAATATTTCTACAAAAAATTATCTAGGTGTGGTGACACACACCTGTGATCCCATCTACTTAGGAGGCTGAAGTGGGAGGATTGATTGAGTCTGGGCAACAGTGAGACCCAGTCTCAAAAAAAAAAAAATTCCACACATCTCCCAACTATCTGGAAAACTAAGTTTTTCTGAGTCCTTAGCATTGAGTCCTAACTCAGGATCACTGTCTCAGCACACACGACTTCTACCTAAGAGCTCCTCCACTAAGCCTTTCAGATGCTCTGGCAAAAGCGACTTCTTTTTCTTCCATACTCCCAAAATGTTTTATTTGGACCACTCTTCAGGTACTTTACTCACTTAATCATCTCTTCATTCCTTAATCCAATAAACACAGGGCGCCTACTTCATGCAGCATGCGCAGTGGTCTGCACCAGAATGCTCAGCAGGCTTTTCTCCCTTCTCCTGCTGGACGGAAACTGACAAACGGATGGCGAGGGAGCCTCTTTCATCTAAGCATATCCTAGAACCTCAAAGCCTCCTCAGCCTCCAGCACAGCAAACCACAGGTATTCCAAAAATAAAATGATTGAAATGAATAGAGAAATTATCATAAGTTTCCTTAAATAGTAAACTGCCATAAAGCGCGTGCAAAATCCATTTCAGTGATAGATTTAAAGTAGAATTCAATATTTTTCCAGGAGCATATTAACTATGTCAAGGTAGATGCACTTATTTACTGTACATGGTTCTGATTCTTCCTCTCCTATCACCTGCCACCCCTCTACACCTAACCCCCACAACACACACAGACACACAGACACACACACACACACACACACACACACACACACTCTCTCTCTCTCTCTCTCTCTCTCTCTCTCTCTCTCTCTCTCTCTCTCACTCACTCACACCACTAAGTGGTTATTATAGGAGCAGCAGCTCTGGGCCCATCCTAATAGAAGAAGAAATTGATGAAGCCAGAACCACCACCTACAGCCAGGGGTGTGTTCTGAGACATTCTCTTCTGCCCCCACAAGCAGCACTCCCACACCACACCTGCCAACCTGTACCTATCTGACCTCCACCCACAAGTCACACCCCACAAAAGCTAGCCCAGCAGAGATACCAGGCCCCTAAAGCCCAAGCCCAGAGCAAGCTGAGTGTGGGAGACCCCAATGGAGAAAAAGCCCTGAAGGTCCAGGGGGGGTCTCTCTTCAAGGACAGATCAGGGCATCACTTATTGCAGCCACTCAGCAACCACTTCCAGTAGTTTCATTGCGATTTGCCAAGGCAAACATATCCACCTACCCTACCTTTGTAGGAGGCAAGGGGTTGGGCCAGCTGCAAGGGACAGACTCAGACTCAGCTCCATCCCCCAACACCGCCCAACCTCCAGTACCAAGGCAAGTCTGGGGCTCTGGAATGCCCTCGTGCCTGCCATTCCAGTCTCTGTGACCAGCCTGTGCCAGACCTCGTCCTCTTCTCACTCCAGTGTCCCTTATCAAGGTCTCTGCATAGATTTGGGCTGCCGAGGACAGCTTCTGGCAAACTCCTGCCAGGGGTCCTGAACCCTGCCCCTGCTCAATTCAGCCTTGCGCTTTAATGGATTTTTCGAATAGCGGGAACAACGGGCAGCTCAGAGACTTAAAACACAAACGCTAACCCGAGGGAGGGAGCGAGGAAGAGATGGTGGGGAAAACCAGGTTTTAGGAGAAACTCGACTTCAGAGGGAGAGCAGGATTTTCCTATCACTACATTCCCCAGCTTCCAGGCAGACGCCAACAACCGGCCCTAAGATGCCCTTGCTCTTTGCGCGCCCCCTGCACTCCCTCGCCCCGAATCTAACGTCTCTTCTGTGCAGAGAGGGGGGCGATGGGAGGGTGGTCCCCAAGACAGTACCTGCAGCTGGAGTACCTGAGTACCTCCGCTCCTGCGGAAGGAGGGGGCCAGAAGACCGCCCAGGGATGGGGACCCGGGGTGCGCGCCGGGGCAGGGGCTCCCGGCCCTGTCCTGAGTACCCCCGGCAGTGCGTCTCCCGCGGTCCCGCTGTCGTGGTCCCGCTCTGCCCGACCCCCTCGCCTGCGCCGCGCCCTCCCAGTCCCTGGCCGGATGCGAGAGGAGTTTGCGCCGCCCAACGTGGGACCCCGGTTCGGCGTCCTCACTCCCCGCCCCGCCGGGACTGGGATTCCCGCACCCGCATTTGTCGCTAAACTTTCCCGGGCACACAAGGTCTCGGGGGTGCCGGGCCTCCCCGCTCCCCTGCCCACCCGGAGCCGCGCGTCCCGCAGCGCGACGGTCGCTTCACCTGCTGGCTGATCGGCCGAAGCTCCCGCGGCTTCCTCGCGCGTCCAGACCCAGGCGCCGCCCGGCGGGTCCCCGCGCAGCTGCCGCACCGCGGCCACCACCGGAACCGCCGCCGCGCCTGCCTCGAGCTGCAGAGCCGCGGTTCGCCGGCAGCCGCGGGAGGCGCAATCCCGGCGCCTTGGGCTCGGCCTGCGGCTCCTCCGCCGCCTGCAGCCGCCGCCCCGCGGCGTCCCGCTGCCCGGAGCCGGCACGCACCGGCGCTGGGGTCCGCTCCTCGCTGCGCCGCGCCTCTCCGCGCCGCGCAGGGTATCCGCCAAGCCTCCAGGATGGGCGGGGATTCCCTCCCTCTGGTTGATTCGAGGGGCGGGAACTCCCTTCCCGGAGTGACAGGGACGGGGGGCGGGGATTCCCCTGTAGGAATAACAAGGTGGGCGGGGATTTCCCCGAGCAAGCCCCGCCGCGGGCAAGGCGTCTCTCTGGGTGAGCCAGGAGTCCTGGTGCGCCCGCTTCAGAAACCTGGGGATCGTGGGAGGAAAGCATCCAGGGAGATGGCTGCTCAGAATCTCCAAACAGGCGGGGCTTGGGGCGCCATCTAGGTGGAACGGAGCGAGCTAGGGGACTTGAAGTTGCCTCTGCATAGCACTTTACATAGCAAAGAGAAAAATGTCAATTGCCTTATCAAAGAATGGGGCGGAGGGGCCAGAGGAGAAGGGACCAGAGCTAACCACTCACCCCAAGCTACCCTTAGCCTCTGGTCCTTGGGATACCAAAGGTAATTTAGCACTGGTATGAGGATTTCGGGGAGAGGGGACCTCTTGGCACCTCAGAGCTGCTTAATCCCCCAGTTAAGCCCCTGCGAGAAATCCCTTGGCCCTGGGGTGGTGCTTTGGGTCCCATGAGCACTAGCCACGAGCTCCTGCTGAGTGGACCGTGAGAGCTAGTGCCAGCTGCCCTTGGCCTCCGTCCAGGTCACTCGAGGAACGGAGCCTCAGGCTTTGGGGATCCTTCATTCCTGTGGATTTTCACGAAGGCCTTCAAATATTTTTGGTTCTTTTTTTGTCATCCTTGTCATTCTGCCTACAACAGGGAGAGGATGATAAGAACAGAATAGGAAGACCGCACAGCTCTGCAAATTAAGCTCTCTTAAGAGGAAAAAGCTGGTCTTTTTCAAGTGCTGGCAGATAAGAGTAAAAACATATGAAAAATTACAAAACCTGGGGTAATGAATAGTTGAATAATGCTTTTGACATTTTCTACAGAGCAGTAATTGGAAATCTTTGCTTTCGGGGGGATGGGGATGGGACAGCGCAGGCCCCAGCTGCAGTTCTGCCCAGCACGGCAATAAGCTCTGATCTCTCCGAAAAGCAGGCAGATATAAATCACCTGCACAGACCGGACAGAGCTGTCCCACAACACCGGAGACCAGGGTGGTCCCAAGGCATTTGGAGACGGTATTTTCCTCAGGGGTTGGGGTGGAGACATTATTGATTTCAGCTGTTCTTCAGTTTTTATAATTATCAGGCCATTGAGATCAATGCTTGCACAAATCCAAGCATCGTCTATTACAAGCTGGGCACTCTCAGGCACTCAGAGCTTCTCTTCCTATGTGTAAATAGAGAAAACACCTCCCATGCAGGATTGCTGGAGGGACTAGGAGTAACACAGCTATTTAGCACAGCACTTAGGAGGTGCTTTATGAAATGGTAACCATTATCAAGGAAAGGGATCATTCGGACACCACAAAAAATCCTTCTAGAATGATCAAACAGGGCTGGTGCTTTCTGTTTGTTTCACAGCTAGGGGACGTGAAGTTGCCATCTTCCACCACTCCCTCCCGTGTTTTCTCAGCCTCTGTACTCAGCACTTAGGCCTACCTCCCTCAGCACCCATTAAAAGTTTGCTGAATCAATGAATATGCAAAGAAATTTATCACTCAAGCCATAGTCACTGCTATTTCTTATCCACTCCATCCCCAACTCTTTCATTCCAGCCATGTACTCCTAACCTGTAAATTCTGTTTCCTCTGCCAGAGTGACATTCTCACTCTCCTGTGTCTGCTGTAATTCCAAGGAGGTAAATGTCATCTCTACTGAAAAGGCTTCTCTGATCATCAGAACAAACATCAGTTTCCTCTCCTTGGTTAATTGCTGCAATAGTAGCACTTTATGCAAATTGCTAATCTAACCCTTGTCAGGTGTATTAATTTGTGAGAGTCCTGGCGTTTCATCTCACATATTTCTAGCTTGTGAGTTCTCGGAGGTAAGAAAACTTAAAGCTTATTGCTTGGGTTTCCAAAGCCTAGGGTGGCATGGTCAATAGCCACTCAATAAATATTTGCTGAATTAAAATGAATTGTTAGGTATACATATGTATGTTATATGTGGCATATATGATGTATAAATGTATGCAGATGTATTTTATCATCTGTCTCCTTCAGACATGGTCCTGCTGACCTGCTTTAAATACTTTGTTTCAATCACTTTTCATCTGGTATTTTCCAGATATTTTTGGCAAGTTCTCGTTTGCTAATAATAGCTCAACTCACAAGAGGTCAGTCAAATGCATGGAAATTTTGTTTTGCCCTTGCAGTCTTGTCAATTTGGAAACTGACAGCTAAGGGCATTTATTTTCCAATGTTTGAAGATCAAAATGTAAATCCTTTCTGCCCCCTTGTTAAATATTTAGTCACAGATTAGTACTTCTATCAAAGTTGCCATTTTAATTTAGTGCTCATAAGATATGTGATGTGGAGGAGGAGGCTATATATAGAAAATCTAAGACTTCAGAGCAAGGGAAGACTAAAATGATGAACGAAGAACAAATGTATTATCCTGAGCCATATGAGTGACAGAATGCAGTGCGCTTTAGGTGAGTCCAAGTAGATTCTCATGGATTGCGGTGCCATGTGGTTTACCTCTGAGCTTTCTCTCTATGAAAAAGAATCTACAGAGCAGGCAGCTGAAATTAAACCTGGAGGTTTTGTTACCAACTCTTGAAAAGACTGTTTTCCATCTTTCTGCCTCAGCTGCTCTTCCAAGTAAGTTTCAAGGAAGGAGGAGAAGTAGCCTTAGTCAACAGCTGGCTCAGTCACCATTCTCCTCCCGCCTCTGTGGGCTCATTTTATCTCCAAAACAGATTCTAACTTCCTGTTTACCTATCTAATTACCCTTTTTTCTTTATTCCGGAAGTTCCTGGCCACTAACTCTTCCATTCATGACTTCAGGCTGGAATGAGCCATCCCCCTAACCAAGAAAGAGGCTTAAAAAGAGCAAATGAGGCCAGGTGCAGTGGCTCATGCCTGTAATCCTAGCACTTTGGGAGGCTGAGACGGGTGGATCTCCTGAGGTCAGGAGTTTGAGACCAGCCTGGCCAACATGATAAAACCCTGCCTCTACTAAAATACAAAAATTAGCCAGGTGTGGTGGTGGGCACCTGTAATCCCAGCTACTAGGGAGTCTGAGACAGGAGAAGCACTTGAATCCAGGAGGTGGAGGTTGCAGTGAGCCGAGATCGTGCCATTACACTCCCGCCTGGGAGACAGAGTGAGACTCTGTCTCAAAAGAAAAGAACAAATGAGTAACAATGACAGTAAAACATTAATTCAGCAGATCCCAATCTGGACTGCGCTTAAGGATTCCTAGGAAATTTGAAAATTTTAAAAACTGCAGCCTCACTCCCTGAGATCACCATATACTTGGTCTTTGGGGAGCCCCCTGGATGACCCTTAACCAGAACCCCAGTGATTGCAATTTGGGTGGCCCACAGAGGATACTTGGAGACACACTGAAGTAGAGTGACATTACAGCTGACAGGGAGCCCAAGGTCACATTCCAGTATTTGGTCCTAGTACTGTAGAGAAAGACTTTATTTTAAACTGATTAAAATGTCGTAATATTTATCCTCAGACCAAATATTTTATTTAGCCAAAACAAAAAGACCTGCATTTGATGCATACTTTTTTTTAAAAAAAATTGGGTTTTGTTTTGAGACAGAGTTTCACTCTTTTTGCCCAGGCTGGAGTGTAGTGGCATGATCTCAGCTCACTGCAACCTCCGCCTCCTGGGTTCAAGTGATTCTCCTGCCTCAGCCTCCTGAGTAGCTGGGATTACAGGCGCGCACCACCATGCCTGGTTAATTTTTGTGCTTTTGGCAGATACAGGGTTTTACCATGCTGGCCAGGCTGGTCTCAAATGCCTGACCTCAGGTGATCCACCTGCCTCGGCCTCCCAAAGTGCTGGGATTATAGGCATGAGCCACTGCGCCCAGCCCATACTGTTTAAAAATATATATTTAGGGGAAAGGTTTAAGCACTTTTCATCCTATGTACATTGAGAATGATGAGTTTCACTGTATCCATGAGCATGACATTGGATTTCATGCAAATGTGTTTTCCTGTTCCCAGTGTGGTCTAATAATATGGCACATGAAGAATTTTCAATCTTCTCCTGGGCTCCCCCTTACAAGCCAACCCATTATTTTATATCTTTGTCTCTCAGCCTTCCATTTATACTATGGAAGCACTGGTTGCCAGGGTAATCTCTTTATACAAGTTTTGGCAGAAAAAACTGAATTACAACCTAATAACTACAGACCAATATGACTTTCACAATTTATATAGATGATACAGTCATTTTGCAAAAGGGTAGAGTGTAGTGTGAATCCAAGTAGATTCTCCTGGACTGAGGTGGGATTTGATTTACCTCTGAGTTTACTTGCTTGACACACATTAAGACAAGTCAGGCGTGGTGGCTCAGGCCTATAATCCCAGCACTTTGGGAGGCCAGGGCAGGTGGATCACCTGAGGTCAGGAGTTCAAGACCAGACTGGCCAACATGGCAAAACCTCATCCCTACTAAAAATACAAAAATTAGCTGGGTGTGGTGGCAGGCGCCTACGATCCCAGCTACTTGGGAGGCTGAAGTAGGAGAATCGTTTGAACTTGGGAGGTGGAGATTGCAGTGAGCCAAAATTGCACCACTGCCCTCCAGCCTGGGAGATAGAGTGAGGCTCCATCTCAAAAAAAAAACAAACAAAAAAGACACTAGCAAAACAAGCCTACTAAAAAAAGACAAAGAGAGAGGTTCAGTTTTGCTTAGCATAACCAGTACTCTGCTATCAGTGTATCTCAGGGAAGCTGTTTTAGTTACACACACACAGAGCTTTTGTTTTATACTTGACTTTGGTCTTTATTTTTGGTTTACACAAGAGACAGGACATGGCACTCAGTCTTCTTGGGGCTTACAGCTTCTGTCACCCAGGCACAGTAGTGTCCCCCAAAAGTTGGGAAGCTTGGGTTCTCCCCCATTCTCTGTTCCCACGTTGTTAGAATTCAGTCAAATCACTGTGTATCCAAATTTGTAGACCACGAGATGTAGGTAAGCTATTTGCACAACACATTCTCATCCCTAATTCCTATCTCCCCTGCTGATCTTTCTTGTTCTGTTCTGCATTACTTACTTATGAAAAGGCATTATTTTAAGTCAATCATATACTATTTTTACTCCTTCATCAGATACTTCTATTTCCAGATATTTTCACTGAATAATCTCAAAAAAAGTAATTATAAAAATAAATTACATTTCTTATCTATCTATTCCATTTTCTTTGGGTTTTTTTTTGTTGGTTGGTTTGTTTGTTTTTTGAGACAGGTTCTCACTGTGTCACCCAGGCTGGAGTGCAGTGGTGTGATCACAGCTCACTGCAGCCTCAACCTCCCAGGCTCAAGCAATCCTCTCACCTCAGCCTCCCAAGTAGTTGGGACTACAGGTGCATTCCACACTCTTGGCTCAGTTTTTATTATTTGTAGAGAAGAGATCTCAGTATGTTGCCAAGGCTGGTCTTGAACTCTTGGGTTCAAGCAATCCTCCTACCTCAGCTTCCTAAAGTGTTGGGATTACAGAAGTGAGCCACTGTACCCAGCCCTGTTTTTTTTAAAAAAAAAAATAGTACTTCTTTTGCCTGTCTTAGCACCTGACTTTATTGGTATAGCTAACATGAACATGGAACTAAAAGTCAGCTAAATGATACCCAGCCTAAAAAAACCAATAGAGACCCAGTGCTGTGTTCTATCACCAATCACAATAACACAGTAAAATTTGAGCACCTCTCTGTAAAATGGGGATATTAATACCTATCTCTAAAAGTCTGTTAGGATCTTGCATCCACAAAAAGATGGGAAAGTACTTTGGAAAAATTTAAAGGTCTCTTCAAATGAGAGAATGTGAGAGCAACAGCTCTTGGAATGACAATTTGTCATAAAATGTACATGAATAAGATGGCTTACATTTCTTCTCAATGTACAGCAAGAATTACCAAGTGTGGTTGATAAGGCCATTGATAAATCATCATTCACAACTAATTTGCATGATGTATGAATTACTGAGCCAAACAAAAAATGCATTTTGCATCTCTGCTGCACTTAAGAGCAGCGGTCAATGAAATCCACAGAAAGTACAACCTTGGGGGAAATGCTAGGGCAGACTTGAAAAAGCCAGATTTGGTAAAAACAAAGTCTTTGTCTATTTGGAGATACATAAGAATGTTTATTATTATTTCAATTTTAGCAAATGCTGACAACAGCCTCCTTTCTAATTATCCATTGGAATGGCGTCCCAATTGAGCTATTTCTTGGAAAAAAAAACAAAACAGAGAATAGTGCTCTTGGTTGTCCTTTATTTAAGTCACAGGGTCACTCTCATTTCTAGTTAATAGCATGCCACAAAAAAATTTCAATGCCCGTTTTCTCTATCTGTTGATTTTTTGTGTGTGAATCTCAGGGGAAGTGAATCATCTTCTCTGCTTCACTGTGCACTTATCAACCAAGCATATAACCCAAACTGCTTTTAAATAATTTGCTATTGTAATCTACCTCATTAGACCTCCTGGAAATAATGAAAGAAGAAACCAAAGAATGAAGGCCACACAGGAGATGACAAGAGCCCAGAATTCTAGAGCCCAAAGGCGCCATCATAGGAATTGCTTTGCCTGGGTTGGTTCTGTGACTTGCCTAGGAAGCACTCTTTTTTTTTTTTTGACAGAGTCTCGTCTTGTCACCCAGGCTGGATCTTGACTCACTGCAACCTCTACCTCCCAGGTTCAAGCAATTATCCTGCCTTAGCCTCCCAAGTAGCTGGGACTACAGGTGCCCACCACTACACCTGGCTAATTTCTTGTATATTTTGTAGAGATGAGGTTCTACCATGTTGACCAGGCTGGTCTTGAACTCCTGTCCTCATGATCTGCCCACCTTGGCCTCCCAAAGTGCTGGGATCACAGGCATGAGCCACCATGCCCAGCAGAAGCACTCTTAATGGAGACACCGCATGTATTTTAGAAAGATAGAGAAGGGGCTGGGCATGCATGGTGACTCATGTTTGTAATCCCAGCACTTTGGGAGGCCAAGGAGGGCAGATCACGAGGTCAGGAGTTCGAGACCAGCCTGGCCAACAAGGTGAAACCCCGTCTCTACTAAAAATGTAAAGATTAGCTGGGTGTGGTGGCAGGGTCTGTAATCTTAGATACTCAGGAGGCTGAGGCAGGAGAATTGCTTGAATCTGGGAGGTGGAGGTTGCACTGAGCCAAGATGGTGCCACTGCACTCCAGCCTGGGCAACAGAGCAAGACTCCAACTCAAAAAAAGAAAAGAAAAGAAAAGAAAAGAAAGATGGTGAAGAAAGACCCTGTAGGATCAGGTGACCTTTCTTTCTGCCCATGATTTTGGCCATGTTAATTCTATCTCTTGCATAACATCCAATGCCTGGTTTTCACAGTCAAGATGCCATGTCATAGGACTGTGAGCTCTGACGAAGGAGACTGACTTCAAGGACTGATGTCATTCCTGTTCCCTGTCATTGAAGGGTACACACATATCTCTGCTTTATACCCTGGTAGAGGAAATATTCTCCAGTGAAGGTAGCAGACTTATAAATTAATTCCTTATGATAAATTCCAAATACTCCTCAAAGAATGATGTTTTTCTTATTAAAGTCTTTTGAGGTGTGTACTATCTATCAGTCAGGATGTCATGGGGCTTATCAATATTGTATCTCTGCATGAATTTGCAAGATAGTGCTTTTAGAGATCAAAAGAGTCCACAGAAAATGCAGTAATGTGGAATGGCATATAGCAAAGTTTGAGAATTACTGTAGACATGTAATTTTTTTTCCTAACAAGAGCTCAAAATCTACTAAAAAAAAAGGTACCTGTTTTCTGGAATTGTTAATCGACAAACCTTTATGTAAAATCAAAGTGAATTGTCCCATAGACACCAATTCCTATTACAGTTCTTTGCTGGGTCAGAACTAGGGCAAGGCAAGAGAGGTGCTAGTGTATAAAATTTAAGGGGGACCCCACTTTCAAGGTCAGCCCTGGGAGTGGGTGCACAACACTGAGAATGAGTACCTTCTTACATTTTCCAAAATTGATATATCATAACTGTACATACTTGGGGGGTACACGTCATATTTTTATACCTGTATGCAATGTGTAATGATCAGATTGGGTTAAATGGGATATTGATCACCTCAGACATTTCTCTTTTCTTTGTGTTGAGGACAATATAATCATTGTAGCTATTTTGAAAGATACAATAAATTATTGTTAACTATAATTTCTCTACTCTGCTGTCAAATGCTAGAACTTATTCCTTCCATCTCACTGTCCTTCAATTTGTCCCGAGCTTCCTCTCTTGCGTCACCCTATCCCTGGCCCTGGTTCTCTGACAGAGCACTTAGAATGCAGAAGACATCCTGAAAGGTCTGGGCGCTGATCAGCAGAGGAGTGTAGCAATAGCGACTAACAGCACAAATGTTAGAGATCAGCCTGGGCTTTGCCAATGACTGTGGGCTTGACCTTGGGCAGGCTAGATCCAGACAGAGAGCCCCATGATGCCATGCTGCGGCTGCCTGCCCTGCCCACCTCCCTCCTTCCCTTGCAAATGACCACACACAAGCCACCAAGCAACACGCAGCTGTCAACACTGCACAGACGATGAGCAGAGGCAGGTCTGGCAGCACTGTATACATACTTTCTAATTTCTACACCTCGACGGAGCGCTGGAAGGCAGAGTGCTCAGCAGCCTCCGAGAGACACTGGTGACGTTTTCATTGGCCCATGCCTACTGTACGCCTTTGCTTCTGCATCACCTGCCTTGTTCTCATCTCCATAATCCTCTGCCTCGAACTTGATGCAGTTTCCTCTCCCACACTGCCTCCCAAACCTTTGTGCCAACTAGCAGTCCCTCTCCGTAATTAACAAATATCCCATTTCCTCTTCCTTCCCATCTCTAGATCTTCAACCTCCAATGAAGACATGGCATCCCCTGCAGCTCTCTCTAGTTAGTCCGTTTATTTGATCAGAACATACATTACCTTGCAACTTAATGTCAGGAGTGGTGTAGCAACTGCCATCCCCATATATTCCATGGTCTACCATTTCCCTCACTTTCCTTTCTAAATAATCTTGTGCCTTGGTTGCATCTACTTGGAGAACTGCAATCCAGGATGAAACCTGACCTCCCTGGGCTTGTACCTTGAAGTTAAAGCACTGACGGAAAAAAATATGTACCTGGGTAGATGGTGAATTCCTGGTTGCCCTGGTTGTCCAGTAACTGTTTCTCTAATCGACCCATCTCCTACGTATGCAATAAATATTTCAAAGCTTTGTACAATGTCAAATTTCTGACTACTCTTGTATTACCTTTTTCGTACCCTCTTCTTATCTGAAGATGACCTTATTTTAAAATTCCCAGATAAGGCCGGGCACAGTGGCTCATGCCTATAATCCCAGCACTTTGGGAGGCCAAGGCGGGGAGATCACAAGGTCAGGAGTTCAAGACCAGCCTGGTCAACATGGTGAAACCCCGTCTCTACTAAAAATACAAAATTACCTTTCCTGTCACAGCCTGCGTGGTGTCGGCTCGTGGGTCTCTGAGATCCGAAAATTAAGAGTGTTTTCGCACTCCAGCGGCCGCTCCTGGTGGCTCTGTGGCCGTCACCATGCCACAGAATGAATATATTGAATTGCACCATAAACACTATGGATACCATTTGGATTATGATGAGAAAAAGAGAAAGAAGGAAAGTCGAGAGGCTCATGAACATTCAACGAAAGCAAAGAAAATGATTGGTCTGAAGGCTAAGCTTTACCATAAACAGCGCCAGGCTGAGAAAATACAAATGAAAAAGACTATCAAGATGCATGAAAAGAGAAACACCAAACAAAAGAATGATGAGAAGACTCCACAGGGAGCAGGACCTGCCTCTCTGCTGAAGAGAGTGGGACGATCTCGAGCTAAAGTACTTTCCAATATGATTAAACAGAAACGAAAAGAGAAGGCGGGAACATGGGAAGTCCTCTGCCTAAAGTCTGTGCCCAGGGAGAAACAGAAGTATTAAAAGCTATCCGAATAGGAAAGAGAAGGAAGAAGGCATGAAAGAGGATGGTTATTAAAGTCTGCTTTGTTGCAGACGGCTTTACAAGAAAACCACCTAAATATGAAAGCTTCATTAGGCCACTGCGCTTGCATTTCAAGAAAGCCCATGTAGCACATGCTGAACTGAAAGCCACCTTTTGCCTACAAATACTTGGTGTAAAGAAGAATCCCTCATCCCCTCTGTATACGATTTTAAGTGTTATTACCAAAGGTACTGTCATTGAGGTAAATGTGAGTGAATTGGGCCTTGTGACACAAGGAGGCAAAGTTATTTGGGGAAAATATGCCCAGGTTATGAACAATCCTGAAAATGATGGATGCATAAATGCAGTCTTACTGGTTTGACAGCAGTTTCATATATAATTATTGAGGACTTCACACCAATTGAAAAAACTGCCATTACTCTAATGTTTCTGAATTCTACCAAACAACCATACATGTCTGCAATCAAGAGATTTATTATAAACATTTTAAAAATACAAAAAATTAGCTGGGCCTGGTGGCACGTGCCTGTAATCCCAACTACTCAGGAGGCTGAGGCAGGAGAATCGCTTGAACCCAGGAGGTGGAGGTTGCAGTGAGCTGAGACTGTGCCACTGCACTCCAGCCTGGGCAACAGAGCGAGACTCCATCTCAACAACAACAAAAAATTCAGATAGGAGCTCCTTAACTTCCCACCTTCAGGTTAGTAGGTCTTCCCTGAATAAGGTCCCACCTCCCTTTTTTTTTTTTTTTTTTTTTTTTTTTTTTTTTTTGAGATGGTGAACCTCTCCTGTAAATACAAGCTTTTTTCTTTAGTTTTTATTTCAAAACAAAGCTTTTTTTTTTTTTTTCCAGGAAACAAGTTGTTGGGCTTTGTTTGTTTGTCTTTGAGATGGAGTCTTGCTCTGTCACCCAGGCCGGAGTGCACTCATGCGATCTCAGCTCACTGCAGCCTCTGCCTCCTGGGTTCCGGAGATTCTCCTGCCTCAGCCTCCCGTGTAGTTGGGATTACAGGCACGGGCCACCAACCCCAGCTAATTTTGGTATTTTTAGTAGAGACGGTGTTTCACCTTGTTGGCCAGGCTGGTCTCAAACTCCTGACCTTAGGTGATCCGCCCGCCTTGGCCTCCCAAAGTGCTAGATTACAGGTGTGAGCCAGCACAGCCAGGCAGCAAACAAGTTTTATTGGAATACAGCTGTGCTCATTCATTTATGGACTGTCTATGGCTGCATGTACTGTAGGAGCACAGCTGAGTAGTTGCAACAGAGTCCGTGAGGCCCATAAAGCTGAAAATATTTACTAGCTGTTCCTTTGCAGGAAAAGGCGCAAGAACCTCCTGAATGTATCCTGCACCAAACCTTGTACTCTGTTGTCGGACATCTTTTTAAAACGTCTTATCACCATAATTGGAAACGTGTAGGAGCACAAACATGACGCTTTAAAATGCAGCGTCCCTAGCCCAGCCTGCGAGGCTCCACGTGATTAGCCCGTCCACCTCTCCACCCTCACCTGTGTACACCTCCAGCGCCGAGTCCAATCGTGCTGTCTGCCGTTCCATTTCCCCAATGCTCTCTGCTTTTCCACACCGCAGAACTGGGAATACTTTGTTTTGTTTGCCTTGGAGGCTCTTTTTTCTTTTTCAACTTGTCCAGTTCCTACTTAGTCTTTAGGACTTTGCGTAAACCTCATTTCCTCCAGGGAGCCTTCTCTTTCTCCCAGTTTAGGTCAGGTGCCGTTTCAGAACACTACTTACTTTCATTTAATTTTTATTTATTTGTTTGTTTATTTTACAGGCAGGCCCTTAGGCTGGAGTGCAGTGACACAGTCATAGCTCACTGCAGCCTTGAACTCCTGGGCTCAAGGGATTCCCCTGACTCATTATCCTGAGTAGCTAGAACTACAGACACATATCATCACACCCAGTTATTTTCTTTTGAAAATTTTTTTTTTTTGGAGAGACAAGGTCTCACTCTGTCATCCAGGCTGGTCTTGAACTCTTGAGCTTAAGCAATCCTCACCTTGGCCTCCTAAAGTACTGGGATTAGAGGTATGAGCCACTGCCTCGGGTGTTCCATTTTATTATTTATTTATTTAGAGATAAGGTCTTGCTCTGTTGTCTAGGTGGCTGGAGTACAGTGGCATGATCATGGCTCACTGCAACCTTGGCCTGCTGGGCTCAAGCGGTCCTCCCACCTCAGCCTTCCAAGTTGCTGGAACTACAGGCACACACCATCAAGCCTGGTTAATTTTTGTAATTTTTGTAGAGACAGGGTTTTCACCATGTTGCCCAGGCTGGTCTCGAACTCCTGGGCTCAAGTGATCCACCCATCTTGGCCTCCCAAAGTGCTGAGATTACAGGCGAGAGTCACCACCCCTGGCTTCCACTTTTATTTTAAAGCTCTTATCTCAAATGCTCTTAATTTTTTGAAAACGTTTGTTTGATACTTGCTTGTGTGGTGAGACTAAAGACTTCATGATAGAAAAATCTTTGTTTATCTGATTCAGAAAAGTAATCTTCAGTACCTGACACAGAGCCTGGCACAGGACAGATACTCAGAAAATATTTATTGAATAAATGAATGACTGGCAATAACATTAAAGGGTTGTGGTGAGGATAATGAGAGGAAATATGCACATTCCATTTAGTTAATTGCTTAGTCCTGACAAAAGTAGAGAATATTTATATTTTTAATGACAGTGATGATGATGATGCCCTGACTTTGAATTACTTCTAGATTTCTTGATTTGGCAAAAGACTGAGGACCAATAACGTATTTTATTCTTGTAACAAGAAGTAGAAATTGTTCTTCAATTGATTTCTTCTCTTTGGCCATGTATAAAAGCTATAACTAGCTTTTCATAGTGTGAGACCTTAAAAAAAAAATCCAAGCCCAGGAGCCTAAAATCCTCATAATGCATGGCTCTTCTGTGGAATGGTTTCTGCTAGCCCTCTGTTTTCTACCCTGCCCTACGCCTCAGGAGGCTGACCTCCTGTTATGTCTCTTTGACTTCTGTCTTCTGGTTGAGTTTGACCAATGGGTACCACCGGCCAGAGGTTGGAGGAAGGAGAACAAGGGGCAAATATGAATCCTCCTCCACCCGTCCCCTCCCCTGGGCTGCAGGCTGACAGCCATGCCCCACTACCTAAGGTCGTAGCTCCTACCAGGAGGCTCTTTAACCTGCCACTCTCATGGGCCCTCTGTCTGCAGGGACTCCTCCTCTTGCTGGTGCTAGCCTGTGGTAGTTATAGCTCCTGCCATCGCTAGATGTGGCAGGCTTCATTATCATTTTGGCTTCTCTTAACTTGTCCACGCCTTTGCCAATTAAACTCTCCTCAATGATCCTATCCCTGCTTGAGTGTTCAGTCTGACTCATATGATTCCATCGCTTAAATAAACATAATGAAAACATTTCAAGAGGTTCTTGCTGCTTCTGTAGATCTCTCTGGTAGTCTGAGTACGTCTGCAAGCTTGGCTAATGTCACATGAGCTTAGATGCCATTGTTCCCCACTTCTCAGTAGGCCAAAGGAGTCTGGAAGCAATCTGAGTCGGGCATGTGCCCGCGCTTCCAGAGGCTGGCAGTGGCAAAGGCAGAGCTGCTCCTCATCTCTGACCCCTACCCACGGAACTCAGAGCTACATCACAGCTACTTCCCTCTGAGAGGATCACCCCCCAAAAGCCGGACAGCTGGGACCCCAGATAAATCATTCTGGATGACAACCCCTCTGCAGTGAGTCTAATCCAGGTGAACTCTGAAGCTCAGGAGTGTGCAGCTGGCTCTGTGCCCCAATTTAGAGCAGGTCTGGGAAGTATTCCCAGATGGCTCCTGGATGTCATTGCTTTTTCTGGCTGCATTCCTGGGGGAAGTGGGAAAACACACATAGGTCTCCTAGCTGCAAACCCAAGCAAAGAGCACATTGCCATATCTTTAGCAAATGATAACACACAACTCAGACAACCAAAGAACAAGAGAGAGACATATCCACTCAGCTGAACCAATTCACTCTTTAGAGCCAAGAGACAGCCAGTGTGGAAGGTCCTCTATCCTCTCAATGAATCAATTCTCTGCCTTGAAAGCAAGTGTCCAAGGCTTCAAGCAAATCACAGAACCTGACACTTCTTTGTGCATCTCAATTTCCCTCTCTGAAAAAGTAGAATTCTACCCATTGGCAGAAAGGCAAGCAATCACCCACTAAGGTGAGCCAAAGTCTCCATAAGCCTCAATTTAAGAACCCCAAATGCAAAACTAATGTTTTATCTCCTTTATTAGGCAGGAGGTAGGTCCCAAACAGAGGCAGTATGAGTTATAATTAAGGGCATGGACTCTAAAGCCAGACTACCTGCGTTTGACTCCTGTCTGCTACCAACTAGCTGTGCGATCTTGGAAAAGTTATGTAACCTCTCTGAGCCTCTGTTTTCTTATCTTTAAAATAGGAATGACGATCATATCTATTTCATGGAGTTGACATGAAGATTAAATGACTTATTATATAATGCCTATATGTGGTATGAACATGCCTAGTATGTGGTAAAGACTGTGTAAGTCATTCAGGAACATAGTAATTTCAGTAATTATTCATGTATCTTTAGATAGACTTATCTGGAATGTTGATCAGTCCATAGTTTTTTCACATTTTTTGGCTATAGCCCAAATAACTTCTGGGATGAAATAACAGATCCTCTGTACCGGCACTGCCAATTGTTAGATCAAGGGAATTGGGCTTGTGTCTTAGCTGTCATCAGGAAAAGAATATACTGGATACTGATAATTGGAAAAGCACATTCTGGTCCCTGGCCTCAGCCTGGCAGCTAATCGGTTATGCCCAAAGAATAAGGTAAAGCACCAGGTGGCCTTACCTGTAGGCCTGATGCAGAATAAAGAGTGGGCTTTTAAGCAGACATCCATCACTGCTAACTGCAAGCCTAGCGTGATTCCCCGTCCATCCAACACAAAGGTCTTTTCACTTAGGCATCGGTCTCACGAGGCAAATGCATCTTTGCCCTCCTCACAGGCTGTGTAACTGTGTGCTCTTCCCTCTAACCTCTTCTTCAATTTCCCATTTTAAATCAATGACCCACCTAGCTTTCTATAAGCAAGTTTTGTTTTTTCTCCACTGGCTTTCTTTTTTTTTTTTGAGACAGAGTCTCGCTCTGTTGTCTAGGCTGGAATGCAGTGGTGCCCTCTTGGCTCACTGCAACCTGTGCCTCCTGGGTTCAAGTGATTATCCTGCCTCAGCCTTAGCTGAGATTACAGGTGTTGGCCACCACACCCAGCTAATTTTTGTATTTTCAGTAGAGACGGGGTTTTGCCATGGTGGCCAGACTGGTCTCAAATTCCTGGCCTCAAGTGATCTGCAAACCTCGGCCTCCCAAAGTGTGCTGGGATTACAGGGATGAGCCACTGTGTCCAGCCATCCACTGGCTTTCAACTACAACACAAAGCCTCCAAGTCTGAGGAGGAGCTCAGAGTCTTCAGCAGTCCTCCTCTTAAAGTAATCCTGATCATCTGATATTCTTAATGAAAACACTTTCGTTCCCCTGAGAACGGTCAAGAGTTCTTAAGAGTGGCTGTCCTACCAATAACAAGGTCTGAAGTTGAGGCAGCAATTAAGAGCCTACCACACAAAAAAAGCCCAGGTCCAGATGGGTTCACAGCCGAATTCTACCAGACACACAAAGAGGAGCTGGTACCATTCCTTCTGAAACTATTCCAAATAATTCAAAAAGAGGGAACCCTTCCCAAATCATTTTATGAGACCAACATCATCCTGATACCAAAACCCGGCAGAGACTCAACAAGAAAAGAAAACTTCAGGCCAATATCCATGATGAACATAGATGCAAAAATCTTCAATAAAATACTGGCAAACTGATTGCAACAGCACATTAAAAAACTTATCCATCATGATCAAGTAGGATTCATCCTGGGGATGCAAGGCTGGTTCAACATACGCAAGTCTATAAAGGTAATTCATCACATAAACAGAACCAAAAACAAAAACCACATGATTATCTCAATCGACGCAGAGAAGGCATTTGACAAAATTCAACAGCCCTTTATGCTAAAAACCCTCAATAAACTTGGTATTGATGGAACATATCTCAAAGTAATAAAAGCTATTTATGACAAACGAACAGCCAATATCATACTGAATGGGCAAAAACTGGAAGCATTCCCTTTGAAATCCGGCACTAGACAAGGATGCCCTCTCTCACCACTCCTATTCAACATAGTACTAGAAGTCCTAGCCAGAGCAATCAGGCAAGAAAAAGAAATAAAGGGTATTCAAATAGGAAAGGTGGAAGCCAAATTGTCTCTATTTGCAGATGACATGATAGTATACCTAGAAGACCCCATCACCTCAGCCCCAAAACTCCTGAAACTGATAAGCAACTTCAGCAAAGTCTCAGGATATAAAATCAATGTGAAAAAGGCCGGGCGCGGTGGCTCAAGCCTGTAATCCCAGCACTTTGGGAGGCTGAGGCGGGTGGATCACGAGGTCAAGAGATCGAGACCATCCTGGTCAATATGGTGAAACCCCATCTCTACTATAAATACAAAAATTTAGCTGGGCACGGTGGCGCGTGCCTGTAATCCCAGCTACTCAGGAGGCTGAGGCAGGAGAATTGCCTGAACCCAGGAGGCAGAGGTTGCGGTGAGCCGAGATCGCGCCATTGCACTCCAGCCTGGGTAACAAGAGCGAAACTTCGTCTCAAAAAAAAAGAAAAATCAATGTGAAAAAATCACAAGCATTCCTGTACACCAATAACAGACTTAAAGAGAACCAAATCAAGAATGAACTGCCATTCACAATTGCCACAAAGAAAATAAAATACCTAGGAATACAACTTACAAGGAATGTAAGGGATCTCTTCAAGGAAAACTACAAACCACTGCTCAACGAAATAAGAGAGGACACAAACAGATGGAGAAACATTCCATGTTCGTAGTTAGGAAGAATCAATATCGTGAAAATGGCTATACTGCCCAAAGTAATTTACACAATCAATGCTATCCCCATCAAGCTACCATTGAATTTCTTCACAGAACTGGAGAAAACCACCATGAACTTCATATGGAACCAAAAGAGAGCCCGCATAGCCAAGTCAATTCTAAGCAAAAAGAACACAGCGGGAGGCATCACACTACCAGACTTCAAACTATACTACAAGGCTACAGTAATCAAAACAGCATGGTACTGGTACCAAAACAGAGATATAGACCAATGGAATAGAACAGAGGCATCAGAGGCAACACAACCTATCTACCAACCATATAATCTTTGATAAACCAGACAAAAACAAGCAATGGGGAAAGGATTCCCTGTTTAATAAATGGTGTTGGGAAAACTAGTTAGCCATGTGCAGAAAGCAGAAACTGGACCCCTTCCTGAAACCTTACACTAAAATTAACTCCAGATGGATTAAAGACTTAAACATAAGACCTGGCACTATAAAAACCCTAGAAGAAAATCTAGGCAAAACCATTCAGGACATAGGAGTAGGCAAGGACTTCATGACGAAAACACCAAAAGCATCAGCAACAAAAGCCAAAATAGACAAATGGGACCTAATAAAACTCCACAGCTTTTGCACAGCAAAAGAAACAGTCACTAGAGTGAATCGGCAACCAACAGAATGGGAAAAAATCTTTGCAGTTTACCCATCTGACAAAGGGCTGATATTCAGAATTTACAAAGAACTCAAACAGATTTACAGGAAAAAAACAAACAAGCCCATCCAAAAATGGGCAAAGGATATGAACAGACACTTTGCAAAAGAAGACATATGTGAGGCCAACAAACACATGAAAAAATGCTCATCATCACTGGTCATTAGAGAGATGCAAATCAAAACCACATTGAGATACCATCTCACGCCAGTTAGAATGGCGATCATTAAAAAATCTGGAGACAACAGATGCTGGAGAGGATGCGGAGAAATAGGAACACTCTTACATTGTTGGTGGGAGTGTAAATTAGTTCAACCATTGTGGAAGACAGTGTGGTGATTCCTCAAGGACCTAGAAATAGAAATTCCATTTGACCCAGCAATCCCATTACTGGGTATATATCCAAAGGACTATAAATCGTTCTACTATAAGGACACATGCACACGAATGTTCATTGCAGCACCATTTACAATATCAATAACCTGGAACCAACCCAAATGCCCATTGATGATAGACTGGACTGGGAAAATGTGGTACATATACACCATGGAATATTATGCAGCAATCAAAAATGATGAGTTTGTGTCCTTTGTAAGGACATGGATGAATCTGGAGAACATCATTCTCAGCAAACTGACACAAGAACAGAAAACAAAATACCACATATTCTCACTCATAAGCGGGTGAGAAAAATGAGAACACATGGACACAGGGAGGGGGGTACTACACACTGGGGTCTACTGGGGGGAATAGGGGAGGGACAGCAGAGGGGGAGCTGGGGAGGGATTGCCTGGGGAGAAATGCCAAGTGTGGGTGAAGGGGAGGAAGGCAGCAAAACATACTGCCATGTGTTTCCCTATGCAACTATCTTGCACGTTCTGCACATGTACCCCAAAACCTAAAATGCAATAAAAATTAAAAAAAAAAAAGAGTGGCTGTCCTTTCGTATCTTAGTACTAATTGCTAACTTTCATTGAGTACTTATGTGCTAGGCACAATGCCAAATGTTTTATATAAGATTCACATTTAATTCTCATAATAATTCTATGAAATAGGCACAAGAGTTTACCATCTGAGCCCTTAGAACAGTGCTGTATGAATAGAATGTGAGCCACAAATGTGGGATACAGATGTAATTCTGAACTTTCTAGTAGCCAGATTATAAACAGTAAAAAGAAACAAGGAAAGCTAAATTTTTTTATTTTTTGAGATGGAGTCTCGCTCTCGCCATACTGGAGTACAGTGGCACGATCTCGACTCACTGAAACTGAAATTGCCTCCCAGGTTCAAGCAATTCTCCTGCCTCAGCTTCCTGAGTAGCTGGGACTACAGGCACCTGCCACCATGCCCAGCTAATTTTTGTAATTTTAGTAGAGACAGGGTTTTACCATGTTGGGTAGGATGGTCTCAATCTCTTGATCTTGTGATCCGCCCACCTTGGTCTCCCAAAGTGCTGGTATTACAGGTGTGAGACATCATTCCTGGCCTATTTTTTTTTGTAGGGGGGACAGGGTCTGGCTTCATTGGCCAGGCTAGAGCGCAATGGCATGATCATTAATTTTAGGAATATATTTTGCTCAACCAAATACATCTTAAAAACTGGCATTTCAATATGCAATCAATATAAAATATTAATAAGCTATTTTACATTCATTTTTTGTACTAAGTCTTCAAAATCCAAATTTCAATGAACACATGTAGAAGGCTGGACATGCTGGTTCACACCTATGAAATCCCAGCAGGCCACTTGCCTTGGGAGGCCAAGGCAGGAGGATTGTTTGAGCCCAGCTCGATACTAGCCTGAACAACATAGCCTGTCTCTAGAATAAAAAGAAAAATTAGCCAGGTGGTGGCACCCACCTGTAGTCTTAGCTACTTGGGAGGCTGAGATGGGAGAATCACTTGAGCCCAGAAGGTTAAGGCTGTAGTAAGCTATAATTATGTCACTGTACTCCAGCCTGAGTGACAGAATGACACCCTGTCTCTAAACAGAACAAAACAACAACAACAACAAAACAAATATAGAAGGAATGAGGGAAATGGATAGAAAATCACCATTTGCCAAACACCACGGTAATAAGTGTTGCATGCAAGAGCCACCCGCACACCACATGCAACAATTATTACTGCGGTGTTTGGCAAGTGGTGATTTTCCATTTCCCTCATTTCTTTTACATTTATTAATTAGAGAATGAAAATTTAAGGAAAAATAGGATACTTGCCTACTTTATACTCTCAAAGTAACTCTCTCAAGATATTCATTAACTGGCCAGGTGTGGTGGCTCACACCTGTAATCCCAGCACTTTGGGAGGCTGAGGCAGGTAGATCATGAGGTCAGGAGATCCGAGGTCAGGAGATTGAGATCATCCTGGCTAACACAGTGATGTTAAAAATACAAAAAATTAGCTGGTCATGGTGGCAGGCACCTGTAGTTCCAGCTACTTGGGAGGCTGAAGCAGGAGAATCACTTGAACCTAGGAGGCGAAGGTTGCAGTGAGCCAAGATCATGCCATTGCACCTCAGTCTGGGCAACAGAGCAAGACTCCATCTCAAAAAAAAAAAAAAGATATTCATTAATTACAAGAAAACAAACAGTAACTTTACAGTGGAGAAACCCAGCAGACAGTTACTGTCATCAGTGGTAAAAAGGCAGCAACAACATGTGCCTCCAGACGGCATGTGTAGAGGAGGACACAACATCACTTCTGCGGTCTTACAAAAAACCTGTAACCCCAATCTAGTCATGGGAACATGTCAGAAATACCCACATGGAGAGATAGTGTACAAAATAACTGGCCCATAGTCTTCCAAAATGCCAAAGTCATGAAGGATAAGGAAAGCCTGGGGAACTGTCACCGATTGAGAGAGACAAAGGAGACAGAACAACTCAATACAACTGGAATCCTGGATTGGATCTTGAAACAGAAAATCATATTAGCATCACAAGGGGTGTCGAATAAGGCCTGTAGTTCAGTGAAAAATTATGTACCAGTGGCTAGGCGCAATGGCTCATGCCTGTAATCCTAGTGCTTTGGGAGGCCAAGACAGGAAGATTGCTTGAGTTCAGGAGTTCGAGGCCAGCCTGTGCAATATAATGAGAACCATCTCTACAAAAAAATACAAAAAATTATTCAGGCATGGTGACGTGTGGCTGATGTGGGGGAATCGCCTGAGCCTGGGAGGTGGTGAGCTGAAATTGTGCCACTGCACTTCAGGCTGGGCAATGGAGTTAGACCCTGTTTTAAAAAAAATCTGTCTATCTATCTATCTATCTATCTATCTATCTATCTATCTATCTATCTAACTATCTAACTATCTATCTATCTATTCGAGTGTTGAGGTCCTAGTCTTGATCATTGTTCTCTGGTTATGAAAGTTGTTACCATTTGGGGCATCTGGGAAAAGGGTATACAGGAACTCTACTGTTTTTGCCGATTTCTGTAAGTCTAAAACTATTTCAAAATAAAAAATAGAAAAACAAAACAGGCCAGGCACAGTGGCTCATGCCTGTAATCCTAGCACTTTGGGAGGCTGAGGTGGATGGATCACCTGAGGTCAGGAGTTCAAGACCAGCCTGACCAACATGGTGAAACTAAAAATAAGAAATTAGCTGGGTGTTGTAGCACGTGCCTATAATCTCAGCTACTTGGGAGACTGAGGCAGGAGACTTGCTTGAACCCAGGAGGTGGAGGTTGCAGTGAGCCAAGATTGTGCCATTTTACTCCAGCCTGGGCAACAAGAGTGAACCTCTGTCTCAAAAATAAAAAAAAAAAAGAAAGAAAAAAATGCAATGCAAATAAAATGCAAATTGATTACAAATTACCTTTGCAATTACTTCAAAAGATGTGGAAGTCCAGGAAATTGATAAAAATATTGAAGTATTGCTAGAAATGCATGAAAAAAAATTAACTAACTAGGTAAAATGGTTCACTTTTAGAGAAAAGAAATCAACAAGGATGTTAACATGGTGTGGGTTTCAAAATAAAACCAATGATTTAAATGCTGAAAAATTATGAGAGATCCTTGGAAAAATGAATGATGCACTCTAATGTTTGCCAAGGACTTTCTGCTAGAAAATCATAGACAAAGTGAAGGCTGTTGTACCATGCTACCGTATAATTTTAGTTTAAAAATTATGCCAAAAAATCCACATGAGATTTATTTTTATTCGTGCTAAGAATGAGCGCATAGTTGCAATTATAATCTATGTTCTACTGGATGAGATGAAATGTTATTTTTATAATTTATAGCTTTATTTTTCATTAAAAGAAAAAAAGCCTCACTTGAAATTTTAATCCATCTTTAATGGCTTGACTTTAATTGCTCTATTCCAGCCTCAGAAACCTGATCCTCAGGTCCACACTCTTAACCACTGCACTATTTCTGTCCCAAAGAAGAGGACTTCCCTTTGTTTCCATTACCTGATCAAATTTCCTCTGAGTCACCCAAAACAAGTTTCATGCCCTTCGTGAGGCCAAGGCACTCTGGAATGTCTTTTTTTTTTTTTGAGACAGTTTCATGCCTGTTGCCCAGGCTGGAGTGCAGTGGTGCGATCTCGGCTCATGGCAACTTCCAACTTCCAGGTTCAAGCGATTCTCCTGCCTCAGTCTCCCAAGTAGCTGGGATTTACAAGTGCATGCCACCACACCCAGCTAATTTTTGTAATTTTAGTAGAGACGGGGTTTCACCATATTGGTCAGGTAGCTCTTGAACTCCTGACTTCAGGTGATTCACCCACCTCAGGCCTCCCAAAATCACACCTGAGATTACAGGTGTGAGCCATGGTGCCCAGCTGAATGTCTTCTTTTCTATCACATTCTATGCATTTATTGAGGATGGGCAACTCTATAAATAAATGGGAGAGAAGGCACAGGACAGAGTAAATGTGTGCATGAGTGTCAGCCGTGTGTGTGGCACCTGTGAAATATCCACCCTTGGCTCTCCAAGACCTATCAAGCTTACAGATAACACTGAGTTTTATAGAAACTGACTGAATCCTAGCTCAAAACCAATAAAATCATTCAAAAATACTTCAAGTGTTCAAAATGATGATTTGTGATTTTTTAAAGTGAGACATGAAGAGGCTAGAAAGACTGGAGAAAGGAAACATCCATTATTGGAAAGGAGCTCCATACATTGGAAACTATCAGTAGCAAATGATATAGACAGAGACTACTACGTTCCAGTGAGGGGTGGGAGGCGCAAGTGGAGAATGGTGGAAGAAACTTGGAGGAGCCAGACGGGAGAATATTCTCAAATGCATCCCTGTCAAGGAGCTTGAGACCAGCCTGGGCAACATAGGCAAACCTTGTTTCGACAAAAAATTAAATTAGTCAGGTGTAGTGGTGCACGCCTGTGGTCCCACCTACTCAGGAGACTGAAGTGGGAGGATTGCTTGAGCCCAGAAGGTAGAGGCAGGATGCAGTGAGCTGTGATGATGCCTGTGCTCAAGCCTGCTCGACCAAGCAAGACCTTGTCTCAACAAAACAAAACAAAACAAACAAACAAAAAAAACCGTGTTGGGAAGTATCGGGTAAGCGATAAAAATTTTAAAGTATTGATGGAAATACAGAAAAGAACCAATGACAAACTAGGTAAAATAATTCACTTTTAGAGAAAAAAAATCAACAAAGATGGTTACAGGATGTGGGTTTCAATAAAACTGATATAAATGTCAAAAAATTATGAGAGATCCTTAGAAAAATAAATGATGCTCTCTAATATGTTTGCCAAAAACTTTCTGCTAGAAAATCATACAAAAAGTGAAGGCTGTGGCATTGCTTGTGAAGGACAGGCATTGCTTTAGACGTACACGTGCACGCGTGCGCACACACACACACAATTGAAACACAGGTGATCTCAATTATTAAAGTGTACTATGGAAAGTGATCAGTCTAGCCCTGATCCTGATCCTGAGGTTGGGAGGTTACTTTGGAGACAGACAGAGGGACGACCATTTTCTTCACATGCACATCCTGGCACACAGAAGCTAGGTGGTAAAATAATTCATTCAGATTGATCTTTATCCCAAAATGACCCTCTAAACAATAAAAAATTGGTGACCTTCCAGTAACCTGTGGAATTGACAGTTTGAGAGATGACATACAGGGGCCAACCAACGTCAGGAACCTGGGCAGCAGGGAGTGACTTCCTGTCTCAGCATATTGCAGTCTGCCTGTTGATCCCAGGTAGGCTAACATCCCAGCAGGCCACTCTCCTCCTACCTCGGTGCCACTGCCACCATTACCCAGGAAAAGGGGACACACAGAGACGAGGTTGGGGGCAACATTTTCCCAATGTGGCCCACATAGTTCTCAAAGCTCTTCGTTAATTGTTTGTTTTGAGACAGAATCTTGCTCTGTTGCCCAGGCATGATCTCGCCTCACTCTCCCTGCAAACTCTGCTTTGTGGGTTCAGGCAGTCCTTGTGCCTCAGCCTCCCAAGTAGCTGGGATTAGAGGGGCATGCGCCACCATGCCCAGCTAATTTTTGTTTTTATTTTATTTTTATTTTTTTGAGCGGAGTTTCACTCTTGTTGCTCAGTCTGGAGTGCAATGGCGCGATCTTGGCTCACTGCAACTTCTGCCTCCCTAGTTCAAACCTTCTGAGTTAGCCGGGATTACAGGCACCTCCTGCGCTGCCTGGCTAATTTTTGTTTTTATTTTATTTTTATTTTTTTGAGACGGGGTTTCACTCTTGTTGCCCATGCTGGAGTGCAATGGCGTGATCTCGGCCCACCTCTGTCTCCCCGGTTCAAGCCTTCTGAGTAGCTGGGATTACAGGCAACTGCCGTCATGCCAGGCTAATTTTTGTATTTTTAGTAGAGATGGGGTTTCACCACGTTGGGCAGGCTGGTCTTGAACTCCTGACCTCAGGTGATCTGCCTGCCTTGGCCTCCCGAAGTGCTGGGATTACAAGTGTGAGCCACCATGCCCTGCCTAATTTTTGTATTTTTAGTGGAGCCAGGGTTTCACCACATTGGCCAGGCTGGTCTCAAACTCCTGACCTCAGGTGATCTGCCCACCTCAGCCTCCCAAAGTGCTGGGATTACAGGCGTGAGCCACTGTGCCTGGCCTCTTTGTTAATTCTTCATGGTGCTTCTAGAGAGCTCCTTTTTCTGAGTGTCCTGGCTGCAAGTCCTCAGGTTCCGCAGTGCAGTGAATACTGCCCTACACGGCTTTCTGTGATCCCCTGTCAGGGATGATGCTCAGGTGTCAGTGCTCTTTGGGAATCGCCTTAGCTAAGAAGAGCTGCCTTGCCCAAGGACACACCCCCTTCCTAAGGCAGAATAAAGATCCAGGCCTCTGCCTGCCCCAGCTAAGGAAGAGTTGTCCCAGCGTTATCCCAGCTTCTGAGTTCTCGGGAAGGTTAACTGAGGACTCTGCTGAAACTGAATCACAGACCAACTCCTCCCTCTGCCCAATTCGGCTTCCTTCCCCACCTTCCCCAGGTGTCGATCCCAGCAGCACTCCCTGATCAACTTACCACATGCAAATCTCCCTCTCAGAGTCCACCTCCTGGAGGGCTCAGCTCAGGACACACTCCCTTCTCCATCTGCCATCTCCACCACCTGCCATGAAGGCCCAATTTTTCCCAACCACTCTTGGTGTTTTCTCTCTACATGGACTTCCTAGCCTCATTGACACTGGGTCCTTGGTCATTTTGAGCTCCAGTTCCCAGTGAAAAGTTCCCTCCCTCTATGCATGATTAGCCACTTTATTCTGCCAAAGGGAAGAAAATCCTGCCTGGCATCACCATACGTATATGTCCCACCTCCACTTGCAGCTTCCCAGTAGCCTGGCAGAGTTGCTGGCTGGGAAGAAATCATGCCAATGTGAACATCTATCTCTCTAGTAGCTGAACCCATCCCAGAGCTCCAACTTACCAGGAGGTGGGGTACCCCATCTTTAATCATTCCTGAGCCAAAGGTTATACACAGGCTGGCTGCAGTGGCTCACACCTGTAATCACAGCACTTTGGGAGGCCAAGGTGGGTGGATCATTTGAGGTCAGGAGTTTAAGATCAGACTGGCCAAATGGCAAAACCCTGTCTCTACTAAAAATACAAAAATTAAGGCCAGGTGCAGTGGCTCATGCTGTAATCCCAGCACTTTGGGAGCAGAGACAGGCGGATCACCTGAGGTCGGGAGTTTGAGACCAGCCTGACCAACATGAGGAAACCTCGTCTCTACTGAAAATACAAAATTAGCTGGATGTGGCAGCAGGCACCTGTCATCCCAGCTACTTGAGAGGTAGAACAGGAGAATTGCTTGAACCTGGAAGGCAGAGGTTGCGGTGAGCCATGATTGCACCATTGCACTCCAGCCTGGGCAACAAGAGCAAAACTCTTGTCTCAAAAAAAAAAAAAAAAAAATTAGCCAGGCACGGTGGCGCATGCCTGTAGTCCCAGCTGCTCAGGAGGCTGAGGCAGGAGAATCACTTGAACCCAGGAGGCAGAGGTTGCAGTGAGCCAAGATCAGGTCACTGCACTCCAGCTTGGGCAACAGAGCGAGACTCCATCGCAAAACAAAACAAAACAAACAAAGGTTACACACAGCCTCAGGCAGCTTCCGTTGTATATCTTTGGCCAAGACCTGTTGCTACCTACCTGGGCAGCCACGTTAGGTTGGCACAGCAAGCCAAGAGGCACCAACCCTCTGTACTTGCCCGCATATGAAAAAAGTACAGTTTCTGTCACCTAGAGAGGCATACAAGTAGAATCCAGCGACAACTGTGCTGCCTTTGTGAGAATCAACTCAACTCTTTTTTTTTGAGACGGAGTCTCGCACTGTGGCCTGGGTGGTGTGCAGTGGTGTGATCTCAGCTTGCTGCAACCGTGATTCTTCTGCCTCAGCCTCCCTAGAAGCTGGGATCATAGGCACCAGCCACCATGCCCGGCTAATTTTTTGTATTTTTAGTAGAGACGGGATTTCACTATATTGGCCAGGCTGGTCTCGAACTCCTGATCTCAAGATCTGCCCTCCTTAGCCTCCCAAAGTGCTGGGATTACAGGCATGAGCCACTGAGCTTGGCTGAGAATCGACTCTTAACAAGAATAGAGGAGAGCAAACAGGGGCCAGAGAGAGGCAGGACCCAGAGGCTCTTCCCAGGGTGTGAAAACTCTGGGAGGAGAAATGACTGCATGAAAGGCAGGGGCGGGTGGTGCTGAGGTCAAAATACAGGAGGAGATAGATTGGCACTGAGCAGAGAAGGGAGGGGAGGGCAGCCTCTGAGCAGGGAGGTGGGAAAGCAAACGCTGATGCTGGATGCCCCAGGGGGACGGGGATAGAAGTTGGGAGGAAGATCAAGTGTTAGCTAGCTCAGGTGGTTCTGTAAACCAAAGCCACAGACGCTGGGCACAGAACAGAGTTTCTTTTTCTCTCCCGAGCCTCTGTGGAATTCTGCTAGGTGTGGGCAACTCCTCAGAGACACCCAAAAAAACAAAGAGCTCTCCACAGCCCTTCCGAGCTCAGAACAAGGTGCTGCTGTGAGAAGCCTCAGCCCCGCGCCAGCTCCCCGAATGCAGGAGGTATCAAGAGTCACCAACACAAGGTGTCCTGCCTGTCACTCTGGTTTCCCATGGCTAGAAATGAGGGCATCTCACACTCCTCACTGGCATGAGAGGACCCCTGTGTATTTTCCCTGTGAAATACACCAAGATGAGCCCAGGCCCTTTGCCAGCCCTGTGCCTGGGAACAGCTTGTTATCCGATGGAAATCTTCCCCCAACTCCCCACCAGGACCAATACGTAAAGCCCAGCCTGTCACAATAGTCACCGTTTTTCATTGTTTTGTTTCGTTTTCAAGAAATAACCTTGGGTTTTCCTTGCTCTACTCTCTGGGAGAGCTACCTAGAGAGAGAAATATTGGAAGCAGCCTAAGATAATGGCCTTTTAGTGCAATTACAGATGCAGCCAGCCAGCCAGTTTTGCTCACATTGTAGGGGCTGTGTGACCCAGGGGCGCACACTAAAGCCACATCTCACTCTGCCCACACCAGAAGGCAGGGCCTTCTGGCTTTCACAATGCACTGGGGTTTGTTGTTGTGTTTCTGTGTGGCTAGGTGCCTTACAATGTTCAAATGACACCAATTTTCATGGGATCTTTCCGCCGTGGTTTATATAGGCACCCGGGGTCTTGACCAAGGCTCATGCTTTTTCTATTAATTAAAAATCAAAGCTCCCTGAAGGAAATCTGTTGACCCAGAAATTAAGATGAGCACAGTGAGATTTTTTCTTTTAAATCATAATTTCTCCTTCCACTTATCTATTTTCTATGAGTCCTTCAAAAGTCTTTCCATGCCCGTAGAATCCACTGAAGAGTTCCACTGGGGATTTGAGAGGAAAAAAAACGAGGGAAAAATGACTTATGACAGAATGCTCAAGTCGTTATGAGTTGCTAGTAGTTGCTAAAATCTGTTGCAGTTTGAAGATACAAATGGTAATGCCGTAATAACTAAGGTAATTTTTATTATTAAAAAAACCTGGGGGGCCCAGCATAGTGGCTCATGCCTATTATCCTAGCACTTTGAGAGGCCGAGGTGGGTGGATTGCCTCAGGTCAGGAGTTCAAGACCAGCCTGGCCAACATGGTGAAATCCCATCTCTACTAAAAATACACACAAAAAGTTAGCCAGGTGTGGTGGCAGGCGCCTGTAATCCCAGCTACTCGGGATGTTGAGGCAGGAGAATTGCTTGAACCCAGGAGGTGGAGGTTGCAGTGAGCTGAGATCATGCCATTACACTCCAGCCTGGGCAATGAGAGCAAAACATAAAGTCAAACAAACAAACAAACAAAAAAAACCAAAAAAAATTGGTTGGTTGCAATGGCTCACACCTGTAATCCAAGCACTTTGGAAGACCACTTTGGGGAGGATCGCATGAGTCCAGGAGTTTGAGACCAGCCTGGGCAACATGGGGAGACCCTGTCTCTAAGAAAACAATGCTGGGTGTGGTGATGCACACCTACAGTCCCAGCTACTTGGGAGGCTGAGGCAGGGATGCTTGAGCCCAAAAGTTCAAAGCTGCAGCGAGCTCTGATCGCCTACAGGTACACACTACCACAGCAGGCTTAAAACAGGTTTTAAAGAGTTATCGATGTTACGTAAAAGTGTGTGTGTCAGGGGTACCATCTTGAAGCTAGAGACTGTCAAAGCACGCTTAGCAACATGGAATTTGGCCCGTGTGTCAACTTTTCTCCCAGAGTAACTTTCGGCTTATACAGGGTGAAGCTGGGTTAATGGTACAGGCATATTTGATTGTGACAGCTTGGCGGTTAGTGGTCTAAGACCAGGTAGCAATGTAAAGCAGCAAGTTCAAAAGCGAAGCTTGATGTGACGTAGGGTGGAAAACTCTCCCTGCTTCTGTGAGCTCTTTCTGTGAAGGAGGTATCCCTCGCTGAGTTCATTTGGCAGAGCTGGTGTTACAGACAATCCCACAGCATCCGGGGTGGGCTCTCCCAGAAGACAGAGGGGAGGTCTGACTCCCAGGCCCACCCATAAATGCACACACAGGCAGCCTAATGTAAATCGAAGAACTTGCTGGAGGCCTTGCTTTCTCATCTTACATTTACAGTAAGGCCCTTGGGACTGACTAAGCAAAGCCGAATTTCCAAATGAATGAAAACTTAATGGACTTCCTTCATTCCCCTTTTGGCTGCCAGTACTTGGACAGTGATGAGACCAGTCACTATTACTCTCAACTGGTTAAAAAAGAAAACAGGCCAGGGGCGGTGGCTCACACCTGTAATCCCAGCACTTTGGGAGGTGGAGACGGGTGAATCACGAGGTCAGGAGTTCGGGACCAGCCCTGACCAACATGATGAAACCCTGTCTCTATTAAAAATACAAAAATCAGCCAGGTATGGTGGTGCACGCCTGTAATCCCAGCTACTCAGGAGGCTGAGGCAGGAGAATTGCTTGAACCCGGGAGGCAGAGGTTACAGTGAGCTGAGATCGCGCTACTTCACTCCAGCCTGGGCGACAGAGCAAGACTCTGTCTCAAACAAACAAACAAACAAATGGGAAGCAACTCTCCCTTCTGCCCCAGTGTCCAAGGAAGGAGACATCTTGAGCTGACAAGACATGGGTCCACCCATAGAGTGCTAAGAGCCGAGGCTTTGTGTGAGCTCGGTGCAAGGCCAGCTCTCTCTTGCATGCCCTGGCAACACCTCAAGGCCTTTATTCAAACACCTGCCAGGTGCCTCGTATATGCCAGGCACTGCACTAGGAACAAGGGGCATATACTAGGAGAGCCTAAGTCCTGACTCTGCAAGAGGGCAGGGAATAGCCTGAGATGCACACGCAAAACTCTTTCACATCAAAAGGTAGCTCAGTCAGCTGCCACAGCAGTAGCCACAGATGGAGTACAGAACCACCCATGTTACCTGATGGGCCCTGTGTTTGGACTTCCTTACTGCTCACTTCCATGGAACATTGTAGAACGAGGGAGGGCTGGGGTCCTGGGTCCATCCTCAGCTCACATTGAATGTGTGGCCATGAGTAAAACCCCTCAGCCTCCAGGAGTCATGGGTTCCTTAACTATAAAAAGAGGGTAGAAATAATATCTCGGGCCATACCAAATAGTAGGTGGAAAGATTTCTGGGAAACTTCAGGCCCTGTGCACCTATGCAGGTTTAGGTCCCTCACTTGAGTGGAGCCTATCACTTACATGTCTGGTCCTGGGACAAGTGCTTTTCATAACATTTTCCACAAAGAAGTGGTCAGGTTTGGAAGCCTTACTACTAGGGTTTTAAATATCTCTCTTCTTATTTTTTATTTTTATTTTTATGTGTGTGGGTTTTTTTTTTTTTTTTTTTTTTTTGAGACGGAGTTTCACTCTTGTTAGCCAGGCTGCAGTGCAATGGTGCGATCTCAGCTCACCGCAACCTCCGCCTCCCGGGTTCCGGCAATTCTCCTGCCTCAGCCTCCTGAGTAGCTGGGATTACAGGCACGCACCACCGTGCCCAGCTAATTTTTTGTATTTTTAGTAGAGACGGGGTTTCACCATGTTGTCCAGGATGGTCTCGATCTCTTGACCTCGTGATCCACCCGCCTCGGCCTCCCAAAGTGCTGGGATTATAGACGTGCACCACCACACTCAGCTAAGTTTTAAATGTCTTGTAGAGATGAGGTCTCACTATATTGCCCAGGGTGGTCGCAAATGCCTAAGCTCAAGTAATTCTCCTGATTCAGCCTCAAAAAGTGCTGGAATTATAGGCGTGAGCCGCCACGCCTACACCAACATACCTCCCTTCCTGCCCCTCTTGTAACGGGAATCCACGCTTACTTCCTCAAACAGCAAGCACAATGAGTGCAAATCCTCATGGCAGAGTTTCATCTTTCTTAGCAGAGAGCTCAACTTACACACTGAATAAGGGTAGCTTCTTACTTTTTTTTTTGAGATAGAGTCTTGCTCTGTCACCAGGCACCAGGCTGGAGTGCAGTGGCATGATCTCAGCTCACTGCAACCTCCGCCTCCCGGGTTCAAGCAATTCTTCTGCCTTAGCCTCCCAAGTAGCTGGAACTACAGGCGTGTGCCACCACATCCAGCTAACTTTTGTATTTCAGTAGAGACAGGGTTTTACCATGTTGGTCAGGATGGTCTCAATCTCTTGACCTTGTGATCTGCCCGCCCCGGCCTTCCAAAGTGCTGGGATTACAGGCGTGAGCCACCGCGCCTGGCAGCTTCTAGCGTTTTTTTCTCAGCCACAAATATGTCTTCTCCAGCACAAAGATGAAAAATTACACCTGTTTTTTTTTTGAGACGAAGTTTCACTCTGTTGCCCAGGCTGGAGTGCAGTGGCATGATCTCAGCTCACTGCAACCTCTGCCTCTTGGGTTCAAGCGATGCTCCTGCCTCAATCTCCCATTGGACTGCAGGCGTGTGCCACCATGCCCGGCTAATTTTCTGTATTTTTAGTAGAGATGGGATTTCACCATGTTAGCCAGGATGGTCTTGAACTCCTGACTTCGTGATCTGCCCACCTCAGCCTCTCAAAGTGCAGGGATTATAGGTGTCAGCCACCGCACCCAGCCCACATTTTTAGCTCTTCCAGTGTTTTGTCTTCTTTTAGTGCTTATATTTAGGTGCGACTTAATGTTGTCACAATGTGTGATCTATCTTCCATTTCTGGGGTATAAGGTGCAGCTTAAAAAAAGGTGTTTGCGGCCAGGCATAGTGGCTCATGCCTGTAATCCCAGAGCTTTGGGAGGCCAAGACAGGTGGATCACAAGGTCAGGGGTTCAGACCAGCCTGGCCAAGACGGTGAAACTCCGTCTCTACCAAAAATATAAAAATTAGCCAGATGTTATGGTGCGTGCCTGTAATCCCAGCTACTCAGGAGGCTGAGGCAGAGAATTGCTTGAACCTGGGAGGCAGAGGCGGAGGTTGCAGTGAGCCAAGATTGTGCCACTGCACTCCAGCCTGGGTGATAGAGAGAGACTCCGTCTCAAAAAAAAAAAAAAAAAAAAAAAAGGTGTTTGCAGTTTCTAACCACATGAGCTGACCACAATCTAACATGAGATTTAATACAAGTACAACTTTAAATACTATAAATCATTTCTTCTTAACCATCAAGCCACAACTTACACATCCAAATGAATCTTTTCCTTCCAGAAATATCTAAAGGAAAAAAATTTTAAAGTTGTTTTAAAAATGTTCTGAAGAGGACTCATCCAAGAAGATTATTTTAAAGTTCGTCAAGTTGAAAGTACAAATTTAAGTGTGTCTGTTAAAAGTTGCTGGTCAGATGTGGTGGCTCACGCCTGTAATCCCAGCACTTTGGGAGGCCGAGACCAGCAGATCACTTGAGGTTAGGCATTTGAGACCAGCTTGGCCAACACGGTGAAACCCCGTCTCTACAAAAAATACAAAAAAAAATTACCCAGGCATGGTGGTGCATGGCTTAATCCCAGCTACTCGGGAGGGTGAGGCAAGAGAATCGCTTGAACCCAAGAAGCAGAGGTTGCAGTGAGCTGAGATCGCGCCACTGCACTCCAGCCTGGCTAACAGAGCAAGACTCTGTCTCAAAACAAAACAAACAAACAAAAAACAGCAGTTGCCTTATTTTATTCTTTCATATCATCTACATCCCTACCTATTCTACATACAGTGAGGTGAATACAGCTGGTCTTTCTTAAATGTATGTATAGCTCACATTTATTTCGATGTTTAAAATTAGAAGTGTTTTGGTCTTTTTTTAGACGTTTGGGCCTGGTGCAGTGGCTCACTCTTGTAATCCCAATACTTTGGGAGGCAGAGGAGAGAGGATCGCTTGAGGCCAGGAGTTTGAGACCAAACTGGGCAGCATAGTGAGACCTTACCTCTACAAAAATTTAAATATTAGCCAGATGTGGTTGTGTAAGCCCATAGCCCTAGCTACTCTGGAGATTGAAGTGGGAGAATCACTTGGGCCCACGAAGTTGAGACTACAGTGAGCCGTGATCATGCCACTGCACTCCAGCCTGGGAAACAGAGCAAGACCCTGTCTCAGAAAAAGAAGTTGGGCCAGGTGCAATGGCTCATGCCTGTAATCCCAGCACTTTGGGAGGGTGAGGCGGGTGGATCACGAGGTCAGGAGTTCAAGACCAGCCTGACCAACATAGTGAAATATCGTCTCTACTAAAAATACAAAAAATTAGCCGGGTATGGTGGTGGTGGTAATCTCAGCTACTCTGGAGGCTGAGGCAGGAAAATCGCTTGAACCCAGGAGGTGGAGGTTGCAGTGAATCGAGATCATGCCACTGTACTCCAGCCTGGGAGACAATGTAAGACTCCGTCTCAAAAAAAAAGAAAGAAGAAATTTGTTACTAGAAATATGCTGTAGCAACTTAATTCTTGTTTATATCAATTAGCCTAGGGTAAAATTGTTTTCATTATTCACCATTTCACTTAAAGTTGCAGTTTCTAAGAGTACAAAATTTCGAGTACATTATGTGAGGACTTACCGTATTAAAAATTCAACAACTGGTACAGGGGGTACACCTGGCAATCAGAACACACCTAGCCGAAATGTGGTGCCAGGCCATGCTGGTTGAATATCAGATAGAAAAACAGATTCAAGGATTCACTTGCCTTGTCTGGGATATTTAAATTTTAGTGCTACATGTGAAGGACGAGTTCTACCTTCGAGAACTCTTAACCTTAGACAATTTGATAATGCCAGATGAACTATGGCAGGGACAAGACCACTCAGGGAACAAATAGTTCCTAGCAAGAGTTCTTACTGTCCATCTGAGAAAAACTAGAGAGTTTAGGATAGTCTCAGTTAGTAAAGATTTATTTAAGGCCAGGAGTGGTGGCTCATGCCTGTAATCCCAGCACTTTGGGAGGCCGAGGCAGGAGGATCACCTGAGATCGGGAGTTTGAGACCAGCCTGACCAACATGGAGAAACCCTGTCTCTACTAAAAATACAAAATTAGCCAGGCGTGTTGGTGCATGTCTGTAATCCCAGCTACTCAGGAGGCTGAGGCAGGAGAGTCACACTTGGACCTGGGAGATGGAGGTTGCGGTGAGCCAAGACTGCGCCATTGTACTCCAGCCTGGAATCCTCAAGGATTCCAGACCCACCAAGGGTCTGTACTTGGCGGATATTTCCCCCCATCACCTAACGCCAAACCTGGTGTGTCATGTAAATTACAAATACAGATAGATGTAAGCATGCACGTGTTTATGAGAGAGACGCAAGTGACTATGGTACTTATTTTGTGCAAGTCATTCATTGATGATGGGGAACACATAGACCTGGCTGACATTTAAAAAAAGAGTAGCTCATACTTCAAATAAGATTACATAACCAAAGTTTCTAATATGAAAGGAGACTATCAGCAAAACCTCAGAATTAAGTTCTGTAGTAACGACACCTTGACACTATCAGAGACATATAACCATGACAAACATGAGGACTCCAGTATTAACTGCATCCCAGAAGCAGCCTCAGCCTTTATCGTTATTCTAAGAGCCACATGGAGATTATCAAATACCCAATCAAATTTATACCACGACAAAACATACATTCACTTGTTTGGCCATTTTAAAATTTAATCCGTATGTCCCTGAAAAATTTATTAACTGTTTGTGACTAGAGAAGACTGCTAGGCATCAAGACGGAGTCTCTCTCTGTTGCCCAGGCTGGAGTACAGTGGTGTGATCTCCGCTCACTGCAACCTCCACCTCCCGGGTTCAAGCGATTCTTCTGCCTCAGCCTCCCAAGTAGCTGGGATTACAGGCATGTGCCACCAGGCCTGGCTAATTTTGTAGTTTTAGTAGAGATGGGGTTTCTCCATGTTGGTCAGGCTGGTCTCAAACTCCTGACCTCAGGTAATCCGCCCACCTCAGCCTCCTAAAGTGCTGGGATTTCAAGTGTGAGCTACCATGCCCGTCTTAAGCAATTTTTATTATCCAACAGTGTCTTCTCCTATATTGTTTTATGATTTCTTTTTGTACCTTAAAGTCTGCTTTTAAATTTAAGATGCTCTGCTTCCCATGAATCCAGATTTTTGTACAAATTTAAAAGTGTACATTTAACCTGAAGGCCTGAAGCCCTTAACTTTAGGATTCTATCTGTCGTGTCTGTCTTTATAGATTGTTATCCTGCAGAATATAGTTTGAATAGGATGCAGATGTATGAATCAGCTGGGGCTAATGGCTATGTGGAATGCAACTCTGGTTAGATGGTGTTAGGTCACTGCTGGGTAGAGGAGAGTCATGTCTACATCTGGTCATGATCAGATCAAAACTCATCACCAGGCAACCTGCACTTTTTGGCAAAGAGCAAACTTCTCTGCTGCTAGCCATTGCTGCTTTTCTCATCTTCCTTTTAACCATTAGGCTACTTTACATACCAAACAACATGTTTTAACAACATGTTTTACCAGTTCCTGGCCAAGTGCGGTGGCTCACGCCTGTAATCCCAGCACATTGGGAGACCGAGGCAGGTGGATTGCTTGAGGCCAGGAGTTTGAGACCAGCCTGGCCAACACGGTGAAATGATAGTTACTGTATTAAGGGAAAGTCCATGTAATTAAAAGGGAAACACAGACTGAAAACTAGAGTAATATGTGTACCTGAGAATATCTCTTGGAAGTTGCCCAAACCAATTTTTTAACCTTGATTCCATGAATCAAAATACAGAGCAGAATGATTGGCATTTAGAAGGTACTGGATAAATATTTGTCCAGTGATTGCACAAATTCTTTTTTTACTTTAAAAATATCTCCATATCAGGCTGGGTGAGGTGGCTCATGCCTGTAATCCCAGCACTTTGAGAGGCTGAGGTGGGTGGATCACCTGAGGTCAGGAGTTCGAGACCAGGCTGGCCAACATGGTGAAACCCCATCTCTACTAAAAAATACAAAAATTAGCTGGGTGTGGTGGCACATGCCTATAGTCCCAGTTACTCGGGAGGCCGAGGCAGGAGAATTGCGTGAACCCAGAAGGTGGAGGTTGCAGTGAGCTGAGATCATGCCACTGCACTCCAGCCTGGCACGTGGCAACAGGACAACACTCTGTCTCAAAACAAAACAAAACAAAAACCTCCATATCTACTAATTAATTTATTTGCATTAAGGGAGACATTTTCCTCCTCTCTTTGCTCCCCCTCCTCCCTCCCTCCCCCTCTCATTCCCCTTTCTTTAGAAAGCACTGGATAAATATTTGCCCAGTGATTGCACAAATCCTTTTTTTTTTCACTTTAAAAATATCTCCATATCTACTAATTTTTTTTATTTTATTTTTTAGAAAGGCAGGAAGGGAGGAAAGGAGGAAGGGAGGGAGGGAGGGAGGGAGGGAGGGAGGAAGGAAAGGAGGGAGGGAGGGAAGGAGGGAGAGAAGGGAAGGAAGGAAATCAGGCAATGAGAGAGACATTGCCGACCTGGATCTAGAGGTCTACAAGTTGAAGTTGATTTCTTTTTTCTTTTTTCTTTTTTTTTTTTGAGAGAAGGAAAGAAAAAAAAAAAGGAGTGAAGGAGAGGAAGAAAGAGGTAGAAAAAGAGGGAGAGAGAACAGAAATGTTGCTTTATTCTAAAAGAAATGGGTATTAATAATGGCCAATCAATATTTCATTTAAACCTATGAGTAGGTGTGATGTGGTATTGACAAGAATGTATATTTTGTGTATTTAAAGTGGAGAGCTCTATAAATATTTATTAAGTTTACTTGTTCTGGATCTGAGTTTGAGTCCTTGATATCCTTATTAATTTTCTGTCTCATTGAGTCTAAGTCTCTATGTATCTGGGTGTTAGGATTGTTAGCTCTTATTGTTGCATTGATCCTTTCACCACTATATCTTTGTTGCTTTAAAATCTATTTTATCAGATACGAGAATTGCAACTCCTGCTTTTTATTTATTTATTTATTTTTCCTCTCCATTTGGTTGGTAAATCTTTCTCCATCCCTTTGTTTTGAGTCTTTGTGTATCCTTGCATGTGAAATGGGTCTGGATGTAGCATACCGTTGGGTTTTGGCTGTATCTTTTGATTGGGGGATTTAGTCAATTTAAATTTAGGATTCCTGCATTTGATGTTAACTGGCTGTTGTATCCATTCGTTGATGTAAATTCTTCTTTATGTTGATGCTCTTTACTTTTTGGTATGTTTTTAGAAAGGCTAATACTGGTTGTTTCTTTCTATGTGTAATGCTTCTTTCAGGAGCTCTTGTAAAGCAAGCCTGGTGGTAATAAAATCTCTGAGTACTTGCTTGTTCATAAGAGATTTTATTTTTCCTTCAGTTGTGAAGCTTAGTTTGGCTGCATATGAAATTCTGGGCTGAAATTTCTGTTCTTTAAGGATGTTGAATATTGGCCCCCACTCTCTTCTGGCTTGTAGAGTTTCTGCTGAGAGATCTGCTGTAAGTCTGATAGGCTTCTCTTTGTGGGTAACCTGACCTTTCTCTCTGGCTGCCCTTAGTATTTTCTCTTTCATTTCAACCCTGGTGAATCTAACGATTATGTGCCTTAGGGTTGCTCTTCTTGAGGAATATCTTTGTGGTGTTCTCTGTATTACCTGGGGTTGAATATTGTCCTGCTTTGCTAGTTTAGGAAAATTTTCCTGAATAATATCCTGAAGAATATTTTCCAGCTTGGATTCATTCTCTCCATCACATTCAGGTACGCCTATCAAATGTAAATTTGGTCTTTTCACATAGTCCCACATTTCTTGGAGACTTTGCTCATTCTTTTTTATCCTTTTTTCTCTATTCTTGTCTTCTCGTTTTATTTCATTAAGTTGGGCTTCGACCTCTGATATCCTTTCTTCTGCTTGAACAATTTGAGTGTCTAAACCTGTGCATGCTTCTCGGAGTTCCTGTATTGTATTCTTTAGTTCCATTAATTCACTTATATTCCTAAGTTGTCTATTCTCATTAGGATTTCGTCAAACCTTTTTTCAAAGTTCTTAGTTTCTTTACATTGGGCTACAACATGTTCTTTGAACTCACAGAAGTTTCTTATTATCCATGTTCTGAAGCCTGATTCTGTTAATGGGATGCGCTTGTTCTCCATCAAGCCTTGTTCCCTTGTTGATGAGAGACTGTGATCCTCTTTAGAGGCAGAGGCATTCTGATTTTGAGTATTCTCAGCCCTTTTACGCTGGTTTCTTCCCATCAGTATAAATTTATCCACCTGTCATCTTTGTAATTACCAACTTTCAAATTAGGTCTCTGAGTGGATGCCCAAGTTGTTAATTCCCAGGGCCGAAATATGAGCAACCCACTGTGCCAGCCAAAACAGTGGTGTTAAGACTGATGGTGCTTTTCTGCCCGGGAATCTCCAGTCTGACTTCCTTCTTGAGTCCGTAATAGGCAACTCTGCCTTCCTGGAGCTCCAAACCTCAGTCAGAAGGGGAACCAGTCCCGTTTACTCTGCACCAAGAGCTGCTGCGCCGAGGTGCCGGCAAAACCACTGCTCCAGCCACAAGAGTCGTGCTGGCGACCCGTGTGGCTCCTCCACTGGAAATCTTCTCCTCCGTGAGTGACCAAAATTTGTCTGAAAGTGTGGCATCCTCTCGTTCTCTGCGTTTTCACTGGGAGCTGCAATCCCGAGATGTTAGCGATCAGCCATCTTGGATCGTCCCCCCTCTACTAATTAATTTATTTGCATTAAGGGAGGCATTTTCCTCCTCCCCCTCCTACCCCTCTTCCCCCTCCTCACCCTCCTCTCTCCTCCCTTTTTTCTTTTCCTTCCTTCCTTTTCTTTCTTCTTCCTCTTTCTCTTCTTCCCCTCCCCCTCCCCGTCCCCCTCTTCCCCCCTTCTTCTTGCTGGAGTGCAGTGGCTCAATAATAGCTCAGTGCAGCCTAGAACTCCTCAGCCCAAGCAATCCTTCTGCCTCAGCCTGCCAAAGTGCTGGCATTATAGACGTGAGCCACTGTGCCCAGCCAGCATATCTGCTTCTAAGGGCAAAAACCCTTGTGGACTTTAGAAATGTTGTATTCTGTAATAATAATGACCAGTTACTGGCCAAGTGCAGTGGTTCACACCTATAATCCCAGCACTTTGGGAGGCTGAGGCAGGCGGATTGCTTGAGGCCAGGAGTTTGAGATCAGCCTGGGCAACATGGTGAAACCCCATTTCTACTAAAAAAAATACAAAACGTGGGCCGGGCGTGGTGGCTCACGCCTGTAATCCCAGCACTTTGGGAGGCTGAGGCAGGTGGATCATGAGGTCAAGAGACCGAGACCATCCTGGTCAACATGGTGAAACCCCATCTCTACTAAAAATACAAAAAATTAGCCGGCATGGTGGCGGGCGCCTGTAGTCCCAGCTACTCAGGAGGCTGAGGCAGGAGAATTGCCTGAACCCAGGAGGCGGAGGTTGCGGTGAGCCGAGATCGCGCCATTGCACTCCAGCCTGGGTAACAAGAGCGAAACTCCGCCTCAAAAAAAAAAAAAAAAAAAAAAGCTTAGCCAGGTGTGGTGGTGCATGCCTGTAATCCCAACTAGAGTGGCTGAGGCATGAGAATACCTTGAACCCAGAAGGCAGAGGTTGCAGTGAGCTAAGATGGTGCCACTGCACTCCAGCTTGGACAACAGAACAAGACTATGTCTCAAAAAAAAAAAATTACCAGACATTAAATATCAGAGTCCCACAAGAATGGCTTAAAAGATATATAAAGTTCTCTTAATGTTGATATATAATCTCTATGCCTGGGCTGTCCAATAGAACCTCCTGCAATGCTGGAAACGTTGCATATCTGGACCATCCAGTACAGGAGCCCCTAGTCACATGTGGCTACTTAGCACTTGAAATGTGGCTAGGGCAACTAAGGACTGAGTTTTAAGTTGTATTTGAATTTAAGTAGCCACATATGGCTAGTGGCTTCCAATATTGGAAAATATAGCTTATCAAAGGACGAGAAAAACACAATTGGAAACAGGAAAATATTTAAAGGCGTTCCCTTAATAGGCCTTCCCCATATTTTCTCTTCCATGGGACAATTTGTTCACTTCTTTTCTGACTTCCTATACTGAGATCATCTTTAAGTTTTATAGTTTTAAGGATGGTAAACGCTGTTTCACCCACCAGTTCTTTGCTCTGGTGAGTCTTAAACTTGGCTGTGCCTCAGCCTCACCCCCAGAGATTTGATTCAGCAAGTCTGGGGAGGGGGACGGGGCATCTGTGTTTTTTAAGCTCCACAGATGATTCTGATCTGCAGCCAGGCTTGGGAAGAACTACTCTACACCAGAGACCCAAACCAGCAGCCCTTGGGCCAAACACACCCTCAAAACATATGTTATCCCACACAGTGTTGTAAAATGTTTTGAATTAGTTGCCAACTTCTGCACATTGTAATTTTATATATATATAAAAAAAAGGTATTGAGTAAAGGCTGCCCCCTTCAGATATGGCGTAAATTCTTTAATTCCATACTACTTGCCTACCTCAGAAGGACCCCACTTCCCAACAGGCATGTGAGCTTGAGATCCCTTCCTTATCCCATATCTATATAATACTTGTCAAAGCAGAAAGAATTACTTTATCTCAATGTACCCTTCCTAGGTATACGAACTATTTTATCAATGGGACTGCCTATAGCTATCTTGGCAGGGTGAAGAATATCATCCAACCATCATGTAAAACCCCTGCATAAATATGATGGAAGTCTTAATAGGAGAATAGATTATAATCCATCATCACGAGACCACTCCTGTTCAGGGACAAATCATTATTTTCAGCGAGAAATATTTTCTCACTTTTATTTTATTTATATATTTATTTATTTTGAGATGGAGTTTTGCTCTTGTCACCCAAGCTGGAGTGCAGTGGTGCGATCTCTGCTCACTGCAACCTCCACCTCCCAGGTTCAAGAGATTCTCCTGCCTCAGCCTCCCAAGTAGCTGGGATTATAGGCACATACCACCATACCTGGCTAATTTTTTGTATTCTTAGTAGAGACAGGGTTTCACCATGTTGGCCAGGCTGGTCTCCAACTCCTGACGTCAGGTGATCCACCAGCCTCAGCCTCCCAACGTGCTGGGATTTTAAGTGTAAGCCACCATGCCCGGCCACTTTATATATACAAAATTGCACTTTAGGTTTTAGGGTACATGTGCAAAACATGCAGGATTGTTGCATAGGTACATACATGGCAATGTGGTTTGCTGCCTCCATCCCCCCCGTCACCTATATCTGGCATTTCTTCCCATGTTATCCCTCCTCAACCTCCCTACCCCCCACTGTCCCTCACCTATTCCCCCACAACAGACCCAGTGTGTGATGTTCCCCTCACTGTGTCCATGTGTTCTCGTTGTTGAACACCCGCCTATGAGTGAGAACATGTGGTGTTTTATTTTCTGTTCTTGTGTCAGTTTGCTGAGAATGATGGTTTCCAGATTCATCCATGTCCCTACAAAGGACATGAACTCATCCTTTTTCAGGGCTGCATAGTATTCCATGGTGCATATGTGCCACATTTTCCTTGTCCAGTCTATCATCGATGGGCATTTGGGTTGGTTCCAGGTCTTTGATATTGTAAACAGTGCCACAGTGAACATATGTGTGCATGTAGCTTTATAATAGAACAATTTATAATCCTTTGGATATATACTCAGTAATGGGATTGCTGGGTCAAATGGAATTTCTATTTCTAGGTCCTTGAGGAATCTCCACACTGTCTTCCACAATGGTTGAACTAATTTACACTCCCACCAACAGTGTAAGAGTGTTCCTATTTCTCCACATCCTCTCCAGCATCTGCTGTCTCTAGACATTTTAATGAGCACCATTCTAACTGGCAAGAGATGGTATCTCAATGTGGTTTTGATATGCATTTCTCTAATGACCAGTGATGATGAGCATTTTTTCATATGTTTGTGGGTCTTATATATGTCTTCTTTTGAAAAGTGTCTATTCATATCCTTCACCCACTTTTGAATGGGTTTGTTTGTTTGTTTTCTTGTAAATCTGTTTTAGTTCTTTGTAGATTCTGGATATTTGCCCTTTGTCAGATGGGTAGATTGCAAAAAAATTTCCCATTCTGTTGGTTGCAGGTTCACTCTAATGATTGTTTCTTTTGCTGTACAGAAGCTCTGGAGTTTAATTAGATCCCATTTGTGTATTTTGGCTTTTGTTGCCAATGCTTTTGGTGTTTTAGTCATGAAGTCCTTGCCTATGACTATGTCCTGAATGGTTTTGCCTAGGTTTTCTTCTAGGGTTTCTATGGTGTTAGGTCTTATGTTTAAGTCTTTAATCCATCTGGAGTGAATTTTAGTGTAAGATGTCAGGAGGTGGTCCAGTTTCTGCTTTCTGCACATGGCTAGCCAGTTCTCCCAACACCATTTATTAAACAGGGAATCCTTTCCCCATTGCTTGTTTTTGTGAGGTTTGTCAAAGATCAGATGGTTGTAGACATGTGGTGTTGCCTCTGAGGCCTCTGCTCTGTTCCATTGGTCTATATCTCTGTTTTGGTACCAATACCATGCTGTTTTGATTACTATAGCCATGTAGTATAGTTTGAAGTCAGGAAGCATGATGCCTTCAGCTTTGTTCTTTTTGCTTAGGATTGTCTTGGCTATGTTGGCTCTCTTTTGGTTCCATATGAAGTTTAAGGTGATTTTTTCCAGTTCTGTGAAGAGGGTCATAGGTAGCTTGATGGGGATAGCATTGAATCTATAAATTACTTTGGGCAGTATGGCCATTCTCACAATATTGATTCTTCCTAACCATGTGCATGGAATGTTTCTCCATCTGTTTGTGTCCTCTTATTTCCTTGAGTAATGGTTTATAGTTCTCCTTGAAGAGGTCCTTTACATCCTTTGTTAGTTGTATTCCTAGGTATTTTATTCTCTTTGTAGCAATTGTGAATGGGAGTTCGCTCTTGATTTAGCTCTCTTTTAATCTGTTATTGGTGTATAGGAATGCTTGTGATCTCTGCACACTGATTTTTGTATCCTGAGACTTTGCTGAAGTTTGTATTTTCTTATACTCCAAACTCTGTTACATAAAGTACTGTAAGGCCAGGCAGTGAGACTGTCAGGGAGGGTATCTTTGTTACAAATTTATTCCCATTTTGGAGGCGAAAAAAAAGCTTTTTCTAGCTCGCTCATCCTTCACCCATGTTTTCCTTTCAATATATTTATATTCAGCCATGGTTCTTAACATTAAAAAGAATAGATCACATTTGTTTATCTTTCCGCTCTCGAGACTCCTCTGTAATGATCGCTAATGAATGAAAAGTATATAAACCAAAATGATGAAATAAAAGGTAGACAGGTCATCCGTTGATATAAACTTGATGGAGGAGTGCTAATTGATTTAGAGGCAGAGCAAGGCATAGCTTTTGAGTATTTATGGGAAAAATGGCTTGTCTTCCCAGAAAAAATGCATACATGCCAAACATTTTAAAATCAATTTTAGGAGTTTCCCAGCCTCTGTGTCCCATCTATTGATTCCTGGTTAAAAAACAAAAAACAAAACACCACCAACTTGAAATAGGACACACTACTTGGCAGACAGTTTTACTGGCTACAGAGCACCCGAATGTCGGCCACGGCTTTCTAAAGTAGGGCATACTTTTTAGATAAAATACTGTAACTGGGCTTTTGTGTCAATAAAGGGGAATGCAGCCTGGCATACCATTAGCCTTTAAGTAAAATGCAAGGAATAAATTGTCTCACTTCCAGGAGCATGTTAAACTAAGCATCATCTAGAATTTATGACTGAAGGCACAGTGGATTTCTCAGCATACAATAGATAAATCGATAGCATTTGAATTTTTAAACAAATCCTTAGAGACATCCATGACAGGGCTGAGACATTTCCTGAATTTGCACTCATAGAAACAGTTGCTTGACACCTTAGCCTGGTCAGTTCCACTAATTCAGAGCTGACTCTTTTGCTCTTGAGTTTTTTCCCTGAGTGGCAGTTGGTCTCCTCACCGAGGTGATAAATTAGGAGTCACCTTAAGGAGTGAAACATGCAATATGAAACAATCTTATTTGCTACATAGAAATTCCTGCACTTCCATTCTAATCTATTTCTACATGTGACAGGCATCACACGTAAAGTGAATGATTTTTTTCACAAGATGACTTAAGGTTTTCTATTTCAACCACTTTATATTATTGAGAATGTTTAGGCTTTTCACACATCTTGATTCCTCACCAAGTAATGCAATGGATATTTTTAGAATCTTCATGTACTGATATTCTCCCTTTGTCCCCTGCAGAGGCTCTCTCAGCTCTGCTCATGGCAGAAAGAGGATATCTCTCTTTCACCCAGACTGGAGTGCAATGGTGTCATCTCAGCTCACTTCAACCTCCGCATCCCTGGTTCAAGCGATTCTCCTGCCTCAGCCTCGTGAGTAGCTGTGATTACAGGCACCCACCACCACACCTAGTTAATTTTTGTGTTTTAAGTAGAGATGGGCTTTCACATGTTGGCCAGGCTAGTCTTGAACTCCTGACCTCAGGTGATCCACTCACTTCAGCCTCCCCAAGTGCTGGGATTACAGGTGTGAGCCACTGTGCCCAGCATCCCAGGCTTTCTTGACAACTGGCTTCCAGTAGCAAATGGGATACCCTAGCAGGAAATCAGAAGGTGGGAGAAGAGAAATATATGGTTTATCTGTTCCCCGCTTCCTTTCTGTTTTGGGGTTAGGCCTCTGATAGTAGCAACATCCCTCTGAAACTATAGATTCTGCTGAATGGCACCTTCCCATCTCCAGGTGTTCTGTTTTCTCCCCCTTGTCTCCTCTGCCCGTGATGTGGTTGTGGCTGCCCTTGCTTGCTAGCCTCTCGGTGTCTCCATAGCCTTTGTTGGTTCCTTTATCCATATCTCTGAAAAAAAATTCCCTTACAAAAGTCCCTTCTTTGGAACTAGTTGAAGCGAAGTCTGCTGCCTGCCGGGGTCATGGCTGACACAATTCATGTCTCTTTATTTCAAACAAGTAAGACTAGTGAAGCAGAAAGAAGAAAGGAGAAAATGCTGAGGAAGAGACAGGAACAGTGTGGTTTTAAAAGGCAACACTCGGCCGGGCGCAGTGGCTCAAGCCTGTAATCCCAGCACTTTGGGAGGCCGAGGCGGGTGGATCACGAGGTCAAGAGATTGAGACTGTCCTGGTCAACACGGTGAAACCCCGTCTCTACTAAAAATACAAAAAATTAGCTGGGCATGGTGGTGCGTGCCTGTAATTCCAGCTACTCAGGAGGCTGAGGCAGGAGAATTGCCTGAACCCAGGAGGTGGAGGTTGCGGTGAGCCGAGATCACGCCATTGTACTCCAGCCTGGGTAACAAGAGCGAAAAAGAAAATGCTCTTGAATTAATTGCTTTAATTTTCCAGGGATTAAAAAAAAAAAAAAAAGAAAATGCTCTTTTCTTTGCAATGGACCCCCTAGTAAGATGCCACTAAGTAAAGTGGGCATCAACCTACTCTTGAGCTTTGCTCTTACCAAAGCAGTCCAGTCTTGATGAGTTTTATCACTCCTTGTCATCTTCTGCATGTTTATTTCTTTTTTTTTTTTGAGACAGAGTATCACTCTTGTTGCCCAGGCTGGAGTGCAATGGTGTGATCTTGGCTCACTGCAACCTCTGCCTCCTGAGTTTAAGTGATTCTCCTGCCTCAGCCTCCCGAGTAGCTGGGATTACAGGTGTGCACCACCACACCCGGCTAATTTTGTATTTTCAGCAGAGACAGGGTTTCTCCATGTTGGTCAGGCTGGTCTCCAACTCTTGACCTTAGGCGATCCGCCTGCCTTGGCTTCCCAAAGTGCTGGGATATTGAGTGAGCAACCGTGCCCAGCATTGCTTGTTCATTTCAAAGCAAAAAGGGAACTTCTATTAACTGAACACATTGTATGTGCTCATAACTCTTGACAATACTTGAGGTATTATGACTCACATTTTAAAGAGGAGGAAACTGAGGCTCTTGAGAGATTCAATAATTTGCTCCAAATTATATAACTAGCAGGTAGTAAAGCCAGAATGAATAACTTAGCATATATACTTTCATATAGAATATTGCTTTCTTTAAAGTATTTCTCTTTGACTGCAATCCTTTTTTTTTTTTTTTTTTTTTTTTTGAGAGGGAGTCTTGCTCTGTCACCAGGGTGAAGTGCAATGGCATGCTCTCAGCTCACTGCAATATCCACCTCACGGGTTCAAGTGATTCTCCTGCCTCAGCCTCCCGAGTAGCTGGGACTACAGGCATGTGCTAACACGCTCAGCTAATTTTTGTATTTTTAGTAGAGATGGGGTTTCACCATGTTGGCCAGGATGATCTCAATCTCTTGACCTGGTGATCCGCCTGCCTCGGCCTGCCAAAGTGCTGGGATTACAGGCATGAGCCACTGCGCCCAGCTTGACTACAATCTTAAGACACTATGGCCCTCTGCAAAAAAATCTTACTGCTGCTAAATATTTTTGATGAAAAATAGTTGATCCACTTGTTTATTTTTTGTCTCTTTTGAGCCTTCTCTGTAATGACAGCTAATGAAAGGAAAACATGTAAGCCCAAACGATAATGTAAAGGATAGAAGGGCCATCAGTTAATGAAAACCAGACAAAGGAGTGGATGTTGACGTAGAGTAAGAGAGAGGCATATCTTAAAGAGTTTCCAGAGGGAATTATGGGCAAAAAGGAAGATTATTTGACTGATGGAACCCTGGAGAACTTTGGGAGCAAAGATCGGACATACACTGGTGGACAAGAGTAAGAAGTGGGGCTGAAAACAGAACTGGTGTAAAAACAGATGTCTACTGTCCCTGCTTACCTGTACAAATATACATATTTTTAAAACAAGGTATTGAACAGATAATTGGGAAGTCTAGGTTATTGGGGTTTGTCACTTTTTCTTCATTGCTGTAGGATGATCAAGAAATGTGACTACTATTCTTCCTGACTCTACCCTAACTCCCTCTCTCTCAGAAGGCCAGCAGCAAGGTATCTACCAGGTAGGCAGGAAATTACAGGCTCCTCCTCTGGAGAAATTGACTAGTCCTAGAGAAAAGTCCTCCACATTTTGGCCTTTGGGAGTTCCCTGAGATAATGGTCATTGCCCACACCTGATCACTCGACACACTTGGTCACAAACACAGCTCTCAGCTTTTCTGTGTCCCATTCTCAAATATAAATAGATTTAGAGTATTCAGATAACAACAACAAAAACATCAGGAAAATTAAAATTAGATGGAAGAAATGAAAACCTCAATAGCAAAGCAGAGGGTATATTTAGGGGATCCAAAACTGGAGCAAAGCAGCAAGTAATTGGATATACGAGAGAAAACATAAGAAATTAGATGCTCAGTCCAGGAAGGCTGACAGCTCATTAATAGGAGTGCCAGAAAGAGAACAGAAAAGACTGGAGGAGAAAAGCATTAATAAAATAATGTAAGAGAATGTTTCAGAGCTGAAGAACATGAGCCTCTTGTCAAAAAAGGCCTTTTTGGTATCTAGACCAATGAGTAAAACGCAATGAATGATATCCCACAAGGCCAGGCACAGTGGCTCATGCCTGTAATCCCTAGCACTTTGGGACGCCAAGGCAGGAGGATTGCTCGAGCCCAGGAGTTCAAGACCGGCCTGGGCAACGTAGTGAAACCCTGTCTCTACAAAAAATTAGCTGGGCATGGTGGCACGTACCTATAGTCCCAGCCACCTTGGAAACTGTGGTGGTAAAATCACGTGAATCTGAGAGATCAAAGTTGTAGTGGGCCATCCTCATGCCGCTGCACTGCAGCCTGGGTGACAGAGTGAGACCCTGTCTCAAAAAAAAAAAATTTTTCCCACCAAATAACATAAACCAGTGACAATGAAGGACTCATTATCACGAAATTTCAAACCCTAGGGATAAACGGAAGACTTTAAAAACTCTGGTAGGGGTGGGGAAGTAAGGTGGAGACAGAAAATTAAGGAGCTGAAGATTGTGAATAAGAATGGCATCAAACTTCTCAAACAGAAGGTAAAAGTTAATGGAACTATACCTTCAAATATCCAAGGGTAAGTTATTTTTTTTAAACCAAGAATTACATATTTGACCAAATTCTCTATCAAGCGTAAGTGTAGAAAGGAGACATGTTTACACATACACATACAAGTCTTCAAACAATGTACCTCCTGTGAAATTAAATAATTCAAACTTAAAGCTGTTGGAAATTTGAATTATTCTGAACTTCAAGTGGAGGGTGGCTACGCAGTCTGAGTCAGGCAACATGCAGCTGCAACTTCTGCCTTTTTTTCTCGTAAATAATTAGGAAGACCAAATGGTATCAGACATAAGACACCCTCCCAGCACTACCCCCCTCATGGAGTCATAAAGTAATCTTCCTTGGGATGCAGCAAGCTGTAAGCAATCAAACAGCTCTCACATAGGGACTGGTCTTATAAGGAAAATGCTGTCATCTGCTAAAATTCCTGTTTCTGCCTATATAAGTGAGACCTTAGCTTCTCCGGAACACTGACCTTGTTTGCCTGTAGTCAGTGCTTCCCGAGTGGCCATCCTCAAGGCTCGTGTTTGAATAGACTCTGTACAAATTTATATTTTCTGAATCTCATTACTTAAGGTTGACATGCTGGCGACCATGATGGGACTTGAAGCAGAAATTCAGAGATCCTCATCGCTTTGTCAACAATTGAGCCTTGGTACCAGCGCAGATGATTTTCATCCTCCTGTCTGCACAGACTATGCAAATCTCTGGTAAGGCCCCTTTCAAGTTTGAATTCTCCTGGATTGGTGGAGGATTCAGACTTTGTTTGCATCATCACACTCCCAAGTCAAGGGGGTTAGAACTGAAGTTCTACCACAAGGTAGGAGTTTGGTTTGTTATTCTCTAGAGATTCTGCTAATTGAAGATTTGTGATGTTCACTTTTCTTTTGTTTGGAACCACTGCTTGGAATTTTTCAACCTTTTCCCTCGTTCCAAATTTTGGTTAGGGGGCAAACAGTTTCTCTTTGAAAAGAGGAAGTGAATATCTGTGGCTTAAGTGAAAATTTTGTAAACTTTAGAGCTGGTCAGATTCTGAAGCTTCGTTCAATTGACAAATCTAAACATTTTTCTGAGTGACAATATTATAAAAGGCTTTCTATGAGGACAAGTTAAGTTCTGAAGAGAAGAGACATTGTCCTTCCCAGCCGAAAGGCACCTTAAGCAAGTAAGGTGTTGAGGGAGCATTGGCACTTATCACTCATGACATAAATTGTTCTAAGGGGAATCCCTCCAGAAGAACACACAGGGAAACTTGCTTAATCCTGTGAGCATATATACAGGTTGATCACCTAGTGCCTTAAACCCTCAAGTCTCTTGGGACCACCAAGACACATAAACAAGAGGAAATGACTCAAGGGTGATACTTTGAAGAGCTATTCCCACAATCAGCACATTCAATTCAAAACACCTCCCACGTGTAAATTAGTTCAACCATTGTGGAAGACAGTGTCATGATTCCTCAAGGATCTAGAACCAGAAATACCATTTGACCCAGCAATCCCATTACTGGGTATATACCCAAAGGACTATAAATCACTCTACTCTAAAGACGGATGCACATGTATGTTTATTGCGGCACTGTTCACAATAGCAAAGACTTGGAACCAACTCAAATGCCCATCAATGATGGACTGGATAAAGAAAATGTGGCACATATACACCATGGAATACTATGCAGCCATAAAAAAGGATGAGTTCATGTCCTTTACAGGAACATGCATGAGGCTGGAAACCATCATTCTCAGCAAACTGACACAAGAGCAGAAAACCAAACACTGCACATTCTCACTCATAGGTGGGAGTTGAACAATGAAAACTCATGGATGCAGTGAGGGGAGCATCACACACTGGGGCCTGTCAGGGAGTGGGGGGCAAAGGGAGGGATAGCATTAGGAGAAATACCTAATGTAGATGATGGGTTGATGGGTGCAGCAAACCACCATGGCACGCATATACCTGTGTAAACTGCACGTTCTGCACATGTACCCCAGAACTTAAGGTATAATAATAATAATAATAAACCTCCCACTATGTCTTTTTGGTCGTTCAAAAGTAAAGTCTAAATTATGAGCAATCATACTTCTAAAGCTGAGTCTTCCTCCTGATGGAGAGATCCACCCTTAGAGAAACCAGCTAGATTCATGTTTAATACTTATGGTATCTTTATATGCAAATATTTAGAAAAATGGTCCCACATAACTTGCAATAACCAAATTATATCACCAAATGGGGGTACCTTTTAAGTACCTCAACTAGTTTGCACACTTAATTAGAAAAAGCTGGCTCTAGAATAAAACAACTGCAGATTGATTTTCAGTGGTACTTAGAAGCTTCTAAAAGAGGTTCTGATAAAATCATTTCCTTGCAAAAAGAAAACAAAAGCGAAAAAAATTTTTTTTAATTGAAAAAGACTGCTGAAATTTCTCCTTCTTCAGCTCTTCCTTCTCTTTTATCAAAACTTCTTTGTTTGGACTTACTTTCCCTCCCTCCCACCCTCCCCCCCTCCCTTCCCTCCCTCCCTCCCTCCCCCCTCCCTTCCCTCCCTCCCTCACTCCCTCCCTTCCTTCCTTCCTTCCTTCCTTCTTCCTTTGCCTCTGTCTCCTCCTCCTCCTCCTCTTCCTCCCCCCGCCCCCGCTGTTCTGACTCCATTTTGGGAATACCCTATGTTCAGTAGAGAAGAATCTGCCTTGGTTTAAAGAATTACTGGATCCTCTTCAGGACCCTACTGGATTTGCTAGAGCATTTGTTTGTTTTTGTTTTGTTTTGGAGACAGGGTCTTGCTCTGTCACCCAGGCTGGAGTGTAGTGGAACGATCTCCGTTCACTGCAACCTCTACCTCCTAGGTTCAAGTGATCCTCCTGCCTCAGCCTCCTGAATAGCTGGGATTGCAGGCATGTACCATGATGCTTGGTTAATTTGCTAGAGAACTTGTATATGTGTTGCTGAAGTGAGCACAATTTACCAGAGAATTTGAATTAAACATTCACCCTTGTGATCCTAGATTTTCTGATATATATCAATTGGTTCATATTTAGTGTTAGAAGTAAAGTCAAACATTAGATAGCAAAGGGAAGTTGGAGAAATCCTTTAGAGGACATCCATAGAGTTCCTAAGGATCAAGAATGGTCCTGCAGGGCCGGGCGTGGTGGCTCACGCCTATAATCCTAGCACTTTGGGAGGCTGAGGCAGGTGGATCACGAGGTCAAGAGATCAAGACCATCCTGGTCAACAAGGTGAAACCCTGTCTCTACTAAAAATACAAAAATTAGCTGGGCATGGTGGCGTGTGCCTGTAGTCACAGCTACTCGGGAGTCTGAGGTAGGAGAATTGCTTGAACTCTGGAGGTGGAGGTTGCAGTGAGCCGGGATCATGCCATTGCACTCCAGCCTGGGTAACAAGAGCAAAATTCCATCTCAAAAAAAAAAAAAAAAAAAAAGAATGGTCCTGCAATACTGCCAAAGGTCTACTGGCCACTATTCCCTTAGGTTTCTAAAGGTTGGAACAAAACGCAACAATGCAAATAAAATCCTGATAAGCCTATAATGTCATACTATGAACATTTTGAAAAAAACATTTAAATAATATTCAGGCTCATCAGAAGAAAGTTATGCTCATTGCCAAACAGATACTCTCCTTAACTCCAGCTTTGTAAATGGAGTAGATGAAGAACTGGCAGTTACAATGAAAACACAACACCCCATTTGGGGTACCTCTCAAACTCATGATCTAGCTAATTTTGCCGATCAAATGTCCTGTACCTTAACCCAGAAATAAAAGGAAAGGGAAATTAAGCAGGGAAGAAAAGCAAATAAGACCATGAGTTTACAATTCATACAATTGTCCAACCAATTTGTAACCCCTAAACAGCCTAAAAATGTTCCCAAACTGACCCAGTCCCCTGCTTTGCAATTACTGGAAAAAAGCCTGAACGTTTCGAAAGGGATTGTAGAAAACGAAAATGGAAGGGCCAGCAACAGGTGGAAGGAAAAGAAAGGGACGCTGTGGGGAAACAAAACGCATCTTTTCGTTCCTCCTCATTACACCTTCAGGAAAGTCAGAATTCACTTAAACGGAGGCCAAACACAGGCTCCTACTGACACTGGAGCTACATTATCAGTGATAAATCTCACCTCCTGAGGTTCCATTCCTCGGAGTCAAAAAACAACACAAATGATGGGTGTAACAAATACTCCTAGACTGCTATATCAATCTCAACCTGTAGTTTCTCAGTTAGGTCCCCTATAGGGAACCTAACGTCTTCCTCTTTGCCCCCTCAGCCTTCAACCATTTGATGGGGAGAGACTTCCTAGAGTTATAGAACACTTATCTCTCTTTCCTTCAAAAGGGGGAAAATGTATTTAGAATTACAAGATAAAATAGAATTATTAGGTCCAAAATTTTTTTCAAATTCTGATGCTTTTAATTCACAAATAGCAATTCATATTGTCGTGGAGGAAACTAGGTTGTTAAATAATGAAGAATTACTTACGAGCTGTTAAACATAGTACTTGAGTGCTCACTTCAGCAGCACATATGATAAAATTGGGATGATACAGAAATTAGCGTGCCCCCTGCATAAAGATGATATGTAAGTTCATGAAGTGCTGAACTTCATATTTTATATTAATAAAAAAATTTAAAAAGATTAAAAATTGTACTTGATCAATTGTGGTGAAAATTCTCCACCAATATTGGAAAAATTATCTTAGCTGACTGAATTAAAATGGAAATAAATGAATCAAAACCTTTTCCAAACCTTAAGCAATACTCTCTAAGATCAGAGGCATAGGAAGGGAAAGACCTATAATTTTGGATCATGTGAAAAAAGGCTTGATTATTTCTTATACAAGCCCATACTCCAAACAGCAGAGGGTGGAGATTTGTACAGAATCTGAGAGCAGTTAATAACACAGTCATTCCTCAACATCCAGTGGTTACCAAACCTGCTTATGTTGTTGACTGCCATCTCAACTGAAGGTGTGTTCTTTTTTTTTTTTTTTTTGAGGCAGAGTCTTGCTCTGTTGAGCAGTCTGGAGTGAAGTGGCATGATCTTGGCTCACTGAAACTTCTGCTTCCAGGGTTCAAGTGATTCTCCTGCCTCAGCCTCCTGAGTAGCTGGAATCACAAGTGTGTGCCACCAGGCCCAGCTAATTTTTTTTTTGTATTTTTAGTAGAGATGGGCGTCACCATGTTTGCCAGGCTGGTCTCGAACTCCTGACCTCAGGTGATCTGCCCGCCTTGGCCTCCCAAAGTGCTGGGATCACAGGTGTGAGCCACTGCACCAAGCCCGAAGGTGTATTCTTTACTGTAAGAGACCTATGTAGTGCATTCTTCAGCATTCCTGTGGATAAAGATAATCAATTTCTCTTTACCTTCATTTGGGAAGATAGACAATACACATGGACAGTTATGCCTTGGGGATATACTGAGAGCCCAACTTATTTTTCACAAATATTAATAGCAGAACTTTTAGATGTTGACTTCCTTAAGGAATACACCTTGATACAGTATGGAGACAACTGACTTCTCTGCTCAGGGGATAAACAAACCACGATAGAGGTTAGAATTTATTTATTACAATGATTAGCTTCAAAGAAACATAAAGCCTCAAAGAAACAACTTCAATTCTGTTAAAAACAAGTAAGATATTTAGGTTACCTAATATCAAAGGGAGGTCTTTTTATCAATTCAAGAAGAATTAAGGAATATTGACCTTCCCTATCCCCAAAACTAAGAAACAACTGAGAGAATTTTAGAGTTTGCAAGATACTGAAGAAATTGACTTCCTAACTACTCCTTATATACTCTTTTTAAAATAAGGTAAACTAGACCCCCTGGAATGAACAGAGGGAAATCAGTTAATATTGAATTTTTTTTTTTTTGAGATGGAGTCTTGTGTCCGGGCTAGAGTTCAGTGTTACAATCTCAGCTCACTGTAGCCTCCACCTCCTGGATTCAAGTGATTCTCCTGCCTCAGCCTCCTGAGTAGTTGGGATTATAGATGCGTGCCACCACACCAGGCTAATTTTTGTATTTTATTTATTTATGTATTTACTTTTGAGACGGAGTCTCACTCTGTCGCCCAGGCTGGAGTGCAGTGGCGCGATCTTGGCTCACTGCAAACTCCGCATTCCAGGTTCAAGCAATTCTCTGCCTCAGCCTCCCAAGCAGCTGGGATTACAGGCACACACCTCCACACCTGGCTAATTTTTGTATTTTTAGTAGAGATGGGGTTTCAACATCTTGGCCAGGCTGGTCTTGAACTCCTGACCCCATGATCCACCCGCCTTGGCCTCCTAAAGTGCTGGGATTACAAGCATGAGCCAACGCACTTAGCCAATTTTTGCATTTTTAGTAGAGATGGGGTTTTGCCATGTTGGTCAGGCTGGTCTCAAACTCGTGAACTCAGGTGGTCTGCCCTCCTCAGCCTCCCAAAGTGCTGGGATTACAGGTGTGAGCCACGACCCCTGGCTAACACTGGAAGAAATGTAAGAGTCTTATAGATGTCTCAGTGGTAAGGCATCTGAATGATAACAGTTCATTTTCACTGTTTGTTCATAACTGCCTTAGGCATTCTGACTCACGGAGATCAAAATAGACTTGTAGGATACGGTAGTTAACACCTGTAGTTAACTGGACCCTACATCTAAAGAACTGAAACCTCGCAAGACAGTTATGATGGCTACTGTCCTGTTCATAACAGTGACCAAACCAACAGTGATAGGATCGCCCCCTCACTGTCTTCATTCCACATTCTGTGGAAGCACTTCCAAACTTGCACCACATTCAACACTATTCAGTTAGTAGACTGGCTTCTTACAAAAAGTTCTTCTTTCTGCTCCCTAATACAATCTCCAGATGTAAAAGTCTAAATTTTTCTAAATTCATCTGCCCTTTAGATCAAACACCCACATGATTGCATAATCTTAACCAACCAACTCCTCTCTAGGATGGACCTGCAAGAAACCCTCTTACTAATGCTGATGTAATTGGTTTGCAGATGAATCTTACTTAAAGGACAGATCTGAAATTTACCATGCAGGTGATGACATAGTATCCCTGACTGAGGAAATAGAAAATGCTTATCTTCCAGGAGAGACCTTGGCTCAACAAGCAAAGTTAATAGCATTAATTAGAGCCTGTCAACCGGCAAAAGGAACAACTGCTAATATATATACAGATAGCTGATATACTTTTTGAGTAGCTCATTACTTTGGAATGCTATGGAAATAAAGATGATTTTGAACCTCTTCTGGGCAGTCCACAAAAAATGGACACCTTATTTCAAAATTATTGGAAGCTCTATTATTGCACAAATCATTACCTATTATCAAGATTCCAAGCCATCCAAAGTTGAATATTCAGGAAAGCAAAGGAAATCAATTAGCAGATAGCACAGCAAAAAGGCCTGTACTAAGCGTATCTCAACAAGAAAACCCATTTTAGCTTTTAAGAAGGCACTTGATTTTGATATAAAATTAGCTCAATCCAAAGTTCCAAAAACAGAACAAGAAAATTGGGAAACTAAAGGGGGAATGTACTTCTCTGAGACTGGGCTATGATATGGACCAAGTGGTCTGTCCATGCTTCCAACCAAATTACAGTCATCTGCTTAACTCATGTGCATGATTTAACTCATTGGAGCCCTGATAAGATGACTGCTTGGGACAAACAAGATTATTAGACATCTCCAACTGTTGCTCATAAGGTACATAATTGCTGCCACATCTGTCCAAAACAATCCACGGAAAACTACATAGTTCTCTGGGTCATTTTCCTTTACCAGAAATGCTCAATTGAGATATGGCAACTAGATTTTTTATTCAGCTACAATCATTACAAGAATATAAATAGGTTCTAGTAATGGTTTGAATGTTTTGTCATAGGGTGGAAACATTTCTATACAGAAGGGCAACAGTATTAGTGATAAGTAAAATTCTTGTAGAAAAAAATTATTGGCCGGGTGTGGTGGCTCACGCCTGTAGTCCCAGCACTTTGGGAGGCCAAGGTGGGTGATCTCAAGGTCAGAGATCAAGACCAGCCTGGCCAGCACGGTGAAACCCCATTTCTACTAAAAATACAAAACTTAGCTGGGCATGGTGGTGTGCACCTATAGTCCCAGCTACTAAGGAGGCTGAGGCTGGAGAATCACTTGAACCCAGGAGGCGGAGATTGCAGTGAGCCAAGATCGTGCCACTGCACTCCAGCCTGGTGACAGAGCAAGACGCTCTCAGAAAAAAAAAAAAAAAAAAAAAAAAGGGAAAAAATTATTGCAACTTGGATAGTCCCTCTAGAACTTCACCGTGACAGAGGACAGACGTGCTCATTTTACTATACAAATAATCCGGCAAGTATGTAAAATCTGGCTCATTCTCCAATGTTTCCATTGTGCCTGTCACCCTCCAGTCATCTGGGACAGGGAAATGCATAAACAGAATCGCCAAAACTCAACTAGCAAAATTAACCAAGGTTTTAGAAATTCCTTTGGCCAAAAGCTCTTGCATTGGCTTTGCTTAACCTAAGATCGACCCCTTCTGGTAAACGTCAGTTGTCTCCATTTGAAATTATCACAGGCACACGTATTAAATTGTCTCTAGGAAACCGTGAATCTATGATATTAAAAGGGGATATGTTCTATTATTGCTGTAGCCTTAAAAGGCTACTTACTAACTAAAAACTGTAAGTTAGTAAAAGACTCTTTCCACACGGAGCTTCCAGGAAACAAAAAACTCAGGGGCCATGGAATTCAACCAGGAAATCTTGTTGATTGGAAATACTACCTTTTAAAATGCTATTTTTTTTTTTTTTGAGACGGAATCTTGGTCTGTCCCCCAGGCTGGAGTGCAATGGCACGATCTCAGCTCACTGTAACCTCCACCTCCTGGGTTCAAGTGATTCTCACACCTCAGCCTTCTGAGTAGATGGGAATACAGGCATGTACCACCATGCACAGCTAATTTTTGTATTTTTAGTACAGACGGGGTTTCACCACGTTGACCAGGCTGATCTCAAACTCCTGACCTCAGGAGTTTGTGATCCACCTGACTCGGCTTCCTAAAGTGCTGAGATTACAGGTTTGAACCACTGTGCCAGCCAGTAATTTTTTTTTTTAAAGCAGGGCCAGGCTCGGTGGCTCATGCTTGTAATCCCAGCACTTTGGGAGGCCAAGGCAGGTGGATCGCAAGGTCAGAAGATCGAGACCATCCTGGCTAACATGGTGAAACCCTGTCTCTATTAAAAATACAAAATATTAGCTGGGCGTTGTGGCACACACCTGTAGTCCCAGCTACTTGGGAGACTGAGGCAGGAGAATTGCTTGAACCCGGGAGGTGGAGGGTGCAGTGAGCTGAGATCGCACCATTGCACTCCAGCCTGGCGGACAGAGTGAGACTCCGTCTCAAAAATAAATAAATGAATAAAGTAAATTTTTAAAAAGCTCATCATTACTGGTCATTAAGAGAAATGCAAATCAAAGCCACATTGGGATACCATCTCATACCAGTTAGAATGGCTATCATTAAAAAATCTGGAGACAGCAGATGCTGGAGAGGATGTGGAGAAATAGGAACACTTTTACACGGTTGGTGGGAGTGTAAATTAGTTCAACCATTGTGGAAGACAATGTGGCAATTCCTCAAGGATCTAGAACCAGAAATACCATTTGACCCAGCAATCCCATTATTGGGTATATACTCAAAGGATTATAAAACATTCAATTATGAAGACACATGCACACGTATGTTCATTGTGGCATGGTTTACAATAGCAAAGACTTGGAACCAATCCAAACGCCCATTGATGATAGACTGGACAAGGAAAATGTGGCATATATACATGATGGAATACTATGCAGCCCTAAAAAAGGATGAGTTCATGTTATTTGTAGGGACATGGATGAAGCTGGAAACCATCATTTTCAGCAAACTGACATTAAGAACAGAAAACCAAACACTGCATATTCTCATTCATAGGTGGGAGTTGAACAATGAGAACACATGGACACAGGGAGGGGAGCATCACACACTGGGGCTTGTCGGGGGTGGGGGAGGTAGGGGAGGGATAGCAGGGGGTGGAGGGATTGAGGAGGGGTAACAGGAGACTTGCCTAATATAGATGACGGAGGAATGGATGCAGCAAACCACCATGGCACGTGCATACCTATGTAACAAACCTGCATATTCTGCACATGTACCCCAGAACTTAAAGTACAATTAAAAATAAAAAAGAAGTAGTCTCACTCTGTCACCCAGGGTAGAATTAAATGGCACGATCTTTGCTCACTGCAACCTCCATCTCCTGGGCTTAGGCAATTCTCCTGCCTCAGCCTCTTGAGTAGCTGGGATTACAGGCAGCCACCAGCACACCTGGCTAAGTTTTATATTTTTAGTAGAAACAGGGTTTCACCATGTTGGCCAGGCTGGTCTCGAATTTCTGACCTCAAGTGATCTGCCAGCCTCAGCCTCCCAAATTGCTGGGATTACAGGCGTGAGCCACTACGCCTGGCCCTTTTTAGTAATATTTTATAGGAGGCCGAGGCAGGCACATCACTTGCGGTAAGGAGTTCAAGAGTAGCCCAGCCAACATGGTGAAACCCTGTCTCCACTAAAAATACAAAAAGAAAAAAGAAAAAAATTAGCCAGGCGTGGTGGTGCACACCTGTAATCCCAGCTACTCCGGAAGCTGAGTTGTTGGGAGAATTGCTTGAACCTGGGAGGTGGCAGCTGCAGTGAGCAGAGATTGAACCACTGCACTACAGCCTGGGCAACAGAGCCAGACTCCATCTCAAAACAAACAAAACAAAACTTTAAAAGCAAAGGAGCAAAGGACATAGGGACATAGGAAGGCTTTTCAGAAAAAAATAACGGTTCATTAGCTTTATTGGTGGTACTGTCCCAAATGAGAGATAAGAAACTCAATTTCAGTATAGTATAACACAAATTTGGGATGGTTTTATCTGGCTTATCCCCTATTTGTTCAGCTTAGTCAGCTTTCCTCTAAATGTTGAGAACAAAAGAATCACACCAAGGATACACAGCCCAGTAGCACAAGGGCTATGGGATGGATACCTAATGGACAGTGCATCCAAACCATTACAATCCAAACACAGTGTTGATTGACATGCCACTGAAGGGGCACGGGTATTTACTGGCTAGCTCCAAATTGGACATCTTGGCTATGTGGCATCAAGCTATGGCCATGGTTACTCCCAGGGTGGTTAGAGTTAGAGCAGTGTTCTTTGCATTACTCCTGGGCACAGGATTGAATAATTTACAATCTCGTAAATTACAAAGCCCGCAAATCTTCCTCATTTATAATCTTACTGGTTTTGTTCTGCATTTCATTGGTATGATCATTTAGCTTCCACCTTTCTGCCATGACAGGGTATCGATGAGGTCCTTTGGCATGTAAAGGCCCTAACCAATTACACAAAAAAGACACAAAATGATAGTTGCATGATTATCTTGTAATTAAACAGTAAAGTTTCTCTTATGAGAAAGGCTGCATTGTCCAGGTGCAGTGGCTCACGCCCATAATCCTGAAACAGGAGCCACAAAGAAATTATTTAGATAGTAAGGGCAACAGAGTCCTTGCTGGAATTTCCCTTTTAACAAAAAGCAGCCCCCAAATTACTTCTTTTCTAACAAAGAGCAGCCTGAAAAATCAAGCTGCAGACCTAGATAAGCAAGCTGGAAGCTTGCACGGGTGAATGCCGGCAGCCGTGCCAATAGAAAAGGGCTACCTGGAGGCCAGGTATGTTCAAAATGGAGGCCCAATCTTTCCTTTTCTTTGTCACCACGTGATAGTAAAAAGGCAGGCAACATGGCACCCACCGGATACAGAACTTTTCTGCATAATAAAAGATTAGGGTGGGGTTGCCAGCTTCCTCTCACACTATGCAAATGACACACCTAGTCCTAACCAGTTATTTGTGTGCTATGCAAATAGAACAACGGTCTGGCCAATCTTTTGTGTCCTATGTAAATCAGACACTGCCTCCTCAAGCCCATCTATAAAACCTTCTGCATTGCACTGCAGCAGCAGAGACCAATTCGGATTCCCTCTCTCTGCAGAAGAGAGAGCTGTTCTCCTTTTCGACTATTAAACCTCCACTCTTAACCTCACTTCTTGTTTTCGCATTCTAGTTTTCTGTGGCCATGGGACAACAAGCCTCTGATATGACCCCAGCGAAACGACACCACTTCAATTCCAGCACTTTGGGAGACTGAGGTGGGTGAGTCACTTGAGGCCAGGAGTTCCAGACCAGCCTGGCCAACATGGCGAAACACTGTCTCTACTAAAAATACAAAAATTAACTGGATGTGGTGGTGTGTGCCTTCCAGCTACTCAGGAGGCTATGGGAGGAGAGTTGCTTGAGCCTGGGAGGTGGAGGTTGCAGTGAGTTGAGATTGAGACACCGCATTCCAGCCTGCGAGAGAGACAGGGTTTCACTACTTTGGCCAGGCTGGTCTCAAGCTCCTGACTTCAGGTGATCTGCACACCTCAGCCTCCCAAAGTGCTGGGATTACAGGCATGAGCCGCCGTGCCCAGCCAATTAATAAAAAGAAAGGTTGCATTACAGCACCATATGGCTTTAGACATAGTCACTGGTATCCCCTCTGATGACACTGGGGGAAACCATGTTGTCATAAAGACAAGAGTTGTGTCTCTTTCCCGGAAGAATCAGATAACATCACTAAATTAGGGGCTGATATGAAATCCTAAGTAACTACCCTTCAGATCCTACACACACTCTAAATGGCTGCCTACTAAGAAGCAGGTTTGGATCTTGGGGAACTTTGCCTTGGAAGCTGTTATGCATTCTCGGAATTATAAGCATTTGTTGTATTTTGTCCTGTTTTTGTCTTTACTGCTGCTGTGGCATTTGTTTGCAATGGAGTCAACATACAACTGAAAAAACTAAAATAATGGTTGCTCAAAGAATGCATTAATTGAAGATGCAACTGTGTAGCCTGACACAGGTCACAAAATCACTTCATGTTGCTTTAAATTCAGCCTATACCCAACAGTTTCTTTTTTTTTTTTTTTTTTTTTTTTTTTTTTGCAGGGGTGGATGGAGTCTCACTCTGTCTCCCAGGCTGGAGTGCAGTACTGTAATCTCAATTTGAAGCAGTAGCGGCCATGGGAAACAGAACACTGAACTGTGAAGGAAGGGGTGATTTATTCGGCCAGGAGCAAGGTGGCATAGCTGTCCAATAGCCAAGCTCGAGCTCACAGAGAAAGTCCCTGCCCTTTTAAAAGTTCACAACTCTAGAATTTACATGTGAAAGGGTCTTGGGCCATGGAGTAAGGTAGGGTACAGTGACTTAGGTGGGGGTTTGATTGTGTTTAAGTAAAAATGATGCCTGCAGGAAAGATTCCTCCATACCATGCCTGTGATCTATAGGAGGGCAATTAAAGGTGACACGCAGTCTGTCCGCCTTTACTTCTCTTACTGAAATACAATGTGGAAGTCAAGGGAGAGGTGGTCTTAGATGCTTAAGGGTGATTAAGGGTCTCCTTCCTCAGGCTCACTGCAACCTTTGCCTCCCTGGTTCCAGTGATTCTCCTGCCTCGGGCTCCCAAGTAGATGGGATTACAGTCTCATGCCACCATGCCCAGTTAATCTTTGTATTTTTAGTAGAGACAAAGTTTCACCATATTGGTCAGGCTGGTCTCAAACTCCTGACCTCAGGTGATCCACCTGCCTTAGCCTCCCACAGTTCTGGGATTACAGGTTTGAGCTACCCCACCTGGCCACACCAACAGTTTTGTAGCCTGACAAATTCCTCCTGCCATGGGATATGACACTCTAGGAATCAGCCCACCTAGCAACACAGGACTAAACTCTTAAACTTAAAAGGAACCAAAACTGAGTTCATCCATGAAAGATTGATGAAAAGGGGGAAATGTGAAATTAAATAACTCAAACTTAAAGCTGTTGGGATATTTTTTTTTCTTTTTTGTTGAGACAGAGTTTTGCTCTGTCGCCCAGGCTGGAGTGCAGTGATGTGATCTTGGCCCACTGCAACTTCCGCCTCCTGAGTTCAAGGGGTTCTCTTGCCTCAGCCTTCTGAGTAGCTGGGACTACAGAAGTGTGCCACCATGCCTGGCTAATTTTTTGTATTTTTAGTAGTAGAGACCGGCTTTCACACTGTTAGCCAGGATGGTCTTGATCTCCTGACCTCGTGATCCGCCCATCTCAGCCTCTCAAAGTGTTGGGATTACAGGCGTGAGCCACCGCCCCTGGCCAAACTGTTGAATCTTTAAATTATTCTGAGCCTGGAGAGGAATGTGGCTATGCAGCCTGAGTCATGAAGCTTGCAACCGTAACTTCTGCCTTTTTTTTTCCTGTAAATAATTAGGAAGATTAAATATCACCAGAGATAAGACCCTCTCAGATCACTACTCCTTACAGAGTAATCAAGTAATTTGCCTTGGAATGTAACAATCCATAACCAATCAAATCACTGTAAAGCATGCACTGGTCTTAACGAGGAAAACGTAATCTGCTAAAATTTCTGTCTCTGCATGTATTAGTGAAACATTAACTTCTCCACTTTGGAATGATGATGCTGTTAGTTTAGAGTCAGTGTTTCTGGGTGGTCATCCTCAAGCTTTGCATTAGAATAAATTCTGTTCTTAATCATATTCTCTGAATCTCATTATTTAAGGGTGACAACACCCAATCGCCTTTCTTAGCTGTTCAAGGATGTGTCCAAGCATTCACAAATGTGCACATGCACACACACACATACACACTCTCTCTCATACACATATAAAATAACTCAATTAAGGCCGGTCACAGTGGCTCACACCTGTAATCCCAGCATTTTGGGAGGCCAAGGCAGGTGGATCATGAGATCAAGAGTTCAAGACCAGCCTGACCAACATGGTGAAACCCCATTTCTACTAAAACTGCAAAACTAGTCAGGCGTGGTGGCACGAACATGTAGTCCCAGTTACTTGGGAGGTTGAGGCAGGAGAATCACTTGAACCTGGGAGGTGGAGGTTGCAGTGAGCCAAGATGGCACCACTGCACTCCAGCCTGGGTGACAGAGTGAGATTCTGTCTAAAAAGGAAAAAAAAAAAAGGAGGATATTGGGATTTTGGAATACCTGGAATTGAAGAAACAAGAAGATCCAATAGAGGCAAAAGGAATTTCCAGAGTGATGTGAAATGGAAGTTCCAGTATAGCAATTAAGCAACAGGGCCATGGTGGAACCATCCAGATTGGAATAGGAATGGAGGGACACTAGGAAGAGATTGGAACTGAAGCAGAGCAGGCAGTGATGTAATTCTTCAATTAACTGACATGTTTAGTAAAAATTTAATTGAGAGTCATTTTACAGGGCTGTTGAGGGTGTGGAAATAGTTAGATGTCCAAAGAAAATTAAGAAACTCGTCTTAAAATGAGGCAATCATTAACTCTAGAAAAAAACAAGTTGCATAAGAAAGGATATTTAATCATGCTACTAGGCTCAAAAATAAAGTACATGCTACATATGCATAGTCAAAATTATAAAAACACTATAAAAATTTTACAGACATTTGAGATTTTGGCCAGGTGCAATGGCTCATGTCTGTAATCCCAGCACTTCGGGAGGCTGAGGCAGGTAGATCACCTGAGGTCAGAAGTTTGAGACCAGCCAGAGCATCATGGCAAAACCCTGTCTTAACTAAAAATACAAAAATTAGCTGGGCATGGTGGCACATGTCTGTAATCCCAGCTACTCAGGAGGCTGAAGCACAAGAATTGCTTGAACCTGGGAGGCAGAGGTTGCAGTGAGCTGAGATTGTGCCACTGCACCCCAGTCTGGGCAACAGAGGAAGACTCTGTCTCAAAAAATAAATAAAATAAAAATACATAAATAGATATTTGAGATTTTATTTTATTTTTCGAGAAAGTGGTAAAACAAAAAGAAAAGATATAAGTAAGCTAACACCCTTATTACTCCTAACTGGAAATCAATGGATATGTCTACTGAGATTTACCAAGAAACAGCAGTATGTACATATTACTAAGAAATAAAAAAGTAAAATCAGTGAAAACAACTTAAAAAATTGAAATTAGTTATTTGGTGAATTGTGGCAATAGGATAATGAAGAGAAGGATCTATTTTATAAAAATCAAGTTAGTAATCTTCGATCCTTTTTTTTTTTTTTTTTTGAGACAGAGTCTCACTGTGTCACCAAGGTTGGAGTGCAGTGGTGTGATCTTGGCTCACTGCAACCTCCGCCTCTTAGGTTCAAATGATTCTCCTGCCCCAGCCTCCCAAGTAGCTGGGATTACAGGCACACACCACCACGCCCGGCTAATTTTTGTAGTTTTAGTAGAGATGAGTTTACCCATGTTGGTCAGGCTGGTCTCAAACTCCTCACCTCAGGTGATCTGCCCACCTTGGCCTCCCAAAGTGCTGGGGTCACAGGTGTGAGCCACCTCACTGGCCAATCTTTGATCTTTCATACTATTCAAGTATAGCACTTTGATAAAAAAGGAAAAAAAGTAATAATTATAGTTATTTTATATAAAATAAAACTTTATAGTTGAAATTATACTATATAACAAAATCAGAATTTTGAAGTTTAGTATTAATGTTCAGTTTAAAATATGTAAAATTTTATTTAATCGTATGAGTTATTACCACAAAGAAGACATGATTTGCAAAAGCCATTTTTCACTTTGTAATATGCTTTGTAAAATTGGAGTTTTTAAGTTGTGATAATTAATTCATGAAGGGTTAAGGATTTTTTTTCTGCTTTTTGAGGTTTATTAATATTTAAAGCCTGGATATGTATTTGAAGCATAAAGAACTTTATCAAATTAAAGAGTGACAAATCATTCCCCTTTGAAGAAAAATGTTACAATTTGCATTCAAATTCCTTCCTTATCTTTTTTAAAGAGGAAAGACAGACTGGGTGCGGTGGCTTATGTCTGTAATCCTAGCCCTTTGGGAGGCTGAGGTTGGTAGATCACAAGGTCAGGAGTTCAAGACCAGCCGGACCAACATGGTGAAACCCTGTCTATACTAAAAATACAAACATTAGCTGGGTGTGGTGGCTTCCACCTGTAATCCCAGCTACTCAGGAGGCAGAGGTTGCAGTGAACTGAGATCACACCATTGCACTCCAGCCTGGGTGACATACCCAGATCCCATCTCAAAACAAAAAAAAAAAGAGGAAAGACAGCATTAATTTTATGTCTCATTATACTTACCATGCAAGAGTTTGCAAATGGAAATTATATTGAAATGATAAATATAATTGTTTATGCTTTTCCTGGATTAAACATATATGCACACGCCCATACACACACACACACACACATTTTTTTTTTAGATAGAGCCTTGATCTGGTGCCCAGGCTGGAGTCAAGTGGCACGACTTTGGCTCACTGCAACCTCCACCTCCCAGGTTCAATCGATTCTTGTGCCTCAGCCTCCCGAGAAGCTGGCATTACAGGCATCACACCTGACTAAGTTTTGTATTTTTAGTAGAGATGGGGTTTCTCCACATTGTCGAGGCTGGCCTTGAACTCCTGACCTCAGATGGTCTGCCTGCCTCACCCTCCCAAAGTGCTGGGATTACAGGTGTGAGCTACCCCACCTGCCCACGCACCCATATTTAAATGATAAGAAATCAGCAACAGTTATTGTACCCATCTGCAGTCGGAGCCTGATGATGGGACAGCCTTCTTTTCCTTTTTCCTTTTCCTTTTTTTTCTCTTTTCCCTTCCCTTCCCTTCCCTTTTTTCCTTTCTCTTCTCTCCTCTCTTTTCCTCCTATTTACTTTGTTCCCAGTATCATCTGGGTGCTGGGAATATAAACAAGGATAAAGTATCACCTTTTCTCTACAGAAATTATAATCTGGTGCCACTGTACACAACTAAATAGAAAACAATATGAACACGGCGAGAACAAATTACTATGAAGAAATCAAAATTTACAAGTTGTCTGGGGACAGAGTACATTGTGTTGGGGCTCAGAACATAACACCCCAAATATGACTGTAAGAGATGAGAATACGCTACCCCAAAACATGTCCATTTGGCATGTTGCTTATTTTGAGTTGGTTATTTTGAGAAACTGCAGACACAGGAGTATTTCTGAAAAGTTACCCTTTAAAAAAGAAATTTACATCTTTAAAGGCAGTCTCCACTTGTAAGGGTATCTCTCTCTCTGCACCAGGAAAAAAGAGAGAGTAAATCAGTAGAGACTCATAACCAATGGAGAAGGCTTAAATTTAAATCTGCACAAAAAAACCTTACCTTTGTTTTACGGTGTTTTCCAGACCTTTCTTTTTACCCTTCTTTTTTTCACAGAATGATGATATTTAAGCCTGAAGTGTAAATGCTTCTTTTGAGAACCACTCTAAATATTTACACACTTCTCAGAGTTTTCTCCCAAATATACATGAGGTATATATGGTAAGAAAGCGTTTGTTTTCCTCATGTTCATCTTCCTTTTGTTATAGGTAGTCCTGATTAAGAACTATTAAGGGAGGCCGGATACGGTGGCTCACATCTGAAATCCCAGCTCTTTCGGAGGCTGAAGTTGGCAGATCACCTGAGGGCAGGAGCTCAAGACCAGCTGACCAACATAAAGAAATCCCATCTCTACCAAGATACAAAATTAGCCAGGTGTGGTGGCACATGCCTGTAATCCCAGCTACTTGGGAGGCTGAGGCAGGAGAATTGCTTGAACCTGGAGGCAGAGGGTGCAGTGAGCCGAGATCCTGCCATTGCACTCCAGCCTAGGCAACAAGAGCAAAACTTCATCTGAAAAGAACTATTAAGGGTAGAGAGGAAATTATTTTTCCATCCCTACAGCTGGGAAGAAGTGTGAAGAGGACATTTTTTCACTTTGACTCGGAGGGTGTGACAGGCAACAGAAGAGAGCTTGATGCCCTGTGGCAGAGGGGCATGAAGAGTCCAAGGGCACAAGCGGGTCCCCTGCAAGCCCCCTGCATCCAGAGAGGTGTATGACTTCTGGTCCACGGTTGCCCTGACCACACTCTCCTCCAAGATCACTCACAGACACTGGGAGGTGAATAATAAGCGTGAGGGTGTTGGGTTAGAACTGGAAACACCTGGGTGGGGGTCGGGGTGGACTCCGTGTAATGAGGAATGGCTGTTCATTTCTAGCACAAAGGAGAATGCATCGCAAGCACATTTAAAGAAACGAGTGCTCTATGAATAGTGCTAAATGAAAAATTCTTGGACAAAGGATTTTCTTCAACTTCCAGATTATTCAGAAACAAATTCCTATGTGCTATTGGACGTGAGATGTTCTTTCGTTCAACAGTTATTTATCAGGTGCTGGCTATGGGATGTTGTCAGTATTCAAGGCACTGGCAGCCAAAAAAGTTCTTACCCTTGGTTCATATTCCAGTGACTCCTATTCATTTTTAGTTCATCTTTCTGGATAATAATAATAATAAAAAAAACCAATTGTCAGAAACTAACTTAAAGATTTGTAAAAAAAAAAAAAAAAAAATATTTGTCAAGACTAATTTAAGTGACTGACCAACAATAGTCAAAAAACTTCGATGCAAACAAATGTAATGGGATTTTTTTTTTTAACATTCTTCTTCTTTTCGTTTTTGTTTGCTTGTTTTTTTTGAGTCGGAGTCTTGCTCTGCTGCCCAGGCTAGAGTGCAGTGGCAAGATCTCGACTCGCTGCGACCTCCGCCTCCTGGGTTCAAGCGATTCTTCTGCCTCAGCCTTCCAAGCAGCTGGGACTACAGGCGGGCGCCACCATGCAGGGCAATTTTTGTATTTTTAGTAGAGAACTGGGTTTCATCATATTGGCCAGGCTGGTCTTGAGCTCCTGATCTTGTCATCAGCCCTCCTCGGCCTCCGCCCGCCTCGGCCTCCCAAAGTTCTGGGATTACAGGCGTGAGCCACCGCGCCTGACAACATTTCTTCTTAGAAAATTGCATCATTGCCTTTATAGTAGAATATTAATGTCACAAAACTGAAAAGCGCTCTTTTGATAAATCTGATAGTCTAGTGCCACCTTGTGTCCAAACTATTTAATTACGCTATTTAATAAAGAACATATACTTTTTTTTTTCTGGTATGATTGCATTTATGGAATGTCCAGACAGGCAAATCCATAGAAACAGAAAGCAGAACAGTGCTTTACTCTTTTAAATTTGAAATTCCCTAATTACAATAAGATATTTCCCACAATTAAAAATTAAAAATTTAGCTGGGTGTGGTGACTCACGCTTCTAATCCCAGCACTTTGGGAGACCAAGGTGGGCAGATCATGAGTTCAGGAGATCGAGACCATCCTGGCCAACATGGTGAAACTCTGTCTCTATTAAAAATATAAAAATTAGCCAGGAGTAGTAGCAGGCACCTGTAATCCCAGCTACTCAGGAGAATCGCTTGAACCTGGGAGGTGGAGCATGCAATGAGCCGAGATCGCCCCACTACATTCCTGCCTGGTGATAGAGTGAGACTCCATCATAAAAAAAAAAATTAAAAATTAAAATATATTAGCCAGGTGTGGTGGCACGTACCTGTTAATGAAGAAAGATTCTGTATAAATTTCCTACTGCTGCTGTAAAAAATTACCACAAACTTGGTGGTTTAATGCAATACAAGTTTATTATTTTATAATCCTGGGGTCATATGTTCAAAATGGGTCTCTAAAATCAAGGTGTCAGCAGAGCTCTGTTCCTCTGAAAGGCCCTAGAGGAGGAGCCATTACTTTCCCCTTTCTACCATCTAGAGGCTGCCCGAATTCTTTGGCTGGCAGTCCCCGGCGTCTTCAGAGCCAGTGATGCTGCTGAGTCTTTCCCATGATGCAGCCCCCTCACACTACCTCTGGGCCCACCTAGGTGATCCAGGCTAGTCTCCCCATCTCAAACTCAGTGGATTTATTTCTTTTAGTAGAGATGGGGGCTTGCTGTATTGCCCAGGTTAGTCTCCAACTCCCAAGCTCAAGCAATCCTCCTGCCTTGGCCTCCCAAAGTACTGGGATTACAAGGATGAGCCATAGCACCTGGCCGTCAATGGATTTCTTAGTTGCACCTGCAAACTGAATGTCCCCTTGCCTAGTCACAGGTTTTGGAGATTTGGATGAGGACCTCTTTCAGAGAAAAGACATTATTTTCCCTATCACAGAGTCCATTGGTTTTTTTTCTGGAGGCAAATATGCTACTTTTTATGTTTCCATTAAATGGGAAAGACATTCTCTATCCCTATTTGTAACCTGGAATCGATGAACAGGAGAGAAACATCACTTCTGCCAATGCCTGTAAAATTAACCAAGGGTTTAAAAAGCCCCACAGTGAATTTTTATTTATGCTTTCTTCACTAAGCTTAGCTAGAGAAACCCAAAGTAAATGTTAAAAATGTTAAATTAATCTTTTTTTTTTTTGAGACGGAATTTTGCTCTGTTGCTGGGCAGCAGTGCAGCGGGGTGATCTCAGCTCACTGCATCCTCCACCTCCTGGGTTTAAGCGATGCTCCTGCCTCAGCCTCCTGAGTAGCTGGGACTACAGGCGCTGGCCACCATGCCCAGCTAATTTTTGTACCTTTAGTGGAAACGGGGTTTCTCCATGTTGGTCAGGCTGGTCTCAAACTCCTGACCTTGTGATCTGCCCACCTCGGCCTCCCAAAGTGTTGGGATTACAGGCGTGAGCCACCATCCCTGGCCAAATTCACCTTAAAATTAATTCAAGTTGACAAAGACAGGTGTAAGCCCAAATATTGCTTGATAGTACACAAAATATACAAGTAGAAGGTTTTGTTTGTTTGTTTACTGGGAAAAATGGTTTTATCCGCAAACTCATTAGAATTAAACTCATGAAAATGGAAAACTAGAGACCTCTGACAGGGATAAAGGAGGAGAAAAGAGGAACCTGCACCTCTTTATCACAGTAGCAGGTGAACACCCTGTGTATATTGGTCATTGGCCAGCAAGGCACGAGTGGCCTCCACACCCAGAGATTTTAATGGGTTGCTCCTGAAGTGGTCTTCAGGATGAGGATGATAAATACGGTCCTTCTCTTTTCTGTGAATGTAGGCAGTATGTGCTCATCTAACCTCAGTGGAAAATCAGCAAGAAAAAATGAGTTTTCAATAGTGCTGCCCTGCCTTTTCTAGAATGTCATATATAAGCTTCTATGGTAAGGGGACATCAGTATTATCTAGGTAGGATAAGAAAAAAGAGAATTGAATTATTCCAAATAATTGAATCATTTTAGAATATTCAACCATTAATAATTGAGTATTCCTAGATGGAGTTTTGCTCTTGTTGCCCAGGCTGGGAGTGCAGTGGCGCAATCTCCGCTCACTGCAACCTCTGCCTCTCAGGTTAAAGTGATTCTCCTGCCCCAGCCTCTCAAGTAGCTGCAATTACAGGCATGTGCCGCCATGCCCAGCTAATTTTTTGTATTTTTAGTAGAGACGGGGTTTCTCCATGTTGGTCAGGCTGGTCTTGAACTCTCGACCTCAAGTGATCCACCAACCTTAGTCTCCCAAAGTGCTGGGATTACAGGCATGAGCCACTGTGCCCAACTGAGTATTCAATTATTTCTTTTATTAAAATGCTTTAGCAACTGTGAATAGTACTGCTAATAGTAAAGGAAGTCTTTCCAGGGCCTATGTAAGGCTTCTGTCAAGCTTCATGAAAATATTAAAATGCCTCCAAGAACCTCCTTAATTAAAGTTACATATTAATTAAAATTTAATAATTTAATCAATAAATTGAATAATTATAAAAATAATTATTAAAATTTAATAGTCTAATTAAATATTGAATACTTAAAATTATTAAAGCATTTTAATAAATAGTCATTAAATTGCTAGCATAAGTCTTGGCACTATGTGTTACACAGTTTTCATTGTAGAGATTTTACATGTCTTTTTACCGTGTTCCTAAGTATTTTGTAAATTTTAATGCTTTTAAAAATAGTAATGCCTAGCTGGCCCTTTGGAAAATTTAAAAAAGAAAAGACAAAAATGGTAATGGTTTTATTTCTTCCTTTCCAATATGTATGACGTTATTTTTCTTGCCTTTTTACACTGGCAAGACCTCCAAGGAAACATTGAATAACAGTGGGGAAAGTGAACATTCTTGTTTTGTTCACAATGACAAGGGAAAGGTAGTCGGTGTTTCACCGTTAAGTATGCTACTGCCTTCAAGTTTTTCCTAGATGACTTCTATCAAGAAGTTCCCTTCGGGGACTCTAAAATGGCAGAGCAGCTTTCTCCAGGAAAAACGGCGGATCAGGTGTGCACCTTTCTTTTCAAAAAGCCTGGGCGGAAAGGGGCTGCTGGACGCAGAAAGCGCCCGGCCTGCGACCCAGAGCCTGGAGAAAGCAGCAGCAGTAGCTACGAAGGCTGCACTGTGTGTGATTCGACCGGAAAAGAAGCGGACGACCCACAATCCAATGATACAGAAGACCCGTGACAGTGGTAGACAGAAGGCGGCTTACGGCAACTTGAGCAGCGAGGAGGAGGTGGAAAATGAGCCCGAGTCTCGGCGTGGTTTATAAATCCACCCGCTCGGCGAAACCCGTGGGACCAGAGGATATGGGGGCAACAGCTGTTTATGAGCGGGACACAGAGAAAGAGCGCGATGCACAAGCCATCTTTGAGCGCAGCCAGAAGATCCAGGAGGAGCTGAGGGGCAAGGAGGATGACAAGATCTATCGGGGAATCAACAATTATCAGAAATACATGAAGCCCAAGGATACGTCTATGGGCAAAGCCTCTTCCGGGATGGTGAGGAAGGGCCCCATCCGAGCGCCCGAGCATCTACGTGCCACCGTGCGCTGGGATTACCAGCCCGACATCTGTAAGGACTACAAAGAGACTGGCTTCTGCGGCTTCGGAGACAGCTGCAAATTCCTCCATGACCGTTCAGATTACAAGCATGGGTGGCAGATCGAACGTGAGCTTGATGAGGGTCGCTATGGTGTCTATGAGGATGAAAACTATGCAGTGGGAAGCGATGATGAGGAAATACCATTCAAATGTTTCATCTGTCGCCAGAGCTTCCAAAACCCAGTTGTCACCAAGTGCAGGCATTATTTCTGCGAGAGATGTGCACTGCAGCATTTCCGCACCACCCCGCGCTGCTTTGTCTGTGACCAGCAGACCTACGGCGTCTTCAATCCAGCGAAAGAATTGATTGCTAAACTAGAGAAGCATCGTGCTACAGGAGAGGGTGGTGCTTCCGACTTCCCAGAAGACCCCGATGAGGATCCAATTCCCATCACTTAGGCTTCCCATAATTCTTAAATTTAAAAAATAAATATTTTGTTCTTTTGGAAGTCTTAAAAAAAAAAAAAAAAAAAGAAGTTCCCTTCTAGTCTTAGTTTACTAAGAGATTTTCGCTTTTAAATCATGATGGCTATTACTGAATTTTGTCACAGACATTTTGTTGCATTTATTGAGACGATCATATGGTTTTTCTCCTTTATTCTGTTAGTGTGACAAATAGCAACAATTGATTTCCAAGTGTTAAAGCAACTTTGCATCCTTAAAATAAGCCCCACTTAGTCATAATGTATTATCATTCCTTTCTATGTACTCCTCCTTTCAACACCCTATTTCCTCCTCCCTCCTCCCTCCCTCCTTCCCTTCTTTCCTTCTTTTGTGTTTTCAAACAGGGCCTCACTCTATTGCCCGGGCTGGAGTGCAGTGACGTGATCACTACCACCTCGGCCTCCCAAAGTGCTGGGATTACAGGTGTGAGCCACTACATCCAGCCAGGAAACTATTTTCTAAAGGAGTTGTGGCCAGGAGCAGTGATTTATGGCTGTAAGGAGGCTGAGGCAGGAGAATCACTTGAACCCGGGAGGTGGAGGTTGCAGTGAGCCAAGATTGCGCCACTGCACTCCAGCCTGGTGATAGACAAGACTTGGTTTTAAAAAAAAAAGTAGTTTGTGTAAGATTAGTGTTAGTTCTTCCTTAAATGTTTGGAAGAATTCCCAAGGAAAACCATCTGGGTCTGCCGTTTTCTTTGAAGGATGGCTTTCAATTCTCAATTCAACTTCTAAAATTAATATAGAGTTATTCAGATTTTCTTTTTTTTTTTGCATCTGTTTGTAAGTTGTGTTTTTCAAGAAACTCCTTTCATCTGAGTTGTCACATTTAACGGCATAAAGTTACTGACTGCAGGCTTTGTGGTGACTTCCCCTCCTTCTGTGTGAGGATGGGAATGTGTGCTTTCCTTCTTTGCTGGAGCAGGCTGCTGAATTCTTTCTCTCTCTCTCTCTCCTTTTTTTTTTTTTTTTTTTTTGAGATGGAGTCTTGCTCTTGTTGCCCAGGCTGGAGGGCAGTGGCACAATCTCGGCTCACTGCAACCTCCGTCTCCTGGGTTCAAGCAATTCTCCTGCCCCAGCCTCCTGAGTAGCTGGGATTATAGGCACATGCCACCATGCCCAGCTAATTTTTGTATTTCTAGTAGAGACGGGGTTTTGCCATGTTGATCAGGCTGGGCTCAAACTCCTGACCTCCTGATCTGCCCGCCTTGGCCTCCCAAAGTGCTGGGATTACAGGCGTGAGCCACTGTGCCCGGCCAGGGTGCCACATTCTCAGTCTCCCATGCCAGTGTCCTTTTCCAAGGCAGGGCGAAAAGGATGATCTTCTTCCAGCTATAGAGAGGCTAGCACCCTCTTCCCCTTTCTTCTATTTCTCATCATCCACAAACCCCTACACACTCATAGATAAGACGGACACTGTCTGGAAGATCCCTCATTTTCCCCATGATAGGTTCCCCAAAATGTTTTTGGGACACAAGAATGTATAGATTTGGGGGATGTGGACAAAACAGACAAATACCAACTCATAATGACTATTACTATGATTATACATACGCACTTTAAATCAAATTATATTGAGTTTTTTAGTTGTGTTACTATATATAAACAGACAAATTTTTATTGTATATAAATACACACACATTTATCATTTTAGCCATTTTTAAGTGTACAATTCAGTAGCATTAAGTACATTCACAATGCCATGCAACCATCCCCACTCCCAATTTCTGGAATTTTTTTTTTTTTTTTTGAAACAGATTTTTGCTCTGTCACCCAGGCTGGAGTGCAATGGCAGGATCTCGGTTTATTGCAACCTCTGCCTCCTGAGTTCCGGTAATTCTCCTGTCTCAGCCTCCAGAGTAGCTGGGATTACAGGCGTGCTACCACACCTGGCTAATTTTTGTGTTTTTAGGAGAGACAGCATTTCACCCTGTTGGCCAGGCTGATCTCAAACTCCTGACCTCAGGTGATTCGTCCACCTCAACCTCCCAAAGTGCTGGGATTACAGGTGTAAGCCACTGCACCTGGCCCATTTCTAGAACTCTTAAATCATTCAGAACAGACATTCTATACTCATTATAATAACAACAACTTCCCATTGCCCCCTCCCTGCAGCCCCTGCTAGCCTTTATCTACTTCTGTCTCTATCAATTTGCCTACTATAGGCAAACCTCATATATACTGTATTGGTGTTTTCATGCTGCCAATAAAGACATACCTGGTTCTGGGTAATTTATAAAGGAAAGAGGTTTAATTGACTCACAGTTCCACACGGTTGGGGAGGCCTCACAATCATGGCAGAAGGCAAAGGAGGAGCAAAGACATGTCTTACATGGCAGCAGGCAAGAGAGAGAGAGTGTGCAGGGGAACACCCATTTATAAAACCATCAGATAGTGAGTAAGACTTACTCACTATCATGAGAACAGCACAGTAAAAACCCACCCCCATGATTCCATTACCTTCCATCAGGTCCCTCCCACTACGTGAGGGAATTATGGGAGCTATGCTTCAAGGTGAGATTTGGGTGGGGACACAGCCAAACCATATCACATACCTATTATAGGTACCCCATATTATAGTTACTTCATACAATATTTGTCCTTTTGTGTTTGGCTTATTTCCGTTAGCATATGCTTTTAAAGTTCATCCATGTTGTACCCTATCAGAATGTTATTCCTTTTTGTGGCTCATTTTATATATATACACACGCCACATTTTATTCATTTTTCTGTGATGGACACTTGGCTTGTTTCCACCTTTTGAATATTGTGAATAATGCTGCTATAAGCACTAGGGTACAAATATATGTTTGAGAACCTGCCTTCAGTTCTTTTGGATATATATACGTAAGAGTAGAATTGCTGGACCATATGGTAATTCCATGTTTAACTTTTTGAGAAGCTGCCAGACTTTTTTGCACAGCAGCTGTACCATTTTACATTCCCATCAGTAATTCAAGAAAATTCCACTTTCTTCATATTCTTGCCAAGACTCGTTATTTTCTGCTTTTTTGATAATAGCCATCTTAATGTGTTTGAAGTTATACCTCATTGTAGTTTTGATTTGCATTTCCCTAATGATTTATGATGCTGAGCATATTTTCATGTATTTATTGACCAGCTGTATATCTTCTTTGAAGAGATGTCTATCCAAGACATTTGCCCATTTTTGCATTGCTTTTTTGTTGTTGTCGTGTTGGAGTTATTTATATATTCTTGATACTAATCCGTTATCAGATATATCATTTGCAAATATTTTCTCCCATTCTATGGGTTCTCTTTCCAGTGTCTTGATTGTGTATGTGTCAACTTGACTGGGTCACAGGGTGTCCAGATAGTTCTTGGTATGTCTGTGAGGGTGTTTCTGAAAGAGATTAGCAATTGAATGGACAGACTGAGTAAAACAGAATGCTCTGCCCAGTGTAAGTGGGCATAATCTAATCTGTTTAGGGCCTGAATAAAACAATAAAGTGGAGAAAGAGAGAATTTGCTCTCTTTGTCTGAGTGCTTGAGTTTGGATAGTGCCCTTTTCCTGATCTTGGAGTAGGACTTACACCATTGGTGCTTCTGGTTCTCAGACCATGGACTGGAACTACACCTCTGGGTCTCTGGTTTGCATAGGGTCATTGTGGAACTTCTCAGCCTCATATGAGCCAATTTCTTACAGTCTCTCTCTTTCTGCTCATGTGTGTGTGTGTTTGTGTATCTCTCTCCTATTGGTTCTGGTTTTCTGGAGACCCCTAATGCAGGTGTCCTTTGATGTACAAAAGTTTTTGGTGAAGTCAAATTTTTTCTTTATTGATCATGCTTTTGGTGTCATATTCAAGAAATTATTAGCAAACACTAATGTCATGAAGATTTTCCCCTATGTTTTCTTCTAAGAATTGTATCGTTTTAACTCTTAAGTCTTTGATCTATTTTGAGTTGATTTTTGCATGTGGTGTGTGAGGTAAGAATTCCATGTCATTTTTTCCTGTATGTATATACAGTTTTCTCAGCACAATTTGTTAAAAAAAATTCCTTCCTCATCAGATGATCTTGGCACCAACCTACATATGGTTGATTTTCATCCATTGAGCATACATGTGAGAATTTATTTCTGAGCTTTCTATTCTCTTCCTTTGGTCTGTATGTCTGTCCTCATGCTAGTACCACACTCTTATGATTACTGTAGCTTTGTAGTAAGTTTTGAAATCAGGAAGTCTCAGTCCTCCAAATTTGTTCTTCTTGTCAAGATTGTTTTGGCTATTTGTGGTCATATATTAACTTTTAAATATGATTTCCTTCCACTTACTCTTCATGATGCATTCATTCATTCATTTTTTTGAGACACAGTGTCACTCTGTCACCCAGGCTGGAGTGCAGGGGTGCGATCTCAGCTCACTGCAACCTCCACCTCCCAGGTTCAAGTGATTCTCATGCCTCAGCCTCCCAAGTAGCTGGGATCACAGGTGCGTGCCACTATGCCTGGCATATATATATATATATATATATATATATATATATATATTTTAGTAGAGACAGGATTTCACCATGTTGGCCAGTCTGGTCTCTAACTCCTGGCCTCAAGTGATCCACCCACCCCAGTCTCCCAAAGAGCTGAGATGTGCCTGACCAATGGTGCTATTTTAACCAAACATATCACATGGAATTTTAATATGGTTTATTCTGCTACAATTATTGAAGGTGGATTAGCTCCTATGAGATTGGAAGTAGGGAAATGAGGTCAGTTTGCATGGAAACTATATTGGTTCATCTGCAAAATTACCCAGCATGTAATATTTTGTGCTGTCAAGAAAGAGCAGCAGGATGCAAGCACAGGAGCACAGCTGAATCCAGCAAATATAAAGGAGTACAGTACTGAAACCGGTGCACTTTCTCTCCATGCCCTCCTTTTTCCTTTTGAAATAATTTTCCAAATTATTGCAAAAATAGTACAAAGAGTTCACATATGCCTTTCTCCCAGCTTCTTCCATTTTTAACAGTTCCACAACCATTACATCATTATCACAGCCAGAAAATAGCATTGGTACCATATGATTAACCAAACCGCAGACTTTGCATATTACCTGTTTCCTCCCTGAAAGTCCCTTGCCTGTTTCAGGATCCCATCCAGGATCCCATCTTGCTAAATCACCTGTCTCCTTCGTCTCCAATCTGTGAGAGTTCCTCAGTCTTTCCTTGTCTTTCATGACCCACTGATTACTTTGCAGAATGCCTCAATTTGGATTCATCTGATGATTAGATTGAGGTTATGCATTTTTGGTAAGATTACCCCAGAAGCGATGTTGTGTCCATGTCAGTACATAATGACATCAATGAGACTTATTACTGGTGATGTTAACCTTGATAACTTGGCTACTCTGGTTTCTCAATCAAGTTCTGCACAAAATTTCTTCTGTAATTGATAAATATCTTAGAGATACTCTGATACTGTGAAATAGCTTGTTTCTCCTCCAATATTCGTGATCAGTTTTAGCATCCATCAGAAGAATTGTGCCTATAACAATTATGGTAGAGTTTGCCTAGTAATTCTGTATTTCTATTATTCCATGTTTTTAAATTAGAATTCTTTGTAAGAAATAGATACCCTGTTTCTCCCATTTATTTGTTCAACTGCTTATTTGTATCAGTATGGACTCATGGAAATTTATTTTATTCTGAGCTAAAATCTAGTACTATTTTAATTTGGTTGCTCCAGTTGTTCCAGCTTTGTTCATTGACAGCCCTCCTTCACATTAGTTCCTATGTCTTTTCTTTCTTTCCTTCCTTCTTTCTCTCTTCTTTCTTTCTCTTTCTTTCCTTCCTCTTTCTTTCTTTCTTTCTTTCTTTCTTTCTTTCTTTCTTTCTTTCTTTCTTTCTTTCTTTCTTTCTTTCTTTCTCTCTCTCTTTCTTTCTTTCTTTCTTTCTTTCTTTCTTTCTTTCTTTTCTTTCTTCTTTCTTTCTCTCTTTTTCTTTCTCTCTCTCTCTTTCTCCCTTTCTCTTTTTTCTTTTTTTTTTCTAAGACAGAGTCTTGCTCTATTGCTCCGGCTGGAGTGCAATGGCAAAATCTCGGTTCACTACAACCTCCGTCTCCTGGGTTCAAGCAATTCTTCTGCCTCAGCCTCCTGAGTAGCTGGGATTACAGGCATGCACCACTACGCCCAGCTAATTTTTGTATTTTTAGTAGAGACGGGGTTTTTTTTTTTTTTTTTTTTTTTTTTTCGGGTGAGCACAGGGGACTTTATTGATGGTACACGACAAGGTGGGGCTCCCTAGGCCCCTCCCTCTTCAAGGGGTCTGCATGGAAACTGAGGAGGGGCAATTCAGTGTGGTGAGGGACTCAGTGTGGCAGGGACTCCCCAGCAGTGAGGGCCTCTCTTCCTCTCGTGCTCTCGCTGGGGCTGGTGGTCCAGGGGTCTTACTCCTTGGAGGCCATGTGGGACATGAGGTCCACCACCCTGTTGCTGTAGCCAAATTCATTGTCATACCAGGAAATGAGCTTGACGAAGTGGTCGTTGAGGGCAATGCCAGCCCCAGCATCGAAGGTGGAAGAATGGGTGTCGCTGTTGAAGTCAGAGGACACCACCTGGTGCTCAGTGTAGCCCAGGATGCCCTTGAGGGGGCCCTCCGACGCCTGCTTCACCACCTTCTTGATGTCATCATATTTGGCAGGTTTTTCCAGGCGGCAGGTCAGTCCACCACTGACACGTTGGCAGTGGGGACACGGAAGGCCATGCCAGTGAGCTTCCCGTTCAGCTCAGGGATGACCTTGCCCACGGCCTTGGCAGCACCAGTAGAGGCAGGGATGATGTTCTGGAGAGCCCCACGGCCATCACGCCACAGTTTCCCAGAGGGGCCATCCACGGTCTTCTGGGTGGCAGTGATGGCGTGGACCGTGGTCATGAGTCCTTCCACGATACCGAAGTTGTCATGGATGACCTTGGCCAGGGGCGCTAAGCAGTTGGTGGTGCAGGAGGCATTGCTGACGATCTTGAGGCTGTTGTCATACTTCTCATGGTTCACGCCCATCACAAACATGGGGGCATCAGCAGAGGGGGCAGATATGATGACCCTTTTGGCTCCCCCCTGCAAGTGAGCCCCAGCTTTCTCCATGGTGGTGAAGACGCCAGTGGACTCTACCACATACTCAGCGCCAGCATCGCCCCACTTGATTTTGGAGGGATCTCGCTCCTGGAAGATGGTGATGGGATTTCCATTGATGACAAGCTTCCCGTTCTCAGCCTTGACAGTGCCATGGAATTTGCCATGGGTGGAATCATACTGAAACATGTAGACCATGTAGTTGAGGTCAATGAAGGGATCATTGATGGCGACGACATCCACTTTACCAGAGTTAAAAGCAGCCCTGGTGACCAGGCGCCCAATACGACCAAATCCGTTGACTCCGACCTTCACCTTCCCCATGGTGTCTCAGGGATGTGGCTGCGCTGGCGATGGGAGACAAGATGTGGCTGTCTGTCGAACAGGCGGAGCAGAGAGCCGAGACGGGGTTTTACCATGTTGGCCAGGCTGGTCTCAAACTCCTGACCTAGTGATCCACTGGCTTCAGCCTACCAAAGTGTTGGGATTACAGGCGTGCGCCACTGCACCCAGCTGTTCTTGTCTTTTCAACATGCTTCCATCCTTTCAAACACCTCCTGATTTTCTAGTGCAACAACCTATTCCAGGCTCATTTTGCATTTTGCAAAGGAGACTTGGTTCCTTTCACAGGAGAATGGTGTTTGGAACTCAAGACCTAGGATCTAGGTATGCTCATAGCCATTGGAGTATCACTGCCTTCAGGCACTCTTAACAGAGAGCTAGGACATTTATGTATGTATGCTAACTCACACATATGCACACATCTAAATGTAAAGATGTGTGTGTATGTGTATATTTGATATATTAAAACCAGTTATTTTGGACTGTGCACAATGATTCATGCCTATAATCCCAGCACTTTAGGAGGCCGAGGTGGTGTTGATAGCTGATGTGATACCTCAGTTCTTGTCTCCTTAGTTTAAAAGGATTTAAACAAGAGACACACAGCAAAAGGAGGGCAGCACAGAGTAATGTATTGCAAAAGAAAAAGAATATTTTGAAAGTTAGGTGCAGAATAGACAGTACACCCTGAGAGAGAGGATTCACGGAGGGCTGCTCGTAAGGATAAGACAGCAAAGATTGGAACTAGGGAGACTCCTTTAAGAGAGCCTTCCACGATGATTCATAAGGAGGTGGAAAGAGGTGTTGCTAGTAAGCATGTACTGCCCGGGGCGGGGGTGGGGGTCCTCTGGGTGCACATGCGCAGTAGCTGTACATGCCTGTTCGTACGTCGCATGTCTCATTAGCATCTTAAATCTCTACCCAGGGGTGTGTTTTTTACTATTATAATGAGCAAAGGGTCAGTTTGAGGATGGGTAAAATCAAAATACGCATGCGCTCTAGCAGCAGTGTGCCTGCTGAAGATAGCTTTGTTTGAATGAGCCCAAGGCGGATGCCGAGGCTTATTGTGTTGACTGTATGGTCACCATGGTTGTTTGTCCCAAGAACATGGTCACTTCCTTGACTACCAGCTCTGCCTCGGTGGGAGGATTGCTTGAGGTCAGGAGTTTGAGACCAGCTTGGGCCACATAGCAAGGCCCCATCTCTATAAAAATAATAAATACAAAATTTAAAGATGACTGTAATACTGATCTCTCTGATTCCACCACAAAGTTCATTCAAGCCGTCTCCCTTTCTCAACTTGTAACTTTTTTTTTTTTTTTTAAGAGACGGAGTCTTGCTCTGTCACCCAGGCTGGAGTGCAGTGGTGTGATCTCGGCTTCACTGCAACCTCCACCTCCTGGGTTCTAGTAATTCTTCCAGCCTCAGCCTTCCAAGTAGCTGCGACTACAGGCGCATGCTGCTATGCCCGGCTAATTTTTTGTATTTTAGTAGAAACAGAGTTTCACCATGTTGCCCAGGCTGGTCTCGATCTCCTGAGCTCAAGCAATCCACCTGCCTCGCCTTCCTAAAGTGCTAGGATTACAGGCATGAGCCACTGTGCCTGGCCCCCTACTTGTAACTTATTTCTTTGAGAGATAATGGCTCCTATATATAATATTCATTTATTTATTCAATAGTAGTATATACACAAAGTATTTATTGAATTGCTAATTCATAGCTCTATGAGAAATTAATTTACTAACTAGGGTACGGTATTTATAAATAGTTATTTTTGCCACTAGCCTTTCAGTATCCAGGCAAAATACTGTTTTCAAAGTTCCTTAATTATTTTCTTCTCCATCCCCTCCTGAATGGTCGTTAGTCATTTGTAGTATATTTAATTTGTTCAGTCATTACTATTTGCATTCTTGTTTCGGTTCTTCTCCCATTGTGGTTGGTTTTAATTATTTATTTTTTGGATGTGTGAAACATGACTACGTTTCTAAGAGGCAAAGGTGCACACAGAGCTGTTCTCAGAGAAGCAAAACTTCCTTCCCTTCTCTAGAACTCCTTTGGAATTTCCCCTTTTTTTCCCACCCCTTTGCTACCCACATCCTGTAGGTAACCAATCTCTTTGGTTTCTTGTTTATCTTTCTGTATATCTTTTGCACAAATAAGAAATCTGTTTTCTTATACTCCCTTCTTAATTCTTTTGTTTTCTTTCCTTTTTTCTTAAAAAACATTTTTTTTAGAGATGGGGTCTTATTACATAGCTCAGGTTGGTCTCGAACTCTGGGGTTCAAGCAGTCCTCCTGCCTCAGCTCCCAAATCTCTGGGACTACAGGCGTGAGCCACTGTGCCCTGCTGCCCCACCACTTCTTTCTTACATGAAGGGTAGCATGCTTTTGTATTTTGCATTTTTTCACACCCTCTTCTTCCTGTTTGCTCAATTTGGTCACATTCTCTGTCTTGGCTGTGCAAAATACTGTTTTCACCATCTTAGTGTATTTTGTTTTTGTTATTACATCCCAGAAGCTCTGATTCCTTTCTACACCTTCTTCCATCAAGCTATTTTCAGCTTTTTTTTTAAAGGTAAGATTCTATATTTATTGTATTGTTTTTCTATTTAGAGTTTAGTGTGTTGCTTATTGCTATGCCAGTATTTCTTACGGGCTCTGCTTTTAAAAAAATTCTCATTATAAAATTGCATAGTCTTTGAGTGGCCTGCTTCAACACTTTTCCCCCACAAGCCCCGTTATTTTTAGTATGCAAGTTTGCAGAAGATAAACCTTTTATAGAAAGTTGTTTAGCAGCAGAAATGCCCGTTATCAGTACTTTCATCATCACTTTTTGAGTCTTTTAACACATTTCAAGAGGCCATCATCTTCCATTCCATCTAAATTTTCAAGAGAGTACAAATTTTTGTGTGATGATATTACTGGAAATTGTGTTCTGAGTCAAGTACTCATATATTGTTCGTTATCTACAAAACAACCACTTACTGTGTTTCTTTTCAAAGATCTCTGTAAATGGCTTATTTATAATATTTTGCAACTGCGAAGCCATCCTCTAGGAATAATTAGTAAATCTGTGTAAATTTCTTTACCTCCTTTTAATCAATTCCATCCTATAAAGCTTGCAAAATTGTTCAAACTCATGTAATTGAGGTAATTCAAACCAGGATGCTACTGCTTGATAAGCAGTGCATGATGGCCAGACTCTTTGTCCCTGGAAATCTTCAGCAGGTGCAAAAGAGGATTGACCACTAAAGAAGCTTCTCAAAGTTGGTGATGATGATACTAGTGCAGTACTTTTAAATCTTAATGTGCATACAGATTACCCGAGGGTCTTGTTGAAATGCAGACTTTGGTTCCAGTATGTTTGGGAGGGCTCGCCATTCTGCATTTCTAACCAGCGCCCAGGTGATGCTGATGCTGATGCTCCAGGTTTATGGAGCCCTCTCTGATAAGGAAGATTATAGATTTTTACTGAGAATTGAGATCAGCATTCAATAGAAAATTCTGAAATACTGGAAGTGCTCTCTGTCTGTACTGTCCAATACAGTGGCCACAGGCCACGTGTGGATACTGAGCACTTGAATTATGGCTAGTGAGACCAGGAGCTGAATTCTAAATTAAATTTAAATTAATTTGTGTATAAATGAAAATAGCCACATGCAGTTAGTGGCTATCATCCTGAACAGTGAATATCCTTTTTCAAAAAAATGTGTATATAGGCTGGGTGCCGTGGCTCACGCCTGTAACACTAGCACTTTGGGAGACGGAGGTGTGTGGATGCTTGAGCCTGGGAGTTCAAGATCAGCCTGGCAACATGGTGAAACTCTGGTTCTACAAAATACAGAAATAAAAAATTAGCCAGGGATTGGGGCATGCCCCTGCAGTCCCAGGAATCCAGGAGGCTGAGGTGGGAGGACTGCTTGAGCCTGGGGAGGTTGAGGCTGCAGATTGTGCCACTGTACTCCAGCCTGAGTGACAGAGTGAGACCCTATCTCAAAAAATAAAATAAAATAAATAAATATAATCATGTTCAGAAGCGAAGGGAACTTTCCTATCACCCTCTGAAGGTTTGATAATTTTAGTCTCTGGAATAAATTGGACAGTAGACAGATCAACAGGAGAAAAGGCGTACAGATTGATTATGTGCATATGCATGGGAGTCCCACAAACCATGAGACTCAAAGAAGGACCAGATGGCTGAAGCTTAAATAGCATTTCGGGATACAGAAAGATATAGTAGCTTGGGGTTTCCAGGGGCGGGGAGGTGCAATCAAATTATGGAAAGCTAAGGTTGAAAATGTCTGGCAAACAGAGGTTGTCTTTTTATGCAGATAGTCTTCCAGAGAGCAGTCTTTCAAAAGAAGAGATTAGGCCTGTGTTTAGACTCCTTTCCTGAGAGTTAATCTTTCCTGTTCAATGAGATTACAGGGAGGGGCTCACAATTGCCTTCCTTCTAGAGCAACTTCAGAGAAAGCTCCTCTGGCGCTTCGGGAGGCAAAGAGGGGAGAGAGGCCTTGATTTTCTTTTAGTGGAAAGCACTCAGCATACCAAAGCACCATACTTTGGGGCATCAATTTCTGAGCCCCAACACTTGTGTGTATAAGTATCTGTACAAACAAATAATATTGTTTTTGAGGTCTTTATATTTTCATAAATGTAATGCTATTGAGCACATTATTCTAAACCTTATTCTAAACTTTGGTATGTTATGTATTAATAAATATTCAGGTTGTTGTCCATTTCTTTTCTACAAACCATACAGAAAAAAAAGTTTTGGCCTGGTGCAATGGCTCATGCCTGTAATCCCAGCACTTTGGGAGGCTCAGGCAGGCGGATCACGAGGTCAAGAGATCGAGACCATCCTGGCCAACATGGTGAAACCCCGTCTCTACTTAAAAAATACAAAAATTAGCTGGGCATGGTGGTGCATGCCTGTAGTCCCAGCTACTTGGGAGGCTGAGGCAGGAGAATTGCTTGAACCTGGGAGGTGGAGGTTGCGGTAAGCCGATATCGCACCATTGCACTCCAGCCTGGCGCCTAGTGACAAAACAAGACTCTGTCTCAAAAAAAAAAGGAAAAAAATTCTTTGTGCTTGCCACCTCAAATACATGTTTATTTCCATAGGATAGATATTGAGAAATGGAATCACTGGGTCACTGAGAATAGTTACTATTTTGAGTTATTGCCAACTCACTTTTCAGAGAAGTTGAAGTAATTTATTCCAATCAGTTTCGGAAGGAGAGTACCATGTCTCCACATTATTAATTAGTATTACCAACTTTTTAATATATTTTTGCCAATTATATGGTGAAAAGTTACATCTTACTTTAATTTACATGTCTATAAATGACTAGGGAGACTAAAATTTATTTGTATGTTTACCGATCATTTGTGTTTTCTGTGACTTGACAGTTCACATTCTTTGTTCATTTTTCTTTTCTTTTTTTTCTTTGGACGGAGTCTTGCTCTGTTGCCTAGGCTGGAGTGCAGTGGTGCAATCTTGGCTCACTGCAACCTCTGCCTTCCGGGTTCAAGTGATTTTCCTGCCTCAGCCTCCTGAGTAGCTGGGATTACAGATGTGCACCACCATGCCTGGCTAATTTTTGTATTTTTAGTGGAGACAGGGTTTCACCATGTTGGTCAGGCTTGTTTTGAACTCCTGACCTCATGATCCACCTGCCTTGGCCTCCCAAAGTGCTGGGATTACAGTCATGAGCCACCGTGCCCAGGCTCTCTGTTCATTTTTCTGCTGAGTTGTCTTATTCTTATATATATATATCCAAATTAAATTTTTTTGTTACATTTGTTTCTAGTTTGTATTTTTTTTGTACTTATATTTTAAGTTTGCTTATGTCTTTAGGTTTTCACAGAAGGTTTAAATTTAGACATGGTTATGCTAATCTCTTCCCTTGCAACTTTCCTTAATTCAGGCTTTTCTGACCCAGAGTCATAAACACAGTCTCCTATGTTTTTATATAATACTTTTATGATCTTATTGAGATATATAATCCATATGCAATTTTTATTAAGTGCGAGTTAGAGATCAACCTTTTTTTCTCTAAATGCATGGCCAATTATCTCAATACTATTTATTGAATAGTCCAGCCTTTCACCACTGATAAATGTCAACCTTTATTAGATAGTAAATTCTTAAGTATGTGGAAATCTTTTTCTGAAGTCTTCATTCTGTTTCATTAATTTTGTCTGTTTATTCAAGCATCAATATGACATTTTAAACAATATTAAACATATGCTTTGATATCTGCCAGGGCAAGTTTCTCTCATTTTTTCCTCCTAAAATTGTCTAAGCTATGCATCTACTTCTAGCCTTACTTAGGAATTCTTGAATTAGCTTGCCAAACTGTATGCTAGAGACTGCTGGGTTATTTTGGGGATTACATTTTTCATATCAACTTGAGAGAACTGGCTTTTTTTTTACTTTTTTGAGACGGTCTCGCTCTTTTGCTTAGACTGGAATACAGTGCATGATCTCCACTCACTGCCACTTCCACCTCCCAGGTTCAAGTGATCATCCCACCTCAATCTCTCTAGTAGCTGGGACTATAGGCATGCACCACTATATCCAGCTAACTTTTTTTTTTTGAGCCAGAGTTTCACTCTTGTTGCCTAGGCTGGAGTGCAATGGCATGATCTTGGCTCACTTCAACCTCTGCCTCCCAGTTTTAAATAATTCTCCTGCCTCAGCCTCCTGAATAACTGGGATTACACATGTGTGCCACCATGCCCAGCTAATTTTGTATTTTTATTAGTGATGGGGTTTCACCATGTTGGTCAGGCTGGTCTCAAACTCCTGACCTCAGTGTGATCCACCTGCCTCAGCCTCCCAAAATGCTGGAATTACAGGTGTGAGCCACTGCACCTGGCCTAGTTTTTTTATTTTTATTTTTTGTAGAGAAGGGGGTCTCACCATGTTACCCAAGTTTGTCTCAAACTCTGGGACTCAAATGATCCTTCTGCCTTGGCCTCCCTAAGTGCTGGGATTATAGGCATGAGCCCCTGCACCCAGCTTGGCATGTTAAAATACTGAGATTTACTGTCTATAACCAGTAATGTTAGGATTTCTTCTACATCCCATAAAGTTTACTTTTCTTCTTGTAATCTATATTTATTATTTAGGTTCTGTTGTGAACTTTTTTTGATTACATATTCCATCTATTACTGGTTGTATTAGACCATTTCCACACGGCCATGGAAAAATACCTGAGACTTGGTATTTTATAAAGGAAAGAAGTATAATTGACTCACAGTCTCACATTGCTGGGGAGACCTCAGGAAACTTAGAATCATGGCAGAAAGCAAAGGAGAAGCAGGCACCTTCTTTACAGGATGGCAGGAAAGAGTGAGTGCTGAGAAAAGAGGGAAAAGCCCCTTGTAAAACCATCAGATCTCATGAGAACTCACTGTCATAAGGACAGCATGGAGATAACCACCCCCATGATTAAATTGCCTCCCATTGGGTCCTTCCCGTGACACATGGGGATTATAGGAACTACAATTCAAGATGAGATTTGGGTGGGGACACAGCCAAACCATATCACCGGTGTATCAGAAAACTATTAATTTATGAATGTCCATCTGCTATCTAAGCCACTTTGTTATTGTCAATTTTCATCATATTAGTTTTCATAATCTATCATGTGGTAGATTAATCATACCCTGGAGCCTCCCCCTCTTATCTCAAATCCCTAGGAATGACAGAAAAGTTATATAAAAAATAAAATATATCCCTGCCTCATAAAACATATAGACAAGAAAAAAAAAAAAGAAAAATGCATAGTGGCATCCTGTATATACTGTTAATCATTTTATATTTTCTGCTTCCTCCTAGTGGAGAAAAGGTACACAGACAGGAACCCCCTTCTATGTAAGGGTACCACTGTATTGATGTCTGATAACTTAACCAGTCCCTGTTGAAAGACCTTCCTCCCCAGTCTTTTACTGTCACAGTGAAAATCCATGTATAAAAGTCTTGCAATTGCCCCATGGGTTCTTCCTGCTTGCTGCACAGACAAATGCAGTTCACTGAGACTGTGGTACTGCAGTAAAGAAAGTTTAACACAAGCTGGGCGCGGTGGCTCACGCCTGTAATCCCAGCACTTTGGGAGGCTGAGGCGGGTGGATCACGAGGTCAAGAGATCAAGACCATACTGGTCAACATGGTGAAACCCTGTCTCTACTAAAAATACAAAAAATTAGCTGGGTATGGTGGTGCGTGCCTGTAATCCCAGCTACTCAGGAGGCTGAGGCAGGAGAGTTGCCTGAACCCAGGAGGTGGAGGTTGCGGTGAGCCGAGATCGTGCCATTGCACTCCAGCCTGGGTAACAAGAGTGAAACTCCATCTCAAAAAAAAAAAAAAAAAAAAAAGAAAGTTTAACACAAGGCTAATTATATGGTTTGCCTGTGTCTCCATCCAAATCTCATCTTGTAGTTCCCATATCCGCATGTATCATGGGAGAGCCCAGTGGGAGGTAATTGAATCATGGCGGTGGTTACTGTTCTCCCAGGCTATTCTCATAAGAGTCAGTGAGTTCTCGTGAAATCTGATGGTTTTATAAGGGGCTTTTTTCCCCTTTTACTCAGCACTTCTCCTTCCTGCCACCTTGTGAAGAAGGTGCCTTCTCCTCTATCACCTTCTACCATGATTGTAAGTTTCCTGAGGCTCCCCAACTGTAAGCCAATTAAACTTCTTTTCTTTGTAAATTACCCAGTCTCAGGTATTTCTTCATAGCAGTGTGAGAATGGATTAATACAGTAAATTGGTATGCAGAGCATGGGGTGCTGCTATAACAATATTCAAAGCCAGGTGGCTCATGCCTGTAATTCCAGAACTTTGGGAGGCTGAGTGGGGTGGATCATGAGGTCAGGAGATGGAGACCATCCTGGCCAGCATGCTGAAACCCCTGTCTCTACTAAAACACAAACAACTAGCTGGGTGTGGTGGTACACACCTGTAGTCCAAGCTACTCGGGAGGCTGAGACAGAAGAATCACTTGGACCCAGGAGGCAGAGGTTGCAGTGAGCTGAGATCATGCCACTGCACTCCAGCCTGGTGACTGAGCAAGACTCCATTTCAAAAAAACCAAAAAGCAAAAAACAAAAAAGATACTGAAAAATGGAGAAGTGACTTTGGAACTGGGTAACAGTCAGAGGTTGGAAAAGTTCAGAGGGCTCAGAAGAAGACAGGAAAATGTGGGAAAGTTCAGAACTTCCTAGACTTGTTGAATGGTTTTGACCAAAATGTTGATAGTGATTTGGACAATGAAGTGCAGGCCAAGGTGGTCTCAGTTGGAGATCAGGAACTTCTTGGGAACTGGAGCAAAGGTGATTCTTGCTATGCTTTGGCAAAGAGACTGGTGGCATTTTGCTCCTGCGCTAGAGATCTGTGGAACTTTGAACTTGAGAGACATGATTTAGGGTATCTGACAGAAGAAATTTCTAAAGAGCAGAACTTTCAAGAGGAAGCAGTATACAAGTTTGGAAAATTTGTAGCCTGAAGATGTGATAGAAAAGAAAAACCCATTTTCTGGGGAGAATTTCAAGCCGGCTGCAGAAATTTGCATAAGTAATGAGGAGCTGAATGCTAATAGCAAAGGCAATGGGGGAAATGTCTCCCAGGCATGTCAGAGACCTTTGTGGCAGGCCCTCTCATCACAGGCCTGGAGGCCCAGGAGTGAAAAATGGTTTTGTAGGCCAGGCCCAGGATTCCCTGCTCTATGCAGCCTCAGGACATGGAGCTGCTTCAGCTCCAGCTGTGGCTAAAAGGGGCCAATGTACAGCTCAGGACATTCCTTCAAAGGGTGCAAGCCCCAAGCCTTGATGGCTTACATGTGGTATTGGCCCTGTATGTGCACAGAAGTCAAGAATTGAGGTGTGGGAACCTCTGCCTAGATTTCAGAGGATGTATGGAAATGTATGGATGTCCAGGCAGAAGTTTGCTACAGGGATGGAGCCTTCATGGAAAACCTCTGTTAGGGCAGTGTGGAAGAAAAATGTGGGGCCAGGTCCCCCCCACAGAGTCCCCACTGGGGCACTGCCTAGTGGAGCTGTGAGAAGAGGACCACTGTCCTCCAGACCCCAGAATGGTAGATCCACCAACAACTTGCACTGAGCACCTGGAAAAGCCACAGACAATCAATGCCAGCTGATGATGGGGCTGTACTCTGCAAAGCCACAGGGGTAGAGCTGCCCAAAGCCATGGGAACCCACTTCTTGTGTCAGCATGACTAGGATAGGAGACATGGAGTCAAAGGAGATTATTTCAGAGCTTTAAGATGTAATTACTGCCTTGTTGGAGTTCAGACTTGCATGGGGCCTGTAGCCCCTTTGTTTTGGCCAATTTCTCCCATTTGGAATGGGTATATTTACCCAATGCCTGTACCCCCATTGTATCTAGGAAGTAATTCACTTGTTTTCAGTTTTACAGGCTCATAGGCAGAAGGGACTTGCCTTGTCTCAGGTGAGACTTTGAATACAAACTTTTGGGTTAATGCTGGAATCAACTAAGACTTTGGGGGACTGTTGGAAAGGCATAATTGTGCGTCATTTTTTTTTTTTGAGACAGAGTCCCACTCCATCACCCAAGCTGGAGTGAAATGGTGCAATCTCAGCTCCCTGCAACCTCTGTCTCCCAGGTTTAAGTGCTCTCCTGCTTCAGCCTCCTGAGCAGCTGTGATTACAGGCATGTGCCACCACACCCAGCTGATTTTTTGTATTTTAGTAGAAACGGGGTTTCACCATGTTGGCCAGGCTGGTCGTGAACTCCTGACCTCAAGTGATCCACCTGCCTTGGCCTCCCAAATTGCTGGGATTACAGATGTGAGCCACAGTGCCCAGCCACATAATTGTTTCTTGAAATGTGAATACATGAGATTTGGGAGGGGCCAGGGACAGAATGACATGGTTTGGCTGTGTTCCCACCCAAATCTCATCTTGAACTGTGGTTTCCATCATCCCTACATGTTGTGGGAGGGACCCAGTGGAAGGTCATTAAATCATGGGGGCTGTTACTTCCATTCTGTTCTTGTGATAGTGAGTTCTAGCAATACTGATGGTTTTATAAGGGGCTTTTGCCCCTTTACTTGGTACTTCTTCCGCTGCCCATTGAAAAAGGTGCCTTTCTTCCCCTGTGTCTTCCATCATGATTGTAAGTTTCCTGAGGCCTTCCCAGTCATGTGGAACTGTGAGTCAAGTAAACCTCTTTTCTTTATAAACTACCCAGTCTTGGGTATTCCTTCATAGCAGCATGAGAACAGACTAATACAGCCAAGTGGAAGAACTGGAGTTATCACTCAAGTCAGTCTTCATGAAGGCTTGAAGATTAGGGCTTTTCAGGGATAGTTTGATGGGCAGGGAACTAGGGAATGGATGCTGCTGATTGATTGGGGATACAATCATAGGGGTGTGGAAAATGGTCCGTTTGTGCTGAGCCTTCCTCTGTGTGTGTGGCCACAGGACTGGTTGAGTCATGGGTCATGAATCTGGGTGGGGTCAGTCAGTTGCCAGAACACAAAAGTCTGAAAAACATCTCAAAAGATCAATCTTGGGCTGGGCATGGTGGCTCATGCCTGTAATCCCAGCACTTTGGGAGGCCAAGTCAGGTGTATCACCTGAGGTCAGGAGTTCAAGACCAGCCTGGCCAACATGATGAAACTGCATCTCTACTAAAAATACAAAAATTAGCTGGATGTGGTGGCAGGCACAGTAGTCTACTCAGGAGGCTCAGGCAGGAGAATCGCTTGAACCTGGGAGGTGGAGGTTGCAGTGAGCTGAGATCATGCCACTACATTCCAGCCTGGGTGACAGAGCTTGCTGTGACTCCAAAAAGCAAAGCAAAACAAAGCAAAACAAAACAAAACAAAAACAAAGACCAGTCTTGGTTTCTACAATAGTGATGTTATCCACAAGAGTAATTGAGGAAGTCACAAACCTTGTGACCTCTGGCCACATGACTCCTGAGCAGTAAGGGATTACAGAAACTATGCCTACATTTTAGTAGAATTCAGGCCCCACCCACAATGCTAATCTCATGGCCTTTCATTAGTTTTTGGTCCCTGAGTAAGGAGGAGGTTAGTTTTAGGGAGAGGCTATTATCATCCTTGCTTCCAAGATAAACTGTAAACTAAATTCCTCTCATGGTTAACCTGGCCTACACTCAAGAATGAGCAAAAAAGCCAGCCTGTGAGACTAGAAGCAAGATGGAGCCAGCCATGTCAGATTTCTCTCATTGTCAGAGTCTTTGCAAAGGTGGTGTCAGTCTTTGCTTAAGCATCTGCAGGATAAATTCCTAGAATTGAAATTCCTAAAACCTGTAGTGTATACAATACACTTCAATGTTAATAGCTACCACCAAAGTGCCCTCCAGAGGTCGTACCAATATGTATTTTTAACAATAATATATCAGCATGCTTGTTTTCCCACACCTTCAGGAACACACTTGGTTTAACACTGCCCAAAAGGAATACAAAAATGGCATCTCACTTCTTGCTATAGCAGATGCTGTGGATGTCCCATCCAGTATTTCCATTTCCCCTCTAAGTTTACCTGCAGAGGACGGTTCCTGCCCATCCTGACAGTATCCAACATATGCATCTATATCTTTCTGCTGCTTCTCCTGAGTCATTTTGAGATGTCACAGGAAGCTGCTCAGCCCATGTTAATTCTTGGCTGGGAATTAACAGCCTATCAGCCTCTCAGAGGCAACCCTCAACCAAAGAGAAATGGGGACCAATGGATAATTGTCCAAACTTCCCCATCTCCCAGCAGGCCATTCTGAGGCATGTTCCTGCCAGTTCTTCTGGGGATGCTAGTGAAATTGAGCTCTTGTTGGCTAGAGCAGTAATCTCATTAGCACATCCTTTAATCACTTTGCTACCTTCCCTGTCTCACTTTCCCCACTCCCTCACTTCTTGCTATCACCTCTCAAATAAACTGCATTCACCCAGATCCTTACCTCAGTGTCTGCTTTTGGGGGAACCTAAACCAAGAGGGATGGTACTAGAGCTGGTCCTAGAAAGGAGTCCCTCAGAATGGGATTTGAGAATTTGTTCATGCCCTGGTCAGAAACAACAAGAACCTCACTGCTGCTCAGGAAACGGATAGCCCATGGCTTAGCACCTTTTGTGTGTGTGTGTGAGATGAAGTCTCACTCTGTTGTCCAGGCTGGAGTACAATGGCGTGATCTCGGCTCATTGCAACCTCTGCCTCCTGGGTTCAAGTGATTCTCCTGCCTTGGCCTCCTGAGTAGATTGGATTACAGGTGCTCACCACCACGCCCAGCTAATTTTTTGTATTTTTAGTAGAGACAGGTTTCACCATAATGGTCAGGCTGGTCTTGAACTCCTGAACTCAGGTGATCTGCCTGCCTCTGCCTCCCAAAGTGCTGGGATTATAGGCGTGAGCCACCATGCCCGGAACTTAATATGTTTACTAAGAATTTCACCAATGATTGTTTAGTATCAGACAGAAGGGAAAGCACTCAGCTAGGGAAGGATTGTGGAGGTGGCTGACTTTTGTGAACTTCCATGGAGTCCTTGAAGAGAATAGCACAGCAGGTAAGCCAGCTATCAACTCAAGGCATGAAAGCCAAAAAGCTTTCATGATCAACTTTATTTGAATTTATTTATTTATTTTTAGAGACGGGGTCTCACTATGTTGCCCAGGCTGGAGTGCAGTGGCTATTCCCAGGCACAATCCTACTACTAATCAGCACGGGAGTTTTGACCTGCTCTGTTTCTGACCTGGGCTGGTTCATCCCTCCTTAGGCAACCTGGTGGTCCCCCGCTCCCGGGAGGTCACCATAATGATGCTGAACTTAATGCGGACACTCGATCGGCATAGCGCACTATAGCCAGAACTCCTGGGCTCAAGCCATCCTCCCACCTCAGCCTCCCGAGTAGCTGGTACTACAAGCACACGCCACCACGCTGGGCCATAATCAACTTTAATTAGACCCTCATCTCTTGCTGCAGGAGGGCAGACTTGCTGCATAGTAGACTCAATATAATCATGAAAATGTCAGAACTACAACAGATACCAAATTCACAGCCAGAGCAGATGTCCTATGTTAACATCAGGGCCTAGAAAGGGAAGTGGTAGGACTGTGAAACCTGGAATGGCCATGCTACACAACCTTGAACCCCATATTCCTTTGAATCTTTAAGAAAAAAAAAAGCATGCTGGCTAGGTGTGGTGGTTCATGCCTGTAATCCCAGCATTTTAGGAGGCTACAGTGGGAGATTCACTTGAGCCCAGGAGTTTGAGATCAGCTTGGGCAACATAGTGAGACATCATCTCTACCAAAAAAAAAAAAAAAAAAAATTAGCTGGGTGTGGTGGCACCCACCTGTGATCACAGCTACTTGGGAGGCTGAGGTGCAAGGATTGCTTGAGCCTGGGAGCAGTGAGCTGTGATCATGACACCACTCCAGCCTGGGTGACAGAGTGAAACCTTGTCTCTAAGAAAAAAAACAAGCATACTTATTTATTAATAATCTTTCTTCTCCTGTGATCTAGAAATAGTTTCCTTCCTTCTTTTTTCACTTTATTATAATTTGATTCAATTGTAATTAATTTTGTTGTAAGGAGTAAATTGGGAATGCAACTACCCAACTCATCTTTCAGCACTGATATAAAATGCCAACCAGATTGTATACCAAATTCCAGTATGTACGTGGGACTTTTGGGAGAGAAAGCTAGGTGTTCTCCAAACCTTCTCTTTCTTCTATCTGTCCAGATAGAAGAAAGAATACATTTCCCAGGTTTCCCGCAGCTAGGAACTGATGGGCCTGGCACATAAGAGCCTCCCAAAACATACCCCATCCAATTTGCCTTCTTGCTAGATGGACTGGAGATATTCTCTAAGAAAACCTCCAAAGCCAATGTTAAGGATAGCAAAACCAAAGTTACGAAGAGCCTGAGTCAGAATCCTCATGAAGAGGAAAGCTGCTGAGCAGAAACACATTCTGGACTTTATGAAAATGAGAAATAAACTTGTATTTTGTATGAGACATTAATTACTTTTTATTAAATCAGATGTCCTTACTTTAATATAGGTCTATTTCTGGACCTTATTCTGTTTCATTCATCAGTTTCTCTGCTCATATCCCACACTATACTGTTTTAAATTACTAGTTTCATAATGCATTTTAGTACCTAGTAGAAGTTAATAACTTCATTAATTTTTCACAATTTTTTGGAGTTCTCCTTGTATGATCATTTTTCCACAGGAATGTTAGAATCAGCTTTGCTAGCTAAGATAAAACCTCCTTTGGTATGTTTATGGAAATTATAAACATTAAAATTCGATATAAGAAGCAGTGACACCTTTATAATAATATTGAATTGTCTTATATAAGCCCATAATATCGCTTCACAGATGGTCATGTCTTCATTTATATTCTTCAGTAGTATAAAGTTTTATTTGTATAGGTGGTAATTTTTATTTTGTTTACTCAGTTTTTTTTTTTTTAATTTATGGTATCATTAATAAGGTCTTTTTTCTATAATATTTTATAACTGGCTGTTGTTTATTCAGGAAGCCTACAGAAATGCTCTGTTACCTGTTTTAGCGCGGTGTCAAATGAAAACGAAATGACCAGTCGGGCATGCAAGAAAAACATCTAAAAGCAAAATAAATCTTAAGTTTACAAATGTTTACACCATATAGCAGAAAGACAGACTGCCTTCAGAGAAGGCATGTTGCTCTGGGTTAATTCACAATGGTCAGAGTTGCCCTCAGTTTGATTAGAATTCCAAAGAGCTGCTATTTTATACACTGTCCATACTATTTAATGAGCAAGCACTACTGTGCTGGGGTTTGAGGAAGCACAAGAAACATCACCATTCTCCACTGTTTCTAATAACTCAGAAACAGGTCCAGGCCTTCAGGCAGATGGATATATCACTAGTACCGATAAAACTGATATTACTCTTCACAAGACGGAGCCAAAAGCGAAGGAAGTGCCTGCCCCTCCTGAAGCCGAAGCCAAAGCAAAGGCTTTAAAGACCAAGAAGGCAGTGTTGAAAGGTGTCCACAGCCACACAAAAAAAGAAGATCCTCACGTCACTCACCTTCCGTCACCCACCGTCTGGCAGCCCAAGACACCGCGACTCCAGAAGCAGCCCAAATATCTGGGAAGAGTGCCCCCAAGAAAAACAAGCTTGACCACCATACTATCATCAAGTTTCCGCTGACCACTGAGTCTGCCATGAAGAAGACAGATGACAACAACACGCTTGTGTTCATTGTGGATGTTAAAGCCAACAAGCACCAGATCAAACAGGCTGTGAAGAAGCTCTATGACACGGATGTGGCCAAGGTCAACAGCCTGATTCGGCCTGATGGCGAGAAGGCATGGGTTTGACTGGCTCCTGATTACGATCCTTTGGATGTTGCCAACAAAATTTGGATCATCTAAACTGAGTCCAGCTGGCTAATTCCAAATATATGTATATCTTTTCACCATATATCTTTCCAAATATATGTATATCTTTCACCAGCTGGCTAATGTTTGTGGCAACAACTAGCTTCCCAGTACTGCACCAAGACAGACTCTGTCATCCACTGGCACTGTGGGACAACTGTAAGCCCCTCCCATGGGGCCTGCGCTTACAAACTTAAGGCATGGAAAGGCAAAACAGAACATACATTTCTATAAGAGGGCATCTTACAATTCTCTTCTTTCATTTTTCCTCAGGAAGGAAGGAGGATGAGGGTAGAGCAAGGCAGGACTGTAACAGAAGGTACCTCAAAGTGGAAGTAAGTATCAGAAGTGAAATTGGTACTCCTTTAATGGCAAAACAATATATTTTTAGGGATCAAAAGTTCATACACAGTTTTTGGATATATCAAATGTTAGATTTTAGATTTTGAATGTTAGAAAGAAATTCAAACTACATTTTTAGGTCATGCTTACACATACATTTTGGAACTTTTTTTTTTTTTAGATAGAGTCTTGTTCTTGCCACCCAGGCTGGAGGGCAATGGCACTGGCATGATGTTGGCTCACTGCAACTTCTGCCTCCTGGGTTCAAGCGATTCTCCTGCCTCAGCCTCCCGAGTAGCTGGGATTACAGGTGCCCACCACCACACCCAACTGAGTTTTGTATTTTTGGTAGAGACGGGGTTTCACCATGTTGTCCAGGCTGGTCTCAAACTTCTGACCTCAGGTAATCCTGCCTCAGCCTCCCAAAGTGCTGAGATTACACTCATGAGCCACCATACCCGGCTGGAACATGGTTCTTATCACGTCTTATCCATAATCACACAAACCAGATCACAAAACTGCTGGGAAAATGACAAAATTTGCCCTGGCCTTCTTCTGTTTGTAATACAGTTGTTCTATGGACACAATCCTTAGATTACAGGTTCAATCGTTTAGCTGTTCCGGATTCATGTATTCACTACACTTAATCCTTGGTAAATGTTGGTCCTTGCATTAATATATTTGTTTAATGTGCTCTCAAAGATAGTATGTTTGTAATAGGATGTATAATACAGGGCAGATAATAAGGTTTTTCACCACCGAGCCTCCAGTGACCATCAGATTTTCAGTATTTATTCATTCATTACACATGCTTAGAGGCCTTATGATGTGACAGAGACTATGCCAGAGACTGCACCAACAAAGCTGTATCAGAATGCACTCGAGGAGCTCGTAGACAGATGGGGGGCGGGGGCAGATGTAACAGCTCACTGAAATGTACTGACAGCACAGGAGTCCTCTAGGAACACAAGCTGGGCCTTGAATCATGCCTAAATCAAGGGACTCTGACACTTTAAGTTGCCCAGCTTTACACAACTTGTGACTGGCAGAGGAAGTACTAGGACTTAGACTGATTCCAAAGCCACCGATACTTCAGGTGCCACTTTGTGATGATGCTGCCCTCATTATACCTTTTCCTGAAGGGGCAATGCTGCAGAGTGCAGACGGTGTGGCTGTGTGGTTCTGAGTAGTTTCTGCTCAAAACGTTGGCCTGTGAGCCTAATGCTAACCCCGACTTCAGCCTCCCTCCTTGAGTCATCAGTGTCAGCTGATGGGCTGTGACCTTATTAGGCCAAGCTGACAAAGGCATTCCCCCTTTCTCTAAGGATCCCATTTTCCTTACCTCTCAACAAGCTGAGGCTGATCTTTAGTCGGGCAGAGCCCCAGGAGAAGGAAATGGTTGGGAGTGGTTTGGGAAATACTGGTGAACTGGCTGCAGGTACCCATTTTACCCCACCTCCCTGTCATGCTTCGGCTGATTCATGAGGGATTTGTTGTTGTTATTTCAAGTTGCCTATACATCAGCTATGCCAAAAATGGTGAGGACAACCCTAGATTCTATGAAGGTAATTCGTTAAGTCCAGGATCAGGAACTTCCAAACACTGTCTACATCAAAAATTTAGCATCACAAATCTGAGTTTTATCTACAAGCATGCAGAAGGGAAAGTACAAAGAAGCTGGGGCAAGCTTTGACTTTTCTGACCCTCTGTAATTGCACAAGAGTATAAGATTTAAAATTGTGAATAAATGGATGTATAATATAGGGCAGATAATAAGGTTTATCAACTGAAAGACACAAGTTTTAAATTATCAGTAACTCTGCCTAAAGTTATCTCTTTTTTCCTTACAGGCAAGAACCTACCTTTTTTTTTTTTTCAGATGCAGTCTCACTCTATTGCCAGGCTGGAGGAGTGCAGTGGCTCGATCTCAGCTCACTACAACCTCCGCCTCCCGGCTCCAAGTGATTCTTCTGCCTCAGCCTCTTGAGTAGCTGGGACTACAGGCATGCGCCACCACGCCTAGCTAATTTTTTTTGTATTTTTAGTAGAGATGAGGTTTCATCACCATGTTGACCAGGCTGGTCTTGATCTCTTGACTTTGTGATCTGCCCACCTTGGCCTCCCAAAGTGCTGGGATTACAGGCATGAGCCACTGCACCTGGTCAAGGGCCTACCTTTCTTGAATAGACCTCTAACCTTGAAATTCTGTTATTTATAGGAATATGGTTGGTGCTAATAGGGGGTTGAAAATAATCAGTATTTGGAGAGTCATGGGAAGAGCAGCTAAGACTGGGGCAGCCACCAAAGGATATTCTCATTTGGACTGAGTTTGGAAACAACAGCCAGTAATTCCAGTGCTAAGGACTTTATATGTATTTTTCTTCACAACGTCCTGATGAGTTAAGTTCTCTTCTTGTAAAAGGGGAGCTGAGGCTGAGAGAGGTCACTGAGCTTGAACATGGGGAAGGGGACACTGGAACCAGGCAGTCGGCCCTTGGAACATTCTTATCACCATCTTCTGCATTTAGTCATGGAACTTCTCATTAGCTCAATCTTGGCATGATTCACCTCAAATGGGGTGCAAGGGCTTCTAAATAGTGCTGCTGGCTGACTGACAGGCTTCAGAGATCTGCTTGCTGTCAAGGAGCGTTTTGAAGTTAGCAAAACGGTAGAGATGCTGTAGTTGGAGGTTGGCTGACTATTCAGTGAAGGTCCTCAAGGGAATTACAAATGCGCCATCTCAGCCTTGTCTTAGTTTCTGTAACAGAGCTCCCGTTTCTGAATTACAGGACTCAAACTCACGAGACATTAATGTATAGAATGCCAATTTACTAATTTGCAATGCTTAGATAGACCTCCTAGTGAGTGACCAGAATGTTCACTGTTCGGAGAACTCTGTTCTAAGAACCAAGGTTTGTGGGAACCTCCTTAGTCATTATAACTTCATTTGTGAATGCAAATGAGAACAAAGGGAAAGGATGGTGCTGATGTCTGGAATCCAGGATGCGTCTAGAAATGCAAGAGGCAGTCTAAGACCAATGAGTGCAGACACAAGCACTGCAACTGCAATAAAAGTGCTACAACTGAAGGTGACACAGCAGAGTACGACCATGAGTATGCATAAAGCTAACCCTCACTTTCACGTGGAGCCTAAAAAAAGAGTCAAATATACAGAGATAAAGAATAAAACTGGTTCCAACGGCCAGTGGGGAGAGGGAAGAAATGGAAAGATGTAGGTCAAAGGATGCAAAGTGGCTGATCCACAGGATGAGTGAGCCTAAGATGTAATATGCACTCGAAGACTACAGTTAGTAAGGCTGCACTTGATTCAGGATTTTTTACTAAAAGAGATTTTAGATGCTCTTGTCACGCACACACACAAAGGGCAACCATGTGAGAAGTGCTTCTGTTGATTTACTTGACTATAGTAACCATTTTACTATGTATATCAAAATATGCTGTACACCTTAAATATTTATAATAGGCCGGGTGTGGAGGCTCACGCCTATAATCCCAGCACTTTGGAAGGTTGAGACATGTGGAACACAAGATCAGGAGATAGAGACCCATCCTGGCCAACATGGTGAAACCGTCTCTATCAAAAATACAAAAATTAGCTGGATCTGGTGGTGCATGCCTGTAGTCCCAGCTACTTGGGAGGCTGAGGCAGGAGAATTATTTGAACCCGGGAGGTGGAGGTTGCAGTAAGCTTAGAGTGTGCCACTGCACTCTAGCTTGGTGACAGAGTGAGACTCCGTCTCAAAAAAAAAATAAATTAGCTGGGCGTGGTGGCGTGCGCCTGTAGTCCCAGCTACTTAGGAGGCTGAGGCAGAAGAATCCCTTGAACCCAGGAGGCAGAGGTTGCAGTAAGCCGAGATTGTGCCACTGCACTCCAACCTGGCGACAGAGCGAGATTCCATCTAAAGAAAAAAAAACACTTTACAATAAAAAATGCTGATCCCCTCATCAAAGTATCAGTATACTTTGAGAAGGCAAGACTGTATGTCAAGCATTTCTGAAAGATGCCAAACAAAAACTCCTGAAGTTTCACTAAAGTGCTTTCTCTTGAGATGTATGGTGAGTGAGAGAATCTTGTATTGAGAAACACACCACTGACTATAAACTACTGGCAGTATGATGAGTTTACTGCCAGCAATCCAGGGCCACTGCTGCAAAAACAAAGTCAAGACTAGGAGAGATTATCATAAAGAGTGAAAGAGGCCGGGCATGGTGGCTCAAGCCTGCTATCCCAGCACTTTGTGAGGCTGAGGCAGGAGGATCTCTTGAGCCCAGGAGTTCGAGACCAGTCGGGGCAACAAAGTGAGACTTCATGTCTACAAAATAATAATAATAATAAAAAGCCTAGTATGATGTCATGCACCTGTAGTTCCAGCTACTTGGGAGGCTGAGGTGGGAGGATCACTTGAGCCCAGGAGGTCGAGGCTGCAGTGAGCCAACATCACACTACTACATTCCAGCTTGGGCAACAGAGCAATAGCTTACCTCAAAAAAAAAAAAAAAAAAAAAAAAAAAAGTGTGAAGGACATTAACTAAGAGCTCCTTGAGAAGCTAGAACACATAAAGACCCATGCCTATAAGAAAAATTTCTAAAGATATATAAAATTGACAGTCAAAAGGTTATTATGAAAGGCTGGACTTAAATTTTTTTCTCCTAGATACTAGGAAATACACAATTTATTAAGTTTAAGTCTATGCTTACATTTAAGTCACATTTTAAAAAAAGCCACTAAAATCCCATGCTTTAATGATATTAGTATACAATTCAAAACACTGTACCATGGTATCCCCTCACTGGTACTTAGAAAACAAATGAAATACATCTTAAAGTATCATCTTATTTGTGCAAGACATAATTTACTAAGTTGATTCAACAATTAGGGACTGAATTTTACTTTCAAAGAGCTGATCACAAAACATGAGAATTAAACAAACATTCCTATAAAAGAAACTGATGCTCTTTTATTCAACCTGAGTTAAAACCACAGTGAATCTTATCCGAGTTCATGGGAATCAATAAATGACTAGTAAATCACTCACAAAATCAAAGCCATCAACATACTGAGATCACACACAATTAGTTAGTGCTACAGTTCAAAAAATACCCTTTAACTTCTTTAGCATGCAAAGGAATCATAAAAGTAACTCTGTAAGCACTAACCAAAAATTTAACAAATTCAAAAATAAATAGCACAATTCTACAATTCTGATTTTACCAAGAAAATAAACCTTTTTGGCACAATACTGTTCTATCAAAATGGAAAGCTGAGTCAGGCTGGTCTGCTTTTCACAACACAAATAAGCATTCATGCTATCAGACTTGAGAAATTAACTAGGTGACAAAAATTCATTGGAAAATAGAATCCTTGGAAAAATGGGGTTAGGTGCCATCCACTGAGAGGCAATGATAAAGTGTGTCCTTGGGTATTAGCACAAAGTTAGGCAACACAGTATAATTTCAGCTACATGCAACTCTATAGAACACATGCGGATAAGACCTGAAAGTTACATGCAAGAGTGAAAAGAACTGCGGTGTTAGGATTGATGAATGATGGGGGTTTTTCTTTAAATGTCATTTCACCTTTTAAAGGAAAATAAATCAAGTAGTTAGGTAACAAAGATTACTGAACTAAAGAGATACTAAAGATCAGAAGACTGGCAAATTGAGAAAATGAAGTTTCATGATTAAGAGTGACTCAGGAAGGGTGTCTTAGTCACAAGGGTTGGTGGAAGACAGTTTATGTCTTTGGGTATTTATGGCAGGTCAGAATTAAAAATTTAATTTTTTCCCTTACAATTTACATAAAAAGCTGGTTTATCTGAAAAACGTATCAATCCAGACTTGCCAATAAAGTGGCACTTAGGGACTGTATTACTGATACCTACAACGACTGCCTAGAGGCACAAAAAACCCTGAAGGGCTTTTTTTATCAGCAAAAAAACAAAAAACCAAAAAAAAGTTAATTTCTGTTTGGTCAAGTCTATTCAACCAGACCACCTTGACACCAGCAATGCTGGAGAGCATTTGGCAAGAGCAGGGCCACAATGCCAAATTCCTTGGAAAGGTGGCCTTCCTGTGGTAATTTCACTGACTGGCAAATTTGTGGGGTTTTTTTGGTAGTAGCTTTTGAGAATGTTAGTTTCTGGCTGGGGCAGTGGCTCACACCTGTAATCCCAGCACTTTGGGAGGCCAAGGTAGGTAGATTGCTTGCGCCTAGGAGTTCGAGACCAGTCTGGGTAACATGTGAGACTCCATCTCTGTTTTTATAAAATTAGAAAAGAAAAAAAAAAAAGAGAATCTTACTTTCCTAGAAGGCCAGGGTACCCTGAGACATGTCTGTGGTTGTCCTTTCCTTCATAACATTTCTCATAATCCATCTGTCTCCCCTAAAAGGGCAGGGGACTTGTCTATTCTGTTCATTACCATATATACACCCAGCACGTAATGTCTGGTACATGTAAGTGCTCAATAGATATTGGATGAATGAATAAATAAAGTATGAATGAATCTCATACTGTCCAATAGACTTAGGCGAAAGGTGAAAAGGAAAAACACCTAAAAAATACTTAAGGAAGACAGATAAGCAAGAGTTCTATCAGTTGAGGTTATTAGACTTGATGCCAAAAAAACTATCATCATTCCACAACGGACAATAGTTGTTTAGAGATTCAAAATATCTGAAAGATTTCAATTGAAAGTTAATATAAAAACAGTGTTCTCTGGAACACTCATTTACAAATAATTAAAGGCCTGTTGCTAAGCCAAGATACAACAGGAGCCTAAAGTCTTGTTTGTTTCAAGGGGGAGAACACTCTGCTGCATACACTTGGATGTCTAGATTTCCATAGAGGGCACGTAGCATACTGAGGACCTTTTCTTGAATGAAGTCAACTTGGTCAGAAGGACAGTAATCATCCAGACTCGACCTAGAAGCAAGAAGAGCAAGAAAAAAATACACATAGGATAAAATCATATTCTGAGGAAAGGCTGAATGTGTTGATTTCAACATAAAACAGAAATTAAGGTGTGCTGGATTTTGGATTAATATCAGTTGAAAGCTAGTAAATGTTTACCCTATGTGAGGCACCTTACATAAATTATGTTAATTTTCACAGCAACTCTATGAAATAGGCACAATTACTATCCCTTTAAGGAAATCTGAAACACAGAGATTAACTTGTACAAGGTGACATGTGGTGTGAGCCTTAGTGCTTGATTGCTAGACCACTGTTTGCCTGAAAGAGAGATGATGCTTGGGAATACAGCGGCTTACGATCTTAGTGATTGGACATCTTTTATTGTGTGTATGCTAGGGCTAGAAATGATGAGGGTTGAGGTTTTCCAACTGATAAAAGGATTATATTTATAAAAATGATTTGTTAACTACAGAAGTATAAAGGATCGATGCCTTGGTTCAAAATGAAATGTGGTGATGTGCTGGTGTTGGATTTAGTTTCCTAGGCAGTAGGAAGCAGATACGGGCCAAGTGAGTTGGGGCAGAGATCTGTATTTTGGGAGTCTTTCCAGAACTCACCAGCTACAACTTGAATTGCACCGGGTAGTTACAATGCTGCTACCAATTACGCCTGGATTAACCAGTGTCTCCTCATTCTGGATAAGGGTGAATAAAGCCTTTTAGAGGACAGAATGAGAAGAGCAGCACAGAAATCTTTATAGAAGAAACTGGAATTAGTTATCTAGCCTAATCCTTAGTACAAGTATTTTAACCTAAAAAGCTAATCTGTAAGACCACTGATAAACTCATTCCATGCCCTGGTAACAGGTTATTTTTGTGGCTTAATGTGAAAATTTAAGACACAATCAATAATATAAAAAACTTTATATTTATTTATTAATTTATTATTTTTGATACAGAGTCTTGCTCTGTTGCCCAGACTGGAGTGCAGTGGTGCAATCTTGGCTTACTGCAACCTTTGCCTCTTGGGTTCGAGCGATTCTTCTGCCTTAGCCTCCTGAGTAGGTGGGATTACAGGTGCCTGCCATTATGCCAGGCTAATTTTATATTTTTAGTATACTGGGTTTCACCATGTTGGACAGGCTGGTCTTGAACTCCTGAACTCAGGTGATCTACCCTTGGCCTCCCAAAGTGCTGTGATTACAGGTGTGAGCCACCATGTCTGACCTGAGAAACTTTATTTAATACTAACATACACATATGGACAAAGGCCTACTTTATTTTTTGAGACAAGATTTTCCTTTGTTGTTCAGTGGCATGATCATGGCTGACTGCAGCCTCAACCTCCTGGGCTCAAGCGATCCTCTCATCAGGTACACGCCACCATGCCCAGCTAGTCCGTGTGTGTGTGTGTGTGTGTGTGTGTGTGTGTGTGTGTGTGTGTGTGTGTGTGTGTGTGTGTGTGTATGAAGTCTCACTATGTTGCTAAGGCTGGTCTTGAATTCCTGGGCTCAAGCAATCCACCCATCTCAGGCTCCCAAAGTGCTAGGGTTACAGATGTAAGCCACTAAACTCAGCAAGACCTCAAGTGTCATATGTAAAAACTTAATTTACAAGTCTTAACAAATAAAGCGTACTGCAATGCTTTTGAAAATATTTTTGACTTTTTTTTTTTTTTTTTGAGACAGGGTCTCATTTTGTTGCTCAGGCTGGAGTGCAGTCAAATGATCTTGGCTCACTGCAGCTCAGCTCCACAAGTAGCTGGGACTACAGGCAAATGCCATCATGCCCAGCTAATTTTTTGTGTTTTCTGTAGAGATAGCATTTTGCCATGTTGCCCAGGCTGGTCTCAAACTCCGGAGCTTAAGTGATCCACCTGCCTCTAACTCTCAAAATGCCAGGATTACAGGCATGAGGCCACTGCACCTTGCCAATTTTTGAGTTCTTTAAACACTATTAGAGTGGTTCTTGCTGGGCGCTACTCCCATGAGGGTGTTTCGAAAATCTCTTAGTACATTTTTGATTGACACAATAACTAGATGAATCCTATTGACATTTAGGGGACTGGGACAAGAGGGCTGGGCTGCTAGAAGGCTTGCAACAGGCAGGATCATCCTGCGATATGAACAGCTGTGCTATGTCTGGAATATTTTCAAAGTCTACAGAGTACTCAAGTAAGTGAAAAGGCAATTTTTAATTTTTTGAGCCTATGATACAGTTTGGCTGTGTCCCCACCCAAATCTCATCTTGAATTGTATCTCCCATAATTCCCATTGCTGTGGGAGGGAGCTGGTGGGAGATAACTGATTCATGGCAGCAGTTTCACCCATACTATTCTTGTGGTAGTGAATAAGTCTCATGAAATTTGAGGGTTCTATAAGGAGAAACCCTTTTTGCTTGGTTCTTATTCTGCCTTTGCATGCTGCTATCCACTTAAGATAGGACTTGCTCCTCCTTGCCTTCCACCATGATTGTGAGGCCTCCCCAGCCACGTGGAACTGTAAGTCCAATTAAACCTCTTTCTTTTGTAAATGGTCCAGTCTTGGGTATGTCTGTATTAGCAGTGTGAAAACAGACTAATGCAGCCTAGAACTGAACATTCTTTTATACATAAAAATATAAAAATGCATTAAATACCAACTACTCTGTAAATTGGGGAAAGACTGGACTTTAACTGCAGACCCTTATGAAGAGGCTGTTCAATGACTAAAAAAAATCTTGTCATTATGGCAGTGCTGCTTGTGGCATCTGGTCAACACATGGTATCTGTCTGCATTTGTAACTGCTACATTTACATCACGCAGTGTAACTACTACAGTACATTTTTAACGGCATCTCTTAAAGATGTGAGTCTAGTGTGGCATTTTAATATATTTTATTATCAATTATGTTAATTCCTCCTATATGTATAGGTATAATGTGTATGGGAGATTATACTACCTATAATGTATATTATCTATGTGTACATTATAGGTAATATGATTATCTATATATATATGATCATATATATAATCATATATATATATGTAACCTACACACATATATATGTAGGTTACATAATATGAGGTTTTAGGATGATAAAAGGATGTTACAAGGCCAGGCGCAGTGGCTCACGCCTGTAATCTCAGCATTTTGGGGGGCTGGGGCAGGTGGATCACCTGAGGTCAGGAGTTTGAGACCAGCCTGGCCAACATGGTAAAACCCTGGCTCTACTAAAAATAAAAAATTAGCTGGGTGTGGTGGCACGTGCCTGCAGTCCCAGCTACTCATGAGGCTGAGGCAGGAGAATCGCTTGAACTTGGGAGGCAGAGGTTTCAGTGAGCTGAGATCACGCCATTGCACTCCAGCCTGGGCAACTCCGTCTCAAAAAAAAAAGAATGTTACAAAATGTTTGTCGTGAATTATACATTATTAGCCTGAGTGTTTAAAGTACTCATTTTAGAACCTTATACTTCCATATAAGACCAGCCCAAAAATTAACATAGGAAGGCATTATTACATTATTATAATTATTCAGCAATTATGTTCAAATTTAAAACACGGCAGCAGCTAAATATTAATTGGTAGGACACAGAAATGAGGATTCTTGTGTTCATCTGAAAATTCTTGTGTTCACCTGAACATTACCAACTTCAAAGACAAGATAACAATAACTACATTGTTTGTATATCATCACTGATAGCAAAGAGAAAATACAACATCTAAATTTTGAACTGAGTAGGTTAAAAAAAAAGTATTATATTAGAAATCATTAGATTTACCTACAGAGATTGTATTAGTTTCCTACTACTGCTATAAAACATTACCACAAACTTAGTAGCTTAAAGCAATGCTAATTTATTATCACACTATTTTGGAGGTCAAAGTCCTAAAATAAAAGTGCTGACAGGGCTGCATTTTTTGTAAGATCCCAGGGATCATCTGTCCCCTGGGCTTTTCTAGCTTCTAGAGGCTGCCTGTGTTCCTTACTTTGTGGCCCCATCCTCTATCTTCAAAGCCGGCAGTGTAGAATTTTCGAATCACACTCTGTTTGAATCACACTCTGATTCTGACCCTCCTGTCTTTCTTTCTAAGGACGCTTGTGATTACATTGGGCCCACTTGTGAATCCAGGATAATCTTCTCACCTCAAAATCCTTGAGTTAATCATGCTGCAAAGTCCCTTTTATGCACATAAATATAATGCAATGTATTCACAGGTTCCAGAGATTAGGATGTGGGCATCTCTGGTTTGCCGTTTGCCATTATTCAGCCTAACACACTTACCTTGCAATTGTCACAAGAATAGGCTTTGGTAAATTTTTCAGTAAATAATGTACAGATTGAATAAGATACTCTATTTCTTGTTCTGTGCTGATATGGTGAGGAAGTTCTGAATAATCGCAGGTCAAACCAGCCTGGTGAACCTGAAAATAAGACAATTAAAAATTACACTGTATGACAGTTGTTTTTAAAAGCTTCTTTAATCATTAATGGCCTTATTGACAAATCTTTATTTTTATTGATACATAAAGGATGTACATATTTTCAGGGTACATGTGATAATGTAATACATTCATAATAGCGTATAAATATCAAATCAGGGTAACTGGGATATCCAACACCTTAAATACGACTTTTAAATTTTAATATTTTTATGCATTGGGATTATTTTTTCCCTAACAGTTAATATGTCATAAAAGTTACTTGCTCTCTGAAGTGTAGAACTCGCCTATATATCTGTCTGGGCCAGAGGCCTCTTCTTAGAATAGTTATTTGACTACTTCTTCATTTTATGATTATTGGTCTTTAGTTGAGTCAATTTGGTAATTCATTTTTTTTTTTTGAGACGGAGTCTCGCTTTGTCAGGGTGGAGTGCAGTGGCGTGACCTGGGCAGACTGCAACCTCTGCCTCCCTGGTTTAGGTGGTTCTCCTGCCTCAGTCTCCTTGGTAGCTGGGACTACAGGAACGTGCCACCATGCCCAGCTGATTTTTGTATTTTTAGTAGAAATGCAGTTTCACCATGTTGGCCAGGATGGTCTTATCTATTGACTTTGTGATCTGCCCACCTTGGCCTCCCAAAGTGCTGGGATTACAAGCGTGAGCCACCACGCCTGGCCGGAAACCTGATGGTTTTAAAAACAGGAATCTCCCTATACAAACTCTTCTTGTCTGCTGCCATGTGAAATGTGCCTTTCACCTTTTGCCATGATTGTGAGGCCTCTCGAGCCATGTGGAACACTAAATCCATTAAATCTCTTTCTTTTGCAAATTGCCCAGTCTTGGTATGTCTTTATTAGCAGCATGAAAACAGACTAATACAGTAAATTGGTACCAGTAGAGTAGGGCACTGTTGAAAATGTGGAAGCAACTTTGGAACTGGGTAACAGGCAGAGGTTGGAACAGTTCGGAGGGCTCAGAAGAAGGCCGGGAAATGTGGGACAGTTTGGATCTTCCTAGAGACTCATTGAATGGCTTGGACCAAAATGCTGACAATGACAAGGACAATGAAATCCAGGCTGAGGGGGTCTCAGAAGGAGATGAGGAACTTGTTGGGAACAGGAGCAAAGGTGACTCTTATGTTTTAGCAAAGAGACTGGCGGCATTTTGCCCCTGCCTTAGAGATATGTGGAACATTCAACTTGAGAGAGATGATTTAGGGTATGTGGTAGAAGAAATTTCTAAGCAGCAAAGCATTCAAGAAGTGACTTGGGTGCTGTTAAAGGCATCCAGTTTTTCTGAGAATGGTCTCGCCCTGTCACCCAAGGTGGAGTACAGTGGTGCCATCTCGGCTCACTGCAGCCTCCGCCTCCCAGGTTCAAGTGATTCTCTGCCTTAGCCTCCTGAGTAGCTAGGATTACAGGTGTGTGCCACCACACCCAGCTAATTTTTGCATTTTTAGTAGAGATGGGGTTTCCACATGTTGGCCAGGATGGTCATGAACTCCTGGCCTCAAATGATCTGCCTGCCTTGGCCTCCCAAAGTGCTGGGATTACAGGCGTGAGCCACCATGCCTGGCCAAGGCATTCAGTTTTAAGAGGGAAAGAGAGCATAAAACTTTGGAAAATTTGCAGCCTGACAATGTGAAAGAAAACAAAATTCCATTTTTTTGAGGAGGACTTCAAGCTGGCTGCAGAAATTTACATAAGTAACGAGAAGGCAAATGTTAATTCCCAAGACAATGGGAAAATGTATCCAGGGAATGTCAGAGACCTTTGCGGCAGCTCCTCTCATCACAGGCCTGGAGGTTTAGGAGGAAAAAATTGTTTTTTTCATGGGCAGGACCCAGGGTCCCAGTGCTGTGTGCACCCTAGGGACTTGGTGTCCTGTGTCCCAGCTGCTCCAGCAATGGCTAAAAGGGACAACATAGAGCTTGGGCTATGGCTTTAGGGGATGCAAGCCCCCAGCCTTGGCAGCTTCTATGTGGTGTTGAGCCTGTGAGTGCACAGAAGTCAAAAACTGAGGTTTGGGAACTTCTGCCTAGGTTTCAGAAGATGTTTGGAAATACCTGGATGCCCAGGCATTAGTTTGCAGCAGGGGCAAGACCCTTATGGAGAATCTTTGCTACAGCAGTAAGGAAGGGAAATGTGGGGTAGGATCCCAACCCAGAGTCCCTAGGGGTACCACCTAGTGGAACTGTGAGAAGAAGCCCACTGTCTTCCAGACCCCAGAATGGTAGATCCACAGACAGCTTGCACCGTGTGCCTGGAAAAGCAGCAGACACTCAACGACAGCCTGTGGATGTAGCCAGGAGGGAGGTCATACTCTGCAAAGCCACACTGGTGGAGCTGCTCAAGACAATGTGAACCTACCTCTTGCATCAGCATGACCTGGATGTGAGACATGGAGTTAAAGACAGTCATTTTGGAGCTTTAAGATTTGACTTTCCCGATGGACTTCAGACTTGCATTACCCCTTTTTTGGGCCAATTCCTCCTATCTGGAATGGCTGTATTTACCCAATGCTTGTATATCTACTGTATCTAGGAAGTAGCTAACTTGCTTTGATTTTACAGGCTCACAGGTGGAAGGGATTTGCCTTGTCTCAGATGAGATGTTGGACTGTGAACTTCTGAGTTAATGATGAAATGAATTAAGACTTTATGGGACTGTTGGAAAAGCATGGTTGTTTTGAAATGTGAGGACATGAGATTTGGGAGGGGCCAGGGATGGAATGAAAAGGTTTGGCTGTGTCCCAAACCAAATCTCATCTTGAATTGTAACTCCTACAATCCCACATGTCGTGGAAGGAACCCAGTGGGAGGTGACTGAATTGTTGGGGTGGGTCTTTCACATGCTGTTCTCATGATAGTGAATGGGTCTCACAAGATTTCATGGTTTTAAAAATGGGAGTCTCCCTGCAGAAGCTCTCTCTGGTCTGCTGCCATGTGAGACATGCCTTTCACCTTCCGCCATGCCTGTGAGGCCTCCCCAACCATATGGAACTGTAAGCCCATTAAATCTTTTTCTTTTGTAAACTGCCCAGTCTTGGGTATGTCTTTATTAGCAGTGTGAAAACAGACATCTCTTATTTTAAAGAATACCAGCAAAATCTTATAAATTCAATCAATACTTAAATTAATGCTTCAACTTCAGTCAACGAGTAGTCTGGCTGTATTCCATAAGTAAATAAAACACGCAAATTCAGCTTACTGAAGTAAGAGAAAGACACAGTAAGAGGCAGGAGACTTGGAAATCTTAGCCTTGGCATCAAATCTGAGAGAAGTCATTTGAACATTTTAAGTTATAGCTTTCTCATCTCAAGTACAAGGTCAAAAGGGAAAATATATGCTTCAAAGACTGCAAAATAATATAAAAATAAAAGAAATTATGACTCAAAGTATCTTTGGCCACAGCATTCAGATCCCTGTTGACAAACACCTAACACATTTAAAATGTGCTAGTCACAGCTCTCCCTTTTTTCTTTGTCTTTTGGTTTCTACAAACAGAAAGGTTTTAAATAGGAAGGAAAAAAAAGGAAGGAAGAAGAAAGCATAAATACTAATCAATAAAAAATAGACAATTTTAGAAATGGTGTACTTTTGGCTGCTGAAGAGAGATCTGACCACAGACAAAATTTAAAAAAAATACACAGGACTTTTGCCTGATACATAAAATTGAGAAAAAAATGTTTTTCCTGGAAAACTTTTCTAGTATTCTATTTCAATGTATGTGTTTTTTCACTCATTTCTTAATAATTCTTTCAGACTTCACAGGAGCACAAACAAAAATGAACTACTTTAGCAAAAAGCAAATTTTTCTACCCAGAAAATTGTCTTTTTAAAGGGTCAATTTTATACTTTAATATAAAATATTTACCATTTCATAGTCTGGTACTTCCATCCGTTTTTTCAAACTCTGTACAAGGGGAACTAGTGATTCCATTCTGGAAAAAAGCCACCCCACTCAAATTAAACATCACAACCACCGCAACTAAAATGACAATAGCAAATGATACATTATACTAACATTTACCATAATAACATGCTTCATATGGTACTTAGAAAATAAAATATAAAGCTGTTCAAATACCTTAAAATATTAAGAAATAAATGTTTCCTGTTTTCTTACCTAAAAGATTACAGATTGTGTTAAGGATTAAAAGTGAGCATTCAAGAAAATGAGATTTCTTCTTCAAAAATGGGAAGTTCCAGTGACTTTAAAAATTATTTTGAGGACTTTATTTATTTGACTATAGTAACCATTTTACTATGTATATCAAAATATCATGTTGTACACCTTAAATATTTACAATAGGCTGGGTGGGGTGGATCACACCTGTAATCTCAGCACTTTGGGAGGCGGAGGCAGGCAGATCACCTGAGGTCAGGAGTTTGAGACCAGCCTGGCCAACATGGTGAAACCTTGTCTCTACTGAAAATACAAGATCAGCCGAGTGTGGAGGTGCATGCCTGTAGTCCCAGCTACTTGGGAGGCTGAGGCAGGAGAACTGCTTGAACCTGGGAGGCAGAGGTTGCAGCGAGCCGAGGCCAAGCCACTGCACTCCAGCACAGGCAATGTGTGAAACTCTGTCTCCAAAAAAAAAACTAAGTGTCTGTAGCGTGCTGTGATGAAAAATTAGACTGTTTCCTGAAAGCTAAAAAAAAAAAAAAATTAAGAATTGTTTATTGGTATAAAATTATTATTACTATTCTTATTGAGACAGGTTCTCCTCTGTCACCCAGGCTGGAGGGCAGTGGTGTGATCATGGCTCACTGCAGCCTCGAACGCTGGGCTTAAAGAATCTCCCACTTCAGCCTCCCGAGTAGCTGGGACCACCACATCCGACTAATTTTAAAATCTTTTTGTAGAGATGGGGTCTTGCTATGTTGCCTAGACTGGTCTTAAACTCTTGGCCTCAAGTAATCCTTCTACCACAGCCTCCAAAAGTGTTGGGATTATAGGTATGAGACCAGGCTTGGCCAGTATATACAATTATAACCAGAAAAATCCTACATCATCTGATATAACATTGGTGCATTTAAGGTATTAAGTTTAGGTGAAACCCTTTGGAAGGTCTGACTGGCTAATGTTTCTAGTATTTTAATCCCTCCTCCACGAATATTCATTAGTTTGCCGGGAGGGAAAAAAGAAAGAAAAAAGGAGACACGGAGGCCTGCCTGCTTGCCCACTGGTCCTGTTACTTTTTCCTTTTCGCTAATGACATTTTCTAGGCTTTTGGACCCTAACCACTCAACTCACTTCCCTAGACATAGTAAAGATTCCATGCTGAGTGTCTGGCTCTCTAGGGTCATGGTTAGTTGGGGGAGACTTTTCTTTCGGTTGCATCTACTTTTCCTTTATGCTATTTGTTCTCCCTCAATACCAAGCACAGTCTAAACTCACTACTGTTGTAGTCTCAGCATATCTGCAAGTCTGTGATAGAACTCTCTGCTGGTGAAGAGGAGCTAACCGGGCATGCTCAGTAGGCAGAGTGTTGTTTCAGTGGAAGTCTATACAAGTCTGTGGGCTGGACTTAGCATTCTAAGGTTTCCAGGCCTATTGTTGTTTAACTTTTAAACTTAGTTTGAGACTTCATGAAATAACAAAATAGTAGATATTTTTCAGTATTTCTAGGAAGACTCCTGTCCTGTGACTTATTTCTGTATCTCCCTCTTCTATCGGTTCAAAAAAGTGGGAATCATTTTTAGAACCAGCTCGCTATACTAAAGAGGAAAAAGCAATAACTGATTTTTTTTTGAGACAGGGTCTCCCTCCATCACCCAGGCTGGAGTGCAGTCGTGTGATCTCAGCTTACTGTGGTCTTGACCTTCCAGGTTCAAGTGAACCTCCCACCTCAGCCTCCCAAGTAGTGGGGGACAGAGACACATGCCACCATGCCTGGCTAATATTTTGCATTTTTTTGTAGAGACAGGATTTCACCATGTCACCCAGGCTGGTCTCGAACTCCTGAGCTCAGGCGATCTGCCCACCTTGGCCTCCCAAAGTGCTCAGATTACAGGTGTGAGCCACCATGCCCAGACATTAACTGATGTTAAAGTGCCTAATCAGTGCTTATTGATGTGATTAATATTACTGTGAATTATTCTTCCACATCACTGCTGTGTTAAGTCTCAATAATTAAAGCTTTAAGATGTTTACATTTCACGGATGTTTCTGAATATTTTAAGTAAAAATTACAGTGAGTATTTTGAATAGATAATACTTGCACATAGCAAAATAAATAATTTCTCACTCATATACTTTATCATTTAGCCACAGAATTCCTCTTCCCAGAGGCAACCGCTGTTCCAGTTTTTTCCATATTTTTCCAGAGATCTGCTGAATTATTTTTAATAACCATAACATGACAAATCTTAGGGCTATTCATATTCTGGCCTAAAGTACTATGATTCTATTTTCCCATTTTGTCTTGCTGTCTTACAACTGATTTTCTTTTGTTTAAACCAGAGAGAATAATATGACAGTTTGTGGGAATCTTTAATCTTAAAATATGCTAGTTCAGAGGCAAGAGGTTGCAGTGAGCTGAGATTGTGCCACTGCACTCCAGCCTGGGTGACAGTGCGACTCCGCCTCAAAAAAAAAAAAAAAACACAAAGCAAAACAAAAAGCTACTTCTGGTTTTCCTTTGCTCATGGGGACAAAAAGTTTGTCTGATGGTTTTATTTTAGTTTTCTGGCCATTTGAGTTTACATGATTTAAAAAATATTTTAGAGAAAAGTAACTGTAACATTTATGTCAATATTCTTTCACACCAGCTTCAATACCAAAGACTTTCACTCCAAAAGAACTTCTCTCTCCATATTTTCAAGGTAATATGAACAGTCAGTCAAATAAATGACTTGACGGAGAATCTAGCCTTCAAATACTGCTCCTTCATGTCAAGAGATTGAAAATACCCTTCTACTTGTATTTGGGTTTTCCTTAAAAGAAGGTAACATTTTCACATTGTAATTTACTTGTCAAGTAATTTACTTTTCTGTTGGTAGGTTAGTATTTTTTTCTTATTCTACTTAGAACAGGGAATGCCTATGTACTGCTCATCTTTAATTCTCTATAAGACCTCGTACAATATCTCATATTTAGGGGCAGCTACTGTACAAAGACTAAAACCATGTCTACTCACTATGTGACTTTGGGCAACTTACTTAACCTTGGTTTCCTCACCTATAAAATTTACATAAAGAACCATGAGACTGTTATAAGGAGTACATGAGATAATACAAGGCAAAATCTTAAATAAAGGGTACATAGAAAACACCCAATAATGTTAACTATTTTTAGTAAATGTGTTGAAACTTAATACTAAATCTTTTTTCTTTATCTCTCTCTCTCTCTTTTTCTTTTTTGAGACAAGGTCTCTGTCACCCAGGGTAGAGTGCAATGGCATAATCACAGCTCACTGCAGCCTCAAATTCCTAGGCTCAAGTGATCCTCTCACCTCAGCCTCCCAAGCAGCTGGGACTATAGGTGTGTACTACCATATCTGGCTAATTAAAAACCTAATTAAAGACAGGATCTTGTTATGTTGCCCAGGTTGGTCTGAAACTCCTGGCTTCAAGTGATCTTCTCCCGCCTCAGTGATCCAAGTAGCTGAAAACTATTTTTTTTAATTGCTGTCCATAAGTTGATTGTCTTTATCTGAAAAATCCTCATAGAAAATTGGTTTAGCTCTCAGCAGCCCACTCCTGAGCTCTGACAAAGCCTGCCTTCTTTTGAGCTACCCGATCTTTCTTCTGAGCAAGGGACATTTTGGGACAGTTCCATCTCTTCTTTTTAACTTCTTTCTTGGGCTTCTTTTCATAGACTGGATTCTCTCGTATAGCAGCATGAGTTTTCTTATACATCTCCTCCATCATGTCTGGAGTTACACCTTTTTTTTTTTTTGAGACAGAGATTCTCCTGCCTCAGCCTCCCAAATAGCTGGGACTACAGGTGCACCACCACGCACAGCTAATTTTTGTATTTTCAGTAGAGACGGGGTTTTACCATGTTGACCAGGATGGTCTCAATCTCTTGACCTCATGATCTGCCCGCCTTGGCCTCCCAAAGTGCTGGGATTACAGGCATAAACCACCGCGCCTGGCCAAGCCATTCTTTATGTTTTGAGAGAACTGCTTCTTGTAAGCATGTTCATCTTCTTTTCATAGACTGGATTCTCTCGTATGGCAGCATGAGCTTTCTTATACATCTCCTCCATCATGTCTGGTTATGAAGTTCTTTAAGTATTGAGAGAACTGTTTCTTGTAAGCAACTTCATCTTCTTCCACTAAGTAGTGCATGTAATCTGCAACATTCTGGCCCATGATGTGCTTCTGGTGTACTTCTGCATTAAATTCCTTGCTTTCAAAATACTAACCAGGGAATCATTTGGTACTATGAGGGATAGACAAGCCTCCATCCACAGGGTGGAGGGTGCTAAAAACTTTATTGCCAGTGGTAGTTCTGGCAAGGCGTGCATCCAAATAGCAGGTAAAGGGTATGATTCTGGCTGATCATCAATGCTTTCCACATTGTATTCATCACCAGTCACCTCCACTTGGCCTTCCTACATCTTGCCCATGTCAAACCTACTGAGAACCCTGCAGGCCAGCAGCAGCCCAGTACAATATGCTGCGGTAGAATTCGTCAGGTTAACCTTCACACCATATTTTGGCAGTTTTGTGCATATACTGTGCAGATTCTCATATCCCCCTCTATACGGGCATAATCAATCTGACAAATGATAGTTCGTGTAACAAACAGAGTTTGTTTACACAAGCTCTGTTTGTTACACGAACTATCATCCTGTATTTGGGTGTGTTATATTTATTTTTATCCTGTATCACCAAGCATTTCCGAGCATGGTAATCAGTTTTACCTTCTCACCGGCTTCTAAATTTCACTTGGTATCTCTTAAAGTAGGCCTTATTCTTGACAGCTTTAACAAACTCCATCCTGTGGAACACAGACCCACATCTGTGGCTCAACAGAGACCTGCAGGCCCAGCAGCGCTAGGGGACACAAAGGTGCTGAATTCTAATTTTTTAAAAGCAGTGTATCTTGCAAATTTAGGAACATATCCAAGACTGAAAGTAGAGTTGGGGAAAAAATGTTTGGGAGTCTTACCCAGGGTTTGAAGCCCATCTCTGTACAGTTTCTTCATCATCACCATCACACAAATCAGCAAAAGTAGCTTCTAAATCCTCTAATTGATGAATTCGAGTATCAACAATATCGACCAAATCTTCCTTTAAATACATTGGAAAACTGAGATTATATAGTTATTCTTTCAAAAAACAAGCAACATCCTATTACAAAAAACCTTGGCTCAATTAGTTAAAATGTAATTTTCTTTTTTTTTTTTTTTGAGACGGTGTTTCGCTCGTTACCCAGGCTGGAGTGCAATGGTGCGATGTCGGCTCACTGCAACCTCCGCCTCCCGGGTTCAGGCAATTCTCCTGCCTCAGCCTCCTGAGTAGCTGGGATTACAGGCACGAACCACCATGCCCAGCTAATTTTTTATATTTTTTTAGTAGGGACGGCGTTTCACCATTTGACCAGGATGGTCTCGACCTCTTGACCTCGTGATCCACCCGCCTCGGCCTCCCAAAGTGCTGGGATTACAGGCTTGAGCCACCGTGCCCGGCCAAAATGTAATTTTCAAGTACTAACCATGGGCTTCACCAACACACACACACACACACACACACACACACACACACACACACTTTGAGCAGTCTTTTGAGATCACTCTAGTAATTTGCAAGATATTATTAGTTATATGATAAATGAATAAAACCCCAAAGAAACAAATGGAGGATACCTCTGTTAGGTCAGTGCTGGGTTTCTTAAATTGGTACAGCTCTTGTAAGATTTTGTACTCCTCCTAGAAAACAAAACAAAAATTCCACATACCAGAAAAAAAATGTTAAACTTTTTTTAATGATATGCTTTAAGGAAGAGACAGTTTTGCTTGTGATACAAAAACATCTTAGATAATTATTTAAAGGTTTATATAAGAGAATCAGACAAAATGTACACTTTAAATTTTTATTGTAAATATCACTTTTTTAAGGCAACTCTATCCAGTTGGGCATGACAATACTATGTAAATATTACCTAAGGAAGCATACTAGGGGGCTAATGAGTCAAGAGACAAAAATATTTTTAATAATATTCTGCTATATAAATGGCATGTACTAGGATCTAAACAGACTTTAGCTGTTTATAGGAAATACATGTATCTTTAATAGCAACAACAAAGCACTCCCCATGCCCACTTTGCAGAAGAGAACTCTGAAGTACACAGGCAATACTGTAGGCAGAATGTCAAAGACACAGAATCTCTGTCAGGAGGCTCCCTCCATGTAAGATGCTTGCTATACAAACTCTGCAGGAGAATGTTTCCTTTTGTTTAGCACAGCTACATGGATCTATTATATAGGTGGGTACTTCTGGCCCCAGTAATCCTATTTAGGAGCATTCTCAGGAAGAGGTTATGCCCAAGAGCTAAAATTCATTAAGCACAATGTTGTGGTATATCTTCAGTGCTTTATTCATAATAACAATCCTATGAGTTGGGTCTGATTATTCTGATTTGATACTTGAAGAAACTATGGGTCAGAAAGGTTAAGTAACTTTCCTAAGATCATATAGCTAATAAATAGTAGAGGTAACAATAGAATGTAACTCCCTCTAACTTTTGAACATGCTTTTTTCTTTTTTTTTTTGAGACGGAGTCTTGCTTTGTCACCCAGGCTGGAGTGCAATGGCGTGATCTTGGCTCACTGCAACCTCCACTCCTGGGTTCAAGAGATTCTCCTGCCTCAGCCTCCTGAGTAGTTGGGACTACAGGCGCATGCCACCATGACTGGCTAATTTTTGTATTTTTAGTAGAGATGGGGTTTCACCGTATTAGCCAGGATGGTCTCCATCTCCTGACCTCGTGATCCACCTGCCTCAGCCTCCCAAAGTGCTGGGATTACAGGCGTAAGCCACTGCACACAGCCAAATTAAGAGATGGTACTTGCCCTGTTGCCCTGGCTGGAGTGCAGTGGTGCGATCATGACTCACTGCAGCTTTGACCTCCCAGGCTTAAGTGATCCTCCCATCTCAGCCTCCTGAGTAGTGAGACACAGGCATGTGCCACTATGCCTGGCTAGATTTAAAAATAGTTTTTTTTGTAGAGATGGGGTCTTGCTATGTTGCCTATGCTGCTCTTGAACTCCTTGGCTCAAGTGATCCTCTTGCCGGGGCCTCCCAAAATGCTGGGATTATACACATGGGCCACCATGCCCAGCCTGAACATGTTCTTGAAGAAAAAATGAACAACTGTCTTTCCTAATGACATTTAAAAAATTGCTGCTAAATAATAAAGTGTAATATGCTTTTTAAAACGTCCATTGTACCAAAGGGTATAAAGGCTCTAAATATCCTTGTGTTCCCAGGTTTCCTGACAGCACTCTAAAAGGAATAACTGCCACTGAATTTCTTATGTAACTTTCTAGAAACTTTCATTACAGATATTTAGTTGAGTAATCAGGCATGTCACTGTTTAAGGAATAATTTGTTTCACACAGGATTTATATATAGAATATCTCTGGAAAGGTACACAAGAAACTGACCACAATATTTGTTTCTGAAGCAAAGAACTGAGGGAATGGGGATGTAAGGAAGAGAGTGCTATATTTCATTGTATACTTGTCCCTTGGTATCTGTGGGGGATCGGTTCTGGGACCTCCTGTGGATACTAAAATCCTCAGATGCTCAAGTCCCTGATACAAAATAGTTGTATTTGCATATGACCTACACATATCTTCTCATATACTTAAAGTCATCTCTAATATTAAAATATTATGGTACCCAATACAGTGTAAATTCTATGTAAAATAGGTGTTATATTGTACTGTTTTTTTATTTGTGTTATTTTTTACTCTTGTATTGTTGTTTCTAGTTGTTTTTTATTTTTTCCGAATATTTCCTATCTGTGGCTGGTTAAATCCAGTGATACGAAACCCATGGATACAGAGGGCTGACTGTATATACTTTATCCATCACCCATGTATATATTACCCCAATTAATAAATGCGAAATAATAAATACTATCTAGAGCAGCAGTTGGCAATCCACAGCCTATGGCCTGTTTCTGTATGGCCTTCAAGTTAAGAATGGTATATACAACTTTAAAAGGTTTTGAAAACAACAACAGAGAAGATCAGCAGAGAATGGGAACCCCAAAGCCTAAAGGAATTACTAGCTGGCTGTTTAAAGAGTTTGCTGATTTCTCATCTAGAGAAAAGCCATATAATTCTCAAGATCCATGTGTTAAAAATACAATATTTACCTGAGTGAACATTTCTTTGAAGGGATTCTTGACTGAAAAAAAATCCAAGTCAATATCTAAAACAAATGCATTCCCTTTCTTCAAAATTTCCAGGACTTCCCCAGTGCTGGCTGTGGCCTGGCATTCCTGATTTCCAGAAGAACATGAACATGATGGTTCTGGACAAGTCTGGCCACTTCTCTGTGTCACTGTGTCCTTTCCCAGTCCTTCTGAAGAAGAGTCACAGTTAGTAGAGGCAGTGTTTTCCGAATCTTCGAGGGCTAGCTTTGGTTTCTTAGCAGAAGACACTGCATAATTTTCTTCTTGACTGTTACAGAGTTTATAAGGTTTTACCATAATTACATCCAATTGTAAAGGTTTTTGGTTCTCTAGCTGGTCTTCAGGTACATACAGACCATCACTTAGGAAGTAATGATCTGTACTTGTAACCCTGAATCAGAGGAAAAAAACGATTTTTAAGAAGAATGGGCAAATTAGTTGACATTTCATTATGGCATGGCAGAAATATACGAAAGGACCTATTTTACAAAAACAGAGAGCTGTCTCTAGTATTTGTACTTTCTGTTCTTCTGTAGAAATAGCAGTCCTCAAATTCTTAGCTGGACACACAGCTGCCCCATGTAAGGACTATATTTCAGTCTGCCTTGCAGCCTCATGTGGCCAGGCGATTAAATTCAGACCAGTGGTTGTGAATGGAAGAAAAGCGTATAGAGCTTTGTTATCCTGTTCCCTGCTGACTGGCATGTGAACACAGAGGTGGGGGAAGCCACCTTGGACTATAAGGACAGGGACAATATTCTAGAGATGGTGGTACAAAAAGAGAGAAGGAAGTAGGGTTCCCCAAACTCTACAGCTGCCACATAGGCCTGGACTGTGTATAGTGAACTCTAATATAAGAATAAACTCTCTCAAGCCAGTGCTCCTTTGTTCTCTCTTATACCAGCTGAATCTTTATCCAAAGAAATCATTTAAGAGAAAAATTACATCTGGAAATAATTTCTCTTACTAGAAACTCCCCCTGACATATTTTAAAGCTATGTTAATTTCTATAAAACCATAATATTTTCAATATGAAAAGTGACTTGGTAAATACTTTTAACAGTGAAGCCAAATACTCCTTCTAGAGGCATGCCTTACCCATGTAAAATAATGGTTAATATTTATTTCCCACTTGTACTCTCCCAGCATACATGGCTTTAAACTGTAAAAGCTATTTTCCAAAAATAGATTAATGACATAATAAAACTAATGTCCAAGCTTATTAAAAACTGTACAATCCTAAGAAAGACAAGCCTGTATCCCCCAACCTAAATTTAGATTCTTTTTAATAACAGTAGTTTTCCTGTGCTCCGATCATACAGACATACAAATATTTATCAAACTGCACACCTACATGTATACGTCTCATCCATACATTTTTACTTGCAGGAACAACCAAAATCATGAATCAAAATCTTCCAAAATTGTTAATCACACATGGAGTTTCAAATGTCTGTGTCAGATTGCTGAAAATTATTTGATTTTGTAGGTTAAATTAGACCTAATCACTGAACTATTCAATAAAAACCCTACTACTACTTTACACATACCAGTAGTATGTACAGTATTTACATGCTGAGTCTTAATTATTTCTTTTGAATTATATCCGAAATAAATACAATTTTCATATATCACAGCAAAGCTATTTCTGCAAAACAAGAATCCATACTACAAAAGTTAATTGTATAATTAAGAATAAATTAGAAATAAAAAGTATCATTTTCAATGAGAAAGACTATCTTATTTTCAATGTATTACTATTTCATTCCATTATCCCTAAGGTTTTAGAAAGTTATGGCTATACTGCTTAAAATATTCACCCCATCAGCTTGCAGCCTCCCTGCCCCTCCTGCAACACTTGACCCCAGGATTCCCCTGGCTCGCCATGGCCGACAAGGAAGCAGCTTTTGATGACGCAGTGGAAGAACGAGTGATCAATGAGGAGTACAAAATATGGAAAAAGAACACTTCTTTATGATTTGGTGAATCATAATTCTGGAGTGGCCCAGCTTAACTGCCCAATGGCTTCCAGATGTAACCAGACCAGAAGGGAACGATTTCAGCATTCATAGACTTGTCCTGGGGACACACACATTGGATAAACAAAACCATCTTGTTATAGCCAGTGTGCAACTCCCTAATGATGATGCTCAGTTTGATGCGTCACACTATGACAGTGAGAAAGGAGAATTTGGAGGTTTTGGTTCAGTTAGTGGAAAAACTGAAATAGAAATTAAGATCAACCATGAAGGAGAAGTAAACAAGGCTCATTATATGCCCCAGAACCCTTGTATCATTGCAACAAAGACTCCTTCCATTGATGTTCTTGTCTTGGGCTATACAAAACATTTTTCTATGCCAGATCCTTCTGGAGAATGCAACCCAGACTTGCATCTTCGTGGACATCAGAAGGAAGGCTATGGGCTTTCTTGGAATCCAAATCTCAGCGGGCACTTGCTTAGTGCTTCGGATGACCACACCATCTGCGTATGGGACATCAGTACTGTCCAAAGGAGGGGAAAGTGGTGGATGTGAAGACCATCCTTACAGGGCATACAGTGGTAGCAGAAGATGTTTCCTGGCATCTGCTCCATGAGTCTCTGGGTCAGTTGCTGATGATCAGAAACTTATGATTTGGGATACTGGTTTAAATAATACTTCCAAACCAAGCCACTCAGTTGACACTCACAATGCTGAAGTGAACTGCCTCTCTTTCAATCCTTATAGTGAGTTCATTCTTGCCACAGGATCAACTGACAAGACTGTTGCCTTGCAGGATCTGAGAAATCTGAAACTTAAGTTGCATTCCTTTGAATCACATAAGGATGGAATATTCCAGGTTTAGTGGTCACCTCACAATGAGATTATTTTGGCTTCCAGTGGTATGGATCACAGACTGAATGTCTGGGATTTAAGTAAAATTGGAGAAGAACAATCCCCAGTAGATGCAAAAGATGGGCCACCACAGTTGTTGTTTATTCACGGTGGTCACACTGCCAAGATACCTGATTTCTCCTGGAAGACCAATGAACCTTGGTGATTTGTTCTCTTTCAGAAGACAATTATCACGCAAGTGTGGCAAATGGCAGAGAACGTTTATAACAATGAAGACCCTGAAGGAAGCGAGGATCCAGAAGGACAAGGGTCCTAGATGTATATGTCTTTACTTGTGATTTTAAACTCCCCTTTTTTCTTCTCAGCCCTGAGAGTGATTTAACATTGGTTTTGAGACACAGACTTTGTTCAGCTATCCTTCTATGTAATAGGCACCACCAATGATGCTATTTTACGAATGGTGGGGAGTGGGGGCTTGATTCAGCAAAGCCACAGACTTACATTGAAATTTTCTTCAGGAATTTTCCAGTAGCAAACCCAAGTCTAAAGTAGTTACAGAAAGGGGAATATTATGTGTGATTATTTTTCTTATGTCCCCAAGTTTTTCAGACTCAGTTAAGGCTAGAGTGAGTAACAAATAGAGCCAAATGAGAGAGGTGTCTGAGCCATGAAGTATAAATACTGAAAGATGCCACTTTAATTCAGGAAATAGGGGAGATTCAAGTCATATATTTGAGTAGATTCCTACTCAAATCTTGACACCTGACTTCGCAGGATGCACATTTTCATATGTAGACCAGTTTCCTCTTGGTTTCTTCTGTTAGGTCAAAACTACACATTTCTTTCCCCATATATTTTTGCTAATTAGTGTATTTCTTGAGCTGTTTTGATGTTGTTTCTTTCCTTTCTGTGAAATGGTGTTGTTTTTTTTTTTTTTTTTTTTTTTTTTAACTTGGAACCACCAAGTTGTAAAGATGAATGTTTTTACCTGACAGTTATACCACAGGTAGACTGTCAAGTTGAGAAGAGTGAATCGATAACTTGTATTTGTTTTAAAAATTAAATTAGTCCTTGATAAAAGTTGCTTTTTTTTCTTTTCAGGAGTTAGTCCTTGACCACTGGTTTGATGCCATCTCCATTTTGGGTGACCTGTTTCACCAGCAGGCCTGTTACTCTCCATGACTAACTGTGTAAGTGCTTAAAATGGAAAAAATTGCTTTTCTACATAAAAAAAATTCACCCCATCAGAAGAGAATTTTAAAGTCAAGAACATACTGGTATTTCTAAAGGTATGATAGTATCACAAGAAACACAAAACATTGGTTAAATAGCTTATACAGTAAAAACAGTTGCACCTGTATCTCAAGTCAGAGGATGCTATAATTTACTTTAGATTAAGTACTTATCTGAAACTAATTATATTATAATTAAGAAAATTAAAGCCCCAAATCTACTTATTCAGCTGTTGGATTTATAAAAAAAATCAAAGTGAGATAATTTTGCCCTTTTACTGCTAATTGTTAAATTCAGCAGACAACAGTTACATTGAGAGATATACTACTGAATATATACATCTGTAAGATACTTCAGTGGCTTAAGGAGTTTATCACCAATGAATCCCAAATTCCCGATAAAGACCATATTCAAAATCTAATTTAACCAGCAACTAAATATAAATGGTATATGAGAAACGTCAAGAGACTTAAGTTTGTTCTTGGTGTTTTGAGAACTCTTTGGAGAGGTTGAGGCTTAATCTGACCCTATTTGTGGGCAGAGACTTATGAAGTTATTATAGGAACCTAAAATAAGATAGAAACATTCAATAACTTCCATATTCACAAATATGAGGAAATTACCTGATTGTTGTGGTAGAAGTGTCTTTGCCTACTAAAAAGTGGTGTCTGCCCTCTCTGATTTGCTGAGCCCATGTGGGATGAAACCATATTACATGTGAAAAATGGCCTGCATAAATTGCGGGCATAATCCAATTTTCAATACTTAATTCTCTGGAAAAGAAATAGAAAGACAACATTAAAACTTTTAGTTTTTTTTTTTTTTCCCCCAAGTGTAATTTCATCCACATTTTTAGACCACAGGTATCAAAGTGTGGTGTGGTTCCTGAGGTTTTTTCTGGGACATCACTATGACAAAACTATTTTATAAAAGTACTGACGTATTGCTGGGCACGGTGACTCACACCTCTAATTGCAGCACTTCGGGAGGCTGAGGTTGGCGGATCACAAGGTCAGGAGTTCGAGACCAGTCTGGCCAACATGGTGAAACCCTGTCTCTACTAAAAATACAGGAGTTCAAGACCAGTCTGGCCAACATGGTAAAAACTCATCTCTACTAAAAATACAAAAATTAGCCAGGTGTGGTGGTGGGTGCCTGTAATCCCAGCTACTCGGGAGGCTGAGGCAGGAGAATCGCTTGAACCCAGGAGGTAGAGGTTGCAGTGAGCCAAGACTGTGCCACTGCTGCACTCCAGGCTGGGTGACAGAGAGACTGCATCTCAAAAAAAAAAAAAGTGCTTGGAAGACAGTGTGGCGATTCCTCAAGGACCTAGAAATAGAAATTCCATTTGACCCAGCAATTCCATTACTGCCTATATATCCAAAGGATTATAAATCATTCTACTATAAGGACACATGCACATGAATGTTCATTGCAGCACTGTTTACAATAGCAAAGACCTGGAACCAACCCAAATGCCCATCGATAATAGACTGGACAGGAAAAATGTGGCATATATACATCATGGAATACTATGCAGCCATCAAAAACGATGAGTTTGTGTCCTTTGTAGGGACATGGATGAATCTGGAAAGCATCATTCTCAGTAAACTGGACACAAGAACAGAAAATCAAGCACCACATGTTCTCACTCATAGGTGGGTGTTGAACAATGAGAACACATGGACACAGGGAGGGGAGCATCACACACTGGGGTCTGTAGGGGGGAAATAGGGGAGGGACAGCGGGGGGTGGGGAGTTGGGGAGAGACAGCATGGGGAGAAATGTCAGATACAGGTGATGGGGAGGAAGGCAGCACATCACACTGCCATGTGTGTACTTATGTGATAATCTTGCATGTTCTTCACATGTACCCGAAAACCTAAAATGCAATTAAAAAAAAAAAAAAAGACCAAATCAAGGCCAAAGAAAATGAATAATAACAAAAAAGACCAAATCAAGGCCAAAGAAAATGAATTAAAAAAAAAAGTACTAAGGTATTATTTCCTGTTTTCATTTATTGACATTTGCAAAGATGGTGCAAAGGCAATGGTGGGTTGATGTTCCAACATTAATTAAGGCAGCAGCACCAAACTGTTAGTAGTTACTGTATTCATTACCAACCACTAGCACAATAAATAAATAAATAAAAAAGTTTCATTTGAGAATATCTCAATTTTATTAAACTTTCCATCCTTAGTATACATTTTTAAATATTCTGTGTGGCAAAATCAGAAATGCACTGAAAGCTCTTCTGCTATACAGTTTGAAGCATAACAGCTGTCTCAAGGAAAAGCACTTGTGACTGAACTTCGAGCTGGGCACCATTTATCTTGAAAGGATTGATCAATAAACTATGGTTATTCACACTCGACACTGAATTGCTGAATTCTACATTTCAGCTAAACTTTCATAAACTACTACCTGTCAAGTTTTCTTGTACTATCAGAATATTATCTGAAAAGGCTATGAAAATACTCTTTCCTTTTCCAATTACATGTCTGTGGAAGCCTGAATTTTCAGCATATATTTCAACCAAAACAACATATGGCAATGGACTAAATGCAGAAATTGACATGAGAATCCAATGGTCTCTGTAAAGTTTTAGCAAATATTAAACATTGGCCAGGCTGTTTTTGTAAAAAAAGTTTTTTTTTTTTTTGGTTTGTTTCTTTTAAGAGATGGGGTGTGGTGTGGTTACGCTGATCAGTCTGGAGTGCAGAGGCCATGCACAGGCTTTATTACAGCCTGGAACTGCTGGCTGCAAGTGATCCTCCCACCCTAGCCTCCTGAGTAGTTGGGACTACAGACTCATCCACCATGCCCAGATTGTAAATAAAGTTTTATTGGAACACAGCCACTGTCATTTATTTACACAGTGCCTCTGATTGCTTTCATACTACAAAGGCAAAGATAGGTAGTGGCAACAGAGACCATATGGCCAGCAAACCTAAAACACTTACTAATTTGGCTCTTTAAGAAAGTTGTCAACACTTGTTCTAAATAAAATGAAAAAGACAAAAAGAGAAACGAAAACTCCCAAAACCCATAAGGTTAGCAAAGTCTATTTGCTATAATTGCTTATTACCTACTGTGAATTGTACTTCAAACACAAAAGACCATGAATAAAATCACTTATTACCCAAAGAGTGTTTCCTTATCAAACACGGTGTCTGCTGGCATATTCACAGGAATAAGGAGGTCTGGATGTGAATCAAAATGTAAAAACCTTATATTACTGGCAGGAAGATGCTTTGAGCCAATGGCCCGGTATATAAAGGGTAGAACCTGTAAAAGACATAGGCATACAATCAGAATACTGAAACCATGAGCACACACCCAACTGCAGACTGAAAAACAATGCTAAACAATGCACATATTGAAAGCATACTATGTTGTGAAAAAGTGGAAAAAAGAAAGCCAGGTGCAGTGGCTCACGCCTGTAATCCCAGCTCTTTGGGAGGCTGAGGCAGGTGGATTGCCTGAGGTCAGGAGTTCGAGAAGCAGCCTGGCCAACTTAGTGAAACCCCGTTTCTACTAAAAATACAAAAAAATTAGCTGGGTGTGGTGGCAGGTGCCTGTAATCCCAGCTACTAGGGAGGCTGAGGCAGGAGAATCACTTGAATCTGGGAGGCGGAGCTTGCACTGAGCTGAGATCATGCCATTGCACTCCAGCCTGGGCAACAGGAGCAAAACTCTGTCTCAAAAAAAAAAAAAGTGGAAAAAGATAAAAATTTGTTCCTTGTAAATGGTGCAGATGATAATCTCAAATATTACTTTGTCCTCAGAACTTCCAGCTTGCACCTCCAGCTGCCTTCCTGCTGCCACCTTGAACTCAACAGGTCATGAGGGGAAACAGACCAGGACTAGGGCTCAGGAACAAACCATGGCTTAATGCCTGTTCTAACATTAATGAGGTGTTCAAGGTACCCTAGGTCTCAAAGTTTCATTTATTTATTTATTTTCTTTAAAAAGAGATACAGTTTTGCTCTGTTGTCCAGCCTGGAGAGCAGTGATGTGGTCATGGCTCACTGTAGTCTTGGACTCCTGGGCTCACGAGATCCTCCCACCTCAGTCTCCTTAGTAGCTGGGATCACAGGCACATGCCACTCTATGCAGCTATTTCTTTCACTTCAATTTTTGTAGAGATGGGGTTTCGCTCTGCTGTCCAGGCTGGTTAGGGTCTTTCTGGCACCCTGAGAATGGTGGGGTTGGGTTAGGTGGTCTATAAAGGCCATTTCTCCTCTTCGATCTTCTATAGTTTTAGGTTTAATACTTAATTTGAAAGCACTGTCTAACCCAGGCTTTCTCATTCTCTCAAGGTCATAGACATTTTATCTAGGTCCTGAGAAACCTATCTTCCTCTCCTATTAATTTTTGCCATCAGTAAATCCTTCTTTTTTAACATCCAGAGAACCACTTCCCATCCCCAAGCCTACTGATGCTACTTTAAAATAAATTTATTAGATCCATGGGCCTCCTTTGTTGACTTGGAAATGTCTAGATTAAGACACCAATTTAGCTACTGTAAAGCAGCATGGCCATAAACATGGAAACCCTTTTTAGTGTTTATACATGCAGGCACCGTGTTAAAAGATTTTTTTTTTTAACAATACAGGCCGGGCTTGGTAGTTCACGCCTTAATCCCAGCACTTTGGGAGGCCGAGGGGGACTGATCACCTGAGGTCAGATGTTCAGACCAGCCTGGCTAACATGGCAAAGCCCCGTCTCTACTAAAGATACAAAAATTAGGCGGGCATGGTGGCCGGAGTCTGTAGTCCCAGTTACTCAGAAGGCTGAGGCAGGAGCATCGCCTGAACCCGGGAGGCAGTGGCTGCAGTGAGCTGAGATCACGCCATTGTACTCCAGCCTGGGCAACAGAGAAAGACTCCGTCTCAAACAAAAAAAAAAAAAAAAAAGAAAAAGAAAAAAGATTTTTAAACACAACATGTACACAATAATACTCCTAACGTGAGTCCTAAGATTGCTGTCCCCATTTCAGATCAGAGCCCAGGTTCCGAGAAAAAAACAGCAGGGCTGTGATGGCGATACCAGGAGACATTTGGAAGCCAGAGTTAACTGCAGGTTAAGGACACGGGGCTCTGTAGCCAGACCGTCCAGGTTCGAGTCCCGACGCTACTAGTTATTTGGTCCTGGGATTTGGGGCAAACCGAGGTAAATACATTGCCCCGACCCGTAGGAAGCGCACAGAAACGTTAGTTCCTATTCTTCCTAGTTAGCTGTTTTAGTGTCTTCCCCCAAGCAACGGAATCAGGCAGTTTAACTCTGGCTAACTCTCAGGCCTCCGAGGCTAAGGCTGCGCTGTCTGCTTGATCCTCGGAGCGTCAGGGCGTCGCCGACTCTGCCCCAGAGCCCGGCCGCCGTCCGCTCACCTCCTGATGATCCTCCACCACCCATACAGGGAGCTTCGGGTAACGTCGGAGGCCAGTGGGCCATCCGGCGGTGTCACTCATGTTTTTTGCGCCCGTCAGCTTTGCAGCAAAGCGGTGGCAGCTGGAGAGGACCCGGGAAAACAGGCGCCTCAGTCCGGCTTGCCCTCTCCAGGCGGAAGGACGCCTTCCCCCGGTTGCGTTTTTGGATTGGAGGATTTAGGAGGAGGGGGACGGGCTCCAAAAGGTCTTTTACTGACTATTGGTCTAGACGTCCATCGCTCTCTTTGACGTGCCCAATCACCGCGTACAAGGCCCTGCGGTGGGCAGAAGCATTTTTCTTCCCTTGGCCCAGCTCTCTCAGGTTTGCTTTTTAATTCCCTCGGTTTCCTGTTCCGGAGGCTCGAGCGGCGCCAGGGTCTTGGTGCCTGCAATAGTAACCTGGCTTTACTCTGACGGGGATCTCGCGGCCTGAGAGCCTTTTATAGGTAAAAGGGGTACTTTGCAAGTGTTAGAAGACAGTTTCCGAGTGTCAGAATTTAAACGGGTCTGGAGTCTCTGGGGCTGGGGTGAAAGGCGTCCGGGAATTGGGATCGGGCAGTCCCACTTCCGATCTGCAGCTAAGGGCAAAAAAGAACGACCCTAGGCCTGGATTCCGCAAATAAATGGAAGTGAAAAAGAGACCTTTCATTCATTTGCGGAGTACACGCTGTGGTCCAGGCCTGGGGCTGCCCGGCTCTCGGAGGGGAGCGAGATCCTGAGCTCAGCGCCTGTCTCGTGGGGCGCAAGGTCTGGCGGGAGATGCAAAAACTAAGCATGCAGTTACAGAGCAGGATGAAGGTGACTGCCCTGCAGATACACCTGGGGAAAGAGGGAGGTCTCAATAAAAGTGTAGTCACACTTTACAACTCTTTTTACATGTACTGACGTTCCTGGCCGTGTTAACTATTCAGGACAGATCCCTCAGTGTCTGCTTTCAAACAGCAACTGAGAAGAGACGGAGAAAACAGTTACTTTTCCAGGTGCAGTGAATTCCTTGATTTTGGAATTAAAGTTTGCATTCACAACACAGCCGGACTGTGCCTTTAATAGGTCAATTTCATGATTAGTATTTTTAGATTTTCTGACTACAGAAACATCCACAAGGATCTGGTAGTGAATGTTCAGCTGTTGTTACACACTGTAAAAGAGTGTTTATGACCCTGACTTTTGCCCACCTCTAGGTTCAGCATACATCTTTGTGTTCCCTAAGCCCTGCACATACCTCCTTTTTGTGTTTATTGCATTATTTGTATTTTTAAAAAAACTTATTTGTATGTGGGTTCTGAGTTCCTTGAACCCTACAGGCTGTGTGTCTTTCTTATCTCTGAGTCTGCAGGGCCTGGGACAGTGCTTCCCATATATGGACTCATTAAATGTCACGTGAATCAGTGAAAAGGTCTGCTTTCTGTTGTGGAGGTACATGGAAGGGGTATGTACAGTAGCAACATGGAAACATACCATTGGTGAGACAGTAAACATTTATTGACCACCTACAGTGTGCAGGATGCTTTTCCCGAAGGATACAGGATACAGAAATGACTGAATCAACCCATGTCATCAAGGAACTGATAATCTAGTGGAGTTAGACATTTGCATACTTCACCATGATGTGAGGCAGCCTCTGGTAAGTGCTGTGAAAGAATTAAGTATAGACTAAGTCTAGAGGGAATGGCATTACCTAAGGGAATCAGGAAGGGCTTCATAGAGGGGGTGGCATTTGAGATTGGTAGATGGATGGGAATTCATTGGACAAATTCCTAGGTGGGAGTTTTTTTTTTTTTTTTTTTTTGATGGAGCTTCTCTCCTGTTGCCCAGGCTGGAGTGCAATGGTTTGATCTGAGCTCACTGCAACCTCTGCTTGATCTGAGCTCACTGCAACCTCTGCTTAGGGTGGTAGATTTTAGAGAGGAGAATGGGAGGAAAGAACTAGCTGGTTCTTTGTACTTGTATGGTAATCAGTTGGGAAAATACGGGGTAGTAGGCTCTTTCTGGAGATACTGGAGAACAAGCCGGGGTTCAGAGTCTCTAGGGTCTTAAATGCCAGCACAGAGTTTGAACTTGATTCTGTTGGCAGTGAGTAGCCTATGGTGGCAGGAGCTCTGGGCCCCAGGTTTATCATGAGGGTACGGGACTGGATCATAATCAGGAGCTGGGCACAGTGACTCATGCCTGTAGTTCTAGCTGTTTTGGAGACTGAGGTGGGAAGATTGCTTGAGCCCAGGAGTAAGAGACAGCAGTAAGCTATGACTGCACCACTGCACTCCAGCCTAGGGACAGCGTAAGACTCTGTCTCTTTAAAAAAAAAAAAAAAAAAAAAATCAGATATTATTTGGTGCCCATTATTTATTAAGCACAGTGATTGATAACATAATCTGAAATTATTTTCATGAGCCATTCGAAAGTCTACACAGTAAAGTTCTATTGGTGAGACTTTTAGTTAGAAAGACTTTAGGAAGATGTTTCGATGTTAAAGCTTTTTGTACTCAGTATTTATGTGAGTATTTTTGGATGTTTTGCTGAAGTTCAAGTATTTGGAAAATCATTCATGTTTACAATGTTTTTCTGTGGGAGGAACTGAGAATGAAAATCAAGAATCGTAACTGTTTTGTTAACAAGATTATGGTTATGTTTGAATTGGAATGCTGGCCTCACTGTGATGTTTGTGTTTGGTCTATGCCTACATGTTTTTGCCATGAAGGAAACTAGAATATGAAGAGGGAGAGGGGAAATGATTTTTTCCCCTAGTCTTTTAACAAAGTAGAGGTGATCTATGCCTATGATTTAAGTCTTTTTAGCTGGTGATAGTTTTGAGTCAGCAAAACTAGTAATAAAGACATTTTATTTATTATTTATTTATTTATTTATTGTTCTTGTTGCCCAGGCTGGAGTGCAATGGTATGATCTCAGCTCACTGCAACCTCCATCTCCCGGGTTCAAGCTATTCTCTTGCCTCAGCCTCCTGAGTAGCTGGGATTACAGGCATGTGCCACCACACCCGGCTACTTTTGTATTTTTAGTAGAGACAGGGTTTCTCCATGTTGGTTAGGCTGGTCTCGAACTCCTGACCTCAGGTGATCTGCCTGCCTGAGCCTCCCAAAGTGCTAAGGACATTTTAAAATTTAAGGACATTTAAAAATGTAGTTGGAAACTTTAATGCAGTTCAACATGCTTTTAATTTTGTTAGTAGGCTAAGTGTATTGGAAATAACACTGCAAAATCAGTGTTATGGTAATTGCAGAAGTATTTTTTAGAATTGGCAGTTGGGGAAACAGGTTTATGTCGGTTTCATTCTTTCTGTTTTTTAGAGCTCATATTCTCTGTAGAATATGTGACATATCCAGGCAGTGCATCATGATGCAAGGCAATACATGGTGAGTGTTGTGATGGGAATGGCAGTAGTTAGGAGAACAGAGAGAGGAACAAACATTGGTGCTGGCCTATAGAGGGTGGAAAGGATTTAGATACATGGGGAGATGGGATAATATGCTCGTTCTTTCAGCAGTGGGCACAGTACAACAGAGGACCATGCACAGGGCTAGAAAGCCAGACCAGAGCTGTTAATGGAAATCCCAGAGTCGGCCTTGATAGCCCTTGCAGTTCTGAGGTGCGGTAGACATTAAAGGTGGAATTAGGTCCTTAGTAGGTGGATTGTAATTATTGTAGGACCTGCTAAGAAGCAACAGAGAGTGTTGTGAGAGCAAGGAACCTAACGAATCGCTGCGGGCAGTGACAGGGTCGTAGAAAGGCCAGCAAGGATATTATTGTAATAGTTATGCAAGAGATGATGATGTGAAGTAGATTAATTCAGGAAGTATTTATAAAGCAGAAACAATAGGAATTTTTGTTTATTTTTTTATTAAGGGATAGTTGCCATATAAGTGATAGCAATTTTAAAATAAGTTTTAGCTAAGGATGGGGGAGTGAGGGAGGACAAGTCAGGTGATTGATTCCCTGGTATATGTCTTAAGGACGATTAATGGTGTCATTTATTGAAATAGGAAATACTAGGAAAAGAGCAAATGTTTGTCATGGAGGGAAAGGTAATGAATTCGTTTTAGCATATGTTATGTTGAATTTGCAGAGTCAGTGAGACACTCAAGGAGAGAGATCAGGTTGGCAATTAGTAGTGAGGGTATGGAGCTCAGAAGTTGGGGGCTAAAGATGTAACTTTGGGAGTTACTGACAGATTGGTGGTAATTGAAGCAATGCAGGTGGGTATTGTCACTGGAAGAGAGAGCGAGCAGAGTGCCTGCGCTAGACCCATGAAGAATACCAGATGGTTAAAGGCCCCCTAGCAGAGGAGAAGCTGGCATGAGGAACAGCCAGAGACATAGGAAAGCCACAGTGAGGGCATTATGTCAGGAAGCCAAGAAACCCATCCATGGGGGTGGGGGCTGGGGAGGCAAGCGGGGAGGCAACTGGACTGATCCAACAGAGATCAAGCAAGTGGATTGAAAATGACCTTTCAAGATGAGGTGAACACTGATCATGACACTCATTGGAGTGGTGGCGGAAGCTGAAGTTGGATTAGAGTGAGTTGGAGGTATATACACTTTTGTCTTAGCTTGGGCTGCCATGACTAAATGCCATGGACTGAGTAACTTAAGCAGTAAACACTTATTTCTCACAGTTCTGGAGGCTGGCAGTCTGAGAGCAGGGTGCCCGCACAGCCAGGTTTCGGATGCGCGCCCTCTTCCTGCCTTGTAGGTGGCTGCCTTCTTGTTGTAGTCTCACTTGGCAAGGGGTGGTGGTGGGGATTTCTTTCCTCTTCCTCTCTCTGTAAGGGTACTAATCCCATCATAGTTACCTCTCAGATTCCCCACTTCTATATAGCATCACATTGGGCGTTAGGGTTTTCTCGGCATGAATTTTGGGGTGGACACACATCAGGTATTAGGGTTTCATCAGCATGAATTTTGGGGTGGACACACATCGGACATTAGGGTTTCCTCAGCATGAATTTTGGGGTGGATAGAAACATTCAGTCCGCAGCCACTTTTTCTGGTCATTTGACTGTGAAGGGGAGGACACAGAAGGGGCAAAGTCAAGGGAAACCTGGAGACCAAGGACAGTGCTTTATGCTGGAGTAAACCCAAGCACTTTCAAATGCTGATGTGAAGGGTCTGGTGGTGGGGAGAGTGGAATATTGCAGAGGGAGGGTGGTAATTCCAAATATGCATTTGGAGATGGAATCCAGAGCACTTGTGGCAGGATAGGCTTTGTCAGGAGGAGGGAATTGGGAGAGGCTGGAGTAGGATCCATTGTAGAAATGGTAGGAAAAGCCGAAGGAGTTCTTTTCTGATGGTTTTTGTGTTTCTGTTTGGTAGGAGATTAGTTTTGTGTTGACTGAAGAGAGAATAGGATATGGGGAAGGGTCCTGAATGTTTTCAGTAGTTATGGTGTGTAGTTCAGAAAATAAGCTGACTACTTCACCATGCCAGAGGAATGGGTTGGCAGAAGCCGGTGATCATGAATTTCTTTGGCCACCACCCTGCCCAGTCAGGTATTTTTCTATAGTACTATTTTCTGGTCAGCCTCCAGAAAGCCAATTGTTGGGTTCTTTGAAGGCTGGGGTATTGCCAGCTTCTTGTGACTGAAGTAGAGCAGGGCAGAGGAGTGTAGGGTATTAAAAATGAATCATGGAGATGCCGATGCTGGGCAATGGAGTCTGTGCTGAATGGAGAGGGAGGTGAAAATGGGAAGATGCTGGTGCAGATGTGCTTGGGACCACCTATGGTGAGGTCAAGATCAGAGGGCAACTTGAGCAAAGGCGTGATAGCAAATGGTTGAATAATGGGATGTTGAATTGCTCATTTTGGCAGTGGAGCAGCTTTCAGGAATGGTCATTCCAGGGACTAAACATGGTAGTGGGTTGGGTGGCCAAGAAAGGGGAAGAGGAGTTTACTGACCTTGAAGGGTTTCAGATGTTAGCAGGAACCCAGTATTGAATGGTTGGAATATTCCAGTGCCTTCACTAGGGAGTCTTTGAGTTGCTCATGAAGATGGTCAGACATTTATGAAATGCTGCTAACACAGTGAGGATTTAAAAAAAACAACTCTTCCCTTTTTTTTTCCACCATGAAGTCACAGAATGTCGTTCCACCCAGGACGAGGATGTCCCCGAGGACGAGGAGGACATGGAGCCAGACCCTCAGCACCGTCCTTTAGGCCCCAAAATCTGAGGCTGCTTCACCCTCAGCAGCCTCCCGTGCAATATCAATATGAACCTCCAAGTGCCCCTTCCACCACTTTCTCAAACTCTCCAGCCCCCAATTTTTTGCCTCCACGACCAGACTTTGTACCCTTCCCCCCACCTATGCCTCCATCAGCGCAAGGCCCTCTTCCCCCCTGCCCAATTAGGCCCCCTTTCCCCAACCACCAGATGAGGCACCCCTTCCCAGTTCCTCCTTGCTTTCCTCCCATGCCACCACCAATGCCTTGTCCTAATAACCCCCCAGTCCCTGGGGCACCTCCTGGACAAGGCACTTTCCCCTTCATGATGCCCCCTCCTTCCATGCCTCATCCTCCGCCCCCTCCGGTCTTGCCGCAGCAGGTTAATTACCAGTACCCCCCAGGCTATTCCCACCACAACTTCCCACCTCCCAGTTTTAATAGTTTCCAGAACAACCCTAGTTCTTTCCTGCCCAGTGCTAACAACAGCAATAGTCCTCATTTCAGACACCTCCCTCCATACCCACTCCCAAAGGCTCCCAGTGAGAGAAGGTCCCCAGAAAGGTTGAAACACTACGATGATCACAGGCACCGAGATCATAGTCATGGGCGAGGTGAGAGGCATCGGTCCCTGGATCGACGGGAGCGAGGCCGCAGTCCCGACAGGAGAAGACAAGACAGCCGCTACAGATCCGACTATGACCGAGGAAGAACGCCGTCTCGCCACCGCAGCTACGAGCGGAGCAGGTAAGCCACACGTGTGTATTTCTTTAATGAACCTCAGGGGCCCAGGCACAGTCATTTTCCATTTGGCATGGCAACCAAACCAGAAGGGTCCAGTAGTGCATCTTGATTTATACAAGGAAAGAAAGCACATTTTGGACTCTCTTTTCGAGAGGAAGAAACGACCAAAAGACAAGTAAGTTGATGTCAGAAAAAAATTGCTTTTGAAAAGCATTCCAACTCATCAGTGTAGATTCATTTCAGTGCATATAAGACTTTTACTCTGAGAATGCAGTTGACATTTTAATGATGATCCCATTAGATGAAAGATCTTGTATTGTTTGTGTTATCATAGATTAAATTGTATTCAGTGTGATCATCTTATCAGGTTACAGCATTTGAGTTTTTTTGGAACTGGTGATCTGCATGTTAACGAAGAATCAAATTAGTTAACAGGCAGGACGTTCTGATTTTTAGGATAGGTGGAAATTTATTGTTCATTGTTGCCTTCTTGGTTTGTTTCTTTGTAATTTAAAGAAGTAAAATTATTTACACATTATGAAAGTTAGTTTTCAAAATAGTTTTTTTTCTTTTTTTTTTTTTGTGATAGAGTCTCACTTTGTTGCCCAGGCTGGAGTGCAATGGCGGGATCTCAGCTCACTGCAACCTCCACTTCCTGGGATCAAGCGATTCTTCCACCTCAGCCTCCCAAGTTGCTGGGATTACAGGCGTGTGCCACCACACTTGGCTAATTTTTGTTTTTGTTTTTTTTTTTTGAGATGGAGTCTCGTTGTGTCGCTCAGGCTAGAGTGCAGTGGCGCAATCTCACTGAAACCTCCGCCTCCAGGTTCCAGTGATTCTCCTGCTTTAGCCTCCTGAGTAGGTGAGATTATAGGCATGTGCCACCATGCCCGGCTCATTTTTGTGTTTTTAGTAGAGACGGGGTTTTGCCGTGTTGGCTAGGCAAACTCCTCACCTCAGGTAATCCACCTGCCTTGGCCTCCCAGAGTGCTAGGATTACAGGCGTGAGCCACTGCACCCGGCCCCAAATAGCTTTTAACCCGATTTTGTTGTATTGAAATAGATTCTTACCAAAGAAAGTTGTATTTAAAAAATACGATTCCATTCTATATTACATTTCTTTTTTCAAAGGACTAAACATATATAAGTATGAGAGAAAAAAGGTTTCAAGGAGGCATTTCTAAAACTGGAATTCTAGCTGGGCTTACAGAAATACTCTGAAGTTATATGCAACTTTTCATGTGTGTGTGTCTTTCTATAAGGAAGCTTACATCAGGTTCTCAAAGAGGAGGGTGTGAGTCTGTTATCCTAAGAGCCTAAGAACTATTGGTTTATATGGAAAATAAAAGACACATCAGTTGTGCTACTGTTTATTTGTTACCTCAGTGAACTCTTGGGTTGATGAAGATTCGAAGTCTTTGGTTGTCAAGCTAATTCTGGTGCTTCTCTTTCATTCCCCTGTAGTGTACTTACCTTCATTGTCTGGTGGAACTTTTGTGCTGAAAGTGTTTGAGCTCCCCAAACCAAGTCACTTCACTCTGTGGGTTTGCAGAGAGCTGGTCTTGGCTCTTGTCACTCTGCACCTGATTTCAGGAACCAGTTCACATCCGTTTCCACATTATTCTCATGGCTTTATTGATTTGGTTCTGACTGAACATTCTGCCAGTAAATTAAATGACAGTGGCCATTCTCTGCCCTGAAGAGAGGGACTAGTACTCAGAAGGTTCGGAAGGAAAATGCTTTGTTCCCTCTCCCTGGTGGCCTGGTAGAACATAGAAGGGAATGTGTTTCTTGTAGGGATGACTGATTTCCGGTGGGCCAAAGCTGAGTGAGTTGGTAGACTAAAAACTTTTTCAGCTTGAACTGCTGTTTCTGGTCAATAATATTCTGTGATGGACTAGCTGGCAGAGGCATGTGATAGTTAGTGCTACAATTCTATAGTGCAAATCTAAACTGGAAAGAGTAAATAGTTTCTAAATAGTTTTCTTCAGACTCTAAAGTAATTGTTAACAATCTTGTTTCTGGGAATCTTACGGCAAACATTCTAGATAGTGTTGTATTTCTCCCTCTGTTTTGAGAGGCTATAATTAGAGGTCTTGTCAGGGCTCTGCTGTAAATCCTACATTTTTCCATCAAGGCTTCAACTTTGAGTTATATGTTTGTTTGAGGAAACTCAGAAGTCCTGTGAATTGAGGATCTCAGTAAAATCAAGTGTCATAAGAATTACTTCTAACCTGATTTATCCTAAACCTCCTTTACTATGAGGATCTATATCTTTCTAAAATGGTCTTTATTTATATTCGAGTTGTTTTATAATGTGCTTGGGGCATTTGCTCTGGAGCTGCCTAGTAGCATAGCTTCATTATAATTGACTCCCTTTGGGATATTAATTAGGTGAAGTGTCAGTCATCTGTTTTATATGGCATGCTTCTGTGAAACAAACATGGATCATGTGAAGTCCTAATATAACTTCTAGAAGTATATTGGGGAAACTGAAACTTCATAAATTTGGATTGTGTTAAGTTTATGCAAATTCTGTAGTCTGTCGTCTAGCTGCTCCTCCCCTGCTTCTTGGGGTAAATTAATCTATCCTTTTACAAATTCTATCTTCCCTCTTTTTCTCTGCCTCCAAAATGTGATTGAGTAACAATTGCAAGGTTGTTTTAGGTTGGACTATTTTTAGGAAAGATCTGTGTAGAAGTGGATATATATATCCGCTGTCACGAAAGATGAAAGTTACTCTAGGGGATGAGGAAAGAAATCACCATAGGCAGATGTAGTGCACCAAGCACACTGTTCAGCTGAGTGGTAAGGAAGTGAGCCCTGGGCTTCACCCAGCAAGAATTCTCACAGCTGTCCTGGTGACAGTACAAGTGTAGCTATTGGAGAACTAGCATAATGTACCTAAGGAATATCTTAATGTTTGCAAACGAGGAAGAATCTTGGGAAAAGTAACACAAAAATAGCTTTCCTTGCTTTAAGTGAGTTTGTCTTAATAGTGTTACTAATGTGATTTATATCCAAATTGTTCTTTTTAAGTCCTACCCACTCAGGGGTACCAATCATCGTTAGAAGTGTTATTCTTTTTTTTTGAAACGAAGTCTCGCTCTGTTGCCCAGGCTGGAGTGCAGTGGCGCAATCTCTGCTCGCCGCAACCTCTGCCTGCTGGGTTCAAGCAGTTCTCCTGCTTCAGCCTCCCAGGTGGCTGGGCCTACAGGCGTGCGCCACCATGACCGACTAATTTTTTATAGTTTTAGTAGAGATGGAGTTTCACCATGCTGGCCAGGCTGGTCTAGAACTCCTGACTTTGTGATCCACCTGCTTCGGCCTCGCAAAGTGCTGAGATTCTAGGCACGAGCCACTGCACCCGGCCAGAAGTGTTATTCTTAAATGCAAAATTCTATTGACTACATGTTAAAAAACAAAAATTAGAAATATCCTCTAATTAGGATTTTTATTTGGAAATATAGGCAATTCTTTTCAACAGCTGTGCCATTACAAATTACATATATCTTTGACATGTGGCATGTCTATACAATAATTGAGATTTACTGCCCAAATGTAAACTGTGATTTTATAAATGTGTGAGATGAAGAATGTAGAGTCCCAATCTCTGGCTGCTTTATTTGGGATAGCTGATATATGCATGAGGATTGTGTGTATATCGGAAACATTATTCAAAGGACTCTTCCTATAGAACAGGGAAATCTTCAAGTGAAAAACAATTTCTGTTTTAATACCTAAGCACTCGCTGATCTCTGTCAGTTTTGTCAGTTCTATTTTTAATGTATTGACATTTCTGTTTGGTGATAGCTTGGGGGATATTTTTGAGTTCAGACATTTTTATGGTCTTCTTGCTGGACTCAGGTTAATATAGCATTTTATTTTTTCTATTCTAAGATTGGAGGGTTACTTCCTTTAGACTTATAGTTTTGATTCAGACACACTAGAGTTCAGATTTCTCTTCTAGATCCTTATTGTTAAATAGGCTCAAAAGCTATTATTATTAAACTCCAATTTTACATTGGAAGGTTTTTAAAATTCTTCATTCTGTTTTTTTTACATTAAGTAAACCCAGCATCTCCATTTAGAGTTTTTTTTCCAGATGAAAAATAGTATTCAAGTGACTCAGTCATGGCCTGTGGCAGGTTGGTGATAGAATTACAACTCAAGCCTATAAGCCATAAATGTTAAGAGCTCTTTCATTATAGAACCTTGTCCTAATTTTCACTATAAAAGCTTTATAATTTGCATTTATTTGATGGGTAAACTAGAGCATTTTCTAGAAAGCAATAGTTTTCCCTGTAAGTTAAATAATCAAGGAGGCTGATTGCAAGATCTTAAGGGAAGATTAGGTTAAAATTCCCTTTATTGCTTAGCATCACGTATGACTTCTTTCTTTAAAGAAAACTGCAAAAATTGTCCAAGTTAGTTAACTTCTGTAAAGGGAAAAGCTCCTTTATAACCTATAATAAATTAAGGAGGCATAAAAATGTCCCCTAGTGAATAGTACCTGAAAAATTCCTGGATGTGGTCCATTGATTTAGAAGATGAATTCAGTGAAAAGAGATGGTGTTTTTGAGTCTTTCTGTTGAAAACAGCTCTGTGTATTAATTCCTTTAAGAGAGCGAGAACGGGAGAGACACAGGCATCGAGACAACCGAAGATCACCATCTCTGGAAAGGTCCTACAAAAAAGAGTATAAGAGATCTGGAAGGTAAGCAAGGAGTTGACACTGGAAGAAGTCATAGGATTCTCTCCTTGAATTCAGATTTTGTGCTTGTATAGAGTGTTGGCAAAGTCTTCATAATGGACTCAGAGTCTGTCCAAGATGACCTGTGAAAAGCGAAAGCAGCCTGTAATTTAAAAGCCATTATTTTCAAGATGTGTTGATTATGCACAAGGAAAATCTTGATAAATTTCCACCAATTAGAAATTATACAGACCACTTTTTCTGACCACAATGCTATAAAATTATACATTAGGTAGGGGCCGGGTGTGGTGGCTCACACCTGTAATCCCAGCACTTTGGGAGGCTGAGGCGGGCAGATCACCTGAGGTCGAGAGTTCAAGACCAGCCTGACTAACATGGAGAAACCCCGTCTCTACTAAAAATACAAAATTAGCTGGGCATGGTGGCACATGCCTGTAATCCCAGCTTCTTGGGAGGCTGAGGCAGGAGAATTGCTTGAACACGGGAGGTGGAGGTTGCAGTGAGCCGAGATTGCGCCATTGCAATCCAGCCTGGGCAACAAGAGCAGAACTGCGTCTCAAATAAACAAGCAAACAAATGAAACTATACATTAATAATTCATATTTCAAAAAACCTTGGAAATTCATAATTACACCCTTAAATTTACATGTTTCAGAAAAAAGGAGCAAAACTGCAGTCATATTTTCATTAGAAAATGACAATGATTAGATTGTTATCACCCACAACTTAAAGGGTGTAATCAATTCTATATCCCAAAGTAAAATTTTGTGGTCTTATATGAATATAATGGCAATAAAGAACAACACTCTAGTCTGACAGATTTGGTGTTAGTTGTTAGCTCTCCCCACTTTATTATTGGGCAAAGTTATCAGTGTCTTCGTTTGTAAACTGAAGACAGTTATATGTACCTTCTTGAGTGCATGTCAAATACTTAGAGCTGGGCCTGAAATAAGTGCCAAATAAATGGTAACTATGTATGTAATTACTATCTGAGCCCTTGGCTACAGAAATTGGTGGAGCTTAAGAAAAAGAAAAAAGGGACTGGGTGTGGTGGCTCACACCTGTAATCCCAGCACTTTGGGAGGCCGAGGCGGGCGTATCACGAGGTCAAGAGATCGAGACCATCCTGGCCAACAGGGTGAAACCCCATCTCTACTAAAAATACAAAAATTAGCCGGGCGTGGTGGCATGCGCCTGTAGTCCCAGCTACTTGGGAGGCTGAGGCAGGAGAATTGCTTGAACCCAGGAGGCGGAGGTTGCAGTGAGCTGAGGTCTCGCCACTGCATTCCATCCTGGCTCCCAGTGATGGAGTGAGACTCTGTCTCAAAAAAAAAAAAGGGATTTAAAGATAAATTAATGAAATGGAAACAGAACTATAGTCATATAACTATATTGTAAGTAAATGCAAGTACAACTTTTAAAGTGGGAAATCAAGAAAAGAAAAATGTACATAACATTAGGTTTGAGAAAGTGTATTATAGGAATGAAAAGAGATTTAAAAATTTAAAACAGTATAAAATTAACTTGAATGTGATGGGTTGATTTCTAAGAAAGCAAAAATAATTTCACACAAGGAGCAGAAAACTTTAATAGGACAGTAATTGTAGGAAAAATGGGAAAAGCTGACTTTGCACCACCTCTAAAAAAAAGTTTTAAAGTGGTCTTGAACACTAAAAAAAGATGTAAAGAAAGCTCAGCTCATTCTGTGGTAGCAGGAAAAACCAGATGGCAAAACTTAACCAAGGGAAAAAAACTGACACAAAACGACGCAGCAATCTCTCTTACAAATGTGGATATAAGAACACTAATTAGGATATTGGCAAATGTTTTCAGTAGTTTATTAAAATAACTGATAGAGTTTATTCCGAGACTGCATGGATAGGAAAGTTAATATTAGACAATCTATATTCTTTTTGTCAAAATCTGTAGGGTTATCTCAGTACTTGCCTATGAGATATTTAAAGTAAAACCAGTATTCAGTTGTGAGTAAAAACGAATAAACTAGAAATATTAACAGATGTCTAACATGATGAAGAACGCTAGCTCATGATGAACCTGTGGATATCATCACTGATATGTAGTGTTGAAATCTGCAGGTTTTTTCCATACAGATTTGAAAAAGGGCAGGGAGGCCCCCATTCCTTATCATTGTTACCCAATATCCTTAAAAACATGGTGCTTTTGTGTTTCCCTGGTATTGCACTGCTGTCGGTGGTATAGTCAGTAACAAGGATCCTCACTTAATAGGAAAAGGAAAGTTAAGTGCTACAAGTGCTTTTGATAGGACAATTACATGTTGATCCAGGTTAGGTGAGATTAATTAGGAAGGATGGTATGCCATGAGTTAGATAAGATTAATTAGGAAGAAGAAAAAGAGGGCCTGAGGAGGAGAAGATGAAATAGGAGAAAAGCCAGGGTATTATGTCAGTGGACATCACTGAGGACCTGTTTGAGGGGGATGACTTTTAATGTATAAGTGCTAGAAATAGCCTCGGTCTAATAGTTTCTTCTCTAATGCCTGGGAGCTTGCACAGAAGGTAGACTTGCATTCTGTGAGTTCTGACTAATGCAGTAGAAAATAAAAATTAGAGATGGAAGTACTGGAGAGGGGAAAAGTTACCAGTTTGCACTATAGCTTATTGGTAAGAGGAAATATTTGGAGTTTGTATTTTGAATTTTGGAGTGCCTAAGACACTTAAAAAAGATCTGTTTCTTGTTTTGAAATGCCCTTCTCAAACTGTTAGAAAAAATATTAATTGATGTTCACAACAGATGACCTTGACCATTCATTACATCATTCACAACACCTGTTTAAAAGGATGCGGGGGAGGATGTTTTTTGCCTGTGTTTCTTGGCAATAATAAGAAACATTTGGTGGGATTTCTTTTTAGAATATGCTGAAATGTCTATATCAACCATATTCGCATTTAACTACCACTTCCTAGCTTTATTGTCTTAGATAAGTGACTGATTTTTCAAGGTTCATTTGTAGGGCATGTTAATATCTGCCTCATGGGCTTGCTGTCAGGATTAAATGTGAAATGTCAGTAAAGTGGTGACATTTCAGCAGAGTGCCAGCCTCAGAGTAAGCACCAAAACAAACAAACAAACAAACAAACAAACAAAAAAGAGCCACTAGGAACTAAGGGTTGCCATTACTGCTTGACCAGTATTTTTAATAGCCTTTTAAATAAAAAGGACTACCTGGTTAGAAAATGTAATGCGAGGAAAAATTAAATTTAAAATTCGCTATGGAAAATTATTAATAAATTGATTAAGCATCTTGTAATGCATAGGACCAACGGGAAGAATAAAATGTAGCTGATGATAAAGAAGCTGATGTAGTGAAAGGAAGGTATGTCATAGTCCCGTAGCGGATAACCATGTGGTAAAAATACTAGTTTTCTTCACAGTATACTCATGCACCACATGACATTTCAGTCGGTGACAGACTGTACACAATGTTGGTCCTAAAGATTGTAGTACCTTATTTTTTTACTGGACCTTTTCTATGTTCAAATGTGTCCAGATACGCAAATACTTACCATTGTGTTACAATTGCCTACAGTGTTCAGTACAGTCACATGCTGTAAAGGTTTGTAGCCTAGTAGGAACAGGCTATAATAGCACCTGTCCTAGGTGTGTAGTAGGCTATGCTATCTAAGTTTGTGTAGGTACACTGTGATGTTTGCACAGCGATGAAATCACCTAAAGACTAATTTCTTAGAATATATCTCTGTTGTCGTAAGTGATGCATGACTGTAATGTATAATTTTAATGTAACTTCAGTTAAAGTACTGGTTAAAAAAAATTTTTTTTTTAAGTTTTAAAAAGTATAAAAAGAGATGGGGTTTCACTATGTTGGCCAGATTGGTCTTCAACTAGTGGCCTCAAGAGATCCTCCCTTGTTGGCCTCCCAAAATGGTGGGATTACAGGCATGAGCCACCCGTGCCAGACCCAAAGTACTGGCTTTAGAACTTATAATGAGTCATTAATTTTTCTTTGAACTAGAAGTTAGGATAATATAGAAAAATAGTAACACGAGGATACTTACTCTGGAAGTATTAAATGTTCTGGAAATATATAATAATTTGAAAAATTTAGTATGGGTTAAATAGATCAATGAAACAGATATTGAGCAACATTCAAGAATATACATTACTTACATCTAATAAATAATATGTAAAGTTATATATGATAAATCATATACGTTTTTTCAAATCAGAGGAGAAACTGGTAATTGGTGAGCCATTTGGTGGAAAAATTGAGATTAGATTTCTGCCTTACACCTTGAAGAGAATTTAAAAATTGTGTTAAAAGTAACTGATGAAAATGTAAAATGTTTATTTAACCTTGGGATAGGAAATGGTTTCTAGGTATACTAAGGCAGGAAGCATTAAAAGATCTCTAGATTTGACTTTATAAAAGTTTATGTAGCACCAAACAAACAGATTTCAAAGCAAGAAACTAGAAACAGTTACAATGCATATGATAGAAGGAGGACAGTTATCTTAATAAAAACGGTTTCAACCAATTAAAGAAAGACTCTAATCCTAATTTTAAAAGTATTTGCATACCTATGACCAGAATGTTCACAAAAGAAGTAAGCATGAAATGTATTCATTTCAGTATTCGTAACATATTGCAAATTAAATTATATGAAAATACATTTTCATCAGAATGGCAAAGAGTAAAAATAACCATGGTGATGGCATGTGTGGAAATGGGAATTCTTATGTGGTTTCGTTGGTTGTCTAAACGAGTAGTAGCTAACTGGAGAGAAGCCTTAAAAAGTACACATTTGGGAAAGAATCCGAGAAGTCTCCGAAGAACACAAATGTGTTCATGATAGCATTGTTTATGGTGGAAGAAAAGTAAATGTTAACCTAAGTGACAATTATTAGGTTTGTTAAATTATGATACATACATTTAAAAGAATAATAATGCACCTGTTAAAAATGCTCCAAATATAGAATTATGGAAATAGGTGTTCCTGATTTACTACTGAATTGAGAAGGTCAGGCTATAGCATTAAAACATTTGTGAAATATAGTGATTATCTCTGAGTGGTGTTATGTGTGGTTGTGTTTTCTTTTTGTTTATGTTTGTGCTTTATTTTTTTATATAGTGAACATACATTGAGAGTAAGTTTTCTGGTAACAAAACTAATGCATATTGTAATGTTTAGAAGTTATATAAATAATATGTATACACTTTCTAATCCTCCCCAAATATATATACCTACACAGACATATATACATACAGACTTTCCCTGTTATAAAATTAGAAGTTAGTGGTAGAGTTAATGAGAATAGTTACTTTGATCAGGATGTACACTTTCATGGAGAGTAGTAATATCCATGGTCTAATAAAGCAGTTTTTCTACTTAGCTGCATTCCCAAGGTCTGTGTGTTCTACCTAAATTTCTTGGGCTTAAATTAAAATCTACCCTGTGGGTTTTCGTGTTGCTATTGTCATTGTTTTGAGACAGGGTCTTGCTCTGTTGCCCAGGCTGGAGTGCAGTGGTGTGATCATAGCTCACTGCAGCCTCGGCCTTCTGGGCTCACATGATCTACCCACCTCAGCCTCCTGAGTAGCTGGGACTACAGGTGTGCACCAACATGCCTGGCTAATTTTTGTATTTCTTGTAGTGACAGGGTTTCACCATGCTACCCAGGCTGGTCTGGAATCCCTGGGCTTAAGTGCACCTCCTGCCTTGGTCTTCCAAAGTGCTGGGATTACAGAGGTGAGCCACCATGCCCAACTGACCCTATATGTTTTTTCCCTCATGTACATCCCTAGGATGGGTCTTTGCAGACTTCAGGCCCAGGATGTCAAGGAGATGGAGTTGTTTTTTTCACCCTTCTTTATTGACTGAGTTAATGGTAGTATATGTGAGGATCAAAATTAGGCAAAGTGTTGATTCACTAAATAGTAATACCCAAGTCTGAGGTTCCAGAGACATAGTTAAGGATGATATAACTGGTTCACTCTTGGATTATAATTATAGTCCTCAGGCTAAATTTATGGCCATATTGGGACCCTGTTTTGTGGAATCTTAAAAGTTTTTTTTTTTTTTTCCTGGCAAAGCAAGATGTGGAGGATTCAAAACTGGCATTCTCATTGCTGAAATTGTCCATACGTGGACATTTCCAAACATTTCGCAAATATCTTTTTCTTCTAGGAGTTACGGTTTATCGGTTGTTCCTGAATCTGCTGGATGCACACCAGAGTTATCTGGGGAGATTATTAAAAATACAGATTCTTGGGCCCCACCCCTGGAGATTATGAATCAGTAAGTAGATGTGGGGTGGGGCCTGGGAATTTGTATTTTTAAACAAGTAAACTTCAGGTGATTCTGATGCCACCAGACTGGTATTTGGGAATCACTCGTTTGACAAAAGTATGTGGTTTGGCATGGTATTGGTATTTTAGGTGAAATTGCACCAAATAGGTGAAATAGAATAGTTTTTACAATGGAAGAGTATTTTTAGTAATTAACCTCCTTTGCCCTCTTTTGAAGTCGCTCCCCGAGTAGGGAGAAGAAGAGAGCTCGTTGGGAGGAAGAAAAAGACAGATGGAGCGACAACCAGAGCTCTGGCAAAGACAAGAACTATACCTCAATCAAGGAAAAAGAGCCCGAGGAGACGACGCCGGACAAGAATGAGGAAGAGGAAGAAGAACTTCTTAAGCCTGTGTGGATTCGATGTACTCATTCAGAAAACTACTACTCCAGCGACCCCATGGATCAGGTGGTAGGTCCAGAGTAGCAGACAAGCTATAGACCAGGGTTTCTCTGCATTGTCACTGTTGGCATTTTCGGCCAGATAATTCTTTATTGTGGGGACTGCCCTATGCAGTGTAGGATGTTTAGCAATATCTCTGGGCTCTACCTATTAGATGCCAGTACTATCCCTCCTCAGTTGTGATGACCGAAAACGTCTTCAAATATTGCTGCATGTCCTCTGGGGGGAAACGATCACCCCCAGTTGAGAATTGTTGTTATAGAGAAAAGCCATTTAAAAAAGCTAAAGGCCAAGAGTGCAGTAGGTTAATAAAAGTATCTTTTTATAATGCATTTATTTATTTTTGAGACAAGGTCTTGCTCTGTCACCCTGGCTGGAGTGCTGTGGCACAATCATGGCTCACTGCAGCCTTGATCTCCCAGGCTCACGTGCTTCTCCCGCTTTAGCCTCCTAAGTAGCTGGAATTACTGGGGCATGTGCCATCATGACTGGCTAATTTATGTTTTATAATTTATTTATTTTAAGATGACCTCTTACTCCATTGCCCAGGCTGGAGCGCAGTGGCGTGATCTCGGCTCACTGCAACCTCCACCTCCCGGGTTCAAGTGATTCTTCTGCCTCAACTTCCCAAGTAGCTGGGACTACAGGCATGCGCCACCAAAACTGGCTAATTTTTGTATTTTTAGTAGAGTTGGGGTTTCACCGGATTGATCAGGCTGGTTTTGAACTCCTGACCTTGTGATCCATCCTTCTTGACCTTCCAAAGTGCTGTGGTTACAGGTGTGAGCCACCACACCCGGCCTTTTTTATTTTTTAGTAGAGACAAGGACATACTATGTTGCCCATTCTGGTCTCGAATGCCTGAGCTCAAGCAGTCCTCCTGCCTTAACCTCCCAAAGTTCTAGGTTTATTGGCGTGAGCCACTGTGCCAGCCTATCCTGCATTTTGAATGATACTGGTCGTCTTGATACTGGTGGTTTCATAAGCTTTCGCATGTAACTAGTTTATGGTGTGTGTGTGTGTGTGTGTGTGTGTGTGTGTGTGTGTGTGTGTTTTCTTGAGTTTGTCTCTTCGAAGTGTATCCTTGACCAAAAGAGCACCAACCGCATAAAGTTGCCCATATTGGCTACTTTTGCAGAAAGGGAGAGCCATTGTTGCCATTAATGGGCTGGAGGGAGGACTCCTAGGGCACATGCTGCCAGGGACTGGGCGTCTGTGGAGCTGCAGCTGCTGTTCTTATCACCAAGGTGGACTGCACCACCACCTCCACATGCTCACTTCTCTTTTCTTTCTTCTGTTTACATTTTATTTTCTGTCACTGTCTCCTTTTCACTCTGTCTTTCCCTCTTCCCACTACGCGTTATGCCTCCATCCTGTTACGCATCTTTGCCACAGAGTAGGCATGCAGTAATGTTCATTGATTAAATGAATGAGTTGACATCTCATTCACTGAATTAATGAACTCATGGACAGATTTAGGACATGAAAAGTTGCAGATGTTAGATTTAGTGCATGAGATTAGATAAGAGATAAGAGAGGGTTGTGCCGTTTGTAATTTTGTGAAAATAGTTTCTATTTGGACTCTTATCTGTGGGGAACTTAAAAGGAGATTTCTGTGTTTTTGGAAATAAAGGGTTTGAGAAGGCTCTCATAGTGGTGTGATATTTTACTTGATAAATTAGAGCAGACTTTGAAGTCATAGTTTATGTGGTCATCAAGTGAGATGTTGATCACTACCTGTGGAGGTCTGTCTTGCACACCCTGTCTTAGTGATAGATGGGTAAAATACACTCACACACCAGAGTACAGTGATTGAATGGGCCAGGGACGTGGTCAGCTGCTCTCAGAGGGCGATTGCAGATACCTGACACCTTCTAACTGTTTCTCCTTACATTTATTCAGTATATATTTAATAACAGAGGTTCTAAGTCAATAGGCTCTTGGCTAATTAAAATGGTTTAAAGAGTGGTTTTACAAATGATAAAAGGTTTTCTTTCTGGGACCCATGAATGGGTAATCCCCCTTTGCGACCTCCCCCTGAGAGGGCCATCCAGTACAAAGTTTACTTGAATAAACAAATAGAGACAAAGGAATGTGGGGTAAACAGACTTAACTGGGGAAGCTTCTATTATCCCTAATCTTCACCCTGTGACCTACTGCTGTAACCAAAGAACTGTCTGCCTTCAGCCTGTTAATGAAAACCTTTTGGCCTTCCAAAAGGTTTGAGACTATAATCTTGCAACTTTCCCTAATACTTCCCTTAATGTTTTGCCAACCACCCTGAGTGAATATCAGCATGGTACAGGGAAGGGAAAGCTCACATAGTATGTACTTCCACGGGGTGAGAACATTACTTTATGCTTCTCATGTTATCCTAGTTAACCCTCAAAACACCCCTGGCAAGAAGGTGTTCTGTCAGCTAGAAACGCTGCTGGGAGTAATAACACCTGACTAAATGGGACTTCAACAAGCTGGGTTTGTGTTTCTCATAATAAGGTACCTGGAGGGAGGCTCTGGCTGGTGTTCATGGAGTGGCTAAGCGATGGCAGGCTCCGCTGTCTTCCTGAGCATCTTCCACAGTTGCAGGATGATGCAGAACCTGTAGGCCTCAGTGTCCCCATACACAGGATGCAGGTGGCATGTGGGGTGGAGCATTCCTCTAGTGTCTTGCCCCAATTCTCCTTCCATCCCTTGGTTCCCCTTCTCTCCCTTCACCAGAACCATGTCACATGCCTACCCCAGAGATTCGTTTTTCCTTAGTGCCGTGACATCCACAAATGGCATGGATTAAAACAACACACATTTGTCATCTCACATCTCTGAAGGTCAGAAGTCCAGCTTACGTCTCACTGGCTCCATCAAGGTGTCAGCAGGTCTGTGCTCCTTTCTGGAGGCTCTGGAGAAAATCTATTTCCTTGTCCATTCAGGTTGCTGGCAAAGTTCAGTTTCTTGTGTCTGGAGGACAGGACCTTGTGTCCTTGCTGGCTGTCAGGTGAGGGCCCTTCTTGGTTCCTACAAGCCATGTGCATTCCTTGACTTATGGATCCCTTCCTCTGTCTTCAGAGTCAGCAGTGGTGGTTGAGTCCTTCTCATGCTTTAAATAGCTCTTGCCTTTTTTGCTGTTATATCTCTGACTCCTGTTGGCAAAGGTTCCTTGCTTTTAAGGGCTCTGTGCTATGATTGAGTTCACCCAGGTGCAAGTCCTTTTTGCCATGTAAGTTAACATATTCAATTTCTGGAGATTAGGACATGGACATCTTTGGGAGGGGAAGGTGGTTCGGCCCACTTTCCCAGAGATCAGGAGTTCTCTAGAAGCCTGCTTCTATTAGGAAGAAGGCAAGAATGGCTGCCATAGATGTTTTTATTCTTAAAAGAATAAATATGAAGGCACTGAAGTTCAGGGAGTTTAAATAGAGCTGGTTGTTTTGTATTACATCGTTATGGGTATATTAAAACTCCAGTGTAGGAGAAAGTCTGATAAACTCAAAAGGCTGACATTTGCCTTTGAGTTTTGTCAGCTGTGGTGCAGAGAAGGTGGCGAGAATGTCAAGGCTATCCCAGCATTGCCACTCTCAACAATGAGATGGAGCCTGAATTATCCCCTCTTCTGAGTACCAGATTTTATGATTTGCTTTAATTTTACATTTGACAGGTCTGCTTTTTACATTTTAAGGCTACTGAATCAGAGTGTGGACATGTAAAGTGATTTTCAACCTGGAAAATGAGTGAGAAAACCTGGAAAACTTCCACTAGGAATGTGTTGCAGAGTCCCATGTTTGTGGTGTGTTTGTGTGTGTGTGTGAGAGAGAATGTGTATGTATGTTTATGTCCTTGTGTTTAAAGCATGAGTGTGTGTGTGTGTGTGTGTGTGTGTGAGAGAGAGAGAGAGAGAGCGAAAGAGAGAGAGAGAGAGAGAGAGAGAGAGAGAGAGAAGATATATAGCATATTTCTTGTTGCTGGTTGGATTGATGTAGTAGAAGATAGATTATCAATGATTTTCAGTAGGAAGTGTACATTCCCTAGGAGGGTATTTGGTGTCAGTTGTCATGAATTCTCTGAGGGTCATTATTTTTTAAAAAATGACATATAAGAGGGCGTAGATGAACTGTTTAATGTTTCTTTTCTTTTTTTTCTCTTTTTTTTTTTGAGAGGAGGTCTCACTGTGACACCCAGGCTAGAGTGTAGAGGCACAGTCATAGCTCACTCTAGCCTCCAACTCTTGGGCTCAAACAGTTCTCCTGCCTTAGCTTCCTGAGTAGCACAGGTGCATACCATCTGGCTATTTTTTTTTTTTCTTTTTCATAGAGGTGGGGTCTTTCTATGTTGCCCAGGCTGATCTTGAACTCCTGGTCTGGAGCAATCCTCCTGCCTCGGCCTCCCAAAGTGTGCTAGGATTATAGGCGTAAGCCACCATGCCCGGCCTGTTCTAATATTCTTGAATGCTGGCAAGGCACTTTTACCTGAGGACTGTGTCCACTATCAGTGTGTGTTTGATTCAGAGTATGACTGCCAGTGGTTGAGCATTTTGTTTTTAAATGTTTGTTAAATTGAGGTTTGAAAAATAGCATCTTGCTGTTATAAATGCTTTAATTGCCTGTGAGACCTTATGTATCTTTGATATGATTGCCTAATATTGATCTTTTATTTTTAAAAGGGAGATTCTACAGTAGTTGGAACAAGTAGGCTTCGTGACTTATATGACAAATTTGAGGAGGAGTTGGGGAGCAGGCAAGAAAAGGCCAAAGCTGCTCGCCCTCCGTGGGAACCTCCAAAGACGAAGCTTGATGAAGATTTAGGTGAGTCAGAGTCACTAACGAGACTGAGACCTGTGTGATTATAGCTTCATTCCTGAATTTTGGGGAAATACCCTTGAGAGTCCCACACTGAGGTTTCTTCTTTTTCATTTTATTGTTTTTTAATTACAGTCAGTAAGATACATAGTGGTAAAACTTCCTTGTTTTTGATTGTATTTTTCCTTAGTTACATTTGGCAGAATATAGCAGTGATCTCATTTGTGAGGCGTGATGACAAGGGTGCCTGCTAGGAGTTGTCCAGTCAGAAGAGACAATAGTTCAGCATCCTTCTGAAAGCAGGAGCCTGTGCCCCTGCCTCTCATTAGGGCAGGTGGCCTTCCTTGGCCTTCTCCTTTGCCAGGTCTGCCTGCTTTGATGAGGGACACAGCAACTGTAGTTCAGCTCTGTTCGAAGGTTTCTCTCTAGTTACGTGGACAGTTTGCATGGCTTTTTCTTAAGGTGGTCTATTTTTTCATGCATATGTCCTGAGGTTCCAAGTAGGTGAGATCTTTGAGGATGGAAATTGCTTTTTACCACTTTGTATCCTAACAGAATGCCATGCACAGATGAGACATTCAGCATGCATTTTTTTTTTGAGGTGGAGTCCCACTCTGTTGCCCAGGCTGGATTGCAGTGGTGCAATTTCGGCTCACCACAACCTCTGCCTCCAGGGTTCAAGCAGTTCTCCTGCCTCAGCCTCCCAAGTAGCTGGGACTACAGGCGTGTGTCACCACACTCGGCTAATTTTTTTTGTGTTTTTAGTAGAGATAGTATATTTTTTTGTATTTTTAGTATTTAGTATTTTTGTATTTTTAGTTTTCACTGTGTTAGCCAGGATGGTCTCTATCTCCTGACCTCGTGATCTACCTGCCTTGGCCTCCCAAAGTGCTGAGATTATAGGCATGAGCCACCGTGCTCAGCCTTCAGTGTGCATTTACCTATATGCTCTCTCTGGCTCTCATCTCCCCACCTCCATTACATCCCATATGCTGAGAGGCAGTTATCCATACTGGGCAAAGCCACTGAGTTGGGAGCTGGATGGCCTGGGTTTGAATCCCTGCCCTACCACCTACTTGATATGTGACCTTGGGCCAGAGGTTCATCTGTGTCTGAGACTTTCCCATTTGTAAAACAGGGATGACAGTAGCATTGCTGTCATGCAGTACACATAAATACAACTCCGTGTTGGATTTTATTGTGTTAACGACTACATTAATCTCTTATAGGATTATTTTTAAAAATTAATTATTTTTCTTTTTGTAGAGATGGAGTCTCACTATGTAGGATTAATCTAACTTCTAGGTCTTTTTTTTTAATTGTGGTAAAATACACATAATATAAAATTTACCATCTTATCCATTTTTAGGCATACAGTTCCGCAGGGTTAAACATGACGTTGTTTGCAACCAGTCTCCAGAACTGTTTTCCATTTATAAAACTGAAACTCTGGCTGGGCGCAGTAGCTCACACCTGTAATCCCAGCACTTTGGGAGGCCGAGACGGGCAGATCACTGGAGCTCAGGAGTTCGAGATCTGCCTTGCTAACATGGTGAAACCCCGTCTCTACTAAATATACAAAATTAGCTGGGCATGGTGGCACACGTCTGTAATCCCACCTGCTTGGGAGGCTGAGGCAGGAGAATTGCTTGAATCCAGGAGGTGGAGGTTGCAGTAAGCCGGGATTGTGCCACTGCACTCCAGCCAGGGTGACAGAGTGAGACTCAGTCTCCAAAAAAAAAAAAAAAACCCACCAAAAAAACAAACTGAAATTCTGTACCTGTTAAGGAATAATTTCCCAGCCCCCAGTTCCCTCATTCTTTTGGCCACTACTATGCTACTTTCTTTCTCTATGAATTTGACTGTTTCAGACATTTCATATATGTGGAATCATGTAGTATTTGTGTTTTTGTGACTGGCTTATTTCAGTTAGCATGACTCTTTGTTTTTTATTCAGTCACTGTAAGGACTAACATCTTCTCTTGCTGTTATTGAGAGAATACAATGTAGTTTTTGGATTTGCATTCTTAGCCTTCAGCCTGGCATTCCCAGCACTCCCAGCTCCTCACCTCCCAGTGTTCTTCTATGTGGCCTGTGCTCTAGCTAGTCCACCGTGTTCTTAGCTCCATGCTTTTGCCTGCGGTGCTCCCTCTTCATTCCTTTTTTTTTTTGAGATGAAGTCTCTCTCTGTCACCAAGCTGGAGTGCAGTGGTGTGATCTTGGCTCACTGCAACTTCCGCCTCCTGGGTTAACGTGATTCTCCTACCTCAGTCTCCCGAGTAGCTGGGACTACAGGTGTGCATTACCACGCCCATCTAACTTTTTTGTATTTTTAGTAGATATGGGGTTTCCCCATATTGGCCAGGAAGATTTCGATCTCTTGACCTTGTGATCCATCCGCCTCAGCCTCCCAAAGTGCTGGGATTATTCCTTTCTTCTTCTCTCCTCCTCATCATGCTTTTCCCATCCTGTCACAGTGCCTGGTTCACATGTGCTCATACTTTGAAATTGTCACCAGGCTTTCTGGATACAAGTGAAACTGCCCTTTTGTGGATCATTACATAGCTCAAGTGTTAAACTACGTAACACTACTGTGGTTTTTCATTTTTCTGGTGTTGCTCATCGAGCCTTACTTTTCTCTCTTAAGATCTTTATTTTCTTTGCCTCCCCAACTAGATTGTGACTTAGCATTGTAGGCTGTATCATTTTTTTGTGGTGTTGTTTAGTAGAGTATTTGGTGTAGAGTAGGCCCTTAAGTATTTTCTAGAAGAATAAAGAACTGTTCTTACCTTTTGAGGTTTAAATCATTTGGAAGTCTCCACAAAAATCAGTTTGTTGGTCAGGCGCGGTGGCTCACGCTTATAATCCCAGCACTTTGGGAGGCCAAGGCAGGCGGTTCACCTGAGGTCAGGAGTTCGAGACCAACCTAGCCAGCATGGCAAAATCCCTTCTCTACTAAAAATACAAAAGTTAGCTGGGTGTGGTGGTTGGTGCCTCTAATCCCAGCTACTCAGGAGGCTGAGGCAGGAGAATCACTTGAACTTGGGAGGCGGAGGTTGCAGTGAGCTGAAATTGTGCCACTGTACTCCAGCCTGGGTGACAGAGCGAAACTCCATCTCAAAAAAAAAGAAAAAATCCAGTTTGTTAATTCCATCAATTTCTGTGTTTTTTCTCCCGACCCCTGTTAGAGAGTTCCAGTGAATCCGAGTGTGAGTCTGATGAGGACAGCACCTGTTCTAGCAGCTCAGACTCTGAAGTTTTTGACGTTATTGCAGAAATCAAACGCAAAAAGGCCCACCCTGACCGACTTCATGATGAACTTTGGTACAACGATCCAGGCCAGGTGCGTGTTTTTAGGCCCTTGCTGTGGAGGTTGCAAACCCAGACATAATGGTTATTGCTGTAGGCTCAGAAGATGCATGTTGCCTGGTATTGAAACTGAATTTTACTCTCAGGGTTGTGTCCTTCAGAACTATTTCTTTTCAGCTTCAGGTTCAGTTTCAAAGCGTAAGCACCAGAGCAGCTGTTGCTTGAATCATTTTTGATGATGTTTGTAAATTTCATTATAGGGGAGAGGGGTAATGGCCTTGCCTCATTAAACTTGCAGTAGATGGAAGGAGACAAATGGTAGGATGAGGAAGAGAAAACTGGGAGGTCTTTTTAGAAGTAGTTCACCTGGGAGGTATCTTGCTGCAAAATAGTAAATAAGTCCTATAAAATCGCATTTTTTTTTAATTGAGTCGGAGTTTTGCTCTTGTTACCCAAGCTGAAGTGCAATGGCGAGATCTTGGCTCACTGCAACCTTTGCCTCCTGGGTTCAGTCAATTCTCCTGCCTCAGCCTCCTGAATAGCTGGGATTACAGACACGCGCCACCATGCCCAGCTAATTTTTTGTATTTTTAGTAGAGACAGGGTTTCACCATGTTGACCAGGATGGTCTCGATCTTTTGACCTCGTGATCCACCCACCTTGGCCTCCCAAAGTGCTGGGATTTAAAATTTCATTTTTTTTAGTTGGTAACAGTCACAAGTTCTCTTCCTTGTTTAGCATGTTTGAGCTGATGATATAATAGCTGGACATAATCATTTTTATTTTTAATTACTGTTTTAATATGAAATAATACATAATAAAATTAGCATCTTTATAAAAGATTTGTGTCACACAGTGGTATAATACCTACAAAAATAGTATCTTTAATGCATATAAAGTTAGTAAGTATAATAAAGCATCTCTATAAAAAGATAATTTAAAATGTATATTTTGTGAGTAAATTTATAGCATTCTATATTAATTAAAATGCTTTTTTTTTCTTGTTAGATGACAGCTATCCATCTTTCTTTTTGATAGAATGTCTGGCAGAAATGTATTTTGTGTGTTCCTTTTACTCTCTTAGAATTGAGCAGAAATGTTTGCAAAACTACCAGTGCATTTTAAAACTTGGTTTTCTTTTTAAACACCTTTGTTGAGTTATAATTTACATATGATACAATTGTACTTGAAATTTATAATCCGGTGTTTTTTAGTATATTTATGGGGCTGCACAACTATCACTACAATTGAATTTTACAACATTTTTGTTCCCGCTAAAAGCAGCTTTCCCCATATATGTTTTTTGTTTGTTTGTTTGTTTTTGAGACCTGGTCTCACACTGTTGCCCAGGCTGGAGTGCAGTGGTGCCATCATGGCTCACTGTAGCCTTGACTTCTTGGGGGCCAAAGCGATTCATCTGCTTTAGCCTCCCCAGTATCTAGGACTATAGGGGAACCCCACTACTTCTGGCTAGTTTCTTTTTCTTTCTTTCTTTTTTTTTTGAGACTGAGTTTTGCTCTTGTGCCCAGGCTGGAGTGCAATGGTGTGATCTTGGCTCACTGCAACCTCCACCTCCCAGGTTCAAGAGATTCTCCTGCTTTAGCTTCCTGAGTACCTGGGATTACAGGCATGCACCACCATGCCTGGCTAATTTTGTATTTTTTTTTCTTTTTTTCTGCACTCCAAGCTGGGTAGCTTGCTCTGCTACCCAGCCTGGAGTGCAGTGGCATGATCTTGGCTCACTGCATCTTCTGCCTCCTGGGTTCAAGCAGTTCTCCATCCTCAGCCTCCCAAGTAGCTAGGACTACTGGTACCCACCACCATGCCTGGCTAATTTATGTATTTTTAGTAGAGACAGGGTTTCACCATATTGGCGAGGCTGGTCTCGAACTCCTGATCTCAGGTGATCTGCCTGCCTCTGACTCCCAAACTGCTAGGATTAGAGGTGTGAGCCACTGTGCCCGGCCTGCCTGACTAGTTTTTAAATAATTATGTGTAGAGATGAGGTCTCGCTATGTTGCCCAGGCTGGTCGTAAACTCCTAGGCTCAAGCAGTCCTCCTGCCTCAGCCTCTCAAAGTGTTGGGATTAGCGGTGTGAGCCACTGCGCCTGGCCCTAACTTTAGTCTTTAATTGAATGTTGTTTTCCTGTCTCGCAAGAAGCCTCTACGTTGATTTCCTTGGATACCTGTTTCTATCAGAAATTCAACAGTGCTTTGTATACAATCTCTCTAATGCTGTTTAGTGTTATTGGATTTGTGTCCTCTGTATGGTTGAGCCTTGTAAAGGGCTGAATATGTAGGATCCCAGACCTTGGTAAAGGCAAGCATGTAGGATGTCTGTCTGCTTCCGTGGAGACCAGTGAGCACCAAGTTAGTTTTTTGTATTTTTCATCACAGCAAGTCATGACCAGCATTAGGAGTATGTTATAACTTTTTTCTTTTTCTTTTTTTGAGACAGTCTTGCTCTGTTGCCCAGGCTGGAGTTGTAGTGGAATGGTGTGATCTCAGCTCACTGCAACCTCCACCTCCTGGAGGTTGATTGATTCTCCTGTGTCAGCCTCCCCAGTGGCTGTGACTATAGGCATGCACCACCATGCCTGGCTAATTTTTGTATTTTTAGTAGTGACGAGGTTTCACCATGTTGGCCAGGCTGGTCTTGAACTCCTGACCTCAAGTGATCTGCCTGCCTCAGCCTCCCAAAGTGTTAGGATTACAGGTGTGAACTACCACACCCAGCCATAGGAGTGTGGTACAACTTTTTCTTTTTTTTGAGACAGAGTTTTGCTCTGTCACCCAGGCTGGAGTGCAGCGGCATGATCTTGGCTTACTGCAACCTCTGCATCCCTGGTTCAAGCAATCCTGGTCCAAGCAATTCTCCCTGCCTCAGCCTCCTGAGTAGCTGGGATTACAAGCAACTGCCACCATATCCAGCTACTTTTTGTATTTTTTAGTAGAGACGGAGTTTCGCCATGTTGGCCAGGTAGGTCTTGAACTTTTGACATCAGGTGATCTGCCTGCCTTGGCCTCCCAATGTGAGCTACCGTGCACAGCCGTGTTGTAACTTTTGATGAAATCCTGTTACATCTCTTATTTGCCAGCTGTTACCTTAGGTAATATCTTAACATAATATTTCTTTTAGGTAGTAGTATTATTCCTCTGTTCTACCATATGGATCTTTAGATTTCCCAAGAGGCTAAAGAAAGTTATAGCTTTTTATTTTAATACTTTTTTTCGAAGAGTCTTATTGACTTTTATATTTTAACTGGACACAGTGATTTAGAAATCTCAGTAACTTTAAGGAAATACATGTATGTATATATGTATATATATTTTTTCTTTTCTTTAAAGGCTAGTCAAGTCAAGAAGCAGTGGGAGTGGGGAAGGAACAAAGAAATCTGTAACTGGCTGTGATCCATTACTTGTAAAAGCCATCGCATTCCGACTAGCCTGTATTTTTAAATTAATACAAAGAAAGAGAAATGGAACTCCACTTCTTCATTCTTCCTATTTGAGCTCTGGTCTTGTTTTTGATTTAGTATTACCATTTATACCAGAGAAACTCATGAACCTGGCTTGCGAGGCCCTTCAGATTTTGATTTTAGTTTGGCTTCTTTGGTTTTCTCCCTCACATAAATGATCCATTTTTTTTAGATGGATCTTGTGGCCCAGAGCATGACATGGACTTTCCCTGCCTTCTCTCCTTTTCCCATGCATGCTGGTGCTTCTTGTGGAGCAGCCATCTTGTTTTCTCATCCAGCTCATCTGTTTGACACCCTGGCGTTACTTCCTTTCAAGTGATTTTTTTTTTCTTGTAAATTACTAAGCATATCATATATATGTCATTCTCCTGTCTGGAACAGTTATTCCTTGAGCACGCGGACCCTCTGCTCTTTATCATCCCCAAGCTCAGCACTCATCTGTCTGAGACGTTTTGAAGAATTGCTCACCTATGGAGCCTTGTGGGTGGAATTTGGGGCACTGAAACAAATTCAGGGAAAGAGATGTAATCTAACCTGACCGGTGTGGGAAGTGTTTCTGGTTTTAGTAGCATTTTCTTCTCTCTGCTAGTGAGCTACCTTACAGTTTCTCTTTTCAAAACATTTAATCCGGAGGTCACCTTCAAAGCATTCTACGTGTTCCTCCAGGTTATAAAATTTTCTTTTGTGAAAGAGTCATTTTTCTTGAGATAAGAATAGGGAAACAAAAACGTCCTGGGAATTGGTAGAAGGAGATGGGGGCAAACAGTGTGCTGACACTGATATTTTCTGCTTGGCTGCACAAATAACTCGGGAATGCAGTATTGTCATACGTTTCCCTTTATCAGACAATATAGACAGTTTGCAGCTTTATTGGTTTTGGAACATCCGTTTAATCTTCTAACCGTGACAGCCTCTCGGCTTCAGTGCTCATGACGTTAAAACCTACACATTTTCGGAGGCATCATCATGCATGGTGTAGACTTTTTCCTCCAGTAAAAACGAATTACATTGTGTTTCTGACAGATGAATGATGGACCACTCTGCAAATGCAGCGCCAAGGCGAGACGCACAGGAATTAGGCACAGCATTTATCCTGGAGAAGAGGTAACTGGTTTGGGTTATTGTGTTTGTAAATGCCGAGAAGCCAGAAGTAGACAGATTTGTCGCCGTTTTTTCCCCTGTAAATGAAATAATACCATCAAAATTCTCTTCATATGCCCTAATAGTCTCTGTTACTGATAATTGCTGAGGAAAACACTTGGATTTTTGAGGGTGGAGTGGGAGTGTTCTCAAGGAAACTGTAAAAAAAAGTTTTACAAGTTTTATTATTTAAAATAGGCATGGTGTATTTCTTTCTTTTTCTTTTTTTTGGTCGGGGGGATGGAGTTTCACTCTTGTTGCCCCCGCTGGAGTGCAATGGCACTATTTGAGCTCATCGCAACCTCTGTCTTTTGGGTTCAGGTGATTCTCCTGCCTCAGCCTCCTGAGTAGCTGGGATTACAGGCATGCACTATCACGCCCAGCTAATTTTGTATTTAGGTAGAGACAGGGTTTCTTCATGTTGGTCAGGCTGATCTTGAACTCCTGACCTCAGGTGATCCGCCCGCCTTGGTCTCCCAAAGTCCTGGGATTACAGGTGTGAGCCACTGCACCCAGGGAGCACAGTGTATTTCATATGTGTTTACCATTTTAAGTATTCTTCAACTGTACATATTATAGTTTTGTTTCATCCTAAGCGGCTATGAATTACCCTGGAGAAATGCTCTTACTAAAGTGCTCTGAGGTGCGTGTCTTCTCTGTTAGTCTGTTCTTTCCACCAAACTGAATATACATTGACTATTTTACCTATGTCTCCGCCCTTGGTTTGTCAGGGACCCTCTAAATAAATTTAACTGAATAGGTAGAATACTTTCACACTGTAGTCATCTATAACTATCCCCTTCAATTATTGTCCCTCATTTTTTTGCATTATCTTTTATTTGTATAAACTATTTTAATTAATCCCAGGCTTCTCACTTTGTAATTCGGCGCATTATATTTAAACATAGTATATGTAGAACCTTAATTTAAAACTTCTTTGAGGCCTCAACAATAATGGAAATAAAGACTATGAGATGGTGCCTGACAGTTTGAAATACTTGCATTACTTCTGCTTGTTTGTCTTTGAAAGTCAGCAAGTGCAGCAAGGAATTGTGGGACAAGGTGGTGTCTTGTGAGCGTTTGTGCATGTGCTTCAGGTTGGGAGCTCTGAGATATTGATGAGGGATCAACATCTGTGACAAGAAAAGAGCAGAGGTGGGAACTATTCATCTGTGATGTGGGCCTGGTCAGGCCTGGCTTGTCAGAATTTTTGTGTGTTGTGCTAGGATGGCTGTCATAACCCCCTCTCCCTCAGTCCCCAGAGCAGGGCGCCCCAGGAAGGGCACGCCCTTGGGAGAGAGGGCTCTGCAGCTGAGGCTGACCCTGAAGGACCCAACAGCTACATGCTGTGTGCTGACTGCACGATGCACATCTGGGCAGCAGGTCTTTCCTTGAAGAGAGACTGGATGGGCAGTGGTGCCAGCTCAGGACCTGTGGGCAGGAGAGGCAGGTGACAGTTTGGTCTCCTGGATGAATGGTCCCATTTTGGGGGCTCAGCATGGGTCATTGTATCTGGCTAGTTGGACGTTTGGCAGTAGAGCTTAGCTTAGCCTTGATAAGTGGGGTCCATGCTGTTGATCTCATGTGAAGCCTCCATCTCTGCTACTGTGGCTACTTCATTCATGTGCCCCTCCTGTCACTCAGATGGCTGAGGACAGAAGCTGGCTGGCACCACCTGCGCCAGTCATTTTGTCTGCTTGGTCCTTTTTCCATGGTGGCTGCTGTCTGACGGACCTTTATGTGTGAGATAGAGCTCATCATGTTCCCTCCTGTTTGTCCAGCTGCAGGTCTCTACCCCAAGACTTTCTCATCCCTGATCTTCCAAGCTTTTTTCTTCTAGGCCTCTGATCAGCTGGCATGGCCACTTGCTTCTGCCCATGAATCTATCTGTATTCTAACTTCAGGCCATATCTCTTTCCCTGCAAAGTGGATGACCAGGTACATTGCCTGAAACTGCCCATTGGGAGAGATTTCCCCACATTGCTGTCTTTCAGTGCCATCCCAGAGTGAGGCCTTAGTGCTGTCCATTTTCAGCTCACCCGTGCTTGCCACCTGACCCGTTCGTAAGCCAAGCTTGGGCTTTTCCCTCTGCTTTCATCCATACATCCTTAGTCATTAGCTAAGGGAGGGGAGCTGGTGCAACAGTGGTGGAGCTGTGGGGATCTGGGCCACCTGCCCGGGCAGCTTGTTTGTGCCCTTGGCTCCTGGGTATGCTTGACTCTGGGAGTACCACCTCTGCCTTATGATGGATTGTTGCTGATGCTGTATTTCCTGGTGGGACTGAGAGAATTTAACCTATGATGGGTGGTTCTGGCCACATGTGTATCTGGTATCTCTTGGCCAGGCCTTATATGTCTATCAGGGCCCAGTTGCACAGCTGGAGTATTTTTTCAAAGGCACATAATTCTTCACTATAGATGGCAGAATGTCAGGGACCAGCATTGTGATTCTCCCCATGTGGCCAGCCATAGATCCCTCTTGGCCTCTTTTCCCACCAACGCTGTAGGATCTGCTGAAATATATGGCCCCAGCAGCAGTACTCTAGCCTGGAACGGCTGAGGCCCTTTCTCATGTGGGCTGTCCTCTGTGTGGGCAGCTGTCTGTGCTGTTTGCGCCACTCTGTAAGTGGGTTGGAGCAGTGTTTCCAGATGTGCATTCTCTTGCCTCCTGAACCTGAAAAGGCCCACCAGGTGTTGTGCTTTCTTCATTGCAGGAGGTGGAAGATACAATAATTGTCTTTTACTTGGGAGGGAATGTCTTGGCATTCTCCAGACCACTGGACTCCTAAAAATTGTGTGGCTGCAGCAGGCCCCCGAATCTTTGTAGAGTTTATCTCACGTCTCCTGCGGTGCATGCATTTTACCGAGGTCTCTAGCCTTATCAACATAATATCAGAGGTGTAATGGAGCGGTGTGAGCTTCTGCAGTATGCCTGGACAGTTGGGAGCTCTTTAATATTATGAGTGGGTGGGAGTATTAACACAGCCCTGGAGCAAAACTATAAATGTCTGTGAACCATTCTGATCCTCATTTCTGATTGAGATAGAAAATAACACATTCACCAAATCAGTTGCCACATACTTTATATCTGTTAAACTACAACACCTGGCCTGGCAGGTACACTCGGAGCTCCTGCTTGGTTGAATTTGTGTTAGTCTACAGTCATCCTGCAGGATCTTCAGGGGCCAGACAGGTGAATCAATCGGAGATACGGGTGGCGCCATCTCCCCTTTATCCTTCAGATCCTCATCTCCACCATCCCCCCAGGGCAGTGTTGGTTTTGATGCCTGGGTTAGTGGGGTGGTGATAATTTCAGTTTCTGCTTGGCTTTCCCCTTAGATAGCTTTTACTCCACATGTCAAGGACCCAGTGTGTAGTGGCACATTGGGTCTGCCAAGAATGTCAGTTCTAGTGGTACATTCGAGGACCAGGGAAATGACCACTGGGTAGATCTGTGATTCCGTAGATCCACCGTAAGTCACACCTTGAACAAAATCCATTTATTACCTTGGCCTCATATTCTCTACTGTAACTGTGGCACCACAGTGATGTATCCAGTCTCCAAGTGTCAGTGATGATTCAGATACTGCATCTAATGTGGCTTGAACTGTCTGGAATTCCTCTTCTCCCATTGTACCATTCCCCAGGTAAATGGCCATAAGCCTCTTTGGGGAGTGACAGGGTTGTTAAGACCATTTTTGCTTATTATTTTGTTACAGGATCCTTCCTCCTGGGATCAGGCCACCTCTTCAGTCAGTGGATTTTAGTCCAAAAAACTTGATCAGGTCTGGAACTGGGGGCAAGGGATAGTGACACTCTTGGAATGACCTGTTTTCAGTCTCTTGGTTATCTCTTCTCGGTTTCTTATGTTTGTACAAACTAAGTAGTACTCTCATTGGTTGCCCACTTACTTTGTACCCAAGGACACCATGTTGTCTTAACTGTTTCCATGACTCTGTGGGTCAGACCCCCTTGGCTGCCACTTGGGCCAGGCTTCCGGCACTTAGCCTTATCACCTGGCATCTCTTGTTTCAGGATTCTGTCATCCCTATTACTGCTGGCAAGCTCTGCTCTCTGACCACTTCTATGGTCAGCCCTGGCCTACAGGGGAGGCCAGCACTGATCTTCCTCATGATGTTTCTGCCCTGTCACCTGTGCATTCCTTTTGGTGTGTCCCCCGGGGCTTCCCATGCAACATGATTGTTTGGTGTATTTTCCAGCCATGGATACTGTATCCATTCTAACTTCCTTTAGTCCTCGAATTCCCTCCTCCACTGTCTACCATGGCAATTCTGGTATTTCAGCTTCACTGAGTGTGGGCCGTTGCTTCTTCATGCTCTTAGGAGCCATGCTAGCAGGGAATTCTCAACATACCTTGGTGGTGGTGTATCCTGAGTGCTCCCAAGTCAATATACTCTTCCCTAAACAATTTTGTATTCTGGCCCTGTTGACCAACCGCTCTCATCATTGGGTCCTCTGCAGACTTCTCTGGCTGTTGGTTAGTTCTTGAAATTCTTTTGAGATATAATCTCTTTCCTTCCAGCACCTCTCCAGTTGGGTTATGCCCTGAAATGACCCTAATTATAGGCATTGGCCAAGGGGGAGACTGGCTGAGGGGTGTGTGCAGGGGCATAGTGTTGCCTTGCAGGTTCTTCCATTGTATTTTGGCACAAGTGAGTGGTCGCTCTTAATTGGGAGGGATGTGCCATCTCTGCAGTCAGATGGTTTAGAGGAATCTGGGGAGTCAAAACCTAAATGTCCCCGTTTCAGGTTTTCTGGGTCCTGGCCGTGGCTAATTGTCTTGGAAGCTTGGCCACTCTCACAGGTAAGCCCTAGGCTTGGTCCTGCCTGGCTTTGACCTCTCACTGTAGGTAGTGAGAGTTTCTTCTGGCTTTCACATCTGACTTTCAGTTGTCTTTTCTCCTTCTCTGCTGTTAGAATTCTATAGAGCAGTGGTTCTCTAAGTGAAGGCTCCCAACTAAGACTCATATCAGCTTCACCTGGGAACTTGTTAGAAAGGCAGACTTTCAGCCCACCCTAGCCACTGAATCAGAAACTGGGAGTGGGGAAGAAGCAGTCTGAGATATAGCCAGTGTCCCCCAGGTGATTTCTGGGCAGGCTACGGTTCGGAGACTATGGTAGAGCATCACTGGTGCTTAGCAATAGCCATCCACCCCTGAAGGATCATAGCCATTGTTCTTACAGCTCCTATTCTCTCCACAGTCTTAACCACCTGGCTGTTTGGTCTGCTTCCAGTGGTACAGCTTCTAATTCACCATCTTTAAAGTTTAAAGTTAAAGTTTGCCATCTGGTGCCAGGGGCTGTCTGTTTTCCACTTACCACAAGTGATGGGATCTTCATTGCTCGTTGGGAGGGGATTGAGCTCCGAAACACCATCTTATTTCCTGTTTTCTTGGGTCGCTCCTAGTACTAGCGCATCTTGGGTTCTCTAGAAGCAGATGTGAAGATGGAGTTTGGAGTACATGATGTGTATTAGGAATCAATACCTGTGAAAGGAAGAGGGTGGAAGCAGGATTGGACAGAGGGATTGGCTGAGCTGTGAGCGAGCCCACCAAAGCTTCAGTCAGCCTGGGGGTGATCTGTGGAATGAATATTGCCCGTTTGAGTTGGGTTGAAATGGCTGGGCCTTTATACTTCTGCCTTGCTCAGTACCTGATGTGGGGTGGGCCTTGCCTGACATGAGGGGAGGGAGCTCTGCAGTGGAGAGAGATCCTGAAGGAGCTGACAGCTGGAAGCTCCCTGCCATCTGTGCCCTCCACAGCCAGGCAGCAAGTCCTTCCATGAACGTCGGTCTGGGCGGCACATCCCCATTTCTATCACAGGCATACCCAATGGTGCCGTCACAACGGATGCCATCACAGCACACTTCTTTTCCCATCTTAAGATCTGTGTGTATTCTATTCCACCACCTCTCATTCTTTCTTCGTTTCTGACCTCTTCAATTTTTACTCAGCATATTTATTCTTTCTAGTTTTTAAAATATCCAATTAAAGTCGACTGCTTTTAGTTCTCAGATTGATTTCTCCACTTTTTTTTTTTTACAGTTTATTCATAAATATAACCAAAGGTCAGTTATTGTGTTATTTTACAAGTAAAAGGAAGATGGTTATAGGATTTTAGATCTAGAAAGATCCTTAAATCTTGTGGTCTGAACCCCCTCTGCAGTATACCATAAGTGACGTATTGTGGCTGTAAGACTATTGTGGCTGTAAGATTTAAGTGTAGCCATGACGTTCATTCACATGTCTCACAGGGCTGATACTCTGTGTCAGCAGTGTCGTCTGAGTCAGCCTGTGTCAGCAGGCTACAGCCCAGCCTGGATTTCCAGGAGACAAGGCCATCTAGGCACAGATGCAGCTTTTGTAAGTCTTAAAACAAAGTTTCCCCTTATAAGAATACTTTAAACTTCTTTTAGAAAAGAGACACCTGGTAACCACTGAATATAGGCATAAGCAAAGGAGAAGGATCCTCCAGACTTGAGAATGGTCTCTGGATGGAGACTCTCCTGGTGACGTGGTCATTTGACTCCCTGGCTATATCTGGCCTGCACCTGCTGTCTGTCTTTTAAGAGAATAAGTAGAATAAACTGCTTGAGCATCAATTGGTGACTAAGACTTATCTTTGAGGAGAATCAGGTGGAAAGGGAGAAGCTCTTCCTGGAAGAGCTGGTAATTAGGTCCGCTTGAAACACCCCACCCATCAACATGACCTTTGGGGATGGTGGTGGGATTTGCATAAGCAGGTGAGTAATGGCACTCAATTCTATGAGAGAATCAAGAGACAGTGAGTGGGAGCTAGCTGTGATCCAGCTATTGGGTGAGCCCTGTGGACTGCTCTACAGTGGGTCTGGTGGTTTTTATTCTGCTTTCTGGCCAATTGCTACCTTCTGTGTGCATTTTGTGTCTCTGTTATGGAAACTGCCACCAGGCAAAACCTGCCAAAATTATTCTTAAGATTCCTCCAGGCCCCCAGTAAGGTGGGGGGCAGTCTTCCAAGTGGAGGAGAACTGTCTGGATGCTGGAGATGTCCTTGGCTTCAAGAGCTGATTGCTGGCTGGTGTGTCTCCAGCCCTTGTTCTGTCAGAAGAACACATTGGCCTGAAGGATCCTGACATTTTGACACCATAGGCCAGGAAGTCTTAGGTCAGGTTTATCTGCAGAAAGCCTCTCTGTTGTTGTCTACCAGTGGGGGAATTAGAAGATGGTCCCTGCAAGTCTGTACAATCACTGAAGGGCATATCACTCCCTCTGATGGGACAGCGCAGCTTCTCCAGGGGTGTGCTCCACCCTCCAGTGCCTGCTAGGTGCCGCATCCCCCCGTCTCACAGCCTCAGCTAAGAGTCATGTTACTTGGCCGGGCCTTCAAGCTGTGGAATGATGATCCTGAGTGTGTCGGGTTACCATCGGTTGCACTGCAGGCATGACCAGTCACCACCTGGGTCGTGGTTAGGACAGTGGCTGCCACCTCCACAGCCTGCTCAGATGAGGAGGTACGCCTCAGACACTGTGGAAGTCTGCAAAGAGATGCCCCTTTGTCAAGGACAGAAATTCATAACCTCCTTGAAGGCCTGATGGAGGGACTCAATGGGAAAGTTGCCACTGGCTGTGCTATGTGTATCACATAGGAAGTGGTCTGTAACACACAGACTGAAAAATATAACAGTTGTAGCTCTCTCCAAAGGTGGTAAAATCTTTCATGACTTAAATACCCAGTTAAGGTTATCTAGGAAGCACAAGTTGATGGGGCTGTGGGCATGGAGCAGGCAGCCATAAGCTGTCCCTGTCCTCTGCTGCAGTGGCTGTTCATGGCTTGGAGAATAGCATACCTCAGCATGAACCTCCCCATCAAGGGCTGAAAGTGGCTGGTGTAAAGTTCAGGAAGGAACATTTAAGCATGTTCCAATGAGTTCATGCAGCCGCCACCTCCATGAGACTAGGGCACTGTTGGGAGAGCCCTATATAGGCCACCTTGAAGCCAGGCGTTTATGTTTTTTTTTTTTTTTTTTGAGACAGGGTCTCTCTCTGTCACCCAGGCTGGAGTGTACAGTCATGCACTCTTGGCTCACTGTAACGTCCATCTCCTGGGATCAGGTGATCTCCCGCCTCAGCCTCCCAAGCAGCCAGGACCACAGGCATGCACCAACACACCAGGCTAATTTTTGTAAAGACAGAGTTTTGCCATGTTGCCCAGGCTGGTCTTGAACTCCCAATCTTAAGCGATCCTCATACTTTGGCCTCCCAAAGTGCTATTACAGGCTTGAGCCACTGTGCCTGGCCCTACTTTGCAGTTGTTTTTAAGGCGAGCCCCATCAGACATCAAACCAGCTCTCTTGGCCCTGAAGTTAATCAAGCTGTATGGGCCCTTCGCATCCTGGAAAGTACCAAGACACAACCACTCAACCAAGTGTTCCCAGCGGCAGCTCATACCTCTTCTAGCCACTGCTTGGCACCTTGTAACCAGAGGTCTGACATCTTGTATTACTCTCCTTGGCCTCCCCTGGCTCATCACCCACAGACCCAGTCCAGCTGTCTGCAATAAGGGCAGAGCTACTTCTCCTGGCAGCTGCAATAAAGGGGACTCCCAAGTGGGCCCATCTCTGGGAAGCCTCATGAGTTCCTCCAAACCTTCCTTACAACTGGCGTGGCCTGCTCACCCCCAACCCAGATGGAAGAACACCAGGGCATCATCAATGATAGGCACCCTGTGTGTGCTAGCGGTCCAGTGGGTATCCCCCGGCACCCTCATGGATGATAATTGCCCATTTACCAGGTTTACAGTATTTTGGAGGCCCCCAAACCCACAGATATTTATGGCCTTATTGGACCTCCCTGCCGAGAGCTGGAGACTGGCCGCCCTTTTTCATTGGCCTAGGTCTGGCAAACCATACTGTTCTTTCCTACCAGCTGGTAAAGGAACAGAGGTAAAACCTCTTTTGTTAGATGTGAATCTAGGAAACACAATATATTTTTAAGTAAAAATACTTTGTTGCTTTACTTGTAAACTGATTTTTGTGTTTTCCCCTCAGGCCATCAAGCCCTGTCGTCCTATGACCAACAATGCCGGCCGGCTTTTCCACTACCGGATTACAGTCTCCCCTCCTACAAACTTTTTAGTAAGTTTCTAACACAATCACGTGTATATCATTTAAGATGTGAATAGAGTAAAATGTGAATAGGCTAAAGTTATTGATTCCGTTCTTAAATGTCCTTACTTTGAAAAATATTTTGTGTTTATGTTGAGAAATTGGCCTTTATAATGACGATGTTTCTTTCAGCTTCCTCTTCACTATACTACTGTATCTTTTTTCATTAAATATTGTTGGCATCACTTAATATCCAAATTCATAGTAGCCAACAATATTGGAACTATGGAGTGGGAAGAAAATACAGAACACTTCCAAATCTCTTAAAAATTAGTGAGCAGCTTATTTATTGTGTTGTGATCCAAATAAGAACATCTTTTGTATATTTAAGACAAAAATAATAATACCTAATATTTGTTGAACACATACTATATTCCAGGCACCATTTTAAGTGTTTCACATGTATTAACATATTTAATTATCACAAAATACCTCTGAAGTAGATATTATCCCCACTATACAAATGTACAAATGAGCAGTAGTCCCTGTTTTACAGATGAGGTTAAGTAACTTGCTCAAGATGACTCAGGTAATAAGTACCAGGATAGTTATTTGAACCTATAAAGTTAGCTCTGGTGTAGATGCCTATATGCTATTCTATAGTACATATTTTATTTTGTCTTTCACACTACAAAATTAATTAATTTGGATTACTGTATCATCAGGAGACTTCAATTTCAAAATTAAATTATTCATAGTTATATATTTTAACAACTTTATTGAGATATAATTCATATACCATGCAGCTGACCCAAATGGGTCATAATTCAGTGTATAAGTGTATAATTTGGGAATTTTAGTCTTTTTCTTTTTTTTGGAGATGAGTTTCACTCTTGCTGCTCAGGCTGGAGTGCAATGGTGTGGTCTCAGCTCACCTCAACCTCCACCTCCCAGGTTCAAATGATTCTCCTTCCTCAGCCTCCCAAGTAGCTGGGAGTACAGGCATGTGCCACCACGCCCAGCTAATTATTTTGTATTATTAGCAGAGATGGGGTTTCACCATGTTGTCCAGGCTGGTCTTGAACTCTTGATCTTAGGTGATCCACCCACCTTAGCCTCCCAAAGTGCTGGGATTACAGCATGAGCCATTATACTCAGTTATTTTTAGTCTTTTTACAAAGTTGTGAAACCACCACTGCAATCTAATGTTAGATCATTTTCCTTATTCCTAAACAAACCCTGTACCCATCAGCAGTCAATTCTTTCCCACCCCGAGGCTTAGGCAACTGCTAAGATACCTCCTGTCTCCATGGAGTTGCTGACTTCAGATATTTCATATGAATGGGATGATCATAAAACATATGGTCTTTTGTTTCTTGCTTCTTTCTCTTAGCATAAGTTTTTCAAGATCTGTCCATGTTGTAGCATGCATCAGTACGTCATTCCTTTTTATGGCCAAATAATATTCTACTGTGGATATATACCATATTTTATATATCTACTCATCAGTTGATGGATATTCGGACTGTCTCTACTTTTTGGCTGTTATTAATAATGCTGCTGTGAACATTTATGTTCAGTTGTTTGTGCGAACGTTTTGATTTCTTGTGGGTATATACCTAGTACAGGAATTGCTGGATCATATGGTAATTCTGTGTTTAATGTTCTGAGGAAATGCCAAGCTGTTTCCAAAGTGGCTGTACCATTTTTGCTCATTATTTTTTTCTCTTTTCAGTGGTGAGATCTCACTTTGTTACCCAGGCTGCATTTGAACTCTGGGCTCAAGTGATCCTCTTGCTTCAGCCTCCCAAGTAACTGGGATTACAGGCATGTGCCACTGTGCCTGGCTCTCTTTTCCTTTTATTTAATTTAGACCATTTTTGTTAAGTTTTTCAAATATAAATTAACATAATATTTGCAAAGCAAATAATATATATTTTGATATTCTTTTGGTCCCCTTTTCCCAAATTGTTCTTAATATATAATGTTTAAAAGAACGAAATCTAATATCTGTGTTAGAAATATATCTTTTAGGTTATGAGTCTTAATAATTACTGCTATATTTAGCTTTTAATGTTAAAAGTGGCTGGGCCTGGTGGCTCATACCTATAATCCCAGCAATTTCGGAGGCCAAGGTGGGCAGATCACCTGAGGTCAGGAGTTCGAGACCAACTTGGCCAACATGATGGAGTCCCATCCCTACTAAAATATAAAAATTAGCCCGACATAGTGGCACACACCTATAATCCTAGCTACTCAGGAGGCTGAGGCATAATAATTGTCGGAACCGGGGAGGCAGTGGTTGTAGTGAGCCAAGATCAGCCCACTGCAGTCCAGCCTGGGGAACAGAGTGGGATGCCATCTCAAAAAAAATTAATAGTGGATTATAAGAATGGTATAAGGAATAGAGTCCCTCATGCTTAGATTGATATATATATTATTTAGTTACAGATCCAATTTTCAGGGAATGAAGGCCTTTGAACTTGTATGGGAGTTGATTTTTTTGTAGTGTTTGGTTGGTTGACTTCTTTGAGAGGCTGGGAATTGAGGTATCTGGCACCCAGAGGCCTTTCAGAGACTTCTAGGCTGTTGCTAGTCTCCACTCTAGGATGCTGAGTCTTCTTTCACTCTGAATTTGAATCAGTTGTGTTATACCTTGCTCCTGTTAGAACTTCTGTTAGCTCAGAAACATAGTTCATTAAGAACAGAACTGGTAGTGTTGTGAGATTAAATAAAACAAGTTCCTAGAAAATGAAGCTTAATATAGCCTTTTATTTATTTATGGCACCCATAATATTACATCATTCATTGTCTCAGTGGGACTACACATGCGTGCTACCATGCCCAGCTAATTTTTGTATTTTCAGTAGAGATGGGGTTTCACCATGTTGGCCAGGATGGTCTCGATCTCTTGACCTTATGATCTGCCTGTCTTGGCCTCCCAAAGTGCTGGGATTACAGGCATGAGCCACCGTACCCGGCCTCAGTACACAAATATTCTACTTAATATCTGAAGCCAGAGCATTTCATGTAAAATTACACTTCGTATAAAGTTCTCCCTGGTGTCCAAAAGGAAGTCCTTATGTTCTATTGGTTACTTTGTGTCCTGACGGATTTCTGTACATGCAAATTGTGTCATTTATTTAATTTGGGGTTTGTGTTTCTGTTTGCTTTTAGACTGACAGGCCAACTGTTATAGAATATGATGATCATGAGTATATCTTCGAAGGATTTTCTATGTTTGCACATGCCCCCCTGACCAATGTAAGTATGAGCCAGTTGGCTGTTTTTTTCTTTTTTTGTACCTTCATCCCTTCTTTCCAAAAGTCAAAACATTTCCTATCATCTGACTCATAAGAAACATTTCCTTTGCATCCCTCTGTAGCATAAATGAGCTACAGGAAGTCTGCAGCAGTGCATCAGGTGGGCAGTGTGACATCTGTGCTAATGAGTCACAGGTTCGGTCTGCATTAAATGGTGTAAGTAAACCTGTCAGAGTAACATTTTGAGAGTGCAAAAGATTGGAAAAGGAGGGTAAACTGTGGAGTAATGTGTTAAAGCTATTTTGGGTTAGTTGTCCTTGAAAAGAAAGTTGGAAAGTTTTAAGGATAAGCCATTGTTTAGTTTCTGAGCAAAAGAGATAGAGCTTATTCTGGACGTTTGGAGCCTGAATTCATGCAATACATTTTCTGCTTCTGAATCCCAGGAATATGTCTTCAAGAGACTTTGATATATGGATTCATGGTATTTTTATACAGGTATTAAGGCTGCTTTGCTGGTAATTGGTTCAAATGGAAGTTCCTGATTTGTGAGTCAGAATCTTTCCATCTCCATGCTGGCAGTCCCAGTAATTGTCTTTCTTACTTCATATTTCAGTTGGGTGTTGAGTGAATTGGTGGGCAGTGGCACAGGAAAAGACGTGGTAGTGTACTTGTCTCAGTACAGATGCTATTGTAGAACTGACTGAATTGTAGCTATTGTATATCAAATAGAATGTTCTTTAACCTTTTCTGGGTTGGTGGCATGAAATTACATCTGCAATTTGAAGAATTATTTTAGTACTGTTTCCTTCACACATGAAATTCTGTTCCATTGGAGAGTACAGCCAGACTCAAATCTTTGCCTTACCTTAGCCCTTTTTGTCGTTATTTTTTTCTATATAAGTAGATATGATTTCATAGTAGTGTTGCTAATTAATTGTTTTCTTAATGAGATTTTCTTTATTCCACAGTATTTTTTATCCTACAGAATTTTCTTTGAGAAGATGATTATGTTGTAAATGTAAAAATAAAATCATTTGATAATACATATTATATTTGCCTCCAAGGGGTAGCATCTTCTATTCACTAGTAGAAAAGCAATAGTACTAGGCCATTCTTCAATAATCTTTATGGAAAGGTACTAAGAGGTTTCTGAATTTTCATGATTTCTTTGCTTTTTTTTTAAGTGTCATAAACATTCACACCCTTTGTTACACCAAATCTCATAGCCTTAGAGTTGATTGCCCTCTACTCCCCACCATCTAATGTCTTTCTCTTTTTCCCCCCAGAGGGCTTACAAATATGCAGAATTTAGTTAGCATGAAAATACTTAAAGTTCTTCTTGTTCATCTTACTACTTGATTCCCTAGAAGTAGTATAGATCTTATTTTGACTTTTAGGACCACCTTAATCAAAGAAGGATAGCAGTGTGGCCTTAGAGAGACCAGGTTTTAAAATTAGTGAATACCACTTACTAGCTCTGTGATTTGACATCTCAATCTTTATAAGCTTTGGCTTTCTCATCTCTAAGATGGGGGTATTAGTTGTAGCAATCTCATTGGCTTTTGTGAAAACTAAATACGATGACACATGAAAAGTGTTTATCGTGGTGTTTGGCACATAATAAATACTGGCACCTCTTGCTTTGGAAAGGATTTCAGACAGAGCTGGGTTTCAATCCTCTAATCCTTTGTTCTTTTTTTGACCTTGGACAAGTGAATTTTTTGAACTTTATTAATGATAGGAATGCTTGGAGTTTTAGTGAGAATCAGACATAATTTTTTTTTAAATATGGACTTTTAAAAAAAACAATAGTTTTAGGTTTACAGCAAAAGTGAGTAGAAACATCATTTAAAAAAAGACCCCCAGCATGAGGTTTGGCCTGAGAGGCCACTAATGCTAAATTAGTCACAGTTGTTACTGTCATTATAAAACAAACGGATGGAAAAAATTCCTGGCTTCAGAATATATTTTATGTAAATATTCAGGTTCTCAATGAGAACTTTATTCTGTGACAAACCCCATCATTTGTATTAGAGATGTTGTTAAAAATAATTTGAGTTTTAAGCTGAGTGTTGTACAGTTCATAGGAATTAGATCCGTCAAAGGCCTCTTGATTTTGAAATAACCTTCTAAGAAAAAGGATTGTTAAATTGCTTTCCCAATCTGATTCCTTTTCTTGTTAGAGAGAAAGTGTCAGCAAGAATGTCATGCAAATGATGGTAATGATAGAATCTCCACCAAGTCTACTTCTACAAGTTCTCTTAAGGTCTTGAATTGAAGTGGATTGAAAGCCTTGTTGGCTGAGTATAGAACATTCTGGGAGAATTTCACCTTTTTATGTAGTACCTTTGTTATTGTAGTACCTGATGTTAAGCACTTTGACAGCTTATCTGAAGTTTTAAAGATACTTGTATTTGCCAGGTGCAGTGGCTCACACCTGTAATCCTGGCAATTTGGGAAGCGAAGGCAAGGGAATCACTTGAGGCTAGGAGTTCAAGACTAGCCTGGACAACACAGAGGGACCTCATCTCTACAAAAAAATTAAAAAATTAGCTGGTCATAGTGGTGCATGTCTGTAGTCCCAGCTACTCTAGAAGCTGATGTGGGAAGATCGCTGGAACCCGGGAGTTTGAAGCTGTAGTGAGCTGATTACCCCACTCCTTGAACCCAGGAGTTTGAAGCTGCAGTGAGCTGATTACTCCGGCTTGAGTGACAGAGCTAGACCCTGTCTCTTAAAAAAAAAGAAAAAGTGCTGGCATGGTGGCTCACGCCTGTAATTCCAGCACTTTGGGAGGCTGAGGTGAGCAGATCACCTGAGGTCAGGAGTTCAAGACCAGCCTGGCCAAGATGGTGAGACCCCATCTCCACCCAAAATACAAAAATTAGCTGGGCGTGGTGGTGGGCATGTGTAATCCCAGCTATTTGGGAGGCTGAGGCAGAATAATTGCTTGAATCCAGGAGGCAGAGGCTGCAGGGAGCCGAGATCGCGCTACTGTACTCCAGCCTGGGCAACAAGAGCAAAACTCTGTCTCAAAAAAAAAAAAAAAGTAAGATGTATGTATGAGTTACACAGTATTTTGTCATGTTCTCAAAAGCACAGGAAAAGACCTTGATCACTTCCCTCTTACTTTCAGTTGGCTTTCCAATTGCAGTGGACTCGCTGACCCCTGGATTTGGTTAATCAGTATGTGGAAGTAGTAGAGTTAGAATATGGAGGTGTAGAGAGAGTTTTTTAGTTTTTTGCCAGGATGGGATAGGAGTTAGTATAAGTCAGCATAGGATATTCTTTAATTTTAAGTATTTAAACATGATAGCAGTCATTTATATTATTTGATGGCATTGATTGGGAGATATTTTGGTGATCTTTGAAGTTACACAGTGTCTTGGTTGACCAATGTGTAGCAAAATAACAAGCTCTCCTTGAGACTTAGAGAGAGACCAAAGTTTGAATAGATGAGGAGATCCTGCCTTTCCAAATTTGTACGAGAAAGGCTCTGGTGGTAGGGATGGAAGCCCAAAAGAAAAAAAGTATATACAAAGAGAAGAGGTCAGACAAGGAATTCCAAGAAGTGATTTTAGTTAAAATGAGATGGGGAAAGGACTGTACTTGCATAAATCATCTAGCAGAGTGCTTTTTCCTAAGATAGCAAGGAGTAAAGTTTGCACATTTGCTTTCTGCCTGCCTCTTGAGAATTCCCAAGACCTCTGGTTGTTTTCTCTCCTATATACTCTCTCTGAGTAATTCATTCCACCCATGCTTATTCTGATCCCCACCAGATCAATATTTATAGCAGTGATCTGTGGGGATACGTATCTCTGTACTGATATTCCACTCTCACATTTTAGATTGCCTTTTGAAATGAACTTCCTTGATGTTTCCTCATATACCTTACCTCCAACCTGTGTGATACTGGACTCATCATCTTCCCTGCATATTGAATTTGAGGTACTCAGGGGACACCCTCCTGAATTAAGTGACCTAGTTGGTCACTTAAGGCAGAAACCCAGAAATGATCCTCGATTCTTTCTTCATTCTGCCTCCCACATCAGAATGGTCACTGTATATTTCAGTAATATCTCCTGAAGTTTTTCTCTTCCTTTCCAGTCTTCCCTTAATTTGGCTCTTGGACTATTACATTAGACTTCAGTCTGCTCTTTGCTCCCTTCCAGGCCATCCCCACACTGTTTCCACAGTGTCTCATCTGAAATGTAAATGATGATAATCTCTCACTTAAAGTACTTGAATGATTTCTTGTTGCCATATATCCGTAAGCTCTGACCTTAACATGGTTTGTAAAGACTACCTAACAGAGTTCGTATTTTCCTCTCTAGATCATCTGACATCTCTCTCTCTCTCCACATACCTCTCTCTGAACTGTGAAATGACTACTTCTTTCCTCAGCTCCCTTTCCACTGTTTTGCTAGAAGCTAAACACCTGCTGTGCCTCAACTTTTTCTGGATGACCTAGAAAATTCCTCTCCATCTTTTTTTTGTGTGTGTGTTGGAGTTTTACTCTTTTACCAAGGCTGGAGCGAAGTGGCATGATCTTGGCTCACTGCAACCTCTGCCTCCTGGGTTCAAGCGATTCTCCTGCCTCAGCCTCCCGAGTAGCTGGTATTATAGGCACCTGCAACCACACCTGGCTAATTTTTGTATTTTTAGTAGAGACTGGGTTTCACCATATTGGCCAGGCTGGTCTTGAACTCCTGAACTCAGTTGATCCACTCCGCTTAGCCTCCCAAGGTTCTTGGATTACAGGTGCGAGCTACCACGCCCAGCCCCTCCCCATCTCTGAAGACAACTCATATGTTACCTTCTCTTTAGTTCTTTTGCACTTTTTTTTTGGTTGCTTGATTTTTAGTGGAACTTAGAAGTTACATTATATTGTGTTCTGTTTGTATTTGCTTACATGCCTTTCTTCTTACAGAGCTTTGCCTCTTAAGATAGGACCTGTAGCTTATTTTAGAGTAACTATGAACCTAATATAGTTGTTAGCAAAGAATGGGTATTTTAGAAATATGTTGAATCATGCAAAATTTTGTAACTCTTAAATATTTTTAAATGATTATAAGAACAAAGCCTAGAACTTAAAAATGGTAGTGGCTATTATGAATTTCACTCAAATTAACCACTGTCCCTCAGAAAAAAAAAGAAAAAAGATTTCCAGTAGATGGCGTTATAAGACTATTTTTCTGTGTTTCTTACTATCTCGTTACTGATAGAATTAAAATTTGTTTCTTTCTGATTGCTATGGTTTATGAAAATGATTACATCTATATAAAATCATCTTATGGACAGATTAAGCAGCCAGAAAAACTCAGTTAATGCACCTCTAGGACTTCTGGGTTGGTTATTTTCCCCAGCTAGCCAGCCAAGTCTCTGCAGTAATCTCCCTCCCTCTCCTTCTCATTCTTGAATTCATTCAAAAATATATTTACAGAAAACCTATTATGTGTAGGCAGTATGCAGTTGTCTGATGATACACTGGTAAAGTGAGATAGATGCGGGTTTATTTGATGCTGAGCCTTCCTTCATTTTCACATGTATCCTGAGTATTAGAGCAGGTAATGAGAGGGGTATACTCTAGGGGCTAAGAGCTGGGGTCTAGAGGAAGACTTCCCAGTTCGCCAAGCTACCTGTTATCTTAGGCAAGGTACCTGATGACTCTCTTCCTTAGTTTCCTGCACTGTACAGTGGACATAGTAGTAACCTGTTTCATAGGTATGCTGTGATGGTTACATGAATGAATATTGTGAAGCATTTGGGATGGTGCCTGGCTCTAAAAGTGTTAGCTATTATTATTTTTATTATAACTTGCTGTTATTATATTTATTATCACAATTGCTTTTGCTCAAGAGTCAGATGCGTAACATGAATTGGATATTTTCAGTGACCTATGAATCTGTAATTGATGAGTCATTACCCTACTATCTCTGATCTGCCTAAGGAGCCAGAGATTCTAAAATATTTTAAAAACTTGAGAAACAAATGTTTATGGTTATGGTTTTATTAATTCTTTAGAGGTGATATGTGTGGTTTGAATGGGATCTTGTCATGTTTGTGTTGCTGCTGCTAATACTGTTAATTAAGCACCACATTATGCAGGTTTCTTGGAGAGGCCAGGCCAGCTGGGTTCTTGTCATTAAAATCCAGCAGTTGTGGTCAAGCTTCATGTGCAGTGTTGTTAGCCGCTGAGATGAAGGTGAAGTCTTCTCATTTGGTTCATGGCCTTTTGGGTCAGGTAACAAACGTGTGTAATATGAGCCTGCAGGGAGATATTGGGGAACTGAACCTCACTTCTTTTTATTGCAGATTCCACTGTGTAAAGTAATTAGATTCAACATAGACTACACGATTCATTTCATCGAAGAGATGATGCCAGAGGTAAGGGAAAAGACTGTTTAATGGTTTGATGTAGTTTGCTCTTTTGCTTGTTCCACACTACTATTTGAAAGCATTGAATGTGGCCAGATCTGGCTTTTGCCAGGAATATCTCTAAAGTATCATATTCACTGTTGAAAGGGTCAGTGAAATGTAGCTCTAGTATCAAGGTTAAAATTCAGGTCATTTTTCAACTTGTTGACCTGTTTTTGAACCCGTTTCTCCTTGCGTTACATCTGCTGATATTAAGTTTACATCTGTTTCTAGTTTCTTTTATGTAGGGGACAGATTTTGGTTACTGGCCGTTATCAGAGAGGAAATTGGAATAGTGAAACAATCTGATGGCTGTTGTAATAATCTTGTTTGTTATCTCCAATGACAAGATCAATGCTTGCTTCATTTTTCTTCCCATATATTTACATATTTTTCCTAATTGTTTTTCCATTGCTGGTGCTCAGCAGCAGATTTATTTAAATATATGCAAGAGATTTAAAATTCCAAAGGAAGATTAATGTGAATCTCAGAATGATTCATAGCCTGATCTTGAATTTACTGGTGTCAACAAATCACACTAAGAAATAACAACTAGACAGCAAACAAGCTTGTACACTTAACATTGTGTTGGAGTCAGGATCAATTTCTGGAGCCCCTGGCATTTCTTGCAAACCTTGTTTAATGGGACAGCTCTGTCATGGGCAGGGACCATGGAGGGGGAAATGGATGGGCATGAAATGTGTGCCTCATTGGCACCTGTTTCATTCTGAGCAAGTCTTGTTCATTGTACCTTCCTTTCAAAAAGAATTAAAGAAAAAGAACCACTCCTTCATTCTCCTGCTTAGAAGGGTTTTTCTTTTTCTTTTTCTTTTTTTTTTTAACTTCCTTTTGGTTTTTAAGGTCATATGCCTTCATTTGCTAAAAGTTTATGATTTCTGGCGTGATCTCACAGAGGGTGATTTATGAACCCTGAGCAAAATAAGTAGGCAGAAGAACTATGAGATAAGTCTCAGTTGCAAATATGTCATCTGGTTAGCTGGTTTACAGGAGAAATTTTGGTGCAAAGTTGTATAGTTTCTCTTAGCCCTTTATTTGCCTTCATTACGAATTTGAACTTTTTGGGTACACATGACCTCTGTTGGTAACTCCAAAAAACAATTTTTTTGTTGTGTGGGGTGGGGGTGGGTGACAAGCCTATCAGAGTCTGCAGGTGCTTATGTATAATCTGAATTAACAAAAAGTCCCCAGAAGATTCTGATACAGTTTATAATTGAATTAGAAAAATGTGGTATTAGTATAAGTGAGACTTCACATTTTAAATTTCTCATTTTATTTGTATACTGAGAAGGGCTAAGTTGACATTAACGAATCCTAACGGCATTATTGTCTATTTCATTTCCATCTGAAACTAGTGATCAGTGGCCATACTTTTGAGGAAACTATATAGTTTTAGTATAGTTTCAACAGACACTTTTAAAGGTACTTGACAAGAACAAGTTGAACCTTCAGTTAATGTATATTTGCCAATCTACAGTAATTTAATTTTGGTTTATTTTTCAGAATTTTTGTGTGAAAGGGCTTGAACTCTTTTCACTGTTTCTATTCAGAGATATTTTGGAATTATATGACTGGAATCTTAAAGGTAAGTAAGAGGATTTAAAAAAAAAAGAGTAATGCTCATAGAAAAACGCTATGGTATATGTGAAAACTCTTATAAAAGTTGTAGGGAGATAGTTGAAATTTCTCTTATTTTTTAAATACCCAGGGAAAAGTGTTATTCACAAGAATATTTGTTATTATTCACAGGGATACTTGTTATCATTTGACATGAATAAGTTTCTATGGATTTTACTTTATACAGTGCGACAGTGCTTAATATTAGCTGGTAGCAGCTTGAAGATGGTACCAGTTATGCGTAACTACCTTGATTTATGTGTACTTGGGAAATTACCATTAGTTAATATTTTAAATCTAGTAAACTTTGCTGTAATAAATCTTCTAAGATGGAAGTTTATTTAAACACAAAACTTCCGTTAGTCATTAAAACACGCACTCACATGCACACACGCACACAGAGTGAACTAGATAGATTCAAGACTTGATGCTTGGTTCTTGGATAGTAGCTTACTCTTTTGGAAGTATCTGTATTCTAACAGTTACTTATTTATTTTATTGCTGAATGGTTTTTCAAACCAATAGCATTTCTAAACATTTTTCTAATGTGATTAAAATGGAAGAGAATTAACACATAGTCACTTTATATCATGCAATAATTCTGTTATAATAAATCTTGATATTTAAATAATTTTACTGTATGTATTTGCTACTTGGGGATTTCCTCCTCTTTTTTTTTTGCCTTCCTATACTCTCCTCATCACAATCTTCCTTGGGTGCTTGTGGCCGTTACCAATGATGGATTTAGCCCCTGGGGAGGAGTGGCAGGAGGTGGTGGCATTTTTTATGTCTCTACTTCTGGTGGTACTTTTTGTGGTTATCGTAAATCTTAGAAATTAAGTTGCAGTGCTTGTTTTTAAAGGCTGTTTGATTTTTCTTTTTCTTTCTTTTTTTTTTTTCGTTTGTTTGCTTTCAGGTCCTTTGTTTGAAGACAGTCCTCCTTGCTGCCCAAGATTTCATTTCATGCCACGTTTTGTAAGATTTCTTCCAGGTAAATCTTCTGGCTTGTCAGTGACCCGGTGAGAGAGTGCGTCTGAAAATAAGCTTGCCATTTTCCTTTCAATCTTCAGGGACAACTTTCCCACCTTAGATACTATTAATTATCTACTTCTCGGGTTAGGCATGGAAATGTAAAATTATACATGTGGGTTTATGTCCTTACATAAAGTATGGTAGCCCAAGTTAAATGAACAATGGAAAATGGATTTGTAAATTTTAAAAATCTACCTGACAAATATCATGCAGATGTGTTAACATGGAAAACTGATTGTGGCTTAAAAAATGCATATGGCTAATTGGAAAACAATATAAAAATTTAAATACAATATGATTATAACTGTGCTGAAAAAAATCACTGTAATAATAGTTGCATTAAGGTAGTAGGATTATTTTTTCCTATCTTTTGATGTGCGCTTGAATTCATTTTATGGTGAAAAAAGATATAAAATAATTTTTTCTCTCAAAATATATAAGGAAATAGATGATAATTTTTTAAAGCAACATTTTCACTGTTTTCTAATTTTTTTTAAAAGAACCCAACTGTAATATTCGGCATTATATTTAGTGTTTTTTTAAAATGCTTGGAGTCAGTTTAGTGACATGTACCTACATTCTCAGCTTTTTGGGAGGCTGAAGAGGGAGGATTGCTTGAGCCCAGGGATTTGAGACCAGCCTGAGCAACAGGCTGTCTCTAAAATTTAAAAAGGCTCTGTCTCTAAAATTAAAAAAAAAAAATGCATTTTTAATGAAATCTTTTGGATGCCTTTTTGCTTGCAAAATCTTTCTCCTTGAGGCTTCTGCCACCCTCTTCCCACTCCTTCTTTATTTATTTCCTGGTCAATTGCCAGCTTTATCCAGTGCTGTAAAACCTGGCTTACAGTTTCCTCTCTCCATGAGGTTCTGCTACCAGCCTGGTGAGAACTTCACTTACTGTTCTACGCTGAGCTATATAATTATTTGACGTTTTCTACAGTAATGATTGTCACCACTCAGCCACTTAATCCTAAGATAAAACCTTGGACCATGCCACCACCCTGTATTAATTATCCCTAGAATTTGACTCTAGTATCTCCCTGTCTGGTGACATCCTTCGGTCCTTCCAGCCTCTCATGTCCTTATTGCCTTTACTTTGACTTGGATCTTTCCTTTTCTCCTTTACGAATGGCCACTTTGCTTTGCCTTCCCCACCAGGTTCTGTGCTCTGACTTTTACTGGGTCTTGTGCTCTGACAGTCAGTTCCAACTGTCTCAGCTGCTTGTATGGCCACCACCTCCAAGTAAATGTCATTGATCCAACTGCTTGCCTTTTCTTTTACATGTGGGCCGCTCAGTAATACTGGAGAATAAAACATAGCTGCTGCTATAAATCTGCGATTTGTAATCTTGGTTGGGGAGTTTTTCTTCGTGTAACCTTTCCACCCAATAGCAGCAGTTAAAGAATTTCAGTTGTGTGTTCGCGCTGTCCTCCTTATCCCTCTTGTCCCTCCGTGGGCAGGAGCCCTTGCCTCCCTGATGCCTGGGAGCCCTGCAGTGAGCCTGTCACGGTCTGGCTTCCTCCAGTGCTCTTGTCCATTCACAGCCAAGTTTTGCTTCAATGCCAGCCCCCGTCTCACCCTGTCCCTAGCCCACTGCAGCTGCTGATGCTGAAGGCAGCCTCCTGCAGACCAATTCCAGAGGACGTGCCTCAGTGTTGGTCTCCTCCCTGCTGTGGTGCCTGGGCACTCCTTACTTTCTTCCTGCCTCTGATTCCTCTTGTGTGGCTTTAGCTTCTCGTCTGCTCTGCTTGGTTTTGATTTTTCTCAAGATTTTTCCCTCATACTCTTTACTCAGTCCAGACAGTCAAAATGGCTTAGTTTATTTTGGGTTATCATGACTCATATTTTTAGTATTACTGTTCATGTTTATTTTGTTTGGAAATGCATCCAAAGGCTTTTCTCCTTTTTATATCTGGTTTTGTTTTATCGAGATGCCCTTTTTTCTCTTCTGGTGAATGAATCTTTGATTTTAGAATGGAGCTTCAGCAGTAAACTTATTAGAAAATGGTGTTAGAGTGAATTTGTTGAAAAGCCTTTTCCTTTCTATATCTACTTTCCTCTAGGCATTTTATGACCGAACAGATGTCTGAGAGAAAGTGGGCAGTTTTAAAATCACCTTAAAGAAAAATCTGATGTTGGATATTTACTTTGTGGGATTTCAACTCTCACATAAGTACATAGGGATAACATTTAGGTTGTCAGAAAGAAAAAGCTCTATTGATTTGTTTTTAAGCAGGGTTTACCTTTTCATTAGACTTCCCTTTGAAAATATTCATACTAAGAAGACTCCAAAGGATTCAGAAAAATACTTTTAAAATACATTTTGGTATTAGGAAATTATGGTTGATTTGTTTTTCATAATGTGACTTTATTAAAGATCTTTTAGAAAATGGTGAATTAAAAAACACGATAAATATTTTCATCTTTTTCTGTGCATATAAGGGTGTTTTTTATATAGTTGTCATCTACTAGTATATGATTTGCCTCTTTTTTTAATAATTCATTGAGCAGATGGATATTTTTAAAGATCATGATATATAGTGCCAAATTTCTTGTTGAAAGAATAACATCAGTTTATGCTGATGTGAAAATTGTGTTATATTCATTTTTAGCATTTTAGTCCTGCCTGTCTTCCTTCTCTCCGTTCTTTCTTCCTTTTAAAAAATTTCAGTGGTGAGTTCCATGAGGCTGAAGAGTAAACATTTGTCAGTCTTGTATCACTAGTGTTAACATACTTCATGGCACATAGCAGAGACTCAGTAAATACTTGTTTACTGATTTTATTTCATTGTTCATAATATTGCCTTATCTAAATATTCATGTTTTTGGTTGCTAATGAGTGTGCTTTAAAAAAAAAAATTTTTTTTTTTTTTTTTTTTTGAGATGGAGTCTTATTCCTGTTTTACAGGCTGGAGTGCAGTGGCACAATCTTGGCTCACTGCAAACCACCTCCCAGGTTCAAGTGATTCTCCTTCCTCAGCCTCCCGAGTAGTTGGGATTACAGGCATGTGCCACCATGCCTGGCTAATTTTTATATTTTTAGTAGAGATGGGATTTCACCATGTTGACCAGGCTGGTCTTAAACTCCTGACCTCGTGTTCCACCTGCCTCGACCTCCCAAAGTGCTAGGATTACAGGCATTAGCAACTGCGCCTGGCCTATTCAAAAATTCTTTGGTGTTATCTCTCATTTTTTTAAAGTAAACTTTTGATTGAACTATAACATAAATATTGAAAAGTGCATGTATCATGAACATAGGACCTCAGTGAGTTTTTACAAAGTGAATATGCCCATGCACCCAGCAGCAGGTCAAGATTAGTAGCATCCAAGAACCTCCTTTGGACCCTTTTCTAGTGACTGCCCAGACCCTCAAGGGTAACTGCTATTCTGGCTTGAAACACCATGTATTAGTTTTACTTGTTTTTGAACTATAAAAACTAGAATTTTATATTCTCTTTTGCTTCTGTCTTTTGTTTAATGTATTTCAGAATCATCTCTTGTTGCAGTTGACTGTAGTTGCCTTCTTCTTATTACTATATAGTATTATATGGGATGACTAAATTAAAATAAACCTATCTATGATTAATGGACATTTGGGTATTTTATATACATATATATAAAATATATATATTATTAATATATAATATAGATATTCATGGTATGTATATTCATGTTCTATATTCACTATATATAGATATGTTCACTATATATCTGTATTTGTATATTTGAATAGCATATATATGTCCTCCAAAGACAACTTGTACGTATCATTTAGTGAGCATACATATATATATTTCTGTTACATACATACCATACCAAGGAATGGAATTCTGGGTGTGTTTATATTAAGCTTTATAGACACTTTCAGTTCTCCAAAGTGACTGTACTGTTTTATCTTTCCACTAACAGTGTATGAAAATTCAAGTTATTTCACATTCTCACCACTTGGCATTTATTTTTCTTTGTCAATTTAGCCATTCTGTACTTGATCTTAGTCAAAAGGCCAAGAAGTGATAATTTAAGCAATTTTAATTTGCGATTTTTTTTTTTTTTTTTTTTTTGAGATGGAGTTTCACTCTTGTTACCCAGGATGGAGTGCAATGGCACGATCTCGGCTCACCACAACCTCCGCCTCCTGGGTTCAGGCAATTCTCCTGCCTCAGCCTCCTGAATAGCTGGGATTACAGGCACGCGCCACCATGCCCAGCTAATTTTTTGTATTTTTAGTAGAGATGGGGTTTCATCATGTTGACCAGGATGGTCTCGATCTCTTGACCTCATAATCCACCCGCCTCGGCCTCCCAAAGTGCTGGGATTACAGGCGTGAGCCACCGCGCCTGGCCTTGTGATGATTTTAATTAGCATTCTCCTAATGATTAATAAAATGGAGCACCATTTCATGTATTTATTGGGTATCTAGTAGCGTTTTTAAAAAAGCATCTGTTCAAGTCTTTTGCCCATTTTTCTTTTGGGCAATATCAGCCTTTGTCTCATTGATATTTTAGGTTTCTAGAATTATATACTGTATATGAGTTCTTTAATATATATATATATAGCCAACACCTTCTCTGTAGATTGCTTTTTGATCTTAATGGTGATTTTTGATGAATAGAAATTCTTAATTTTGATGTAGTCAAATTTGTAGATATATATTCCTTTATGATTAGAGCTTTTTGTATCGTTTATGAAATTTTCGCTGACCCCAATGTCAAGTTACTCACTTATATTTTCTTCATGTTTAGATCTGTAATCAGTCTTGAATTTGTTTTTACAATTGGTATGAGATATGGGTCAAAACTCATTATTTTCAATGTGGTTATACAATTGACCCAGCACCATTTATTGAAAAGAACAATTTCTTTAGAAAATTGAAGTGTTGTTTTTGCTTTTGATCATGTTGACTGTGTGTGTATGTGTGTGTGTGTGTGTATGTGTGTGTACACAAACAATACAAAAGTATGTAAAGTAAAAAAAGTGAACACTTCCTTCTGAAAATGTGAAAATGAGTAAATATTGTAAGTGGCTTGATTTGAATTTGTTTTAACAGCTATAAGAAGAATTATGCTTTTTTCTTCAAGTGGAATAACACTAAATATGTTACACAACTTTTTTTTTTTTTAACTCAGATAGTTCAGGCATTCTCTGTACTGTAAATACTTTGCCTCATTCTTTGATACATATTTAGCATTTTATATTATGGATGGACATTAATTTTTTAAATTATTCCTGTGGTGACAAATATTTTGGAGTTCTCCATTTTCCCCCCATTTTGCATAAATGCTTCAGAAATCATCTGTGTTTGTCCTGTTGTATTTTTTATTTCTGTAAGGTAGAGTTCTAGAAGTGAAATTATTTGTTAAGGTAGCATGCACATTTTAAATTCAGGATGATGTTGGCCAAGTTTTCTCTAGAAAGGATATACCAATTTGTAGTTCTGACCAATAGTTTTTGAAAGTACTGTTTTTCTATACAACTGCCAATACTGGATGTTACTAGTCTTTTTTTTTTTTTGAGACTGAGTCTTTCTCTGTCGCCTAGGTTGGTGTGCAGTGGCATGATCTCGGCTTACTGCAACCTCTGCCTCCCAGGTTCAAGTGGTTCTCTTGCCTCAGCCTCCCAAGTTGCTGGGATTACAGGGACTTGCCACCACACCTGGCTAATTTGTGTATTTTTAGTAGAGACGAACATGGTGTTCATCAGGCTGGCTTTTTTTTTTTTTTTTGAGACAGAGTCTTGCTCTGTTGCCATGCTGGAGTACAATGGTGCTATCTCAGCTCACTGCAACCCCCTGGGTTCAAGTGATTCCCCTGCCTCAGCCTTCTGAGTAGCTGGGACTAGAGGTTTGTGCAATCAAACCTAGCTAAGTTTTTGTATTTTAGTAGAGACGGGATTTCACCGTATTGGTCAAGATGGTCTCGATCTCCTGACTTTGTGATCTGCCTGCCTTGGCCTCCCAACGTGCTGGGATTACTGGTGTGAGCCACCACACCTGGCTAGGATGTTACTAGTCTTTTACAGTTTAGTCCAAGCTTGTTCCACCTGCAGCCCGTGGGTCACGTAAGGCCCAGGACGGCTTTGGATGCGGCCCATCACAAATTCGTAAACTTTCTTAAAACACTGTGAGTTTTTTTGTGATTTTTCTTTATAAACTCATCAGCTATTGTTAGTGTATTTTATGTGTGACTCAAGACAAATCTTCCATTGTGGCCCAGGAAAGCCAAAAGATTGGACAGCCCTGGTTTAGTCCATCTGATAAGCAAAAAGTCTGATGTTACCATATGCATGTTTCTTGAGCTTCTTTGAGAATGAGTAGCTTTTCACGTATTTTCTATGTGGTCTTCTCATTATTACTTTGTGGTCTTCTCATTCTTGCTTTTTATTTGTGTCAGTTTACTGTAATATCTAACTGAAAATTCAAGTTTTATAAGTCATCATCAATTTTCTCTAATTCTTCAGTTTACCCATTTTGAAGATAGCTGTCACAATTGCTTTGTACAGCTTTACCCAAAAGTAAGCTTGATAGTTTAAACCAAGGATTATTCAATGCTGGCCAGTTAACCAGAAACCAAGTCAGAGCAATCAGTTTTTAAAATTTTTCTTAAATTTTGTTTCTTTCCTATCCCACTCTCTACCTTTGGTTGCAAAATACTTGATAAGAACTAGACTGAGTATAAGGTTTTATTCTGAGTGTAACTGGGGCAAAGGTAGGTCATAATTCAAGATAATGAGATCACTCTTAGGGAAAAGCCTACTCATTGCTTATATTACCCACCTAGTAAAGCATTGCAAATCCTGAATCAGTTTTGCAGATTGCCTGGAAAATTGATTCTTTGAAATTGCCCCGTCTGGAGCAGTAGTTCTCAGGTGTGGCTGGCAGGGGGTCAGGAGGTAGGAGAGTGTCATAGAATTTCCAGGAGGCTGGGAGGCCGAGGTGGGTGGATCACGAGGTCAAGAGATCTAGACCATCCTGGTCAACATGGTGAACCCCGTCTCTACTAAAAATACAAAAAATTAGCTGGGCATGGTGGCGCGTGCCTGTAATCCCAGCTACTCAGGAGGCTGAGGCAGGAGAATTGCCTGAACCCAGGAGGCGGAGGTTGTGTTGAGCCGAGATCGTGCCATTGCACTCCAGCCTGGGTAACAAGAGTGAAACTCCGTCTCAAAAAAAGAATTTCCAGGAGGCAAGATGTAGTTTGCAAAACCATCTATTAGTACCACAACTTAATATACATTTGGAAAATGTAGAAAAGACCTGTTAATACATATTTTAGAAAATAAGATTAGTAGGTTGTCTCAGCAGGAATATCCAGAAGACACAGAAATGCAGTCATACAGCTACTCTCAGTGTAGAGAAGGGAGATGATATTTTTGTATTTCTTAAAGTTGAGTATTATACAGTTGAGAAATACTCTTATAATCAGCCATATACTTAACACAGATTCCCTAACAAATTACCCCCTCCCCAAATAACCGTATAAATAATCAAGCAATAAACAGAGAGCTGGGTCTCTAAGAAACAGTTTATAAAGTCTGTCAGTTCATTAATGACTGTCCAGATTCATTCCCTGAAACACAAACTCCACTTCTTCCCGAATAATGAGCTGTTGTCACGGTTCCAGTCCCAGAGTTGGCAGAAGTCCTGCTAACCTTAGCTTACCCGCTCTCATTTCTCATTTATATCATGTCCTATTTATTTCAGCCAACAAGATAAAAATTACTTCCTAGCCCTCAGTGACATGGCTCCATAAATCCCCAACATAAACAAGTGGCAAAGCAGACAAACCAAAAGAGCCAATTCATTAACATTAGTGAATTCATGGCAGCCTGAGTGCAAGCGGCCAAGTTATTAGTCTGCTTCAGAAAGTCATTCCACAAATGTTTATGGAGTGTCTTTTTGCCAGGCTGGGTGTGAGATGTAGCCCATGCCCCGTGGGCTCTGGCAGGACTCTCTAATTTATGCATCTCCTCTTACCTTTCCATGAAAATTGAACCCCAAAACCAGACAGGGAGCAGAGTCTCAATCACCCTTCCTTGAGAAACCTTTCACCTCAGGTTATCTGCCCCGACTTTCTACTTTGTTACAGTGGTAAATAAAATCTCTTTAAGGTTTAGTTGCCATTCGAAATATTTAGCAGATTTCAACATGGATTTGTGGTTTCTCCCTCAGTGTTGTTAACTTTGTACCTGATGTGTGTATATGGTTGTTTTGAATTATGTATGGTTTCTATGCTGCTGTACGGCTCACTCCTCCTTCATCATTAGCATTGCACCTAAATAAGGTGGCTAACTGCCATTCTTTTTTTTTTTTTTTTTTAATAGGGAGTCTTGCTCTGTCATCCAGGCTGGAGTACAGTGGTGCAATCTCGGCCCACTGTAACCCCTTCCAGGTTCAAGCGATTTTCCTGCCTCAGCCTCCTGAGTAGCTAGTATTATAGTAGTCCACCATCATGCCCGGCTGATTTTTGTATTTTTAGTAGAGACAGGGTTTCACCATGTTGGCCAGGCTGATCTCGAACCCCTGACCTGAGGTGATCCACCTACCTCGGCCTCCCAAAGTACTGGGATTACAGGTGTGAGCCACCATACCTGGCCAACAGCCTTATTTCTTAATCTTACAGTTATTCCTTTCCTAAATTGGACAGTATCTATACTAATTATTTTCTACAGAACTGAGGCTTTTAAGGGAGCCTTGGTTTGTAGTATTCTTCTCTCCCAGTAGCTCTTTTAAAAGTCGTTTCATATTACATTCACTGTCGTGAGTCCATTTCTCTTTTTTCTGTAGTGCCATGTAAAAGCATGTGTGGAGATTCTAGTGCTGTTTTATATACCTGGACCTGTGTATATTTACTCCTTCCATCATGCCTTCTCCCCCCATGAAAATATGTATCTTTTTTCTAATCCTTACAGCAAAGCAATATTCTGTTCCTTCTTACAGTATTTTACACCGCTTTTGTGTCCCTAAAGTCCCTGGTACTCTTAAGTAATCTCACCAAGTCCAGGCATTATAAGCCAAAAACTGTTTTACTCTTTCCTTAGTTCTAGTAAATCTAGTTAGTGTGGCGGTTCTTTCCAGGGTTCTCTAGGTTTTCTTTATTCCTGCTGTTCTGTGTGTGTGCATGTGAAGTGTGTAGGCAACATATTCTGACGTTAGAAATTTTTCTTCCACCTTTTCACCTCAGTCCCCTTAGGAGATTGGAAATTATCGTGGACTCAGACTGAGAGGCAGGCATGATGGGTTTCCTGGGCTCCTTAGCAAAGAGGAGAACATTACCGGTTGAGGAACACATGTCACATGCAGGTGGATTGGAATATGTTTTTATTATTTTATTTTATTTTTTGAGACAGGGTCTTACTTTGTCCCCAGGTGGGAGTGAGGTGGCACAGTCATGGCTCACTGCAGCCTCAACCTTCTGGGCTCAGGTAGTCTTCCCACCTCAGCCTCCTGAGCAGCTGGGGCTACCGGCATGTGCCATCATGCCTGGCTAATTTTTCTATTTTTTGTAGAGCCGGGTTTTGCCATGTTGCTCAGGCTGGCCTCAATCTCCTAAGCTCAAGCAGTCTGCTCGCTTCGGCCTCCCAAAGTGCTGGGGTTACAGGCATGAGTCACCATGCCCAGCTGGAATGTGTTTTGAGACTGATTTGGAGAAATATGCTCCCCTAACCATGGGTCTTTGAACTATACTAACAAAAACACTATAGACTGGTGGCTTAGATAATAAACGCTTACTTCTCACAGTTCTGGAGGTTGGTAGTGTGAGATCAGGGTGCCATCGTGGTTGGCTTGTTGATGAAGGTCCTCTTACTGCTTCATAGCCAGCCATCTTCTCATATCCTCATCTGCTAGAGAAAAGAGAGAGGAAGCAAGCCCGTTCATGTTTCTTCTTTTAAGGGCACTAATCCCATTTATGAGGGCTTTACCCTCATGACCTAATTACCTCCAAAGGCCCCACCTCCTAATACCATCGTACTGGGGGTTAAGATTTTAATATATGGCTGTGTGCTGTGGCTCACACCTGTAATCCCAGCACTTTGGGAGGCTGAGGTGCGAGGATCATTTGATCCCAGGAATTGGAGAACAGCCTGGGCAACATAGTTAGACCCTGTCTTTACAAAAAAATTTAAAAAGTAGCCAGGCATGGTAGGATACACCTGTAGCCCCAGCTACTTGGGATGCTGAGATGGGAGGATTGCTTGAGCCTAGGTGGTTGAGGCTCAGATGAGCTGTGATTGCATCACTGCACTCCAGCCCGAGTGACAGAGACCCTGAATCACAAATAAAAAAGAAAAAAAAAAGATTTTAATATATGAAATTTGGAGAAACACAAACATTGAGTCCGTAACACTATGGAAGTTTGCTTATTAATGATGACTTTTGGGTTTAAGGCAGTTGCTTTGTAATGAGGCATAAAAAATGTCACTGCTATGAATTGGTAGATAGAACATATCTTAATGTGGGTTGATGTATTTTGTGATTTTGTCAGTTCTTGGACAATTATTTATGTACTTTTCAGAAAGAAGCACAGTGTCTTTGATTAAGGTAACTTATTTTCTGAGTGTTATCTACAAAGATTCCTTTAGGAACTATTGTGATCCATCATTATTAGCCTATGTGCTTCTTGAGCGCCTAGAACTTGTGGCGTTTTTTCCGTGGTGATGATGACTTGGGACCACTCCGTGCCTGGCACATATGGTGAAAAACATGCTGCTGTCTCAGAGTCAACTTCAGAGCTCTTGATGAGCTACAAAGCTTTGTAAGCTCTGACTTCCCTGCTGCCTCTCACATTCTTCTCACTTCACACCATCCACTATGGCCTCATTGCAGTTCCTGGGCACAGTTCCACTCCACCAGGGCACAGAGCATAGCAGTGCAGTTCCACTCCACCTTAGGGCATTTGCTCTTTCTTCTTCTCTTCCAGACTGCTGCATGGTGGCCTCCCTTGTTCCTTTCAAGTTTTGTCTACGTGAAACCTCTTAGAAGATTCCTTTCCTAACCAACCTTTTAGATACAGCTCTAGTTCCTTGCCCTGTTTGATTCTTCTTTGTAGCACTCATCTCAACCTGATCTTTCATGTAGCTCTTTTTTATTGTCTCTACTGCAGTATAAGCTTCAGGAAGGTGAGGCTTTGGCTATTTCCATCATTGCTGTGTTCTCAGGGCCTAGAACAGTGGCTGTTACATAATAGGTACTCTATAAATATTTGTTGAACGAATGAATATTTGGATGAATGAGTGAATGCATGCCTACATATATAGTGGCTGTAGAACAGCAGTGCAGTCGAGTTCCAAAGTAACATCTCAGATGGAGGAACACAGCTCACACAGAAATGTTGACATTTACTCTCTTTTCTCTCAGATGTGCAATTGTGATTCAAGTTCTTAGCCCACAGCAGGCCATGTTAAAATTGTTTCATACCCCAGACTCAAACTGGGTGCCATTAATCCCTCTGACCAAGGAGGACACTCTCTTCTGTGCCATCCCATTGCTGCCATCTTATGCTCTTGGTCCCCGTCTTTCTCCCTGAAGTGTTTGGTCCTGTACTACTGTTCAAAGCATACCTCATGTCCTGGGAGAGGGTAATGATTGTTCTCTTCAGGGCTCTTGTCCTTCGTTTGAGTGGGAACAGGCAAAGAAAAATGGTGTAAAATGGTTGCCCATGCTGGTCAAGAAGCTAAGTCCAAAGAGAAGGCAGAAGCATGTGGACCCCACGTTTAATGCCCACATGAAGTGGATGTCTTTGGTTCATCAAGTACTAGATTAATTGGCTTTTTCCAAGGTACTTGAATGATGCCCTTTGTTATTTTTGTCCCTGTACTTGATGCTATATGTTTCTGTAGGCCTCAGGACACTTGGTATTTTTTCCATGTACTAACTCCATAATAATCTTCTGTGATATTAGCACGGGCTCTTTAGCTCTGTTCATCATGGCAGGTGCAGCACATTAGCACCAAAAAATTAGACCATAATGCAACAATAGCTTATTGAAGACATCCATAAATGTCTCATAAAAGCTTAGAATTTCCTTAAGACAGTAACATCACTTCTAAAGAGCTTTCATCTGTTACCTCAGAAAGAATGATAAAATATTTAAGACATAACATGGTTCTGTATATTATAAACTATGGTTCTTTATGCTAGGTGGCTTTAAATTTATTTAGATAGGCACCTTTTTTATATTCACACCTCACAAATGGAGCCTTTTATCATTTATAATGTTGTTGTTGCCAATTTAGTAAATGAGATGGTTTACGAGCACTGTTCATCAATGAAACGAATGGCTTTCATATTATTTGGCACCTGGTTAAACAGTGTAAATTTTAAATTACCTTTTTGTTCGTGCTCTTTTCCTTCATTGTCTTGTTTTTTCCTTATTCAGCTGTTGATTTGCTCTAAGTCGAGTAGCCTTATTTTTTCCCCTTCTCTCCACTCCCACTCCCACCCAAGATGGAGGAAAGGAAGTGCTATCGATGCACCAGATTCTCCTGTACTTGTTGCGGTGCAGCAAAGCCCTGGTGCCTGAGGAGGAGATTGCCAACATGCTTCAGTGGGAGGAGCTGGAGTGGCAGAAATATGCAGAAGAATGTAAAGGCATGATCGTTACTAACCCTGGAACGGTATGTTCTGGTGTCTGTATATTCAGAGGTTGAAGCGCCTTCTTTTCCAGATCTGAATGTTTCATGAAAACAGTAACAGCACATTTTGAAAGTTTTAGATACTCACTGCTTCTTTTTCTTTGATAATTTTTCCTTTAAATATTGAGTAAATAAGAAAATATTACAATTTAGGCATATTTGGTATTAAAATCACCTAATTTAGAAATTCATTCTACCTGAAGATAGGTACATTTTTAAGGCTTTCAATGCATGTTGCAGATTGCTTTCTAGAAGGGCTGTAAAATTTGTACTCTGGGAGCATATGAGAGTACCCATATCTTCATGCTGGTTATACTAAAAGAATTTGATGGGCAGCGGGGTGGGGGCACGGGCGGGAAACTACTTAGTTCAGTTTTGTATTTATTTTGATTTCTAAACGTTTATTGCCCGTTCTTGTTTTCTTTTGATAATTGCCTGTTAATATCCTTTGTCTGAGCTTTTTTGTAGTATTCTTTTTTATTGATCCTCCACCATAATTATTATAAATATTTTCCATTTTTTTGGGTGCTTCTTAAGTATTTTGTTTTAAAATAAGCTTTTAATGTTCAATATTTTTTAAGTAAAAAAGTGAACATTAAAAGGAGATAATTAAAAGGAAACTAATTCTTATATAAAAACAGCATTTTCTTTATATCAGACAATTTTTTTCCTCTAAAATCGCATTAGTGTTTCATCAAGAGTTATATATTGACATCTTACAAGGATTACATTTTATAGAAATGGAGAATTAAAATATTTCCATGAAAAGAGGTGGAATAATCTATTTAACAAAGCTGTTGCTTTCTAAAAAGCTGCCAATTCCTTAATAGCTTTCATTCATAAACTGAAAACTCTGGATCCACTTTTTGTAGCGTGACAGTAACATCTGCACAAACAAAATGTTATTTGCAAATAAAACATTCTAGCTAGTATCAATTTGATTCTTTTAAGCAAATCCAGAAAGTAAAATTGTTTAATAAAAATATGCTTAAACATGAAACTTGTTTAAAGTCAGAAAAATCACATAGTTTTTACTGTTATACTGTGAAGCCACGTAATTATTGAAGTAACTTTAAAAGAAATATGTAAGTAATAACCCCATCAGAGTAGGACTGTGAGTTCTGTTTTTCTTCTTAAAGCAGTTGTGTATATTGCTATTCCCTCTGTTACTTTTCATGCTGAGTCAGAGGATGGGGTGATGGTGGTGGGAGATGTCCATTTTCAGCTGGGTGGTTCCACTTGGAGAGTTCCGTGTTCTGCAGCAGACGCTGGGGGAGCATGTTCACCCTGGGCTTCCTTCCATGGTATAGTTACATTTTCCTGAAACTGAGAATCAGTTGAAGAGTTTAAAAATAACTTAAGGATACCCTGGCTGACTCAACCCCACATGTTCCAGGTAGTGAGGCCCAGTTTTGTAGTTAAAAAAAAAAAATTCCTCAAACAGTTTGATTTTTCTCATTGCTTTTGAGCCAGTGGCATAGATGAAGTTTATGATCACCATGATCATCATCCAACTAATTTGTTGAGGGACTATTATATGAGCCAGGTGCTAGTGGAATTATATATCAGGTTGGTTCAAAAGTAGTTGCGGTTTCTGCCACTACTTTTACTGTAATTAAAAGTAATTTAATTACTTTTAATGTCAGAAACCACAACTACTTTTGCACCAACCTAATGCATGATGCTTGCCCAGGTGAAACCCCAAGGGCCACTGACATATGAAAGGAGTCTTTGATGAATGGTTGAACTAATGGACCCATCAGGAAAGCCCTTCATTTTAGGAGAGATCACTGGGCTAGATTTGCCAGGAGTGCTTCCTAAAATAGTAAGATCTCTGAGGAATTGAAAAATTGTAGAAATTATTGGCATGATTAACTGTGCCTACTTTTTTTTTGGAGACAGAGTTTTGCTCTTGTTACCCAGGATGGAGTGCAATGGCGCTATCTTGGCTCACCGCAACCTCCGCCTCCTGGGTTCAGGCAATTCTCCTGCCTCAGCCTCCTGAGTAGCTGGGATTACAGGTATGCGCCACCATGCCCAGCTAATTTTTTATATTTTTAGTAGAGATGGGGTTTCACCATGTTGACCAGGATGGTCTCGAGCTCTTGACCTCGTGATCCACCCGCCTCGGCCTCCCAAAGTGCTGGGATTACAGGCTTGAGCCACCGCGCCTGGCCAAACTGTGCATACTTGAGATGCTGTAAAGCCAGTATTGAAAATCTGAAGTCAGACCTAGTCAGTATGAAAGATTTATATTGGAAGTTTCAGTGTCAGGCTTAGGAATGTGTTGAAGTTAATTCTTTTATAGTATTTATCTAAAGATACGCTTAAAGGAGGAAGAAAATCTGAGAACTCAGTATTATGAAAACATCCTACTGAGAAGTGTGGAAGTTGCTCATATGACAACGTAGACACGATACTACCTTTCATCCTCTGTAGGACTTGCTTTGAAAGATTGCTCAATGGCAAGAATATTGGGAAATTTATTAAATTTTTCAAGCCATTATGGTCACATTAAATACTTTATTGCTGCAGAACTTAAAAGAATTAATCTTCCTGCCTAAAGCATTTTGCCTCTGCCAGGGAATACTTTTGTTATTAGCAAGAATGTTTTTAATTCTTACACAAAGATGGTATAATAAATGTTATAGGGTGTGGCCAAAGTCTAGAATTTGTTTCATTTCCTGCTCCCACAACCCCTGCCATAAATTTAGAGAACTATAGATACTTTAAATTACTGTTTCCTCTGTTGGTACCATAGCATGGTGCTTAAAATCATGGAAATATGAATAATTCAATAGCATTCTATTGTACAGTTCCCCTTTAAAAAATATATCCTGCTGTTTTGTTGTATGAAATAATGAAAGCAATTCTTTGACCTTAAATAGCACATTGCTGCTGTTGATGGACATTTAAATAATTTTATATTAGGTTACATGTAAACAAAATATTTTCTGTTTTCAAATTTTGAGAGCAGAGACTTTTCGAGAAACCAGTGAAATTTTGCTTATTAAATGATACTTAAATATTCTTTAAAAACTTATGCTTGAGTTTTTTTTTTTTTTTTTTGAGACAGAGTCTTGCTCTGTTGCCCAGGCTGGAGTGCAGTGGCACGACCTTGGCTCACTACAACCTCTGCCTCCTGGATTCAAGCAATTCTCCTGCCTCAGCCTCTCGAGCAGCTGGGACTACAGGCATGTGCCACCATGCCTGGCTAATTTTTGTATTTTTAGTAGAGACAGAGTTTCACTGTGTTGGCCAGGCTGGTCTCAAACTCTTGACCTTGTGATATGCCTGCTTTGGCCTCTGAAAGGTTTGAGTTTTTTCAGTAATGTGGCTGAATTCACCCAAGTCTGTTCCCTTTGTCACCTCATTGGATATTTGTCAGATGGCTGGCTGATATCACAGTTAGTTGTTGGGCATTGTTGTGGGACAGAATGAAGATTATTGGCTTCCTTATGAATCTGTTTTATAGCCTTAGCCTCCAAAGCAACTGAGCCACAGACTCTGTGCTAGTAAAAACTGAGTCTGTAATTGAGGCTGTCCTGAGAGTTGATTATAAGCAAGGAGGTTGCTGAAACCTATCCTCTGTCATTTTGCCATCTTTTCATAAATGTGAGCTTTCAAGATGAAAGCCATTTCACAAATGATCCAGGAAGAATGAGCCATTAACTTCTTCCTTTATTAGACATGAAGAAAAAAATACTAGGCTGTCTGTTAAAATACACAAATGCCCTACATGGACATAATAAGAGAAGCTTAACTATTTGGACTTTGTACCACTATTTTTTCTAACTTAAAGGTGTAGAATTGAAGGAATACATAAGATCCACTGAGATCAAGTTGGGGAAAAAACTTAAAAATAGAGGCATCTGTCTCTGTATCCTGAAATGTAAAATTAAAGCAGAACAGGCTCTGCCTGTGATGTGGAATCCTTCCCCTGTGCCTTCGCAGAGGTTAAGGAAAAGTTATATCTGATTAGGTGTCCTTTTAAAAGTTTAATTTTTAAAGGTTTTTATGTGGACTGCAAAAAAGGACAAAATCATTGTTCATGATGCCAAATGGCGTAGGCTCACTTACAGGGATGGCATTATAGTTTTATATTGTATAGCTTCTATAATTAAAGGATTTTAAATGACCTTTTCCCTTTGGGGACAAGGCTTTCCTAGAAAAAAGTTCAATTAATTCCTTCCCTGCTTAGGGTAAAGTCAATACGTAAAGACTTCTTATGGGAATAAATGGCTTTGATTTTTCTCTCTAGAAACCAAGCTCTGTTCGTATTGATCAACTGGATCGTGAACAGTTCAACCCTGATGTGATTACTTTTCCGATTATCGTCCACTTTGGGATACGCCCTGCACAGTTGAGTTATGCAGGAGACCCACAGTAAGATATTTCTCGGTGTTTGTCTTAGCCAATTTCACCTTCTACTAACAGCCAAACTAGCAGAGAAATACCCTTTAGTGGATGTTTCCTGAAATTAAGATCTGAAATGAGCCATGCTTCCAGTTTATGTTACCAAATGAAACAGTTTTGGTAGCTCCCAAAGAATTTTTTTCTCTACATATTCGAGTGCAAGAAACTATTATTTGATAGAATGTTTTTGGCAAACTTGGTCAACGTAAGTCCTTGTATGTTTTTAAACTTTAGGAAACTTTTTCTTTATTCATCCTTATAATAATAATAATAATAATTATTATTTTTTACTTTTTCAGTGCCCTCTAGAGGAAAGTAGCACATATGGGTTCCTAGCACTGCTGAATTTATGCAGAGTTCCCTTTTTGGGGGCATCTTAAGAGCGAAAGATCACATGCAAAGTCAAGGGTTGTATTGGAAGTAGGAGCCATGACTTCTGACTCTTAGAATTGATGTAACTTTCCACATTTGGATTTTTCCAACTGGCATGTTAGTGTTTTCTGGGAGAATATTTAGTACGTATGGGAATGGAGATAGTACCGTTACACTGTTAAGGACTGTTTGGATTTCCTACCTTGCTAAAGACACAAACAGCTTCCTGACTTAATTTTTTTTTTTTTTTAAAAAGGATTCACAGTGGGAGAAAAGGGCATGGGAGATTTTCAATTCATAAATACAGTTCTGGCTGACATATATTAGAAGAGGCTAAAGGGTTTTGTTCTTTTTTTCCCCCCCTTTGGATAAAAGTATGAAGCAGTGAACCAGGTACTGTGTAAGTACTTCTTTCTTTCCTCCATTCTCTTAAAAAAAAAAAAAAAAAGCAGAGGCCCAGCTAAGGGCAAGAAAACAGCAATTTTAATATGACAGAAAATCTTTGCAAAAGTCCTTCTTGTCAGAAAAATGTTAGTAGAATGTGATTAGGCTCTTGTGAACTCTTCAGGATTGTGAATTGATAAAGGACTGCATATTCTCTTCATTTCAGGATGCTTTCACGGTATCCTTTAGACCGGTCTGGGTTATAACTTACTTGACTGCAACAAATATGCTTATGTTGTCGGGTAAATACAAATCGGTGTACACCATTAGTCTTTACCCCTCTCCAGTGGAAGAATGAAAAAGCTATGTAGCTTGGGTATTGGTGCAAGTGGAGTTCTCTATTCTAATACTCTTCAACTCTTATATTTGGTATAAGTAGTTCAGCAACTGACAGTCTCCCTGTTAAGGCAAGGGTCTTTTTTTCAACAAATATGAGAAAGTGTATATTTAAATAAAATCTGTTATTTTCAAGAGATAACAGTGAGAAACAGGATGATTCCATTGGTTGAAGTGTTTTTGTGTGGCTTTGGAATTCTTTCCAGAGATTCATTCATGTAGTCACACTTGGTTTGCAACCGAAATAAGCAATAAACAACTTAATGACAAGTTTCCAGTTAACTCTTGTCCATCCTGCCCCTCAGCCTCAAAGTCATAGCCTTCCTTAGAATGACAGCTTTCTGCCATTAAGAATAATCAAAAGAATGTAATACATGATTTGAAGAGGCCTCTTAAAGTAACTGATTTTGATGTACTTCTGTTTACCTGAGATGTCTGCCTGTCCTTTTTCTTAGGTACCAAAAACTGTGGAAGAGTTATGTGAAACTTCGCCACCTCCTAGCAAATAGTCCCAAAGTCAAACAAACTGACAAACAGAAGCTGGCACAGAGGGAGGTCTGTATCAAACCCCATTCCTTGGTGATTAATGATGATGTGCTTCAGGTTTATTTCATGATTGTTGTATCACACTATACTTCTGGTATAAGATGGAAAGATATTTTTTAAAAATCGTACATTACCCTCCTCCCTCCCCACGTTGTTATATAAATTGATTTTTAAAAATCTTTTAATATTTAAGGGAGCCTTTTTACCCCTGTGTTAGTCTGTTTTGCATTACTGTAAAGGAATACCTGAGACTAGGTAATTTATAAAGAAAAGAGGTTTATTTGGCACACGTTTCTGCAGGCTGTACAAGAAGCATGGCATCAGCATCTGCTTGCTTTCTGGGGAGTCCTCAAGGTGCTTTTAGTCATGGTAGAAGGTAGATGGGGAGCAGGCACGTTCTATGACAGGAGAGGGAGCAAGAGAGGGAGGAGGGGGAGGTCCCAGACTCTCCTTAACAAGCAGATCTCATGTGAACTCATTACCATGGGGAAGGCACCAAGCAATTCATGAGGGATCCACCCACAACCCAAAAACCTTCCGTTAGACCCCATCTCTCACATTGGGTATCATATTTCAATGTGAAATTTAAAGGGGCCAAAACATCCTAAGTATGTCAACCCCTAAAATGCCAATCTCTTAATGGATTATTACCATTGGGAATCAGACATATCTTTTATAGATAATAAAGCTTAAATTTGTTGAATCAGCCTTTTATCTTTAATTTGGTTGCACATCATACAGCATTGGGTTTTTCTCAGATTTCTTGGTCTTAAAAGTTGGAGAACATTGTCTTCCGTAGGTCTGCCAGTTGAGTAGAGTAAACTTATTTTGTAAGGTTTCATATCCCAAATTCCATATTTCCTTACTAATAGGTAGTATTATCCCTGGAATCCAGGATAACTTACGTTTTACTTTTAATTATAAGAATAAATGGTTTCAGTATCAACATAGATTTTTGTCTCAGGGAGGTTTTATTCTGCTGGGGTTGTGTAAGAGCAAGGCTTTGCAGCTGGAAAAAGTGTTTGAATTCTGGCTTTGTCACTTATGGTGATTTAGGCCAGTTGGCTTCCTTATAAAGGAGGGAACTAAGGTTGAGAGGCTGATTGAAACGTTCTCCTGTTGGTGCACTCAAGAGAAAGGTAGTTGCATGGCCTTCTGAAATATGCCATAACCTCTTGTGGTATTTGGCTTGTAAAAGGAACTTAATAGTGGGGGCGGGGGTGGTTCCTGTTGTTATTATGAATTCCTATGAGATTTTGATTCAATTGCATGCATGTAAGTAAACAATTATTTTTATAATTATTGGAAGGGCCGTGAAAGGGAAGAGTTAGTTCCTGATCATGTCTCCCAGGTGGCCTTTTGGATCCTAGTCTTTTTTCACATAAAATATGCCCTTACAGCAAGGGTTTTTATAAGGGGTTTTCAAGTTAGAAGGCAACTTTTAGAATTATGTGGGTTTCAGGTTAATTTACTGATTGTCTTTCTTTTTTCTTTTTTTAATTTTTACTGATTGTCTTTCTTAGATGTAAATACTTAACATAAGTCATGATAAGAATTTTACATGTTGATTTCAAATCCAAAACCACATTTTGCTTCCTTTAACAATGCAAGGGCATATTTTGTTTGAACATATCAGGATGGTAGATTTGGTTTAGATTTTTTCTTATCTAGTGATAAGAAAATCTGCCCTATATACCCCAAGCAATGCTGCCTTATACCCCAAGCTTTGGGCATTCCAGCCTCCATTTTAAAGAAAATACTGTAATTTTTGTATGAAGAGGTTTGAGTATCTGAATGTAAGGGTAATATTAAATGAATCCAACTCATTTTCTAATGCTTGATGTTTGGCTTACTATTGCTTTTTAGCAGTTGTGTTACTCATCATAATGAATTCTTTTCTAGGAAGCACTCCAAAAAATACGACAGAAGAATACAATGAGGCGAGAAGTAACAGTGGAGCTAAGTAGCCAAGGATTCTGGAAAACTGGCATCCGTTCTGATGTCTGTCAGGTGGGGACACTTCTGAGGACACAGTTAGGCCCATACTTTTCTTCCTTTAAAGCAAATCTGGCAGTGAGGGTTTCTTAATTGAGAATGCTCTGTAGAACATATTACCTTGAGGCTAAATGGAATACCAACTATAAATTGTTTATTATTTAGATTTTGTTTTCATTGTCTGTTTTGATGCTGGGGTGTGTGTGTTGTGTTTGTGGGTGCTGTGGTGGGGAGAAGCTTATTTAGTAGTGTTCAATTCAGTCTCTTCTCTTTGCATGAAGGTAAGTCTATCTTCTCATGCATCTACTCGTGCATCTGCTTATTTGCAGCACATGTATAGGTGCTTGCACAAAAGAGATAATCCAGCAGCCATACAAGCAAACTCTGGAAGTGTATGTTTTCTAGACTGATGACTCAAATTTATATTGCAGAGAACTGAAGGCATTAATGAACAGAATCAGTATATACTTCATATTTGAACCAAATGATAATATATTTTCCTTGGGTGAACTCAATAGAGTAACATTTCAGCTATATGTAACTGACTGACTAATAAGCATTTCTGTTTTTCCTGTGGGTGGAATTTATATGTGATTAAAGATCCCCCAAACCAATATATTCTGTTGTTTTCACTTGATTCTTTTGTCACAATTGATATTGGATCAGGTCCATGAGAATTACAGTAAAGGAAATGTGTACACAGGCTGAGGTGAGGTAATGCGGTTTGCTGCGCTCAGCCTTTTGGAAGAATACTTTGAGGCTTCCATTTATCTGTTATGATGGTGGCCTGTGTTGCAGTAAGTTCAGGCAGCTTACTCTTAGTGTTTATTTCATCATAATGAAATTTTTAAAAAATCGGTATTGATATTTAACTGTTATATTGAATATCAGGGTTTAAAAGTACTGCTACACAATTTATTTGCTAAGTAATGTCCAAAGCTAACAATTTTTGCATTAAGATGAACTGCTATTGGTGTAATATTGCCAAATAGTTTCAGGGTAATTGTCTACAGTGGTAGCCAGCTCTTTTCACCAGGTCCACAGTTATTTTACCAATTGACAAATATCTTAGGACTGTCAGTACTTTCAGATGGATATTTTACTTCCATTGATTGTCTCTCATGGCCATTTGAAGCGATATCACGCAGTTTCTCTGTTTGCTAGTGTTTCTCCAAAACCAGTGTAGTGTCATCCTAAGGCAGACATCATCAGAACAGTGAGCCGAATGCTAGACAGTTAGCTCCATATCTGGTGATCTCAGTGATAAGTCAGAGTTGATCGTCTCAGAGATCATAAAATTGTTGAGCATTAAGAACTAGAAGGCACCTTCCAGACCTTCTAGTTAGTGGTTTTGAACTTGTGTTTTTGGTTACCTTCAAAATATTTTTTTCACACAAAACCCTTCTAGAGCCTTTATTTATAAATATATAAAGATTAACTGTCTGATGGACTAGTGGGAGATGGGAGTGGAGGGAGTATCCTGTTTTACTTGATTTCTCCCCCACCCCCTGTAGCAGTCCCTAAGGCCTCTGAATACAGTACCTTTTTTTTTTCTGAAGCATTGAGCCTTTTTTTCTTTTTGTAAAACAAATAAGAATGCTGAATCATCTGTTCCAATACAGTTTTGTGTTCTTCAGCTATATCACAAAAGTCTTCCTCTACCCTCAGCTAGAGGAGAAGCTGCTAGAGGAGTAAGTGATCTCGTCGCTTGCTGTGTGATATGCTATATTCTGTTTCGAGGTTGGTAGGCAAAAAGACTCAGTCAGTTTTCTTGCCCAACTGATGGAAGAAGAGGGATCCTGATTAAACCCTTGCAAAGGTGAATGGTTTATGATCTAATAATCGTTCCTCCTTCTGTAGAACTCTCACTCTTCCAAAGAGAACTGCCATCTGTCTAGAATCCATGCTTCCATTCTCTGGTCCTCCTAATGGAAGTCTTTTTAAGATTTTGATAAAATTACCCTTATATGTAAATGACTTGATAAAGAATGTAAATTGTTGCCTATGAGTTCATATACTAAATACAGAAGGAATTGCTTTATGGTTTGTAAAGAAATACGGCTGCATATAAATGAATGAAAATGAGCCAACAAGCCACCTGAGAAGTCCATAGAAGTGGAAGAGAAAGAAATCTTAGCACAGTGGCAATATGGGGGCTGAGAGTGGACTATTAAAACCTGAAAACCCCTCTGCTTCAGTGCAATAGTTCCTTACACCCCAAAATCAAATTGTCCTGGAGGTATTCTGTAACTCTCAAGCTTAGATGAATAGATGACATATCTGTTTATTTTGACGTATTAAATGTTATTTCACCATTAGTGAATATTCTTAGGGTTGTGAAAGTAAATTGTTACCTGCATTGAGTTTAAAAGATCAACATATGGAAATTGGGAGGTGTTTGTCAGCTCATTCATTACACAGGAGCAACCTAGTTCAAACTTTAAATACCAAAACAAAACAAAACAAAACCAAAAACCAAAAAACAAAACCCTACAGTAAGATTTACGGGAAAATGGCAAAAATAAATTAGTGTAGTTGACTTTTGGCTCAAAATAAGTATTTTTGCAACAAATATTTTCATTATATTTATTTATGCCTTTCCTTGTTCCAGAGTGGTTTTAAAGTGGTAAGTGTTTATGAATGTGGGAATAAATAAATCACTGTCTATGCAAAGCGATGGGCTCCATGGTGAAGCCTTCAGTGCGAGTCATTTGAAACTCCCCTGATTCTTTTCACTGAGCTTTCACTTAGGTTGTCCTATTGCATCTCCCACTAGTCAATCAGGCAGTTATTCTTCATCTTTTTACAAGTTTTCCTTTCTACTGATACAGCTTACAGAAAACCTTTGACAAGTATAGAACTTCCTGGTACATTTTAACTAAGAGTTTTTGCCACAGATGATACTTTAGTTCTTCCTGGAATTTTTATGTTTTTAAAATTCTCAGGTATTTTACATGCATCACACAAAGGTTCTCAATAATTGCCCTTAAATTCCCGATGTTTGCCATACATTTTGTTTGAAATTTTTTAACATTGAAATTCCTTCAGTGGATAATGAAGGCAGCAAAGCCATTCCCTGTAGTTTTCTTGTAAAAAAAATCAGACAAAATGTCTTATCATGTAGCATTAATGGCCAAACATCTATGAATATATTTTAGAGGGTGTTTTGGTCTTACTTTTAGGATAAGGTAGTCTTTTTACATCCTTAATAAATGTTAAGTCCAGTGCATGTTTGCCTACTCACGAGTCATATATGTTAACATTTTTTATTGTTTACTTGACTTTTACTTCGTTTTTAATGTAAAGATTTTAGTGATGTTTAATAAAACCTGTAATTTTTTGAGGCGCGCACTGACAGTGTTTTTGTTATTGCTTTTTACAAGTAGTATTGACTGTGGCTTATAATAATATTTAATTTTTTATACTAGAAAAAATGTTTTCTTTTGGTGTGTTTTCCTCACATAAGGGTAGCATATCATAATGCAGTTTAAAACATCCAAAATAAAAGTGTTTAGAATTTTTGGTAATAAAGAATAAGAATCTAATTGACTGGGAAATAGCAGCTAAGTGAATTTATACACCAAATACTTTGAATAATCATAGGATTATTCAAAGTCTTTGAATAGATAGGCTTATATTTAATTTTTAGCAAAAGAAAGGATTTCTCTAAAATCTTTGGTAGTTTTTCCCTGTATTTGGCAGTTCATTGATATAGAACCTACTGATTTTTAGTGATAATTGCTAGTAGGTTGCTGGTAAAAGCCTTGAGATGCTGTCTGGTGGCTGTAGGAGATGAAACCGTTGTGATGAATCTGACATGGAGTGATCTCAGTACCAACATCTCCCTCTGGAAGTACATTTTCCCCAACCAGAGAAGTTACCAAGGATTGTTAGGAGATTAGAAAATTCTACCTGGTGCCCCAGCCAATGTTAAGAGAATTGAAAACCTAGGGGTGGGTGCTATAACCCGTAATTTTGTGTGAACTGAATGTGTACCTGTAATCATGTTTGTAGAGGAAGTGTTGAAGGGTTTTCTCTGTTGCTGCTTTTTAGAGTGAATTCTGGGTAATGTGGAAGAAAAAGGAATCAAAACCTGAGTCTGAAAAATTCAGCATAATGACTCAGAAGAGGAAGAAAAGCAACATGCTGCAGTAGGACGTGTATTTTAAGAATGGGGTTTCACACACCGAGGTTGAATTGGTATCTTCTGTAGAGGGAGGCGCCTTGACCCTATACCATACTGAGAAGGTGGTCCATGGAAATTAACAAACTGACTCAGAAGATATCAAAAATGGAGCAGAGAATTTGTACCATCACAGTGGCATCACCAGTAGGAGGCTCATGCCAAATGGGGGGACACTGTAACTTCTTAAGGGAAAAAAAGGAAGCACAGGTGCCTGGAGAACTGTTGGCCTTTGAGGAAAGCTGAGTCGTGGTGGTTGGTATTTCTATTGAGTGGGCAGAGAACTGTATTTGGACTCATTAATGAATGTGCTGTCTTCCTAGAGTGACTATTTGGAATGTGATGGAAGGCTGCCATGCGTTGTCAGACTGTCTGATTCTCTTACTCAGTGATTTGTCAGGCAGTGACTCAACAGTGAAAAGTAACATCTCTAGGGATTCAGAGACTTTGGACAGCAAGTTGAAGGACATATTTTCTAAATTAGATCTTGTTGGGTGGAAAGGACGAATGTCTGAGAGGGAAATGGCTTCATAGTTAGCAAAGGAATTTTGAGTTTAGTCTGTATGAGATACTTGATTTTTTTTTTTTTTTTTTTTTGAGACGGAGTCTTGCTCTGTCGCCCAGGCTGGAGTGTAGTGGCATGATCTTGGCTCACTGCAACCTCTGCCTCCTGGGTTCAAGCAGTTCTCTGCCTCAGCTTCCCAAGTAGTTGGGATTATAGGTGCTGGCCACCATGCCTGGCCAATTTCTTTTTTGTATTTTTAGTAGAGATGGGGTTTCATCATATTGGCCAGACTCGTCTTAAACTCCTGGCCTCATGATCTACCTGCCTCGGAAAGTGCTGAGATTACAGATGTAAGCTACAGCACTGGACAAGATACTTGATTTTTAAATTGGAGCTATAGTGCTGCTTGTGAGGAAAGGAAAAATTTGTTTAAAGGCTAACCAGCCTGACAGAGAATCAGTAAGTATTTTACACACATACACACACACACACACACACACACATTTTTTTTTTTTAGAGGTGGGGATCTTGCTGTGTTACCCAGGCTGGAATTAGGCTGGAATGCAGTGGCTATTCACAGGTGCAATAATAGTGCACTCTGGCCTTGTTGGCTTGGACTCCTGGGGTCAAGCAACCCTCCTGCTGCAGCCTCCTATAGCTGGAACTGCAGGTGCATGCCACCTCATGTGGCTAGTATTATATTTTATTAGGAATAATTTAAAACATACAGGATGAAAGAGAAAAGTATGATTAACTCCATGAACTATCAGTTAGCTTCGACTGTTATCAAAAGCATTTCTGTAATATCATCAAATGCCTAGTCAATGTTTACATTTTTTGCATTGTGGATTAAATTTATTTTAGTCTGTTTGAATTTGGGTCCATGTGAGATCTATACATTGTGATTAGTTGACGTTGTTGAAATCTTAATCTGTAGGTTCTTATTCCATGTCTCCTTTTTTGTCCCCCTTGCAAACATTTGTTGTTGAAGAAATTGGATCATGTGTCCTGCAGAGTTCCGACAGTATAGTCTGAGTTTTGCTGATTGCAACTTTCTAGTGTCATTTACCAGGTGCTTCTTCCCTTTGTGTTTCCTGTAAATTAGTAGTTAGATCTAAAACTGCACTGTTCAGCACCACTGGCTGCATGTGGCTATTTAAATTTAAATTAATTAAAGTTAAATGAAATTAAAAATTCTGCCTCTCAGTTGCTCTCACCACACTTTGAGTGCTCAGTAGACACATGTGGCCACTGTCTACTGTAACAGCACAGATAGTAGGCTATTTCCATCATCCCATAGAGTGTTCTGTTGAACAGCACTGACCGGATTTAAATTCAGTTTTTTGCAAGGTATTTTCATAACTGGTGGTGAGGACTCTCTTTATTTGTATGTGACATTATAGGTCACTGATGGATCGTTACTTAGAGCCAGTAATTAGTTAGGGTCTGCCAAAATGATAGTCTATTTCTGTCTTCATATATAACTTAAAATATTTTTTAAAAAGGATCTTTTCTTCATCAACTATTTGATTGCCCTGAGATAGAGATCCTATGGGACAGCACCAAAAATTACTCATTTGATTTATTCCGTAATACACAACTAGTAGTCCCAGAATGACAATTTAACAGCACCACCACCAATAGAATGATAGAAAATAGTTGCTCGTTTGTTTGGGAGTACAGATGGTCCTTGACTTACAATGGGGTTACATCTCAACAAACCCATAAACCCAGAGTAAGTTGAAAATTTCATAAGTTGAATTTTCAGTTTATGATGAGTTTATTTATTTATTTTGAGACGGAGTTTTGCTCTTGTTACCCAGGCTGGAGTGCAATGGCGCGATCTCGGCTCACCGCAACCTCTGCCCCCTGGGTTCAGGCAATTCTCCTGCCTCAGCCTCCTTAAGTAGCTGGGATTACAGGCACGTGCCACCATGCCCAGCTAATTTTTTGTAATTTTAGTAGAGACGGGGTTTCACCATTTGACCAGGATGGTCTTGATCTCTTGACCTCGTGATCCACCTGCCTCGGCCTCCCAAAGTGCTGGGATTACAGGGATTTGCCACCATGCCTGGCCTATGATGGGTTTATTGGGACATAGCCTATCATCAGTCGAGGAACATACTGAATTAATATTGCTTACATGTCACTATAAAGTCAAAAAGTTGTAAGTCTTACCATCGTAAGTTGGGGACTGTCTATTCCTTTTTTGTCCTTGATTATCTATAGCTGTATCTCACTGGGTTTTTATACTCGATGTTCTGTTGCTCGTGGTTATGCCACAAACTGGATACACAGAATTCATTTGTTTTATTTTGTTTTTGATTTTTTTTTTGAGATGGAATTTCGCTCTTGTTACACAGGCTGGAGTGCAATGGCAGGATCTCGGCTCACCGCAACCTCCGCCTCCTGGGTTCAGGCAATTCTCCTGCCTCAGCCTCCTGAGTAGCTGGGATTACAGGCATGCACCACCATGCCCAGCTAATTTTTTGTATTTTTAGTAGAAATGGGGTTTCACCATGTTGACCAGGGTGGTCTTGATCTCTTGACCTTGTGATCCACCTACCTCGGCCTCCCAAAGTGCTGGGATTACAGGCTTGAGCCACTGCGCCCAGCCTTTGCTTTTGATTTTAAGGGTTCCATTCATTGACTGACTGAGTTAGGGTCTTGCTGTGCCACATAGGCTGGAGTACAGTGGCACTGAGATCACGCCTCACTACAGCCTTGAACTTCTAGGCCCAACCCATTCTCCCACCTCAGCCTCCCAAGTAGCTGGGACCACAGGCATGTGCCACCATGGCTAGCTAATTTTTCTATTTTTTTGTGGAGACAGGGTCTTGCTTTGTTGCCCAGGCTGGTCTCAAACACCTAGCTTCAAGTGATCCTCCTGCCTTAGCACCCCAGAGTGCTGGGATTACAGACATAAACCACTGTACCTGGCCTAGGTTCCTTTTTTTTTTTTTTTAGATAGCGTTTTACTTTTGTTGCCCAGGCTGGAGTACAATGGCGCTATCTTGGCTCACTGCAACCTCCGTCTCCTGGGTTTAAGCGATTCTATTGCCTCATCCTCCCGTGTAGCTGGGACCACGATGCCTGGCTAATTTTTTGTATTTTTAGTAGAGATGAGGTTTCACCTTGTTAGCCAGGGTGCTCTTGATCTCCAGACCTCCTGATCCACCTGCCTCGACCTCCCAAAGTGCTGGGATTACAGGTGTGAACCACCATGCCTGGCTGATTCCTTTTAAAAATTAAATATTGTTTTATAATTATGGAAAATACTTATACGACTCTGCAGTCTGATTTACAAAGCCAAGTGTATATGTTTTTAAAAATCTAATTTCTATCTCTGTTCCTTGTATCCTTTCTTGCCCCCCATCCCCCACAGGTAACTATCTTTTAAAGATGTCTTGATCCGGCCACACACACTGTGGCTACGCCTGTAATCCCAGCATTTTGGGAGGCTTAGGCGGGCAGATCACCTGAGGTCAGGAATTGGAGACCATCCTGGCCAATAAGGTGAAACCCCCCTCTGTACTAAAAATACAAAAAATTAGCCAGGAGTGGTGGCATATGCCTGTAGTCCCCCGCTACTCTGGATGCTGAGGCAGGAGAATCGCTTGAACCCAGGAGGGAGAGGTTATAGTGAGTTGAGATGGCACCACTGCATTTCAGCCTGGGAAGCAGAGTGAGACTCCATGTCAAAAAAAAAAAGACTTAATTTCTTATTTTTATATAAGCAAATATATATGTATTTTTGTATGTTTTCCTCTTTCTTGTATGAATGGTGGTATCGTAAACACACTTTTTCTACTGAGATTTTCTTCACTTAACAATGTGTCTGGGCCAGGTATGATGGCTCAGACCTGAAATTCCAGTGCTTTGGGAGGCCAAGGTAGGAGGACTGCAAACTTAACCAGATGTGGTGACGCACACCTCTAGTCCTAGCCACTCAGGATGCTGATGTGGGAGGACCACTCGAGCCCAGGAGTTTGGGGCCGCAGTAAGCTATGATTGCACCACTGTACTCCAACCTGGACGACAGAGTGAAACCACATCTCTAAAAAAACAAAACAAAAGAAAACAAAACAGCAACAACAAAAACATGTGTCTGGGAGATCACTCCATAGTACTGTATAGAGCTTATTGATATGTTTGGCTTTCTAAGTTTTATGTTAGTGGTTTTATGTTAGTGGTTACTATGAAATCCATTGTATTGGCTTTGTTTTTTCCTCTTCATATCTCTCTTTGTATTTAGGAAGCTTGTATTTTTATTCTAATGGTTACCTTTATACTAACAACTTTATAGATGATTAAATTTCTTCCTTACCTCTCTCTTTGTGTGTGTGTGTGTGTGTGTGTGTATCTTGTCTTTTAGTAAAAGTAGCTTCTCTCTGCTTCTTTCCAAAATCTCTCTCACCTGGTATCTAATTTGAAGTGATATCTTTTGTTGCAAGTTAATAAGGCAGACAGCAATCTTATTCTACTCTTTATGTATTTCTTATTCTCCCCTTGTTTTCTCATGGTTGTACTCATCAATGTTAGAATGTTTAATTATTTCTTATATTGACTCACTTGTGATTATCTACAGATAAAAATATATTTGCAGGTAATCACCAGATCATATGTCATTATCTTCCACCTTCTGTTTTTTTGTTTGTCCGAAGCTCATTTTTTAAAACATTCCTCAAGAAGGACTTATAGAAACAGTGGTCCTTGAGTTTCTGCATGTTCCTCACAGTTTGCCTGTGGCCTTTGTTTTAACGGTCAGTTTGGCTGGATATAAAATCTGTGGATCACATTTTCTTTTCTTTAATATTTTAAATACATTCTCATCGTTTTCTGACATAAAACATTGCTGTCAAAAGTATGATAACAATATGGTCAGGTACGGTGGCTCACGACTGTAATCCCAGCACTTTAGGAGGCATCACCTGAGCTCAGGAGTTTGACACTAGCCTGGGCAATATGGCAAAACCGTGTCTCTACAAAAAAATACAAAAAATTAGCTGGGTGTGGTGGTGCACACCTGTGATCCCACCTACTCAGAAGGCCGAGGTGGGAGGATCACTTGACCCTGGGAGATGGAGGTTGCAGTGAGCCAAGATCATGCCACTGCAGTCCAAACTGGGTAACAGTGAGATTCCATCTCAAAAAAAGAAAAAAAAGAGTGTGATAACAATGAGTTAAAGTGACTTGGTCATTTTGTCTGAGTACCTAAAGGATTTTTTCTTTTTCTTTAAAAACCAATAGTTTACTAGAATAAGTCTCAGGTCTTTTCAGTTAATTTTTTTCGGGTATGCTGTGTACCCTTACAGTATATACTTTCAACTGTCAGGAAAGCTTTCTTTTTCTTACATTACACATTTCATTATTTTCTATTATTTTGATTTTTAAAGTACTCCACTTATATGCATCTTATATTTTCTTTGCTTTTCTTCTGGATCTATCGTGTTCTCTTGAATTCTTCATTCAAGAAGTAGTAATTACTTCTTAGATCTTATATAAGATTATATATAAGATATGTTTTTATCACTGTGAAAACAACAGGAGGAGGAGCTCCAGAACCATGAAAAACTATCCTGGCTTATGCCCCCTTTCTAAAAGCACAGGAAAATATTTCATTTAGTTTACTTAATTTTTAACTTTGTTAAAGAGCAACAGAAAAGAATCATGATCAAATTCAAAGATTTTCTAAGAAAGAGGGTGGAACAACATCCTTGCTAATAAAAACATTCCAGAGAAACTTACCAACAGAACAGTGTTGGTCACACTAAGATCTGCCCCCTCTGATTATATATCTTATATAATCTTATATCTTATATAAGATGCAAAAAGTAATTACTATTTATATCTTCTTCTATCTTGTAAGATATATGCATCTTTTATCTTTTTTTGCTTTGCTTCTGGATCTGTCATTTTCTCTTGAATTCTTCATTTCTATTTCTAAAAAGCACTATTAATTGGGTTAATCTGATTTTGTGTTCCTTCTTGTTTATGTTTCTTTTTCCTGTGTTTTGTCACTTCTTTTCAAATCTTCCTTTCCTCTAATCTCATTTCTGAATTTATGTAATGTTTATTTGTAATTTTTATTAATCCTCCTATTGTTTTCTTAATTTCTTTTCTTATTTTGAAGGTCACAGCTTTCATCTTTTCTGTTGGTAAGTTTTTCTGGAATGTTTTTATTAGCAGGGTTGTTATTTTTACCCCTCTTTCTTAGAAAATCTTTGAGTGGGATTTGATCATGATTCTTTTCTGTTGCTCTTTAAGAAAGTTACAAATTAAGTAAACTAAATGAAATATTTTCCTGTGCTTTTAGAAAGGGGGCATAATCCAGGATAGTTTTTCATGGTTCTGGAGCTCCTCCTCCTGTAGTTTTCGCAGTGATAAAATATCATATGGCCTCACACTAAGATCTGCCCCCTCTGCTTCTCTCCTCTGCTTTTATCTGGCCCTGTTCTCTTTGGCCTTTTATTATCCCTCTCTTGTGAAGTGGGACTTTAACTCCCAGCGCTTTCTCCTTGTTGTAGGGCTTTTACCTTGTAGAGAGCTTCAATTTTTGTATTTTGTGTTTTGAGTATTTGTAGGTAGGTCCCAAGTGTCTTCAGCACAGTTAGACTGACCTCCTGTATTCACTCAGTGAATTAGATTCTACAGAGCTCTCTCCAGTTTGGGTTATTTCTGGTGAACAAGTGTTGTTAATTTTGAATTTCTTTCATTATCGGGGCCATCAGAATCCCTGTGTCTCTCTTCTCTCACACAGATGCTGAGACATAGCTCTTTCTCCTCAACCACTCTTATTTAGGGGCTCATGGGCATACCTTGTTATTTAGTTTTTATGTAGATAATGTTCATTGGTCTTTGATTTTGCTAGTCTAGTTGCTCTATTTTTATGGGAGAATTTGAAGAGTTGTTTTTTTTTTTTTAAATGAAAGCAGTTGCCAGACATAAAGATGATTGTATTTTAGCATTGCAAAGATTGATACTTTTTTAAAAAACTGAGCTAGAAATTTCAAGTCTTGTAGGTGACATTGAGACTTGATGTCTGGGATTCAAGATGGACATGGGTCATCCGTACCCTTCCATGGCACTTACAAGAAAGATGTGTTTGGAAGGAGAAACAGGCTTGCTTTGGAGCAGATTTAGAGGAAGTGGTCAAGGGATTCAAAGCTGTTTTACATGAGAACAGTTTAAAGGAAGTAAGGTAGTAAGGTGTATGTTAGCTAAAACAAGGTGGGAAGCCTGTCATTAACTGCATTTTGTTTCTGGGTAGAACTAAGATTAAAGGGGTAGAACCTCCGAAGACACAGATTTGAGCTTAAAGTTAATGATAATTTTCGGCTTGGAGCAGTGGCTCATCTTAGCACTTTGGGAGATTGAGGCAGGCCGATCTCTTGAGCCGAGGAGTTTGAGACCAACCTCGGCAACGTGGCGAAACCTCTTCTCTACAAAAAACACAGAAATTAGCAGAGTGTGGTGTTGCACGCCTGTAGTCCCAGGTACTGGGGGCTGGTGGCTGAGGTGGGAGGATCTCTTGAGCCTGGAAGGTAGAGGCTGTAGTGAGATGTGATTGTGTGACTGCACTGTATAGCCTGAGTAACAGAAAAAAAAAGTAATTTTCTAATAATCAGCAAACTCTAAAGTTTTTATTTTCCAGATAGGCAGTGATTCATCTCTTACAGGAAATGTTAAAAAATAAACAATTCACCAGGTTGAGTTTATGCTTTAGAAAGGCAGTTGCACTGAATAGTCTTAATGTCCTATCCCATGTCCTATCCACCTTGAGTTTTTAGCATCAACCCTTGAGCTTCCTGCAGTTTAAATGGCTAGAAAACTGTATTATACTTTGGTTGTGCACATTGTTTCCATATTGTTGTGTCTGAAATATGTTGTTTCAGTATAGCACTTATGAAAACAGTGAACAAAGTGCCGATAATTCAAATCCTAATGGCATATCTCTAGCTTTAATGGCAAAAACAGTGTCTTCACCTTTTCTATCTTCTACTCATATTGAAAGGCCTTACACATGGAGGTGCTCAATTATATACTTACTGAATTGAATTGGCGAGAAAGTCTTCGTTGAGGAGAGATCCTTTTTGGTGAAACGAATCTTTCTTTATAAGTTAATAACGTAACTAATTTCAATAGTTTCAAGCAAATCCATTTTCATATATTTTTAAATAATGCCAGCTTAAAATACTTCAAAGACTGAAATAATGTAAAGCATATGTCAATCAATCTGTGGGCTGGGTCCATCCTCCAGGTTCTGATGAATAAGAATGACTCCTTGCATTCTCTTGTGTTCTTGGGAAACAGTATTAAGGAAAAGAAAAAAGATATGCCTTCCATGAAATCATCTCCCAACAAGAAATCTAGAGCCAAAGGAAAAGGGATTGAAGCAAAAATTTAAATTCTTTGTCCTTGGGTACCTTAATGGTACTGGTGGCTTTATAAAATTTGTCTTCAGAATGTTAGATCATTAAATATTAAACCTAGGGTGGCATATCTGGTGGAGAAGTTCTTACTTAAAGAATAGTCATGGGCTTTAGGGGTTTGTGAACCTATTAAAATTGTGTACAACTTTTGCATGCTTGTGCACAGGAACATTTTCCTTGGATTCTCAAAAATATCTTGACCCTAAAGAAGTTTCAGAATGAATGAATCCTAATCCATTCCTCTTTAATTAAAGATAGGCACAGAAATGCATGTGACTTACTCAAAGCTACCCTGCTGAATACTGAGGGAACCAGGGCTACTTAATGGAATGAGGGCTAACAGGCCTCGTTGTAAGATTTTTGTATTTTCTTTTCTTTCTTTCTTTTTTATTTTTTTTAAACACAACTTTTTAACATATTTGGATACAATACAATTTCTATCAAAATCATAACAATAATCTTTGTATATATTATATACAAGAGTATCTAAAATTTATATGAAAAGAGAAAGGAACTAGAATAGCTGGAACAATTTTGAAAAAGAATAAAGTAGGAGGAATCAATCTACGCAATTCTAAGACATTATACGGTGGAACAGAACAGAGCCCGGAAGCAGATATTCACCTATACACTCCACTGCTTTTTCACAAAAGTACAAAAGCGACTCAACAGAGGGAAGATGGCGCGTGCCACAAACAGTGCTGGAGCCACTGGACATCCACAGGCAAACAAGATAACCAATATAACTGTCATACAAAAGCTATCTCAAAACAGATCAGGGGCTTCAATGCAAAATGTAAAGTTGCAAAACTTTTAGAAAAAAGCACAGAAGAAAAATCTTCAGGCTCTAAGGCTCAGCAAACCATTCTTTCATATTCTAACATCAAAGTACAATCTCCAAAAGCAATAACTGATAATTGAACTTCGTCAAAATTAAAACCTTTTGCTCTGCAAAAGATCCCATTAACAAGTTGCAAAGACAAGCTACAGGATGGGAGGAAGCTTAGTGTTTAAAAAGCTGCCTGACAGCCCTTACGTTTTTGTTTTTGTTGAGGGAGTCTCACTCCAGGCTGGAGTGCAGTGGCATGATCTCAGCTCACTGCAACCTCCACCTCCCGGGTTCAACCAATTCTCATGCCTCAGCCTCCTGAGTAGCTGGAATTACAGGTGCCTGCCATCACTACTGGCTAATTTTTGTAGTTTTAGTAGAGACGGGGCTTCACCATGTTGGCCAGGCTGGTCTTGAACTCCCAAAGTGCTAGGATTACAGGCATGAGCCACTGTGCCCAGCCCAGCCCTATGATTCTATATTTGGCAGTATATTCTTTCATTGCCTGCTCCCATGAACACAGATTTCTATAGAAAGAACAGAAGGTGACTCAGCATTTGCTCCATCTTGCATGGTTATTTAAATTTTTGATTACTGGTGGCTTCAAAACAGTTTACTTCAGTGCCACAAGCCTTCACCAGTAACGTCATGAGCATTTGTAGTGGTTGTCACATTTGGGGAAGTCTCTGACAGTTTTCTTTCATATATGAAGTGTACGATTTCAGGCATTTCACCTTTTGGGGTTTGTTTGTTTTGTGCAGAGTAACCCTAGTCTTTGAAATGACCACACCGCTGACCAATTATAGCTCATGACCTCTTCCTACACCGTGAACCACTGAGCATATCCAGCTGAAATCCACAATCATATAGCCCCGACTCCACTTCAGTGTGCTCTCCCACCCCTCGGACTCAGGGGACACTTGACAACGTGCAGGAGACATTTTTAGTTGTCACTACTGGGGAGATGGTACTGGCTTCTAGTGGGAAAGGCCAGCGATGCTGCCAAGCACCCAACAATGGCTGCGATGGCCCCACAGAACCCAGCGCTCCAGCCCTAAAAGCCAACGGTGCCACGGTGGGGAAACGCTGAGCCGGAGCCAAAGATGGCTGGGCCACTTCGGCAGCACTCAGTGGGAGGCTGTGACGGAGGACCAGACAGCGGCCTTCACTCATTGTGCTTGATATTTTCTTTCTGCTAACTGTATAAAAATATCTGACCACAGAACTCAATGCTAGGGCCCCCAGCCAGATCTTGACGGCCTCAGGGTGAATCTGCTGCTGTGGTCTGAAGCAGGTGCGGGGCACAGGGTGCGCAGGCCGGGCCCATCACTCCATGTCCTGTGGGCAGCCATCCTCCTGCCCGTGCCGAACGCAAAGTCGGGAGAAGAGAACAGAACTGCGTGCAGGGCCCAGCGCCAGCTGGGATCAGTCACAATCACTCACAAATGGAGGCCTCGCAGCTACCCACAGAGCAGGGCATCCTCACCCCGGCAGAGTTCAGCAATCAGAGAGCTTGCCCAAGATCACAGTTCACAAAAAAACGTGCCAGTTGGAGTCAGGGCCCCGGAACTAAAGCTGCACATTTCACCAGGCAAGCCAGCGAGGCCCACATGGACCATCCCGAGACCCCACGGCCTGGCTTCTGCTTCACAGCTGATGTGGATGTTTTCCATTTCTTTCTGTGTTTCTTGTGTTCCACATTGTTCTGCTGTGCTTTGTCCAAATGAACCTTTATGAGCCGGCTGCCATCCAGTTTCACGCGGATTCTCTTGCCCACAATTTCACTTGGGAAGACCAGGTCCTCAAGGATTGCATCAGCTGTCAGTGTACGGCTCCTGGGATGCTTTTGTTTATTTTTTGTACAGCTTTTTCTAGTTGGTTTAGGCAGAATTCTCCTCTGGGCGATAAAGACAACATGCTTCCCACTGAACTTTTTCTCCAGTTCGCGTACTAGCCAGACTTGTATTTTCTGGAAAGATTTTAGTTGAGGAACAGGAACAAAGATTATGATAGCTTTCTGGCCACTACCAACTTCAATTTCCTTGGCTGCCGTAATATTCAGCTCCCTGAGCTGAGCCTTGAGGTCTGAGTTCATCTCCAGCTCCAGAAGAGCCTGGGAGAAGCCGGACTTGAACTCGTTTGGCTTCTCGCCATTGGGCTTCACGATCTTGGTGCTCGAACTGAACATGGCTTTCTCCTTGGTGAGTGCCGACTTAGGAAAAGACCCAAATCTCGCGAGAGCACGTCAAAATCTGGCGGCGGAAGGGAAGAGCCTTTTTTATTTTTTGAAAGAGAGAGAGAGAGAGAGAAAGAAGAGGGAGAAAGGGAGATTTTTGTATTTTCTCTTTTAATCCTTTTAGCTATCCTTGGACATAGGTATATTTATTATTCACATTTTGCAGGTGAGGAAACTGAGGCAGAGAGGTAAGATAACTTGCCCCAGGTCACACAGTGAATGTAGTGGCAGAGCAGGATTTGCACCCTGGCATTCTGCTTCTAGAGACTGTATACTCTTAACAGCTACTGCCCACTGCCTCTCAGAGGATTCGCCCCAGTGCCATGCAGCCAGTAAGCTGTTTTGGGACTTAGTGAGATGGAATTTGGGATGTGAAAATGGTTCTAGTTTGTTGTAAAATAAATGAAGTGACTTTATAAGTTTTTATAAAGTTAAACATGTTGAAGTATTTTTTTTTCCTAGCATGCGATGATGCTACCTGTTCTGACCCATCATATCCGCTACCACCAATGCCTAATGCATCTGGACAAGTTGATAGGATATACTTTCCAAGATCGTTGTCTGTTGCAGGTAAGAATTACTCTCCTGTAAACTCATGTAGTATCAAGATAGGAGTAATTCATCTTGCAGGTCACAAATGGTACATTGGGTTCTCTATCCTGAGAAGTGACAAGAATTGTTAGAAACATAGTTCCCTCCATTGCTCCACCCTTGTTGCCTCTGCTGCTTTCCAATCCATTCTCTCACATTTATTTGAGACTATCTCTAAGGAGAGTGACTAAAGCTAAAATTTGCCTGTCAAATCTAAGTACCTTCTTCCAGCTTTTCCTCCTTTATGGCGCTCCTTTCCAGGTGCTGAGTGTTCTGAAAGATGTAGATTTTTTTTTCCCCTGAGACAGAGTTTTGCTCTTGTTGCCCAGGCTTGAGTGCAATGGCATGATCTCAGCTCACCTCAACCTGTCTCCCGGGTTCAAGCAATTCTCCTGCCTCAGCCTCCCGAGTAGGTGGGATTACAGGCATGTGCCACCATGCCCGGCTAATTTTTATATGTTTAGTAGAGTTGGTGTTTTGCCATATTGGCCAGGCTGGTCTCGAACTCCTGACCCCAGGTGATCTGCCTGCTTTGGCCTTCCAAAGTGCTGGGATTACAGGCGTGAGCCACCATGCCTGGCCTAAAGATGTGGATATGTTTGTTTGCAGAAGAGGGCTTGTGTCAGAGATCTGGAAATTTGTTTTGGCTGCTTTAAAAATATTTTCAATAGATTTAGGGGTACAAGTGGGTTTTGTCTACATGGATGAATTGTATAGCGGTGAAATCTGGGCTTTTAGTGTACTTGTCACCTGAATAGTGTACTTTATACCCAGTAGATAGTTTCTCATCTCTCACCCCTGTCCCAACACTCCCCACCCGAGTCTCCAGTGTCCGTCATACCACTCTGTATGCCCCTGGGTACCCATAGCTTAGCTCCCACTTGTGAGTGAGAATATGTGGTATTTGGTTTTCTGTTTCTGAGTTAATTAACTTAAAATAATGGCCATCTGAGCTGCTGCAAAAGGCATTTTATTCTTTTTATTGCTGAGTAGTATCCCACGGTATATGTATACCACATTTCCTTTATCCACTTCTCAGTTGATAGGTGCTTAGTTTGATTTTGTATCTTTGCAAGTGTGAATTGTGCTGCGATAAACATAGAGGTGCAGGTGTTGGGCCACTTGTGGTCTCTCATGCCTGTGATCCCAGCGCTTTGGGAGGCCAAGGTGGGCGGATCATGAAGTCAAGAAATTGAGACCATCCTGGCCAACATGGTGAAACCTCGTCTCTGCTAAAAATACAAAAACTAGCTGGGCGTGATGGCACACACATGTCATCCCAGTTACTTTGGAGGCTGAGGCAGGAGAATCACTTGAACTTGGGAGGTAGAGGTTGCAGTGAGCTGAGATTGTGCCATTGCCATTGCCACTTCAGCCTGGTGATGGAGCAAGACTCTGTCTCAAAAAAAAAAAAAAAAAAAAAAAAAGGAATTCAGGTGTCTTTTTGATATAATGACTTACTTTCCTTTGGGTAGATACACAGTATATACAGTAGTGGAAGGAATGAATCAAATGTTAGATCTACTTTTAGTTTCTTAAGAAATCTCCATACTGTTTTTCAGAATGGAGAATATATATAAGCTATATACTAATTTATATAGCTTATATAAAGTTCAGTATGTAAGCCTTCTCTTTTCACTGCATCATGCCAAAATCTGTTATTTTTTTGACTTTTTAATAATGGCCATTCTGACTGGGGTAAAGTGATACGTGATATCTCATTTTGGTTTTAATTTGCATTTCCCTGATGATTAGTGATGTTGAACCTTCTTTCATGTTTGTTGGCCATTTGTATATCTTCTTTTGAAAAATGTTTGTTCATGCCATTGCCCACTTTTTAATGGGATTATTTGTTTTTTTTTCTTGCTGATTTGTTTCAGTTCCTTGTAGATTCTGGATATTAGTTCTTTGTTGGATATATAGTATGCAAATATTTTCTCCCATTTTGTAGGTCATCTGTTTACAGATATTTAGGGAGATAAGATGGAAAGATCAGGGCTTAAGATTCAACTGGATAGACAGCTCCCTTTCCTGCTTAATTTGGGATGATACAAAGATGGTGCTCTCATGCTGAGTTTTTGTTTCTTTGAGACAGGGTCTCCTTCTGTCACCCAGGCTAGAGTACAGTGGCATGATCATAGCTCACTGCAGCTCGACCTCCTGGGCTCAAGTGATAATCTCACCTCAGCCCCTTGAGTAGCTGGGACTCCAGTCACATGCTACCACGCCTAGCTAATTTTTTAATTTTTGTTAGAGATGAGGTCTCACTGTGTTGCCCAGGCTGGTCTTGATCTCCTGGACTCAAGTGGTCCTTTTGCTTTGGGATTATGGGTATGAGCCACTGCACCCAGCTCCTGCTGTTTTTAAGACTGAACTTATTTCATTGAAATTTTAGCTGGCCATGACTCATCCAAGTCATCATTTAAATTTTGGAATGAATCCTGATCATGCCAGGAATTCTTTATCTAACTGTGGAATTCGGCAACCCAAATATGGAGACAGAAAAGTTCATCACATGCACATGCGGAAGAAAGGTATGTATACCTGGATGATTTTAAGATGTTAATCTCCTATTTTTGGCCTGTGTTTTCTGTTGTAACTTATTTCACCTCCAGGAATGGTCCCTAGGTGACTCTTTCACCATCTCGTATTCTAGTCCTTACTAACTCATTTTTTTAAATTTGTGTTTTTTTTGAGACAGGGTCTCATTCTATCACCCAGGCTGGAGTGCAGTGGCACGAGATGCGCTCACTGTAACCTATGCCTCCTGAGTTCAAGCGATTCTTTTGCCTTAGCCTCCCGAATAGCTGGGATTACAGGCATAGCCACCACACCTGGTTATTTTTTTATTTTTGTTAGAGACAGGGTTTTGCCATGTTGACCAGGCTGATCTTGAATACCTCAAGTGATCCACCCGCCTCTGCTTCCCAAAGTGCCGAGATTACAGGCATGAGCCATTGCGCGTGGCCCCGTGGACTCTTTTATAATATTTACTTTGAGTAAGAACTATAATAAGGGTTAATGAGATTTTTAGAAAAATTTCTTTTTCCTATCCAGTGTTTTAAATAATTATTTATTACACATTCAGACAGGTAGGTACCAAACGTTTTAAAATCACATTGAGAAGAAATAATTTTTTCTACTGTAATATCATGGCCCTAGAATTCTTCTGTCAGTATTTACTTGTGTATTTGTTTTTAATTTTAAATAGGGATTAACACCTTGATAAATATTATGTCACGTCTTGGCCAAGATGATCCAACTCCCTCAAGGTAAAGTTGATTTTTACAAAACAAGTTGATTGATACATAATTCATGTACTATACAATTTACTCATTTAAAGCATACAATTTAGTGGTTTTTAGCATGTTAACAAAATTTTGTATCCATGGCCATCATCGAATTTTGGAGCATTGACATTATCCCAAAGAGAAACCCTGTACCCATTAGTAATCTCTCCCCTTGTTCCTTAGCCAGCTCAATCCTAGGCAACCACCAATTTATTTTCAGCCTCTATGCATTTGTCTCTTCTGAATATTTTCTATCAAAGGTATCATATAAGCCAGTCCTTTGTGACTGTCTTCTTTTACTTAGCATGTTTTCAGGATTTGTCCATAGTATAGTATGTGTCAATACTTCATTTTTTAATTGCTAAATAATACCCCTTGATATGAGCATAGCATATTTTATGTATCTGTTCATCAGTTAATGGGCATTTGGAATGTTTCTACTTTTTGGCTGGTGAATAACGCTGCTATGAGTATTTGTGTACAGACTCTGTTTGGACATATATTTTGATTTCCTTTGGGTATATATACTTAGGAGTAGAATTGCTGAGTCATATGGTAACTCCGTTTAACCTTTTAAGGAACAGCCAGACTGTTTTCCAAAGTGGCTGCACCATTTTATATTCCCAGCAGCAATATAGCAGAGATCCAATGTCCTCACATATTTGCCAACACTTGTTATTGTCTGTCTCTTTTTTATTCTAACCATTCTCTTCTAGTGAATATGAAGTATTTTCTCATTGTGGTTTTGATTTGCATTTCTCTCAGGGTTTATGACATTGAGTGTCTTTTCATGTGCTTATTGGCTATTTGTATATCTTCTTCAGAGAAGTATCTATTCAGATCCTGTTTCTATTTTTAATTGGTTTATTCTAAATTATTGAGTTATAATTGTTTTTTAATATAGTCTCAGATACAAATTCCTTATCAGATTTGCAATTTTTTTTTCATTCTGTGAGTTGTCTTTTCACTCTTTTGAAAAGTTTTGCAGTGCAAAACTTTTGATGAAGTTTTAGCTATTCTGAGTCCATTGCATTTCCACACGTTGGATCGGTCTGTCAATTTCTGCAAAGAAGTCAGTGGGGATTTTGATGGGCATTATGTTGATTTTGTAGACCAATTTGGGAATCATTACCATCTTTTAAAAAAATGTTTATTTAAAGTGCAGATTTGTTACATAGGTAAACTTGTGCTTATTGTACAGATTATTTTATCACCCAGGTATCAAGCCTAATAGCTATTAGTTATTTTTCCTGATCCTCTCCCTCCTTTCATTCTTTGCCCTCTGAAAGGCCCCAGTGTATGTTGTTCCCTTCTGTGTGTCTATGTGTCTGTGTAACCTGTGGTGTTTCGTTTTCTGTTCCTGTGTTAGTTTGCTGAGGATAATGGCTTCCAGCTGTATCCATGTCCCTGCAAAGGACATGATCTCATTTGTTTTTATGGCTGCATAATATTCCATGGTGTATAAGTACCACATTTTCTTTTCTTTCTGTTTTTTTTTTTTTTTTTTTGAGACAGAGAGTCTCATTCTGTTGCCCAGACTGGAGTGAAGTGGCATGATCTCAGCTCACTGCAACCTCTGCTTCCCAGGTTCAAGCAGTTCTCATGCCTCAGCCACCTGAGTAGCCAGGATCCTGGCTAATTTTTATATTTTTGGTAGAGATGAGGTTTTGCCATGTTGGCCGGGCTGGTCTCCAATTCCTGGCCTCAAGGTATCCATCTGCCTTGGCCTCCCAAAGTGCTGGGATTACAGGCCTGAGTCACTGTGCCTGGCCCCACATTTTCTTTATGCAGTCTATCATTGATGGGCATTTAGGTTGATGATTACCAACTTAACCTTTTTTTTTTTTTTTTTAATAGAGACAGGGCTCTTGCTATGTTTCCCAGGCTTACCATCTTAATCTTAAGTTTTTGACTCATGAACTCAGATGTCTTTTCATTTATCTGTCTTTTTAAATTTTTCAATAATGTTTTATAGTTTCATTTTACACATTTTTTGCAAAATGTATTCTGAAGTATTTTATTCTTTTTTATGCTGTTATAAGTGGAATTGTTTTCTGATTTCATTTTCAGGTAGTTCATTGGAAATGTGTGGAAACACAGTTGAGTTCTGTGTATTGGTCTTGTGTCCTCCAACCCTGTTGCCCCAGTTTCTTAGGTCTAATAGTTTTTTAGTGGATTAGTTAGAATTTTCTTACCCATGAAATAATATTACCAACAAATAGCAATAGTGTTACTTCTTCCTGTGTAATCCTTTTACATTTCATTTTCTTGACTTCATTGCCCTGGCTAGAGCCTCCAGGACAATACTGAATAGAAGTATTGAGAGCAGATCTCTATCTTCCTCATCTCAGTAGGAAGCATTCAGTCTTTCACTATTGAGGGTGATGTTAGCTGTCGGGTTTTTATAGATGCTCTTTATCAGAGTAAAGAAGGTCTCTCCTATTCTTAGTTTGCTGCATGTTTTTATCATGAAATGGTGTTGAATAATTGTCACATGCTTTTTCTGTAGCTATTAATATAATCATGCCATTTTATTCTTTTATTCTATCTGATTTGGGGTATTAAACCAACCTGGGTTTCTTGGGATGCCTCCCACTTGATCGTGGTGTCTCATCCTTCTCATGCTGCTGCATTCAGTTTTGTAGTATTTTGCTTAGGATTTGTGTGTCTGTATTCATAAGAGATCCTGGTTTGTAATTTTCTTATCCTGTGATGTTTTGTCTAGTTTCATTATAATGGTAATACTGGCCTCATATAATGAGTAAGTTTTGTAGGTTAGCTTTTCTTATTTAATTTCCTGATTTTATAAGATACCTTTCCATATTAATATTCTCATATATGTGTGGTCTTGAGGCCTTTGAAGCATCTGGGAATGGAATGGCCTAGGTCTATATAAACTCTTTAACGCAGTTTGACAACTGAATGGAAGCAAGTGCTTACTGGCTGATGATGAGGCTCTGGGGTTGCTTGCAAGGAGGATTATCTTTGTGTGTGAGGTATAGCAGATTCGATTTGGAAAGCCAGTAGAGGAAATTGCTTGAGGGTGGCTTTCTTTTAAAGATGGGGAGTTGAAAAGTGGAATAGCTATGCTTATCATTCTGGGGATCCAGACTAGGTTGGATTACAGGTGGGCAGAGTAGGGTTGGAAGTGACAGGAAGTTGAGGCAATTACTTCAGCTGCCCACTGACCTCCACAGAAATTGCCAGCAATGGCTGACATGGCTTTTTTTTCCCCAATAGTTCCTTCATATATCAGGTTTTTAAAAAATTGACTTGCTTCAGTTGTTCTCTTTTGTGGTTATCATAAGCCAAACCTCTCCAATCAAGATGTAAAAAGAAAAGCAGGATAGAGCTTTAAAATTCTTATTTGAAAATGATCATATGCCCATATACCTTACTATGATGTTCTGTCAGAGTCGAAGATCAGAAAAGAATGAATTAAAATAGCCCTTAATCACACCCTCAGGATGGTGTGACCATGGTTTTATTCTATCCTGCGACATTGTAGAGACTGTATTTTGGCAAGCAGAATCCTATATACCCCATAGCCCTCTAACATAGCTACATGAACATCATAGACATGTACTTTTCAATGATGCAGATCTGGATTTCAATCATTTTTGTCTCATCTTTCCTCACTGCAGCTGTTGGTATGTAAGCTATGTCTTTTGATAACTTCATTTGAACCTTATGATTTATGTTTTCTTTTGCTCTATTACAAAGAGGTGGTTTTCTTGGCTTTCTTACCATGGCAGAAGGGATGATACCTGAGAAACTGTTATGTCTGAATTTACCATTTTGAAAATGATATTACTGACAGAGAATAAACAGATACTCTCTCTTGTCCCTTGACATTTGGCCTGTGTTGCTTGTGTTCAGAGGCTCTTGCTCTGAATATGATCTTTTTGCCGATGCAGAGTTGACCCCAAGTGTCTGTTCAGAAATAGCCTCTTGGCCTTGGCTGCCAGGGTCTGCTGCCAGTTGACTGCTGTCAGCTAGCAGTCCACAGCTGGGCACAGCTTCTTCCAGAGACTGACCCCAAGTAAGACTGAGCTCCTTACCTGGGTTGTCAAGCATACCTTATCCCTTCCCTGTGTGCTGATCATTGTTGTAAAACTTCCTCTGTAATGCCAATGTAACCTTGTAATACCCTGCTCAAATCCTGCTGGTATTTGTTTTATGGTACATATTCTTGTTCTTCTGTGGACCCATAATTGTGTTATGGGGCTATTTTTCTTTACAGGACTGTAAAGATTTTGAAGGTCTGTGGTCCTATCTATTTTTTTTTCTCCCTGTTTTTGTAACTAGTGCCTTTCACAGAACAGGTACTCAGTAAATAAGTATTAAAGGAAGGAATGCCATTCATCATACTACTTTTATCCCAGGTTATTTACTTATTGACTAGAAATAGGGCAACAGGGAGATCAAGAAAAGTTACGGTGAGCAGGGCTTTAAATGGCTGGGTAGTATTTTTCTTAATCTCATTTGTGATGGGCTAGGGTTTACAAAAAAGGCATGAAGGTTTAAAATTAATAAGTAATTTTTGATAACCTGGCTGCCATTAAAACTACAAAACAATTAACTTTTATGATGCTGTAATCTCAAGTGAATATGCCACCCATAATTTTAAAGAATGTCACTGTTTAACCACCTAAATCTGAGGTGTTAATAGTTACATTTAATTCATTCATGCAAATTGTGATGAACTGTTACCACAAAAAGGGTGTCTAAAGGGTGAGGCATTTGGTGGCATTCAAGTAATCCGTGTATTATCAGCAAGACCCTTGGGAAAGAGGGACCAGAATAGTAGCAATGGAAAAAAGGGAAAAACCAAGCTGCCTTGGTTTGATTTTTTTTTTTTTCTTTTGGATTGGAGAGAGTCATTGCTACATATAATGCATAAAAATCTTGGCCAGCCACAGTGACTGACACCTGTATTCCTAGCACTTTGGGAGGCCAAGGTGAGTGGATCACCTGAAGTCAGGAGTTCAAGACCAGCCTGACCAACATGGCGAAACCCTGTCTCTATTAAAAACACAAAAATCAGCCAGATGTGGTGGTGGCCACCTATAATCCCAGCTACTCTGGTGGCTGAGGCAGGAGAATCGCTTGAACCCAGGAGGCAAAGGTTGCAGTGAGCCAAGATCATGCCACTGCATTCCACCCTGGGCAATACAGCAAGACTGTCTCAAAAAAAAAAAAAATTAGACCAACAGAGAGACACATATGGACTATTTGTTAATGTCTGTGTATTTAAGGAAATGGTAGTTGCAAGTGTTTTGCATTAGAGGCGCAATAATATGTATTAAATATATGTAAACCCCATTGAGTGAATTTACCACTCTAAATGCTTCAAGTTAAATTCCCAAGTCCAGTACATCTGAGATCTCGTGGGTCTGTAGCCTGTCCTCCCTACAAGTGTCCAGGCAGGTGCAATGAGTTGAAGGAATCCTAAGTTGGGTAGAAGTTCCCATTGACCTCCAAGGCCCCCTTTAGCTAGTCACTGCTTGAGACTTGGGATGCCAGAGTGGGAAAAGATTCTGCATACCCTCACTGGATTTGGCTTTCCTTGAGTCAATGGCACCTTACAGTACTTACTGTTACAGGGAGATTGTTACGTTTTATAAAGTGTATTAAATTCCTCAAGACAAAATGTGCTGTATAAATGTTACAGTTAATCTAGATTTCGTAATGCCTCTGTTGATTCACTTCTTAAAAACAAATGGAGTGTTTACTGCTCAGTAAACATCTCATCTTGGAGCCTGCTAGTATGTATAAAGAGGGTGATTAAAGAAAGTCTAAACAATAAAAGAAGGAACAAAAGATCTGCTGCTGTGAGGACTAGCCATCGTTCTTCCAGATAAACCATTGGCTTAGGAATTGTACAGTACAATAATAAACTAAAGTAGTATTTAATAACCATTCATATTTATGGCTTATTGCCAGAGTTTAGTGATAATGAAGATACAGAAAAATACGTTGGATATGGGCAAATTATTTAATAAATGGCAGACTCACTATTGAATAAATGTGTTTAGAACCATGACCTTGTATTTCAACAAAATGAATAATAATCCAACTTTATGTTTATTAAAACCCTAGATGTAGTTTTTGTCTCCATGAAAGTTTATAAAAGAAATTAAGGTAAATCTTATTATGCCATTATGACTTCATTAAAAATACTGTATGACTTAAAGCAGCCAATACTCTTTGACTAAATGTCTTACTATTCTTTAAAAATGCGTTAGACATTCAAGTATGGTTTGTCCCCAGCCCTTGCCAGGGTTTCTTGCTTTTCATGTTGAGATTTTTCTGTATAGTACTTTGCACTATTAGGAAGAAGACAAAGTTTGTGCCACAGAAAATGCATTTTTATTTTACTGGCTCATGAAAAAGAATTTATTTTGAAAAAACTCACTCTTTCTTATTTTTTTTTTTTAATTTTTTTATTTTTTATTGAGTTTTAGGTTTTGGGGTACATGTGCAGAACATGCATGATAGTTGCATAGGTACACACGTGGCAGTGTGTTTTGCTGCCTTCCACCCCTTCAGCCACATATGGCATTTCTCCCCATGCTACCCCTCCCCTGCTCCCCCGCCGCTGTCCCTCCCCTATTTCCCCCAATAGACCCCAGTGTGTAGTACCCCACTTCCTGTGTCCATGTGTTCTGATTGTTCATCACCCACCTATGAGTGAGAATATGCGGTATTTCATTTTCTGTTCTTGTGTCAGTTTGCTGAGAATGATGTTCTCTAGATTCATCCATATCCCTACAAAGGACACGAACTCATCGTTTTTGATGGCTGCATAATATTCCATGGTGTATATGTGCCGCATTTTTCTAGTCCAGTCTATCATCGATGGGCATTTGGGTTGGTTCCAGGTCTTTGCTATTGTAAACAGTGCTGCAATGAACATTCGTGTGCATGTGACCTTATAGTAGAACGATTTATAATCCTTTGGATATATACCCAGTAATGGGGTTGCTGGGTCAAGTGGAATTTCTATTTCTAGGTCCTTGAGGACTCGCCACACTGTCTTCCACAATGGTTGAACTAATTTACACTCCCACCAGCAGTGTAGAAGTGTTCCTATTTCTCCACATCCTCTCCAGCATCTGTTGTCTCCAGATATTTTAATGATCGCCATTCTAACTGGCGTGATATGGTATCTCAATGTGGTTTTGATTTGCATCTCTCTAATGACCAGTGATGATGAGCATTTTTTCATATGTTTGTTGGCCTCATGTATGTCTTATTTTGTAAAGTGTCTGTTCATATCCTTTGCCCATTTTTGGATGAGCTTGTTTGTTTTTTTCTTGTAAATCTGTTTGAGTTCTTTGTAAATTCTGGATATCAGCCCTTTGTCAGATGGGTAAACTGCAAACATTTTTTCCCATTCTGTTGGTTGCTAGTTCACTCTAGTGACTGTTTCTTTTGCCGTGCAGAAACTGTGGAGTTTGATTAGGTCCCTTTTGTCTATTTTGGCTTTTGTTGCCAATGCTTTTGGTGTTTTCGTCATGAAGTCCTTGCCTACTCCTATGTCCTGAATGGTTTTGCCTAGATTTTCTTCTAGGGTTTTTATGGTGCCCAGTCTTATGTTTAAGTCTTTAATCCATCTGGAGTTAATTTTAGTGTAAGGTTTCAGGAAGGGGTCCAGTTTCTGCTTTCTGCACATGGCTAGCCAGTTTTCCCAACACCATTTATTAAACAGGGAATCCTTTCCCCATTGCTTGTTTTTATCAGGTTTATCAAAGATTGTATGGTTGTAGATATGTTGTGTTGCCTCCGATGCCTCTGTTCTGTTCCATTGGTCTATGTCTCTGTTTTGGTACAAGTACCATACTGTTTTGATTACTGTAGCCTTGTACTATAGTTTGAAGTCCAGTAGTGTGATGCCTCCCGCTGTGTTCTTTTTGCTTAGGATTGACTTGACTATGCGGGCTCTCTTTTGGTTCCATATGAAGTTCAAGGTGGTTTTTTCCAGTTCTGTGAAGAAAGTCAATGGTAGCTTGTTGGGGATAGCATTGATTGTGTAGATTACTTTGGGCAGTATAGCCATTTTCACGATACTGATTCTTCCTAACCATGAACATGGAATATTTCTCCATCTGTTTGTGTCCTCTCTTATTTCATTGAGCAGTGGTTTGTAGTTTTCCTTGAAGAGGTCCCTTACGTTCCTTGTAAGGTGTATTTCTAGGTATTTTATTCTCTTTGTAGCAATTGTGAATGGCAGTTCGTTCTTGATTTGGCTCTTTTAAGTCTGTTATTGGTGTATAGGAATGCTTGTGATTTTTGCACATTGATTTTATATCCTGAGACTTTGCTGAAGTTGCTTATCACTTTCAGGAGTTTTTGGGCTGAGGCGATGGGGTCTTTTAGATATACTATCATGTCGTCACAAATAGAGACAATTTGGGTTCCTCCTTTTCTATTTGAATACCCTTTATTTCTTTTTCTTGCCTGATTGCTCTGGCTAGAACTTTCAGTACTATATTGAATAGAAGTGGTGAGAGAGGGCATCCTTGTCTAGTGCTGGATTTCAAAGGGAATGCTTCCAGTTTTTGCCCATTCAGCATGATATTGGCTGTTGGTTTGTCGTAAATAGCTTTTATTATTTTGAGATACGTTCCATCAATACCGAGTTTATTGAGGGTTTTTAGTATAAAGGGCTGTTGAATTTTGTCAAAGGCCTTCTCTGCATCAATTGAGATAATCGTGGTTTTTGTTTTTGGTTCTGTTTATGTGGTGAATTACGTTTATAGACTTGCATATGTTGAAACAGCCTTGCATCCCCGGGATGAATCCTACTTGATCATGATGGATAAGCTTTCTCATTTCTATCCTTACTCAAGACAGTAACTTAACAGGTTTCTTGAAATTGCAGGTGGACTTAGGAGTTAACATCGTCTTACCATTAAATCATGCCTCTATTCCTTGATGTTTTCTCCAAGAAGGATGGCAGTTGCTTCTGAAGTTCTGGTGTATTTGACAGAAAGCAAAATCTCAGTACTGAAAAGTTTTGAAAATATTTTTTTTGTTAATGTAATCTGTTGTACTCCACTGTGGAACTTCTTAGTCACTCTTGGCTAGTGGAGTAGCAACAAAAAGAAGTCCTTTAAAATCTAGTATGTATTTGGTAAAAAGAAGGAAAGTTTGTTTTAGGACCTACTCTTTTTTTTTTTTTTTTGAGACATGGTCTCCCACTGTCACCCAGGTTGGAATGCAGTGGTAGAATCATAACTCACTGCAGCTTTGACCTCCCAGGCTCAAACGATCCTCTCGTCTCAGCCTCCAAAGTAGCTGAGACTACAGGCATGTGCCACCACACCTGGCTAATTTTTGTATATTTTGTAGAGATAAGATCTTACTTTGTTGTCTAGGCTGGTCTTGAACTTCTGTCCTCAAGCAACTCCCACCTCAGCCTCCTGAAGTGCTAGGATTACAGGCATGAGCCACTATACCTGGACTGCCTTTTTTTTTTTTTAACTAAATTATGAGATTATGACTTTGTCAGGTAGACATAAATTGAATGTATTTTCTCTTTATCTCTCTTTTGTTTTTTCATTTCCCTATTGGCTATTACAATTGAGTATTCCTTATCCAAAATGCTTGGGATCAACAGTGTTTCAGAATTTTTTGGATTTTGGGATATTTGCATATACATAGTGAGATATCTTGGGCATAGGACCCAATTCTAAATGAAATTCATTTATATTTCATATATAGCTTATACACATAGCCTGAAGGTAATTTTATATAATATTATTAATACTTTGTATAGACAAAGTGTTGACTGCAACTTGCCACTTTAGGTCAGGTGTGGAACTTTCCACTTGTGGCATCATATTGACACTCAAGAGTTTCAGATTTTAGAACACTTTGGATTTTGGGTTAAGGATGCTTACTGTAATTGCTTTCCAGAATGATGTTTTCATATAAATTAAAGGCTATACATTGAAAGGAGGGTTCAGAATCACTCCATTTTTCACACCTTATCAGATTTTTCCCATTACCTTTTATTTCCTGTAAAATTCTAAAATGTAGAGGAATAAGTAGGGTAGAAGAATAAACTTACTAATGTGATAAGTGAAACGATAGCAATTGTGCTTAAATTTTCAAGTAGATGATTTGGTAGCTAAGAGAAATTTACAAGTATTTTAAATTTTCTACTGTATACTGAAATTATAGGGACACTTTATGGAAATTAAACTGGCACACATAAAACAGAATAATACAGATCTGATCTAATTTTGTTGTAAATGGAGTGATGTGTTGAAACTTTGTGGGAATGGGGGTGGGATGGTGGGAGTTAACTGGCACCTTGGAAGCTCCAGTACTTAGGGTAGGCCTCCCAGTTGATGTAGAAATGAGTGGGATTTGGGAGAGGTGGCAGGGAAGGGAGAGGGTATGGTGCCTGCATGGTACAGCTGTGCAGGCTGATCAACATGGAGTTGAAAGTAGATAGAAGGGGTGGATATGATGAAACTGGATAAAGAATGGCCTCGAAAGCCAGATGGGTTTAGACTTGAAAGGCAGCTGTTGAATTTTGGGGGGAGAATTTTGTGGGTTGGTGTCAGAGAGATTGAAGAAAGGCCCTGAAGGTAGTGAGGTCAGCTCACACCCAAGCCTGTCCCTTGCTGTCTTTGCTCAGGCCCCAGGGCCTCTGCGTGTCCCCTTCTCTCCTCAGTGCATCCCTTTGGTTTTTCTCCCCTTGTACATCCCCAAATTCATATTTTCTCTTTCAGCAGTCAGCCTTAAAATAGACCTTCAGGTTCTTTTCATATTTAGCCATTCCCCCGTTATCCTTCCAAGGCCTCTAGTGAATGCCTGAAACCAAAGATAGTAATACATAACCCTGTATGTACTATGTTTTTTCCTACACATACATACCTATAATGAAGTTTGAGGTATAAAGTAGGCACAGTAAGAGGTTAACAGCAATAATAAAATAGAACAGCTATAACAACATGCTTTCTGTACACCAGACCCCCGTGACGTGCAATTTACCAATGTGACAAACCTGCACATGTACCCCTGAACCTAAAATAAAAGTAAAAAGTAAACAAATAACAGTATTCCAGCATCACGACTCTTGTTCTTTGGGGCCATTATTAAGTACAATAAGGGTGATTTGAACATAGGCACTGAGATACTACGACAGTTGATCTGGTAGCCTACATGGCTACTAAGTGACAGCATAGAGATGCTTGAAAAAGGGATTATCCCAGGTGGGATAATGGGACAGGAGAAGAATTTATCATGTGGTGAAGAACAGCATGCAGTTTAAAACGTCTGAATTGTTTATTTCTGAAAATTTTCATTTAATGTTTTTAGACTGTGGTTGACCAGGAAACTGTGGAATATGAAACCATGGGTATGGGAGGGCTGCTGTACAATCCCATATAACTTATTATTTCCCCAGCCTCCTGTAGTCAAAATCAGGTTTGTCGGATATCCACCACTTCACAGATAACCTATCAAGGGCCTCAGCGCCTGCACAGGACTGAATCAGTGGTCTGTTCTCATCTGACTTGAATCTAAGCAACACTGGGCATGGCTGACTGCTTCTCTCTTGAAACACATTCTTCCCTGTGGCTCGAGGAGAGCATATTGGCTTCCTTTCCTCTTCCCTCCCTGGCCAGGTCTCCTTTTCTGGTTTCCCTTCTGCTTGACTTCTCAACTTCCCTCTACCCAGTCCCTCCCTGGGTTCATTCCTGGGACCCTTTTTCCCTCTGGCTGCATCCTCTCAAGTGTTGCCATACGATTCGTCACCTAAAATTCTGTGTGGACATTGACCAACCCTAAAGATTCATTAGCAGCTCTGTCCTAGCCCATGAGCAGTAGGTTACTATCCAGCACTCTGCTGGATCTCTCCATTTGGATATTTGATGGGTATTTCAAAGTTAACATGTCCAAAATGCACCTTTTGCTTTCCCCCCAAACCTGCTCCCCTTTTGGTCCTCCCCTCCACGGTAATGGCACTACTCCTCACCAGCTACTTAAGCTAAAGCCTAGGTCGTGACCTTCATTCTTTTCTTTCACTTCGCTTCTGCATCCCAACTCCAGCTATCAACAGTTCTTTTCAGCTGTGTCTCCAGAATGCATCCCAAATCTGACTGTTGTCTGTCCCCCACCGTGACCTCCCTAGCCTAAGCCTCCTTGTGGGAAAGTCTCCTTGCACCTGCTGCAGCGTCCCCTCAGTGCTTCTCTTTCCTGCACTCGGTATCTACACAGCAGCCAGTGTGGCCTGTTGGAAACCTCAGTCACTTCATGTCATGTTTGTGCTCAACCAAAGGGGCAGTGAGAAAAGCACTTTGCCACTGAGGGAAGATGCTCCATTGAGGCGCAGGAGGAGGTTTTCCATGGGCCACCTTCTTGGTCATTTCAGTCGTGTATGCGAACACAAGAAACTAATATGACTTCATCATGTAATAAAAGTACAAATAAAGTGTGATCTATGTGCTGAGGGGGAAGTGTTAATTTTGATGAGGGGCATTGGGCAGGGCTTCATAAAGTAGATAACATTTTCGCTGAGCTCGAGGGGTTAGATTTTCGATGTGGCTCATTGTATGGGAGAGAGTGGAAGTCTCTGGGATGGCAGGGAGCTTGGCCTCAAGAGGCACACTGAGTGTCTTAGGGGATGCCTCTTTCAGAGAGTGCCAGGTAGTTTTGGAGCAGGGCCCGATGTGTAGATAGGAAAGGATAGGAGTGGTTAATGAGACTGAAAAGGCAGATCAGACTTACTTTGAAGGACTTCCGATACTGGGTTGAGTTTAGAGTTGGAGTGATGAGGGACTGTCTTTAGGACATTGTATCAAAACGGATTTTTCAGTGGTCAGAAAATCACTGAATGCATCCTTCTTTCTGTCTTCTACCTGATAGTAGTATGGAAATACTAATGATTGTTAGTGAGATATCACCTTGAAGTCTCTGGATTCTTTAAGTCTGGTCCCCAGAGGAAGAAAGCCCCCAGGAAAAAAGCCTGAACCACACAGTATGAAGGAATGCACCCCTCCTTCCCATTAGGCAGGTGCCAGATGCCTGTGGGCTAAGATGGTGGTCAGTGCTCGTAATTTATGAGGAATAGGGAAGGTGCTTTGATTATTAAAGGTGCTAACCCTCTTGTGCCCTTTTCTTGCAGGGTGGTGGTGGTGGTGGGGTGTTAGTATGTTATTTTAAGTGATCTTTTTAATTGCAGGATTAATCACAATGAACGGTTGGAGTTCCTGGGTGATGCTGTTGTTGAATTTCTGACCAGGTAATTAGGCTTTTTTTTTTTTTTTTTTTTTTAACAATTCTTCAATAATTACATTTTATAGGTAACATACTTCATACTTATTACATTGCTTTCTTTGTAATTAGCCAAGTAAGGCATTGAAACACCATGTATTTTATCTCTTTTGTAGAGCTCAAAAGCCATATGTCTGTGGCTCTTGCCCTGACAACTTGCACTCACTGATGCTGTAATGAGTGAGATTACAAGATGAAAGGCTGGTGTCTCTGTCCTGTCAAGTATATGTTGAAGTTGCTTACAGCCACATGAGATCAGCTTGTCTTGGTCTAGATGCTTTAGAGCTTATATTCAATTTGTAAAGAAAGGGATGATATTTTAAAATGTCATTTCATCTTCTAGGATTTGTCTTTGATCCCTTTCTTACTCTTTCTGATCTCAAGGGAAGTAAAGCTTACAAGTAATTTTAATGACCAGATTTTCGTGTGTGTGTGTGTGTGTGTGTGTGTGTGTGTGTGCGTGTGTGTGTGTGTTTTCTCTCCAGAAGTATTTTAGGATCATTAATTTGAAAAGTAGGGGTAGGAAGCTGGGGCATGGTGGCTCATGCCTGTAATCCCAGCACTTTGAGAGACCAAGGTAGGTGGATTGTCTGAGATCAGGAGTTCGAGACCAGCCTGGCCAACATGGCAAAACCCCATCTCTACTAAAAATACAAAAGTTAGCCAGGCATGGTTCTACACGCCTGTAGTCACAGCTACCCAGAGGCCGAGGCAGGAGAATCACTTTAACCTGTGAGGTGAAGGTTGCAGTGAGCTGAGATTGCGACATTGCACTCCAGCCTGGCAACAGAGTGAGACTCCATCTTGAAAAAAAAAAAAAGAAAAGAAAGTAGGGGGAGGAAAGTGTGTTTTGCTTTTCTATACTGACACAATTTCTCTTTTAAAGGGAGACAGTACATGCTTCTCTTAGAACTCCTTGAGCTGTTGTTATTCTCTTTCAGTCATTTCTTTTCACAAGATGGACATAATTAGAAGGGACTCCTTTCTCCAGGGGCCACACATAACCCAGCCCAAGAAAGCATTTGTTTCACTCCTAATTTTTAGTATTAAATGTGTTTGTTCTTAGAGTGTGTGACTGATTATTCTGCTCTTTGTTGTCATCAGCTTTCAGAGAAATCTTTTAACAGAAATAAATGTGAAAATGAGTGAACGGTCTAGGTTTTAGCACATTCAGATAGACTGTTCTTACCATTTAGCTCTCATAGACTTTTAATCAGAGCCTTCGTTTGATTCAGCTGGTATATCCATCGCGCAGATACTGTGTGCTAGCCCTGTTTCTGTGACTCAGAGCCACAGACAAAATGTTGTGATGCATATTTATTCATGTGCTTTTTTTTTTTTTTGTAGTGTCCATTTGTACTATTTGTTTCCTAGTCTGGAAGAAGGAGGATTAGCAACCTATCGGACTGCCATTGTTCAGAATCAGCACCTTGCCATGCTAGCAAAGGTACAGAAAACATCTGCGGCATTTGTAGCCACGTGTGACTTGCTCTTCTTCGGTCCATGCATAACTTTGCATTTGAATAAGTAACTCTTTAGGATATATTAGGGATGTAATATTTCACAGACCAGGAAGTATTTTTTGTTGGGTTTTAAGGATCCAGCCTTATTAGTTCTGTTACCTTTGTGAGTTTCACCAGCAGCTAATAAACTCCACAATGAGGTAACCTGAAAACAGATGAAGAAAAATTTGACAGGTGTGCATGAACAGAGTTAAACATTTGGGGGAAGGGAACATGGGAACAAAGCAAAAGAAATGAGATATATTGTATTTTCACTTTGTGTAATATTTCTGTAGTACATTTGTTTTTAATTTACGTTAACAAGCCAAATGATAGCTTTGAACAGAATATTCCAGACCATTTTTTATCCACTAGGGGTACTTTATACACCTTTGAGAATCCCCCAAATCACAAATCCTATTAAGATTTAGGGTTTAGGCTGTCCCCCTAGCCTCATTGACTTAGCTCAGTGACTAACAGAACCTTTTCTAAATTCAGATTCATGCCAGGCATTTTACTTATGTGATCTCATTTGATGTTTCCATCTCCATATGATGTCTTGTTATAATAACAAATCATAGCTGATAAGAACATGGACACTTGCACTGACTCATCAGCGTTCCAGTCCACACTCTTCCTCTTACAAACAGCTGGCCATGGACAAATTGTTGTTCTCTTCTCCAAGCCTCTGCTTTCTCATCTGTAAAAGGGAAATGATATTAGCCCTTGCCACACAGCCTGGTCATGAGAATTAAATGAGATTATGAGTTTTAATGATTTTGTTTATAAAGTGCTAGGCATAATACCTGTTTATAGTAATTATACAAAGATGTTAATAATTTTGTAGGGGCTGTTTTTATTGATGCTACCCATGTTCTTGTGATAAATCCTTACATTTTTATAGACCTCTGGGTTTATTTAATAGTAGGTAGAATGGTGGCTCTTAAATCCCCAAACACTGAGGATCTACTGGAAAAGCTTTTGTGGGTTTTGCCTAAAGTAATTTGTATATTTTCTTCATTTTGATATAAAAGTTTGATTTTGAAAGGAAGAGCAGATAAAGCCCATCCTAGCTTTATGACTGCTTTCTTAATTTGATCTTGCCAAGGCATTAATTACTCAAGACGTGGTTACTTTTAGCTTATGTGGTAGCAAGAACACATTGTTTATTTTATTTGATAACATCGTCACTGTAGCTACAGTGCTAGGCTTTGAACTGGTTTTGGAGGCATTTGAGAAAGTGAATATTGATGTCTTAATTGAAAATCTGTAAGTAGCCAGGTAAGCTAACTTGGCTTTTAGCAGGCTCACAATGAATGAAATTTCAAATTGCTTAAGTGTTTGGTGGATTTAATTGTCACAGTGCTTCCTGATCATTCACATAAATGCCACTGGAAGTACATATTAATAAGTAGGTTGTCATTCCATTCCTTATTGTTTTTAGTTTAGGATGTAATGGAATGGCATAATTATTTTTCAAAAACTTGTAAGAAAGATATTTACGAAGTGTGGGGAATTGCCATGGCATGAAAACAAAAACTATTATATAACTCATTGGGTGCTGTGCAAAGCCATGACTAATGGGGTTTGTCCCTACAGGGAATATTCTATATGGTCTTCTTGCACCAAGCCCAAGGCTTGCCATTCCCATAGTACTCAACACCCAGTGGCTGCAGCAGAAGGCTGTGGTGGTCCCACCTTTCTTCTGTCTAGACCCGTAGTCCTTAGCCATTTGGGAGGGAAGGGAATTGATAGAAATTGTTGACCTCTTTGAGAATCTAATGAAAGCTGTAGGTCACCTTCCAGACTAATGAACATTTTAACACATAAACAGTAGCATACCATTCTCTCCTTTTTAAAAGTTGTACTAGTGCCTACATGGAAAAATAAGGATATAAAGACTAAAAGAAGTCAGGAAATTCACATCGCAGCACTCCAGAATACAGTAGATGTTTGTAAGATAAAATATGGCTTGCAGTCTGCTCACAAGCAGGGCTCCAGAGATAGCAAACAATTAGATTTTCCCAGTGAAGTTGTGAAACAGATGAAATTTACATATTCTAGTATAAACTTTTGCACTTTGGGATCAATTTTTAAAAAGAGATATTTTCTGCTTTTGCATTTGCGGTAGTCAAAACTCATTTGAGTATATTTTATAATCATGGATTTCAAACAGTACAGAATACTACAGCATATATGTCTTGTTTTTATTATCTTTGTCTTTTTCCAATATAAATATGGATATTTAACACACATACTGAGACACACAAAATGTATGTCTTTTGTCTGAGGACTGGTGGAACTCATATTGTCCTAGGCTCTTCATTGACTTGTGATTTGTTCCATGTTATGTGGCACGTTATTGCTTAGTATTTATTGAATTGAATGACATGGTGATGGAAATTGATTTATTGCATATTTATGCAATGTTTGTATCTTTCTTTTTTATGGGAAGAATTATGATTTCCATTTATTTAATCTCAGGAGTTTTATAAAAATATTCTTTCACATTGTGTCTAGTTCTAAAAGGCCGGAATTGATTTGTATGTTGTAATGCCATGGGATAAGAAATAAGCAGCCACAGAGATCAACGTAAAGGAAAAATATGAGTAAGATAGTGAAATGAATCCAGAGGTAGAGTTAGTATGCACTGATGTATTAATCAGCCCTACCCCTAGAACGGGGCCACAAATTTGGCTCTAAACTCTTCTGAGGCCAAATCAGAAAAGGAAACACAATTCATTACAAGTGATATTTTCAAAGCCCTTAAGATCAATCCAATTCATTGCCCAGAAGGTCTCACTGAACCCCCAGAGATATGAGTATGGAAACCTCATAATGGGGGACACAAATGCAAAGATATCAGGCTCCCCCAAAAAATTTTAAAAAAAGATTTAGAGGTATAAGGCATTTTGAAGTCTTCTGAAGGTCTTCACTCTACCACATAAAAATCTATTTTGGGCCAGGTGCAGTGGCTCATGCCTATAATTCTAGCACTTTGGGAGGCTGAGGCAGCTGGATTACCTGTGGTCAGGAGTTTGAGACCAGCCTGGCCAACATGGTGAAACCTTGTCTCTATTAAAAATATAAAAATTAGCATGGCCTGTTGGCTCACACCTGTAGTCCTGACTACTTGGGAGGCTGAAGAAGGAGAATCACTTGAACCTGGGAGGTGGAGAGTGCAGTGAGCCAAGATCATGCCACTGCACTGATAGAGCCAGATTCTGTCTCCAAAAAACAACAAAAAAAGTCTGTTTTGTTTGGTACTGACATTGTCAGTACCATATGACTCAAGTCAAAGAAGTAAAATTGACTTTCATAACTTTGGGTTAGGTTTTCAATTCTCTCCCTAGGCATATTGGATGAACCCAGGGGCTTATGGTCTCGTAGCAGAGTCTCATTCCAGCCTAGTGCTAGTGCTTGGTCTGAACTTGAAATTGGAAAGTTCAGATCTGATCATTGCTGAACCCTAGTTGAACTATTGGAGTTTGTAGAAGCCTGTTTGGGAAAGAACTGAGTTAGTCAAAACTGAGCCATATGTATAGGACTTCTAATGAATGGTAAACTAAACTCTCTCTTAATATACTCATATGAGGCCAACAGATTTGTAACCATTCTCCCACCCGCATCTTGTCTCCACATCAACCCTCTGCAAGAAATGGTGAGTTACTGTAGTTAAGATTTTGGCAAACTCTTCCTTACGTTTTGTCATTGTGAATGTTGCAGAAACTTGAACTGGACCGATTTATGCTGTATGCTCATGGGCCTGACCTTTGTAGAGAATCAGACCTTCGACATGCAATGGCCAATTGTTTTGAAGCATTAATAGGTAATTTCTCTCTTCATAGTTTACTTTCTTTCATGTCTAAACAGTCTGGAGAGCACATAAAATTTAGTGTGGAAACTTGGGACAGAATTACATGTTCCCAACGCACGTGAGGTTCCTAGTACGAAACCTACCAACTTATATTATAGTTATTTTAGTTCCTTCAGAGCAGTGAATATGCCTCTATTTTTTTTTTCATTCTTAATGCCTGAATTGGTGTCTGATGTCATGTAGATGCTTATGAATTGAAATGAGGTGAATTAATATGCAGATGGATTACTTTCCAGATTGATTCAGGATCACATACATAAACAAACAAATTAGGTTGCTGAGAGACTCCAGTGTTGCTTTTGATTAAACTATTTGTAAGATTTCTGTTTCAAACATCTTGAGAACATCACATTTTTTAAATCCCAGGGTTTCAGTCTGTATAACTTATTGATTCACTTGAAGCAAGACTGATGTTGACATTTCACTCCTCACTAAGGCACTTTACTTCCTTGGCTTCTTTTTGACTGTAACCAGAATACAATTAGCTGTTGGTACCGGAACGTTAGAAGAGTTAACTAGCTGGTGATTGCAAGTATGTATGCTTTACAATGAAATGTTACAGTAGATTGACAGTTTGATTTTTTTTTAAGGTAAATGATCAAGTACATTTTCAGAGGGCTTTGTTCTTATCATTTTTGCCCTCTTCCTTTGAAAATTAATATAAAAGCTTCCCATTGTAGTTTCATGCTGATGATAGTGGCAAGAGAATGTTTAATAGTTACCCACAGTCTTTTCACAGCTATGTCTGTTTTTCACAAATATGTCTATTTTCAAAGAATTTGTCATATGGAATTACTTTGCTCCGTACACATAATATTTTTGACAGTTGGTGTTGCCGTTGCCTCCAGAACCAGCCAGACATGATTCAATTTCCTGTTCTATCATTTATCAGATCTATGTCTTTGGCAAGTTACCTAATCTCTTTGATCCTCAGTTTCCCCATCTGTGAGATGGAGATAGTATCACTTACCTCACAGAGTTGTTATAATGATCTTAATATCCAATTCTGGCAGCATCCAATCCAGAGCAAAGCTCTACTTCCTTAAACTGCCCCCCCAAATCAACTAATGTGAGCCTAAATCCTCTAAGTAGTTTCTTACACTCTGCTACTGAGGTACCCCATGAAAGTGAAGTTAAGAATGTGGAAATGCTTTGCATGGTACTCAGGGCATAAGTGGTCCCCCAACCACAACAGTTACTACCCCTGTTTCTCTTACTATCATTGTTACTGCATCTATCAGGAAATAATAAATGTCTTTAGTTGTCAAAAGCCCTGATAACTAAGTGCCTTAACATTTTACATGGAAAAGTAGCCTTTCTGAAGACAAGTGTAAACATTTGATTTCAAGAAAATATGACTACTCCATTTCAGAGTCAATTGATACCCAGTTAAAATGTTACCATAGTACTTCCTGGTTATGATTCATGCAGTCTGTGTGCCCAGTGCTTAATTATTTCAAATTAAAGGTAAAACTTCCCCTGATATTTTGTTTGCAGATGACTTCATTGATCTATTTTTTTTTCCTTAGGTACCTGTATATATTTGGTCTGAAACAAACTATCAATGCATAAAATACAACAGAACATTTTCTTTACTAAAGTCAAGTATTTGTACATTGTTCCCTTAGTAAGGGTTTATACCTTTACCCTTCATTATAGTTAATCTTTGGCCTCTCTTACTTACAATATTAGATTTAGATTTTAGTAAATTGAATTTCATATTATTTCAGTCTAATTTGTAAAACAAAATATAGCAAAAAGAGGGAAAATGTCACTTTTAAGACAGTTGCTTCTGAACATGCTGATTTGTTTTCTGTGAGTGGTTTTTGGCCTGCCTCTTTGCTTTTTACGGAGATACGTAATTTTCTTTTACTATTGATGGAGACTCCTTTTGGCATTCTCTTCCTTTCATCTAGGAGCTGTTTACTTGGAAGGAAGCCTGGAGGAAGCCAAGCAGTTATTTGGACGCCTGCTCTTTAATGATCCGGTATTTATATGGAATCATTTGATTTTTATGTTATGTCTCATTACAGAAGGTTTTATTTCAGCTGGTCTTTGTAATTTGAAGAGAATATAGGGGAAACAAAATAGCCAAATCTACCATAGATGGGACATTTAAAGTAGACCGAAATAGCTTATGCAACTGTTGTAGATGGAAAGTTCCATGGACCTTTACACAAGGAGTTTTTCACTCACCTGAACCTTGTTTTTCCTCATGGTCACTTACAAATTAAATATGAAAACAAATGTAATAGGACTTCGCTATTTTGAAGCGTCTTGAAGTTAACTGTGATTTTATATTTTAGAATCATTGGGTATCTACCCCATGCAGGCTTAGTTGAAGTAATAGCCTTTTGGCTTTTCTGTGTATGATTTGTTTTTATGTAAATTATGTAGACTGGATAAATGTTTATTTAGAAAGTTCATAGGGAGTTTCTGATAGGGGTATGAATAAAGAATATGAAAGGACTTTTTTTTAAAAGCAAATTATATTTTAAGAAAAAAATGATAGAATCTAAAATAGTTTCTGTTGTTACTTAAACATTTAGCTATTAATATTGCCAGAGACACCTTTTTAATCCTGCATATAATAGAGCACACTGGATGCTTTCTGCACCAAAACAAGTCAATTTAATATTTAAAGGGAGAAGCAACTCTATTCCAAATTGAAATGTCATTATAATTGAATGAAATAGCCCTCATGGAGCAATAAAGAACACAGGAAGCCAGTTTTAAGCCGCTGTGAAACCTGCAGCTTAAACGGCTGTCAGACGTTATTACTGTATTACTTTGGGTAGTTTTTAAAAGAAGGATCAATAGTTTTGAAAAATATGACCTGGGCAATGTTCATATCTGGTAACTTGATTTTTGTATTTGTTTTTCTAGAGACATGTGATGATTTTTACATGTGTGAATTTCCTCATTATGGGAAGGTCATCTATAGGTGTTCTGTGTCCCTCATTTTTACCCTGCACATGTAAACACATGTGCATCTTGATTTGCGTCTGTAGCAGATGGTGTGTGTTTTAAGGCCTTTTCTCAAATCTTAAGTTTTCTTTGTTTGGGCCTTCACATTTTGTGGGTTATTTCAGCTCTGTTTCCTTCCTACAGTCTTGCCTCTGTGCCCCCCAGCACCCTGCAGACTCCTTCCCCCACCCCCATCTCTTCCCTGTCCCCTTCTCCTATCTTAACCTGCATCCCCCAACCCACTGTGTTCTGTTGTTCTGTTTTGCTGCAGTTTTCTTCTTTTTTTTTTTTTTTGCCAATCAATGAGAGCTTGTAAGGTTGCTGAGGTTGGTTGGCCTTGAACTCTTGGCCTCGCCTTCGCAAGCGCCACGACATCCGGCCGGAGCCACTTTGGGCCCTGCAGTTTTCTATTTGTCTTCTTAATTGCATCTGTGTGTGTTTAGATTCTTTTCTCTTTAAACTGCTTCTCTCCCAGTTGTCTACTTAGCGAGCTTATCTTGTGTTTCCAGTACCTAGTGCAATGCTGGCATGTGCAGCGTTTCATACACATTTGTTAGAAGAGCGAAGTGAATAAATGAATGGATTAAAAGCAGAGTCTGAACATTACCTTACAAACAGAGAGGTTGAGATTCTGAATTTGTTGTAGTGTGCCTTTTGTGAAACTGTACAAGGCTCACAATGTAGTTTTCCTCTTTAGTATTTTGAAGTACACAAACTTAGACACTGACTCATTTGACATCTCCGTTTTGGTTTCCACCTATGAGTTGTAGCATGTGAGAGATGTGAGCGAACTTGTGTACTTTTTTTTTTTTTTTTGAATAAGGCATCATGAAGGCCTAATCAGCCAAAGACAGCCAGGGCCAAACCTGTAGGCAACAAAATCAGGTTGATTGGCTGTGTTGTGGGAGTGGAGAGAGGCATCCTTTGTGAGGCCTGGGCTGGTGCTAATTCTCAGGAGGTTCTTGGCTCTGGCCATTTTAGGGGCAGCAAGAGATTACTTTGGGATTGGGTGCCATCAGGAGGCAGGGGCAGTTTGGCAATTGAGTGTCTGTAGTGATCCTTAGTCAGAGGGTCACAATGGCATTTACAGCAGCTGTAAGACCTCGAGGGAGACATTGTTTCCTGTTCACTTCGCTGCTGGCTTTATCTATGTCTGTCCTCCCAGCCTTATAAACAGCAGGGCTGTTTTTTTCTTTTTCACCCTCAACGGAATTTTACTCTTTCAGCCACAGTTTTGCTGGTTTTGTATTTTGGTTTTGTGTAACCTTTCATGTTTGACCCAGTACACTCAAATCCATTGTTTCATTTTGATCATGTCAGTGGCCTGCTTACAGAGATAGAGTGGTGTTGGCCGGGCGCAGTGGCTCACGCCTGTAATTCCAGCACTTTGGGAGGCCGAGGTGGGCGGATCACAAGGTCAGGAGTTCAAGACCAGCCTGGTCAATATCGTGAAACCCTGTCTCTACTAAAAATACAAAAATTAGCTGGGCCTGGTGGCGGACGCCTGTAATCCCAGCTACTTGGGAGGCTGAGTGAGGAGGATCACTTGAACCTGGGAGGTGGATGTTGTGGTGAGCCAAAATGGTGCCACTGCATTCCACCCTGGTGACAGAGCTGTCTCTAAAAAAAAAGTGGTGTTAATGTAATTTTTCCTATGCCCCTGCTTTCCACACCTTTTCTCTTTATATGTCTGTCCCAGTATCTCTGACTCAAGCCTTTTCTCTGGAGCTCCAGAAATTGGAAAAAGTGTCTTTTCAAGTTGCCTCTGGGCACCTTCTCAGAGGCGTTCCACAGAGACCTTTTTTCAACATGTGCAGTATTGAACCCATTGCTTTTAACCCCAAACGTGTTTCTCCTCCCTTATTTTTATCTTCTAAACCAGAAACCTTAGGATTTATTTTTGTCTGAAGCTTTCTTTTCCTCTTATCTGATCAATTGCAAAATTCTATCAGTTCTGACCCTATTGCTTTCATTTTTGTCCTCCTCATTTCTCACTGGAACTCTTTACCCGGCTGCCACCCCCCACCACCCCTGTCCATCACTCATACCACATTTAGTGTTGTCTTCTTTTCAATGCGCAGATTTGGTTATGGCCTTTCTTGCTTAAAATTTTTGGTTATAACTTCCCAGGCTCTATATACTGCATGCATAGCATTTCAGAGTTTTCAGAATCTGACTCTCCGCTGTTTTTTTTTTAAACCTTTTCCGTTCACTAGGAATCACCTTCTCAAGCCTGTGTACTGTAAGACTTACTATTTTTGTGTTTCTGGTGCCCTGTTTTTGATTCTCACTCTCTACTGATTTGCCAAAATCTTCATATTCTCAGGACACATCTGAAGAGTCATCTCCTCTCCGAAGCTTTATCTGATACCTCAAGGCAGTTGTCCTAGCACTTATATGTATATATCTTATTATTACCAAGTACCAGCTCAGCTGTAGAGACCCCCACCTAGGCGGTGCTGAAGGAAGTGAGAAGCAGACACCCAGATAGAACAGCAAAGTGGGTCTGTCGGGGGTGGGGGCAGCAGCCTTCCAAGCTGAGAGCCTCAAGGCCTGACCGCATTCCAGGCTGAAGGCCCAGAGTAGACTCTGACCCATGCATTTATTCTCTCTAAACAGGTAATCATTATTAACAAACGGTTGTTCAGTATTTTCTCATAACACAAAACATGCCAAGTAGGCAGCTGGTACCTGCTTACCACTGATAACAAACAACCTAAGAAGTATTCTCCATGAGGGAGCCACTGGAGCTGGGTCAGATAGCTTAAAGAATTGTTTTAACAGGTATATAATATTTATATATTGTCCTGCCACTTTGGAATGCCCTAAGTAGTTTTCTACCAGCGGGGGGCGTGGTGGCTAGGTTTTCCTTGCCATCGTTCTTCCTAGCAAACAATATATTCTGTCATACACTCAGCATTCATCAATATTCATAAACGTAACATTTCTCAACATCAATATTCATAAACTTAACATTTCTCAACATATTACTATGAGACTTACCACAATGTATTAAATTGTACTTATTTACCTTCATTCTTTCCCACTAGGCCTCTTTGAGGACAGAGCTAGGTATTCAATAAAAATGTGTTGCATGAGCAGATGACCTGATCAGAATATTTTCCAGAAGAGCCAACTAAGGGTGGAGATCTTGCCTAAGGTCCTTGAGCTAATAAATGGTAGCACTGGGGTTCCAATCTAGATCTTTTCAGTAGGTATTCTCTGACACCAAGGTGCAGCAGAACCTTATCTTAGTGTCTACAGGGTAGATTAAAGGAAATGGACGAGTTGCATTAGTCTGGCCATGGGGTGTTGTGCTATTACACCAGGAAGAGTGGCAGCAGAACGAAAGGAGAAATCACAGTCTTGTTTGGGTATAAAACATGAAGGGGATAGAAGAAAAGTGAATCAAGATCCCTGGGAATTTTGCGCCTTGGAAATTGGGTTGATTGGAAGAGATGGCTGTTTATCACTGTTGTTGTCATCATTGCTAATAGTAGTATTTTCTACGGACCAGCTCTGGGTTTAATGCTTTGAGTGCATTGCTCAGGATAGTTGTCAGAGAACAGCTTGAGTAGGTCCTACAGTTATCTTTGTCTTAAGCTTGAGGACATGGAAGCTGAGAGAGGTTAAGTGACTTGCCAAGATGGAGTCAGGATTGGACCTAGGCAGCCTGACTAAGCCTGCCATCTTCTCTAACAACAGAGGCTCTAGTTTAAGGAGGAAGGTGAAAAGTTATCATTTGGTCCTGTTACATATGCGGTAGTAGGTGCCCACCTGGTATTTAGAGTTTTGCACTGGGAACTTAGGTCAGTGCTGCAGCCGAAATGAATAATTCAAACTGAGGTAGTAGTTCAAGCATTGAAAACGGTGGAATTCTCCAGTGGCAATGGTAATGAATAGGTCAGGCAAGGGCTGAAGTTTAATAAATGTCCACTTAGGGTGAAAGGAGGAAGAAAAAAAGCATTGAGGGAAAATTGTTAAGAAGGTAAGAGCAATCAATATAATTTGCACTACAGAGATTTCAAAGATTTCTGAATTGGTTAAGAAAAGTTCTCTAAAGTGCCCCAAAAGAAAGTTTGATATATAAGTGCTTTTAAAAATTATTATTTAAAAAACCCTGAGTATATTTTATTAAGATATAAGTTGTACAAGTAATATTAGGTGTTTTACTTTATCACTCTGTTACAAGTGGTACTAAATTTTTCTATACTTCTTCCCCTCCAAAAATATATTTATATTTTTCCTCTTAAAGAATGTTTTGTTATTTATTTCAAAAATCTAACATCAAGGTAGGCAAATAAATTCAGTCAGAGGCTCCCTAGCATCTGAAACTAAAGGAAAAACACTTTAATCCTGAGGAAGTTCTCATTTATAACTGCCTCTAGATTTAACTCAGTGGATAAAATAATGTACTAGGGATTTTTATAAAATTCACTCATTCCAGTCGTTTAAGTAAGCATATGTGGTGACCTGCTGTAAAAGCATGATCTCATAAATGTAAAATCCTGTGAAGATGACATGGGGTGTTTTCTACTCCATCTTAAAATAGCTCAGATGATAATGAATTCGTGCCTAAAATAAAGGACATTTGAGATGAGTTTTAATTACAAAAGGCACAGCTGATGCACATTTCTGGATAATAGTAAGAGAAAAATACTATTAAAAGAGCAGCTTAGTGCAATGTATTAGGTTAAGCAAATGTGTAACTTAGTTTTAAAACGTGTCTGACTTCTGGGGCTAGAGGTGACTCTCTTTTCCCCAAATAGGCTAATTAGAGTCACTACAGGTGGTTTGAGTGGTGAATACACTTAAAAAAAAATTAGTTTGCCGGCACTATTGAATTTGCTATAAGTGGAGTCAGCGTCTGAAATAGTTCTGTATTTCAAATAATGACATTTTATTTAGTACTCTAGAGTGCGTTAAATGGCTCCCTTGAGCATTAAAGGCATCACTCCATTTTCCAGGACCTGCGCGAAGTCTGGCTCAATTATCCTCTCCACCCACTCCAAGTAAGTATGACCTCCCTGTCTGCAGTGAGCTTTATAACCCCAGCTATTCATGTTATTTTCCTTTGCCTTTTTTTCCTTTCCCACTTTTATCTTTTGATTCTCTTCAGTGACATTATGCCTTTAAGCTGAGGTGTCAGACCTGGAAAACTCTGGAACAAATGGTAGAATGAACCCATGCATTGGGTTTATGTGGTCTGGAATGGGGGAGGGGGAGTATTGGGAGTCATCCTTCCTCAACAAGGTGAGAAGAGCTACTCTGTAGGTATGGATGCCCTACCACCACCAAAAGGTGATACTCAAAGTGTTAAATGTTGACTCCAGTATATCCACACAGTTGCTATTGTAGGGAAAGTGTTAATAGTATGAAATCAAGTCTGAGCATACTAAAATAGTGGGACAAATACTAAATTAACACTGTTAAATTATAGTCTCATCTGGATCTTAGAAATTGAAAGCCTCAATTCAGAGTGTATAAAACTTACTGTAAATTAAAAAATGAGTACAGTGTGATAGCTTTTCACTCCAGATTTTGGAATTTAAAAGCTCTACATATGGTGGTGACACCTATGTTTCCAGATGGCTTAAGAATTCTTACTATTCTTTGCTTTTATTTGTGTTTTACTTTGGGATATATGCATATATGTAAACATGCACATATATCCTCATCTGTGCATATTTTTATATATGTATATAAAATAAATGTAAGAATAATCACTAGTGGTTGAACTCTCATGAGAGGCTTTACAGTAAGAAATGACATTAATTCAGAGTACTTTAAAAATATTTTATTAATACGTAAGTGCCCAAAGTTGTTGAAAATGTTCATTTTAATCACGCTTTTCATATTTGCTCTCTGCCAGTTGTTAAAGCCTCATTGTTGGAGCACCACCTGTCTAGTGGTATAATTATCTCCAAAGTACATTGAACTCTGTTTTAATGATGCTCATTGCCAAAAATAGGTTGGTCCCTAGAAAACACAGTAGTCAAATTACTTTAATGCAGTAGTTTTTAAAGGGCCACATGTACATCACCTGGGAACGTGTCAGGAAAGTGGATTCCCAGTCTTGACTCCAGACATAGGAAATCAGTAACCTTTGGGGCAGGGCCCAGCTGACTGCGTTTAACATGGATGCTAGAGTTTGAGAACCGTTGTTTTACTAGATATTTATATTCTGTATTAGCTGTTCTTCAGCTTGCATCTCCTTGGAGAGTTAGTATAATACTTGGGATTTTGACCTATCTATGTACAGTACTTGGCCTTGAAATTTGGTAGAAGATTGGAAAATATTATTTGAACCTTCTTTAAATATTAGATTTGTTTGCCATTTGAAGAGATGAGAAAGGAGCTTCCATGCTTTATTGGCATCTCAGAAATTTCTGCTCATGGGAGAAGGAATTTTACAAAACATTGTCCTAGAATTGATCATTACACTTACAACCAAAAACGAATAAATGATTTTTATTTATTTCTATTTTCGTGTAGCTACAGGAGCCAAATACTGACCGACAACTTATTGAAACTTCTCCGGTTCTACAAAAACTTACTGAGTTTGAAGAAGCAATTGGAGTAATTTTTACTCATGTTCGACTTCTGGCCAGGGCATTCACATTGAGAACTGTGGGATTTAACCATCTGACCCTGTGAGTTAAAAGTACTCTTACAGTCCCAATGTGACCATTTAGATGAGGCAGTCCCAGACCTTTGGACCATGCCCTTCGAAGGAATAGGGATTTCAAATGTATTTCCAGGAAAGTCACATTGTGAGATGGGTGAGCAGACAGACCCCAGTGTGGACCCGGGGTTATGCTCCAATTCAGTGTTTTTGGTTCCATTGTCATGCATCTTGTTTCTCTGTGAAGTTTTAAGAAAAGTGTGAAGGAAGTAAAAACTTTTCCCCAGCTGGGACAGATATTAAATATTTTCAGTTTTGTGGGCCATGTGACCTGAGTGCAGTGATCTGACTTTGCCGTAGTAGCATCAAAGCAGCCACTGATGAAATGGAAATGAAGGAACATGGCTGGGTTCCAGTAAAACTTTATTCTTAGAAACAGACTGTGAGCTGGATTTGGCTCTCTAACCCCTGCTCTAGATGAATGATTTGAAGGTGAGCTAGTGAAACAATTAAGAAAATTAGCAAAATTTTCTTTGGGGTTGTTTTTACTTCACTTTTTTTACTCCCCTTTTCCAAATCAGATATTCCCAAATCTCTTTAAATTGTAAAGATGAAAGATGTTTAACATAGTTTTTTTTGTTTTTAAGTTTGGATTCCACCTTTGAATAATACAGTATATTATTTCTTTTTTTTTTTTTTTCTGACAGGTCTCACTCTGTTGCCAAGGCTGGAATGCAGTGGTACGATTACAGCTCACTGCAGCCTCCTGGGCTCAAGCACTCCTCCTGCCTCAGCCTCCTGAGTAGCTGGGGACTATAGGAGCATGCTACAATGCCTGGCTAATTTATTTATACATATAAAATATATGTATATATTTTTGGTAGAGATGGGGTTTCTTCATGTTGCTCAGGCTGGTCTCAAACCCCTGGGCTCAAGTGATCCACCTGCCTCAGCCTTGCAAAGCACTGGGATTAGAGGTATGAGCCATTGCACCTGGCCAGAGTATATATTTCAATAAATTTAGTAAAGAAAATTCTTGGACCTGTTTGCTTTCTTTCAAGATTGTTGTTTGTATTATGCTTGATTTTTCAATTTACACTCTTCAGCTTCTGACCAGGCAGCATTTACCAATCTTTATTTTGGCAGTCGTTTAATCCTTAGATAATATTCACTTTACTCTTCTTTAAAACTCAACCTATATTAACTCAGATCTCTTCTCAATCGAGGGGCCTTAGGGAGTTCTATTTGGTTTTGTACTTTAAAACAAAATTGTCTTTTTAAGTCATGCCTTTAAAAAAATTCTGGGTGTTTTTTTTTAAATCCATAAATGCTTATTGATTTCTTCACATTGATATTTCTTTCTCCAGAGGCCACAATCAGAGAATGGAATTTCTAGGTGACTCCATAATGCAACTGGTAGCCACAGAGTACTTATTCATTCATTTCCCAGATCATCACGAAGGACACTTAACTGTGAGTTTGTTAAATCACTTCGTCCAATAAGATTGCTGTAAAACAGAGTGAAGATTAGAGGGGTCAAATATATCTATATAATTGATTTCTTACTCTTAGTGACTTTAGTTTATCACATGGATTTGTTCATTTCATTGTGCATATTGTATACAAAGCACATATGCATGCAGTGACATCTCATTTTATACTCCCACCTGTTCTGTGCAAAACATTGAGTTAGGCCTTATGGAAGGAGCAAAGATGAGTTGACACCAAGTCTATTTACAAGGAGCTTAAAAGTATTAAAAGAGAATAAAACTTAAATAAATAACTACAAAATAAACAGTATACTATATATATATCGTGTGTGTATACACGTAGATACACACCGTAGAAAGTGTAAGTTAGTATAACTAAATGCAAAGTAGAACATGTTAAATATTATGAAGAAGCCTAGGTAAATTGCTGCACTTGTGCAGTTTAGGAAAATATGAGGTTTCTTCTATCTGTAGAGTTCAAAGACGGTTTCATGGGTATAACGATGTTTGAGCCTTTAAAGATGGTTAGGGTTTGGCCATTGGGATTTAGTGGTAAGAAATGTCTGTGTAAGGGCAGTACACACACTGGGACTGCAGAGCAAAAAGGCATGGCATAAAAAAATGAGAAGACTGAGAGGCCTAGGGACTTAGTTTGGTTAGACCATTGCAGAGTTGAAAGGGAGTTATAGAGACAGGTTTGATTTATAAACAGAGTGAAATGGTCCCCCTGTCTCTTATTTTGGTTTCATTTTATAAAACTTTCATGAGCTTTTTTATTTGCTGCGAACTGTTTTTACTCTGTGAAACCAATCAGTGATGTCCTGGAATGGTGAAACAAAACATCCAGAAGGTGATCATGATGATCTCTCAAGGCACAAGGAGTAACCTTTGAGAAGTCCCTTGAGGATTGGACATTGAGAAAGCAAATACTTTATTGGGCAAAAAAAATATCAGTACACTACAAGATACTTGGTGCAGTCTGTCTTTATGATGTTGAAACAAATAACAGGTCTTTCAAACTTTGCATCTCTACGGTTTTTATGTTTGTTCTGCTTTGAATAGAATTGGATTTTTATCTTTGTAACTGTGAACTCTGGAAATAGTTTATGTGAGACATAAATATTGGAACTAGAGAGAATATGGTGACTTGGCTGTTGAGATGTCATTTTTCAGTGGAATTTCTAAGCCTAGCATTCATTCGTTCAGTGAGTATCTTTGGAGTTCCATCGTAAGTGCTGAGGAATCAGCAGTATTCTTATTTTAAATTAATAGTTTGATTACCATTTAAAGTTAACTGTTTTTAGGTGGACAAGACCGTGTTTTTTTTCATGATTTAATATTAAATTCATGAGAAAATATAAACATTTTTGGGAAAAGAACTATTGTCTAGTATCTCACTGTTCATTAGATAATAAATTGCATGTTCAGTATCCTCTGACGCTTCATACGTGTTAGAGTATCTGGTTGGCCTGAGAAATGGCCAAACCAACTAAATGGTTTGAGGTAGTAATTCATCTTAGGGCCCGCAGAGGCCACTTTTGAAAATGTTTGCTTTAAATACTCACATTAAATACTCACATACCATTCCCCTGGTATTCCTACAAAATTAATTGTGAACTCTAGGCTCTTACAGAGATGGGATGTTCCAAGTTGATTGTTTCCTACGTGCTCACATTCCTCTCCCACCCCACTCCCCACCCCTAGCATGGAACAGTAAGGAAACCAACACTCAGAAAGGCATGAGTCCTGCCGTGATCTCGAGAAAGGTAAAACTAGGACTAGAGAGAGACTCTACTTCTGCGTTCTTTCCAAAATCACTTCAATGCCAGAAGTACAGTTTTATCCAAAATGTATTTAAGAGCCTTCCTGTCTTAATATTAGAAAGTTTTTGACTAGCTTATTAGAATGGTGTTGACAAATGAGAAAACTATGTGAAGGCTTTTTGAATTACATTCACAGAACGGTTTGGTAGAAATCAGCAGGACCAGCAGATCTGCTGGCAAGACAAAGATGAATCATCATAAGCTAAATGCAGATTCTAACAGATACCAACTCCCATCAGCCTTAGCATGGCTGCTCCCTCCTCCATCTTGAAACACAAACTTTGTTGGCTTCTGTCATGGGGCACTTCCCTCTTACCTCTGTTTTTTTTCTTTTGAGACGGAGTCTCACTCCGTCACCAGGCTTTAGTGCAGTGGCACAGTCTCGGTTCACTGCAACCTCCACCTCCCGGGTTCAGGTGATTCTCCTGCCTCAGCCTCCTGAGTAGCTGGGACTACAGGCATGCACCACCACACCCAGCTAATTTTTGTATTTTTAGTAGAGACGGGGTTTCACCATGTTGGCCAGGATGGTCTCGATCTATTATTCTCATGATCCGCCCACCTCTGCTTCCCAAAGTGCTGGGATTACAGGCGTGAGCCACCATGCCCAGCCCTCCTCTTACCTCTTCAGCTACTCTTCCTCGGCCTGCTTTGCTGACACATCTTATTCTCACAGCTAATAAACAGTCCATATCTAAAACGCTCACTCTTAGGCCATGTTCTCTTATTTTAATAGAGTCTCTCTTGCCAGGCTTCTCCATGTGTGCCATCAGTTTCATCTTACTGGCAGATGACTTCTCAACTGGTCTCTTCAGTTCTATCTCCTTTCTGAGTTCCAGCCCCAGCTGCCTTTGCAACGTCTCCACATATGTAAGACTGAATTTATAATCTCCTGCCTGGGTCCTTGTCCACTATTCCCCAAGTAATTGAACTGTGGCACCACCCATCCAGTGTTGCATGTCAGAAACCTAAGATGCCTCTCTCTAGCTCCCTTTTCTATATCCTAGTTCGTTCACAAGCCCTGACAGTGTTACTCCTCGAGTATTTGTTTAATTTATCCTCTTCCTCATGACCTTTTTTCTATCACCCACATCCTCCCTACCAGCCTTACTCACCTGGACCACTGCAGTTTAATTTCTGCATAACTATCAAAACATCACAAGGGCCAGGTACGATGGCTCATGCCTGTAATCCCAGCACTTTGGGAGGCCAGCTGGGAGGATTGCTTGAGCCCAGGAGTTCAAGACCAGCCTGTGCAACATAGTGAGATTCCATCTCTACAAAAAAATTAAAAACTGGGCCAGGCGTCATGGTTCATGCCTGTAATCCCAGCACTTTGGGAGGCTGAGGCGGGTGGATCACTGAGACATTGAGACCATCCTGGCCAACATGGTGAAACCCCCATCTCTACTAAAAATACAAAAATTAGCTGGGTATGGTGGCATGCACCTGAGTCCTAGCTACTTGGGAGGCTGAGGCAGGAGAATCACTTGAACCTGGGAGGCAGAGGTTGCGGTGAGCCGAGATCGTGCCACTGCACTCCAGCCTGGGCGACAGAGTGAGACTCTGTCTCAAAATACATACATAAATACATACAAACAAATACAAAAAAATAAAGAACTAGCCTGGCAGAGTGGTGTGCATTTGTAGCCCCAGTTACTCAGGAGGCTGAAGTAGGATGATTGCTTGAGCCCAGGAGCTGTGATTACACCACTGCACTCCAGCCTGGGCAACAGATCAAGACTCTCCTCTCTGTCTGTCTGTCTGTCTGTCTGTCTGTCTGTCTGTCTGTCTGTCTGTCTCTCTCTCTCTCTCTCTCTCTCTCTCTCTCACACACACACACACACACACACACACACACACAGAGTTACAGAGTGATTGATAGAGACACACACACACAGTTACAGAGTGATTGATAGACACACACACACACACACACACACACACACAGTTACAGAGTGATTGATAGAGACCCAGTTGAAAGAAGTGACATTTATTAAATTGCAAAGGATAGGAATCTGAAGGTTGTGTTCGTGAAAACATAAGGGAACACAGCATCTTCCCGTGAGAGGAGTGGGCTCCTGGAGTCCCCACATTTCTCCTGGATGTTTCCTAATATTTGAAAAGCTTGCCTTTGCTGTTCTTATGGGCATTTTTGAACTCTATTTGAGAGGTGGACAGTTTCTCAGGCAGAAATCCTTCAAGAGCCCCAGGTCTCAGGCCTTTGTGAAGTCATTTTTGCAGCTCCCTCCCCTGGTCTCCCTATGTCAACTCATGCCTCTGTCCAGTCCATTTTACATGCTGCGGTCAAAGGAGTCTTTTCACAACAAATCTACACTGGACTGTCATCTACAGTGACTACACTGTGACGACACCAGCCGTTCATCTTCAGTCCCCTGTGGTTGTTTCTCTTCCTCTCCCCACCTCTTATTATTGGAGTGGCCCAGTTCTCAATCGTCAGACCTCTTCTCTGTCAACTTCTGCTCCATAAGTGATCTCATTCTGTCTGTCTCATGGCTCTGAATATATTTTTACAGTACTTCCTAATTTGTGTCTTTGACCTTTTCCCTTTCCTTTCTCTTGTAAATTTGTTTAAGTTCTTTGTAAATTCTGACCACTTCTCACCAGCTCTGCTGTTATCACCCAGTCTGAGCCACTGTCCTTCAGATTATTAGCCATAACCTCCCGACTGGTCATCTGCCGTGCCCAGTCTATTTTCAAGCACATCTAGAGGGATCTTTTTTTTTAAAGAGAAGCCAGATTACATTCCTCTTCTGCAAAAACCTCCCAAATCTTCCATGTCAAAGGTAAAAGACAATGATGTTACAGTCACCTTTATGACCTAACTCCCTGTCTCTGTCTTGTAGACCCTTAACACTGGCCTCCAAGCAGTTCCTCCAGGACACGAAGCAAGCCCTGGCCTCAGGGCCTTTGCATGTGCTATTTCATCTGGCTCAGGATTGTTCTCCTGGTAATCCATATGGCCAAATCGCTCACCTCCTTCAAGTCTCTGTTCAGATGTCATCTTATCCATAAGGCCTTCCTTAGCCTACCCTGAATAAATAGGCAGTGGTCTCCCTTTGTCCCTAGCACACCTCCTCAGCCTGGAACCTCTTATCTTTTCCTCCTCCTTAGCATATTGTATGTAATGTACTTGTTTACTATGTGTCTTCTCCCACCAGAGTGTAAACTCAGTGAATTCCAGGGCTTTTGTTTGTTTTCTCCATTCCTGATTCCTGGGTCCCTGGGAAGTACCTGGCATATCAGGGCTCAGCAGATATGCTTTGAATGAATGATATACTGGCTTAACTCTCTTCAGTTGCTCTTAAGATAATTTTTAAAGAACAGGCAAAGCCCTGGGTGGTCTGGCCTCACCCACCTGCCCAGCCTCATACCACAGGCTCTTCCCCACTCTGCATTTCTGCACTGGGCCGCTGCTTTGTGCTTCTCCAGGTCTCCTCCTGCTGGCAGGCCTTTGTTTGTGTATGCTCTTCCTCCCCTGGAAGCTGTTCTGTTCTAGCTCGTCCTCTCATTTGCCTGTTACCTTCTACTCTTCCTTTAGATGTCCTTTCTGGGGTGACTTCTGGATGCAGGGGAAACTCCCTGACCACCCTTCCCCACACCCCCACCCCCCGTCAAAATTCTGTGTTGTCTTCCTTCCTGGCATTTACTCTAGTTTGCCTACCCCACTAGACTAGAAGTTCTTTGAGAGCATGTTTTTGTTCATTGCTCTGCGCTCAGCAGTGCCTGGCATATATGGGTAGGCCCTCAGTACGTATTTGCTGAACAAATGAAAGAGTGACAGTTTTGCAGTCAGCTAAGTCAAGGGGGAAGAGGTAGTGGCACTGGAGGGAAGTGGACTGTTGCTTTATGTCTAAGGGAAGAAGCTGAAAACTGGCTTATGAATGTCTAAGGATTAAAATTCATTTAAAATGTGGAGAAGATTACTTAAGGCAGTTGCATTGGTGGGGGGATGGCAAATGATTCATTATTGTGATTAAAGAGCACACAGCTACAGTAATTCACATTGGGAGGCATTAATTAGCTTTGAGCCATTCCCTTGCACACTTACCGGGAAAAGGACAATTGAGCAAAAGTGATACGGTTTTCCAGTTTTGAATGCTGATGGGGAAAAACATTCTGTTCTGTAAGTTGGCTATTCAAAAAGGCCCCCTCGGGAAGGAATGTCAGACTTATCCAATTGTTCAGGGATAACCGAGTTTGCCTTGGGCTATAGAGGGAAGAAGTTTTGTTTCATAGGCTGAGGTTTTTGGTTTTTAGGATGGGTCTATGCAGTAAGGTCAAGGTAAATTGTGAGAACGCCTCAAAGCATTCACACAGGCCAGGATGTCTGTCATGTGACGCTTGCAAATCTTAAGCCATCGGAGTTTTCTCCTCTGTATCATTCCTCTTTCTTGGCCTTTTCAGTGTGCTAAAAATAGTTGCTCATCTCCATGCCTACTGTGTGCAAGGCACTGAACCCAACGGTGGATGCACTATAGTGGCGATGAACCTACAGTTTTTGTTTGTTTTCAATGATTTTGGATAATGGGAAAGAGAGCAAGGATTACAGATAAAAAGCTGGAGAACCAGTGATCTAATCCTGCCCTGCTGCTTCCACACAACACTGAGCATAAATCATTCAGACAAGCAGGTATTTTATCTAAAAGATCTTGTTGAGAAGATAGACTCCACAGCCTCCTGTTTGAGGATTTCTGTCACTGACATAATTTGGCTCTTTGTATCCGACCTGTATTTGCCTGCTAGCATTTATGTACCTTTTCTTTAGTTATCATGGGAAATGGAGACCATCTGACCACCACTCTTGGCATAATAGACCTGTGTGGCATATCACTGTCACTTTCAATAGTATATTCTGCTTTCACCCCCTGTTCTTATATGAAAGCCCTCGGAATCATGAATTACAGTCTGCTCATTTGACACTAGGTGGCGCTCTTCGGTAGCTCACCCCCAACTGTGTTTTTCCTCTTTCGATTCAAGAGTGAAATAGGGAACTTGAAGGAAGATTGTCAATATGTGTGTTTTATTTAAACAAATACATCTTTTTCTTATGAAAGTTTAAAGTAATTATGAAAGACTGCTATGCTGGGATAATAGAAAACATCCTGGATTCTCAAAACCAGAATTTCAGAAGTGGGATATTTACATTGGTCTGTGACATTGCACCGGGAATTCAGCAGCCCTTTTCTCAGGTTTACAGAGAGCTTTAACTATAGCCTTCTAAGTTTTTTCTGGTGATTTCAAATTAAACTTTGTCTTTTTGGAAGTTTTTTTTTTTTTTCCAAAGTTGTAAAGGACAGATTAGCACCTGGTAAAATGGAGAATTTATTTATTTATTTTTGAGATGGAGTCTCACTCTGTTGCCCAGGCTGAAGTGCAGTGGTGCGATCTCAGCTCACTGCAACCTCTGCCTCCCGAGTTCAAGCGATTCTTTTGCCTCAACCTCCTGAGTAGCTGGGACTACAGGTGCACACCACCATGCCTGACTAATTTTTTTGTATTTTAGTGGAGACAGGGTTTCACTATGTTGGCTAGCCTGGTCTTGAACTCCAGACCTTGTGATCCGTCTGTCTCAGCCTCCCAAAGTGCTGGGATTACATGTGTGAGCTACTGTGCCTGACTCAAAATGATGGAGAATTTTGAGGACAGTGAGTGGATGGGACAGGTATCCAAAACATTTTGCATTGAAAACAAATTCAGAGGAATTCTTAGAATTTTCTAGAACTTTTCCCCCCGTAACTGAAGAGCAAACATATCTTGTCTAATTATGATGATGCTGTTATTGATAACACCGAAGTTTACATTTCTGTTGTGTTTATATATGGCAGTCACTGTAGTTAGATTATATGTCATTCACTCTAATTCTCAAAACAACCCTGGGAGCTAGACACTACATTCTCCATTTCAGATGAGGAAACTGAGGCTCAGAGAGATTTTAATAACTTAGACAGGGTCACTTAGCTAGGAAGTGCTAGAGCCCCAGTTTGAACCCAGGTAACTTGGTGTGAAGTCTTTTGCTTTTTGCTATCTCTAACACAAGGCATTGTTTGCAGAATAGTCTGATAACTGCCTTCCGCCCAATTGAGTGCTTCATGTTTGTTTTCTAGATTTCCACTAAAATATACATAGATATTTCCTCTTTGTAAAATAATAATTTATAACATCACCATCTGCAGACTTTTCAACTTCTTGTCCCCATTTAAATCCTTATGCCAAAACAATCTTTCTAAAAAAAAATTACCTTGCAACTGCCCCCATCTGATACCTTTTGGGATTCCTTTTCCCTACAGGGAAGCACAGGCTTCTTTACATTGCCTGCCAGCCCCACTGCATCAGCTCTCCTCACTTGGCTCTGATTTCTCCTCCAGGTCCACCCAGTGGTCACCTTGCTGGGTAATGGCCCCTTCCATTTGCCATAGCTGTTCTCTCTTCCTTGGAAATCCTTTCCCACCCTTCTCTCACTGGCTGACTCAGTCTTTTCCAGTTCTGATTCTATGTTCATCAGAATCCACCCACATGAATCTTTTCAAAAGTTACATCTCCAGAAATGTTGATTCCTTGGTTCTTGAAAGAAGCCTGGGCACCAGCTTCTCAGAAGCACTTTGTGATTCTGGTGTTACAGCCATGTGGATGAGGCCCTGAGATGCTTTACTCAAGTGTCAACCCTCCTCTAGGAGGCCTCCCTGGAAGACTGAGGTCTAGGGGAGCACCTGCGTGTACCTGCGGTCTTTGTATTGGCACTGCAGCCACCACAGTGCATTGCAACAGCCAGTCTGGACACAGCTTCTGAGGGTGTCAGTTCCCGAGGACAGCAGCAGGACGTTGCTCCTCTGAGGATCTTCGGCTGTCAGCACCGAGCCTGGCATGTAATTGGCCTCCACCTCCGGTGCACTGAACTGCTGTAACCTTAGGTTTTCTTTCTTGCTGATCCCCCGGGTCGTGTTCTTTGGCAAATAACATGATTCATTATGAAGTAGAGTTCAGCAAAGAACAAGGATGAAAGTTGTCATTTAGAGAACTGCCATTCAGACTTTCTTGTCTAGGTAAAGAGCAAGGTCTTGTCTCTTTTCAATTCACTTTCTAAATTTAAACTGACGACGGGAATATGGATGATGTATAGCTTCCTTCTCCCCCACTGACTTTTGGTTCAGGCTCTGGGTTTTTGGCAAGAACTTAACAGATCTCACTTATTACTGGCCACCCTTCTGCTTTCCGACCTGTCAGACCTTGTCTGAAATAAAACTGGAAGCATTTCGATTCCATCCTCACTGCTTTCCTCCTTCCCCGTCAGACAGCATTACTGTACAGCACTGAGTGAGGGGCCCTGACACTGGAAGGTGGCAGCTGGGACCTGGCAGCCAGGGATGTGTCATAATTTGTGTGTGCTCATGTTGTTTCTGAGGCATGAACGTTCCATATACACAACTTAAAGAGTTTTCTTCCCATTCCAAGAGGACCCAACTTGTTGAGCACAGCCTTGTTTCCATAGTAGCTATCCTCTTCCCTCATAGCCTCTCCTTTAGGAAAGCTCCTCATCCCCATTTGAAATCAAAACCTAAACAGATACATAACTTTCAGCTCAATTATTCCATAATTACAAGATATTAGGCTAGTGGGCTTCCTTATTGGTTGTGTCTTCTATTAATGTTATATGCTAGCCTTTTAATTTTGAGCTCCTCTGTGGATGCTAATCTTAGTGAAACTCCATATTGAAGAAAAGATGGGGTTAAGGGGGAGATAGGAGGAGGAAGGGAAGCAGAGACAGGCAAAGAATAATAGTCTGAAATTCAACAGCCAGCATGGCTTATGAAGATCAAGTTATATTTCTGCTTCATGAATCATTGTCAGACAAATTAAGAACATATTGTTTCTTATTTATCTATTGTCAAGGATTCACTATCGGACACTGGAAATAAATCTTGATTTTCATAAGCTCTGTTGACACCATGGAGCCACAGAGCATAAAACTTGCATCTAATAAAGAAAGTGTGACATGGAACAGCAGGGAGTAGAATACCAGCACAACTCACAGCTGCTTCCAGCAACTCGGCCCTGTTTTCAGGAATGTTTCTTAGCAGGAAGTTTTTTAATAGACCAAGAATTGATTATACGTGTTCTAAAAAAAACTTGTAGTTGTAGATGCATTATTCTCCCAAATCTTAGAGAATCAGGGATGATTATGTTCCATTTTTGTGTGGTGAGTTCCCCTCTTTGTATCTACCCACTTGCTCCCAGCTGTCCTCCCCTCCACTTCCCTAGTGAGTGGTTAATGAGTGTTAAATGCCTAAACCATACTTGTTTTATGGACACTTCTATAATGGATTTGTTGCATAATTTTCATGCAGCGTATAATTTTACTAGCTGGATAATTCTTGGAGGACTCTTAGCTGTCTGTCGAAATTCCTAGTAGAAATTTTTGTTTTGAATTCCTAAAGTTGAAATATGAAAATTATACTTTAATTTGATTAAAGACAAAAGATACCAGTATGGGCCGGGTGTGGTGGCTCATGCCTGTAATCCCAACACTTTTGAAGGTCAAGGTGGGTAGATCACTTAAGCTCAGGAGTTTGAGACCAGCCTAGGCAATATGGTGAAACCCTGTCTCTACAAAAAAAAAAAAAAAAAAAAAAAAAACCACACACACAAAAATTAGCTGGGTGTGATGGTGGCTGCCTGTAGTTACAGCTACTCAGTAGGTTAAGGTGGGAGGAAAGCCTGAGTTCAGGAGGTGGAGGTTGCAGTTAGCCAAGATGGTACGCCACTGCACTCCAGCCTAGGTGACAGAGCAAGAGCCTGTTTCAAAAAAAAGAAAAATAAAGGATATCACTATGAAAACCTGAGACTCAAGCTAGATGCCATAAATCTTTAAAATTATAATAAAAGTAAAACTCTAAATAATTTAATTCCTTTCATAACACTTACTTGAACATCACTTCCTTAAGTGCTATAACATCAAAATTAGCATCAGTGCCATGAAACTTGAAGCTTACTTTAGACTTTAAAAAATAATCCTTTAAAACTAATATACAGTGACAGAAAGCAGGCCAGGTTTTCCTGGTGAAGGGTGGGGAAGGATGCACTGCATGGGGATGCTGGGAATTTGTTTGGAGTGATAAAAATGGTACATGGTTTTCAAAACTCATCTAACCGTACACTGAAAATGGGTGCATTTTATTGAATGTAAATTATACTTCCATAAAATTGATTTTAAAACTCTTAATGCTTCCTCATTTGGTAGCATTACACTTATTAGAATCTTAAATCATATTCTACATCCCTCCCACCCCCACCACAGCCCTGTCTAATGCCCCTAAAGAAGTAAATGAGCTATTTAAATGGCAGTAAGGTAAAATCCAGGATAGCAGAGTGGAGTACATTATTAAGGAGAAGGTAGATGGGTATGGAGCATGTCACTGTCATCTGGATGATGGTTGAGGACGCAGACCTCACTTATTTTGGTGCCCCTGTCAGTGAGATGCTCTCAGGTTGGTTGGGTCCAACCCAGGAGTAGGAGAGGTCAAAAGTGACATGTGTTCTCAATGTACCCCATTCCTTTTGGGCAGTTGTTGCGAAGCTCCTTGGTGAATAATAGAACTCAGGCCAAGGTAGCAGAGGAGCTGGGCATGCAGGAGTACGCCATAACCAACGACAAGACCAAGCGGCCCGTGGCCCTTCGCACCAAGACCTTGGCGGACCTTTTGGAATGTGAGTGCCACTCACTCTTCTCTCAACCCGCAGGTTCAAAGTTTAAGTCCAAGTAACATATTTATCCTCCTCCTCATTACGTTCTGGCTAAAGAAACCTTTTTTGCGATTTTAATTTTATGCTTTTTACCAAAGCCTTTCTGAAGGAAAATAATTTGAAACTAAGGCATGTGAATAATGAATTTTATGTTTAATCTATGCTCAGTTGTACCCCCCAACATGTAGCCCTCCACCCTAACACTCAGCTCCCATGTCCCTTTGTGTGAAACAGTAATAGAATATGAAGATCAGTTGTTGTGAATCAGAGCCTTTTTGCCACCCAGCAGCCTTCACATAGGGGCACAGAAGAAAGAAGGGTAATTTATTCACTAAATACTAAAACGATTATCCATTGTTTTGAATGAGCGCAAAGCTCCATGGACAAATGTCATCTTTTGCAGTTTCCGACATGGTTTGGTAGCATTGTAAATAATCCTATTATAGTTAACGAAAGGATTATATACATAGTTGTATTGTTTGTATTACTTCAAAATAAGTGGGCCATTCACTGAGCCTTAGAACTTTTTTTTTTTGAATGTTATGGTATTTTTGACAATTGGAATTACATTCAAGTATCAAAGTCTACCATGCAAAACCAGCTTATTTACAAAGTGCAAAGGCATTCCGACTAAGGAACTTAGAAGAACTTCTTTTGCAATGAAAGAAAAGTAATTTAAAGATGAAAATCACATAAAAATTAAATTGAGAGATCATTCTCACTGAATTTCTTTTAGCTCAGTGAAAGCTATTTTTATTCTTTCTTTTGAAAATGCACCGTTTGTTTGCTTTGTTGAGATCCCTTTAAATGAGATCATCCTGGGGGTCACCAGTTATGAACGCAAAATTTGATATATTGTTGTCATTAAGATCAGTATTAAGTTTTTCTTTTTTCATAAATTCAGATTGAATTTATAAATTGTCCCATTTCTGTTCATAAAATTTAACATAGAATCCTTATAAAACAGGGGATCTTAGGATGGGTGTTGAAAAAGGGAGACCCAAGGATGTGTGTATTCTGACATCATATCTAATCTTCAGGTAGTATTTTGACTGATTTGATGTTAACAGGGTTGGGTGCCCAGATACCAGTTCTTTCCCCGATATGCAGAAGCATTCTGTGTACCTTTTAAACTAACTCTTCATTTAGTCCTTAGCTCAATGCAGTTTGGTCTTTGTACTCTATGATTTGCATCTTACACATCTCTTGCTGCTTCTGATATTAATGATAAAAAGTAGACTAAGATGAAATTGTTATGCTAAAAAATAAGGAGGGCCTGGAAGTTGAAACTGTTACTCAAATTTTGCTTAAAAGTCTAGGTCTCTTAGTCTTTCTGATAAATGGCAATGATATGGTTTATTTTAAAGAATTCTTTTTCCCCCAGCATTTATTGCAGCGCTGTACATTGATAAGGATTTGGAATATGTTCATACTTTCATGAATGTCTGCTTCTTTCCACGATTAAAAGTAAGCTTATGTAAAGTTTGAATTAGTGATCTGCATTATGTTTGGTGATTCCAGAACCCGTTACTAAATAGTTTTTGGGACTTCCACAGGAGTTCATTTTGAATCAGGATTGGAATGACCCCAAATCCCAGCTTCAGCAGTGTTGCTTGACACTTAGGACGGAAGGAAAAGAGCCAGACATTCCTCTGTACAAGTAAGTACTTGGTGCCGGCAGGCCATTGGATCCAGTGTGCTTCGAGTTGACTTTCCATTGCCTTGAAAACGAGTCATTGTGGAGTGATCATGACCAGAACCCAGGATTGAGACTTCTTTACTGTCAGCGTGACTCTGGCCCCACAGGGAAACTCGTTGGCTCTCAGTCTTAGTGCAATAAGTGGCTCCCACTCCTTATCTCTATGCTCTCTCCCATTCCTAAAATTCTCTGTGAACTACTGCCTGGTAGGGAGACAAACTAAGCTTATGAGATCAAAAAGAAAATTTGGATTCAGTGATTTTTATATACATTGTTATATTTGTGTTCTTGTAACCTCTGCTGGGCTGTGCCTCTACATGAGAAGATTATGTATGATTATTTGTAGCAATATTTGGGTGCCTCTCTGTACTTTCCCTTGAACCCCTATTGGGTTCAACTTGGAACTTTGCTTCTCAGAATGTGTATCAAAGCCATCATGTACTGCAGATATCTTTATCCTTTGAGTGGTAGCCAAAACTCATTAAAAAGGAATGTAGGCGAGTAGCGGGTCACTGCACTGCTTCACACCCGTTTTGATGAAAACAGGAGGTTCAGCTCTAAAGTAGAGTAATTATCTCGAGACACACACAGGTTGGTTAAGAAGATGCTTTCAAAGTGGAATTACAAAATGAAAGGATTATTGAAATAGGTGGGTTGCATATCAAGGTATTGTCTGGGTAAATGATTTTAAGGATGTTTAAAGATTGTGTCAAAGCCGTTTCACTCCATGTGGATGCATCCATGTGTGCAAGCACACACGTGTGTGTGTGTTCTGTAGCGAGTAAAAGCTCCCCTTTGGACTTTCTCAAATTTCAAAATACACAAGGAAAAACGTTAGACTGGTAGTTAGGAATTTTCCATCCTTTCACATGTTTTTATTTAACAGTCACAACACTTTATAGGCCTTTTTGCTAAGGAAAAACTAAGGCCAGGAGAAGAGGGTGAGTCACCCCACAGCAAGCTACTATAAATTATGCCAGAAGCTGTCACTGTTAAACACTATTTCCTTTATTTATTGGGGGAAAAAGTCCCAAATGTTTAGAAATAGCACTTTAATATGTGCCTAATAAGCATAATGAATATCCAAACTGTATTCTCTGAAAGGCTCATAGCATTTCCTCATCAGAGTGATAATTAAGGTTCAATAAATAAAATGAGGACACCAAACTTTCCATAGCACATGCCTGATTACTGTAATAAGTACTACCTTAAAGAAGCCACTGGTGCACATTCATCTCGAGTGTATGAACACAGAGGAAATTGCTATGCTCCCTTCTCATAAATCCCCCAAATGAAAGTCCAAGATGAGTTTGTTCTTTCTATCAAGATGATGGGGTTGTTTTACATGGTTTTTTTCAAGATTACTGTGTTTATTGCATTATCTTTGTTGTCTACTTTTAATTTCCCTTTTCCATGAAGTTATCAGTTTTACTGCATTTGAAATCTGCACCATGTCATTAAAATCCAGAATACCTGGAGCTTTGTTTTTTTGGCGATTGTGTTATGTACTTGGCATTATAGTATACCTTTGAAATGATCTCAGATATTTCAGAAATTAAATACATTCTCTGATCTTTTAGATAAGATACCAGACATTAGAAAGAATCCATAAACCTGTGAAAGCATTCGATGTGGCTTGAAGTGTATTACCCCAATATTTATTGTTTTGGGCTGTGATTAGCACTGAAAACCAATAGACATGATAAAAGTTTGTGAATATGCACACTTAGAAATTCTTTAAAAATATTTTACACTTCATTGTTAGCCTTTAGATGTTTATATTACTTTGGGAAGAAATATTAAAATACAATGCAGAATTTTAAAAAATTTCTACTTCAGATGTTCTCGATATTTGTTGGGTTAGCAAGTCAAAAACTTACTCTTTTTATACTTTTCTGCCATTTTCACATTTCCTGTTATTTTACTTTCCTCTGCCTGGGGGTAAGTACACAGTTTTCCTCATAGTAGCCATGATAAATAACAATTTACTGTAATTAACATTCTTTCCTTTCCCTTTCAGGACCCTGCAGACAGTGGGCCCATCCCATGCCCGAACCTACACTGTGGCTGTTTATTTCAAGGGAGAAAGAATAGGCTGTGGGAAAGGACCAAGGTAGGAGAAGAAAATACCTGGACTTGCTTTGAATGAACATCCTGTGTGTGTAATTCCCTAACTGGTATTTCCAAACTCAGTCATCTTTTTTAACTCAGAGAATAAAATGTTCAAGAGTAGTAGCAAAGTGAATTCCAAGGATTAATGTCCCCACATTCATTGTCGTAAAGCCAAGCCCCGAATCAGCCCTGGACAGTGGGAATTCCATTGTTCAGGGGGCTTTAGCTACCTTGAGAAAAACCACACTACCTGGTTAGAAGCTCTGCCTAGTTTTAGTTACCCAGAAAAGTGCACTTTGACGCAAGCTGTGCATGTAAAATGTGTCATGTTGCACATGACACAGCCGTTAACACTTTTCTCTTTTTTGGAGATAGAGTCTCACTTTGTCACCCAGTCTGAGGTGTAGTGACGTGATCTCTATTCACTGCAACCTCTGCTTCCGAGGTTGAAGTGATTCTTGTGCCTTGGCCGAGGCACAAGAAGCTGGGGTTACAGGCATGTGCCACCATGCTTGGCTAATTTTTGTATTTTTAGTAGAGACGGGGTTTCGCCATGTTGACCAGGCTGGTCTTGAACTCCTGACCTCAAGTGGTCTGCCCACCTCAGCCTCCCAAAGTGCTAGAATTGTAGGCATGAGACACCACACCCAGCCCTGTTAGACATTTGATTTACTACTACTCACCTGAGCTATGTGAAAATTCTAGCATCTTTAGGTGAAAAGAATTATGTATATTATCACCTTTCTTTGAACCCTCTAGTCTATATCTTAAAGTGAGAAATGATTTGAAACCTGTCTATATATATATTTTTTATTCTTTTCCGCTTTAAACTTTACAGTGAAGGTATTCAAACTTAAGTATGAAATACTTCAGATCTAATATAAATGGAAGGCATTTTATTGCAGTATTGAAGTGTGGAGTGAATAACTTAAGCAGGCTTTGTGCAAATCAGTGGCATTTCTGCATGCTCTTGTGTATATTCCTATCTGTGCAATTCAGTGACAGTGGAAGTAATCAGAGGAGATTTTATGCACCAAACATGAAAATCAGCCTGAAAAATTTGTAGCCATACCTTGCATTTTTGAAGAAAAAGAATCTTGAAATTAAAGTGTATCTTACTTTTATTTAATAGTATTCAGCAAGCGGAAATGGGAGCAGCAATGGACGCACTTGAAAAATGTAAGCCTATTTTTTTTTCTATAATTATCTTCATAATATAATGAGTGTTTTATGGAAAGAAAATGAGGAAGGAGAAAAATGGTAAGTACTGATAAAATGTGATCTTGTTTTCTTCAGAGAATATAGTAGAATGTGAGACATTCTAAAATGGGCTTGTATTTAAAATGAAAGTATTCCTGAGTGCTTTTTGATTTGCATTTTCCTTTTTTGCTTAGAGTCCTACTCTTGGTGCAGGTGACCTGTGTGAAAAACCTACTGTGTTTTCTTTCTTCCTTTCCTTTCTTTCTTTTCCTCCCTCCCTCCTTTCCTTCCTTCTTCCCTTCCTCCCTCCCTCCCTCCTTTCTTCCTTTTTCTTTCTTTTCTTTCCTTTCTTTTTTTGAGACAGAATTACCCTCTGTCGCCCAGGCTGGAGTGCAGTGGTACGATCTTGGCTCACTGCAACCTTCACCTCCTGGGTTCAGGTAATTCTCCTGCCTCAGCCTCCCTAGTAGCTGGGACTGCAGGTGCCTGCTACCATGCCTGGCTAATTTTTTTGTATTTTTTAATAGACGAGGTTTACCATATTGGCCAGGCTGGTCTCGAACTCCTGACCTCAGATGATCCTCCCACCTTGGTCTCCCAATGTGATTACAGGCTTTGTATTTGATTATATTTCCTTTCATACATTCTCTATTCTCCAAAATCTTGTAACAGTATACATGTGAAGGTTTTTTCTTTTTTGTTTTTGGCCATTGTTTTATTGAATGGGCTGTTTTTACATACTTCTCTACATCTTTCTTTTTTGCTCGATAATGTATCATGAACAGCTCTGAACATTATAGAAAACATTTCCAATTCATTCTTAGTGGCTACATAATATTTCCTGCTATAGATGTGCTATATTTTATTCAGCCTTTTTATTATTGGTGGATACTGTTTTTTTTCTTTTAATCATCACCACCAATAAATGTTATATTTTGGTTTTTAGTTCCATGGAATAGGTTCCCAGGAGTGGGATGTGTGGGTTGAAGAAGCTTCAATTACATGATTGACCTTGTAGGAAACTGCATGGTCTTTTGTAAACTGAAGGCTTACGTGCAAGGGATTTTTCTTCTGAGGTCGATTGTGCTGAGCAGCAGAACCTATGGGCACTGCATGACAATGTGATTCTATTATGCTTCAAGTACTCTGCCAAATGATGCGGGAGACAGCAAAGTGCGGGAAGCTAAGTGAAGAGGCCCAGAACCCTCAGGCATGGGAGAGATTCCAGGAAAGGCAAGCAGGCCAAGAGCCAAGTGGCAGTCAGCAGACAGACCTTCCTGTTGGGGGGCAGGGAGGTTAGTGGGAGCAGAAGCTGGTACTGCCAGGGTCAAGCATCCACGGATTCTTCACTGAGAGTTTTAAGTTGGCTATTAGGAGCTTCGTCTATTGTATATATAAATTTGCACTCAAAGTGAAATTATTGTTTTCAATTATAAAACAGTTCTGGAGAGATCACCTGTTCTGAGACAGGCCTGCATATCCATACTAGGAGGAGTGAGTTGTTTTTGTTTAAACTACTGGAAAGCAATTTGGCAGTATGTAGCAGGTCCTTAAAGAAGTTCATACCCTTGGTAGGCCAAGGTGGAAGGATCACTTGAGGCCAAGAGTTAGAGACCAGCCTGGGAAATAGCAAGTCCCTGTCTCTACAAAAAATTAAAACAAAAACAAAAACAAAACATTAGCCAGGCTTGGTGGCATGCACCTGTAGTGTCAGCCACTTGGAAGGCTGTCCCGAGGATCACTTGAGCCCAAGAGTTTGAGGCTGCAGTGAGCTCTGATCATGCCACTGCACTCCAGCCTGGGCAACTGAGTGAGACCCTGTCTCTTCCCTTCCCCCACAAAAAAAGTTTATACCATGAGAATCATGACAACTTGATTTATAATAGCAGGAAAAAAAAATCAAACTATGTGTTTAAGAGTAGGAAATTGTTTGGTAAATTGTAGTATATCCCAGGGTTAGGAAACATTTTCTGTAAAGGGCCAGATAGTAAGCATTTGAGAATTTCCAGACCATAGTCTCTGTCACAATTCTTCAACTCCGCCATCATAGCCCACTGGCCTGGATAGTATGCAAACTAACACATGTGTCTACTTAATGGGAGTGTCTGTCTACCAATAAAACTTTATTTATAAAAACAGATGGATAGCTGTATTTGGCCTGAGGATAGCAGTTTACCAACACTTGCTATATGGGAAAATGCTTATACTAGAATAAGTGTAAAAAAGTATACCCATAAATACATACCTATACTGTATTTTCCCAATGAGTAGATAGGGAAATGATTTTAAATGTTCCAGTGTCTAGGGGTGTGTGTGTGTATACAGGCATATACACACACACATATATATGTATATACACAAATTTACACTGCATATATATGTAGTATAACTTCATAGGAAAAAGGCTATAAGGATATATTTTAAAAGTTTTATCAGTAGTTAAATCTGAGTTGTGTTTTTCAAATGCAAATTTGATTTTATAGTAGAGTTTACTGATGAAATAGAATTCATTTTGTAGAAGCTTGCTTTACAGCTAACTTAGTGGGATTTATTTTTTTTAAAGTACTTATATTTGAAACTTACATAAAGAATCAATTTGATCAGTTTTGGAATAGGATTTTGTTACTTTTTTATTTCCAAAATACAGATATCATATTTCTTTTTCCCTGGGCTGAGCACGGTGGCTCATGTCTGTAATCTCAGCACTTTGGGAGGCCAAGGCAGGAGAATCACTTGAGGCCAGGAGTTTGAGACCAGCCTGGCCAACATGGTGAAACACCATCTCTGCTAAAAATATAAAATTAGATAGGTGTGGTGGCACGTGCCTGTAATCCCAGCTATTCAGGAGGCTGAGGCAAAGAATCACTTGAACCTGGGAGGCAGAGGCTGCAGTGAGCTGAGATTGCACCACTGCACTCCAGCCACGGTGACAGAGTGAGAGTCCATCTCTAAATAAATAATGTGGATGAGTGAGAGTCCATCTCTAAATAAATAAATAATCAGTCAATCAATCTGACTCTGAGACATCTCAGGGTCTTTGCTGATTCCCCACCTGTCTTTCAGATTCTTTTCCTACTACCCTGTTCCTTCTTTAATCTGGTGTGAGGATGGTATACTATATAATTAAGAGGGAAAAAAGAATTTAGGATATATTATACAGTCATCTCCCCTTATCCATGGGGGATACCTGACCCTAGAGGATGCCTAAAACTGCAGATAAAACGGAATATTATATAGACTGTACTTTTTCTTACACATGCAAAATGTAATTGAAAGATGAAATTTAGGAGAGAGATCCAAGATGGCTGACCACTAGCAGCTCAGGCTTGTAGCTCCCAGTGAAAGCACAGAGAATGAGAGGACGCCACACTTTCAGATGAATCTTTCTTGCACAAGGACCAGGAGATTCCCAGTGGAGGAGCCCCACGGGTCGCCAGCATGACTCTTGCAGCCGGCTCTGCGGTTTTGCCGGTGCCCCAGCGTGGCGGTTCTTGGTGCAGAGTAAACGGGACTGGTTTCCCTTTTGGCTGACGTTTGGAGCTGATTGAAGAAGGGATTCAGGAGGGAAGCCAGATGGGAGACTCCCCGACAGAAAAGCACCAAGAATCTTGATGCCGCTGTTTTAGCCAGAGCAGTGGGTTGCTCATATTTCGGCCCTGGGAATTAACAAGTTGGACATCCACTAAGAGACCTAATTTGAAAGTTGGTAATTACAAAGATGACAGGTGGATAAATTTACAACGATGGGAAGAAACCAGTGTAAAAAGGCTGAGAATACTCAAAATCAGAATGCCTCTCCCTCTACAGAGGATCACAGTTCCTCATCAAGAGGGGAACAAGTCCTGATGGAAAATGAGTGCATTCCAATAACAGAATTAGGCTTCAGAAGATGGATAATAAGAAACTTCTGTGAGTTAAAAGAACATGTGTTCTAGACCAATGTAAAGAAACTAAGAACTTTGAAAAATGATTTGACAAAATCCTAACGAGAATAGGCAATTTAGAGAGGAATATAAGTGAATTAATGGAACTGAAGAATACTATACGAGAACTCCGAGAAGTATGCACAGGTTTTAACACTTGAATTGATCAAGCAGAAGAAAGGATATCAGAGGTTGAAGATCAACTTAATGAAAGGAAACGAGAAGACAAGATTAGAGAAGAAAAAGTAAAAAGGAATGAGCAAAGTCTCCAAGAAATATGGGACTATGTGAAAAGACCTAATTTACGTTTGATAGGTGTACCTGAATGTCATGAAGAGAATGAATCCAAGCTGGAAAATATTCTACAGAATATAATTCAGGAAAACTTGCCTAACCTAGTAAGGTGGGACAATACTCATCTCCAGGTAATACAGACAACACCACAAAGATATTCCTCAAGTAGAGCAACCCCAAGACACATAATTGTTAGATTCACCAGGGTTGAAATAAAAGAGAAAATTCTAAGGGCAGCTAGAGAGAAAGGTCAGGTTACCCATAAAGGGAAGCCTATCAGACTTATAGCAGATCTCTCAGCAGAAACCCTACAAACTAGAAGAGAGTGGGGGTCAATATCCAATATCCTCAAAGAAAAGAATTTTCAACCCAGAATCTCATATCCAGCCAAACTAAGCTTTATAAATGAAGGAAAAATAAAATTTTTCATGAACAAGCAAGCACTCAGAGATTTCATCAGCACCAGGCCTGCTTTACAAGAGCTTCTGAAAGAAGCACTATACACAGAAAGGAACAACCAATATCAGTGATGCCAAAACCTTACCAAAAGATAAAGAGTATGTCCATAATGAAGTATTTATATCAATTAATGGGCAGAATAGCCAGCCAACATTAAATGACAATATTAAACTCACAAATATCAATATTAATCCTGAATTTAAATGGATTAAACCCCCCAATCAAAGATACAGACATGCAAACTGAATTAAAAAGTCAAAACACATCGGTACTCTGTATCCAGATCCATCTCATAAGCAAGGACAACAAAGACTCAAAACAAAAGGTTGGAGGAAGACTCACCAATCAAATGGAGAGGAAAGAAAAACAAAACAAACAAAAAAAAACAGGAGTCGTAACTTTTGTCTCTGACAAAATAGACTTTAATAGTAACCAAGACTAAAAGAAACAAAGAAGGACATTCCATAATGATAAAAAGATCAATGCAACAATAGGAGTCAATGATCATAAATATATATGTACCGAATATAGGGGCACCCAGATATATAAGACAAGTTTTCAGTGACTTATAAAGAGACTTGGACTCCCACACTAATAGCGGGAGACTTTGACACCACATTGTTAATATTCAACGGATCAATGAGATAGAAAATTAATAGAGACATTTATTATTTGAACTCAGACCTGGAACAAGTAAACTCAGTGAATATTTACAGAATTCTACACCCCAGGTCCACAGAACATACGTTTTTTTTTAGTATCACATTACACCTATTTTGAAAGTGACCACATAAATGGAAGCAAATCACTCTTCAGCACTTGCACAGCATTTCGCAGATTTAAACGAAATATTGGTTGGCTGTTTGTTTGTTATTTTCTTTCTTTATTCCTTCTTGTCTCTGCTGTTAAGCACAATCATCAGCATAAAAGAGTTTTTTAATACCTATTTCTAGATTGCATTCCAGCCTGGGCAATAGAGCAAGACTCCTGTTCTCTCTCCCCCTTTTCTGTTTCTCGCTCTTTCTTTCTTAAAAAAAAAGATGAAATTTAATTTATAAATTAGGCACAGAAAGAGATTAATAATAACTAAATAAATGGAACAATAACAACATATTGTAATAAAAGTTGTATGCATGTATCCTTGATTGTTTGCTGTCCCTGCTGTTGCCTGCTCTCTCTCACTCTCTCGGAATATCTTACTCTATGTTACTCACCTATTTTTGACCCATGGTTGATCACGGGTAAATGAAACCATGGAGAGTGAGATCATTGATGAGGGGACTGCTGTATATGGGGACTGCTGTATAGGTAGATCCACTTCATTATTCATCATCCTTAAAGCAAAACAATGAACTCGTCTCCAGGGATGCCATGCTCTCCCACATCTTCGATTCTTCATGTGTTTAAAACATGAGGTTATGTGTCTGCTTTAACCAACTAAGTTTTCTACTTGAGTTACTTTTGCAGATACAGCTTTGGGCCTGTCATCATAAACTTAAAAATTAATTATCAGACATAATGACTTAGAAAGTGGCCTCTTTTTGTCCACCTGCTCTTTGCTCTTTTCTGAAACTTTAATTCTTGGTAAATAATGGTGTGATAGTATCATTTGTTTGAAGTTTTTAGTTTGAACTTTTCAAAAACTGTGACTCAATTTTACTGTATCCCTTCATCTCTCCCTGAAAGTCACCTATTGCCAGGAGAGTGATGCCAACGCACCTGCTTGGTACCATTCCCAAGCCACACATCTGTGTTTTGACATTTCTGTGTGTTTGGTACCTGTTATACCCAAGTTCACATCAGATATTGGAATTTACAATCAGGAGTACTCATCCAGACTTCCAATATGTTTTTGAGTGATGAAAGAATAAAGGAAGAAAACAATTTTCTTTCTTATGCCTTACAAAATACAATTATGGACATTTCATATGCATGTATGTTTGTGTGTCTGTTTAGTTGCATCATTCTTTGTTCTAGTGGCTATCCTTTATTAAGTATAAAATTTATCTCTTTGTGTCAGATAATTTTCCCCAGATGGCCCATCAGAAGCGGTTCATCGAACGGAAGTACAGACAAGAGTTAAAAGAAATGAGGTGGGAAAGAGAGCATCAAGAGAGAGAGCCAGAAGAGACTGAAGACATAAAGAAATAAAGGAGGGCACACAAGTGTGGAGTATTTACTTGCCCAGTAACTGTGACTGTGGTCTGTTGAGACCTAGCCCAGTTTTCCTATAGACAATGAATGAAGTGTTCTCATTGAAGTAAAATGCAGAGTCAAATAGCTATTGTTGTTTTACTGATCTGTTTTTAGCTGGATGTTCTTTATTATGAAGTATTAGATTTTTCATCTATTTAATGGAAAACCTGACTTTCATGAATGTGCATTATTTCATTTTATTTTGCTCTTTGAATAATAAAATTCAAGAAGCATATTCTATGTGGAATAGATCCTGTTTTTCTACCTCTGTTGCCAGTTGTGACCCTAGACCTTCAATTCACAAAAAATTGACTTTACTAGACATTTTGACTACACTCTAGTAATATCTATACTTTTTCAAATCTCTTTATTTCTAAGCAGATTTTCAACTTTCATCTGGCGGCTGTTTATCAAGTTATCAGCTGCAAATATCCAACTTACCTCTCCCTAAGTAGTGAGTGTTTTGTAGAAGGAATCTGTTTACAATTAATTGGCTAATGAGAGAAGGGGAAAGACTGATATTCAAGTCACATCGATTCTTTGAATCATTAGAATAGGAGAGAAATTATGATTCTAAGCCAGGCCACACTTTAAACCAAGTGCTCTCACCTTGGGGTTAGTGAAACCTTTAAGAAGTTAGTGAACAGACTTCAGGGAAGTTAAAACCTCCCAATACTGTATTCAATTTTCTGTAGGTGTTTGAGATTTGAGAGGGCACAGGGAAGGAGGAGGGTTTACAGCTCTTATCAGCACCTCTAAGTGGGCCCTGCCATAAAAGGCTAACATGACATTAAAAGACGTGACACTTTTAAAAAAGTCATTTAAACTGAACATCACTGGTTTCTTATTAATAAAGGCAAAATTTCTTTGTAAAACAAATATATTTCATTCATGATTTCAGGAAATATATAGTGAGTGCTTCCTTTGTATCAGACACTGGTCTAGTCTCTGGGGCTACAGCAGTGAACAGAACAAACTCCCCTAGTCCTCGAAGAGCTTGGTTGCTTGTGCAGGAATACCCACTATAGACCAAGAGCCCACTGGCAAGAAATCAAGCAGGGACTTGTGGTGGGTGGTTTTCAATGAGGTGGTTGAGGAGTTCTCCCTGAAAGGGTATCAGTTAAGATAGGAAAGAGGAGAGGAAGTGAACCACTGAGGTGTCTGTGAGTGTTTCTTATATAAATCACTATTAAATGTTACATATGTATTGTCAAAAATTGGAAAAATGGGCTGGGAGCAGTGGCTCACGCCTGTAATCCCAGGCCATTGGGAGGCCGAGGCGGGTGGATCACTTTAGGTCAGGAGTTCGAGATCAGCCTGGCCAACATGGTGAAACCCCATCTCTACTAAAACTACAAAAATTAGCAGGGTGTGGTAGTGGACACCTATAATCGCAGCTACTCGGGAGGCTGAGGCAGGAGAATTGGTTGAACCCAGGAGGTGGAGGTTGCAGTGAGCCAAAATTGCGCCACTGCACTCCAGCCTGGGCGATAGACCAAGACTCAGCCTCAATAACAACAACAAAAAAATGAAAATTACTTTTATTAGCAGGAGAAGAAAACAAATGTTGCTTAGAAAATATTATGGAAAAAGTAGAAAGCATAAGCAGAAAGATAAATTACTCATGATTCCATCACCCAGAGAATTTTTATGTCCTGTCAGACTGTCTCTGTGCTTAAATACACACATGCACTCATGTGTTTTAACAGGATACCATACATATGGTTTCCATAGCCTTTCTATCTTTTAAAAATAATATATCATGAATACCTTTCAGTGTTGAATTTGCATTTACATAATATAGTTGTTGGTAGCTACATAGTAATGTGCATCTTATATGCCAGTTTTAGATATACTGTAATTAACCAATCTCATCAAAGATGTGTAGGTTGTATGCAATTTATTGCCATAGTTGGTGCTGCCACATGCCTTTCTGAAGGTGTACACACACATGCGTGCGCGCACATGCGCGTGCACACACACACACACTGGAGAGAGAGATACCATTCTAGGATGTCTTAATTTGCTAATCATAAAAATGTAAGGTGGTGCCTTTAAGAAAAGCTTATCCTGATGCCCTTCCTCCCAACCAGCAATGCCAGGAGACAACTGGGCAGCACTGGGGAGGGAAAAGAGAGCTCATTTCTTTCTTTCTTTTTTTTGAGACAGAGTCTCTCTCTGTCACCCAGGCTGGATTGCAGTGGCACCATCTCAGCTCACTGCAACCTTCGCCTTCTGGGTTCAAGCCATTCTCCTTCCTCAGCCTCCTGAGTACCTGGGATTACAGGTGCACATTACCGTGCCCAGATAATGTTTGTATTTTTAGTAGAGGTAGGGTTTCATCATGTTGGCCACACTGGTCTCAAACTCCTGGCCTCAAGCCATCCACCCTCCTCGGCCTCCCACAGTGTTGGGATTATAGGCATAAGCCACTGTGCCCAGCCAAGAGAGCTCATTGGTTTTGGTACATCTGAGCCACACTGGTTTTGGTACATCTACCACAGTTTGGGTGCACTCCTTCTGAGCATTTTATTTAAGTTATATGAGCCCCAGACATTAGGACTGGAAGGAAAAGAACGCTGGTGGCTTTGAAAATGTTAGGAGCAAAAGCAAGAAGCAGTTGAATTTTTTTTTTAATAAGCACTTTTACTGCTCTTGAATTGCATGAAAATAATGTCAAAGCCAACATGCTTTTCAGGAATTTCTGTTGGACCCTGACTTTTCCTCTCTGCAGCGCTTTGGCCCTTTTCAAGCTCTCTGTCCATATTAATGGCTCTTGAAACCTGAAGTCAAGTCCATAAAACACTCGAGTACCTCTCCTGGTGGAGCCGCCACACACGTCCTCAGGGGAGCTTAGCTCTCAGGGCTCTACAGAGCAACCGTGAGACAAACACTAAATTCTGTAACTAGACACAAAGACCAACTCAGCAGGCCCCTGTGACCAGATTCCAGCCCCACCCCCCAGCCAACCCAATGTTCTCACATGTTCCAGTTTGATTAAAGGAGTCAGCAAGAGCGTGTGTTCACTCAACTGTGTGTTAAGTGCTGTTGGTCACAGAGGCTGAATATGAAGGTTTCTTCCCACAAGTCACTTGGGGTCTGTCTGGGGAGACAAGTGATGATGTGTGTGCAGACACAGGGCTTCCAAGCAGGGAAGGAAAGAAGGGAGAGTAGCCCAGGAAGGGAGGGCTTCACAGAGGAGTTAATACTTAAGGAGTTCACTGAAGCTCCATGATGAGAGGGAGTTTGTACAGTGCGGGAGGCCATGCCCTTGCAAGGAAGCAACAGGATTGAGAGGCCAGAAAATGGGTTAGGAGCCTTAGTCAATTCGTGCTGCTGTAACTAAATACTGACACCATAAACTCAGTGACATACAAATGGGAAATGTATTGCTCACAGTTCTGGAGGCCAAGAAGTCCAATTTCAAGATGCCTGCAGATTTGTTGTCTGGTGAAGGCCCACATTTTGCAGTATTAGAAGGGGCAAGGTGGCCCTCTGGACCTTTTATAAGAGCATGAATCTCTGTGAGGGCTCTGTTCTCTTGACCTAATCACCATACCAAAAAGCCTCACCTAATGTCACATCAGTGATTAGGTTTTCAACATAGGAATGTGGAGCGTGGCGGTATACCAACATTTAGATCGTAGCAAAACTATTACGACGTTCCACGAAAAGATGTGATGAAGGTCAGAAACCAGGCATTGGAAATATGGATGCTGGAATAGAACAGATTTAAGACACCCAGGAGAGAAAAACCTACAAGATACCGGGTAAGGCAGGGTGTCTCAATACTGTTGACCTTTGGGGTCCAATAATTCTTTGTTGGGGTGGGGGGACTGTCTTGTGCATTGTCAGGTGTTTAGCTAAATCCCTGGCCTCTGCCCACAAGGTGCTAGTAGCACCCCTTCTCCCGGGTGTGACAACTGAAAATGTCTCCCAACGTTGCCAGTATCCCCTGGGGGCAAAATCATCCCTGGTCAAGAACCACTAGGGTAGGAGAAAGGAAGCGAGAGAGCACCAGGCCAGTTTTTGTGCAATCAAGATACAAACTAGAAAAGCAGGATTAGACTGGGCGAAGTGGCTCATGCCTGTAATCCCAGCACTTGGGGAGGCCAAGGAGGGTGGATTATCAGAGGTCAGGAGTTCGAGACCAGCCTGACCAACATGGTGAAACCCCGTTTCTACTAAAAATACAAAATTAGCCGGGTGTGGTGGTGCATGCCTGTAATCGCAGCTACTGGGAGGCAGAGGTTGCAGTGAGCGGAGATCATGCCATTGCACTCCAGCCTGGGCAACAAGTGAAACTCCATCTCAAAAAACAAAACAAAGAATCAGAAAGAACGCTGTTTACCGCATGTTCTCACTCATAAGTGGGAATTGAACAATGAGAACACATGGACACAGGGAGGGGAACATCACACACCAGGACCTGTCAGAGGGTGCGGGGGTAGGAGAGTGATAGCATTAGGAGAAATACCTAATGTAGATGAGGGGTTGATGGGTGCAGCCAACCACCATAAAACGTGTATACCTATGTAACAAACCACGTTCTGCACATGTATCTCAGAACTTAAAGTATAATAATAATATAATACAATTTAAAAACAATTTTTAAGAAGTGTCTAGTTGTCTCTGTTGAACTTGGACCTGTAGAATGACTCTGTGGAGATGCTGAGGAAGCAGTTACTTACATGGTTTTATAACTCAACAAAGATGCTCGGGCTGAAGTACAGATTAGAAACAGACAGAAAAATTAGTGGTGAATGGACTTCTACAAGGGAGAGCATTGTTTTTCCAGGCTGAAGACAGAAAACCGTTTCAATGATGTATTGCTTTGAAACTAGGTTTAATACATTAGATAAATTTATACTGGTGAAGGAACCCAACTCTCCTTTGAATTATTTCATTGCTAGCTGAGATTTTCTGAAACCAGCAGGCTTTTAAAGAATTATTTCCATCTTCTTTCATAAGTTTGTGAAGTTTTTGTGAAATTTCTCTACAACTAATTTGTACAAAATGAAGACCCCTTAGGAATTCCTCAGGTAATTGTTCTGAACTGGGAGTAAAAACATATTTACAGAAGCTTTTCGGAAATATTCCTTATAGCTACTGGCCCAAAAATTCTTCACCAGACTTATTATCTCATGAAAGATGAAATAAAGATAAGCATATTAGGTATTATGATACTACTTATAAATATCAGAACACTTAAGAGAACAACCTGTGCAGGAGATGTTTACTTGACCCCCAAAGCTTTTTCTTCCCCTTGTAAAATTATTGTTGGAACCCAACTGCCCGACTGGAGACCACGTTTTAGTATCTTTGCATTTCATTGAGGCTGAGTTACTGGCTCCCACTCAGCCTCAATGAAATGCAAAGATTCTTTACAAGGAATGTAAAGAACTGAGGCTGTAGTGTTAAGAAGCAGGTTTGCTATTTATTTTTCCTTTTGTCCTGATTTACTGGCTAGATCTTGATATCCAGGGATGGTAGCCTTTACAGCCACCATCAGTGAGCACACTAATGGCTGCATGGAGCAGTCTCCCACTCATATCCCGCCCCACACCTTCCCCTCTGTTGATAGGGGGATCCTGCTTAGACTCTGTAAGTGAGAAATGAGTATCTACATGTTAAGCCACTGCAGTTTGGGGATTTCTCTGTTATAGCAGCTAGTGTTACCTAACTGATGCCACTGTTTGAGGAAGGTGCTTAACAACCCTAATGAAATATTTGCCAGTCCAACCAGATGAATATGTTTTCTCACCTGTTCCTGAATGCTATTCCAAACCAATGCTAATATGTTTCTGATATGGTTTGGGTTGTATTCTCACCAAATCTCATGTTGAATTGTAGTCCCCATTGTTGGAGCTGGGGCCTGGTGGGAGGTGGTTTGATGATTGGGGTGGATTTCTTATGAATGGTTTGGCACCATCTCTTTGGTGCTGTTCATGTGATAGTGAGTTCTTACAAGATCTAGTTGTTTAAAGGAGTGTAGTACCTCCCCTCTCATACTGTCTTGCTCTTGCCTCTACCATGTGAGATGCCTTGCTTCCCCTTTGCATTCCACCATGATTGTAAGTCTTCTTGAGTCCTTCCCAGAAGCCAAGCAGATGCCAGCATCATGCTTTCTGTACAGCCTGTGGAAATGTGAGCCAAATAAACCTCTCTCTTTTCAAAAAATAAATTTCCCAGTCTCAGGTATTTCCTTAGAGCAGTGCAAGAACGGCCTAATAAAGAAAATTGGTACCAGACATGGGGTATTGCTGTAAAAATACCAGAAAATGTGGAAGCAACTATGGAACCAGGTAACAGGCAGAGGTTAGAAGAGTCTGGAAGGCTTAGAAAGATAGGAAGATGAGAGAAAGTTTGAAACTTCCTAGAGACTAGTTGAATGGTTGTGACCAAAATGCTGATAGTGATATGGGACAGTGAAGGCCAGGTTGAGGTGGTCTCAGATGGAAATGTGGAACTTATTGGGAACCAGAGCAAAGGTCACTTTTGTTATGCCCTAGGAAAGAATTTGGTTGCATTGTGCCCCTACCCTAGGGACCTGTGGAATTGACAGTGATGATTTAGGGTATCTGGTAGAAGAAATTTCTAAGCAGCAAAGCATTCAAGAGGTGGTCTGGCTGCTTCTGATGGCTTAAGCTCATAGACATGAGCAAAGAAATGACCTGAAGTTGGAACTTAAAAGGAAAGCAGAGTGTAAAAGTTGGGAAAATTTGACAGCCTATGTGATAGAAAAGAAAAGTCCATTTTCAGGGGAGCAATTCAGGCTGGATGTAGAAATTTGCATAAGTAAAAAGGAGCCAAGTGCTCGTAGCCAAGACAACGGGGAAAAGGCCTCAAAGGCATTTCAGAGAACTTCCTGGCAGCCTCTCCAATCACAAGCCCAGAGGCCTAAGAGGGAAGAATAGTTTCATAGGCCAGGCCCAGGGCCCTACTGCCTTGCACAACTTTGGGACACAGCTTCCCACATCCCAATTGCTCCAGCTCCACTGGTAGCTAAAAGGGGCCCAGGTATACCTTGGGCTACTGCTTCAGAGGGTGCAAACCATAAGCCTTGGCAGCTTCCATGTGGTGTTAAGCCTGCAGATGCACAGAATGCAAGAGCTGAGTGTTGGGAACCTTCACTCAGATTTTAGAGTCTGAATAGAAAAGGCTGGATGTCCAGGCAGAAGCCCATTACAGGGGCAGAGCTGTGATGGAGAACCTCTGCTAGGGCAATGTGGAGGAGAAATGCAGGGTTGGAGCTCCCACACACAGTCCCCATGGAGCACTGCCTAGTGGAGTCATGAGAAGAGGGTCACCATCCTCCAGACTCCAGAATGGTAGAACCACCAGCAGCTTGCACCCTGCTCATGGAAAAGCTGAAGACACTCAACTACAACCTGTGAGAGCAGCTGCAGGGGCTGAACACTGAGAAGCCATGGGGTGGAGCTCCCCAAGGGCTTGGGAGCCCACCCCTTGCACCAGTGCACCCTGGATGTGATATGTGGAATCAAAAGAGATTATTTTGGAGCTTTAAAATTTAATGACTGCCCTGCTACCTTGCATGTAGACTCTTTCTTTTGGCCAATTTCTGCCTTTTGGAATGGGAGTGTTTACCTAACACCTATACCCCCATTGTATCATGGGAGTAACAAACTTTTTTTGGCGACAAAGTCTTGCTCTGTTGCCCAGGCTGGAGTGCAGTGGGATGACCTCGGCTCACCACAACCTCTGTCTCCCAGGTTCAAGTGATTCTCCTGCCTCAGCCTCCTGAGTAACTGGGACTATAGGCACCTGCCACCATGACTGGCTAATGTTTTTTTGTATTTTTAGTAGAGAAGGGGTTTCACTATATTGGCCAGACCAGTCTCAAACTCCTGACCTTGTGATCTGCCTGCCTCGGGCTCTCAAAGTGCTGGGATTACAGGCATGAGCCACCGCGCCTTGTTCTTTATTTTACAGAGTCATAGGTAGAAAAGACTAGTCTTGTCTCAGATAAGACTTCGGATTTTGGACTTTTTAGTTAATGCCGAAATGAGTTAAGACCTTGGGAGACTGTTGAGAAGGGATGATTGTATTTTGCCATTTGAGAAGGACATGAGATTTGAAGGGCCGGGGTGGAACTGTATGGTTGGATCTGTGTACCCAGTGTTGGAGACGGGGCCTACTGGGAAGTGGTTGGGTCATGGGGGTATGATATGGTTTGGATCTGTGTTTCCCCCCACCACAAAAATCTCATGTTGAATTGTAACCCTCAGTGTTGGAGGCGGAGCCTGATGGGAGGTGACTGAATCATGAGGGTGGAGTTCTCATGGTTCAGCACCATACTCTAGGTACTGTTCTCATCATAGGGAGTTCTCCCTGCAGTTTTTCAAAAGCGTGTAGCACTGCCCCTCTCTCGGTCTCCTCCTGCTCTGCTGTGTGCAGTACTGGCTTCTGCTTTTCCTTCTACCATGAGTAAAAGCTCCCTGAAGCCTTTCCAGAAGCTGATGCTGCCTTACTTCCTGTACAGCCTGCAGGCTGTGAGCCAATTAAACCTCATTTCTTCATAAACCGCCCAGTCTCTGGTATTTCTTTATAGTTATGCAAGAATGGACTAATACAGGGTGGATTTCTCTGAAGGCTTTAACCCCACCTTCTTGGTGATGTTCTCATGATAGTGAGTTCTCACAAGGTATCATTTAAAAATGCAGTACTTCCCTCATCCTCCTGTTTCCTTCATATGAGACACCTCGCTCCCCCTTTGCCTTCTACCATGACTGTAAGTTTCCTGAGGCCTCCCCAGAAGCTGAGCAGATGCATCATGCTTCCTGTAGAGCCTGAGGAACTGAGCCAATGAATCTTTATAAATTACTCGGTTTCAGGTATTTCTCTGTAGCAGTGCGAGAATGGACTAATACACTTCCTTAATGTTGACTTGATCACTTACGGTTCAGAAATGCCCCTTCTCTTATATCAAAAGAAAACTTAAAGTATAACAACCGTGATATAAAATAAATTCTTATGAATTAGGGGTTTTGAGGCTGTGCTGCATTCTGAGATTCATTTTATCAGTATTTGTGACACCTACTATATCCTGGGTGTGGAAGGTTAAAAGCAGAGTCCTTTTCCCTAAGGAGCTCTCTAGTTAGAAAAGAAAACACGGCCCGGCGCGGTGGCTCACACTGGGCATCTCAGCACTTTGGGAGGCTGAGGCGGGCGGATCGTGAGAGATCAAGACCATCCTGGCTAACACAGTGAAACCCCATCTCTATTAAAAAATGCAAAAGATTAACTGGGCGTGGTGGCACTCGTGTATAGTCCCAGCTACTTGGGAGGCTGAGGGAGGAGAATCACTTGAACCTGGGATGCAGAAGTTGCAGTGAGCCACTGCCTGGGTGACAGAGTGAGACTGGAAAGAAAGAAAGAAAAGAAAGGAAGAAAAAAGGAAGGAAAGGAAGGCAGGAAGAAAGGCAGGCAGGAAGGGAAACACATATATCCATGAACATAAGGTGCCACATAGAGGATCAGAGAAGGGAGAGTGACTCATTGCTTCTGGAAGGTGGAGATCAGACTAATCATCAGGGTGACTTTAGTCTGCCATGCTGCTGACTCTACCTTACCATACTTCCAAGGACACACAGCTTGTTTTCAGGCCAAACATTTTATGTATTTATTTTTAATTACATTGTCATTATAACACCTAACAAAGTTATCAAAAACTCCTTAATAACTGAAAACGACCAGTCCATATTCACGTGTACTGCTAGTTCATTCAAGTAATGATTCAGCAACTCCCATTATCTACAGGAGTGACTTCCTCTCCAGCGTCCTTTGCTAAGGACAAATGATCTTTATCCAATCTTACATAACCGAGCCGTGTAAACACATCTCCAGCTTCACTTCCCAGTAGACTGTTGTTGCCGGGCTGTTCCCATGTAGAAATTTGGGAGCTGCTCTGAGGAGGTAAATAAGGGCAGAACTTCCTGTTTTGTTTTGAAACCATCCTAACTAGATTCTTGATCTCTGTCTTGCAATTTGCAAAACAGAGGAATCCACACATTGCATTTCTGTGGTGCCAGAGACATCCTTTGGAATAGGATCCACACATTGCATTGGTTTTTGTCTCTGAAGTCATTTAAATCTAGAACAGTTCTCCACTCCCTTTTCTTTTCATAACTAGTTGAAGAAACTGGGTCAGTTGTCCCCTAGTCTTCCCACACTCTGCATATGATGCTTTGCTTTCTTGTGGTGTCATTTTTTTTTTTTCCTTTATCATCTGTATGAGATATCAAGGCTTGATTTTAAGGCTTAGGTTCAAAATTTGCAGTAAATGTGTATTGCATGATTCTCTTCGCCTCCATGCCCCCCAAAATAATTATTTCAATAGTGCCAGCTCTCAAATTCTTTGGGGTAATAGATGATCGTGATGGTTAATTTTATATGTCATCTTGGCCAGGCTAGAGATGTTGCTTTAAGCACTTAAGTTTGTGGAAATTTGTTACACAGTAATAGAAAACTAATGCATTCCATCAAGGCATGATGGCTCATGCTTAGCAGGTGGATTGCTTGAGCCCAGGAGTTCAAGACCAGCCTGGGCAACATGGTGAAACCCTGTCTCTACAAAAAAAAATACCAAATTTAGTGAGGTGTGGTGGCATGTGCCTGTAGTCCCAGCTACTGGGGACACTGGGACGGATGGATTGCTTGAGGCTGGGAGGTCGAGGCTGCAGTGAGCCATGATAGCACCACTACCACACTCCAGCCTGGGCAACAGAGCATGACCTCGTCTCAAATCCCCCCAAACCTCTAATACACTCCCATTCTCTTTCTAAATATCCCATCTCTTCATGTTACTATTGTGGTTAAAATATTTTATCAGCTGGGCATGGTGGCTCACGCCTGTAATCTTAGCACTATGGAAGGCCGAGGCTGGTGGATTGCTTGAGCTCAGGAGTTTGAGACTAGCCTGTTAAAAAAAAAGTGAGACCCCATTCTCTACTAAAATTTTTTTAAAAAATTAGCCAGATGTGGTGGCACATAACTGTAGTCCCAGCTACTTGGGAGGTTGAAGCCAGAGGATTACTTGACCCGTGGAGGTTGAGGCTGCAGTGAGCCATGATCATGCCCCTGCACTCCAGCCTGGGTAACAATGAAAGACCCTGTTTCCAAAAAATAAAAACAAAACAAAACAACAACAAAAACCCAGAGTTCCCCATAGCCTGTAGAGTGAACTCCAAATTCCTTGTGATGACATTTATTGCCTCATAAGCAGGCATTCAGCCCAGCCTTACAGAAGTAGTTGCAGATTTTGTTTTTGTTTTTGTTTTTGAGATGAGGTCTTCTCTGTCTCCCAGCCTGGAGTGTGACACAATCACGGCTCACTGCAGCCTTGACCTCTTGGGCTCAGGTGATCCTCCCACGTCAGCCTCCAGAGTAGCTGAAACCATAGGTATGTGTTACCACACCCAGCTAATTATTCTATTTTTTGTAGACACAGGATCTTGCCAGGTTGTCCAGGGTGGTCTCAAACTCTGGGTTTAAGTGATCCTCCCACCTCGGCCTCCTGAAGTTCTGGGATTACAGGCGTGAGCCCCCACACCTGCCCAGTTGTAGATATTTAAATACATTCTGCCTCTCTCCCCTACAGGACTTTGCAGTGCCCGAAATAGGCCATCTCCTTGCTCATTACTTTTTACTTATCTTTTGGGCCTCAGCAAATCTTTCCCGGGACCTTAAAGCCAGATTCAGTGTACATTCATGGGCTCTTTCCTGAATCACATTTTTCACATTGAGATGTGGCTTACCCATCTTCCCCAGCTAGGCTACAGGCCCCTGGCAGACAGGTCATCGCTGACCCGCCTTGGAACCATGGGCTCCTAGCGCAGTGCCTGGCTCTCCATGAGCTCTCCATTATTGTTTGTTGAATAAAGAGCCAGGGTCTTCCTTCCTTGCCATTCCACCACAAGCCTCAATTGCCCTAAAGCAGAACTCTCGCTTCCTGGATGCCACCCTCCTGCAGGAAGTTGGGCTAAGGCAGAGAATGGCCCCCTGCAGACAGGAGCATATTCATCCTCTCTGGAATTCTGCACTTGGATTTGGCTGGGAACTAAATGCTGAAACAGACTCCACCAGCCCGGTGGACTCTGGCAGGTAGCAGAGGAGCTTGTCTTCCCTTGTCTTCTGGCTTCTCCACATCTTTGAGGCAGGGAGCTCATATAAAATGGACATTATTTTAGATGACAAGATAGAGCTCCAGAAACTCAAGGAAAGGCTTAGCCATCAGTGACAGCACTGTCGGGTGGCATGGGACAGGCTTTAGTCACCGACTCCCGTAATCTCCAGGAACAGCTAATATTATTTGCTATGGACAAATGATCTCTATTCAAGCTTATGTAATCAAATTATGTAAACACATCTCCAGTTTTCATTTCCAGCTAGACTGTCACTGTGCTGTTCCTACATATATATTTAGGAGCTGCTCTGAGTTAGCAAATGAGGGCAGAACTCCCAGTTTCCTCCTCGAGACTACCCAGCTAGATTCTTGGTTTCTGTCTTGCACTATCAGTGGCCCCAGAGACATCCCCCTCTTTTTTGTTTTGAGATGGAGTCTCACTGTGTTGCCCAGGCTGAAGTGCAGTGGTGTGATCTCCACTCACTGCAACCTTTGCCTCCTGGGTTCAAGCAATTCTCCTGCCTCAACCTCCTGAGGAGCTGGGATTATAGGCATGTGCCACCTTGCCCAGCTAATTTTTTGTATTTTTAGTAGAGACAAGGTTTCACCATGTTGGCCAGGCTAGTCTCGAACGTCTCACCTTGTGATCTACCCACCTCAACCTCCCAAAGTGCTGGGATTACAGTTGTGAGGCACCACATCCAGCTAAGACATCCCTTTGAAGAGACCCCTGCCATGATCATCTCTGCCAGGAACTCAGCAGTGAGTGGGCACTGCTGTCCCATCACCCAGTAGCTGCTTCTGGAAGTTTTCTTTCATTTCTGCTGAAATATTTGTCAGGTTAAGGAAGAAGATTTAAATGAGTTCAAAAAAAAAAAAAAAAAAAAAAAAGAAAAGAAAGAAAGAAAGAAAGAAAGAAAAAAAGCCACCCAGACCTGCACTAGCTAATCATTTGTATGCTGAATATTAGCCCATCATGATTTGAAACTCCCGGATAAAACAACTTATAATGAAAATGCAGGGAGACTCTCAACTGTAGCGATTCTAATGCTCACCTCTATTACTATAATAATAGGGGTCTCAAATGGAACTGTTGAGAACAGTGGCTGCCCCTGACTAGAATTCAACCAGAAAGATCAAGAGGGAGTCCTAATTGCCTTTCTTCTCAGATCAAACAATTGACTTAATTCTCCGGGCCTACACACTGAAATGTGTTTGAGGAGATTCAAATAGGTTACTATAGAGGATTAAGGTTTTCTCTGCAGATTATACTTTTATGCCCTGTAGTTCATTGCTTGAAGTGTTAAGTAGTTTTGTCAAAATAAGCAGGGCTGGAAGGATTTTTAGAAACTTACAAATCACATTCTCTTGCTGAGTAACACAAGGGACCTCTGTTGTTTTTTTTCGCTCTGCCCCTCCTTTTTTTTTTTTTTTTTAAAATTTAATGGTTGAGGCATGAAGGTAGAGAGAAATTAACCATGTTTAAGATTAGCTGGAAATTTCAAGAGGCATCTCAGATAAGAGAAATACGAGTGTAGTGGTTTATTGTGTTTCCTCTCTTCAAAATTGTTTCACGAAGGATGCGGCTGAAGAAGCCACATAAAGAGAAGGGATTTTCTTGTGAGTGCTTAACTGCCTGAAGAGAAAGTCCAAAGGGGATGTGAAATCCGACCCCCGAGGCTCTTCTGCAGTGCCGTGCTAATCAGTGTTACTTTGCTCACTAAGACTTCATTTCTGCTTAAAGGAGTTGGTGGCAGAATAAGCTTTCATTCTCTCACAATAGAATATTCCCAGGAAAGGGCACTTGTCAGGAAGTCATCAGTGACATTCTGTCCTTGGTGCCACAGGTGGCCTTCGCTCAGCCAACTTCATCCTGCTCAGTCGCTCTCCCCGGACCCTCGGGAATGCGTTCTTCCTCATCAAAAACTGGCTCGGTGGATTTTTGCACTGCATGGAACAGTGGCGATCTGTACACCTCCCTGCACTTTTTCAGCTCTCCTGGGTCCATCGCTCTTAGCAAAGCTACGTTCAGAAGCTTAATTGATGTTGCAACGTTGCACAACACACATGACACATGTAAACTGCAGACTCCATAAAGCCCTGACAGCGTAGGGACGGCCTCGGTGTGCACACATCCCTGGGAGCCAGGGCACTTTCGTTCTTGTCCTGGCCTGGCACGATCACAGTTGCACCTAGGGTCACCTTTCTAGTGTTTTTCCAGAACTCAGCTCTGTGCCCTGGGTCTTGGCAGGTGCCAGGGAAATGACTCTTTTTGCTTTTGTCTCTCCTCTCCTCTGGCGTGGCCCAGTCTCCATTTTTCTCAGCCAGGCTCTTTGTCTTCAGCAGCCCTTGCCAATGCTGCCTGACTGTTACCAGAGGTGCTCACACACACCATCACACCCCGCAGTGTCTGCTGGGTCTGGGAAATTCGTGTATTATTTATAACCCACTCCCCGGGGAGACAAATTGCTGGTAAACCTCAAGGTAGAGTTAAGCAAGGAGGGTTGGGATGTAGGATTGCTTTTGGGAGGACAAAGCTAAACGGCAAGGGAAGGAAAAGAGAAACCAAAAACCTGGAGGGAAGGCATGAGAATGAGAGAGTGAGAATGGCGTCTGCTGGTTCTCAGAGCTGGGAGCCAGATAACGAGAGCGCCATCCAGGCAGAGGAGGGGTGCGGGTGGGGCGGGGCAGAGAAAAGTCTAGGCGGATGGCAGGGTCACGAAATGCTGCGTGTTCAGCATGGCAGACCCCCTCTGTCTCCTCGGAGAGAGCATCAGTAAAACACCTATTGCTCATTCATGAAAGCAAACAACAGAATAAAGAAGCACCTAGTCCAACATCCAGACTGACCAAGAGAACTGAGGGCACATGTACGGTCTAGCCTTTTCTGGGTCACATGGCCAAGGGGGCTGGGGAGCTGCTTTCTTCCTCTGCTAGCTTTTCCCATCTCTCCTCTCCTTTCTGTCCCATTTCCCTTTTTGGTCATTTCCATCCTGATTGGGTCCCAAATGGAGCACTCTGCTCTTTCGGTCCCCAAGTCTCAGCCTTCTTTGATCTTTCTAGAATTTAATAAACTTAGTCATTCTAAGTTATTACTGGTATTTGGATTCCCAGGTTTCATGATTGCAAAAGGCAGGGATGGGATGTGAATGGGCAGACAGTAACCCAGTTCTTGGTTTCTTTTCCTTTGATTTGTTTACAATGGAATATTTGCATGTTTTCTCCAAGGACGTTGTACCTTCTTGCTGGCCAAGACATCCAGGTCACAGCAGATTCGGGCATGTGTGGAAGAAGGTTGGATGATGTCATCCACAAACCCTCTCACTGCTGCAGGGAAAGGGTTGGCAAACTTCTCGAGGTACTCTGCCTGCGCAGCTTCCACATTCTCATGCCCCTTGAAGATGATCTCCACAGCACCCTTTGCTCCCATGACAGCAATCTCTGCTGTGGGCCAGGCATAGTTGGTATCACCACAAAGGTGCTTAGAGCTCATGACATCATAGGTATCTCCATAGGCCTTTCTGGTGATGACTGTGACTTTGGGCACAGTTGCCTCAGCAAATGCATAGAGAAGCTTGGCTGAGAGTCTCAGCACATCAATTCTCTCAAGTGGCATTGGTGATGCTCAAATAGATGAGGATTTTGAAAGCCTTGTACTCAAGGTGCAGAATGAATGCTTTAAGACAGGGGCCACAAACTGTCGTATAAAGGACTGGATAGTACTTATTTTAATCTTTGTGGGCCAACAGGCAAAATCCAGACTATTATGTAGGTACTTACAAGATGACAACAAATCTTCACCAATTGTTATGGATAAAATTCAGAATTTTACACACACTGGCATTTGAATTCCATTTCATTGTTACATGCCATAAAATATCCTTCTGATTTTCCCCCCAACTATTTAAAAATGTAAAAGCAATTCTTAGCTTGCAGAATATATAAAAGCAGATGGCGGGCTGGATTTGGCCCAGGGGCTATAGTTTGCTGACACCTGCTCTAGGAAGACTGAAAACTGCCACCGTAAAGGAAACTGCACTAAAACACCGTGTTCTACCCAGAGTCTCTGCAGACTTGATCGTGATGACCTGGATTAAAATGCTGGTCATCAAAACCTCAGTTCCAAAATCAATGCCTGTGATTCATGATGGGTAGTCAACACGATAGAGTTATAGGATGTTCTGCTTTTCTTCCAGGTAATTAGGCTGCAGGCCCAGATGCCTTTGTAAGGGATGTTGGCATACCCCTAAAGCACATGCTGTTTATCAGAAGTCTGCACCAGGGACCATGTGGCCATCTTACCTTTTTTTATGACAATGTGTGGTTCCAAAGCACTTTAACATACAATATCTCATTTTAGCCTTGTAACAATCTGAGAGGTAGAGTTATTGTTAGCCTCATTTTGTGATTGAAAAAAAAAATACAACTGAACAAAACCAAGGCTTCTAGAAGTTGTAGAGCTGCCCGAGATGAGACATCCAGGAACGGGTAGAGACGGGACCGCAGGTGCTGCTAGGAACTGTGGATAGAGTCAGAAAAGAAAGAAGACAGATCTGGAGCTTCGGTCGAGAGGGTAGACAGCCAACTAAGAAAGCAAAATCATCCTATTAACATTAAAAGAAGTGGCACACATATCAAGATGAAAAAGAAACACATCCTTCTTTGAATATTTCCAGCAATATTTAGCCTTGTTTATCGTAACCTAAAAGCATATCTTAAGGTAAAATACTCTAAAAGCTGAATAAATCCAAAAGATAAAAAGAATAGACTTCAAGGTAAGAATTAGACTTCCAAAACCAGTCCCAGGATGCTTCTAAGGGCCAGTACCTCGTATGTGTGTTTTGTTATTGTCATATATGTCAAGGTCTTAAAACAGGCGGCAAAGAAAGGCTTGAATAAGGACACAAAGCTTGAGATTGTGACCCTTTCACACAGATCTAAAGGAGATCACAGAGGCCTAAGGCTTTAATAAGCCGCGGCAGGTTAGTGGCAAAGGTGATCCTGCTGCCCACTGGGGAGAGGTCACGGAAGCGGGGACAGCCTGCTGCTGCTGTCTGCTTCTATCACAGCCGCACGGTGACATCACGCAGGCCCAGCGTTCTTTGAACACTACCCCCAGGAAGTGTCCTCAGTGACAGAACTGATGCCCTCGGAAGTAGTGGGTAAGAGCAACGCCTCTGGAGTTGAGCTAACCTGGGTCCAAGTCCCCAGTTCTCCCCTTCTGGGCATGTGACCTTGGGGAGCCTGCTTTTGCATGGCCGATGGTTTATAAAGGAGGATAATACAGATAAGCCACTGGCTTGTGAGGGGCACCAAATACGATAATGCACGCCAAGTGCCCGCCACATAGCAGGTGTGTGATACTCGTGTGGTGTTGTTATCAGTGTTATTTATTAGACCCAGTAGCAAACCTGAATGGCTTAGGGCCGCAGAGAGTCAGTTCAGTGGCAGAAGAAAAAGCTTTGGGTTGGGATTCAAAAGACCTGGATTGCATGTCAAATTCTGACCCTTGGGAGAGGTTAAGTGATCAGAGGAAAGTGACTCACAGAGGCTGAGTTGCCTCGTCTCAGCCCTGGAGTTCATAACATCTATCTCATAGGGTCGTTAGGAGATTACGAAAGACTGGGTGTGAGCTTGCTTTATAGATTAGATTATTATATAGTGCCACAAAAATGTTCACAGCAACCCCTCTAAATGTACATATTTATATATACCACATCTCATCCCAGAAAAGATTCCAGGCATTCTTCAAGCCCCAGGCAAAGCTCTAAACTCACATAAAAAAGCCGCACAAAATAATGAGCCATAAAAAAATGATTTAAAAATGAGCATCCAGGAATAGGTGAAAGTAGGAACAAAAGATCCAGGAGAAATAAACATTTCAAATGACAGGTCAGAAGACTTTGTCTACTTCACTGTTCAAATTGGATATCAGATTTATCTGTAAGTTTTCTGAGCGTCAAAGGGAAAATGAAGAGATGCGGTTTTTCATTCTTATCGAAAACAAATGCATACATATCTATCTTCCCTGCTGCCCCTCCATTTCTCCCCTCCACTGCTAACTTTGTCTTCTCCCCTCTCCTCTGTTCAACAGAAGCAGTAACTTGCAATCTTTACGACTCCCTTGCCAAGGTAAGTACTATTTGTAGATGAAGAAACCAAGGCTCAGAGAGGCTACCTAACCTGCTTGAGATCACACAGCAGTATCAGGCAAGGCCAGGATTCAGAGCCAAGTCTGAAGGCATCAAAGCCCTCACTTCCCTCCCACCACTGAGTAAAATTGCTCTGCTAGGACCTTCCTGAACCGTAGTAGCCAGGGAGGCTGTTCACCAGAGAGTAGGCTGGGGACTCTCTTAGTGCCCACAAATTCTATGTGTGAATCAGCAGAACATTACTTTCAAGGCAAAGGAAGTGGAATGAAACCTTCCCATGATCTCGGTGTTGCCCTTGCAGAACAATCCTTAATGGAGGCCACGGACTGGGGACAGCAAGGGAAGAAAGGGATAGTTTGCTCTTCCTGGGCTTGTAAATGAACTTAGCAGAGGGTAGGTGCAGAGGTGCCTCCTGGACAATGATTGCAAAAGGCTGCGGGTGAAGTAAATTGGGATTTCAGGGAAAGTGATCTGAAACCAGAGAGAAAATTCCGGCTTAGAAATGGTGGAGCAAGAATGGCGTGGAAGGAAGACACCCTTCAGCGAGAGTGAAACGAAGAAAGAGGAAGAAGAAAATGCAGCCCCAACCAGTCTTTCATTCAAGTCTGGTAACTGATACCACAACTCTGCTGTCCAGAATTACAAGTCATCATAACTAAGTGAGGTTCCAGTTTACTATATCGTATAAAGTATACAGTCCCCACTAGTCTTTTTAATAGATCCATAAAGTCCTGAGTTAAGGAGCTCCTCCAGGCACCATCATATTGATATCTGGGTTGGAAGAATCTACCCATTATTGCAACCCAGAGTAAATGACACCTGTGATTTTAACAAGCCTTATGTCTCTCTGGGTGGCCATAGATTATGTTAGCATGGATTCCAAAGTTCATTTTACAGTAGGGTCATAAAGGAGGCACTGAGTGACCGAGAAGGCAATGTTGTCAAGCAATATTCCTATAATAAACGTAGCATTTAGTATCATAAGGCTTTTCTTCCAGCGTCTCTTGATCAATGCCATGGCCTTAGCACCTATAATACAGCTCAGAGAAGGGAATTCTGCAGAAGTCAAGATTACTTGGTGCAGTTCTGTATTGAACTGTGTTGATGTCAAGTCTGATCAAGGGATATAGTTTATATGGCATTGGCATTGGGTCATTCTTTTAAAACAGAGACAGGGTTTCACTTTGTTTCCTAGGCTGGTCTTGAACTGCTAGGCTTCCAAAGTGCTGGGTTTACAGGCATAAGCCATCGCACTCAACCTATCTTATATATTTTAAATAATTGTCCATTGACATTTTTCTTAACCTGTGGTTTTGATAAGAATTGGCCAGTTGATAGTTTGGCTATATTTTCAGACACTGTTTTAGATTTTAGAGAGACAGTGTGTCTGTTGAAGATGGAACTATATCATTTGGAAATAAAAAAATGAATATTTGATACTTTTTAATGAACTGTGAGTAGGCAAAGTATGGCGTCTACGTGGATTGATAGCTGTTTGACCACTTCATGGAGACAAGACACTGAAAGCTAGAATTGTTCTTGGGAAATAGTTTTGGGGCTTTTCGAGTGCTTAAAAGAAAATGATTAATGAAGCTCTGAAAATGTTACTCTGTAGAGCATGAGAAGCAGCGTTGGGCCTGTAAACCGTTCGAGTGGTTGATACTAGTTCTCCTCAATGACCACATAAAACCTGGGTAATGTTCCCAAAGATAACATAGTTTTGATCGAAGCAGTTTGATCCCGCCAGGATGCATTAATTGAAAGATGTCCTTATTTTAGTTTTAAATAAATGTACCTGTTTTATGTAATTGGATATGTACCAATTACATTTTGCACAACATCTGCCAAAAATGATTTTAGTTGGGTTCTATAATTAATTAACCGGAGGGGGCCTCTGAATCAGAAGGGTTTACTTGTTATCAAATGTAATTTGGAGGGATTTGGGCCATAAATCGCTGGCCATGAGGAATATTAAACTCTAGTCATATATTTTAGAGTGGAAGCTACAGTGTTGGGAAGAGGGCTCTGAACGGAATCTTCGCCTCTAGTTCAAATGCGAGGTATTTGCAGACAGGACCAGCAAAAGAAAATCAAGAAACAAGAAATGAATGAGACAAAAGAAATATAAAGGAACATCTCCCAGGTCCAACATTACCCAAATGAACTGGAATGCTACATTAGCAGATGTATCTGGGTTTCAGAGATAAGTCATTTATACTCTGCTGACTGAAATACAGTTTCAGGAGTAAAGTTGTAATGGCTGTATATTATATCTCTGTCCTTTTTGTTTATGTATTTTTTGCTCAGCCAAAATACCACTAGCATAACTAGAAAGGTGAGGTCTTTCCAAGGCAAGGCCTCAAGTAGATGGCGGCTTTTGGGAATCTGAGTCAGTTGTCAATAAACAAAAGGTCATCTCTGTTCCTTTGGGATGCTGTGGGATTACTTAAAGAGGGGAGACTCTCACCTATTGGCTTTACACCTTCAACTCTCCAAAATACAGCCCCACCAAAGAAGTGAGTTTTAAAGTGCTTCATTTAAGAAACCCTGCCCCAAAAGGATGAGGTCATGTCCTTTGCAGGGATGTGTATGAAGGTGGAAACTATCATTCTTGGCAAACTGACACAAGAACAGAAAACCAAACATGGCATGTTCTCACTCCTAAGTGGGAGTTGAACAATGAGAACACATGGACACAGGGAGGGAAACATCACACACTGGGGCTTGCTGGGGGGTAGGGGGCTAAGGGAGGGATAGCAGAAGATGTGGGGTTGGGGAGGGTTAGCATTAGGAGAAATATCTAATGTAGATGACCGGGTGACGGATGCAGCAAACCACCATGGCGCGTGTACACCTGTGTAATAAACTTTCACATCCTGCACATGTACTTCAGAACTTAAAGTATAATAAATTAATAAAAAAAGAACCCTGCCCCAAATCAAGCCAGGTATGTAATTCCGTAGTTTCTCTCTCAGACTCACTAATTTCTCGATCCAGGCTTTTCTATAAATGTGTGATTTTGATTTCTCCTGCTCTTCAGATGAGAAGCAGTATACTAAGAAAGAAGAAAGGAATGTCTCAGAATAGCTAGAGATGTAGCTGGAGCCAGTGATATGTTAAGTCCAGAATTATAACAATAAAAAGAATTCTAGACCTAGAACTATATTTTACAAAAGAATCATATAGTGTGTATTCATGATAACAACTCTGAATCAAAGCCTGGCTAAATGCTATTTTCTAGGACATGCATGACATATGTTGAAATTGATCATAAACTTTATTTGTAAGCTCAAGATTACATAATGTTTTAGGCCAGGTGTGGTGGCTCACACCTGTAATCCCAGAACTTTGGGAGGCTGAGGTGGGTGGACCACCTGAGGTCAGGAGTTCAAATCCAGCCTGGCCAACATGGAGAAACCATATCTCTACCAAAAAAATACAAAAAAATTAGCCAGGCATGGTGATGCTCACCTGTAATCCCAGCTACCTGAGGGGCTGAGGCAGGAGAATCCCTTGAACTCAGGAAGAGGAGGTTTCAGTGAGCATGAATCATGCCATCACACCGCAGCCCAGGCAACAAGAACAAAACTCTATCTCTAAATAAATAAAGTTTTAGCAAGGAGCCAATTTTACCATCTGAAGAAAAACAGATTTGCACCAAAGGCATATCAAAAATAAGAGGATAATGAAGAGAAGAAAGAAAGAAAAAGGTGGCTTTGATGGTAACTCCCTATATTCTTATAGAAATAGGATATAACAGAAAGGAAGCACGTGGCCTCTGACAATGTTTGGATCACAGACACATGATGTGTGCACACAGGGCTATGAAGAAACCACGGGTAATAGAGTTTCCAACAAGAAGGAACTGCCCAGGCAACCATCAAGGAAACTCAGGACAGTCACCACTCTTGGAGAGATGTGTTCACGCAAGAAGGTGGTTATTCAAGTGAAACCTGGGCACAGAAGTTGGTAGCGCTGTGAGAGTGTGCTGGGTGGAAACCAGCTGTGTAAATATACATGCCCAGGTGTGTGCATTTGGGAACATCAGACAGTAACCAAGTCATTATGAGGAAAGCAGTGCAAGGCTGGGTGTCTGCAATCCCAACACTTTGGGAGATTGAGGCGGATGGATCACCTAAGGTCAGGAGTTCAAGACCAGGCTGGCCAACATGAAAACACCCTATCTCTACTAAAAATACAAAAATTAGCTGGCAGTGGTGGTGCATGCCTATAGTCCCAGCTACTCAGGAGGCTGAGGCATGAGAATCACTTGAACTCAGGAGTGAGTAGAGATCATGCCACTGTAGTCTGGGTGACACAGTGAGACTCCATCTCCAAAAACCAAAAACAAACCAAAAAAGGAAGCAGTGCAGGCTGACTAGGTCCTCCATCTCCTCATCTTCACATGTCATTAAGGCCTGCAGGACAGAGGGGTGCATTTTTGAAGCTTAGTGAGTTAAATTGGGATTACACCCAAACAGCTGCAGCTGGAAGGAAACCACTGTTTGTGTTCCGTGGGTAGGGAGTAGGAACAAGGGGGCGTCAATATGTTTAGTGTTTTCACTGAATGATGCTCCATTCCTGAAAGATTTCTATTAAAATAGATTCGAGGCAATAAAAAGAAAAAATATCTTTATGAGAATGTAGAGTGGGTATGTGCCTGACAAATGAAGCTCAAGACCTGGCTTTGCCTCTTACTAGCTGTTTGACTCCAGGCAAGCTTTTAATACTGTGTCTTTTTGTAATGAAAAAATGGACAGGCCATTTAAAAACCATCAATGCCATTGACAGAGGCATGGTTGAGAATATCTGTGCCCCAGCTGAGGGGCATCACTGGGACCCCATTGTCTGCCAACTTCCTCAGTCCTAAAGCCTCATGTTTGGTGGGTGTCACGTTCCCCTCAGAGCTCACTGACTTGTGGAGAGAAGAGGGTAGAGGATCATTTCTCAACTCAGATCTCAGCCAGGGCCCCACCTGGCCGGCTACAAATCATACAGGTAACCAGAGCAGCTCTTCTCCCATGGGAGAGGAATGCCTGCAAAAGGCAGTGAGCTTCTTCGCTGGCTATTGTCTCAGAAGTGTCTTTAAGTTTCTGTTCCTTTCCCTAAGCAAAAAACCTGGAAGTGCAATAATTACATCTGGGGGAGAGTTTTTTTTTCTTTTTTTTTTTTTTTTTGAGACAGAGTCTCGCTCTGTCACCCAGGCTGGAGTGCAGTGGTGTGATCTTGGCTCACTGCAACTTCTGCCTCCCGGGTTCAACCAATTCTCTGCCTCAGCCTCCCAAGTAGCTGCGACTATAGACATGTGCCATCATGCACAGCTAATTTTTGTATTTTTAGTAGAGATGGGGTTTCACCATGTTGGTCAGGCTGGTCTTGAACTCCTGGCCTTGTGATCCACCTGCCTCGGCCTCCCAAAGTGGTGGGATGACAGGCGTCAGCCACTGTGCCTGGCTGTTTAGGGAGTACTTGGTTGAGAGGGTGTCCTGGGTAAGGCTGAAGTCGACAAGCTCCCACTTGGTTTCTTGTCCTCCATGATGGGGTCTGCAGAGCCTCTACTTTCCTCTCTGCCTCCGGCTCCTGTGAGTTCACCTGTCTTTCTGTCTTCTGCTTGTTCATACTCTTGCTTGCAGCTGCTAGACTCAACAAGAGCAGGAGGCGGCAGGAAGCAGCTGGGCCTTTAGAGCTAGTCATGTACAGTTGTCAGCTCCTGCCAGTGGGTGAACATGTGAGAATCAGGGCCGCCCTGGGCCTCTCCTAGTCCTGCTTGGCCAGGTACCTGTTCCTAGAGAGTATCTGTGATGCACTTCTGACCTGAACCCCATGGCCTTGGCGAATCCCTGCTGTTTGGCACTAAGCCTGAGACCTGTGGTGCTAGCCAAGGTGCTGATCACAGGACTGCTAGAATCCAGGATTCACAAATTCACCTCTGCAGAGGCAACAGAGTTGGAAACCTTGTCCTGATTAGACGACTGAGTAACTTCTTGCTACTTGGAAGGGGCAATTGTTACACTTCTGGGTTCTCCAGTGGTAATACCTCTCAGCTAGGGTTAGGGAGGGTGGGTGGGGAATAGTTACCTCAAGGACAGCACATTCAGCAAGAACAGAATTTTTTGGGGGAGGTAGAGGCACAGGTGGGGTGGAAGATGAGGAGCCTGGGGTTCCAGTTCCTAGGCTGGAGGCCAGCGTGCTCCACAGAGCTGGCTGGGGTAGGAAATAGATTGCTTCCAAGGTAAAAGGAAGAGTAAAGGGTGGGGGCAAGATAGAGGCTGGGGACAGAAGGCAAGGGGTGGGGTCAGCAAAGTTTAAGCCTGGACCTTGGCAGAAGGGCCCATAGTGAGTGGGAAGAATGACAGGGTTGGAGTGGGGCTTAGCCAGGAGGAACCTTCTGGGAGGAACAGTATCATGATGGCAGAAGGCCCCAGCAAGGGGATATTGGGAAAGGCATTGTCTATCTCTGCAAGTGCATGATGGCGCTGTGAATGGTGACTTTAATAAGGCAATATCCATGCTTTTAAAGAGTTTATGATTTAGCTGATGGTGCATTGTATTCACTCAATAGAGGGTTACATAAAAGCTCTGGCAGCACAGGGTAAAATGACCAATATGTGGCATTCAGTATGTGTGGACCTTCTACAAAAGGAGGATTTGCAAATAGAATGGAATAATTAGAGGGAGCAGCATGAAGGAACTGCAGTCTGACCTGATTCTTGAAGTATGAGGCAGGCTTTGGAGAGCAAGACGGGGAGGGAAGAGGGGTCCAGATAAGAAGATACTATGACAGAGTCAAGTGAGGTATGGCTGAGTCAAATGTGGTGTGTTTTCAGGATAAACCTGGCAGGCTGGCTGGGATGCAAACTGCATGAAGTGGACAAGTGGAAGATACTTGGAGGATAGCAAGGAGGCCACTGTGATAACTTCCCCAAAAACTGGAAGAAAGAAGCCTGCCAGTGTATAATCTGTCAGAGCATAGATACACAAAGCCACCTTCAAATCCACAGTGTTTCCTAGCCCAGGGGATTGCACTGTAATAAGATACAATCTATAGAATTAACACATAGCAAAAAAAAAAAAAAAAAAAAAAAAAAAGAGAAAAAGAAGGATTATTCAGTCTTTTTCTGAATAGCAAATGACATTTGGCTGTCCCCATCCAACTCTGTCAGGGAAGAGAGTTTTTAAAATTTTTATTTTTAATTTTACTTTAAGATCTGGGATACATGTGCTGAATGTGTAGGTTTGTTACATTGGTATACATGTGCCATGGTGGTTTGCTGCACCTGTCAGCCCGTCATCTAGGTTTTAATCCTCACATGCATTAGGTATTTGTCCTAATGTTCTCGAAGAGGGAGTTTTAACCAAATGATTTCTAATTCTTTGGTTTAATTGGCAAGAGGAGCACGGCATCAGGAGAGGCAGCATCAGACCTGAGTAGATGCTCTAGATGAATAAAGGAGTAAATAAATGATGTGGTTAAATGCTCCATTAATCCAATTCTTGTCGTTTTATACTCATCATGCATTCTTTTGATTGTAACTTAGCCTTCCTTCTGAAGTTGCTTATGGAAAGAAAAGTGCTGATCAGAGATATTTCGAATATACTATTCTCCTCAACAGGAATTGCTTAGTGTGACATGGTAAACTATTTCTGGTTTTCTACATGATACCAATGAGTTTGGCTAATGGGAAGGATCGATTTTTGGTTTCTGAGTATCAGACACTGGATGGTGGTCAATTTGCCAGCACAAAAATCCTCCCATGAGGCTTCTTGAGGGCAGCCTTGCCATGGGTTGGGAGGGTGCTATGTGGAACAGGATATAGAAAGTTTTATGCACCTGCACGATGAGCCTTGAGTTTATTCTCTATGCATTTGAGTGGAGGTCAGGTCAATAAATACTTATTGAGCACTTGCTCTGGGAAAGGCACTGCTCCATGTGGGAACAAATGATGACTAAATAGTCTGTGGAATCTAGAGGGTACTGGGGAAGGCAGCTTCTCACAGAACCATTTGTGATGAGCACTGAGAGAAAGGTAGAAAATAGACTTCAGGGAGGAGGTAGTGTTCAAACGGGGTCTAAGAGAGAGAGAAGAATTTTTAACTGGTAAAACCTTGGGAAAGTCCATTTTAGGGCATGGGAGCAACCTGATGGATGAGAAGAATCTCCTTGTGGCTGCAGAAAGCTGATGGTGGGGAAAGGAGAAAGTGGGTAAAGCAGAAACAACCTTGTCTGACGGTGGTCCTGTAAGTAATAACAAGCAGTTGGTGGTTTTTGAACAGGAGTGTGATGAAAATAGATTTTCTCTTTAGAAAAAAAGTCTGGAAGGATCATGAAGAATATTGGAAATGAGACATTTTGGAGGTGAAAGTTAAATGCTAAGACTGTGCTAAGTACCAAGTGAAAGCCTCAACTAGAAGGGTAGGGGAGAGGTAGTAGGGGTGGAAAGAAAAGGGCAGATTCTAGCACAAGGTTTTCTTTCTTTTTTCTTTTCTTTTTTGAGATGGAGTTTTGCTCTTTTTGCCCAGGCTGGAGTGCAATGGTGCAATCTCGGCTCACTGCAACCTCCACCTCCCAAGTTCAAGTGATTCTCGTGCCTCAGCCTCCTGAGTAGCTGGGATTATAGGCACGTGCCACTATAGCCAGCTAATTTTGTATTTTTAGTAGAGATGGGGTTTCTCCATGTTGGTCAGGCTTGTCTCGAACTTGTGATCTCGTCCTCCCAAGGTGCTGGGATTACAGGCATGAGCCACTGTGCCCACCCCCAGCACAAGGGTCTTTACGCATTGGTTGAGTGATCCCAACAAGGACCACAGGTAGACTGAGGGGCTGCACAAACCTCAAAGGTTGTGTGTCAAATTTTGTGGGAGTCACATATGAATTTAACTGGGGAGAGGATTCTGCTAGCCAGTATCCCCCAGTGAACAGATGCCAAGATGGGATTAAACATTCAAGAAATTTCATAAGAGAAATGCCTGTGGGAGGAAACAAAGGGGACTCTTCAAGAGGCTGAGAGAGCTCTCAGAGAGGGAAGGAAGAAAGGAAGTTTAGGGGGGAATCCTCCAGCAAAATTACCCATCAGAGGAGCCTCTACTCTTCTAGGAATGGCTGTGCTTAGTATTCCTGCCATGTTTAGTAATAGGGAATGGACTATCGGAAGCAGAGGCCAGGTGCCAATGCCGCAGCTCTGTGTGTAAAGTGCAGCAGCCAGGAGAGCCGAGTGGCTCACGTTCATGATCACCACAAGGATACATGGCTCTTTTTTTTTTTTTTTTTGCCACGGAGTCTGTCTCTGTCACCCAGGCTAGAGTGCAGTGGCGTGATCTCTCCATATTTACCTCTCTGAGAAAATTGAGAATTTCAGGTGAGGACAGAATTAATTACAACTAATGGAAATATTTTTCATGTAATGGCTTTTCACTTAATGCCAGGAAAGAATTCAAGCTGACAGAAGGGGGTTAAGGGTATTTGTTTTGAAGGGTTTCACCCAGAACAAAAGAATCATCTTCCTTCTCTTTCTTCCTTTTTTTCTTTCTTTTCTCCTTTTTTCCTTCCTTTGTTTTTTTTCTTGGTGGAGTCTTGCTCTCCCACCCAGGCTGGAGTGCAGCGGTGTGATCTCAGTTTGCTGCAACCTCCACCTCCACATTCAAACTATTCTCCTTCCTCAGCCTCCTAAGTAGCTGGGACTACAGGCACACACCACCACGCCTGGCTAATTTTTGTATTGTTAGCAGAGACAGGGTTTCACCATGTTGGTCAGGCTGATCTCGAACACCTGACCTCATGATCCGTCTCCCTCTGCCTCCCCAAGTGCTGAGATTATAGGTGTGAGCTACTATGCCTGGCCAGACATATGGCTATATTGCATTCTCAAAGAGGTCCATGGCCAGAAGGGGTTAAAACCTTTCTAGAAACTGTTGAGGCAAAAGCAACAGCACATAAATAATGTATGTGCATATCTAGGAGAATGGCGATGGTGCTACCTGTTCTATGACATGTGGCATGAGGTGCTGTGCCAGGGAGTGTTTTGTTTCTGCCATGTTGTGTTTCAGATGCCAGAAGCTCAGATGACACAGTTCGAGCTGCAGCTCTGTGAAAGAGCATTTTCATGGAGAAATTGAGGTGACAATGGAAACAATAGGAATGAATAAGTTTTTCTAAAAGAGTTTAAAAGATTGAGCAGAGCAGAGGGTCAGATGACATTATTTTAGATGGGAGCACTGGGGCGTAACAGTCCAGGTATATTCTTGAGAGAAACCAGGATAAGAGTGAGAGGCGTGGTCCGAAAGAGCAGTAGATAATCGCTAGAACACTCGCATCTTAAAAGCAATGAGGACAGAGGCCAAAAAAGAGCGGGGTTGTCAAAAATGCCAAATGCTTGCAGAATATCAAGTAGGAAGAGGTCTGAGAAAAGTAGTCATGTAGAAAAGAATCAGAACAGACTTTTCCACGTATGCCCACAGACCTCATCTTACCATGATGCTACATTCGTATTAGAATATTTTCCTGTACTTTTTGGAAGAATTGTTCACTACATTCTACCCCTTCTCAATTCCAAATTAGGAAAAAGTAGGTAGGGGCTTGTTGGAGGTTGGAAGAATCATTTCTATTGCAAAGAAATGAATGGTTCTCTTTATAAATGTCTGTGGCACTTTTTTTTCCTTTTGCTCTGTCTTAGTTTGTCACCCAAACCCCATGAAACAAAATCTAAACAATCCCTAATGCATGTGCTTTACATTGAATATTTTAGCTGTAAGCCATATCTGGCTTTTGACAGCATTTGAAAAAATAGATGATTGGTACCATCGTTTATTGAATTCACTTTTGAAAAAACACATTTGTGGTGTAAAGATCCTTTTCCCCTGTAATGTGGGGACTGAAAACTTCTACTGTTGTCTGATGGTTCAGAAATGCTTCTCCGTGCCAGTTATTGATCCATGTTGTTTGATGACCAAGAGTTTAATTCCTATAAAGCATAAGTGGATGGAGGATCGATGTAAGAACTGTCTATTTGGATAGCATGCCTTGTTCTTTTCAAAATGGCAGTTTGGTTTTATCTACTGGGTTACTCAATACCCCTTCTATAAGGATCCATATGACTAATTTATTTGATTTTTATTCTGGGAATTGTTTATTTCTTATGTGAAATTTATTTATTTATTTTTGAAACAGTGTCTTGCTGTGTCACCCAGGCCAGAATGCAGTGGCATGATCATGGTTCACTGCAACCTTGACTTCCCGGGCTCAAGTGATCCTCCCACCTCAGCTCCCTGAGTAGCTGGAACTACAGGCGCATGCCACCAGGCCAAGCAAATTAAAAATTTTTTTTTTTTTAAATTTTTGGTAGAGACAGGGTTTTTGCCAAGGCTAGTCTTGAACTCCTGAGCTCAAGCGATCTGCCTGCTTTGGCCTCCCAAAGTGCTGGGATTACAGACATGAACCACTGTGCCTGGCCTCTAATATAGTTCATCATTACAGACATGAACCACTGTGCCTGGCCTCTAATGCCACCAGGCCAAGCAAATTAAAATTTTTTTTTTTTTTTAATTTTTGGTAGAGACAGGGTTTTTGCCAAGGCTAGTCTTGAACTCCTGAGCTCAAGCGATCTGCCTGCTTTGGCCTCCCAAAGTGCTGGGATTACAGACATGAACCACTGTGCCTGGCCTCTAATATAGTTTTATTAGAATATGCATATTTTGTAATATATCATATTTCCCTTTCCCCCTTATTAGAAGGATATTACTCCAAACTTAGGTATAGTAATAGGTTAACCTTGGTCCTGGTAAGATGACTCTCAAAGAAGTGGTTAGTTAATGCATATTTGTTGAAAGACTGAATCAATTAGTTTTTGTTTTTTACCAACTCAGTTCTATTTACGATGTAAACATAATATGGGGCTTTAGTTTGTCAATTATTTTGGTTTACCTTGGAAGTAGTGAAGAAGTCTTCTAGTGAAGACTGAGCATTAATCCTGAATTCAATCTATAAAACAACGAAGCAAGCTGTTCCCACAAAAAATAAAACAAAGAACAAGACAATGAGTTTCTCTGATCTTTCATGGCTTAATGTAATGTAATGTAATCTACAAGAGCACAACCAATAATGTTTTCATGTTTCATGTGGCTCAAGAAGAAAAATTATCACTTTATTTTTAGATAATACTTTTGAGTTCATTCAAGGAAAAAGACCATGGGAGAAGCATGGTCTTTGAAATTAGTAAGTTTATACAAAATTTACTAATGTTGTGACCTTAGAGAGCTAAATTTGTGCATAAAATTGAAGAATAATGGCAACTATCTCCTAGGGTGGTGTATGAATTAAATGTGATAAATTATGTGAAGCTCTGGACACATGATTGGATGTTGCTAATTGTTCGGAAAACGTCCGTTTCCTTCCTTCCTTTCCTGTAAGCATCAACACACTCAGAAATTCAATTATGGGAGATGAAAGGCAGTCAAAGAGCAATCAATTTTCCTCACTTTTATAAATCAAGAACATATTTGTGAGTTATATTTCTGTGTGCTTGCTGGAGAAAACAAGGTCAACAAACTCAGTAACTAGGTACCAAGTCTCACTGTTCTCTTGTATTAGCATGACTGTAAAAGCATGTCTGTATTAGCATGTCTGTTGGCATCCTTATTTGCTCTTTAAAATCTGGTGTTCCTGAGTCCTAGGAGGAAGCCCACAAACCCCTCACTCTGCTTCAGGTGTGGACATTCTAGTGAAGAACTGGTATTTTCTTTAGGATTATGACTCATTGTGACTGAAGCTCCACAGATAAATGAAAGGCATAGCTGCTCCTCAGCCCCGGAAATGACTCACTTCTCAAGTCATGCTCTCACTTCACTTGAAGATGAGCTTCAAGATGCCCTGAATCAGAAATGCTCGTTGTCAAAGGGGTCTCTGGCCCATTCCCAGAAGAATTTATGGGTTGTCTAATAGAACTGCACAGGCATTTGGCTGAGTGCTTTCTGAAGCTTGTCCTGCCAATTCCTGTAATTTGCACCAGGTCACTCGTTATCCATTTTAGCTGACTGAACAGTTTGAATCATGGGTGTGAAAAGGCAACCAAAGCAATAGTTGGCAGAGCCCTTCCAGAAATGTGCTGTTGCCACCTTGACCACGTGTAAGCTGGGTCATGAACTACAACTGGCTGTTTCTGCCCTTTGCAGAAAACACATAGGCACACATTCACTATTTAAGTATTAGTCTCTGTGAAAATGGACTCACAATGAACATCAGCAAAAAGATAGGAAGTCTAAGCCTGAGCGGAAAATACTCCAACTCCCTGAAAGCAAATGCTCTGCCAGCACAAACGGGTCTCCAGCCTTGTTTCGAATAGTTTGGGTGTTCTTTTTTAGATTGATTAGAGCTTAAACGTTCAGTGCTGCTCTCTGTTACACAGCAAATGTGGTGTTCAGGTACTTATTTACCAGTTTAGCGTTTCACTAATAGTCTGTGATTTTCTGCCTAGGTTGCTTTGTGACAATCTCATGCAGAATTTCCTCCCATGCAGTCTTTTCTCTTTTAGATACATCTCATTATCCATTTAAGAGTAATGAGATAAATACGTCCCATCAAGTGACTGTGGGGAAATAAGTGCCCAGCACCACCTTGCAAATAAGTAGTTGCTCTCTCACCTGGAGAGCTTTAAAATATGTCCACACTGGAAACGTTTTAAGGGACGTGTTAAAAAAAATCTTTACTTAGTAATGCATCTGTGCAATTCTCACAGGAGTTTTGTTAAAACTCTACTTACCATGAATACATTGTGGGTGTTTTTGGAATCAAAAAAGTGGCCATGAACTGGGTTCTGCATTGGGCATGTTTCATGCAGGGTACAAAGTATAGCAGTGATCAGAAATTCTTGATTTCCGTAGAAAAGGCAGCCACTAAAGTCAGTTTCTTGAGGAAAGGTGGTGGATGGTAGAGGTGGTGTGACCAGAAAAGCTGGCAGCTGCTTCCAGAAAGGGCAACAGCTAATTCTGGCCTTTCATTGCAAGCAAAGAGGGACTGTGAGTCCACACGTGAGGGCCTGGCTCCCCAGGGCAGGAGGAATGACTCCGAGGCTAATTGTGCAGTGTTTAGTATGAGGAAGGAGGCTAGTTGCCCTGTCTTCACTCTCCTCTCCTGCTGCTAGGTACTTCATTAGAGCAGGAGGTTAAATGATCTACCCACAATTCAATATCCCATGGTTTGTTTCTCTGCTTAAGTGTCCTATGGAGTTTTGCCACATAGTCTGTGGCATTCTCTGATGCACCAGGATTTGTGTGAAGCCCTCAGACTCTGTCCTACTTAAATTTGTGAAATGGAGGTTGGAAGCTGGGACAATACACAGATGATAGTTCTGGAATCTTAAAAATAATTATTCAGAAAATCTCTTCTATCTCCTATCTCCATCTGAGCATCATGGGAATTCAAATTTAAAGATTAGTTTCTCTTAAAATCAGGCCTGCTGTTCATGTTGCCGTAGTAACATTGCTAATGAAAGAAAGAGTTTCCAGGAGACCCATTTGTCAAACTCTATTCCAATCACAAGGGCTGGATTTATAAATTCCATAGACTACTTCAACTTCATTTTTCCTCTACAGAGTCATGTATTATTTTACAGTTAGGCATTAAAACTATGTAACTGGATTAAAATGTAATGAAATACTTACTATGACTGATAGGTTCTCTATTTGAGATAAATTTAAAAGATCACAGTCATCATTGTACATAGCCAGTGATTCTTTTCTTGAGTTCATAGAAGCTTTAGTGGTAAAACTTTTTCCAAGTCCTGCCTGTGGCCATGATATAAACACAGATGGTTTCAAACTCCCTGCAAACTAGCAAAAAATGATGCACTCAAACTTCTGGAGCTTTGGAAAACTGACTTTGATGTGGATATCATTATTAGTGTGTGATGCATTCTTTCAGGAATGCTCTGCAGGAGTGTAACACGACATACTCTAAAATATGTGCTTTGGTTAGAAGACAGCAGGTTGAGTACATGTTTGCCTTTTGAGTCACCAAAATCACTGGGACAAAAAAGGATAGAATTTGCTAACCCATAGTGAGAAGTCCAGGATAAGGGCAAGGAGAGTTGGGTAACCAACAGATAAAGTTTAATCAGTTTAATAAATTTCTGGGAGATACAAAGAGAATAGAAATGTGTTGAAGGACAGAAGCCCAGAACATGCTATGAGAGGTAGCAGAGCACGTGAGAGCCAAGAACTTTAGGTTCTACATCAAATCACAGGATAAGACAGGAGTAAGGGGCACTAATTATAGAACTTATGGAACAACTACATAGGTGGGTGCAATTCTCATAGGAGTTTTGTTAAAACTCTACTTACAATGAATATATGTGGGTGTGTATGGAATCAAGAAAGTGAATATGAACTGGTTTTCCATTGGGCATGTTTCATGCAGGGTACAAAGTACAGCTCTCTCTCACAGCTCTGCATGCAGAATGGCAAAATGCCTAAGACTTATCTGTAAACCAAGCAAGCAAGCAAGCCACCCACCAACCAACCAATCTTCCAACCCACCAACCAACAGCCCACCAACCAAGCAACCAACCAACTCATGAACCAACTAACCAAGCAACCAACCCACCAATCCCAAACCAAATGACCAACCAACCCACCAATAACCAACCCACCATCCAAACAATCAGTAAAAACAGAGGGCTGTTTTCTAAATGCAAAATGAACTCTAAGGAAAAGTTAAGGTCCTAGCTGTGTGCTAGGGCCTGTGGTAGACCTACAGCCTAACAGAGGCTGCCCCTTAATTTATTCTAGAGCAGTCTAAAGAAAAACTGTCACTGACATGCTTCATTCACTTGAACAGACTTCCCAGTCAGAATTCCCTCAAGGAGAGGGCCTTTTGGAATATAGATCTACTTACACAACGGCAGAAGAGAGCTATACCAATCACCCAGGCTTTTGCTGTTAAATATGAATGAAAATCATCAGTCATGGGAAAAAATAGGAAGAACCATCAGTCACAGGCAAAGACCAGCCACATGGAAAAGAAAGTCCAAGGTAACCTGTATCAACCAAGAAACCCTTGGGGCTGCCCTATGGAGTAGCCATTCTTTCATCCCTTTACTTTCCTAATCAACTTGCTTTCACTTTACTCTATGGACTCACCCTGAATTCTTTCTTGCTCGAGATCCAAGAACCCCCTCTTGGGGTCTGGATTGGGGCCACTTTTCTGTAATTTGTGGACTTTAAGCTTGATGCCACAACTGAATGTGACTGTAGTTGTCTCCCTTGGTGGTGGGGTAAGGTGTGTTCTACGAGTACCCATGAGTGTTGAGGAAGGGAGGACTTTGGCAGACACTATACATTGAATTACTCAACACCTGCTTATGACCCCCTTCATTGTTATTTATCTTTACGGTAGAGGGAGAACTGTAAATACTCACCCAGTCACCTATGCTAGTAGTAACAATATGATGCAATTCTGGTCAGTAAGACACAAATTTATGGAGGAAACTGTTCTAGGAAAAATATTTGCTTGGTTGATAAAGGTAACAGATGTAGCTGCCCCTGGCCCTCACTTCCCTTTTCCACTTCCTGCTGCCTGGATCACAGATGTGCTTCTTAGAACCACAGTCAGCTTGCAACTGTGGGACAATAAGCCAAGCCAATGTGCAAAGAGGGTATAATGAGAAAAGTCAGTCTAGGTTTTTCATAACATCATTGTATCATAACCATTCATAACCATTGTATCAGTTCTGGATTGCCTGAACTTACTGATATTTGAGTAAATTAAACCCATATGTATTTAGGACATTATAAATTAAATATTCTGTTACTTGAGACTGAATAGCAACTGGAAAATAACATAAAAGAAGGAGGTGGAGTGAGGAGGAAGGAAGGAATGAAGGACAGGGATGCTTATAGCCTTGTCTTACATAGGGTAGGATTGAGAAGTGGACAACTGTCATTGGAATCTGATCTGTTTTAATATTTGATCATTGCTCATCTACCTCCACATTTTTTTTTTGCATTTTTAATCCTGAGATCTTCTATTTAATATAATATTTTAGGCTGAGATATTCTGGCTTTTTTATCTAGAGGAGGATCGACAAGGCTACACTCATTGATCAAGTTCTTGGCTTTTGAAATTCTAAGTGTGCTTTTGAAATTTATTTTCTTGAAATCCAAAGGCTTTTGCTTTGCAAGAGAAAGAAATATGTCACTGAATTCCAAAAGCTTGGTTTTAAGTAGCCGAGGAAAAATCTCTGAAAGAATTAGGGCTTAAAGGTTTGTTTGCCTGAAGTGAGGAAGGAGGACAGAGGTTGAGAGAGTCAGAGGGAAAGCAAGTGCTTGGAGCTTGCTTGTGTCCCAGCCACCCTCACCCCCAACCCCAACCCTGGAGTGGAAGTGTCAGAGGCAATTGAACCAGTGCGACTCCATCTTGAATAGGGGCTAAGTAAAATAAGGCTAAGACTTACTAGGCTAACCCCAGGAGGTTAGGTGTTCTTAGTCACAGGATGAGCCAGGAAAGTCAGCATAAGATACAGGTCAAAAAGACCCTGCTGATAAAACAGGATGTGGTAAAGAAGCAGGCCCAAACCTGCCAAAATCCACCAAAACCAAGATGGCGATGAAAGTGACCTCTGTTCGTACTCTCTGCCCATTAAATACTAATTATAATGCATCAGCATGCTAAAAGGCACTCCCATTGGTATCATGACAGTTTACAAATGCCATGGCAATGTCAGGAATTACCCTATATGGTCTAAAAAGGGGAGACATTTTCAGTTCTGGTAATTGCTTGCCCCTTTCCAGAAAATGCATGAATAATCTTGAGTTTTCCATATAATCAAGAAATAACTAAAAGTATACTCAGTCAAGCAGCCTATGCCACTGCTCTGCCTATGGCATCACCATACTTTATTCCTTTACTTTCTTAATAAACTTGCTTTTGCTTTATTCTATGGACTTCTCCTAAATTCTTCCTTCAGAGAGACGCAAGAACCCTCTCTTGCGTCTGGATTGGGACCGCTTTCTAGAAATGGGAGTGGGTAGTTTAGAAAAGAGAGAAGAAAGAAGCAGTAAGAGAAGAGTAAGAGAAGAAAGGAGCCTCCCTTTCTGGGAGGCAGCAAGCTAAACACAAGTCTCACAGAAGTGCCTCCACCTCCTAACAGACTGGGTCATAGCAGTACAATGGGAATTGTCCTGGGGAGGGCCTGAGACAGCCCTGCTGAGAACCCTGTGTCCCCACAGTCACAGAAGACGGTTGGAGAACGGTTCACATCTCTTAAAGGGTCATAGAAGGATTAAGATGGTGAGTGGATCTGAAAGGAATCTTTTTTTTTTTTTTAAATTTTTATTGCATTATAGGTTTTGGGGTACATGTGCAGAACGTGCAAGATAGTTGCATAGGTACACACATGGCAGTGTATTTTGCTGCCTTCCTCCCCTTCACCCACACTTGGTATTCATCCCCAGGCTATCCCCCCCCAGTCCCCTCCGCTGTCCCTCCCCCCATTTCCCCCAACAGTCCCCAGTGTATAGTAGACCGCCTCTCTGTGTCCATGTGTTCTCATTTTTCTCACCCACCTATGAGTGAGTATATGCAGTATTTCTTTTTCTGTTCTTGTGTCAGTTTGCTGAGAATGATGTTCTCCAGATTCATTCATGTCCTTACAAAGGACACAAACTCATCATTTTTGATTGCTGCATAATATTCCATGGTGTATATGTGCCACATTTTCCCAGTCCAGTCTATCATCGATGGGCATTTGGGTTGGTTCCAGGTCTTTGCTATTGTAAACAGTGCTGCAATGAACATTCGTGTGCATGTGTCCTTATAGTAGAACGATTTATAGTCCTTTGGATAGATACCCAGTAATGGGATTGCTGGGTCAAATGGAATTTCTATTTCTAGGTCCCTGAGGAATCGCCATACTGTCTTCCACAATGGTTGAACTAATTTACACTCCCACCAACAGTGTAAGAGTGTTCCTATTTCTCCACATCCTCTCCAGCATCTGCTGTCTCCAGATTTTTTAATGATCGCCATTCTAACTGGTGTGAGATGATATCTCAATGTGGTTTTGATTTGCATCTCTCTAATGACCAATGATGATGAGCACTTTTTCATATGTTTGTTGGCCTCATGTATGTCTTCTTTTGTAAAGTTTCTGTTCATATCCTTTGCCCATTTTTGAGGCGAACGTGATAACCACTACACTACGGAAACCACATCCTTTGCCCATTTTTGAATGGGCTTGTTTGTTTTTTTTCTGTAAATCTGTTTGAGTTCTTTGTAAATTCTGGATATCAGCCCTTTGTCAGATGTGTAAACTGCAAAGATTTTTTCCAAGGAATCTTATATAAGAACATGGATGATACAAACCATGTGGACTAATAACCAGAGTTCATGGTGGTGCCTGGAATGGCTCAGATGTCAACAGAGATGCTAATGACCAAACATCAGCAGATGCCAAATAGAACAGAGGTCAACTGTAGGGTACCTACCCCAGTGCTTTGGCACCACGTAAATCTCCCAGAAAAGACCTGCCCTCCCACAAAAGTGGGTGGTAAGGGAAGAATTCAGCTGGACTGTAAAGAGCTTAAATGTAAAATGACTGAATTTGCTTGGAATCAACAATGATTAAGGTTTATGTCAGCTGGTAAAATGTGGTCTTTTAGTTACAGAAAATAAAGTTAATCCTTTTTCATGCCCAAGAACATGGCTTGAGAAAATTGAACCTGCTACAAAAGAAATTGAAGCATAAGTATATTATTTAAGGTAATTAAAGATAAACAAGCAAAGAAATAAAAATGATAATACATCAAATATTAGAAGGAGGAAAAGGTGGGAGAAGAGAGAATGCTTGTATAAGTTAATTAAATCCTCATCTTTCGTCTCTGGGAGACAATAGGCTAAATATAAATTTGATACGTTCAGAAATCTCATATGCATGTTATTCAGTATTTTGAAAGTAACAAGTATAAGAATTAAAGAACTGAAACAGTTAAGATTTTTTTTTTTGGGAGAGGAACTGGGGGCAGGTAGGAGACTGTTTCTTTCCATCATAAATTGTTTTTTCCCATTTGATTTTTTCTTACAATATACCCATGTTTTATTAATTAAACTAGAAAAAAATAATCATGAGCCTGTGTGATTTGTTTGTGCTCTATGCTGCAGTGGTCTATGCTAACAGAATATGCACACTAAAGATAAAAATACCTCTGATAAAAAAATTAAAAAAAATAAAAGAAAAAAATACCTCTGATAAATGTTCTGAGAATATGAAATACTGTGCATCATATAAAGAGGTTTTGCAGACCTCTGTGAGAATTCCCAGACTCTATGGGCAAACATGGCAACCACCAGAACAATAGGAAATAGACATGATGGACAAGACATAGGAGAAGGACAAATAACATGCAAAGCTTAGATAGCAGGATTTTCAAAACCCAGTTATTGGGATTGTATCAAAGGCTGTGCCATGGCACTTGGAGCCTTGGGATGATACATTTGGAATTGGATTGTCTTCTGTGAAATGTAGTGGGAGTGGTTCTCAAGGCTTACACACACACACACGCACACGGTTTAGCTTTAGCTCTAGTGCATCAATCATTCTTTTTCTCACTCAGCCCTTGACTCTTGGAAGCAAGTTAGAGGACTTGAAAGTCATGGTCTGTGACAAACCCATGTCCCCTCTGAGGCAGAGGACTGACGGGAAGTTATGAGTTAAACCTGAAGTCATTTGACCCATGCTCAAACAAATGGCGGCCCCTGGAATGAAGAATTGGGAATTAGAGAGGTCTAGGAGACAGCCCAACAAACCATTGTAGTGCTGTCAAGCAAATAACCCTTTGTGCACTGAGATCACTTCTCTGCCTGGGTGTTCTTTTTACCTCCAACTCTGGCCAACATCATTACCTTCTCGGGCTAATGGAACCAAAGAGTAGAGACACACTCTGGGACAGGTGAATAAGTGACATGCATGACATCCCCCATCAGTGCTTCAGGCAATACATGCAGCACTGCTTTCAACATGCTACTGAGCTCATTCTTAGAGTCTGAGGAGGTAAGGGTTATGTATATATCCCACACTGGTTTAGGACTGGTAGCAACAATTAGTGTGATCAAACATTTCAACCTGACATTTCTTGAGAGTATTTACAGAACTCAAAAAAATCACAGAATGAGCTGAGATTTATTTTCTAAAAATGTCTTCAACCCATGGCACCACAGTTATAATCATGCTGTTCTCAGTGATACTATGGTTCTACCAAAGAAAACTTCCTTCATGTGGCTAGGACGAGGTGAATAGGAGCGTCTGACCTTCACAGTGCAATTTTGTTTCCCATGACAACATCTGGGAAGCACTGGGGGTATACTGCTTTGCTAGAATCCAATACCTGAAAACTGCCTTTGCTTTCTAGCCATTCATCTGGCCACCCAGGAACAAGCTTCTTCAGCATCAACAATAGGGAAAGAGCATTCATCAAAATCAAACTCCATACACATATTTATACCTCTAACAGGTGCTCTGGTTGAAATTCAGCCCTAGGGTTTTTGAAGTCTTAATGGGTAGGAGTTAGAAAGTCTGCCATTTAAAAACTGCAGGCAGTTGTCTCGTTCAGTGGAGGCATCAGAGTTCCTTTCTAAAGACGGTTCAACTGGGTGGGGTGGCTCACATCTGTAATCCCAACACTTTGGGAGGCTGAGATGGGCGGATCACCTGAAGTCAGGAGTTTGAGACCAGCCTGGCCAACATGGTAAAACCTGTCTCTGCTAAAAGTACAAAAATTAGCCAGGCATGGTGGCGTGTGCCTGTAATTCCAGCTACTCGGGCAGCTGAGGCAGGAGAATCACTTGAACCCAGGAGGTGGAGGTTGCAGTGAGCCAAAATCGCACCACTGCTCTCTAGGCTGAGCGACAGAGCAAGACTCTGTCAAGGACGGAGGAAGGGAGGGAGGGAGGAAGGGAACAAAGAAGGGAGAAGGAAAGTAGAAAAGGAAGGAAGGAAAGGAAGGAAGAAAGGAGAAAAAGAAAAGTAGGAAGTAAGAAAGAGAAAAAAATAGTTCTTTTGTTCTGGGTGAACTGTGTCAAAACACTTAACACCCTTCCGTCAGCTTGAATTCTTTCCTGGTGTTAAGTGAAAAGCTATTACATGAAAATATATTTCCATTATTGTAATTAATTCTGTCCTCACCTGAAATTCTCAATTTTCTCAGAGATAAATACATCGTTTGGATAACGAAAGCAAGATTAAATAGTTAATAAACAACAATTGTAAAGCACCTAGTATTTGCACATAAAATGTAATGAAATATTTTGTATATGTATTTTTCCCACACCACATTCTTTACCAGTTTTTCTACCATTTTGAGACTTGTGTTTATGTTGCACTCAAACTGCATTTAAAATTAAGTTTAAGCACAAATATCTTCAGGGCAAAATAGAGCTAAACATGACAGCACTTTGGAAGATGTGGAAATAGTGCAATAGACTGAAGATAGTGGAAGAGGCCCCTTTTCATTTCTTTTTCTCTGTGTGTATATACAGAAAACTAAACATTCAAACGTGCACAATTCAATTTTTTTTCCAGGTGATATTCTCTAAGTAGAAACCATTGGACTGAGTAAATTGGGGAATGTGGCTTTGCCTGATTATAATTATTAAATTATAATCACATAATTTCAGAATGTGATTTCTTATATCTCATTTATTTAGTAGGTTTTGGGATATGAAAGTCATCATTCTGAAAAAGGGCATGTAATAGGCAGAATAATGGCCTCCGCCCCAGCAACATAGCAAGAACTGTATAGAAAACTAAAAACATTAGCTGGGTGTGGTGGCTCATACCTGTGGTCCCAACTACTCAGGAGGCTCAGGTGGGAGGACAGCTTGAACCTGAGAGGGTGAAGCTACAGTGAGCTGTGGCCTGTCACTTCATTCCAGCTTGTACAACAGGGCGAGATCCTGTTTTAAAAACAAAAAAAAAACAAAACAAAAAAACAACTTGACACATCATTGTTGGCTTGAAGATAGAGGAGGCCACATGCCAAGGCATGTGGGTGGCCTTGAGCTGCTGAAAGCAGTTCTGGCTGACAGCCAGCAAGGAAACGGGACCTCAATTCTACAACTTCAAGGAACTGAATCCTGCGAATAGTTTGAATGGTGTGGAGGCACAATGAATGGCTTAGAGCCTCCAGGGAAGGACTCAGCCCAGTCAGCACTCTGATGTCAGCCTTGTGAGACCCTACACAGAGAACACAGCCATGCTGTGCCAAACTCCAGACCTACAGAACTGTGAGCTAATAAACAGGCGTTGTTTAAAACTGATAAATTTAGAGTAATCTGTTCCTCTGCTATATGAGAAAACTCATATAGCAGACTGCACTGTTCTGGTTTCTCCACCTCTGAGCATGGACTCCAGCTTTCTGGGAATGAGACTCAGTTAAACAGTGAGACTTTTACTTGGAGCTGCACATTTATCAGAGAGTCTGTCTCTGTCCAGCCTTTAAGATAAAACATACCTAGAATACATATTGGAAGCCTTGGAATGACCATTGGGGCCTTTGAAATTTATAATAGGTTATTTTCTATGCAGTTAAGCATATAAACTCAGAACCCTGATTTTTCGTTATTAAAAATATGTGTGGCTCCATTTCTATCTATGGGTCGGGCCATTTTAGTTAAACATAGAAAGGGCTGAGACAATCCAATTGCAGGAGTTGTTTGTTATTGTAGATGATGTATGAGAACTATCTTTTATTTTACAAAATCTCTACTATAAGGAAAAGAACCTGCTGTCTACTTTCCTAAACAACCAGAAATTTTAAAGATGGGGTTTGTAAGCTATTTTCCACAATCCATCTGTTTGATAAAATGTGTTTTTAGTAAATATCAGTGTATCCAATTCAATTCAGCAAATAGTGAATATTCTATTTTCTTTTCAAAAATGTTGCCTGAGTAAGTTTGTGGAAACATTTTTTTTTTTTTTGCCACTGCACAAATCAATCCCATTAAAAGAGGTCTATTAAAAGGCTGCTATGTAAGGTACTGTGAGATCCATTACAGTAGATTTAAACTATCCCCATGAAAAGACGCCGGATGTCTAGTATAAAGACAGAAGATTTGTTGCTGGAGTGAGAACACCAAACTCAGATGGGCTTATACAACATTAGACATTTATCAACTTAATTGAAAAGTACAAAATCGGGCCTGGCTCCAAGTGCTGTTTTACCCAGAGGTTCAAAATATCACCATTTCTCCAAGATTGCTTTAGCTTATGTCCCCTCCTCTATGTGCCTGATTTCTCTCTGGGCTGGCCCCTGCTTCATGCTACCAAAATGACTTGTACAATTCTAGACCTCACACCCTCACTACAACATCTGAGAAAGTGAGGATGAGTTTTCTTGGAATTCTTTTGGAAGATAACAGAGGCTCTTATTCGCAAAGTTTCAGCCAATATCTCTTAGGCTTCATGGTTCTCAATCAAGTTTTAGCTTCTTCCCTAAACAAATTATCAAGACTCGCCAGGTGCCGTGGCTCAGGCCTGTAATTCCAGACCTGAGGCTGAGGCTGGTGGATCATGAAGTCAAGAGATTGAGACCATCTCGGCCAACATGGTAAAACCCTGTTCTCCACTAAAACATGAAAAACTACCCAGGCGTAGTGGCACGTGCCTGTAGTTCCAGCTACTTGGGAGGCTGAGGCAGGGGAATCGCTTGAACCCAGGAGGTGGAGCTTGCAGTGATATGAGATCACGCCACTGCATTCCAGCCTGGAGACAGAGCAAAAAAGAAAAAGAAAATTATCAAGACTCTGAAATAGGAGTGAGGAGGAGGTAGGAGGCAGTGTGTTTTGCTTGAAAACAACGGAAAAGCAAATTCCACCACCTAAACCACATGCCCGAGAATAGGAAAGGAACAATTGTCTGCAGAAAATTTTGCAGCTGTTGGAGGGAAGAGGCGAATCAATATATGTCTCCAGTGGTAGAGCAAAATAAACGGGGTAAGAAAAGCACAGAGTACTCTGATCCTATGGTGTCAAAGGGAGAAAAGCTCAACCTTCTGTCAGGGTTGGGAGGATAAGAGATTTCACAAAATGGTGGTGGTTTGCCAATGATTTCTACTTATTTTCGAAGTTCCATCTCAGGGGAAAATAAAAAGATATCCTCAGATGTAGGAACATATCAGCAAAAGCAAAAGGGCAGACAAGCGTTGAGCTGTGTGATGGTGAGGTCGGTCTACAACACAAAAATGCTGGGAAACAGCTGAAAGAGGAAGTTGGAGGCTTTCTGCGAAGAGCTTTCCTTGAATTCCAGCAGATGAAATCAGATTTAATGTAGAAGCCAGTGGGGACTCCTTGAATGTTTTTGAATAGGGGAAAGGCATTACCAAATATGCCCTTCATAAACATCAATCTGCTAGCCATGAATTAGATGAATTTCAGAAGAGGGAGACAAAATGCAGAGAGGCCGGTTAGGAAGCTGTTGTCTATTCCAATGAGAAGCAACAATGACAGTGACAGTTAAGAAGTGGGAGGAGCTGACAGAAGGATGTAGAATCTTCATGGCTTGGTAATACCTTCGTCGGAAAGAACTAGAGGAGGATGAGTAGTGACAGAGCTCTGGTGTCAGGTGATTGTCAAGAAAGTGGTATTATTGATGCAAATGGGGAACTCAAAAAGAGGAGCTTTTTGAGAGCAACAGGGTCCAGAAACAGCCAGTGATAAAGACTGCAAGCCCCTGTCATAGATGATCCTTAATTACTTGATGATCAAAGGGGCCTCTCTGCTATAATTCACCCCTTTTATGAGCAAAGGTCGTTAACTATGACATTTCCTATCACGTCCATTTATAATCTCTTAACATCACAGACCCATAACCCAGGGGTAGAATCACAAGTCTTCAAAACTGTTAGCGTTGAGTGAGTTTGAAATACATTTTTCCTTAAGCAGGTTCAGAATGGAAACTCCAGAGTCAGGTAGATGGAGATCAACATATTACTTTCAGTGCTGAAAAACTTTAAAAGGTTGAGGCTTAGTGTGAGAGTCAAATGGACATCCGTAGGTTTCCCTGAGAATTAAAATAAGTCACTGCTTTATAGCTGGTGTTTGGGATGCACACTTTCTCTTGCAGGGACAAAGCATCTACATGAACATTCACCCTTAGTCCTAAGAGTATGACACCTTCTCTATGGGCAGGCAGATGCCAGAAAAGAGGGATATATTGGTTCAGTTCTTTCATTTCTTGCTCTGGTGGGGAGGAAAGAGTAGAGGGGAGAAGAAAGGCTTGGGTTTCACCTCCCGGATGTTCCTCCAGGTGGTGTGGGAGATAAACTTCCTCACTGCCAATGGAGATTCCCCCAAGACCTTGTGCAGAACTTGTCTTCCCGCTGTTCATCATCAAAGTATCTCCGATATCTGAGGACCCCTGGACTCTGGCTCCCCCTGGTCCTGGCTAGACCCAGTGGTAGAGGAAGCCAGATCAGGCAGATCTCTCAGGAGCTAGAAGGATTTTAATTTACGGGCTGTTGTGGTCCAAGTGGGCTTTTAGGCATTTCATTCTGGTGACAATGTGAAGAACGGCACATGGCAGAGAAGCCAGTAGAGAAGACTGGGCTGGGATCCAGCAGGGAGAGTAACGAGGGGATTGACTGAAGCCCTGACCATGGACTAGAGGGGCCAGACAGATTTGCAAGCCATTTAAGAGGAAGAATCCATTAAACAGGAAGAAAGAGAAAACTAGATGACCCCAAGTGACAGCCTGGCCCAGGGTTGGAAGATGATATCATTCCTCCAGGGAAAGAACTATAGAAAGGCGAGCACATTGAAGGGGGAAGTGAGATTTCCTTCTGTGGCATTTTAGCTACATATGGCCTTTCCAAGTGAAGATGATCAGAGTTGACCTCACCTCTCTAGGAAGCACATGGCAAAACAAAGCTTGAGATCCATTGCAGGTGAGAGCATGGAGACACTCATTTTCTTTTTCTCATACTTCCAGAGAAGGGAGGGATTTTTGCTGCTCTACCCAGAGAAAAAAGGACAGGAGAAACACTCTCAGCCCCTCCCCATCCCCTTACTCACTCCTCCAAGAGAGTCCTCGTTTGTTTGTTTGGTTTTTGTTTTTTGAAATAGAGGCTTGCTCTGTCTCCCAGGCAGGAATGCAGTGGCACGATCTCAACTCACTGCAGCCTCTTCCTCCAGGGTTAAAGCAATTTTCTGCCTCAGCCTTTTCATTAGCTGGAATTACAGGGGCCCGCCACCACGCCCAGCTAATTTTTTTGTATTTTTAGTAGAGACTGGGTTTCACCATCTTGGCCAACTGGTCTTGAACCGCGGACCTCCCTCCTTGAGGAGGTGATCCACCCTCCTCGGTCTCCCAAAGTGTTGGGTTTACAGGTGTGAGCCACTGCACCTGGCCTGAGAGTCCTCCTCTATATCTGCTCATCCATGGAGCACTTCCTCAGCTCCCCTGTATGACATGTTTCCAGGGCAGACTGCCTGTTTTGAGGGGATCGGTTTCATGCAAGCCCTATGACTGCTGATCTAAGCTATGTTCTCAAGTGAATTTTATCACTAATATGGCTGACTCTTTGGCTCCATCGCTGTGTGTCCAGTCTTATCTGTCAGCGGTCCTGAACTCTGGAGTAGAGTGTATTTGTTTACTGGGGCTGTCATAAAAGTATGACACAGACTGGGTGCTTAAATAACATAAAATTATTTTCTCACAGTTCTGGAGGCCAGAAAGCTGCAAACAAAGTGTTGGTTTCTACTGAGGCGTTTCTTCTTTGTAGATGGCCACCTTCTCCTGGTGTCCTCATGGGGTCTTCCTGTGTAATTCTTGGTCTTAATTTGCTCTTCTTATAAGGGCCCACCAACTGACCTCATCTTAACTTAATTGCCTCTTTAAAGAACCCCCATGTTTCTCTCTTTTTCTTTTTAAGACGGTTTTGCACTGTGGCCCAGGCTGGAATGCAGTGTCACAATCTGGGCTCACCACAATCTCCATCTCCCAGATTCAAGTGATTCTCTTGTCTCAGCCTCCTGAGTAGCTGGGACTACAGGCACCTGTCACCACACCTGGTTAATTGCTTTTTTTTTTTTTTTTAGTAGAGATGGGGTTTCACACCATGTTGGTCAGGCTGGTCTCAAACTCCTGACCTCAAGTGATCTGCCTGCCTTGGCCTCCCAAAGTGCTGGGATTACAGGTGTGAGCCACTGTGCCAGGTCCGCCTGCTTCTTCAGTAGTTTTGTTATCTGATATTTCTTTCACCAAGTTTGAACTTAAATGGTTTTCCTAAGAGAGAATATGCATCCAGAGTGATGACTGATTTTATGGAATTTAATATCAAATGTGACTGAAGACTGCTGTTCAGAGCCTCATTTTAGGGACATAAAACCTTTAGGCAGCTCCATACAATGAGAGGAAGAAATGACAGATCTGTGGTGATGAAACACTTTTCTTGATCAGTGTGATTATATTAGAATGCTCTACTCGGATACATTGATTTGTCTTTGAGAGTGCTTTGTGCCACATAAATCTCATAGAAAGATCTTTAACTTGTTGCCCCAGAAGGCCACTGCTTCGCTCCTCAGCAAACAGAAGCAACATTAGGGAGCCATTTGTCAAAGTTTCAAAGGGAATGGTTCATTTACGAACTGACATTGGATGGTCTTGTATTCCAACATTCATGGGATTTTAAAACAAAGATGCATTTTATGATTAACCTCCACATATAGAAGCAAAGAGTTATATTTGTCTCTTTTGACTTACTTGAGCAACCTGATTTAAAAAAAAACTCCTTCAAGGAGAAGCATATTTATTACACCTCAAAAATTCAGTTTATATGCATCATTGTTCAGAGCAATTTCTTTCTCTCTAAATTGAATGGCCAAGTGATTATTTGTTTTGGAGATTCATTTATGCTTTAGAAGATCTGGCCACCCATGGAAAAGAATATTTTTGAGAGCATTTTCCTCTGCTTCTTTCTTAGGACAGGGAAAATACGTCTTGAAAGAATTATAAGTGAATTAAAAAATATTGCTTAAAAGTTTCTTACTTATTCTGGAATACATAACTTCAGTTTTCTAATATTCAAGAGCTGTAGTGAAAAGAGCATTGGTGTGTGTTAAGATTCTCTCTTTTGAATTAGGTGAAATTGAGCCAGTTTTTGAATTAAAAACATACTTTCTTTCCTCCTATGAGTATTGTTTTACCCATATTACTGGAGAGGTAGTATTAGAGGATGGAAGAATGAACTTCACTCATTATTTAAGAATGTGGATTTTGAGCCAGTCTGGCTTGGCAAATCTGTTGCTTGCTGGTTGGATGACACTGGGAATGTGACTTAACCTCCTAGGTCTTGGTTTTCTTATCTGTGAAGCAGGCATAATAATTGATCTTACCTCATGTGGTTGTTTTGACAACAGAACGAAATAATTTAGAAACATAGTGCCCACCCACTATAAATGTGAGATCATTACCATTCTCATTATCACCACCACCACCACCACCACCATTAAATAACAAGTAACCTTTAACGAGTTTAACTATTTTGCTTTTCTTAATCTGCTAAGACATGGACTCAAGGGAAAAGTAAAATCCATGAAATTCAAACTCATCTGGGCAAGACAGGTTGAAACAAGGCTTATATTATTTGAAGAAAAATCTCACTTTTATATAGATAGATCTCTTTTGAATATATATATTTACATATACACACACTATATATAAAAATATATGCTTACATATAAAAAGGTAATAAGGCATATCTATATTCACTAAATTTTCAAAAAATTTTAAACAATTTGAAATGTGTTTACTAAGATTTTATATTAAAACTATAATTCCATTTCTCATGCAAAACCATTTTCTAAATAAAAAAAATTTAGCCACAAGTGCAAAAGTCGAATAAGATTTAATAATCTCCCTTAGGAACTGATTTTGAGGTTTAGACTGTCCTTTTGTGAACATTGCATTAAGAACTCTTAAATCCTTCTTATAGTGTCTTCATATTTAAGCTTCAGTGGAGAAAAAGGAGTTTGCCATTCTCTTACTTATTTAAAAATATTTCTGGATTTAAAAATATTAAGAGCTTCTGCTTGAAGATGACAGCATAAAGATAATTGCACTAAGCTCCAGTCTTTAATATTAACCGAAAGCAACACAAATTCTAACAAGAGTCCATTGTTAGCAAAACCAGAAAATAGACACAACCCAAAACTATGAAGAATTGCTTCTAAATATAGGGGGATTGGGCCCCAATTCTAGAAGTTGCCAAATGTAGATTCACACTGGATAGTCCATTCGCATTGCAGAGTTCTCCAACAGCAGGTGGAACAGCTCCAAGGAACTTTTCCAGTTATCCCTTATCGGGAATCACTAATTCTATATCTTACCTTGAGGAACTGCAGACCAGAGACTGGAAGGAGAAAAATCCATGAACTTTCCAGGAAATGTGCTTGTGGCACATGATGGAATAATACCACTGATAAGAATATCCACATAACAATTGCTGATATTTAGTGAGTGCATACTGTGTGCTAGGTACTGTTTTAAGTAGTTTACATGTATCAACTTAGTTAATCTTCAAAGATAATTTATATGAGGATGATACTATTATTATCCCAATTTTACAAGTCAGTTACAGAGCCTGGGTTCAAATGCCAAGCCTGTCCTCTTAACCTCCATGCCCTGTGGCATATCTGCTCTGGGTATGGAGTCACCTTTGATCAGTAAACCCATGTCAGTTAAGGAGAATGAAAATAAATGCCAAGTCACTGTCTACAGAACTAGAGCCTTATGGGGCTTTGCTGTGAGCCACAAAAACCTTCTGCTCATTCTCAGAAGCAATGTGGGTCGCTAGGAAGAGAAATGTCCTTGCAGCGAAGGCACAGCACAGTTGATGAGAAAGTCATCCAAGACAATATTACTCCTATAGACTTGGCTCTTCCCTTTTCCTTCCTCATACAACTCTTGAGCAAAAAAACTGAACAAGATGGAGCTTCCCTTCTTTAAAAGTGACTCATGATGTGACTGGGCGTGGTGGCTCATGCCTACAATCACAGGGTGGATCACTTGAGGTTAGGAGTTTGAGACCACCCTGGCCAACATGGTGAAACCTGGTGTCTACCAAAAAAAAAAAAAAAAAAATTAGCCAGGGGTGGTGGTGGACACCTGTAATCCCAGCTACTTGGGAGGCTGAGGCAGGAGAATCACTTGAACCCAGGAGGTGGTGGTTGCAGTGTGCTGAGATCAGACCACGGCACTCCAGCCTGGGTGACAGAGTGAGACCCTGTCTCAAAAAAAAAAAAAAGCCATAATGAGAAAGAATCTAGCATAGACTAATGTACAGGTATTTGGCAGCTAGAAAGCAAAAAAGAAAGACCACAAAAGCAGGTGGGATGAGTGGGGGGGAAAAAACAAAATAAAGGCAAATAGACAATACACATCAAAATGTGAATTTAATTATGAATTTTAAATACTTTTGCATGAAGAAGAGAACAGAATAGACCCCCTGAAAAAGATTTTAATGCTATAAAAAATTGCTGCCTGGATTGAAGGTACATACCTTGTCCTCCTCTTTTGGGACAATGGATATTGATTGGTAAAGTTGTTGGGCGTCAAGAATACAGAAACTGATATACACCCAGCAGTTGGAATAGTACCTATTACATAATACTCAACTAATATTTGTTAAATAAATAATTGTAACCAAACCAGAAAATATGGTAATTTACCTATATCAAGGGAAAACCAAGTTGGTATTAAATTTCATAACAACAATACTAGAAAATGGTGAGGCAATCATTACAAAGTCTTTGGGGGAAAAAAGTGTGCTCTGAGACTTCTATACTCAGTTAAATATCATTCAAGTATATAGAAAACAGATTATTTTGACACACAAAAGCACTCAGGAAATATGGTACACATTAGCTTTCTTTTTTGGCAAAAAAGAATCTACTTAACTATGCAATCCAGCTAACCAAGAGATAAGAGATTAATGAAAATGATGAGCTCAGGAATGGGAAATGAGAATACTGATGTGAGTACTGAAACTATTTAGATATAGCACCAAGTCTAAACAACCAGGAATTAGGGCATTAGAAAAGAATGAATGTTAAAAATTGTAACCGATTAGAAATAATGATCTTAGTAAAACAGTCAAGAGGTGGAAGGAAGTAGAGATGGAAGAAGTGTACATTTCTTCATTTTCTCTTTTTAATATTTCATTATGGAGCTTGAGAAATTCTAATACTAATAATTCAAATAATGAAGGTTTAAATGTATTATTTTAATGCATAAATATAACATCAGAATAATTTAAAATAACAATATAACTGACCAAATCAGTATATGGAGGGGTGTATAAATTTGGGAGGAGAGGTATGCATGATAATTTCCTCATCTCCTTTTGAGGAAGTTTGTGTGGCTACTGTTTCAGGTTGTTTAAATGTATTATTCAAAAGTATTAACATTTAAAAACTAAAAATTTATTATAAACAGAAAGCCGTACAAAAACAAAAGAGAAATCAGATCACATAGGAAAATACAAAAGACAATGTAAGTATTAAAAACATAAAACATACAGTGAATCTAGAACTAAGACCAAAGATATGATCAGATTAATAAATGCAAGTGGAGGAAGCATCTGTTGAGATTTTGAGAGAAAGAAAAAAAAAAAAAACTCAGCAAGGTTGGAAAAAAAAAAAAATCAAAGGTAGGCAAACTCCTGTGTCCCTGCAAAAAAAGCCCCACAAACCAAGGCAAATGCAAACAGAAAGGAAACAGGGGCTGTAATGTTAATATTATCCACGATCCAAGACTGAAATGAGGGCAAAAACTAAATGAGAAAAAGGCACCTGTAATGAAAAAGCTTATGAAGTTTGCAATCCACAATAATGGCCTGTCATTGATGGTTACATGCTAAAACAATTAGATCAAAATTCCTAACACAAAGCTGTATGAAATAGAAGACAAATATACAGAAACCCAGTATGGTAGAGCCTGTCTGGCCCTCTTCTAGAATTAGATGAAACATTCATTCAGTAAATCGTTCATTCATTGGACCAACACATACTTACTGAGCATCTGTTCCTTACCAGGTGCTGTGCTAAGTGATGGCAAACATTTTCGAGGAACACAACGGGGGAAGAAGTTCCTGTCCCTATGGAACTTTCAGTCTACTGGGGTCAGACATTAAACCAGCACAGAGGAAATGTATAATTGCAATGTGATAAGTGATATGTGAAGGAAAGTTATGTGGTATAGTGTGTGAATAAAATGAAGGGAACTGGGTGAACCCAGCTGAGAGCTGAAGGATAAGAAGTAAATCAAGTTGAGATGGAAAAGACCATCCCAAGGATGAGAACAGCATTTACGGAGGACTTTCAGGGTGATGTGTATTGGAGGAAGGGAGAAGGCCAGTGCAGTGACAGAGGGCAGAGTGCACAGCACACGCCCCACCAGGCAGTTTTGTAGCCTCTGTTAGGGAACTCCTACTCCATCCTAAGGGCAACGGGAAAACACCCAATAGTTTTAGGCAGGAGTGAAACACTCAGATTTATGATTTGAAAAGATCTCTTTGTCTGCAATATTGAGAATGGACTGGTGGGATGAAAGTGGATATGGGAAGAACAGTTGGGAAGTTACTCCAAACGAGAAACGGTGCTATCTGGATCAGGGTGTAGTGGAGAGCAAGGATTAGGAAGATATTTAAAAGATCAATATATCTGGACTTTGGAGGCACCTTGGCTATGAAAATGAGAGCAAAGAATACACTACAGATAACACCTAGGTTTTGAGTGTTCACAAACAGAAAGACTGGAGAATGGTTTTCCTGATATAGAAAACACTGAAGGAGACCAGGACTGTTCTGGGGGAGATGGCAAGTTTGGACATGCTGTGTTTGAGAGGGTTAGGAGCAGCAAAAATAGAGATGCTGAGGAAGCAGCTGAAATATGGCCCGGAGCTCTGAGAAGTGAACTGGCTATGAACCGAGGAGGCAGAGTGTTGGAGGAGTCCTCATCAAGGTTGTGATTGACCCCAGGACTAATGAAAGGAGTACAGGCAGAGATGATACCAGTTCAGTGCTGAGCATGGTGCCTCAAACACAGTACAGCCTCAGTAAATGCTAGCTATTATCTCTTTGAGGACCGCTTTTCTTCCATTTGTTTTAGTCTTCCTTTCAGAAATTCCATTTATCTACATGTTGAATCTCTGCTGACTGTTTTCCAAGGGCCAAATATCTATGTCTAAGTTTTTGGTGTGGCTCAACCTTCTACTCCAGGCACAAGCGGTGGCCGTCCTTTCCAGTTTCTTCCACCTGTCACGTCATCCAGCCCAGCGGCCACCAACTCTTCACTAGCTGGGTTGGCTGCACTCTTGGGGTCCTGGCATACTTGCTTCCAAGTAATCGTGCTTCCCTGGGAGACACTTCCTGCTTGCTCTACCATCTGTCCTTTTCTTCGATACTGCCCTTCAAACTTGGAGAATGTTGCTGGGATTTCTCCAATACCTTTTCTACTTATTGTCATCTTGTTCCACCTCAACTGTAACTCTTTGAAGTTACATGTGGGAGAATTTTCCCTTGTTCAAGTGTCGACAGAACTTTTTCACCGTTTTCAAAATCATTGTATCACTATCACAAGGGGCTGGGCAGGAAGTGAGATGCTTTGTTCAAGTTGCCCTCTTACCTCAAGCTTACCTCTTTCCCTTTTATCCTGACTTATTGGACCCAGATTCCTGGCTGTTGCTCTTCGGGGTCCATATCCTTTTTGCAGCCTCTGCTTTGGATCTTCTCTTCAGAGACACACTGACTTCTCCATCTGGCTGATTCTATTTTTAAATTCAACTCTCTACTCTGATCTTAATATACGTCTTCATACCACCAGGCCTTGGAGGAGAATCACTTCTTTTAGGTCTGTTTAGAGGGTGCGATAGGCTGAGTTTTAGGACCACCCCTGTGACCTTCATTTTGTGTTATGCCCATGATGATGTCATGGTCAATAGCAAAATAGAGACAACCTGGGTGCTCCTCCCCTTATCGCACAAGCCCTTTAAAAGCAGAGTTTTTTTGTGATTGGTGGTAGAAGAGGAAGTTGGAGAGATTTGCATCATGAGGATTCAGCACACCACTGCTAGTTTTGTAGACCGAGGGGGCCACGTGCCCAGAAATGCAGGTAGCCTCTGAAAGCTGACACTCCTCCCTGGCTGACAGCTAGCATATAAATGGGAACTTTAGTTCTACAGCTGCAAGGAACTGGATTTTGCCAACAGTCTGAATGAATTTTGAAGAAGATTCTTCCCCTAAACCTCCAGAGAAGTGCCATACCCAGCTGATCCCATCCCTCTGGGACCCCAAGCAGAGAAGCTAGGCATGGCGTGCCAGACTTCTGACCTACAGAAATGTGAGCTAATGAGCGGGTATTGTTTTAAGTCACTAAGTCCGTGGTAATTTTCACACAGCAATGGAAAACTAATACACAAACATCACTCACTAGCTTAATATACTCCACAGAAAAATCTGATGAATTTTGGATGGAAAGAAATCAGGGAACATTGCAACACCTTTGCAAACAAGTGGTAAAACCAACATAGCCCATATTTTTTCTTCACATCTGCTCATTGTTCTCAAAGTCTCCAGAGCCAGTGGTCATGCTAGCCTTCACTCCTCCCTCTTCTTCCTCACCCTGAGCTAGTCAATGAGTTCTGGCACATATCCTTCCAAAATGTCTCCCCTATTTTTTATTCTCACTGAGTGGTCTTATTTAGAAACACTCATTACATTTTGATGAAATTACTATAATAGTGTTCTAACTCAGAGCTTTGCTTTAATTCTCTAAATTGCTCTTGTTTTAAACTTTCCAGATCCCTAATTTGATCATATCACTCTTGTACTCTACCTCTTTCGAGGACATCCTACAGCCTGAAGAAGAAAATTCATTCTCTCTGGTGCTGTGTTTCCAGCTCGTTTCCACACTTATCGTTGGCTTTAGTTATACTAAATGACTTGCTTTACTACAGTGAAACATTTTTTTTCACTACCCCGTGCTTGGAAGACTGTGACAACTCTATCCGAAACATTGCTATTCATCCTGAAAACTCAATTTGAACGTCATCCCTCCTCAAAAGTGTTTTATGGGTGAGACACTGACACTTCTCCCTCACAATCCCCTTCATTTTTAGAAAGTTGAGTACCCTAGTGCTTTTCTACCCTTCATCACTCAGAGACCTGGGCAACCACTTTCTCAACAGGCAGAGAGAAACTTGATTTAGAACAGGGTCATGCAGATTTGTATCAGACAGGGTCCAGCCCAGCACCCAAAGTATAACTCAGTCTTCATTATTGACTTAGGGGATGACCAGCTTTAAAGCAGAGATGGGCAATTTGCATAGGAAATTTGTCTGGGAAAGGTGGTCCAATTATCCCTCTATCTCTTTTCTTTGAAATTTGAGTTTGTGGAGATGCTGAGGTTTACAGGTTTGACATAACAGCAGTCTAATGGCAGGAAAGATAGGAAGGCAGTTCAGGTAACGCTAATTTGAGTCCAGAGAGAGGGAACACTGGGGAGTGGTTGGGTGCCCATGTGGAGCCTTCACTACTTTGATGGCTAATAAGGCAGGGACTTCATCCTGCCTGTGCTGCTTTGGACTTGATCTGCTGTCACTAACTTCTACTCAGCTAGAGCAGTTTCTGCATGTTGGAGATGGGAGGACAGGATGCCCTGCCTTCAGCTACCAGCATACTGGTGTTGGAGCTTGGAGCTTGGAGCTCTGGGATCTGCCTCTTGCCTGCTGTTTGCACTCCAAACTACTAATCGTCATCATTTTCTTAGCTTTTGTTTCAGTGTAATTAATGGAAACGAATGTGACCTACCTAAAATATTTGTCTAACCAGGTATGGCTAAGAGAAATGAATCATGCCGGGGTGGGACTGTCATTTCTTGGGGGAGCCAAAGCTTGACAGATAACCTCACCAGGCGACTACAGTAACACTGAATTGTACTTACTGGTTTACCTGTTTGGTTCTCCAACCAGCTCATAAACATTTTCAGGTCTTATTGTTTTCTATCTCTAGTGAGTACCTTGCTAATAATAAGCAATCAAACAAACATTAAACAAAATTTTAAAATGTAGGGTTTTATGTCCTCCTTTTATATATATAATTATATTTGGTTTTACATTTTCAAAGAATGATGAACGCTGATCATTAAGTATGCTGATTACCAGTTATTCTGATACTTGAGAAAAATATTTGATGCAGATTTGTTAGTAATATCATTTAGTGTTCTAATCAGATGAATGCTATGAAAGTTAAAATAAAAACCCTGCTCTAAGGCTGGACATGGTGGCTCACACCTGTAATCCCAGCACTTTGGGAGGCTGAGGTGGGCAGACGGCTTGAGATCAGGAGTTTGAGATCAGCCTGGGCAACATAGCAAGACCTTGTCTCTACAAAAAAATAAAAAATTAGCCTGGTATGGTGGCGTGCATCTGTAGTCCCAGCTGCTTTTGAGGCTGAGGTGGGAGAATCACCAGAGCCCAGGAAGTCAAGACGGCCGTGAGCTGTGATGAGGCCGCTGCACTGTAGTCTGGGTGACAGAGACCCTGTCTCAAAAACAAAAAAAGCCACTGCTCTAGCAATATACTTAAGATATATTGTCTTCCTTTGAATTTGAAAATTACCTAAAAATATAAAGGTTTCTTCTATAGAAAATAGAAATAAGAAGTTAATAATCAAAAGATATGTCAAAAGATTACACTTTTAGCCTCATCAAATACTATTTTTGCATCAATAAAATACTTAAAATTTTAATTTTTATAATTGTCCTCTAATAATATGAAAGATTTAGTAATTCATATGATAAAGAACAGTAGCCATTTGGACCATTATTCTAATTAAAAAATTTTTTTTATTACAAATGGGAAGGAATACTTGTTTAGCTGTTATTATTTCCTCACTCCATGCAAAATTATGTAAATTTAAACACCTTGAAATACTCAGAAGTATGATTCAATGTATCCAATTCCACAAATGGAAGGGTAGCTTACTAATTTCTCCTTGGGGGTTTATTAACTCAAGCCACCTAACAAGCATCCATTATGGGTAAAATAGGTAGAGGAATCAAGTAATTTCTTGTTCTCACTGGTGAGAGTATATACAGCCATTTTTAATGAGCAATGCTGAAACATTCCCAGCATGAAAATATTTAACAGCTCTTCTAGGATAAGCAAGAATGCTGCTTTCTTTTTATCTCTGACAGAGCTTTGCAAAGAAGGATGCATGGAGCAGGTGCACAACAAATGCGTTTAGAAACAATTGAATAAATGGATCCAGAAACGGGGACGTTAGTGCCAAAATACACTGAAAGCAAACCCCACATTAAATGTCTGGGGTGTTTGGGAGGTTGACAGTGAAGTGAAAACAAAACAGTTTGTATATGTAAAAAGTGTTCATTCCATTAGCTCCCATTTGGAAAATCATTATTTTCATCTAAACCAGTGATTAAAGAATTTTTTTTCCCTAGTGGGAACTTTTTGCTGCTGATTCTCAACTGCCACTCTTTGTCACACCCTCACCCCAACAATAGGCCCATCTCTGTTGCCCAGGCTGGTCTCAAACTCCTGGTCTCAAGCGATCCTCCCTCCTCTGCCTCCCAAAGTACCAGGATTACAGGCATGAGCCACTGCTGTGCTCGGCACAATGTTTTCTTTTTTCCTTGGGTTTTGGGACAGATTCTTGCTCTGTTGCCCAGGCTAGAGTGCAGTGGTTCAATCTCGGCTCACTTCATCCTCTACCTCCCAGGTTCAACCCATTCTCGTACCTCAGTCTCCTGAGTAGCTAGGGTTACAGGTGTGTGCCACCATGCCTGGATAATTTTTGTATTTTAGTAGAGACAAGTTTTCGCCAAGTTGGCCAGGCTGGTCTCGAACTCCTGACCTCAAGTGATCCGCACATCTCTGCCTCCCAAAGTGTGAGTCACCACTCCTGGCCCATGGTGTTTTCTTTTTTACAAAGAAAATTCCAAATCTTTTAAAAAATTAACCTAAATGTTGAAAAATTTAAAAAATATTTTCAAAGATGCTGGATGAGATGCTCCCCATCAGCACTGATTGTGCAGTGTCTTTTCATAGTCCATATGAATCCCTTGACATTGCGTTTGCTCAGCACCACCGTCCTCTCCATTGTCATGTATTCAGAAGAGATGAACACTGTCTTTCAGCATATATATAACACTTGTCCCCCAGGTACTCAACCTTTTTCCTCCTGATTAAGAAGCCCAGCTGCGATATTCAACACACACACAAATTTAACGTCTTTTTCTGAGTCACTATCCAATAATGTATCTGGGGATTTCAAGGTCAATGCATGCTGTCACTCGACTTTGAGAATCTATAATGTGTGGGATCATTGCAAACATGAAAAAGATGCTCAATGCACTTGCTACCTGAAAGCGAATGTGAAAGGGTGCACAATTTGAGCCATAAAACTTAGGGAAATATTACAATCGTCACACTTGCTTACTTTTAGACACAGCGTGACATTCTTGAAGAATAGATATTAAAGAGTATTCTTCAAAAATAGAAGAATTCACTCATTCGGGTATTGAATAAATATTCATTGGTATGTAGCGCAGCAGATACATTGATAGATAATGAAGATGTACACTGTATCATATTGACCATGTATGTATCATTTCCTAGAAGGCTTTACCAACAAAACAGAAATACAGGAGACTGATTATTGTAAATGGTGATGAAAGTTGTTCCTTATGCATGGTAATAACATGACACCAGGTGTCTCTTTAACAACTTTGTTTCCCCAAAGACATTATACATTACTCATTGATAACCAGGGAGAATTTTAAGAATGCTCTTGTATGGAGAATGTAGACCTAGGCAAATTTGACCGTGGATAGAGGAACCAACCACTGATGCTTTAAAAATAATTTCCAAGTGAAATGAGATAAGTCTGACTTTCTTAAAGAGGTCCTGTTTCCTAAGATAATCATACAGATTTAAATCAAAAGGTGTCAATGCAAAGCAACATTGGGATCTCATGATTAGACGAGCAGATTTTGCACATATGGCAACCTACTCATTCTCCAAGAACCCTTGAAACTAAGGAAGCAGGAATAAACAGATACGTTGTCTAAGAGAAGCATTTATTGGCTTTTTCTATAAAGAAGGATGATCTTCCAAACTGAACTAGATTATCAAGAGACTGAATTTTCAACATTGTTGAATATGTCATTGAACTGTTCTCTAAAAATACATTATTACCACTTCCCTACATTTTCTATGTAGCTTACAAGTTTAATGGAAAGGTGAATGGCCTTATATCACATTACATCTTTCATATTTTCTGAGAAAAGGAGATGATTCAAGTCTTAATCACATTAGGATAGAGAAAGGGTTACTACAAATTCACGGTCTTGAACACCTACTTGGTTCTTAATACTATCTGGAAAGCCTTCTCTTTCTCAGTCATCTCTTTCTTTTATTCTCCATAGAGGTAACTATGCCTACTTCTCCACAGGAACGCCAAAATTTTCTGACTCCAAGTCTATCATCTTAGGGGATGTGTACCTTACATCCTCACCAGCACACTTTTTTTCATCGCTTCTTAACTGCCAGAGAGTTGGAAAAGCTCACCAGCTTCCCATCCTTACCCATAGCAACTTAGCTGAGGACCTATCATCTCCCACTGAAATTATTGTATTCAGGGTCTTCAGTTACCTCCCCTTTTCTGTGTCCACTGGAAACTTTTCAGTCCTTAGCTTGGTTGACTTCTGGGCTAACTCTCCATCTTTATTATACCTCTTTCTAAAGTTGGAAACACCAAGTCTCCCTGCATATATTTTTTTTTGAGACAAAGTCTTGCACTGTTGCCTGGGCTGGAGTGCACAGTCTTAGCTCACTGCAACCTCTGCTCCGGGGTTCAAGCGATTCTCCCCGATCAGTCTCCCAGGTAGCTGGGATTACAGGTGCCTACCACCATGCCTGGCTAATTTTTTGTTTTTAGTAGAGGCGGGGTTTCCCTATGTTGGCCAGGCGGGTCTCAAACTCCTGACCTCGTGATCCACCCACCTCAGCCTCCCAAAGTGTTGGGATTACAGGCGTGAGCCAATGCACCTGGCCCATTTCTTCTAATTCTTGAGTAAATATTTCTCAGTGTGCATAGCAAGTTCTTTTGGTTTTGTTTATTCCTTAAATATGGGTGTTCTGGTAGGTTTGTTGTGTCCCCTCTTCCTTTTATGCCCTAGGGACTCTCCCTGCACAATCTCATCCATTCTTTGCCTGAAGTTATTATCCCTATGTCGCTGATTCTCAAAGCAACATCTATATCCCAAATTGCCATTTTAAACGTCAAATCTATGTATTCAACTGCTGCTTGACTTCTCTTGAATGTCGCATAAATATCTCAAATTTAGCATGCTCAAATTGAACACATTATCTTTCCCTCAAATGTTTTCTTTTTCCTAGACCCTCTGTATAATAGCACCACAAGCTACATAAATGCTCAGTCCAGAAACAGGCAGGGTTGGTCCACAATGTAGTCAAACCACAAACTCATTTAAAATCTCTCATGAATCCATGGATGTGAAAATCAAATTGCTGTTACCACTGTCCTAGTGCTGGCCATTCTTACCTCTTGTCTCAATTACTGCACTTGCCACTTATTATGTCTCTAAAAGTTTAAGCAATGAAAGAAGGATAAGTGAATGGTAACTTACCTAGCAGAATGGAGAAACTGAGGCCTAACTGCTAGCACAGTGGTAGGATTCAATAAGCAGCAAGTTGATTCATAATGCAAAATTTAGACAAGGTCAGAAATCAGAGATGCCAAGTATCTCTGATTGCCAGGATGTGGAGTACGGCTGAAACAGATTGACTACAAATCTGTGTAAGGAGCCGTTAGATCCCAGATCCTCTTCCCTACCCTGCACAGCTGGATGACTTATTCAACATCCTTTCCTTATCCCAGCAGAAGGTAGGAGATTTACTCCCCAGAAAGGTGGAATCAAAGAGAACCCACGTGCAGGAACATCAGGCAAGTACAAGTACTCCAAAGGTAGATTAAGTGAAAATCTGTATTTTGAACATTGGGACCCCTGTAAAGCTCTCTGAATAACAGTAGCCAGAATTAAACCCACAGAAAAGAGACTGAAGGAATCTTCTCAGGGGAAACTGATGGATCCAAAATGAAAGATTTACAAATGTTGGCAATTAGGCGTTCCAATGAAACCATCAGTTTTCTTCAATTACTCTGTGGTGAGGCCTGTCAGCTGACATATAGAGCTTCTAATTAGCTTTTTGGTACCTCACTGTTAACTATGAAAGGGCAGCTAAGGATCAGCAGACAGTTGAGGAAGACTTCTTATCTAGAAGACAAAGACAAAAGCAAACAGAAAAGAAACTCAGGAAAAACAAAAACCAGATAAGCAGCAGGGAGCAGAAGAAAACATTTACAAAATTTTATGATTTCAAAGAGATGGAGAGTGATATTGCAAACAAAAATAAAAACCAAGCTGAGATTCCCTTACATGGTTGAGAGAAATTTAAGGATCATGCCAGGAAGTTTATGTCTGCATTATGACAGGTTTACAGAAAAGTAACCAATTAAAAAAAGAGGCAGTTAATTTCAGAAGAAAACAAAGTTGAACAAGAAAGTGAAATTATAGTGCACTATAAGACTCAACTGTGAACAATATTTTCATAGGAGTCATAATAGAAATCTTATTGTTAAACTACCAACTGTGCTATGACTATATTGGAAGGATAAGGGAATGGGGGGCAGAGAGAGAGAGACAGAGACAGAGACAGAGACACAGACACAGAAACAGAAAGAGACAGAGATGGAGAGACAGAGACAGAGAGACAGACAAAGAGACAGACAGAGACTGACTATTGGGAATGTCATAGGTAGTCCAAATCCTTACTCTAATGTGAGAAGTCAGTGGACAATAGTCAAAACTATAAACCCCAGAACTAGTACTGTAAGTTGAACCATCTAAAATTGTTGATATTGACCCCTTTTCACCAACAAAAATGGTAGCTTCTAATGATTGCTGTTATTTAGAAAGAAGAATGTCAATACCAGAAGAGCTATCTGGAAGAGTTGAGGGGATATCTGTGAGTAACAAATTGGAAGTGGAGTGCAGAGTTTTTGCCATAAGCTTTGAAGAACTATTTGGCATTTTAAACAATAGATTAATTTAATAAAATTAAAGTTAATAAAAAATGAATAAGTGTCTTACTTCCAAATCACCTAAGTGAAAAGCCTGAACGTTACTAGGAGAAATGATTAATAGCAGTAATTGATCTAATCATGACCACGTTTTCTCCTTTAAGATTTTTACCTTTTAAAAAATGACTATTAGGAGAGCTTACTCTGGAAGACAAAAAATAGTCTGTTCTAATAGCTCATTTAGAACTTTAATTGAAAATTTGGTTTTGTCTTCCTCCAATTAAGCTAATTGAAGTGGAATTCTGATTGGGCCCTGGGAGAGAGGGAGTTCCCCAGCCGAGGCTCATAGACTAACAGCTGACTCTAAAAAGAGAAAAATAGAAACAAACGCTTAGGAAGACTGGCGAATCAACTCGAGGGATTTCAATCTACTTATTGACTGACAGATGCAGGAAAGTAGCCAGAAAAGTTCTGAAAAAAATGAGGGGTTGTGGGAAGCTTCATCTGAGGTTTTATATAAATGCATCCGAACTACTCCTGGTATTTTAATTAGAAACCTGCAAGCTTTTCCAGAAAGGGCATCTGTTTTAATCCCTTTATTATTTATTTACTAGACAAGACCATGCTTTGCATCCAACAGGTATGGAAAAGTTGTAAAGTATATTTAATATTAAAATATTAAATATTTAAATAAATACAACTTAAATACCATATAAAATATTAAAAATATAAGAACTTCCCTTCTCATCCCTTAGGAATGCCTAAGTCCTGTGGAGTGCATAAAATAGCCCTGATTATTTCTGGAGTTGGACTGGGGAATCTGCACTTTAGAGAAGTGTTCCGGTGATTTTGCTAAAGGTTCTAGTGCTCTTTGGAGGCCCAGCTCAGGTCTAATGCCCAAACCAATCTGTCCCTCAACCTTTTCTCACTTGCTAGTTATCAGTTGTATCATTTTATTTTTCCCTGTTCTTTTAAGTTAAATGTGTGTCTTTGGATCCCGTCTGCTCTCACACTGCCAATAAAGACATACCAGAGACTGGGTAATTTATAAAGGAAAGAGGTTTAATTGACTCACAGTTCAGCATGGCTGGGGAGGCCATGGGAAACTTATAACCATCATGGAAGGGGAAGCAAGCATATCCTCCTTCACATGGTGGCAGCGAGAAGTGCAGAGTGGAGGTGTGGGGAAAAGCCCCTTATAAAACCATCAGATCTCGTGAGAACTCACTATCACGAGAACAGCAAGGAGGTAACTGCCCCTGCGATTCAGTTACCTCCCACTAGCTTCCTCCCACCACACGTGGGGAATACAGGAACTACAATTCAAAATGAGATCTGGGTGTGGACACAGCCAAACCATATCAGACCAAGAGGGAGCTGAAAATCTGTATTTCACACATTTATTGTTTTCAGTACAAATTACTCACTAAATATTTATTTGTGATTTAACTTTTGTAACTTTGTAGGATTTTATAGAAATGTATTCATAAAGTAAAAAATAGTTTGTCATTTTCTTCTTGATTTATGATAAAGACAATATATTTTTCACATAAAGCAGTTAGTAAAGTACTTACCGCATAAAAGATGTTCAAAAATTGTTGAAAATGAGCTCAATCCTTAATATACTATTTAATATATTTTAGTACTATAAATACATTTAATAATGATTGAGGTATTAAAACATAAGAAAATATTGTCATAAATTAGCACTAAATTGGAAATAGTGGCATTCTGAGATAACTTTCAGCTCTTTCTGAATCTCTGCCAAAGCCATAAGTCAGGAAAGAATCAGGTGTCTTTCTTAAGCTTTTGATCCTGACTTCTGAAAATCAGAAAAAAATGACAATAACAAAAAAAATTATAATCAATAAAATTCTGTCTTCTCACTTTGTGGTGGGTGAAAAGACAGACAGGGAGGGTTAGGATAGAGAATTACCATGTTTTTTCTGGAATCCATCTCCTCCTTCTATCTCTCTTAGCAGATTAGCTTTAAGCTTGGACTATGTCTCATCTTCCTCCAAGCTTCAATCCTAGACGTCACCTTAGTCCCTTAGAACTTAGCTGTAATATCAGTGATGGTTGTGGAAAGAAACCCTAAATGACTGAAGTTGAGTTTCTGGTCCTCAGAAGAATCAGGTTTAACACAGAAATTAAGTTTAGTTACAGAAAAATTAGGCAAGTATGTTTCTTCTAGTTTGGAAACAAAGATTTGTAGCTGCTTTTCTGCTACACGGATACCCACCTAACTGAGCAGTGGGTTTTCTGGGGATTATTGGGGTGAAGAAGTGGATTCCATGGCTGCTCAGGGACTCAGCAAGTCTCTTCCTCCCCTACAACAACTCCTTCAGTTAGAGTCTAAATCACCTAAGGAGAGACAGGGAGTCCCAACTCCTCTTATTTTCCCTCTCCTTTCACAGAGCATTCCCACCCTACAATCTGATATTTGCAGTTTCAATAGTATCAAGCTTATTCTTTTTTTTTTTTTTGAGATAGAATCTCGCTCTGTCACCCAGGTTGGAGTGCAGTGGCGTGATCTCAGCTCACTGCAACCTCTGCCTCCCGGGTTCAAGTAATTCTCCTGCCTCAGCTTCCTGAGAGGCTAGGACTACAGGCACATGCCACTACGCCCAGCTAATTTTTCTTGTTTTCAGTAGAGACTGGGTTTTGTCGTCTTAGCCAGGATGGTCTCCATCTCCCGACCTCAGATGATCCACCTGCTTCAGCCTCCCAAAGTGCTGGGATTATAGGCGAGAGCCACTGTGTCCACTGCTTATTTTTATAAACTCAATTAGAGCTTTTGTAGTCTTGGGTGGAATTTTATGTGTCTTGGGGATATTTTTCCTTAGGAATACTGCTCTAATTTTATAATAGGAATCATCTAGGTAATAGGGGGTTAATAGCAGAATTTTGCTCTTCAGGCTCTTTTTTTTTTTCTTCACAGAGGCTTTGGACTGATCTTATGGAGAGGAATATCTTTCCATCTGCAGCCATCAGCAGTGTCCGACATCCTCTGAATCTGTATAAAGGAAAAAAAGTATCCTTTTTTCTCCCAATAAATATTCTCACAAATGGGTAGGATTGGACTATACATTCAAAGCGAAAAATGTGGGGCTCGATGGCAGATCGCAGAGTCTGAGTTAAAAGAAGTGAGTTTAATTCGAATTTCTGTGATGGGGACCTAAAGGCAAATGACCCCACTTTCTTTGTGAATGTTGGAACCTATTGTACAGAGCTTTCGTGAGAGTTATATTAAGTAATATAGATGATAGTTATTCCAAAGTGCTGTATAAAAGTAAGGCATTATTATCAGGCTGCTAAGCAAAGTGAAAAGCTTTAATAAGACCTATCCTTTACTGAGTATAAGGAGGCTTTTTAAAAAAACGAATGTGCAAACAAGATATATTCACCGTTAAAAGTTAAGGTTTGGGGACCAAATGGCTCAGGAAGTAATAAAGATGACCTAATTTGTCAAAGAAGACATTTAAAAAAAAGGAATAAGTATATTACAGAGAGAAGTAGGAGACAATCTACTTCTTTTAAAGAGCTGTATCTATTCATAGCATATTTGGAAAAGTATTGAATTCAGGAAAATGAAGCCTACCGATGGTAATTACCATCACCATTTTGTAATTCAGTACAAAATATTGAGTCAGGCAAACTAAGATTAATGAAAAGATATTAGACCATAGCAGCCTTTGCTGGAAGAGTGCACAAAACAGGGTGTGTGTCCTGTGTAACCCTGTATCCCTATCACCTTGATCTGTGCCTAGATCAGAGTAGGTTCTCAAATGATTGTTGGTAGAATGAATGGAAAAGTTCAGGAGGATCGCTGAAGGGAGACGTCTCAACCAAGCTGAAATTAATGTCTGAATTGTGCAAAGAGATACCTACTTACTGGTTCAGATTTATTATCAAGACATACGCCACAGCTTTTTAGCTTCTTCAGTTATTCCAAACTTTTGGCAATCACAAGACCAGAATCCTCTTCGCAAATGTTGGTGGTGAGTAGTCAACAAAACTTAGAAGGAAGGAAAACAAGTTTTTTTTTTTTTTTTTTTTGCCAATCATTGAGAGCTTGTAAGGTTGCTGAGGTTGGTTGGCCTTGAACTCTTGGCCTCGCCTTCGCAAGCGCCACGACATCCGGCCGGAGCCACTTTGGGCCCAAACAAGGTTTTTTAACTGGAAAACTTTGTCTCTTAGGTTTGGATGGCACATAGGTCACACTATACTGCTGTTGGTGGCTGCTTGGGGCCTTCCCTTTAGGGATTCTAAGGTTTTATCTAGAACATCCATGAAAAAATATCGATTGGCAATGTCTGGCATGGGCATTGGAGTGAGGAATGGTAGATAAACACCTCTTAAAAAGGTTTTTAATTTGAAGATTGCATTTGTGAACAACTTCCTACCTTCTCTGATAATAACACCTAATGATTATTATGGGATATAGTTTACTGCGGTGACTGAAATTGAGGGGAATTTGGGAAAGATCTTGTGAGATTGACAGGGACTGAGGCTGTATGTGGCCGAGGCTCTGAGCGCTCAGTGGATACACGTGTGCTTGTCTACATTTCCCTGCCTCTTCCTAATGAGTTTGGGGCCAGGTGGTTGAATGCTCCTTGTCAGGGTCACCTTGCAGGCAGTGTGCTCCAGATGGCATTGCTACAGGGGGAGAAAGATCTACAACCACCCTGAACTTCGCAAGAGTGAGGAATATGCTTTATGGAGATGTTGGATTTTGTCTGTTGCCGTTGCCAGGTTAATTACCCTAATATATAATTATTATGGGAAGTGGTTTGTTAGTGTGGTGGGAAAAGCTTACTCTGTCTAAATGTTTGCAAGTCTGAGACCTCACATTGCACTTGCTGCCTACCTTACCATTAGGCCAGGGAAGTTTTCTAGAATCCTGCAGACTTCATTTGCTCTGCTGTTGTCTCAGGGATACCATATACCCCTCGGGGTGTTGCAGAGTTGGGGACAGGGTGAGGCAGAGTGGGGAGCGACTTGGCTGTAGAGCACTGTCCATACTAATGGACAACATACATGTTCAATAATGGTGTTTCTAATTGCATCATTCCCTTCTGTGGGTTTCTGTTTCTGACCAAGTTAACCTGAAACTAAATGGCAAAACAAACAAACAAAAACCCCAAAACCAAAGGCAAAAGCAAAACAACAATGTCATCTTGTCTCGAATTTGTGATTCTTGTGTTCTGATGTCTTGTGACTTTTCCAAGACTAGTCCCTTTCAGGAACCTCAGCTGAGACCAGTGACATGGCTTAAATATCTCTTTTCTGTTTCCCCTGCTAGTCTTTGATTTCTTATCTCACTTTATATCAATCCTACCAATTCCTAAACCTCCCCACACCCCTCTACCTGGGCAGGAACAGTTTCTCCTTCCTAAGGATACTTTCATTAGTACCTCTCATGAGACGTCGCTGCAGCATCGTCTAGTGTGTACTGTGATGATGAGCTTCTTGCATTTCTTCCCCCCAGACCATGAGTTTCTGGAGAGGAGGAAAGTACACCAATCTGACTTACTGTCAAATATTTGGCAGCACACAGTGGAGCGCCTAATACATATGGAACGAATGAATGAATAAATGAGAATCTTCTTTGCAAAGCTATGAATTCTCACAGTTAAAAAAATTATGAAATGTCCTCTGTAGAAACAGGAGGCAGCTTAAAAACGAACAGGCACGTTAAATATTACAGCTCTAAATATGCTAAAAACATTTTATTTACTCATAGTATCAGGATGCTGGAAGGGTTTTATTTTTATGTTCCTTGGCTCTGACTCTTGCTTTATCTTTTTTGTTTAATCAACCCAGAGACAATCGTTTTTATGGGAGTGAAATAATGGATGAAGATTTGGGAGGGGCAAGAATATAAAACTGTCCTTTTAAAAAAAAAAATCTAAAGCAATTACCATGAGGATAAATTTCTTTCTTCTCTATAAAGCAGTTCCATAAATAATAGTAGAATTCTTGATGTCCCAGCAGTAAGAAGTCTTCAGGGCAGTGCCAATGATATATATTGTTGGCTGGGAAAAACTATTGTTTACAAGCTAATTGTTGTACAATAAGTTAGCGTTTGTTAGCTCTCTGAGAGGTTAAAACAGCAGGTTCAGAAAGATAAAGTGTGTTAGCATGTATATTAAAAAAAAATCTGTGATTACAAACCAAAGTTTGAGAGAATTGAAAAAAAACAAGTTAGAAAAAAGGCAGTTTATTAAGTAATATCATATAAATAACGTGTTACAAAAATTGATTTGCAAAAGGCATATTTACTCTTTGTGAGAAATCACTTTTTAAATTGCATTCGTTTCAAATTTATAAGTCTAAGAAAACAAAGCAAAATAAAAGAAGCCATTTCAAGGAGTGCGTATTTGCCATTGACTGCCACAAAAGGCCCGGCCACACTGAGCTCAAAGTGAATACTCTCAACTCCATTCTTCTAACACAGAAAACTTAGGTAAACTTCGAGGTTATGAAGATCTCCCTACCTGGAAATGTCAACGGAAGCTGAGCAGGGCTTGCTTTCATCAGGTGTTTTTGTTGCCGAAGACATGAACGATACTGAGGAAAACAAGAACTGAGCCCGCCCGCCAGTCAGTCTTCAAGGGTGGCATCAATTTCAATTTATACTTGCAAGTGTTTTTAATTAAAAGCAATCAATACCAAAAAGCTTTATTTTCTGGGTTTGAAAATCACAAATCACAGTGGGAGAATGCCAAATTGCCTTAGCTTGGTACTACTGAAGACGCACAGAGTATTTATTATAAGGCCGATTCTTATGCAGTTCACTCTGAAAGCAATGAAAATAATCTCAAACAAAACAGTACAGTGGGTTTGAAGCATTCCTACGTTTCTTCTGAGCGGATCAGTTTTACATTTGCTACACAACATTCTCCCCGAATGCCTAGTAATTCTATACATTTGATTCTTTAATAAACACTAAACTAATAGATCATAGAAAACTAAAAGCTTAGAGAAGGTGCCTCCAGACATATTTACATAAATAGCATCGCCTCACAAGAAAGACCAAGACCTCATTAGAGTGGAATGCTTTTTCCACAAGGCTGGGTCCATGCCTCATTTGTCAAATTAACCCCATTTGAGGAGAAATTTGAGTTTGTGGTTCATGGGTTTTTGAAAAAAAAGGGAATTAAGCAACTTGTAAAGCTCTTTTGAAATTAATCTAATAACGCAGTGGCTTCTCAGCTAAGTGCCTCAGTCCTGTCTGAAATACAGTGGGTAAGAGCCTTTGTTTCCATTTGACCTCTTTTCAACACTTTCATCTGCCGGCTCTGCTGGGCTAATGTTTTCCCCCAAATAAAGATGAAAATGCACCATAAATAAGGTATTACAAAATGGGGAGTAGATTAAAGATTGTCTCAGCAATGCTTAAATTAAATTGACGATGCAGAGACCATAAACTTCTGGCTTTAAAAATGAGCTATTTCTTTATTAACTTTTAACAAGTGTATGAGTCAATGTATTTTCAAAGAGGGTATTGCTCTCCACATTAAATATGGTTGGGGTCTGATATTTTTAGTAGAGAATTATCCCTTTAGAAAATTATTCCATAAAGATGCCATAGGGAGATTAAAAATGCTGTGACCGTAAGAGCTACTGAACATTTAAGGAGACCACAGTATAATTTTATACTTTTATACTTCTCTGGAAAAGGAAGCTGCTTGTTTGAGCTTAGGAAACAGCTCATTTTCCTAAAGATTCACATACCAAGTGTTAGTGTTTCCACTCTTATAATCTGATAAGGAAGGTTGTAGTGTTAATTTAAACAGACTGCTTGGATTTTGAGTCCCCTTTTATAATGTCACAATTCAAAAAAGATTTCATCTTGATAAAGCATAAAAATTAGGATTACACTAAAATGGTCCTTGTTAGGGGATACATTTAAAAATAGTGGGGAATCATGACTTTCCAGAGCCTTCTTCCAGAGTAATTACACTGCTTCAAAACAGGTGATTAGAATAATTTATTTGGTGGTCTGCTCCTGGTGAAAATGAATTTAGCTGATAAGGATGAGTATCTGGTTTAAATATTTAGTTTGCACCCAGGAATCAGCTTTGATCTTTCTTTTCAACTGTGTGCTTTTAATGGTGCTTGAGTATACAGAATTGTCCAATTCATAGTTTACCACCACTATCCCTGATGGAGTATCTATTTCCAGGAAAAGCATTTGATATGAGATATTGTTCAGCCAATCAGGACATTGAAAATTTATGTACATAGAAGTGAAAGTAATGGAAACATTCTAAAGTTAATTTGGATTCATAAAATTTGGATGCTTCTAAGATACAGATTCCATTTTTAAGAACTTTTTGCTCAACTTTTTGGGAACTGAAAATAAAAACTAAACCACACATTTTTAAAAATCCTGAGTTAAAATTAAATGGGCAGGTTTTGTTCCATCTGAAAAGGGAGTAATTTTGTTGCTGAACATCCTTTATGTACCCAAACTGTAAAGGCAGGAAAGTTCTGGAAGGAACATCTATTTATTTACTGTGCCCAGATTTCCTCTCTTATGGTTCTATGGAATCATCTTTGCTTCTTTCCCATTTGATTTATTTACTTATTTGGGCACAAGTGTTTTTTAGACCTTTCAGCAGAAAGTGGCCAGGAAGTGAAGGGGCTTTAAACAATGGCTTAATGTCTTTTACAATTCAGCATATTCTGGGGAACATCTTAGTAGTTTAAAGGAACTCTTCTTTTTGAATTGAGGGCAAAAACATATCATCAGAAAGATCTCAATGTCCTTGAAACAACCCACAAAAGCAATCTGGTTATGTTTAATGAATTTTAGTTTCTCAGTGATCGAAACGAATATTAAAATTTTACTTCTTCCCACTCTTCTTCCATCTTTCCTATCACCAACATCTAAAACTAGGACACAGACAATAAAAAAACTGTGCTGAAAATTATTCAGTAATCTTTCATGTTGCCTGGGACCTAGCAATTAGAAACCAAACCAAACCAAAGCTGTACATGCAATGATGTTTGACCTGATACTTGGGGAGGGAAGGAAGTGACAGGAAGCTGGAGAGTGATGGAACTATGGCTCCTATTGGTTCCACGATGTCAAAGAGTCTGGATTATAGGAAAATGCCACTCTAACTTGATACTTACAGTACCCTGGTACTAAATATTCAGCCACAGTCTCAAGTTATCCAGTTTCCTATAAATTTACTTCATCATCAGCTTTTGTGATAAGAGATTAATGTTATTTCCATAAGTAGTCATATTAACTTGTTCTTGGTATGCTGTATCATCTTCAGGGAGGGATAAAGGACCTTGCCAATTACATCTCAGATATTCCACCATAGAACTTACTTTCACTTATTAGGAGAACGCAGATCTTTCCCTTAACCATTGGAAATTGCTAGTGTCAATCCTCAACTTCAGATGATACCTTTCTTTTTACAGGACTATCTTTCTTGAATCAATTTGTTACATGACATAAAACATAAGGATAGAGACCTCTTTAATTTTACAGTAAATTGTGTGATTAAGGTGCTGTTCTATTGCTATGAATCACTGGTTTTCATTAATTAACTTTACTAACCTTTTTTCAACACTTACCTGTGACTATGATACATATCAATTCATTGGAGTGAAGACCTCATATAGCCTTTTGTTTGCATTCCTGTGTGTGTGTGTGTGTGTGTGTGTGTGTGTGTGTGTGTGCGTGTGAAGAACTAGAGAAAAGAAAACCCTGAAAGCAAAAAATACCTCAAGCATGAAATACTTGTTAATATATAGGGCAGTCCATTATAAAATTGGAAACCATTCAGAAGACACAGGAATAATATGATTGTAAAAAATTTTCACTCGAACCAGGTAACCCAAAATACTACACTTCTCTTCTTTTAAAGTTTCCATCTTAACTTCTTGGGTAATACGCCTATTTAAAACATAACTAAACAACAGCGTGTTTCCAAACAGAAAATATGTACTGATATGACAATATCCCCAAATGGAAATGACACTAAAATTAGTCATAGAAAATTAATATTAATTGAAAATAAATCCTAAAGACTAATAAGTGAACTCAGCATATTCTTAAGTCTATATATATACAGAGCCTGTCTTTTAGGTTTTCAAAACAAGGATGTTTGTTTTCATTACAGTTCGTTGGGAATTTCTGATGACTACACAAGGTAAGATTCTAATGATAAAAGTCATTAGAACAGCCGTGTGAAAGAAATCATTTGAATCTGCCAGAAGGATTAGTTCAGTTCAGTTGAGTCCTCTGGATAATAACTGACTATGAGGCTAATTGCATAATTAGAGAAATAATAGATTGGATGGATTTTGCATTACTTTTCTGTCATCGTTTGAGACCATTACTTAATCATTAGTTTAAAGTCAAGGATGGCAGGGTGATCATGAAAGCAAAGTTAAAAACAATGAAAAAAAATTAATGCTTTTGAAAATCAACTATCATTTTAATTACACTTTTGTTTAAAGGAATCCAATTTTCCCTTTGTAAGGGTCTTCCAAACATGGAATATGTAGGTTTTCAAATAATCTCAATGTTGTTTATCCAAATGTATCACATTATATAAATAGGTAGACGTTTCCAGATGTCAAGGGCAGGGTATCAGGTTCAAGTGTAGCTCTAACCTCTCCAGTGAACTCCTAGAGTGAGATTTAAGTTTTATTTAATCTAACTTTACTAATTCAACTTAGTTGTGTAAGAAGGATATGAAGAATATGAATTACTGTACTTCACATTGCTACTTTCATATACAGTATAGTAGAATAATACTGACAACTACAGACAAGGAGTTAAAATTTATCTCAGGAAAATTCTTTCAAGAATTTTTAAACAATTTTGACATTAGCCTACTGATAGTTGAAAGAATTTCAAGGTACCCGTGATACATGTGGTGGCCACAATTTTTAGCATATGCTAAAATATCTTTCCTTTGTTAACATTATTAGCTATCTCCCCTCCTTCTTTATATGGTACAAAGGCAAACTTTTGCATATCTAGTCTAGGATATAACCAATCATGAGTCAGTGGAAGGAATGAAGTCATACTAAGTTTGTGGTTGTTTTTGGATGTTACTGTTCAATTTGCTTCTATTCCTTAAGGGTAATGAGAATTTTAACATATGGGTGGATTTGAGGTTTTGAATACTAGTTGATGCCAGAGAAAGTTCTCGAAGAACAAATAGGATGGGCAAGTGTTATTTTAAATTCTTTGCAACAGAAATAAACCCCCCTATGTAGTTTATCTCCTTGTGAGCCGATATGCCCTCATTTCTTTCATTATGATATTTTTATCTTTAAAGTACAGTCACTTATCCCATTAGCCTGTGAAATGTATAGTTAGGGCAGTAGGCCGGCCTGACAGGGCATGTAGTAAATCACCAGGCCAGCGGATGTGAGCACGTTGCTCTGAGAACAAATGGAAATATTGTTCCCTGTCCTCCCCTCTGGAAATGATCTGGCCCGTGCCTGTTGGGATGACTTGGTTAACTGGATGCACTAAAAAATAAAAATTTGCCCCTTGGAAGCTCATAAAAGTGTACTAGAAAAAAGTCTCTACCATTGGATCCACACAGACGGCAGCCACTGGCTTTTAAAACGGGTAGAACAGAGAACCCATCACGGAGTAGTGGATAAATATAAAGAAATAGCCACTTCACATATTTCAGCGTCGTATTGGAAAATGAAAAAGGCAACAGATTAGGAGTCTTTGTCACTGTCCACTCCTCCGTACATATCTGCAAGCTTTTTGAATCGAGGTCCCCAGTCACTAAGGTAATCATAGTCTTGATCTCCATCCGTGGTCACTGACTCCAGCGAGCTCAGGGAATCTGCCACGGAGCCAGTGCCTTCGTAGGCATAAGTGGCCAAGGAGTCGTATGGAGGGGCAGTGGGGTCCGTGTCATTTTCCTTTAACCTTTGGTTAATGAAATCTCTGACATCGGTATTGTCGCGAGCTGTTGGAGTCCGTCGGGGTAGAAAAAGGGCTTCGGGCACAATGTCCCTTCGTAATTTGTTGTCCTCTATGGCTTCAGGATTCCTCAGCGTGCCGATATCAAAAGCCTGGGTGTCCTCCTCTCCACCACCTTCGTCGTTGTAACTGACAATGTTATCTCTTATGTCCTCTTTGGAAATGATCAAAGGCTCTTTTTTTCGCTGCCGCCTCAGCGCTGCAAACAGCACCACTGTCACTGGAAGCAGAAAACAAAACAGAAAGGGAAGGACAAGTTAATTTGCTGCCCAATTAATGTCAGAAAGAAACACCGTGCTCAAATGTGAAGTTTAAAAAAGTTCTCTAGAAAATGCAGACTCAACTTTTGATTCTTTAAGAATGCACTTGCCTCCATCCATGATCAAACCGGGACCCACAAAATGGACTAAATATTTGAAAGAAGGTTATAATTTAAGTAGAGGATAAACACACCATCATATTTTGACGGTAGTTCCTTTTTACTTTGAAATGGCAAACTAGTTTCAAGGTAAGAAAAAAATAAGATAATAAAAAAAGAAGCTCAGCCTCAGTGAAATGTACTGCAATCGGGGAGCAAATTATGCTGAACACCGAAAATGCTCTGAAACTGGTTATAAAAACAAGACTGGCACCTTTGGGGATGTGTCGAAGGGATTGCATAACTCCACATCTAAAATAACTTTTGCGCCATACCTTTTTTTTTGTTGTTGTTTTTTCCTGATAAAAGTGTAAGGTTAGTTTAAAACCCAAGGTAGACATGTGACTATTTGCATATCTTTCCTATATATAAAGTGATATTATTCCAGAAAATACCTGGTGACTGGGATATAATTCAGAAAGCCATTTTGGATTTCAGGATTGGCTAACTTGAAATGGGCAGGTAAGAATCCACATGCCATATTATTTCTGTTTGAGCTAAATGAAATAATGTGAGATTTTTAAATTTTTATTTTCCCAAGATTCATGTTATACAAGTTTGTTACTGAGAATGTTCATTCTTTTGATTTTTCCCTCCTAACTCAAATTAGAGGCAAAGCAAGAATTGTGTTTAAATAGCTTCTGATCTTTCTTCACAGCTGGCTGGGTGGAACACAGCTGGCTACCTGTAGAGAGACACATCTATCTACAAATGGACATATGGGTGAAAAAAATATAAGCATAGTAAAAGCTTAGAGAGAAAACAGCCATCTAGGCCACAAAGTGCATTGTTAAAGTGGGTTTGTGCAGAGGAGTTTATAACAGGAAGTCACAGTAATGTCTCTTTACTACGTCATCCATAACAAGGCACAATTTTTATGAGCCATGAAAACTGAATTATTGCAATAAGAATATGGAATAATGCCTGTTTATACTTAACTACCTATATAATAATAGATGTAGGCACACCCATGTATCTACATATTACAATTTCATTAGTATTAATAATAATTGGTTACCTATTGAGAGCTTTCTATGTGCTAAGCACTGTGCCAAGTGCTTAGCATCCTGAATCTCATTTAATTATCACAATAGTCCTAGAAAGTAGATACCCTCATTAAAACCCCATTTACGGAAGAGAAAATTGAATTTTAAGGATTTTACATGTGCATGCAATTCAAATCTGGGTTGGTCAGACTAAAAAGCCCGCACTCATAACTGCCATGCTCTGAAGCATGTTTGGAGTATAGTCTATTTCCAAAGGAAATGTAACTTTGCCACTTTCAAGTGTGTGGTTTTGTAATTGTACACACTCTCTTTTCTTGCCAGAAAGTATCCTGATGCCTAGTGTGTCACATCCATTCAGGGTATTTATTCATTCATTCATTTGATAAATATTTATGTAGTGCCTACCCTGTACTAGATAGGGTTCTAGGCACTGAGTGAGTGGGTGGGTGGGGTGGGGGACAGTTAGATGGAGACAAAATAAACAATGTATATCATAAATGAGGATATTGTTAGAAGGCGACAGTGCAGTATGAACAAGAAAGAGCAGAACAGAACAAGGTGGAGAAAAAGTGCTACTGTATATGTTTGAGGAACCCATATGATCATACAGCAGTATTTTTTTTTTTTTTTTTTTAAGACAAAGTCTTACTTTGTTGCCAGGCTGGAGTGCAGTGGTACGATCTCAGATCGCTGCAACCTCTGCCTCCCAGGTTCATACAATTCTCCTGCCTCTGCTTCCCAAGTAACTGGGATTATAGGCGCCCACCACTATACCTGGCTAATTTTTGTATTTTTAGTAGAGACAGGGTTTCATTATGTGGACCAGGCTAGTCTCAAACTCATGACCTCATGTGATCCACCTGCCTCAGCCTCCCCAAGTGCTGGGATTACAGGTGTGAGCCACCACGCCCAGCCAGCACAGTTTTGTGTATGTTATTGGAGGGAAGTTGCATAATTTGAACAAAGACATGCAGGGCTTTAGGCAGAGGGATGCTTGTGATCTACCCTTCATACTGGTTGCCAGTGTGAAGAATGACACAGATTTGCAAAACACAAAGTTGTAAGTAAGGACAGTCATTGGGATTAGAGAATAGAATCAAGCTAACTGTCTCTCCAAGAATTAAGCGCTTATGTACACGGGCTCATTCAGTCATGTAAGGCAAGAGGCAGGCATTTATCATCACCTCCCAATTCTTCCCTGGCTTAAGGTATCTATAGCTTTTATTTTAGTCCTATGCACATCTGGAAGTGCAACTGTCTAGAAGGGAGAGGGCACATTCAAGAAATCAAAGGCATTATTCAGTCTAATTCTTCTGCAGTGAAAATGGCCTGTATCTGTTCTTATTAGCCCGGTGCACATCTGAACAGAATTTCTTGAGTATCGCTGTCTAGAAGGAGAGCTCTCAAAGCGAACTTTTATAAAATGTCAAAATGTGATTGGTAAGCACATGAGGCATTCTTAGAAAGTGATACCCTGATGAGGTGCCCTCAGCAGGAACTGAGTCTCCCCTTTTCCCTTACCCTTTTAAAACCAGAGGATAGCAGTAAGATTTTTGGGGGGATAGAGGGACAATTGGGCAAATTCGTGTTTAGACTTTCATCATAAAACTAGAGGGTCAAGAGATCTGGGTTAAGTTAAATGATTTGACTGTTCTAAGCCAATTTTCTTATTTGTAAAAGAAAAGCAATAGTACAGTACCCAGTCTTATTGTCAGGAATCAGTTAATAAATGTGAAAGTTTTGCAAACTCTAAGGCACCGTAAGACATGAGATGTAGTGGTTGTCTAGTTGTTTTTTCACTGTTGCTTTATTTTTGTAAAATATCCATTACCATATGATCTACTTTCTTGACTCCAGATTTCTTCCTATATCAATGTGGCTCTCCTTCATTTTCCTCCACTTTCTTCAATTGCCACATTTTAAGTTTGGGCTGTCTTTCAGCTTGGAAATTGCCCTGCATTTCATAAGTTTGAAAAGAGAGCAGAGTGCAGTCTTCAGGCACCAAGCCTGGGAAGCAAACTTGAGTTGGAAACTTTAGTTCTACCACGTGTCAGACACGTGACATGGCTACATTACTTCACATCTTGGAGCTGCAGTTTTCATATTTAAGGTACAGATAAGTATGCATCAAATGGTGCTGAGGATTAAGTGAGAAAAACCCCTGTAAAGCATCTTGCACAGCATCTGACCTGTGGTGTGTACCTAGTAAAGGCTAAATCCCATCTATCTCCCTCCTTTTTTATTAGGTATAGAATTCCAAAAAGATTAAACAAGACGTGAGAGGTACCGAGGCCAATGAGAAGTCAGGAGGAGGCAGTGAATTCATTGGAGGAAGAAAAGGAGTGGGAGAAGATTCAGTGAATTGACTAGAAGGAAGAAAAGGGGGAAGAGAAAATGGGTAGATGATGATAGAAAGGAAGAATCACCTCTGTCAGATGTGAATTATCTCTCCTTCCATAGACGACTAAAATAGTCCATGGAATACTCCTTGGGTTCAGCACTACCAATACAAGGTTTCTAAAAAATAACCGTTTTCATCAAAAAGAACACTCATATCTTTCTCTTCCAAAACAATGTTCACAGACTCACACCATTAGAAACACTGATTTGTCTTTGCACACTGTCAGTTTTTATTTATGCTCATATCTTAAAATACTTTCCCCAAATTTTAATTGACAAAGAGAATCACAGTTCTGTAGCTGAGTCTCAAGGCTTCTGTTAGAGTTAGCAGGGCTGATGTGGAAAGTGAAGGAGCTCTCGAGCAGGGATCCCTAGGCATTCTGTTCTTGGCGAAATGCAGGTTCTTTTTTACTCTTCTCAAAGTCACTCTGTCTTCATTTTTTAAAGGAGAGTTTTTCCCCCTGTATAATTCAGGTTGATTCTTAACTTCTTACTTTTTCTTTTCACTATATAGGCAAGCTTTACAAATCTTGCTTTTATTTTTGGAAAGGCTGCATTAACACATATTTGATTTCTTAGTTCGCAAAACAGTCAAGGGCCTGTTGAGAAATCTGAGCTCAACTTGTAGGCTTAATTAGTTGGTTAGGGGTAAAAATTTCATTTGAATCCTTGTTAGACCCTGATTTTCATTTTTATTACATTCATGTATTTTGGGGCCCCATACTTATCTCCTCAATCACAGAGGCTCTTTATGGTTATGTTAGAAATAGACCTTATGAATGTGGCAATCAGAGAGCAACGCTAAGAAGGTAATCATATAAATGGTAGATCAACATTAGTTTGCTGGGTTAAAAAATTTTCATAGCTTTTATTATTCCAGGATGAGAGAAAAGTCATCACATTCCTCTTCCCACTTTCCCATAGAACTTTAACCTTTACCTTTATAGAAAGGGCCCTAATCATACACTCCATGCCAGACACTTAACAACGTTTTCCAAGTAAAAAAATTATACAACAAATGAAATGAAAAGAGCACACTGATGTTGCCCTGAAATCCCCCAAGATTCATTCCCAGTCTGATAGACAAGTGATTCTTTCCGTGGAATGATTCCTGGGCAAGCAAAGACACGAGCAACTTTCACGTCTGTTCATTCTCCAAAACCATTTTCAAGCAAAAAATGTGTTCACATCATACAGCACAGATTCTCAGCATGTAACTCTACTCACCTAGATCAGGCTGTATGCCTTAATGGGGGAGGCAGATAAATCTAGAGTGTCACAGTAACAGTGTGAGCCCCTCACCATGGGGAGATAGGAGGCAGGGAGAACCAGTTTACCTAGTAGGATCACGATGCACAGAAGGATGGCAACCAGAGCCCCCGTGCTCAGTCCCGTGGGGTGGATGAGCGCCTCTGCATGGCAGGACTGCATGTTCCCATGGTGGTCACATGCACAGACCCGGACAGTCACTGTCCCAGTGCTGCTTTGAACTGGGTAGTCGTTGTCTGAAATGACCACAGGCAAGAGATAGGTGCTCATCTCGTGTCTATTATAGCCATTTTTCCGAGTTAAGATTCCCGCCGTGTTGTCTGGAATGGAAAGCAAAGTGGTGAATGTATGTGGATACTGTGTCATGTATTTAATCAGCTGTGATGGGAAAAGATAGAGGTACAGATAAACATATACGTACAGATACAGGTATAGATATAGATGGAGACAGAGAAGGTAACGAACTCATTTACCTTTGTTGTCTTGAATGGTAAAGTTTGAGCCACTGGCTGCTTCAGGGGCCAAAGAAAATGAAAATTGGTGTCCACTATAAGGGTCATCCTTGTCAACAGCACGTAGGGTCTGAATCAACTAAGAGAAAAACCAGAATACTGCCATAAAGTTTTGATAACTCAAAAGCATTTCTTACAATTTTGCAATAAATTGCTTGAAAAAATGATTTAAAATTTTAATTACAAAAATGATAGGCTCTAAGTCATAGATTCACTGTATAGTGAATGTGTTTCATTATGGACTAGAAAACCAAAAGGCAGGGGATGGTCCTTTGTGGCGGGGATGGATGTCCTGTGCATTGTGAAATGTTCAGCAGCAGCTCTGGCCTCTACCCACCAGATACCAGTAGTAGCACCATCTAGTGTGACAGTCAAACTCTCTCAAGATACTGAAAATATTCCCAGGGAGGAAATCACCCTGACTGAGAAACGTCTGGCCTTGAGTGATGCCAAGCTATAAAGTTTCCCAATAGTCTGTGACAACACTGCAACTTCACAAAGTAAGCGCTCTGTGGACAGTCTGTTTAGAAAGGCACTCTTAGCGTTACATAAGCTATCAATTGCAAAAAACAGAAAGGGAAATGAGTATACAGAACTTGGTAAGCAGCTTCCTACTTGCACGTGTTCTTTAACAGTGTACTTCGATTTTAATAAACTGAAACATGATTTTTATGTCACTGGCAGCAAAGACCTATTTCATGTGGGGACAAATGTGTAAAATAGTAAAACATTCAGGAATTTGTATTACTTATACAGATGGTCAAAGTAAGTAAGTGAAATTATGAATTATAGGCCATTATAAAGTATGTTCTAGTTATTACTTCAAGTACATATGGTAATTAAACGATCTGTTCACCAATACAGATTTTTCCAATAAAGCTGTGACTAATCTATTTTAATGAAAACTTGAGATCGATTTGGAATCAGCATCAGTCTTTGATGAACTTCCAGTTCTTCAAAACTGTTAGTTCTCATATGTAAGTCCTGGTTCTCATTTAAAGCATTAATTTCCGTAGCATTCACTTCATAGATAATTCACAACTCTCCTTCAGCCCTGTGAATCATCTGAATGATTAGAAGATCTAAATTAATCTTTCAACTTGAATGTACTTTTTAATGAAACTCACCTGATCTGCCTTTGCTTTTTCACAGACAAAAGTTTCATAGAACTCTGCAAATTCTGGGGCGTTGTCATTGACATCTAGAACTTTAATATACAGAGGTACTCGGCTACTTTGCTTTGGATTATCTGTCACATACCAAAAAGAAAGAAAAAGGCATTTACATGTTGATTGCTGATTCCCTTTATACAACATCCACTCAACTCCTTCATTCTCATCATGCACGGATTCCTCACGCTGCTGTACTACTGGGCATTAAGTATCAGTGTGGTCACAAAAAGTAGAATTAGATTGTTTGGTACATCTGGAGTTGGATACACCCATTGAAGTTAACTGGGGGACAAAGCTACTTGTGTTGACATAGTTCAACTGCATAATAAACCTTAAGGTAACACAAAACCAAGAAAGGCATTTTAGAGGTAGATTTTCAAGGAAGCAGGCAGATGGGGAGCAGATGGACAAAAGGAAGAAGAGGGAAAATGAATGAAACAGCAGAAGACCAAAGGATAGTTATCGATCTTAGTGTTTTAGTTCGAGTGCTGAGTGAGAGCGAGATGTCGTGCTAAACCCTTTGCTATATGATGTTATTTAATTCTCACAAACTTCTGAGGTAGACAGAGTTACTGCCCCCATTTTGTAGATGACGAAACTGAAGCATGGAGAAGTTAAGTAATTTATCTGTATTTCCAGAGACAGTAAAGAGTGAAGCCCAGATTCAAATTTGTGTCTGTCTGACTCCAAGCCCAGGCTGTTCATCTGGAATTAATGATAGAGCAGAATCAATGTTTGCAGACCTGAGATAAATGAAGGATTTTCGTTTCCTTCTGTGATAATCTTCTAGCACAGTATGGAAGACAGATTCCTGGTGTAAGAATTAGGAGTTAGAATCTGTCAACTCAGCTCTCTTCATTTACTTCACTAGTATGTCTATTTTTTTTGTTCACTTTGTAAGTATTTAGTGAGCATCTAATATCTAATATATAGCAGCCTCTACTTGAGATGCTGGAGCACGTAGGAAACATAACAAAGATCCTGTTTTCTGGAGCTTTATTCTAATGGGGATGGACAAACCATAAACACATCAATATATGTATAATGTGTCAGATGGTAAATGCTATAGAGAAATTAAGCATGGAAAAATGATTGAGATAAATAGAGGTGCTACTTAGAATGATGACAGAGGACTGCTTCTCTGATGAGACATTATTTGCCCAGAGACATGAATGAAGAGAAGGTTTAAGCCATGTGAATATTTCTGGCTTTTCAGGTAGAGGAATCAGTATATGCAAAGGCCCTGAGGTGAGCAGGAGCTGGTTTTATACAAACTCTTGGTTTTTGTTATATGAAAGGTTGTTAAGAAGATTAGACAGTAAGATTCTTTAAGATCAATTCTGTCTAAAATTTTACTCACACTATTCTTCAAAAGTTAGAGCAGCTGAATATTAACTTTTAAGAAATCTTAGTCACTAATACTTGAAATGTGTCATAGAAACATTAAATCTTAAAAACAAATTTTTAGGCACAAAGCTTAAAATGCTTATGAAATAACTGCTTTGGTAAAAAATAAAATTTCGTGGTCTTAATGATCCTTTTCAGTGGAAAATAATTTTATAATTTAAAAACTTTAAAGATGCTCTGTCTTTGGTATCCACACTCATCCCTTAACATGAATTAACATAAACTTCAAGCTAAATCTTGACATAAATTCTAAAGAGCAAATTCCTAGCTTATTACTAATGCACTGTCCTTATCACTATCTAAAAGCAATGCTTCATTTTGCCCATATTGGTTACTATTCTACCAAATATCCTTTAGTTACTTCAAATCTCATGAGTTATCCTGACAGAAAATGCAACTGTAATAAACTGTTTTATATGGAATATTCCACACTAGATACCCAAAGTGAGCTAAAAATGTTTAAAGTTTTAAAATTAAACACAAAAACTAAAAAGTGAGGTATAATTTAGAAGCCTATTTTTAAACATTAAACTTTGACTTTAAAGATCATTTTCCACTTACATTCTTCAGTCTGCACACTGTATTTACAATATACATTAGTTTTCATTGTGTGTAATCACTTTATTTGAAGCATTCTTTTGGCACTATTGTTCTTTGCCTTCAGTTTCATGGGGCTACCATAAAATTCATCCTAATCATTTTATTGATTACTTTGTAGTTTATATTACTCACTTTGTTATACCATGGAAAAGTGATAATTTATCTCTTAATTCTATAAAGACTTTGAAATAGAAATTCTATCATAAGCTAGAGAATTGATATCTAAAAACTTTCTAAACAATGCCCACATTTTACAACATACTTGACCCCTCTCATCTTTTGCTCCCCACGCAATGTCTAATTGAGAGTCTGTTTTTCTGAAGCTGTTTATGTAATGTTCTAATTTATAAGCTTTTTGGAATTAAATCCATCAAGTACCAATTCAATCTCATTTGCGAGATATATTCCCATTTTATTGTTTCCAGATGGCAGAACTTCCATGGTCACCTCTCCATTTATGAATGAGCCAATGTATGTCTAGAAGAGGCATTACTGGAAATCACTCCAGGGCTCTTTCAATATATATGTCAAGTGAGATTGTCAATACATGGTGATAAGCTATGCTCTCCAGCCCTTGCTGGGACACTCACTCACTCTATCAATGGGGATAGCAGTGGTATTAGGTAGGACTTACTGATCTCTGTTGCTATCACTGTAATGTTGTGCCATAGCAGTGTTTCTCGATCAAGAAGTTTCGATGTAAAAATAGAACCATTTCCAGAATCAATGTTGAATATTCTATCCATATCTGTGTGTCGATCAACAGAGTACCTGAAAATGCAGAGTGGAATTAAGAAAGGCTTTTCCTTCTATTTCCTGTTCCCACTTTATAGAACACCATAAAGCATCTGGGACATATCATGCCCCAGAATATCTGTGGCATGGATTTTTTTCTATCCTAGTGCATATTTGAATATCTACAACTTGACATTAAGTAAAATATTTTGAGAAATTAGCTCCTTGCAATGGAGGTCTTAATAGTAAACTCACTACATTAGACAAGTTGCATGATTTTGAGCATCACCATTTAATTTCTTTTCTACTATGTATAAATTTGGATCAAGCTTATATAGTAATTGTTTCATTTTTAACTCAAGTTTTTACAAAGTGAGGACTTTAATATACATGTGTGTGTGTTTGTATGCATATGTAGGGTGTTGATTATTTTCTACTCTCCATTTAATTTAAAAAATCTTCTGTTGAAATAAGCAAAAGATGGCTAGTGTGGCCAAGGTTAGTAAGGCAGAAGAAGGAGATAGGAGATGAGACTGGGGAGACAGCCAGAGTCTAGACTGCAGAAGAAGGCTGTGGTAAGGAGTTGGGATTTATTCTAAATGCAATTAAGAATCTAACAAAGGGTTTTTTGTTTGTTTGTTTGTTTGTTTGTTCTGAGATGGGGGTCTCACTCTCTCACTCTGTCACTCAGGCTGGAGTGCAGTCGCATGATCTTGGCTCACTGCTTGACCTCCCACGTTCAAGTGATTCTCCCACCTTAGCCTCCTGAGTAGCTGGGACCACAAGTGCGTGCCGCCATGGCCTGCTAATTTTTGTATTTTTTTTTTTTTTGTAGAGACAGAATTTCACCATTTTTCCCAGGCTGGTCTTGAACTCCTGAGCTCAAGTGACCCCCCACCTTGGTCTCCCAAAGTCCTGGGATAACAGGCGTGAGCCACCACACCTGGCTACAAAGGGTTTTAAGCAGGGGAGTGCCACAATCTAAGTCATGGTTAACAAAGATCACTGGTTGAATTGAGGAGAATGGTGGGATGGTGCTGCCACAAACAGAAAGAAGAGGAGTGAAAGATAGGATTCTGGGAAGATGGTTAATTTCCATTTTTGATAACTAGGCTGAGGTGCTTGAGAGAAGTCCGGGAAGAGATATCTAGTATAAAGCTCAAGATTAAGAGCTGGACTGATCCCAGATTTCCATTCAGCTATCTAAGAAAAGAATGTCCAGTGGAGGAAGAAAAATACTAAAGACAGAATCACTTACATCACTTAAATCAGTGGGAGACAGACACACAGTGGTGCCTGGAACTGACGAGGAACTTGATAAATACTTAAGAAGGAGAGTTTGAATAAATTCAAGGAAAACCAAGAGTAGCATTTTGGACACCAAGCATTCCAATCCTAACACTGGCAGAAGACTAGTGGATTTTGAGAAATGTTGTCTTAGTCATAAATGTATTACTAGTTTTTAGAATAGGTATGTGATATGGGTTGGCTCTGTGTCCTCAGCCAAATCTGTTCTTGAATCGTAATCCCCATATGTCATAGGAGGGGCCTGATGGGAGGTGATTGTATCATGGGGGCAGACTTCTCCCTTGCTGATCTTGTGATAGTGAGTGAATTCTCATGAGATCTGATGGTTTAAAAGTGTAGTGCTTCCCCTTTACCTTTTGCCATGATTAAAAGTTTTCTGTGGCCTCCAAGCCATGCTTCCTGTATAGCCTGCAGAACTGTGAGCTGATTAAATCTCTTTTCTTCATAAATTACCCAGTCTCAGATAGTTCTTTGTTGCAGTGTGAGAATGAACTAATACAGAAAATTGGTACCAGGAAAGTGGGGTATTGCTATGAAGATACCTGAAAATGTGGAAGTGACATTGCAACTGGGTAATGGGCAGAGGCTGGAACAGTTTGGAGGGCTCAGAAGAAGAAAGAAAGATGTGAGAAAGTTTGGAACTTCCTAGAGACTTGTTGAAAGGTTTTGACCAAAATGCTGACAATGATATGGACAATGAAGTCCAGGCTGAGGAGGTCTCAGATGGAGATGAGGAACTTATTGAGAACTGGATTAAAGGTCACCCTTGCTTTGCTTTAGGAAAGAGACTGACGGTGTTTTGTCCCTGCCCTAGAGATCTGTGGAACTTTGAACTTGAGAGAGATGATTTAGGGTATTTGGCAGAAGAAATATTAAGCAGCAAAGCATTCAAGAAGTGATCTGGCTGTTGCTAAAACTGTATGCTCATATGCGTGAACAAAGAGATAATCTGAAACTGGAATTTATATTTAAAATGGAAGCAGAGTATAAATTTATGGAAAATTTGCAGCCTGACCATGTGGTAGAAAAGAAAAATCCATTTTCTGGGGAGGAATTCAAGCCTGCTGCAGAAATTTCCATAAGTAAAGAGGAGCCAAATGTTAATAGCCAGGACAAGGGGGAAAATGTCTTCAGTGTATTTCAGGGACCTTGGTGGCGGCCCCTTCCCTCACAGGCCCAGAGGCATGGGAGGGACAAATTGGTTTCATGGGCAATGCCTAGGGCCCAGCTGCTCTGTGCAGCCTGTGGCATCCTGTGTTCCAGCTGCTCCAGCCCCAGCCGTGGCTAAAAGGGATCAAGGTATAGTTCAGAATGTGGTTTCAGAAGGTGTAAGCCCAAGCTATGGTGGCTTCCACATGATGTTGGGTCTGAAGATGTGCAGAAGGCAAGAAGTTGAGGTTTGAGAATCTCCACCTAGATTTCAGAAGTTGTGTGGAAATACCTGGATGTCTAGGAAGAAGTCTGCTGCAGTGGTGGAGACCTCAGTGAGAACCTATGCTGGAGCAGTGTGGAGGGAAAATGAGGGGTTGGAGCTCCCACAAAGAGTCCCCACTGAGGCACTGCCTAATGGAGTTGTGAGAAGAGGGCCACTCTCTTTCAGACCCCAGAATGGTGGATCCACCAACAGCTTGTACCATGAGCCTGGGAAAGCTGTAGGCATTGAATGCCAGCCCATGAAAGCAGCCTCGGGGATTGTACTTTGCAGAGCCACAGGAATGGAGCTGTCCAAGGCCGCAGGAGCCCATCCTTTTTATCAACATGTCCTAAAGGTGAGACATGGAGTCAAAGGAGATTATTTTGGAGCCTTAAGATTTAATGACTGCCCAGCCAGATTTCTGACTTGAATGGGGCCTGTAGCCCCTTGGCTTTGGCCAATATCTCCCTTTTGGAATGGAAATATTTACCCAATATCTGTATCCTCACTGTATGGAAGTAACTAACTTGTACTTTGTTTTACAGGCTCATAGGCTGAAAGGACCTGCCTTGTCTTGCATGAGACTTTAGACTTGGACTTTTGAGTTAACGTTGGGATGAGTTAAGACTTTGAGGGACTGTTGGGAAGACATGATTGGTTTTGAAATGTGAAAAGGACATGAGATTTGAGAGGGGCCAGGGGAAGAATGATATGGTTTGGTTTTGTGTCCCCACCCAAATCTGATTTCGAATTGTAGTCCCAACATGTCGGAGAAGGGACCTGGTCAGAGATGACTGAATCATGGAGCAGACTTCCACCTTGCTGTTCTTGTGATAGTGAGTGAGTTATTATGAGAGCTGATGGTTTAAAAGTGTGTGGCATTTCCCCCTTCCTCCTTCTGCTATGATTGTAAGTTTCCTGAGGCCTCCTGGCCATGCTTCCTGTACAGCCTGTGGAAATGGGAGTCAATTAAACCTTTTCATAAATTACCCAGTCTCAGGTAGTTCTTTAAAGCAGTGTAAAAGGGAACTAATATACTATATTTATGAGCAGGGTGGGAGTGGGATATTACAGAGAAAATGGAAGAAAGTTGATATGTTAAGGCTATTAGGAAAAAAATTGCCCATTTCGGTTGGATTTTAAAAACTTTATGAGGTTTAAAAACATTGCCTCAGTAGAAATTCAGTTTAAGTAAATGACCTAACTAGGCAGACATATGTGGAATTATTACGAGTGTGCTAAGAAAAATAAATGCTTGTTACTAATTTGCCACAGTTACCACATCCAAGATTCTACTTGAATATATTATTTTGGGTTAAAACATGAGTAGTGAATTATAATGAACAATATTTTTTACCTTCATAAAATTTATTTTTGTCATCTAGTGAGTGTCTAAATGAAATAGATAAGCAATTATCATAGGACATTTAAACCTGATTTCAAAGAGAATTAATGAAGTTCACAATGGGTGTAATACCAAGTTGAATTTTAATTTCAGTTTCAATGTATATGAACTTATGTCTTTATTATCGAAAGGGTCAAAACAAACAAAACAGCTATAGTTTTGCCATTATATCTCATGAATCAACATTTATTAAGAACTTAGGCAACAGTATTATGTTTACTTGATCCCTTCTTATTTTAAATTTGAGAATGATAACTATTTATAGCACATAGTTAATTACAAAAAGGAAATCTCAATATTCATAGACTGTAGAAAATTTAATAATTATCTACATACTTTTTTTTCTCATGGAAAATGCTAAGCTTAAGATGTGCTGCTTCTATAAGCTGTTACAATTATATACAGCAATAATCTTGTTTTGTTCTTTGTGTCATTTCCTCCTGCTGTAGTTTTAAATTTTACAAGTAGTCATATTTTCCTACCAAGCCTTGACATAAAGGGTAAGAGTGAGAATTTTTAGTTGAAGGCAGCTTTCAATTTGAAAGAGAAAGTAACTATTTAGGGAATACCAAAATTGTATTTTTTCTTTTCGTTGGGACACTTAAAAATTAATAGAAAATCGAAAATGCCCACATCATTGAGGGAAAATGCTTGTACACAAAGCCTTGATTGTTTGTTGTTTTTTCTTTCCAAGGTAGCTTAAATTTATATCCAGGATATTTATTGTCCAGTCACATTACTTGTAATTATCACTGATAAGAAACAAGATAATCAATCCCATCGTGATTATAGCAGATCTTTCTGCTAGGTAGCTCTTTTTTTTTCTAGGACTTCATTGTATTCTGTGATTAAATAATTTATTTTCTAATGTATCCTCAAATCAGGAAGATTTGTGGTTCTTCCTGGAAAGGAGGTGTGTTTGCACAAATTTTTCATAATTTGTATTTAGAGTGACATATTATAAGACTCTTTCACAGAAACCAAAGGGAATTTGAGATGAAGTTATTAGAAGAAAATAATTTTATGTGATTAAAGAATTAAAGATTTGTGTCTGCATAATGATAAATCACTGTTAATTTTGTGCCTAACATATTGTCTAGCACTTAGTTGTTCAACATTTACGTCTTGAATAATCAAAAACTATGTATGAATGTACTTTTCTAATATAAGATTGAATTTTATCCTATAAAAGGACACTGGAATATCATTTATATACATACACATATGTGTGTGTGTGTGTTTATATATGTGTGTGTGTATATATATATATATATTTATATAAAGTATTTCTAGTCTTAAATCTATATCTGTGTATCAAATCCATATGTACCAAGGAAAGGCTGGCAGCAAAAACTTAAAAATTAGCTGACGGCCAACATAATCTGACAAGCTAACTACTTTCTTTCATAAAACAGAAAATAACACAGTGGGTAAAATGATATTTGGTCTAAAAAGTAATATAGATATGAAAATATAGCCTGAACTCACAGAACATTCTCTTTTAATTAAAAACATGTTTGTCTACCAAGGAGATAACCAAAGCTTATATTTGTAAACTTCCAGCATTAACACTTTCAAATTGAATTTGATACTTGCTAAGAGTTTTTTTCCTTGTATAGTTACAACAAACTCCAAGTGAGAGAGTAGTTGTGAAAGTACTTACATTATTTGTGCTATATTAGTGAAAAACCTCATTCATTTTCCTTATTAATAACATTAAATGTATGTGGAGAAACACTTGACCCATGGAGCTCACATGTGGCTACCCTGGGTTGACCATAGCCCAATTCAAAGTGTCTTATAGATACTCCAGTAGGATAAGAGTTTATTTGCCCAGTGATTTAAACTGTCCCCTGAAAGTAAGCCAGGCTTTTTTCGTGTTTAAGATGTGGGGCTTGTCATGAGGTTTCATTTGAACAAAGGGCTCAACTGGGAAAAAGTTAGAAAATGATGGCTGCCTTAAAGCCCCAAGTTCTTTTATCTTCAATAAGATTCTTCATGCAGCAGCCAGTGTTATCCATTTAAAATGGAGTTTTAGATTAGGTAACTCTGCTACTCAAAGGTTTCCAGTGGCTTCTTATCTCAATCAGAATAAAATCAAGTCTTTACCATGAACTACAAAGCCCTACAGTACCTGCCACACTCACCATCAGCTATCACATCTCTCTGGTGCCTCATACCTGACCTCGCCTCCCTCGCTCACTCTCTTCCCGCTGCGGAGGCCTCCTCGTTACTCTTTCAACTGTCAAGCAAGCCCTGGTATCAGACCTTACCCTTACTTTTCCCTCTTCTTGGGATGTTCTTCCCCCTGGTATGAACATGGTTCACCCTTTAATTTCATTCAAATCTTCACTAAATGGTTCCCTACCAAGAATGCCAAACCTGACCCCATTATCTAAAATAGTATTCCAGTTGCTCTTTATTTCCTTATTTTGCCTTATTTTCCTGCTTAAATTTTTTCTTTGTCTAGAACAAAATTCCATAGACATTCCTACTTAAAATTGACTTTTGCCTGACATATTACGTATTTATTGTTTGTCTATTTCTGTCTGCCCCAATTAGAATGTAAGCTTCATGGGATCAGGGATGTATTCCCTAGTGCCTAGAACGTACTTGGCACTTGGCTGGCACTCCGACCAGAATCTATATGTGAACTCATGGCAAGAGCTTCTCTAGTTTTGTGGTCTGCTTACTTTGTTTATGGGGAATAATTGACACAATGCTATTCTGGTGTAGCACTTTCCTTCTTGAACTCCTGACCTCAAGTGATCTGCCCACCTCAGCCTCCCAAAGTGCTGGGATTACATGCGCGAGCCACCGTGCCCAGCTAGCACTTTTTGCAATTAGTCAACTAAGCTAGTGGCTGAAGGCTGGAGGTTGGTTGACTCCAGCATTTTCCTGTTAAGATTCTAGAATACTGAAGCATTAGTTGTCCCAAAGAGCAACTGGTCTTCTTGCAAGATTATTTACAACTAAGGTGTAAGGAAAGCACAGGGAAAACAGAACTAGTTTACATAGCATAAATTTGGATTCTGTTCTATTAATTTCCCTAGGATTTCATGGACATAGATCATGAAATGATTCTTGTTTTTATCTACATCTGAAAAAGGAAAAATGCACCCAAATAGAGGATAATTCTGTCTCTAAGTGTTACACGATAGGGTTTTCTACATTTGAAAAACACTCTCAAGCCCAATGCCTGGTTTGTTAAATATCGTATACTTTTTCTATACCACTCTTTGACAAATTTTAAACTTAAAAAAATCTCAAATCTTGAAAAATAATCCCAGGTCATTCAGCTGCATCGCCTTATACTATTTCTGTTTAAGCAGTAGACTCCTTATAGCTTGCTGTCCTTCCCAAATGTGTGTGTTTTTTTAAGGTTTACGTAGTTGGCCCTGTGTATCCACAGGTTCTGCAACTATGGATTCAACCAACTACAAATCAAAAATGTTTGTGAAAAACAAAAAGGAAACGATCAAAAAATAATACAAATAAAAATATCAAGATAATAACTACATAGTATTTTCATTGAATTGGCACTCTAAGTAATCTAGAAATGAATAAAGCATAGGGGAGAATGTACTTTGGTTATATGCAAATCTGTGCCATTTTATATAAGGAACTTCAGGATTCTTGAACTTTAACATGGAGTTGGGCCTGGGGAACCAATACACCAGGGATAACAAGGGACTACTGTACTTCTGCCAAAATATTTATGCAGTGAGCAAAGAGAGTTAAAGGTGCTTTTAGAATAGTTTTTCAGGAAAACACAATTGTCTAATTGGAAAAAAAGGGATTCATCTTTTCTAAAGTGCAGGCATTTATTTAAATATAAATTGACTGAAGCTTATGAAAGAGACACGTTGCAGAAGTGTGCTTACTTGACAGGATTCCTGATAGCGTCTGGATCTTGGGCTGTGACGGAGCCTATTGTGGTGTTTATCTGAGCATCTTCTCTTATTTGTAGGATGTAGGCCAGTTTGCTGAAGACGGGAGGCTCATCTACATCCTCCACCACAATTCTAACTGTGGCTGAATCTTTGAAAGGCCCGAGGTAGAGAAATCGTGGCTCAACATGAGGATTGGACGCTTCCACTTTAAGGGTATACACTTTCTTCTTTTCAAAGTCCAAGAGCTTGGGGTTGGGGAGTAGGGGAAGAAGTGACATATTTAAAGCAACGAAGATGCAGAAAGCCAAGACATGAAACATTTTTGGTGTAAATCACTGATAAATAAATACAATCATATTGCTTAGAGAAACACATTAGTGTGATATTGGACAAAGGCAGAAAAGATAAGATGTATTTTTTTTTTTTTTATATCTAGGCTGTTAAGCAGGAAAAAATTATAAAATCTGTGAAGGAGTTCAGATGCCACATAGCCCTGAAAAATGTATGGGCTGAAACCATGCCTACTGTTGATTAAAAGTGGGTACTGAGGTGCAAGGCATCGTACCAGGAAGGAAGGGCACTTGGAAGCAGGAGTCTGGTAGAAGCCACTCTGTCCCCATTTAAAAAATCCTCATGTTTCACTAGAGGGGGCCATCAGAGGCCAGTTGGCAAATATGCAGTGGGTTATTCCATGTCAGATGTTCTCAAATCTGGCTTTAATTACTGATGAGTATTTAAAACGGGCCAATGTCTTGGCGGCACCCTGGACCATTAAACCAACATATCTGGGGTCACCAATTAAAATCCAGATTATTAAACACTTTCCCTAGTGATTCTACGGTGCAATCAGAATTGAGGGTCACAGGTTTGCCTTGTGAATCCTTTGCCATCATTCAGACAACAAAGTTTTTTTTTTTTTTTTTTTGCATGAGGTAATGAAATATTCCAAATGGTAGCCAGATAAGGGCATTGGGCTAATTATTTGCCAAAGAAAGTAATGATCATTGTTGTCAAGCATCGTTAGGAAAAGTAGCTTGTTTTGGAGACATGGTGAACCCAAATGCTTATTGCTGACTTTTAGTTTTAGATGATAATATGACAAGGCTCACTAGAAGCACAATTAATCAAGACGTTAGTGAATGTGATTTAGTTGTCTCGGCAAAATTTCAGTTCGAATCTGATAAGGCACCAAGAAAATTAAAAAGGTTAATGCACACTAATGGGCTTCCTAATTATATTATAGTGTAAAACATTAGTCTGAGTGTCACTTAAACATGTTTTATTGTGTTTCCAGATATTAAGACACGTAATCCAAAGCTTGGGAGGAAAAAGTATCTTGTTATTTACATCCACCAGTGCTTATATTTGTTAGAAAAGATAATAGTATGCTAAAGGAGAGGGAAAATATTACACCATACATGATAAAAGTGAAATCATAAAAATTTGAAGAAAATTAATATTATTTTTAGTCTTGAAGCAAACAATGTATTGGTTTTGAATTTTTGCCATATTTTTGTATACTGCTCTATGGTGCTAGGCAATTTGGGTGATAGAATAATGAATCTGTGCTTTGGAAAGAAACAGAAATCAGAACATAAAAGATTTATTGTTGTGTCCCAAAAAGTAGCTAAAGCAGTCACAGGAAATTTATGGTATTTAATTTAAATTTGTGGTCTTTATATATCCTCTTTCTGTGAGGCGAGTCATCTTGATCATGGCTTGCTGTGCTCTTTTCCTTCACAGCGTGCATCACAATCTGTAGTTATACATTTGTTTGTTTGTTTACTTGCCTCTTTGTCTCTTTCTGTCAAGACTGGAAGTTCCATGAGAGCAGAGAACATCTGTTGTATGTGCCAGTGTGCCTCCAGCACCCAGAGCAGTGTCTGGCGTTGTTTATTTACTATTCATTTAAAGTATTTACTTTATGTATATATATATTTTTTGAGACAGAGTCTTGCTCTGTCGCCAGGCTCCAGGCTGGAGTGCAGTGGCACGATCTCGGCTCACCACAACCTCCACCTCCTGGGTTCAAGCAATTCTCCTGCCTCAGCCTCCCAAGTAGCTGGGACTACAGACACGCACCACCATGCCCAGCTAATTTTTAATTTTTTTAGTAGAGATGGGATTTCACTATGTTGGCCAGGATGGTCTCGATCTCTTGACCTCGTGATCTGCCCACCTCAGCCTCCCAAAGTGCTGGGATTACAGGAGTGAACCACTGTGCCTGGCCTACTTTATGTATTTTTATGAATATCACTTATTTATATTACTTATTTACTTAGGAGTTTCTTAACAAAAATTCATTGGATGTATAGAATTAACATGAATGTATATCATTTTAGACCCCTGAAAGCCAACCCAAGAGATCTCAGTGTCATTAGAATTGGCATTTTTTTTCTTGTTTTTTGAGACAGTCTCTGTCACCTAGGCTGGAGTGCAGTGGCGTGATCTCGGCTCACTGCAGCCTCTGCCACCCAGGATCCAGCGATCCTCCTGCCTCAGTCTCCAGAGTAGCCAGGATTACAGGCACCCACCATCACACCCAGCTAATTTTTGTATTTTTAACAGAAATGGGTTTCGCCACATTGGTCTCAAACCCCAGGATTCAAGAGATTCTCCTGCCTCGACCTCCCAAAGTGCTAGTATTACAGGCAGGAGCTACCGCGCCCGGCCAGAATCAGCATTTTTTATGAAAATAATAAGTAAAATAAAAATCTAAAGGAATGTTTATGTAAGATATAATTGCCCATCGTAACTTGGGAACTGGAGAAAAGTAAATGGGTTCACGTTGTATGATGTTTAAGAAGTGGCATTACCTTTTTGACAGTTATGATCCCTTCCTGGGTTTCCTGGTCGGTGATGACATCAAACATATCCAGCCCCTCACCGTCTGTGATGCTGTACTCAATTTCAGCATTTTCTCCCACATCAGCATCACTGGCTTTGATCCTGCCAATTGGTGTACCCGGTGGAGAAGATTCAGGAGTTTTAAACTGGTATGTACCTATTAATCACCAGACAGATATAAGTCAAACATAGACTAACTGTACTTTATCATCATAAAAACAAAACTCATTCTCTAACAGTTCTTTAAGACATTACCATCAGGTAGATTTGTGCTTTCCTCAAAATAACTTATGGTGGCCTGTTACCCTTATGTCTTTACTTTGATGGTTGTTAAGAATATTTCTTCTTGACCTGTCTCCTTGCAAATGAAGAACACTCTTTCTGTCCTGTAAACAGGCTCCTAAGTTTGTGATGTGATTGTGAGAACAACTGAACAGCTACAGGAGGCACAAAAGGTTTCAAAGCTTTTTGTTCAGTTAATCTGACAGGAAGAGTAGAGAAGAATTTAATCTGAACTGCAACTTTAATTACTAGGTATTCTTTAAAAGCTTTCCTTCTACCATTGCTAATAATAGCTGGAGGTGGAAAGAAATTATAGCAAGTTGGAGGCTGTATCCAAGTAGCTATTCTTTTACTCATACGTGGAGCTGGACCTAGTTGCAGAGTTAGGGATATAGGTAAATACATTATGTGATAAAACTCCTAATTTTTTCTTTTGACTCTTTTAAATCTTATTACTATATTATTTTATGTATAGGTTTCTCCCATACTTATATTTGTATTACTAATTTGAAACCTATGTTTCCTAGATACCTTTTTTAAAAAAATATGCACCTGTTGCAAACTGAGTTTAGAGAGACTACATATGAGTTTCAGTTTGCATCTCCCAGGTCACCATTAACTTAGCACCAGAAATATCCAATGGTAAAACCAAAGCTTATTCTACCTTTTCCATTACATTTTTTCAACCATTCATACAAATGATTTGAAAAGAATTTAAAATTCTGTGGCACTACTAAAGTATAGGCATTCAATGATAGTAATCTCCTAAGTATTGAGTTCATACTTGGTAACATGATAAAGCAGGCTAAAAGGTTTTTAAAAGTTTTTTTGACTCAAGTACATGACTCAAAATGAGTTGTGTGTGTGTGTGTGTGTGTGTGTGTGTGCGCGCGCACGCAATGTTTTTTCTCCAGACAGGGTCCCGTCCTGTTGCTCAGGCTGGAGTGCAGTGGTCCTGCTTCTCAGGCTCAAGCAACGCTCCCACCTCAGCCTTCTGAGTAGCTGAGACTACAGGTGCATACTGTCATGCCTGTCTAATTTCTTTTTACTTGTAGACACAGGATCTCACTATGTTGCCTCAGCTGGTGTTGAACTCTTGGCCTCATGCAATCTTCCTCCTTCAGCCTCCCAAAGCTCTGGGATAACAGGTATGAGTGGGTGCGCCGCAGGTTAAGTATTTCTTTAGTGTTTCCAGCTTCCATTTTTAGGGCTTCTGCCCCTTTGTATCTTCTTCTTTCCCTTGCCTTGGCATATTGCTCAATAACAAGTCACAGGCTATCTAAGCATAGCAGAGTGAGTAACAAATTCCTGTGATACTGAGGTGCGAGGGAATCTGTATGCTATTCTTTCCCAGGGAATCTCCATATTAAAAAGGAGGTTTTTGGGCAAACTGTTGGTGATCCTGATAGTATTCTTTTCTTTTCATTATGAATACTTTAAAAAAAATTTATTTATGATGCTTTAAGTTCTGGGGTACATGTGCAGATTGTGCAGGTTTGTTACATAGGGGCTGATAGTTTTCATTTCAGGCCTCTGTAAGGAAAATTCCAGGCTGCACAGAACCTTTCTTCTATTTGTTATATCAGATACTCCTTAATTAACTCTGATCTTTTTGCATTTAGCTAACTGATGAAAAACTTGAAAAAATAAAGAAAATAAAACTACTTCCAGTTGATCCATGCATATCTCTATTCTAAAGGAAGCTCATATTAGCTGATCAGTTTTTTAAAAATGCCGTGATAGAACAAGTGGGTTTTCTGTATAATAATTGAGCTAGCTTTTGTAGAAGACGATGGTCCCAAAGGGATTTTGTTCTGGAAGAAAAGTTACGTTAAAACCAGTTCCCTGTTGGGTAGCTCTATGTGAGAGTTTTTAGCATACTCCTGAAACCACACTGATATTCATGGATGTTGCTTTCTCTTCTTCTTCCTTCTTATCTAATCACAAGAGTTAATGATTTTGGAGACAACTTTTGGTATCTCAACTAACCGTAATGTAGAAAACGATTTATGATTACAAATGGATTAAGTACCTAGTTACTTCCACAGTTATATTTTTAGAAACAGTAAAATGATAAATCCTCCCCTTACAAAGCTTTGTGAGGATTTAAAAGAGATTACATGCCAGATTAAATTCACAGAACATAATGTCAAATTTTTCCTAACAAATTGCAGCATGCTTGTATACATATGTTCTGCATGAGCAGATTTATGTCTGTGGTAGTTTTCTTAATAAGGAAAAATGAAACAGTGATGTTGCCTTTACAACAACAGCAGAAATCACTCAGCTAATTACCAATAGAGGAACGTAAATGTTCACATTTCCGGAGTGCATGCCATGTTGGCAACTCACTTTTTAATAAAAGTGCCAGTTCTTCTTAAGTCCACTAACTTTGACAATAATGATGACAATAGAAAATAAAAATTCTTAAAGTTCAAGTTTTGTAAAAGCGCATTAAAGAAATGCATTCAATCAAATGTGCCTACTCTGCGGGAATCGGGGAGGGTTGTCGTTAACATCAGTCAGTGTGATGTTGACTGTGGTGGTCCCAGATAGTCCTCCCATCTGGCCGCCCATATCCTTGGCTTGAATCACCACTTGATACTGCTCCCTGTTTTCTCGATCCATGTTGAGCAAAGCTGTCTTGATGATACCTGTGGATGTGAAATTTAAGAGTCAAGAGGATGCATTAAGAATACTTTATGGAATCATTTATTTGTGCAAACAATCATAAACTGTCACCCACAATATGCAAAACATTGTGCAGATGTCATGGTGATATAAAAATAATTATAAGCAGCCTTTATCCTCAAGGATATTACAACCACACACAGGGGAGATAGATACATTTAAAAAAGCCTGTAATACAAGGAGAATAAAACTAAGTACAAGTCAGATGCTGTGATAGTATGGACTATTGAGAGTTATAAGACACTTAATATTATAATTACATTATGGATGTATAAATATTAAGTGTTATAAGATGCCACAGCAAAATCTAAAATGGCTTGTGGTATAAAGGTGTACTATAATAGCTGCTTGATACAAGACATTTAGGTGAATTATGAGGAAATTGTTAGGAAAACCACATACTTGAACTGACTCTTGAGTTTCCCATTATGGATTGGCTAATGATCCCTCCAATATACCTACCATAATGAATGCTCTGAGGATTTTCTAAATTATCAAACTGTGGTCTTTGGAAAATATAACATCAGTTTTCTCATAATGATCATCTTGTATGATCCTAGAGAATTTTGAAATTAAATTTCAAGGTCTTTCAGCCTTTTGGAATTCTGAAAGCCTACATGAACTTTAGTTCAACTGATACCAATGGCAATCAAAATTTTTAAGTTAGGTTAATTTTGTTAGGTAGTTATAAAATAGTGAAAGAATTTCTAAACGTTTGCCCAGTTTCTCTGTAAGGTTTATGCTTAAATTAACTTTCTTTCAAATTTCACTGGAGAAGGCTTTACATTCTAGTGCTTAACAACTAATGAAGCAAAAATAGCTTTTTTAAAATTTTTAACAAGAATTTGTTAAAAATCAGACAACAGGTCAATTTTATTCCTATAGTCCTGGCTTCAGTGAAAGTGCAGCTGCTTTCTGTTCTCCAAATAATAGTACTCTATTTAAATACAGGAGATCACCTTAGCCTTTTGTCCTTTAAGTTGAATAATTGTAATTTTTCATCCTCATTGTTTTTCAACTCAACATTTTCTTTCTCCTTGGGATTCTTTCCAAGTTCATCGCACCACTTAACACGGAGATTTCCAAGTGGATGTGGGAACCTAGAGAGGTTTTGCTTTCTACTGAGAATAATGGATGTTTTAAAAAATGTGGAAAAGGAAATTGACTCATTATGATAAAAAAGTATAGAATTTACCAGACAGTAAAATGATATTTGCTAAAAACAAATCATTATAAGATAGGATGCTACTTTGTGGAGAAAATACAGAAAACAGAAAAATGAGATGTTGACAAAAGCATTCCAGATGGCATTTCACTTTGATTAGGACTGCATCAGTTAGAGGGCTAGACAATGTGATAACAAACAATGCAAAATCTTAGTGGCTTCACACAAGTAAAGTTTATTTTTTTCTTGTGCTCCAGACAGGTAAGCAGGTAGTTCTGTTCACCATGCCACTCAGATATTCAGGCTATAGACTACATCTCAACACTGGTTTTCATGATCACTGTGGCAAGGGACAGGAATTTTCAATCCTGTCCCTTGAAAATTTTACTTAGAAGCAACTTGTATCATCATCATAAATCTCATGGCTACATCTAGTTTCAGAGCAGAATAGAGAGACACAATCCTACCAAATATTTAGAAAAAAAAATTCTGGATATCTGTAAACAGGCCAATAGCTATGGAAAAGGGGTTGACCTTTTAGTTTTGCCCCAAACTGGAAGAAAACTAAGGCAATGCATAATTTTTCTCAATCTACTCCATATAAAGGGTGGGTGAAAGATTCATTGTCAGATTTTTTGATTAAAATGATTCAGATGTCATGTTTATAAATATATCATTAGCATTTGGTAGATGAATGTAAGAAAAATCCAATCACACTGATTATTTTTATTAAAAAAATACTCTAGCTCAGCTGAGCATGCCAATTAAAATTACGGATTATAAAAAGAAAGATCAAAAAGTCTAACCTGTTTCTGATTCAACTGAAAAATACGGCTGTCCCTGTAGAATACTGTAGACAACTTTAGCACTGTTCCCATATGTTGGATCATCTGCATCTGTTGCGGTGACTTGGACAACAAATGTACCTGTAATGACAGAAACATAAAGTGAAAACACATCAAGAGTTTATATCAATCTTTGACACACACTTTAAAAACCACACAATCTGAATTTTTTATGGAAATATCATGGTGAGAAGTGGAGAACTTTGATAGGATGCTAGGAGAAAAAGAACTGGATTCTTTAAAGAAATACAATCAATATTTATAAATACTTTAAGGATTATGTTACAGAGAATCATGGGAATGATTATGACTTCAGGTGGAACTGATTCCAGCCCGTTCCCAATGGCAGGAATCGGAACTGGACTCTTGCTTTAGTGATTCTTTCAAGTTATCCAGGACAGTCAATCAGCGTCTTGCTTCCTTTGTCCACAGGAATTAGTTCAGGAGTTGTCCAATCAGGGGCCACTCATAGTTTTGCTGGAAATTCTGTCATAGATACTCTTTTCTTTGGACTCTAAAGTGCTGATATACATTCGCAGCAGCTGTTTTGTAATCTTAGAAATGCCAGCCCAAGGACAAAGTTGAACAGAATAGAAAATTACAGAAAAACAGCTAGAACTCAGATCAAATCCTATCCAAAGCCCGTTTTACTTGTGGACTTAAGTGACGTTACCAATAAATATTTATTTGTTGTTGTTTAAACTAGTGTGGGTTGGGTTTCCTGTTATACACCAATAAAAGCATCCTAAATGATAAATCTATCTGACAATTCAAAACAGTTGAAAGACCTTGAACCTTAAAGGCTGTAGTTAGGGATTACATAAAGAATCAATGAATTGAAACAGCAGAGCACAAACATCTGGAATCTGTAATTCCAAAAGTTATTATAATTAAATTGTATATACAAAGAAGGCTATTACATTTCAGATCAGTATTCTTATTTTAGAGACCACAGTCACCTAACAATCTTCAAAGTATTCCTAACCCCCTGAAATTCCACATAAATTTTCATGTGTATGCCTACATGCCTATTTCACTGAAGAGAAGGTCTATAGATTCTATACGCTCTCAAAGGACTCTGTGACTTCCCAAAAGGATAAGCGTCTCTGATTAAGATCACTTAATGGCTGTTTTTTGTTATTTGTATCAGATAACCAGTAAGCATTCTGCTGGAGTTTCCCTTTCTGTGAAAGGGGAAGGGAAGTTACATCTAGGGAATATTAGGAATTTTACATTGCTTTTGTAATAGCTAGCCAATTTCACTTATTGAACAAATAGATTGTAATACGTTAGGATTGGCTACCCTGAATGTATATTGCTGATGCACAAAACAGAGTACCTACCCTTGCAATTTGTCAAGGGAGGCGGGGAGAATGAGAACATCTTACGATTTTTAGAGTGAGAGTGAAGTCAACAAACACTCAAGTTCTTATTTAACATTAACACAAAATTTGATGGCTTTTAGAATATGATATCTGGACATTTTAAATGTCTATTCGTTGCTAGATACTGTACTAGGGGCTCTGCACCTGTTTTCTCATCTAATTCTCATGATAGCCCTTAGGAATTGACATTTATTATTTATTTTTTCAAGATACAGAACTGGAGGATCAGAGAAATCAAATAATTTGCCCAAGGCTACACTGCTGGCTTTAGTAGAGTTTCAAATTTAGTTCTGTTTGATACCGATGTCCATTTTTGCTCCCACCCCGTTGTCCTACTACCTTTATGTAATTTCTTGAAGATGCCTTTGTATAATTACAATAATGACATATCAATTAAGGATGATGAATATCAGCTTAACTGTGACTGTGTGCAAATTGAAAAAAGGTTTTTTTGACCCTCGAGACATGTTACTGTCAATCACCCCTAAATGTTTGTAATACAAATTTAATTCTATAATGGCTTCAAAAGTGAATGGCACCCCTTAGAATTGTGCAGTGCAATACCTGCATATCTGGTTACAGTTGCCCTGAATGGTGCTGATGAAGAGAGTATTCTTCATGAATTCTTCTGCCTTTTACCATGGAAAGGAGAAATTGTTTTCCTAACAAATTTTTCTCTTTAGAGAATGCCATGCTATTGCTGCTATAACCAATGAAGAAGAAGAACAAAATCCAATCATCTCTCTCTTTGCTTTCTGAGGCTTGCAATTTTTGTAACAAAACAAAGTGGCTTTACATAATGAGATAAGCAATTTCTTCATAAGAAAAATGTAGAAGTTTTACAATGATTTCCATGGATTGGTTATTTTCTATGTCTTGGATCTGTGAACTACCATGTCTCTGATATCTAACTGACAGAATCATAATAAAGTTATGTAATTTCAGCGCTTTTGAATTTGACAGAGTGAAAATAAAAATAATTCTTTATATAAAGTGTTTAAAATTTGTCACTGTCTCCCGTGAAGTACTTCAATGTGGCTAAGAGTGATGTCAGTAGAATTCTTTTTCTTAATTTAAATCCTGTTTACTTCTCCTAATTTAAACAAATCAAATCTATTACTTACTTAAAATAAGTAGTGGAATTGTGTATAAAGTATTAATTCACTCTGTGTATGTCATGAAAGTCTCTTCATTTCCACCAGGTAATAAAGGGCCCTCTCCCTAGACATAACCTTCCTATTGTTTATGGATTAAAAAATGTTCTTTGAATCTCTTTTCCAGATATACAGTTACTAGTTGCTTAAAGCAACCATCACTACTTTTGAGACTGGATTGTAAATTTAAGCTTTTATTTTCTATCTGGGAGGTTGTTACTTGAACCCTAACACCGATGTGGGCTAAGAGAAGTGGAGAAGGTTGCTGTCTTTCAGCCCAAGAAAGAGAACGGACATTCAGGATGGGAGAGGAAGGAGATGGTCTCTCTTCCGACCTCCCGCTTCCACCCTGCCACTTTTCAGAATCTCTTTAGAGGAGATGTGGTTTTAAAAATAAGAAATAGGAATACCATTTGATCCAGCAATCCTATTACTGGGTATATATCCAAAGTATTATAAGTCATTCTCCTATAAAGACACGTGCACATGTATGATTATTGCTGCAGTGTTTACAACAGCAAAGACTTGAAACCAACCCAATGCCCATCAACGATAGACTGGATAAGGAAAATGTGGCACATACACACCATGGAATACTATGCAGCCATAAAAAAGGATGACTTCATGTCCTTTGCAGGGACGTGGATGAAGCTGGAAATCATCATTCTCAGCAAACAGATACAAGAACAGAAAACCACATGTTCTCACTCATAGGCAGGTGTTGAAAAATGAGAACACATGGACACAGGGAGGGGAACATCACACACCGGGGCCTGTTGCGGGGTGGGGGAGATAGAGGAGGATTAACAGAGGGTGGGAAATTGGGGAGGGATAACATTAGGAGAAATACCTAATTTTTAGATGATGGGATGGATGCAGCAAACCATCATGGCATGTGTATACCTATGTAAGAATCCTGCATGATCTGCACATGTACCCCAGAAAAAGTATAATTTAAAAAAAGAAAAAGAAATAAAATGAGACTAGAGTAATATTAGGAAACATATGCACTTATAGTAATATTAGGAGACAGGGAAAAGGAAAAATTCCCTTTTCCCCACCCATGTATTAGGACATACATGGATTGAAGAAGTGAGCATCTAAATTCATTCAGCTCAGTACTTGGAGCTCATGGGATTCCTTACTCAGTGGATGCACTAGGGGAGAGCCAGTTTTTGGTTGAAGTCACATCTCACTCACCGACATCAGACATTTCGGGGACGGTGGCTGTGTAAACTTCCTTGGTGAATATTGGCTCATTGTCGTTGATGTCATGGATCTTGATGATGAATTCAGACTCGGGCTCCACTGGTCTCCCTGTCCTTCTGTTTATGGCTTGAGCTCGAAGGATGTAAACAGGTTTTTCTTCCCTGTCCAGCCTCTTGGTGGCCTGTATGTCGCCTGTGTTTTCATTAATAATGAAGAGATCTCCTGCTCCATCTCCTGAAAGGATATATTTAAGTGATCCATCTCCTCTATCCTGGTCTGAATGTAACTAGTGTAGAAAAAAAAAATTAAAGAAAGTAAAAGTCAAGCATGTGGTCCTAAACTGTTTTTGTCTTTTTGGTGCATGCTACATTAACTTTTATTCAATTATTTCTAAGGCGTGCAGGTTTTTTTCTTTTTACCATTTACATAACCTCTCAATGGTAAATTCCTTTATTAATGAACATGTGTCCTTATAACCATAGCATTTTCCAGAACTGGATCAGAGTTTGGGAGAAAATTTAGTAATCTTTATTTTGAAGAAGGGAAAACAAAAGGCAAGAGCCATAGTAAGGTAGCCAAGGACATATTAGCCTGGCTGGAATAAAACTCTTTTCACTCCAGCTTTCACATTCCACTAATACACTCTCGCCCTCACTTATATGTACACAAATATATTAGAGAAACAATATCCTATTGAGAAAAGGACTTTGATTTTTGAATCAGAGAGTCTTGGGAATATAGTGTTTCTACTTTACATTTATTATCTTGGTGAATTTAGGGAAGCTTGGCAACCTCCTTGAGTCTTGGAGATTATAATCATTTTTTTTCTGGGAAGATGTGATGTTTATTTATTTATGAAATTCATCTCAAAGCATTTGAGAAATATCCTAAGGGCTGCCATGAGCAATACCTTGAAAATCACCTGACTAGATAATTTACAGGTCACTTGGAACAATAACATTTCACATTCAGATTTTGGTATAAGATAGGAAAAGATCTTCTAATAATTAGAGTCAACCTAAAATTGAAACAGTCTGTCTTATGAGGTAGTGAGGTCCCTGCTCCTAAAGGTAATCAAGCAGAGACTCTGATGACTAACTGTCAGTGATATGGGTCTGGGTAAAGGGTGAAATTAAGTGAATTCTGAGGATACTATGGAAATAGAAGATGAGAATCCTAACTTGGATAAGTAGTCCATGTTTCCTGTCCCAAAGATTATATCCACAGTGTTGAGTTTCTAATGTTTCCTAACTTCCCTTTTTCTCACCCAGTAAAAGGTTAGATGTTACCTTTAGATGGTACTTAGACCTAACTATAGGTCTATAGGATATATATATAGATACACATATACACACATTTATAATTAGGATATATATATAGAAAATTATATATACACATTATATATATATTATATATATCTAGGACAGGATATATAATTTTCTATATATATTATATATCCTGTCCTAGATACATATAATATATATATAATTTTCTCTCTCTATATAAAATTATATATACACACAGGATAGGATGTGTGTCTGTGTGTGTGTGTGTATGTGTGTGTGTGTATATGTATAAAATTAGGTCAGTAGGTCTTCAGATAATCGAACCCTATTTGCAAATTTTCAAAAAGTCCTTTTTATTAGGGAGGACTATTTATAAACCCCAGAATTATAAGCATCCATAGTATATAGAGAAGTCAGTCTTAGTGGGAAGGCTGCTACTCTCTACCTTGTTTCAATTCTGTCTAAAGAGAGTATGGGCCATGCTACAAACGGCAACAACAGCGACACCAAGCCTTCCTCCTGTTAATATACGGCACAAAGTGCTCAGAGACGCATTACACATATGAAAATAGACTCTTAGGGCAAAAAGATGCTTTAAAAATAATCTAACCTAGTCTAAAAGTATTTCACTGAATATCATTTACAGGAAGTGCTGAGGGAAAGAAATACTTTATATACGGCCCCTTTCTTGGAGTCATGGTTAACATGTCAAAGGCTCTGAGTGTCTGCAGTTTGAAACTATATTTGATTTGGTGTAATCTAGTTTTCCCTAACTTTCTTGTTTAAATAATCCTTTTTGGATGTAACTTATATTGATATCTCCCATACCAGTTTTCCAAAAAGATACTTTGGGAAACATGAACTAATTTAAAACCCATCATTGTAGAGTCAAGAAAACTGAGAATCCGGTGTGTGCTGTTTCCAAAATCACACAGCTCACGTGAGAGAGTCTGAAGATTAACACTTGAGCACAGAAAGAGGCTTTATAGATTGAGTGGTGCAACTTTCTCCTTTTTAGAGGTAGAGAAACTGTGTCTAATGAAACACAGCTAAAGCGAGTTAATCGTGGCATTTGGGGAAGAGAATATTATTCATATAATTAGTAGCCTTGAAAGCAATTTGGCAGAAATAATGGAAGATAAATTCGAATGGGGAGGAAATTGCTTAGAAGTGAGATAAATGCAATCAGAAATGTAAAACAAGAGCATCCCATGATTTGAGTAATGGGATATGCTAAGGAAACGTTGAAACCATGATGCCACAGAAAGAGCCACTGGGGAAAGTTTAACTCTCCATCGTCAAATTTGAATGACGGAAGAGGCTCTTAAAAAGCGATTTCATTAACGCATGAGTAAGGAAACCTATGTCACTGCCTGGCGGATCGTTGCTCTAGGGCAGCTGTGGTCAGCAGCCTGGCACAGTGCAGGGGGCACGGTTCTAGGCGTGAGCCATGTTCATTCTTTTTCACTCAGCAAGTGTAAGACCACAGCAGAGTCAATTAACCTCCCTCAGCCAGAATCCTTATCTGCAAAATGAGGATAATAAGAGCTACACAGCGAGGCTGTTGTGAAGATCTGATTGAAGACCACATGCAAATAGTACATTAACCACCATGTAAACATGCAATAAAAGCATGGTATGTGTCTTATAAATTACAAAGTGCCTCCCAAATTTAAGAGAGTGCTACCGTTATTAACTCTTAATTCATAATAAGCATGTTTTTGCTCCTATTTTGACTTTGAGAACTTTGTTTAGAAGACTTTGAAAATGCAATTTTACAGACACATGGTATCTCTAAGGTGAAATCTGTGATCAAAAGCCAGTATTCTTTACCGGTGGCGGGGGGCAATTGGTGACTTTACATGTGATTTATTATATTCTGTATACCACTAGATTATACACGCTCCTCCGCCAGTTCTTTCATCGGTTTCAATATGTAATTGTTGCACACTTAATAGGTGAATTCCACATCTGCGCACAAGATTTATTCAGGTAAAAGTAATCAGAAACTTATTTTTAGCTGTCAGGAGAGACCATTTCGATGACTTACAGAACAAACACCCAAGACGGTAAAAGGGCAGAGGAAACGTCAAAGAGGAGTGTGGGCTAGGATTGCTTTGCAGATTACAGTTCTGATTTATCAATATTTGAAAACTAGTGGGAAAATGCATCTCTTCTCTTTGCATTGTCTGGTAAAAAAGCAATTTAACCTCCTCCAGCTTCCTCCCTCCAAAGTGCATTTTCTGGGTCTGTCAGAGTACAAGGAGCAGAAACCTCCCAAAGCCTCTGCTTTTTCTTCCCACTCTCCTCCTCTGCCATTGAACTCCCCTGGGGCCAGTTCTTTACTTAGGAAAAAAAGGAAACGTAAGACATCAGTGCCTGTGAAAGTGGTGGCGAAAACCAGACATTAGGGGTTTATTGAGCACTTAGATTTTAATTGGATTTTTTCTTTTGTGAGGTCATCCATCATGGCTACTGTAAAAGACAAGTTAAACAACAGCAAATAAAAGGTTGTAGGCTGCCTGAGGCATGTTTTTACTAATTTCAGTTTAATGTGGCTGTTCCATTAAGTTTAATCATCTGGTTCACTTTTAACAATTCACCATCAAGTAAAAATTATCCACTCGCCTCAGAAAGTCACATCTCATCTGTGGCTGGTAAGACTTTTTACTACTGTACCTGTAGCATTTTGTGCCAGAGAGAGCTCTTGGTCTCTGTCTGTTTCCTCTGTTGATTTTTAATATTTATTTATTTAGAGATGGAGTCTCGCTCTGTCACCCAGGCTGGAGTGCAGTGGCGTGATCTCGGCTCACTGCTGCCTCCGCCTTCCAGGTTCAAGTGATTCTCCTGGTTCAGCCTGCCGTGTAGCTGGGATTACAGGCACCTGCCAACACACCTGGCTGTAATTTTTTGTGTATTTTTAGTAAAGATAGCATTTCACTTGTGTTGGCCAGGCTGGTCTCAAACGATCTGCCTGCCTTGAGCCTCCCAAAGTGCTGAGGTTACAGGTGTGAGCCACTTTGCCCAGCTGATGTATATCGATATATGTGAAAAAAATATATAAGAAATATCAGCATCTTGGCAAATAAACACAGGGATTTGTGGTTGTAGACATAGCTCCATAGTTGGAGGATAGTTTGGGTGACACCAAAACCATGGCAGCATCTTTGCCTGCTGGGTGTTGTGGTTTCCTGGGGACACAGCATGATTTTACACGCTAAATGTGCCAACTCCCAACTTGACTTTACATCAAATTCAAAGGCATAACAAAGACTTTTAGTGGTCTATGAAGCCACCTAATGCTGCCCGATTGCTCCCATTTCCTGTGTGTCCCCAAGTCACCATCTGAGTCAGGGACCAAATGGAATATCCTAAGCATATGCATTGTTGAGACAGAAAACAGTCCAAACAATGTTGGCAAGGGTGTGGAGAAAAGGGAACACTTGTACACTGTTGGTGGGAAGGTAAATTAGTTCAATCTCTATGGAAAACAGTATGGCGATTTCTCAGAGAACTAAAAAGAGAACTACCATTCAACCAGCAATTCAGCAAATCATTCAGTCATCTAGCCAAAGGAAAAGCATTGTATCAGAATGACACCCACATTCATATGTTTACCACGGCATCATTCACAACAGCAAAGGCATGGAACCAACCTACATGCCCACCAACAGTTGACTGGGTAAAGAAAATGTGGTACGTATACACCCCAGAATATTACAAAGCTGTAAAAAAGAATGAGATCATGTCCTTTGCAGCAACATGAATGGGGCTGGAGGCCATTATCCTAAGTGAACTAACACAGACACAGAAAATCAAATACCACATGTTCTCATTTATAAGTGGGAGATGAACAAAAAGTACACATGGACATAACAACGGGGAAAATAGACTCTGGAGACTCCAAAGCGGCGAGGAAGCAGAGTGATGGTTGAAAAATCACCTACTGGGTACAATGTCTAATACTGGCGTGATGGGTACACTAGAAACCCAACCCCTACCATTACACATATAATACATAAGAAGTGCATGTATCTTCTGATCTAAAATAAAAATTAAATGAGACATTTACACAGCCAATAAACATATGAAAAAAAGCTCATCATTACTGGTTATTAGAGAAATGCAAATTAAAACCACATTGAGATACCATCTCACGCCAGTTAGAACAGTGATCATTAAAAAGTCAGGAAACAGATGCTGGAGAGGATGTGGAGAAATTAGGAATCCTTTTACACTGTTGGTGGGAGTGTAAATTAGTTCAACCATTGTGGAAAACAGTGTGGTGATTTCTCAAGGATCTAGAACTAGAAATAACATTTGACCCAGCAATACCATTACTGGGTATATACCCAAAGGATTATAAATCAAGACACAAGCAAATTTATGTTTATTGCGGCACTGGTCACAATCACAAAGACTTGGAACCAACCCAAATGCCCATCGGTGATAGACTGGATAAAGAAAATGTGGCACATATACATCATGGAATACTATGCAGCCATAAAAAAGAATGAGTTCATGTCCTTTGCAAGGACATGGATGAAGCTGGAAACCGTCATTCTCAGCAAACCAACATAAGAACAGAAAACCAAACACCACATGTTCTTGCTCATAAGTGGGAGTTGAGCAATGAGAACACATGGACACAGGGAGGGGAACATCACACACCCAGGCCTGTTAGGGGAGGAATAGCATTAGGAGAAATACCTAATGTAGATAATGGGTTGATGGGTGCAGCAAACCACCATGGCACATGTATACCTATGTAACAAACCTGCACATTCTGCTCATGTACCCCAGAACTTGAGGTATAAGTTAAAAAGAAGACTGTAGCTCACATTTGTAGTCCCAGCATTTTGAGATGCCAAGGTGGGCAGATCATGAGTTCAGGAGATTAAGACCATCCTAGCCAACATGGTGAAACCCTGTCTTTACTAAAATACAAAAATCAGCGGGGTGTGGTGGTATGTGCCTGTAATCCCAGCTAATTGTGAGGCTGAGGCAGGGGAATTGCTTGAACCTGGAGGGTGGAGGTTGCAGTGAGCCGAGATCACACCACTGCACTCCATTCTGGACAACAGAGCAAGACTCCATTTCAAAAAAAAAAGAAAAAAAAATTAAATAAAAGAACTTCCTCTCCCCACCAAAAAACAGTTCAAACAAAAGCTTACCTAGATGACACACATAGGAAAGGACCTACAGCAGCCTTACATGGGCCCAGGAAAGGTATAAAGTGATGTTTGGCTAAAATGGAAAATTGATTTATGGCTAATATGCTTGTAGGGTGTAATGCAAATGTAACGTTGCTCTTTAAGAAATGTTATGGTTGCTAATCTGAGATGTCACAAGACAATTAGAGAACGCTGGTGTTGAAAAGATGCTGTGTGATTGGGATTGAGGGAGAGAAACAGCAATTACAGCAGAGAGAGAACATCTTTGTGTTAAATAGGTGGAATATTACTTTCGATCAGCACAATAAATCTTTGATCAAATTATGACTATTTGAGGCTTCACTGCATCAATATCTACGTATATGTACAAATGTCTGCGTATATACATACCTCTTCACTTGTAATGCATATGTAATGCTAATAAAGAGACTTAGTGTTGTGCAGGCTTGGAGAGGCTTGTTGGGTAGAGTTTATATCAGGAAGAAATAGAACCCTGCTTGAAGTATATGGCAGGGATTAGAGTCTATTGTGTTTTGGAGATTCTGGAATTATAAAAGTATATTTTAATAAGATTCTGTATGAAACCTTATGCTGTATTTGAATGTTAATAATTTGGTATGAGTTAACTCATTTATATGTGATGATTATTTTACCAATTGAAAAGTTGACGGCAGCATACGGCAGGTTCCCCGCTGTGGGTTGACTGGGTATGTGGCTATTCAACCTTGTGATTCAGTTTTCACCTTGTAATATGTGTGAATGGAAAGGGTGCAACTTCAGTGTCCCTGGTTTCGCAGGAAGTGGCTTACTCTAGGCAATTTTTTCCCCCCACAGGTTGCAATGTAAGTGAGGCAGTGACCTGACTTCCACCAGGCTGATGAGGACAGTGCTCAAGGGAATGGCAAGTCACAATGTGGAAGGAACTCAGGTTCTAGAATAACCTCATATCCCACCAGCCTGTAATTGAAAGAGAAAAAAAAGGCATTGCACTTCAGCTATTCTATTTTTGAAGTTTTTTTATGGTTATTGTAGTTTTGCCTTGACCCTAACTCAGTGGTTCTCAACCTGCGGTCCCTGGACCAGCTGCATTGGTATTACCTGGGAATTAGTTAGAAACAAAAACTTCTAATACTATGTTGAATAGGAGTGGTGAGAGAGGGCATCCTTGTCTCGTGCCAGTTTTCAAAGGGAATGCTTCCAAAAAACCAAACACCGCATGTTCTCACTCATAAGTGGGAGTTGAACAACGAGATCATGTGGACACAGGGAGGGGAACATCACACACTGGGGCCTGTACAGTGGTGAGGGGATAGGGGAGGGATAGCATTAGGAGAAATACCTAATGTAGATGACGGGGTGATGGATGCAGCAAACCACCATGGCATGTGTATACCTATACAACAAACCTGCATGTTCTGCTCATGTACCCCAGAATTTAAGTATTTTTTTTTTTTAAAAAGAGAGAAATGGAAACTTCTGGCACCATCTACCTCCAGAATAAAATACTCAGGGGATTCCACACAGCACTGTGTTTTGAGAAGCCCCTTAGGTAGCTCTAATGAGTGCTCAAGTTTGAGAGCCACTGTCTTAGCTAGTACAATCATAATAGTTACAGCAGGGACATAGGCAAGGGAAAGAAGTGAGTGTAAATGCATGCTATGTTCTCATCACATAACCTTGGGGGAACTTAGTTAAATTCTCCAGGTCTTCATTTCCTTACTATGTTATGGAGATAATGATACTACTTAATTTACAAGTAGGTTGCTCTGACAATAAATAAAATGATGTGTGTAAGATGCTTAGTAAAGGGCCTAACTCAGAGAAAACCTTCAATAAATTACTCTTCAATTCATAAACATGAAGTATCCAAAGGTGGATTTTGGGAAAGTGGTGGGATTTGGATCTGATTTCTGACTTTCCTATTAATCAGTGAAATAAATGAACGAATCTTAGTCTCTGAATGAATCTTATTAAAGAACTGGAAGTGATGAACTTTGCCTCTTCTATCTACCCCCCAGCTTTTTTTTTTTGAGACAGAGTTTCACTCTGTCACCAGGCTGGAGTGCAGTGGCATGACCTTGGCTCACTGCAACCTCCACCTCCCAAGTACGAGCGATTCTCCTGCCTCAGCCTCCTGAGTAGCTGGGACTACAGGTGTGCACCACCACGCCTGGCTAATTTATTTTTTGTATTTTTAGTAGACAGAGTTTCACCATGTTGGCCAGGATAGTCTCAATCTCTTGATCTTGTAATCTGCTCTCCTCGGCCTCCCAAAGTGTTGGAATTACAGGCGTGAGCCACTGTGCCTGGCCCTCTATCTGCCCCTTAAATGCTGGCGTCCTGTGGGCCTGTGTCTTTCGTCCTTGCTTCCCTCCTTTCACATGCTATCCCCACGTGAGACCTTCTACCTATTTTCATGGATTCAACTGCTATCTCTGTACCATCAGTGCCCAAATCTATCTATGAACCCAGGGAAGAGCATTTTCTTGAGATCTAGAGAATTGTTGGGTAGAGTTTATATCAGGAAGAAATTGTCCCATCTTGGGCAAGTCCCTTAGACAACTTACATTCAGCCCATCTCTACTGATCTCATCGCCTTCTCTCAAAATCATTTTCCTCCTCCCACCTCTGTGAAAGCCACCAGGGAGTCATCCTAGAGCATCCCCTCTGCCACTATCCCCACATTCATTAAGCCACCAACTCTAGTCAATTCTACCTCTTATGTATATCTTGATTTACCTACATTTTTCCATTTTCATGGCTGCCACCTTGGTCCATGCCATTGCCTTTTCTCATTGGTCTATTGTAAGGAGGCACTCCAAACACACACCCAGGTTGGCTTTCTTTAGATTTTCCTTTCTGTAATTAGATCAACTTAAGAACGACACCAGCTCTGAAGATGACACTATCCTCTAATTAAATCCTGTAGTGTCCTCTCTTTACTCTTGGGGTAAAGTCCTCATCCCCACCCCTTAACATGGCCTCCAAAGCCCAGCAGAGCCTCTGCTTCTCCTCTCTTTGGCTTCATCAGCCATCATTCTCCCCTTAACTCTCCTAGTTCCAGCCACACCCTACTTCTTGCAGTTTCTAGAAGACACATCATTAACTAGCTCTTTCGTAGCTAGACCTTCCCACATGTGGTTCCCTTGACATCAAGCCCTTTTAACATCCTCACCTGGTTAAGCCAACTGCTGTGCCAGGTCTGTTTAATCTTTCTCTCCTCAGGGAAGCCTTCCTTAAGCTGCTGGTCTAGGTTAGATTCTCCTCCTATACGCAATCAATTCATTCCCCACTTAGCCATCAGCACATTCTGTTGTGCTGATAGAATGGAATTGGTGATGTGTTTTACAGCTGTTTTCCTAGCTAGATTGAGGATTCATAAAGAAAGTCATCAAACCTGTCTAGGTCATGTCTGTATCTTCAGAGCCCAACATACAGGCATATTATAGATACTAATAGTCAATAATAGCAAGGAATGAATGATTGAATAAATAAGTAAATCTTGTAGAGATTAAATTGGATAAGATATTAATGATCAGTGAAGCTCTCTGGCACATAGCAGACACTCAGTAAATCTCAGTGTCCTCCATTCTCTTTCTTACTTGACTTTAGGGTAATTCTGTAGATCAGAAATATACATTCCTGAAATGGCCAGATAATTGAGCAATTACTACTAAACATTAGACACTTGGTCTAATCTGAACAATCTGAGGATGTAATTCAAGTTATTGCCTAACACCTGAAAAAATTTCTTTAATAACAAATTCAACCTCAATATAATAGTAAAGCTAACTTGTACTGGATTTGTTGACAAGAATAGACAAATTGTAAGTACACTGAATTCATTGACCATCATAAATACATTGGGTGCTGGGTCAGAAGTCATCAGGTAAAGCTATAAAAGCTGCAGGATTTTACTGAACCATATTTCAAGTATCCTCCTGTTGCAGAATCTAAAGAGAAATGCTCCATTTCATGGAGACATTATATCATAGTAAAATAATTTAACTCTGCCAACCACGACCATTTAAAACACTTATTGGTTTGAAGAGTTGCATAAGGCAATAAATAAAAGCATCTAAACTCTTCCTTCTATAAACTTGCAATTTAGGTTTGGAATAAAATATACAGAAAAAAGCAGAAACTAGACACTATGCTCTCATTAGGTATTAGGATTAACAAGGTAAGGAAATAGCATAGAAGGAACATGTAAGTTGGAAAAGATTGAATCAGGGAACGTGTAAGCTCTTTGATGGTTTAGGAAGACTTCTTGGAGAAGCTCAGACTACCGATGGGGAGAAAACTGATTTAGCAACCGATATAAGCGCCTGGCATGGTTTCAAGGCTCAGTGTGGGAGAAAATCAGAAGAGGCCTTGAGTATGTGCCTGGGGTAATAAAAGTCATAAAGTCAGCAAAAATAGAACCATTCCCTCCCTTACATTGCAGGGTCACATATTTTCTCACACTGCATTCAAATGTGCAAGGAAAGATGCAGCTTCCTTCTTATTATTTTTGTTTATAGCTTTTCCCTCAAGCTCTAGTCCCACTGAGGATTAGAAACTCGATACAGGTTGAATATTGACTCAGTAATTTAGTGCAATCCCAATAAAGTCTGCCTGATTCAGTAATATGGTCTCTGGATAACTATTTTGGATAAATCCCAGTCTTTCTGGTTTCTTTCTCCTCCTGCTTTGCTCCTGATCCAGTACAAGATGACATCTGTTTGTATGAAGGAGAGGAAGCCACATGGCCTTTGTCAACAAGGAATCTGGGGGCTTTGGGAGCCAAGGACAGTCCTCATACTGCCCTCTGACCCTCTGGTCTCTAGACAATACCTCTTGTCTATTACTTTCCTCAGTGGTGTCTGTGGTTCTGGCAGATCATGACCTCTGCTCTCCAGTGATCAAGGTGACTAGCTTCATCTCACGTCCATCACTGGCATCACCTATTGCCCCAGAGGTCTGGCTATATCTTCTTTGTTGTCCTTAGGACATGTAGATCAAGCTATAGGATTGCTTTGTCCTTCTAAGGACATGTAGATTAAGCTATAGGATTGCTTTGTCCTTCTATTGGGCCATCTATTGGATCAATCCACTCCCTTCTTGCTCTGGAGAAGCACAGAAAGCCTCCTGGGAATGGAACAGGGCTTCTCTCTCACCACATGATTCCCCAAGAGGGAAGTGGGAAAAACCCACTCTGCTTTCACCTTTACCCACAACCTTGCCACTGTTCCACCCTGGGGATTCAGATTCGTGTGGCTCAGGGCAGTAGAAATAAGTCTCTCTGTGTGTATTTGGCAGTCAGGAATGTGAAGTCCCTTCCTTGGTTTCAGGGATACCCTACCACACAAGCTTCTGTAGATGGAAGGCCCACTTCCCAGAACAAACCCTGTGGAGATAGCTGGGATGGAAAAATGTCCTGCATGCCAGAGCATGGTGCAAGTAATGCTTGGTGACTACATATATAAATGGGATTCGTGAGTTTTATTTTGGTTGGCCAGCTTATTTTTTGATCTACAAAATGGACTCAAAAAGGATCTAGAAAATAGGGCCGGAAACAGTGGCTCCCGCCTGTAATCCCAACACTTTGGGAGACTGAGGTGGGTGAATTTCTTGAGCTCAGCAGTTTGAGACCAGCCTGGGCAACATGGCAAAACCCTTTGTCTACCAAAAACACAAAAATTAGCGGGGCATGGTGGTTTCCACCTGTAGGCCCAGCTACTTGGGAGGCTGAGGCAGGAGAATTGCTTGAACCCAGGAGGCAGAGGTTGCAGTGAGCCAAGATTGTGCCTGGGAGACAGAGTGAGATTCCATAAAAAAAAAAAAAAAAAAAAAGAAAATCTAGAAAATCAATTTTTCTGACAAAATCTGGGATTGGGCTGCCTTCATATCTCAAGTTCATTTTCTGTTATACCGTGTTGGCTCTTATGACCCCCAAATTTTATCTTTTCTTATACAGCAGCAATAATTTATTTTTTTCTTTTAAAAAATATATATGAATATAGGAAGAAGATCCAAGATGGCCGAATAGGAACAGCTCCAGAGTGCAGTTTTCAGTGAGAACAGCACAGAGGGTGAGTGCTCACCACATTTCCAAACAAGCTTTCACTGCCTGCAGACCAGGAGAGGCCCAGGCCAAAAAACGCCATGAGTTTTCAGTGCAGCAGTTTCAGGTGGTGCTGGGTTGGTGCACAGTAAGTCACACAAGTCTGGGTGGCTGTTTTGACTGGTGCCTGGAATGCCTGGGAGTCAGAGCTGCCCATTCAACTGAAAGGGAGGGGGCTGAGACAGGGAGTCAGGTGATCTGGCTCGGCGGGTACCACTCCCACAAAACAAGCAATCTGAAACACTCTGGATTGAGAGTTTTTCAGCAAGTGCAGCTGGACCCAAGATGGTCCAGCTCAGTGCAAGGAAGGGCATCCACCACTACGGAGGCAGTCTGTCACTACTGAGGCAGTTCACACAGCAGCTGGGCAGAGCCTGCAGCAGCTCAGCAATGCCTCTGCTGGCTGACTGTGACTAGACTACTCCATGTGGGGTAGGGCATCTATGAAAAGAGGCAGCAGCATGACAGGAACTTACAAATAAAGCTGATCTTCCTAGGACAGAGCACCTGGGAAAAAGGTGGTTATGAGTTCAGTTGCAGCAGACTTAAAGGTACCTGCCCAGCAGCTCTGCATGAAACAACAGAGCTCCCAGCACAGCATGTGAGCTCCTGTAAGGGACAGACTCTCCTCAAGCAACTCTGCAACCCTGTATTCCCAAAGAGACATGTCACAAAGGAGAGCTCAGGCCGACATCTGGTGGGTACCCTGCTGGGATAAGGATAGCAGAGGAAGAAACCGGTGGCAACCCTTGCTGTTCTGCAGCCCCTGTGGGTGATCCTCTGCCCTGAGCAGGGTCTGGAGTGGACCTCCAGCAGTCCTGCAGCAGAGGGGCCTGACCATTAGAAGGAAAACTAAGAAGCATAAAGAAATAGCTTCAACATCAACAAAAAGGATGGCCACTCAGAGACCACATCCAAAAGTCACCAACTACAAAGACCACAGGTAGATAAAGCCACTAAGATGGGAAGAAAGCAGCACAAAAAGGATGAAAACACCAAAAAACAGAATGCCTATCCTCCTTCAAGGGATCACAACTCCTCACCAACTAGGGATCAAAGATGAATGGAGAATGAAACTGATGAATTGACAGAAACAGGCTTCAGAAGGTGGGTAGTAACAAACTTCTCAGTGCTAAAAGAACATGTCCTAACCTAATGCAAAGAAACTAAGAACACAGATAAAAGGTTAGATGAGATGCTAACTAGAATAAACAGCTAAGAGAAGAATATAAATGACTTGATGGAGCTGAAAAACACGGCACGAGAACTTTGTGAAGCATACACAAGTTTCAACAGCCAAATCGACCAAGCCGAAGAAAGGATATCAGAGATTGAAGATCAACTCAATGAAATAAAATGAGAAGGCAAGAATAGAGAAAAAAGAGTAAAAAGAAATGAACAAAGCCTTCAAGAAATATGGGATTATGTGAAAAGACTTAATCCACCTTTGATAGGTGTACCTGAATGTAATGGAGAGAATGAATCGAAGCTGGAAAACATTCTTCAGGATATTATCCAGGAGAACTTCCCCAACCTAGCCAGGCAGGCCAACATTCAAGTCCAGGAAATACAGAGAACACCACAAATATATTACTCAAGAAGAGCAACCCAAGGCACATAATCATCAGATTCACCAGGGTTGAAATGAAGGAAAAAACACCAAGGGCAGCAAGAGAGAAAGGTCAGGTTACACACAAAGGGAAGCCCATCAGTCTCACAGTGGATCTCTCCACAGAAACCCTACAAGCCAGAAGATGGTGGGGGCCAATATTCAACATCTTTAAAGAAAAGATCTTGCAACTCAGAGTTTCATATCCAGACAAACTAAGCTTCATAAGTGAAGGAGAAATAAAATCTTTTACTGACAAGCGATTGCTGAGAGATTTTGAAACCACCAGGCCTGCCTTACAACAGCTCCTGAAAGAAGCACTAAACAAGGAAAGGAACAACCAGTACCAGCCACTTCAAAAATGTACCAAATGGTAAAGACCCTCAACACAATGAAGAAAATGGGTCAACTAATGGGCGAAACATCCAGCTAGCATCAAAATGGCAGGATCAAATTCACATGTAACAATATTAACCTTAAATGTAAATGGGCTAAATGCCCCATTTGAAAGACACAGACTGGCAAATTGGATAAAAAGTCAAGACCCATTGGTGTGCTGTATTCAGGAAACTCATCTCATGTTCAAGGACACATATAGACTAAAAATAAAGGGATGGAGAAAGATTTATTGAGCAAATGGTCAGAAAAAAAAGCAGGAGTTGCAATCCTAGTCTCTGATAAAATGGCCTTTAAACCAACAAAGATGAAAACAGACAATGAAGGGCACTACATAATGGTAAAAGGATTAATGTATCAAGAAGAACTAATGATCCTAAATATATATGTACCTAATACGGGAGCACCCAGGTACATAAAGCAAGTTCTTAATGACCTACAAAGAGACTTAGACTCCTGCACAATAATAGTGGGAGACTATAACACTCCACTGTCAATATTAGACAGATCAACGAGATGGAAAATGAACAAGGATATCCAGGACTTGAACTCAGATCTGGACCAAGTGGATCTAATAGACATTGACAGAACTTTCCACCCAAAATCCACAGAATACACATTCTTCTCAATACCGCATGACACCTACTCTAAAATTGACCACATAATTGGAAGTAAATCACTCCTCAGCAAATGCAAAAGAATGGAAATCATAAAACACAGTCTCTCAGACCACAGTTCAATCAAATTAGAACTCAGAATTAAGAAACCAACTCAGAACTGCACAACTTCATGGAAACTGAACAGCTGGCTCCTGAATGTTGACTGAATAAACAATTAAATGAAGGCAGGAATAAAGATGTTCTTTGAAACGAACAAGAACAAAAACACAATGTACCAGAATCTCTGGGACACATTTAAAGCAGTGTCTAGAGGGAAATTTATAGAAATAAATGCCCACCAGAGAAGTGATGAAAGATCTAAAATCAACCCCTATCATCAAAATTGAAAGAGCTGGAGGAGCAAGATCAAGAAAGCTCAAAAGCTAGCAGAAGACAAGAAATAACTAAGATCAAAGCAGAACTGAAGGAGATGAAGACACAAAAAAAAGTCCTTCAAAAAATCAATAAGTCCAGAAGTTGGTTTTTTTTTTGAAAAGATCAACAAAATGGACAGACCACTAGCCAGATTAATAAAAAAGAAAAGGGAGAAGAATCAAAGAGATGCAATAAAAATGATAAATGGGATATCATCACTGACTCCACAGAAATACAAACTACAATCAGAGATTACTACAAACAACTCTCTGCATATAAACCAGTAAACCTGGAAAAAATGGATAAATTCCTGAACACTTGCACCCTCCCAAACCTAAGCCAGGAAGAAGTCAAAACCCTGAATAGACAAATAACAAGGGCAGAAGTTGAGGCAGTAATTAATAGTCTACGAACCAAAAAAGTACAGGGTTCACAGCTGAATTCTACCAGATGTACAAAGAGGAGCTGGTACCATTCCTTCTGAAACTACTCCAAACAATCCAAAAAGAGGGAATCCTTCCCAAATCATTTTATGAGACCAACATCATTCTGATACCAAAACCTGGCAGAGACTCAACAAAAAAAGAAAACTTCAGGCCAATATCCATGATGAACATAGATGCAAAAACCTTCAATAAAATACTGGCAAACTGATTGCAACAGCACATCAAAAAGCTTATCCATCATGATCAAGTAGGTTTCATTCTGGGGATGCAAGGCTGGTTGAACATATGCATGTCTACAAATGTAATCCACCACATAAACAGAACCAAAGACAAAAACCACATGCTTATCTCAATAGATGCAGGGAAGGCCTTTGACAAAATTCAACAGTGCTTTATGCTAAAACCTCTCAATGAACTAGGTATTCAAGGAACATATCTCAAAATAATAAAAGCTATTTATGACAAACCTACAGCCAATATCATACTGAATGGGCAAAAACTGGAAGCATTCCTTTTGAAATCTGGCACTAGACAAGGATGTCCTTTGTCACCACTCCTATTCAATGTAGTATTGGAAGTTCTAGCCAGGGCAATTAGGCAAGAAAAAAAAATGTATTCAATTAGGAAAAGAGAAAGTCAAATTGTCTCTATTTGCAGTGACATGATTGTATATTTAGAAGACCCTATCATCTCAACCCCAAATCTCCTTAAACTGATAATTTGGCTTTTGTTGCTAATGCTTTTGGTGTTTTAGTCATCCTCAACTTCAGCAAAGTTTGAGAATATAAAATCAATGTGCGGAAATCACAAGCATTTCTATACACAAATAACAGACTAAGAGAGAGCCAAATCATGAGTGAACTCCCTTCACAACTGCTACAAAGAGAATAAAATACCTAGGAATACAACTAACAAAGGATGTAAAGGACCTTTTCAAGGCAAACTACAAGCCACTGCTCAAGGAAATAAGAGTGGATACAAACAAATGGAGAAACATCCCATCTCATCGTCAGGAAGAATCAATATTGTGAAAATGGCCATACTGCCCAAAGTAATTTACAGAGTCAACACTATCCCCATCAAGTTACCAATGACCTTCTTCACAGAACTGGAGAAAACCACCTTAAACTTCATACAGAACCAAAAGAGAGCTGCATAGCCAAGACAATCCTAAGCAAAAAGAACAAAGCTGAAGGCAACACACGACCTGATTTGAAACTATACTATAAAGCTACCATAATCAAAACAGCATGGTACTGGTACCAAAACAGAGATATAGAGCAATGGAACAGAACAGAGGCCTTGGAGGCAAAACCACACATCTACAACCATCTCTGATCTTTGACAAATCTGACAAAAACAAGCAATGGGGAAAGGATTCCCTGTTTAATAAGTGGTGTTGGGAAAACTGGCTAGCCATGTGCAGAAAGCAGAAACTGGACCCCTTCCTGACACCTTACACTAAAATTAACTCAAGATGGATTAAAGACTTAAACATAAGACCTAACACCATAAAAACCCTAGAAGAAAACCTAGGCAAAACCATTCAGGACATAGGCATAGGCAAGGACTTCATGACTAAAACACCAAAAGCATTGGCAGCAAAAGCCAAAATAGAAAAATGGGACCTAATTAAACTACAGAGCTTCTGTACAGCAAAAGAAACAATCATTAGCATGAACTGGCAACCAACAGAATGGGAAATTTTTGTGATCTACCCATCTGACAAAGGGCTAATATCCAGAATCTACAAAGAAGTAAAATGGATTTACAAGAAAAAAACAAACCCACCCAAAAGTGGGTGAAGGATATGAACAGACAATTTTCAAAAGAAGCCATATATGAGGCCAACAAACATATGAAAAAATGCTCATCATCACTGATTATTAGAGAAATGCAAATCAAAACTACATTGAGATACAACCTCACGCTGGTTAGAATGGTGATCATTAAAAAATCTGGAGACAACAGATGCTGAAGAGGATGTGGAGAAATAGGAACACTTTTACACTGTTGGTGGGAATGTAAACTAGTTCAACCATTGTGGAAGACAGTGTGGTGCTTCCTCAAGGACCTAGAAATAGAAATTCCATTTGACTCAGCAATCCCATTACTGGGTATATACCCAAAGGATTATACATCATTCTATTATAAAGACAGATGCACATGTATGTTAATAGCAGCACTGTTTACAATAGCAAAGACCTGGAACCAACACAAATGCCCATCGATGATAGACTAGACAAGGAAAATGTGGCACATATACAGCATGGAATACTATGCAGCCATAAAAATTGATGAGTTAGTGTCCTTTGTAAGGACATGGATGAATCTGGAAACCATCATTCTCAGCAAACTGAGATAAGAATAGAAAATCAAACATTGCATGTTCTCACTCATAGGTGGGTTTTGAAGAACACATGGACACAGGGAGGGGAGCATCACACACTGGGGTCTGTTGGGAGAGCCAAGGGAGGGACAGTATGGGGGGTGGGGAGGTCAGGAAGGGATAACATGGGCAGAAATGCCAGATGTAGGTGACAGGGAATGGAGGCAGCAAACCATATTACCCTGTGTGCACCTATGCAACAATCCTGCATGATCTGCACATGTACCCCAGAACCTAAAGTACAATATGTATATATATACACGAAAATTTTAAATTATACTTTAAGTGCTGGGATACATGTTCAGAATGTGAAGGTTTGTTAATAGGTGTACACATGCCATAATCGTTTGCTGTACCCATCAACCCATCATTTACATTAGGTATTTCTCCTATTGCTAGCCCTCCCCTGAACCCCATACTCCCCAACAGGACCTGGTGTGTGATGTTTCCCTCCTTTTGTCCATGTGTCCTCACTGTTCAACTCCCACTTATGAATGAGAACATGCAGTGTTTGGTTTTCTGTTCCTGTATTAGCTTGCTGAGAATGATGTTTTCCAGCTTCATCTACGACCCTGCAAAGGACATGAACTCATCCTTTTTCATGGCTGCATAGTATTCAATGGTGTATATGTGCCACATTTTTTTTATCCAGTCAATCATTGATGGGCATTTGGGTTGGTTCTAAGTCTTTGCTATCATAGAATGATGTATAATCCTTTGGGTACCTATCCAGTAATGTGATTGCTGGGTCAAATGATATATCTGGTTCTAAGAATTTTTTTTCCCCATTGCTTGTTGTTGTCAGGTTTGTCAAGGATCAGATGGTTGTAGATGTGTGGTGTTATTTCTGAGGCCTCTGTTATGTTCCATTGGTCTATATATCTGTTTTGGTACCAGTACCATGCTGTTTTGGTTACTGTAGCCTTGTAGTATAGTTTGAAGTCAGGTAACATGATGTCTCCAGCTTTGTTCTTTTTGCTTAGGATTGTCTTGGCTATATGAGCTCTTTTTTGGTTCTATATGAAATTTAAAGTAATTGTTCTCTAATTCAGTGAAGAAAGTCAATGGTAGCTTGATGTGATAGCATTGAATTTATAAATTACTTTGGGCGGTATGGCCATTTTCATGATATCGATTCTTTCTAATCATGAGCATGGAATGCTTTTCTATTTGTGTCCTCTTTTATTTCCTTGAGCAGTGGTTTGTAGTGCTCCTTGAAAAGGTTCTTCACATCCTTGTAAGTTGTATTCCTAGGTATTTTATTCTCTTTGTAGCAATGGTGAATGGGAGTTTACTCATGATTTGGCTGTTTGTCTATTATTGGTTTTTGGAAGGTTTGTAATTTTTGCACATTGATTTTGTATCCTGAGACTTTGCTGAAGTTGCTTGTCCACTTAAGGAGATTTTGGGCTGAGATGATGGGGTTTTCTAAATATACAGTCGTGTCATCTGCAAACAGAGACAATTGGACTTCCTCTTTTCCTAATTGAATATCCTTTATTTCTTTCTCTTGCCTGATTGCCCTGGCCAGAACTTCCAATACTATGTTGAATAGGAGTGGTGAGAGAGTGCATTCTTGTCTTATGCTGGTTTTCAAAGGGAATGCTTCCAGCTTTTGGCCATTCAGTATGATATTGGCTATGGGCTTGTAATAAATAGCTCTTATTATTTTGAGATATGTTCCATCCATATCTAGTTTATGAGAGTTTTTAGCATGAAAGGGTGAATTTTATCAAAGGCCTTTTCTGCATCTATTGAAATAAGTGTGTGGTTTTTGTCCTTGGTTCTGTTTATGTGATGGATTAGGTTTGTTGATTTGCATCCCAGGGATGAAGTCAACTCGATCGTGGTGAATAAGCTTTTTGCTGTGCTGCTAGATTTGGTTTGCCAGTATTTTATTGAAGATTTTTGCATCAGTGTTCTTCAGAAATATTGGTTTGAAATTTTCTTTTTTTTGTTGTGTCTCTGCCAGGTTTTGGTGTTAGGATAATGCTCAACTCATAAAATGAGTTAGGGAGGATTCCCTGTTTTTCCATTGTTTGGAATAGTTTCAGAAGGAATGGTACCAGCTCCTCTTTGTACCTCTGGTAGAATTTGGCTGTGAATCCATCTGATCCTGGGCCTTTTTTGGGTTGGTAGGCTATTAATTACTGCCTCAATTTCAGAACTTGTTTTTGATCTATTCAGGGATTTGAGTTCTTCCTGGTTTAGTCTTGTGAGGGTGTATGTGTCCAGGAATTTATCAATTTCTTCTAGATTTTCCAGTTTATTTGCATAGAGGTGTTTATGGTATTTCTCTGATGGTAGTTTGTATTTCTGTGAGATCAGTGGTGATATCTCCTTTATCATTTTTTTATTGTGTCTCTTTGATTTTTTTGATTTTTCTCTCTTTTCTTCTTTATTAGTCTGGCTAGCAGTCCATCTATTTTGCTAATCTTTTCAAACAACCAGGTCCTGGATTCACTGATTTTCTGAAGGGCTTTTATGTCTCTATCTCCTTCAGTTCCACTCTGATCTTAGTTATCTCTTGTCTTCTGCTAGTTTTTGAATTTGTTTGATCTTACTTCTCTAGTTATTTTAATTGCGATGTTAGGGTGTCAATTTTAGATCTTTCCCACTTTATTCTGTGGACATTTAGCGCTATAAATTTCCCTCTAAACACTGCACTAGCTGTGTCCCAGAGATCCTGGTGTGCTGTGTCTTTGTTTTCATTGGTTTCAAAGAACTTTTTTATATCTGCCTTAATTTCATTATTTAGCTAGTAGTAATTCAGGAGCAGGTTGTTCAGTTTCCATGTAGTTGTGTGGTTTTGAGTCAGTTTCTTAATCCTGAGTTCTAATTTGATTGCACTGTTGTCTGAGAGACTGTTTGTTATGATTTCCATTCTTTTGCATTTGCTGAGGAGTGTTTTATTTCCAATTATGTGGTCAATTTTAGAATAAATGTGATGTGGTGCTGAGAATGTATATTCTGTCAATTTAGGGTGGAGAGTTCTGTAGATGTCTATTAGGTCTGCTTGGTCCAGAGCTGAGTTCAAGTCCTGAATATCCTTGCTAATTTTCGGTCTTGCTGATATGTCTAATATTGACAGTGGAGTGTTAAAGTCTCCCACTATTATTGTGCAGGAGTCTAAGTCTCTTAATAGGTCATGAAGAACTTGCTTTATTAATCTGGGTGCTCCTGTATTGGGTGCATATATATTTAGGAGAGTTAGCTCTTCTTGTTGCATTGATTCCTTTACCATTATGTAATGCTCTTCTTTCTTTTGATCTTTGTTGGTTTAAAGTCTGTTTTATCAGAGACTTGGATTGCAACCCATGCTTTTTGTTTTTTGCTTTCCAATTGTTTGGTAAATTTTCCTCCATCCCTTTATTTTGAGCCTATGTGTATCTTTGCACATGAGATGGGTTTCCTGAATACCCATGGTGCTCACCAATGGGTCTTGACTCTTTATCCAATTTGCCACTCTGTGTCTTTTAATTGGCACATTTAGCCCATTTACATTTAAGATTAATATTGCCATGTGTGAATTTGATCCTGACATTATGATGCTAGCTGGTTATTTTGCCCTTTAGTTGATGCAGTTTCTTCATTGTATCGATGGTCTCTACAATTTGGTATTTTTTTAAATTTTTTTTTTTGCAGTAGCTGATACTGGCTTTCCCTTTCCATATTTAGTGCTTCTTTCAGGAGCTCTTGTCAGGCAGGCCTGGTGTTGACAAAATCTCTCAGCATTTGCTTGTCTGTAAAGGATTTTATTTCTCCTTCCCTTATGAAGCTTAGTTTGGCTGGATACGAAATTCTGGGTTGATCATTCTATTCTTTAAGGATGTTGAATATTGGCCCCACTGTCTTCTGGTTTGTAGGGTTTCTGCAGAGAGATCTGCTGTTAGTCTGATGGGCTACCCTTTGTGGGTAACCCAACCTTTCTCTCTTTCTGCCCTTAGTGTTTTTTCCTTCATTTCAACCTGGTGAATCTGATGATTATGTGTCTTGGGTTGCTCTTCTCAAGGAGTATCTTTGTGGTGTTCTCTGTATTTCCTGAATTTGAATGTTGACCTGTCTTGCTAGGTTGGGGAAGTTCTCCTGGATAATATCTTGAAGAATGTTTTCCAACTTGATTCCATTCTCTCTGTCACATTCAAGTACACCAATCAAATGTAGGTTTCATCTTTTCACATAGTCCCATATTTCTTGGAGGCTTTGTTTGTTCCTTTTCATTCATTTTTCTCTAATCCTGTCTTCATGCTTTATTTCATTAAGTTGATTTTCAATCTCTGATATCCTTTCTTTCACTTGATCAATTCAGCTATTGATATTGTGTATGCTTCACAAAGTTCTTGTGCTGTGTTTTATAGCTCCATCAGATAATTTATGTTCTTCTCTAAACTGGTTATTCTAGTTAGCAATTCATCTAGCCTCTTTTCAAGGTTCTTAGCTTTCTTGAATTGGATTAGAACATGATCCTTTAGCTTGGAGGAGTCTATTATTACCCACCTTCTGAAGTCTACTTCTGTCAATTTGTCAAACTCATTCTCCATCCAGTTTTGTTTCCCTGCTCGTGAGGAGTTGTGATCCTTTGGAGAAGAGGCATTCTGATTTTTGGAATTTTCAACCTTTCTGCGCTAGTTTTTCCTCATCTTCATGGATTTATCTACCTTTGGTCTTCGATGTTGGTGACCTTTGGATGGAGTTTCTGCAGGGATGTTCTTTTTGTTGATGTTGTTTCTTTTTGTTTGTTAGTTTTCCTTTTAACAGTCAGGACCCTCTGCTGCAGGTCTGCTGGAATTTGCTGGAGGTCCACTCCAGACCCTGTTTGCCTGGGTATCACCAGTGGAGGCTGCAGACCAGCAAAGATTGCTGCCTGTTCCTTCCTTTGGAAGCTTCATCCCAGAAGGGCACCTGCCAGATACCAGCTGGAGCTCTCCTATATGAGGTGTCTGTCAACCCCTGCTAGAAGATGCCTCCAAGTCAGAAGGCACAGGGGTCAGAGACCCACTTGAGGAGGCAGTCTGTGTCATAGGAGAGCTTGAGTTATGTGCTGGGAGATCTGCTGCTCTCTTCAGAGTTGGCAGGCAGGAATGTTTATGTCTGCTGAACCTGCACCCACAGCTGCCCCTTACCTCAGGTGTTCTGTCCCAGGGAGATGGGAGTTTTATCTATAAGCCCCTGGTTGGGGCTGCTGCCTTTCTTTCACAGTTGCCCTGCCCAGAGAGGAGGAATCTACAGAGGCAGTCCAACTACAGAGGCTTTGCCAAGTTGTGGTGGGCTTCACCCAGTTCAAATTTCCTAGCAGCTTTGTTTACATGATTACTGGCTACTCAAGCTTCAGTAATAATGGATATCCCTTCCCCCACCAAGCTTGAGCATCCCAGGTTGACTTCAGACTGCTGTGCTGCCAGTGAGAATTTTAAGCCAGTGTATCTTAGCTTGCTGGGCTCTGTAGGGGTGGGATCCACTGAGCTAGACACCTTGGTTTTCTGGCTCCCGCCCCCTTTCTAGGGGAGTGAACAGTTCTGTCTCGCTGGTGTTCCAGGTACCATTGGGGTATGAAAAAACTCCTGCAGCTAGTTTGGTGTCTGCCCAAATGGCCCCCCAAGCTTTGTGCTTGAAACCCAGGGCTCTGGTCACATAGGCATGGGGGAAAATCTCCTGGTCTATGGGTTGTGAAGACAATGGGAAAAGCATAGTATCTGGGCTGGAGTGCACCATTCCTCACTGCACAGTCCCTCACAGTTTCTCTTGGTTAGGGAAGGGTGTTCCTCCATCCCCTTGTGCTTCCTGGGTGAGTGTGGTGATGCCCCACCCTGCTTTGGCTTGCCCTCTGTGGGCTGCAGCTACTGTCTAACCAGTCCCAGTGAGATGAGAGGGTACCTCAGTTGGAAATGCAGAAATCACCCACCTTCTGCTTTTATCTCACTGGGAGCTGCACATTGGAGCTGCTCCTGTTAGGCCATCTTGCCAGCCACATCTAATTGATTTTTATAACAGTGTAAATATTTTATCATTTAAGTCTTCGCTTATGTGATTCATCATCTGGCAATTGGTCTGGCTGGTATTTGGGAAAATGATAATAGCGGACATTTGTTAAGCTCATATCATGGGCCAGGACATGACCTGAACTCATTACAAAGATTACATAATTTGTTACTCATCATGATTTTAGTCTTATCCCCTCTTAACTGATAAGGAAACTGAGGCAATATAGGAGGTAGATCACTTCTCAGCATCCCATAATGAAGAATAGCAAGACTGGAGTCCAGGTGGCCTACTCTATTGACTACAACACATTTTTTTTCTGTGTTTTTACATTTAGTTCTATAAACATCCATGAAAGGCTTACTCTGTCCCAAACAATGTTTTGAGCTACAAGGATTTATCTAATTCAGTGCTTTTCAACATCTGGACCATTGCATTTGGGGCTGGTTAACTGCTTGGGGAGCTGTCCCATACATAAGAGGATGTTCAGCAGACTCCCCGATCCCTACCTACTAGATGCCAGTAGTGTCTTCCCAAGTTGTGACAGCCAAAATGTCTCCAGATATTTCCAAATGTCCCCTCGGGTCAGAAAATTGAGAACATTGATCAAGCTTTCATATCAGTCTGTCTGTCTGTCTGTCTGTCTCTGTCTTTCTCTTTCTCTCATCTGTCTTTCCATCCATTCGTCCATCTGTCTGTCCTTCCTTCCATCTTTCTTTTCAATGTGTACCTTGTGACTTTTAAAATACACTTAAATAATACTATAAGGGGTCTATATTTGCAAATATTCTGCATAACTGTACTCAATTCAATTCTTATCTTTTGTTACATTTAATAACCCCTGAAACAGACCTTGTGTTATGTGGAGGAGAATTTTTGACAAAGTGCTAAAAGCAAAAGAAGTTTTTAAGCCTAAACGCAGCAGAAGTTTACGAATTCCCTTGACAATTATTTTTAACACTCAATACCTTGAATTTCATGTCAAAAGTACTAGAATAACTTAAATGAACAAAACTTTAGTGTGATTTTAGTGGTGGTAGGCAGACTGATGCACCCGCTTCCCCAAAGATGTCCATGTCCTAATTTCTGGGACCTGTGACTGTGTTGCCTCATATGGCAAAAAGTACTTTGCACATGTGATCAAGATAAGGATTCTGAGATGGGGAGATTATCTTGGATTTACCCAGGTAAGCCCAGGGTAACTGCAAGGGTCCTGACAAGGGAAAGATATAGGGGAGAGCTGGTGTCGGAGATGGAATGTGATGATAGGAGCTGAGGACAGAGAGAGACAGAGAGGAAGAGAGAGACAGAATTTGAAGCTGTTGTGCTGCTGGCCTTGAAGATGGAGGAAGGTGCTATGAATGAGAAGCCAAGGAATGCAGGTGGTGTCTAGAAGCTGGAAAAGATGGGAAATGGATCCTTCCCTGAAGCCTCCATGAGGCCATCTTGCAGATACCTTGATTTCAGCCCAGTGAAACCCATTTCTGACCTCCAGAATTATAAGATGAGAAATTTATATTGTGTTAAGCCACAAATTTGTGGTGATTTGTTACAGCAACGACAAGAAACTGAGACAGTAGCTCCATATTTCTGAAATTGAAGGTGAACTAAAACTGCATGTGGTCCTTCCAGAATCCTAGTGGAGGAGGGACGAAAACTAACCCTTGCTGGATGCTTGACTGTGTGTCAGGCACTGCAAAAATGCTTCGTGTGCTACATCCGTTAATTCTCACGACAACTCCAGGAGGTAATTTTTATTTTCTCAATTTTTTCAGATTAGGAAACTGAGGCCAGAGAGGTTAAGTAATTTATCCAAAGTTAAGCACAGAGCCAGCAGGGATACCAAGGCCTGCCTGACTCCAAAGCCTGTTCTCATTCACATCAAAGCAACTCTCCCTACACTGATTATAAAGAATTCTGTATTCATTGTATTTATTATATCAGACCCCAGGCTAAGTTATTTGTAAATTCTACTGGCATAAATGATACAAACTGTAATAAATGTTATTGTACATTTGGGATTTGTCAATTAAACAAATGCCTTTTGGTTTATTAACTGCATAAAGTTATTTCCCCAAAAAGGCATTGTTTACTGCTTTATGCTTGGCTTTTGAAGTCCAAGGTCCCTCTTGCCTTGGCAGACTGTGACATTAGTCTCAGCTCCTGCTTAGTCTAACATTTTCATTTTCAAAAAGCCAGTGGTAAATCAAGCTGAGAGCCAGATCCCAGTCAAAAACTGATTTAGTAGGGCATTGTAACTCACCAGTTAGAATGCTACCTTTTTGCCTTATAGTGTAATCTCTTCAGCAATCGCCAAAAAGGATACACACACACACACACACACACACACTGGCCCAGCCCCCTTTCTCTTCCTCTCTCCTGTTCTTTCTCTTTGATACATATGCCTCGGAGGAGAATATCAATAGATAAAATGCAGACATTTGCGAGATGATAATTCAAAGGCAGAAATTGATAAAATGTGTTCCTTAATAGCAAATGGACTTTTTCCAAAATGTGTTCTTCTTGAAAGGTAAAAAAGAATGTTGGATATGATATTCTTTTATGTTGATGTTTACTTAGGATCTAAAAAGTTAAAGCTATATATCTCTATAAGACAAGTGACCATTTCTTAAATTCATAACTCTCAAGCATTCTGTGTGTGCACAATAAATGATGAGTAAATTGAATTCCATAACCATTCATACCGCCAGGGAAATAATGGCAAGTGATTCTAGGAAAGAAGATAATGAGCTCATTTATGAGTTTTTCTTGCTGGGAACCAGCTTAGATTTCCAAAGCTCTCCTCTTCCTCCTCATTTTGAAAGCTCCCTTTCTCCTTTCTCTGTTGTACTTCTGCTTCTCTCCTCTTCCTCCTCTATTTCAAAAGCTCTCCTTTCGCTCCTCCTTCTTCAGTTAAAGAAACCAACCGAAACAATAGTGAACAGAAATTCATACTATCTGATGGCCCTGCTGGGGAAGGTGTCCTCACTGTGGTGTCAGTGCCATGAATTTTCTGTTCCTCTCTGTCCCACTTGTGTCATTGTTTTATTTGTCTACCATATCTGAAATACTCTCTGCTACTTTAATATCATAATAATGTGATATACGAAAAGGATATCAGACTTAAACCTCTCAAAAAGGCTGAACACTAGCCTCAGCTTTGGTACTGTGCTGGCAATGGCCCTGCAGTCCCTGACCTCCTCTGAGCCTATGTTTGCTCACACACAAAAGGAATGAATCATGTTCAACTAGAAGAGCAGTTATATGGATCACCTGAGGAATGCTCATACACGTGACAGCATTTTATAAGCTGTAAAGTGTGAGACAATATTATCATTGCTCCCTATCTTCACTACAAATTTTCTGCCATGAAACTCTGCTACAAGATAATCTGGGATGACTTGTAGCCTGCCAGGGAATACTTCCTCTTGTGTTGTATTCTCTTTTCTCTCTCTCCTACCCTACACTTTCCCTTTCTTTAGGTGTTACTTGCTGGTTTGTGTGGTAGTCAAGATTCCGATGGCCATGTTATCATTTTAAAACTCAGGGAAGCAATGGCTACTGCTGAAAAGGAGATAAAACGAAATGAAGTACCATCACTCAAGTTTGCTCAAGTCACTTAATTTACCCGATTTGACTTGAAGACTATTTTCCTTTAAGAGGCAAGTGGATTGGCAATCAGCAGGATCATAGCTTTAATACAAGCTAAAGAGCTGCCTTTTTTCTCTTTTAACATGATATATGCACTTGGGAGGATAGACAGAATAGTCAAGGCACAAACAGGATAAGAAAGTACAGTTGACCTTTGAACAACATAAATTTGAACTGCGTGGGTCCACTTATACCTAGATTTTCTTCTGCTTCTCCCTCCCCTGAGGCAGCAAGACCAACCCCTCTTTCCTCCTCAGCCTCCCCAACATGAAGGCTATGAGGATGAAGACCTTTATGATCATCTACCTTCACTTCATCAATAGTAAATATATTTTTCTTTCCCTATGATTTATTTATTTATTGAGACAGTCTTGCTCTGTCGCCAGGCTGGAGTGCAGTGGCATGATCTCAGCTCAGTGCAGCCTCTGCCTCCCAGGTTCAAGCAAATCTCCTGCCTCAGTCATCCAAGTGGCTGTGATTACAGACGTGTGCCACCACGCCCAGCTAATTTTTGTATTTTTAGTAGAGATGGGGGTTTTATCATGTTGGCCAGGATGGTCTCAATCTCTTGACCTGCCTTGACCTGCCTCTTGATCTGCCTGCCTCTCAAAGTGCTGGGATTACAGGCATGAGACACCACGCCCAGCCTATTTATTATTATAATAATATATATTTTTGGAGGCAGGGTCCCACTTTGTCACCCAGGCTAGGGTTGCAGTGGCATGATCTTGTTTACTGCAGTCTTGACCTCCCGATCTCAGGAGATCCTCCCACCTCAGTTTCTCAGGTAGCTGAGACTGCAGATGCATGCCACCATGCCTGGCTAATTTTTTGTAAATTTTTTTTTTTTTTTCGTAGAGATGAGGTTTTGCCATGTTGCCCAGGCTAGTCTGGAATTTCTGGGCTCAAGCGATCCACCCACCTTAGCCTCCCAAAGTGTTGAAATTAAAAACGTGAGCCTCTGTGCCCTGTCATGATTTTTTTTAAACAATATTTTCTTTTCTCTAGCTTACTTTAAGAGTACAGTATATTAGAGAGAGAGATCCAAGATGGCTGATCGCTAACAGCTCGGGATTGTAGCTCCCAGTGAAAGCTCGGAAAATGTAAGGACGCCACATTTTCAGAGGAATTTTCGTCGCCCACGGACCAGAAGATTTCCAGTGGAGGAGCCCCGCGGGTCGCCAGCGCGACTTCTGTGGCCGGCGCAGCGGTTTTGTCGTCGCCTCGGCGCGGCAGCTCTTCGTGCACAGTGAGCGGGACTGGTTCCCCTACTGACTGGTGTTTGGAGCTCCGGGAAGGCAGAGCCGCTTGTTGCGGACTCAAGAAGGAAGCCAGACCGGAGATTCCCAGGCAGAAGAGCACCATCAGTCTTATCGCTGCTGTTTTGGCCGGCGCAGTGGGTTGCTCGGATTCCAGCACTGGGAATCAATAAATTGGACATCCTCTCAGGAAATTAATCAGAAAGGTGCTAATTGTAAAGACATCAGATGGATAAAATCACAATAAAGGGAAAAAAACAGCCTAAAAAGGCCGAAAAAAACGAAAGTCAGAACCCCTCTTCCTCTACAGGGGATAGCAATTCCTCATCAGCAACGGAACAAGCCCTAATGGAAGAGGACTGTGTTCCAGTATCTGAAGTAGGCTTTAAAAGGTGGATGATAAAAAATTTTTGGGAGTTGAAACAACTTATTCTAACCCAATGTAAGAACTTTGAAAAAAGGTTTAATGAAATGTTAAAAAGAATGGACAATATAGAGAGGAATATAAATGAACTAATGGAGTTGAAAAATACAACACGAGAACTTAGTGAAATATGCACAAGTTTGAATAGCCAAATTGATCAAGCAGAAGAAAGGATATCAGAGGTCGAAGACCAAATTAATGAAATGGAACGAGAAGACAAGAATAGAAAAAAAAGGATAAAAAGGAATGAGCAAAGCCTCCAAGAATTATGGGACTATGTGAAAAGACCTAATCTACGTTTGATAGGTGTACCTGAATGTGATGGAGAGAATGAATCTCAGCTGGAAAATACTCTTCAGGATATTATCCAGGAGAATTTTCCCAATCTAGCAAAGCAGGATACTATTCAACCTCAGGTAATACAGAGAACACCACAAAGATATTCCTTAAGAAGAGCAACCCCAAGACACATAATCATTAGATTCACCAGGGTTGAAATGAAGGAGAAAATACTAAGGGCAGCCAGAGAGAAAGGTCAGGTTACCCACAAAGGGAAACCTATTAGACTTACAGCAGATCTCTCAGCAGAAACCCTACAAACCAGAAGAGAGTGGGGGCCGATATTTAATATCCTTAAAGAACAGATCTTTCAGCCCAGAATTTCATATCCTGCCAAACTAAGCTTCATAATTGAAGGAAAAATAAAATCCTTTATGAACAAGCAAGTACTCAGAGATTTTATTACCACCAGGCCTGCTTTACAAAAACTTCTGAAAGAAGCATTACACACAGAAAGGAACAACCAGTATTAGCCTTTGTAAAAATATACCAAAAAGTAAAGAGCATCAACATAAAGAAGAATTTACATCAACGAATGGATAAAATAGACAGTTAACATCAAATGGTAGTAATCTTAAATTGAAATCGACTAAATTCCCCAATCAAAAGATACAGCCAAAACCTAACGGTATACTACATCCAGACCCATTTCATATCTAAAGATACAGACTCAAACAAAAGGGTTGGAGACAGATTTACCAACCAAATGGAGAACAAAACAAATAAATAAACAAAAAGGAGTTGTAATTCATGCATTTGATAAAACAGATTTCAAACCAACAAAGATAGAGTGGTATAAGGATCAATGCATCCTAACACCCAGATACATAAGACCCATAAAGAGATTTAGACTCAACGAGACAGAAAATTAATAAGGATATCCAGAATCTGAACTCAGATCAGTAACAAGTAAACTTAATAAGCACTTGTAGAGCTCTCCACTTTAGATACATAAAATATACATTCTTCACTTTAAATACACAAAATAATGATCGGCCATTATTAATACCCATTCATAGAATAAAGCAATATTCCTATTCTCTCTCCCTCTTTTTCTTCCTCTCTTTTCCTTTCCTTCTTAAAAAAAAATTAGCACTAAAAATAAACACTATATCTTATATACCCACTCAACTTTCTTGCTTCTGAATAGAATCGTAATAACAGAAGTTTTCACCAATAGAGTACACACTGTTAGGATAAATAGAAAGTCATCCACATTTCTCTTCTGTAAAAAAAAAAAAAAAAAAAATACAGTATATAATTAATACAACATACAAAATGTGTGTTAATAGACTATGCTATTGGTAAGGCTTCCACTCAATGGAAGGCTATTTGAACCTAAGTTTTTGGGGAGTCAAAAGTTATACAAGAATTTTGAACTGTGTAGGTTGATGCCCTTAACCCTTAGGTTGTTCAATGGTCAAGTATAATGCTTTCCTTATTTCCTAAAGGGTAACTTTGCTTCTTGGGGAGTATTGATCCTCATCGACCCCCTAATACCCTGACCCCTCATAAAACCTCATGCTCCAGAATAATGAGGAAATCAGCCAGATTTTTATGTTTCACAATTTATGAAAACAAACAATCCTGCGTGCTAAAGTTTTGCATAACTATTTTAAAGCAGGATTTTCTCTGCATTTCCTCTTTTGTGCTTCTTTTCTGATTTGTACTCATAAGTAGTAGAAAGAGATGAGATTACTTTCCAGAAATGATTGTTTTCTGTGTGAATTCAAAATATGTTGATTAAAAGATACAGTTGGTTAAAAAAGGAATGTCATTGCATAGAATTTTTCTGTCCCTATATTATCGCATTTCTCTCTACGGCTGATACTTTTGTAACTCGTTGCAATCAACAATCTCAGGTTTTAAATGATTTCTCTTTTACTGAACACTTGAATTGTCTGTACAATGTAGCTTCTTAGCAATTTTAAGAAAAAGAAATTTGCTTTTTATTGGCCAAATCTGTTTGCCTTTTTCTCATTTTGTTTCAAATTTTCTTCTACCAAGACCCTAAATAATGTTTGATTTTAATTTGTAAAAGTCTCCAAGGAACCAGCTTTCATGATACAATATTACTTGTTATGTCTTTTCTTATTTTTCTTGTTAGTTTGTGCACAGACCACTGTCTTGTCTTTCGTTTATTTGTTTTGCACTAAGGAAGCTTGAGTTTTCTTCTTTTGTATTATAAAATATTTGTGCCATTTTGATGTGAAATTTCCAGAGATTGTTTTCATGGAAAGACTTTCATAATATACTTGGTTTATATATCTACTATCTAACACATCCTTGAACTTTAAAGACATTAGATTTTCCATTGTCAATTCAATGCCACAAAACACTATCAATGATATTTGTATGAAACGATTACATCCATCAATTGGGAGGCATAGAAATAAAATGTGAACATGGTGCTGTATTCCTAAAATTGGCTAAGGAAACAGATCTTAAATGTTTTCATCACACACACAAATATACACACAATGGTAACTGTGAGGTGATGGATGTGCTAATTAGCATGACAGTAATCATTTCACAATGTATATCAAAATATCATATTCTACTCACTAAATGTACATAATTTTTATTTGTCAATTATACCTCAATAAAGCTGGAAAAAATCAGAAGGCAGTTTTTAGATAACAGGGTTTTTTTGTAATATTTTATGTTCATTGTAGCTTAATTCAAGTAGTATTTGGCTGTTTTTATGTGCAAAAGCATGCGATAGACACCGTTGGGTATATGAGTAAGACAGGTAGGCTAGGGTCTTGGAGAGTTTGTAAAGATGTAAGTATTCCGAAGTTTACATTCAATATCTTAAGTACTAGTTGAAAGAGTAGGCATGGGATCTAATTCAAAATACTACTCAATATATTTAAGGTCAAAGTTCAACCTTAAAGAATTAAATATTTTGCTCTTAAAAAGGTGAAACATTCAGGGTAATTAAATAATTAAACCAACAGGAATTGTCTCACAATAAAACTTTGGTTCTATTACATACGGAGATTATGATATTAATCGTAACTTAACTGTGATAACAATTCCTACTTAAAACCCTATTATAACCCAAGTGAAAAGATCATTTAAAAAAATTGTTGGTTGCTTTGAACTTAAACTTGGGTGCCTTAAAAGAAACAAGAGTTAACCAGATTCTGTAATAACATTCGTGGCAATGGAAATAATGTAAACCCCAGATTGTACCATAAAGTGATGATGTTTTCAAATGAAAGGATAAATATCCTTAAATAGAGGGGAATCTACCAGTTACTAGGGATCATCAAACAATGTGAGGGGTCTTGTGCGTTATTTTTCTTATGGTTAGAATAATAAAGGCAACTTCATATTTTTATATTTACTCATGCCCCGAATTGTTGTTGAGGCATCACACTCACCTGCCTTCATTGCTTCGGTACCATCTTCTGACCCATAACACGTGGCTTCACAACATTGGCCATGAGTGGGATCACCTGTTCACCTTCAGCTCTTCTTTCGGTTTATTTCACCTGTTCTTTGAAGGCACACTTCACAGCAGGGCACCTTCTCTCCTTACACGGGTCTTGCCTTAGTTCTTTACTAGTGTGATATGCCGGGCCTTGTTCTAAGCCCTTTCTGTGTATTAATTTATTTAATCTTCACCTCAATAATTTTATGACTCCTTTCATTGAACAGTTGAGAAAACGAGGAGGCAGAGGGAGACTGAATAACTTGCCTAATATTACACATGTAGTCAGAAGTGCCGCTGAGGCTGAAACTTAGACATTCCACCTATGCTATTGACTTACACTCTCTAGCGAGTAATTGTTGAATGAATGAAAAAATTTTCTCTGCAAATCTATTCCAAAAGGGCCATAACTGAGATAACTTCCTCAACTACCTTCTTAAACTCCAATCTCCATTCCCTGTAGTCGGCATTAAATCCCACATTCAGAGTGAGATTTCAAGCTTTTCCCTCATCACTGCTCTCAAGTCCTTTGAAACACATCAATTCACCTAAAATACTTATTCGTATTTTTCTCACATGTATATATTTTAATCTTTTAAAATGTCCCTCTTTTTTGTGCACATATATTCTCTGTGAATAAGAAACTGGAAGAAATTTTAAATGTTTCCCCCCGGAAATATTTTGGCATGCTTCTTCTCTTCCTATTCCAGGTCACACAATTTCAAATTTGACTCCTTACATTGGCCTTTGAGAATATCCATTACTTTTACTCATTTATTAATAATTGTGATGAAAAAAGCTCTTTCTAATTTTCTTATGGGGAATTCTGTACTTTTTTTATCTATCTTCAATTTTAGATGGAAATAAAGGTTTGCAAAAACACTGATATGTTTAGCATGTACATGAGGGTTATATTTTATTTTCGTCTTAATAACTGGCAAAATAAAAGCTTGTAGGAAGGAGGAGTTTTGAAAAACTAATTATAGGGTACTATGCTCAGTACCTGGGTGATGGTATCAGCTGTACCCCAAACCTCAGCTTCACGCAATATCACCAGTTAACAAACCTGCCCATGTACCCTCTGAAGCTAAAATAGAAGTTGAAAACAATTAGAGATCTTGATTTTAAAAGTAATGTAACGTAGGATGTTGGTATTCGGCTTATTTATATTATTATTACTATTACAGATCCATATTATGACAAACAATGAAGAATTCTGGTGCAATCGGTATTTACATGGTTTACTAATACTGCGATCAAGTTATGCTAAAATAAATACTTAACAATGCATATAGAATAGATTCAAGGGGCTTTGTCCATAATGAGCACGGGAGCCTCTCTAACCTTTCAACAACTTCCACCTCCGTTTAACTCGTTGGACTGTGGAGGTAGCAGCTACAGTGGAAACAAAAAGGATCCAATCTCTTCACTCTTTTATTTCCTTTGACTTCTTATTTTTTTATTATTATTTTTTAAAGACAGAGTCTCACTCTGTTGCCCAGGCTGGTAGAACACTGGCATGATCTTGGCTCACTGCAACCTTTGCCTCCCAGGTTCAGGCGATTCTCAAGCCTCAGTCTCCTGAGTAGCTGGGATTATAGGCACGTGCTACCATGCTGGGCTAATTGTCATATTTTTAGTAGAGACGGGTTTTGCCATGTTGGTCAGGCTGGTCTCGAATTCCTGACCTCAAGTGGTATGCCTACTTCGGCCTGCCAAAGTGCTGGGAATACAGGCATGAGCCACACGCCCAGCTCGATCCCTCCATTTTGTTCAACAAATTGAATTCAAGCAGGAAGCTATAGGATTCCACAGGCATGATGAAATGGAAGTTGGAGAATGCAGGATTGGTTCCTTGAATGGCTCTCTATTACTCTGCTGTGCGGCTGCCCAAGGTAAGAGTTGCCTTGGGTTTATGACCAAGGCCAAACATTCTAACTTTTCTGCTCTTCGCATGAGCTACTGTGCACAGAGGGGAGTTTAAGAGCCAGAAAATTGCTGCTATCCAAGACATTTTCTTAGTAACAAATAGCAAACTGGAGCTTTTGTCATTAAGAAAGTGAAATCAGTTGGTTTCACTTTCAGTGGAAACAAATGAGGATTATTGCTAACAGTGGCTGTTGGAAAGTTACTTCTAGAAACCTTTTCTAAGAAGTACATCCATTGAGCAAGTGTATGCATGCACTTTCTCTTAAATATGCTAACTCATAGAAATATACAAATGTTAGTTAAATGGCTGAGCATTAAATTTAAATGATGAAGAAGACAGGTATGCCCAAGGCACTTGCCCTGATTCAGGGGGAAAGATGATTGCAGGCCACTGAACCAGAACAGAAGTTTAGAGAAGGTTATCAAGGGAAAGAAAAAGACACTTAAAAAGAATCACAATGACCAGAAAGATCACGAATTGCATATCTACTTTTAAAATGCTTACACGTAACTATTTTGAATATCACTGATGTGTTCTGGAAATTAAAAAAGTAAAACGAATGTGCATAACAATAAAGCAGACTACTCGTGAGCTCTTTAAAAGTAACCTTTTTTTAAAAAAATTTTTGTCTCTACCTTTGGGTTTCACACAATAGATTCTGAAGAGGTATTTGTGGTATTGAGTAGAATGCAATCATTGAATGCCAATGCATGTTCTGGGGGTTTTTCCACTTGTGCTTCAAAATGGCTTTGCAAAGTGGACATATAGGGGAAGGTATTTAACTGAGTAGGTAGGTGGTCAGACAGTCTCATCTGTCAGGGTCTTAGCATGTGAGACAATGGCCTGAAATACTTGACTGCTCTGAGTTTTAGTTTACTCATCTGTAACACAGGGATGGAAACAATACCCAAGTGTTAGGGTTGCTGTGAGGATCCAGTGGGATAACACACTTGAAGTACTTAGGACAGGGTCTGGGACAGAGTCATGCTCAGAAAATATCAGCTATGACGATGCTTTCATCTGACATTGCTGTTTAAAGCAACAAGTGGTCCAGGAACTCTCTGAATCACACACGGAATCAGTGCTAGGAGGTTTCAACTCTTCAGTTTATGCTCTTTTTAAGATTAAAAAAAAAAGAATTAAAAAAAGCTACATTTCAACGACGGCATCTTGTAAGTAACCTTTCAGAATGGATAAAATATTGCTTCATGTTTACTAATTTGGATCATGTAATTATAGTTAGAAATAATTGCTCATTTCTAATTTTAAAGGTGTGGATGGCTGACAACTTTTATTTTTATGGTCCGTTAAAACATTACTGTCTAATTATCTTGAGAAGAGTGGCTTCATTGAATTGGGTAGACATTAATTTTAAAGACTGAGGAGAAAGGTATTTTGGGAAGGCCTGTATGTTAGAGCCTCAAATAGAACCCACATTTTCATCATATTTAAAAAAAATACAGCCTATCAGTTTTTTTGAAAACTGTCCCCCCAAAACCATCACCAACTTTCATCAGAAAATACCTTTGAAAATATACAGTTTATTAAATTCCATAAAAACAGATCTCCTGGCATGTTACTAAAAATAGAAGCATCTCAAATGCTTTAGTGGAGGTTGATCTTATGTATACATTATGTGGAAGGAGGGGTTAAAGAACATTGTGGAAGATAAAATGGAGACGGGAATTAAGTGTTGCTGTGACTGTTTAACGTACTGTGCAAATCTTCTACCTAAAGTTAGGCATCATTCTGGTATTTTAAGGAAACTCATCTTTGTGTTAATGAATGCCTGTGTCTTCAAAATCTAATCTGTATCTACATCTACCTGTGCTTTTTTTTTCTTATGGAATGTAGTCTATGCTATGTACCAATCATCATCAAGAAATTGCTATGTTACATAAAACAGGGTCGAGGGGTATGGGGATCTCTGAAAATGTGGAATTACAAGGCTTCCCTCCATTTTTCTATGATATTAAGTTTACATAAGCCAAAGATAACCCATGTGGATTTTGTTCAAAAATAAAACACTCTTTTCTTCAGCCTGACAAGAAAATCTGTACTTCTTTGTGCTTTCTGTCAGTGTTAGGACTCTTTTACCTTGCTGGTTGTTGAGTCTCTAAATCTCTGACTATTTGAACTCCAGCTCTTGGTCCTTTAGCTTCTACATCCGATTAATTGGAAGGTCCTGGCAATTCTACCACTGCAGTGTAAGCTAACACGTGCTCTGTCTTTAGATGGGGTTCGAATACCTAGGAAGCTCTGCTGAGCCACAGAGCCGAGTTGGCTCTTCTCCTTTTCATTTTGATAATACTTTGTGGATGTCCAATTTGTCACTGAATTTGCCACATTTTGTTATGATTGGCAATAATATCCTCCTGGTCCAGTGGCTCCCAAATTTGGCAACATGTTAGAATCATATAGAATTAAAAACCAACTAAATCAGAATTTCTGGGGAGGTGAGTCAGGGAAGGTATTTTTAAAAGCAGCACTTCTCAAATTTTTAGTGCATACAATTCACCTGGGGATCTTGTTAAAATGCAGATTTCTGATTCACTCAGATTGGAGGTGGGGCTCAAGACTCTGCATTCCTAACAGGTTCCCAGGTGAGGCAGATGCCACTCAAGCTAAAGCAGCTCCAAGCAGCCCCCACATGGAGATGCAGTTTAGAAAGCAATCACATCCCGTTTTTATATCTTAAACTCACAAACTCAGAAACATACTGAATACAGGACCACTTATTTCTTTCTATCCTGTTACCTGTTCCTGCCACCACCAGTTTAAGTGAGTGGAAGTTGACATTTTCTCATAAATCAGAATTTGGTTTGTCAATATGTCAACTATAATTGGCTTTTGCCACTATCCCTCCCCGACCCCGTCTTGTCCCTGTCTCTGCATTAATCTTGCTGGCACTAGAACGCAGTGGAAGGGTGAGGAAAGTTAAGACGGAGGAGGAGGAGGCAGGTCTCTCTGCAGTTGCGTATGCTTCGGTTGTAAAGCCCCATCTTGTCTATTCTTGTCATTGCCATTCCAGCCCCTGGACTCCTCTTTGGCTGCTATGACCCCCCACCCGCCCATGATCTCCCTGTTTTCCTCCCTTTTACACCTGAAAGGCCTTTTCTTCCCTCACTTATTCTCACATTTTTCTCACTCCACCAGCCTCACAATGACTTATCACTAATTAATCTGCATCATCATCATTTCAAATGAACACAAAGAGAAACAGATGTTTATAATGTAAACATTTTTCCTTCTATTTTAAGTGTTAGTTTCTCAACAGCATTACTTTCCCTCAGTTAATGCTTCTGTCCTTCCACATACACATCGATCTTTTGAGTGTTAGGCACCCACCTTAGGCTGTGATGGTGGGTGCCTAACACTCAAACTAATTTTTAGTTAGTAGCAACCTGCTCAAATAGCATAAAGGTTCTATCAGCCTTGGTACACCTTTCTACGTCAGCCTAACTATCCTAATGGTTCCTGGAGTATGCACGGAGGCAATGTGAGTTGCAGGAGGGAGCTGAACAGGAAATATTGTAAGATTTGGAGGGATAGCCTGGTACGGTGGTTCATGCTATAGTCTCAGCTACTTGGGAGGCTGACCCAGGAGGACAGCTTGAGCCCAGGAAGTCAAGGCTGCAGTGAGCGGAGAATGCGCTGCTGAACTTAACCCTGGCTGAGAGAGCAAGAACCCAGCTCAAAAAAGAATTAAAAAGAAAAAAGGGGGAAAAGGAGAGAAATACAGCAGCAGGACCTCTGCAGACCCCTTGTGAATTACTAGCTCAAGGTAGTTCACAGTTTCAACAGTAGGTGATGCTGTATTCATTTCAATGATTTATATTTACAAAGCTGGGTTTTTCATAGTGGCTGTGACAAAAAGCAATTACAGTGCAAAAATCAAGATGGAAAAGGAGACGAGAGGGCTGTGTCTGATCCGACTGAGAAGTCGTGCGGTGTTCAAGACATGCACACATACCATTTGTAACTGTGGTTAAGAGGAAAATGAATTTTGTCAATTTATGTGTATTGGTTTTTCAAATAATTATATAGTTGTTAGAACAAAAATACTTATTAAGTTGTTTGAGTCTAACTATTTAATACATGGCACTATGAGGTATTTCTTTGAGTCTAAGGTCACTGTGAAGGAAGACTCTGTGAACCAAGAAAGTTTTGGAACCTCTGCTCTGGTCTAATCACTTTTTTTCTTCAAAAGTTTCCTGACCTCGTGAGCTGGATAATCAAATGAGGTGTCTCTTTTACTCCAGGTAAATTAAAAGTGGACCAACTTGTGGTCACAAATGAGGGGCAACTCACTCCTTTATCTTCTTTTTAAAAAATGTGTTTTTCTATTTTTTAAATGGTGGTAAAAAAAAATACCAGTGAAATTGTTTCATCTGTTGAAATCCTAGAACTTCAAAGAGGAATTTGAGAAAATGCCATATCAACAGTTCAAATCCACCTCTAACGGGTCTGATACAGCCACGGTGGCAACTAGGACAACTTCAGTTGTTGCCCTTGATTTTTTTTTTCTGGCAAGTATCTCTTGTATTATCACCACAAGGAGGAGAGGGAGGGGCAGCAGGGAAGGACAGATGATGAGGAGGGAGAGAAATTTATCTAGCTGCCAATAAACTATCCAAATCCAACTAATCTAGTCAAAGCTGTAACTGTGAAGAGATTTTGCCAATGCTTCTCTATATTTTCCACCGAGATTTGTTAATTACCTCATTTTACTTCTGCAGTGATATAGAGGTCAATATGCCACTTTAATGCATTGCACGTAGATTTAATAGAACATAGACAGTGGATTTTTACCAATAATAGTAACTTCTTTATGTACCTACTCTGTCCTTGCCGCTAGTGCAGCTCCACCAGTAGGCACTGCTGCATGCACTTTCTGGGTGAAGAAACTAAAGCCCAGGAAGGTTAATAACCTGTCTTGGGTCACGTAACTGGCAACTGGCAGCACAGTGGTGCATTCACAGATCTGCTCGAGTCCACAGCTTGTAACTTTTCCCCATGGCAATATTCCTTCTCACAAGTATAATTGTAAAACTGATTCTTATGTGGTTTTATCCACTGCTGTTTCTAGTATCCTGACATAACCTGGCTTTTTTTTTTTTTTTTTTAAGAATATATGGTATTATAGGTGTAAAACGGCATCATACTTGGAGAAGAAAACTGGAAAGGAGAAAGGGGAGCTTTTATTTAGATAAAGCACTTTTTAAAACTTGATCTTCTATGGCAATGATGCTATTTGTGTTGTAAAAATTGCTTTAAAGATTTTTAAGATGATGATGATTTTTTATGACCATCACCCAGTTAACCTAGTGTTCTTCAAATTTCACAAAGGCAATGGAGTGAAGTACAAGTAGCTGAACTGTCATTAGGAGTCATGTAGAGTGTGAATTTCACAGCAAACATGGCTAGATCCTTGGGGATCTGTGCTGATGTTCACCCCTTCACTGAACACTTCCTCTCTGACTTTATTCCACATTAATAATTCACATCATTGGAAACTTCCTGGTTACATCAGCCCAAGCCATGGATGGCTCTCCTTCATTTATGGTGGTAAATACTTAAAAGGAATATTTACATATGGTTATTCAGGGATATTTGATCACAGATTGAAGTGTGAGCATGCAGTCCTTGGAATCTGCAAAAAGTATGTTTTTTTCTCCATGATATCCTAATATAGATGTCTTAAAATCGTAGCTGTAATCATAAATGCATGCATTTTCTCATGTATATTTTTATGTTCATTCTCGGTTTGTTTATGAAGGGATGTGTGACAATGGTTTTTAAAAAATCAATATTGCCTTACGAGGTACAGAACCTGCAAAGTACCAACCTGTAACCCTGTTTCTTCTTCAACATCTTTTTAGTATGCAGATATTCTGCATCAAATTTGGAGCTGATGATAAAATTCCAACGCAACTCATGATGACAGGCTAACCAAGCTGTTTCCCTGACTCAGCTCCAGTAATCTGTGAGGGCTATAATAAGTGATGCCTCCTCACTTTACTTTCTGGAGTCAATAAAATGGTCAGATGATATTTGGAAAGAGTGCCTTTACATAGCATTTTTCTCTTTTACAAATTTTGCCACAGATCACAAGATTTCAAAATACCTGTTTTTTTGCCAACTATTTGAGATAAGACTTAGCAGGTGCAGCAGCAGCTGCCAAATCTAAGGTAGTGGTGGGTTTTGACAGCAAAGGGCTCCATGTGGCCAGAGAATAGATGGTGCCAGAGGTAGCAGAGTTAAGAGGTTGTTAATTTGAATTTGGCCAAAGGACCATAGCTCAGAATATTTGCTTTTAGAACGAGAGAAAAAGGAGCCTTCCTTTCTTTACAGCTTAATCTCTCCATTCCTATTTTTAATACACCCTACTTTATAGAATAGCCAGACCACATTTTTCAAGCTACAGTAAAAATTAAAGGATTTATGATAATCCTATGCGAGTGGTTGTGGGCGTTTCACTTTCAACTGGAGCATTTTCTCTCTCTTTGTTGCAGGGCTAACATTTCTCAGCTTCTTGCTACAGTCTTCTTCCTGAAACTACTCGAGTGGAAAAAAAAAGTCTTAGCAGATAAGCAACAATCTTTTGGGGAATAGTTCACATCCTCCCCGTCTATTTATTAGAAGTAACTTCTTCAGGCTTTTAAACCCAGAACATCAAAGGAATCCTACCTTGCCCACATACTGATAATCGGATCCTGTGTATTCCTCCAGGAGAAAGAACTGATTCCACATCCAGCTCCTTTTTGAACGGTTCAGTTCATTTTTGCTGTTTCCAGAGAGCTCCAGGGCCCTTTTCTTTGCTGGGAAACCACTAGTCCTCTTAGATAGCGGAGTTGAGAGAGTTGGGTAGGGCTGACCCACCCAAAAGAGCAGCAAGAAGTAGCGGTAAGTTCTCATGCTGATAGCACCGTCGAGTCTCCGGGTCGTGAGTGCCCCTCTCCGGGAACCGCCTTTTTCACTGCACTGTATCCAGCCTCATTCCTCCTTCCTTCCTTAATGTTCTTTGCTTGGCTCTCAGAGGATATCTGGAAAGAATAATAACATATCAAGCATTTTTAGAGATGCTTAAAATTCAGCGTTAGAGCAAATAGGCTGGAAAAAAGAGGACAGAAATTTGAATAGCAAAACAACAAAAAAAGTTGGCTATCAATTTTGAAATGAAGGAGATGGTCTTCCAGACATGCTAAACGGAAGGCATGTGCTGGGTAGGAAGCTGTTGTTTTCTTTCTCCTTTTCTATCGCTTAAAAATCCTATTTTAAGGAATAGCGTTGCTGTAGGTCAATGTGCCAGAATGGATTATTGCCCTACTCCTTTACCTTGGAATATGTGGGCTGAGATCTGGTAGAAAAATGAGTTTGTGTTTCTGATTCTATTTGCATATTTATTCTCATGAACAAGTCTAAGGCAAAGAACATCACAGACCATTTGAATTCAATTGAAAGTGCATAATGTTAGAACTTCGCTAAAATGGATTGAATCCCTGAGATGTGCCAGGCGTGAGTCAAGGCAGAGCCTGCTCTGCAGACTCTTGGCTTCGGAGATGAACTGTGATAGGACCTTTGGGTCAAATGAGGTTGGAAAAGACCATACACCGTCTCTTTGGAGTGCAGATTAGCATATCAAAGTGCCTGAAATAAAGTTTCTAAAGTGATATTTTGCAACAATGAAGCTAAGCCTATACATTATTAATCCAGCATTTCCCAAACTCGATCAGAAAACTCTTTTTTTTCCTTAGAGGACCTAATAATACTATCGGATGAGTGATTAAGCAACCTAAAGAATTTGTATTTAATAGACTAAATGAGTGGTTCTATTCAAATTTCCTTAAGAAATCTGAACTTTATAAATTTTTGCTTGTATCATAAACAAGCATATTTTTTCAAACTGGTCAAATTACATTTATATTTGTTATGACAAAGATTACAGTTGCATAGTTGCTAGGTAATTTTCACAGATGCATCAAACAAATCTAAGTACCACAGTGCGGGTCCTCAACTATCAGATCTTCAGAAAAGTCAGCTATTATACTTGTGGGCAATAATTTTCCATGGGAAATACTAATTTTCAAAAGCACAATCTACCTTTAAATAATCCCGGTGGCCAGATTGCTTGGTATAGATGTCCCAAACTGGTTTACTAGTTTATGCAGTTAAAGTCATATATATGCCTATATCTCCTTCATAAACTTTTCCACATTTTTTGGAAAAAAAGCCAGTAAATTACTCCTTTATCTTACTATTTGATATAGAAAAAACATTGTCTTAAATAATACTGACAACAGCAACAGCAACAGCAAGGAAGTGTTTTGTAATGCGGAACTTATTAGTAATTGAACGGGTACATTTACTCTAAACCATGCAGATCAAGAAATGTGTTTTAGGTAATCTGATTAGTAGTTTTTTTTCTCTACATCAGACAAAATGGGTTCACTTGATTCTTGTCATTCTACCAGGTAAATGTATATGCGACAAGGTTGTCATTTGTTTTTTACTCCAGCCATGAGTAATTATAGCCACCTAATACCTGGCTTAGTCAAAGCCTTCTATTGAAAGATAAGTGAAATATTGTATAATATTCAGCATTTTAAATCCTTTATTCCATTCTTATGCATCTTCTTGACGGCAGGCTGGGGAAGTTGAAAATTCCACAGGTAAGTAAATTAGTACTGTGACAATTAGTCATACTGGAAAAATGCCAGGCAACAGTATACTTGTCATCATGCAGCCTAGGTACAGGTGTAGAATGACTGATGATCAATTAGGCAGGAATAATTCTTCTCTCTCCTCATAGCTGGTATATAAAGGGGACTGAGAGGGCATATGGAGAAAAGCCCTCTGAAGACATCTATTCATTTTTAGTAGCAAAGATTACACTGAGGTTGATTCTGTGGAAATTACATTTTTCTTAATTTCCCTCATTCTCCATTATTTGCAAAGACAAATCCTGCAGTGAAGAATTACACGTCTGCTGCTGCACTCCGTGAGCGCCCCATGGTGCTGGCAGGAAAGAGGGATTCGGAGAATGGAGGTGCCAGCTGTTTAAAAGGCAGACTCCTGAAGGCCGTTTTAGAGAAAAATCGATCCCTGTGGGTGTTGTGTGCAAACTCTACAAGCTGTTGCCACTTGAATATTAAATATTAGTTCTTTTTAATATCACAGATACTAAAATGTCAAGTATTTCGTTTTTTTCTTACTTGGTAATCAGCTTTTAAGTGATAAAAATTTTAGTAGTATTTCCAAGTAGGCTACAACCTCTAATTTTGCTACAGCCCAGCTCTTTTTGTATCAACTTGACAGGGTATCTCCTTATTAAAAACTTAACATATATAATTGAATTACTGTGATGAATGCTGAAACTCATATTCGGTAATAGTTTTTTAGAGGGATAGATATCTCTGTGAAATTATAAAGTTTTTTTTTTAAAACCCTTTAAAGTGTTGAATATGTAATGTAGCAATTCTCATTTAATATTCCCTTTTTAAAATATACTTTAAGTTCTGGGGTACATGTGCAGATCGTGCAGGTTTGTTACATAGGTATACATGTGCCAAGGTGGTGGTTTGCTGCATCCATCCCCGTCATCTACATTAGGTGGTTCTCCTAATGTTATCCCTTCCCAATTCACCTACCCCCTGCTATCCATCCCCCAACCCCTCATCCCCCGACAAGCCCCAGTGTGTGATGTTCCCCTCCCTGTGTCCATGTGTTTTCATTGTTCAATACCCGCTTATGAGTGAGAACATGTGGTGTTTGGTTTTCTGTTCCTGTGTTAGTTTGCTGAGAATGTTGGTTTCCAGCTTCAACCACGTCCCTGCAAAGGACATGAACTCATCCTTTTTCATGGCTGCATAGTATTCCATGGTGTATATGTGCCACATTTTCTGTATCCAGTCTATCATTGAATGGCATTTGGGTTGGTTCCAAGTCTTTGCTATTGTAAACAGTGCCGTAATAAACATACATGTGCATGTGTCTTTGTAATTGAATGTTTTATAATCCTTTGGGTATATACCCAGTAATGGGATTGCTGGGTCTTAATAGGCAGGATTGTCTAGTGGTTATGATCATCCGTGCTAGGGTCTGCAACATTAATCTCTTGTGAACTTGGGAAAATGGTTTAATCTAAATGTACCTCAGTTTTATTATTCATTTTTCTACCTCACAGGGTGTTATAAGGATTAAATGGGGCATTACATGCAAACCACTTAGAACAGTGCCTGACATTTAGTACAGTATTAATAGGTATTAGATATTATAATTACTAATTATTGTCATTATTCTCATTTGTATTGCATGTATAGAATCCATCTACAACACACTGCAAACATCTGCAGAAGATAGCATAGGTCCCTCTTAGGTCTAGACACGTTTTTATAGATCAGAAAACATCTCCACACAAGTCAAAATTTTCTTAAAATTAAAGAATAGAAGCACTTGAAAATCCTGAAGTACTTTATATACTAATTGTTTTCTGTGGACTTCAATCCAGCATTTAACAGTAGTAGTATAGGGACAGGGAAGGCAGAGATACTGCGTGCCTTGTCACCACTGTTTGCATGAAGGAAAAGAATATAGACCAAAAAGAAAGTTCCCTGGAGGTTGGACTCATTCATTAAATCTATATTTTCTTCTTTTCCATTTTATTACAGTAAGGTTTTAAAAGTCATCTTTACTCAGGTGAAAAAAAATCAGAACTAGCTTTAACTTAGTAATTTTGACCCTGTAAAAAAGGTACTGGTAATTAACATACTGATATTATTCTAATGTTATATCAGAAAAGAATTTGACATGTTAAAATGATATCTGCTATGGTTTGAATATCTGTCCCCTCCAAAACTCATGTTGGAATTTAATCACCCATGTGGCAGTATTAAGAGGTGGGGATTTTAAGAGATGATTGGATCATGAGGGTTCTTTCTGCCCTCACGAATGGATTAACCCATTCAAGGATTGATGGAGTAATAAGTTAACATGAGAGTGTGACTGGTGGCTTTATAAGAAGAGGAAGAGAAGCTGGGCATGGTGGCTCACACCTATAATTCCAGCACTTTGGGAGGCTGAGGTTAGTGGATCACCTGAGGTCGATAGTTCAAGACCAGCCTGGCCAACATGGTGAAACCTCGTCTCTACCAAAACACACACACACACTAGCTGGGCATGATGGTGGGCACCTATAAACCAGCTACTGAGGAGGCTGAGGCAGGAGAATCACTTGAATCTAGAGGTGGAGGCTGCAGTGAGCTGAGATCGCACCACTGCACTCCAGCAGCCTGGGCAACAAGAGCGAAACTCCAGCTCAAAAAGAAAATAAGAGTAAGAGAGACCTGAGTCACATGTTAGCATGCTGAACCCCCTCACCATGTGATACTCTGCAGAGAGTTTCTACCAGTAAGAAGATCCTCACCAGATGTGGCACCTCAACCTTGCACTTAGTCTCCATAACTTTAAGATATAAAATTTGGCTGGGCGTGGTGGCTCACGTCTGTAATCCCAGCACTTAGGGACGCTGAGGTGGGTGGATCACAAGGTCAAGAGATTGAGACCATCCTGGCCAACATGGTGAAACCCTGTCTCTACTAAAAATACAAAAAAGTTAGCCGGGTGTGGTGGCACGCATCTGTGGTCCCAGCTACTCGGGAGGCTGAGGTGGAAGAATTGCTTGAACCCAGGAGGTGGAGGTTGCAGTGAGCAAAGACTGCGCCACTGTGCTCCAGCCTGGTAACAGAGCAAGACTCTGTCTCAAAAAAAAAAAAAAAAAAAAAAAAAAAAGATAAAATTCATTTCTTTAAAAATTTTCCACTTTCAGGTATTCTGTTGTAAGCAACAGAAAGTGAAGTAAAACGGTGTCCAAATTTTAGATTTTACTTAACCTAAAAAACATTAAATGAGAAAAAAATAGTATGTTGCAATCATACCCTTAAATGCAAAAAATAGGGTTCTTACGGTGCAGAGTGGTCATGTGTTCAAGCAAAGGAAGACGATGGCCTGGAAGTAGCCCAACTTTGAGAACTGTGGGAAACTGTTGATTTCTGAGCAGGCAAAGTAGAGGGGAACCATGTGGCAAGTGGCAATCAGATTGGTGGCTCACTTTGTAGACGTCAGGAAGTAAATGGAAAGGGGAAAGGAGTAAGGGCATGTTCAGATACTGAACTTAAAATAGTAGGCAGGGTTATTCAACCACAAAATACCTGAAGACTAAACGATGCTGAACAAAGGAGATATTGTACCTTTTTGCTGCCCTCATCCTGCCCTCCATTTCCTCTTAGCATTAGGAGCCAATGAATTAGAAACATGAACAACTTTCTAAAAATAAGACGTGAGCTACCTAATTACAGTCTAATGACAGTTTAGCAGTGGACTTACAAGGCTACGTAGGAGACTATGTCTCTACTTTCTATTTGTTGGAATCTCAGTTTTTTCTGAGGAACTTTCTATTTTCTATAGGTAATCATTTGTATGCTCTGAAATTTGACATGCAAAAGTAGTTGGTGGTCAAGAAATCTAGTTTGAATCTTTGCAGAACTTTATTTTACCGATGACTGGAAGGTAACTGAGATGTTTAGGGATAGTGGAGCAAGGCCCACGTTGCTTTGGTAATTGCATACTGTGAAAATTTATTTGCCTGGCAGCCAATGTGCATATGTACTTCAATATCCACAAGCGTACACGGTCAAGTCCAGATTTTATTTAATGTGTTCCATTTTGGGGAGCCTGGGCCTCATTAATTCAAGTCCTATCAAGTTAGAATATGTGATAATTAATGCAAAGGCTGGGTTGATGTTTTCTTTTGATTAGCAAAAGCTTTTCCCCTAGATTATTGAAAATTAATAGTGCAAAAATATTTCATAGGTATATATAGAATGAGAAGACAACCTAATATGTCCTTAAGTTCCCTAGTGTACTTTGGAATCACCTTTTATTCACAAATAATTAACATGCTAATTAGAATTTTTTTTAATTGATTGAATTGCTTCTCCAGTGACTTATGTTTGATAACAGCTTGAATGACTCAAATGCCTTACCTGGCTTTGAGATAGTGATTTTATTACACTATTTGCAGACGAATAAATAAATATAAGACAGATTTGAAAGCAATATAATTACATTCAAGTTTTGAAATTCAGACTTGACATAGATTTGTTCTGGTGTTCCTGATTAATTCTAATCAGTGTAATATCGCTATAATGCTATCTAGACTTATGAATTAAAGCAAGCACATTTGTTCTTTGGTATGCAGAGTCTTAACTTTGGCATTGAAAACACAGTAGGCATTCAGTAAAGCAATGTTATTAATATAATTTAACCACTCACCATAGTAAGAGAATGTTTTGAAACCTATTATGAATTGTTTCTTCAGCTAAATGGTGTTGCATAGGCATACTGTGGCACAGTACTTTATATTTCTGTAAATACAGTCTATACTTAAGTCATCCTATCCTGGATGATCTACACTTAACTCTTCATAACCCATAAACATAGAACTGTTTTTAGCACATGTATCATAAATCCCTTATCAATTTTTGGTACATTTTCTTGTATTATAGCATTAATGAAATAGAAAACAGATGGTTATTTATGACTTTTTGACATCTCTCTTATTGCATTACAATTCTGAGCCTGAAATCTCAGAGTCGTGTTCTGTCTTTGTGTGTGATAAGGATGGAGATGGTACTTAATCCATGAAAGCCTAGAAAATTAAAGAAACAGATTGTATTTCAAGATGCATTAAACAGAGTGAAGCCAAAGGGAAACATGCCTTCCGACAAGTAAATCTGAAAAAAATATGATATTTATTCTGAGAGAAGACTTTTATAGCTAATTAAGTTTGCTCAAGATCAATCTCCTGATAAGAAACTTTGTTTTGAATAGGTGGCCACCTGCTGTGAATAAAAATATGTCTATAGAACATGGCCGATCTTCTAGAAGTGGTAACATAAGGATAGAACCAGTTTGAAAGTTTTGGTAGGGATTTCACATGAAGTCTTCATTTCTAAACCTCCGTTTCATTTTTCTGTAAATGTCAAAGTCACTGTTGAGTAAAATTGGTTCCGTTTCGTGTGTGTAATGAACTCCACTGAAATGTGTCAAACAGCTTTGGCACCTCTCACCACCAAGCACTTCTCTTGTGCCAATGAATCATTATGGCAATAGTCATCAAATGATGCCTGATATATTTTTTTGTAAATGTTTATATTTGTGAATAATATGCCAATCTGTTTGCAAACGGACGTATTTCCAGATGAAGCGATTTTAACAGCATTACCCTTGTTCTGAAATCATATTCCACACATTGCATTAATAAAGATAAAACCCAATGTGTTACAGCACATAAAGTGGCATTTTATATGTAGTGGGGGACTGAAATAGTGACTTGGAACAAAAAACGAAATGGATCACAACTTAAATTAGAGCATAAAGACAAAGTTCTTTTACCACATGTGGGGGAAAAGTCCAAACTATTTTATTATGAGAGCTACTAAACTACGTAAACATGAGAATATGATGAGCAGACTCAGGCATGCCACATGTCGAGGTGAGAATCTTAGCCCTTCACAACACTGGCTGGACAAAGAGGGGAGCAATTTGTGTCCCAATTCTTTTATCTCTAAAATGGAATGATATTAATAGTACCTACCTCATAAGATAGCTGTGAGGATAAAAATGAATGAATTCATGTGAGGCCTTACTTATGAACATTAAGATGGCTACAACGACTTAAACTGCCAAAGGTCTTAGCTCCTAGGGACATATTTGCTTCTTGTGCATTTTTTGGTTATACCTTTTATTCTACAATTAAGAAACTTAAGTCAGTTGCTACTCTTCAAGTAATCAGTAGGTCCGTCTGGGTGCAGTGGCACATGCCTGTAATCCTAGCACTTTGGGAAGCTGGGGTGGGTGGATAACGAGGTTAAAAGATCGAGACCATCCTGGCCAACGTGGTGAAACCCTGTCTCTACTAAAAATACAAAAATTAGCTGGGCGTGGTGACGTGGGCCTGTAGTCCCAGCTACTTGGGAGGCTGAGGCAGGAGAATTGCCTGAACCCGGGAGGCAGAGGTTGCAGTAAGCCGAGATCACACCATTGCACTCCAGCCTGGGCAACAGAGTGAGAGTCCGTCTGAAAACAAAAACAAAAACAAAAACAAAAAACAAAACAGTAACACACACACACACACACACACACACACACACACACACACACACACACACAGAAGAAATCAGTAGATCCTAATTTCTGGATTAACTTGAAACCTCGAAAATTTTGGTGGCCTTTATTTCTGAAGTGGAGGGAGCTACCTCCCACAACAAAACCAGGGCTTCTTGGGCTGCCATGGTCCCCACTGTCCTTCCTGTGCTCTGCTAGTGTCTTGTGTTCCAATGCCATTCGCCATCTCCCTCCCACTGGGGTTTTCCTAGACCCGCTTGCTTCATTCCTTTAAGCACCTTGCCTGGCTCTTGAGCGCCCTTTGGGCTTGTGGACCCTGTCTTTTCCCAAAAGATTTACTCATGCAAAGAAGAAGAAGAGAAGAAGAAGAAGAGAAAGCATTCTTATACTTTTAATTAGCTCTTCATGGTATGAATTTTAAACATTTCTGTAGCAAACTATACGTTTAGGTTGCAGAATTGTAGGAAAGACTGGGTTTCATGTTATTCTCTGCTTATATGTTAAGTTCTCTGGCAGATACATTAATGTTTTTAGACACATGGCCATTTAAGACAATGAAGCTTAAAAAAGACTGGGAGATGTCAAAACCCTCTTACAAATTAGCGTGGATGATTTCAGTGAGCTGGCTCTTAACAGCTCAATGAGAGGGCAGCCAGAGTATTGGCTGGCAGCTATGTTCCTGCAGGAGATGAAGGTATCTTAGTGAGGATGGGAAGTCCAAAAGAGATTTAACTTTATTAAATTGCAAAAGCAATCACATTGTTTAGCTTACCATTAAGTAATTGTGAATTTGGCACATCATAGATGATTTTTAGAGGCTAGTGCTTGCATAAAGTGTTACAAAGAGTAAAGATGTTTAAATTAACTTTGGCTGATATGTGTAAGTCTTTTATCCATTATACTATGTCTAACTCATAAATAATGCTACTGGTTAACAGTTGCTATATTCTACCCCTGAACTTGTCACGTGCTAGGTACTTTGCTAAGCACATCGCAAAGGTGTTTTCATGAATTCTCATGACCATCCTGAGAGTTGGATAACATTCTTCCAATTTCTGCAGATGAGAAACTCAAACTTAGGTCAAATACCTTGTCCAAGGTCATGCAGTGAATATGCAATGAAGCCAGATCCCAAGCCATGCATCAGACTAGGGTGCCCTCACTCTGAATGCTCTTGAAGTGGGTGCGAGTCAGGCTGCTGCCCACATGACAGGTGCTCAATCTAGCTGTGACTTTAGAATTGCGTGTTCTTGAATCCTCTAAAAAATAACACCAATGCAGGTCTCCAAGGGGTAAAAATAGTTGTCACAAAATCACAAGCTAACTAAGAGCATCAAACAAACGTGCCAGGTAATGGGATAAATGCTGTACACACGTGTATGTCTTACAACAATCCTTTGTGATGGGGACCATGTTCTTATCTTCTCTTTTAGAGATAAACACAGGCTTACAGGGACTGAATACTTTGCCCAGAGTACATAGCTAGAGAGTGGCGGAATTTGGATAAAACCCAACTAATCTAGAGGCTCTTCTTAGTCATAACATCCACAATCTCATTTGTATTTTGCTTTTGGAAACAGCATCTAGGTTGTATTTACTCTCATTTCAGACAAAATTTGAACAAATTTATCATCAGGTTTCTAAATCCCCAGCAAATTGAAGGGATGAGGTAAAGAGTTCTGGAGGCTGGAGTCTCAACATCAGTGGGAGGGGGTAGCTGAAAGGCACAGGCAGAGTAGCTACCACAGGCAGGCAGAAGAACTGAGCACAGAACAGAACAATTCAGGGGCTGGTCTTGGGAGAGTGATGAAGTCCTATATCTGGGTACCAAGAGCAGTGCCTGGCACATAGTAACACCAGATAAACATTGGTAAAATAAGCGAATGTCTAGATGAAGGCACACATGGTTGAATGTAAGAATGAGTAAATGCAGGAATTGGTGATATGACTAATGACTATCAAAGTGAACATGCGAGTACTTCACGGCACTTGGAGATATCACGGTGTTTCAAATACAGCACACTGATTTTCATAATGACCTTGAATCATTCGAAGAAGGTCCAAGTTCTTTTGAATGTTTGGTTTGAAAAGGCATGGATGTGCAGAATAAATACGAGGAAAATTCCTGTGGAAAGTTGTGATACTGATATTTAGAAGAGCCAGGGTTTAGATCTCATTCTCTTTCTTCCCATGTGATCTCAGGCAAGCTGTTCCACCTCTCTCATCTCTTGTTTCTCATGTATAAAATTAGGGCTGATGTGCTCATCCTCAGGGATAGAATAGCACGGTGTTTAGAAGCACAGGAGGAGCCTGTTTACCCGTTTTTATCCTGGCGTCAATACTTATTAGCCCTGAGACATTGGCAAGTGACTTGATAGGCTGTGTTCCAATTTCCTCATCTTTAAATCAAGAATAATAAAGTTTTGGGGTCTCAGTGGAGGCACCTGAGAAATAGCATCTCCCTTTTTCTTCCAAACTCAAAAGATGAAGAATACAGGAGTGTTGGATGAAGACCAGTAGATCACCTTTATTACTAAAAAACAAAAACAAAAACAAAAACAAAAACAAAAACAAAAAACCAGGCAGGTTGGAAAGATGGCTAGTGTAAGAGCCACAAGGGAGGGCTTGCTAAGAAAACTCCAGAATCAGGCAAGCTCTCCATGGAGCGGGAGTTACACTTTATTTTGCTGTTTCTCTTATAAAAGTGCAAGTGGTTCTTACCTCTGGGTGTCAAGCTCCAATTCTAAGTTCAGAGCCAGAGGGAATGCCTTTCTGTTTTCACCCTTGCTCAGCTCAGTTGCAGACCCCAGGGTCTGAAGAAAGTGATGGGGGAGGAATCTGTTTTAATCCCCACTAATTAAAAAAGATCATTAGAGACCTCAGTAATCCTGGGAGCCAGTAGATCACTTATTATTTACTGATGGTTCTGGCATTTAAAGCTTTGCTTTTTGGAGTTGTTTTAGCATCACTAAAAGGAAAACAGGTATGAATAATTAAAGATGGGGAATTTAAAGTTTCCCTGAAAATACCTTTCACTTCAGGTCAATCAATGCATTACAGGCAAAATGAATTCTTTTCTGTCTCTCTTCACCTTTCCCACTGCGCGCACACACACACACACAGAGCAAAGAAGGGATAGTGATCCAGATTTTTATGTGCTTCAGACACTTGCCTGTTAGCATTGAAAAACTACCACGGCACTTCTCCCCCAAAAGGATAGCAGTATTTACAGAGGTGTAACCCTTTAAGCCATGTTTTAATGGAAAGAAATAAAGCTCCACTTGCTGTTTGGATAGCTTTGTTCATTCAATGTGTTTTATGTAACTTTATCTGCAGAGAATTCATAACCTAAATCACATGCTTCTCATAAATATCTTGGTATAATAACTTAGAATAATTAATTTAATAAATTTTGTATAATAACTTCAAGGGGTCCTGCAACACCAAAAGGCTTCTTCCCTGAGACTATTAATAAGATAGAAGGGGGCTTGTGAAGGTGTGGACATCCTCACTAATGCAGGTTCATGTTAACTGACCATCAAATTAAACTTGCTCTAGACAGGAAGACAATGTGTTTGAATGGGATGCTGGATGTTTTATCAATTTTGATTGCCTTAATTTAAAAACTTTAATTGGAACCTCTGTTTACTAGAGTCAAATTGTACATAAAATATCATGCAAAACATTTTAAAAGAGAATTTTAATTATACCACTAAAGAAATGCCGTTGTTCAATGTTTACTAACACTTGCCAGAACAAGTTAATTAATGCATGTTTAAATAAGTGAAAGAAGAAGGTAAGCAGAAAAAAAAAATCACACTCATCTTTTGTCGCATTTTGCCGCAGTTGTCAAAGACGCCCCATTTCTAATTTAACGATGGCACCGTCACAGTGCGCTTGTATAATTATAAACAATGGGTACAGTAATGCAGTGAGGGCCAAGGCAAAGCCAATTCCCACTGGGAGCTGTTGCTCAAAATAATTGCTCATTGCTGCTTGATGTTTTGAAGTAATCAAATCAAGCGCTTTTCAATTTCCTTCGTCTATTCAGTTATTCCACGGGAGAATATCAGAATGTTTGGATGTTGTATTTTTAATTGGTCAGTAATGTGAACTTTTGATTATTGAAAACTACAGCAAAATACTTTTTTAATAGAGCATTTGGGTAGAAAAAGAAGTATTTTGATGATACTGAGTTTTTAGTACTAATTTTAATAGACTACCAACTTTTCCACTTTCTTTATTCTTTTAGATTCTCCACTTTCTCTGTCTATTAGTGATGATTACTTGTGTTAGTAAAGACTGATACTGGAAAGCAGTGAATGATCTGCTAAAAAACAAAATGAAATCAATCTTTCTAAGATACATCCTGTTATCTCAGTAGCTTTATGAAAAAAACCAGAAGAAAAAATATCAAAAATAAGTTTGAAATCTTTTGGAGAAATAAAATGCACACATCCCACTAATTATCGCTATCATTAGTAAGAAAATTGTTTTCCTACACAGCATCACTGATATGGTTGTCCTCTTTATCCTCGGGGAGCACATTCCAAGACCCCCAATAGATGCTTGAAATGAAGGGTAGTATCAAACCCAGTTGCTGTCAACTGGAAGACGTTTCTGTTCATGTCTTCCACTCACAACTTAATGCCTTTTTCCTCTTAAGTAAGCACTTGTCATGCACTGTGGCCATAACTTTTGCAGTTTGATGTGAGACAGCAAAACTAGCACAAATTTCTTTTTCCTTCTCCACGATTTCATGAATGAAGAGAAGATTCATTTTTACGGAAGATCTTAGCAACCTCAGCATACAATTTTTTTCTTCCCTCATTAAGTTGAGAACATTCCCCTTTTCACTTAAAGGAAGCACTTTACAACTTATCTTTGGCATTTCCAAATGGCCAGTATCTCTACTTTGCACTTTAGGGCATTAAAATATAAAATGAGGGTGACTTGAACACAAGCACTGTGATACCTCAACAGTCTTCGATAACTGCAAGAGCTAACTGACTAACAGGTGGGTTGTGTAGACAGTATAGATAAGCTGGAAAAAAGGAAAATTCACAATCCAAGCAGGATGGTGTGGGAGGGGGCAAGGTTTCACCACGCTGTCCAGAACAGTGTGCAGCTTAAAACTTATGAATTATTTATTTCTGGAATTTTCCATGTAATATTTTTGGACTGTGCTTGACTGTGGATAACTGAAGCCATGGAAAGAGAAATCTTGCATCAGGAGGGATTACCGTATTTACCTTTTATTGTTTAAGAGAGCAGATTTTTTTAAGACCTACTCACCAACACATGATCTTTTTCTGAAAAGTTATTCAATATTAACAATTTCATTCAGAACCGCTTCTGAAAAAACTTTATATCAGTCGTGTTATAGTTTGTTTCCATATTTCTGAAACTGATTGTCAAATTTCTGAAATCCAGAAGTTCTGGCACAACCTGTACAGGTCTGGGAAATGACACTGAATTTGGAACAGGCCTCTTTGGGTGTCCTATTTGAAATTTCACTCCAGGTGAGATAGTTGAGTTAGGTTTCTTCTATGCCTCCACGAGTTTGTTATAAAAATTAAATATGATATAGAGCTATTGACTGAATATATGCATGCTTGCAAAAATTGTGTGTGGAAACCTAATCCCCAATGTGATGGTATTTGGAGGTGAGTTCTTTGGAAGGTGACTAGATCACGAAGGCACCGCCTTCATGAAAGAGATTAGTAACCTTAAAAAAGAGATCCTCTATTACTCTGTTCTCACACTACTAATAAAGACATACCAGAGACTGGGTAATTTATAAAGGAAAGAGGTTTAATTGGCTCACAGTTCAGCAGGGCTGGGGAGGCCCCAGGAAACTTACAATCATGGTAGAAGATGAAGAAAACATGCCCTTCTTCATACGATGGCAGGAAGGAGAAGTGCCCAACAAAAGGGGGAAAAGCCCCTTATAAAACCATCAGATCTTGTGAGAACTCACACATTATCATGAGAACGGCATGAGGGTAACCGCCCCCATGACTAAATTAACTCCTATGGAGTCCCTACCTCGACATGCGCGATTATGGGAACTACAACTCAAGATGAGATTTAGGTGGGGGGACAGCCAAACCATATCAGATCCCTTGCCCCCTTCTGCCATGTGAGGACAAAGCAGGAAGATAGTCCATGAATCAGGAAGCCAGGTCTTCCTGCACGCTGAATTTGCTGATGCCTTGATCTTGGACTTCCTAGCCTCCAAAGTGTTGAGACATAAATTTCTGTTGTTTATAAGCTACCTAGTCTATGGTATTTTGTTGTTGTTGTTGTGATAGCAGCCTGAGAAGACTAAGATATAAAAGTAGATAAAACAGTTAGCACATTGCTACATAATCAGGAAATAAATATTAGCTAGTACTGCTTTTAATATTATTGTCTACAAAGAGCCATGTGAGCCTAGCACATGTAACAATTTACTGTTTTTGAGTCGGTATCAGTAAAGAATGTTAAGTCAGACCATCATAAAAGACAGGCTTCCTAAAACACAAAACAAAACAAAAAGCTCTTTCTCTATGTATTATTTTTCTTCAGAAAAGAAAACTTTATACCTATGAACAGGCATGGTTTGGTACTTAAGTATGCCATTGACCTGCTCTTATTTATTTCATCTGAAAGGACAAATAGAATTTCCTAATGTATTTTTCCTTATAAAATGAGAACCTAACGTCCCAGTATATTTGCACAGCTACTAATTATCAAATGAGTTTCCCTGAATATGAAAACTAAGCCAAAATATAATTCAGCTCTATAAGCTACTGTTGAACTCAGATATTGTTCCATTTGGAGCGTCTAGGCTTATTATTTGATTAGCAATTGTTTAATGGACTTAATGCAGCTGTTTTGTTTTTTTCACAACTCAGTAAAACGTTTTTGTAAAATGAGCATTTTTCTGATGAATAAAAAGTACACACACACACACACACACACACACAATACACCTTAAAAGTATTCTGTCCAATATTTCTGACATCCTGTTTTTAGAAGATGTGGTTTTATTGCTAATGTAGAATTTCTTTCATATGAATGTAAATAAAAACCAGGTATCCATGGTTATAAATACCTCGTTTCACATTTTCTTTAGCCACAGCAAAAAATTTCAATTAATTGAATCACAGCCACCCTCAAATAATGCCAGAAGTGCAATACTTGGTGTTCCAGGTTAGGGGCAAGCATTAATTAAGATGCAAAGGATCAGCATGAAAGGCTCCAGTTTTTGTCCCAGACTTTTTTTTGATGGATGCGGACTAAAACATCTAGAAAATACAGCTTCAGCTATATGGGAAAGAGGAAATTAGTTACAGTTTTTATTTTGCTTGGCCTGGAATTTTTGCTAAAGTTCTGAAGTGTCATTTTGGAATATGAAAATAAAAATAATCTTACTTAAAGACTTTTATTTGTAGTTGTTTATTTAAACTTGACATATTTATTTGTTTAAAAAAGGGCAGCTTCATGGGTAGATGTGCAAATTAACATATATGGAAATGCTAAAGTGAGAAGAGTAACATTCGTATGCTTTGTTCAGTGATCTAATGGAGTTGCTATTCTAATTTCCCCTGTAATTTTATCTACATTTCAATGTTCAGAGAGAAAACTGATCATGAAGGCTACTCAGGATCATGGATATAGACTTGTGGAATCAGTTCCCAAGAGGAGGGTAGTGAAGTGACTTCAAGTTCCCCTTTCAACTTTCAGAGCTGAGATTAAAAACTCCTTGTTATCAACTCACGGAACAAGGAAATACAGCATTCCCCCCATCTTCTAAACATCCACCTACCTTTAGATGTGACTTCTGAACTTGCCAGAAGGACAGAGGTGTGGATGTGTCCCCCTTAGACCTAATTCTCCTTGCCCTGGTTTGGTGGTTTGGTTTGGTTCCAGCTCCTGTACAGTCCAGACTGCCCAAGCGGTGAGGATTGCAGGGAGGAGGTGATGTTTGCTGTAAAAATGCCTTCGTTCTTCAGGAAGCAGTGAAGGCATTCATGGCCTGGTGTCCATTACGTCTTCCAGTGGCAGTGGGGAGCTTTGAAACAATCATTTAGGCCATTAAGTGAGAGCAGAAGTCAGGCGCTGCCCACAGGACTGAGTCAAAATGCTCCTGTTGGGTTTCTAAGTGGTTGGTGCTTCTTCTCGCATCGGTCTTGCTGCCAAACACAGCATGTGCATTGTTCGTCCTTCTTGGTATCACACTGAATCTGCATCCAGGGAAGAGGCCTGGATGACGGTGGTGAGAAGGATGCCTTGCTCCTCCCAAAGCTGACACCCTGGTGACATTCTGCATCACATCAGGCAGAGCATGAAATTCTTCATCGCTGAGGGGTGGTTCAAGTGGTGGAGGGATCTTTTCCTGTGGACTTTGGATTCAGGCAGGCTTGTGCCTTTCCCTGAAACTCTGTAATTGACAGGCATTGACTAAAAGGATGGGTTTTGCAGAGAGCTGTGTGGTTGCTTGAGTGGCTGAGATGGCTCTGCAGCTGGTGGTGGCTGCTGCTGCCACAGGAGTTTCCAGCTGTGTGCAGGCTGTGTGGGCTGCTGAGGTGCTGTTCCAGCTGGCCATTTGACATTTAACCATCACTCCCTGGGTCCCCTTGTGCCACCATTGCATAAGGTGAGATGTGTCTTGCTGACCAGTTCCCTGCAACTGGTGCTTAGGATTACCAGGTTGAGGCTGTGTAGAGTCATTACAGGGAGGTACTGCCAGGCCATTTGTCACTGTCCTTGTCATCCTGGCATCATCCTTGGTGTGGAGGCTGGAAAGGAGTCGAAGGATGTGAGAATGCCCCTCCTAGAGCTGGGCCTGTTGACATGTGACTCCTAAGTGTCAGAGGAGGTGGAGAGATCTCTCCTTCCAGCACAGCCTGGTGGCTGGAGCATCGTGACCCTTGGTGCCTGGCTCACTCGGACCCCAGGGGGAACTCAAGAACCAAAGCATGTGTGAGGTGGAAGAAGAGCCGGTGCACATGACTGGTTGTTCCTGAAACAACTGGAGGGAGGGAAGTGACCCCAGTGCTAGGGGCCATGCACAAGTTGCCTTTTTTTGTCACGCAGTCATGTGGCATCTCCGACTTGGGCCCTTCTGCAAGGGAATTCACAAGTCTACAGCTCTGGCCTCAGTGCCAAGCTCTTTGGTTATGAATTCATATCTGGGTTCTGGACTCTGAGAGGCCTGTTTGTGCAGCCAGTTCTTCCCTGATAGCAATTTCAGGAAATTGACCCCAATCCGGACCCCAATAGACTCTGCCTGAGGTGTTGTAGCCTCTGGTTTTGAAACCAAATCTGTGTTCTAAATTCTGGAGTGCCAATTTCTCTGGTCAGTTGTTCTCTCGTAGTTATACCAGGGTTGGGGTTCTGTTCAAACTATGCTTAGGGGCATCCTTTTTACTTGGGTTCAAAAGATTCCTTCATTGGAGTCCTCTTGGGAGAGAGCTACATGAAGTGTTGGTCCAATCCCTAGAGGGAAGGGTCATCTGGATTCCACAGAGACTGCTGGCTCACTGGGCAGTTCCTGGAGGCACTGGACTCATCAGGACCCAGAAAGGCCCATCCACTTTTTAAATACCTTCTGAATTTAGCCTTTTTTTTTTTTAGATGAAGTCTCACTCTTGTTGCCAAGGCTGGAGTGCAATGGCACTCTCTTGACTCACTGTAACCTCTGCCTCCCAGGTTCAAGTGATTCCCCTGCTTCAGCCTCCTGAGTAGCTGGGGTTACAGGCACCTGCCACCATGCCTGGCTAATTTTTGTATTTTTAGTAGGAACATTTTTACCATTTTTACCAGCATTTTACCACGTTGGCCAGGCTGGTCTTGAACTCTTGACCTCAGGTGATCTGCCTGCCTTGGCCTCCCAAAGTGTTGGAATTACAGGCATGAGCCACCATGCTTGGACTGAATTTAGCCTTTCTTTAAATATTTAAGATCTTGATGGATTCAGAGGAAGCCAGTGTAGGTTGAATTTTAAGGAAACTACAGATGCTGCTAGGTAGTTTTTCATTTCTTACAGCTGTTTTCCAAGTATAACTTTGATCCCAGGCTGTCTGGTTCTGACATATGGAAATGGTTTGGTCTCTGTGATGTTCAAGTATTGTTCCCTTCTCATTCTGGATGGCCACATCATGGAAAAGATGGGGAATCTCTCCTTGTAGGTGTACTTTGTATACTTTTCTCAGCTTCTCCAGGAACGTGTTTCATTTCGTCACCATATCGGTTGAGGTCAGTGGAATGACATGAAAGGGGAAAATTATATAGGTGTGTTTTTCTCAGGCTCAAACCATGAATGATCCCAAGCAGCACTGCATGTTGGACAGAGGGCAGCCAGCCTGTTGCAACTACGCAGTGTGGAACACCTACAGCAGCTCATAAAACCCAAAAGGCAGAGAATAGGGTATCCTCATTCGTGCTTTGAAGGAAAGGAACACAGACTCTCAGTGGCTAGGCTCATCATTTCCCCCCCAAATTTATTTGAAAAATAGACAAAATTGAATGTATCTGTTGGGTACAACATGATGTTTTGAAGTATATATACTGTGGAATGAGTAGATCTAGCTAACATATGCATCACCTCACATCGTCATTATTTTTGTGTTGAGAAGGATTTTTAGGAAAAAAACCTCTCTGCATTCCATCTTATCTTTATTTCAAGGGAACGCTAATTGAATGAATTCTCATTGAGGGGATGAAGGGGGAGACTAAGATCCTTTGGAGATGGTTAAAACCATTAAGCATGAAATTTGCAAACTGTGACATAAATTATTTAGAAATTTTCCCCAAATTGTCCGCCAAAGGGCCAACATAAATCCTTTCCTAGAGACAATGCATGATCTCTCAAAATACCTAGGTTTTTTTGAGCAGAATAATTGTGTGTGTGTGTGTGTGTGTGTGTGTGTGTGTGTGTGTGTGTGTGTGTGTGTTTTGCTTGTGAGGGGATTCCGGAATGTGGATATTTCTTAATATTGCTTTATGATGGTTGAGTTCAAACAGGAAGAATTCTGAGAAGATCAGTACAACTTGTTAGCCACCAATTTATCATCTACCTATACAAGATTTAATGGTAGTGTTAACCCGAAGTCTCAAGAATAATTAGAGCCTAAAACAAGTCCTTAGAGTAAAGAGATAAAAAGAACTATATAAAGAGAAGGCTGTCATGAAACAGGAATTGCACAAAGCAAGGGAACTTTCATCGTGTTGAGTAAGTACTTTACTGTGGGATCCTTTTTTAAATTAAGGTGTCTGATAAGTTCGATGAAAATTAAATATGTATGATTAGCAGGGACTACTTTAGCCCAGAGTAGTTGGAAATGAGTGGAAAAAGGACAGAGAGGTGCTTTTTCTTCCCCCAAGTCATTACCAGCTTTAGTTCACAGAAAAGTTATTTCAAATACTTGCTTTGAAAGGCTGCTTTGAGGTCTGCTTTTAATTTGAACAGTTAAATATCATATTCATGCCAATGAATCCTTTTTCTTGTTTTAATATCATTAGGAAGAGAGCTTTCCTGGCCAGAGTAGAGAGTGTAATTGCTTAAAAGAAGAAATATATAACACACATACTTAATAAAAACCTTTAAAACAATTTATGTTGGCTAGGCACCCTCATTTACATAAGACAGGCTTTTAGTTTTTAAAACTAAATTACATTGAACCATATGGAAAAAATCTCCAGAATAAAATTGTAGCAAATAAATAACCTCTCACAGCTCTTGGTTGAGCCTTCTCTGGTTGTTTCTGTTTGGGCTGCAGGGTAATTTTACAGGAATCCTTTATTTTGCGAATGCAATTAGAGTCGGCCACACTTTATACAAACCGGAAAAGCTGCTAAGAACGAGGCAGAGTTCATCCTAAAACTTTGGTCACAGGTACTTTGAAATTTACTATGTCTTCCGATGCTACCACTAATGGGAAAATATTTGTTTTAATTTAAAGTCATTTAAAAATACTTTTAAAAACAGAATAAATCGTCACTTTTCATAGCTCAACAGATTGCCGTTTGCATGCACAACACTTCCTGCTGCTTATGACTAAAGAGAAATGATTTTGGCACTTTATCTGTGATGAGCGATTGTAGTTGCAATTGCCTGTGAGGCACCAAGGCACCTGCCACAGCATCCTTGGGTGTTTTCTTGTGTAAGGCAATCCTCTCCAGACAATGTGGGGGCAGCAAACGAATATGCCACCAGATAGAAGCAGGTGGAATGTTCCCATTAAGAGAAGGAGCTTTGGAATTAGCTGGGTACAGGTTGAAACTTTTACTTTACTTATGAGTTTTTGGACACATTACTTAACCTTTTAAAGTTTTAGCTTCTTCACTTCTAAACTTAGGATGATCATATTCAGGTTCTATGGTATTAATGTGGAGACCAAATGATCCAGGTGTACAGAGGAGCAGATACCTAGTAGCTATTATTAGGTCATTTTTGAGAAAGGTTTGGTGAATTGATAACTCTTGATCATTGATAACTTTTGATTTTATGGTAGCCAGCTCATTCTCAAACTCTTCTGCAAAGATGTCCTGAGATAAGATCCCTGAAAGGTATGAGGGCAGAACCCAAAATGCAGAATTAAAATGTTTTCAGCCTGGGTGCGGTATCTCATGTCTGCGATCCCAGTACTTTGGGAGGCTGAGGCAAGCAGATCACCTGAGGACAGGAGTTCAAGACCAGCCTGGCTAACATGGTAAAACCCCATCTCTACTAAAAATACAAAAAAATTAGCCAAGCATAGTGACGCTCACCTGTAATCCCAGCTACTTGGTAGGCTGAGGCAGAATTGCTTGAACCCTGGAGGTGGAGGTGGCAGTGAGCCAAGATCAGGCCATTGCACTCCAGCCTGAGTGACAGAGCGAGACTCTGTTTCGAAAAAAAAAAAAGTCTTCAATGTTATCTTACACAACTATGCATATTTTGCATTCTACTCAATAAGTGTTCTAAATTATTTTATTGCCAAAAATCACATTTGCTGCTCAAAGTTTACAAATCTGATGTTCTAGGGTCACCTTCACACTGTGGCTTGAGTGTGGCCCACCTGGGCTGCGCTGGAGAAACACCAGATAACACAGATGTCTATAAACCCAGCTTTCTACTGTACAGATGATAGGTGGCGCTTCCTCCCCCTGACATCCTGCTTCATCCCCAGTTGAAACATAGGCAGGGTAGGTTCTCACTTATAAATTATCCTTGACATTTTAATCTAAAATTTTAACTCATTTGGCTGAGAAATAGGGTGAGGGATGCAGAACACAAATTTCTATTCCTTAGTGAAAAAAATTAAGCAACAGTAAAGCATGTGCCACTCTATGTTGCTGTTGTCACATCCCTATGTTGGAGTCCATTAAGAAAATATTAAGGCTGGGTGCGGTGGCTCATGCCTGTAATCCCAACACTTTGGGAGGCTAAGGCAGCTGGATCACTTGAGGTCAGGAGATTGAGACCAGCCTGATCAACATGGTGAAACCCTGTCTCTACTGAAAATACCAAAAAAAAAAAAAAAAAAAAAAAAAAAAAAAAAAAATTAGCTGGGCATGATGGTGTGTGCCTGTAATCCCAAGCTACCTGGGAGGCTGAGGCTGGAGAATTGCTTGAACTGGGAGGTGGAGACTGCAGTGAACGGAGATTGTGCTATTACACTCCAGCCCGCGTGACAAGAGCAAAACTCCATTTCAAAAAAAAAGAAAAGATTAAGATGGTTTGAGTCAGGAGACTTGCTCTAGAAATTACGGCATATGCTCAGTCGAGGTTGAATCTCTTCCTAGGAGTCTTTAGAAATTTGTGGATAACTTTTAGATTAAGTGAGAAGAAAGTTAAAAACATGCTTTGAGGGGCTGGCTACAGAGGCAACTGGGTTCATGGCTTACGTTAACGATTTCTTGTAGATAAAAATCCATGATGAGGAATAATCATGGTTTGTATTAGTTTTCAACTTTCTGCCATTCTGACGAGTTAAACTACTATGCAACTTGAAAGTAAAAACCTGCAATGTCCCCTGTTAGCCAGCAACCCTCTGAACCCCGTGAGCTGGGACATACAACTTGTGGAAATTGTAGAGGTAGGAAATGGCTTGTTAATATTTCGCCCTGGACAAAGGCCCCTAAGCTAATGGGAAAGAGAGAGGAAAAGAGAAAGAGAGAGAAAGAGAAGAAGAATAGGGAGAAGTGATGGTCTATTTGTAATTATAACAAAGAGAAGAATTAAAATGACCATGCAAAGTGATCTTCTGCTGTCTGTTGAAATTTCCTTTGGTGGAAGTCATCTGCCCTTGTTCCAGGGTCCACAACTATTTTGGCCTTTCTTAGTAGATAGATAGGCTCAGTTCAGCAATTGGACTGTGTCATACCCATGCAGTCATCAAACCTCCAAACTTAGCTTGGTGTGAATCTTCCCTCCTCTGCTGGGGCTTGCTTCATGCTAGAAGTTCACACTGGAGAAAGAGATGCTATTTCTTCTTTCCTAGCCACAGATCTCCATTTTTGACTTTGTTTTCTGCTCCGTGTCAGTGTCAAAGTTGCTAGTAAGGATAAATAGCAAGGTCATGAGACTCTTCTTTATATTTTCTGGGCCCGGCTGTTCAAGCTGCTGTTTCTGGGGGGCTCAGCATATGGTTAGAGTTTTCCTCTCTTGGAGACTTTGACAGAGTCCTCAGATATTGTCTAACTCTGGCCCCTCTTCTCCTACAGTAAGTACCTTGCCCCAGGCGTAGATGGTTCTACTCAGCTTGGGGCTGCCTTCCTAGATCCTGGGCACTTCAAGACACTGTTGGGGCTACCTTGTTCCTATAGGCAGCTCTATTGTTTATAGCCAAGGCAACCCCATGCCAGTTCTTTCCCAAGTGGCCCACATCTGGTTCATGGGAAACACACATCTGTATACTGAAAACCTTTTGCTGATTCCAGTGAAGCAGAATGCCCCTGGCTCTGTCACCTACATAGTGAGTCAGCCCCTCTCAGTCCCCAGTTCTTGCCTGCTTTTCCTCTCTCCAGCATGAGCTTCCCAACTGCAGGGAACACATTTCATAGCTCTCTGTGTGGTACCATTGATTCCCCCTTAATGAAGTCTCTCTTAATTAGGCTTCAGATGGGAAGGTAGCAGCTCCTCTTACAAAGGCGGGTGGGGAGTCTGCAACAACAGAGACATCCAAAGGAATTCCTTTGGTAATCTCATCTCAGAATCTTCCCTCTGACCACCTTTTATATTCTTGATTTGACGAGGTTGTCCTTCATTCCCACTGTAAATTCTGCACAGGATGGGAGTAGCATCTGTATCCTTGTCCACATTATCTTGGTAATCATTTTCAGCTGAGTTGGGAAGAGTCTTAATCCTTATCATACACACATCTGGCTTAATTCAGTTAGAAAAATAAGCAAACATTTCCTAATAAATACAATTAAAAATATATAAACATGACACCAAAATTAAGTTACTGCAGCGCATTTAACATCTTTGGGCAGGTAATCCAGTGCTTTGAGTTTGATTTGGCCATAAAAACAAGTCTGCACAAAATTGGCTTGAAAATTGTCATAAAAAGAAATGAACGTTAAAACTGTCTCAAATTCACATCATGAACTTTTCCTGTAAAAGTAATATTTATAGGCTTGGTGCCCAACCTATACATGAGATTGGAAGCAAACATTTCATTTGCACATATTCATGAGATGTCTTTGATGATGTTGAGCAAAGAGTAGATAGAATCGAGGTTTGCTTTAAAGATATGTAGCAGGGATCCCTATTTCAGCATGAGCTGGGTTTACCTCTGGGATCTAACAGGTCTAGATGTGCCTGGCATAGTTGGGGTCAGCCTGCCTAGAGTCTGAGCTGGAGACGCTATGATGCCTCCCAGGAGAGAACTCATTCTCAGGGAGGGAAGTGTCAAGCAAGCAAGCTTGGACCAGTTAAGAAGCCTCAGCCATCACATAGAAAGGACAATTTTGAGCACAGCAGGATGCTGTCACTTGGATTTGTCCCCCCAGGGACTCAGATACGTGTGTCCTAGGGAGAGAGGGGGCTGCAAGTAGAAACTGAAAGAACTGTTTTTACTAAAATCTGAAGATTCAGATGAGCTGACTATCCTGAAACCCCAACCACCCCTTGTGCTTCCTTGCCGGGCAAAGCAGGCCATCTTCCTTTGTCTGCTGAGACTGATGTGGTCTGGCTTAAAGATGGCTTAGTAACCTAATTGGGATGGTGACCTTGCAAGGCGTGCCACTTCTCATGTCCCCACCTTACCAGCCCTCACTGCCTCCAGACCTATATCTAGCAGCAGACCTCAGCAGGTTTCATTGGCCAGTTTCAAAATTAGACCCAGGAGTGAAAGGCTCTCACACCAGAAGAACTGCAAGATTTTGAGAAGAAATAGATTCTAAGGGTATTATACAAGGTAGAGAGAAACACAATTTTAGATTGTGCATGTGTGCTCTTAGCAGATATTCTTAGTTCTATTGACTTGGTTGGTTGATTCAAAACGGGTCCTGTCAGTGCCAGGGATTCATTGGTACAACAGAGCAGAAGGAATCCAAAAACTTAAGAGTGATAGAAACTTGAAGTGCACTTATCTTTTGTGACTGCTCATCTACTGTGACATATGTATGCCACCATGCCTGGCTTATTTTTTTTATTTTAAATTTTTATTGCATTTTAGGTTTTGGGGTACATGAGCAGAACATGCAAGATAGTTGCATAGGTACACACATGGCAGTGTGTTTTTTATTTTTTTAGTAGAGATGAGGTCTCAATACGTTGCCTTGGCTGATTGCAAGCTCCTCAGCTCAAGCAATCCTCCCATCTCAGCCTCTCCAAGTGCTGAGATTACAGGTGTGATCTACCGCACATGACCAAAATGTGGCATTTATTTTTTTCCAATCCCCCAGCAGCATCTGATCAGGCAGCATCTTGATCGCAGGTGAGTTCTATCAAATCTCCTTTCTCATAAAAGACACTAATTCTGGATATAGATTTGCTTTTACTGCCTGCTACGATTCTGCCACTGCTAACCATCAATGGACTTACACTGCAACATTCACTGTTACAGTGAGCTACCCAACACTGCTTTTGAACAACAACAAAAAGCAAAGCAGTGGGTTCATGCCTGTGGGATTCTCTGATTTTTACCATGTTCCTCGTTACCCAGAAGAGTGAATTGGCCTGTTGAGAACTCAGTTCCAGCAACAGGTGAGGGACAACATTGTGAGGTTAGCTTACTATCCCATGGGATGCTCTGATCTAGTGATTAACATTGAGCTGATCTAGAGCTCAATCTAGAGCTCAATCTGGAGCTCAATGTCTCCATAAACTGAATTTATAGGTAGAATGGTAGTTCTCATTATTACATGTAAATGTCACTTGCAAATATTTTGTTTTCCAATTTCACAGATTTGGGCTCTGCTAGCTTAAAGACTTCATGATGCCAAAGAAAATTACTTCCATTAGGGGACATAACAATGGGTCCATTTAAGTGAATGTTGACATTGCCGTATTATTGGGCTCTGCAGGCCACTGGGCCAAAAGGGAAAATCTATGCCACTGTGTTGTAGGATGATTCACCCTAATTATCAAGCGGAAGTAAGGCTGGTGCTTTGCCATAGGAGCCAAGAGTAGCTCAGGGACCCTGTTGAATGACACCTGTTGCTGCCATGGAGAGTGGAAAATGTAACGGAAGAGTGGAACAACTCTATGGCATATACTGCAAGTCACCAAAACATTTCCTTTTTCCTTCTAGGCACATGGCAAGACTAATTTCCAACCTGCTTTGCAGCTAGTTTTGACCATGAGACCAAGGTCTGTTAATGGACTGTGAAGAAACAGTTTATCCTACTTTCAGGCCTACCCTATAAAAACTTCCCATGCAGTCTTCCACACTCTTTGTTCATCGGCTTAATGCTGATGATGGCAGGGCTCTAGAGAAGGGTGGAACTGTAAGAAAGAAGGGCAGAACTATAAGACAGAAGGAGCAGGGGTATCTGAAAGTCATCATCTGACTAAGGACACCCCCTTCGGGCTTTACTTAAGAGAGAAATAAATGTCTGGTGGTTAAAGCACTTTAATTTCCAGGTTTATTGTTATAGCAGCTGGCATTAGCCCAACTAATAGCAAGCCCCTTAAAAGCTAACCCTTTGGGTCAATGGCACACTTCAGATGAGAGCCTGACCGCAAGCCTTGATGCCTGTATTCCATCCATGAGGAATGCTTTGTGGATGAGGGGATCCAAAGAGCAAGAGCCCACAAGGAGATGCAAACACAAGGGTTGGAGGAGGTTGAGCTGGAGTGGATCTCTCTTCTTGGGAAACAGTGCAGTCAGGCAGCTGGATGCCTGAAAACTCAGCCTTGGTTCACACTGGGAGAGCTTTATTTGAATGCCAGCTACCCAGACAGCACTGATGGCCAGCGAAGATGGACCATCTTCGAAGAGATACCATGACCAGTAAGATAAGAGACACTTGCTTCGTCCAGTTTCTCCTCTCTGCACCTGATGATGAGGAGTTAGAACTAGAAGATTCATGGGAATGAGGAAAAGGGAAACAATCTCTCTCCAGTCCAGTTTCCTTGGGTGAGGCCAAGAAACTGAAAAAGCTTTAGATTGGATATGACACTAGAACTTCCACTTGGACAGGATCAGACTGGACTATAAAAATGACAAGGCAATCAGAAAGTTAAGGAATTTGTCCAAGTTGTTATTGATAGGATGGGAAAGAGAGATTCAGAGAGCATGAAAGAATGTAGCAATGGAAGGAAAATAAAGTCATTTCATAACGTTCAACTGTGTTACATGCAACTTAGAGTGACACTATCAGCACACACCCATTTTCTCTAGCTTTCACTCTGTGATGCCAGATGAGCCTGGGAGACAATTGGAATGAATCCTAGCATTATATCTTCTAGTTGTGGAAAAAATGAATTCATATGAATAAATAAAAATTGCTGTGTCTCTTCTTGGTGGTTGGTGGGCTGTCTGAGAAGAGTGAAGTTTTCCAAGGAGAGGGCAGTATTCTTTTTTCCCCTTTCTAGATTCTTCTTTTTCTTAAATTGTACTTTAGGTTCTGGGGTACATGTGCAGATCACGCAGAATTGTTGCATAGGTACATACATGGCAATGTGGTTTGCTGCCTCCGTCGCCCCGTCACCCATATCTGGCACTTCTCCCCATCCCTTCCCAACCTCCTCACCCTCTGCTGTCCTTCCCCTAGTCCCCCCCAACAGACTGCAGTATGTGATGTTCCCCTTCCTGTGTCCATGTGTTTTCATTGTTCAACACCTGCCTATGAGTGAGAACAGTGTTTGATTTTCTGTTCTTGTGTCAGTTTGCTGAGAATGATGGTTTCCAGATTCATCCATGTCCTTATAAAGGACACAAACTCATCCATTTTTATGGCTTCATAATATTCCATGCTGTATATGTGCCACATTCTCCTTGTCCAGTCTGTCATCGATGGGCATTCGGGTTGGTTCCAGGTCTTTGCTATTGTAAACAGTGCCGCAATGAACATACGTGTGCATGTGTCTTTATATTAGAATGATGTATAATCCTTCTTAATGGAGTTGCTGCCTGTGAGATGTAGGATGATACTGTCACTGGTTTAGCCTCATTTTCTGCTCCAAGAGTGGCCCTAAATGATCCAATTGCATCCTGCAACCTTGCTCTCTAAGTAAAGGCCAGGGAGCTTCAGAGTACTACTGTTGGTCAAAACTTTTCCTCATGCCCTACACGAATCAACATCTCTAGTCTTGGGAGGGCCTCTTACTCCCACAAATTGAAGAAAGATATACCTAAAGTTAGCATCTCCCAAGGTATATTTCACAGGACTCGAGTTCCATGGGATATATATGTAAATGCTATAGAAGGAAAAAAATCACTATGGTCAAATAACTTGGGTAAATCTGGACTAAACAAAGGCAATTGTTTTTTCTTTACCACAGGTCTTTTCACAGCCTTTAATATGCTGAAGTGTAGGCTAGATCTCATGACAGTTATATATAAAGTCATTCAACAGACTTCTAAGGCCCGGGACTCTCTTTTTACCCTAGGTTGTCTTGGAGGAGTGAATGTTCATCAGCTCATACTTTGAGACCCGCTGGTCCAATTCATTTCCCCCCTTTGCAGAAAAATTCACAGGTAATAAAATGATATTGAATAAAAAGAGAAAGTAAAATCCTATTCATTTATCTGAAAGATCATTTGAAGAATTGTCTCTGTTCAGATTATGGGCTTTTTTCCTGGACTAGAGAGAGGGGTAGACCATCCCCTCATAAAGTGAAGGCCGGTGATACTGACAAGCATGTTTCATCTCAGCACCAAAGAGCTTTGGATTCCTCTGTGACTCTTCTAATAGACGGCCTTTGTGCAAGCGAGTTTTAAAATGAATGTGATGCCTTTGCCTTGTCAGATTCTTCCCTTTTCATCCCATGCGCCACCTTTAAACTGCCTGTGAGGATAAGAGAAGCCGTGCTGGCAGGTCACACATTTTGTTATAACTGGGGCAAACCCTAAATTCACCTTGCTTTTACAGTTGCTTTTATTAGCCATTCATTTGTAAATACATATTTCCATAGACTTCTAGGGATGCTTCTTTATGTCATTTCACATTTCATGTCAGTGTTTTCTGATAAGATAAATTTTATTTTTAAACATAGATGGAGAAGTAAACTTCCACTGAAATAGTATGGATTGGAAATATGGATTTGGTAATCATCAGAAGTACCTTGGAAATAACAGAACCACTTTTCATTATGTGTAAAATAAAATAAGTCTGAAATTGAAGCCAAGAAATCCAGTTTCTATTTCTTCTTTGTTCCCAATACATTCTGGGGCCCTTGGCAAGTTTCTTAACTTCTCTAGGCCTCAGTTTCTTTAACTATAAAATAAGAAGGCAGGACACAATATCCTCTAGGGACCTTTAAAGCTAGAAAATTCTATGGTTCTCCTACTATTTTTCCAAATTTTCACATTTAGCAGATTTCAATATGTATCTACCCTATGACGCCCTGCAGAGAAACAGTTATGACTTCCAGAACTACACTGCCACGGTATGTTAAAATAGATGCCCTAACCAGCAGTATCATTCCCTATTAGTTTATGAAGGATGAACTGGCATTGTTCTTCTAGCCATCAATCAAAATTGTATTTGCGCATTTGATTACTTAAGTGGGTTACTTTTTCCGAAACATATATAGAGAAGTAAATGTATGATCAAAAACTCAGACTAGCCTTTAACTTTTGAATATCCTACGTTGCCATCAAGAACAAAGTTAGGAAATAGCTGACATATACACAGCGTAGAGAAGAAGCAAAACTTTCCAGTGCTGTGCTGTCCGATTCAGTACTATTAGCTACATGTGTCTATTGGGCCCTTGAGATATTGCTAGTCTGAATTGAGATGTGCATAACAAACACACCAGATTTTGAAGACTCAGCACAAAACAAAGTAAAATATCTCAGTACTTAAACAAACATTTTATGTCTATTTTTACTTTAATACTTATAGTTTCCATTCTCTTAAAACACATATGATTTTTTTCACCACCTTCTTACTTACTGCCATGATTGCAGTAATTGTTTTGATTACGATAGTGAAAACAAAAAAGAAGAGAAAAATAATTTAGAAAGACAGTTCTTTCCATCTCCTTTCAAGGGAACAGCTGAACCAAGATAGCTCAATGGGGGAAGTAGAGAAGGTTTGGAGTGAGAGGGTCTGGGGAGAGGGTGACAGGGAAAGCCACCCCTACGCATGGTCTCTCTTTCTTTGAAATAGTAATATACTTTGTAATGGGTACATTTTAGTTCTCACCAGAGTGCATAAGGCATTATTCTAGCTCTCCCTAGAATGTGAAGGGAATAACAACAATTTGATTGTTTTTAAGAATATGTAAAATGCACAACAGAAATTGATTAAATTATCATCAGCTGCCACCCTCTGACAGTTACATACCAGACTGAAAAATCCCTAAATGTACACCTTAAGATAATTTAAAAAATCAGTTTGTGGCCAGGTGCCGTGGCTCGCACCTGTAATCCGAACACTTTGGGAGGTTGAAGTGGGTGGATCATGAGGCTAGGAGTTCAAGACCATCCTGGCCAAGATGGTGAAACCCCATCTCTACTAAAAATACAAAAATTAGCTGGGCATAGTGGTGGATGCCTGCAATCGCAGCTACTAGGGAGGCTGAGGCAGATAATTGCTTGAACTTGGGAGGCAAAGGTTGCAGTGAGACAAAATTGCGCTACTGCATTCCAGCCTGGGAGACAGAGCGAGACTCAGTCTCAAAAAAAAGAAAAAGGAAAAAAGAAAAAAAATCAATTTGTTACTTATGTAAAAAGCAAAAATTTAAGGAATTTCTGAACAAAGATTTGTTCCTTTTCTTGTTCCTTCAAATTTTCATTAAAGAGAAGAGCCAAAAGAAGAGAAAGGAATTAACATCCATTGGCCATCTTTTAGGTATCAGGCACTAGGTAAGGGGATTAAAACATCTTGGGAATACTTAACTATTGCATCACTCCTGCAGGGTAGACCTCATGATCTCCATTGACTGAGGAGGAAACTGACTCCAGAGTTTCCAAGAAGTTGAACAGGCTGCCCACATTTGCACAATGCATAATACGGGAATCAGTAATGCATCCCATAATATTCTGACGGAGAAGCCCATTCTACTTTGCTGCTGCTTCTTTGTCTCCCGGAAAAAAATGTGAAAGGAATAACAAGGTGTGAAAAGAATTGAGGATGTGACATGTGTATCACACAAAGACATATTGGGGGGAAAACGGTCAGATCCATTCTCTTACCTCTGTCTCAGGGATGAAAAGTCAATTTTTAATTATATGGTGAAGGTTGTCTGGGGGCCGGCCGATCAAAAATGCTGAGTTAAGGGTTGGGGATTCTATATGGAGAGAGGCTCAGATTTATCACTGTTGGTGAGGAATAAACCTCCTTACATAAAAAAGAGACTGCACTTTCTCTGCCTTCAGCCTGCCCTTGACAATGTGAGCAGCATGAAGTGTGATCTCCCTGGACAATAAATAAATAGCTTGTGGATAGCGTGGTTCAAAGTGTCTGCCGTATGATCTAGGGTGCTGATAGCATGTGGGAAACCATGTGCCCATCAGCATCTGCTGACACCTCCATCCTTTTAAGGACACAGATTTGCTCACCTCATGTAATGCCCTTGAGAGTCTACTGAGAGCTCTGTTTAGCCTTGAGATAACATGGGCCCTAAACCTGGTGCCTGATTCATTCTTTTCCAGAAGACATGTCTTTGATTGTTATTTACTAAATATTATTCCTTATATGAACCAGTATCATCCAGCTGTCCTCTCTGAAGCACAGCAAGGTTTAAATAAACAAAATGGATTCATTCGTTCTTAAACATAATATCTTGCCAAAAAGTTATTTTTCTGCATGTTCAGAAATATAAGGTGGCTAAGTGGCAGTGTATTCTAAAACACACAAATCTATGTGGATTTTATTCCAAAATGAGATAAATTTTTCTCCTTACCATCTTATCAGCATGATTCCACAGTACTCCCCAAGCATCTGAAATCACATCGAATAAGGCAGTAACTGTGATGAAAGACAGTTAGAGGAGAGAACAGTGCATGGGGACCCCCTTCTCTGTTCAGATGTTGGGCACAAATATTGACATTAAATCCCAGCACGAGGGACCAGATTTTCAAATTCTGCTGATCAAAACAGGTTCACAGCCAGCACACTGAAGTTCAAAGAGAGGACAAAATGACACTGGGAGATGAGGGGCAGGGAATCCCTCCCAAGCAGAGTCCTCTTTTTTTTTTTTAAATCCCCAGTAGTGTTCCAGTAGATTAATAGGAGAGAGGCCAGCCAAAGTTGGAGAGGATTTAATGGTGTTTGCGGTAGGACACAACACGTGGCAAGGAAGCATGCCTGAGCTCACCACGTGGCGGGGCCTGCGAAGGGCACCCTGGGGAACTAAGGCGATCAGAGAGAAATGAGTTTCTCTTTCTCTGCTTCCCATCACCTTCATTCACATTGTGTTCCCATCCCTTATTAATTAGAGGAGTATATTACAATCCTTCAGTCGGTCATTATAAACTGTAACTGAAATAAACTTGAGTGATTTGTTTAAGTGAAAGACACCTTGGTTGAGGTGGTTATTAGTAAACTGTAGAGTACAATGAGGATAATTGATGCGAATGTTGTTATTGTTTAGGAATGTCTTCAAATTTTCCCATTAATTTTCCTGTGATCAAACAAAATGACTTACATTTAGCCAACTGACTATAGAAAATACAAATCATTTGCCAGAGTTTAGAATTTCTATTTGTATACAGACCATTAATAAAAATTTATACTGCATAATAAATTGTTACATATTTTTAGACATCTGGTTCTCATTCAGAAATCTGACAAATGTTTTCTATAGTTCAAAAACCAATTGGAAAAAAGAATAAATTCTTAGCAATTAAAAGCAAATAGAAATGCAAATATCAATCGTATTAGTACAAATAATGGGCATAAATTAATACAAATATGGTTAATGAATGTCTCAAAATGTCCACAATTCCTTTCTGATCAAAGGAAAAGAAAAACTGTAAAGCAATTATTTTATAATAAATTTAAATTCTGTAAATAAAAAACCTAACATTCTGGTATGGGGCTAAAATATTGCTCCTTGCCTGTGTTTCAGTATATTCAGTTTTTGGCCTTTCCGTTGGGGTTAAAAAACCAGAAAATATGTTTGGAAATGAGACTGTCTTTCAAGTGTTCTCTGTAAACAAGACTTATTCATTTGGTTTTTATTGCTACAAATAAATTACTTATTTGGGGCTTCTCTAAAGCAAAGGGTTTGTGTAGTAAGTCATGCATAAAATTCGCTATTTCCCCCCTCTTAGCTCAGTAGCTGCTTGCAGAGAAATTGTATGAGTACTTAGTTTTCACTGTCATTAGAGCAAACTGGAGACTAAAGAATAAAGGAGAACAGTTAAAATAAAATAGAAGAAGACTCTAACTGTATCAGAATGGCAGATAGCTATATAAATGTCAACTTTGAAATAAGAATAAGGCAATATTTTCTATGGGCACAGAAAAGCCACTCAAATCACAAAATTAGTTTTGTTGGTGTTGCATCTGATATAATGGATTGACTGAAAAAAATGGAATTTTTCTAACTTTGGGCTTGAAAGAATGGCACACAAAGCGAAAAGAAAAAAATGAAAAAGGAACGATCCCTTCCTTACACCTTATACAAAAATTAACTCCAGATGGATTAAAGACTTAAACATAAGACTGAACACCATAAAAACCCTAGAAGAAAACCGAGGCAAAACCATTCAGGACATAGGCGTAGGCAAGGACTTCATGACTAAAACACCAAAAGCAATGGCAGCAAAAGCCAAAATAGATAAATCGCCTCTAATTAAACTCCACTGCTTCTGCACAACAAAAGGAACAGTCATTAGAGTGAACTGGCAACCAACAGAATGGGGAAAAATTTTTGCAATCTACCCACCTGACAAAGGGCTAATATCCAGAATCTACAAAGAACTAAAACAGATTTATGAGGAAAAAACAAACCCATCCAAAAGTGGGCAAAGGATATGAACAGACACTTTTCAAAAGAAGACATATATGAGGCCAACAAACATATGAAAAAATGCTCATCATCACTGGTCATTAGAGAAATGCAAATCAAAACCACGTTGAGATACCACCTAATTGCCAGTTAGAATGGTGATCATTAAAAAATCTGGAGACAACAGATGCTGGAGAGGATGTGGAGAAATAGGAACACTTTTACACTGTTGGTGGGAGTGTAAACTAGTTCAACCATTGTGGAAGACAGTGTGGCGCTTCCTCAAGGACCTAGATATAGAAATTCGATTTGACCCAGCAATCCCATTACTGGGTATACATCCAAGGGACTATAAAACATTCTGTTATAAAGACACATTCACACATATGTTCATAGTCGCACTGTTTACAAAAGCAAAGACCTGGAACCAACCCAAATGCCCAATGATGATAGAATGGACAAGGAAAATGTGGCACATATACACCATGGAATACTATGCAGCCATAAAAAACGATGAGTTCATGTCCTTTGTAGGGATGTGAATGATTCTGGAAACCATCATTCTCAGCAAACTGACACAAGAACAGAAAATCAAACACTGCATGTTCTCACTCATAGGCGGGTGTTGACAAATGAGAACACATGAACACAAGGAGGGGAGCACTACACACTAGGGTCTGTTGGGGGAGGCCAAGGGAGGGACAGTATTGGGGCTGGGGAGGTCAGGGAGGGATAACATGGGGAGAAATGCCAGATGTAGGTGACAGGGAATGGAGGCAGCAAACCACATTGTCATGTATGTACCTATGCAACAGTCCTGCATGATCTGCACATGTACCCCAGAACCTAAAGTATGAAAAGAAAAAAGAAAAAGGAATAGAAAAAGTGAAAGAATATGGTATCATAAAAATATATTTAAACCCTAAAGAAATTGATTATATGGTGGTGGGACCTAGGATTGGTGATTCAAAAATTTCCTTCTACCCCATGATCTTCTCAACTGGATATTTGGCTACTCAGTATCTCAAAATCTAAAATAGGTTGAACCAATCTATTAATTGATGATACTGACTACAGTATGGCAAACTCTCTCCCCCACCACAGTGATGCCTTGTGTTGCACACCGGTGGATCATGGAGTGCTTGGGGACAGGATGCTTTGAGTTACTTATGCTAATAGAGCAAGAAATTAATTTTAAAGTAGCTTCAATATCATGAAGAGAATGTATGCATATGTGCAAACTTACATACACATGTGTATGTGTATGCATATATATATGTCATGCATATATGTAGATATGTTTTTATATATAATTTGGGCTAATCATCAATATAATAATATTGATGAAAGAGAGGCCTATGAAAGAAGGCCTGGAGCCTAGAAAAGACAGGTCTAATTTTAGAAAAACTGATTAAATACTTGTGGTAGGGAGTGCGAAGAATCACAGAAGTGAAAGAAAGAAATGGAAAGGAAGGAATGTGAACATTCTGTGATTTACAGTGAGAACCCAGTGGTGGAATGGAGGTGGAGATGCGATTCCACACCTATCAGTCGTATAGGATTCTGAATGGCAAGTATTAGGACAATGACATCTAGTTATTAGTAACACTCTTTTAGGGTAGGTATTCTGTGGATGTCTTCCCATTATCAATCTATGATGATTTTGCTAAGTTGAAATATAGGACTTAATTAGCAGACATACATTGCATATATGTGATAAAATTCTGAAATCATGACACAGTCCATGAATAAAACCAGAAAAACAGTCTTTTAAAATTTTATCCCAGTTTATAGAGATTTACAGATTCACCAATTTTCTTTTCTGGTACTATTTTAGCGCAAGTTTTGCATGTACTGAAACAACTAGTGTATCATCAGTTGTTTGTTACATCAGGTAAGAGTAACATGTTAATAGGGAATAAAAATATACCTTTAAACACAATTGTTCTTAGGCTAGAGATTTAAACATTTCAGACTTTAAAATTCAATATTTAGTCAGAGTATTAAGAACACACTTTACAGAAAAACAAGAAAAAATTTATTTGCGATATAGACTATCACTACAATATTTCATTCATTCAGAAGCCATCAGAACGGAGCATTTAATAATTAAATCATTCATTGAGAATTATTGTTTGAGTTCCTAACATGTTGTGTTAGGAACTCATGTAGTTTATGTTCTAGTAGAGGAAACACTCTCAAATTGGCGAGGCCTATGGAGATAAAGTGGACAGGGTAAAGGGATGCTGAGTAGCAGAGAGTGAGGCCATGGGTGTTTTATAAAGTCAAGGAGAACCTCTCTGTGAGGAAACTGATGACAATAAGTCATTCATGGGAAGAACTGGCAGAAGTTTCCAGTAGAGAAAACAGCAAGTGTCATAGCCACACGGGAAAGAATTCAATGGTCTTACTGGAGCAAGGTCAGAGTAACCAAATTTGAGTATGAGATAAGATGACCAGAAATTGTAATGAGTAATGATAAGCAATAATAAGGAAATGGGATAAGCATAGTTTTCTTTTTTTTTGTTTGTTTTTTAAAGACAGAGTCCCACTCTGGAGTGCAGTGGCAAGATCTCAGCTCACTGCAACCTCACCTCCCAGGCTCAAGTGATCCTCCCACATCAGCCCCCTGATTACAGGTGTGCACAACCACACCAGGCTAATTTTTGTATTTTTTGTAGAGACAGGGGCATCACCATGTTGCCCAGGTTGAATAAGCAAAGTTTTTAAAGCTTTGATTACAGTGTTTGTAATTTAATCTCTCTTCTCTTTTAGCTTTTATACTTTACATGATTTTCTTCTTATAAAATCTGCTCCTTATAATATATACACTCTATATGGGCATATGTGTGCATTTGCATGTATATATGTGTGTGGATGTGTAACATGTGTGTTTATGTGCATGTATAAGCGTGCTGATAGAGATATGTCTATGTACGCATGTGTGTGTATTTGTATATTCAGTTGTTCATTGCATGGTAAGAAACAGCATGGTGTAGTGGACTTTGAACTGCCTGACTGGGTTTGCACATTGACTCTTCCATATTCTAGCTCTGTAACCTCTGAAAGGCTATTTAACCTCTCTGTGACTCAGTTTCTTCATTTGTACAACAGGGAGTATTAAAGGACCTATTTTGGAAGAATGTTCTGAGGATAAAATGAATATATCGAAAGCTCTTAGAACAACACCTGGTGTGTTGTATATGTGGCCGTACAAGTGTTGCATTTATAATTCCTCAACAAATAACATTTTATCCAAGTGAATAGATGATATTGTAATTAATAATTCCAAGTTATATTCTCACAAGTAAAACCAATAACTAAAAAGCCTGACTTGGTATGTTTTCATTGGCCACGCAAATCCATTTGCTTGGCAAACTTGTTTGAACTTTTATTTCTTTTCAGAATGTTTTTAGCTTAAACAAGAAACTACTTCTGTTTCTAAATCGGGACGGCTAAATACTTCTGTCCTGGATGGAGAGTGCAGCCAAAAACGTTTTCTAGAGGTTAAGCGTGCATGAAACATAATGTCCACTTGAGGGAGCTCTAGGATTTCTCCAAAGCCTGGTTCTTAAGAGTCTATCCAGCCTGGGGGCAGCACCTGTGACACTGGGTTGTGTTACATAACTGTGGAAGAAAAATTTAAAATGTCAGAATGAAACTTTGGAAAATAAAGTGCAGGGTAGTAAAACTGATAATTATTTTACTGTTTTCCAGTTATGTATTTAATCGAGGGGAACAGAAACACTTTCTTGAGAACTTCAAACGACTCAGCTGGAAGCACAGGAATTAGCATAAAGTGAAATATTTATGGGAGCTTAATACTGTTTAAGACTCATTTTCTCCTTGCCTTAAGACAAGAAGTCAAATTAACCATTTCTAATTAAAGAGTGAGAAACAAAGTGCTGTGAGACCAGAAGTAGAAGCTAAAAGGTAATGCCTAAGTTCTGAAGTCTGAAAAGTCATTTGACATGGAGGTCACAGGACGAAACAAAATAATTCCTGTAGAACAAGAGAAACAAATTAGAGTGATTTGAAAAGAAATGTAATTACAGTAGGCTTACTCTACTCCTTAAGTGAATACTTTTCTTCTAAGAGCAGAGGTCTAAAACTGGACATGGTAATGCCCTTTTATCTCTTTCTGAGGTTGAGCTACAACCGAAGTGCTATGGTTTGAATATCCCCTCCAAAACTAATGTTGACATTGATCCCCAATGTGGCATTATTGAGAGGTGGGGACTTTAAGAGGTGATTGAGTCATGAGAGCTTTGCCCTTATGGATAGATTAATTCATTCATGGATTAATGGATTAATGAAATAGTGGGTTAATGAATTAATGGGTAATCACAGGGAGTGGAGCTGGAGGTTTTATAAGAAGAGAAAGAGAGATCTGAGCTAGCACACTCAGCCCTCTTGCCATGTGGTGCCCTATGCCAGCTTAGGACTCTGCACAGAGTTTCTACCAGCAAGAAAACCCTTACCAGATAAGTCCCCTTGACCTTGGACTTCTCAGCTTCCCAAACTGTAAGAAATAAATTCCTTGTCTTTATGTATTACCCAGTTGCAGGCATTCTGTTATGAGCAACAGAAAATGGACTAAGACAGGAAACATGCATGAAATATTCAAAATAAGCTGGAACTGCTTTAAATACAATTCATGGGAATTCTGACTCCGCTAAAACAGTAATCTGTTAAGGATACTAAAAAGGAAAGAAATTCCCAAAGGGCAAGGAAGACAAAATCCTGGGAGTTTCAGGCCACTCTTTCTCTCCTTATTGCTAAACCACTATGGAGATACACAATGATTTGATTAAAATATCAATTTTGTGCACATATTTTAATTTTAATTGCATTGTGAGTAATCTGTTAAAAAGAGTTTGAACATTTGGCCTCTCAATCATTCTGGGCTGAATCACCTTAGGATGAAAATACGGCAATGAAGACTGTTATCCAGAAGAAAAGAAAAATATTGCATTGGAATATACTTTCAACAAATGAAAACTATAATTAAAATATAATCATGTGATTAGAGGAATATTTAAAAAAGCATATTGTATTGTGTTTCCTGCATACTTTTATGTGCTTAGGTTTTACATTTTAAAGAGTTTGTTCATCTTAACATGGGTTTAAACATTTTGCACAAAGATTCATACTGATCTATTCATTCACAATCCATGAAGTCTCCCACAATTGTTCATCAATTAGGATATAATATTTTTTACCTGGATGCTATACTGTATTGTTTAGCTTCCTTTGTATACATCTCTAATTTCTCTTTAGAATTATTTTGAGTTTGATTAAACTCAATGGATTTGCTTTTCCACTTGAGGACAAAAATCAATATTATTTTGCAGATGTTTTTAAAATCATAGGTTAGTGTTTTAAAAAATAGCATTTTCATTTTTCATGGAGGATTTGTTTCTCTTTGCTTTGCCTGTAAATTTCTTTTCTCATTTTTCATTCAGTACATTACTTATGATCTTAAACACCTTCCATTGCTTTCTTAAAGATTAAACAGGAAGATATGTCTGTGGAGGAAGCCTAATGCTTCTGAGTTCTCTGTTAATAAATAAACTGGAAGTGTATTTTAACAGTGTTTAACATAAATACTTTAAAACATACTCTCAGAGACTCTTTCTCTAGTAAGTGAAGGAAAATGAGCCAGGCTTTTTAAAAAATGTTTTCTCTGCCTGTGTTGATTATACAGACACACCTGTTGTACCATCCCTTAGTGAGTCCTCTATGTTTTTGGAGAAGTCACCTACTGGACAGAGATGACTTTTCTCTCATGTATGTTAAGTTGATCTTTTAATTTGCAATGGTAGACCCTAAACACCACCTTGAGTGAGAACCTGCAGGAATTCTGAGACCCTCAGCTTCTTCACTGCTGTGTCTAAATTCAGGGCTCTTTCTGTGCCAAAGAGAAAGCAAATTCTCTTCGACTGGGATATTCTGCAAGGAGTGGAATCACTGTTATTTTGACTTTGTTGCTCAGACACGCCATGGTGGCAGCAGAAATAGCATCCGCCAATTAAACGCCCATACAGCATTCAAAGGATATGGAAGATAGAATTTAATTATGAAACAGATGACACTACTCAATCTTAATTGTCATACGAGGATCCAAGTCACTGGCCTGATAATCACCAGCGAGGGGAATGGAGAGCAAAGTCCCTTACGTCACCAAGGGCAAAAAGCCTCAGCCCATAATTATGCTGCTCCTTAATAATACCAATTAAGAGTAACAATAAGAACAACAAAAACTTCTTCCTATGTTCTGTGATATTAAGTACCGAGAAATGTTTATTCAGCTACGATGATGGTCCACAATTGGATTTCTCTTTGTCATAATTAATTCTTTCACTAAAAATTCCTTAGGTGGGACTCGGGAGTTTCTTGAATTCTCACAAGTGTTTTCAGAGATGAAATTCATTTTACAAAAAAAAAAAATTAACCACACTTATTGGTTTAGCCAATAATATCAGGGGAACTAGAGACCTACAAAAGCTTCCAAATTGGCACCAGCCGTACAGCCGTAAGAGCCAAGCTGCCTTCACAACTTGTTACAAATGCCTAACAGCTCCAGAGAGAAAATATTTTCCTGAGCCTCCAGTTCCTCATTCTGTTTTGCTTTTCTGCAAACTTCACAAAGATAACAGGCAATATGCTTCATTTCCTACCCCAAAATCTATTTTGGCCAAACATTCAATTTCTAACCAGTATGGTGACCAGAAGTAGATAACAAGCGGTCTGTTAGGCAGGGCAGAAAAGCACCAGATTTGGAGTCAAAACAGTGGGTTTGCAGTCTTTGTTTTGCCCTGTCTTCCTTTATCACTGATGGAGTTTCTTCACCTTGATTGAACTCAGGTTTTGGAGAACTGGGCAGAGCACACGAGGTGCGTTGTAGATTAAATAAAATGATATAGTCTGGGCAGTTGGTAACCTTGGAAATGCCACACAAGCGCTGGGTAGTATCACAGGTGATGAGAGCTGTGTCAGAATGGAGGAAGAACTAACCTCAATTGAACATCTACTAAGAGTCTATCATTATATAAAGTACTTTTGTATTTTTTATGCCCTGCGAGAGATGTATTATTTTCCCCACCTTACAGGAAAGGAAATAATCATGGAGAGATTAAATAACATGCCTAAGATCAGGGGTCCCCAACCTCTGGGGCCAATGGCCGATAACTGGTCTGTTAGGAACCAGCAGCACAGCAGGAGGTGAGTGGCAGGTGAGTCAGCACTGCAGCCTGAGCTCCGCCTCCTGGCAGATCAGGAGGCATTAGATTCTCATAGGAGCCAAACCCTACTGGGAAGTGTGCATGCGAGTGATCTAGGTTGCATGCTCCTTGTGAGTGCGTAGCTAATGCCTGGTGATCTGAGGTAGGGCAGTTTCATCCTGAAACCATTCCCTCTGCTCATCCCACTGCGTCTGTGGAAAAATTGTCTTCTACGAAACCAGTTCCCAGTGCCAAAACTTTGGGGACCGCTGCCTAGGGTCATACAACTGGGTTATTGGCAAATCTGGGGTGGGAGCCCGTGTGTGTCTGGCCCCAGGACATACTTTTTTCCCATTCCACAGTTTGGAATCCAGGTGACTGCAGCTTCCTTCTCCAGCTGATTCACGTCCTGAACCTTGGCACTGGGGATCTGTGACAGGCAGAACAGAGTCCTTCCAAATAGGCCCATGTCCCAATCCATGGAACCTACGTTATTAATACCTGGCATGGCAAAGACACTGCGAATGTGGCTAAGGACCTTGAGCTTCAGAGATTATCCTGGATCATCTGGGTGGGTCAAGGTAATCACAAAAATCTTTAGACCTTATCAGAGGGAGGCAGGTGGGTCAGAGAAAATGTGACAGTGAGGCATGAGTCTAAGACAGAGAGAGAGATTGAAACATGCTATGCTGCTGGCTTTGGAAATGGAGGGAGGGGCCGAGGAAAACAGGTGACCTCTGGGAGCTGGAGATGGGAAGGAAGTGGCTTCTCTAGACGCTCTAGAAAGAACACAAGCAAACTGACAGGTTGATTTCAGCCCATTATAGTCACCTATGACCTCTGACCTATAAATCTGTAGGAGAATAAGTCTGTATTGTTTTAAACTCCTAGTTTCGTGGTAATGTGTTGCAGCAGCAAGAAGTGATAATACAGGCTCCTTAAGCTTTGTTTGTTTAGATGTAGGATGGTTCAGGTCTGGGTCATTAACTCAGGAGGTGGGATGGAACGTGGAGCCCGCCGTGTTGATGAGCAGGGAATGTCTGAGAAGCACAGCCACAGCTTGTGGCTGAGATGGAATCTATATTTGATTCTCTGCAGAAATAAAATGGGGGTTGGAGGACATAAAGATATAAATTCTGGAGGAACCTTGGCAGAAGCCTTGCTCTGTGAGGTTTCAGGAAGAGGTGAAGAACTAGGGTGTTTGCCTCTGATGCATTGCTAGGAGGGAGAGGTGTATATTCTATTCTAGAACACTGGGAAAAAGTCAGGATATAGTTCCCTTTCAGAACTCCAAAAACTACAAAGCAAATAACTTCCAAACATGTATGCTTGTTTAGTTGTTATATTAATGTGCTTTATACTCATATACAGTATATGGGACTGGGCAAATAAAAATATGAGTTGAAAGCATATGTAATGTAAGGTTGTCAAGTTTCCCAAAGACAAGTAGCTTGTCTTCCACACTCCCCGTGGAGTGGAGTCGGGGGTGAGGAGGGTTTGGGAGAATGTGGTTGGATGGGTGGAGGTTTTCTCCTGACATATGTTCCTTTCCTTGTCTCTCCCCCATCTTAGTTTCAGAAATGGGGTGCAGTGGGATAGGGTGGGGAGACACCTCCACTCTTCTGAGTTAGCGTATCAGCTAGGCAGGGAGATTTGTGTGCTTTGGAGTGCGAGGGGCCCCATTTTAGGAGGAGTGTGTCTCAGGTTCACCCCTTTCTTATGGAAGCCATGAGACCACCTTTCTTCACATTCGGTTCTGAGAAACAGAACATACTTCAAAATCCTTAATTAGTCTCACAGAGTGAGTTGATTGCATAATAATGAGTATAGTGGGATTTCAGTGTCTCATCTTCAAAAGCCTAATTTTTCACAACATATTTGCAGTCCCAAACAGTTTCTGAAAATAGCAAAGATGATACATTTGTGTACCTAGTTTGTAAAAGCATTTCATGTTCAAGAGGAGTTTGAACTGGCTGTTTTCTCCTCATGAGGTAGGAAGGAGGTAGGGACCCTGGGAGAGGAAGCAAAAAGGGACAAGAAATAGGAGAACTGCACTCTGGCTGAGGACTTCCCTAACATGCTTTGTGATCATGGCCAAGTTGCACAACCTCTCTGTGCCCTGGGTTCCTCTTCTAAGAAAAGAAAGTGGCTGATTAGAAGAGATGACTTGTATGCCATCAGAAATAAATACTCTAGGCTGGGTGCGGTGGCTGACGCCTATAATCCCAGCACTCAGGATCACCTGAGGTCAGGAGTTCAAAAACACCATGGGCCAAAAAAAAAAAAAAAAGAACACCATGGGCAACATGGTGAAACCTCATCTCTACTAAAAATCCAAAAATTAGCCAGACATGGTGGCAGATGCCTGTAGTCCCAGCTACTTGGGAGGCTGAGACAGGAGAATTGCTTGAACCTGGGAGTTGGAGGCTGCAGTGAGCAGAGATTGCACCACTGCACTCCAGCCTGTGCAACAGAGTGAGACTCTGTTTAAAAAAATAAATAAATAAATACTCTCGTATATACTATTCAAAGTGTGTTTTTCTGTGTAATGAGAATATTTCTTCTCAAATCTTCTATCCAATGGGCTACTTAGTTTTATCTAACCTGAGAAAAACCCTTTATTTCAGGGAAAACCCTGTTTTTAGTGCAGTAAAGGATTAGGGTAGGTAGGACTTAGGACTCTACGTTTCTCCTGCTAATTATATCTGGCATATGTTGAACAGAGTGTGTACCTGGAATGTGCATTCTAGTTCATTTACTTACTAGCTGTGCAATTTTAGGAAAGTTTTTTAACCTCTGTGCTATTCAGGTTCCTTATCCACCATACTCTATAGGGAAAATCACACCCATCGTGCAGTATCATGCACATTTGAAAATGTAACACAGTGGGACGGTGATATGGTTTGGCTCTCTGTCCCCACCCAAATCTCATGTCAAATTGTAATCCCCAATGTTGGAGGATAGGCCTGAGGGGAGGTGACCAGATCACGGGGGTGAACTTCCCCTTTGCTGTTCCCATGATAGTGAGTGAGTTCCCACACAATCTGTTGTTTAAAAGTGTGTATCACCTACCCCTTGTCTCTCTTTCTCCTGCTCTGGCCAGGTAAGCTATCACACCCATCGTGCAGTATCATGCACATTTGAAAATGTAACACAGTGGGACGGTGATATGGTTTGGCTCTCTGTCCCCACCCAAATCTCATGTCAAATTGTAATCCCCAATGTTGGAGGATAGGCCTGAGGGGAGGTGACCAGATCACGGGGGTGAACTTCCCCTTTGCTGTTCCCATGATAGTGAGTGAGTTCCCACACAATCTGTTGTTTAAAAGTGTGTATCACCTACCCCTTGTCTCTCTTTCTCCTGCTCTGGCCAGGTAAGCTATGTCTGGTTCCCCTTCGCCAATCCCCGTGATTGTAAGTTTCCTGAGGCTTCCCCTGCCATGCTTCCTGCACAGCTGGTGGAACTGTGAGCCAATTAAACCTGTTTTCTTTATAAATTACCCAGTCTCAGTAGTTCTTTATTGTAATGTGGGAATGACTAATACAGACAGTGTATGTCTAGAATGATCTCTCATGTTATGTCTATAGTAAGAGTAATAATATCAACAAGCCCGAAGAATACATGGCTCACATCCTCTGAGACTCTGAGGGATGATGTAAGTCCTCTGCACTGATGCAGTGTCTTCTATAAACACAAAGCCCAGAGTCATTTATGCATCAAATAGAATAGTTAGAATAGAAATTGAGCCATATAAAGTCATGATTACCAGAAAATCATTCATTGGACAACTCCTTACAAGAGGGTTTCACACTGCAGCACTGTTTACATTTAGGCCAGACTGTTCTCTGTTGCAGGGACTGTCCTGTGCATTGCAGAATGTTAGTGGTGTCCCTGGCTTCTACCCATTAGACACCAGTAGCATCTCCCAGTTGTAACAGTCAGAGATGTCTCCAGCTATTGGTAAGTGTTCCCTGGGGAGCAAAATCACCTCTAGTTGACAACCATTGCCGTAAAATTATGAGTTAAGCAATACAGAAAATGTGAATAAAATATACATTTTGTGAGATTACATGTTAATTTATAAATACTAAAAACAGTAGTGAGAGCTGGGTGCAGTGGCTTGGGTGTGTAATCCCAGCACTTTGGGAGGCTGAGGAGAGTGGATTGCTTGAGCCCAAGAGTTTGAGACTATCCTGGGCAACAAGGCAAAATCCTGTTTCTACAAAAAATACAAAAATTAGAGGGGTGTGGTGGCATGTGCCTGTAGTCCCAGCTACTTGGGAGGCTGAGGTGGGAGGATCACTTGAGCTTGGGGATGTCAAGTCTGCAATGAACCATGATTGGGCCACTGTACTCCAGCCTGGGTGACAGAGTGAGACTCTGTTTCACAAAAAACCGCTAGTGAGAGTAATTAAAATTTTGTCTCTGGAAACTTGGAGTTTAACTGTGTCTTCTAGCTGTGCATATGACTTTAGATAATTTACCTAGACTCTCAAAGTTTAAGTTCTCTCACTTATGAAATGGGGATAGTAATCATCCATGTCTTACAGGATATGGTTTAGCTGTGTCCCCACCCAAATCTCATCTTGAATTACCACATGTTGTGGGAGGTAATTGAATCATGGGGGAAGGTTTTTTCCATGCCGTTCTCATGATAGTGAATAAGTCTCACAAGATCTGATAGTTTTATAAAGAGGAGTTCCCCTGCACAATCTCTCTCTCTTTGCCTACTGCTATCCATGTAAGATGTGACTTGCTCCTCCTTGCCTTTCCCCACGATTGTGAGGCCTCTCCAGGCATGTGGAGCTGTAAGTCCATTAAACCTTTTTCTTTTGTAAACTGCCCAGTTTCAGGTATGTCTTTACCAGCAGTGTGAAAACAGACTAGTACATGGGGTTACCATGAGGATTAAGTGAGATAATGTCATAATGTTGGGCCCACAGAAGCACTTAGTACATGTTGACAATTATTTTTTCATTGTTGTTTATCACCACTGCCACCACCATTGTCACGATCACCATCATTGATAAATCTCTATGCAGCAGGCAGTAGTCCTCAATCTGAAGTATAGCTTTAAAAAAATAATTATTTTGGCAACTATGTTCTAAATTCCTTTATAGGATTTCAGACTTTAGCTTTCCAAATGAAGGGCGCATCAAAATATCCATTCTTCTTTCTTTTCACTTGTTCATTCATTAGTAATGATTATATTGGACACAGTTAAATATGCATTTCATCCACTGTTGCCCGCAGGGAACCCAGTACAACATACACCACCAGAACCAAAATGTAATGTTAATAGAAATTAACAAAAGACAAATCATTCCATAGCACACTAATTAGTTTTTTAAGAATTAAATCACCGAGAGCTGCACATTCTACAAATAATTACAAAAAAAGAATAAAATAAGAATCTCATTAAACTATTTAAACAAAGTACTGGATTTATAAAACTCCTAAGTTCCACATTAGAGAGCACAAGTATGTTTCCCAGAAGGAGGTATAATGTTACAAAGCTTCCATTTTTTTGAAATCCTAATTTTATTAGCAGCAAAGTAATTAATTTTTGTGACGACAAATTCTTCAAGGAGAAATAAATATGAAGTCAGAACATTGTGAGCAAAGTAGTTAAAGAAAGAGATGAAAATACATAGTCTAAAGAGCAATTTTTATCCCCCACTATGAAACTATGTCCTTAAAATGTGGTTCATTTATAAAAGAGCTTCTAAACAAATCTCTGCTACTCCAAAGATAAAGACGGTATCAATGAACTTGCACATAAGTCAACAGGGAAAGAAAGTGAGATGTATTTTTTTCAGGTACTGAAAGACACTGTATAGCTTGAGAGAGTGAAGAGATGGCTGAAAAGAAAGTTCTGTGTGTGTGTGTGTGTGTGTGTGTGTGTGTGTGTGTGTGTGATAGAGAGAGAGAGGGAAAGTGCGGGGAGAGAGGGAGTTGGTATCGCAAAAGAACAAAGGACTTCACTGTCTCAAAAAAATGAGAACTTTGTGAGAAAATATATTCCCTCAAATATCTAAAGATCATAGTACTGATTAGGCTAATGCACAACATAATGAAAACAGGGATGACCTAAAATTTATAGTAGATTGGCTTAGTTTCATTTTTGCTAGGTGTAATAGAGGCTATGTGGAATTAGACAGACTTTGATTTAGGTTATAAAATCACCATTCAAGCATTGTTCTACTTTAAGTAAGTTCTTAATTTCTCTGAATCTCAATTTCTCATCTGTGTAATGAATTTATCTCTATATATGTAAATATGACGTTTTATAGATATTAAGAGGATTAAGTGAGATAAAGTGTACTAAAGTCTTAGCACTGAACTCGGCACCCGGGAGATGATTCTAATTGCTTGGATATCTGAATCATCAGCAGAAAACACTTTCATGTTAAGCTCAATTTAATGTATTCCTTTGGAAAATTTTTAATTAAGAAAAACTTTCTGTAGTGTTATCCCAGACAAAATGAAAAATGCATAAAATTTGATTCATATGAAAAATAGAAAAATAAGGAACTTAACATACTTATATCTAATCCACTTTGTCTGATTTATGTGCAGGGCAAACTTTTATACCTATATCAATCACTTTTACAAGATGGCAGGAGTACACTCTTAGAATAAGGAAAAATTGGCTTCAAGGGATGTTCATTTGATTGTCAGAGTTTCATCATTGTATACCAGATATTAGCAGTTATATATTTCCAATATTAAAACATACCTAGAAGTGGTGATTATCTCTATTCCAAAAAAAAGTTACTTGGGTCATTTTAAGATTTATTTCTCTTATAAGAAGTTTTATAGAAGGGAAGTTTCCCCCATTTTTAAAGCTACAATAGAGAAAGGTATTATATAGTTGTATTCAAAATGTTAGCAGGTAGAGGAAGGGAAGCTAACACATTCTAAAGCCTCTTTGATCGTTTCTCATATAATCCACACAACAAGTCTAGCAGATTTGATCCCCACTTTTACTAGTGAAAAAAATATTAAATAACTTGAGGAACTACCGGTCTCAAAAACTCCTAACTCGTAATGGCCAGATTGGAATTTTAAGTTTCATATATAATACTCTACAACCCAAGGTGGTCTATCACATGACATCATCTTAAACAACTCTCTCCCCAGTACCTCACACAACATTTGGATTGATTAAAAGACTAATGTGCAAACTGTGAATAAAAGATCAAGTGAAAGATGGCACCATCATCAAGTTTTATCATAACTCTAAACCAGGCTTTCTGATTCCTTCCAGTTCCTTCCATGAGTCATCAATCTTTAATGGCAGTCTTTTCTCAGGTGTATTTAATAAAATGTTTAACAAAGGTCAGTGAAAAAATACTGAAAAAAAGATAACGTCTTCATCAATGAAATAAATGTTTTGAAAATTCTAGAGAACAGTTCCTCTATTAATTCTAGGATGCCATGACTTAGAGCTGTTGTGCATTAATTCTTTCCGAATGATTAAAATTGACTGCAGATGACTGAAATTATGTGAGTTGAGCATGAGACCAATAAAACGTTTCTGGTTCTGGCCTACCAAATCAACACTATTGGTATGTAAGGAAGAGTATTGATTCAATCTATCTAATCAGTAGTGTTTACTTTCTAAAGGGTTCTGGCAGTCTGCTGAAGTGCTTGACTAGTGAGTGAATGACTGGGGAAGGACCGAGTCACTGCTGTTGACAAAGGACTTCGTCAATGTGCAGCCAGGCTGTGCTTGCATAATGAACATTCAAGACATCTATTAAATCGAATTTTGTTTGAGAGATTCAATTTGCATGACAAACTACATGGTTTCTATTTAAATGTCCCCCTCTTCCCCCACCCCAGCCGCCACACACAGCCTGTGTCCAGGATAGGGTGAGAATTCAGGGAAGACAGCTTAAGATCTTAGTCAAAGGCTAAGGGAAAGAACAAATCCAGAAGATGTTCAGGATGATGCCCCATGGAAAAAGATGTCTTTAGTTCTTAACCTGGATCAGTCGCTTGCTTCCCTACACTCCTTACCCATGCTGACCTCTCTTCCTGGGACTCTTGGCCGGCTGTCATCTTTCCATCCCCAGTTTTTCTCTTGGCTTCCTCCTTTTCATCTTTCAGGTTGGGGGATAAAATATCATTGCTACAAAGAGTCTTTTTATGGCTTCTATATCAGAGAATATACCCCCTAAGTTATTTGCTGTCATTATTCCTAGGTCCATCTTTTTCATAGTCTGCATTATAGTTTTATGTACATATGTGTTGACTTATTTGTTTACCTCTTTTTTCTTCCTTCATGAGACTGTAAGCTTCTCAAGGACAGGGACTGTGTCTATTTTATTCACCAATGATTCTTAGCACCTAGCTCAGTACTTGGTGCTTAGGAATGCTTCATAATGAAATGAATGAACAGAAGAGAGAATTAATAAATGGATAGAGAACTTGGCCTCCCTCACTTTAATAACCTACACTAACTCTAAGAGTATAAGATACTATGAGATATAAGGAATGTGATACATGCTTCTGAAGTTAAAATATTCCAAACACTTTTAAGTGGATTTAGCATATCTGCCGGAGCTGGTCCTGCTTCCTGAGTTCTCACATTTAAAAAAAATCAGTATTTTGCTTTGGTTTTGGCAACATGAACAACATTGTCTCATTACTTCAAAAAAGGAACTGGTTACCAGGTAGAACCTTTGAAACTAAGTCCACACACTGACAAGACTCTTTGATGCTGTCCAACATGGAAGATGTGTCATAGAAAAATATAAAGAATGTTTTTGTGAAAGTTTACAAAGAAAGAATAAGGTTCCAGCTCTAATTTATTAAGAAACATATTACACTAAACTATGCAAAATAAAGAGGTTTAAGACAATTTTACTAAGTATCTGAGTTTACCCATTTAAGGCTTAAACACTACAATACGTGTGGAAATTAGGAGGGGAAAAACTTTATTATGTGCTATACAACTGTGTTCTTCGTTGTGTGAACTGTGGATGGATATTGACCTCCGGGACAAACAAATTCTGATGGTTGAGTGATAATGCATAGAAGTTATTTGAACTTTTAACATTTTAACTAATTCATTTATTCAATAAATACTTACTAAATACTGTACCATGCATTGTTCTGGGTGCTGGTGACCCAACAGGAAACAATATATAACAGATCTTTTCCCTCCTGGAACTTAGAATCCATCAGGGGAAACCGAGCAATATACAAATAAATAAATGAATAGAAGTCATTTCAGGATGAGAAGCTCCATGCAGGAAATGAAACTGGGTAATGTGATGGTGTATCTGGGGTGAGCTCAACATATGACTGCCTCCTTTACATCATTCATGCCTCAATTCAAAGAAGGCATGAATGATGTGAAGAAGGCAGTCATATGTTGAGTTGGAAAGACTCAACATTTCAGGGAGTAGAAATGGAAGAATCTCATTTCAGAGAGTATAAAGAGCAAAAGCAAAAGTGTTACAGGGAGAGAAAGTTGTGTATGTTTGATGTATTATGTTTGGGGTGCTCCAGAAAAACAGAACCTACAGGATGTGATGCATGTGGCTGTGTGTATGTGTATCTCTCTCTCCCTCTCTCTACCTACCTACCTACCTAGAGAGAGAGACTTTAAGGAATTAGCTTACACAATTGTAGATGGAGGTTTGGTGAGTCCAGAAAAATCTGATAGATTATCTTGTAGAACTTAAAACACAGGTAACCTGGAGACACAGAAGAGAACTGCAGTTTGAGTCCATAGGCCATCTGCTGGCAGAATTCCTTCTTGCTGTGTTTGTGTGTTTGAGTCTTTGTTCTATTTGGCCTTCAATTGATTGGATGAGGCCCACCCACATTACAAAGGCTAATCTGCTCCAAGTCCACCAATTTAAAAACATGTTACTCTCATCCCCAAATCACCTTAATAGAAACATTCAGCATAATGATCTGGGCACCTTGGCTCAGCCAAGGTGACACATAAAATTAACCATCCCATCTGAGAAGGAAGAAGTTAAATGTGACTGAAGGGCAGTGTGCTAGGAAAGAGAGAAGTGGTAGGAAATGAGGCTGGGTTAATGCTGTGGGGACCACTGGAGCTTTTGAAGCAGCAGGAGTAACACGATCTGATGTACATTTTATAGATGACTCTGTGTTAGATCCTGGATTTCACAGAAGTGAGAGAAAAAGCAGAGAGAGAAAGCAGGGATGCAAGATGGGGATCTCTGCTGGAGTTTGGGCAGGAGGAAATAAATAGTGTTTTGGATTTAGGTCCTGCAAGTGGAGAGAGGAAAGGAGATGCATTCTGGACATATTTGGGCAGGAGAGATGACTGTGCTCTGATGGACTGAACGTGGGGCTCACAAAAAGGGACCCAGAGCTTATCCTGGTCTTGGGTAAGATGGGGGAAGAGAGCAAGAACATACTTAGGAATTTTCTGTCGAAATAAATGAGAGTGAGTTTAATTTCTTTAAAAACAAAAACCCCTATGCATTATCATACCTACAATTTCTACCAGTAAAATGAGCTTTTTGTTAAATGGATGCAATTGCTATGCATTTGGAATTACCTACCCGTTTTACTTTAATTAACTATAAATCTTTGAGACATGTGAGATAAACCTCTTTCAGGTATAGTTTTCTTTTGGCTATAATTTTAAATACAGTGATTGAGTATTGTGTCCCTTTTTGCTGTTTTTGTGAATTTATCTGCTGATAAAATGTGTAATTGCTTCATTGGATAATGTATTATAATTAAGCTTAAAATATTAATGGTTGCAAGAACATATTGCAAGTATATTTCAAGTTGGTATTTCCATGATTTTGAATGTTCTAGAATTTCAAATGCATTATAATAATACCATTTTTATCAATTTGGTTATAAAAATGAATTAAAATAAACTTACAAGACTGTAATAACAATAGAAAAAAACAAATGCCTTTTCTATTTCAGCAAGAAAAATTCTAAATACTGAATTTTAGCTTTGTCTATACTTACATTCAATATTTATCTGTATTTAAGCTAAGTATAGCTTAAAGTTCTTTCTGCTTGCAAAAACTGGTTTAAATTTTGGGGAGTGATTACATTTCAATAGCAAAAGAGGAAGCCATGCCTTAAATCCAAGTTTAATGAAAATATTAGTTAAATAAGGCAAGGTAGGGTTTGGGACTTGGATTTCTTTTCTTACTTCTGGAGGTTTGATATTGTAACGTGTGTGTACCCATGACAGAGCTGAGAAATGTTCACCTCCCTCAACATCAGTTACTGTTTTTCTCTTGTCAATCACAGCATCCCAGTGTCTGGCATGGTGTCTGGCCCACGTGCTTATTAAAGTGCTCAATTAATAGTTCTGAAATAACCGATTGATTGAATCAATTCACTTGTGAGTATCCAGCTATTTATTTTGAAATAATATAGGTCCAAGTTTTCACACTGTTGTTCATGACCCATTAGTAGGCCACTAAACTCATCTGGTAAGACTGATGAGAATTTAAAAAGAGTTAAGTGGAATAGAATATAAAAGAACAGGCCAGGTGAGGTGGCTCACACCTGTAATCCCAGCACTTTGGGAGGCCGAGGCGGGTGGATCACGAGGTCAAGAGATTGAGACCATCCTGGTCAACATGGTGAAACCCCATCTCTAATAAAAATACAAAAAATTAGCTGGTCATGGGGGCATGTGCCTGTAATCCCAGCTACTCAGGAGGCTGGGGCAGGAGAATCGCCTGAACCCAGGAGGTGGAGGTTGTGTTGAGCCGAGATCGCACCATTGCACTCTAGCCTGGGTAACAAGAGCGAAACTCTGTCTCAAAAAAAAAAAAAAAAAAATATATATATATATATATAAAAGAACAGATACTTTTGCATGTAGAAAAATTCTTTTTTTGATTATCCTTTAATTATGAGTATATATGGATGCGTGCATTACGCTGTGATGCGAAATGTATTTCTTATCATGGTTTACAATTTAAAAAGTTGAAAACCATTTGAAAGTTAATATGTTTCTCTTTATTTTTTTAAATTATACCTTAAGTTCTGGGGTACATGTGCAGATCATGCAGGATTGTTACATAGGTATACATGTACCATGGTGGCTTGCTGTATCCATCCCCTGTCATTGTCATCTACATTAGGTATTCCTCCTGATGTAACATCCCTCCCCAATGCCCCCATCCTCTGCTATCCCTCCCCTAGCCTTCCCACCCCCCAAAAGGCCTCAGTATGTGATGTTCCCCTCCCTGTGTCCAGGTGTTCTCATTGTTCAATGTATTTTTCTTAAAAAGGATCTAAATTTATGAAAATCTTGCCTACTAATAAAAGAGAGACAAAGATTATATGGAAAACTGACTGTTCTACACACAGAACATAGAAATGTATGAACCCCACTTCATTTAACAGAGATATATTGTTGCAGGTATGAAAGCCCTGGGCTGAGTATTGTGAGGAATATCAACATGCATAAGATAAGGTCTCTCTGCTCAAAGAGCATGACAGTACCAGGGAGAAGGGCCCTAAAGCCACACGTGAGCCTCGCTACAGTCTCTCAACAGAAAAAGCTTCTGGATATCTTTTCCTCATGTCTTTTGCAACTTACAGCCACGAATTTCTAAACTTCATAACACAGGCTTTTAGTACTGTAGTTAAAATCAATTATAAGTTAATCAGCATTTTGGGCTAGTCAGGAATCAAACTGCCATTTATTATTTGGTTCTCATGGACAAATGACTTCCAAATGAATTTTTGGTATAAAATCTTTTCTAAGTTGAATACCCCTTGTTGCATTTTCTTTTGGTAGCAGGTATTGGTGGACTCTTTTTCTAAAGGGCCAGATAGTAAAGATTTTAAGCTTTGTGGGCCATACTCACCTCTGCTGGAACTATGTGACTGTGCTATGATAGAGTAAAAGCAGCTGTAGATGATACATACACGATTTGTTCCAAAAATTTTATTTACGGACACTGAAATTTGAATTTTATATAAAATTATGTGTAATACAGTATATATCATGAAATACTTGTTTTCTTTTGATTCTTTTTAACTATTTAAAATGGACAAACCATTCTTAGCCTGCAGGTCACACAAAAGCAGGCAGTAGTTGGATTTGGCTTGAGAGTCATAGATTGCTGGCCCCTGAATTGGAGCGACAGTGTTTTTTTTCCTCAAAGCATGTATTGTAATGTTTATGTGCAACTGAATTGACAACATCAGCATTAGTTTGTGAGCAAACTTCTTAAACTCTGAAATTATTTCATTTTTTAGAACAGATCCAAAGTTTTCAAAGTCAGATCTATTTCAAGTTCCAACACTTCATTGAATGTGTGCGTAAATGAATGATTTAAATAATAGACTATTTTGTAGAACTTAAAAACACCTTAAGACCCCTTTATACTCCTGCTGTAGGAGAGCATAGATTTTGAAAAAAAATCAAAGAGCCTTCTTCCTGCTTTATGACAGTGAGTGTAAACACAGTCATTGTCAGGAAACTCAAGTTTTAGGTCATCTGTCTCTTGGTTCCTACGCGGAGATTTGCTGTCCATTGTCAAAATGGATAATCCAGGTTTGATTTTATGAAGGGAGCTGCCTAGTTGCCTTACATGTGAGTCAAGAACTGTGCAAAGGCTTTACCATCCAACTCACTTAATCTTTCCAATAATGTTAGGAGGTAGGACATGGAGAGAAAAAGAGACTGAGTGATTTACTCAAGCTCACCCTGCTAATGAGTACCAGAGGAAGGCCCTGGCTCTTAGACTTGATTCCATCCTGCATCTGCATACCCATGGCAAAGCTCTTTACTTAGGACATGGAGACTTTGAATACCCACAATTTTTTTTAAAAAAGGAAATAGAGATGGAGACATTAAAATCATCATTTTGGGATAAATAATGAGTCTTCTGTATACCAGATCTGGAATTCTCAATTTACCTAACTTTATCAGAGTTATATTTTTTATTAGGTTACATGTTCAAAGCATTGATTTGCTCCAGTCAGTGATTATTTTACATGGTAGAACTGAACTGGCTTCAAGCTATTTGGTTTTACTGTTTTTATTACCTAAATATTGATGGTACTCCCAAACCTATTACCTTCACAGCATTCTTAAAGGTGTGAATAGTAAAACGAGAAAATTAAAAGTTTTAAATTATTTGAGGGACCCAGTGTAGAAACCATATTGAAACCTAGGTTGAATAATATTCATACCACAGCAGTTTATTATGGTTCAATAAAGGCAGTATCTAATTCTATGTGAATGGCATTTAAAGGATTAAAAAGTCATTAAGTATTTTCAATAAACAAGTTAAGTGTCAGAAAGCATTACTAACTAGTTGATTGGTGCTTACTAAAGGACTTTTCTTGGAATTATAGTTGAAAATATATTGTTAATTATAGACATCATTCAAGAGAATATTCAATGAGAATTATAGTAGGAAAAAAGTTGCCAATTTATCCCAAAGTGGGTAAGATACTTCCTCAGCAGCAGGACTATAATTTCAATTGTAGAAACTACATAAAAAGCAGTAAAACCTAATCACTCATATAAGCAACTTAATCCATTTCCATTGGATCTCAGGAAAGAATACGAATTGTGAAGTTTTTGCATCAAAGTTTCAAACATTTTGAAGCTAGACATTTTGAAAGTAGCAAGATGAATGCTGCAGTATGTCATTCAAAGTTGGCAGTTCCTGTGAGGGTCCACAACTTTACCAGACATACAACTTTACAAGACATTTTTTCATTAATTTCAGGTCAAGATTTATCTGTAATCGGTAAATAAAGGCTTACAGAAATGTAGGTCCATTGCCAAATACCTTAGCTTCAAATGTGATTTTCTTCCAATGTGATTTTCTTTTAGATACAACATAATTTCTTTCTGATCCTGAGCATATGGGCCTATGCTAACATGAAATGGTGTCTTAGAAAGATTATTTTTGTTTTCTGCAGAGAGCAGTCATCCTTTGACCTATATTCAATATGCGACACAGATCTGATTGTGCAACCGCCATTAGCCTCATCCAAATCCCCTAGTTGGAGGTTGGGGCTTAGGTCAGGGACTATTACTCTTGGGTGTCAGAGCTAAACTTAATTAATGCCTTTTAAAAATATATGGATGATATTTTGTTCCCCTAGGATGTAGAAAAATAGCCTGCAGAATTTAATCCTGAAAAACGTTAAAAACAAGAGTGGTTGAGTGGTTTGACATGCCCTGTGACCTCTTTTTGAAGTCAGAAGCACTGCCTAGTGTGTCTGGCTTTTTCCCAGCCTGCTGCCTGTTTTTATTTATTTATTTAAGGCACAGATTCCTTTCTGTGCACCTTTCTGGTCATCAAGGGTCCCTCTGGTAAATCATTGCCCTTTCAACACAGGTCCTCCCCAGTTGTGTCATTTTAGAACTCATAAAGCCCACAAGGACAGGGAGTTACAAAGCAGAAGCCTCGGACTCACAATTACGAGGAACAATGGCCGTTTCTATGGTGCCAATTGGCAGAGGAGGGAACTCTTCTTGGGAACTGGTGCTGAAATGTTTAGCAATCATTTTTCAATGAGAATTGGCAGGTACCTGCCAGAAGGGGAGAATGTTATGTCAGCACAGGTGTCAGGGAACGAGAGAGGATTCTGAAGGAGGTAATTGACAAATCAGATAGGGCTGGGGAGGGTGAGGGGAAGAGGGCATTCAGCGGATAGCTTTAAAAGCAATTTTTAACCAACGTTATTTAAGAGCCTTTTAGAAAGCAGATCCCCCTTTCCCAGAGGCATCTGCCAACTGACAGTCCAACAGGAAAAGAGGAAACTACTTCCGAAAAGGCTTTAAAAAAGGACTTTTAGAGGCTGTTAAAAAGACATACAATCACATTCTGCGTAAACCTGTTTAAGCAGCAGTTTATTGCACAGACTGGGCTGTTTCTTTCACTTAACAGTCTGCCGTTCTCCTTTACCCACCACCTACCAACCCACCACCCACTCTCTAGAGTCTTTCACCTGAGAGCTGAGGAACACTCCTATTTTCTTGCTGAGCTCTGCACAGGATAGAGACACCGATAGCTAATTCCTTTGAGTGTGATTTGGAGATACTGTTTTGATTTTAAGCATTTCCTCCTTGCAGTAAAATGCATCTGCTCTATATTTGAATATCTGCAACGTGTGCTGCTTGGGAGATTTTCTGATGGGTGTACTGCAGCCTTCATTCTGTACGTTCATTGTTTGGGTTCTAACATTCTTTCCCATCCTATTATCTATAGATAACATCCCTATTATCCAGCCAGTGATGTAGCTTGCATCTGTGTTTTCAGATTTGAGGAGTATGCATTCAAAATAACTCTTACCACATCTTTTTGAGAATTTTCTAGAGACGTAAAGCTCCTGGTGAAGGAAAAGTAATTATGCTTATCGTCTTATCTTTGTAATTAGTACATAGTAGAGAAACAATCAGTACTTGTTGAAGATGGAAATGAGTAAATGAATGACTAAGTACGAATGAATGACTACCAGAAAAATAGGAGTGGGGAACAGCTAAGGAAGGTGTTCAGGGCACCTACGTGGGCTAAAAAGGAGCTTCAACTCACTGGTCACTTTCATTTCTAGAACTGTAAGTCAATTCTCCCATTTTATTTGGGGCATTTTTGGTGGTGGTGCTGTTTTTTGTGTGTATGTGTGTGTGTGTGCACACGTGTGCGCACGCATGAGTGTGAGCACGATTATGTGAACACTGTTTTTGATGACACAGTTGTGATCTGTTGCTTTTTTCCTGTCATTACCCCATGGACAAGGGCAGGCAGGCAAACAGGTTAGAGTAATACCCGCAGGCCAAGACAATAAACCTCTTCCCAGATTGCACATCTCCCATTCTTACTCAATTTTGGCTGTAGTTGGTTCACACCTTCCTAAGCCCAAATGAGAAAGGAAATCGGGCTGCAGATTTTCTAGGGAATGGTGCCGAAGACGCTCTGAGGAATTCTGAATTTCAGCCACATTTGGCACACCGCAGTTTCAGCCAAATCACGTTTCAGTGAGTAGAATTATGGGAAAATCGCTGCCGGTGGCACATTATATTTGTGATACAAAAAAATGTCATGGCTCATTCGAATTAGTGAAAATTTTTAAAAAAATCTTGCAGGTTCCTTAAAAATACCCAAGACCTCCAAGTTGACTGAAAATTTGGAGGAAATAATGGTAACAACAGCAGTAGCAGCCGCAGAAACATCTGACATTTGGGGGTGTTTCCGCATGCCAGGCCCCTTGTGGAAGTTCTTTTTGCAAATAACTGAGTTATTCCTCACAACACCTTGATTAAGTCAAAACTATCATTATTCTCATCTTATTGGAGGAAACTGTACCAGAGAAATGTCCAATAGGGCATTTTTTGGACAAGGTAGTTCTTTTTTTTTTCTTTTTTTTTGAGACAGAGTCTTGCTCTGTTGCCCAGGCTGGAGTGCAATGGCATGATCTTGGCTCTCACCACAACCTCCACCTCCCAGGTTCAAGCGATTCTCCTGCCCCAGCCTCCTGAGTAGCTGGGATTACAGGTGCACGCTACCATGCCCAGCTAATTTTTGTATTTTTAGTAGAGATGGGGTTTCACTGTGCTGGTCAGGCTGGTCTCACACTCCCGACCTCGTGATCTGCCCACTTCAGCCTCCCGAAGTGTTGGGATTACAGACTTGAGCCAACGTGCCCGGCCTGGACAAGGTAGTACTTACACCTACACAATCAACTTGGGATTCCCTTTGTCATACAGAACTAAGACAGTTGAAGAGCTCAGTGATAAGATGCCCCCTTTTCTCCAAATTTCACACACACATAGCTGGTCTCCTTATTAAAGAGGGAGCTTTTATGGTTATGGCTCCTTAACTCTGTCACCACATTGCTGGGCAAAACAAACAAAAACCCACAAAACCCAGCGACAAACAAAACATTTTTGTCCTAGTTACATTTGCAGAGAGGTGAATTCACAACGTGGCAAGGTCAGTTCTAGGGGAATACAAACGAGATCAAGAACAAAACATAAGACTGTAGATGTTATTCCACTTTGGGAACATTCTGTTGTGGGGCACACATCACAACCACCTGAATGCGTAAAAAAGCAACCCTAGAACTTCATTGTTTTTTTTTTTTTTTTTTTGCCTAAAATTACCCAGATAATAGGTTTAGAACTGTGTTGACTTTTCATTTTATATTTTATAATTAGTTCTCATACTGTTTTGACTTGGATTTAGATAAACATCTGCATTTCAGCTTATTTGTTTTCCAATAAAACCTAAAAAAGAAAAAGTTCCTAAAGAAGGATTTGGGATATTTATAGTAAGAAAGAAAACTGTTTTGTGATTCCATTTTTGAAGAACATCTTCTTAAAAGTTTCTTAAAGCTCTAGTGGTTAGGACTGAGCTAAAGGCAAAATTTTGCTTAAGAAACACTTCAGAACATACTCCTCAAGTTGAAGTCCAAACCAAATCCCCTCACCCCACAGAGCAAGGAAAGTGCTCACATAGCATGATGTCCTTTGAATCTCTTAAGGTTATTTTCCAAATGAGACTATGAGAACAAAATGAAATTATATTTTCCTTCCAGCTAGTAAAGCCTCAAATCCCCAGATGAAAAAAATGTTTTCTTTTTGGACAGTGATGTATTTCTAGTCAGTCTATTCCCAAAACAAATACACCAAAAACCCATTTCACACACAGGCTAAAATAAAGGATAGGAACAGAGGTCATTCAAAGAGTTAGTATTGCTCTAAATTGCCATTTTGCAGGTAACCCTCACTGAACAGAATACGTGGGTTTGGGTCTTATTATCTATTACCTCTAAAGCTATAGTTTATTAAATGGAATTCCATTGAATCCTTTGCTTACACAATACAGCTGGCCCTCTGTATCTGTGTGTTCAGCATCCACAGATTCTACCAATCATGGATCAAAAATATTCAGAAAAAAACTTAAAAAAAAAAATAGAAAAGAACAGAATAGGACAGAACAAAATGAAATAGAAAAGAACAGAATAGGACAGAAAATATTAGAGCACGTCACTCATAGCTAGGGTAAGGATTGTTCCATGCTATTTTTGTTGTAAAATCTTTTTCTTACTGTAGACCATAGCTAAAAAGTTTGCAAGTCATCAGATTAGATGACCTTAAGGCCTATTTAGGTTTGACATTCCAGCATTCCAGTTTCCCTGATTATTAGATGACAGTATTTAATGAGTAGCTGAACATGTTCTATGCAAGACAGAGACAGAAAATTCTCACCTACACCAAACCTATACAAATCAATCCCGCTTGCTTCTAGGATTTCTGAAGACAATATGGCATGTAGATAGCACAGAGTCTAGCATATAGGCCCAATATTAGATGGTTACTATCAACATTGCTATTCAGATTATAGTCCTCCTGAGGAATAATTTCAAATAAAAGCAAAATAGTTTATTTCCACTAGTAAAGAAAAAATGTTGAGGAAGTACCTTTAAAAACCTATGACTTACTTTGGGAAGTCTATTAGTACAGTAGAAAAAAAAAAAAAAAGAACATTCCTCACTTTGTGGCATCCAGAAACACAGACACTGTCAGTTTTGCAAAGCAGGTGACTGGCTGATGATATTGTTGGCATCTGGTTGGGGGTGGCCTGCTGTTTGGAGTTGCAAACAGGCTGAATGGTGTAAGGTAGGACCAGGGTGTCACAGAGGGATTGAGACATCCAGACACCCAGCCATGGGTCAAAGGCCAGCCTTCACTTATTCTCTGTGATGCAAGTTTCTTAAAAGTTACTATCATACTCCTAACTATGAACACATAACAAAACCTTCCATGTGCACCCCTAAAACACAGTGACAGGAAGAAAAAAACAAAATAATACAAGTACAAAAATATAGTAAAACAACTGTTTACATTGCATTTATAGTGTGCTAGGTATATAAGTAATTTAGGGATGATTTAAAGGATATGGGAGGATGTGTGTAGGTTATGTGCAAATACTTTACTGTGTATATAAGGGATTTGAGCATCCTTGGATTTTTTGGTATCTGCTGGGGGGAAGGAGGGGTGTTCTGAAGCCAATTCTAGGCAGATACTGATGACTGTACTTATATTTTCACTTAGTATAAGTAATTTGTGTGTTTTTCTTTATTAATTGTACTTTCGTGGCAAGATGGCTAGCAAGAGTACCCTTCCTGCAGTCCGGGAAGTAAAAATTGCATTACTGAAAGATCCTTTGTCCCAGTACTAATTTTCTCTGTAGCACCGAACATCTATATCCAACATCTATTTCCAGCAACTACGTGTCAGCAATACTGATTTTTTTTTTTTTTTTTTTTTTTTGAGACAGAGTCTCGCTCGTTGCTCAGGCTGGAGTGCAATGGTGCGATCTCAGATCACTGCAACCTCTACCTCCAGTTCAAGCAATTCTCCCACCTCAGCCTCCAGGATAGCTGGGATTACAGGCGCGCGCCACCATGCCTGGCTAGTTTTTATATTTTTAGTAGAGGTGGGTTTCCCATATTAACTCAAACCCCTGGCCTCAGTCAATCTGCCAGCCTTGGCCTCCCAAAGTGCTGGGATTATAGACGTGAGCTGCAGCGCCGGGCCGGCAATACTGACTTTAAGTGATTAAATTATAGTAGATGGTGTTTGTTGATTACCCAGCATCTTTCTCACCTTTTTCTTTCTTCCAAATGAAATCCCAGTTTTGTTCAAGTATTTTCCTTGTACAAACACACACACACACACACACACACACGCACACACTCTTTAAGAAAAGTTGATATCAAGAATGGGTCTTTAGTCTAAAAAGCTAAATAGCACCTCAAATTTCCAGCACTTAATATTGTATTGAGTGGTCACATGACCTGAGTTGCCACAGCGGGCTGAAGGACATTATCCTTAATCCTTAATTGTGAGAAAGATTTTTTTTTCTCTTTTCTACTAGACAAAAATAAATAAGTAAGGCCACTGGCAACCATCTTCAACTCTGAGGCAAATCACCAGGTGAATGACTGATGCTGAGGATAGCAGAAGAGAGAAGCATCCTGAGTTTTTGGTTGTATCACTGATCTAACACATCAGTTGGAGCCTGCTTTCCAATAGACTGTCTCTTACATAAAAAAATAATTTTACTTCTTTGTAATCCAGTTTGAGATGGGATTTTCTCTTACTGGTAGTCCAAAGTTTCCCAATATGCCAGCTGAAACACTTAGTGAACCAGCGTAAGAAGCAATCAGATCTTTAGGATGCTGAGCATGAATGACTATAGCTTGCATTTCTGACCGCCCTTCCCGTTAATAAGGTTACTTATTGGCTTCCCCTTTACTCCCACTAGCTTAATCACTCCTGAAAATTCCTTAACTCTCTGCTTCTCATTCTAAAGCCGGGGATGTGCAGTGTGGGAGAGGATGCCCCTACCCAGTTTAGATTACTTGTGTTAATAAGAGAGGTTACTGATTAGAAGGCTGTAAGCAAGAGAACGGCGCAGAGGCTTAAACACAATTCTGGGAAACACTGTTCTCATTTTTCTGAGCCCATGGTTTCTACTCCTTTTCATTGGAAGTTACAGTTTCCCACAGTGGTGAGATGCAGTAGAAAATTTGCCAGAAGCTACTAAGATACCGACTCTAGTCTAGGAAATTCATTTATGTAAAACAAAACAAAACAAAACAAACAAACAAAAAACAAACGAAATTCTATTCTATTGATTAGTAAGTTTAAAATTCTCTATATACCTTTGGCTTCAGAATGATAGATGTCACATTAAATAGGGGAAATATAAGGGAAATCATCCAAATCTCTCCCACTTCATCTCACAAACTTTGGCATGCTCAGATAGAGCTGGATTGAACTGCATGTTTCACTGCCAAGCAATATTCAGGAAGATGCTATTCCATGCATTGACGGCCACTTAAGGAATGAAATTGGACTACATAATCAGTTGGATTTAATTCACTCTTTTTGGTACAGCCATGTTCAAGGTTACAACAAGGTACATGGAATCTGGTATTAGACTTCCTGTAGAAACTCAAGTATTTCCAAGGTAGGAATTTGAAGGAAAGGTAATTTTGCTCATGAAACACGTACATAAGAGTTTTCCATAGTTTGTTTTTTTGATTCAGTTTGATGTACTACTATGGGTTGATAATAAACTAAAAGATAATCAAAGTTGATTGCACTAGACTACACCAATAAGAAATAATATACAACCACAGTTTTCACCCTGAACAAATCAACAAAACATGTAAACAATTCAATGCCTTGGAGTAGAGTGACCAAAAAAATGTCAGCTTTCAGATAAGACTCAATTATTCTGTCAGGAGACCCATTACTTACAGAACTGTAACTGTATTTCAGACATTTGGCCAAAGGCACTAAGGTCATCTTGGGAAATATTTCCCTTCTGTTGGGGGTACCCCCTTGAACAGTCTAGAAGGCCCCAACCTTCTTGCTTCTTAAGTGTATTGCCACAATGTATCCAAATGAAATCAAATTACTAGAAAAGAAAACTAACTTCCAACATGAAAAATGTAGAGAAGTATATAAATGTAGTCCAGAGATTCATAAAGAGTTTTCTCAACAAACATCTAATGTGTTCTTGCCATTTGCCAAAAACAGGGCTAGGCGTTGTTCTCCAGATGCTTACAGTGTGATAGGTGAGAGCGAGACATCATGTAGAGACTTTTGAAAAGATATTTTAACAGTTACACTTAGACTAAGTAAAGGATCTTACACACTCACGCCATGAGAAATCTAAGCTGAGAGCGAGACAGGTAGGTGGGGGGTCAGGGAACGCTTCTTGGAGAAGCAGATTCTTGGTCTTTGTTCTGAAGATCCAGTAAGATTTGGCCAGGTGAAGATGAGTGGGAGCCCTGGTCAGCTAAATTAGTACAGAGTGTGAGTGTCAACACGTTAAACTCGGAGTTAGCAGTGGTAGGTCCCAATCTATTTCATGACTAAAAGACTTGAATTCTGACAAAATAGCTTTCTAAAACAGCAGCTTTTAACGGTTACATTTAATCTTGACCACACATTGTGCGTCATCTGACATCAAAGCGTGGCATTATCTGTGGCACTCAACACAATGCCTTGCCCAAAAGTGTTCGTTAAATGGTTGAGTTGAATTGAAATCCCATCACCTCAATCCTAAATTTTAACTAGTCTTCTCGTGTAGAGTGATTTCTTGCTGAACTGTATTTTGAGTGACCAGTATATGTATGGCTTTGTGCTTTATGGCGAGATCACTGAGAAAATTGTAGGGATTCGTGAAAGAACCCTCGTGAAAATATTCTGAAGCATACCTATCAAAAATATAAAACTATGTTAAGCTTTTGGTGGTGAAGGCAGGTATGGTGCTTCTTTCTAAATTGAGTAGGAGGTTCAAAGCTAAACCTGAAGATAAATAGAAACCTTACAAATCTTGCAACTCCAAGCTAATTTCTGTATTACTGTAAGTTGTCAGTACGGAAGAATAGAAAATAGAATCAATTCTGAATATCCTATTCATTTTAAACAAAGCTAGTATTATTGGTCTTGGATAGAGTATGAGGAAATAATCTATTTGCCCTAAATTGCTAGTCAGTGTATGTTTGTCTTGTTACCTGCTTTCTCTCCAGAACTGAGCACAGAGGCCCTCAATAAACATTATAGAATGAATAAAGTAATTAATGATGAATCTGAACCTTTCAAACACCCTTGCAAGGTTTCCCTTGGGACCAACAGTAAGTGATTATAAGACTGACTCAAATTAAAGCGAACAGACAGGCCTAAAGCTAAAAGGCCTCTGTGAGGCTGAAACCTGTTGCTTTGGGCTATAATTAATTGATCTCACTTGTTGCAGAATATACTGATGCACTCACTGAAGGATGAAAAAGAAAATGAGTTTTCTTTGTAACTATATTTTTAAGCCCTGAGTAATGTGTACATGTTACATGTATATGTATATATAAAATCCCTATACCTTTGTCTTTTTTGTATTTGAGATTCATACATTTGAATCTGTGTACCTTATTATCTGTCTATCTTCCATCTATTCTATCAATCAATCATCTATCTGTCATCTATCTATTCTATGATCTCAGTATGTGTATATAGAGCATAAAAGACACAAGAATGCAATAATTAAATAATTAAATAATGTGGGTTCTCAAGGCTGCCAGGATTTAATTTTAGCTCCAAAAAGAACCAATTGCATGACCTTCAGCAAATTGTTTAACTGTTCTGTTCCCTAGTTTTTATCTCTAAAATTGAGAAGATTGACAGTATTTACTTGAAAGCCTTGTGAACATTAAATTCATGTAAGATATTTAGAATAATGCCTGAAATATTAAAAGTGCTAAGTGTTAGCTTTTATTATTCTACTCCATTTTCCCAATCTTTATTTTTACTCCTTAAATAACAAAATTCAAAATACTTTACAAAGAACATATAGGATTATTTGGATGAGAGGAGAAAAAGGATCATTCACTTAGCAAATAAGCAATTTTTAAATTTATTGTAGAAAATATATGGTAACACACATGGATACTGAAACTATAAGACAAAAAGTCTTGGTAAGGACATTGTTTAGGTATGAATTATAAAAAGTAAAATATATTGAGAGTATAAACTCAGGGGTACATTCTGTTTCCAAACACAAACTAAGAATTAAAAAAATGAAAGACTTCTGCTAATCTGCTTAGGAAGTCATAAATTATTAATCAGGATCCAGGCAACAATGTTTAATACCAACTTTAATAAAAAGTCTGCCTGGGCTGGGCACAGTGGCTCATGCCTGTAATCCCAGCACTTTGGAAGGCTGAGGCAGCTGGATCACAAGGTCAAGAGATCGAGACCATCCTGGTTAACATGATGAAAAACCCTCTCTACTAAAAAAATACAAAAATCAGCTGGGATGGTGGTGCGCGCCTGTAGTCTCAGCTACTCCGGCGGCTGAGGCAGGAGAATTGCTTGAGCCTTGGAGGTGGAGGTTGCAGCGAGCCGAGATTGCACTGTTGCACTCCAGACTGGTGCCTGGCGACAGAGAAAGACTCTGTCTCAAAAAAAAAAAAAAAAAAGTCTGCCTAAGGGAAGGTGAGGGGTGGTGTCCCTGGTGTTGAAAGCTGGGCTGCCCTATCAACCTGATTAGTCCTCCTGGCTCCCAGGACACCACAGATAAGGCTTCCTTTGAAATGGGCTCATTTGAAAGCAGTCAGAATTATGAAAAATTAAGTTGTTAGCATGAGATAGAAAAGTTACATTTTCACTAGCATGAATGAGCTTGAAAAGGAAATCAGTTGTAAAAATATTTACAAGATGCTTTTGTAGCTTACATGAGAAGAATTTCACGTGGTAAGCTTTTATTGAGCCTTCCCTATGTGCTTACAGTTACAAGTGATGCCCTCATCTTAAAACTCTCATCTTGAGATGGAGAAGTGATATTTTAAAACCATTTCCTCCCCCAACCTGGACTTATCTATTCCATAAAGCATCTTATGTTTGTATCCGGTGGGCTTTTGCTGTGCAGGGAATCAAATAATGGGTTTTTCAAAAGTCTTGGCTGAATATCATTCTTAGGAACACTTGTTAATCAGGTAAAACCTAAATTGGAAAGTACTTGACAAACAGCATCTCCTTAGCAGTCAGAGCCCTGTAGCTGCTTTTTCGGATTGTGGAGTTTAACATGCAGTCCAAATTTCACTTCTTGCTTTAAAGTCTTTTATAGATTATAGACATTACCGCATATTTTAAGATCACAGAACAGGACAGGTTTGGCTCTCATCTTCTGTGATTGGTTTCTTTAACCAGCCATGATGAAAAGATTATCATAGAAAGAAAAAAGAGAAAAAAGCCGTTTAAAAATCCATTTTGGTTTAGTGAGAAATTGGGAAGCAAACATATGCTTAATTAATGTTCAGAACCTCACAAGTACAAAGCAAAGTTTTTATTCTATAGTGCCCAATTAATCCAGCCCAGGGGTTCAGTAATTTCTCCTTTCTCTGCCCACCACATAGAAATCTTGTATTATATCAAATTAAACTCGTTGCTTGAGAGCATTTTACTCTTATGTTGCTTCCAACTTCATATTTTAAATAAAATACCCATCCTCCTAAGTATTACATTTGGAGAGAAAGTGATTATCAGATAATCACTAAACACCTTGCTCCGTCCACTCATATACTGAGGTCATCTCTTCAATTTAATTTCATTGCTTTTTGGAACACAAAATACAAGCCCATTTAAATTCAAGAAGAAAAAGTTTTCTAAGAAAAACAAATCACAGTGTTCTTTGGAAAGATATTTTGGATTGTGGCATCAGAAGTAAAAGTGAACTTGAGGAAGAAAAGAAAGTATCATAAGACAAAGTATCTAAATATAGCGCTTGCATTTGACATTCCTGCACTCTTATCTTAAATGCAATTTTCTTCCAGGTAATCACATTTGCGATGAATGCAAAAGTTATTGCTGAGCAGGCACTTTTTGTGTCTGGAGGTTTGGAACCACCTCCTCCTGGGCACATTAACTAGTAACTGACCTCACTTCATTCTGTTGTCTTAATTAGAACCCACCTCAAACCTCTCTCTCTCTCTCTCTCTCTCTTGCTCTTTCTCCTTCTTTTTATAAAAAGGCAGGTGAATCAGAGAGTGAAAATGTGGCACTGGTATTTAACACAAGGCCACTCTCATAGAATTAATTCTTTGTGAAACACTGACGATATCTCTGCTAGCTACTTTTAAACAAGTAGCTTAATATAAGAATAATTTTTGGGGAAAAGTAGCTGAACTTGGTTCAAATGAGGAGCCAGCAGTAGTATAACACTCATGGTAGATTTTATCATTTTGCATTGGTAATTATACTGACCACACGCCATTTTGATTGGTGTTAAATTAGAGCCTGTTGCTAAGGGGAGCTTAGAATATTTTGTTGAGTTTGAACCTGAGCAGTTACATATATATATATATATAGATGAAGTTCACTCTTATCGCCCAGGCTGGAGTGCAATGGCACCATCTCGGCTCACTTCAATCTCCACCTCCTGGGTTCAAGCAATTCTCCTGCCTCAACTTCCTGAGTAGCTGGATTATAGGTGTTCCCCACTACATCCAGCTAATTTTTGTGTTTTTAGTAGAGGCGGAGTTTCACCATGTTGGCCAGGCTGGTCTCAAACTCCTAACCTAAGGTGGTCTGCCTGCCTCGGCCTCCCAGAGTGCTGGGATTACAGGCATGAGCCACCATGCCTGGACTGCAAATGTTTTAAAATGGATGATAGTAGATTAATGAAACTCTCCCTCTCTTTTAATTCTGCAAAAGGAGGTTTAAACTTTGTAGTTAAAAATATGATAAGCTCATTTTCCTGATTGAAATCTATATTATACACTAGAAGGCAACTGCTTTTTGAAGTAAAAATGCATAACTCAAAATATAGATCAACATGTTAGTAAATTTTTGTTTGTCTACAATTATACAAAGTTCACTTTTAGAAAAAAGAAACCCATTTTATAATTTATATGGTTAAGGTGAGCTTATAGAGTTAGATACAAATGTAAAACTTTTCATTTTCCACTGAATTATCCATTATGTAATCAAGTGGCCAAATTCATTATTAATGACACATTCTGGCCATGAGCTTGGCAAAGCATATTTTTTTTAAGGATCTGTTAATACGTTCAAAGATCATATTAGCATTCTAAACGTTAGTTTTAATCTGTATAAGTTTTAATTAAGAGACCCAAGGATACCTCTTGATTAAATGGTTTTTGTTTAGTTTGTCTTTTTGGTGTTTTAAATATAATTATAATTCCCCTTTATTTTTTGTTCATCCAAATAAGAAAAAAGAGAACGAGGTCAACCATTTTTCAGCATCATGTCAGCCATCATATAAACCAGTGGTCCCCGGACTTTTGGATTTCATGGAACATTAACAGTTTTATTTTTTAAAGGGGAGAGGGTTGACATCGAGTTACTTGCTAAATTTTAATTTTGCCAAAAAAAAGCCATCATAATCTTTCCCATACCTCCATGAAAGAACTGACATTTTTAACTTCAAAGCAGTGGGAAGGTCCCTGTCTGAGTTCTTTAAATCAAATAAATTGAGATTTATGAGAAACACAATAGGTTGTCATCTTTTTTTTTTTTTTTTGAGATGGAGTTTCGCTCTTGTTACCCAGGCTGGAGTGCAATGGCACGATCTCAGCTCACTGCAACCTCCGCCTCCTGGGTTCAGGCAATTCTCCTGCCTCAGCCTCCTGAGTAGCTGGGATTACAGGCACGCGCCACCATGCCCAGCTAATTTTTTGCATTTTTAGTAGAGACGGGGTTTCACCATGTTGACCAGGATGGTCTCGATCCCTTGACCTCGTGATCCACCCGCCTCGGCCTCCCAAAGTGCTGGGATTACAGGCGTGAGCCACCGCGCCCGGCCGGTTGTCATCATTTTTTATATCTGACCCCTAACCAATAATTTTTTTGTTTCAAAGATTTAGATAAGGCCTACTCAAGACTGCCATCAACCCATTACAAATAAAACAAAACCCCAACCCTTATCATATGCCTCCCTAGCAATGGTCAATATTTTGAGGGAAAATGTTAATTCTTTGCAATAGGAAATTTACAAAATGTAGGAACACGTGAAATTCCTAAAGAAGCCTACATCCTTATTTTCACCATAAGTTTCTACATTTGTCCCTTCACAGAATACTTATAAATAATAATATTGTAGATTTAAATTTCCTCTTTAATTTTTAATGCCAGAATTAAGTGGTGTTGATAAAAAGCAATAACATCTAATAACTAGAAATCAAGCTACAGCAGAGAAAGATAGAGATAAGAGAACAAAACAAATCCAATGTATCTATGGATAAGTCATTCATGTCTCTGGTCATCAGTTATTTCACAGTTAAATGGAGTGTTAGATAAAGTCATCTCTAAGCTCCTTCCTGTGTTTCACATTCTCTGATTATATTTCTAACATCAAACTTTCCTTGAAGGCTAGATTAACTACATGGCTTTTTGATTGGTGGCAGTAGAAAGAATGGAATATAATGAAAATGGTTCACCAATGTCAACCATATAAAATGCGACTGTATTCAGAGGGTTTCTCCCTCCCTCCCTCCCTCTTTCCCTCCCTCCCTCCCTCCCTTTCTCCTTTCCTCCTTCCCTCTTTCTTTTTTTGTTTTTGTAGGGATTGTTTTTTGGTGGCATGGTAGTGGTGCGTGTGTGTGTGTGTGTGTGTATGTGTGTGTGTGTGTGTGTGTGTATAATTTTACTTGGTAAATGATTCAGAACAAATACCCAATTGTGACACTAATGAAGTAACAAAATAATAGTGGTCATAAAATAGAAAAATTGCTTTACTCATCAGATAAGGAAGGACAAAAACACGATCTTACTTAGCTTTATCCAGAGTCCCAAATGCTACATCCATGGTAATGTCAATGAGCTGAGGATGGACTGATGCCCTTAGTGGGTGAGGTTGAGATGTCCCTTCCCCTCAATGCAATGAATAAGTGTCATTTTAGCTACCTTCCTGAAACATGCCCTCCCTCATAGAGATCCCTCTGAAGGTAGGAGAAGATAATTTATTCTCTTATAAAAAGTACCATCATTATGTTCAGAAAAATGGCCCAAACAATGTTTTCTACAATTATAAATTCTGACACATGCTTGCAAATGATTTATCAAAAATGAAGAACTTAAAAACATCTCACTCAGACTTCACATCTGCCAAGCTATGGTCAAAATAATCAAATCATTCCCATGCCCTCTGCTGCTCTGCAGTACTCAGAGAGAGTCACACTTTTACTTATAAGACATCACAAGTGTTTGTTAACAGCACATTCATTAAGTGCTTGGCTCAAACAGAGATTCCCTAGAAATTCAAACCAAAAAAGGGCTAAATAAAGAGGATACAAGAATAGCAGTGTTGTTTTGATTTACTGTGTAATTATTGCTATGCAAAATGCATGTAAAATACATAGAACAGGGTGTGACAAAGGTTAGTTTATTATTTATTATCATTATTATTTGGATGTATAAAAATCTGAGCCAAAATACTGTTAGTGTTTCTTTTTTTAATCTTTGCTGTATATATACGTATATATCCAGACCTACCAGTTTAGGAAATTAGAGAAAGAGAAAAACACAGCATTCTTTCAAGTGCTAAAACACGAAGATAAATCATACCCTGTGGTATGCTAGTTTTATGGGCCTCATCTTCTTCATAAGTCATTTTTCTCAAAAGATAGTACCACATATACTAAGAAAAGCATGTAATCCATGCTTCCCATTTACATGACAAATCAAATTCAATATTAAGTCTCTGGCATTAATTAAGCTCTACGTCTTATAAATCACAGCAAGGTTATGTGATTGCTAGAAGAAACCACCACCCAACAGGGTTAGTGTAAAGACACTAAACAGATGAAATAAGATATATATATATATATATATACACACACACACACACACATATATATATACACACACATATATGGATATATACACACATATATACCATGTAAAAAATTGTATGATATACACACATATATACCATGTAAATAATGCCCCCACCTCTCTACATGGTATGTATATACATGGTCAATACCACATGTAAAGAGCTGGGGGCATGCTGTCTTGTAGCTCTGCCTTTCATCATGCTGTATTACAACACAGGATCCAAATGGGTGACAAGTAGAATACTTAGTCTATATTGTCACTGTATACTTTGGATAGCAGGCATCAGAGGAACACATGGTTTTTCTATTTAGCAGGCAGGACAATAAAGATAATAGAAGGAAAAGAGTTGATATTCTTCAATGCACTAAGAAAATTTTTTCCTTGATTCTGATGCAGTTTCAGACCGTTTTAAAAAAGGTAATCTTCTGGTTAATTTACCATCCATCCGGGGTTATCTCCCTTAGATGGTGATTTTTTTTTTAAAGGTAATTTTCAAGTTTGCATTTTCTGGTAGAGAAGAGTAGTGTGTATAAATATGTTAATGATGTAATTATGTTTATAAAGTGGCATTTAATAGTGGCACCATTTATAAAGAGGAAAAGGCACCCTGTGTAAAGTTGGCTATTTTTGATTCTATTTCTATTCTTATGTTTCCCTCTGCTGTAAAAATTTACCTCCTCATCTCTTTCCATTTTACTCACTTGGACAGTTCCCCAAGTTCATTTTTTCTTGCTGTTTTCTCTTTCTATAATGTATTAGGTCTCTTGGATATTTCTGGCCAGACCTACCAATTTAGGAAATTAGAGAAAGAGAAAAACACAGCATTCTTTCAAGTGCTAAAATACAAAATTAAATCATACTCTGTAGTATGCTAGCTTTATGGGCCTCATCTTCTTCATAAGTTATTTCTCTCACAAGATATTACCACATATACTAAGAAAAGCTTGCAACTCATGCTGCCCATTTACATGACAAATCAAATTTAATATTAACACTCTGGCATTAATTAAGCTCTACCTCTTATAAATCACAGCAAGGTGATGTGATCACTAGAAGAAACCAGCACCCAATGGTGTTAGTGTAAAGACACTAAAGAGATGAAATATCTCCAGTAATCTCTGCATATGTGTCTACTCTACATTTATGAGTGTGTGCTCAGAGCATTCATCCTTCAGTTAGTTTTCTTTGTTGGAGGGGTTGAAAATTTCTTGGATAGTTCAATTTTGAACAACTAGACTATTGACTGTAGCTGGATCCCTCTGACCCAACTATTTTGTAGTAAATTCGTGTGTAGCACTTTTTTGAAGGGTTATTGATACTCTCCTCTCTTCCCTTACCTCCTATTTTGTGAGTTATAGCATGACAAAGACTATATACATTTGGTTCAATAGCTAATTAGAGAGAAGCTGAAGTTCCTCATAAGATTGTTTTGAAAAAGAGAGGCTTCTGTAGGAATACAAACTTAAAAAAAAGTAGACCAGTTAATCTTTGCAAGAGGCAAGCTTGAACAAAAATATCACTACTTAGTTTCAGGAAAGGGCTTCGAGCACTCATCTGTCTTCAAAATAAAAAAAAATCCCAATGGAGAAAACAATATGAAAAAACAAAAGAAGAAGAAAAGAAAATCAGCCCAAATGCTCTATTTCTGTATTTTTTCTTTAATATTCTTGGAACACTGTCACAACTGGGTGTTGTGTTTGCGTGTGTATGTGTGTGTACGTGTGTGCGTTCTTCTTTCTGCAACTCTCCTATTATCAATGTTCTTGAGTCTTTGAATTTAGAATCATTATCAGAAAAATATTTAAGTCAGGGAAGGTTTGATTATCCACATTTTCACTTTTTTGGTGAAGTAAATACAGTGTGCTCAGTAGACACTAGCTAGGTCGAAACACCATTAAAAATGCAATTCAGACTGAGTCACTGCTTGTTATTTTTATAAGCGAGACCCTAATTCTGATGGACACCAAAGAATAAGCAGCCGTGACTAAGCAAGAAGCACAAGGCAACTGGATCCTGCCGGATGTTATATCATTTGGAACACATTTCAAACTTTAGAACAGATTTTTAAATTGGAAGTTGAAACCTGCAGACTGTCAGCAGAAGAGGCTGATTCACCCTCCAGAAGTTATCTTACTCCAAGTTTCAGGCAGAGTATTTTAAGGAGTAGGTCACCTAAAATGTGTTATGATATATCAAAGAAAGAAATGAAGCAGAAAAAACCTCGAGTAAGGGTGACACAGGTATCTAAACATCTTTTGGATGTTTAACATATATTTATTTGAATGGGGAATTCTTTGAATTAGACGCCTTTAGTTCAGCACAACTTGTGAATGTTTATGGATTTCTGAAACAGTAATTGCATTTTTTTCCTTCAAATATTTCTTGTTGTGGGGGGCACTCTTTGTGTAGAACTTTTGGGGCTCTAAATATAATATTATTTTTGAGTAAATTAGAAGTAAGGAAGTAGAGTCTTGGAAAGGTCACAAATAAGAAAATCTTATATTGATGATGGTAAATTCTTTATTAATTGGACATTGCTTTCATTTGGAACATCTAGCAGTTACCAAAAGTCTAGATATCCAGAAAACCATAAAAATATTTGTAAGTCCCCTAAATCAGAGGAAGTACAGAAATAATGGCAATAATAATTATATGACCTGTCACAAATATTAAGAGAGTGCTTAGAGAATACTAACTTGTTTACAGAGAAAAAGTTGTTATATTCTTATAATCTTAGATAACAAAATCCATTCTGCAACTGAACTCCAGGGAGAAATGCATGGAGTGACCCACTAGAGGTCCCTTCCAACTAAAAAAAGTTTCAACAGTTCAAAGGATGCAGCCTTAGTAAGTTGGCATTCATGACTGCAAAGCAACTATGGGGCCAGAAGGGGGGACCACACATTTCAATTCCTTAGAAAGGCTGTGATTTTACTCAGATTATTTGTCACGTTTCATTCCTTTTTTTAAAAAAAATCCCTATGTGGGACATTCACTCAGTTAGTCCTAATTAAAATTTCAGAACTTGTTGCAATGCATTGATACCATAACACAGTATCATATAATACCCTGTGACTGTAGCTGTGCTTTCTAGAATTTTTTTTAGCTGTTTGCAAGTGTCTCAAGCAGTATTTTGCAAGATAAATTTTTTCTTTAAAAGAAGAGTGCCTCAGTAAGTTTTTCTTTGCAAAGCTGATGGAAGTGGTGGGTGGAAGAAGTAGGGTACACGTTTTTTGATAGTAGGCAACTTGGTAGAAAATGATTATGTCTCCATATATTATCTTTGCAGAGTTAGCAGTACAAAATGTAAGTGCAATAAATTGGTGTAAAAGCAAGATAGTTAAGGGACTAAAAGTCCCTATGGGGATAGCAGCCTGTCACTTTCTTGTAATGGTAGCAAAAGATAATTGTAGACACAAATATAGTAGAACTAAATCGGTGCCATTTTCCTTAAAAAATGGGCTGCTGCCTCTTGGTTTTTCTGAAGAAATTGGTTACTTCCTTTGCTTCGAAAGTATTGCATGAACCATTAAATTAGCTGGGAAAGATCTGCCTTTTATTTTCCTCCAGTACCTTTTTAATTAGAATATGCCAAAGAGCAAAAGGGGATGAGATACAGTCCTATGTGATTGCATTTTCCAGTCGATTGTTGAATTTCTTTTAAGTTTCTGAGCTTTGCATTGACAATCTGGCCTCTGGCATAAACTTTGCCCTCCTGGTTATGACATAATGAAGACGTCTGCTCTATCATACCCCTTTCTTCCCACAGCTGGTTTTATGGTGCTCTAAAATAGCAAGCATAGAGCCATGCAAATACTATTTCATAAGGATGCTGCTCAAGTCTCAAGTGAAACTGTAAGAGATTTTTTTCTCCTCTCTCTCTCAAAGTAAAATCCTAAGTGTTTTCCTTTTCAGGTAAAGCTTTCAGCAAGAAAAGAAAGAAAATAAGCAACCCTTTGGCACTGTTCACATAAGCATATTTGTTAGTCCTTCTTGGAAGGGTTGCGCATTAACTAGGCATATCCCCGGGTTCCTTTTCCAACAGGGAGGAGTTTGCAACCCCCTGATAATTAGCCACTCAGAAAGCCCATATTTTTGTCTGCACCCGTCCAGAGCAGCCATATATGTACACAAAAGCCACTCCTCAACATTCTTGCAGGGAGAACCTTTTCCTTCTTTCCCGCTGTGTGCTTTGCAAAGTGAAAGTGAAGACTGGCAGAGACGCGGTCTGATACACCTCTATAGGGTGACTATCATAATTAAAATGTGTGTGTGTGTTTTTTTTTAAATGAGAATGGGAGAGAGAAACGTGTGGCTATTCCAGATGATTAAACTTCTTGGTTCTTAAATGTTCCAAGTCATAGTTAACTCAGGTGTCCAGCCCCTTGCCCGAACAGAGACCTGCATTTAACTCCACATAAAATATGGATTTCATTGCAGCAGTGACAACACTTCTTAGCACCAGGCTGACCTCTCCAGCATCTCCCATCTCGTGATCTACGGTAACTCTTGGCAGAAAAATCTCTAACTACAGAAGAAGTAATCTCAGCTCTGCAACTGCTGCAGTCCACAACATTGCAGGGTCCCTCTTTATTAAATTCTGGGATTAACGCACTGGGGGCTCCAGTTTCTCTGCATCTGGCACCTAAAACCGAGCGCACTCCAAGCACTCTCCAGTCAGCCCGGGGAAGGCTTTCTCCCCCAGATTTGAGGCTGGCCAGCCGTGAACAGCACGAGCGAGCTGCGCCTTCCACATGACTTTTCCCTGGACAGTGTGCTCCATTTTCGGAGTCCAATGTTGGACTTTCCTTGCAACCTAAGCATTTCTGTCCTAGATGAGCCGGCAGGCGTTGCCCGGAACATGCAAGCTAACAGTTTTCTTTAGCTCCTTCTCCCAGCCAAAGCGTCTCTTTAAGTTTTCCTTATTGGGAACATTGCACAGTTTTCAGACTACCTGATTTGCTTTCCCCCCAAAGCCAAGAAATGTAACCCAGCGCAAGCAGTCACCGCACAGACCCTTTTGATGCGGGCAGGTGGAGATACATCCAGCCCCAAACGGCTCGGCGGGTCCTGCACGCACCGGCGCCCTTGGTCATTGACCAGCCAACTTTGCAAATGCCGGAGCTCTCCTGGCAGCCTCTGCCGGCGCGGAGAGAGGCAGCGGGTTCTTCTCCGGCGCCCGCTTCCCAGTGCCCCCTCCCAGCCCCGCGGCGGATCGGGCTTACCAGGAGGCGGAGGAGCGGCGCCCAGGCTCCCCGGGAAGCGGCGTCGGTCCCAGGCAGCGGCAGCAGCGCCGCCCGCGAAGCCGGACCCGCGCGCCCGCCCCGACCCGGGCTCGCAGGCTGAGAGCATCCCTCCCAACTCCGCGCGCGGCACCCACCGGGCGGAGAGGGCTCTCTCTGTGATTGGCTTCCATCAACGCTACAGAATTAAAAAAAAAAAAAAAGAAAAAAAAAAAAGGGAGATGTAGGCACAGCCAGCGGAGCCCGAACCCACCTCTGCTCGCCTCCTGTGCCCGCGGAGACCCTGCGACCCGCCCAGCCTGCTCCTGCCGCCGCCGCCGCCGCCGCGGTCTCTGGCTCTGCAGTTCTCGCAGTCGCGGCCGAAACTGCAGCTCTCGGGATGCGAAGGTTACGGGCTCCGGAGAGCTGGCTCTTGTGGGCACACACTGATTTGCAAGTGAATGAAGTGGGAGGGAGCAAAGAGAGGAGGACTTTGTTAAAGAGGCCTGGAGCCTGCCCCCGCCCGCCCCCTCCCCTTGACAGAATGACTCCCAGTGTTTGAAGTCCTGAGCAATTCGCTCCCTGGAACACTCCTCCAGCCCCAGGCTTTCCCTTCCTTTTTTCTTCTTTCTTTCTTTTTTTCTTGGGCGGGGGTTTAAGATATACTCAGAACTTGTATGACTCCGTCTGTTTCCTCTTTTATACTATCAAAATGCACCTTGTGCTGTTATCAGCAACGATCTGATGTTCTTTTTTCGCCGACCAAGCAATTACAATTCCCAGGGACACAGTACCTCGTCACGCTCTCAGTTGGCCAGCTTCGTGTGATAGCACGCATAACATGCACACACATAAAACGAGCCGGTCTCCTGAGATGACAATACCGATGGCTTTTCTTTACAACGTAAACAGGCGTTCTCCAGAACCAAGCAGACTTGGATAGATTCATACGTGTCTTTCCTTCTCTCCTTCCAGGAAGACACGTTTTCACGTAGCCCCATGATCTCTGTGATTCTTTTGGAGTGACCCCAGGATGTCGTAGCACGAAGCCATGCTTCCCTGGGCTTGCAGAAACACTCAAAACCCAGACCCTCAGGCTTGCCAGTGACTTACGGCTGATGCCATCGTTCTAAATGAACGGATACAAGCATACACACGACTTGCAGAAGAAGGGTGTATTCAGTGAATGATATTGAAGGTCTGCCTCACGTTTGACGATCCTTCTGGAAAGTTACCAAAGTAGGATAACCACCAAATTCAACTCTTTGGTACACAGAGCTGTGTGAATGGCTAGATTGATAGTTACAAAGAGGTAATATCTACTATTAAGGTACAAAGCCACAAAAATATGAAAACTGTCAAAGTATTATTAAATGAGAGTAACGATTTTCTACATAGGAGACACAAGCATGATGGGATCAGCCACTTCTGGATTAGGAAAGTTAAATCTAATTACCACAGTGATTGCACGTAGGGTCGCTAGCCTCCCAAACTAGCTGTTGGCCTGTGCTGCAAGTTCTCAGGAAGATTTCCACTACACAGAGATCTAAGAAGTGCCAGGCTGCTTGGCCTCTGAGTGGTTAAACTGGCTGGAGGTTGGTCCTGTTCCCAACAGAGCTCTTACTAGAAAATCTTTTGTTTCTCCAATAGAAGTTCAGGCATTTAAATAAAGCCCAAATCAAAGTATTCCTCTAGGCAGCCAGTGCTTCAAAGGAGTGTGCATGGAAAGGTTTTAGCACAGATGTTCCGCACATGGATGACGGAAAGACTTGAGTTTCTTTCTGGAAAAGACCTTCCCTGAATGAAGAATTGCTACCAATTTGCAAAAAAAAGGCTGAACATTTTATTTTTCTCCAGCTCTTTAAACACCTATGAAGAAAGAATGGGGGAGAAGAAAGCTGCTTCAGATTTATAGTTCATTCTTCAGATTATGAAATTTCTTATACATTTAATTGGAAATATTAGCTCTATGTGTCTGTGTAGTCCTTTACTGCTTACAAAGTACTTTTGTAGACTATTTTATTTAATTCTTCCTTCAACAAGTGGTGTAATATTTTCTCTATTAAGACAGAGAAAACAGATTGATGAGGACACAACAGGTTACATAACATGTCCAAGGCAGTGAAACTGGAACACACAAGAAACAGAAATATTACTGGTAAAAGGGTGTGCAGGTGTATATGCAGACATAGAGACCCACAGATTATACATGCAGGTATAACTTATTAGCATATATGGTAGTAGGGTAATACATGAATGCATAATATATAAATATGTCAATAAAATAAGTCATATTTTAAGACCACCTTTAGCAGAAAATAATGTGCAAATTGGCTGATTTTTATGGTATAAGAGGGTTGATAGTGAAGTTGATTTTCTCTCTGTTGAACCAGTTAATATCTCACAAAGGAAACCTCTAATTGTTTGCAATATACTATTCTTCAAACCCCATTAAGCTACATGTCAAAGGTGGTTAGAACAACTACTTTATGAGTGGATAATTTGTTTCCTTCTGAATAGTTCAGGTGGCGGCATTAAATTTTATAAAAGACAGAACTTGTACTAAAGGATTTTATGTGATTTTTGAGGCTTTCTAGTAACATTTGTCACAATAATCATTAATCTTCAAATACAGGATTAACGTGATTATTCAGAATTATTTTATCATCATTTTAGAGACCAGGAACTGAGACTAACTGAGGTTAAATGATTACTTGGAGTTGTGTAAGTACTGTTTCTGGGTTGTTCTCTATCATCACACCAAAACATGTTGGCAAGTAACAGTAGCCCATCAGAGACAGTTAAACAAACGAAGAGGTCTCTGTTATTATTGAATAGGGTTTCTCCTGAAAGTTAAGAGTGGAAATTCCGCAGAGTCTCTGGAAAGGCCCAGGGGCAGGCATGGGAAGCTGCCAGCATTCTACCCCTAGCTTGATCTCCTCCTCAGGGAACTTCTGCTTTCCTTTCATCTCCCTTCACACCTGCCTCCTCCATCCTCCAGCCCACAGGGCAGAGAGGCACCCCAAAAATTCCAGAGCTTACCTGTGGGAAAGAGGGTTTCTCTTTCAGCCCCCTTTCTAATTTCTTAGAAAATGGCCCTAAGGCCCAGCATGGTGGGTCACGCCTATCTATAATCCCAACAGTTTGGAAGGCCGAGTTGGGAGGATCATTTGAGGTCAGGAGTTTGAGACCAGCCTGGCCAACATGGTGAAACCCCGACTCAACTAAAAATACAAAAAAATTTAGCTGGTTATGGTGGTGCATTCCAGCTACTCAGGAGGCTGAGTCAGGAGAATCACTTGAACCCAGAGGCAGAGGTTGCAGTGAGTGGAGATTGTACCACCATATTCCAGCCTGGGCATCAATGAGACTCTGTCAAAAAAAAAAAAAAAAAGAAAAGAAAAAAGAAAGAAAATGGCCCTGATTGGTCAGGTAGCATTGTCTTGTACCCATCAGCTGTGGCTGGCACCCTCAGGACAAAAGAGAGGGGGAGAATTTAAGGAATGTCCTTGTACACTGGAAAGACAATCTAGAAAGTGTCCTGTTCCCCATATCCTCCTGTTTTATTCAGTAGTTTGGTACAGCTGAAGCATCTCATCAATTTTTAGGCTAATTCATTGCTTTATATGCCTCAGTCAAACTTACTGGTACTTCTCTCCTTTCACAGCTTGCAAAGTTTCAGTTTCTTCTTTTTTTTTTTTTAATCTCCTTTATAAACCATTACTAGGGATATTAATTTTGATGAAGGATTTTCCAACTTCCACTAAATCTCTCTTCAAATGATTAAGAGGCTATCTTATCTTTATAATGGGGATGCATATACATAAATAATTACAAGTTTTATGATTTTATTTTAGATAATACACATCTGTATGCAATGATTATCTGATAAAAACGTTTTCACGATCATTAACAATTATTCTTGATTAGGATAAAAAATTTAGTTTTTAAACCATGAACTTAATTAAGAATCTTGGCATCGGCAGTTCTGATCAACCAATCCAAATCTTTGATCTAAAACTTAACCCTAAACGTGTTGCTGCTAGGAAAAGCCACATAGTGCAATGCTTATGGCTTGATCATCATGGAGTGCACAAGCAAACAGATTTCAGTGAGGAATGAATGACCATCCCCTACCTCCGCTGTGCGCGTGCGTACACACACACCCCCCCCGATACACACACACACCCATACACATACTGTATTTAAGGAAGGAAAAAAAGCTTTAACCACTCTGGATATTATTGAATTGAAACAAAGGAGACAAGAAATCTCGATGGAATTCCCTTTTTGTAAGAGCCATAGACATCTCAATACAAGCTAAAATAAATTCACGCAAAGTTCATGTGCTTATCCGGGTTTTCTAACCCTGGGACAGCTTCCAGTACTATATTTAAGTGGGTTGGATCCCAGGATGCATTAAGACATTTCCCTCTTGATCATTATATTTGACTCATCACTAGGTAGATTGCAATAAGCCAGAAGATTTCCAAATGAGCTAAATGCACAGCAGCAAAATGTTATTGACCTACATAGGGTGTTTTAGTACTCTGAGTATTTCATAGTAGGTAGTGTGGACTTCAGTGTCACTGAATTCTTTTTACATTTTACTCACTGCTTTGTAGTAAAATATAAATTTGCCTGATGAGATATGTACAACTCAAGTTTGGTAGACTGAAAATCAAGATTGTATTATGGCAATGAAAGGGCATGTCCTTGTTTAGAAGAAACAATTTATTAAGAAGAAAAGTGTTGCATCAGAACATTCTTCTAAATAAGTGGTATAGACCAGAATAAACAGAACATCTTATACTTTCCGCCAGAGGGAAAAATAATTCTCTCCCACCAACCCCCTTCCAATTATAGAAGCACTTGATGGGAAGAGTGACAGGTTGGAGTGGGAAAGACAATATAATAGCATGTGTTAAAAAATATTTTGGGATTTTATAGATTGTGAGATCATCAAAATTTTACAGTATATTATGGCTGTCAAAAAGAAGACAAAGATTAAGACGAGAAGGTGGAAAGAAGACCACCTTCGGTCTAGGTTTTAGTGTTTCCTTCAGAATAGAGCAGACCTCACCTACAGCCTTGTGTTCCTATTTGAATACTACACTTAAATATACTTTCCCCCCGCCACTTTTGCTAATGTCTTCACTGCATTTCATAGAATACCTATAGTACTCTGGCTTGATGTCATTGTTTACATGTTCCAGAGTGCGTATCTATTGAATTACTGACAGCAGAGTCATTGTCTAGGGTGGAAGAAAAAGTGCTTTAGTGCTTGCATGTATGAATAAGAAGAGATTCAGATAAACTAGAATGGGTTCTGTAGACAGAAGCTGGGGATGGTTTATAGCCTTAAGATTTGCATATGAGCTAAAAGTGGCAAGACTGGAAAAGGGAATGTTTAAGTTGGTCATAGATACTCTGCAAATACTTTAGGAACTGTCCTATGGAAGAAAATTAGACTGGGTTTTAATGTGCCATAGACTTCATTTAGGATCAGCTGGTGAAGGCACTGGACGATAAGTGCATTTAGTTGATTCTAAGACACCCATATTTTCGTAATTTAACCACTCTGAAATTTTAATGTCTCTTATGATTGACATGATAAGAAAACATCATGTCACGGTATAATTCTCAGTATCTCTTCTTTCTCAGCAACACTTCAAAGAATGGTGCTACTTCTTACCATTGGTATTGCAGCCCTGATGACATGCAGATGGTCGATTTCAGCTCAACATGCAAAAGGATTTTCAAGACATTTGTGTTCAAGATGAAAGAGCCTGGCAGCTTTAGGATAGAGGTGAGCCCCATCCCTGAAGACATTCAATCACAATCTGGACCAGCACTTGTTGTAAATGAGCTCAAGTATGAGATTTGGAACGGAGTGATCTTTTGCATTTTTGTCAAACTTGAGGTTCTTCAACTTGGATCCAACCTCTTATTTTTTGGCAGATGAGAAAACAAGAATCACACCAGTGGAGAGAATTTTTTTCCCGAAGCCAGACATCTCATTAGAGCTAGAGAGGCCAGACTAGCATGCCTCCCGTGATCCAGTCTGAAGCTACGTTTATTTACTACTTATCTTTGCTTTCTCTTCAGGCTTAAAGTATAGAAAATGGGTTCCTCAATATTTTGATAAGAACAGTAACTAACACCTACTGCATATATACAATGTGCCGGGTACTTGTTCTCCGTGTATATTATTCGCATTTAATCCTCTGACAGGCTATGCAGTAGATACTGTTATCATTATTGTGTGTAGATAAGGAAACTGAGGAATGAGAGGTCAGGTAATTTGCTTAAGATCACGCACTTAGTATGAGTCCGAGCTGAGGTTTAAACATACACTTAGAGGTGAATTTCTGTGCTCTTAACCATCATGTAGATGCCTCCTGATTGACAGAACTTTCTGTGGAATCTATGTGCAGTGATGCAAAAATTAAAACCTGCTGTAGCCCGAAGTTTCTAATTTTGAGATAAACATATTTTGGGTGTTGCGTGACTGTTTTCTTTATTATCTGCCTCGTAATATCTGGATAATGGCTTCAGTTCCTTAATTTATATTCAAACAAAACCTGTACTTTTGTTAAATTTTTGGGCTAACAGAAGGCTTACTAATAATGTAAGTAATTTTTCTTTTTTTCAAATCAGGACAATTCACTTTTATCCTCTGCCACGTGTGTATCCTCCCTGCTTCCAATTTTTCCCTATTTGCGGGTACCTTAAAGTTGCGAAAAATGGAATTTAACTTATTTATTGACCTTTATGTCTTATTCACCGTGGCCCTTGGGCATCTGAAAAGATGCATTGACTCTCGCTGGTCTTTTCTGTGGAGAGCTATCTTTGTACACTTCTCAACCCTCGGGGGCAGGCTTTATTCCTCAAAAAGAAATCCTTCACCAAGGATTCAGGCAGAATTCTTGGTCACAGCTGAGGTCTTATCTTTGCCCCTGGGAAACTGTACTTATTATCTCTCTGAGAAAGAAAAAGAAAACTGGAAATAAGGCATCTCAGTGTCAACTGACAAGAAAATTGTAAAATTGTAGGTAAGTCGATTTTGGGGGTATCTTTCTAGACGGCATAATATTCATAATATCCAAAATCCTTTTTCATATGCTGGTGGCTTGCTGAAAAATTGTGTGGTTTTGGCCAAGTCCTCATCTCTTGGCTTTAGTTTCTTCTGTAAAATGAAGGCGTTGAATAGTTTTTTACTCCAGTAGTTCTGAAAACCTTTTCTTTACCTGTTGTTATTTTGTCTGTGGCCACTAGGGGGACAAAGGGAAGCTCTTTCCACTGAGACTGTTGCTGCCCATTACGGATTCTGAATAAATAGTCTTGAAGAACAACCACAGGGAAAGCCGATTTTTCTTAATGAGGCATTGAATATTTTAAAATGCCTTTTTATTAATTGGTATTACAGTATTCTATGAACTGGTACTTCTTTGTAAAATTTAAGAATTTGAGGAAAGCGATTATTACTGTTTCTATGACTAGTAAAGTCTTTATAAGCGTAATCATGTATCTCCATGAATATTACCATGTAGGAGATTTCACTAAGCCCATTAAAAATCAGGGATATAAGTCTTCTTTGAAAAATATCACAGACCACGATGTCTTAAGAATGCAGATAAAGACATTTAAAGGATGTTTTGAAATTTTTTAGTGGTTATCAAAATTGCTAATAATTAATTTTCCAAAAAACTAAAGCAACACAAATGAAACATTTCTAATTGCAAAGTGTAAAAGGAACTCAATATTTTGTAAATCAAAAAGGTCCATAGTACATTTTAGTAGCTAACCTTTATTGAACACTTACCATGTGCCAGGTGATGTATTAAAAGTTTTTGTTTATATTCTGTTTCTCTTGACAGCTCTGTGAAGTAGTCATTCTTATCATGCTCGTGAGTAAATGAAGATTTACAGAGCTTGATGACCATGCCTTCTCACACTGCTACTGCCGGCTGGTAGCAGGGTGGAGCTTTGACCTCTGGCACCCCACATCAATGTGGCACATCACTGTCACATGTAATAACCTGTGTTACGCAGCACTTTCCAGATTATGAAATCTTCATGTCCATTACTCCTCGCATGTTCACTCCAGTTCTCTTCAGTAGAGGGTGCATTTACATTGGCCATTATTTTTTCCAGGTAGGGCAGGCAAATGCAGAAAGGCTAAGAGTCTTAAACAAGAATCTACTATTTGAAGTTAGGCAGAATGGATTTAAAAACGAGGTTTTTTTTTAAAAAAATTGATATATAACATTTGTACGTATTTATGGGAAACATGATATTTTGTTACATGCAAAATGTGTAATGAGCAAGTCAGGGTATTTGGGGTATCCATCACCTCCAGTATTTGTTATTTCTATGTGTTGGGAGCATTTCAAGTCCTCTCTTCTAGCTATATTGAAATATATAATGTGTTGTCGTTAACCATAGTCATGCTTCTGTGCTATTGAACACGATAAGTTATTCCTTCTATCTAACTGTGTGTTTATATCCAGCAACTAACCTCTCAACCCCTTTTTATCTCCTCTCTTGTCCACATCCTTCCCATCCTCTGGTAACTGTCATTCTACTCTTTACCTAATGAAATAAACTTTTTTTTTAGCTCCCACATATGAGTGAAAAGAAGTGATATTTGTCTTTCTGTGCATGGCTTATTTCACTTAACATAATGACCTCCAGTTCCATCTGCATTGCTGCAAATGAAATGATTTCATTTTTTTATGGTTAAATAGTATTCCATAGTGTATATATGCCACATTTTCTTTATCTAGACATCCATCAATGGACACTTAAATTGGTTCCATATCTTTGCTATCGTGAATAGTGCTAGAATAAATATGCAAGCTCAGATATTCCTTTGACTTATTGGTTTCTTTTCCTTTGGATTAATACCCAGTAGTGAAATTGTTGAATCTTATGGTAGCTCTAATTTTAGTTTTTTGAGGAATCTCCACACTGTTTTCCATGGTGGCTGTAATGATTTACATTCCCATCAGCAGTGTATAGGAGTTCCCTTTTCTCTATACCCTTACCATCCGTTTTTTTTGTTAAATAATAGCCATTCTAGCTGGGGTCAGATGATATCTCACTGTAGTTTTGATTTGTGTTTCCCTGATGATTAGTGATGTTGAGTGCTTTTTCATATAGCTGTGGGCCATTTGTATGTCTTCTTTAGAGAAATGTCTATTTGCATCCTTTGTCCATTTTAAATTATTATATATTTTTTTGCTGTTGAGTTATTTTTCTTCCTTGTATATTCTAGATATTAGTCCCTTGCTGGATGACTGATTTGCAGAGATTTTTTTCCCATTCAACAGGTTGTCTCTTCACTCTGTTGATTGTTTTCTTTGCTATGTAGGAACTTTTTAGTTAAATACGGTCCCTTTTGTCTGTTTTTGTTTTTGTGGCCTGTGCTGTTGAGGTCTGAGCCATAAATTCTTTGCCTTGATCAATGTTCCAAAGTGTTTACTCTGTTTTCTTCTGGTAGTTTTATAGTAGACACAAGAGTACTCTATCTTCAACTATTAGAAATAGTATCGGGAGATGAGATGAAAACTTCTAAATCCTGAGCTCTTTGTTTTGAAAAGCTTATTCTTCTAGTTTACTTGTCTCTCACTTAAAAACAAGACCCTAAAATTCTCAGAAAACTTAGAACTTCATGTTTTTGAACAACAATAATCATTCCATTTATTGAGTGCCTATTATGGGCCAGGAACTACACAAGCGGTGCTTTATAAGTTGTCTTTTGATCCCTATGAAAACTTTCTAAAGTCATGCAACTCACTTTATTTATAATCTCACTTGATGGATGAGACACATGTATCTCAGAGAGATTAAATAACATGTGTAAGTCACTGAGCCAGCGAGCCGTCAGAGCTGAACCCAAATCTTACGTGTGATTTGAACTCAATGTACTTAATGAGGTTCAAGGTCTCCTATTTGTTTCAAATGGTTGTGGTGACACTTTCTATCCTTAGATATGAATATGACCCGAGTTGCAGCTGATAAGGCAGGAAAGAAGCCCATGCCTTTATGTGGAGGTGACAGATTATGTACAATAGAAGAGGAGGGTAGGGCTTCTGCTAGTCTGCTGTTTATTTTGCAAAATATGATTTGTTTTTAGTGAAAAATAAGTGCAGAGCTATCCTACTGTACACCAAATCGGGGCTATTATCTTGGAGGGATTGGGTCTGAGCAGTGAATCGTGGTGCTTGGAGCCCAAACACTGTCTAGTGATATGATAATACCCAGCTAGTTAATTAGTGTTTCTACCACCTCTAGTAATGGGTGGTAGACTCTTCTGTCTCTACTTGATCCTCACAGCTCAGCCTTTCATCTCTTAAGATTCATTTTGCTTTTTGTTCATTTTAATATGATATTTACCTAAAATGGAAGAAGAAGGAAGCACAAAGCTTGCCTCTCCTCAGGTTCCTTCAGACCTTCAAGATGCCATGAGACAAGGGGAAAGACCTGATAGTTTTATATGATGGTTCAAAATTAAATAGATGATTCTTCTTCTAAGAGTTTTATTTAAAATAACTGATGGTACATATAAGATTAGTTTAATACATCGCACAATGTTATATGTCTCTGTCTTCTCTTTTTTAAAAAAATCTCTGACAGTTTGTCAATGAGGGTTTTGGATAAGTGCAGGCAAGTTATATGGCTCTGCTTAAAGATGGTGGTTTCATGTATTAGTTTTATTTGTACATTTATCTGCAAATGCTTTAGGCTCCACTTAAGTTTTGTCAAAAAATATCATTTTTACACTGAAAACCATTAGATTCTCACAGTGCGATGTGTTCCATGTGTATATGTAGTTAGACCCTAACTCCATCACATGCATCCCCCAGTCCTGCCCTCAGGTTTCCCCAGAAACTTCTACATGAGGCAAAAGGTTTGGTGGAACCTGAATTATCCACATAAGTATTGCAAGATTACATTTAACTGTGACATCTAGTTTGATTTCTTCATTCCTTATTACCTCTTCTTCCCCCTTTCCACCTGTTTGGAGCATCGAGGCTACCCAAAAAGAAAATGATTATGTGATTACAATACCGGAAAAGAGCAGTTACAGTGTGCCTTGCTAAATCATTTTTGGGCACGTATCTTACTCTGCTAGCATTCATATGGCCCATGATTACAAACATACAGAGTTCTTGAGGATTGATTAAATGTTAAAAATATAGCATCCTTTTGCATTTCTAAATGAAAATCATTAGAACAGGCTAGTAAAAGTGGCAAGAGAGTACACAGCCTATCGGATGAAACATTTAAATTCAGATATTTCTGGTTCAAGTTTTTATGGTGTGAGAAATATTACTTAGTTCACACCTCCTTTGAATCCCTCTGCATGTTGCTGCCTCTGTGGCAGTATTTTTTATTTTTTTTTAACTAAAAAGTTACAGTGACTTCAGTGAGATTTTGTGATAAGCTGAACTCCTCACAGCTTGATCCTCTTCTGACTTTGTAGTGAAAACCACTGTTGTTGAGTGGAATACAGGTTGCTAGTTTCTCTGTTGGACTTGGCATTGGACCCAAAAGCCTCATGTTTATTTGCTGCCGCCTGGTGACTGCCCAGCTGATGCATGGCTCTGAATATAGACTGGGGTATAAAAATATTTTGGGGTTCAATATCTAGGAACAGAATTTAATGACATGGATCTTCCCACAGAGCCGATTTCTGGGTTTGTGGTTTGCCCTCTCGGATTTGAGACTAATTCCAAGATGCTGATGGGTTTTAGAGGCTGGCCTCTTGGGAGGTGGCAGCTTGCCATGATGCCATCAGTTTAGACTAATGATTGCGCAGGATTCTCATGAAGCAGATGGCTACTAACCACAATATTAATATTATTTTGCTTTGTAAATGTAAGGAAAAATACTTTCCACGCTTGCAAAGGAAACCTTGTTTGAATTTTTATAAAGAATGATCTGCAACATAAAAAACGTGCTGTCAGGGCCTGTTTTATATGCTTTCATTATCAGTGACAAATTGTGATATTAATTCTATAGCAAATTTGTGCTGGCGATTTTAGCATTTCTTTCAGCCATTTCCCTCCTCTGCATAGCTAGCTGTAGAATAAAAGACTATGAATTTTACCTTGGAGGGATCGACAGCTGGATTTAAATGTTACTTCAGTAATTTGCTTAGAAATACTATTGTTTATAAATTTGAGGACTGGATATTCTCTGACAGGCTTCGGAATGAAGTGGATGTTTGAGGTAATTGCTAAGAGAATCCAGGTAGGAGAGATACTTCCGCCTGGATTCCCTTAATAATGTAGCCAAAAAACAAGAGGCATTTATTTCTGTTTGAATTAGCCAGGTAATGACTTCTGTGCTCTGCCTTGTTTTGCTGATGACATTCTGGTTTATGCAGGTTGGGAGAGATGACAGTGACAGTCAGGTTCACATCGATGGCATCCTGTGATCTGTGTAATTCAGCCTGGGGTACCAGTCATTATTTGGTTCTGATCAGCATTCTGTACCTTCTATGATGCTGTTTTCAGGAGAACTCAAAACAGTGGTAATTCAGGAATGCCTGATGTCATGGGATGAGGGAATTTGGCATGACTTTGCCTCCAGCACGAGAATTTTGAAATTTGGAAAGTGAGGTTGAAATGGAATGCTTGGCAGCTGTGTGCATTCGTTTTCCATTCCCCTCTCGGATCATCTTGAAGCCCAGCTCAGGCAATCGTGATTCATTTTCTGTAGTTCTCTTGAATACACCAGATGTTTGGAAATGCATTTTCACCTGTTTAGTTTTTGACTTTCTTATTCTTGTGAAGCTCTTAAAATATAGTGTAAAAAATGGAGAACCCTATATTTTGGATTTATTCAACTAATAAGAGAGATGTAAAAATCACAAAATGCTAAGAAATGACTAACAAATAAGAGAAGAAAATCACGTTTTTCACAGAGAGGGCTAGAAGGAAGACTCAGTAAGGGATGATAGTCCCAGTCTGCTTAGAAGGTTCATTTTGAACTTTTGACAATTTAGTTCCAAATTCAAAAGCAGAAAAGCAAAGATAGTATGCACGTGACTGTTTCTTAACAATCCATTCTTAATTATATTCAACATCTAGTTTTTGGCCACTTAGCAGTTTTGCAGCAATACATTAGAAGGACAGGAGGTGACATAATGTTAGAAGGAAGTTTATTGACAGTGAAAGTGACAGCTGACCTTGAGTGGAAGGAGAACAACCACCGCCACAAAGGAAAAAAAAAACACAAAAAACAGACACTGAGGGTATTGCTGCGGAAATACTATGATGAAGCCTCACAAAGATGACTCTGAAACTCAAGGAAACTTAATTTATAGTCACTTTCCCTTAGAATGCTACTAACACTTTTTTAAGAAGTTGAAGAATGAGTTGATGATGTTTGGCAGCTGAATAGCTGTGCTTCGATAGTTTGGTAATTCATTTATGTGGAATAGTTAGTTCCCAGTGATGCAGATGGTCAGGTAGTTTTGCAGAAAAGTTGTATCATATCAAATCAAACACCGTGTTCTTCCTTGGGTAATAATGATTCAAGGAATACTGATGAAGGTCAAATCTGATGTCAGTCATATGGAGATTTATTTCTGTGGGCCTTGAAGACATTTTCGTTTTATAAACTGCCTGTTAAAATTAAAATGTCGATAGGTCAAATAACTATACGCTGGTAACCCATTGGTATTAAATTATTAGATTATGATGGTGATGAGGTACTGTGAGAATTTGATGCAGAATGAGGACTCACTAATTTCTTGAGCTATCATGATCTCCATGCTTTGGATACTGTTTCAGCTCTATAAATAGTTGCCCAACTTTCATTTTCACCTTCCCAGGGAATAGAAGTCTAAGCTTGATGCACTGGGAACTCCCATCCATAATGTGAGCTGTAGCTGATGTATTGGCTGGTCACTCTTTTTGACTCCATGACAAGCTTGCTGAGTTGATGATACTACAATTGCAAAATAAACCTTGCAATTAAACTGCATCTAGTTTTTTGCAAAGAGAACTCACGGATGATTGGCCATATTATGTAAGTCAGCCAAGGAAATAATAAATAGGTTTAATTCAAGCTAATACATACTTACATGGACAGCCATATTTTTGAGTGGTAATAACAAGAGAGAATAAGAGATGGAGAGTACATCTGTGGTGAAGGAGATGCTGTGGTAGTAGCTGGTGTGGACATCATGTGAAATATTGGTCAGGTGGCCCAGCTCGTGTGGAGAGAACACTAACGGTAAACTCTACCAATCTCAGTTCCAAGTAGAAAAGCATTCTGTAGTAGGATTGCCTAGCTTTAGGGTAATCATCCAGCCTAGTTTGTCTGAGATAGTTCTGGTATACTAGTTATACTGATTTAATTATTAATCGTGCCCTATTTCACTGTCAAAAGTGTTTGGGCTTCGACGATAAGTAATTATATGGTCACTCTACTTAATTTTGAATGAAACAGAAGCAAAAATATGAAGCCCATTTGGAGATGATCATTCACAGATAACCTCTCTCAGAGCCTCTTATTTCCTTACAAGAGAAATAATAAAAACACACCTGACAGTCATAAGTCTAGTTTTCTACCTAGTAAAGAAGTGACATCAAACCCTACAGTAACTTCAACCTTCTCTCTCTACTCCCTTTATAGTTTATGGAGCCACCTACGCTCATGGTGGAATTGATAATAACAAGGGAAAGACTAACATTTCAGGTGAGAAATGTGGAGATAAATAATGCTACACTTCTGAGTTTATATCTAATAGTGTATCATCCAGGAACAGGAAGGGAAGAGGTGAAGTCCAAAGATTCTGTCCAGAGAAATGTTAATGTCCCCACACTCTCAGCCTGCTGTATCTGGCCTGAGTGCTGTGCTGTACCCCAGATGCCCAGCCTACCCCACATTACCAGCTGGGGAGGCTACGGGAATGAATTGATCATGCTTCTGTGGTCATTGATGCTGATTGTAGTGCATGGTACATTTTTTACACTCTTTATGAATGAGTCTTGAAAGCAGTTTCAGAATTTTTCAAAGTGACTTTTGGGAGTGATATTTATTATACCAGAGATAGATCTTTACAAACATGAAGAACATGAAGGCCTGTCTCGACAGTTACACAGAGTATTTTTTATGGTGTTTCTGGTGTTGAAGATCCCTGGTTACTTTTATTTTCACTCCCTATGTAACATTGGTATTTTCTCACCAGTAGGCTTTGGAATATTCGTTATAGCTATCTTACACTTGGCAAAGACAATTAAGGAATTGTGCTTATCTAATTGCACCAAACCTTCATGTATTTTTGCATCTGCCTGGTATCTTTCTGTATCTATAGCCTCTTTTTTTGTTCCTACTTTGAAAATACTCCTGAGAAAGGGTTAGAAGATTAAACAGGGGATTCCACAGGATATGGTCTCAAGCCATGGTAGGAAATATGACAGGTATGCAGTGGGCACATGGCACATGGGGGGATGTGGAAAGAAAGGATTTAGGGTATGTATTAGTCTGTTTGCACACTGTTATAAAGAAATATCTGAGACTGGGCAATTTACAAAGAAAAGAGGTTTAATTGGCTCATGGTTCCACAGGCTGTTAGGAACCATGATGCTGGCGTCTGCTCAGCTTCTGGGAAGACCTCAAAAAACATCCCCATCATGGTGGAAGGTGAAGCAGGAGCAGGCACCTCTTACATGACTGGAGAAGGGGCAAGAGAGAGAAGGGGGTGGTGCTACCCATTTTTTCTTTTTTTTTTTGCGATGGAGCTTTGCTCTTGTTGCCCAGGCTGGAGTGCAGTGGCGTGATCTCAACTCACTGCGACCTCCACCTCCTGGGTTCAAGTGATTCTGGTGCCTCAGCTTCCTGAGTAGCTAGGATTACAGATGTCCATCACCACGTCCAGCTAACTTTTGTATTTTTAGTAGAGATGGGGTTTCACCATGTTGACTAGGCTGGTCTTGAACTCCTGACCTCAGGTGATCTACCCCTACCTCCCAGCCTCCCAAAGTGCTGGGATTACAGGTGTGAGCAATTATGCCCAGCCAGTGCTACACACTTTTAAATGACCAGGTATTAAGAGAACTCACTATCATGAGGACAGTACCAAGAGGGATGGTGCTAAAGCATTCATGAGAAATCCAACTTCACGATTCAGTCACCTTCCCCCATGCACCACCTCCAACATTGAGGATTACAACTGAACGTGAGATTTGGTGGGGACACAGATCCAGATCATATGAGGATGAGAGTGCTCAGGTCCCACTGTGCCATGTAGCAGGCATGTAGAGAACAGTGGGGCAGCTGTTAGGCCAGGGATTCCAGCAAGCAGGAGCAGAGGCCCTCAGCAAAGGTGGTGTCATGGCAGGGACCTCTGAAGTCTGATAAAGTCTAGGACAGTTGAGACTCTTGACTTAGCATCTTCAGAGCCTGGATCTACATTCCAGTATCTCCCTTTAATAGCTGTGTGGCTTTCAGCAAGTTTCCTAATCTCTCTCTCTGCCTCAGTTTCTTCATCTTAAACTGGAGATAATTGCAGTATGCATCCAATGTGGTTGGTGTGAGGCTTGTATGAATCTTTGTAAAGAGCTCAGAATATTTGCAGGCACATTATGAACACTGAGTAAATGTTAGGTCTATAAAAACACCCTGACTGTTGGTTTTTGGCATGATCCACTCCCTACAGCTGTGTGTAGTGTAACACAACATTGCTGAGCCAGGAAGGACTTAGCTAACAGGACCAGCAGCAACACAGCCATAGCATACCAGCAGGATTTCTCCATAGCACAGCACAGATTCTCAAATGACTGGCTTGAATTCCCAATTCCCCTCTGGGCCAAAGAAAACAAAAAATGCTGAATGCATACCATATAAAATGGAACAATTATGACCATCAGGGAATATCAATTGGCCTTAAAGCAATATTCTCCTCTTGATGATAAGTGCTGGAAAACCTGAAAATACCTCATCTCTTTTTGCCCATTCCCACACTGTAACTGGGTGTGTAGAGTTGGTGTTTATCACTATATTACTTCCTTGATAGTTGAAGATACATCATGCCTTACAATTGGGGTGATCAAAAATCCCATTTGGTTATCTTGAATTTAAAACATCTTGAACATTGATTATTCAAGTATATGAGACTCTCCTAGTTTCTAATATCAATACTCAATAAACCAGCTTTTATTGAGTATATCTAGGACTGTGGTGGGGATAATGGACCTACAAGACATGGTTGTAGCCTCCTGGGAGCTTATGATCTAGTTGAGAAATCAAATACTAGTGTGCTTTTGAGTACTGAACTGCTAGACGCTATTACCGTTACAGTCTATGGAAATGAAACCAAAAACAGTGTCTCCCAATTCATTCTTCATTTGTGTTCTGATGGCGCTGTGGTCCGCTGGCGCTGTGGTCCGCTGGCGCTGTGGTCCGCTGGCGCTGCGTTCCGATGGCGCTGCGTTCCGCTGGCGCTGCGTTCCGCTGGCGCTGCGTTCCGCTGGCGCTGCGTTCCGCTGGCGCTGCGTTCCGCTGGTGCTGCGTTCCGATGGTGCACTTTCCTTTCCTACTTGTCTAGATTTACCATCTTAGTAACCCAACAGCTAATGTAGTGCTTTGGGTTGTCTGTGGCAAGTTACTAATAAACGTTTGTTAAATTAATTCCTGTCCTGCTGATTATTGACTGAACATAGGAAGATCTTGTTTTCTATGTGTTTTTGTGATTTATTCTGCTTTTGAATATCATTTTTGTACTTGAAATTTTTACTTAACCTTGATTGTTGTCACCTCGATTTCACTGTAATTTTTTAAAACCTCTTGGTTTAAAAAAACTTAAGATCATCTATGTAAGGTGCCTAATCCAGGGCTTAGGGCATACAAAGTGATCAATGAAAATGAATTCAACCATTTAATACAGTTTTGCTCTTCTGCTAGGCACTTCCACTTCATTCTTTTCAATTGTGTGTCATTTTCAAGTCCATTTCCATTTTATGCATTTATTCTTAAATTATGGAAGACGAAAAGTAAAGTGGGAAAGCATCAAGAGGAGGGTCATCTCTCTCTCCTGGGACAGAAACACGAGCTCAAGTTATATATTCTGTGGAGAGAAAGCAAGCGTAAAAACAATAAACGTCTGGAATATACTTCCCATTAAGCAAGTAAAATTATTCTTCTCTTCTCACAGCTTTGTATTTGAGGCTCTGTATTTTATTTATAGCATAAATTCTTAGCTCTTTTTCAGTAGGTGCTGCTTCTTGTACTGAGCAATGGTTACTAGCATCTATTTTTCACGCCCCATGTAATGTGCTCCTATACACAACTGAAACTTTCTTTCGGTTCGCTTGCTCATGCTTTTCATAGCTGCAACATGGAGCAGTATTTTAAAAGCTTGCAAACCTCAGGTTCATACCTGGTGTTGTTTATTCATACAAAATACCCTTCCTGCAAAAAGTAACTTTCAGTTCTTTCTTTGAGCTTAGTTTTATAAAAATACAGCATGGCTCAGTTGGAGTTTGTGATTTTTTCTAATTTCAAATTAGGGTTTTCTTGTCACTGACAGGTTCCCCCGCAACCTTGGAAGATGAATTGCATTTTATCAGTTATCTCAGAGGAGTCCTTTGAAATGAAGTAAGGAAATGGCTCTACATTTTTAAACAGGTGATTTTTTACAAGACTATGACCATAATGGAAAAGATGCTGACTCCCTTGAGGTTTCTGATACCAAGCCATGACTGCACATTGAATTTCATCAGAGTTCTCCTGGCTGGCAGGGGCTGGGGACCATCTTCCTTCTCCATCATGGATGTTACCATTTTGATTCTGAGTGTTAAAGAGGAGACTTCAAAAACAGGATCTCTTGGTGCATTTACATGATTTCTTGGCATGGTATGTTGACATCTCATACACAGACCCTTTGTCCACTTCCATTACAGCATCCACTAGGGAGACCAGAAAACTACTGGTTGTGATTTCATTTAGTGCTTGTTCCAAGTGAAGCAATCTCTTTTGATTTGCCCATATAATTAATTCAGTTTAAAAAATATAATTAATCTGAGAGAGTGATGGAGATATCCGTATTTACTCTCAACTTGAGAATTTGCTGTTCATTCAAGATTAACTCTGGTTATGCACACACACAAAATTGTTTTTTTCTTTAACCTAGAAGACTGGTTTAATCTTCATGTGTGTTGGGTGACAAAAAACCTCAATGTTCAGGATGCTGAAACACTGGTTATTCTTCAGGAATGGCTCAGAAAACTTATCCCATTCAGACCTCATATTTTATTTATAAGGCATAACCAGTATCCAAACTATGCACTTTGCCAGTCCCACACAGCATCTGAAACTCTTCAGGCTTCTATTATTTTATACAACCACCATCTCTTATTGTCCACTCTAGGGGGACAATTAACCAATTCACTAAACTAGTATCTAGGTCTGAAGAAGAGAAAAAAGACAAGTTATAAAAGGTTTGTAACTTAGACCTTTGGATATTACAAACCTCTGTCTTTTGGAAGACACTCTTGCTATGCTTTTAAACCTTGGGTCCTTTGTTTCCTGTGTTCTACAGTATTTATGTGAAGCAAGCAGTGTATGAGCCAAGAGAAATTGAGATAGAAGAGAAATAAGAACTATCTGTGACTTAAGCTTTATAACTGCAAGTAGTAAATAATGATGCATTCAATAAGACATATTAGAATGAAGAGGCAGGAGATGTAAAAAAATCTTCTGTATAATTATATTCCTTCTGTATAATTTTCCTCCCATATCCAATACATACACTTGTATTTCGAAGACAACTTATAAATCATCTTGGGGGCTACTGCATTTAATGCAATGCCTGTATGGGTGACCAGTTGGCATGGCAGTGATCGATGGACTCCCAAAACTAGGTCCGGTGGTTCAAATGTAGTTCAGCTTGGCAGTGACTAAAAGTCTTTATGATCCAGCGATTGTTCAGTGACCTGGATGAAATGAATTGGTCTCTTTCCTAGTGAATAGCTGTCCATGTCACAAGACTAGAATGTAACTGGTACTAATTGTCTCCCTGGTTGATAGTCTCAGCAACAGGGTTAAAGGGGTCATAAGGAAAGGTGACAAAATGCTCTGTCTTTTCACACCATTGCTCATATATTGAGCTCATTGCACCAGGTCATCCTATTCACAGGGCAGAGGGGAGGAAACCATTCATTGTTGCAACCTGAGTTAAACTGAGCCTATCTTAAATGACATGTCCTCAATCTTTTGGTTATCTCTGTGACCAAATATTTATTCATGCTGAATTTAGTCCAGCATCTTCACCCCCAGGGGGACAAAACAAAAGCAGTGTTAGAAAAGCAAAAACAAAAACAAAAACAAAAACAAAAAAATAGTCCTGAAAATGACATGTTTCTCCTTGTTTAGAGATTTAAAAGATTCATAAAGTTAACTTCATAGTTTCTTTATAATTGTATCCTGTTAGAGAGTTGACTTAAAATTTACTCTCATCAATGCTTGTCCTTCAGGACCCATGAAAACATTTTTAAAAACATTTTTTTCTTACACAAAACGAAGTTTGAAGAATCTTCCTGGGGTAGGAATAATTAATAATGAGAAGATGTTAATTTTTTCTAAATGAATATAAAAATAAAAATTCAATCCTGGCTGGGTGTGGTGGCTCACACTGTAACCCCAGCACTTTGGGAGGCTGAGGCAGGAGGATTGCTTGAGCCTGTGAGTTCAAGACCAGCCTGGGAAACACAGCAAGACTTCATCTCTATGAAAAATAAAAAGTTAGCTGAGTGTAGTGGTGCATACCTGTGGTCCTAGCTACTTGGGAGGCTGAGTCAGGAGGGTAGCTGGGAAGTTGAGGCTGCCGTGAGTTATGATTGTGCCACTGAACTGTAGCCTGGGTGCCAAAGTAACACCCTGTCTTAAAAAAATCATAAAAACAAAGGCATATGTATATGTATATACATATACATATACATATAGCATCCACTAGGGAGACCAGAAAACTACTGGTGTGTGTGTGTGTGTGTGTGTGTGTGTGTATGTGTGTATGTGTGTGTGTGTGTATATATAGATATAAAATACACACACACACACACATACACACACACACATACCTTTGTTTATATATAATATATGTAATATGTATGTATGTATACATATTATATATATTTGAAATTATATGCATACATACATATGCTTCACTGAAACAAAATGATATCAAAAGATAAATAGACAGGCAGATCAATGAAACCCAACTGGACAATGGCCAAAAACACATCCCTACATAAGGGAGCATAGTACTTGTTAAGCAGGGTATTTCAATCCATGAGAAGTTTGGACAATTGGGTATTCAGAAGAAGAAAGCAAAATTAGATTCCTCCCTCACACCATATGAAAAGGACAAGCTACAGATAGATAAAAAATCTAAATGTAAAAACTACAAAGTATAGAAAATTTTTATAAGCTTAGAGTGACATTCCTAAGTAAGACATGGAAATCAGACCCCATAAAGAAAATGTCCTGGGCAGATTTGAGTTTGTTAAAATCCTAAATTCTCTAAAGGACAGCAAATGAAAAGCTAAAATACAAGCAGCTAATGTGAAAATATTTGTCCCATATATAATAGGTGTGTGTAGCAAATATTCCTAATATTTAAAGACATTAAATCACTACATTAAGACATCAGTACATTGAGAAAAAACAATAACCACTTAACAGAAAAATGCACAAACAATATGAATACGCAATTCAGAGATGAAGAATTAGACATGACCTATAAACAGATACAAGTTCTCAATCTCGGCATTAATTAAAAGAAGAAAATCAACATATAACATCCCTTTTTGGCTTTTAGACTGGGATAATATAAAGAAAATAAACATTCTGTGCTGTGCTATACTGGGCTAATCTGTGGCATGAATATGACCTTCTTATTCCCTACAGTATTAAAGTAAATTTGTAAGACCTTTGGAGATTAGTTTGGTAATAGCTATTAACATTCTAAGTGCTCTAAGAAAATGGCAGAATAAATCTTCACGTGGGCTTTATGTAACCATCAAAAAGAATAAGGCAGAGTTATATGTAACAACATGAAAAAAATGCTGGGCATGGTGGCTCACACCTTTAATCCCAGCATTTTGGGAGGCCAAGGTGGGCAGATCACCTGAGCTCAGGAGTTCAAGACCAGCCTGACAAACAAGGAGAAACCCTGTCTCTACTAAAAATACAAAATTAGCCAGGCGTGGTGGCACATGCCTGTAATTCCAGCTACTTGGGAGGCTGAGGAAGGAGAATTGCTTGAACCTGGGAGGCAGAGGTTGTGGTGAGCTGAGATTGTGCCATTGTGCTGCAGCCTGGGCAGCAAGAGCGAGACTCCATCTCAAAAAAAGAGAAATATTTGTGTTATATTGATGAGTGAAAAAAAATTAGTAATGTGATGACAATTCTTTAATATTTGCATGTATTTCTATAAAACCTTAAGAAAATATTAAATATTAAGTAGTGTATGACCCCAATTGGTTAAAAAAAAAAAGCTAAAACTGTGAAGTAGTCGAAAGGGTGAATAGACTGGAGAAGCCACGAAAGGGATTTTACTTCTTTGAATAACTTTGTTAAAAAGGATGGGAATAAAAATAACTGTCCAGAGTGGAAGTTTGGAGCTTTTTAGTGAGTTAGGCTTGTGATTACACAGCCATGTAACTTTGTACTCTTGCCAACTTTCATTTTTCCAATGGGGTAAAGCAGCAATGATCATTAGGGCTTAGCCTGATCACTGAAGGTGCTCTTCAGACATGGCTATGGTGAGTGTTCAAAGCACCAACCTGGTTTTAAGGGATGCTCCATACTGGGCTATAGGGAGGAGGAAAGTGTGTCCCTTCCATGTCTGTTGGGAGAAGGCTTGCCTCCCTGCTGCTGATAATGAATTTCAGAGCCATTTGCTTCCTTTTCTTGTTAACATGTAGTACCGACCATAAGATGACTCAATAAATACCAATTTTGCAAAGTAATTGTCAATTGGAAAATATACTTTTATAGACATTAGGTCTTCAAATGCCATGTTTTAGTCATCTGTGAAGGTTTAAAATGTGAGATCATTATTTCTTTTTTCTTGCACTTCTATAGATTCAAACTTCTTCTGTAAAAATTTTAATAGTTTCTCTTGTCAAGTTGGCATTTCAATCAAGGAGATAATTCATCATCTCTCCTCAAACAAAGAAGTGGATCACAACTTCCAATTACTAAAATGCAAAACTTGTCCTCTCTACTTATGTTTTTATAACACAGTGTGGAAATCTGTCTTCTGATTTCTCAGAGTAAGAAATTAGTTTTTAAAGTACCAAATTGCATTTAAAATCACTTTCTTTTTCCCAGTCTTATTCCTTCTTTCTCTCATGTAACAGTTTCTGTGATGGGCTTTTTGGAATGGGTTTGTTCTATTTTTTTTTTTTTTTTTTTTTTTTTTAGCCTGCTCTGTTGCCAGGCTAGAGAGTACAGTGGCGTGATCTCAGCTTACTGCAACCTCCAACTCCCAGGTTCAAGGGATTCTCCTGCTTCAGCTTTCCGAGTGGCTGGGGTTACAGGCATGCGCCACCAAGCCCAGCTAGTTTTTTGTGTTTTTGGTAGACATGAAGTTTCACCATGTTGCCCAGGATGGTCTCAATCTCTTGACCTCATGATCTGCCTGTCTTGGCCTCCCAAAGTGCTGGGATTACAGGTGTGAGTCACTGCACTTGGCCTGTTCTATGTTTTTATGCAGCATACAACAAGCTAGACATTTAAAATTTCATATTTAAATATATATATTTTTTACCCGGATCAGTGTCCCAACTTGTAGTTACGATATCTCCCACGTGGGAGATATTTCGTTGCCAGGTCCCATGTGAACTTCTGTTTATCAACAGCAGCTTACTGTTGTCAATTCTTCTGAGAAAACACTTTGTTCTTATGTAGAAAAATCACAAGAAAAATCATAATTTCAGGGATTAGTGATGAGAAGTGATTATATCCTTTGCCCCATACTAAACTAATAATAAAACCTAGAGAGAAGGAATTATGGAGGTCCACTTCACCAAAATGCTGCTTTTGAGTTACCAATTTGTTATTCAAAATCTGTTAATGTTTAAATCCTTTAGCACCTTTTAGGCTTGGTAAAATGAAATGAAACATTTACCCTTGGCCTTCTCTACTATCTGGGACCACCCCATTATACCTGGAAGAGGTGAGGAATGCTGAAGAACAGTACCCACCTGGTGGAAGACAGCCTTTGAGAGAGCTCACCTGTTGTTTAAGAATTTACAAGGGAAAGCAACTCTCACATAAATGATAATTTTTTTACTTAGCCTCTATTACAAAAAAGAGATGGAGAGAGAGAAGACAAAAGCTGATATAAAAACCTAACAAAAGTGAAGTCAAAACTAAGGCATATTTCAAAAAACATGGACACATAAGTGAATATCCATATAAGGATTTTACATATGGGAGCAAGCACTTAGCCATTTTAGAATGAATACTTTGGAGATAAATTAGGGAGATTTATCTAGCAATTCAGTTTCTAGGCAGGAAGGTCCTTGATGTCAGCTTTGGAAGTAGGATCGTTTTTTTTTTTTTTTTTTTTTTTTTTTGGCTAGAAATCAAAAGGGGGAAAAAGGCACAAAATAGTTGGAATAATATTAAATGATACCATGGAGTGGACTTGGGATAAAAATGATTTATATGTGGTTTAGTAATGAAATGATGCAGACATTATTTTAAGTGAAAAGCAATGTGATATAATAAAGTTTGCGGCAGCATTTAGATCCAGGCTAAGGGGACCTACGTGAAGAGCAGCCTGGTGACAAATGGAGGCTGAGCTAAGTCACTCATTATGGAGGGTCTAAGGATGACCCACACTAATGCAAAAGGGCAGCCTTTTGCCCGCTTCCTGGGTTTTACACAGCACTAAATGAGGTCAGATGCCTCAGGTGCTCTGAGGAGGCAGACGGCCAGGAGCAAAGATGCTGCTCTGTAGCTGGTGTGGTTAGACAGTGAGCAAAAGCACACACCATCCACCTTCCTATGCCTGCTCAGTAATTGGGCTTCCCTCATCTTGTTTCCACATTTATTGGTCAGGAAGGGATCTGTCCATTTAATTTAGAACTTATATTTTCAATATAGCTGATATTGGGTTAAAAATCAATAGAAGACTTACAAGATGCAATAATGTTATTTTATGGATAACTATCAATAATGGATAATGCGGGCTTAGTTTGAACTTCCTTGAACAAACAAGGAATCAGGCTGTCAATATGTTATAAACGATATTCTAGTTATGTAGAATTATTAGGTTGAATTGCAGTCCTAGACATTGATATAATTAATTTGTGGAAACTGGCAAGTTGGGTGTGATAATTCAAACATGTTTTATTAAATTTTATTTTTACAAATAGGTAGATCTTTTTTTAGAGAAAAGTACCTTTCCTCTCTACAAACATAACCATTGTACATGCATTTATGACATATGAGCACATATGTATATGATATTCATAGTATTTTTCAGGTTATGGAACAGCATTATATATTTCCTGAGAAGAAAGAAGAAATAAGTTGCTTAGGCAATCTAATAACATTTAGATTGAAATAATTGAGTGTATACTCAAGTTCCTCAGTGTCAGCTTCTGTGAAGGTAAGGTCACTGTTAAAATTTCCCATTTTTTTTCTTGCCATGGTTTAAAATACATGAGCAACAGCACAACTCTTGAGGGATTTCTGGTAGGTTGACTTTTCTAGAAATTAGGATCCTTAGAAAAGAAGAGGGAGAGATACATTTTTAAAATTTTTCTCTTCTGCAGCTTTGTTGATAATGTCCAAAACTTGTAAGGAGATAAGATGTTCTTCAATAGGTGAAGAGGGTCATAAACTTGGTATGTCCATACAATGAAATATTATTCAGTGATAAAGAATGAGCTATGAAGCTGTGAAGAGACATAGAGGATTTCAATGCATGTTAAGTGAAAGAAGTCAGTCTCAAAAGACTGTATACTGTATGATTTCTCCTATTTGACATCCCGAGAAAGGCATCACAACAGAGACAGATTAAGACCAGTAGTTTCCAGGGACAAGGGTGGGACAGCTGAGGAGGAGGGAGGAATCAATGAAGCACAGATGAATTTTAGGACAGTGTAACTATGCTGTCTGATACTGGCATGGTGGACTATTGCATTATACATTTGATAAAGCCTGAATCCTATGGACTTTAGTTAATAATAATGTGTCAATATTGGCTCACAAATTATAGCAAATGTACTACACTAATGAGATGTTAATAATGGGGCAACTGTGTGTGTGAAGGGGAGGGGGAGATATATGAGAACTCTTTTTTTCTGTTCAATTTTTCTGTAAACTTAAAACTGTGTAGGGGAGAAAAGACTTCTTTTCTTACCCTTATTGGGTTCTTGGCTGAGATCCCTATAACAACAGACAGATTTATAAGAGAAAGGCATACAAATGTATTTAATATAAGTTCTATGTGACACGGAAGCCTTCAGAATTGAAAATCTCACAAAACAACAGGAGAAAGTGTATATTTTTATGGACAGCCATGCAGAAGTATGATCAGAGGAAAAATGAGTATGTTAGAATGGTAACAAACTGGGGTGAATTTAGCAAGGCCTGTTTATTCAGGTTTTTCCCTGTGTCCTTATGTGACATTCCTTTCCTGTAGTACATAGTGGGCACCTCTTGAATGGGGGTCTGTCACCTACTTAGAGGAAAGTCAGATATAGCCTTTATGGTCTGCTTCAGGGAAGAAGGGAAGGAAAAGTTCAGAGAGACCTTCTTAGAGAGACCTTCCTGCTTCTGCTGTTTTCTCAAATGCCAAGGTGCCATATTTTGGGATAGAATGTTTTGACTCCTCTCAACTACTCTAAAAAAACGAAGTCTATGAATTCAAAAATTCTCCCTTCAAAATTAGGGTTCAAAATAGAAACTTTCAATTCATAAGGTTAAGGCTAGTCTGGGTGATGATTGGATGGCATTCCATTGGAAAAGAGACATAGCACTGCATCTTCTTTAAATTTCATATATATAGGGAGGGGAGAGAGGGCATGGGCTGAAAAAAGTACCTGTTGGGTGCTATGCTCACTACCTGGGTGAAGAGATCATTTGTAGCCCAAATTTCAGCATCATGTAATATACCCATTTCACAAACCTGCATGTTTACCCCTTAATCTAAAATAAAACTTGAAGTCATATAAAACATTTCATATATTCATATATGTACATGCATATGTATGTATACATACAATACATAGATATGAACATATAAGCATATGTTTACATAATTCTATATGTACATGCATTTTATATTTGATTGTTATAATCAAATTATATGATTTATATGATATAAATATGATTGTTGTTTCAAGCCAGTTTTCCAAGTGACCCACTTTGCCTTCAGTGTGGTCTCACCTTGAACCTCCCCATGAGAACAATGTTACCACCTTTAAAGGCAACAATATTCTCTCAAGTCCATTTATGTAGTGAGAAACTTGTTTTTTCCACAGGTGAATAAAAGAATAAATAAGCCAAGTTTCTCCATATCACCATCTTTTCCATGGGTTCACTTCAAGATTTACATAATTATAGGAAGAAGAGGAATATAAAGCAATATATACACACATAATACACGTGTATAATTTGTACACACTTGTATGCTTAAGTGTGCACACGTGCAAGTGTATCTGTGTCTGTGTGTATTTGTCTCCTCTGTGTGTGCATGTCGGTGTGTATTTTTCTCTTAAAGATCTCTAAGCTAAACTAAGAGTCATCAACACTTTACCTTTTTTCTCTTCTGTGGACAAAAGTCATCAACCATGTTTATCTTTTTCCCTTTTTAATTTCACAGTAAACAAGTTCCATAAATTGCTCACATCAAAAAAATATGGGTGGCTCTCTTTTACGTATGTGCAAATCACAGTCTTTGTGATTGTGAAGGAGACAAATATTCTTTGGTAGGAAGTGGCTTCATATGATTTCCTGTCTGTTCTTGCAAGACGATAGTATACATGTATGTACAGAACAACGTATATTCCACCCGGGAGGGCAGGAGAGTCAGTAGGCCTATGCCTTCCCTGGGATATTAGAAAGACAATGTGGGTAAATAAATTCCTTTTTCCGTATTTGGTTTTTACAGCAAAGGAGGAAGAGAAACATAGGGAAGTAGGTTATGGTGTGATTTCCGACATGGATTCCGTACATGTAGTGGGTCAATAATAGTTTTTGACATAATTTTGCATCTCTGAATTGTCAAATGCTATCAATAATAAGCAGGTTATTATGTTTACTGTGGCAATGCTTATGTATGCATTTATGGTTTTGCTTTTTTTAATCATTAGAAAGCAATTTTCAATCTCAATTTAAAGTTACCTCATTAGAGAGTCCTTCCAAGTCTAATATGAGCTCTATCCTATTCTATTTTTCTTTCTCACTGCATTCCATTCCTTTACTTCATAGAATTTTACATGATTTATAATTATACATAATTTGGTCACTTTTTCATTGTTTCCTACCACCAGAATGTAAGTTCCACAAGGACATGAATGTATATTTTATTCATCTCTGTATTTTCAGCACCTTGAACAGGGCCTGACAGATGGTGGGTGCTTAATAAAGATTTGTTGAATGCAGGAATGAATGAGTCGTGGGCTTGGACACCACTGTAGGTAGGAGCATGGGTTCTGGGACCAGAATGCCCTACCACGTCTTGGCTATGTCACTTAATAGTTATGTGATTTCAGACAAGTTATTGAAACTTTTTACCCTTCAGTCTCCTTATCTGTTAAATGGGCCTGTTAACAATAGTTTCTGCCCCATAGGTTTGCTTTAGGGAACTAAATAAAGTCATGTATGTAAAGAAGTTAGGTCAAGGCATTTTCTTTGTGGGCAGTCAGTAAATATTTTTAATCTTTATATTTTCCTTTTATCTGAAATGAATTTGTAACACAGGAAGTCTCTACGATGAATATCATTAGGTTCAGAAATATAGAATTTAAAAATAGGCATGACTTATGTTGAGAATTCTGGTGGATGAATATACAACAGTACATGTCTCTGTAAAATTATATATGTAGAAGTTAGCCTAAAACAATACCACCTCACTTTTGCTTATAATTCACATTGTATTTAATTCTGACACCAACACTGTGGAGTAAGGACAGAAGGCTCCGTGTTGTACAGAGGAGGAAGCTGGTTCAGAAATGTGAACTGAAAGTCCCCAGGTCCATAGCAGACTAATGCCTGACTTCAAGCCACATCTCGTGAATTTCAGTCCAAAGCTCTTTATCACTTACAGAACTATTGAGTTGGAATTTTACAAGTCATCTGTTTAGCCACCACTTGCTAAATACATGGTCAGCATTAACCATGTGCACAGCGATATTTCCTCCTCAGCCTTATCATACACCTCTCCTTTTATTTGAGTTAGATCATTATATTTTAGAAAGGTATTAGAAAGAGCAATCTATTATATGCATGTAAGCTAGATATATTTATTTTGATATGTATTTGCCCCCTCTATGTGCCTATATTTGATTAAGAATAATAGATAATCTAGAACAATGCTTCTGAAACATCAATGTGCATACAAATCTTTGGGGGATTTTGTTAAGGCCCAAGATTCTTATTTCGAAGGCCTGGGTGGGGCCTGAGATTCTGCAATTCTACCCAAGTCCCAAGTGACATGAATGCTGCAGTCCGTGGACTACACCTTGAGCATCAAGGGTTTGAATTACTCAGTCAAATACATTTGCATTTTTGCACATATATGTGAGTGAGTGTGCACACATGTGTGTGCAATCATCTGATGGATATTTTACAAATAATAGAGAAGTTAAAATGAGTTACGAAAGGAACTAATTGTGGAAATTCAATGAAAAAATGCTTTTTTTCAGAGAGGATGGGAACAGTAAGCAGAAGGGAGACAGGTAGAAAAAATCTGACACAGGCTTCATCCTTTTTGCTTTTAGATCAAGAAGCTTTTAGATCTCTCCACCCAGTTGCTTCACAGACTCCCAAACCTCAACAAGATCAAATTGAGCTAATTATCTTCCACCAAGAGTCAGTTACAAGAAATATGATTCTGGAGGCACACATAGGGTCTTTGGAAAGGAAGTGCTGTTCCTATTTGTTGAAGTCCCCCCAAGTGGGACCTATGTTAGAGACAGGTTGACAGTGCTTCCAATGTTGCCTTCTGACTCACTGATAAGCCTTTGGGTTCCCAGTTCAGTCTGAATAATTGAGTGTTTGCAAGGAATGACCTAGGACAGTCAGTTCAGTCTTTTCTGTTTTTTTTTTTTTTTTACATGTAGCCAGGTGGCATTGGTGTGCCCCACAGAATGGCTGAAACTGGCTGGGCGACATCAAGAGGTATTGATGTATATTTTGCATGGAAGGTACAGGAGCTAGGGCCTTCCTTGCTCTTTTTGATGGATGGCGCAGTGAGAAAAATGGTGAGCAAACTGTAGTCAGAGTTGTCTAGTGGGACATGGTAGACCTTGTCAGCCAGTTAAATTTAACATCCTGTTAACAGTCTGGGAGATCTTCACTGGGGCTTCTCCCCCAAACACACCCCCAGGAAGGCACAAGTGGGAAGCTTCGCTTTCTTCTGAACATTCCAGGATATAAGATGTTCCCTTTCTTATTTCCTGGATTGTTGCTGTTCCTCCAATGTCACAAATTGTCCTGTCTTCTTCTTCAAGTAGTAACCACTTTACATTTTCCAAACCTTGCCTTGTTATGTTCAGACATTTAATCCAGAAATGAGAGACATTAGAAGAGAACATTGTTATAAAACTTATAAATATCCAAAGTATCTCAACTTTGACCCACTGAGACATTTTCGGGGTACTAGCCTTCTAGTCTAAAATTATTAGACCAGAATGTTCATTGCCCTTATGGTCTAAGGCCATGTCAGTCTAAGAGGAGAATCCAGGCAGCTGAACCAGAATCAAATTAGAAACCCCTAGCATTTTTTTTTTGATTGGCATGTCATCCAGGGAGTGTATGAACCAGATTGAGCTGGAGTTACTGTTCAAAGAAGAGATAGTGCATCATGCCCAGGAATGGTCAGGTTGGAGTTCAGAATTTTCATAATAGGTCTATATAAATTATATGATTCTTTTGCTTTGATTACCATACATAGGTAATTATTCTTTGCTTTGTATTATTCCAACATTTTATTTTTTATGAGTCATATTGAACAGTTACTATTTTTCTACACATTTACTTTTCTGACAAAACAGTGAGTTCTTTAGCGAAAGGAATTTTGACTTTTGCCTTGGTATTCTTTTGTTATTTTTTATTTTATTTTTTTTAGCTCTTGGGGTACATGTGCAGGATGGGTGGGTTTGTTACACAGGTAGACGTGTGCTGTGGTGGTTTGCTGCACAGATCAACCCATCACCTAGGAATTAAGCCCAGCATCCATTAACTATTTATCCTGATGTTCTCCTTCCCCCTACTCCATCCCCCAACAGGCCCCAGTGTGTGTTGTTCCCTCCCTGTGTCCATGTGTTCTCATTGTTCAGCTCCCACTTATAAGTGAGAGCACGTGGTGTTTGGTTTTCTGCTCCTGCATTAGTTTGCGGAGGATAATTTGTCTTGCTATTCTCAAGGCCTAAGAGAACAGACATTTAATAGCTATCTGGCTCTGTAGAAGGCTCTCAAAAAATGTTTCTTGACTAGTGCTCAGTGGGAAAAGATGGACTAGGAAAACACTGTTCAAATTAAATGTGAATCGTGTAGAAGACACAGAATCCGGTTAAAAGGAAATTATTATTGATTAGTTATGTGTAGAGAAAACAATAGAATTGGGGATAGATATTACATATTTCTTCAAAGATTCTAAAATTGTATATTACTTCAGAAAAAAATCCAATAAGAGTCTCGGAGATTAATGTATGTTTCTTGTATTTTTTTTCCTCCATTGCATTAAACTAGTTAGCAATGTTTTGACATTTAATAGCTATCTATAGAATTATTTGATTGGATTGTATTAATTTTTTTTGGTCTTAATGATGCTTATCAAATTAGTTCATTAAAGTAAGAAACATCACACTGAATTTCAAAGTGCCTGCCTGAGATGAATGGCAACATTGCAAAACTAAAGAAAAAGAGTCAAATGCTTAAAAAAAAATTAGGATCGATTTCCTCAAGCTTTGTTCAAATATCCTGGGCTAGTTCCGGTAACAGTGGGAAAAGCTCTCTGGCACTCTGGTTTAAGGACTGATGATGTGCCCATATTTGGAGAATTTCTGCCAAGCAGTTTTAGAAAGGGAACATGAGAAGAGAGGAGCTGCCGATAAGCAGTGAATGGTCTGTGAATGGTGAGGGCAATAACGAGCTTGTCTCTGAATCCTCGGTGACTTGATGGCATGCATTATTTGCTAGCTTGCAATTCTGAGTTACTGGTTTACTGCTGGGCTGCAAGGCTCACCTTCTCTTGTCTTTATTCTTATTTCTTCTGAGTGCACACCACAGGAAGTGAAAGTTACAACTTGCTTTGACAGACATTCCAGAGCCTTTGGACTTTATAGACAGAGGGAATGCATTCAGAAGCTTCCTGCTTGGTGATCACATCCTTTGTTCTTTTGTGCATACCCTAAGTGAACTTTGCTCCAGACAAATTAGCCTAGGGCAAGGCATTAAAAAGACAAGATTCCAAGAAGGGCACATAACCCAGAAAAAAGGAGTGCTCCTTCATTTCCATTTACGTTCCTATTTTTAGCCAAACATTTATCATTTTCATGTTTAATTCCTCCTAAGAATGCTAGTAATTCATCTTTTTATTTTGTTGTGAGTGAAATTGCTTCTGTCTTTTCCTTGAAGTTTTTAAGCATTGGTCAACTTTAAGGACAAAAAATCCTTATACTTAATAGGAAAGCAACTTGACCAACATGCCTGCTTGAGTTTTTTCACTCTGGAATTTGAGACAGTGTACAGAGGTCATAGATCTACTGAATCATTGTAATATCCCACCTCATGAAAGATCTGAATTTCATTAAATAACATCTTACTTTCCTAGTTTCTGATTCAATAGTCATTTTTTTTCGGGGAAGTATTCCTTGACTGCTGTTACATTATTATCATATAATAATAGCACATATATTATGGTTGATTGTGTGTAAGCTGTATATGTATCTGATTTTTGAGTGAATGGAGAAGGTAAGAAGAAAATTATATTTGTATCTTGGTTTACTCATCATTTAGCCCAGTATTTGGCACAGAGAGTGAATATTATCTATTGCTTGTTGAGATGAATAAAAGTAAATCCTACTGTCATCTGAAAATTTAGGAGGGTTGCTTCATTTTTATAGAAAGCTTTATACAACAAATTGCTGTGATCTCATGAGTGAACAATAATTTGTCTCCTCAAATAACAATTGTAGTTCAGACTGTTCCTTTTCCCATTTGTAATATTGTAAGAAAGTATTAAGTTCCTATTTCTAGTGTACCTCAATTCCTGGTGGACAACACAGTCAGGCTTATCTTCCTGAAACACTTCTTTCATCATGTCTTCTCTTTACCAATAATTCTTTAAAACATCCTTATTAGGAAGGGGTAAACTGGGCCACTTTACATCCCTTGCAGTGCCTAGTATGGTGCCTCATACAGAGTTGCTCAATGGATGCTGATTAATGGGAAGATGCCAGCCTGAAGGTGATTCTAACAGTGGAATGCTGAGCTCTGCTTTTAGCCATATCTTGTTATATTCATGTATCAATGATGTATATGAATACATAGAATGTATGCTTATCAGATTTGCAAATGACCTGAGGCTGGAATGGATAGCAAATATATTAGATGACAGAATCAGAATCTGAAAACATTTTGACAAGCTTCCTCTCACAAGAAGAAATTTAATAGGGATACAGGTAAAATCCTACCTCAAAAGCAAAAAATCTTCCTGCTTAGCAACTGAATATAGCAGAGTCTCAGAAAAGGTCGTCTGTGATAGGGTAGCCACATAGGTCAATGAAATCTTAGACTTATTTAGAGAAGGGAAGGAGGAAGTTGAAGACCTACGCCTGGTATTGGTCACATCTGCTTAATTTACATATGGTTTATGGACAATTATGGGTTTCATATTTTCAGAGGTACATAGACAAATTGGAATGTAGTTAGACAATGTCAAAAGTTTTTAAATCTAGGCTGTTAAATGAGTACTTTTCTATGATAAAACTCAGGGAAAATATAGTTTTTTTTTTTTTAATAGTGGAAGTGTAATCATGAAGAAAAGATATTTGGAGTTTCATTGTCTGAAAGGTTTGACTAGCATTAGTATCTAGAAGTTATAGGGTAAAAACTGGCTAACTCTAAAGGAAAAATGTTTAATAGTCAGCTCCTGATTAGGTCATAGCTTGCCCAGTGAAACATTGAGTTGTCCAGTTTCTTTTTAAAAGAGGAAAACACCAATAAGAAAAAGCCTGCATGAAACTGACAATGAGATACCACTGTTCCCCTATTAGAATAACTATAATCCAAAACACTGGCAACACCGCATGTTGGCAAGGACATGGAGAAACAGGAACTCATTTCTGCTGGGAATGAAAAATGGTGCTGCCACTTTGGAAGACAGTGTGGCAGTTTCTTACAGAACTAAAGATGTTTTTACCCTATGATCCAGCAATCATGCTCTTTGGTATTTACCCAAAGGAGTTCAAAATTTAGGTCCATGCAGATACCTGAACTAGAATGTTTACAGCTGTCTTTCAATGGGTGAATGGATAAACAAACTGTGGTACATCAAAACTGCGGAATATTATTCAGTGATCAATAGAAATCAGCTATCAAGCTATGAAAAGATATGGAGGAACCTTATATATTGCTAAATGAAAGAAGTAAATTTGAAAAGACTACCTATTGTATAATTCCAACTATATGATATTTTGGAAAGGCAAATCTATAGTGACAGTAAAAAGATCAGAGGTTGGTGGAAGTTCAAGGGGAGGGAGGCAAGGATGAATCGGTGGAGCACAGGGGAATTTTAGGGCAGTGAAAAGAATGTACATTATACTCTAATGGTGGACGCATGTCATTATATGTTTACACACAACCACAGAATGTACACCACCAAAGGTGAACCCTAATTTAAACTATGGACTTGGCAGATAATGACGTGTCATTGCAGGTTCACTGACAGTAACGAGTGTACTGTAGTAATGCAAGATATCAATAAGAGGGAAAACTGTGTGGGAGTTGGGGGTGAGGGAGGGATATGGGAACTCCCTGTACTTGCTACTCAATTTTTCTGTAGACTTAAAACTTTTCTTTAAAGAAGGCTGCATAAGACAGTGATGGGGTAGAACAGAAGGACTGATATCACTAGGCGGAGGTTTCTCCTATAGTATCTAGTAAGACTTAACAGAGATTGCAGTGGAGGAAGAGAGCTGATTTCAGCATCACAGAAGCAGTACTGAGTATCAGATCCAGAGGACACTTGTGAGACCAAAGACAGGTTCTACAAGAGTCTAGAGAAATGTATAAGTGTAAAGTATAATGATTATTAAGATGATATGAGACTGAAGCCTTCAAGATGGAAAATGCAACAAGTTGTCACAGCTGCAGGACTCTGGTGTGGGCTAGCTGGTTCAAGGCACAGGGTCTGGCTGCTCTGAAGTTTCCTGTTTCTGTTGGGTTTCACAGTAAACTTGGGGACTACTTCCTGGGAATGCTGCACACACATATATGTGTATATGCACCCACATATATACACATACACAAATGTGTATATGTTGGAAACTGGCTTATAGCATGGGGAACAATCCACACAGAGACAATGGATCACTCAGCAAGGCTAGTTCACTTCCTGCAGGAAGGGTGCAGCTCGCCGGCAGTCTGGCCATGACAGCACACCTGAACAAAGGAGACAGGGACATTTATAACTTTCATAACTTGACGCAGTGGCCCTTTTGCTGTGTCCAGTTTCCATTGGCTGGAACGGGACCTCGCATTCTGTACTTGACCCGATTGGCTAAAAACTTGGAAATTTTCTAAAGTGGTAAGGGTAGAGGAGAACAAAGGAAAAGAGGAAGTAACTTGAGGAATGCTTAGAGAAGCGATAACATTTCCAAATAAGGAAGGAGGATAAGCGATGACCTAAGACTTGCCTGGGCTTGTCCAGGCATGTCAGAACAAATATCTACGTTAAAGTGTAAGAACTAAGAACACAGGATGCAGTTATTTCTTTATTATGACCAACAGCTACTTTAAAATTATTAGCAAAAGCTTTAAAGTAAATTAACCTTCGAAGAAACTGTTATTTATTCTCAAACTAGGAGGAAAGCTTTGAAGAGAAATCTTTTATTTATTCCTATTTCCTACAGTATATATACACGCATATGCATATATGCACATATACAGATGTTTATATATAAATACACGTGTACACAAATATATGAGTAGGATAATTTTGTATACTGATAAAAGCCATTAAATGTATGCGATGGGAAGTGACAGTGGCAGGGTGGAAGCAGGAGATGAACTACACTCAGTGTGTTCAGGCAAGGTTCTGTGGAAGAGAGAATTGAGTTGATACTTGAAAGATACAAATAAAGCAGCACTGAGAAGAGCTGAAGAAAAAACATGACAAGCAAAGGTACAGATTTTTACATTTACTTGTTAATATCCTGTTAGTTCCCCTTGGCTGTGTGTGCACGTGAGAGCAGGTATGTATTAGGAGGGTAGTATGGATGAAAGAAAGAAATCTTGAGGAAGCAAAGGAAGAAAGGTAAGAGTAGTAACCAAAACTATTTCAAGGATTGGATCCCAGAATTTTGCAGAACGTTTCTAGGAAGACATAGGACTCTCATCTTTGCCAAGGATGACATTAGATTATTTTTTTCTTGTATTGGGTCTGATAAATAGTCTCCTAACTGACATAAGAAGTGTGATTGCTTTGTCAAGTGTAAAAAGATAAGCAAGAGTTGTGAGAATAATTCAGAATAAAAATGTCTTCTATTTTAAAATTTTAAAAAATATGAAGGATTAAATTAGCTAGCACAGACTAGGCACCTCTCTGAGTGGAACACTGAGTTGTGGGCATGACGATTTTCTGTTAAAAGAGGCAGCAGGAAGAGGGCAAGGCTAGGATCGCTGTGAATGTAGCTGAGCTATGCACACATCGGAGGACATGCCGTCTAAGTCCTGAGGAAGACAGGAAGTGATAACATACTTTCAGTCATGCAGGCTTTGCAAATATACACAGAGAGCTAGAACAGCTAAGAGAAAAGAGAAGTGAGGGAACAGGGAATAGGGGGAGAGAAGAGAGGGATCATAGAGTGTACAGTAGCAGAATAGAATAGGATGAAAGAGAAAGATGAGAGAAGAGACACAGATTCCCCTAACATATGATTTTGGAAAGACTACTTAAACCATGAACTTGAGAGATTTTTGAATACATTATAGCTTTATTAAGAGACTTACAGATGAAACTTTCTTTCTTTTTTTTTCTTATTTATTTATTTATTTAGATTGCATTTTAGGTTTTGGGGTACATGTGCAGAACGTGCAAGATAGTTGCATAGGTACACACACGGCAGTGTGTTTTGCTGCCTTCTTCCCCTTCACCCACATTTGGCATTTCTCCCCAGGCTATCCCTCCCCAGCTCCCCCCTACGCTGTCCCTCGCCTATTCCCCCAATAGACCACAGTGTGTAGTACCCCCTTCCCTGTGTCCATGTATTCTCATTTTTTCCTCACCTGTCTAAGAGGCTCACCAGATCTAGTGTTGACCAGCACAGCGCAGATGTCTTACGTAATAACGCCTTTAAGAAAGTGGAAGTATCTATCACGTGTTATGTTTTCTCCTCTTCCATCTCTGTGACCTTTCTTTCCATGTTTCTTTTCTGTGGAAATGGCAGAAATTCATCTGGCTTATGATGGACCATCACAGATTTTGAATGGTCTGTTTTTTTTTTTTTGAATCATGAGCCCTCAAAATGCTTGCCCATTCAAATCTCTGATGAGAGGGTTGCTGGGCTTTGCAGTGTAGAGATCTTTAAATGGCATTGTCCATGATATAGTATGCTGTATTCATGATGCTTTCAGAAGTCTACAACTGCAACTTCTGTCCAACAACCTCTCTCAATGTCATAAATCAGTTCATTTAAATTCCAGGAAACCCATTCAACGCAGTGAAATTAAGTAATAATTGAAGTGGATACTAGCTACTTCAGCACAAAAGGTTTTATTTTGGTGTATATTTAGGGCTTGGTACAACACTCTGATACAAAAATACTAAATCAACAGAAGAAAAAAAATCGGTAGTGTTGTAAAGGATATGAGAAGGGAGAAAAGAACAAAGGACTTTTCTCCAATCAAATGCAAATGCAAATGACCTGCAAGATTGTGAAAACAGTCTTCCTCCTGACAATGAATATTTTCATGCAGTGAAATCCGTTTTTGAGACTCATTAGCAAATGCTGTGATCTTGCTTATTTTCTATAGCGTTTGGTTATTTCAAATTGATTAGGAGACCTCTGATGTGGGAGAAAGAATCACTGAACTACCCCAGGTATTTCTGTAATTGGTTATCATGCTTAATTACAAATGTTTCAGCACAACCAATTTATTCTGGGCCAGATTTCCCTTGCCTTTCTACTGCTGCTCTTGCTGGTACTGTTTTCTGTTTTCAGGAAGAGAAAGGAGAGAAAGAGAAGACAGATTAACCTTCTCCTAAGCATGTTTTGGTTCTAAAACAAGCAGATTAATGGATTGATGGATTCATGCAAGTATCCTATTAATAGTAGTAGTTAAAAAGGAAAGAAATGGAAACATGTGTATGTTAGTTTGTAGAGGGAGGTCATTCATTGCAAACTGTTACCAATCTCTTCTGGTTCTATTATTTCCATTAACTAGTGCTGGGAACTGGAAGTTCAGGCCTCTCATCTCTCTCACCCTGCCATGATGCTGGCTGACCTTCATGTATTCAATCCACTTGCTCCTGAGCTCATCAGAAATAAATGGACTAGAATAAAACAGAATATGACTCCACATAGTGCTATTCATCGTCCAGCAATCCTGAAGACCAGAGTAAGTGGCTAGTTGTGCCAGTGTCCCAGGCTACAGATGGACACACACTGCATTCTCCATAGTCTCTCATCCACAGCCTGGGGCAATTCAGAACCAAATAATGAGAGGTGAGACCCTGGCGAGGGCAACAGCGTCATGCCTCCTGTCTCAGGAGGACCAGTGAAGATCCACACAAAGTTTGCAGCCCCCATAGGAAGATGGCAAGAGTCTGTCTTTAATATCCAGTGATCAGAAGAGGATGTAAGGAAAAGCGGACATTTTTTCAGACCATTCCTGCTGGACACTGTACATCACTAGGAGAGCTGCTACCTATTAAGAAGTGTCTCCTTACCAGTGCTATGGCAGATATCTTGGCACAAAAGCAAAACAAGTATTACATGATGCAAACTTTGATTTCTGACTAGGACTTTCAAATTTAATTATTATTGTTATTATAATCTTAAAAGTTGAAGCAAACCTTCAAATAAAGTGAATTTTTAAAATCCTTACTACTAAAGAATAGTAGGGGTTAAATTTAATTTAGTTTGATTCTGCCTTGATAAAACTTACTGGATATTTATAGGAAATTATAAAACAAACCAAGACTGGGACTGGGAGGGCTCTTTGAAACGATTTAGGCTAACTCAGTCATCATTCAGATGAGAGAGATTAAGAGGTCAAGTGACTTTTCTCAAGGTCTGCTAGTGGCAGGGGGGTGGGAACCACAATCTAGCTTTATTTCAGGTGTAAAATGTGCCTGATAGAATAAGCTTTTCTGTTTTCTGTGTATTTCCAACAACAAGTTCCTCCTTATGTCAGGAATTTTCGGTCCTTATAGAGTGATTTCATTTTGCTTTTGTTGTGGTAAAAATTACCGATAATAACATAGAGTATAATAAATTATAAGAGGTGACATTTTTCATTTTTCAAAACTTATTTCAACATGGAATGAAACTGTTTGTGTTTGATTCATGAACATTTGTGTAGGTAGAGAAGGCACTTTTTTTCTGTGGCAAAGATCTCTGTTTTACAGTCCCTAGTATTTACTATCAGTACTTCAGTAAACTTTTGTAAATCAGTATTGAGGGTGAGAATTAATTTTGTGAAAAGTAGCCATTGGCAACATTCACATAAATGTGTGAGAAAAACATTCCAAATTGGGATTTTATAGTCGCCAAAGGAAAAGCTCTTCTGTTATATTAGAGCTGCCAAAAGAATTCAGAACTCAAAAGATCCAAATGACAGCAAAGCAGATTGAAGCTGCTCTTCTTTCCACTTTCTCTTGTCTTTATGCATTCAGGGCTCTGCATCAAGAAAACTTATATGCAAGGGGTGCAGAGCAGATCCAATTATACAGAGCTTCAGCTAATGTCTGATGCTTTAAGTACGTTTCAGAATTTCTGTAGATCGCTACAGAGCCACCTCTCAATTTCTGAAAGTAATGAGAAAAAACCCTGGAATACATTACCCCAAAACCCATAGAATGAAGTAATTAGCATTCATTACCAATTTTATTTCAATGGCTAATTGCACTTCACACTCATACATTGATACAAAAAACTGGACAGTCAAGGAGCCTCTATGATCATTTATTATATGAATACAGAAAGAGCATTGGAAGGGAAGTTTTACTGCTCCAAAGAGTTGGTTTGATAGATTGCTGTAATCCATCCAAAGCTAGACCTGAGTACTGGTGAGTGGAATGAGGATGGGGGCGGGAAGTGGGGATCTTGATGGTTATGATAGATGCCCATTCGATTTGAGAGGTGAGTGGAGCAGGGAACAGGTGGCTGTGGTGAAGGTGGCGGTGGTGACATTCTTCTGCATATGTGCGTGCACTCTGACACTTAGGAATGTGCCTAAATGCATACCCTAGCAAAGATTCCAGAAACTTTGGCATGAGGGTCTACTGGAAATGCTAAATTGGGAAAATTTCTATTTAAGGGACCTGCTTTTGATTTTCTGCTCTGAGACTCAGGAGGTAAAAAACTCCAGTAACCTTTGTTTGAAAATACCAGAGGACTGCAGATATACATACAGTTAAGTCTTATCTTATTCTTGGCTCTCTTGCTACCACATCCACTGAATAGGAGAAAAAAAATACATTTTGTATCTTTATTCATGGAAAATTTCTGGAGCCTCTTATAAGCCAGGTACTGGACTAGGAGCTTTTGCGTGCATGTTGGGACCCCAGATTGAAACAGAAAGCAGAGGAAAAATAGGAAATTTGGGAAAGATATAAAAATAGAACAATAAAAAATCTGTGGGTATTGCACAGAAGAAGAACCAGAAGGGATCCTGTGTTACCTCGAGGCTAGGAGGTATTCATGACCCCTAAGCCAGAAGGGCAGATGGAACTCAGAGAGACATGGCTGACTCAGGAATTCTAGCTCTATGGAACCATGCAGTCAGTGAACAGCAACCCTTGAGAGAGCTGAAGGAATGGATGCTTTTCCCCAGCTCTCCTTCCTCTATCACATCTCATGCTGAGGTGTTCTATTGGTTGAAGTCAACTGGAAACCAGAGCATAACGGAGCTCCTTAGTGCAGTCCATTAACATTTTAGTGGACAGATCAGGGTAGAGAAGGAAGAAATGTACTGAGAATGCATGCATTATCTCATTTCATTGTGCAATCTCATTGTACACTATCTCAGCATGAATTGCGTCAGGCAGCATTTCTAACTGCAAACAACAGAACCGACTGGCTGGCTCAAACAGGGGAGGATATTGAGATCCTTCTGGGATCTCTTGTAGAGCTGGAGAGCCAGGTTCAGGGAGGACACCACAGCTGCTTACTGTGTGCTTATATCACAGATGCGACTGCTCCAAGACTCCAGCCACGGTGTAAGATGCCTTCATGGCTAGAGATTCTTCCTCATGGGCCTTTTTCCTTTTTTTTTATCAGCTACTAATTCCAACCAGGGCATGTGCCTATGATTGGCACAACCTAGGGCAGAACCTAGATCTCTTGACTGAGCATCACTACAAAAGAGGGTGGAGGAGTGAGTTCTCAGCATTATTAGCTTTCTATAGAGTTATCAGTGCATCTCACAAGAGTTTTAAGTAAAGAATTCTCCAAATTTAGGAATGGGGTTTCAATGGTGGGTGGCCAAGGAGCATGTGAGATGCCTGCTACATGTAGGTTTTATTAACTGCATCTTCAGATGAGGAGCTGAGGTTCAGACGCGCTAAAAATCTTGCCAAATTTATAGCTTTAGTTGGGAGTCAAACCTCAAGTGCAGGTTTTGGCTCTTTCTACTCTGTCAAAATTTCTCTCTTCTTTCAGACAACTCAATCTGATTTTCACTTTAGTGACTTTTTTTTTTCTTTTTAAGACAGCACTGGATATTTTTTGAAAGTGCAAATGATTCTAAAATTGACTTGGATGAAGAACTGTATGAGAAAAACATTAAAAAGGAAAGAAAAAAAGAATAGTGAGAGGAATGCTTTTCTAGTATTAAAACATAATGGAATGCTATTGTAATTGAAATAGTGTGGGCATAGCAGGGCCTCCACAAGAAGCAGAAAGCACACAAAAATAGAAAATTTGGAAGGATATAAAAATAGAACAGTTAAAAAATGTGTGGATATTGTGTAGAGAAACCAGAAGGGATTGTACATAAGAGGAGTAGAGTCTCTTCATGACCCCTCTACTGATTACAAGGATATACAGATTAACACAATAGAGTGGAAGTTCTAGAAAAAGATCCACGTAAGTATAGTACTTCAATATGTGATACAAATGGCATTTTAATAGTGACTAGATGAGAAATTTGTTGGGCAACCTGCTGACCATGTAGCTTTTAAAAATTACATCTTATAGGAATCAAATTTGAAAGGCATTACATGTTTTAATATGAAAAAGAAAAATAACAGAAAATAGAGATGAATATTTTTAAAATCTTGATCTGTATAGAGCATTTCTGAGTATGGCATCAAAGAGCCAGGAAGATAGAGAAAACCGTTGCTAGATTGGGGTGCTTAAAAATTAAAAATCACTCCAGGCAATAACAACATAGACCATTGCCACCTGGAAACATGCTTGCAAAATATATAAAATAAAAGAACTAATATTTTTAGTACTTAAAGAAAAATAATTCACCTAAGAAGACATGAAGATGGCTGATTGACATATGAAAGGCTCTTTAATCTCATTTGCAGTAATCAAATGAATTCTCATTACAACAAAATTAGCAGAAATTGAAACAATTAACAATGTCCAACATTGGCAAGAAGAGTGGGGAAGATAATTTTTATTTAATACTATTCTTGTCAGGGTCAAAAATTGGATTACCTTTTCTAGGGAGTTATTTGACATTATGTACCAAAATTTTAATTCTAGAAATTTTATATCAGAAAATAGTTCAACATACATAATAGTCACACAGGGCTCAACATTGTAGTGTTATTTTTAAGAGGAAAAATTAGTAAAAGAACAAGTATTCATAAATGGGACAGCTAAATGTCTCATGTACTCTTATAAAGTGGAATATTACTTAGTCATGAGAAGGCAGATATCTATTTATTAATAGCAAAAGAGATCCATGATATTTAGTTGAAAAAAGCAGGGTATAAAATTCTATGAATAATTGATGAGAAAAATAAACAACATATTTGGAAAAAACAGGGAAGATTATATCCTAAAATGTAAACTATGTCATCTGGCTAGTACCATCTCAAATGATCTTTTTTTTTCTTTCTTTATTTCTACAATTTCTAATTATTTTATGATAAGCACTGATAAGCATAAAAAAAGCTGTGTCTGTTTTGAAAAAATGAAGTAAAAGATATATTTCCTCATTATGCAACATATAAAGATTAGATTTATTAGTCCATTTTCATGATGCTGATAAAGACATACCTGAGACTGGGTAATTTATAAAGAAAAAGAGGTTTAATGGACTCACAATTGGGGAGGCCTGAGGAGGCCTCACAATCATGGTGGAAGGCAAAAGACATGTCTTGCATGGTGGTGGGCAAGAAAGAATGAGAACCAAGTGAAAGGGGTTTCCCCTTATAAAACCAATAGATCTCGTGAGACTTATTTACTACCATGAAAACAGTATGTGGGAAACTGCCCCCATGATTCAATTATCTCCCACCAAGTCCCTCCTACAATACATGGGAATTATGAGAGCTATAATTAAAGATGAGATTTGGGTGGGGACACAGCCAATCCATATCTCTAGATCTTCATGTTCTCATATTAAATGACTCTTCTAGTCTAAGTTGTGTGTGTGTGTGTGTGTGTGTGTGTGTGTGTGTGTGTGTAAAAGGGTAACGCAGATTGAGAAAGAGCCAAGGAAGAGAGAAAGAGGGAGAAGATAGTGGTTTGTCCTAATTTGCAATTCTCAGAAAATGTGGAGGGAGGTGAATTGCGTCTACAACCTACTTTTTACCTGGAGCTGGTCCCAATCCTGCGTGTAGCTTTACAGGCATCTGGTCTAGAAGACAGTGACTCCCGCATACCTCTCTCCTCAAACAGTGTTGATACACAAGGGAGATGACTAGACATCCTCAAAGCAAGCAGAGGGCAGTAGCCAGCCCGAGGCTGCGTAACCTTCTCCTTGATTACTGGATGTTGAATGGCTGTACTCTGGAGACACGTTCATTTTTGAGTCGATAAGAATGGTTTTTGCTGCACGTAGAAGAAAATGAGGCACTGGGGAAGGACTATTGGGAGGGTGAGGGAAAGGGTTCCGGGATGAGCCGAGGCCTGTCACCTTGAAAGGTTCTCATCTTCAGACTTCAGGGGGCATTGTAGACTTAAATATTCAAATAAAGTGATTCCAGCTTCCATACCATGCACTGAAAGGGCCCTGGGAGCTTCCCGGCATGCTCAGCAATAGTCCGGTTGGCTCTGCCCATGTAATGAGAATTCACACCTCTCTTCCATGCTCACATGCTGGAGCCTGCCTCCCATTCCTTGTCTCCCTTGGTTCTGGAGGCTCCACTTTCCTACTGTTTCACCACATACTACACATCACCTCTTTTATTTTTTACCTAAAGTATCAGTAATACAAGCCTGTAATGGGCAGTAGATTTTTATTATAGCTTTAGAATGCAGCAGCGGAAGATGCTGGTGGTAAAGGGAGTAAATTGTCAGAATACATTCAACACTTAGGTCTAAGTGTCTCCTGAAGTTTATTTATATTTATATTTACTTTTTGTTTTCTTAGAGACAGGGTCTCACTCTACCATCCAGGCTGGAGTGCAGAGGTGTGATCACAGTTTGCTGCAGCCTTGAACTCCTGGACTCAAGCAGTCTTCCCTCCTTAACCTCCTGAGTAGCTGGGGCCACAGGCATGTGCCACCACGCCTGGCTACTTTTTTACTTTTTGTAGAACGAGGTCTTGCTTTATTGCCCAGGCTGGTCTTGAACTCATGGCTTCAAGCAATCCTCCTGCCTTAGACTCCTAAAATGTTGAGATTATAGACATGAACCACTATGGCTGGCCCCTAAAATTGAGTGGTGTTTAGAAACCCTTCTTTTCCTTAAGCTGCCTTAGGCCTCTTCCTTAATTTTGGTGACACTCATCATTTCCACTTCAGGGGCAGAACTTAAAATACCTTTCCAAAGGCAATTTAGTTCTCTATTTTTCAGTGCAGGGAGTAGAGGGAACCAGCTTTTCATATCAAGAAAGACCCTTGGTATGTTTTCCTAAACAAAAATAATCTGTCCTGGTGATTAATTACATTGCTCCCATGTTTTCAATAGGAATTGTTTAACTTTAAATTTTCTCCATTATGTAATACTGGATTGGGATTAGACTGGAGGAGGGCCAAGGTATTCTTGAGATCTTTATTCTATTACAAGATCTTTCTTAACTCTCAGAGGCCACTCTGTTGGCTGCGTTAATCCTGGTACCAAATGTACCTTCACTTTAGGACATAGTAGGGAACCAACAGGACTTCAAAGCTAAAAGCTGAGAAAATTCCCTACTCAAGGCTGTCCTGAAACTGAACTGATAAAGAGGGATGCTTTATAACGAATGAGCCATGACTAGAGAAAAGGAAGACAATGACTCAGCAAAAAAGGAAAAATGGGAGCAAAAGGGAAAGGGAAGAATATGTGAGGCAAATAAAGGACAGAGTCCAGCAACAACAGGAGGAGGAGCTAGTGGAAAGTTTCTCCCAGAGTTCTAGACTTAGAACGGATCCTAGTGATCGATTCCACCCCGCTCTTAATACAGACAAGGAAACTGAGGCCCCACAAACTAGGTGACTTTCCCAAAGCCATTTGATTAATCAACATAGATCTAAAACTGGAATCTGGGTCTTGCAGCCACCAACTCAGTGTTTCTACTTGTAAATATTTTAGTTATTCCTGGAGGTATTAGATCAGCCAGATCATCATTAATGAATGAAAATAGCATGAAACGTATATGGACATCAACACATCAAGATGACTGACTAACAATCTCAAGGGTGCAGGGTTGCCTCTTTTGGGGAATTTTGGTACCTCCTATTTTCCCTGGTTACTCACAAAATGTAGTAGCTTTCTTTCTGCCTAAAAGTGAATATTGTGTTTGGGAAAGTGACTTTCATTCCATTTTTTTTCCTTTGAAACAGAGTCTTGCTCTGTCACCCAGGCTGGAGTACAGTGGTGTGGTCTCAGCTCACTGCCTTCACCTCCTGGGTTCAAGCGATTCTCATACCTCAGCCTCCCAAGTAGCTGGGCCTACAGCTGTGTACCACTGCACCTGGCTAATTTCTGTATTTTAGTAGAGAAAGTGTTTCACCATGTTGGCCAGGCTTGAACTCCTGGCCTCAAGTGATCCACCTGCTTTAGCCTCTCAAAGTGCTGGAATTACAGGTGTGAGCTAGGAAAGTGACTTTGAACGTGAAAGGATTCTAATACTAATAATAGAGTTCATTTTCCAAATAAATAATAATCTATGAAGGTCACCAATAACATGCAATAATAATAACTTATTATTGAGCAAATATTTGCACATTGGAAATGTATACAGACATATCTATATCTATGTACATGTATCTCTATGCACATATATCTGTATCTATATACATATATCTATCTATCTATATATATCTATATTCAGACATAGGTATCTATATATATCTTTAGATATATGTCTGAATATAGATCTATCTTTCTCTATATATCTGCTGTCAGTTGGAAAAGATCAAAAGACCAGTATTCAAGAGACCACTTCAAAAGGGAAACCAGTATTTTGGACTAAGTTTTATCTCTTTGCATATAAGCGACTACACCACAAGAATAGCAGCAAAAGGAAAGCCACCAAGTGAAAAGGAAGAACATTTGAAGCAGGAGAGAAATAATTTCTGAGCAAGAAGGGCTATGTGACGATGGTTCATTCAGCTGGTGATCCATTATGCCTGTTAAGAGGCCAAAGAGAACTGTAGATCTCTGAGGTCCACAGGGGCAGGGGCAAGGGAATACGATGAAGGGAACACTAGAATAAATGAAGTGCCTTAACAGCTGAAAAGGCTGATGGATGTGCTCTGCACCTCAGAAGACGGAACTCCCAGCAGGAGAATAAAGAGTGTGACAGAGCAGAGCCTGCTAGAACCACACAGTTAGGGAACTGATCCTCTAATAACCTCCCCTTTCAGAAGTTTATAATGTGCTATAAAAACCCCTTGTCTCTGGACTAAAACCTGGCACTACCACACTTAACTGCATTTTATTGCCATTGCACAAATCTCTGATTTGCTGTTACTTTCTCTTAAATAGAATTGGTTCTATTTTCAGCAATGCAGGTGCCAAGATGTTTTGTAAAAATTTTCTGTAGAGAATGGATTTGATTTTTAAAATGCAGAGACTGGATTTCAATTCTTAAGTTGAAATGCTGGACTAGGCACCAAGGACTTTTGATTAAATCATGCCTATGTTCATGCTCTGAATCCCACCTTGGATGGTATCTTTTGATACAGAAAACTGCATGAAAAGCAGAGATATTCAGCTTCATGATTTCTAATGGTGAAGGTCATCCTATGGTTAACTTTCTTCAACGGCCTTCGTAACAAAATTTTGGAAAGCATCTGCTTCTCATATGTATATTGGCAGTTTCATTTGTTATCAGTCAAGAGGAAATAAAATACTTTATTTCATGATCTACTGATACTTTAAAGAATAGAACCAATGATAGACATGGTGATTACAGATATATTTCAAATGTTGCCACCATTAGTAATGAGACTTCATATATCTTTGCCTGACACAACGTTAATTCAGTGGTTGGTCATAGTTCATGATCTATCCATTCTATACCTCCAAAACAGGCTAACTAGAATTCCAGTCAAATTCAATGACTATGTATGATCAAATTCAGAGTCAGAAATAAAACTTGAGTCTTTATATCTCTACTTTCCTTCCCTATGGCATTCTCTATAATCAGAATCAATAATAATAAATGAGTTATCATTATCTATTCACTACTTTCCAAGTAATTACCTTTTCCTAAGTACATAGGGTATATACAGTGTTGAAAAATTGGCTACCATCATGGAAGCCTAATACATTGAAGTAAAAACACACTTACCTAGACAGCCAAAAATCTAATTAAGCAATGTATACTATTTTATATTTTCTAGGATTTGTTCCTGAAGGAAGGGTCACTTGGATAGTACAGATGTTCCAGTTAATTATTTTCAAAGTTAATTGCTATTTGGTTTTGACTCTGTTGGTTTATTTATTTTCAGGTTAGAGGCCCAGCTTCAAGCTAATATGTTTAATTCAAAGGTCTAAATAATCCCCTCTCCCTTCTAGTTCTAGTTTTAAAGAAACTAGTGGGTGGAGTATGCTCTCTTAGGAAAGAAGCATTTTACACAATGGACGGGGAAATCATGTTTTTTTCCAACTTTGAGCTACATATTTGCATTTTTCTTCCTGTCCTCATTAGAGCTGGTATATGAAGGGTGAAAAGACCCCTCACCTTGAACCATCCTTTGTTTATTTATTTATTTATTTTGAGACAGTTTCTCTCTTTTTGCCCAGGCTGGAGTGCAATGATGCGATCTTGGCTCACTGCAATGTCTGCCTCCTGGGTTCAAGTGATTCTCCTGCCTCAGCCTCCCAAGTAGCTGGGATTACAGGTGTGCACCACCATGCCCAGCTAATTTTTGTATTTTTAGTAGAGATGGGGTTTCACCATGTTGACCAGGCTGGTCTCCAACTCCTGACCTCAGGTGATCTATCCTCCTTGGCCTCTCAAAGTGCTGGGATTTATAGGCATGAGCTACCATGCCTGGCCACTTCATTGTTTTAATAACTCAAGATTGAGAGTTCTAGAAATAGACTAAGAGCCGAAGAAGAGTCTCATTTGTACATGATTCCTTTGCAAGCACTTTGATTCTATTTTTAAGGCTAAGTCTTCTGTTTTGACTATCTGAGCTACAGGTTACTGCTTTGAATTTTTATTTTTTGGACTACCTCCAGTTCCTTTTGCACATGTTGAGCTGTGGTAGTCATTGGGCATCCTGATTTGGACAATAATTGCTCTGCGGTTGTTTTTGTCCAAGTTTCTGAACAACTCTATATCACAAGATTCTAAGTGGGATCTCTTTCCACATGGTGCGCTTGAAACATAAAAATGGGACCCGTTATCTTGTCTAGGTTATGGCTTTCTGGAGGAATGACTTGAGTCATTCACTTGGGGGTAGGAGGGAGGGTGAAGAGGCAAGGGACACTCTCTGAAAGATTTCAAACAAATAATCAATTGCATATGGTTAGACCAACTTACTTGACATGCTGCTTTGCAGCCAAATGAATTCATTATTATACCACCTAGTAGGCTGCTCTCTAGCATTCATAAACCGGCATTGTTTCAACCAAATAGAGCAATTCCCTGGGTTTCCTAGTGGCACGACTTACACTCTGCAGGTGCCGTAAAGGCCTCTGGACCTTTCCTTACTGTTTTCCCTTCTCTGCATTTTAAAATGCCTGATTCTTTCCCAGATGTCCTGACAAACTATTGTAATAATGGGTAAGTCTAGATTAATATTATCCTTCCCTTGTCATATATCTGCATTTGAGCTGGAATCCTCAGAAATGGCTTTACTGGAGGAGATTTCAGGCCCCATACTAGGCATGAAGAGACGTGAGCTTTCAACTCATCTCAAACTAGGCCATGTAAGTGACTGTCTATGCTGACTTCAAAGGCATTTAGTTTTGGTGCTTAATCTGGTCTGCCTGTGAGAGGCTCACCATTATGCCTTCTAAAACTAAACTGTGTGTGTGGATGCGTATTTAGATTCAGCATAACAGTGTGTATGATTTTTTTTTTTTTGTTTGTGCTTTCAAGAATCAACTAAGAAAGTTCTGTTATTTGATCCTGCTGATGTTCCCTTTCAGACAGCTGCCACCAGCACCGCTTGGCCACTTCTTTTTTATTTCCTATTCCCTTTCAACTGTCTAGCTTACTTTGATATGATTTCGTCTCTCTCTGTAATGGCAATGAGAGAGGATGTTTTTTCCCAAGGCCATGGCATGATATGCCTTTTAATTCATTTTAGGCTTATTACCTTACAAATTTAAGAATGAATTAGGGTTCTGTTTGCTTGGGCCACGCATGCTTTAGACAAGTGGGAAGGTAAGAGGACAATGTTAGATCATGTGTTCACTCGGTGACCCCTTTCTAGGACGGAATTTGTTGTTAGAGGTTTGATTCCTGGGTCTGCCCCTTTTCTGCCTTGTGACTTTGGATAACCCACAAAATCTATCTGCTCACTGCCTCCTTCTTTGTAAAATAGTAAAGAGAATATAATTTTACCTTCCTGGACTCCCAGGGATGCCAGGAGCTTTCAGATCATGTGTGAAAGTTGCTTTAAATTCTCTGAATTCCATGCAAGAATGCTTTTAAAAAGGCTTAATACAGAAATGTTAAACAGAGAGCAGATTTTGTTTTGGAAAACAATGTGTGTTTTTTAGGAATAATATTTCCATTGCACAATTACAGTTTTTGAATTTTTTTACTGTGACTTCTGGAACTTATTTTTAACACATGATTTAACAATATGCTGTGTTTTTGACAGCCTTATATATCTTTCTCGAGAAATCTGCAACACTATGCTGTTAATTTGAACCTAGGGAGTGAATCTGGTCCCCAGTGAATAGTGCCATCACTGGAACCTGAGGTCCTATTAACAATCCACAAAATAAAAATCACAGGTAAGGCTGCTACGTAGTAGACTCTTTCCTGTAGATTATAGTACCTATTTTGCAATGCATTTTTCTTTCTCAGTGTTTGGCTTCTGCCTGACCTATTAGTAACTCCAAGATAAGATACATTATTCTCTAACTTTTGGGAAAGAAAAAACTTTGCAATTAACGCAGAGATCATACATTTACATTAAATAATTTACATCATGAAGTATGCTTATATTTGTATTTACAGTTCCTTGTTGCTAGACATCTTCCATTATTTCTGGGTTAGATGGTGGCAATTTGCCACTATTTCCTTCAGAGGAGAGGGAGCATATGGTTAGCTCCCTAGATTTGAGAATTCAGACCATCTATATTCACTAATGAAATGATTTTGAAATTATGGCAATTGCTTCTTTCTCTCTCGAGACCAAAAACTGTGATCCCCAATTCCAGTGGGGTGATGAACACCCTCCAGGGTAGCTCCAATCATCCCAGAAAGTGGCATGAAAATTTGAAGACAAAATTAATTTTCATTCAGTTTAAATTAAAAACAAAGGCATGCCAAATTGAGCTGTTACAGAAAGGGTTATCTTGACAACCAATAAATGCCATTTTCAATCTGAAAATGTTCTATTCAGTGCATGGTGTACACTAGCTAGGAGCAATGTGAGATGTACTCAGGGTGGAGCCTCTAAAAGCAGCAGACTAGGGAGAATCTCATTGTCCAGAAAGTTCTGTTCTTTTTTTTTTTTCAGATTTTCTAATTAAGGCTTGAAATGATTTCAGGACAATTATTTGAAGGAGGCAAAATTATTGTTTAAGGTTGATCCCTGCTTTTTGTTAAATCTGAATTCCATTTGAACCATAGATAAACCTCCATGCCGGGGAAAAACAAAAACGTTTTGTTCTATTTCTTTCCATGTTATATTTTCCGTCTATCAGCCCGAGAACCCTTACCTGGTATCATCTGCCGGGTGCCTGTTAGAAAGTACTCACAAGACATCCCTTAATTGCATCACCACCCATCATTATTAGGCTTCTAAAGAAGTATCAGGCCGGGTGTGGTGGCTCATGCCTAATAATCCCAGCACTTTCAGAGGCCGAGGCAGGCAGATCAGGAGGTCAAGAGATGGAGACCATCCTGGCCAACATGGTGAAACTCTGTCGCTACTAAAAATACAAAAATTAGCTGGGTGTGGTGGCGTGTGCCTGGAATCCCAGCTACTCTGGGGGATGAGGCAGGAGAATCACTTGAACTGGGGAGGCAGAGGTTGCAGCGAGCCTAGATCACGCCATTGCACTCTAGCCTGATGACAGAGAGAGACTCCATCTCAAAAAAAAGAAGTATCATTATGTCAATTAAATGGTCTTTCAAGAACAAGAACGTTTTTTATTAGCCATGCCAGTGTGCTCCTCAACATTTTTGCATTATTTCTTCTCTTCTGATCCTGTTGTTGAAGTTCAGCATAATTTCTTTTGAGCCCAAAGGCATCTCATTTCTTTCTGTCTGAGATCTCTGCCTCATCTTAAGTGAAATCCCTTCATTTTCTTTTTTACTTAAAATATCTCTAGGATCATTTCTAGGTAATTTTTACATTTATAATTCGCACAAATCTTTTATTTACTGCTCATTGATATGAAATCAAATTATAAGCACTTACTTTCCTTGGTACATGATTTATTCTCTAGCACTGAGGAAAAAAGGCAAGTCTTGGATTGCACAACAGCTTAAAGTTATAGTCATAGCGAACTGCGTTCTGATCAGTGGGGTCTGGATGTTGGTGTGAATCTTGGTTAGTGATTTGGTAAGATCTGAAAAAGTGTAAATAAATGAGGTCATTATCCTGTTGGGCCTCAGCCTACAAGATGCTAACGGAGGCCCTAATGGATAAATAACACTTCATTAATGTAGTACCTAATATTCCTATAATTTTTTGTTTCGAAAATGGGAAAATATGTTTCATCATAGATTTAAAACTTTCTTTTTCTCCTTTTTTACTTGAGATGGAATCTTACTTGTCACCAGGCTGGAGTGCAGTGGTGTGATCTTGGCTCACTGCAACATCCACCTCTTGGGTTCAAGTGATTCTTCTGCATCAGCCTCCCGAGTAGCTGGGATTACAGGCATGTCCTATCACACCCAGCTAATTTTTGAATTTTTAGTAGAAACGGGCTTTCACCATGTTGGCCAGGTTGGTCTCGATCTGGCTGCCTTGGCCTCCCAAAGTACTGGGATTACAGGTGTTGGCCACGGTGCCTGGCCAAAACTTTCAAGAGGAATGAAGAGTGGGATGGGAAAGAAAGAATATTCTTTGTATATTCTGACATTTTTTTTCTTTATCTCAACCCAGTTTTCAATGATAATCATAATTATTATTTGTAGTAGCAGTATTATTTTATATAAAGATCCAGATGCAGGTAAAGTCTAATTTAGTGTTATGAAAGAGGCATCACAGATATTTCTGTCCCATAACCAGAAAGTTTCACTGCATATGGAATATGTGTGGTTATTTGACTCCCTCTGTAACCAATTTTGGATTTTTAAAGGCAAAGAATATTGGCAAGAAATGCAAATGTCATATGTGGCCGAGACACATAGCTGAGCTGTCTGTGCGGTGTGTCCAATGAGGAGATGCTATTGGGCAGTGAACAGCTCAGCTCCCGGCTGTGTGTCCCAGTCCCATTGTGCCTCCTAGGTGGGGCTATGTGACTAGTTCTCACCAATGGAGTATGAAGAGGAGTGACATCCAAACCAGTGTGATTAAGAAACAGGTGAGCCTTGGCACCCCCCAGTGTCTTTCACCATCTAACAACTGAGTGAAGAGTACCCCATGACCTAAGATGGACGAAGAGATCATAGGGAAGGCACCCAACCAAAAAGACGTTCACTGATTCCGATGTGAGAAGTATCTGTTTGCAAGCCAGACACAGTGGCCGGTGGCTCTTTCCTATAATCCCAGCACTTTGGGAGGCTGAGGTGGGCAGATCACCTGAGGTAGGAGTTCGAGATCAGCCTGCCCAACATGGTGAAACCCTGTCTTTACTAAAAAAATACAAAACTTAGCTGGGCGTGGTGGCACACACCTGTAATTCCAGCTACTTGGGAGGCTGACGCACGAGAATCACTTGGATTAAAGAGTCGAAGGTTGCAGTGAGCTGAGATCGTGCCACTGCACTCCAGCCTGGGTGACAGAATGAGACTCCATCTCAAAAAAATAAAAAATAAAAAATTCTGGTGCAGCAGCTAGCATTTATTAATACTTTGATAAATGTAATATGAAAAATATCCTATTCTGGTTTTGGGATACTCAGCACAAATCACGTGCAGCGTAGTCAACAGTAGGAAGAATCTAACTGAATACATCCTTACTGTGTGCCTTTTTCTAATCCTAATACTTGGAAAATACCCTAAAATGATTCATTTATTTCTAGTTTTATTGATTATCTTTCTAACTGACAGTATTGCCTGAAAGGTTTTTATGAGCCCTTTGAATGGCTAAGTTTCAAAGAACAGTTTATTTTAAAAGTTTCTTGTATAGTGGGTCAACCAAGGGTGTGTGTATCATTTATGTATAATAATATACAGCATGTGATTCAAAAGTATTCTGTGTAAGCTTTTTCATGGAGCCATGTGTTAGCATTCATGTTTTGGATATTGTACAGCACAATGTATTACGATATACTTGTCGTGAGATAACTAAAATTGTTCACATGTCATAAGAACTAGAAATGAAGGTACACTGGATATCAACACTTGATAAGGAAAAGATTATACATGTCCCCACATTCTAGTCTTCACCATCATTTAGCATGGACATTTTTCTTTCTCTCCTTACTCTTTCCTTCTCTCATACAATTCCATGGAGACTTGACAATACTTCAAATTCTACAATGTCTCAATGAAAATGTGACATGATAGTATAAATTACGATCATAATTCTCATCTTACTTACCTTCATTCAAACGTGCAATAGTCCTAAAGGCTTTGAGGGGTTTGGGATGTATTTTACAATACTACATCAGGAAAGTTTTACTGTTGATCATAGGTGGAAATATCATATTTATAACTCAATTGCAATTCCGTCATTACTTTGGGGGCACAAAGTCCTCCAGGGAGAGTGAAGCATTTGCATGATGCATCCCAATGCTCAGTTACGAGTTTGTAACTTTGTTTTAAGCAAGAGTTGTGTAAAATCACAAATGACTGGGCAGCTCCCTATTGGATGCAACAGAGAAACCTTAGGAATCCCATTTTCCACTTATTAAAATTTAAAGCTTTAATATTAATAGAGGCTATGAACTAGGTTCTTGCTAAGATTTTTAGATGAGAATCTGAAAATTGGCCAGACTTAGCTAGTACCTAGCAATATTTAAAAATTTGACAATTCTTTCCTTTTAAAAATCTATCCTGTACCCCTTTCTCTCTCAAAATTATGTTCCTTTTACATCCTTTCTTGGTGACTAGTTTTTACATTTTTGTGAGGGTCTGTTTTCTGTTGTCTCAGAGGAAAGCAATTGATGCCGAACTTTGCAGCTTCCTCTTATTCTGTCACTCTCTATGATCACCTCTTGTCTGAATTAGTGCAAAAACCCTCGTACCTGGTATCCCTAAATCCAATCTTCCCACTTCCTCATTTATTCCCCAGGCTGCAACCATAATGATATTCCAGAAATACAGATCTGTTCATGTTTCTCCCTACTTAGAACGTTTTCATGTTTTCCCATTGCTTTCAGAATAAAATTTAAAGTCCCTAACAAGGTGGATAGGATTTGGATTTGAGGTCTGGCTTGTCATTTATGGCTGTGTGACTTGACCTAGTTACATCTCAGTTTCATTTCACCATTGATTCTCATTATTTGTGGTAGTCATGCTCTGCAAATTTTCCATAAACACTAAATTTGCAAATATTGAATCATTGCTCCTTGGGAAAATACAGGGCTAGGTTCCTGTGAGCCTCTGGTTACACCACTTTTGTCAACAGATCAATATATAACCTCGTTTAACGTGTTTCTGTAACACCTTCTTAAGTATATATTGTCGATTCATTAACATTGAACTCCCAGGTAACAGAATAATAACGCATGCTTAAATGAATCTAATACTCATATTTTCTCCATAAAGTACATTACAGTTTCCTTGCACTTAGAAACACTAGATAACATTTCAGTACCATGCTTGGGAGCCATTTTAAATGGTGAAATCAACAAAGCACAAAACTCCAAAAAGCATGGCACTTTCAAATAGACTGTGAAAAGGAAACTTGTTCATAGTTTGGGAGCTGAAACAAGAAGGCATAGAGTCACTGTGTTTGGCCTCAGTCTGGAACATAAGTGCACATTGGGTGACTCAAAATATTCATGTCGACCAGCCCTCATCCCCTGCTGCATATGTCTGGGAATGACTGAAACGATGCAGTGAGTACTGATTTGGGAGTTAAAGTAAATTTGATAGAGTAGATGAATTTTCAGATCTCAATCTGTGGATAGTAGATGAACTGTACATGAAAAGGGATGTGTTGCTAGCAGACACTCTTGGTGTCCAGCTTGTGCTTTGTTTGACAACTGTTTCGTGTATAGCCATGTGCTCAGAGTCCCCACCCCTCGCTAAACTGTAATCAACTCCAACATTCATGAGGACCCCCATTCCTCTTTGCCAGTGAAAAGTTTAGGGAAGGGCACGTGACCCAGTCTAGCTAATGAGGGATGGGGTGGAGGAGAGAGAGATTTTCTCGCTGATGAAAGACACACCAGAAGAGATACTCTTCTTCTTTTGTTTTGTTGAAAGGTTTTGTGTCTGTCTAGAACAGCAGACAGCAGGGATGGCCTCTGAAACCACGGAGATGGGCTGATGACTCAAAAACCATTTGAACAGGACTGAGGTTTTTTAGGATATTGAGGGGCAACAGAATTAACCAACCAAGACTTCTTGGTATGTGAAACCTTTGTGTCAGTGTGAGTAGGTTTTCCTTGCTGGTTAATTATTTGCATCCAAAACATCTAGATAGTAGGCTAGGCTTTATTTTCCATAAGATCAGTATTAGGAATAGATGAGAGAAAAAAATAAAAATATACATGTATATATACACATATAGACTATGTGTTATATGGTTGAAACTTGATAAATGCTATTTTCCCTATTGTCTGTTTTCTTTTGTGCTTTTTTTTTCTTGCTCTGTTGCCCAGGCTGGAGTGTAGTGGCACAATCTCAGCTCAGTGAAACCTCTGCCTCCTGGGTTCAAGCAATTCTCCTGCCCCAGCCTCCTGAGTAGCTGGGATTACAGGTTTGCTCCACCACACCTAGCTAACTTTTGTATTTTTTGGTGGAGATGGGGTTTCACCATGCTGGCCAGTCTGGTTTCAAACTCCTGACCTTGAGTGATCCACCTGCCTCGGCCTCCCAAAGTGCTGGGATTACAGGCGTGAGTTGCTGCACCAGAATTGTATTTTTAAATATAGAAAGAGTATACAAGTTAAAGACTAACTACCAAATATTTGTCCTCACTGTTTCTAATTAACAAGAAATGAACATGAGCTGACTCAAAATCTCATGGGACGTTTTACTTCAATGTTCTTGGTTCGAATCATTATTTCCTTAACCCCTTTTCCCCTCTTGGCTGTCTGTAGCTCAACTATTCACTTTTTTTCATATATTAGACTCTGGCTATATGCTTTTAAATTGTAATATCATTATTATTACAAAGTTGTCATAATATTTCATCATGCTGTGGGGTAGAGAGAAACTATACTGCAGGGGCTTTGTGAATATCCTAAATGAAGAACAGCAAATGTTCAGAAATTGAGGTTTATATATAAGAAATAAATGGAGGAGGTTAATTCTAAATAATTGTTTATTCATTCAAGTAAGTATCTATGAAACCTTTACTATAATCAAAGCATGGGCTGGGTTCCAAAGTGCTCTAGAGGGCATATATCATGCCTCTAGGGCTTAGCGTGCTTGGCATGGAATAGGTTGTAACGTTTTGGAGACCACAGGATGTTTTTCAAACATTTTTGTACCGTCCATGCTGCCAAGTGGAGAAAATTTTACACAATAACTCCTCAATAGGCTGGGTGTGGTGGCTCACGCCTGTAATCCTAGCACTCTGGGAAGCTGAGGTGGGAGGATTGCCTGAGCTCAGGAGCTTGAAATTAGCTTGGGTAACATGGTAAACCCCAATCTCTACTAAAATTAAAAAAAATTAGCTTGGTGTGGTGGTATGTTCTTGGAGTCCCAGCTACTCTGGAGGCTGAGGCATGAGAATTGTTTGAACCTGGGAGGCAGAAGTTGCTGTGAGCTGAGATAGTGCAACTGAACTCCAGCCTGGGTGACAGAGCGACACTCTGTCTCCAAAAAGAAGTCCTCAATAGATACTTGTCAAATAATGGTCAGTTGTGTAGAACGAACACACATATACACACACACACACACGCACACACTTATATAGGACTAATAATTGTCTCCTTTATTGAGTTTTTAAATGCTATTGGATGACCTTGGGTCCTAATATTTCCTCCAGTTCACACGTTTTTCTGTTAATTACATTGCCTGAAACCATCAGAGGAGTGTCGTTTGTCCAGCTTTGTAGAATGATCAGTCACTTTTCGACACTGTCATATCTCGTGGTTCGTAGGTGATAGCACTTGGTAGCTTCCTCTGTGATTTTACTTTCCTGAGAGGGTTGATGAAGCCACACCATTCAGCAAGGATTTGCAACCCTGCCATCTCATGTGAGCGCACACTGAGACCTCGAGCTACTGCTCTTGAACCTCATAATAATTTCTTTGAGATGTTTCTAGGATTCTGACAAGTAGTCTAACCTGGAGCTATTTCTTTTTCTTATAGATATTGCATTAGAGCATTTAGAATAAGACCATATTCTCTCTTTGATAGAAATAGTATTTAATTTCTTTCTACTCACTTGTCTAATATTTTTACTTACTCTCCTATTATTTTTCAAGATGCATTTCAATCAGTGTGACATTGGAATTGTCATATTTTCTGTACAACGCACATGATAAAACTGAGAACCTTTTAATGACACATCCTTCAATCATAATTAAATTAACACAAAACACAGATTTAAACTGTTTTGGAGTGATGTGTAAATGTAAATCTTTTTTTTTCCTTCCTTTTTTCTTTATTTTTTGCCTAACCAATGTGCTAAGCAAATGTATTATCGCTATTACTGTTAAATACTATTTTAACACAACTGCTGAAAACATCACTATAGTTTAACAACCTATTTATTAATTTATTATTATTATTATACTTTAAGTTCTGGGGTACATGTGCAGAACCTGCAGGTTTGTTACATAGTTATACACTCGCCATGGTGGTTTGCTGCATCCATCACTCTGTCATTGACATTAGGTATTTCCCCTAATGCTATCCCTCCCCTCACCCCCTACCCCCTGGCCGACTCCAGTGTATGATGTTCACCTCCCTGTGTCCATGTGTTCTCATTGTCCAGCTCCTGCTTATAAGTGAGAACATGCAGTGTTTGGTTTTCTGTTCTCGTGTTAGTGTGCTGCAAATGAGGGTTTTCAGCTTCATCCATGTCCCTGCAAAGGACATGAACTTACCCCTTTTTATGGTGCATAGTATTTCATGGTGTATATGTGCCACATTTTCTTTATCTAATCTATCATCAATGGGCATTTGGGTTGGTTCCAAGTCTTTGCTATTGTGAACAGTGCCACAATAAACATACATGTGCATGTGTCTTTATAATAGAATAATTTATACCCCTTTGGGTATATACCCAGTAATGGGATTGCTGGGTCAAATGTTATTTCTGATTCTAGATCCTTGAAGAATCGCCATAGTTTCTTCCACAATGGTTGAACTAATTTACACTCCCACCACCAGTGTAAAAGCGTTCCTATTTCTCCACATCTTTTCCAGCATCTGTTGTCTCCTGACTTTTTAATGATTGCCATTCTAACTGGCGTGAGATGGTATCTCATAGTGGTTTTGAATTGCATTTCTCTAATGACCTGTGATGATGAGCTTTTTTTCATATGTAAAAACTTATTTTTTAACGAAAAGCAATGAATTTTTAAATTTCAAATCTTTAGATTTTAATAAGAACAACTTTTTATAGATTTTTAGTAATATTTTATTCATGCCATTTTGAATAAACATGTTATGATGTTTGCTGATTTTTGCTGTCTCCTGTGGGATTGCTTATGTTTCTAAATGAGATGATGTATAAGGGAAGGTTAAGTTGCTGTAAGACAAACAAATCTCAAAGTTTTGGTGAATTAGCACAAAAGTTTATTTTTGCTCAAGTTATATGTTCATTGTGAATCAGAGACAAGGGGCACTACTCATTATTGTTACTCATGGATAGAAGAAGCCAGTGGAGGCTCAATTTGGACATGAACTTTCCAAGGACTAGAGCACATGGTCCTTAAAACTTCTGTTAAATGATATGTTTCCTTTGTACTTCTATTTCTTTGGCCACAACAAGTCACATGATGTGATAGGAAGCACAACCCTCCCACAAAGTCAGTGGAGAACTGGGATCTTTGTGAATGGCCCTTAAGCCTGTCACGTATGTGCCTGGTAACTGGAGAGGGAATTGAAAAGGTGAGTTAGGGGCTGCTTTCTGAGGTTGTGTTTGCAAAACACACAAACGAGTTTGATATGGTTAGGCTTTGTATCCCTCCCCAAATCTCATCTTGAACTGTAATCCCCAGATGTTGAGGGAGAGACCTGGTGGGAGGTGACTGGATCATGGGGGCGGTTCCCCATGCTGTTCTGATGATAGTGAGTGAGTTCTCATGAGATCTGATGGTTATATAAGGCAGTTGTTCCTGCTCTTGCTAGCTCTTCTCTCTCCTGCTGCCATGTGAAGAAGGTCCTTGCCTCCCCTTCGTCTTCCACCATAATTGTTACTTTTCTGAGGCCTCCCCAGCCATGCAAAACTGTGAGTCAATGAGACCTCTTTCCTTTATAAATTGCCAGTCTTCAGCAGTTCTTTACAGCAGTGTGAAAATGGACTAATACACAGTTTTACCTTTATGTTTCTGTGAGCTGGTTTTCAGTTGAAGGTATTAAGTAAGAGAGACGCTGTAGCTGTTATAAACTACCTTTTTTTCCCCTCCTGCCTATACTCATCTTCAGGAAGTATAGATTTTAAACTTTGTGGGCTGAACAATAAGTGAATTATTGCACAAAGGATGATCAATTTAAAAGTTTACTTATATGTATGAAGTTTAAGATGATTAAATGGTGACTTTTTTTGATATCAATATCTATTGCTTTTATTGTCTGCTATATAGTAATACAGTAAAATCCTTAACCTGGTTATAGTAAGGAGACACAGCTTCTGCCCACATATGTGCAATATTCTCTTGACTACTTTAAACATGTGAATACTTTTTCCCCCTGAACTGAGTGCACATTAAAAACAAAACAAATCAAAAATCATGTTTTCTTTAGTGTGTTTAATAATCACGTGATGTATTCATATTTTTCCATTGCCAATCCACTGACAGATTATAAGAAAAGAAAACCAAGAGAGAGAAGAAGACAAAAATGAAAACCACTGCACTGTCATGGTGGCAGGTAACAGCATGATTTTTGAGAAGGGATTGGAAGGACCCAGCGTGGTAGAGGGGTTTTATTGGCCTGAGTACACATCAAAAAGGCTATTTAAAAAAATCAGCTTAAGGAAATGTAAGCCAAAATAAACTAATTTTCATTTAGTATGAATTGAAAAATAAAAGGTGGGTGTATGCTTTCTTGAACAGAAGTTTAGTATTCAAGCGACTGCTATGCCAAGTGGAAAGTAATGCCCTTAATGGAAAATAATGAGTAGTGAGGTCAAGAAATGGATGTACTTGAAATTATTTTCTTAATAAAGAACAGAACTTTATTCTCTAATTTCATTTAATTTCAACATTAAAGATTTTCAAACAATAGACAAAGGGTGAGAGTCTAGGCTTCTATGTTATGAAATGTTCAAAAATTCTTTAAAAAGTGTCAAATAGGACTGTCTCAAAGTATACTTACTTTTCAGGGACTTTGAAGCTAGGTTTCCTTAGCTTTTAAGTTGCTTTCTTTTGTTATTGCATTGCGTTCCCTTGTTTGTTTATTACCACACTATAATGTGGGTTCTTATGGGAGCAGACTCCTTCTGGCTGCACAGCGCTGGACTAGAGTATGCTAGGTCCAAGGACACTATCATGGGATGGAAAGGCTTTCTGCAGCTTTGTGTCTCTATTCACAGCAAAAGAGGAAACAGGGGCCGGGCACAGTGGTTTATGCCTGTAATTCCAGAACTTTGGGAGGCCGAGGCGGGCAGATCACGAGGTCAGGAAATTGAGACCATCCTGACCAACATGGTGAAACTCCATCTCTAATAAAAATAAAAAAATTAGCTGGGTGTGGTGATAGGTGCCTGTAATCCCAGCTACTCGGAAGGTTGAGGCAAGAGAATTGCTTGAAACTGGGAGGCAGAGGTTAGAGTGAGCCGAGATTGTGCCACCGTACTCTCCAGCCTGGCTACAGAGCAAGTCTCTGTCTCAAAAAAAAAAAAAAAAAAAAAAGAGGAAAAAGGAAATGACTTAAGGCGAGTCTTGCTAAACTGGAAAAATCAATTAGATACACTCGTAAGTAGAATTGGAAAGCATTATAGTCAGAGAAAAAGGAGAAGGTGTGTAAGTAAGGTCACTTTCCATTCCGACCCAGAACCGAAAAACATTTAGGGAGGTGCAGTACCTCTTTACAGCTGGAGGTTTCTTTCTGGTCATGTTAACCTGTATGGGGAATCAAGACTGAATAGGTATTTTCATTATTTCTATTGATTCTGCTTTTAAAATTTTTATTTTAAAAATATTTTTTAGTTATGAAAGCTGTGCATTAGACTGGAAACAAAAATCGTGAACTTGACTGAAACACGCACTTCCCACTTAAAAATATGGCACATAAAGCTGTAACAATAGCTCTGACCTCAGCAGCACTGTCCTTTACATTACACAATGCAAATTTGGGCAGTGGTCTAGCATCAGGTCTGTAAACAATTGCTACAATTGAGTTGCAAGCTTTACATTCTTAAATCATATTATTTAGGCAGGACATTAAAAGCCAGGAAAGCAAGTTTATTTCCCAGAAGAAAACTCCCAGCAATAGCTTCTGCTGGTCTTCATGTTACTCTAGTACAATTGGGCATCTGATATCTTTTTTTTTTTTGAGACAGAGTCTCGCTCTGCTGCCAGGTGCCAGGCTGGAGTGCAGTGACACAATCTCAGCTCACTCCAACCTCCACCTCCCAGGTTCAAGCAATTCTCCTGCCTCAGCCTTCCGAGTAGCTGGCACTACAGGTGTGCGCCACCACGCCCAGCTAATTTTTGTATTGTTAGTAGAGATGAGGTTTCACCGTGTTGGCCAGGATGGTCTCAATCTCTTGACCTTGTGATCCATCCACCTTGGCCTCCCAAGGGCATTCTATATCTTAAAAAACCAAAACAAAACATGTAGATGACAGGGCAATGGATGCAGCAAACCACCACCATGGCACATGTATACCTATGTAGCAGACCTGCATGATCTGTACATGTACCCCAGAACTTAAAGTAAAATAAATAAATAATAAAAACCAAAACAAAACAAATGGGGTTTGAAAGTCCAAAATGCAACATCAGCTACACAGCCTCTCATTTGATGAGCTGTTAGGTTTTGCTTATTTTTAAGCATATGTGGTAAGGATGTTTAGTAAGTTATTGCTAAGCTTTTTTGGATATTTACTTTCATTTATTCCGAGTACCAGAAATTCGAAGATAGGATGAAATGGTTACTGTCAGTAATGTGTAGAGTCTGTAATAAAATCAAAATAGAGACTAAACCACAACACAACCAGGAAACACAGAATGTGAACTCAAGAGAAAGAAAAAAGAAAATTCCATCATATCACAATTAAGAGGTCATTGGTATTTATATCAGTCGACTGCTGTACGTAAGTGGGACAGTTTTTTGCCTCATTTATTTTCACCTTGTTCTCTTCTTCTCTTCCCTTTTCCCTTCTTCTCTGTCATAATAATTGCTAGAAATTCATGCAGAAAAGAAAATTGATAGACAAACCTAAACAAATCAATAATCCTTGCACAGCACACTTACTAAGAACCAGGATAAAACAACAAAAAAAAAACTATAAAAATTAATCGTTTTAACAGAAAATAATATTTTGAGTACTCTGAGATACAGACATCAAAGGAATGTTCTCATGTGGAATGTTCTCATGTGGAATGTTCTCATGTGGAATGCTGTCTATGACATTGTTTTTGGAGGAATGTAACTAGCACCTATGTTGTAGCTTTCGTTAAGCTTACAGTTTATTCCCAGAACTTATATTTTAGAAGTCAGGCTGGCCACTGTACACTTGATGCTTAGATATAAGTTCTAATCACATTTAGACATTTTATCAATTTCTAAACAAAATTACATTTTCATTGTTCATCGTCTTTTTGGAGTATCCTGTTTTCACCGCAGTCAAGCGTCCGGAGGAATGAATACAGCAGCATTGTGTTGCCAAGTGCACATTTTTCAGTTATTTAGTGGGTTGTCATTAAAAGGTTTGAAAAGATTTTTGTTCCCCAAACTCAGGTTGAGAAATATTATCTGGTATTTACACATGTCTGTGTTTACTGTCTAATGTAATTGTGAGTAAGATTTAACACAGAAGAAATGAGATGTTTGCATGGTCATGATTATCAAGAGGTCGAAGGTAGTGTTTTCCTTGGGTGATAACAGTGAGTGGAGCAGGACTTGAACACCATGGTCGACTGCACACATTTCAGCACCATCGCTCTTGGAAACCTTTTTGGTTCAGTGCAGAACTTCTTAAAGATTAAAACAGATTTGTGGTATCAAAAGGTATTTTGATGGCCAGCCAAAATTCCACACGGTTAGGATTATGCCCCATAAACTTTATCCTCCCTTCCAATGATTTTTAAATACGATTTTTAGAGATGGATTAAATGTGGGTTCCTTTGTATTTGTAATACATATTTCAAATTACTACAATAGATTTACTGTGCAGTTCTGCGTGAACTCCAGGGACCTGAAGGCCGGCTTGGTCAAACGACTTCCAGGAGTGTTCTGGTTATTAACATGCTTAATGTTGTAGGCCAGATGAAATAAGGTAGGCAGCAGAAAAGCCCAGCTTTCTTTGGAGACAATACACTCTATCTTGCTTTAATTTGCTCCTTGGAGTCTGTGCACGCTACTGGTGATATAGGTAAGGCAAGGTTACCAAAAGGTCTCTCTTCTATTACTCTAAGGCAGAGTTTCTGCATTATAATTAAATTCTGCAAATTTGGGCTTGTCAAATGCATAAAATCACAAAAATAATGCATATTAGTTTATACAAAAGGTTTACAGTCTCTTATCCAAAACTCTTGCAACCTGAAATGCTTTTAAGAACTCAAATCCTCCCTCCCCCAAATTTCAGAAAGAGAATATTGTGTACATATTGTATATGATGCAATCGATACTATCAGCAAAGTCTAGGTAAAACCCCTCTATCAAACACATTAATATTTTTTCCATAAAGTGCGAACGTTCGCAGTAAGTAGGATAAATAGAGAACATGCTCTCCTCAGTTCAGGTCAGATTTTGTCATCAAAACTTAAGAAAAAAACGTTTTTCAGAGCTTTTTGGATTTTGGAATTTCAAATAAAGACTTATGGGTCTGTACCAATTTTGCTTTTCTGCTACAACTTGGTAGACTTTGTGAAGTTTTGAAATATTTATTAATAAAAAATTCATAGATTATTTTAAAACATTAAATGTATATAATATCTTTAAAATATTTGGAAATATTCTGTCATAATGTTGTTGATGTAAAGATAGTGTAAGTATTACTGATAACTAGTTTATACAGATGCAAGCATTTTTATTTGCTTCACAAGAGAATGAGATGAAATTACATAGTTATTTATTTATTTTGAGATGGAGTTTCACTCTTGTTGCCCAGGCTGGAGTGCAATGGTGTGATCTTGGTTCACTGCAACCTTCGCCTCCTGAGTTCAAGCGATTCTTCTGGCTCAACCTCCCAAGTAACTGGGATTACAGGCATGCACCACCACGTGCTGCTAATTTTGTATTTTTTAGTAGAGATGGGGTTTCACCATGTTAGTCAGTCTGGTCTCAAACTCATGACCTCAGGTTATCCACCTGCCTTGGCTTCCCACAGTGCTGGGATTACAGGCGTGAGCCACTGCATGGGGCCTGAAAATACACATTTAAATTTAAAATTTTTTCAGGCCCGGCTTGGTAGTTACTCCTTTTCTTTCTTGGATCATCAGTTTTTCCCTCTTGATCATTCACATCAATCTATGAGCTTTCTCTGGATTTTTCTGTGTTTAAAAATATCTGCAACAGGATTTAAATTTGCAATTTCAGCTGAGTATCATAATAAGATAGATGTGGCCAGGCACAATGGCTCATGCCTGTAATCCCAGCACTTTGCGGGGCCAAGGCAGGCAGATCATGAGGTCAAGAGTTTGAGACAAGCCTGGCCAACATGGTGAAACCCTGTCTCTACTAAAAATACAAAATATTCATTGGGCATGGTGGTGTGCACCTGTAATTCCGGCTACTTGGGGGGGCTGAGACAGGGGAATTGCTTGAACACGGGAGGTGGAGGTTGCAGTGAGCCGAGATCATGCCACTGCACTCCAGCCCAGGTGACAGAGTGAGACTCTGTCTCAAAAAAAAAAAAAAAGAAAAAAAAGAAAAAAAAGAAAAAACAAAAGGAAAAAGATAGATGCTGCATTCCAGAGTAGGAATACACAGAATTTTCAAAGGCATTTTAGAAAAGTTGTTACATGACCCTTGAATTCTACATGCACTTTGAGTAGAAAAGGCTCAGACTAAAAACAGTATTTGGAGAAAATTTATTTGAACATAAGCAGCCCCTGTGAGATGAGACTTCTTCCCTTCTCTGCTGTTTCTAATCTCAGGTGTGTGAGAGGATCTTCAAGACACCACTTGAGAGCATGGTGATGTCTTAACTCAGGTGTGCGACCCCATAGTGAGACATTTAAAAGGCAGAGATGGAATGGTTCAGAAAACCAAAGTGAAGACGTATTGACGTTGCCTGAAGTCTAACTTTATTCCCAGGATCTGTTTGGGCAAAAAATATATGCGTGTTTCTTGGGGATTTGTTGAGCACCTTAAGTGAGAAAAAGCTGTTCTGGAGGTCATTGCCGATTTGACCTAATAGGATCGTCTTTAGAGGATTGAAAAGGCTTCAGCAGAGAAGAAGCTGGAGATAACCTGAGGAGAGATCAGGGCCCTGCTAGAATAGAGCACGTTCATCTGGGGGAAAGGCAAGAGAGGCCGCAAGTGTCAAAGATCCTAGGAAGCCTGTGCAGAAAGTTTCACAAAAGACAACTTTAAACATCCACTAACTCAAGACAACAGAGCCAGCTTACAAAGTGCCAATCCTATCAGCATTTTCCTATACTCTTTTTTTTTTTTCTTGAGATGGAGCCTGGCTCTGTCTCCAGGCTGGAGTGCAGTGACACAATCTTGGCTCCCTGCAACCTCTGCCTCCTGGGTTCAAGCTATTCTCCTGCCTCAGCCTCCCAAGTAGCTGGGACTACAAGTGCGGCACTACACCCAGCTACTTTTTGTATTTTTAGTAGAGGCAGAATTTCACCCTGTTGGCCAGGATGGTCTCAATCTCCTGACCTTGCGATCTTCCCTTCTCGGCCTCCCAAAGTGTTGGAATTACAGGCGTGAGCCACCGCGCCCGGCCTCTTTTTTTTTTTTTGAGACGGAGTCTTGCTCTGTCACCAGGCTGGAGTGCGGTGGCGCAATCTCGGCTCACTGTAATCTCCACCTCCCGGATTCAAGCGATTCTTCCGCCTCAGCCTCCCGAATAGCTGGGACCACAGGCACGCGCCACCATGGGCTATTTTTTTTGTATTTTTAGTAGAGACGGGGTTTCACCATGTTGGCCAGGATGGTCTCGATGTCTTGATCTCGTGATCTGCCCGCCTCGGCCTCCCAAAGGGCTGGGATTACAGGTGTCCTATACTCTTTATTTCTCATGGTCTCTGCTTCCTCCTTCCCACCCCAGGCTGCATGAAAAAGAGTAGCTGGCCCTGAGAGAGGGGGGATTGAGAAAGAGAAAATAAACTCATTCTTTTGTCTAACGTTTCTTGTCTCACCCAGGGAATTTACATGGTGTTACTTCTATGTAAATTATTGGATTTAAGGTTGGACCTCTATATAGAAATCTTTTATAAAACTATAGTTTATATATAAGACATTCCTTTGAATTAAATTGGAAGCTTTGACTCAAAATGGCTGTGGAGATTGTGATTATAATTATCAAACTGAGATCATGTTTTGTGACTTAAGGTGACTGTAGGAGTTTGCAATTGCTAAGAGTAGTTGAAAAAGTCATGGGATTGCCCAAGGTTTCTTTCAGGAAAAAGAGAAGCATTTTAAAAAAAGAGTTGGAGGTAAAAATAAATTTGATCATGATTATACACCCTGAGTCTTTTTTGGCCAACATAATGCTTTCAAATTTTATCTTTTTCTTCTATATTTGCAAGCATACCTTGGAGATGTTGTGGGTTTGCTTCCTGACCACCACAATAATGCAAATATTACAATGAAGCAAGTCACATAAATTTTGTGGTTTCTCCAAACATACCAAAATTATATTTATTCTATGCTATAGTCTATATTAAGTGCACAATATCAGTATGTCTAAAAGTATACATACCTTAATTAAAAATATATATTATTGCTAAAAATATGCTAACAATCACCTGAACCTACAGTGAGTCATAATCTTTTTGCTGGTGCAGGGTTTGGCTTCACTGTTGATGGCTGCTGAGTGGTCAGCTTGGTGGTTGCCGAAGACTGAAGTGGCTGTGGCAATTTCTTAAAATAAGACAATAATGAAGTTTGCTACATTGATTGACTTAAAAAATAAAAACAAAAATTTTTTTCAAGATGGAGTCTAACTCTGTTGCCCAGGCTGGAGTGCAGTGGTGCGATCTCAGCTCACTGCAAACTCCGCCTCCCAGGTTCAAGTGATTCTCCTGTCTCAGCCTCCCAAATAGCTGAGACTCCAGGTGTGTACCACCACACCCAGCTAATTTTTATATTTTTAGTAGAGATCATGTTGGCAAGGCTGGTCTCAAACTCCTGACCTCAGATGATTCGCCTGCCTTGGCCTCCCAAAGTGCTGGGATTATAGGCATGAACCACCCTACCTGACCTTAATTTTTGTATTTTCAGTAGAGATGGGGTTTCACCATGTTGATGAGGCTGGTCTTGAACTTCTAACCTCAAGTGATCCACCTGCTTTGGCCTCCTGATTGAGTCTTTCACAAAAGATTTCTCTCTGCAGCATGTGATGCTGTTTGATGGCGTCTTATTTACAGCAGAGCTTATTTCAAAATTGGAGTCAATCTTCTCTAACTCTGCCACTGTTTAGCAACAAAATTTATGTAATATTCTTAATCTTTGTTAGCAACTAAATTTATGTAATATTCTAAATCTTTGTTATCATTTCAACAATGTTCACAGCGTCTTCACTACTAGTTTCAATCTCAAGAAATTATTTTCTTAGCTCATCCATAAGAAGCAACTCCTTATTTGCTCAAGTTTTATCATGAGATTGCAGCAATTCAGTCTCATCTTTGGGCTCCACTTCAAATTCTGATTATCTTGCTATTTCCACCACATCTGCAGTTACTTCCTCCATTGGAGTGTTGAACTCCTAAAAGTCATCCATGAGGGCTGAAAAAACTTCTTCAAAACTCCTGTTAATATTGATATTTTGACTTACATGTATCACAAATGTTCTTAATGATATTTAGATTGGTGAATCATTTTCAGTGGATTTTCAATTTATTTTTCCCAGGTCCATCAAAGGAATCACTATCTATGGCAGCTACAGCCTTACAAAATGTATTTCTTAAATAATAAGACTTGAAAGTCAAACTACTCCTTGATCCATGGTCTGCAGAATAGATGTTGTGTTAGCAGGTATGAAACAATATTAACCTCCTCTTATATTTCCATCAGAGCTATTGGGTGATCAGGTGCATTGTTAATGAGTGGTAATGTTTTAAAAGGAATCTTTTTCTGAGCAGTAGATCTCAACAGTGAACTTAAAATATTCAGCAAACCATGCGGTAAACTGATGTGCTGTCATCCAGGCTTTGTTGTTCCTCTGATAGAGCTCAGGCAGAGTAGATTTAGCATAATTCTTAAGTGCTCTAGGATTTTTGAAATGGTCTATGAACATTGGCTTCAGGTTAAAATCACCAACTGTATTAGTCTCTAGTAAGAGAGTTAGCTTATCCTTTGAAGCATTGCAGCCATGAATTGATGTCTCTCTAGCCATGAAAGTCCTAGACAGCATCTTCTTCCAATAGCAGGCCGTTTCACCTCCACTGAACATCTGTTGTTTAGTGTAGCCACCTTCATCAATTATAACTTGCTGCAGGTTTTATATTAGCGCCTCTGTTTCAGCTTGCACTGTTACGTAAATGGCTTCTTTCCTTAAGCCTCCTGGAGCAATCCCGTAACTTCCACCTTTTCTTCTGCAGTTTCCTTACCTGTCTCAGCCTTCATAGAATTACAGAGAGTTAGGGCCTTGCTCTGCACTAGGTTTTGGCTTATGGGAATGTTGTGGCTGGTTTCTTCTTCTTCCAGACCACTCACACTTTCTCCATATCAGCAATAAGACTGTTTCACTTTCTATTCATTCATGTGTTCACTGGAGTAGTACTTTTGATTTCCTATAAGAACCTTTCCTTTGCATTCACAACTTGGCTAACTGCTTGATGCAAAAGGCCCAGCTTTGGGCCTGTCTCAGCTTTTGACATACCTTCCTCACTAAGCTTAATTATTTTTAGTTTTTGATTTAAAGGGAGAGGTTGGGCATAGTGGCTCATGCCTGTACTCCTAGCACTTTGGTAGGCCAAGGCAGGCGGTTCACTTTAGGTCAGGAGTTTGACACCAGCCTGACCAACATGGTGAAACTTCATCTCTACTAAAAAAAATAAAAATACAAAAATTAGCCTAGTGTGGTGGCAGGTACCTGTAATCGCAGCTACTCAGGGAGACTGAGGCATGATAATCACTTCAACCCAGGAGGCGGAGGTTGCAGTAAGCCAAGATTGTGCCACTGCACTCCAGCCTGGGCGACAGAGTAAGACCCTGTCTCAAGAAAGGAAAAAAAAGTGAGAGATGTGAGTTTTAATTTCACTTGAACACTTAGAGGCCATTGTAGGGCAATTAATTGGTCTAATTTCATTATTGTTGTGTTTCAGAGAGTAGGGGGGCCCTGAGAAGAGGAAGAGAGATGGGGAATGGTCAGTTGGTGGAACAGTCAAAACATACATATTTAAAAAATAAGTTTGCTATTTCATATGGACATGGTTCACGGCTTTCCAAGACAATTACAACAGTAACATAAAAGATCACTGATCACAGATTGCCACAACATATAATAAGAATGTTAATTTAAAAGTTTGAAATATGAAAATTACCAAAATGTGACAGAGATATGAAGTGAACACACGTTATTGGAAAAATGGCACCAACAGACTCCCTCAATGCCAGGTTGCCACAAACCTTCAATTTGTAAAAAATGCATTATCTACAAAGCACAATGAAGTCAAGAGCAAATAAACAAAGTATGCCTTTGCTTCAGTAGGTGTTCAGTTTTTTCTTCTATTTTCTCGTAGAATAAAACTCTGTTTCCTTATTGAACAGATGTTTACTTATACTCAATAGCTTTTCCTTCCACATTTCTCATTCATGATCCAATCCCCTCGAAACTATAGTCACCCCTGTCACTGCAGGAAAACCAGTCTTAGATATCACCTGTGAGCTTCCAGTTGTCAAATCCAACATACACTTCCGTGTCCTTGTTATCGAGTCCCTTACTTAGCAGTGTCTGACCTCGCTGATTATCTTTGTGGAAATGCTTTTCTCTCTTTGTTTCTTCAATACACACTAACCTCATTCTTAATATCTTTTTGTGATATCTCAGGCTTCTTGTTGATTCCTCCACTCCCTGTTCTCTTCTACATCAAAGATGCCCAGGGCTAGGCTATAGATCCTGTCTCTTCTCTGCACATTAGGTGATTTCATTTGTGCTGATTGTTTTGCTGGGCTGATGACATGCCATGCAAATTTATATCTCCAGCTCTGATCCCTCCCCTGAGCTATGGACTATGTGTGTAACTGTTCACCTGACCACATTGTTTGGATGCCTAAGAGACACTCCAAAGTTAATATGTCCATCAGGCAGTTTCCCCTCAAGTTTGTTCCCCATGGCTTGCCCATGCCGGTAAATGGCACCATCCACTCATTTCCTTGGGCTAAAAACACTGGAGTTGTTATTGCTTCCTTTCCTTTATATTCCCACATCCACACCATTCTCATGTGTTACCAGTTTTAGATTCAACAGTCCGTGTGAATAAAGAATCTATGTTTACTACAACAATCCAGATGATAGATTAGTTATGTTTTTAGATAGTCCTAATAGATGTCTCAAAAACATCTGGTTGGAGATGAATGGTAACTTTCCACTGCACTGCTCCAATGGTCTGATTCCTACTTATGTCTCCATCCTTATCACACACCATACTTTCTTTGGCTGACTTTACTCCAGGTAGACTTGCCCTGACACATGCCATACTCTTTACTGACTCAAGGCCTTTGCGTTTGTTGGTCCTCTTGTCTAGACGTTTTCTTGTTGATATATTGGTTCACTTGTTTATTGTGTCTTTTCTTGTTCCCCTCACACAGAGGTCATGGCGCTCTCTTTCCTGTTTGGCGCTGTGTTCCCAACAGCTACAGAAGACCAGCACATAGCAATTACCTATAAATATTTGCTGATTGAATGAAAGAATGTTAGCATTTAAGGCTTGTAAGTTAAATAGAAAAAAAATCGTGCTGTGATTGAAACAGCAGTGGGAGGCCCGACGTCTACTCTCAGGTCCTGACTCAGCCACTTTGGTGAACTCATTAAAAAAAAAAACTTCTCTACATATTTTTTTCCTTACTCTCAAACATGCAGCTTCTTCTGTGCATTAAACAAAAACAAATGACAGTCCGCAGAAATGAGTGTGTCAGACATCTATTTCTACACTGAATTCAATACAACAAAAACCACTTAATAATTTCAGACAAATGGTCTCTCCCCAGTAACAGTGCCCTTTTGATAAAATTTCACACCACAGGAAATCCATTACAATAAATATCTGTTCCAGTATCTGTCCACTTAGCAATAATTCTCTTTATGTTTGATGCCTCTGTCCTGATAAACTATCCTAAGGACCCACCTCTCCTTCCCTCTGAGAGTTCCAGAGTTTTAGCTCTGCCTCTGCATGCTTGCTGTTGTCATGGTAGCCTTGCTAATTTTGCTTATATATTTTTCCCCATATTTTCCCACAACCTTTGAAAAGACCAAGCGAAATATGTGCCAAAGGCTATTTCTGACTTAATGTTGTAAGCATAAAAATATTTCTTTTCTTAGCCTCTTGAAAAATATTAAATGGTTGTCTCAGCATCATTGATTGAGACTATTTGTTTATTCCCAGGGCTGTAAGTTAAGGCCATTCTATTTTGATAGAACTATTTATTTAAAACAAGCTCAAGATCAAAGACATCTCATCTAGTATGCAGGGAATGCTGTTTAACCCAAGTAATCCAAAAGTAAATAATTTATTGGATTACTCAATAGATTGAGAAATGAAGGTAGGATTTGGGTGTATTTGTTTTGCCTTTTTCTTTTTAATTACTCACTAAGTAAGTGCATGTGATATGTGAGTTTAGAAGAAAAGAAAGTCTTATTGCAAGAAGACATCCCGGTAGTGACCTTAAGTATTTCAAGAAGGAACGGATCCCGTCTATAGGCATGGAGTCAGGGCAGCCCTGCTGTCCATGCTTGCTTGGTGGCTGACATACTGGCATCTAAGACCTATCTTTGCCTAAAACAAAACAAAACAAAAAACAGCTGTGTGGCTGCAAGAAAGCCATTTAAACTCACTTGGAGTCCAGTTTCTTTACCTATAATACAAGAAAAAAATCTTTCACATCTCTCTTGGCTCTAAGATTGAGCCATTCTAGTCTTAACCAAACAAAAATTATGATAGCAGTGGGGCAAGATAGGAGGCAGTTTAGCAGGGGCGGGGAGGCCCTTATTTGAACTTCTGCAACTCCAGGCATGGATTCCTCTTCTCTCCTTTTTAAAAATTAAATGCTCACTTCCTTTCAGTCTGATAGAATGTCATTTTGTTTCATTTGGGTTTTCATTTATTCTGGAACATGCCAGACAGATCTTGTACCAAAGTTATTCTATTGTTGTGGATAAAAGAACACAATACACATTTTTGTTCCTTATTCTTGCCTTTTCAATGGGTTTTTGAATTGCTAATTTTTTTTGTCATCAATTAAAAATACATCTCCACAGCCCAGCTGCTCATGGACCCATGTCGAGTGTACACCATACATCCTTGGTAGTGCAGCTTCTGTTGCGAAGTCCTGAGAAGCACTGCTTATTCATTTATTTAGTGAGAAGAATCCTGATTAGTTCTTTCTGGTAAAAAGAGGAAATTAGCTAACTCTTATGGACTGAATGTTTGTGTCTTTCCCAAATTCATATGTTGAGGCTGTAACCCCTAATGTGATGGTATGTAGAGATGGGGCCTTTGAGAGGTAATCAGAGTTAGATGAGGTCAAGAGAATGGGGCCCCCATCATGGGATTAGCACTTTTATAGCAAGAGGAAGAAAAACCAGAGCCCACTTTGTCTCTTTCCCTGCCATGTGGGAACATAGTGAGAAGGCAGACATCTGTAAGCCAAGAAAAGGGCCTTACCAGGAACCGAATGGGCTGGCACCTTGCTCTCAGTCTTCCCAGCTTCCATAACTATGAGAATAAAATAAATATCCATTGTGTAAGTCACCCAACCTATGGTATTTTCTTATAGCAGCCCAAGCCGACCAAGAAACTAACTAATGGAAACACTGCAGTAGAGTATAAGATAGAACGCATTGGCCCTGGAGCAGTTAAGAAAAAGCTGGCCGAAAGTGCTAGGAGTTGTAGGTGGACAGTCTACCACTACCTGTTTGAAAGGCTTTCCCATTTAGTCAACTCAGTACAGAGACCTCAGTCAAATGAAGTGCACACAGCCACAGTCACTGGTCTATCAGTTTCAATCGGGAAACCCTTGAAAATGTGACACAAGCAGTTTAGGGAAAATTAGAGAAAACATTTATAAAGCTCATGATACAAAAAGTAGCACACGATTTAAAACATCATCAGATGGGTTTAAACGAATTTATGGATAAAGATGTACTACATATTAATAAAGGAAGTCAGGATGTGAGAAACACTCTGGCTTATAGCCTCAAATATTTTGAAGTTGACAACATGCACAAAATGTACCTTGTTGCCACTCTCAGAGACAGCATATTGCACTAACTGGCTCATTAATTTGACCTATTATGGCATTTCTTATGATCTTACATTCCTATGACCTCCTTGAAGGCTCATTTGGCCTTGAAGCACCACAAGGTGAAAAAAAAATCTCAAAATTAATCAAGAAGTTGCCAGAGTACTTTTACACAGGCTTAACAAATTGTCAGCTTATCCTTGAAAGAACAACTTTCCCCAGAACCTTTTTCCCTATGATGAAGGGGAGGAGAAGGGGATTGTGAAGTTGCTGTCAGATACTGGGTTTCCTCTCTAATTCTCATTCACCTTTTAGCCAGACACAGAAAAATCTTGAGTTCAAATATTTAGACAATCTCAGATGAAGGAAGACAGATCTGTTCATTCCTGAGACTCTCATGGGAAGGCCTGGTTCCCCAGACACAATGGGCTGTCATTGCTAGTAGGAAATCAAAATGGACTCAGCCTAAGGTAAACAAAGCCACATAGAGCAATGAAAGTAGTGCAACATGCATTTCTATTGCAAAATACCATAATCTTAAAGGTGCGCTCTCTTGAATTCATATGATCGAATGAGAAAGTAATTAGGTACCCAGGTATGATTACTTTGATTTATGTCTAAGATGCACAAAAGTTTTCAGCCAAAAGCAATAGGATGGGGCAGCAGTCACATGCGAATAGGTCTGTTTTGATGAAAAACTCCAGTATGCAAACTGTTTTTCCAGGAGATGGACACTTGCTCCGGAGGTGGTTGAATCTTTCACCTATTTGTTGTGTCTGAAAAGCAAATGCATGTTCTGCAACTATAAGCCAGCCATAAGTGAAAGCAGCTTTGCCAGCATTGTCTGAGTCATTAGAAGAGTCAACCAGTTGTTCTCCCGTCCTTTCTGCGCGGCTGAATTTCCTTAATGACCAATTCATTGTGTGTCTTCAAGCATGACACCCGAAAATCTGTGATGTCTTTAATGAAGGATCCATTAGTCTTTCAAGAATGTGAACATGTGAAGTTGAAAAACCTATTCAATAAGGTATCTCCTTGAAAGAACACTAATCACACTGGGAAGTACATTTACACAAAATATAACTTCTTCATGCATGTTTAACTAAGCAGAATGGTTTTTGGAGTCATGTTAGCTGACCCTGGGAAGAACACAGGCTTAGTTTACGAAATACCTTCTATTTTCATAAAACGGCTAAAATGCCATATTTCTCTTCAATCCACATTTAGATGTAGCAGAACGTTTTTTCTCAGAACGTAAGTCATTGTACGGTCCTCTTTCTGTGTTCTTTGACCTTGGCAGCATACCGTCTCCAAGATTCTACAATCATAGACAGTCGCCCCGCTGTTGTGGGCAGACAGCTGCCTCATACAAACCTTTCTGGTGCCATTGGAAGTGACTCTCTGGAGACAAAGCCCAAGAATGACCCCGAGTATTACGTCTTTGTACATTCAGTTCTGCATTTCATCTTCGCAGTTCTAAACCTATTCAAAGGTCTTTCTGTTTGAGCTTCTAAAATCTAGTGTATCCTCTGCTGAATCGAGAGAGAAAAAGATGTAATTATAATACATGAACTGCCCTTGTTCTGCACATTAACACAGTAAGAGAAAATAGGAGTTTTAATACAAAAAATAGTTTTTTTGCTCTTATTTCATATATTTGAAAATAATGCAATATATTGGGAGTTAATTTTAAGGTAGTCAAGTGTGATTCATCACCATTAAGTCGCTTTTACCAAGGAAAATAACCCAATATATTTTCTATATAATAGAAGGAGAAATAAAGTATATTTCTTCTCAACACGGAAATACAATTTTACCCCAGACTATAATTGGATTAGTGGTATAGGAAGGCAACTTATAATAGGGTTTTATTGTGTTTTTCCCTAAAGTTGCATAATCAAGGCATGTACCTGAAGAATCATCTGAATGCCTCTTTCTCTGGGGATATTCCATAGTGTCCATTGAACGTGTTCACTTGGGAGACTTCTATGATAGTATTAATTTTTTATCAAACTAAATATTTGGATAATGATTATTTGATAAAAATCAGAGTTAATGAAGAGTTCAGCATGTCAAATATTGGTCCTCCAAGCAATTTTGGGGGTCAGGGAGGATTGAAGCTTGTGGCTTTTATTACAGGAGAGGTGAGAATACTATAAATATCATGAGCTGGGGTCTTGCCTGAGCCAGACACCTTAGATACAGACATGTCTGGTCATCTCTGAAACCCTGCAGGGCACTGCCCCCTCATTGCACGAAGGACAAAGGATGGAGGAAATTTCCTGGGAGAGGATGACTTCTGAGGAGAGGAGGAGGAGGAGGCAGTCAAGCTTGACCCAATAACAAAGAGTTAATCTTCAGAAAGAAGTAGGGATTTTGAGTTCAGCATGGAGTCTTGTTTGTAGCTGAGTTGTCTTCCAGGCCAGTCTGTGGCCTCCTTCCTGTGGATTCTGAGTCTCTGTGAAGTGTGTGTGTAAGACGCCTGGGTGGGAAGGATGGCTTTAAGTAAAAACTGAAAGCATGGATGGACTAGTGATTCTATGAGACACTGTCTTGGTACCAACACTGCTAAGCTGCAACACAAAAAGTTGGAAGAATGTCTGTCCACTTTGTAAATGAACAAACAACACCCCCCACCCCAAAAAACCAAAAACAACCCAACAAAAATACTCTACTGCTTTGACTGATTGCTGAAAGTTCCCACACACCTGTAGTGTGTGAAATTGCGGGGCAAAGTGGAAAGTGATGTATCTCAGCAGAAATGCCTTGCTGTGTTTTAGGATTTAGAGGAAGAGGCCATGGGAGTGGAGAGAAAATGGGGAAGAAGAGAAAATTAATAACTGAGGCCACCTGCATTATGATTAAATTCTGTAATGATGAACAAAGTGCTTAATTGCTTTCCTCCATTTTAAAATTATTAAAATGGATATTAATACCACTGGCTCACTTTCATGTTTAATGAGCAGTGGAAATTTTATTGCTTAAAAAAGTTTTAAACAGTTTTTTTTAAGGGATTTGCCTATTTATGATGAATATTTCCTGTTAGCACTGAAATGTTAGAAAAACTCTACTCTCGACCCCCTACTTAGCATGTATAGCTATTGCAAATTGGAAAGTGTATGGAATATAAGGTTGACTGGATTCCTCATTCTTCTGGGCTCCCCGGAAAGTTGGCTTAAGATTATCCCACTAATTTAGGGTTTCTCATTATTTTGGACCAGAATTTTTTTTGTTTTGAGAGACCATTCTCTGCATCGCACAATATTTACTAGCATCCTTGACTTCTCCCCTCTAGATGCTTGTAACACATCCTCACCCCATTATTAAAATATAACATGTCTCTAGACATTGCCAGTGTCCCCTGGGTGAGAGAAGGTAAGGGAATTGTTGCAGATTGAGAATCACTGCTTTAATGTAGTCATTCAAAGCAAAATGCCTGAAGAAGAAATAATATTAGTAGAATTGACTATAAAGTTATTAAGATAATATGAACATCCTGATGCATTCTTTACTTAATTCTTGAAATCCTTTTTTTCTTAATGTGGGAATGTCATACATGTTTAAACCGAAAAAAAATACTGGTTGCCATTTATGCTATTTATTGAGAATTTCCTGAGTGTCCCACATTGTATTAAGCACTTTATTAACATACCCTTTAATTCTTGCAACTATTCTTTGATTATCTGTCTCGTTCAGAGAAGACTAGGGAAGCAAAAGAGCTATCTCAAAGTTACACAGCTGGTCACTGAAATGCATAGTATTTAAGTCCACATCTACATGGGTTCAGGCATTGGAGATTGACTTCGTGCCTCAGTCAAAGTCCCTGAAAGAAAATGGCCACTCCAATGGGGTAACCCAGGAGACCTCAGCAAACAACATATTTACACGGGAGAGCAGGAACACTGACAAACAATGATAAAGCTCCCCTACCAATATCTGCCGGACCTTACGCTAGGTCTGAGGGGTTCAGGAAAAGGAGTAGTGACCAAAACCCATAATGAATGGCTAGACCTTCAGAGGGGACTGACTGACAGGAGTATGGAGGGATACAACCAACTCAACAGCTGCTAGGCTGGAGGCACCTGGGGGTGGGAGCACCTTAAAGCCTTCCATTCTTTGAACTCCCCTTGATGAACTCCCACATCCAATAGGAAACCACTGGCAAAGGAAGCTGTTGCTGTCTCATCCATACGGGGTGAACTTCCAGGGCTCAGAGCTAGCTAAGGGTAAAGAATGGATCTGAAGTGGCAGAGGGAAAAAATCCAGACTGTTTTAACCTTAATAAACCTTTATATAATTAATATTTTCATTAAATATTTTTGAGCAACTACACAGACCATGGTAATAACTGCTGGTGATAATGTGCAGTTGCAGGTGTCTGCAAACTTTTTCTGTGAAGGGCCAGTTAGCAAAAATTTTAGCCTCTTTGGGCCATATAGTGGTATCTGTTGCAACTGTATCTGCTGTTGTAGTGCAAATGAATGAATAAGTCCAATAAAGTTTTCTGTTTGTTTGTTTTGGTCCAAAGTGTTGGAGTTTGCCATCCTTTCTGTACACACACACACACACACACACACACACACACACACACACACACAGAGACAGATCACCCTATCTAAGCTTACAAAATTCAAGTCATCTTGCAATAGGATTTATAAGTTTTACTTTTTATTATTTCAACTTTATTATTGCAAAATTAGGCTACATGAAGAGACTGACTTTGTATTTAACATACTTTTTTTTGGAGACTGGGTCTCTCTGTCTTACCCAGGCTGGAGTGCAGTGGTGTGAGCGGTCATGGCTCACTGTAGCCAAACCTCCTAGGCTCAGGTGATCCTCTTGTTTCAGCCTCTTGAATAGTGGAGACCATAGAAATGTGCCACCACACCCAGAAATATTTGAAAATTATTTGTAGATATGATGTCTCCCTATTTTGTCCAGGCTGGTCTTGAACTGCTGGGCTCAAGTGATGCTTCTCCCTCAGCCTCTCAAACTGTTGGGATTACAGGTGTGAGACACCACGCCTGCCATTTTAACATACTTTTAAAACACGATATGGTGCTTACTAGGAAGTGGGGAAAACCAAATGGAAGAAATAGAATTATTGTTTATGAAACCAACAAACCTGTGGAAAGATGATATTGATTAATGGTGTGTGGAGAACAATTTAAATGTAATTATAGCATCTGCCTAAATAACTCTTATTAAAGTGGGGCCAATTTTAAGAGGCCAGGACATTCGGCCTCTGGGCTGATGCTATACAGTTGTTTCCCATTATCCACAGTTTTTCTTTCTGCAGTTTCAGTTGCCTTCTGTCAGTCATAGATGGAAAATAAACGAGCACAGTACAAGAAGATATTTTAACACAGAGGGAGAGAAAGAGAGAGAGAGATACCACATTCATTTAGCTTTTATTATGGTGTATTGTTGTAATTGTTCTATTTTATTATTATTGTTAATTTCTTACTGTGTCTAATTGATAAATTTAACTTTATCATAAACGTGTTTATTTAGGAAAAAACGTAGTATGTATGGTGTTCAGTGCTTTCCACAGACCCAGGCATCCACTGGAGGTCTTGAAATGTATTTTGATGGCTTGTGGATAAGGTGGTGTGTTAGTCTGTTCTTGCATTACTGCGGGGAGCTACCTGAGATGGGTAATTTATGAAGACAAGAGGTTTTTAAAAAAATTTTTATTTTTATTTTAAGTTTCAGAATACATGTGCAGGACATGCAGGTTTGTTACATAGGTAAATGTGTGGCATGGTGGCTTGCTGCACCTGTCAACCCATCACATAGGTGTTAAGCCCAGCATGCATCAGCTATTAATATTTATCCTAATGCTCTCCCTCTCCCTGTCCCCTGACAGGCTCCAGTGTGTGTCGTTCCCCTCCCTGTGCCCATGTGTTCTCATTGTTCAGCTCCCAGTTGCAAGTGAGAACATGCAGTGTTTGGTTTTCTGTTCCTGTGTTAATTTGCTGAGGATAATGGCTTCCAGCTCCATCCATGCCCCTGTAAAGGACATGATCTCACTCCTTTTTGTGGCTGCCTATAATTCCATGGTGTATATGTACCACATAGAAAAGAGGTTTAATTGAATCACAGTTTCACAGGCTATACAGGAAGCATGGCTGTGGAAACCTCAAGAAACTTCGAATCATGGCAGAAGGTCAAGGGGAAGCAGGTATGTCTTACATGGCCAGAGTAGGAGGAAGAGAGTGAAGGGAGGTGCTACACACTTTTAAACAACCAGATCTCGTGAGAATTCACTGTCATGAGAACAGTAGGGGAAATCTGCCCCCATGACTGAATCACCTCCCACCAGGCCCTTCCTCTAACATTGAGGATTTCAATTTGACATGGGATTTGGGTGGGGACACAGAGCCAAATCCTTTAGGGGGTCTACTGTATTAGTCAGATACTTGTGCCAGAAAGTTCATATTTTAGAGTGTTAATTTTATCTCAAGATTCTAAGGACAAATATTGAAATTTCAGTGAGTTACCTTTTTCTCTTTTTTCCTCCCTCCCTCCCTCTCTTCCTTTTCTCCTTCTTCTTCTCCAGCTCCTTGTCTATTCCGGTCCTTTCTTCTTTCTTTTTTATATTAAATGCAGGTGACATTGTCTTAATGAAGCTCAACCCATATGTCATGGGACTCTAGCATCCCTCTCCGGTTTCTTTAGGCATCTCTGGCTTCAACTGCAGCTGCCAATTTTATGAGTTGCTTCGCCATTCCAAGTGTGCCACCCTGTTGTATGCCTTGGTGTTCCAAACGTGACAGTATTCTTCTTCCTTGATCCCCAGCCCCCTTGTCCATTAAAAAGTCAACATGTATAGTGAACTTTTTAATGCATCTGTAAGATGTAGGAGGCATTATAATACAAACCAACTTATAATTGGTTACTAGGCAAATTAATAGATTGTCTAAAATCCTTGAGTAACTCTCTTTGACAGTCTCTAGCCTCCAATGCATTTGGCTCTCATCCAGTCTCTCCCCATTCTCCTGGCTCCTGGAAACACCACGGCTTCCAGCAAATCTCTTCTACCTTATCAAGGGCAACATTCAGGGTCTCTCTGAGCCTAACTCTGCATATTAAAAAACTCCCTGATACCCTGTGTTTGCCAATGGACAGGCTGCTCTGGCTTGTCCCAATCTTCCCTCCTCCACCATCTGGAAGGGAAAGGAAAGAGCCAGAGGAATTATTTCTCCCTTGATATGAATTAATTAACCTTCCCTAGAGGGCAGACACTGAGAGTCTTGTTTAATTTAGAAAAAAATAGACTTGATCTTCGTTATGCATTATAATTTTGGCAACTGCAGCACACGAGAAATGTAGATTTTATCCATTCATTTTTTGTTTGTTTGGTATCATTCCACTTTAGGGTTTTTTTTTTTTGCCTGACACTGTGATAGGTGACACCTGCAAAGGTGATAAGATCCTATTGACCATGTAAAGGGAGAGAATGGCCATGGAATAGTTAAGTTACTCTTTTTCACAATTTTTTTTGGGGTTATACTCCTGGCAAAATGTGGAGACAATTGAACAATTTGGGTTATTTTTAAAACTCTGCAAGGCTTTCAAAAAAATTTTATTTTATTTATAGAAATCTTCTCTTCTCCCTCTTCTTTAATCACTCACTTGAAAGTGAACAATTAAGCAATTAATTGAATAATTTAGGTCTCAAATCCCATTTACTTTAAATTATACATATAAGATCCTCTGTCCTACTTAATCTTATGTTTTGAAGAGCCAATCATAAAGAACAGATGGGATGGGAAAAGTTTTCTTTCTAAGAGTGGTTAGATGAATAGAGAGCTGAAACTCACATGTCTAACTTCAGAGATACTGATTGGGATAATCACAGCATAGCTGAGAAGAGCCAGAGATTGGCTTTTGGCGTAACAAGAATCCCTTCTCTAGCAGTTTCCTACTTCCCGTGGTTTTAGCCTTTTTGGATGTTAGTTCTAGGAATGAGCCAAGAGCAATGAGTCAGGTTGAAGTGGACAAGAAAGATGTGGTGCTATAAATGGTATAGACCTGAAAGTATTTATAAAATTCGATCAAGTGGGTACTGAAAAAACAGACACAGAATATCTTGGCTTTTAAAAAAGCTTATTTTACGGAAATTATGTACATTGTAGTCCAAGGAATTGTAACTATATTTCTTTTTGAAATAAAAAGCTACGTTACTACAATGTTGATGTTAAGGAAACCTGTAGAGGAGAAATTTTGATTAAAATTAATTCTGGTTACTATGAAGGGAAAAGGCAACAAGCCAATGTAGGGACAAAATGAAGTCTGTGCCTCAAGGAAGAGCAGGTTTAGACTATAAAAATGTGAGTCCTGAAGAGGAGGAAATAGGGATAATTTATTTAACTGAGTAACAAAACTTAAAGGTAATCTGAGTAATGGTTTCTGAAGTAACCTAAGGTGCAAAACCCGCCAACTGTGAAAATGTAACTCTCAATGAGTTTTAATTTATAACAAGAAGGCATATCCCCCACATATTGCATAACAAAAGGAGTTTACTAGCAAAGAGATTTCCAGAACATAAACTCATACAGAGAAATGGATGGCAGAGCTTATTCCTAGGCACTTTCGAAATTGGATTATTATTTTAATGCATCAAATTTTGTGGTTAGTGCAGAGTTGAAATCACCAACAGAGCTCTCTTAGTGAGGATAAAGGCAAAAATTCCTTCTCTGTAAAATTCAGTTGAATTCAATCTGATTCTACAAATGTTTTTGAAGGCTAGATGATCTCTGGGGGCCTTTTGAAATACCATCCTGACTTGCAGAAGTCATAGTTCCATATTGCTGCTTGCTGGGTTAAGAAGACTTTTGACCGAAACATTTGGGAACATTTTAAAGTTTCCTTCTGTTTCTTCTTTCTTTCTTGACTTTCTAGAAAATCCTCTTTGTTATTTGTTTATGAATTACTGTTTTTCTCTCTGAGTTCTCCTAGTTTCTTTTTAGCATTTTAATCTCTTACTCTATTGTGATGAGTTCTTTATGGAACCAATTCTCTTTGATGAATGATTCTCAAGCTCATTTTCTTTTCTGAACCCTGTCATGTATGAGCCCCTGTTTTAACAAAGATTCCAAGAACAATGATGTTTTCTGAGACTTTCAGTGCAAAGAAAATGCCAGAATTACAATTGTTTGCATCTTGAAAACCTACACAGGAATGAAAGGTGAAATCTCCTCTATCCCCGTGTTTGTTTTCTGCTTTATTCCTGAGGCATTCACACAAGGACATGTCCTGCAGATCACTTTTTAGGTATACTATTTTACCTTCACCCTCCGATCAGCGACATCATCCATTATCATCAAGCAATAAAGCTCTTGCCACTGCTCCCCTATTCTAAGGTAACAGCATCTCTCTTCTGGTTACCATAGCCACTTTCTCATTGGCCTCCTGGCTTCCACTCCCGCTTCCCTGCAATTCACTCTCTACATGACAATCAGAGTGGTCTTTTGAAAGTTTGGATCAGATTTGCCTGAAATACTCCCAAGGCATTCTATAGTAATTAAGCTACAATCCAAACATGATGTGATCCCTGCCTTCTCCCAGACACCACCTTGCACTTCTCCCCCTCTTGCCTACCACACCCTAGTACCACTTGCCCCGCAGGCCTGTTCCTTGGTGGGCACTGCTCATTCCTCCATTCACTCCGTGCCCACCCTCTACTGTCACATACCTGTTGATTACATTGTCACATTTGCAGAGAGGCTCTCCCTAACCAATCTATCAGTGGTAGCCTCATGCTACATCATTATCACCTCTTTCAATTCACTTACCACTATAGGTGCTCACCTCCCTTATTTATTCTTTTTGTGCTTAGGCTGCTTTCACCCAGTGAAATACAGACCTTATTTATTTACTTACTTTTAGTGAGACAGAGTCTCTCTCTTGTCACCCAGGCTGGAGTGCAATGGTTTGATCTCAACTCACTGCAACCTCCACCTCCCAGGTTCAAATGATTCTTCTGCCTCAGTCTCCTGAGTAGCTGGGATTACAGGCACCTGCCACCATGTCCAGCTAGTTTTTGCATTTTTAGTAGAGATGGGGATTTGCTATGTTAGCCAGGCTGGTCTCGAATTTCTGAACTCAAGTGATCCACCTGCCTTGGCCTCCCAAATTCCTAGGATAACAGGTATGAACCACCATGCCAGGCAAAATACAGATCTTTCTTTCTTTTTTTAAATTATACTTTTTTTTTGGTTTTGTTTTTGTTTTTTAGATGAAGTCTCACTTTGTCACCCAGGCTGGAGTACAGTGGCACAATCTTAGCTCCCTGCAACCTCCACCTCCCAGGTTCAAGCGAATCTTCTGCCTCAGCCTCCCAAGTAGCTGGGACTACAGGCACACCACCATGTCCAGCTAATTTTTGTATTTTTAGTAGAAATGAGTTTCACCATATTGGCCAGGCTGTTCTCGAACTCCTAACCTCATGATTGGCCTGCCTTGACCTCTCAAAGTGCTGGAATTACAGGCATAAGCCATCATGTCCAGCCCTTTTAATTATACTTTAAGTTCTAGGATACATGTGCAGAATGTGTGGGTTTGTTATATAAGTGTACATGTGCCATGGTGGTTTGCTGCACCCATCAAATCATCATCTAGGTTTTAAGCCCCATGTTCATTAAGTATTTGTCCTAATGCTCCCCCTTCTATTTCCCCCTACCCTCTGACAGGCCCAGGTGTGTGATGTTCCCCTCCCTGTGTCCATGTGTTCTCATTGTTCAACTCCCAATTATAAGTGACAACATGTGGTGTTTGGTTTTCTGTTCCTATGTTAGTTTGCTGAGAATGATGGTTTCCAGCTTCATCCATGTCTCTACAAAGGACATGAACTCATCCTTTTTTATAGCTGCATAATATTTCATGGTGTATCTGTGCCACATTTTCTTTATCCAGTCTATCATTGATGGGCATTTGGGTTGGTTCCAAGTCTTTGCTATTGCAAATAGTGCTTCAGTAAACATACATGTGCATATGTCTTTATAGTAGAATTATTTATAATTCTTTGAGTATATACCCAGTAATGGGATTGCTGGGTCAAATGTTATTTCTGGTTCTAGGTCCTTGAGGAATCGCCACACTGTCTTCCACAATGGTTGAACTAATTTACACTCCCACCAACAGTGTAAAAGCATTCCTATTTCTCCACATCCTCTCCAGCGTCTGATGACTTTTTAATGACCATCATTCTAATGGGCATAAGATGGTATCTCATTGTGATTTTGATTTGCGTTTCTCTAATGACCTGTGATGATGAGCTTTTTTTCATGTTTGTTGACCATATAAACATCTTCTTTTGAGCAGTGTCTCCTCATATCCTTTGCCCACTTTTTGATGGGGTTCTTCATCATTTTCTTGTAAATGTGTTTAAGTTCCTTGTAGATTTTGGATATTAGGCCTTAGATGAATACATTGCAAGATTTTCTCCAATTTTGTAGGTTGCCTGTTCACTCTGATGATAGTTTCTTTTGCTGTGATGAAACTCTTTAGTTTAATTAGATTCCATTTGTCAATTTTGACTTTTGCTGCAATTGTTTTTGGTGTTTTAGTCATGAAGTCTTTGCCCATGCTTATGTCCTGAATGGTATTGCTTAGGTTTTCTTCTAGAGTTTTTATGGTTTTAGGTCTTACAGATCTTTATGACTATGCCTGGCTTGCTCATCTGCTTCCTTAGAGCCTAGGATAGTATCTGGTATGCAGCAGATGCTCAGTAACTGTTTACTAAATGAATAATAATATTTTCATTTTTCCACCTGGCATGTCAGACTGCAAACAAATGATAAAAAATCTAGGTCCATTACTAATCCAATTGGTTAATTGTGTCCCCTGTGTAAATAATAAGATAAAATGTGTCTTTCCTATAATAACACAGAATATCTCTAATGTGCTTCTTTTGTTAACAAGGAATTTCTACTGCGCTTGGGCTGAAAGTAATTTGATATTTTTTTATTATAAATTTTATGCATTTGAATATTGGATTTGGTCTTCAGCATTAAGACAGATTATGTTTATCTTTCCTTTCTATCACTTTAATTTTAGTTTCAGTTAAAGATATCCATAATGTTAGGATCCAAAGGCCAAATGTTTTAAAGAACTTCATATTTTCAAGAATTGTATTGGAGAGGTCTGCCCTTGAGTTTGTGGTGCCTATCAAGAAAACCAGTGGATTGTTCATACCCAGGGGCACTTTTTTTTCCTCTAAATTGGCCCTAAGTAGCAGTGCTAGGACTGTGGTGGAAGCTACATATGAAAAAAAGTTTTGTCTAATGAAGCTTCAGTTTTATTATTAGAAGCTGGAGGTAGTGCCCAAAAGGTTGCAAAGTTGGAAAAACAAATCTCTGACTCGCTCAAGCTGAAAGTATGAAGTATGTGAGGACTTAGGGCTGATTCAAGCACATATCTACGACCCATTTACAGGTGCTTATGAAGCCAACTTATATTGTTAAAGCCCCTGTCTGAAAACTAGTTGTAATTGATTTAAGGGATGTCTGATTCTTAAATCCATGACCCATTTCACTAGGCCCATTCTACCTAGAGATCTAGACTCTGAAATAATATTTTTCAAACGGTAGCAGGATGACCCCATTTGTAAGTTGTAAAATCAATTCAGTGGGTCATGATCAGTAGTTTTTTTTTTAAGGGAAGTATAATAAAGTTAAATCAAATAGAAAGTATCAGAGGGCATCATGTATGGTAAAGCCTGCAACCATTTCATAAAAATTTTCTATCAGGTATATGACTATAGCATGTGTGATATCATGATGTAAAACACATTTTTCACTGTGAATGGGGTCAAAAATCTGTGAAAGCCACCAGAAAATGTCGGATTGGGTTGGATTGGGTTTATCAGACATAAAATGAAGACTAATTCACGGAGAGAACTTTCCCAAGGGTAGAAGGACCAGTCCCCAGATAGGCGCAAGTCAAATTTTCCCTTAACTTTGTGAAGTAGAGAACTGCTGAAACAAAGAAGAGAAGGCATTGGACTGTATAATTCATAATTCCCTTAAACAGAGCCCCACAGTTTTTGTCACTGCTAAAACATAACTTGTTTAATGGTGTTTTGATCTCTCCAACAGAAGTTAAGGTGCTCGAGGTAGGAGTGGCCATGTAATTCTTTGTATGTCTTGTAATGTGAAGTACGAAGCACTCATATGAAACATTTTTGTTAATTTACCAATTGAAAGAATACTGAGGTGGGTAACTAAAGAAGATGAGATCTAGCCTGTATTATTTTGACTAGCTCAGCATTATAACCCTGTAGCTTTACCCATCATCCCTGCCCATCAGTAGTAGGCCCATCACCTATCTGCCTGTGCTTTTAAGTCAAATATGTTTTGAATCTACTTAAAAAATAGGCCATGAGGTAGTTATCTGTCATTAAAAGCACCTTTCAAAAATTCCAAATAGCTTATCACAATCAATTCCAGTTTTTAAACCCTCAAGTCTCTGATTCTATCAGGGAAAGGGATCCCTTTCTTCTAGCTTGATTTGTTTTTCTTCATTACGGTGAAGTCAGAACGCAGAGGAGGTAGGAATGGTTTTAAGTTTCTGTTTGGATTCTTTTTATCTAACTCAGGTTTAGGATCAGTTCCCCCTTTACAATCCAAAGTCATCGAGTTAAATTAAACAAGAGATTCCTGAGAAGGGGAAGCCAAGCATGACTAAAACCTTGTCTCAGACACATGTCAAGCTTGGTTAGAAATTAGACCTCCCTTCGTTACTGCCAGGAAAGAAGGAAGTCTCTTTTAGTATGACCCAGCAGGAGTGAGCAGGTCTCATGTTAGTTTTAAGTGATTTACTTTTGTATTTCTCTTTTGTAGTCCACAGCAGGTCCTTTCAGGAGGAATAAAAGGGCTCACTCTGCAATCTGCCTTTATTGTTTCACTGAAGAGTGGAAGCAAAACATATTTCAATCAGAAGAATTATACCTGAGTGCTATAAATGTTTCCATGGCCAACAGAGAAAGCCCTGATACATTTAAGGTCAGGGCTGATATTTTCAGAGAAAAAGTAATGATCAACCCAATGGGGAAATAAAATCATATACTATTCCAAGTGAATTATCTCATTGGGTAATAATGAAGAGATAAGGCCAGAAATTCCAGAGATTAGCTGCCACAGATAAGATTCCTAGACTTCTAAAGAAAAAAGAACATTGCTAGGATACGCAGGGACTCCTATGGAACTTGAATGCCACTGTTTTATAGTGCAGCCACCTTTCTATTGATTAGTATTAGCGAAATGAGAGGGCCCCACATTGATGGATTATCAAAGACTACCTAATCCTGTTTTTTACTATTTAAACTTTCTTGTTGCTATGGTTAGAAATATGTGCAAACTAAATCCTTGTTTCTTCTTTCACTTGACCTTATTATGATTCATCAAATTGATTCTCTTACACTCTGAACTATGCCAATTATTGTGTCTGTCAAGCCATACATTCATTAGAGTATTGGGGCTAATGGACATGCTGTAAGAGCACATTCATCTTTAGAAATACGGTAAAAGCTAATTCTTTTGGCTCAGCAAAGCTCAGGTTGACATCTTGCCACTCTTCTGCTGCCAGGAATATCTGGTGACTTAATGAAGCAAAGATCTTAAACACACAACTCAGTAGATTATTCAGTATTGAGGTTTGCACTAGAGTCCGTGAAAAGGGATTAACACTTTCAGTTCTACAAAAGCCCGGGCGATGAGTTAAAACACCAGAGGACTCCCAGAATGGACAGTTCATCAGAGGGATTACAGAGTAACTTGTACTTCGTGAGCCCATTGATCTTCCTTTTCATATGGTATTTAAAAAATAATCTTTTATATGCCACTGGTAATGCAACTGGATTAGTGGAGCCAACGGGCTGTGACTATTTAAATATTAATTGGGACAGCAATGTCTAAATCAGTAGTTCTCAACTCTGACTGCATGTTAGAAATCACCTAGGGAGTTTTTAAAATTTGTCAATGCCTAGTGCCTATGTCCAGAGAGACCACTTTAATTGGTCAGGGATGGTGCCCTGGCATCAGGATATTTTAAAAGCACCCCAGGTGATCTGCCTGTGTAGTCAGCATTGAGCATGACTAGTAAATAAATGCTAAAACAGAATAACTTTTGGTTACCAGAGCAATGAACACAACATTCTATTCTTTTAAAGATTTTCTACGTGTGTACGTTTCATTAAAAAAATAGAGCAAGCATCCTGTTTCATTCAATCTCAATTACTTTGGCTTTGGCCATGTGATAACACAGTATGACCTGTTTGAATGCAATTAAAACATTTTGACCGGCCGAGGCGGGCGGATCACAAGGTCAGGAGATGAAGACCATCCTGGCCAACATGGGGAAACCCCGTCTCTACTAAAAAATACAAAAATTAGCCAGGTGTGGTGGCGCGCACCTGTAGTCTCAGCTACTTGGGAGGCTGAGGCGGGAGAATTGCATGAACCTGGTAGGTGGAGGTTGCAGTGAGCTGAGATCACACCACTGTACTCCAGCTTGGCTCCTGGCAACAGAGCAAGACTCTGTCTCAAAACAAAACAAAACAAAACAAAACAAAACAAAAACCATTTTGACCACGTTTAGGAAGGCTTTCTAAATCTCAAAATATACTCAAGAGGAAATTCAGGCTTTAGAGGAGTCTCTTGGACTTTTTGCAGTGTCATGGAATTTGGTTATTGAAGCAAAAAATGCAAATATATCTAGACTCTTTGCTGGTCCAATAAGCAAGCATACAAACAAACAAAAAACCTCCTTAAATCTGTTTTGTTTAGTTAGTTTAACTAATTAAAAAGAAGGAGCCAATTATTTATTTGACAATTTGTGCCAGAAAGAAAAATGTTATTTTTTCACAAGGTAGTGATATATAAAGAGGAGCAATAATGGAGACACACCAGTAACTGCCTGTGGGGTTTTGATCAAGGTCCTCAGTCTTGCTGGGCCTCGAAGTCACATAGTTGGTGGAGGAGCTTGGATGAGTGTCTGCAACTCTTGTCTCATACTCTGTACTGGGCTATTTTAGAAACGAATGATGAGGACTGAGTGGGTAGACAACGAGGTGGAGAGGACTTGCACTGGCTCCTTCTGTAGAAGAAGAGTATGATTTCCAAATTTCTCTGCAGGCTGCCCCTCCTAACTCTGTTGTGCACACTTACTTGAGCTCTTGGGGAAGAGTGGGTGTTAATTCACTGTTCTGTTCTGGACTCCAACTTCTACTTGCTGACTGGCTTACACAGGACACTCACTAAACTAATTAACTAAACAAAACAGGCTTAGGGGTTTTTTGCTTGCTTGCTTGCTTATTGGATTGGTAGAATCTTTGGGCGTATTTTGCATTTTATGTTCTGATGAACAAATACCATGACACTGCAAAAAGTCCAAGAGACTTTTCTAGAGCATCCATTTCCTCTGAAGAAGAATGACCAGGCCACGCATGTTCCCAGCAGCAATAATGAGGGCACAACTGGAGATCTGGCTCCAGAGCCAGGGTCCAGCTTCCCTCTCCGTCTCCTCACTCTGATCTTTTGTTTTTCCCACACCTCCCTGTTCATGGTTTCTCCAACTTTCCTCTGAGATGCAACTACCTTCGTCAAGTGCTTCTGTGCCTGGAAGAACAAGTTACTGTTCTTCAGATGGTTTCTAGTAAAATGCTGTCAAAAAGCAAAGAAGTCCAGTGAAGACAAAGAGGGATGTGGTTTCTTTTAGAGAAAACTGGAACCTAATTGGCTTAAATTCCTACAGTCCTTTTGTATTTTTTCTCTTGCTCTGATTTTTGTTGCAAAAATGCAAAACTTCTATACTTCTTGGTGTTTTCTCCCCTTATATTTGTTTTCCTGAAATATTTTGGTAACATATACACTTTTCTCTAAAGTCACTAATTTTACAAATTCTTTTTCTAATAATAATCAGAATACATTTTTTTCTCCAATCCAAATTCCCTCTCTAATTAATCTACTCATGCAACATCTTCTAAATTTTATGTGTCTTTCTAATTTGATTGCTGTGTAAAAAGACCCCATTTATCACGCATTTTTTGGTTTTTCCTTGATTTTTTTTCTTAGTTAATGATGGATTTTAGAATGCAACACTAAAAGAATAGTATGACCTTTCATTATGATAAGGCAGCTCTTTCACTCTATTCTAAAAGTGAGTACCTCTTTATCAAACCTAATTGCTAAATCCAGAAGCAGTGACTTTTGTCCATCATAAATAACTTTGTTCTGCTTCTTGCCCATTTTTTTTTTTTTTCATATTACTTTCTTCCATTGTGATCTGCCTGCCCCATAACACACACACTGTTTTCTGGTATTTTTTTTAATGGCATATTTCAAACATGCAGAACAGTATAGAAAATAACACCGAATACCTGCTCACCAGCAAGTTCAATCAAATCTTGACATTTTTCTAAACCTGTTTTAGTTATCTCAAAGAAATAAAACCTGCAGAAACAATTATAGTCACCTGGGTATCCCTTTCTCTCTCTTCCCATTCACCTTGGAGGAGACCTCTGGCCTTCTTCAAGGTAAGTGCTACGTTAAGTTTGTTGTTTGTTTCATCTGTGCATACATTTTATCATTATTTAACACATATATCCATAAATAAAATAGGGATATTTAGCAAGTGACATTTTATGAAGTGCCGTTCTATAACTGCTTTTTTGGCTCAATACTATGATTTTGAAACACATGGCTCAAATGTATTTATTTTACCTCTCCTATCATGTTCTATGCAATATTCATGCAATTCACTTAGCCAGACAATGGACATTTTAGTCTTGTCTCTAATTTTAAGTTGCGATAGACAATGTTTCAATGAACATTTCTGCGCTTGTTTCCTTGAGCAAATGTGTCTGACTTCTTCTGTGTCCCCAGTGCAATGTTAGTTGTTGTAACAGCACCTCCAAAATTAAACTTTCTTGCCACTTACTGCCAGGGGGCCAAAAAGCAAATTTCCTTGTTTCTATTTCATTTTAGTACACTCTAGGAATGTCAATAGTAAGGCTCTGACCAGAACAATTAAAAGGGATTGAGCTACCTGGTTAGAATAAAAACAGCCTGTGCTGTGAACTCTTTGTGATTCATTGGCTCCCTTATTTGTAAATGTACACTACTCTTGCAATAGATAATTGCTGATATGCCACGTTCCCAGTGTTCCTTCTATTTTACCTTCCACTTGGAGCTCAGAGGAAATTGTTCCCTATATGCCTCTAGGATAAGAGTCATTTTCATGGGCTCTTTCAGATACATACATTGCAATCCTCCTAGATCAATCAGAGATTTGATGTTTAAAATCACCTTTCTGTAAGAAAGTTGGAGTGGGGATCTTAAACAGTAAGTGATAGTGCAACTCTATTGCACTGCACCTTATCCCATCTTTGCTCTGGGCTCATTTCTCTATCTAATAACGGGAATCTTTTCTGCCAAACATCACCAAATAATTACAATTGAGTAAACATAAAATTCTAGGTCATGTTACTATTGCCTTTTTCTTTTCTTTCTTTTTCCCTTCTTCTTCTCCTTCTTCTTCCTCCTCCTCCTCCTTCTCCTCCTCCTCCTCCTCCTCCTCCTCCTCCTTCTCCTTCTCTTCTTTCTTTGACAGGGTTTCTCTCTATTGCTCAGGCTGGAGTACAGTAGTGCAGTGGCACAGTCGTGGCTCACTGCACTCTCCAACTCCTAGGCTCAAGCGGTTGTCTTGCCTCAGCCTCCAGAATTGCTAGGCCTACAGGGGCATGAAACCACATCCAGCTACTTAAAAAAAATTGTAGAGATGGGAAGGGGGTCCCACAATGTTGCCCAGACTGGGCTTGAACTCCTGGCCTCAAGTAATCTTTCTGACTTGGTCTCCTAAAGTGCTGAGATTCTAGGCTGTGCCACCACACCCAGCCTTGTATTGCATTTTTTAAGTGAGATTGTAGAAAGGTGAGGCTAATCATGGTAGCTCTTGCTTTGTGGGATTGCTCCCATCTTCCCAAGTTGGTCTCTTATGCCTAGACAGATACAGATTCCATTTTACTTTTTTTCTGCAGACTGAGCCTCTTCAATTGGGAAGAATGCCCAGTTACACAGCTCTCCTTGGATTCTGATGAACTCAAGGGGAGTAGACGAAGCCAGGGGAAACATGGACCAGCACTCATCTCACCTAATGCTTTTTTTGGTTTGAGACAGCCTTATATTTGACCCTTGTGATATCTTACAGAGCAGTCAACTTCTCTCCCATATGGAGTCCCATATTTTTGCAGTGAAGTAACCAAAGTTTTTCTACTTTTATCATATAATCTACCAATAATTTCAACCTGAGTCACATTTGTTCCATTAGAGAAAACAGGGCAAGGGTCAACATTAACAAACAGAGGGGATCAATTCCTTGGATCAATATTCTGACTGAATGAGACTCATGGTCCTTCAATGTTCAGTAAATGATATAACATTTGAAACTAGGAAATGGGAAGGCAATTGTTTTCTACTCCAAGTAAGCCACATTTTTTTATTTGAGTTTTCATCAGCTAATCTCGGCTGATTATTATTCCTCTGATTATTCCACTACTTAGGATGGCATGCAAGGATAATGTTACCTCCTGGACACCAAAGTCTGAATTCTTTTTTGCCTTTCTTTTCTTTTTGAGATAGGGTCTTGCTATGTTGCCCAGGCTGGAGTGAAGTGGCTATTCACAGCTGCAATCATTGTGAACTACAGTCTCAAACTCCTGGGCTCATAGGATCCTCCTGCCTCAGCCTCCTGTTACTTCCAAGTCTGAATTTAACATAGAAGGAAAGATTTTCTTTGCAGGAAGTTTATCCTATGCATTCCCAATCTTTTGTTTTTTGCTTGTACCTATAGGCAGGTGCCATCAATATATTTTTAAAGGCATCATAATAGAAAATCTTTTGTGCACTCTAATTCTCATAGGTGAAAATATGCCTCAGACCAAACAACAACAATAACAGAATGAAAGCAAAGCAAAAAAAAAAAAAAAAAAGCTCAAGATAGAGTCATGACAGTGTTAGTCTCAGAAGGTTTTGAGTGAGCTTATCCAGTGGGCTTGTGTTATTATCATCTAAACCATTCACAAATACCTAACATGGTATATAAAGACCTAACATGGCATACAAAGGACCTATATAAAAAGAAGGCAGCTTCCCTATCTTGGCTAAGGAAAAGGGACATGACAGGGTCTGTGCACCATCACTACCTTATTTCCTGCCTTAAGCTCTGCAGCTTGTTGTGTTGGTGTGCTCATGTGTGAGCATGCGCTATACCCACTCCCCATGAAGCCAATTTATTTAAATCCAGGAAAATCTGCTGCTGATTCTTCCTAAACAGCGCTGTCTATTTAGCTTCGTAGAGGGTGACATGGTGGCTCCTGAGTGCTCAGTGTTGGACCTTCCACTCCTCCATCCCAGTTCTGATTGGAGTGGGGAGGAGTGATTATTACCCACCTACCCAGGTAAGACAGTAACTTTTAAAACTAATCGTTTCTTGTCAGTGAGGTTGCAGCCTTTACCTGTTCTTCAAATTTCACTACTTGATGAGTTTGATTATGGGCTTTTAATGATGGTGCTGATCAGAATGATTAGATTTTAACTATTCAGTTAATATTATGAGAAGTGTCCTGTGGGTCTATGTTTAGGCTTCCTAAGAGGAGTAATACATAGTTCCCATTGTCCTACATGGTTCTTGCCTTCTAAGTACACATATGTTTTCTAGCAAGTCCATGGACAGTTTGGAAAGTGTGTGTTGCAGTGAGTGATCTCCAAATGAAACATACTGGGAGGGCCACACCTACCATGGACTGGGTTGGACAGTGCTTTAGGACTTGACATGTCATGATCGTCTCTGACCAGTCTGTGGAAGCTCCCCTGATTATTGCTATAGATCACAGCAGCCAAATTTCTTTCCCACAAATAAACAGGAATGCCACACATGGCTTATCTGTGTAGAGCTTCATTAGCTAAACAGCTGAGTGAGATAGGGTCAAGCAGAACTTCTCACTGCTCGCTGTTACCACAAACCACCACACTATCCCCAGCCCCCAGCAGCCTTCCCGGTTCACCGCAGTGTGCCTCCCAAATATGATTATAGTGTGGAAAATAACGTGGAAAGGTTTGGTAATCTCTGCAGATATGTGTTCTTAGGCTTAGCTGTACTTTAGGATCACCTGGGGAACGTCAAGTCTTAAAACTCACTTCTAGGCCCCACGAAATGATCAAATAATAATTTTTGGGTAAAGTCTGGGTATTGAAATTTAAAATACACTCCCTGGATGACTTGAGTGTGCAGCTGTGCCTGGGTACCGCTGCTTTGGACTGAAGTTCAGACTAGAGGAAAGGGATTCCGGAGGGAGGGGTGAGCAGGAGAAACACCTGGAGGGAGGTGAGGTAGGGTTCTATGGCTTGATTGAGACTGGATTAGGGGCCAGGTTGGGACTAAGCCAGGCCCAGAGAATGCTCCCTCTGAAGGGCTCTATTTCGTCATTTACCTCTGAGACCTAGGAATAACCACTAGTGTTGCTCAGCTTTCCATTTTTATGTCCTACACTGCCATTGCTGTTAACTGCTGAAGTTCATAGCTTGCAGAGAGAAGTATTGTCTGTCCCACACATCTCTGTTGCTCTCAGAGAAGAAAAAGCCTCACATTGGAACTCCTAGGTCTAAGATTTTCCACTGTGATTGATGCTGAGGTGAACCATGATCTGGGATGAAACTGGAAATACTTGTTTGTGGGAGCCACTGCCAAGTGGACAACTAGGGTAAAATGAGGCAGAAATGTTGCTTATTCAGCATGGTACTTGAAACTTGGAGTTTCAATTCAATGTTTGAATTGAAAAATACAGTAACTCATAACGTGTATATGTGTGAATAAAACATACACCTCTTCCATCTTCCTCATTACCAGATGTTCTTGATTTAGGAAAGCAGTCCAATTTATCCAAAACCAAGCCAATAAATAATCAAGTAAGTGAATGGCCAATTCTTCAAATATCCAGCATGCCAACAAATTCAATTGTATCCATTCCCTAAAAACTTTGGATATTCAAAAGCAGGTGAAGAAAAGTCACATCACATTGAAATGTAAACCTTTATTATTAGAAACACAAATTAAAGCTTATGAAGAATTAGGGTGGAATACTAAACACACCTACACTTTATTTTAAAAATAGAAAGCAAATAACTCTTAGACATGTGTAATAGAAATCGGAAGAGGCCAAAATAATCATGTCGCACCCCCAAAATTTGGTTTCTAACAAGGGGGATATGTTGACCTGGCAGTTGTTAGCAAAGAGATTCAAGACAAAACTCAGACACCTTTCAAAGTAGTGGAAAGAAGTGAGGATGCATGGGAGGTGTCACCAACACTTACCATAACAATGGAAAGAGAGTAACCGCAAGTGAAAAGAGCAATATATGGCTAAAAAAATCCACATGAATTTGGTTAAATCTTAAAAATCGTAAAACCTTAAATATGTTAAATGGGAAGTCTGAATTAGAGAAAGAGAAGAACAATCATGCTCCATGTTCATTTTGGCTATCAATTGCTAGAAATCACCTACTAATGTTGATATGTTACATGAAAATTGATAAATGAATCTCAACATGGTTTTTTGAGTTTCACAGGTGTATATTTTTAAAAGCAGAAATCACATAAAAGAATTGGAGAAACATCAGCATCAACTGAAAAATTTCCATATAAAATTCTGAAATAAAAATTAGTCAACTAAAACCTTGCAGGAATCCTCAATATATCAGGAACCATCTCATCCTATAAATTGCTAGAAGCTTCAAATATTTTGATCAATAGGTTTCATTAATAAATATGGCAGTTGGCCATTCAGCATATGGATTTTTTTAATGAATTGACTAGAATGGTAAGGTACATAGAGACAGTAGAATTACCCTCATTTTCTAGAGAAACTAGGTTAATTTCATAGATAAAGGAGCAAAGTTTATATCTGTTTTATTTGTGCAATGGTATGGTTCCATTTTCCTTAGAAATCAGAAGATTATAGAGCACATTATTCAAGCTCATGTCTGACCTTTGAGAGGTACAACAAAAATAGTCCACAAAGCATATTAATTAAAGGATGCTAGATAAGAAATATAAAATGCAGTACAGCTAATTGCCAGAAAATCTCATACCAAGCTTTTCAGAAACACACATTTGAGCTCTTATGGAGAAAATGAATCCATAGCTACAGAGCTCGAAGTGCCAGTATATATGAGAAAATTGTCACTTCCAGATCTAGGATGGTATTTGGCACATGGTATGACATATGTCATGTTCACTGCGAGCAGTTTCTTGTGCATATGGTTCTTCTTGCTAGAGGAGCCCATCCACAGCCTATTTTATCAATAGTGAAGATACTCAGACTGAAAATAATCTTGTTTTTTGCATTAAATAAAATCAACTTACATTTGACCAAGAAAGCAATATATATTTTATTGATAATTGTTACCTCTAAGCCATCATTGCAAAAAAAATCCTATACTGATGGTGTAGAACAGTTCCATGCCTACATACTAAATATTAATTGTACTGTAACAAGAGTTTAAGAGTGTTCACTAAATATAGGGATTTACTATGGAGTCTCTGAATCCCATATCAGACTAACCTTAAACAAAAATTTTCTTTTTTTTGCAATATGAAAATGACTTTGTGATATCCGTTTTTTCTGATACGTTGCATTGGAAGTTTTATTGATCAATAGCATTTAAAGATGTAACTTTCAAAAGGGAATCTTGGCACAAATTTTTTGATTATGTCTGACCACTTTGGTATGCTAAGTAACTAACATGTAAATGCAACATGTTAAGTAAAACCAAATTCATTCCCTTTTAATAGATTTTTAAATGAAAAGAATTTGGCACATCACTTATGAGTTCTAATTTGATTGTTTTCTTTTAAAAATACAGGAAAGTAATTTTAGAAACTAAAATAGACTATGATTTAAATGCTCTTTTTTTTTGAGATGGGGTCTCACTATGTTGGCTAGGCTGGTCTGAAACTCCTGGGCTGAAGTGGTCCTCCTGCCTTGGCCTCCTAGAGTGCTGGGATTACAGATCTGAGCCACCATGCCCAGCCTAAATATACTTTCTAATAGTGGAAAAATGATTTTAAAAATACATTTTACCTGTGTGGCTAATAGATTTTTATAAACATTAAGAATACTCAGAGGTAAACTTCAGTGGCTATTTTTAAGTATTGGAGAGTACCAAGGAATTATTATTAACATCAAATAAATGGAATCTGGAAATGCCCAAGAGTTCAGAAAAAAGAAAACCAAAACCTAACATTTCAGTCAGAAGAATAATTCTTCACACTGCTAAAGAAATCTTTGTCACGAGATTTGTAAGAATGGGTTAGCATTTTTACCAATATTCTATGACCCTCAGAGCCAGAGAATCTAGACTTTGGTAAATTACAGTGAAATTACAGTGTCATGCTCTCTTTGGTGCAGTCTCTACAAGCAAGAGCCCTTTAACTACATCTCTCCTTCAGACTGTTTTTGGCTGGGTTGCAGTGACTGTCCTGAGTCTGTCTCAGATATTCTGGGCATGCGATAGAATTGCACCGACTCATTCTCTTTAAATTCAACATGACCGTGTGACTCGCTTTGAACAATGAAATGTGATTGGAGTCAATGTAGCACTCTGGGTGGAAGCTTTAAAACACTCTGTGCCATTTTTCTGTGCTCTGTTTCCCTCTGCCACAGTAATGGGTAGTTCTCCATGGAAGAGTCTCTGTCAGCTTGATTCCTAGAGAGAGAGGACACATGGAACCCCCAGCTGGCCTAGTGGACATGAGAAATGAGCCTTTGTGGTTACAAGTCATTAAGATTTGGGAGATTGTTTATTCCTGCTGCATAATGTTTTCCATCCTTATTTCCCTAACATAATAAAAGTAACAGCAGCTTAGCTCCTCTCCCGGAAAAGAAAACCAACTAAAAGAATGTATCACAAAGTATTTGCTAAATAGACAGCACATTTCCTATAACATGTAAAAAAAAAAAAAATATATATATATATACACAATAAGAAAATCAATTGCTTTAACTGTGCTTTATAAAATTGTATTTGATTTTATCTCACATTTTTTAATGTGAGATAAATAGTTTATCACTGTCCCTGTATCACTTTATTTTATTAGCTAGGGGTCAGGAAACTTTTCTTTTTGTACATGAACAGATGGTAAATATTTTAGGGTTTGTGGGCCATACTTTGTCTATCACAGTGACTCTGTCACTGTAGCCTGAAATTAACCATAGACAATATGTGAATGAATGAGCATATTTGCAATGTTCTAATAAAACTTACGAAAACAGATGGCTGGCCTGATTTGGCCTGGTGACTATAGTTTGCCAACCTCTGTTATTATTAATAGATAACATATTTATAAGACTCAATACTGTTAGATCTAATAATACTGACATCTTTTATATTTCCCTATGTGGCCCAAGCAAACGTATTTTTAAAAAGTGAATTGCATTTTGTTTTTTACCAAGTTCCAACTAGTTTTGTGGTATAGGTGGCATAATTATCATCAATGGAGAAATTATACTATATAGTATCTAGGATGCATTACAATTCTGATTTACTAAATCATATGGTTTTTAACTAATTTAAACATTTTATTTTATCTTAACAGGTAAAGCCATTGAAACACATTGAGACAAGAGGTTTGTTTGAAGTTGTGGAGGGGGTTTGCAGAAGAGTGAGACCTAAAACCTTGGTTTTGGGGCCTCTACCTATTTCTATTTTATTTCCATTATTACACATTGACTTCCAAATGAATAGAATAAGTTTAGAAGGATTAGGCCAAGAATTTTAAACAGGTTTAAAATTTAAAGACTTTATTTGGACTTTATCCTGGACTTTATTTAAAGACTGTGGGAACTGATTTTAGTTAATATTGAATAGAGCATGTGTTAAATGAATGTATGTGAATATGCATGAAATGCATTAAGCTTCAGTTTCAGGTTTTTTCAAGGTAGGAGGGAAAGAAAGATGTAGAGTCCTGCTATTAACCTAATTTATGATGTTTACTTATTCCTACCTATCCGACTAATGCTCCTTTTGTTCTCTTTATAATTCTCAGTTTCTATCTATTACCTCTGTCCCCCCAAGAGCTGCAAACATTAGCTGATTAATACTCAGTCTTCTTAGCTGCTGTGATCAGTAGGAGTAATCTCTCATAGCACATTGATATCTGAATCAACATAATATATCTAAATCACCTTTGCTAATCTGTTGGAATTGCTTAGTGGTTCCTGAGCTTATATCTCCACTACCACAATGTGTTTGGAGAAAGAAGTACCCAGGACATAAAGATATGAGAATCCAATTCCGTAAAAGAGAATAGGTTTCACTTTTGCAGTTTGAAATGTTTCATCAAAGTCTTTTTTAAAAAAGTTTTGTGTTCTTTTTTTCAGTTCGAATTATTCTGAAGTTTTTCCACATACAAATTGCCAACTCAGCCAGTTTTCTTTCTTTCCTTCCTTCCTTCCTTCCTTCCTTCCTTCCTTCCTTCCTTCCTTCCTTCCTTCCTTCCTTTTCTTTCTTCCCTCCCTCCCTCCTTCCTTCCTTTCTTCACAAAAAAAAAATATATATTTTTTCCTTTTTTTTTTTTTGAGACAGAGTCTTGCTCTGTTGCCCAGGCTGGAGTACAGTGGTGTGATCTTGGCTCACTGCAACCTCTGCATCCCAGGTCCAAACAATTCTCCTGCCTCAGCTTCCTGAGTAGCTGGAATTAAAAATGCCTGCTACCATGCCTGGCTAATTTTTGTATTTTTAGTAGTCAGGGAGTTTTGCCATGTTGCTCAGGCTGGTCTGGAACTCCTGACCTCAAGTGATCAATCTGCTTCGACCTCCCAAAGTGCTGGGATTACAGGCATGAGCCACTGCACCAAGCCCATTTTCCCTGATATTTAATACTCTTTTCTTTTCTCTTCACTTAAATAACATAGGAGAAGGGGGATAAAAAAACACTTAGGCCTAGAAAAAAGAGTATATTTTGGAAATCTCTGCGGTTAAGCTGTATATTATCTTGCGATTGAAAATGTCATTTGATTTATTTTCTGGAGACTCTGTTATAGACTGAATGTTTGTGTTCCTCTCATTAAATTCATATGTTGAAATCCTAACCCCCAATGTAATGGTATTACAGAGTGTCAAGGTTTAGGTCTCATCAAAGGGATTAATGCTCTTTTAAAAGGGACCCTAGAGAACTCACTCACCTTCTTTCCGATGTGTGAGGGTACAGAAGTCTGCAGTCTGCGCATGGCAATACCCTCACCAGAACCTGACCTTGCTGGCACACTGGTCTTGGACTTCTGGCCTCCAGAACTTTGAGTAAACATTTTTGTTGTTTGTAAACCACTCAGTCTGTAGTATTTTGTAAAGCAGCCCGAACTGAGTAACACACTGAGATTGTTAATTATAGCCAAATCTTAATTATTTGTACATTATATAAATTCTCTGTACATGTACTTGATCAGAGATTGAATTTGGCTACTGTGGTGGCTTAAATAATTACCTATCAAAGAAGCCTATGTCTTAATCCCTGCATCTTGTTAATATGTTACTTAAGATGGCAAAAGGGATTTTGCAGATGTGGTTAAGGATCTTGAGATGGGGAGAATACCTTGGAGAAATCAGGTGGAGCTAATGTGATCCCAAGGTTCCTTATAAGAGGAAAGCAGTGGAGTTAGAGTCAGAGAGGAAAAGATATGCTTATGCAACCAGATGTTGGTGTGATGTGCTTTGAAGCTGGAGGAAGAGACAATGAGCCAAAGAATGTAGGCAGCTACCAGACGCTGGAAAAGATAAGGAAGCCCATTCTCTCATAAACCGTCCAGAAGGAAGGGGCTTGGTGCAGCTGTGTCCATGCCTTGATTTTAGACTTCTAAACTTCGAAACTGTAAGAGAATAAACTGCCACTAAGCTTGTGGTCATTTGTTACTGGTGCAATAGAAAACAATGACACTTACCTCCTTGGGTTATCAAGGAATGGAAGCAAGTTTGAATTTCCCAGTGAAAATCTACAAGAGAAAAAAACCAGCTTTTGGATCTCAAATACCAGAACACATATCTTAGTAAAACAAATTTGCTTTGGCATATTTATCATTTTGTCTTCTTTTTTGGGGGGATAATTGTGAGTTCTTAGAAATGCTGCTGATGTTAGGCCAGTCTTCCATTTGGTGCCATTGCTCTGTGGTTTGCTCTGCTAATCTTATATTTTCTTCTTGCTTTCTATAAATTTAAGGAGCATTGCGGGGAAGTGAGAAGTTGGCCTAGCTTGGAGAAGGAGTGGGCGTGTGAACTTGCTTCCAGTTAGGCAAAGAGAATGTCCCCATTTTGTTCCAGGGTCATCACCTGCATTGCCTGCAGTGGAGCCAGGGGCCAAAACACAACAAGGGAAACAAAAGTCTCCTGTGAAAAATTAATTGGAGCAGAGAATAGGATAAAGAGAATCATCCCACTCCTTCTCTTTCCTCAAGTGGTCTGTGAAGTCGAGTGGTGGAAGGGAGAATAAAACTCCATTTTATAATGCTGTGTGTGTGTGTGTGTGTGTGTGTGTGTGTGTGTGTGTGCCAGGCACTTTGCTAGATGTTCTTTTTTTATTTTACTTTTTTTTAATTGCATGTTAGGTTTTGGGGTACATGTGAAGAACATGCAAGATTGTTGCATAGGTACACACGTGGCAGTATGATTTTCTGCCTTCCTCCCCTTCACCTATATCTGGCATTTCTCCCCATGCTATATCTCCCCAAATCCCCATCCCCTGCTGCTTTTTTTCTAATATGCATTATACATTGTATTTTTTTTAAATTGCATTTTAGGTTTTGGGGTAAATGTGAAAAACATGCAAGATTGTTGCACAGTTTGAAAAGCATTATAAATCTGTTTTGATTTATAATGCTTTTTAAAGACTTGGCCACAGCCAAGATACAGGACTTATAAAGATAAAGTAATCCTAGAATTTTCTAGAACTTTTAGTCATCCTCCAAAAGTGTCCAATCACTTGATGGTGGGACTCACAAATCCCACGTGCTGTTGTCTTGCATAGTCAGTGCTCTTTGAAGAATACACTCCCTCTAAAAAAGAAAAAAAAAAAAAAGAGAGGAAAAAAAGAAAAAAAGAAAATACACTCACAATTCTCATGGTTTTGTTATATCAGTTATTTCTAGCTGGCCTCAGTTTTTATGAAGCCCAGAAGGAAAACCCATACTAAAACATCAACAGTTGCAAAGTTTAAAATGTAGATTCTGTTAAATGCTGTGTTTATATGTGGTCTTCTCTTCTGCTGCCCACTAGGGATTGATTTGTTCCTCTTTCCCACCTGATTTTATAAAATATTTGCTTTGGAAAGTGATTATGTGACTTATTGTCCAAGTAAAATATAATGTATCTTTACATGGGTGCTGAATTAAAAAACTTAACATGATTATATAAAAATGAATCTATTCTCAGGAAAGAGATGAACAAGTTTAGCAGTTTGAACTCAGTGGGCCATTGGTAGTATACAAAATAAGATGGGATGCTATTTATTTGCCTTCAGCGCTTACTGGGGAGGCGAAACATCAATGCTTGAAAAGGTTGGTGCATAAAGCACAAATGCCAAGTGGTCTGGTAGTTTGGTACCCAGGGAAGGGTGTAAAGCTAAAGGAGTGAGAGAGGAAAGTGGGCTGGATGGAGATGGTGAAAGAAATCTCCCCAGATGGGATAGGGCCCAGTTTGATTCAGAAGCCTAGGGAAGGATTTTGAAACGTGGTGAGAAGAAAGGAGGAAGGGGCAAGTTCAAGATTCCAGGGGATAGCACCCGCAATTCTGAGCACATCAGGTTTGAAAGATGGAGAGGAGCCCTGCTTTGTGCATTTCTAATTTAATGTGAGGGCAGGCCACTGCAGTATTTTTCTTTTCCCTGGGTTGCTGAAGAGAAACATGCTCTTCATTCCCAGGTGGGGCCAGCTTCTCCTCTGTTTTGCCAGCCTCAGCTGCTGAAGAGCTGTTGCAGTGGTAACAGCAGACTCTTTTCCAACAGACACAGACTTATCTTGAAGGCGTAGCGTCCTGTCATTTTTCACTTAGCATTTGCTTCAAATAGATGAATAAAAAAAGTTCTAGCAATTGGAAGTTTTGCAGTATCAACAAAACCTGTGTGAGAACTAGTTCTCAAGTATAAAGTCTCCCTGTTAAAATCGGGTATCTCAGGTTCCCCCATTCCTCATCATAACCTGCCAATAAGGTATAATTTTGACATTCTCAAGACTTGCACTTGTCTGTATTTATTTATTTGTGAACAGTTTTGAGCTAGGTGCCATGAGAAATAAAATGTTCCACCAGTCATCGTCCCTACCCTGAAATTTTGAAAAATTATTATTTTTTGGCCTGCCTCAGAGCTTGAAAGTCTGACAAACTGATAAACCACCCTTTGAAAGTGAAAACAAAGCGGGTTACGTCAGATTCTGTTTTGAGGCATGGCTTCCTAATTATCTCGTAGGACTCAAAAACCTTTTAGAAGAAAAACCTAATTTTGGAAATAAACTTCTTTCCAAGAGTGAAAACGTGCCACACGGCTGAGTGCTGTTATTATAACTGAGAAGGAGAATTTGCAGGCTGCACATGAGGCCAGCAGCCACGGCACCTTCTGTACTTGTTTTTCACAGGCGTGCTCAAAGAACACTCCCAAACCCACCTTCTTCCAGCTCTTGGTATTAATGCCTTTGACTCCAACCTTCATGATCAAATACGACACACAATAGCTTTCTATAATAAAACTGCAAGCTCTTTAAGCCAACAAACACTTCACATTCACAAGTCTTCAACAAGATTTTTCAAAACTCCTTCTTAGGGTACCATTTTCAGAGCCAATGACACTACTTGTTGTTGTCTGTGCTAAACACCTACTAAGAAACAACTCTAGCATTTACTCTCGTTTCACCTTATATAGGGCTCTTCTGTATTTCCAACAGACTGTTGGGATGAAGGCACCTAAATTCTGTGAGTTCAAAGCCAAGCGGATTAATTTTCTCCCTAAATGCTTAAATCACTGATGTCAGCTAATTACCTCACAAGTCATCCTGATGTTCAAACCAGGAACCTCAAAGTCTTCCACGAACTCTTCTCTTTTGCTCCTGTCCTCCATCCAGCCTGGGGCCTCCATTCCCACTGAGCCTCTGCTTCATTTCAGACTCACCGAATTTCTCACCTGATTAGTACCAGACACCTCATTTTTGCCCCCTGCTATTTCTGACCTAGTCGCATTGCTTCAAGTAAAATATCTTCTCAAAATGTAAAATGGTTCATTATAGTATCTTTTCAAAAATCGTTCACCCAAAGAAAAATACCCAAATTTCTTGACATGAATTATGTCCTCCTTTGTAATCTGGTGCTAACCTACTTTATTTTTGCTCTAGATAAATAGAATTTATTAGTCCCTCCCCAAATCTATTATTCTCTGTCAAGTCTTTTTGTTTATCCTTGTTTTACTTGGAATTCCTTCCCACCTATATCTACATGTTAAAATACTCTCCTTTATGACAGTTCAAATGCCACCACATCAATAACTCATTCCTGATTTGGCTCTTTCAGCTCTCATTACTCTTTCTCTCTCTCTCTTCTGGTGCATATCAAACTTACCAAGTAGCATAATTTAACAGAAGAAAGTTTGAAATTGTTATCACAAGTTTAGGTTCAAGTCTTCAGCTTTTCCTAATCTGTGATCTTGGGCAAGACGTTTAGTTCTTTCTCAGTCATTAAGAAGTGGATACTATTTCTTACTTTTAAGGGATAATTTACCTTTATCAAATTATGAAGTGCTACAAATGTGATTTGTTAGTATTTGAGGAACCAGAAAATGGTTGTAAGACTAAGGCCATTCTAGAAGGTTCTATGTGGCAGATCCCTTGAAATCAAAACTTATGATTGAAGTGGCCAGGAGCAGATTTATGCACAATAAACACAATTAGCAGAGAGCAGTGCAAAGTGTCTTTGAATTGAGAGTGTCTATCTCTAAGTTATAGAGTTCTACTTGCCACCATTGTATAAGTAAAAATGCATTTTTTTTTTTTTGAAATGGGCAAATTTGGGCTTAAATGCTGAGGAAACCCTTACTAATCATGTAGCATGGAGTGAGTTATCTAACCTCTGGGAACCTCAGTTTCTCACCTGTAAAAACAATTTACCGGCAAAAATTTGCCAACGCCCACCATGAAAGGCACCAATGCTGTGAGGCATCATTCCTTTTAGATGGCAAAACTATAGACAATTTAAAAGAAGGGGATGTTGATTTTGGTAAGAAATGGAAAAGGATCTCAGTCTCCGTGGCATCCTGAGGAAGTGTTTTCACTTGTTGGTCCAATCATAGAACTGGAGTTTCTCCCATGGGAGGAATTTCAGGCAGCACTCTTCATTAGCGAAGCTGAACTCGGGAAGAGTGCAGTGTTGATAAAGAGTGGATGCTGGTTTGATGGCTAGACTAACAAAAAATAAAAGAGAGAAGATGCAAATAGGCACAATCAGAGATGACAAAGGGAATGTTATCACTGACCCCACAGAAGTACAAATAACTGTCAAATACTACTACAAACACCTAGGCACACAAACTAAAAAACCTAGAAGAGATGGGTAATTTATTGGAAACGTACAGCTCCCAAGACTGAAATGAAGAAATTGCATCCCTGAACAGACCAATAATGAACTCTAAAGTTGAATTAGTAATAAATAGGCTATCAACCAAAAAAGAGTGGATGCTTTCAGAAAATCTGCAGTCTGTGTGGAGCCTCTGAGAGTTTTCAGGAAGGGTTGGAAGACTCATGAGATGGACATGTAGCTGAAATAATTTTCTTTCCTTTTTTTTTGAGATGGGGTCTGGCTCTGTCACCCAGGTTGAAGTGTGGTGGTGCAGTCTCAGCTCACTGCAGCCTCAACCACCAGGGCTCAAGCTATCCTCCTGGCTAAGCCTCCCAAAGATGTAAACCACTGTACCCAGCTTGATTTTCTTCTTCCTTCTTACTTTTAACTCTGCACTCTTGATATTTGAACTCAGGATAATTGTAACTTCATGGGCACTGCAAGTGGTGTTGTTTGCTCCATTTTTGTTGAATAAAAGCTACACACACCTTTTCTTTAACACCTTCTTTTATCTTTTGTTATCTTGCCAGTTTTTTGATATCTGATATAATTGCAGGAGGACATGCTCCACTTTTAAAAATTATTTTTTTCAAATCATCTCCTCTACTCTTTATGGAATAGTAAAACTAATTTACACTATAATCACATGAAGAAGGGTGGGAGGACTTTGAGTTGCTGTTGGTTCTTGGCCTTTGACTTGTTGGTAAATCAAGTGCATAAATGTTGTTATGAGAGCTAAATATGTAAGGAATATAAAGTATACATTTGATATATAATGAGCACAAAATAATGCATTTTCTCCTTCTTTTCTTTTTTTCGTTTTTCCCATCCAAAATATTTTCCCCTGAAACATATAGTATCTCTGATAAAAATACCGTATTGGATATCAAATAGGTTCAGCTCACCTCCCAAGACAATGATTGCAGTTGGATGTGTTAAGAAGGATTGTGAAGCTCTGAGTGCACTAGGAAATGGAGTTATGGACAATTAAGAAAGTTTGCCATGGAAACGCCATGGGGATCATGGTAGCAGATAGGCAAGGTGTTTTCCATCCTTGATGTATGTAGAGGACATGTGGCTGTTCGGTTTGTGCAAATGTTCCTGGAAAGGTTCCTGTTAAATGTGTAGATAAATTCTTAAGGCCTAATCTCAAACTCAAGAATACTTGCTTCATTTTGAAATCATGAAGTTCTGACGGTGCATATAAAGTTGCATTTTCTGGTGGTTGTTTAGACTCATGATTCTGATAACTAAAATCTTGACGGAAAGAAGTAAATAAAACCATCAAATTGTATGCAACGTTTTCTCTACTTCGTTAGTTCCTGAAAGACCAAATGGATGATGCTTTTGAAATTCAGTTTCAACATAATAAATAAAATGACCTATCATGAAACCATTGTAGCATTAGTTTTAAAAACATTAAATGTACTTTTTTTAGGAATAAATTTTTATGATTTGGGGCCACTTCCCTTTGACCTGTAGGACTATTTGCAATGAATCTCAATATTTTGCCTTTGGATAAAATCTTCTCTTCTTCCTTGAGCTGATCCTAAAAAGGGGCTCTTTTTACCAGTCTACACTATGGGCCCCAGCAATAATTAATTGATTCTCTATGGTCAATAGCAGATTTCAGGTGTCTGAGTAATGCGGGCAAAACTCTCTCTTTTTTTGGGGTGGGTGGGGAGTGGCAGGAGGGCAGGGAAAAAGAGAAGTATTTAAATTTTCAAAGCAGTTACCTTAATCCTCTTCTATTTTGCCCCAAACCTGGACTGTGTTTGTTGTTTGAGAGTGACCGGGTGTGGATATTTTAGTTACTGCCAGGTAAGACTCAATCTCCTCTCATTCTTTCAGGACCTTGGGGGATCTTTTGCTGTATTGCTCAAATTCCCTCACATTCCCCTACGTTTGTTAAACTGAGGCCCAGAGATTATAGCTAAGCCTAGCAACACATGCTGCTGTAAGGCTGATCATTAACTACCTTGTCCAGATGGTCCCTGCTCTCCCTGACAGATATTAAGGTTAAATTGTTCATCTCCAGCATTTCTTGTAGACTGCCCAATATGTTTACTGTGGTCCATTTACAGGAAAGTGACATTAAGCAGATCTGATGCTAACATTGTGGCAGTCACCCTGATGGGAAAAGTGGCAGATCTAGGCAGCAATGTGGAGGACGCAGCAAATGAGTAAGTTACACCTGAAAGCACCAGCCTTCCGAGGGCAGCTATTTTAGTAATCTGTCAAAGACAGGTAGGAATTCCAGCTTAGTGCTCACTTCATGCTGTCCTAGAGAAGATTAGCAGCGCAGCGACTGACGCCTCGAACTACTTTCCTTTAAGTCATGAAAACAACAAGCAAGCAACAAAAAAACCACTAGCCTCACACCTACCTCAAGGTTATTCTCATATATCAATCATACTGAGATCAGTTGGGTTTCTGGAGACACCTATCATGAGAGACTTACAACTTACTTGCATGGTGCTTAAAAGTTGCATTTTCCTTTTAAAGTTTTATGCTAATGTCCACTTAATCTCCCAGCTCTTACCTTTATATTTCTCCCAGCCCAGCTATCAACTCAGTTAACACCAGTCTTTATTTTCTTGTTCTGGGAGCCATAAATGCTAAATCCAGAAGTAACTTTCATCATTTTCCTTTTTTTTTCTTTGAAATAATAGGCAGACACCATTACACATGAAGGCGTAGAATGGTTAAATAAGACTGCATATCCATGTTTTAAGTGGAGATAGACAATCTCTTTAAGAGAAAAAATGTCAACCCTGTGCAAGGCACTTGACTTCATGATCTCATGGATCCAAGAATCCACAATCAAATTCCTCCTATCAAATAACTTACATTAAACCATTAGGTCTGTTCATCAACTAAATTGTATTCTTTGGAAACTCTACTGTGGGTGCACAGTTTCTAGAAAGCCATTAATTACATGAGAGTCCATTTGTAACCATTAATTATAAAGATGTGCAATTTAAATAATTCTGGCTACCTTTAAAAAGATAAGCTGGAGAGTGCAAGAGGAGAAACAGGAAGGTTTGTTAATGACCTTGTCCAACACAGTGGATGAGAAGCATACAACCCAATGCATTATGTGTTGGGGAAAAGGAAAACCACAGTGTGACAATATTGTGGTCGTTTATAACATTACCTATAACTTGTAACTTTCTAGATTTCTTGAACTTAAAATATACAAATTTTGTTTTCCTTTGGAAACAAAACCACTGCAAAATATTTCAGCTGTACCAGGTAAATGGAATAATCATGTTTTGCATGTACTCATTTTTAAGACTTAACTATGTTTTTGGGCAATGTAAACAGGCTTTCCACATTGAGAAAGAATTATAATTTGAGAGGAAGCAAATCTAGATATGAAAGCAGCAAGATAATTTTCCTCTAAGGTTTTTAAAGTTCTATTCAACCTCGCCCTTTGATGGCAGTGGTGTTGAGAAAGAAAGAGAGTTTGGTGTGTGTGCTTCAAGCCTCTGAAATGATCCTCCTTTCTCCAGACTTCAAAGTATAGAAATTATTCCATCCTACTTTTCTACTTCAAACCATACTGTCTGGTGGTCAGACTTTGAACTCTGGGTGAGAATAGAATTAGCCTTCAGGAACTTTGGAGAGATTTATAAAATCAGCAATGAACGTTTCTCTGCTCTCTAAAGACTTTTTGCTGCCATTCCAGATAACATCCCCGGTGGGCTATAATAAGCATACTTAAAAAAAAAAAAAACCCGCTTGGATCTCTACTGCCCCACTTTCTGGTTTTGAACAGCAACCCAGGAAACTATTATCTCGAAACTGGTTCTGGTCTTATGTGAAGAAGACAAATACGGTCAGGTTCCTGTAGTCTTCTCCAAAGGTAGGATTAGAATTGAAGAATACAAGAATGAAGAGACATTTGAGGCCTTTTCACCCAATTTCATCTTTGTAACTTTACCTGAAAATTTAGATAACATTATTTTCCCTAGTGGTAGGAGGTATACACTTATTTCTGGTGCTTTCTCTCTCTTTTGAATCTTAGAGTGTTAGAGTGACTGAGGTGCGTTTACGTTTTCCGGCATTCCTTCATCATCAATTTATAGATTTTTTAAGAAGTTGTAAAAACCTTACCAAAATAGGAGCATTTGAAGGAGATACTTATCATTAAAAGGAAATTTACAAGCCCTTCTTGGAATTCTAGACATCCTAGAGTTGCCACCCAAGCATCTATGAGAACATCAAGTCCAGTGAGTTTAAAGATAAACTCAAGGACGTTCTTATCAAACCTTTTCTTCTTACTTTATCACTGTTCTTGCTGAGTGGTGTCCACATTCAGTACTCCCTCCCACCGTTCATACCTAATGGTCACCAAGTCTCACTTAGCCTACTTTCTGTGTACTTTTAGTCTGTCTCCTTTTCACAAAACCCTCACCTTTAACTTTGTATACCTTGAATGGGCTACTACAAATAGGTTTCTGATTGGAACAGACTTCCATCACTACATCATAGCCTGTACAGTACCCAGAGTGATCCAAACATGCACATTTAATTGTTACTCTGCACTTCGATATTTATGAAGTACTCTCTGTTACTTATGGTCTGTAGTCTATAAATGCCAGCATGGTGCATACAAATGCCCCTGAATGAGGTTGACTTTTATTCAACCTCATCTTTCCCCAGTCATTCTTCCGATCTGATACTCCAACTAAGAAACTATACGTGGTTATTACAAAACATTAAGTTATTTTATGTACCCTATTCTTTGCATGTACTCTTTCCTATATGTGGGCAAAATACTTCATGTGCTATGCTGAAGAAAATATTATTATTCCCATTTTAGAAATGAGGATACTGAGGCTGAAAGGTTAAGTATCTGTTCCACTATTATTATCCCAGTAGTCATTTTTTAAAATCTCTGGTCACCATATGCTTTTGATTTTACTTATAAATATTTCTGTAATCTGCCTTCCCCCTTCTATTTCTATTTCCGTAGTCATTCATTTATGTGATAACTATTAATTATGAACTTAACATGTGTCAGTTACTTTCAGGTGATGCGACAGAGCTCTCTCAATGTCAGCTGCATGCCAGAGCTGGCTTCTACAACTGTGAATATCTCTTCCCTGCTTCATGTCCAATGGCACCATTTGCAGCTAAAAAATGGTCACAGATTAGGATTTTTCTTTTTACTCTGGAGGGCTGGCTGTTGAATATTTACTAGTACATTGCTACATCTTATAATCTCTCAGTTCTTCTCTCAGAGTAGTGTCTTAGGCTCTCTCATTTCATGATCACTTCCTAAACAAAAATGACAAGACCGTGAGCTTTCTGAGAGATAGATTTGATGTGCCTCCTACTTTCTTTCCATCGTTGACAGTGGAAATTCCTCATAGTGGTATATAACACCCTTATAAAAGGTCAAAATCCCTTATAGTGGTACATAAGACCCTTCTAGAAATGGTCACCTCTCCATATTCATTTCCTATCATCATTTTTTTTTGAGTTTTATTTATTTTTGTTTTTTTATTGCATTTTAGGTTTTGGGGTACATGTGCAGAACATGCAACATAGTTGCATAGGTACACACATGGCAGTGTGATTTGCTGTCTTCCTCCCCTTCACCCACATCTGGCATTTCTCCCCATGCTATCCCTCCCCAGCTCCCCCGCACTGTCCCTCCCCTATTCACCCCAATAGACCCCAGTGTGTAGTGCTCCCCTTCCTGTGTCCATGTGTTCTCATTGTTCGTCACCCACCTATGAGTGAGAATATGCAATATTTCATTTTCTGTTCTTGTGTCAGTTTGCTGAGAATGATGTTCTCCAGATTCATCCATGTCCCTACAAAGGACATGAACTCATCGTTTTTGATGGCTGCATAATATTCCATGGTGTATATGTGCCACATTTTTCCAGTCCAGTCTATCATCGATGGGCATTTGGGTTGGTTGCAGGTCTTTGCTATTGTAAACAGTGCTGCAATGAACATTCGTGTGCATGTGTCCATATAGTAGAATGATTTATAGTCCTTTGGATATATACCCAGTAATGGGATTGCTGGGTCAAATGGAATTTCTATTTCTAGGTCCTTGAGGAATCGCCACACTGTCTTCCACAATGGTTGAACTAATTTACACTCCCACCATCATTATATTTACACTTGTCAATGTAAATTGTGTATATATTCTGAAGAAACTCGCTTGTTTCTGATCTTTTTGTGCCTATTGCTTCCTGTGCTAAGAATGTCTGCCTGCACTCCCTCCCCACTCCCTCCCTCCCTCCCTCTCTCCCTCCTTCCTTCCTTCCTTCCTTCCTTCCTCCCTCTTTTTTCTTTCTCTTTCTTTCTCTTTCCCTTTCTTCCTTTCCTTTATTTCCCCTCTTCTGATAAATGCTAGTCTTCAAAATTTAATCAATTCAGTGCTTGGCACAAGCAAGCATGAACTGTATTTCATGAAAGGAACAAATATTTCTTTAGTATTACTTTCTTTAGTAGGCTTTTCTGGAATCTTTCCCTCTCTCCATTATAGGGATCGTTAAATGCCTTTTTATTTCATGTCTTTCTTTAGTCACACACACATATATATCATCAATCCATGTATTCATAATTCTGTTTCCTCTGTTGTGCTATACATCCTTGAGGACCAACATTGAACTACCTATTTCTGGTAAATTTTTAAAATTGAATACACTTTCGAATGACATATAATAACTGTGAATCTGTGCAGTGCCTACTATGTACTTTTAATAGTGGGGATAGGCCAGGTTATGCTGTGATAATAAATATCATCTTAAATTTTAGGGGCTTTACATGATAAAAGCACATTTCCCACTTGCACATAAATCAGTGCATGTTGGGGCAATTTTCAGGATACCTCTTCTCCATGCAGATTTCCAGGATCTAGTGTGCTCCTACATTTGGAGGAAATCTCATCTGTGGCTTCCAAGGTAGCTCAACAAGGGAGTAGAGAAGTGGGGGAAGGACAAGAACTCTTGACTCACATATCACCCCCTCTCCAGTTCATTGGCCAGAACCAACCTACCCAAATTAACTCTAAGGAAAATTTGGAATTACAAGATTGTATGTTTTCGGTATTTGGTGAGCATTAACAACCTCTACCACAAACATTAAAGAATATAATGGGAGGTGGGCCAGGCACGGTGGCTCATGCCTGTAATCCCAGAACTTTGGGAGGCCGAGGTGGGTGGATCATGAGTCAAAAGATTGAGACCATCCTGGCCAACAAAGTGAAACCCCATCTCTACTAAAAAAGTACAAAAATTAGCTGAGCATGGTGGTGTGCACCTGTAGTCCCAGCTACTAAGGAGGCTGAGGCAGGAGAATCGCTTGAAATCGAGAGATGGAGGTTGCAGTGAGCCGAGATTGTGCCACTGCACTCCAGCCTGACTCCAACTCAACAACAAAATGATAATAATATAATGGGATGAAAATGTAATAGGGTGGCAGATTTGGGGGTGGATTTATGGCAGAAATAAAGCCTACACTGAACTTGACATAATGATAGAATTTAGATAATGAAAGAGAGAAGATAATCCAGTCATTTATTGACCTAAAATGTGGTTAAACTCTAGTTTGGTTGCAGATTATTTCCTTGTTTCTATATAATTTTTAGATTCATAATTTTACTTATACTATTTGGTTTTTCAAAAAAATTGTAGTATAATCAAAATACATTTAATTTAGAATTTAGTTTAGAGTTCTCATTAAGAACTCAGCAGGGGTTTATGATTACTAATCAAAGACTGTTAGAACAGGTGAGGTGACATTAATGCCTAAAAGTTTAGAAAAAAAATGAAGTTTTGTGGAAGACCAGTTAGAATAGTCAGGGAAGGTACTGGACCCTCTATTCAAATAGGCTAAATGTACATTTTACTAGATGTGATCTTGTATCTCAGAGAAAATGTATCTGTCTCCTTGTAGAGTCTTGACTCTTCACCTCCACTGATTAAGCTAATTAAGCTTCAGCTAACCCAACAAGACGATTTAAAAAATGGTAACAAATAATGACACCTCATTCTTGTATTGTGCTATGAAATTTGAAAAGTGATTTCATAGTCGCCATTTACTTTGATTCTTTCACTAATCTCTTGTTGTGGATTGGGCAGATATTCTTAAATCCCATCTTGCAGATGAAATATTGAGGTGACTTGACTTTCCAGAAGTAATGAGACACATTATTATTATCAGATACAGGACTGCAATCTATATTTTGGGATCCAAGTCCACTGTTTTTTTCTTTTTACTTTTTTTTCTTTCTTCTTTTTTTCTTTAGACGGGGTCTCACTCTGTCACCCAGGCTGCAGTGCAGTGGCACAATCTTAGCTCACTGCAACCTCCACCTCCTGGGTTCAAGCGATTCTCTCACCTCAGCCTCCTGAGTAGCTGGGATTACAGGTGTGTGCCACCATGGCTGGCTAATTTTTTGTATTTTTAGATGAGACCAGGTTTTGTCACATTGGCTACACTGGTCTCAAATTCGTGGTCTCAAGTGATCTGCCCATCTTGGCATACCAAAAGTGCTGGGATTACAGGCATGAGCCACTGCACCTGGCCCAGTGTTTTTTATATATCATTTATCTGCCTCTTTTATTGCCCTTTTGATGTTGATAAAAATCCGACTGTGTCCTGTTTTTAATTATCAATGAAGAATCACAAGAAAAACTGTTTTCTTCAGCATGAAATATTTCACTCAAATAAATATGTCTTTGAGTGCTGATCACATCAAAAACTTGCAACAAAATAGCTAATTGATAGAGGAAAAATAACAGACTGAAAATTTTCCTCAAATGAAGTCTTTTGCTCCTTTTATCTTAGAGTTTCTGAAAACAATTTATATAATTGATAATGTATCATAATTGTAAATCTCATAACTAAACCTGCCTGCTAATATATGATATCATTCATTCATTGACTCATTAAATATATATTGATCACATAATATGCCATGCACTGCAGTAGGCACTGAAGAGTCAGTGGAGAACAATATCTAGTCTGCACCCTCATAGAAAGGTTACCAGAAAGTTCAGTAGTTGTCAAGATGGGGGAAACTCAGGTGATATGGTTTCGCTTTGTCCTCATTCAAATCTCAATTTAAATTGTATCTCCCAGAATTCCCACTTGTTGTGGGAGGAACCCAGGAGGAGGTAATTGAATCATGGAGGGCTGGGTCTTTCCCCTACTATTCTCGTGATAGTGAATAAATCTCACGAGATCTGATGGGTTTATCAAAAGTTTCTGCATTTGCTTCTTCCTTATAATCTCTTGCTGACACCACGTAAAAAGTATCTTTTGCTCTTCACCATGATTATGAGAGCTCCCCAGCCACGTGGAACTGTAAGTCAAATTAAACTTTTTCTTCCCAGTCTCGGGTATGTGTTTATCAGCAGTGTAAAAACAGACTACTGCAGCAGGTGTGGTGAGAGAAGCGGAAGGACACGTTACAGAATTCGTGAGGGTTAAGGAAGCCTTCCTGGAGGAGGAGCAGCTCTGAGAGGTAGGTAGGAGTTAACTGTGTGATGGGGCTTCATGAGGAAGGTATTATGTCCATTCTATCTAGAGGCATCTTTGAATTGTTATGTCATTCAATTCTGATAAATGTGGAAGGTACTTATCATCTAGATATGAGGTTACTTGTTTGTTGGTTTTGAGTGGGGGTTTTGCTCTGCCGCTCAGGCTGCCATGGTGCCATCATGGCTCACTGCAGCCTTGAACTCCTGGCCTCAAGTGATCCTCCCTCCTCAGTTTTCCAAGGTGCTGGGATTACAGGCATGAGCTCCCATGCCCAGCCCTAAATACAAAGTTATTAAGAAAAATGAGTAATACATTTTTAGTAACTAGATGAGTCTTAGAAGTGGTTCTCAAATTCTAGTGTGCATCAGAATCACCTGAAGGCCTTGTTAAAACAGACTGCTGGGCCTCACCCCTAGAGGTTTTCTGATTCTGTAGATCTGGGCTGTGTCCTGAGAATTTGCATATTAAACAAGTTCCCAGATGATACTGCTGCTGCAGGTCTGGGACTGCACTCTGAGAAGCACAGTCTTAGAGCAAAGGATTAGGATTTATGTGTTAGTGACTTTTACTTACCCTTTGCCATATGCCCTTAGCATGCATTCCAGAGGCAATGAGTATTTATTACAAAGGTGCTTCATAGGGTGCTGAACGTGTAAGTAAATGAATCTAATTAATGATCCTCTATTGCTTATAGTAATTGCGTGGATTTACTAGTATTTCAGAATTAAAATGATACATAAGCTACAAGAGATGACTTATCTGAAAAGCTGCAACTGGAAGAATTTACTAGGTTTGCTGGCTTTGTATCCTGACTATATTTTTAGGGCAACTGATTGAAAAAAAATCACTTAAAAATAGAGAAGAGCTCACTTGGATATTTATAACCTGACAGGTTAAAACTAGCACAACATCTGAATGGGAAAATTGTGACTCTTAAAATCTACACAAGCATCTTCTAGGGACTCAATGAACTAATTCATAGGAAATTACACGAAGAAATCTGTAGTTCTGGATAAGAACCCTTACAACAGAGACATCTTCCTAAAAGGCTTAGGATGCTAAATTTTCTACCCCTCTGAAAAAAATGTAAACTCGATTAGAGGGAAGCTGCGTTTTCCTGATTAAAAGCTGCAGAATCTCCCCCTAGGTATCTCCTGGCAACAACCAGAAGCAGATGGAGGGAGGGAAAATAAAGTCTTGGCCTTTGCCCAGGCCCTGCTGACTTTAGTGCCTTCTGCCTAGATCCTCTTGTTTTAAAGGGCCTAATTGGGCTGGGAGGAGTCAAAGGGAAGGAGCCACCCCCTACTTCATATAAAACTAGAATTTTTAGTTCCCAGAGTTTTGCTATTTGTGCAGGGGAGGAAATGTTTACAGTCTGAGGTTCTAATCTACTTAACTAAGCAAAGCCTTATGGAATGGAATGAGTGCAATTTGGGGGATTATTTTAAAGAGAGGAGGGTAAATCTCTGAAGGGCATTGAGAATGGTAGAAAATTTGGACTCAGAGGAAAGCTGGGGGCACCAAAGAGGTAAACCAGATAAGGGAGGAAGGAAAAAGTTCATAGATCCTTTAGTATCAACCAGAGAATTGACACTTGCAATCCTGTGAGATAGATACTGGTCTCCCTATTTTATACAGGACAGTCCTGAAGCCCTGAGACTCAGCAGAGCAGGTAAGTAGGGAAGCTGGGATGGGATTGTAGGTCATTTGACTCCAACACCGAGTCTCATTTCAGCATGAGCCCATCTTTTCAGGAAAAGGCAGGCATGACAATTTATAATTCAAGGGGGATGATTATGGGAGAGAGAATATGGATAGTTAAAATATTGCAAGAAAGTTGAGCAATTTTCATGATAGCCAGACCCTATTTTTGAAACCAGAAAAAAAAAAAAAAATGAAACTATGTCTACACAAGACCTTTCTCCTGCGGGTCTCTATGAAACTTCAGTTATTTCCTCTGATTCAGCTGCACATTTTGTATTAAGATGCAGAACCCATTAATTATTCCGGAGGCCTAAACTTAAGTGATAAGTTCCCCATCTGTTACTGATTTTCTGACACTCATAACTGGAAGCCACCAATGAGCTGCCACATTCAAGTGTGGCACCTTTTGTCTTCCAACATTACCTTTTAGTATTGCTCTTTTGGGACAGCCTTTTGGGATTTTCTCTGAACTTCCAACAAAATCTTATTCTTAGTTCGTGTCTGATGCAGAGTGACAAGACCACTTAGGATGGCCAGTTTTTAGACCAAAATTATGAACAATGTAATAAAAGCTGTGAGATGACCCCTTCCTAATAAACTGTTGCTTCTCTTATCCTTTCTGCCTTTAAGCCTGTTTGAACACAAATGTTTTTCCTTTGCTCTGTCTTCCTTGTTCCCTTGCATCCTACACACAATTGTGCCTTACAGAATAAAAATCTATGACATGTTTCCGAGGGACCCTTCAACAATTAACCTTCTAACTCAGGAGGGCTCTTATTATTGAGACCAGTTTCCATATCACTAGTTTTAAAATCCATTTTTAAAAGGGTGTCACCATAATATACAGCATAGAGCCATGTGCATAAGCATGTAAATCATTTTTGTAAATAGCTATTTACTGAGGATGAGCAGCAATTTGTGCTGGGTGGGAGGTAAAGAATGAGATCTCATCATTTAACGGTGAGGTACACATACTTCTCAATTATCTGTGCTAATGGGGACAGTGATAACAAGGGTAATGGAAACCACGAGAAATCCATAGTGGAATGTAAATCAGTCTTTTGTGCTTCTTGTTAGTAAGAAGTAAAAGGAAACATTTTGCTAGATTGAAATGCTAGATTGTTTGTAGATTTCAATTACTAAGCTATTCCAGTGCCCATTTTTTTCCTCAATGACTAAAAGTTGGATACTGAAAAATATACAGATAAGGATCTTGTTGCCTCTTGAAAATAAAGGCACTTTAATCAAACTGTCTATGAATATGTAATATCCAAACTCCAGCCTGATTTTTCCCTCCATTGAATTGAATAAATGTTGGCATTTTGTGAACAAAGTAAATCAGTTACTAAAATTACCAGGTCATTTACTAGAGAAAATTCTGTGAGGCCATGCACAAGTGAAATGAATTGTTTAAGACTTCTCTCAAACTCTTGTGAGGAACCTGAGCCAAGTCGGTAGCTGCAGGTGGTAGAATATTCACCTGTAGATGGTGCTTTTCCAATTTTTGTCAAGAATTTCCAATAAAGGACTCAAAGTCTTCCAGATAAAACCACTCCATGCTGCTAATATTTGCTTTTTATATACAAAAGTAGAACTTTATTGGTCACCGCAAGTATTTTTCCGTGTTACCTAGGAAAATCTTATAAAACGAACAATTTAAAACGAGAACAATAAAAGAAAAAACAAGTGATTCCCCTTCCCCAGTAACACTTCTGCCTCTGCTCCACTCATACTTATCTAACTAAATGCAACTATTTCAGAATCCGAATCCCTTTCACTTCCCAGTCCGGAGGTTTAAAGTTTGACTAATGCAGCTTGCCAGAAGGTAGCCTCAGACAACTTTACATTTTAGAAGCCTTGATGCGTCTCTTGAAAAATCCCATGTGTTCCAAGGCTCTTGTGTGAACTCCAGCCTCTTGCCTGCAGCAGCAGCGGATCTGTAATTAGGAGCTTGCCCCACACCTAAGCGAACACCTTTTTGGAGCACTGTCTTTCGCTAGTTCCAGCAAGATGTCTCATTTGCAATGTCTTTTTTGCCAGTCACATCACTAAATTTTCCTCTCTTCTGAGCCAGAACAGGAAAAAAAAAAAAAAAAAAAAAAAAAAAAAAAAAAAAAAAAAGGCAGCCTCCGGTCCCTTTGAGCAGACCAGCACTCTCAAGTGTTTTGAATGTTTTTCAGTAAAATTTCTGGAGTGGCAGAGATGCCATATTAGCTTCATTTTCTTCTTTGCTATTTTTCTTTTGGGTTTCTCTCACTTTAATTTTCCCACAAATGACTTAATAACCAGTTTTCTCTCCTGAAACTAGAATTCCCAGAAGTGTTTAATATTCACCCAGAATTCTTGTTAAGAAGAGCTTTCCTTAATAGTTAATTCTACAAACATTTCCTGAGTACCTACTAGAGCTAGTTACACAGACTCAACCACATGTAGATTCATGGTCTGACAACTCATGAACCACTAACCACTTGTGGCTACTGAGCCCCTGAAACATGTCCCGTCTGAATTGAGATGTGTTGTAAATGTAAATACACAGTGGATTTTAAAGAATTTAGAACAAAAAAACCATTAATTGTTTTAATATTGATTACATGGTAAAGTAATATTTTTGATACGTTGGGTTACATAAAATGTATTAAGATTAATTTCACTATTTTAAATTTTTTAAAATGTGTCTACTAGGAAATATAAAACTACATATGCAACTTGGATTTGGGGCTTGCATTATATTTCTACTGCTCAGCATGGATATAGACAGCAGCTGTGGCACAGTGAAAGTAATGGGTAGGATGCTTTGAAAGGAGCTGCTGAGTAATGTATTCTGGTCTGGACAAAGCAGGAAAGATTATCTAGGGAAGACTCACTTTGCAGGTTATCTCAATCTCAGAGGACAAGAAAAAGTTACTCAGGTGGTAGAATAGAGCCAGTATGTTTCCATGTGTCAGAAACAATCAGCAGAAAGACAAGGTTTAAGGTGGCTGGAGCTCAGGGCATGTGCTGGGGATTGGAAGATGATAATTTTGCATTATTGAAACATGGATACTGCTATGATTTGGCTCTGTGTCCCCACCCAAATCTCATCTTGAATTATACTCCCATAATTTCCATGTGTTGTGGGAGGGACCCTGAGGGAGATAACTGAATCATGGGGGCGGATTTCCTCCATACTGTTCTCGGGGTAGTGGATAAGTCTCAGGAGATCTGATGGTTTTATCAGGGATTTCCGCTTTTGCATCCTCATTTTTCTCTTGCTGCCATCATGTAAGAAGTGTCTTTCTTCCTCTGCCATGATTCTGAGGCCTCCCCAGCCATATGGGACTATAAGTCCAATTAAACCTCTTTTTCTTCCCAATTAAACCTTTTTTTCTTCCCAGTCTTGGGTATGTCTCTACTAGCAGTGTGAAAACAGATTAATGTAGTAAATTGGTACCAGCAGAGTGGGGTGTTGATGAAAAGACACCCAAAAATGTGGAAGCTACTTTGGAACTGGGTAACAGGCAGAGATTGGAACAGTTTGAAGGTGTCAGAAGAAGACAGGAAAATGTTGGAGAGTTTGGAACTTCCTAGAGACTTGTTGAATGGCTTTGCCTAAAATGCTGATAGCAATATGGACAGTAAAATCCAGGTGGAGGTGGTCTCAGATAGAGATGAGGAACTTGCTGGGAACTGGAGTAAAGGTGATTCTAATGTTTTGGCCAAGAGACTGGAGGCATTTTGCCCCTGCTCTAGAGATTTGTGGAACTTTGAACTTGAGAAAGATGATTTAGGGTATCTGGTAGATGACATTTCTAAGCAGCAAAACATTCAAGAGGTGACTTGGGTACTGTTAAAGGCATTCAGTTTTATAAGGAAAGCAGAACATGAGAGTTTGGAAAATTTGCAGCCTGACAGAAAAATCCATTTTCTGGGAAGAAATTCAAGCCAGTTGCAGAAATTTGCATAAGTAGCAAGGAGCCTAATGTTAATCTCCAAGACCATGGAGACGATGTCTCCAGGCCATGTCAGAGACCTTCACAGCAGTCCCTCCCATCACAAGCCCTGAGGCCTGGAGGAAAGAATGGTTTCATCAGCCTGGCCCAGGGTCCCCATGCTGTGTGCAGCCAAGGGACTTGGTGGCCTGTGTCCCAGCTGCTCCACTTGTGGCTGAAAGGGGACAAAGTACAGCTTGGGCTATGGCTTCAGAGAGTGGAAACCCCAAGCCTTGGCAGTTCCCATGTGATGTTGAGCCTGCAGGTGTACAGAGGACAAGAATTGAGGTTTGGGAACCTCTGCCTAGATTTCAGAAAATGTATGGAAATGCCTGGATGCCCAGGCAGCAGTTTACTGCAGGGGCAGGGCCCTCATGGAGAACCTCTGCTAAGGCAGTAGAGAAGTAAAATGTGGGAGTCAGAGTCCCCACACAGAGTCCCTACTGGGGCACTGCCTAGTGGAGCTGTGAGAAGAGGGCCACTGTCCTCCAGACTCCAGAATGTTAGATCCACCAACAGCTTGCATGATGCACTTGGAAAAGCTGCAGACACTTAACACCAGCCTGTGAAAGCAGGCAGGAGGGAGGCTGTATCTTGCAAAGCCAAAGCTGCCCAACACTATGGGAACACACCTCTTGAATTAGCATGACCTGGATGTGAGACATGGAGTCAAAGGAGATCATTTTGGAGATTTAAAATTTGACTGCCCTGCTGGATTTTGACTTGCATGGGCCCTGCAACCCCTGTGTTTGGGCCAATTTCTCCCATTTGGAATGGGTGTATTTACCCAATACCTGTAGCCCCATTGTATGTAGGAAGTAACTATCTTGCTTTTGATTTTACAGGCTCATAGGCCACAGGGACTTGCCTTGACTTGCTGAGACTTTGGACTGCAGACTTTTGGGGTAATATTGAAATGAGTTAAGACTTTGGGGATTGTTGGGAAGGCATAATTGGGTTTGAGATGTGAGGACATGAAATGTAGGGGGCAGAGGTGGAGTGCTATGGCTTGACTCTGTGTTCCCACCCAAATCTAATCTTGAATTGTACTCCCATAATTCCCTTGTGTTCTGGGAGGGAGCTGGTGAGAGATGATTTGAATCATGTGGGTGGTTTCCTGTACTGTTCTCATGTTATGAATAAGTCTCACGCCATCTGATGGTTTTAGTAGGGGTTTCTGCTTTTGCATCTTCCTCATTTTCTCTTGCTGCTGCCATGTAAGAAGTGCCTTTCACCTCCTGCCATGATTCTGAGTCATGTGGACTGTAAGTCCAATTAAACCTCCTTTTCTTCTGAGTCTCAGGTATGTCTTTATCAGTAGCATAAAAACAGATGAATACAGATACTTTTAGAATAATGTATTAATCCAAAATATTTTTTCCTTATGTTCAGATTAGAGTTTCTTCCGTAGTATAGAAAGAAGTAATGATACCGAAGAGGTAGCAGGAGTTCACTCTATTCAATCTTGAGAATTGTTGGGGAGAAAAAAATCCAGAAGTAAGAGGAAGTCAGGCTCACAGAGCCCCTACTCTTCTTTACTTGTGCAAGGGTGCTTAAAATATTTCCAGTAGTATGAGAGAAGCTGAGACTTTGAGGGGTTGAAGAAGATGGTGGCATGCTTCTTCCAAGAACAGCTGCCCACGGTGGTCCAGCATCTCAGGAAGGCAATGGGATGGAGTTTTGGAAGAGGACAGTGAGATGGATTGGATGGTAAAGGGTAAGGGCTTAATAAGACCTGGGGTATGGCTTAGGACTCCATAGAACATGGGCATGTTTCACAGGGGCAAGTGGCCAGGACCATGCACTGGTAATGGCTGTGGGTACACATGTGATGTTCTGTGTCCATGTGGGACTCACTATCTTGCTGGCCACCAGCTTTCTACACAGACCTGACTAGTCAGGCTCCATCAGGGACCACTGACAATATACTTACCACTCTCCCTATCCCCCAATATGCTTTGCTGCCATCCTGAACAGAAATAGGGGAAGAAGAAGGGAAGTGATGGAAAACTGAAAGTCTAAGATTCATCCTAAAGGGATTGCTTTGTGGTACCATAATCTAGCACATTGAAAGTTTATTCCCAGAGCCAGCTATCCAGCAACTCATAAGGATACTCAAATGTATTACGCGAAAGAAAGAAGCTACATTTTCTTTGGCTATCTGAGGATGGTTATAGACTTCTCCCAAAGAAATAAAGCTGCTTCTTTCTAGGCAGAAGTTAGGGAGAATAGCATCTCCAAAATTATTTTACTTGTATTAGAGAATAATGGAAATAAGCCATATAAATGTGTATATGTATTTTGTCATATACTTAAAGGTATATGTACTGGCCAGGTGTGGTGGCTCTCGCCTGTAATCCCAGCACTTTGGGAGGCCAAGGCGTGTGGATCATGAGATCAGAAGTTCAAGGCCAGCCTGGCCATGATGGTGAAACTCCGTCTCTACTAAATACAAAAATTAGCCGAGCGTCGGGGTGGGCGCCTGTAATTCCACCTACTTGGGAGGCTGAGGCAGAAGAATCGCTTGAACCTGGGCAGCAGAGATTGCAGTGAGCCTAGATTGTGCCATTGCACTGTAGCCTGGGCAACAGAGTGAGACTCTGTCTCAAAAAAAAAGTGTATGTACTGTTTCAAGAGAGAAGTTAACTAAAACGAAAGAGAAAAAATTAGTGGGACTGAAATTATGAAAGGAAGAGTAAATTTATGCAGCACAAACAGCCTATCCAATTATGTTATGAAATTGATGTTCACTTCCTCAAAGTTTGTGTTACTTTGGACAAAATTTCTTCGAAAATGTAATATTACCCAAGGTGGGATGGGGTAGGGTGGGAGAAGGGGACAGAAAGGAGAAAAGTTTATTTTTCTATCTCCTAGACTTATGTATGTTTTTCATTTCTGATGCTCTAAAATTTGAGGTAACAAAAGTGCTGTCAGTAGACAGTGGTGTCAAGATGTCAAATGGAGGAGAGTGGACAACATGGACACCTTCCCACATCACAGGGTTTTAATGGTTCCTCCTGGGTTTTAGGGAATGTGCACATGGCAGTGTGTGTGCGGTTGTTTGGAGTTCCTCTAGATGAGGGGTGCCCTCCCACTGGCCAGTTTCTACTTTGATTCAGACGTCTATTTTCATGTCCTCCCATTCATTCATTTTTAAATTCTTCTTCTTTTTTGTGAGTCAGAGTCTCGCTCTGTCACCCAGGCTGCAGTGCAATAGTATGATCTCAGCTCACTGCAACCTCCGCCTCCTGGGTTCAAGTGATTCTCCTGCCTCAGTCTCCTGAGTAGCTGGGACTGCAGGTGTGGGCCTTTACACCCAGCTAATTTTTGTATTTTTGGTAGAGACGGGGTTATGCCATGTTGGCTGACTAGTCTCGAACTCCTGACCTCAGGTGATCCACCCACATCGGTCTCCCTAAGTTCTGGGATTACTGACGTGAGTCACCGCGCCTGGCCCCATTAATTCCTTTTCATTTCACTTAATCCAAACTGGTATTTGGTTAGTTGCAACCAAAAAAGTCCTGACTAATGCCTGGGACACTTAATAACCAAAACGAATACACTTTCAAGTGTTTTGGAAGCATAGATTTACATATATGCCATACAGCTGACACATATGTGGTGGGCAACAATGCTTAGAATAGTGGTATCATAAAGACAGTGTTATGAATGATTCCCAAACTTCAAGTTACTAAATAAATGTGAGCACAATGAAAATATAGTTTTATTATTCAAACTTAACATTCCAAGACTGCCAATGAACTTGGATGATAAGAATTTGAGATTTTATTTAGCTTTGTCCTCTCCGCTAATATCTTCATTTTGAACAGCAGCATCTCAATCTCAGTGCTTTCAGCTGCTGCGTTGTTCCTACTTTTGTGTCTCTATATGTGAAAGGCAGGGATGGAGACTGCAGGATCATGTATGAATGTCTTTGTTTAAATAAGGGGTTTTGAAGGCAAATCTCAGATGTGGTTCAATTTAGATAATCACATAACATATCTCCTTAGAAAACATGTCACTAATTTGAAGTATAAGAATTCTAAGCTAGGGCAGTGTAGAGCGTGTAAATATTTTAAAGCAGTTTTAAGAATATGCCAATATTGTTTCCTTCTCAAGGATCTACAGCTGCTTTCTCTCTTATTTGTGCTGTCCTTCATTTAGTCATTAAAATAATTATGCTACAGATATTTGAATATCTATCAAGGGACAAGTCGGGATAGGTGTTGGATGCAGCTAACCAGCCAGTCTGTTTTGAGGACCATCGGCTTCTCTCCATCCTTCCTTCATTTGTATAGTCTCTTCTATGCTCCTCCAACATGTGTTGTTCATTGTCCTGGAACAATCCATGCCTTCCAATTAGTAATATTAACTTCCAATTAGTGTTGTTAACACATTGGTTCTCAATTTTCACCAAGCATAATTTTATACATTTTAATCTCTAGATAACTAGACAATTCACATCTGCATAAAATTAGTGGTATGTAATAATTTTTTTAGATCACCTTGTCCCTTGTTACCAAATAGCTGTTACAATACACTATTTGGAATCCCAAATTACTTAATTGTTCCCAATAAAATCTTAGATTTTATCATCCTGCTTTTGAAAGTGTCCATGTGATATTAATTCAACTGTTTGAAATTAGTAGTGGAAAATTTATAGCTATAACAGCCTCGAATGATCAAAATATCCCAATATCTCCAGGGATTTTAGTGAGTAAGCCAAACACATAGCAAATTGTTATTTCTGCAATGCATTCTGAAGAATTGCACATTTTTCTCAGAGTTGATCTTGATAATTGTATATCTCCAAGTTAATAAAACATGTTAAGGTTTACAACTGGTGTTTCACTGAAGTTTTTTGCCAGAATATCCAGAAATAACAGAAAATTCATTTTCATAATGGATTAATTTAGGAATATTGGCTCTTTCCCCTTCTCATCTTTACTTTTTTTTTTTTGCCAGGTAAAGGATTGTCTTAACACTTATGGCAAGCTATTAATACATACAATTAAATTAACAGCTATCATTAGAGGTTTGCCAGATAATCAAAGGAGATAAGATCTTCAAGAAAGTGAATGAATAGAAAGTTATGATCCTCAATTATATTTAAAAGCTTTGATATAAACCTCAGTTGACTAAAAGGGAAAATGTTCCAGCCACATGTCAATTACACTATCACTATAGTACCTATTGTAAAGGTGGTACATGATGTGTAAGCGGTAAAGAAATTAGGTGTGCTCCTGAGTTGAAATTTCTATGAAAAGTTTTGCATTTGTATTAATAGATAGAATTAATCTACTTCTACCCCGATTAGAATAGAAGATTTCAAAGGATAAATGTGATTCTAAAGCTACTGCCTACATAAGAAATAACCAGTTCATTGATAATCCACATCAATCTGATTATTTACAATTATATATGATACCAAATGGTGGACTGATTTCCACAGTTTCTGCACTTCCACACATCATGGGAATAGTATGAAGACATATTTATCCATTTAGATTTTTAAACTAATGAGGGCTTATTTAATTCAATAAGCATAGAAAAATGTTGCAATAAAAAGCTCAAAGTGGCAACAAGGCTATTCACTTCAGAATACTGCCCCCATGTATTTCCTAAAATCCTGAGGACAGTTAATGGGAAACATTTTAATAAAAACCAATAATGATGTTACTATATTTAATGCCATTAATGTACAGTCACTCATTCAATAAAAATAAGTACAGTGCCTGGTATGGGTGCCTTGCATTAGATAGTCGGGATTGATATAAAACTGAGTAAGATATGGTACCTGCTTTCCCAGGATTTAAAACATAATAGAGACAATAAATAAAAATAGTACACAACAGTGTTCTTGTTTACCATTATGTCCCTAGAACCCAACCCAGTGTTTGAGATTCAGTAAATACTTGTGCTGTGGAATTGATGCTATGAAAGAGAGCTCCCTAAAATTTTGTGGCCAAACTCTGCATGGAAGATTTGGGTGAGAGTTGGCCTTGAAGGATGTGTGGGAGTCTGCCAAAAATATAAGAAAAACAGAACAGAATAACAATGATACAAAATTATTTTAAAAAGTTTGTATTCTTGCAGAAAAATGGAGATGGATTTATGAAGCTGCAATGAGGCCACATAGGTGGGAACAATCATGGATATTGCTGGTAAAATATGATAAATCTGTATCCCATTTGGATTGAGTGGCTAAGAAGCTTAGCCACTATTCTTTGGAATGTGGAAAGTCATAGTTGACTCTAAATATGAGAGTCATAGCAGATTTGTGACCTTTGGAAGCCCTGTGGATGTGGGCTGGAGGTAGAAGATGGGGATCAGGAAGAGGATAGTTAATTTTTCGGGAGATTAGGATTGTACTAAAGCAGTGATGTAGAAAATTGTGGTGGGGGAATCAGGGACATAAATTATGGGGGGACAGACAGTTTTGAGTGACATAATTTGGTGACTGATTAAATGCAGGGTGCAGGAGAGGAGAGTCAAGCACCCCTGCGGTTTTTCTTGGGTAAATTTTCATCTCTGATACTCTTTGAAAGAATTTCTTACATAGCAGAGGCCCCTTCATGAATCGTTGAGCACAGCTACATAAAATAAATTGGATTAAATGGAACCTATTTTACAATTCAACCTCATATTTGTTGGTGTTAAAAAATGAATTTGACAGGGCACTTTCAACTAAGGACTGATGAGTCATAAATCATCGAGTAATAACCTTAGGACCTGGGCAAATTTCTCGCCATTCTTCAGCACCTGCTACAAGCCAGGCTAACATCAAAAGCTTTTTGGGTTAAAACAGATAACAACCCCTTATATGCTATAAACACTTAAATGCAATGGTATCTTTCAAAATAGTTGTATTAGAATCTTCAAGGGCAGCAATGATCCTTTTTTCCTCTGAGGATTAGCAGGCACTTATTCCCATGATTTAGCACATAGGAGAAGTTCAACCAATATTTATTTAATGTGTGCATATTGATTGTGTCTTTGAAGAGCAGAAGCTCTTTTAATTGACCTTCCCTTGACCAGTCTACTGGATTAAATGACACTCTTTGTTTCTTCTTGGAGTGTGCTATTGCCCAAAGCACTCTGAGTGCTTTGCCTAGTAGACTGCTCTATGAAGAGTAAGACCATTACCAAAAGTTAGCAGGGCTTGGTCCTAAACCTATTAATGTTATTTGCACTGGTTATGGTGGTTTTGCAAGTTAGTTGCATTTTACTCATAAAATATAAGTATAGAATGGAAGGGAGTTGATCGTTTTAAAAAATGCTTTTGAAAGATTCAGATGTGAGTTGCTAATGATTGCTGTTCAAATAGATGTATAAATATTAAACTCTGGAAAGTTTACTTTAAAAATCTGTATTTTGTTAGTGTATGTGTGCTTTCTCCACTTTAAAGAAAACAAAACTAGACATCATAGATGATACACTATGAAAAACAAATCCCATCAATAGTAATAAATAAATACATTGAATATTGCATTGGGCTCACATCAGAATGATAGGAAAAATGTACCTTTATTTGCTTTTAAGTTAAATGATGCTTATGGAAAATATGCATCTAAAAATTCCCTGCATTAACACATTTTATTTTTCATAATTCATCAAATACTAGCTTCAGTGAGTTGGATGAGACGTCATTGCTGTTTTTTTTTTTAATAAGCAGCATATATTACAGGAGTCTGTCAGCATTTAAACAGAGGCATGGACATTCTTGTCTCCTTAACCTGTTCAAACACACCATTGGATTCTAGCCTTTACCTTCCTGGTGCTGGATAGAGATATTAACTTTCTCATAAGGCCATTTCATTGCATGTTTACAGCTGTTTTCACATGATAAGCCATTCCTATCAGAGAAGGGGAAACATTAGGGAGGCATTTTGCAGACACCTTAGAATATCATCAGCCAAGCCATAATTTGAAACATAGTCATCAACTAGCCTCACATCATTGTTTGATAATGTTACACACTGATGAACAACTAGATTCCAATGAACATGAGAATGTTTCTCATTTTGTTTTGGAGAAACAATCAGAACCAGAAATAAATATTTTTGCAGGACTGGTTTGGTGTTTAGGAAGTTGTATGCCAAAAAAAAGTCTCCTTGGATATGTAAGGAATCCTCTCTGGAGCTGTTGGGAATTCTTTTCATAGCTGTGTCAGATAGCCTTTAGGGTAACTCCATCTATAATTCTAACTCCTGTATAATTCTTTCCTCTTGAATGTGGGTGGGACCTATGACTTGGTTCTAACCAATACAATATGGCAAAGATGATGGGATGTTACTCCCATAATTAGGTCAGTGTATTTGTCTGTCTCCCTACCTACCTATGTGCATATACGGCTCTGTCTTGTTAACATGCACTAGAGAGACTTTTCTGATAACCTCAAACAAGCTGCTGTGATATAAATTGCCAATGAAGAGCATCATAGAGCAGGAAACATGGGTGGTCTCTTAAAAACTGAGGGCCTCGGTCCTATAGCTGCAAGGAGCTGAATTCTGAATTGTGCCAACCATCATAGGTTCTTAGAAGAGGAACCTGAGTTCAAGATGAGAATGCGGGTGACTGACACCTTGATTGCAGTCTTGTGCAGAGGGATGAGTTCTGCCCAGATTTCTGAACCACAGAAACTATGAGATGATAAAACTGTGGTGTTTTAAATGGCAGAGTTTACAGTACTTTGTTAACAACAATGAAAAACCAATATAAAAAGATCAGGGGACTTTTATTTTTCTTTTCTTCTTCTTTTTTTTTTTGGGATGGAGTCTTGCTCTGTTGCCCAGGCTAGAGTGCAGTGGTGCAATCTTGGCTCACTGCAACCTCCACCTCCTGGGTTCAAGCTATTTTCCTGCCTCAGCCTCCTGAGTAGCTGGGATTACAGGCATGCACTGCCACAGCCAGCTAATTTTTTGTATTTTTAGTGGAGATGGGGTTTCACCATCTTGGCCAGGCTGATCTCAAACTCCTGACCTACCTTAGCCTCTGAAAGTGCTGGGATTGCAGACATGAGCCACTGTGCCTGGCCTGTCCATTTTCTTTTGGTTTTATTTATGTCTTTGTCTTTCCTAATTCTACTTCTCCGACTAGCACTTGAATTAGTTCTGTTTTCAGCTAACCCATTGGGAGAATCAGATAACTATACCCCAGCAAGTCCTCTCAACACATCACCCCATATTAAACCAGAGTGATACTTTTTATTTGCCTATGCAATCTTACACGCTATCCCTAACAAAGTCAGAGGCATAACTGTAAATTTTGTGAATGCATTAAATTTAAAAGTTTCTTCCAAAATACCTGTTAATGTGTTGTCCTAATTTCCAATTTATCTATGAAAGATGTTTCTTAGTGTCTTCTGTTTCTGGTAGGTCTTCCTCCCTAATTTATTACAATTGATTTAGGCATACATATTTTATTTATTTTTGAGGAGTAGAAAAGGAAATCAAATTTGTAGGAAAACAAAAGTGTGTTCTCACTGGATTTATTAGATCAAGAGAAGTTTTGGCTGGGTGCTGTGGCTCACACCTGTAATCCCAGAATTTTGGGAGTCTGAGGCAGGCGGATCACCTGAGGTTGAGAGTTTGAGACCAGCCTGACCAACATGGAGAAATTCCATCTCTACTAAAAATACAAAATTAGCCAGGCCTGTAATTCCATCTACTCAGGAGGCTGAAGCAGGGGAATAGCTTGAAATCGGGAGGTGGAGGTTGCGGTGAGCCAAGATTGCACCATTGCACTCCAGTCTGGGCAACAAGAGCAAAACTCTGTATCAAAAAAAAAAAAAAAAAAAGTTTTGTAGATATTTCAGAAAAACAAAATCATGAGTGACCACATTTCTGTTGATTCCTTTGGAAATATATCCAGTATGCTCCTGCTTATTTTACTTTCTCTTCTTATCTTTTCCTCCTTCCACCTTTTCCCCTGTCCCGTCCACCATATTTCATTCCATCTGCTGGAGTTAGTTGGCAGATCCATCCTGTGCATAGTGACATACAGTGTATTTTCTTATGAAACTACAATCCACAAAGTCAAAGTTTTCTTTGATGGTTCATACCTGCATATGTATTATCCACCTCCTCAGGAAGTTTTGAAACCTTCAGAGGCAGAGGAGGGCAAAAGACTGATTTCACTTAAGAGTCCTGTTGACTACAGTACAGTCACTGCTGAGTCTGTCTGTAGGGTTACGGCCGATCTTGTCGAAGGTCTTCAGATGGAGTAAATAGACAATATTCTTGTCCTTAATGCTCACAGTTCTTTCCAAACATTCAAGCTGAGTTTCTGCCATTATTTTGTTTTTATAGTTGCTCTAAAAAAGCAACACAATGCTGATTGCTAACTGGATTCTGAATGAAGCATATTTGTTATGTGTGTAAATTTGCCCACATGGTCACCTTTAACACTAATGGGAGTGTAAAAGATTGAGTTTGTGTCTTTTGCTGAAAGGTTTTCACTTTCCAGATGCCTCAGAAAGTGAAGGAGAGCACTTATGTCATTTTCATGCCAACCAAAAGTAAAATGTTTTTTACTTAATGATGAGAAATAATTCCCAGCTCTACCCACCTGGAGGTGAGTGAAAAATGGATCATCCGCTTTCAATCACGTTATCTGCTTGTCAATAATGAAAGCAGATCTTTTGAACAACAATAACAAAAAAGTAGAATAATGTTTTTATTTATGTGTTGAAGACCCATCAGAAATTATCTCTTTGGACAAACAGAGAAAGTAAAGGAGGAGATTTAAAATAAGATAGAGAGGGAGATTCTTCACCCTGTCTAAATGAAAAGCAAGTATTGCAGGAAAATACACATTAATCAAGTAATTAACCTTTCAATAGTGTTATTTATTTTGGAGTGCAATTTTGCCAAAGAATTATGGCCAGATGTTATTTATTTTACCAGATTAAAAAAAGTAATATAAACTCTTTAATGGTTTAAGGAGTGCATGCCATCTAAGTGGCTGACAGATTGCTGTGTAACTAGAGCTGAGGAAGCAGCGTGCAGGAATAGGCTGTCACTCAAGCAGATGTCATCTTTGCAAAAGCTCAGAACACATCCTTTTATTATTGAAGAGCATTGTCATGTTGGCAGATTCAGGGACAGAGTCTGAAATAAAAAATCTTCATGCAAGGAGAAGTATCTCATTCTCCAGATCTGCTTAATGCTTTTTCTCTCAAGACTGAAGGCCTTCTAGGTCATTGCTAGTCATTAGACTCAATTAAAAATTAGGAACAGAAAATTGATCTTCACCTATCTCCAAATGCATCTGCATTAGGTGGCACATGGATGTTAAGCTTGTTAATAATTCAAAACTGGCATAGGCATATTTCCTTGAAACTTAACAGTTTGGAGAAAAAGAACATATCTAGGTTACCCCAGAGGAGAAAACAAATTATCTTTTGCCTTTCTGACATCTTATTCTCCTTCAGCGCACCTGGCCAATCTCCACCTGGCAGTGCTCTCAATCACCTGGATGGAAAGGGAGTTGAGGCGGCCCCTCCCAAAAACTGATGAAGTTCAGCCTTACCACTGGTCTAATAGAATGTACTCTATAGTGGAACAGGCTACATTATATGCATCTGTCTTTCAGGGACCAGTAGGCTGCATATATTCTTTTTTTGCACCATAAAGCAAAGAAATATTTTTCTGACTGTTTCCACATCCACTTATCCATGATATTATCAGTAGATTGCTTTTATCATTATGCTGCTTTCCATGAATAATACGTTGGTGCTGTCATTTGCTTAATACAGCATCTATCTAGGATTTTTCTAGCTTCTAGTATATATAGACCAGAAATAACACTTCTTATAATATGAGTATTTATTTTACTTTAAAGATGTTCAGATACTACGGGAGAGCAATATGATGGATGGTATCACGTATATGTACAAAATGATAAAGCAGTTAGCTTTTCTGCACACAGATCTTGCCAATTCATTATTAAAACTTGTTTAGAACTGTTAATTCAAATTCATCAAGGAAATGGATAGAGTATCTGAAGCCCTGAAAATATCTCTGTTTCTATTCCTGCCCACTGACCTGAGAGAGCTGTATAATGCAAAATTTGAAGAGATTCAGTTACTAAACAGAAGTCTCTAGAGAATAACCATAAGAGTTCACATTTACATCACAGTCCTTGTGCAAGTTAAGAAAGAAGGATCACAAAGTTAAGAGTCTATTTCTATTTGAATAATTTCAATACATTACCAGAGCTAATTTTCTGTAATGTCCCTAAGACTGTAAGGAGAGACTTTATACTCCCTAGTCTCTTGTGATCAAAAAAACTTGCAAATCAGACTTGCAAATCTCCTTCTCATCACATCACTGGAGCTGCCAGATAAGAAAGTCTTGTAAGAAACGGAACAACCAGAGTGCATTCATTAGTGTCATTGTACTCTAATTGAAGAAGTGACTTCTTTTGTATCCTAAGATGGAAAATCAGTAAGCTTGTGACTGGACTCCTTGGATGTAGCTCCTGGCTGAATGGTAGAACAGTACTTACACATTCAAGAATGCCTATGATGATGGAAAATACTGTAAAATATAGAATCTACTCTTTCAAGTTTACTTTAAGATGATGATTGCACTCAAGATACCGTTTATTGCCTGTTGCTTTATAAATTATTGAAAAAAATCCTCTCAAAAGGGCATTTTTCCATTACTCAGCTTACTGTTTTGCATGTAGTACCTTTAGTTGTGAAGATGTGATAGGTCATTCCTATGTTCTTTATGGACCTTTAATATGCCAAGCCATATTGGTTTCTGCGGGAACAGCTGTTCTAGCACTATGCTTATCCCAGTGGTAGCAATTATACCCCCTGACCTCTCTAAGCAGAATAAGGTGCTACTTCTATAGCCTGATCAAGATCTAAATAAGCAGTGTTTGTCTCAAGCCAGGAATGTGTTTTGGAGCAAATGAAGGCAGATCCCAAGGCCATATGTTTATCAGATCTATACTCTGTTTTATCACATATTTTGAAATGTGAAAATTAGACTGTTTTATTAGAATTTTATATTTATATATCTTTAAGCTTTTATTTTTCTTACCTGGAAATTAGGATTAATAATTCCTACTTGACCATAGTGTCATGGGGCTAGAATGGGATGATGTATGTGAAAATACAGTGCAAACTGCATTAAGTTATGTAGAAATGGAAGTTACTGTTATAGGGAATAATTGTTTCATATTTACTGGCACTTATGTAATGAAGTGTATCTTGCTAGCTACCGAGCTCACCATATATGGAGAAACTAAAGCAGAATTTGTCAGGGTTACTATATAATGACACATACAGTGGAAGGGAGGATTAGCAAGTACATGGTATCTACTCACCGTAGACTTCTATGACCCTTTGATTTCATTTACAATCTCATTTAATTGTAAAGTGTTTTGGGGGGAAGCGCTGATGGGCTTGGCAAATATACATGTCAAGGGACATATATCAAAACAATGTTTAAAAAATTGTACAGGTGCGGTAAAGATACTTGATTTGTATATTATTAAGAGACGAACTGTGACAGAAACTCATTCAAAGTCATATTTGGCTCATGCACTTAAGTCTTTAAAAAATTGTTACCCATTCAGTGAGAACTGAGGACCTTAAAAAATAATTCTGCCAATCTCAAAGGCAAAATGAAAAGTGTAGTAGCTCATTTTACTGTGTTATTTTCTTCATAAAGCATAGATTCATTAAATGTCCCAAAATAGGCACAAATGAATATTCAGTGGTTAGGCTGGAATGAATGCTGAAGGCGCTAACTCTAGATTTTACTGTTGGTTTAATAAAATATTTCCCATGACTTAGACATATTTCAGTTTGTTCAATGTTAAGGCCCCCTTGCCCTATTTTTTTCCCTATGGTTGGCAATATCCATCAGATAATGACCTGCCAACCTAACCTGCCTTACTATGCAGAATAATCAAAGTAGGTGAATACCAGCCTCTAGGAGAATTGTGTTTCCTGCTCTCAGCTTAATGTATGTGTGTCATAGGAATTCCCTGCAAAATTGTGCCTAGGGGCTTTAGGATCCAAGTCAAAGGGATTCGTAAAATGAATGTGTTATAAATCTAGCTGTGGAAGATTGATGCTAAGGCTCCTTAAATGGTTGCTAAGTCTATTCACGAGCAGGGTTGGTACAGTTATCTCCTTTTTAGTAGCCTGTAGTTTTATTGCTCCTTAAAGAAATCATTAAAGATATTTGAAGTTGTCAGAATCAGAGGGTTTGTGTTTTGGAGGAATTCCAGAAAAGAAACTCCTTACATAGAGTCACTCACCAAGATGATTTAGGTGTAGCAAAAATCTATCTGATGAAAGAGACTAATAGAAGGCTTTTAAAATCATAAATACAATAGAATTGGTTTTACTCATTTATTCATTTCTGAAAGTATTTATGGTGTATTTTATTTTTTTTGAGACAGTGTCTCTGGAGACTCCAGGCTGGACTGCAGAGGCGTGATCTTGGCTTACTGCAGCCTCTGCCTCCCAGGTTCAAGCGATTCTCCTGCCTCCGCCTTCTAAGTAGCTGGGACTACAGGCATGCACCACCACCCCCGCTAATTTTTGTATTTTTAGTAGAGATGGGGTTTCACCATCTTGGCCAATATGGGGTGTCAATCTCTTGATCTCATGATCCACCCACCTTGGCCTCCCAAAGTGTTAGGATTATAGGCATGAGCCATAGCGCCTGGCCCACAGTCTTTTATATGACAGATGCAATTCTAGGAGCTTCCTTCTCAAGAAGGAAGAAAACATACAGTGCTTGCTTTCATGAAGCTTATAGTATGAGTAACTTGTGACCTGTAGAAAAAGATAATTATACTAAAGTTGTCTGATGTCATTGGAAGCATTGGCATGTTATCTTTTGATGCATACTTTTAAATGCAGTGCCTAAGGTGCAGAGCGGTGAATCTTTGAAAAAAAGTTGCCAAAGTTGAGAACAATACTGATACTGAGAGAACTGCAAAACAAGTCACGCAGCTTTATCCAAAGAGAATACAAGAAGTTCATAGGTACTTTGACAATACAGTAGTTCAGCTTATTGCAAAGAGTCATACCTTAAGATTAGTGTTACACTGATTTGCTGATTAAAAAAAAAAGACATTTCATTGCAACTCAGTAGAATGGAACGGTATATTGTCAGAATCCAGACCTCATGGAAACTAGGGGGTATTGATGTTGGTGCCCCTTCACGTTCACTTCCAGAGTCCTAGGCCACCTGTTGTCTGTCTCTTTAGGCTCCAAAATTGTGCTTGAACAAACTATATAGATAATTGATGGCTTTTAGGCTTTTAAGAGAAGGGCATATCTTCACCTTTAAATTCTCATGCTTAAGCTTGAATTCCACCATTAGACTGCTATCTAAACTCTCAAATGCCATTAGCAAATCACATGAACATTTACTAGTTGAAACCATCCTAATGAAAAGACTTAGAGTTAAACCTTGTAGAGAAAGAAAACAAAGACGCATTAGACAGTTCCATAATCATGAGCTTCTTATACTCCAGCTTGAGAAAAGAGTGACTATCAGGTTAAATGCTGATAAAAGATTGCAATAGCATTTTATGATTATAGATGCTTTTTCATGGGATAGTAGCTGATGAATTGCCAAATGAATTGCACAGCCAGGCCTTTGGCTTATTTTATTGGGCACAGGAGGCTGAATTCTATCATTCTTGTTGCTCAGGAGGGCTCCTCTTCATGAGTTACAATAGCTGAGCTTCCTCTATAGCTGTTAAGAATTTGGTTCCCAGCTAACAGAGCTTAGAGAAGGAAGAGCATTTTAATTATTTTCGTCATTTTCCCTTCACTCTGCGCCTCTGTACAAAGCAAACATGCTTCTTTGGTGAAAGCTCTTTTCCACAGTTTGACAATTCGTCACCCATCTCTGAGTGTCTCTCTCCCTTTTTGCTTTTAAGCTCAATGTTCAGACATTTATCTTCACAGAGGTGAACAGAGGGAACATCTTTAAATATGGCATGATACGATGTGTCCCGGCCCAGATGCAAGCCTCTTAAGTCAGTTTCCCTCAATCCTGTTACTACACATTAACTCTGAACAGGATTATCTACCAGCCTGCCAGTCAGGATGTTCAGGGGAAAGAATAAAACAGGAGAGCAAAGAGCTTTTCTGCTCATCAGTCTGCCATGGGACTGGTGGGATGAAAATTTGTTCTGACCTTACTTTATTCATGTGGCTAAGAATTGCAGTTACTGCTGTATATGCTGCAGAAAAGAAAGGAAACTGATTAGAAACACACATACTCCTTCCTTATATACCTGGATTCTCAGAAAATTAGAAATGTTATCTGCATATGTAATTTATAGCATATTTTAATCAACACTTTATATAAAGAAGAAATTTAGCAGTTGAGTCCTAAGTGATTATTTAGATTGAATTGGTTGGGAGCTAATGAAATAATTAACACCATTTCAATGTGATTAATTTATAGCTGTATATTAAGTGCTCAATTAGTTTAAGAAATCTGAGTTCCCCAGGTGCTGGCTGAAGAAGGCAAATGTCTCAGCAGTGGTAGAGCTGATTGAATTGAAGTTTTCCAAGTCATTGGAATCAGCTGTTGCCATATCAGCACCTCAACATATTGAGCTCAGGGCATGGCTTCAGGATGGAGCAATAAAAATAGACCATGGTAGACCCAGTGGAGTCAGCAGGCAAGGAAAAACTTATATGACTCATCAATATCCAATAGACAAACATAAAAGGCAAAATGTTTAGGAGCTGCATTAGGCCATTCTTGCATTGCTGCTAAGAAATATCTGAGACTGGGAAATTTATAAAAAAAGAGATTTCATTGGATCATGGTTCTGCAGGCTTTATAGGAATTATGGTAATGGCATTTGCTTGGCTTCTGTCGGGGGCCTCAGGAAGCTTACAATCATGGTGGAAGATGAAGGGGAAAAGGCCTCTCACATGGCAGGAGTAGGAGAAAGTGGGGAAGGAGGTGCCACATAGTTCAAATCACCAGATCTCATGAGAACTCACTATCATGAAGACAGTACTAAGCCATGAGGGATCCATCCCCTTGATCCAAACACCTCTCACCAGGCCCCATCTCTAGTACTGGCATTACAATTCAACATGAGGTTTGGGTAGGGACAAATATTAAAACTATATTGGGAATGTTTTTATAGGTTATGGGGATAAAATATCATTGCCATCTCTAAAACCTTTCAAGTTTGCATACACGATTGAAAGAAAAACGTCTTTAATGATCATAAGATGTTCCCTCTTTCCTTGATGTATCTGATGATTCTGTTTTACTCTTTGTTGAATAGACTTTCTGACCATTATAAATCTGCTGCTTCTTTATATTTTATTTTTGAAAGTATTCAAATACAGTGTTAAGCTTATCCAATTATACATATTTCAAAAATTTACAAGTTTGACATTTTTAGATTATAATCTCCTCAAGAACAAGAACATATTTTCAACTCAACTGTGTAAAGTATGTGTTAAAACCTGTTAAAGGTCTTGAGATTTTAATTAGTTAGACTGATACAGTTTTATAGATGTTGAAAGAATGCAGGAGACTCTTGGGTCAGAGGCAAAAGACTTTATTACTCATAGTAATAGTAGTACCCAGAACAACAGGCCTTTTGGCATCTGTCCCCAGAAGCCCCAATTCCTATAGGGCAATACAAAGAGAGCCAGGTGGCATCTGCATACACACTGGGTTGCTTTGCTGGAGGGGAACCCTAACCTTAGGAAACCCAAATCTATTATAATGGGTAATAAGGATGTCTGTTATTTCTGTCTTCTAAGACTCTTCCTTACACAAACATTGTTGAAAACATTTGTCAGGAAGAAAGGCAGTTGGTGTCTCTGCTTGCAAGATGTGCAGAGATGTGGAAAATCCATAAAGAATTTTCTCCCAACAATACCCAGAAAAATGTCTTGTGGAGGAACTGAGACTGTTTGTTACAAAGAAGCAAAGACTGAGGATAACCTGATCTCTGTCAAATGAAAATATTGTTATTATGTGATATGGTTTGGCTCTGCGTCCCCACCCAAATCTCATCTCCAATTGTAATCCCCATGTGTCAAGGGAGGGACCTGGTGGGAGGTGATGGTTCTCACAAGATCTGATGGTTTAAAAGTGTTTTGCAGTTCCTTCCTGGTTTGCTTTCTCTCTCCTGCCACCTTGTAAAGAAGGCACCTGTGCCCCTTTACATTCCGCCATGATTGTAAGTTTCCAGAAGCCTGCCCAGCCATGAGGAGCTATGAGTCAATTAAACTTCTTTTGCTTATAAATTACTCAGTCCTAGGCAGTTCTTTATAGCAGTGTGAAAACAGACTAATACATTATGGAAAATCCAATTAATATAGAAGTGAAAGCCCTGCTTCTCTTACCTCATCTGACTTCCATGAGGGTAACTACTATTAACATTTTGGTAAAATGAAAGTACTTCTAGTGATTAAGGCTATGCTGTGGTATCATTGACTTCTGGGAAGTATTTTGCTACCATAGTCTGGGTGAACCACTACTTGTCAGGCATGTTATAGTAGACAAGATACTTTTTAGACAAATGCTCTTCCATTTAAATTCCGTAACTCTGGAAATAATTAAGTAGTTGTGCTTTACAGAGTATAGAATGTACTTCCATTGTTTATTGTAAGGAAAAATAAGAGTATAATATATATCTATGTATCTATATATCTATATATTTATATCTATATATATCAGCTTGGCTAGTGGTGGTGAAACATGTGGCCAACAGGTCTCTCAATATCTTCTACTCATTAACTTTCTTCTATCAAGTTAGAATCTGCTTATTTAGTGGTAAAGAGAAATTAGGAATCTTTCTCAATTTGTGCTAGACAGTGTTGCACATTTTCACTTTTGTTAATGTTCCATGCTTGACAAAGATTGGTGGCTTATGTCCCGAAACAGAGGGTATTATTACATTCTTTTCTCTGAAAGGAGACTGTATATAGATATTTTTTTTTAATATGGCACTTTTCTCAAGAAAAAGAATAGGATATTTCAAATACAAACTGTAGTTGCTCATCAGGGTAAGTTACCCCAGGTAAGCAAAATAGGAATAAATTTGTTAAAATATCAGTTTTCCAAAATTATGCTAAAAATTAAAACTATGGAAATTAGTTGAAATTATGGAATTTTATGGCAAAAATAACATGATTTTTAACTGAAAATTACCATAAATAAGAAAAAGGCCCATTTTATTTTGAAGAATGGTACATTTTCCCAACACTTGGAATTGTTGTGGAAAGGTGGTACTACGTGGGATGAGTTTGGTGGCTAAGATTTGCCGGGAGTGGAGGGAGAGGTACTAACCGAGCTTGGCACTGATTCTGATGCATGGATCACACATTTGTTGAATGCTTTGGGGGACTGAGTGGCAACGGTAGAGTCATTCTACTGTGTGTGGGTTTTACCTTCTTCCCACTGATGAACAAAAAACTGAAAGCGTTTGATAGGCCTTGCTATTGGCTTAGTAAAGGTTTGGTTTGTAGCAGTGATATGGTTTGGATCTGTGTCCCTACCCAAATCTCATGTTGAAATATAATCCCCAGGGCTGGTGGTGGGGTCTGGTGGGAGGTGACTGGATTATGGGGTGGTTCAACACCATCCCTCTGAGTGTTATTGTTGCAATAGTGAGTTCTTGCGTGATCTGGTTGTTTAAAAGTGTGTGGTGCCTTCTTCCTCTCTCTCTTCTTCCTGCTCTGGCCATGTAAGAGGTGCCTACTCCCCCTTCACCTTTTGCCATGACTGTAAGTTTCCTGAGGTCTCCTCAGAAGTTGAGCAGATGCCAGCATCATGCTTCCTGTACATCCTGCAGAATTGTGAGCCAATACTCTTCTTTTTAAATTGCCCAGTCTCAGCTATTTCTTTGTAGCACTGTTAGAACAGAGTAATACAACAGTATCCCAGTCTGCAAAACAGAATATACTTGATACTAAAATAGTACCAAATCTTTAGTGAATGTGACCTTGACAATTCAGGAGGCACAGCTCTAGGGCTCTTCTTATGAGACTATTTCAAATTTGATCTTGAAAATACTGTTTTGGCGCTTTGGCTATTTTGATTAGATTTAGAGTCTGAATATGAACTTAGTAGCTTCAGCTCCAGGACATTCTGGGAAGTTAAGATGGATAAAACTGTTTTTTTTTTTTTTTTTCCTGAGATGGAGTTTCTCTGTTACCCAGACTGGAGTGCGGGGGCACAATCTTGGTTCATTGCAACCTCTGCCTCCCAAGTTCAAGTGATTCTCCTGCGTCAGCATCCTGAGTAGCTGGGATTACAGGTGTGTGCCACTACCCCCAGCTAATTTTTGTATTTTTAGTAGAGATGGGATTTCACCATGTTGATCAGGCTTATCTCAAACTCCTGACCTCATGATTTTCCTGCCTCAGCCTCCTAAAATGCTGGGATTACAGGTGTGAGCCACTGTGGCTGGCCTTTTTTTTTTTTTTTTTTAAAAAAAGAGGGTCTCACTCTGTCACCTAGGCTAGAGTTCAAGGCATGACCATAGCTCACTGTAGCCTTGACCTCTCAGGCTCAGGTAATCTTCCCACCTCAGCCTCCCAAGTAGCTCACAGGCATGTACCACCATGCCTGGCTAATACAGAGACAGCATTTAGCCATGTTCCCAGGCTAGTTTTGAACTCCTGGGCTCAAGTGATCTGCTTGCATTGACCTCCGAAAGTGCTGGAATTATAGTTGTGAGCCACCATGTCTGACCAGACAGAACTATTTTGGATACACTGTCCTGTATGTAGTAGAGTGAGCCACTTGAACTTTCCAATTTTGTTTAATCACTAAATCTGAGATTTTATGTTCTCTCTCTGCATAATATCGATAGATACATAATATATTCATGTATGTTTGTGTACCTATATATAACTATTTCTTTCCGCTATTTTTTCCCCATACCCCGAGATGGAAAACACATCTCCAGCAAATGCATTCAGGATTTACCCATTCAACCTATATTAACACATAATTCAGAAAAGCAGATGCAGACAATGCGAATCCTTTTGAAGTCCACTCCTGGCTTTGCTTAAGCTCCCCTTATCCTGTGCTGTGAACTCTGCACATGAATCAGTGTTTGTTTTCTTGGCTGCTTTACCAGTGGAATTAGACTTTCGGTGTGTTTACATTGGTGCCCAGTATCCTGGTGAGTTCTGTTTTCTTCAACTATTCCCTATAATATAACCAAGGAAACAAACATACAATGTCTAAGGCTTGATAACTTAAATAATTAATTCAAAGAAGGAAGTGGCCTTGGCAACACAAAAGTTAAACAAGATATAAGAAAATTACATTTGTCTTAAAAGTCTCATACCTGTCCAGGTCTTTACATTATGATTAATATCCTAAAATCTGTATGAAGTCTTGTTCGAGTTTAATTTGGAGCAGAATTATGCTAAGTTCAGGCATGATGGGTGATTTCTTTTAACTTTTATTCATGTGATAAAATTACATACATATTCCTATTCAGATTATGCATGCATTTTTTGTTGTTTGTTTTATTTTAATGGCTGATTTATGTAATCATGGAGGCTGGTATGTACAGATAAAGGGGGAGCCTTTATTTCTTGTTCTCTTCCTCCTTGGACAAAGTCTTGATGATCTCCTCCCCACTTGGCCTGGAGGTGCTCTTCACTGCGTTTGGGTGCTTCCTTGGTCTTAGACCTGTGGGCCTCAGCCTGGTCAGCCAGGAGCTTCTTGAAGGCCTGGTCTGCCTTCCATGAGAATCTGCTTGCTTTTGAACACATTCCTTTTCACCTTCAGGTACAGGCTGTGATATGTGGTGATCGATCTTTTTAGATTCATGGTACCTTCTGAGCAGCCAGCACAGGATCCTCATTCTCTTCTTCTACGTGACCTGCCCTGGCATTTGGGCATTGGCTGTACCCTTTTGCTTATCTATGTCCATGTGCTTGCCCTTCTGGCTGGCCAAGGTATTTTTCCAGAATGGAGCCTGGGGATGGACAGTCACAGGCTTCCAGATGATCAGCCCATCTTTGATCAGCTTCTGGATCTGCTGATGGGAGCTGGCATTGGAAATTTCATTGGTTTCATTGGGGTCCAGCCAGAACTCCTTCTTGCCACAGCGGAGGATGTTAGAGGCAAGCCTCTTCTGAAGCCTGAGCATATTCATGGCTGTGGCCACAGCAGCAAAGAAAGGAGGAAATAGCTCAGTGTGCATGACTTTCTATAGCCAAGCTTAACTGGAGAATATTTATCATTCTGGAATGTTTACCTCTCAGTAACTTGTCACAAAAGTGTAGTGAGTCAAACAAGACTGGTACAAAATTACGCTCTGGTTTTCTTAGTTGATTTCAGTCACAGAGGCTGAGGGTCTGTCCATGCAAACAGAACTGTGTGGTGGTCACCATTGTTTCTAGGTGGTTCTTGTTTCTGGGTGGTTCTATCTCTCATTATTCTCAAGGAGGCTTGGCCAGCCTCCTTTCTATCTCCTGGGCTGACATTTGCTTTCATTCGGCTGGCTATGCTTCACATTCATATAGACATGTCCCATTATGTTAGAGATTTAGAGCCTGTCATGCCTTGCACTGGTTAATATCATTCTGTGATATTTATTGAGCACTCACAACGTGCTAGGTGCTGTAACACTGCCTGTGTGATGGAGTTCAGCTGTGAGCACAGCACAACACAGCAGGTTGACACACTGGATGTTTCTCCTAGCTTTAATTTCTTAGGGCGAGATGGGATTATTGTCCCATTTTTCTTCTCCATGAAGAGCATTTAACTTCATTCTATATTGTGTTCCCTGCATGCTACTGACAATCTGATGATAATATCACTTGGTGCTTGAAGCTAGAAATCCTTACTTGTTCTGATACCATATAATTTATGTTTGCAATTTCAGGCAGGTACAAATTTCTAAGTGTATGGTGTTTCTTGTAAGAACATTCAAAAAATTTCTCTCAGCTTCTTTAAAACTAGAATTTAAAAACTCAAATATCTACATTTGGCTCAATAACCACAGACAGTAATGATACCTCTAAGTAGCTGATGCAGGCATGTAATGTGCTCATAGCCCTGATTTAACTTTATTTACAGATTAAAATTGAATTACAGTTGATTTATTGGTATAATAGGCAGAGTGATTATCAAGCATCCATCACTGATAGAAGAAAAACCGATCAAATTACGTTCCAAGGTTTGCTTTAACCTAACTCATCACCTTATAAAACTCAGAGGATTTGAGTCATATGCTCCCACTAAAGTCAATGAGCCACAACTCATCTGTGTCTTTAAAGGCATTCAGAGTTGTACTAATTTGCATGACCACCAAGTTGTTATAAAAGGAAATGGCAATCGGCTGGAGATTTAGCGTCTGTCCTTCCTCCTCATGTATGTAGCCATGATAATATTCTTTAATGTTTATTGTAAATCCATAAATGGGATTGGTCCCAGGCTATCCATGAAATGGTATTGACCTGTGCATACAACTCAGCTGAAAGATACGTAGTGTAAAGGATGGTGGTACTTTCAATAGTGACAAGCAGATTAGGAAATGTGTCCCTTTGGAGGGAGAACTGGAATCTGTCTGTGTTCCAAAAAACAATGAAATATCTTGATTAGAAGCAGGCGATGATGCTGACTTTGGTCTTAGACTTTCATAATCCTACTCTTCAGAAGGAGAAAAAGTGTTAGATGGGAGAGAATATAGCAGAGTGACATCAGACATGTCACCTTGTGCCAGGGGTTAAGCACTGTGCCCTGGGGGCTGTGGTCTGAGAGTGGCCTGGGTTGGATTTCCCTCTATTCTTATCACTAAACATTGGCAAGATAAAGTTAAGAAATCCAGTGCTATACTATTTCAGAGGCTTGCTAATGTCATATGACAGCAGCGCTCATTCTCATTACCTGGGGGCATTCTTAAATTGGAAGTTCTATGTTTATGTACTTGCAAATTATATACCCGGAGGTATACTTCTTTAAAAAGCTATCATTCTATGAAGTATGATGTGAAACTTTTAAACATAATCTTTGCATTCATCCTCATCTTTTTTTGCTGCTAGTTATTTCATATATCTGTGATGGAAAGTCTTGCTATTGTCAGTAATTGCTATTTTAATTATACCTGAGCCCTAAGGAGGTTCAGAGAAAGAGCATAATTATTAGAAATCCAAGGCCACAGAGCAGCTTGTTCAAGTTTGTTTTTATCACATTGTTCATTTTTACCTATTGTGTTCTACATTGTTAATTCTTAAGACGTTCATCTGTACTTTAGAAAATGAAACTCCGTTTGAATTGTTCCCAACATTGAGTCCTCCAAATCCAGTAGACGGTGCTCATTGACTTCAAAGGACATTTCTTGTGCACTTAAGTGCCACAGGGAATGGAGAAAGATGAAAGAAATACTTTCTCTAATTATACATAGGTACATATTCATTTTACTGTCCCATCCAATATTGCTGATCCTCCATGATAAATTTTTTCCTTAATGAGTATATTTTATACTCATGTAACCTTATTCATCCTCTGCCATGTTATGCACATTTACTTTCCCCATTATCCAAATATGCATTATTCAAAGAAAAGACAAGTAATGATAAGATTCAGATATCATTTTTAAGAATCTCTAAGTTGAAAGTAAGGTGAATACAGAGAAACTCTCATTTGGCTTCTTTCATTTATAGCTGCAAACTATTCAGAGAGGATACATAAGATTCTTTAGAGAGGAAGCTGCTAATCTCAAAATAAATATTTTCATTAAAAAGTAGAGACTAAATAGGTATTAGATGAGCTTTCTTCTAATGTCCAGTGTCAACTGGTGTGCAGCACCCAGCCCACGCCACGCACATGGTTGGAGCCCATTTGTTCTTGGTTCCTATCCTATCCATTCTTTTTCACTTAAATGTGTTTCCATTAGTGTGTGATACTCCCAGAAAGGATGTATTCTCATGATATCCCATGGGTTGCCTTTGTTTTTGTGCCCTTCATCTCATTACAAATCTATTCATTCTTTTAGACACACACACACACACACACACACACACACACACGCTCCATTGATCATTTCAGCATCCACCTTTACATCTTGTCCATGCACTTGCTAACACCCATCTCTCTGTGGCTCCTTCAGATCCTGGAATGCTCTGTAAAAATCATGGTTCTCACTGTAACTGTGACTAACATTGAGACCATTCTAAATAAACAGTTGGTATGTTTCATCATGGGAATTTAGAAGACACAGGAAGTACTGTGGGACATGAGATTCTCTATGTTAATTTCCATTGAAAAGATTCTGTTTTTCAGATTTACTTTGGGATGCGATGTGATGCTACGCATTACTATGTTTATTTAGAGGTGGGTACATTTCATAGCTTGCAGAATATTTCACTGAGAAATCATATGAATGTTGACAAATATTTTGTTTTATTGTGAGAATGTGCTAGTTGGGTTATTCTAACAGGAAGGCGAAGTTCTAGCTTTAAATGCCATTATCTGTGCATGCTTGCTAGGCTTTTAACTTTGGTGCAGTGCTTTCAAAGATTACCAAGCCTCAGGGTACCTAGGGAGCATTAAGCACAGGCCATTGAGAGGGTAAACCATGCATGCTTTATAAGCATGCACACCAAATACTCATATGAAAAAGTGCCGCTTTACGTATCCAGTGATTGAGTTGTGAGCAACAGCACCTCAATGCTTTAGCTTAATGAGAAACTCATTTCATATTCTATTTCATTCAACAGATATTTTATTTAGCCCCTAGAATAGTTCATACAGTAGTCTAAGTCCTAAAAATAGAAAGGTGAATATGCTGCAGTTCTTGTCCTCAAGGAACTTATGGCTTAGGGATAAGCCATATGCATCCATATAGCAGGTATCATGAGTGAGATAAGTGTTAGCCAATTAAAAATATAAATGGACATTTATGTGGCACTATGAAGAGTGAGTTATATTATGCCAGTAGGAAAGGTGGGAGGGAAGGGTCTTTTGTGAAGAGGGCAGCATGATCCAAAGGCAGGGATGACAGAGTGTGGGGTTTTACTCATGAGTGGGCTCCCGGAAGCTGTCAGGGCTGGAAATACAAGCTTGGGAAGTTACTGACTTGCTGGCTGCTGCTAAAGCCATAGGAGGATATTATTGAAGAAAATAATATAGAGAAAATAAGGAGAACGCCAACAATAACAGACAAGTGTAGGAAGAGGATATGGTAAAAGGTAACTAACAAAGAAAAGTCAGAGAAGTTGAGGGAAAAGCAAGTGTGGAGATCCTTAAGCCAAAGAAGGAACTTGAAGAAAAAAGAAGTGTTGATATGCATATTCCATGGAAATAGATCTAAAAACACCGTCTTAAAACATTGGTCCTCCTGCACATCAAAGGATTTTTGTTGTTGTTGTTATTTTAAGATGTTGTAAGATATCACTAAAAATGTAAATGTTCTCATAAGAGATTTTTGTCCCATGTGGACATACTGAGTGTCAAATCAGTATTTTTCTCTCAAATGTTGGAACCATGGCATCATTATAATTTTATAAGGATGCTGAGATTTAATTGTTTTTTTTTTTTTGTTTTGTTTTTAGTAGGCCTGGGGTTAGCCATGGACTACATTGAGAAGCATATGAAATCAGTTTTGGCATCCCGCCTCTATCCCCAGCCAAATTCTAGAAAAGATGGTCTGCTGGTACTTAAAAGAGAAGTGCTAATAACTCACAGCCAAAGTGAAATCACTCAGAAGGGTCTTGCCAAATCCCTCTTTGGAGTTTGATAGGTTGTAAAATCCCTCTTCTGCGTTTGATAGGCAGCACACAGATACTATCCTTAGATTCAGGGAGCTGCTTTCCCACAGAGAACCAAACAATTAGGGGAGCCCTAGGAGATTAAGCAAGTTGCCTTAATCAGGTGATCCTTGCATATCTTGGGGGAGGATGCTGACCCTGCCTTGTTCAATATTTTCATGGCAATTTGGATGAAGTCCTAGGGGAAAAAAACCAATGGAGAGTAGCCACAGGGAGGCAGATATTGATTGTGTAAAAGGTAGTCCTGTCTCATAGTCACAGCTCTCCAAAAATGATTTGGGTTTGTCGAAGGCAGAAAGCTCTTCATCACTGGAAACATTAAGTACCGTAAAATCCTAGATGTTTTAGAGTCACTTTCTGCTTATGGGGAGAGGTGGAGTTGGTCACCACTGTTTTCTTTCCAATTCTGGAATTTTCTATTCTGAGGACATTCTATGTATCTGTATAATCTGGTTGTGTTTATGCAATAATCATGAAAGAAGAAACCTGCCCCAAGAATGACGTTCTCTTTGACCACTCCTTCCTAGCTCTACCCCAACCCCACCGTTGATTCTGACTTTGTAAAGCAATTATTAATCACAGAGCACACTGGTAAAGAACTGTAGGAGAGTATCTATGGCATATTTAGGCCTTTTCTCTTATTATCTGTAGCAGATTACATCTCAATTATTCAACCTTTCTCTATCAATGGAGAAAAAAATCTGTTTTTTAAGTTCTGAAAAGCAGGCAAATGTTAAATGAATCATATGCAGAGGGGTGAAACTGTGTCCTAGAAGTGATTCTCCTTAAGGTAGGGAGACATGCTTATTTTATCTTCTTTCCAGAATCTGCGTTTAGGGCATAGCCACTATTACATAGGATCAAATCATAACCCACATGCTCCCATATTGTCAGGCTTTGAATTGCCTGCATTAGGGCCACTAATTTACTTCACTCCTCACCAATTAGTTAAACCAACTAGAGATTTAAATATATGCTTGCTCCTTTTGCAAAAAGAAAATAAAAACTTCCTGACAATCTCCCTGCTTCTTACTTGATTAATTTAGGGAAATAGACTCATGCCAAGCTTTTGCACAAGAACTTCATTTTAGAATTTCATACATTCTTGGATTCAGCGGATCAGAATCCCTTTTTCTTTTCAGTTATATATTCAGGAAACCACATTAAGCGAAATAATCACATGATTATTGTGATAATTTAAGATTACTAAGTATAGAAATTCACACTTGGCTAATTGCCAATGTTGTTTTCTGTCTCTTTTTTTGACACGATTTTCCTGTAGAAGAGACTCAAATAAGATGTTAAAGAAATTTTACAGGAATTCCATGGCTGTATTCTCTTTCCCTATTGTGTATTGTACTTTTGGGTGCCCTCTTGGGTGCATATAAAATGGTCTAGTTAGTCTGTTATCCTTTTAATCCACATGTTTCTGGAAACCAGTTGGCATTAATATTTGTGACAGGTATTTGAAAAGTTGGTGACAAAATAACTTTCTTCAAAGGCAGAACAAAAGAATCAAGAGATGTAAGCATCTTCCAATATCCTTACAATTGGCAGTGATTTGTCCCTCTTGTGGCTCTTCTCTGACCTATTAGTGAAAGGCAAAATTCTAAAGAAATGTTTAATTCACATGTGCATTTAGTGTAACAAAAACTCTTGCCTTAAAACACAGGCTGCATGGAGGGGCAGTCTGCGAATAAAAAAAGAAGTATTTACGTCTCCCTATAATTACTGTGACTTTTTGTACTAGTACCCTTCATCTTATTAACATCACAGTAGGGGGGTGTCTCTGCCTGGTACAGCAGGCGCCTATCTGTCCTGCTCCTGGGGAGACTTTTCAAAGAGGTCTTCAAATACTGTTTTCTCCTTCTCGTGAACTTTGCAGTGTTCCATCATTAAAAAAAATTAAAGATCAAACTTATAAAACAGAAATGTCTAATTGATCAAGAGTCTTGAATTTGCTCTTTTGAAAATTACTTGGGTTTTGCCATAATAAATATAGGGCCCAAGTAGAAGTTTTGGCATTTATTGGAGCTCTATAAAAAGCTTCCCCAAACGATGTTTTATGTTAACTTGGACACTGGAGCTTAGACTCTGTCTATAATCCGCAAGTGCTGTCATAAAATAAATTTTTAAAATATGCAAATGATTCATTTTTGTTTATCTTGTTTGTTTTAACCAAGACTGAGAATCTCCTTATGTTGGTATATCATTAATGTGTACGTAAATTAAATATTCTTTTACTATTTGAATGGTGTAAAAAATTTTAATTTTTGTTATTCTCAAAAAGGACTGATGTTTTTGGCTTTGAAAAATGTTTGATGGAGTTTAAAAATTTTCTCACTACGAAAACTGACTTTCTAAGTTCAACTCTATGGATTTTCAAATGAGGACCTAAGACAGGTATAGTTTAATTTAGATATAAAGTGTACTATTGAATGAAATGAGGGATCTTGGGTTTGAGTTATGTTTGATTATTTACATTAACTAAACAACTAGAGCACTTTAAAAGTCTTTAATTTTATAGCAAAGTGTTATTGCTTTAAATTGTATTTCCTCTAGATCATTATATCTAAAATATGCATGCATTCATATGCTGATTGCCATGCTATTCACAAATTACAAAGATGTAGAATCAACCTATATGCCCATCAATGATGGATTAGATAAAGAAAATATGGTACATATATATTGGGAAATATTATGCAGCCATAAAACAGAATGGAATCATGTTCTTTGCAGCAAAATGGATGGAGCTAGAGGTCAAAATTCTAATCAAATTAACACAGGAATAGAAAGAATATACTCCATGCTGTCACTGTAAGTGGGCACTAACCATTGCGCACACACAGACAAACAGGAACAATAAACCATACTAGAAGGGGTAGCAAAGCATGCGGCTGTGGGTTGAAAAATAACCCATTGGGTAGTATGTTCACTATATGGGTATAATATACTTATGTAACAAACATGTCTCTAAAATAAAAGTTGAAATTAAAAAAAAATATATTGTCCTGCTTAACACGAAGGTTCGGCCTGAGATTTTCTCACAGTTTAATTGATTTGGAATATTAACCAAGTAGATTTCTGTCTATAAATATTTATACAACAACAAAGCGGTGATGCAAACACGGTGAGATAGTATACTAAAAGTAGTGAGGGACTGTGTTAAGGAAAACTGAGTCCACAAGCGTCGTTGTTTCAAAGGCAGGAATTTTCTTAGCACCATGCCTCCATCCACGTCCCCATCCGGGAATGTAAAGTTCTTTGTCTGACTTTCTCAGACACAGGCTAGGTAGAAATTCCAGGTGAGCTCTTTGTTCAAAAAGCCCACGAAAATCTCTGGGAGGAAGGGCCTCTGTTACTGACCTAGCAGCCAATCCAGTATCAGAGTCGAAGATCAATCACTCCAGAGGCAATTTAGAAGAACTCCTCTCATTGGATGAGAACATGAATGGGGCGGGAATAAGTCTAGGGTTAAAATCCCCCTGCCCCTTACCTGTGCAGATTCCTCCCTTGGATCCTCTCCTATGGCAGTGTGGGAGCTCTCTCTCTTTCTCTCTTTCACTCTCTCTCTGCCTAATAAATTGCTTTCTGCTAAACTCTTTGGGTACAAGATATTTATAGAAACGGTAAGTTCACCGCACCTCCGGGACCCCTTCCACATTCCTGGGGTAAGAGCGGGCAAGGACCTGGGCACATGGAGAAAACATCAGACCGGGAAACTGAAAGCGTCTTCTGGACGCTCCCTCTCCCTTAGTTATGGTAGCACATTAAGAAACTTCTTTTCTTTTTGGCATTTGAAACATATTTTTGAAGGTCATAAATATACCTCATCACACCATCAATCATGACATGCATATTTCCTTTTGTGCTTAAAAGTTTTCTAGAAATGAAAGAATTGCTTAGTGCATGATAAGCTCTTACTCTAGAAGGCTTTTCAATTTAAAACTTTTCCATGGGTGTCTGAATGGACAGTAGGGGTAGAAGACAGTATGACAGAAACAAAAGAAAAACCCAATTTAAAGGAAGACTCCAAGAAGCTTCTTAGGCATTAAAATGCTGGAGGTCCTTGTGGACGCAGGGAAGGCATGTGAGCTGAAAAACAGGTTAAGGGAGTTCTAATGAGGGATTACTGCACTTTGTGTATGCTAATGCTTTTCTTATTCTGTTTGATAGATTATTCCTTAATTTATCCTCCACTCACTTTAGTCTTTATTTTCTGATTATGTGCATTTTTTCCATTTGGCAGTCACTAAGGAGGTGGAGAAACAAGTAAGTCATGAGATCTGGTATTATTACCTGCAGTAATTAATTGAACCTGACAGAACCAAATTGTGAATGTAGACGTTTGAAGACAAATTCATCAGCTGTAAAAAGGTGAGAGATGTTGTAAAAAATGGCATATACAGATACCGCAGCTATGGAACAAACTCTGTTGTAATTATGGCTTGAGCAAACCTGGTTAGGCAAGAGGGGCAAGAGGGAAAGCATATGCGGGATTAAGAAGAGCTCATCTCTGAAAGCATGGCAGACTGCAGTTGCATTGCTGAATTCTTAATCCCGTTCTTAATTAATTTTCATTGTATAACACCTTTTCTTTTAAGCACATGTTAAGAGCTTCAGTTAGTTGAAAAATTTAGAAAATGTTGCACTGTCACTGAAGATTCTTTACATTTTGACATTTTATGCATGTAATAATACATTCCTCCCTTGATAATCAGATTGTAATTCAAAGAAAGATTATATTGCAGTGCCATGCATTTGATATCTCCAAAGATTGCAGCATAGTCCTATACAAAAACCTGGTGATCAGTATAGGCTGAGTGAATTAAGTTTCAAAAGGCACATCAACATTTAGAGGGGTTTTAGAATGTCATTATCCAATTATTAGCAGTGTAGAATATTGCAGAAAGCATTTTATTTTCTTGAGGTTTTTGAATCTTGTTAAATTATAGTTATAAATTTAAAAAGCTATAAGTTATAATTTTAATGCAATCTTAGAACAAAAGATACAAATAACAGAGCTTTATTTTTTCTATCTTATAACAAACTTCGAATGTAAAGCTAATTTTATATTAATTAAATGATATTCCTGGAATTTAATTTGGTTTACTTTCTTAGTTTAATGCACACTTCTAACTGTCATTATGCTTGATGCTGTTTTTCTGTGGTAGGAATTACAGTGAACTTGGCTACAGTTGCTAGTTGGGGGTTCTTATTTACTTGTTTCTATAGTACGATTTTGGTCCACATGGGGAAAGTGTGTTGCAGCGCAGGCTGAAAACAAAAAGAGTATAGGTGTAGGAAGAGGGAACTGTTAGGAAATAGAAAAAGATACCAGAAACTTGAGTCTTTTGGGGATGTGGTTGAGAATAAAGAGTTTTATTCAGGAGATGCAGACCCAGTTCAATTGTAAGCTAGGCATGAAGATTGCAGGAATGTTTGATTTGAGGAGAAGAGGATATGGGCTCTACTTTGGAACTCTAGAATGAAAGTGATTTCTGTGCTAAATAAAGAAATAGATTTTTTTTTTTTTTCAGGAATTTTGTCTGAAATGGAACAATGAGATAGCCTGAGAGTCCCTAGGCAGTAAAACAAGTTACAAGCATGGTTCCAAATAGCTGACTACGATATGGAGTAAGGCTCTCCCATGTTTTAATCAGATGCTAGATGTGTTGGAAAAGCTCCAAGTGCATAGGAGTTCCAGCAGAATAGAACCCTAGAGGTGATGTAGATGTCTTAGATATATTTCAGAGGAGATCACCACTTGACACTACTGTGGTAGCCTCTACATGGTCGTTTGATAGCCTAAATTCATAGCTATTTAAAAAGTCCTTCTGTATAGCCAATTTGGTTCTTCTTTCCTCAACCCAATTCACTTACATATAAGGTTGCCAGATTAAATACAGGGTGCCCAGTCAAATTTGAATTTCAGATGAACAATGAATTTTCTTTTAGTATAAATATGTCCCAAATATTTCATGGGATATGCTTGTATACTCAAAATAATTAACAATTCTGTAGGAAAAATAACAGGATGATATTCTGAATCTTTCAGATTTTAGATGTCTTTCAGTCATCTTTTTGATATTAAAGGTGTTTAGCTAGCATAAAATTAATTAGGGAAATACTTTTTTGAAATGAAAGGTTTTGTATATATAATTAATTTCTTTTTAAATTTTTATTTAAATCTTATTTCGATAATTTTGGGGGAATGGGTGGTATTTGGTTACATGGATACGTTCTTTAGGTGTGATTTCTGAGATTTTGGTGCACCCATCACATGAGCAGTGTGTGCTACACCCAGTGTGCAGTCTTTTGTCCCTTACTCCCCTCCCACTCTTCTGCCAAGTTCCCAGAGTCCATTATTTTATTCTTATGCCTTTGCATCTTCATAGATTAGTTCTCACTTATTAGTGAGAACATATGATGTTTGGTATTCTGTTCCTAAGTTAATTCACTTAGAATAATGGTCTCCAACTCCAGATTGCTGCAAATGACATGATTTTGTTCCTCTTTATGGCTGAGTAGTATTCCATGGTGTGTATATATCATATGTGTATATATATATAATCTATCATGCATATATGATATATACATATGTAATATCATGTATATATAATATATATCATATGTATATGACATATATATATCAAGAAACCATGATATATAAGATATATATAATATACACATGACATATATATCACATGATATGATACATATATATGTATAATTAATGTGTGTGTGTGTGTGTGTGTGTATATATATATATATATATATATCACATTTTCTTTATTAATTTGGTTGATGGGCATTTAGGCTGGTTCCATATGTTTGCAATTGTGAATTCTGCTGCTATAAACATGCATGTCTTTTTCATATAATAACATCTTTTGGGGAGATACCTAGTAGTGGGGTTGCTGAATCAAATGGTAGTTTCACTTTTATTTATTTAAGGAATCTCCATACTGTTTTCCACAGTGGTTGTAATAGTTTACATTATAGTAAGAGTTTACATACCAGCAGTATAAAAGTGTTCCCTTTTTACCACATCCACACCAATGCCTATTTTAAAAAATTTTTTAATTATGACCATTCTTGCAGGAGTAAGGTGGTACTGCATTGTAGGATTTGCATAATAATTGGTGATGTTGAGCATGTTTCTAGATGCTTGTTCGCCATTTGTGTATCTTCATTTGAGAATTGTCTATTCGTGTCCTTAGCCTATTTTTTGATGGGCTTGTTTATTTTTTTTTTTCTTGCTAATTTGTTTGAATTCTTTGTAGATTCTGTATATTAATCCTTTGTTAGATATAGGGATTGTGAAGATTTTCTCTCACTCTGTGGGTTGTCTGTTTACTATGTTGATTATTTCTTTTGCTGTGCAGAAGTCTTTTAGTTTGAGTTCCATCTATTTATCTTTGTTTTTATTGCATTTGCTTTCAGGTTCTTGATCATGAAGTCTTTGCCTAAACCAATGTCTAGAAGGGTTTTTCCAATGTTATCTTCTAGAATTTTTATGATTTCTGGTCATAGATATAAGTCTTTGATCCATCTTGAGTTGATTTTTGTATAAGGTGAGAGATGAGGATACAGTTTCATTCTCCTACATGTGGCTTACCAGTTATCCCAGCACCATTTGTTGAATAAGGTGTCCTTTCTCCACTTTATGTTTTTGTTTGCTTTGTCAAAGATCAGTTGGCTGTAAGTATTTGGCTTTATTTCTGGGTTCTCCATTCTGTTCTGTTGGTCTCTGTGCCTATTTTTATACTAGTACCATGCTGATTTGGTGACTATGGCCTTATAGTATAGTTTGAAGTCAGGCTATGTGATGCCTTACAGATTTTTTCTTTTTGCTTAGTCTTGCTTTGGCTTTGTGAGCTCTTCTTTTGGTTTGAATTGAATTTTAGGACTGCTTTTTTCTAGTTCTGTGAAGAATGGTTGTGGTATTTTGATGAGAATTGCATTGAATTTGTAGATTGCTTTTGGCAGTATGGTCATTTTCACAATGTTGATTCTAGCCATCCATGAGCATGGGATGTGTTTTCATTTGTTTGTGTCATCTGTGATTTCTTTCAGCAGTGTTTTATAGTTTTCCTTGTAAAGATCTTTCACTTCTTTGGTTAGGTATATTCCTAAGTATTTAACTTTTTGCAGTTATCATAAAAGACGTTGAGTTCTTGATTTGATTCTCAGCTTGGTTGCTGTTGGTTTATAGCAGTGCTACTGATTTGCATACATTGATTTTTGTATCCTGAAACTTTACTGAGTTTATATATCAAATCTAGGAGGGATTTGGATGATTTTTTAGGGTTTTCTAGGTATATGATTATATCATCAACAAAGAGTGACAGTTTGATTTCCTCTTTGCTGATTTGGATGCCTTTTATTTCTTTCTCTTGTCTGATTGCTCTGGCTAAGACTTCCAGTAATAGGTTGAATATAAGTGGTGAAACGGCATTCTTGTCTTGTTCCAGTTCTGAAGGGAAATGCTTTCAACTTTTTCCCATTCAGTATAATGTTGGCTGTGGGTTCATCATACATGGTTTTCATTACCTTAACGTATGTCCCTTCTATGCTGATTTTGTTTAGGGTTTCAATCACAAAGTGATGCTGGCTTTTGTCAAATGCTTTTGCTGCATCTGTTGAGATAATCATAGGATTTTTGTTTTTAATTCTCTGTATGTGGTGCATCACATTTATTGACTTATGTATGTTAAACCAAACCTTGATTTCTTGTATGAAATTCACTTGATTATGGAGTATTATCTTTTTAATATGCCCTGACAGGCCCTGGTATGTGATGTTACCCTCCCTGTGATCATGTGTTTTCATTGTTCAACTCCCACTTATGAGTGACAACATAGAGTATTTGATTTCCTGTTTCTGTGCAAGTTTGCTGAGAATGATGGTTTTCAGCTTCATCCACATCCCTGCAAACAAGAACTCATTCTTTTTTATGGTTGCATAGTATTCCATTATATATATGTGCCACATTTTCTTTATCCACACTATCATTGATGGGCATTTGGGTTGGTTCCAAGTCTTTGCTATTGTAAATAGTGCTGTAAGAAACATACATGTGCATGTGTCTTCATAATAGTGATTTCTAATTATTTGGGTATATATCCAGTAATGGGATTGCTGGGTCAAATGGTGTTTTCTGGTTCTAGATCCTTGAGGAATCGCTACACTGTCTTCCATGTGGTTGAACTAATTTATATTCCCACCACAAGTGTAAAAGCATTCCTATTTGTCTACATCCTCTCTAGCATCTCTTGTCTCCTGACTTTCTAATGATTGCTGTTCTAACTGGCGTAAGATGGTATCTCATTGTGGTTTTGATTTGCATTTCTCTAATGACCAGTGATAATGAGCTTCTTTCATATGTTTATTGGCTGTATAAATGTCTTCTTTTGAGAAATGTCTGTTCATATCCTTCACCAACTTTTTGATAGGGTTTTTTTTTCTTGTAAATTTGTTTAAGTTCCTTGTAGACTCTGAATATTAGCCGTTTGTCAGATGAATAGATTACAAAAATGTTCTCCCATTCTGTAGGTTGTTTGTTCACTCTGATGCTAGTTTCTTTTGCTGTGCTGAAGCTCTTTAGTTTAATTAGATCCCATTTGTCAATTTTGACTTTTGTTGCAATTGCTTTTGGTGTTTTAGTCATGAAATCTTTGCCCAGGCCTATGTCCTGAATGGTATGGCCTAGGTTTTCCTCTAGGTTTTTTATAGTTTTAGGTTTTACATTGAAGTCTTTATCTTGAGTTAATTTTTGTATAAGGTTTAAGGAAGGCACCCAGTTTCAGCTTTCTGCATATGACTAGCCTGTTTTCCCAACACCATTTATTAAATAAAGAATCCTTTCCCCATTGCTTATTTTTGTCACGTTTGTCAAAGTTTAGATGGTTGTAGATGTGTGGCATTATTTTTGAGGCCTCTGTTCTGTTCCATTGGTCAATATATCTGTTTTGGTACCAGTACCCTGCTGTTCTTGTTACTGTAGCCTTGTAATATAGTTTGAAGTCAGGTAGCGTGATGCCTCCAGCTTTGTTCTTTTTGGTTAGGATTGTCTTGGCTGTACAGGTTCTTTTGTGGTTCCATATGAAATTTAAAGTAGTTTTTTTCTAATTCTGTGAAGAAAGTCAATAATAGCTTGATGGGAATAGCATTGAATTTATATATTGTTCTTCTGTGGTTCCATATGAAATTTAAAGTAGTTTTTTTCTAATTCTGTGAAGAAAGTCAATAATAGTTTGATGGGGATAGCATTGAATTTATATATTGCTTTGGATAGTATGGCCATTTTCATGATATTGATTCTTCCTATCCATGAGCATGGAATGTTTTTCCATTTGTTTGTGTCCTATTTCCTTGAGCAGTGGTTTGTAGTTCTCCTTGACGAAATCCTTTACATTCCTTGTAAGTTGTATTCCTAGGTATTTTATTCTCTTTGTAGCAATCATGAATGGGAGTTCACTCATGATTTGGCTCACTGTTTGTCTGTTTTTCGTGTATACAAATGCTTGTGATTTTGGCACATTGATTTTGTATCCTGAGACTTTGCTGACAGCTTAAGGAGACTTTGGGCTAAAACAGTGGAGTTTTCTAAATATATAATCGTGTCATCTGCAAACAGAGACAATATGACTTCCTTTCTTTCTATTTGAATATCTTTATTTCTTTCTCTTGTCTGATTGTCCTGGTCAGAACTTCCAATACTATGTTGAATAGGAGTGGTGAGAAAGGGCATCTTTGTCTTGTGGGCAATTTTTTGTTTTCTTTTTTACTGCTTCAATTGCACTAGTTGTTATTGGTCTGTTTACAGCTTCTGTTTCTTCCTGGTTTAATTTAGGAGGATAGTGTATTTCCAGGAGTTTACCATCTCCTCTAGGTTTTCTAATTTGTGCACATATAGGTGTTCATAGTTGTTTTAAATAATTTTTTGTATTGCTGTAATATTGGTTGTAATATCTCCCATTTCATTTCTAATTGAGCTAATTTAGATCTTCTCTCTTCTTGTCTTGGTTAATCTCACTAATGGTCTATCAATCTGATTTATCTTTCCAAAGAACCAGCTTTTTGTTTCAGTTATCCTTTGTATTTTTGTTGTTGTTGTTTCAACTTCATTTAGTCTGTTTTAATCTTTGTTGTTTTTTTTCTTCCACTGGGTTCAAGTTTGGTTTTGGTTTCTTCTTATTTCTATAGTTCTGTGAGGTGTGACCTTAGATTGTCTTCACTCTTTCAGATTTTTTGATGTAGGCATTTAAAGCCATGAACTTTCCTCTTAGCACTGCTTTTGATGTATCCCAGAAGTTTTGATGGGTTGTGTCATTATTTTTGTTCAGTTCAAAGAATTTTTAAATTTCCATCTTGATTTCATTGTTGACTCAAAAATCTTTCAGGAACATATTATTTCATTTCCATGTATTTGTACTGTTTTGAGGGTTCCTTTTGGAGTGAATTTCCAATTTTATTCCACTGTTGTCTGAGAGAGTACTTGATATAATTTTGATTTTCTTAAATTTATTGAGACTTGTTTTGTGGCCTGTCACGATCGATCTTGGAGAATGTTCCATGTGCAGTGCTGAGATCTTGCCCAAGTTACAGGCCTTCTGCTGAAAAAGCAAGCAGGACTCTTAGGCCTTGCCCTCCCCACCTGCCTGCATCCTTGCCGGTGGTTTCTGTGCTTGTATCTGCACTTCTCATTTGTACTGCCCCTGCTCCCCGACCCCTGCCTCCTCCTCCTCTCCCCTCTTCCCTACACTCCCTTCTGAGTCTGTTCAGGAAAAATTCCTGCTCAGTCAAAATTATTACAAAGTTCAGCTAGGAGCTTCCTTCACCCTGTGGCCCCTCCCCAATTTCACTGCCTGCCTTTATGTAATTATTTTCTGACATTCATTTTTGCAGAGAAGAAGGCTGAGGCTAATATTATTTTAATTATTGTCCTCCTAGAATGCTTCTTGGGTTATTTATTTGTCTGTGAAATTTCAGTGTTTGTTGAGATATTTCTAGTTGTTCACTTCTGATTAAATTTGCCTAGGCAAAACTATAGGTTTTTCTTCTGTTTCTGATTGGAATTTTTTTTTTTAATATATATAAAACTACCAGTTTTGAACTATTTACTCTTTTAACTTCTCCCAATAAGTTTATTATTTTCAGTTTGCATCTTTGTTTTCTCTCTTTGTGCCTGATATCTTTCCTTCTATTATTTGCCCCATTTAGTTTTCTCTTAATTCTTTGTTTTTGTCATAGTGACTTAATTTTTTGCAGTTTTATATTTGCTTTATTGTTTCTATAAGTGATTTCTTGTGTTTGTTTTATTTTTATATTATTGAACACGATTTGATGTATATCCTCATTAAAAATAAGTTTTTTTTGTTTGTGGGTGTTTAAAAAACTGCTCCCTTCTGTTTTCTTAATATTGTCAAATAAATGTATTTCAGGGAAAAATAATATTCTTATAAGTTCCTTTATTTTCTTGGGTATTTTAAAAACTTGATTGTGAATGCTTTTCTATCTAGTCACTATGACTCATAAAGAAAATATTTCCAAGAATGGTGATATTAAATTGACTTAATTTATATTTTGGTTAAATTCTTTGTGTGTGACTACAGCTGCAGACAGTTCAGATTGTTATTTAAAGCAATTTTGATTTTAGCTCTATTGACATACATATTAAAGACATACGAGGGGGTTAAAGTCACAGTTCTCTGCTTTCAGATGAATCCTGAAGAACAAAGATATAGTTTAAGAGTCCTTCTCAATGCTTATTTCTATCATAAATCAATGGCTAAAAGTAAAACAGAAAGCTGCGTGGATGGTTAAAAATTGTACTTCCTTCATCAGGTCACACATATCTGATAAGAGAAAATTCTTATCTCAGGACTGAATCCTGTATTATATTATCTAATTATTTGCCATATTCTTTTATACACAGCCTTACTGACTTAAATCTATCATTATATTTTTATTGTGTCTTTAATTCTGGACTTTTCAATAGGGCAAACTAGATAAAATACCTTTATTGCCATTATTCTCCTTTTTCCATGGTTTAAATTCTGCTGCCTTTCATAAAATCTCCTGTTGGCTTTAAAGGTTGAACTAACAGGCTTTCTGGGCTGGAAAGGGTCTCTGACCCTCTTAGACTCTCCTCCAGTGAATCTGTGGCTTCCCAGTCTCCACACTGATCTTTGTCTCTGTTGTCAAGTCACTGCATTATTTATTCACTTTTCAGAGTCCTATCTTCCCAAACCTCATGGTAGAGAGTAAATAACTGAAATAAGTGTACTTGAATGTGAAATTTAAAACAAGTTCCAGAGAGGTGAGCAGGTATACCAGATGTCCATGCTATATTCTAACCTCATCCCTTTTCTTTTTCTTTTTAAATTATTTTATTATTTTATTTTCTTTAATTTTTTAAAATTGCACTTTACGTTTTGGGGTACATGTGAAGAACATGTAAGATTGTTGCATAGGTACACACATGGCAGTGTGGTTTGCTGCCTTCCTCCCCATCACCTATATCTAGCTTTTCTCCCCATGTTATCCCTCCCCAACTCCCCACCCCTCGCTGTCCCTCCCCTATTTCCCCCTCAAGACCCCAGTGTGTGATGCTCCCCTCCCTGTGTCCATGTGTTCTCATTGTTCAACACCCACCTATGAGTGAGAACATATGGTGTTTGATTTTCTGTTCTTGTGTCAGTTTACTGAGATTGATGGTTTCCAGGTTCATCCATATCCCCACAAAGAACACAAACTCATTGTTTTTGATGGCTGCATAATATTCCATGGTGTATATGTGCCAGATTTCCCTGTCCAATCTATCATCAATGGGCATTTGGGTTGGTTCCATTGTAAACAATGCTGCAATGAACATTCGTGTGCATGTGTCCTTGTAATATAACGATTTATAATCCTTTGGATATATACCCAGTAATGGGATTGCTGGGTCAAATGGAATTTCTATTTCTTTTTTTTTTTTTAGAGAGAAAAAAGAAGGAAAGGAAGAGAAAGAAAAGAAGAAAGAAAAAAAGAATAAAAGAAAGAAACAGAAAGAGAAAGAGGGAGAGAGAACGGGAATCTTGCTCTATTGCCCAGGCTAGAATGCAGTCTAAAAATGGGTATTAAAAACCTCTTTTATGCCAATAAATGTGCTTAACAATGGAAACAGGAAGGAGTAAGGGAGGAAAATAACAAACAAGTAGCCAACCAATATTTCATTTAAACCTGTGAAATGCTATGCAAATGCTGAGGAGTGATTTACTTCCAATTTTGTGGTCACTGTTAGAATAGGTATGATGTGATACTGAGAAAAATGTATGTTTTGTGGATTTGGGGTGGAGAGTTCTATAAATGTTTATTAAGTTTGCTTATTTGAGGTCTGAGTTCAAGTCCTGGATATCTTTGTTAATTTTCTTTCTCGTTGATCTGTCTAATATTGACAATGTAGTGTTAAAGTCTCCCACTATTATTATGTAGGAGTCTAAGTCTCTTTGTAAGTCATTAAGAACTTGCCTTATGTATCTGGGTGCTCCTGTATTGGGTATGTATATATTTAGGATTGTTAGCTCTTCTCGTTGCATTGATCCTTTTACCATTATGTAATGTCCTTCTTTGTCTCTTTTGGTCTTTGTTGCTTTAAAGTCTATTTTATTAGAGATGAGAATTGCAACTCCTGCTCTTTTTTTTTTCTTTTTGCTCTCCATTTGGTTAATGAATCTTCCTCCATCCCTTTGTTTTGAGTCTTTGTGTATCCTTGCATGTGAGATGGGTCTGGATGTAGCATACCGATGAGTTTTGGCTTTTTATCCAGTTTGCCAGTCTGCGTCTTTTGATTGGGGCATTTGGTCCATTTAAATTTGGGATTGATATTGATATATATGAGTTTAATACTGCCATTTAATGCTGGCTGGTTGTTTTGCCCATTAGTTGATGTAAATTCTTCATTATGGTGATGCTTTTTCCTTTTGGTATGTTTTTGGAATGGCTGATACTAGTTGTTCCTTTCTATGTGTAATACTTCTTTCAGAAGCTCTTGTAAAGCAGGCCTGGTGGTAACAAAATCTCTGAGTACTTGCTTGTTGGCAAAGGATTTTACTTTGCCTTCACTTATGAAGCTTAGTTTGACTGGATATGAAATTCTGGGTTGAAAGTTCTTCTCTTTAAGGATGTTGAATATTGGCCCCCACTCTCTTCTGGCTTGTAGGGTTTCTGCTGAGAGATCTGCTGTGTGTCTGATAGGCTTCCCTTTGTGGGTAACCTGACCTTTTTCTCTGGCTGCTCTTACTATTTTCTCCTTCATTTCAACTCTGGTGAATCTAACAATTACGTGCCTTGGGGTTGTTCTTTTTGAGGAATATCTTTGCGGTGTTCTCTGTATTACCAGGAATTGTGTATTGTCCTGCCTTGCTAGGTTGGGAAAGTTTTCCTGGATAATATCCTGAAGAATATTTTCCAGCTTGGATTCATTCTCTTTGTCACATTCAGGTACACCTATCAAATGTAGATTAGGTCTTTTAACATAGTCCCATATTTCTTGGAGACTTTGCTCATTCCTTTTTAGCCTTTTTTCTCTAAACTTGTCTTCTTGTTTTATTTCATTAAGTTAGTCTTCGACTTCTGATATCCTTTCTTCTGCTTGATCAATTAGACTGTTAAAACTTGTGCATACTTCACGAAGTTCTCATATTGTGTTTTTCAGCTCTGTTAATTCACTTATATTCCTCTCTAAATTGTCTATTCTCATTAGCATTTTGTCAAACCTTTCTTCAATGTTCTTAGTTTCTTTGCATTGGGTTAGAACATGTTCTTTTTAGCTCACAGAACTTTTTTATCCGCATTCTGAAGCCTGATTCTGTCAATTCATCACACTTATTCTCCATCAGGCCTTGTTCCATTGCTGATGAGGAGCTGTGATCCCCTGTAGGAGGAGAGACATTCTGATTTGGGGTATTTTCAGCCATTTTGCACTGGTTTCCTCTCCCCCACAGAGCTGGACCTTCCCGGGTTCAGCTGTGCTTGCTGTGAAACTCTCAATCTTCAGGGCTTCCAATTGCTGTTTTTTTTTGTGGGGGCACTGCACCAGCTGAAACAGTGGCATTGAGATTTGTGGCGCCCCTCTGCCCGGGAATCTCCCTGTCTGGCTCCCCGCCTCAGTCCCCTCTTCAATCCCGCCCTCCTGGAGCTCCAAACACCAACCAAAAGGGCCCCCAGTCCTGTATACTCTGCACAGAGAACTGCTGTGCCGGGGGCGCTAGCAAAACAGCTGTGCTGGCCAGAAGAGTCACACTGGCGACCATTGGTGCTCCTCTCCTGGGAATTCCCTGGTCCGTGGGCAACAAAAATTCATCTGGAAGTGTGGCGTCCACTCACTCTCCACACTTTCACTGGGAGCTACAATCCTGAGCTGCTGCTAATCAGCCATCTTGGATCTCTCTCTGGAATTTCTATTTCATTATGCGCTCTCTGTGCACCTTTCAGGATCCATTATTTAACCACAGATTTTCCTTTGCCCAGATTCCTAGTAAGCTCTTCTTTTTGTTACTGAATGCCTTACCTCATGTTTCCCTCAGAATGTTATTTTATCTTAAATATGTGATGTCACCTATCAACTAGTAGTTCTGCCAGTGGTAACGCCATGTTAATGTTTTAAAATAAGGATTTGTTTTTCATTGGTCTTATGTCCAGATGTTTAAGAACTACATTCTAGCTATGTATTTATCATAGCCTTTTTATATTTATTTTTGAAAGCCTGATAATGATTTATTACAATGGGTTCATTGATCTATTTATGGCAGTAATATCTATTTGAAAAGTGGGTTACCCTGCAAAAAATAGAATGTGAAGAGCCATTCGGTGAAGGAAAACAAAAGAATTTGATCTTAAGGACTTAAATCATTCTATGTGTCACACACCTAGCAATCTACTTATGATCCTTTATAGGCAGACACATAATTATTCAACCTAAAATCTAAAACATGACTTTATAAGAAATGTAGAAAAAAACTCTCCCTTTTTGAGGCTAATCTCCAACTACTGTTTGCTTAGAAGCTCTTAGTTACTATGAATTTCTTTTCCCATCTCAATATATTTAAAAAATCTTTTTATGTTAAGGAGATACAGTATGATACTGTGGAAAGGCTAACCAACTAAAAGTCAGAGGTCTGAGTTTTAGTCTTAGCTTTGTATCTAAATATAGTAGCTGGCTGCTGACATTAAGCTGCATTTTCTAATCTGTCTCATCCTCAGTTTTCTTAATGTGTAAAATAAAGAGGTAAAAGTCTGAGACATTACCCAAATTCACTCATAGTGGCAGATAAATGCAGATTACTTGGAATGTGTGTTGTCACTGATGTTTTTCTTCTACCTTAGCAATGATAATTCATCTAAAACTATAATAGTTGCTAAAACAAAGAAATTAATTCTGATTACTGAAAGAAAACTCTTTAAAATAACTTTACCTGCATCTTGAAAAGCATAATTTCTATTTTGACATATTAAAGGAAATAAACAACTACCCACAAAGCAATGGGAGTCATTTTAACCATCCATATAAATAGTATAGAACAAGCTGACAGATTACAATGAGAATTTAAATTATATTATGATGGAATTTAGACCAGTGCAAGTTTTAACTTATTCTATAGTGATCTCCCCAAAATGGCAAATTTTATCTAGTCTTTCTGAGAAGTCAACACAATTAAAAATGTATGATTATGATTGCTGCGAGAACTATTTCAGTACTAGATTAGAATGGGTTTCTGAAAGTCTTGCATTTCAAAATTTCCATGTTTCAAGTGTGAGAAGAATCATAATTTTTTTCAATGGATAATTCATTTCTTTCTCGTAGAACATGATATTGATGAAAAGGGGTGAGTTCCTTTTTAGCTATTTTTTTTTCTTTAATGAGTGCTCCAATACATCAAAGAGTAGACTTCTCTATTTTTTCCATTGGCCAGGCTCCAATTTTGTTCAGGCCATCTACTATTTATCCCATTTTCACAGAGCACATGTTGACCCAGTGAAAATACCAATTTGGTCATTTCCTCACTCATCTGAAACAACAGCTAGAAATTATTTGTTTGTTTAAGATACATCAGATGTTTCTGGGAACATGACCAAAGAAAGATGGAAGTGTGGCTTTAGAAATTCAAACAAAATAATGAGCTCAAACTCTCTTGGGTAGAAGGTAATTGAAAGTACTATTTGATTCATTCTTCATTAGTTATAGTATCTCTTATTGAAAACCACAAGCTGACCCGACTGTATACTTTTTATTAAGAAATAATCCCTATTAAAAAAACTAATTTGAAGCTAGAATGCTATGCTTCTTGACTCAGAGAAAATAAACTCGGAAGGGTTTTAAATTTAAAAACAAAACAAAACGAATTCAAGTAAATCTAAATCCATAGACATTTGACTGATCAAATTTCCATGATGGTATAATAGAAAGTATTTACTTTCGTGCTTGTTACCCAGGCTGAAGTGCAATGGCACGATCTCGGCTCACCACAACCTCCGCCTCCTGGGTTCAGGCAATTCTCCTGCCTCAGCCTCCTGAGTAGCTGGGATTACAGGCACATGCCACCATGCTCAGCTAATTTTTTGTATCTTTAGTAGAGATGGGGTTTCACCATGTTGACCAGGATGGTCTCTATCTCTTGACCTCGTGATCCACCCTCCTCGGCCTCCCAAAGTGCTGGGATTACAGGCTTGAGCCACCGCCATCTCAAAAAAAAAGTATTTACTTTCGTAACAGCTGGCTATTAATATTTGTCATTTCAGTGATTTGTAATACTTCAGTGAATGGCACAACATTTGTTAGGTGGGCTTCTGTTGTAGTCCATTTGCTATAGAGGAATACCTGAGGCTGGATAATTCATAAAGAAAAGATTATTTGGCTCATGGTTCTGCAGGCTTCATGGCAATAGCATCTGCTTCTGGTGAGGGCCTCTGGCTGCTTCCAGTCATGATGGAAGGTAAAGAGGAGACAGCATTTGCACAGGTTATAGGGTGAGAGAGGAAGCAAGAGAGAGGGAGATGGAGGAGGTGTTTTTAATAACCAGCTCTCACAAGAACTAATAGAGTGAGAACTTACCTCCTCCTATCCTCAGAAAGTGTTTTAATCTGTTCATAAGGGATCTGCCCCCATGAACCAAAATACCTCCCACTAAGCCCCACCTACAACATTGGAAATCAGATTTCAAGATGAGATTTGAAAAGATAAGACAAACCAAACTATGGCAGCTTCTTAAGAATTGTGCTGATTTTAACCTAGTAGCTATTAATGTATATATTTCTCATGTATTGAGTAGGTCTATTCACTAGAAACTATAATGCTACATTGAATGATATGGCCCATATGTTCAAAATCAACAGAACCTCTACCTAAAGTAGAAATATGTTGGTTCTTTCTTTTTATGAAAAGTGCTCAAGTAACAGGAGATCAAAATAGTTAAAAGTACTAAATACAGAATTGAGGATTCAAATCTCTGTTACTAATGCTGATTCACAGAAAGATGTGAGAAAATTTTTACCCTAATCTCTTGTGAATAATTACAGTAATGAGGTACCTTGAAAATGTAAGCTGTTAATTAATAAGGCTACATCTAATTGTATCTTCTTTATATCAGTGTCTGGCATTTTGAACAGTAATCAGATATTAATATCTTTCACATGTGCAGTTTTAACCACCATCTCTTCATAACTTACTCTTAATCCACTCTGTCTAGCTTTCTTTATATATAGTCAATCAAGTATCTTCTATCTCTTGCAATAATTACTTTATTCTATTGTTTTTCCCCTTAAGGAATTGTAGTTTATTTTCTTCCCCAAGTCAGTTTAATTTACATTACTGTCTTTACCACATGTAATCTTTGCCTGTTCCAAAAATGAGACATTGTAATTATTTTTTGAATCTGTCTTCACTTATTTTCAAACCTTTTTTAACATAATAACTTAAATCTGATATTTCAGTCACAGACATAACTGAGTCCCATTCTCTGCATAAAATGAAGAAAGTTTTGATAGGGACTTTGTAGCAATTACCACACTCAAATGTCTAAGGCCAGATGATATGCCAATTAATGTTAAAATTAATCAAGCAGTTGGGATGAGTGAATAATGGAATGAGCATGCTAGAAACAAAATTGGTTATATAGAAGATAAAGTTAACAAAATCTTCTGGAATTCAGAATAAAATTTAGAGATGCAAGATATAAATATAAGTCTATCAAATCTTCAAATAATCTCTATGGAAGATGAAATAATTATAAAAGTTAATAGGAGACATTCTCCCCAAAAGGCAGAAAGTTCAGGTTTTGGGAGACCTTGAAGACAAACTAAATACTAAGAGGAATTAATGAAAAAGACAAGTGTAGAAATATTCTATTTTAATTTGAGAATTCCAAAGGAACAGGATAATTCTTAAAAGCTCTCGGAGACATGGAGTGCATTTGTTTACAACAGGAAGAGGATAATTATCTCAGCAACTCTGAATGCTAGAAGGCAACACAACCAGGACTTAAAAGTTATAGGAAAAATGATTGTGAACTTGTAATTATTCACTATAGTTCAAACTGTCTATTACATATCATATCCAAATTTACATTTGAACATGTGTAAACCCAGACCATTGCACATAATATCCTATTATGAAAAATTATTCAGCAGGTATTTAGAATAAAAAAGGAGAGAGTGTGAATTGATACACCACCAGGGCAATGGCTAAATATGACCAAGAGGATGTTTAAAAAATTAGCGGGGCATGGTGGTGGACACCAATAATCCCAGCTACTCAGAAGGCTGAGGCAGGAGAACCGCTTGAACCCAGGAGGCGAAGGTTGAAGTGAGCCAAGATTGCACCATTGTACTCCAGCCTGGGCAATGAGAGTAAAACTCGTCTCAAAAAAAAAAAAAAAAAAAAAAAAAAAAAAAAAAAAAAAGAGTGAACATGAATGGTGTAGAAGATTTTGAAAGCTATAGTCTTCGTTTTCATTATTGACAAAGGAAGAATTCAAGGTGTATTTTATTTAACTCTGCATCAGTAGCCACGAGTGTAACTGAAAAATCTACTAGGGTTAACTCTTAGTTTCTGGGGACAGGAGGTGTTGAGATATTTTTACTTTTCCATCCTTCTGTATTACTTGAGATTTATTTTACATTTATAAAATGTTGAGTATAACATTTATGATGATAAAAATAACTAGTTTTATAAAGAAAAAGTCCCATGTCTTTGACATAGGGTCAAAGAAAACAGAACAAATAGCAAACAATTTTAACAGTCCCATCTTTTTCAAATTTTTTAGATGCTTTAGATTTTGAGGTTTAATGTTTTGTGGTTGCTTTTTTTTTTTTTGAGATGGAGCCTGGCTCTGTCGCCCAGTCTGGAGTGCAGTGGTGCTATCTCTGCTCATAGCAACCTCTGTCTCCCAGGTTCAAGTGATTCTCCTGCCTCAGCCTCCTGAGTAGCTAGGATTACAGGAGTCTGACACCATGCCCAGCTAATTTTTGTATTTTTTTTTTTAGGTAGAAACAGGGTTTTACCATGTTGGCCAGGCTGGTCTTGAACTCCTGACCTCAGGTGATCCACCCACCTTGGCCTCCCAGAGTGCTGGGATTACAGGCATGAGCCACCTCACCCGGCGTGTGGTTACAATCTTGAAGTTCTTAATACTTGTATCTCTGAATCTGTGTTTTTAAAGTGAAGTTCAATGAAACAATGGAATGTGACGTGAAGGTTTGGAGCCTTAGAGTCTTAGGATGGCTGCTGCACTTTGGGTTGCATGGGTGGAGATGCCTGGATTCTGCCTGTGCCTTCTGCCTCTTGGGGGAGCTTGGGTGTTGGCACAGGGAAAGTCGGGGTTAGGCAAGTGCCTGGTGGTGTTTCAGAAGGGAATAAGGTGGTGACTATCTTCTCCCAAGGCTGCACTCATTCAAATACTAAGGGCATCATGCAGTCTGTCAGGCTACACCAGTCTGATGTGGGGTGGAGTCACAGGCCTGTGGGAAGAAATGATTGAATTCTGTTCCCAGTCAGGACCACAGATTTTCATTTTGCACTGGCCCTGCAAGGTATGTAGCCAACTCCAAGAGTCAACTTCATGGAAAACAATGGCAAGATGTCCTTGGGCACTAGCCTGCCATTTCTACTGGGGTCATGATTTTGACTCCTATTGCCAGGAGATGATGGAGTGTCAGGAATTCTTGTTGATGTTCATGTTAGTACTCTGACACAACCATAGCCACTTCCTGTGTTTCTTGCCCCTTTCTCATTCCCAGCAGTATTTTCTCTCAGAATAGAGACCATACAGCTGGAAGCTTCGTAAAGCATCTCACTTACCTTTGCTGCCAATCCCAATTCCAAATTATGCAGTGGATTCTTTCCTACCTAACTCATCTCTTTTGGTAATTTTATTTCCATGTATTTTGACTTCTGTAGGTGGTCCTCATTCGTACTCCCCCCCCCACCCCAGTTCCATTACTTTATTTTTTTTTCATAGTCAGAAAGTCTTTTTTCTTCATCCGTAGTTCAGTGGTATGATTTAATATCTCCTACAAGATCCAAACTAGGTGGCATTTTACATTTTTACTAGTATTTTTTTTCTTTCCCAAGCCATTTTCCATTTTGGAAATGGCATTTTTCAATATATCTGTATTTGTTTTTTGAGCTTACTTTGAATGCTTTGTCTAAATAGAAATACAGATATTCTAAAATTTGGGAGTTCTTTTGTGCTTTAATAAAGCTTATTCCTGCAGCTCTTTGTTCAGGTTTCATTAGAAATAATTTCTGAGTACTCACCTTCTATAAGGCACTGGGGGCTAACAACTTACTCATCAAACTTCTTAGACTATTTCAACAGGGATGCTTGTATTTGTTTGAAATATAAAGAAAAAAATGTATTTGTTTATAAACTATGCTATGGACTGAATTGGGCCCCTCCCATTCATATGTTTAAACCAATGTGATAGTATTTGGAAATGAGGATTTTAGGATGTAATTAAAGTTAAATTAGGTCAAAAGGATGGTGGGGGCCTCCATGATGGAATTGGTATAGTTATAAGAAGAGATCCCCCTGTGTTGCCCCCCACCCCATGTACATACACCAAGGGAAGGTCATGTGCTAACGTAATGAGAAGGTAGCTGTCTGCAAGTTTGAAAGAGAGCCCTCACCAGATGCTGAATCTGTTGGTACCTGGATTTTGGACTTCCCAGTCTACAGAAATAAATGTCTGTGGTTTAAGTCACCTAGTCTGTGGCATTCTGTTATGGCAGCCCAAGCTCACTAAGACGAACTAAAAATGATTTCAATTAGTTTGTTTTTGATTTTGATAGTTGACTGTTAAGCATATTTCTTATAAAATTAATATTAATGAGTCAAGTATTACCCTTAATGTTTCTTTTATTTCTTTCATCCTTTCTCACATAGTCACTAGCATGACACAGATTTTCTACTTTAGAAAACTATGATAGCAAATAAGAAAGAATGAAGGTAAAGTGGGAAGAAGAAAGTATGTTAGAAATATTTGCCAGGTCACTTTGGTCTTCTAAGTTTGGAAAACATATCAACAAACTTAATAGAGTGTCTTGCCTTCACATTTCTCGATAAAAGTTAGTTGAGGGTTCAGGCAATGCTATAAATATATTCATGGGAAAGGCAGAAAGGAAGACATAAAAATGTAATAGTTACTGTGTCTTCCAAGTACCCGGATTGTACTAAATACTTTACAAATGCTACTTTATTATGTCTTCACAATCTCTCTGGGAGGTAAATATTATTATTCCATTTATATAAAGGAAATTGGGGCTTAAAAGGAAACTGGGGCTTAAAATGTTAATTTTCCATAGCTTGACAATTTAAGGGTGATAGAATTCAGCTAATAATATAAGTCTGTCTGATTTGTGACACCCTGCTACACCACTCTGAGGATTCTATTCTTTCTTATTTATATTTGTTTTGTTTTCCTTCTAAACTCAGTGGACTAATATTCAACTTTAATTTTAACAAGACAGCCTGCTGCCTGACCTGTAAGAACCTTACCTTTTCTCTTAGGAGTCATATTAATTTAAAGAGCTGCAGTCTATGAAGGGTCAGTAATCTCCTTCCTGTTGAATTATCAAGCCTCCTACAGTTTGTTTTATGGCTTCAGATTAGAGACAAAGTCCTCTTTTGTTATTCATTGCCTTGATTCAATAAGGACAGAGTTGGTTAATGTTTTACTGGGAAGATTCCCAGTGGTCACATTCTGGCATGTGAAAAAAATTGGATTTATTTATCAATATATAACCAGCTGTGTGGGAGATATCTTCTTTCAACCCCCCCCCCCCCCCGCTTTTTTTTCTTGTTAGGTAGTTGATTTGGGAGCAAGGAAAATAATGGAAAAGGAGTCACATATTTGGGGTTTTTTGTCTTTCAAAGAGAAGAGTCATTCCTCGAACCCTTTCCTAATCCTGCCCCTCATAACCCCAGTTTTTAAACTCTTAATTTAGAAGATCATGGATGAAAGCTAAGCCAAAATCAACATGAGGGAAAGAAAATTGTGAGCCATATCAACTTTTGGGACAGTTTTCTTTGTAGTAGTCCACAGACCTCTTAAATGAAGAAATAACATGGCTGTAGATGTTAGGTAGACTCAGAAGTAGCAAGATGAGACTAATGATAACCTAACATCACCAGCTACAACTATACAGACAGTGCTTGGGCATGCTACTTGAAAGGCCTACTCAAATCATGTTTCTAGACTTTTTTTGACACTCCTGGCAGCTTTCTGTTCTAGGACTCTGTTTCCATTCATTTTATTCTCTTAGTTTTGAAATTTTATTCAAAACTTTTGCATCATATTATGTAGAAAGCATTAATCCTATATATGAACTATATCGAAAGCAAGGAAATAATCATCATCCAGTCCCTGGCTATTCTTTTGTATTTAGACAATATGCTTCATTGGAAAGAGAGTCATTTTCTGAATTCAACAATACCCTTTTTGTTTTAGAATAATTTTAATGATACCTGGACAGTTTCACTTTTTCCTGTGGCTTCATTGGATTGCTTCCGTATTAGTTTATTGGGGCTGCCTTTACAATGTAACATAGACTGGATGGCTTAGTGTTCTCACAGTTCTGTCAGCATAAAGTCCCAGATCATATTTCATGTGTCATCAGGTATGGTTTCTTCTGTGGGCCTCTCTCTTCAGTTTATAGATGACCATCTTCTCCCTGTATCTTCATATGGTCTTCACTCTGTGGGCCAATTTCCTCTTTTTTGTAGGACACCAGTCATATTATATTAAGGTTAGTTGTATTAGTCTGTTCTCACACTGCTAATAAAGACATACACAAGACTGGGTAATTTATAAAAGAAACAGGTTTAATTGACTCACAGTTCCACAGGGCTGGGGAGGCCTCACAATGATGGTGAAAGGCAAATGAGGGGCAAAGTCATGTCTTACCTAGTGGCAGGCGAGAGAGCATGTGCAGGAAGAACTCCCTTCATAAAACCAGCAGATCTCCTGAGACTTACTCACTATCGTGAGAACAGCACAAGAAAGACCCACTGGCATTCAACTACCTGATTCAATTTCCTCCCAATAGGTGCCTCCCACAACACATAGGAATTATGGAAGCTACAATTCAAGATGAGATTTGGGTGGGGTCACAGCCAAACCATATCAGTAGTCTACCTTAATATGATATGACTAGTGACCTCATTTTTTCTTGATCTCTTTAAAGACTCTATCTCCAAATGCAATCACATTCTGAGGTACTGGGGGTTAGGATTTCAACATATGAATTCTGGGGGGATCACTTGTGAATGCATCCCATAACACCCCCTAGAGTCTATTCAGAAGCCAGCAACCAGAGTGAGCTGTGCTGAATACGAGTCAGATTGGGCCACTTAGCATTTTACACTGTCTTGCACATTCCCATCCAGCGTCTTCCACAGTGCCTGGAATAGAGGAAACACTCAATTGCTGTTTCTTGAAATGAATGTATATTTGTTAGTGTGCTTTTAAAATGTCAAATTGGCGCAAAACATATTTTATAACAGTAACTGTTCACTTTTTCTATATCATTACATATAGTAACAAAGTTTGGTTTTCCAAATTCTTGGTTACATCGATGCAGGTGTATTTTGTATCTTTATTTCATCTTGAAGAGAATTCAAAAGGCCCAGAAAGGTCAAAGAATTCACAGCTGTGTCCATGTGTCCTGTACAAGTAAGTTATCCTACATATTGTGGGCAGCATACTTCTCAAAACCATGTAATTGATGTAGAATTCAATTTGAAATACCTATAAAAAGTGGAGCAGGCTTTCTAGTTGTTGTAATTCTTTTGATATCAGAGGAAATGTGCATCAAACTTTATATTCAAAAAATATAACTTAGTGCTTTTAACAGCAGGCTTGGTAATTAGTTGGGCAATTAAGGGACAGTAAATTATAATTTTAACTCCGAAAGACATCCTCTCTAACACCTTGGGAAGTCCATTTACCATTACTTCTTCTATTTTCCCATCTATAAAATCAGTCTAAAAATAGATTCTCCATAAACTTGCTGATGAACTAAAGAAAGATAGGTTTAGAAATGGAAGAGACTTTGCAAGTTTATCTGGTTAAGTCCGCTTTCAGGCACATTTATTTCATAAAGATAGAAAGATGCCTTCTCATTTTATTCATGAAAACTTTTAAATGCTTAATGTATTTTAATGTTATTTTTGTATATTTTTATATGAAAAAGATTGCAAAGTGATTCTCATGTATTATAAATATGCATTGTATGGGAAGACAAAATAGTAGCTATTGTCTGTTGCAGAGGTGAATGTATTTATAAGCTGCAGCCTGATTGGGTCTTATTTTCCAGGGTCAATTATTAACATATTTAAAGTAAGGCAATCCACTTTCATTAGGACCATGAGGACCTGTAGTTCCTGATTCAGGAATCTGTCACCTGGCTTACATTCCACAGATCTCATTCCAGGTTTAGCACTCAGTTTTAACATTCTTTTCTCTTTCTGAAATCATATTCTCTTAAAAGTGCTGGCTTGTATTTCTTTTTCCTATTTTGTTGCCCCTCTCTCTCTCTCTCTCTCTCTCTCTCTCTCTCTCTCTCTCTCATACATACCTTGTTACTAACAAATCCATCAATCAAACCCTTTATACATTTTTACAGTTTTGCATTTCTGTTATCCCATAGGGATTTTACTGCTTCAATATTTACTGCTAGGCCACATTTATCTTACCTGTTGGGGAAGAAAAGAATATATCCAATTTTTATATATACTGTTTTTTACTGCACTCTTCCCTAGGGACACTGAGAGTGTGAAGTTCATAATACTTGAGTGGTAGCACATTTTAGAGTGGTGTCACCTGGGTGGCATATAGGAGTGGTTCCTAATGTGGGCAGGAGGTAGGAGGAGGGTAGGAGGAGGAAGGCTGCCAGTATCGCTGCCAATATCACTGCCCCAGAATCTTATTTGCTAGAGAAAGAATTATTCTGACAATTGTGAAAATGGTAAGGAAGACTTTATTCGGGACTACTGTAATGAGTTGTCAAGACCATTGCAATAGAGGAGAGAGAGTACAGGCTCAACTCTGAAGACAACAAGATCAAGTAGGAATTTAGAACCAAGAAGCAGGTTGTGGGGGCGGTGGGTGGTAATGAGGGCATTCATTAGTGGATGAAAAATGGATAAGAGGAGACATCAAAGGTAGTGGGAATTGGGGAAATTCTCGCTAAACTGACCTAATAGGATTCTTGCTGAAGGCCGGCCAGGGTGACCAGATATGAGGGATAGTTGGGTGTCGGGGGATGTAGAATTTGAACGAGGGGGATTGGATATGAAATGTGGGGGAATTCTCTTTAGCAGGATTAACAGGTTCCTTGTTAAAAGTTGGCTACTGTGTTATGTAGATCCAGCAAGGAAAAGGGGATGGGCTGCAGGGTTTGGGTGGGGCAGGGATCAAAGTTGAGACCTACTTTGCGAGGAGTGCTCAGAGAAGACTGATGAATGTTTGGTCAAGGAAAACATCTTTGTCAAAATGTCATGGGGAGCTTTGGTTTGGATGAGAGGTGTGGGGAGAGTGGGCCTGTCCTGTGTATTTTACCACTGCAATCCAGGTGGTTTTGATGTTGATCAATGTCCTGGTTTGTAAAAACCAACAAAAAATACAAAATAAAATTAAAACCTGGCCTAAAATATCTTCTTTATTTCCCTGATAATCTCTGCTGTTTTCAACTAAGTAAATAGTCTCTAATTCATTAGTTTTTAACCCTGACTACGTATTGAAAACATCTAGAGACGTTTTACAAACTACGCACACCTGGATACTCCTCGCTACCCTAGAATTATTGTGAAGGCCCCTTACACATTAGTGTTGCTGTTGTTGCCGTTTTTTTAAAGCTCCTGAGATATTGTGATGAGCAGCCAGGGTTGAGAACCATGCCTCTAATTGAGTGCTCCAAAGTTAAAAAAAATTAGTTATAAATGTCCCTTCCCTATCCCAGCAAAGAAAGTAATTTCTGTACTTACATTTGGTAAATTCTTGAAGTTTTTCACTCTTGGCTCAACCAACAAACTTCTTTTAAATTTTTTTCACTGGAAATATTTTCCAGATTCTTGCTAATTATGTAGGGACCAGTGAAAGCTTCCTCACATCCTTTTTAATCTGGATATCCTATATCAGCAAAGGTCTGACTTATGTCTGATATAGGAAAAATAAATATTTCTCTGTCTTTATGTGACTTATTCAAATAAATGAGTTGCTCAAGTTCAAATGACTATTTCTAAATCATCCTTGTATCAGATGTCCTTTTTGCTAAAGAAATTGTATGAGTAAGGGGAAAGTGAGGCGTTTAGCAGATAAGGGCTTGTGTAATCTGCTATTGTTTGTTGGGTGAGAAAGAAATTGGTCTAGTGAATTTGTACCATGGGAAATTACTTAGTCTGGTCTGAAGAAGCTGTCAAGCCTGGCTGGGAGCTACCCACATGATCTTAGCAAAGAGGCTGAGCCATGGCTGCGAGCTACCAAAGCAGTCCTTTGGTCATAAAAACCATTGTGAGAACTGTCCTTTTGTTCTTGTTGTAAATACTTAACACTTCTAGTAAGCCACCTTCTCAGAGAATTTTGTGGCTTCTCACAGATCCTTTCCTCCTTCCTTTTCATTGTAAACCATCCTGAAACAAATTATTATTAATAAATTATATTTCCATAATGCATTTCTTCTGCCAGAGCTCCCAGGTGGCAATACATACAGAAGTAAAAATGCAAATAAAAGTATTTCTTATACCTCTTAACTCTGTTGTTGTCCGAAGCAGTCACTATTAATCCCAAGAATTTCAGAAGTATTTTGAAGAAAGCTCCATAAAATCCTCCAATCTTGGAGGACAGCAGTCTGCTTGGATGACATATTTGTAAGCTAAAGAGCTTTACGCTTTAAAAACAACCAAGATACACATAAAATCTGACTATCTGGATAGAAAGAGCTTTACAAGAAAGTTAAAAATTCTGTGTAATGTATTTTTGGGGAAAATTTTATAAATATCTATACATATGTTAACTAAGAAAATTACTAGGTTTAAGTAACTAGTGATTTTAAAATGTAGAGTGCTAAGACTATATTAGAATTTTAGTCAAAGAGTATTATTACCATGAGTTTTTGACAAAGATTGAATAACTGTGATGAAAATAGCTATGGGTCAATCCCATTACTGGGTGTATACCTAAAGGTTTATAAGTCATTCTTTAAAGACATGTGCATATGTATGTTTAGACATCTATATACGTGTGCTATATGTACTATATATACATGTATGTATATATAGAGCAAAGACTTGGAACCAACCTAAATGCTCATCAATGATAGACTGGATAAAGAAAATTTGGCACATATACACCGTGGAATACTATGCAGCCATAAAAAAGAATGAGTTCATGTCCTTTCCAGGGACATGGATGAAGCCGGAAACCATCATTCAGCAAACTAACACAACAACAGAAAACCAAACACCACATGTTGTCTACTCATAAGTAGGAGCTGTGCAACGAGAACACATGGACACAGGGAGGGGAACATCACACACTAGGGTCTGTCTGGGGGTGGGAGGCAAGGGGAGGGATAGCATTAGGAGAAATATCTAATGCACGCAGGGCTTAAAACCTAGATGACAAGTTGATGGTTGCAGCAAACCACCATTGCATATGTATACCTATGTAACAAACCTGCATGTTCTGAACATATATCCCAGAACTTTAATAATAAAAAAAGATGGCTAGGATTAGCAGCTCTATCAATTTTTAAATACTTATTATAATCCTCGATGCATAAAGCTAAGACCTTGTGAACAAAATATAAACAAAATACACAAGGTATAGCACAAACTGTTATATGTGTGAAGGTATTTTGCATATATGGAATTATGTCAAAGACAGATGCATATTTGATATGTAGATACAAGCTTTTCACAATTAAACTATTAGGATTCCATAAATATAAAAATGTGCTGGTTTTTTTTCCTTAGTCCTTAGCACATTTTAGATAAACTCTCTTTTCTTTTTACTTTGCATGTAGACGTAAGAAACTGTTAGGTCTGCATTACTTAGATTTATAAACAAGAACCAAAGTCTGAGGCAGGCACTTTACACAGATTCTTTAGAAGTGACTGTTCTCACTGGAGATTACCCGGAGTTTAGACGTTTCCCTGATTTGAGTCACTCTGGGATTTAGGTTGTAGTTCAGAGTAACTGAGTCCTCTGAGGTCACTTGTTAGACCTAATCCCTTTTAAAAAGTCAATATTCAGGACCACAGGTTTAGAAGAACCACAGTTTGCCTGAAACCAATTGATGATAATGTTAGTCTGTTTGTTTTCAGATATTCCTCCACCCTGACATCATTCTCAAAATCAGCAGGGCAGTGATGAAGTGGTTAATCATTTGTTTTCTAACCTTACAATATCTGAACTTACCATTAATTATGAGTGTCTGTGGGTATGCTTGCAATTTTTTGGATTTGTGAGTTATCAAGAAAATGTAACTGGTGAATAATGATTAACAGAAAGTATATGGAGAAATATTGGTGCCGTCAGTTCATCGCTTCATACTTACCTTTTGCTAGTATTCATTACTGCAGAGGAAACTTTGCATGATTTCATGTCAACACTGTGATGAACAGTTCAATCCTTCAGAAATATTCATAAAATACTCGAAGTTATTAAAGTTTCTCTGTGGCATATAATGGTAAGTGGTCTTTCTCTGTTGGTCTTTGTGTGTGTGCCTATGTTTAAACTTGTGAATATATTCCATCAACTGGAGAATATTTTATGTGCAAGTATTTCAGGGTCCCGGGTAAAATTCTGTTACTTTGTATTTCCACACAGTTTAAAAATTATGCAGATTCCATCTCTAAGCCTAACTCTTTTAAGCTTCTTTCAAGTTTAGATTTGTCTCAGTTTAAATTTCAGGGAAAATTTCCAACCTGAAAGGGACGAATGTCTTCTTACACTTTCCAGTGTCAGAGATGAAACCATCTAGGGTCTTCTTTGGTCTTGAGGCTAAATGCCACCCACGTCATGGTCACAGTGGGCAGAATTGCTCAACCACCCTTTTCTCTGCTAAATCTGCAGTTTATCCTCTTCTACAAATTTATATCATGACTTGATTCATCTTTTCTTTTTTATTTGCATAAATTTAGAGGGTACAAGTGCAGTTTTGTTATGTGGATATGTTGTGTAATGGTGAAGTTTGAGCTTTGAGAATATCCCCCATCACCTGAATAGTGTACAGGGTACCCATTGTCATTTCTCATTCCTTACCCCCATTCCACCCTGTATACTTCTGAGTCTTCAATGTCTATCATTTTGCTGTCTATGTCCACATGTACACATTATTTAGCTCCCACTTATAAGTGAAAATATGCGGTATTTGACTTTGTTTCTGAGTTATTTCACTTATGGTATTAGCCTCTAGTTCCATTCATATTGTTGGAAAATATATGATCTTATTCTTTTGTTTGCTTGAGTTTCCATGGCATACACATATGTGATGTGTGTGTGTATATATACATATATGAATAGTAGATATGTATATATATTATATGTATATATACTACACACATATCTACATATATGTATATGTACACTACATGTGTGTATGTATATAACTACATCATTCCATGTGCCCTGAAATACTAAGGCAAACCATTATATTCACATCTATACATATATATGTATGTATATGTTATGTATATGTGTATACTACATATATGTAGTATATATACTATATACATATATACATACTAAGGCAAACCATATATATATATATATACACACACACACATACACACACATCATAAACACACACACACATATATATGGTTCATCTGTGTGTGTGTGTGTGTGTGTGTGTGTATATATGTAAACATCTGGGGTATATGTGTATGTATACAAAATATACATGCATGTATATATATGAAAATATATATGTGTGCATATCTACTGCATTGTCTTTTACTTATATATGTGTGTGTGTGTGTGTGTGTGTGTGTGTATGTATACCACAGTTATCCAGTCATCTGTTGATAGACACTGAAGTTGATTTCCTATTTTTGCTATTATGAATAGTGCTGCTATAAAAGTATGAGTGTGGCTGAGTGTGGTGGCTCATGCCTGTAATCCCAGCACTCTGGAAGGCCAAGACAGGCAGATCACTTGAGATCAGGAGTTCAAGATGAGCCTGGCCAACATGGTGAAACCTCGTCTCTACTAGAAAAATCAAAAAATACAAAAATTAGCCAGCCATGGTGGCATGTGCCTGTAATACCAGCTACTTGGGAGGCTGAGGCAGGAGAATCACTTAAAACCGGGAGGCAGAAGTTGCAGTGAGCCGAGATTGCACTACTGCACTTCTGTACATGATACAGAAAGTATCATGTACTTTCTGTTTGCTGAACAAACATTTCAGAGGATTTTCAATATGGTGTAGTATGGAATTCAAACTTCTTATCAGGCAAGGCTCAAAATAATCTGCATCAGGTATATTTTCAATGTTATGTCTTTGCAAGAGAGAAAAAAAGACAGAGCAAGACCCTGCCTGAAAAAAAAAGTATGGATATCTTTTTGACATAATAATTTTTTTTCTTTTGGGTAGATACCCGGTAGTGAGATTGCTGGGTAAATGGTAGTTCTATTTTTAGTTCTTTGAGAGATTTCCATACTGTTTTCCATAGAGGTTGTACTAATTTACATTCCTACCAATGGTGTGTAAGTGTTCCCTTTTCTCCTCATTCTTGTTAATATCTGTTTTTTTTGACTTTTTAATAATGACTATTCTGACTGGCATAGATTATATCTCATTGTGGTTTCCTTTGCATTTATCTGATAATTAATAATGTTTAGTGTTTTTTCATATATTTCTTGGCCATTTGTAGGTCTTCATTTGAAAAATGTCTGTTCGTGTCCTTTGCCCAGTTTTTACTGGGGTTATTTGATTGGCCTTTTCAATGACAGTTCTTTACCTGTGAGCCGCTAGAATGTGAGCCACACAAGTCCTAGCTCCTGGCAACCACTATTATGTTTCTGGTCGACTACATGATTAGACCTCTAGCATGTGGCATTGACCAATCAGTGGGAAGAATACATGAAAACGAATTCTGCATTAGTCAGATCTGACAATCATAGGAAAGTGATAGCTGTGTGTATGTGTGTGTGAACGCATGTAATCATCAGGTATCTCCCACAAGTTTCCTTAACAAGCATACTCTTGATTATCCTTGAGTGATATATTTGCTTCTTGAATCTTCAATGCTTTCCTCATTTCTTTATTTTTGAGTATGCCATATTTACTACCTGATGGTTCTACCTAGAGTCTTACAGAATGTTCTCAAGAAACATCTACAACATTCTTTTTTGGATAGAGAAATCAATATGCAGAAATGTGACTTGAATTTCATGATTTGAAATAGGGTTATTTCAGGCTTATGGTTTCACCTTTTAAAACCTCGTTGGATATGTAGGAGACACTCAAATATTTCTTGAATGATTGAACATTGAATTAATCTTTAAGGGCCCCACCGACCTCACACCTTATCATGTACTTTGTGTTTGCAGAACAAACATTTCAGAGGATTTTCACTATGATATAGTTTGAAATTCAAACTTCTGATATTATCAGACAAGACTCAAAATAACTTGTATCATGTATATTTTCAATGTTATGTCTTTGCAAGAGAGAAAAAAATGCTAATTATAAAATATATACCTATTTTCTAGGAATAATATACATATGGTACATTGTTTTTTTAAATTGATGATTTAGGCATTCGAACAATCTATATTAGATATTTGAATACTGTCTCTTTTCAGACTACAACATTCAATGTTGAGAGTCAACTGAATGAAATTTCTTGTTAATTTTCCTATTCATTCATTTTTAGTCATACAAACCATAATACCATTGTGAAGATGTAGTGAATATGTCTATGAATTAATTTTTTCAAATTAAATTTCTTGGATAAAAACAGCTGACTGAAATATATGTAGAATGTTTTTTCTTATTTTTGTTTCTGTGTTTTTAATTGTTGAAAAGAAAGTGTCAAAATGAATGAAACTTGACAAAAATTAGGAGGGAGGCAAGATGGTGTCGTAGAGGTGACTCAGGATTGCAGCTCTCGGTGAAGGCGCAGAGGGTGAGTCCTAGCCGCATTCTCGGATGTTCCTTTTATGCCCACAGAGCGTTGAAAGTCCCAGGTGTGGGAGAGACACGGGACGCTAGCAGCCGGCTAACGCAACCAGCTCCCGCCGCCTCTTCGGCCGGCGCCGCAGCGGGACCCGGCGCGGAACTCACTGGTCTGGGTGCCCTGTTAAACCGGCAATCTGAGATTTGCAAGGGCAGATTGGCATGTCCATCTGATTGAACAGGACTTGGACAATGAGCCAGACCAGGAGTTTCCTGGGAAGCGTGATCTGAGCCGGGGTAGTGGGCAGCAGCACGGGAGATCGCACGGATCCCAGTGCCCTATCGGCAGGCTCCTGGGGCGCCAGTGAGAGAGTCGACCTTTCAGCTTGGGGAGAGGAAGAGAGAGAGAGAGAGAGGACGGACTCTGAGGCAGGGAGCAGGGTGATCGGGCTCGGCGGGTCCCACGCTCACGGGGACAAGCAGGGCGGCGACTGGAGGCGCTTGGGGCTGAGAGTTTTGTTGCCGGCATTTAGGACGGTGCAGCCCGGTCAGGGAGGGGCGTCCACCATTCCTGACAAAGTGCACCCCCACTTAAGTACCGCCCAGGACTGACGCAGCCTGCCGTTGCCGAGGCAACCTGCCATAACAGAGAGAGTCCGCCGGGCCGCAACAGGGCGGACCCGCCTTAGGAGGTCAGAGCCCCGGCAGGCAAATAGTGAATAGACTGCCACCTAGTGGGGCAGGACAGTGCAACAGATACTCATAAAGAAAGCCCCAACTCCCTGAGACAGAGCATCTAAGGGTGGAAAAAAAAAAAAAAAGAGTGGTGTTTTATGAGTTCTATTGCAGCAGACATAACCTCCCAACAACCCTGAATGAACAACGGAGCTCACAGCTCAGCACTGGAGCTCCTATAAAGCACAGACTGTCTCCTCAAGCAGCTCCCTGACCTCTGTATATCCAAGGAGTCACCCCAGAAAAGGACTAATCAGACTGACATTTGGCTGGCATCATTCTGGAACAAGGGCAGCAGAAAAAGAAACTGATATCATCCCTCACTGTTCTGCAGCTGCTGCAGGTATACCCCAGACAAGCAGGGCCTGGAGTGGACCTCAGCACTCATACAGCAGAGAGGATAGATCATTAGAGGGAAAACTAAGTAACAGAAATACTTCATCATCAACAATCTCAGTGTCCACACAGAGACCCAATTGAAAAATCAGCCACTACTAAGACAACAGGCGGATAAATCCATAAAGATGGGAAGAAACCAGCGCAAAAAGGAGGAAAGCACCCGAAACCAAAACACCTCACCTCCAAAAAAGGACCAAAACTCCTCACCAGCAAGGGAACAAAGCTGGACGGAGAATGAATGTGACGAAATGACGGAATCAGACTTCAGAAAGTGGATAATGAGAAACTTCAGTGAGCTAAAGGAACATGTTCTAAACCAGTGCAAAGAAACTAAGAACCTTGAAAAAAGATTTGAAAAAAGATTCGAGGAATTGATAACGAGAATGGACAACTTAGAGAGGAATATGAATGAATTGAAGGAGCTGAAAAACTCAACACGAGAACTTCGCGAAGCATGCACAAGTATCAACAGCCGAATTGACCAAGCAGAAGAAAGAATATCAGAAGTTGAAGATCAACTCAATGAAATAAAACGAGAAACCAAGATTAAAGAAAAAAGCACAAAAAGGAATGAACAAAATCTCCAAGAAATGTGGGACTATGTGAAGAGACCCAACCTACGTTTGATAGGTGTACCAGAATGTGACAAAGAGAATGAATCCAAGCTGGAAAACACTCTTCAGGATATTATCCAGGAAAATTTCCCCAACCTAGCAAGACAGGTCAATACTCAACTCCAGGAAATACAGAGAACACCACAAAGATACTCTGCAAGAAGAGCAACCCCAAGGCACATAATCGTCAGATTCACCAGGGTTGAAACGAAGGAGAAAATACTAAGGGCAGCCAGAGAGAAAGGTCGGGTCACCCACAAAGGGAAGCCCATCAGACTCACAGCAGATCTCTCAGCAGAGACTCTACAAGCCAGAAGAGAGTGGGGGCCAATATTCAACATCCTTAAAGAAAAGAGCTTTCAACCCAGAATTTCATATCCAGCGAAACTGAGCTTCATAAGTGAAGGAAAAATAAAATCCTTCACGAACAAGCAAGTACTCAGAGATTTTGTCACCACTAGGCCTGCTTTACAAGAGCTCCTGAAAGAGGCACTACACATAGAAAGAAACAACCAGTTCCAGCCATCCTAAAAGCATACCAAATGCTAAAGACCATCAACAAAATGAAGAATGTACATGAACCAACGGGCAAAACAGCCAGCTAGCATCAAAATGGCAGTATCAAATTCACACATAACAATATTAACCCTGAATGTAAATGGGCTAAATGCACCAATCAAAAGACACAGACTGGCAAATTGGATAAAAAACCAAAACCCATCGGTGTGCTGTATCCAGGAAACCCACCTCACATGCAAAGATACACAAAGGCTCAAAATAAAGGGATGGAGGAAGATTTACCAAGCAAATGGAGAGCAAAAAAAAGCAGGAGTTGCAATTCTCATCTCTGATAAAATAGACTTTAAAGTAACAAAGATCAAAAGGGACAAAGAAGGTCATTACATAATGGTAAAAGGATCGATACAACAAGAAGAGATAACGATTCTAAATATATATGGACCCAATGTAGGAGCACCCAGATATATAAGGCAAGTTCTTAATGACTTACAAAGGGACTTAGACTCCCACACAATAATAGTGGGAGACTTTAACACTCCACTGTCAATAGCAGACAGATCAACCAGACAGAAAATTAACAAGGATATCCAGGACTTGAACTCAGACCTGGAACAAGCAACCCTGATAGACATTTACAGAACTCTCCACCCCAAATCCACAGAATATACATTCTTCTCAGCACCACATCACACCTACTCCAAAATTGACCACATAATTGGAAGTAAAGCACTCCTCAGCAAATGCAAAACAACTGAAATCATAACAAACAGTCTCTCAGACCATAGTGCAATCAAGTTGGAACTCAGAATTCAGAAAATAACTCAGAACCGCACAGCTTCATGGAAACTGAACAATTGGCTCTTGAATGTTGATTGGATAAACAATGAAAGGAAGGCAGAAATAAAGAAGTTCTTTGAAACCAATGAGAATGAAGACACAACGTACCAGAATCTCTGGGACACATTTAAAGCAGTCTGTAGAGGAAAATATATAGCAATAAGTGCCCACATGAGAAGAGTGGAGAGATCCAAAATTGACACCCTATCGTCAAAATTGAAAGAGCTAGAGGAGCAAGATCAAAAAAGCTCAAAACCTAGCCGAAGACAAGAAATAACTAAGATCAGAGCAGAACTGAAGGAGATAGAGACAAGAAAAACCCTTCAAAAAATCAATAAATCTAAGAGCTGGTTTTTCGAAAAGATCAACAAAATAGACAGACCACTAGCCAGACTGATAAAAAAGAAGAGAGAGAACAACCAAATAGATGCAATAAAAAACGATAAAGGGGAAATCACCACAGATTCCACAGAAATTCAAACCATCATCAGAGAATACTACAAACAACTCTATGCACATAAACCAGTAAATCAGGAAGAAATGGATAAATTCCTGGATGCCTGTGTCCTCCCAAGCCTAAACCAGGAGGAAGCCGAAACTATGAATAGACCAATAACAAGGTCTGAAGTTGAGGCAGCAATTAAGAGCCTACCACACAAAAAAAGCCCAGGTCCAGATGGGTTCACAGCCGAATTCTACCAGACACACAAAGAGGATCTGGTACCATTCCTTCTGAAACTATTCCAAATAATCCAAAAAGAGGGAACCCTTCCCAAATCATTTTATGAGACCAACATCATCCTGATACCAAAACCTGGCAGAGACTCAACAAGAAAAGAAAACTTCAGGCCAATATCCATGATGAACATAGATGCAAAAATCTTCAATAAAATACTGGCAAACCGATTGCAACAGCACATTAAAAAACTTATCCATCATGATCAAGTAGGATTTATCCCGGGGATGCAAGGCTGGTTCAACATACGCAAGTCTATAAATGTAATTCACCACATAAACAGAAGCAAAAACAAAAACCACATGATTATCTCAATTGATGCAGAGAAGGCATTTGACAAAATTCAACAGCCCTTTATGCTAAAAACCCTCAATAAACTTGGTATTGATGGAACATATCTCAAAGTAATAAAAGCTATTTATGACAAACCAACAGCCAATATCATACTTAATGGGCAAAAACTGGAAGCATTCCCTTTGAAATCTGGCACTAGACAAGGATGCCCTCTCTCACCACTTCTATTCAACATAGTACTGGAAGTTCTAGCCAGAGCAATCAGGCAAGAAAAAGAAATAAAGGGTATTCAAATAGGAAAGGTGGAAGCCAAATTGTCTCTATTTGCAGACGACATGATAGTATACCTAGAAGACCCCATCACCTCAGCCCAAAAGCTCCTGCAACTGATAAGCAACTTCAGCAAAGTCTCAGGATATAAAATCAATGTGCAAAAATCACAAGCATTCCTATACACCAATAACAGACTTAAAGAGAACCAAATCAAGAATGAACTGCCATTCACAATTGCTACAAAGAAAATAAAATACCTAGGAATACAACTCACTAGGAATGTAAGGGACCTCTTTAAGGAAAACTACAAACAACTGCTCAATGAAATAAGAGAGGACACAAACAGATGGAGAAACATTCCATGTTCGTGGTTAGGAAGAATCAATATCGTGAAAATGGCTATACTGCCCAAAGTAATTTACACAATCAATGCTATCCCCATCAAACTACCATTGAATTTCTTCACAGAACTGGAAAAAACCACCATGAATTTCATATGGAACCAAAAAAGAGCCCGCATAGCCAAGTCAATTCTAAGCAAAAAGAACACAGCGGGAGGCATCACACTACCAGACTTCAAACTATACTACAAGGCTACAGTAATCAAAACAGCATGGTACTGGTACCAAAACAGAGATATAGACCAATGGAACAGAACAGAGGCATCGGAGGCAACACAACACATCTACAACCATATTATCTTTGATAAACCAGACAAAAACAGGCAATGGGGAAAGGATTCCCTATTTAATAAATGGTGTTGGGAAAACTGGCTAGCCATGTGCAGAAAGCAGAAATTGGACCCCTTCCTGACACCTTACACTAAAATTAACTCCAGATGGATTAAAGACTTAAACGTAAGACCCGACACCATAAAAACCCTAGAAGAAAATCTAGGCAAAACCATTCAGGACATAGGAGTAGGCAAGGACTTCATGAACAAAACTCCCAAAGCATTGGCAACAAAAGCCAAAATAGACAAATGGGACCTAATCAAACTCCACAGCTTCTGCACAGCAAAACAAACAGTCACTAGAGTGAATCGGCAACCATCAGAATGGGAAAAAATCTTTGCAGTTTACGCATCCGACAAAGGGCTGATATCCAGAATTTACAAAGAACTCAAACAGATTTACAGGAAAAAAACAAACAAGCCCATTCAAAAATGGGCAAAGGATATGAACAGAAACTTTACGAAAGCAGACATACATGAGGCCAGCAAACATATGAAAAAGTGCTCATCGTCATTGGTCATTAGAGAGATGCAAATCAAAACCACATTGAGATACCATCTCACACCAGTTAGAATGGCGATCATTAAAAAATCTGGAGACAGCAGATGCTGGAGAGGATGTGGAGAAATAGGAACACTCTTACACTGTTGGTGGGAGTGTAAATTAGTTCAACCATTGTGGAAGACAGTGTGGCGATTCCTCAGGGACCTAGAAATAGAAATTCCATTTGACCCAGCAATCCCATTACTGGGTATCTATCCAAAGGATTATAAATCGTTCTACTATAAGGACACATGCACACAAATGTTCATTGCAGCACTGTTTACAATAGCAAAGACCTGGAACCAACCCAAATGCCCAACGATGATAGACTGGACTGGGAAAATGTGGCACATATACACCATGGAATATTATGCAGCAATCAAAAATGATGAGTTTGTGTCCTTTGTAGGGACATGGATGAATCTGGAGAACATCATTCTCAGCAAACTGACACAAGAACAGAAAAAGAAATACCGCATATACTCGCTCATAGGTGGGTGAGAAAAATGAGAACATGTGGACACAGAGAGGCGGTCTACTATACACTGGGGACTGTTGGGGGGAATGGGGGAGGGACAGCAGGGGGGGGGCTGGGGGGGATAGCCTGGGGATGAATACCAAGTGTGGGTGAAGGGGAGGAAAGCAGCAAAGCACACTGCCATGTGTGTACCTATGCAACTATCTTGCTCGTTCTGCACATGTACCCCCAAACCTATAATGCAATAAAAAAAAAAAAATAAATAAAAAAAAAAAAAAATGAATGAAACTTTTAATAAAAGATCTGCATTTAACATGAATGCACAGTGTTCAATGTTATGATAAAATAGTGAAGGAAAGTGAAATCTATAATCATATATATGCATATATCTATATATGTATACATATATACACTAAATATTGAATGTGTACACTTAATTTTGTTAGAATATTCTCATACGAAGAAAATAAAATTATAATGAAAAAAATGGGATTTTGTTTATACAAAATATATTGTTTTGCCTAGATTTTGTATATGCTCACAATAAATAATTGTTAAAATTTTCAATTAATAAGATTGAGAAAATGTCTACTTTTATATGGTAAGACCTTTGCTTTAATTTCTCTAATTGTAAATTCTGATGTTTCTTCTTAGCATCCAAATATACTTAAATTTCCTCCTCTTCAAAAATAAAAAACCAAGGAAACATGTAAGAATAAATTTTTCTTCTAACTTCTACCTTTGAAAACTTTATCCTGAGATCCCAAATTCTCAGAAAACTTGTTTACCCAAGTGGCAACACTTTATCCCTTTCTATTCACTCCGCACCCCTCAGTCTACTTTAATCTGGCCTTTTCTCTTTTTACTTCAGCAAAAGTTTCTTTAAAACCACCAGTGAAACCCTTATCTTGAAATCCATCTCTTTGAGTTTTGCTTCTCAGTAGCAACTTGACACTCTTGGCTACTCTCCTTGAAATATTCCCATCCTTGGGCTTCAGAGCAGCTATGTGGGGTTCCTTTTCAAGCTGTATCTTTCCTCTGCAGGCTCATTTCCCTCCGCCTGATTGTTGAGTTAAAATTCCTTGAGACGCCGAGACTCTGCTCTCTTCTGTTTTCTGTGTATTCTCCCTAGTGTATTTTATTCACATCCGTAGTTTAAATTACCATCTGTATGATAAGAACCTTGAAATTGATATTTTTATCTCTTAGCTCAAATTTCACAAATCCAGATTGTGCTTATTGAAAAGTTTCTCTTTAGATGTTTCAAAGGTGCCTCAAACTCAACATGTCTAAAACTGCACCCATGACCTCCCATCCCAAACTCAGTCATCTGTGTTTCCTATTGCAGTGAACGCTATGTCTCTGACCACATCTCATTCAGTCTCCCCTTGTGCTGTGCGCCAGCTATCCTGCGCTGCTTGCCATTCTTTGAGTAAAACAAGATAACTTCTATCACAAGATCTCTGTACTTGCTCTTACTTCTGCCTGGAATGTCTTGTCTCTAATTCTTTCCATAGACATATTCTATTCTTTATTCATTTCTCATCTCAAACACTTCCCCCTTACAGAAATTTTCCCTGAACACCTTATCTGATGGCTCACCCATTCCTATTGCTATTTATCATATTGCTATTTTTGATTTCTTATGCTTATAAATGTCTCTTAAGGTGCTGTTGTTGATATATGTATTTTTTTCCCTTAAACTAGAATCTAAGCTCTTCAAAGGAAGTGACTTTTTGTTGTTTGTAACTGTCTGCTACATATTAGCAATTCAATTTTTCTTGTTAGTCCCCAAATCTACTCATTTCTCTTTACCCCCATTGCCACCACCCTAGACCGAGCCACCATCATGGCTTGCCTGCAACAGCCTCCTAACTACATCCATTTAGTTACCCTCCAATCTACCTATTCCGCCCTGAAACTAAAGTCGTGTTTTTACAGAAGCAAATCTGATAATGCTCCTGCACTCCTTAAAATCACTCAAGCATTTCCTGCTGTTCTCAAGATAATGATCAAGATGTTTAAGGTGAGCTGCAAAGCCATGTGTGATCTCCTTCATCTCTTACTGCTTTTCTCTTTGCTTCCCCTCCATGCCTCACCCGCCCTCACTACTTTGGTGTTTCTGTAAATTCCTCAACTGCCTGATTCTCCTTCTCATCTTGAAATCTTTCACATGTCGCCTTGACCTGGATGGTTCTTTCAGTTAACCCATGCCTAGCCCTAGATTTTTCCTAGTTAATTCTCACTTAGTCTTCTAATTTCAGTCCAAAGTCCAATGTTCTGTGTGCCTGGCATTGTGCTATGTGCTGAGATATAGCAATGATGTGAAGTATCTGCTCTCGTATCTTTTCCGTATAGAATAGAAACCTGCTATGCATTCACCTGGCTTCCAACTGAGGAATCACATTGGCTTTTCTACTTAAACGCTTACAATTTGTAAATACACACATTTATATATGTAGAGAATTGGTTTTTAATTTCCCTCACTAAACAGTAAGCTTCATGATTTGCAATATGTATTCATGGAATAGATGAATGCATGACGTCCATTCAATAAACACTTCTTGAACACTGACTGTAGTACATATTAGAACTCAAACTTGGCTTAAATAATTAATATAATAATATTTTGTATATCAGCCAAACATTTACAGTGAAGACAGTTCCATTAAAATTTGAAGTCATCTCTTATTACACACACAGCACAAGCCTTATGTTCTGTAACATTTTATTCTCTCTCTCCTAAGAGAAGTTTCATATCTGTACACATTTCTAATTATGTCAAATGGGAATCTTGCTTCTGCTCTTGTTTACAATATTCTTTGATGAGATTGCAACTTTGGTCAAATATAATCCTGATTGAATGGGCTCAGTGGTCTTTGCCACAAGCATTTAAGTTAATCTGTTGGCAACATGGAGAGAACACATTTCTTTCTATTTGGCAGGATATTAACTCATTTTAGCCGTGGAAGCTGTAATTTTCTGAATGGTATTCTAGTGGCTGGCAGAAGTTAATGCAGGTTTCCAGTGCCTTGTTCATGCCAATAATACAATTTTCACACCAAGAATCTGGCGAGATCTATGTTGAGAGAAACCAGTACATGATGTAAAACATGATTAGTTTCAATTCAGTAAGTGTGTTTTAAATTCTACTTTGTGAAAACTCTTCAGTACTAGTTGGGTGTAGAATAAAAGGATGAGAGAGTCAGGACTTTCAATAAGGTTTCAGTCTTAGTGGACTGATAAAACTTATACACAATCATTTCCATTAAGCTTCGAATGTGGAGACTTCATGTCATTGTCCGGTAGCGTTATTTATCATTGACTTCTTCCAAAATGGATGCCCTGTTTTAAATTCCCTCTCTGTAAAACCTGCACCATTCCTGTGGTCACACAATTTTGGAATCTTGAAATTCTAATCAATTTCTTTTGTTTTATACCCTGAGTCTGATGAGTCACCAAGTGGTATCTCTCCCTCACATTTGGCTATTTTAGCCCATCATTTGCATTCCTGTGACTCACATTGCCTTTATCTTCTTAGTAAGTGCAGGCAGACCTTTCTCAACTATTCTACAGAGCCAGGCTGGTGGAATGGCATTTGTGCAGACAAAAATGTGAATGGTGGTTCCTGGGATGACAAAGAAGTGACTTTCTTATTATCAGTTGATCATTTGATGGACCATTGAAACAGTGTTGGGTTTCAAGTGTTTAAACCCTTTGACTGAAAAGGAATTCATTATTTAATTAAAGTTAAACTTACTACCATTCCTAATAATAGGAAGTCCTTCACAATATGCTGAAATCTATCCTTTTTCTTTCTTACTACTACTTCCGCTTAATAATCAGTATTTGTAGATCCCCTAGTGCCCTCCAAGATCTGAACATTATCATGTATATTCATCTTTTCTCTAATTATTTCTCACCTAATAGGATATTCAGACCCACTGAAAGAAAAGTGTGTACTTGAGCAGAGACAGAGCTAGAATGTGGCAGTCATTTTATTGATTTTAATCTAACAGGTTTTTAGAAAGAACTTTTGTTTCTCAAAACTTCATTTAGTTTTACCAAAGGGATTCAGTTGAATATGATAAATTCAGTTGAATTTGATACCGCACAGATACTAGATTTCAAGGTATTTGCTTTTAAACATGATAAAGGGAAAAATACATTCTGAGTAGAAAGGAACTTCACCTACGAGCCTAAACTGTGAGACTATCCATATTGTAGAAATCTCTGAGAACAGTTAATTGACAAAGTTTCTATTTTAGTTACCATATCAGGCTAAAGAAATCAACGATCCACATTTGATAAATTTTAACAGACTCCAAATCTGAGAGGTAGTTGACCTGTATTGAGATTAAAAAAATACATAATTTTACTTTTATCTGTAGCATAAAACTTTATTAAGAAATTCCAGGTTCAAAGTATGCTTGGGGTGACAAATTGGACTTTGAATAATTGGTTAATATTTTGAGTCTTGGAAGTTAAGATACTTTATGCAGGGTAACTTCGAGAAAATCAATATAACATTTCTGCAAATTTCTTGTTTGTTAAAAGATTGCACGTCTTATACCAGAAAAGAGATTTGAATACTCAAAAGCACTTTTTTTTGGTCCCCAGTGTACTCTCAGGAATTAAGAATGATGTTGTCTCAAAGCCTTTCCTTTTAGAATATGATAAAAATGTTCAAAAAATTATGTAGGGTACAAATGATGAGAACTAGGTAGAATAGAGTGTGCATTTTGTAAAAGCAGCCTATCTGATCTGTTGACCACCTGCCTTGCAATTATAGCTTTTAATACGATTTCTTTATTATAGAAGCAAAAGGGAGGAAATATGTTGACAGAATGTGTAATTGAAGGAGGGAGGCTTTCTTCTCATTCTCTGCTGTTGTAATGGATGGTAACACTACTTAAGAGATAGGAAACTTTAAAGGAAAGAGAGTTCCCTTTGTTTTCTCAGATCAGATCCTTAATGCAGGAGCAATGTTTGTAAACCAGTCCCTCTAGGACAAGTTATCTCCCTAACTTCTATGTACATCTTTGTAACAGGAACCGTAATGCTGTTCATTCTAGTGTCTATACTCTTGGATGCACTAAATTGTTTTAATTCTTCCTTTGATGAAAGAGTCCCATTTGTATTCAGACATCACCGGTGATGTCCTAATTGTGAGATACAGCTGATATGTTTCTTTCAACCTCTTATTGGAAACTGAGACTGAATTTGATTCTTCTGTGACCCTCCTCAGGCTTGTCCATATGCTTCTCATAATGCACCTCTCTACTCCCTTCCTGTACTACTATAGTTCCATCTATCCCTCAAATACCAGCATTTTAGCCAGGTGCAGTGGCTCATGCCTATAATCCCAGCACTTGGGGAGGCTGAGGTGGGAGGATCACCTGAGGTCGGGAGTTCTAGACCAGCCTGACCAACATGGAGAAACCCTGTCTCTACTAAAAATACAAAATTAGCCAGACTTGGTGGCACATGCCTGTAATCCCAGCTATTGGAGAGGCTGAGGCAGGAGAATTGCTTGAACCTGGGAGGCAGAGGTTGCAGTGAGCTGAGATCATGCCATGGTACTCCAGCCTGGGCATTTCAACAACAATGACAAGAACAAAACAAAAAACCACCAGCGTTTCTCAGGGTGTCAGACTCTGCCGATGTATCTACTCAGTATCCATTCTTCTCTTTTCCAATAGAATCCTGATTTCGTTGGAGTTGAAAGGTATTCCAGGTAGATGTAGCCATTTTCCCAGACTCTTTTGGATGAATTCTGAGCAATGAGATGGAATTAAAAGTTTGGACTTTACTGGGAAACATTGTTTTCTATCTAAAAAAGGACATGCGCTTTCTTCCTTCACCCTTCGTTTAGCTGAGAAAGCCAAGCATACACACAGATGCCTGAAGATACACAAGCCAGACTGTGACTATGAGGGTAAGAGCCTCATGCTTAAGGGGACAAAGCAAGATGGCTGGGCAGAGCCTGGGATCTTTCTTTCTTTCTTGATCTGCTTCCCTTTGCATCTCCTGTTATGCCATAAAAATGAATCCCTTTTGGGTTAAGCTACTGTGATATTTGTTTACTTGCAGCCCAAAGGTATTCATGTCATTCTTGACCATTGCCTAATGTTTTTGAAAATGGTGTAATCTTATAGTATTTTTATATTTATTTATTTTTCATTGTTTACTTTGTTTTTGTATTGTGTTTTCATTAGTAGTTAACATATTGTACCTCACTAGGAACATAATGTATTGTGTTTCAACTATTAGTAATGTTAACATTAGCTGACATAATAAAGGAGGTAATGAAAATGCCTTAAATGTGGAGTTGTACCCAAACTGCCTAGCAGTATGGATAAAGGAAGAGCTCCTCTGTACTTACTCACATGCCAATAAGAAATAGAATTGGGATGACCGAACTCACAGGAAGCTTAGTCTTTTTTGTGTTGTTTGGACTTTTGGTCATATATATTTTTTGGTAAAAAGTATATAATCATTTTCAGTGAGAACAGAGTAATTAAGTGCAAGGTTTTTGAGAGCCAGTAGTTGAAGAGAATACAGTAAAGGTAAGAGTGATTAGCTATAAATAGTTTGATTTCTAATGTTACAGAAAAAAAGGAGAGACTGTCTGTGGATGGGTGGTTGTGCGAATAATCAAATAACCATTAAGAAAAAGAAGAGATTGTGGTGTGACTTGAGCAACTTTCTGCTTTTATGTCCTTTCTGGTTTTTGACTCTTTCACCATCATCCTACTTTAGAAGTGAGACTCCTGGACAACTTCATGGGTCTCCATCTTTTCTCTTTCAAATTGATCAACAATTGTCAGTGTTCTATCTAAAATTAAAACCTGGCCATGTCAGTCTTTGTCTAAAAGTCCTTCAAAGGCCCCTGTTTTCTAGAGGTAAAATCAAACTGTGGCATACTGGTCCCTCCATCGTCTCCTTTGCCTAATTCTTCTCACTCTGAGCTGTGCTTTGGCAGTTCATATGCTGGGGATGTGTGCATTTCTCTGTGGCCCAGGTACCTCTTTTTCTCCACATGCATCCCTGAACAGAATGTCTGCTTCACCTATGCTCCTGGTCTCTGACTTGGTGGCTTAACTCCCTATATGTATTTAAGACCAAATTCTATTCTGCCTACTATAGAAACTTGCCACTTAATAGCTGTGTAAGCTTGGTGTATTATTATGTTCTCATGCTGCTATGAAGAAATTCCTGAGGCTGGGTAATTTTATAAAGAATAGAGGTTTAATTGACTCACAGTTCTGCATGGCAGGGAAATCCTCAGGAAACTTAAAATCATGGCAGAAGTTACCTTTTCACAGTGAGGCAGGAGAGACAATGAGTGCAAGCAGGGGAAGTGGCAGAAGGTTATAAAACTATCAGATCTGGTGAGACTAACTCATTATCATGAGAACAGCATGGGGGAAACCACCTCCATAATTCAATTACCTCCACCTGGAGCCTCTCATGACCCATGGAGATTATGGGAACTACAATTCAAGATGAGATTTGGGTGGGAACATGGCCAAACCATATCACTTGGGTAAGTTACCAAACCCCTCATTTTCCTTATTTGAAAAATGGGGATAATAAACCAACCTCATGAGATTGTTGTGAGGTTGAAATAGGTCAACACATGTAAAGTATTTAGAACATAACAAATCAGTACAATATGTATTAGCTTATGATTAGTGTATAACATATTATGTTCATTATTAGTATTAAAATAACTTCTTTAAACCTCGTTTAATAAATCTCAACCTGTTCCTACAGTATCAGGGGCATATTTCTATTTCTTAACTTATCATTTACTGGCAATGCAATGTTGTGGATCCAGAGTATATGGGTTTGAGTTTTGGTTCTGCTACATCCTAGTTGTGTGGACCTGAGCAAGTTGATAACCTCTCTGTGCCTCATTTTCTTCAATGGTAAAATAGGGATAATAGGATCTACTTCACTGGATTGTTGTGAAGAGTAAATGAGTAAATATATGTAAAGCTCTTAGGACAGTATCTGACACATAGTAATTTGCAATAGAAGTATTTGCTATGCTAATTACATTTTTACATATTTTCACCACTGCAATGTGTGTTTCTTAAAGGCAGAGATTGTGACATTAATTAAAAAAATTTCCAGTACTTAATGTTATGCCAAGTACATAGTTGATGTTCAAAAAATTCTTCTTGAATGAATAGATTCTTTTTCCTTCTTGTTCTACAAAGGAACAAAATTTAAAGTAAAAGCTGATGAAATTATTTAAACATTCCTACATTTACTGTTCCAAAAGAGTAAGAGCATTGGTATTCAATGGGTTTTACCTTTCCTCTGCTTCTATTTCTTTATTCCTCTCAGATTTGATAAGAAATATAATAAAACTTAGAGAAAACATTAAACCACTGACACTTGAAATATCCACTTAGGAATTCCTAAGTTTCAGCTATTTTCATTCTTGTCATTCGTGACCTTAGTAAGAAGGTTTATTTAAAGGCAACTCAGATGATGGGAGGACTTATTCTAGGTGACAGATTATACTGAGCCTGTGCTCTGTACATTTTCATTACACTGCACAATAATAGATGACACATTTGCCTTTTCTCCTATTTTATTTTTGGGTTACTAGATAACTTGGGCCAGGTGGGTTCCTCTTAGAGTCACACATCTACTGCTGAAGTATCGTCCTTCAGAAACAACCTCAATTAGTTGGAGGAGTTTACTCAGGAGTATAACATGATCAATTTTGTAGTTTGGAAAGAACCATCTGGAGTCCATGGGAGAAGTGAGAGAACTGAGGAGAAGTGAGAGCCAGGGTAGGACATTAGAAGACTTATGTAATAGCCCAGGCTAGCAACCAAGACAGAAATAATCACAGGGATGGAGAGAAAGGGAGGGGTGAACAAAATGCTAGTTTTAATGGGCAGTCCCTGTTAGTTGCTGGAAGTGATGATGTTGGGGATTAAGGTGGTGGATAGAAGTCAGGACTAACTTGCAGCTCTTGCTCAGATAGACAGAGCAGCATGTGGAGACTCACATCATGAACTTTTCTCCAAAAACTATGGCAGGAACATACCAGGAATGCCAAGATAATCTACAGAGCCTTTGAAGGAACTGGATCACTGCTGCAGGCTCCCTGAGACACTGACATACTGTGAGCCTGCTTGCTTTCTTGCTGGGGAGGCTTGTGATCTGGGCAAGTTCTCAGCCCTAGTCACTGGCTGCCTGGAAGGAGAGTCAGTGCTGTTGGTGGGGCACTGTGGGAGTGAGACCACCTTTTAGGACTGTGGGCTGTGTGGGAGCGGGGTGAGGCCTGTGACTGCCAGCTTTCCCCCACTTCCCTGACAATCTGTATGAGTCAGCAGAGGTAGCCATAATCCCCTTGGGAGTATAATTATGCTGGACTGGGAACCACACGCCTATCCCCCATGATGGCTGTAGCAGGCCTTGCCCAAGAAGATGCTGAGCTCAGAAATGCCCATACCTTCTCCTATCTGGTGGTCTTTCTCTACTTGCCCTGTTAGCCGAAGACAAAAGTCATAATCTCTTGGGAGCTCTATAGCTCTGATACCACCTGAGAAACCTGACTACTTAACCAGGTGTCCCCAGGGCAAGTTGGCATCCTCCCTGTAGGACTGTAGCTGATGCGCTCTTGAAACTGCCACCCCCTGGCTGGAGGCCAACCAACACAAAACCGGTGAACTAAACAAAAACACTACCAAGGACCTTCACAGAATCCACTCTACTCCCCTGCTAACTCCACCAGAGCACGTGCTGGTATCCACAGCTAAAAGACCTGAAGACAAATCACATCACGGGACTCTTTTGCAGATACTCTCCAGTACCAGTCCAGTGCTCAGTAGCTCCACTGGGTGGCTAGACCCAGAAAAGCAAAAACAATCACTACAGTTCAACTCTCAGGAATCCCCATTCCTAGCAGAAAGAGGGGAGCACCACAAAAGAATCTCAACAACAGCCCTTGAGCCCCAGATCTTCCCTCTGACATAGTCTACCCAAATGACAAGGAACCAGAAAAATAATTCTGGTAACATGACGAAACAAGATTCTTTAACACCCGCCAAAAATCATTCTAACTCACAAACAATGGGTCCAAACCAAGAAGAAATCTCTGTATTGCCAACAAAATAATTCAGAGTTGATTATTAAGCTAATCAACGAGGCACCAGGAAAGGAGAAATTCAACATAAATCATAAACATGATACAGGATATGAAAGGAAAATTATTCAGTGAAGTAGCATAAATTAAAAAAAATCACAATTTCCAGAAATCAAGGACACACTTAGAGACATGCAAAATGCACTAAAAAGTGTCAGACATAGAATCAAATCAGCAGAAGAAAGAACCTCAGAGCCTGAAGACAAGGCTTTCAAATTAACCCAATCCATCAAGACAGAGAAAAGAATAAAAGAAACTGAACAAAGTTTCCAAGATTTTGGGATTATGTTAAACATCCAAACCTAAGAATAATTGATATTCTTGAGAAAGAAAGAAATCTAAAAGTTTGGAAACTGTATTTGAGGGAATAATCAAGGAAAATTTCCTCAGCCTTGTTAGAGATCTAGACATCCAAATACAAGAAGATCAAGGAGCACCTGGAAAGTTAATCACAAAAAATCGTCACCTAGGCACATAATCATTAGATTATCTAAAGTCAGAATGAAGGAAAGAATCTTAAGAGCTGTGGAAAAAGCATCTGGTAACCTATAAAGGAATACCTGTCAGATTAACATCAAATTTCTCAGCAGAAATTCTACCAGCTAGAAGGGTTGGGGTTCTATTTTTAGCCTCCTTAAACAAAACCCATTATCAGTTAAGAATTTTGTATCCAGCACACCTAAGCTTCATAAATGAAGGAAAGATACAGTCTTTTGATACATGCAAATGGGGACACCAAAGTGAGCAGAATAGCTATTCTTATATCAGACAAAACTTTAAAGCAATAGCAGTTAAAATAGACAAAGAGGGACATTATATGATGATGAAAGACTAGTTCAAAAGGAAAATGTAACTCAAAATATATAGGCACCTAACACTGGATGTCTCAAATTTATAAAACAATTACTACTAGACCTAAGAAATAAGTGACCAACAAACATGAAAAAAAGGTCACCATCACTGGTCATTAGAGAAATGCAAATCAAAACCACAATGAGGTACCATCTCACACCAGTTAAAATGGCGATCATTAAAAAGTCAGAAAACAACCAATGCTAAAGAAGATGTGGAGAAATAAGAACACTTTGTTTTTTAAATTGAGACAGAGTCTCACTCTGTTGCCCAGGTTGGACTGCAGTGACATGATGTCAGCTCAATGCAACCTCCGCCTCTTGGGTTCGAGTGATGTTCCTGCCTCAGCCTCCTAATTAGCTGGGATTACAGGCACATGCCACCATGCCTGGTTACTTTTTTGTATTTTTGAGGTTTCACTATGAGGTTTCACTATGTTAGCCAGATGATCTTGATCTCCTGACCTCATGATCTGCCCACCTTGGCCTCCCAAAGTGCTGGGATTACAGGCGTGAGCCACTGCGCCCAGCCAGGAATGCTTTTACACTGTTGGTCGGAATGTAAATTAGTTTAACCATTGTGGAAGACAGTGTGGCAATTCCTCTGGTATCTACTACCAGAAATACTATTTGACCCAGCAATCTCATTACTGAGTATATACCCAAAGGATTATAAATCATTCTTTAAAGACACATGTACAAATATGTTTATTGCAGCACTGTTCACAATAGCAAAGACTTGGAACGAACCCAAATGCCCATCAGTGATAGACTGGATAAGGAAAATGTGGCATGTATACACCATGGAATACTGTGCAGCCATAAAAAAGATGAGTTCATGTCCTTTGCAGGGACATGGATGAAGCTGGAAGCTATCATTCTCAGCAAACTTACACAGGAACAGAAAACCAAACACTACATGATCTCACTCATAAGTGAGATTTGAACAATGAGAACACATGGTGACAGGGAGGAGAACACCACACACTGGAGCCTGCTGGGGTGCGGGACAAGGGGAGGTAGAGCATTAGGAGAAATACCTAATGTAGATGACGGGCTGATGGGTGCAGCAGACCACCTTGGCACATGCATATCTGTGTAACCTGCATGTTCTGCACATGTATCCTAGAATTTAAAGTATAATAATAATAAAAAGAAATTAGATGGCAACATAATAATAATGGGGGACTTTAATACTCTGCTGAAAGCACTAGATAAATCATGAAGACAAAATCAACAAAGAAACAATGAACTTAAACTATACCCTATAACAAATGGACTTAAATACATAGAGAACTTCTACCCAACAGCTGCAGAATATACGTTCTATTCATCAGCACATGGAACATTCTCCAAGATAGACCATATGATAGGCCACAAAATCAGTGTCAGTAAATTGAAGAAAAGCAAAATTATATCAATTACTCAGATCACAGTGGAATAAAATTGGAAATCAACCCCCAAAAGAACCCTCAAAACCATGCAAATGCACGGAAATTAAATAATTTGCTCCTGAATGATTGTTGGGTCAATAATGAAATCAAGATGGAAGTTAATTCTTTGAAATGAGTGATAATAGTGCACAGCTTATCAAAACCTCTGGGATACAGCAAAAGTGGTGCTAAGAGGAAAGTTCATAGCATTAAATGCCTTCATCAAGAACTCTAAAAGACCCAGACAATCTAAGGTCACACCTCACAAAACTATAGAAATAAGAACAATCCAAACTCAAACTCAGCCAAAGAAAAGAAATCACAAAGATTAGAGCAGAACTAAATGAAACTGAAACAAGCAACAACAAGATATAGAAAAATGAAACAAAAATTGGTTCTTTGAAAAGATAAATAAAATCAATAGACCATTTGTGAGATTAACCAAGACAAGAACAGAGAAGATCCAAATAAGCTCAATTAGAAGCAAAATGGAAGATATTACAACTGATACCACAGAAATACAAAAGAGTATTCAGGGTTACTGAGTATCTTTATGTGCATAAACTAGAAAATCTAGAAGAGATGGTAATATACAACCCTCCTAGATTAAACCAGAAAGATATAGAATCTGAACAGACCAATAACTAGTAGTTAGATTGAAATGGTAATAAAAAAAAAAACTGCAAACAAAAAAAGTCCAGGACCAGATGGATTCATGGGTGAATTCTATCAGACATTCAAAGAGTAATTGGTACCAATCTTATTGGCACTATTCCAAAAAATAGAGAAAGAGGGAATCCTCTTTAAATCATTCTGTGAAGCCACTATCACCCTAATGCCAAAACCAGGGAAGGACATAACTACAACAGCAATGAAACTACAGACCATTATCCCTAGATGCAAAAATCCTCAACAAAATACTAGTGAAACAAATCCAGCATCATATTAAAAAGATAATACTCCATGGTCAAGTGGGTTCCGTACTAGAAATACAGGGTTGACTTAACATACGTCCATCAGTAAATGTGATACACCACATACAGAGAAAAACAAAACCCACATAATTATCTCAACAGATGTAGAAAAAGCATTTGACAAAATCTAGCATCCCTTTATGATTAAACCCTCAACAAAATCTGCATAGAAGTTACATACCTTAATGTAATAAACGTCATCTATGTTGAACTCACAGCCAACATTATACTAATAGGGAAAAGTTGAAAGTATTTTCCCTGAGATCTGGAACAAGACAAGAATGTCCACTTTACTACTTCTATTCAATCTAGTACTGAAAGTCTCAGCCAGAGCTATCAGGCAACAGAAAGAAAGAAAAGACATCAAAATCAGTAAAGAGCAAATCGAACTGTCACTATTTGCCAATGATATGATCATACACCTAGAAAAACCCTAAAGAATCATCTGAAAGCTTCTAGAACTGGTAAATAAATTCAGCAAAGTTTCAGGATACAAAATTAATGTACACAATTCAGTAGCTCTCCTATACACTAACAGCGACCAAGCTGAGAATCAAGTCAATAACTCAATTCCTTTCAAAATAGCTACAAAAAGATTAAAATACTTAGGAATATGCCTAACCAAGGACATTAAAGATCTCTACAGGAAAACTACAAAACTGCTGAAAGAAATCTTGGATGACATAAACAAATGGAAATACATCCCATGCTCGTGGATGGGTAGAATCAATATTGCGAAAATGACCATACTGTCAAAAGCAATCTATAAATTCAATGCAATTCCTATCAAAATATCATGATCATTCTTCACAGAACTAGAAAAAACAACACTAAAATTCATGTGGAGCTGAAAAAGAGTCCACATAGCCAGGTCAAGACTAATCAGACATTTGAATGAACAAATCTAGTGGCATCACATTACCTGACTTCAAATTATACAATAAGTCTGTAGTCACCAAAGCAGCATGGTACTAGTATAAAAATAGGCACAAAGACCAATGAAACAGAATACAGAAATCAGAAAAAAAGCCAGATACTTACAGCCAACTGATCTTTGGCAAAGCAAAAACACATAAAGTTAGGAAATGACACCCTATTCAACATATGGTGCTGGGATAATTGGGGAGCCACATGTAGAAGAATGAAACTGGATCCTCATACAAAAATCAACTCAAGATGGATCAAAGACATAAATTTAAGACCTGAAATCTTAATGATTTTAGAGGATAACATCAGGAAAACTCTTGTAGACATTGGCTTAGGCGAAGACTTCATGACCAAGAACCCAAAAGCAAATGCAACAAAAACAAAGATAAATAGATGGGACTTAATGATACTAAAACCTTCTGCACAGCAAAAGAAATAATAAGCAGAGTTAACAACCTACAGAGTGGAAGAAAATCTTCATAATCTATCCTTCTGACAAAGGACTAATATCGAGAATCTACAAAGGAGCATTACTACCTCACTCCTGCAAGAATGGCCATAATCAAAAAAATCAAAATAATAGATATTGGAGTAGATGCATTGAAAAGGGAAACCTTTTACACTGTTGGTGGGAATGCAAACTAGTACAACCACTATGGAAAACAGCATAGAGATTCCTTAAAAAACTAAAAGTAGATTTACTTCTTGATCCAGCAATCCAACTAGAAGCTAACCAGAGGAAAAGAAGTCTAATTTATAAATTTATTATAGGTATGTATGTAGAGGAAAAAAACATGGTATATACAGGGTTCGGTAGTGTCTTAGTCTGCTTGGTGTTGCTCCAAGGAAATATTTGAGGCTGGGCAATTTATAAAGAAAAGAGGCTTATTTGGCTCTTGGTTCTGCAGGCTTTATAAGAATCCTGGCATCAGCATTTGCTTCTGATCAGGACCTGAGGCTGCTTCCACTCATGGTGGAAGGTGAAGCAGAGACACACCTATAGAGACCACATGGCAAGAGAGGAAGCAAGAGAGAGGAGGGAGATGCTAGGCTCCTTTGAACAACCAGCTGTCGTAGGAACTAGTAGAGTGAACTCACTCATTGTAGCCATATGGCACTAAGCCATTTATAAGAGATCTGCCCTCATGACCCAAACACCTCCCATTAGGCCCTACCTCCAATACTGGAGATCAAATCTAAACATCAGGTTTGGGGGGACAAACACACAAACTATAGCAGGTACCATCTGTGATTCCATGCATCCACTGTGGGTGTTGGATTTCATTAAAGGCCTATTGTACCTTTATTGAAAGTAGGCTAGTGAAAAGGGTTTCTAGGAGATGAATGAAGGGCTCTTGCAGTTCCTTATCACAGGAATCACGTGGAGGAGTTTCAAACCAGTTAGCTGATAATTTGATCATTTCTCATTCAGAGGGTATTCACAGACTGATGACTCCAGGCAAGGCACTATGTTATTTTTTAGAGACAAAATGTTTGACACAGATCCAGAGTTTGTGGGGCTTAAAACTTACGTAATTCAGAGATTTACTTTTTAAAAAATGTAAAATTTCAAATATACAATTAGGTGCCAAAGTAACTATTTATTTATAATGAAAAAGATACCCTATCATATTCTTCAAGCCTTGGGTCTCTTTTTTCTAATATCCCTTTAAGTGATTTGCTAAAAATGTTTCTACCGCTATGTTTCTGATTGCAACCCATTCCCCTCCTCACCTAGAACACCCTGTAACTCTCTGTAACTTTCACGAAGAGGTGGAAGGTGCCTCTGCCAGCAAATGAGGCCTGAACCTGATCTTTCATTAGCTTCAAAGTAAATCCACGTCTGTTTACTCCTTCATAAAAGACACCCAGCTTGTCTCCTCTGGGCAAGGGAGACACAAATTAAAGGACTGGTTATACATTCATTCATCAATTATTTGGTGGTATGGAGAAATGCAGAGGACTAGAAGAGCATATAATAGGGAAATCAGACCTAGTTTGAAAGAGAGAGAGACTTTCTGGAGGACAGGCCAGCTGGAGAGAAAGAGGCAAGCTGATCTGCTATAATCACAGACCAGATTCAGGGACTGGTGCTGGTTGTAAACTGTCAACACCAGGTCATGACAAGAGATGTACAGAAAGAGAGTACATATCCAGAAACTTTTAATACAATCTGAAGGACTAATATTATATCATGTTGACTCTAACAATAAGGTTTAGGTTTTTATTTTGCATGCCTTGCTTTCATTTTATTTTCCAGAAATTTATTTTTATTATATTGTACAAAAGTATGGATCTGCCCAAATTGAGGGAAAAACCTGGTGCCCCACTGTATTAGTCCATTCTCATGTTTCTAATAAAGACATACCTGAGACTGGGTAATTTATGAAGAGGTTTAATGGACTCACAGTTCCACATGGCTGGGGAGGCCTCACAATCATGGCGGAAGGCAAAGGAGAAGCAAAGTCAGGTCTTACATGGTGACAGGCAAAAGAGCTTGTGCAGGGGAACTTCTGTTTATAAAACCATCAGATCTTGTATGACTTATTCACTACCACTAGAACAGTATGGGGAAAAGTGCCCCATGATTCCATTACCTCCCACTGGGTCCTTCCCACAACATGTGGGAATTATGGAAGCTACAATTCAAGGTGAGATTTGGTTGGGGACACAGCCAAACCATATCATCCACCATTGACAGGTTGAGAAGTGATGTCAAAGAACCCTTTCCAGCTGAATCCCATGTTCTTCTGTTTTCTGCTTGCCATTCTTATAGTAAATAAGATAAAAATAAATTTAAGAAAAAATTAATATTTGGTATAAGGGCTAGATATCATGAGATGCCATCTTTACCATAAAATAGAAAATTTTAGTTTATAAAAATAATGAGATTAAAAAGTAAAACATAAAAGTTTTAAAAATTCAAAGCAGGTTATAAAAAATTAGGATATAGTAATTTTTTTAAAGTGTAGAAGCAAAATTTTACCTCTACCTTAGGCTTTTCTTTTTAGGCTGAGCCTGAGAATTAAACTGACATAAGACACGTTAATAGGAGAAAAGCATTCAGATTTATTTCATGTAAGTTTAATGTGACATGGAAGCCCCCATAGGGAAATGAAGTTCCAAAGAAGTGGCTAAATCTAAATGCTTTTAGACCAGATTGAACAAAGAGAGGCAATGTGGGAAAGCAAACTACCTGTGGAGACTAAAAGAATATTAGAATAATTTTAACAAGGTCTGTTTGAATAGGGTTCTCTGGGTCCCAATTTCTCATTCTTATTGATAAGAATGTTACTTTCCTCCTGATAGAGGGAGGACATCTTCCATATGAAGGTTTTTATTTCCTGCTTTCAGGAAATAAAGGGGGTGGTCAAAATGCCCTTCTTGCACCTGTTTTTTTTTTTTTTTAAGTACCTTTAGCTCAATCTGATTCATATGTCAAAGTAACATATTTTGAGGTGAAATATTCTGCCACCTGTCAGTATCGAACCAATAAAGGGACAAATTCCAAAGTAACATGAACTAATATAAAAGAAGTGCCAATGACATTGAAACTTTTCATTTAGGAGCTAAAAACCCAATGGATTCATCTATACTCCCAACACCAGGCTGTTCTCTGGCTGACAGCCAATGGGTAGAGAGGGTTCCCTCAGGCGCTTGCCAGTCCCAGTGTATGTATTACTTTCAAATCCTGTGCACGTCTAAGAGACACTGCGTTCTTCTCAGTGCTTAGTGGGGTCATCCCCATGTCTCCATGTGTAATCCAGCAGAAGTGCCATTGGATTATAAAATATCCCCATGAAAAGCTGATCAAATGGCAGGATAGTGACTACATTCCTGTGTGAGTCAACAGAACATCTGTTAGAAATACAAGGGCAATACATTTAAATTTTTGAAATCCAGAGAAAATTTAACTTTTTTATATTAATGAACTAAAAAAGAATTTGCTTCTAAACATTTAATTTCATTTCACAGCAGTCAGTAAAGGAATGTTTAAGCATCAAAGGGAGAGAGATGTATTTTACCTTACATACCAGCCTTTAACTCATTAAAAAAATTCTGAGTGTTCAGGAGAATTTAACCTTTTCATATAATTTTTTTATTAGATTCATCAACAGAATAGATAAGAAGCTGATGTCGCATTTATATTGAGAATTTCCCCCCCTTTCTTCAATATTCTGTCTTAAACTCATGTTTTTTAGTTTAAAGTAATACTGTTTTTAACAAGGGCTCTTTCTCATGTAAGGTTTATAAAATTCCTCTTATCAATATATAGTGGAAAATGTGGTCACTCAGGGAGGCTTTATTAATGCAGTAAATAGCACACTAACTTGTTATAAGTTACTTATCAGAAAAAATGTTCATGATTTTTTTCAATTGAGCTAAACTAGCAAACTATCCACTCGTGTATTTACCTCTGGAACTCTTAATTCTTGCAGCATATATAACATTCTTTTACAATTAATTCATAACTTTTTCAATGTTTTTCTTGACATTTAGAATATTGTATATTGGGTGCATTTAAAAATGTTCCTATATTTACAAAATAGCAGGAATGGATGACTTTTTCATTGTAGAATTCTTCAGCGGTTGTGTCATAGCTGTTTAATTTAGACAAAGTAATGCCACTTCACACTGATAATTTAGCAAAGATGAATCATATTTTTGTAGGGTTGTTTTGCCTCCATGTAGTTAAAATTATACACCCTTAAGAAGTTGGTGAAATATACTAATGAAACCTGCTTTGAACTGAATTTGAAGGAATAAAACTTAACTGAGATTAATGCAGAAAAGATTGGTGTTTACCTGTATTTTCTGTTTTTATTCTTATTGCTTGTATAAGTGATTTAACTTTCAGAAAGTTGGGAAGATTTAGAGAGGTGTTCTGTCTCCAAACTGGGGCCTACAGATTGCAAATAACCTAAACTGTTGAAAATATACCTGCGAAATAGGTAAGGAAACCCATGTTTTCCAGAAAGGGGGCTTGGTCTCTGTTGGATGGATTTTTTATGAGTTTTCTCTGTGTTATGCTGTGACACAGACACACAACTTGGCTTGGGTAAATTGATGGTGATCGCATTTTCATAAATAGTGCTTTTGTAAGTACTCTCCAATCACAGTATTTAGATAGTGTAATAACTCTAGACAGTTTTGTTTTGGTTTGTAAACTGTGTAGGAGTGAATGAATGAATGACACTGGAGAATACTTGGAACATCGATTAGAAATCATCAACCCTCTTGAAATGTTTAAAGGTTTGTTAGAAATTCAGCCTTTTCCTGGACTTATTCGAATCGTGTAATGAATTGGTCAAGCCCATTTCCAAGACTCCTGAAGGAATTTTATCAAAGCAATGGTAACACATGCTTGTGTACTTTCTTTAATTTTCAATGTACTCTTTTTTTCTTTTGAACACACATTTCAAAGGGGAAAGTACGTGTTGCAGATGCTATGGATCTCATTACAGAAACACACAGATGCCATCAAAAATTTACCTGCGAGGCCCAGAATATAAATTTCGGATTTGAAGCCCAGGGTCTGTTTACTGTTCTGCAGCAAACACATGTCCTGAAAATAAGAGACACAACAGCGACTAATAGTGCATCTTCCCATTTTTTCCAGTGTAGACCCAACTATGGAAAGTAGTTAAATTAATTCAGTCTTAGGTATTTTAGTTAGCTTTATTAGTGCTAGTTTCGACATATGATTATCAAACGATGTGTATAAAAGGAATACAGTTACTTAAAAAAATACAAGTGGAATTCAATTGCTCATAAGCAAGAAAGTTAATGAGAAGGTGAGTACTGTGGTGGAGTGAAAAAAGGTATATTGTGGATAATATATGTCAAGATTAAAATGGTGTTACTAGATCATACTTATAAAATATCTGTCATAAAATCTAGATGAAGAAGTTATTCATTTATTCCCTTAAAAGTAATCTTTTGCTCCTTAGAGATGGGTGTGAGAATTTAGCTTTCTCTTAGCCCAAACAAGTTATTACATAACAAAGAAGAAAAAAAAAAAGGAAGAGATTAGGGGGAAAAGCTACTCTGTAGAGGCCAGAAGACTCTCCAAACTGAATTTTAAGTGCTGCTTCTGATGTAGGTTTCTTCTTTTTCATCAAAAAGGGTATTAAGGAAATAACACAAGCATAATAACTGTTCACACAGCCTCTTTCACAAGATATTCTTAGTGGCTGGCATTTTTCAAGGCCTCATGTCCAATAGTGGAATAGAACTGATGCAGATGGTGGAGAAACAAATTCTGTGGAAGTTGCTGCAACGAGCAATATGGTATAATCTCGGACACAATGTTTTCATTGTGTTTGATGCATTCATTCATTTGCAGATGCATTCATTTGCAAATTACCCACAGCTCATATCCCTTTTCAAACTAAGAATATGTCATTCCAGGAAGGTCAGCACATCCATGACCCACTCAGTTCTTTAAAAGCTTGCTCTCACTCTGGGTTTCCCCACCCCCATTTAATTTCCTTTGAGAGGCTGGAAGAGCCTCCGTGAGGAGAGGCATGGGCTCATGTGGAATATGAAGTTAATTCCCCAACTAAACATGCCTGTACATTTTCATTACAAATATTTTATTGCACATCCATTTGAAGACAAATTGAAATTGGTGAAGTTAACCATAAATTAATGGAACAATCTTGGGAGATAGCAAGACTTACTTTGGCTACATTTACTTTGCCATAATGGTGTGCAAGAAGCAGAGATAAAAACATACTGAAGTGGATAACTTTTATTTAGTAGGGGGATATATATATATATCTCCTTGTAATGGGGCAAGATTATCTATGATGCTTGGGAGAATAAAAGGAATAGAGAGCAGAGAGATGATACTAGAGGAAAAATAAACCACAAAAGGAAATGTTGGTAGAATAGCACACAAGTCTCCAATAATCCGGAATCAGTGCTTCACGTTTTCTCAAAGTCTCACAAAGTTTTGCTTAGATTAGCCAACGTGAATATGTTGCCTGCTATGTGTCAGTGGTTGGCCCTGAGGTTCAGGGGTGAATAAAACCTACTGGGAGCTCTCAGTTGACAAAGGCATCTGGGTAGAGGGAAGGCTGGCTATGCAGGAAATTCCTCCTTGATCATGAAATCCCTGAGCTGAAACTCGAAGACATGGCTATTTGCTCTCCCTTCTAGCATTCTAGCCTATCACAAACTCATCACTGAAGTCTCCTTTGTACATTAATTTAAGTGTATAATTAATTTGGTTTTGACTTTCTCATGGTTTGAATGCTATTCAAGACCTGAGCTTTGCCATCATTTACACTAGCTGCACAATGCTTCCTTTGCATGTATATGTCATCAATAACATTTGCACATTATAGACTTGTTGTCTTAAGCTTGCTGCCCTTATAGAAGGGAACATTTGCAGTCTAGCTAATACTGAACACTGGAAACTACTGTTGTTTGTGCAAAATAATCTCTTTTACTTTTGACAATAGAGAGTATATGTATACTTCAAAATGTAATATATAATTCTTGCATTCTTTTATGGACAGGATAGGAAAATATCAGGGAGGATGTTAGGTAAGTAATTGTTTGCAAAGGTCAATAATGGCTCAGTTATTGTGACTGGCTGTAGTGAAGTGTCTAGTTACTTGCTTCTTGACTCTGTCATCACTCCTGCACCATCAACGTTGAATTGAAAGGTTAAAAGTATTGTTACCAAAGTTGTAGTCTCACAATTACATTTTTTTCTTCCTTTTTCTGTATGCAAATAATGACCCCAAATAGTTAGCATCTACCATTTAGTTAGCATTAATATATATTTTCATGCTGTCCCTTTCTTATAGATATATCATATTCCAGTCTTATAGATGAAATAATTGAACCAAGTAAAAAATCCTTGAAAAAGTCACATGGCCTTTATCATGCGATGAGGATCCTAGAGGTTAGTTTTGTGGTTACAATACCTGAGCATGGCCCACTGTTTACACTACCTGCGCAATACTACCTTTAAATGAATATACATGTTATCAATAACATTTTCACATTATATACTTGCTGCTATCTCAAACTTGCCTCCTTATGAAAGGGAAGATCTCTATTGAATAAAGAGAGGAGGTAAATATTTTGCATCTCTCTAATTAGAACAGATCAACTTTATAAGATGCTAATGTAATAACTTCTCTTATAATGAAAACATATAAATATTATTTTTCAAATAAACTTTAAAAGATTTTTGGAATAATTTTAGATTTACATCAAAGCTGCAGATAGTGTAGAGTGCATATACCTTTCACCTATAATGTTAATGTCTTAGTACCTTTGTCAAAACTAAGAAAGTAACATTAATAGTAATGCTGTTAATTAAACTACAGGCTTTATTTGGATTTCACTAGCTTTCCTAATGTCCTTTGTCTGCTTCAGGATCCATTCCAATAAACTGTGTTGCATCTATTCATGTCTCCTTAGCCTCCTAAGGAGACTGTGCGAGGTGTTTTGTAAACTGTTCCTCAGTTTAATTTGTAAGAGGTGTTTCTGATGATTAGCCTGAAATTATGGGCTTTGGGGAGGGATTTCACAGATATGAAGTATGTTCTCATCACATATTATAGGGAGTGCATGATAGCAACATGACCTACCACTAGTGATGTTAACATTGACTACTTGGTTAAAGTTGTGTTTGCCAGATTTCTTTACAATACATAACTGCTTTTTATGTGTCCAATTGTATCTTCTAAAAAAAATGTTGAAGTCCTAGCACCCAGTACCTGTAAATGTAACCTTTTTGAAAGTAGGGTGGTTGCAGATTTAATCAAATTAAGATGAAGACATTAGGGTGGTCCCTAATCCAATATGACTGGTGTCCTAATAAGCAGAGGAAATCACTATGTGAAGTGTCTGTAAGACACAGAGACACATAGTGAAAATGCCATGTGATGATAGAGGAAGAGTTTGGAGCAAGGCTGCTGCAGACCAAGGATTGACAGCCACCCCAGAAGCTGGGCAGAGGCAGGAAGGATTCTCTCCTACATGCTTCAGAGGAAGCATGGCCTTGCTAACAACTTGGTTTTGAACTTCCAGATTCCAGAACTGGGAGATGACAAGTTGTAACCACTCAGTGGGTTCACCTTGCTTGCTGCCTAGACAGAGCCAATTTATCAAGACAGGAGAATTGCAATAGAGAAAGAGTAATTCATGCAGAGCTGGCTGTGTGGGGGACTGGAGTTTTATTACTCAAATCAGTCTTCTCAAGGATTTGGGGACTGAAGTTTTTAATGATGATTTGGTGGGTAGTGGTGCAGGGTCAGTGAATTGGGAGTTCTGATTGGTGTGGTAGGAGATGAAAATCAGGGAGTTGAAGCTGTCCTCTTGTGCTGAGTCAGTTGCTGGGTTGGGGCCACATGACTCGATGAGCCAGTTTATCAGTCTGGATGGTGCCAGTTGATCCATCTAGTGCAGGGTTTGCAAAATATCTCAAACACTGATCTCAGGTTTTGCAATAGTGATATTGTCCCCAGGAGCAATTTGAGGAGGTTTAGAATCTTGCAGTCTCCAGCTGCATGGCTCCTAAACCATAATTTCTAATCTCATGGTTAATTTGTTAGCCCTGAAAAGGTGGTCTAGTCCCCACGCAGGAAGGGGGTTTGTTTTGGGAAAGAGCTGTTACTGTCTTTGTTTCAAACTATAGACTATAAACGAAGTTCCTCCCGACGTTAGTTTCGTAGATGCCTAGAAATAAACAAGGACAGCTTGGAGGTTAGAGGCAAGATTGTGTAGATTAGGTCAGATCTCTTACACTGTCTCAGTCATAATTTTGCATTGGTGGTTTCAAAATTTCTGTTGTTTGAAGCCACCCAATTTGTGATACTTTGTTATGTCAGCTCTGTTATACTTTGTTATGAAGCAAATACACTGTTCTTCACTTTTCCATTCTTTATACTTTGTAAGCAAGTTACTAAATACAGGTCATTCTTAAAAAGATTTAATTTGCTCCTATGAATATATTTAGAAAACTCTGGATAGAGCTTGCTACCGTCTCTTTGTTTCAGTTCATTGTTGGCCAGTGACACGTGGCCGTGACATGGGCCATGGAAACACTGTAGCGCCACCCCTGACAATGGGCTGTGCTGGAGCTTGTCAAGGGCTTCTCTTCAAGGGCAGCAATAAAAAATCTCACTCGTGGTTCCTCAAATAAAAATCTCCTATTATAAGCCACACAGCCATAATTGTTTTTTGTAACCCTTTGCTTAGCACAGTGTTGAATGAGTGGATGAGATAAAAATGCAGTTCTTAACTCAGGCCTTTTATACAAAAATTCCCCCAAACATTTCATGTAACATTAATTTGATTTAATTGGCATTGCAGTTTGGTTAAACCACTTGAATTTCTAGCTACTTATAACAGTTTAAACTATATTCCAATTATTTTCTAGGAAAAAAAAAACAGATTAAATCTATTTGTGTATTAAAAACCCCCAAAGTAAGCGATGGTTTCAACCATGTTTCTCCAAAGTAAGCTATGGTTTCCACTATGTTTGAAGAAGCTTATATATTTTATTTTTCATTGAAATTTCTTTCTTGCTTGCTTTTTTCTTGTTTAAAAGAGAGGTTATTTTTCTGTAGAGCTAATTATATATAATATATATTTAGTGAATATATACACACACATACACATGTACTTGTTTTAAGTACATATTAAATCTGGCTATAAGAAGAAGATAGAATAAATATGTGGGCATTCTTTTATTTTTTTTGCTACCCTGTTTGCAGTAATACCTATGTTTTAAAATTCTTGAGCATTTCATTAAATTTGCTTTAAAATTTAATTATGTAAAATCAGTGCATTAGAGCTTGTATAATCATCATGGCTTGGAGGATGATTCCTTAAGAGTTGCATACCCAGGGGAATTGGGGGTTTGCATTGCCAATTACCAAAATATGCTTAATGCAAGCCCATTTTTCTTTTTACATGTTGCAGCATTTATTGGAAAGGTTCCAAAGCCTTATGAATATGTATAACCTCAGTTGTCCATTTAGCTTAGAAACAAACAAGTGTTTCCTGTTACATTATAAAATATTGGCATCAATTACTTTAAAAAAGTATGCCGCTGAAGGTTTTGCATAAGCATGCAAATAGAAACTAAAATCCCATACTTTTATCATATATTAAAAATATTAGCTTCTGAAACACACAGAAATACACACAAACACACAGCGTATGTATATGTTGAGCTTCTGACATAAACATGTGTGTGATTAAAACAATTTGTATTTTATACAGGGTGTTCCATGACCTTACCTGGGTCTATAAATTTAATATTTTAATGAGTACATCTCTTTGATCATGACTCATCAACTTAATTCCAAAATCACATTAGCGGATTTGTTTAGAGATAGTTTTAGAGAAAAGGGAAGTCTGGGATGGTGACACAGAGAAACTATGATGCTCTCTGTGTCATGACTTATCCTGCTCTAAGTCTATGATAGAGAAAGAGAAATTTCGTTTTCTGTAATTTCTTCTTACGTTCAGTATTACATTCTCAGGAGATTTACTAATGTGAGTGAATATCATATTCTCTGTGTTTGGTGGGATTCAGGACATGCTATGTAAAATATGGCCCCTTGTCATGTGAGAAAATAGCAGGAGTAGGAAAGTCATTCTCTAACCTTTTCCCACCCCACTGCTCTGAAGCAGGCCATAAGACTCTCACTCAAGAGGTACTCTCCTTACAACTAGAGGAGAAGAATGTCCTTATCTCTGAAAACACAGGGACATGGAGAAAAATTAGAACAAACAGACCTTACTAAGCTCCCTCCAATTTGTTACGATAAGATTACACCCCCTTCACCCAATCATATTTCTGCACAACTGTCCACTCTTCAAAGTAAGCCTAAAAATACACAGGTTTTTGTTTTTCTTTGGATCTCTATTTCTGAAGCCTCCCATGTCACATAAAATTTAGTAAATGAATTTGTATGCTGTTCTCTTGTTCATCTGTCTTTTATTACAGTTGCCTTAGCCTAAACCTGGTGATGGGTGAGAAAAAAAATTTATTTTCCTACATAAGTATGTATTCATTTTATTATGTAATCATTACTGGCAATGAATGATTACTAAGTACAACTTTGATGATCAACTGCATAGGCCATACTTGGGGACTAAAAGGAATCAGAGGAGAAGTCTTATAAGAATGAAACAGTGTCTAATGCAAATGATGCATCATGGAGATGTAGAATAAGCTGCCTTCCATGTTTCTTTTTCCATTTGGCTTGAATTACTTTAGTTGTACAGGGAAAATTCTGAGTAGTTGCTCAGTAGGATGCATGTCCAGTCTTCTCTCACATATGGAAGTAGTTTGGTACTAAGGAAAAAATATTTTTTGAATTTCCTTCCTTCCTTCCTTCCTTCCTTCCTTCCTTCCTTCCTTCCTTCCTTCCTTCCTTCCTTCCTTCCTTCCTTCCTTCCTTCCTTCCTTCCTTCCTTCCTTCCTTCCTCCCTTCCCTCCTTTCCTCCTTCCCTCCCTCCCTCCCTCCCTCCTTCCTTCCTTCCTTCTCTCTCTCTCTTTGAGACAGTCTCACACTGTCGTCTGGGCTGGAGTGCAGTGGCGTGATCTTGGCTCACTGAAACCTCTGACTCCCAGGTTCAGGCAATTCTCCTTGCCTCAGCCTCCCAAGTAGCTGGGATTACAGGCACCCACCACCATGCCCAGCTAATTTTTTTGTATTTTTAGTAGAGACGGAGTTTCACTATGTTGGCCAGTCTGGTCTTGAACTCCTGACCTCGTGATCCACCCACTCAGCTTTGCAAAGTGTTGTGATTCTTAAGGAAAACAATTAGATGTTACCTTTGGTGCAAGAATAGACGTCATATAGTAGAATGGAACCACCCCCTGACCATCACTCCCCAAAACCCAAACATTTTGAGAGTAAATCAAGATTACTTCTTTTAAAAAAAGTTTCTTTCTATAGTAGTTTTATCCCTGCTTGTTTCATTTGTTTAAGCTTTTGATCCTAAGGAATACATTTTTAAAATCTACCAGGTATCCAGCTGCATTGCTACTGAGTCTGGCTGTTTATCACAAAAGTCTAGCTACAGTAATCTTGGGCAGATTCTTTGGAAATGTGACATATTTCTACATAATAAATAGGAGTCATGAAAAATGAAGAAGACAGAGCAAGAGATAATCTTCCTTCAACCTACCCCATATTAAATATTTTCAAGTATTTGTAGTTTTCTAGGGACAAAATTGTGTTAACTGCCTGAAATGACAGTTTCTAGAATACTGCTTTTGAACATGCAATGTACTTGCTTACAGTAGAGTGAAATTTATTTGTTAATATATGAATATTTTTGAATATGATTTTTTTTTTTTTGTATTTTAAAGGGAAATCAAGTTACTTGATTTTTCCTTTAGGCCATTATATTAAGAATTTGTCTTAGAGTCCTCTGCCAACGAGAGCCCTAAATCAGTGGAGCTATCCTTCTTAGAAAACATCAAATGCTTTTGATTCTCTCTTCTGAAATTTATCAATTCCCTCCTGTTCCAGTAACAAACTATTTCAAACTCAGTGACCTAAAGCAACAACAGCAGATAGCCAGTCTCTCCTTCAGGGTATCCTGCTCTCAGCTGGGAAGACTTGAAGGCTGGGGTTTGGAATCATCAAAAGGCACCTTCACTCACATGTCTGGCAGTTAATGGTGTGTACTGCCTGGGATATCCGCTGGGCTGTTGCGTGACATTTACATGTGGCCTTACCATATGTTTCTCCATGTGAGGATAGTTTGGGGGCAGCTGGGCTCCAAGAGCTAGTATCCAGTTGTGGCTCATGCCTCTAATCCCAGCAGTATGGGAGGACAAGGTGGGAGAATCACTTGAGGCCAGGCATTTGAGGCCAGCCTGGGCAATATAGTGAGACAGCCATCTCTACAAAAACATAAAAAATTATCTGAGGATGGTAGTGTGCACCTATAGCTTAGCTATTTATGGGGCTGAGATGGAAGGATCATTTGAGTCCAGAAGGCTGAGGCTGCAGTGAGCTGTGTTCATGCCACTGCACCCCCAGCCTGGGTGACAGAGACCCTGTTTCAAAACAACCCCCAATAAACCCTTCCCCCCAAACCCCCAAACATCATAGAAATAGAAGTCAGATATTGTTACTTCTTCTGTAATTATAGGGGAGGAAACATAGAGCCCGACTCTTGATATGAGAAGTCTCCAAGTTACACTGGGAATTGGAATTGTGGGATGGGAATCATGACACCCACTTTAGGATAATATAATGTGGCACATTTTTCCTCCTTTTTTCTACATGCTTTTTCTTGAAATGTTAAGGCCAATGGCTTCTTATTTATTCTTCCTGCTGGCACTTTAATTATCTTCAAATTTATCCCCCACATAGGTGGAAGGGTAACCTATATAAAATGCATGATAGCATGGGGTGCAAAATCTTGATGATGTTTGCCAAACTCTCCAGCCTATTTATTTATATGGCACTCTCCAACAAAAACTAGCTTCTCATAGTCCTCTCTTGCCCCTGCCCTTGGCATGTGCACAGATGTGATGCTTCTGACCTCCATGCCTTTTCTAGTTGGTGTCTCCTCTCTTTCCCACCATCTTCATCTTCTTCCAGTGAATGCATTCTGGTTTTCTAGAATGCATTCACTGGAGGAAGATGAAGGGTCAAACATTACCTTCTCCACCCAGTTTATATCATGATTTCAATGGATCCTTCAAGTTGTTATTTTCATTCCACTCACTGTACTTCACTTTCCTCATCTATTTAATGAAAATATAGTTCTCAACTCACATACTGTTGTAAAAATTAAATGAAGAATTTAAGATATGTAAAGTGTTCATAACAATGACAGTACATGGGAACCACTCAAAAGATGTTAGGTGTTACTACAACTCATATTAACCACCTGCATCTGTTATTTCTGGCAATCCGGAATAATTCTGAAAAATGTCTTGCCTTATATCTTTGCATATGCTGTTATCTCTGCATGGAATTCTTCACTCTTTCTCTCTAGCCATTCTGCTCTTTCTCAAAGTCTATTTTAAATTCCACAATTCTTTAAAGAAAGCATTTTTTCCTCCAAATATTACATTCTTATAACTTTGTTTATACACCTTCTTGGCATCTGTACATTCTGTTTCCTACATAGGTTTCTTTGATTGTGTCTTACTTGTGAAATCCTTGAGGATAAGGATATATTACATATTTTTATCACTTTAATACCTAACATTCTGCCTTTCTTGGAGTAAACCAATATTCACTGCCTTAAATTAGACTTAAGAAAACAATTATTTTAACGGAGATTTTGATAATATTGAATCGCAAATGTACATTAAATCTGATCTGCTCAGATTTATTATAGTACATCTTATATTGTGTATTTCCATAAGATATACTAAGGACTTTGTATTATAAGATAAAAAGATGTAAATTATCTTTATTTTCTACTCAAAAATTTTTAATGTTCTAATTATTCTTATTTTTAAATTTTTTTCTCCTCAATTATCCTAATCTTTTTCTTAATAAATGCAGAGGTGTATACAGATTATCTCCAAAAGTATCCCAAATAAAGATTTTTAAATACATATTTGAACTTTCTAATATGTAAATGTATTTTTGAATCCAAAATTTATTTTATGAATACTTAATAGGTGCCTACCCTAGAATCAGTACTGGGGATATAGCAGGGTGATATGGTTTGGATCTGTGTCCCTAACCAAATCACATGTGTAATTGTAATCCCCAGTGTTGGGCGTGGGGCCTGATGGAAGGTGATTGGATCATGGGGCAGAGTTCTCATGGATGGTTTAGTGGCATCCACTCGATGCTGTTCTTGTGATGATGAATAAGTGAGATCTCAAGAGAGCTGGTGGTTTTAAAAGTGTAGCACCTCTCCCCTCTCTTGCTCCTGCTCTACCATGTAAGATGCCTGGTTTTCCATTCACCTTCCACCATGGCTATAGTTTCCCGAGGCCTCCATGCTTTTTGTACAGCCTATAAAACCATGAGCCAATTAAACCTCTTTTCTTTATAAATTACCCAGTCTCAGGTATTTCTTTATAGCAATGCAAGAGCAAACTAATACATAGGACTACAAAGACTAACAAGATGTAGTTTTTATCCTTAAGGAGTTTAGCACCTACTAGGTAGAGAGGGAGAAACACAATAGGAGATCCAGATAAAGAGGTATGGGAATTCAAACAGGATGATGCTATTTTTAGCCAAGAGGAGCAAATTCAAAATGTATTGGAAAACGTGGTATTTGGGCTGAGTACTGCATGATATGTTGGGTTGGATTTGCTAAACCTTTGTTATTCCAGAGAAGGGGAGAATGCACAAAGCTTGTCCAGTGAGTGTAACAACGTGAATATATTAAGACTTATTTGGTGGGAAGCCCAGAGCATGTGAGTATGGGGAGTAACCTCTGGTTGGAATGTACAGTGGGTAGAAGGAGAGGAATAAGAGAAATGAGTGATGGACAGGTAGTTTGTGAACAGATGCTGAAGAGCCCTGAGAGCCCCGGCTTTGTTCTGTAGGCTATATAAAGCCATTGAAAGATCTACATGTGACCAAAACTAATGAAAGGGAAATTGCATGGGGGAACAACCACTGAGGCAACCTGATTAGAAAAAGGGTCTGATTTCAGATACTTTTTCTGCAAATTTTTTTAAAAAAATCACATTTGGACATGGATGTATTTGTTTACACACTGTAACTCCTATTTCATCAGCTGGAGCTTGCTTTTTAGGTGAAGAATTTCAGTCAATCTCAGGCAGGAATCATTCCAGTGAATGACCCTAGGGCGACAGTTCCACAAACCAATTACAATCCCAGTGAGATTGCCGCACAGGGTTCTGTGTCATTCTAATTTCAATTAACATCTTTCTTAATTAGAAAGAAATACAGAGGTACAGAGGTGATGCTTTTAATCTGTTGCCCCTTATTTAGCTTTCCATTCATTTGTTATATAAGATAGCATATATGAAAATTTGGTAAGCTAAATTCATGGAGAGTTAGACTATACGAATAAAATAAGTTAGGTAAGATAAATTATTCCTGCTAATTTTGTGTACTTCAAAGTTTATTCCAGCTTTCATATTTGCTTTGAAGAAATTGCCTTGTTGTGCTCTGGAAGCTATTTCTGTGGATGCTATATGCCAGACCATTATGGACAGTGCTCTGATTAAGCCAATATTAGACATAGAAATTAGGTCTGTAATTCAATTTCCAACAGAAAAGTCTACTGTACGGCTACTCAACTAAAAAACAGAGTGGAACAACAAAACAAGAGCTGCCAACTGCACTTTAAGACACTATGTCTTTGGACATACGTGTTAATCTACCTTTGGTGGCACTTTCAATATAGAGGCTGAAAATATTATTTCAGTTAAAGGGAAGACTCAGATTCACCTTTACCATCCCACCTTTCTGATAGCTTCAGAAAGTTGGATCACCTGACTTTGGGCAGCTCATGTGATAAAAGGTTAAAGGCAAATCATTGATCCTGAACTTAAAGCTAACTGTCGTCAAATAAGAAGGAAGATATCTTGTATAAAAATGACAAGAGAAAAGCATCTCAAAAGGGCTTTTAAAGCACATTGAAATCGTTGCTGTGTGATAACATATTCAATAGAAAACAGAGAAAATTCCTATCAGAAGTATTCACCGGTATTAAGCACAGATATGTGGCGGTAGGAGCCCCTAATCTTTATGTCATCTCCCTTTAATTAAAGAGAAGAAACGCTTTTATTTAATTTCAACGGAATCTGTGAAATGCTTTCATCATTCACACACACAGTATGATAAGAGAATAATATGTCTAACAGAAAGTGAGTTTTTACCTTTTTGGGTCAATAAAAATAGCTTCCATTTATTGAATACTTACCTTATAAATGCATCACATAAATTATTTAATTTATTCCCCAGTAAGTTGTGTTGTTGATGCTACTATATTCATTTTATAGGTGAGGAATTTGTGGCTAAATATGTTCAAAGAATTTCCCAAAGTGGTAAGAAATTATATGTGAATCAGTGCTTGAATCCAAATTAGTGTGAATTCAAAAACACACTGTATTTTCCACAACATTTTAATGATGATCATCCAATATTTTAGTCTCTTCTGTGGGGGTAGTATTTTAAAATGTTCCTTAAATCAACATTGGCAATGGGTTTCAACTTCATCTTCAGGGGTATCTTATTAATTGGGACCTCTGAATACTAAGGCTATGAAGTTCACAGTCATAACATCACCTTGAAGCAAACTGATTTAGGAAAGGTTCAGTTTGTTCAATTTGTAACTTTCAAATTGCCTTTTCAGATCCTTAATTTGATGAATGTAACTGTGGGTTAGAAATGAAACAAAATTATAAGCAGAAATGATTCTAACTGCTTTTTAGTCTGGGTAACTTAGTTGTCATGGTCCTTTCCTATATTACTCTCTTTTCTGTTCAAAAAGTAGTGTAATTGTGAGGGTAACAGCCCTTTATATTGAGAACAATCTTCATGTAGTATAGTTCAGCCATTTGATACTCAAATGAAACTTAGTATCATGGTTTAAATAAATATTTTACTTTGGACCCGGGTCTCAAATTTTCCAACTAGAAAGACCTACTTTTTACTCTTATTTCTTTATCTGAATGCATTCAGCAGGTCTAGTAATTTTTTGGCTTTGGGTCATGCCGTCTTAGCTCACCACCCACCTAGAATATCAACTATTTGCCCAGGGCTACTTCTTGGGTTTGTCCTGTCAATTTCTAATTTTGGAAAATAGGGTGCAGCAACCTCCTTGTGCTATTTATATACATTCAGTACTTCTTCATCTTTAAACCCTCAGGGACATTCAAGGAAACTTCTTGAATGGGCATTCAGATCGCTTTTTCTTTTTTTTAAGTGGCAGTGTCTCACTCTGTCACCCAGGCTGGATTAAAGTGGTGTGATCATAGCTCACTGCAGCTGTGAACACCTAGGCTCAAGGGATCATCCTACCTCAGGCTCCAGAGTGTCTGGGACTACATGCCTTGCTAATTTTTCAAAAAGTTTTGTAAAGACACGATCTTTCTATGTTGCCCAGGCTAGATCACATTTTTCTGTAGAAATAATGAGCCCCAGAATTTAGGAAATGGGAGAATATTACTGTCCCACTGGATTTGGGGAAACTTGGCTCTTAATAGAAACTGGGTGTAATTATTAAAACTGAAGTCTGTCTCTGTCACACCTGGGTTTGCAGATTGAGTCATCTGGTGCACCCAGCCCCCTCCCCAACTCGCCACTCCCTAAAACAAAACAAAACAAAACAAAAAATACTTCTTACTTTTGTGTCACTTTCTGCTCAAATTTAAAGCCATCAGAATTATAATTAATTTGAATTTTAGATCCTTGTGTAAAACAGTGTGACTTCATGGAAATGTTACTGGATGATAAAGCAAGAAACATCCAGTGATCTGTACGCATTTAATTAGAAATTCCAGTTAATTACTCATTATGCCCCTTTGCATTTCTGGAAAAGAGAAAATGGTTTCTTTCTCCCTTGTGTTAAAAAAAAATCCTTTCAGTGCGGGAAAGCTTTTTTTTTTTTTTTTTTTAATAACTTCATTTGATCAGATTCTTAAGTGAACTTTGTGAAAAATGCTTTTCTATTTCAATATTTTCCTTTACCTTTCTGTCTTTAAACAACAGCTTAAGTCTGAAAAAAATGTACATTTTTTTAGTTAGATAAACTGACGACCCAGCATGAAAGAATGAACTATATGTTTTCTTTTTGTAACAAATACCTATATCTTAAATACTTGGAAATACTAACTTATCTACTCATTTAATCCTCCTAACAAACCTATGAGGCAGAATGCTATTATTATCCCATTTTACAGCTGTGACTAGGTAATGTTATTAGATGGACAATGGCAAAATATTCTCTATAAGATTTAGAAAAAGAGAAGAAGAAATAAATTGGCAATTGTCAGTTTCTTTAACAAGCTGCTGTTTTTGTCTGTGGCAATTTTCCTAGGCTTAATCTCAGTGGTGAATCCAATTCATGTTATGAACAGCTTTCTTAAGAATTTTGGTAGATAAGTTCCTGAAGTTAATTCTAAGGATGAACTTACCATATTAAATCCTGCACCCCAGTGAGTTACATTGTAGTGAAGCTCCAAAGTGGCTCCTTTTTTATAGTGAGACTAGCAAATTAAAGAAGATTTCATTTGCTTTTGAGCCACTTCCCAATTTAATTGCTCACATTGCTGTAATAGGTGGTAGCATAACTTACTGGAAAGGATAGCCAAAAGTGATTGAGTTCTATTTTTTTTTTTATAATGGACTGTCTGTGTGATTTTAGGTAAATCTCCTATTGTTTTCTGATTTTTGTTTTGAATTTTGGTAAAACAAGACTAATGCCATTTTTATTTCCCCACCTATGTCCTAGGTATAGTCTGGGATAGAAACTCAAACTGGCTACTGCCTACGAGGATGAGAGGCACAGCTCTGCACCCCCTTTCTTTTCTGTTAAGCTTATGTTAGACTACTTGTAATTTTATCCACTATTGTTGCCCAAATGGCATTTTGTGAGTTTGATGGACAAGGGACCGTTGTGCAGTTTGTCAAACATTCTATTACAAAGCTTTGATAAAGCAATATTTTAATCCTTTTCTGACAACAGAAGGCCATCCCTTGAGATTGTATCTGCTTTGATGTAATGGGCAGGGAGGTTAATTTCTCCAGCTTTTACAAAAGTATTTATTAAATATCTACCCAAAATGAATGGATAGGCAATACTCTGGATGAATTTTAAAACCCTGCGTTTTAGTTCCTCCTTTGCCACTTACGGGACTCTGTTCTCAGGTACGTCATACAAATCAGCTGAGATTTGGTTCCCATATCAACTAAATGAAGCTGCTAATATCTCTTCTGCCTTTGTAGACCATAAATGCCATTTGTCCTATTGATTTTTATAGATAAATGACAGTGATATTTAGAAATGAAAACAGTTAAAAGGGTGATGGCAACCTGTTCTAGTTTTACGTGCATAATAATGCCTTCAGTCCTTTTAACTTGAATGACGTTGTAGCAAGGAACCTATGTACCTTCTAGTAGGAAATTCAGACTGTTAATGGGAACTTATTTGTACACAACAGAGCTAACCATATATTTTATCTGGGCTTCCAAAAATTTTCGTTAAGCTGGAAATTCCTTTGCAGACTTTCTTCAAAGTCTCCTCCAATCATCACTTCGAGAATGCTCTTATTCTTTGCTGTGAACCAAGGTAAAGATAGCACCAGGCTTCTTCTCAACACCTCTTTTCCATCTATACATGTTCAAATTGGACTTAATCATCTTTCCTCTAACAATAGCTGCTCCTTCTGAATTTTCTGTTTCATGTACACTATAGGATGGAAACCTCATGATCATAAATTTCTTCTCATTACCTCATTCTCTCATCCTCTGTTTCCTCATCATAATCTATAAATTCTTAAAACTATTGATCTCTTCTCTCTCATGTTATTTATATGTCCACTTTTGAATATATACTTTTTTTTTAAAGAAAACCTGAATAAATATGAAGAACAATGTGTCAGTGGGTGAAGTGCCACAGAGCAGGAGAACTAAGAACACTGAAATCACCACTGATGTCATAGCCTACAGTTAATGCTAATTGTAACCAAAAATACTAAAATATTTTATCTTAATAAGGGGTTGAAAATATCAGAACAGTGTGCCACTTAAGCATCTGCTGATTAAGATGTAAATAAAAGCAAATCAAGAATGCTAGTGTTGCAAGATAACATCAAGAAATATGTAACGTGGCATTCTATTTAATTACAAACTTAATGACTAGAAGAAAACATGCTTTTGGTTGTTTTGTGTGCACATGTTGTATGTGTATTTGTGTGCAGGGTACTTTTGTAAGATATGCTGTTATTTTAGATGTAAGAAAATAGTTAACATTTATTAAACATTCTTCTAAATAGCTTCCCAGGTAGTCTCTTATTTAAACTTCATAACTGTTTCATGAGAAAAATGCTATTATTATGCCAGTTTTATTGATGACCATAACTGAGGCAGAGAACAGTCATTTGCCCAAAGTTACAGACATCTGGAAAATTGTAGAGCTAGGATTTAAACCCAGAATGTCCAAATTCAGAGCCTAAATTCTTAACTGGAACACATGTGCTATTCTGCCTCATGAGAATTTCGTCATCCTTTATAAGCCAGTGATGCTATAAACCCAGTCAGGTAGAATCATCAACAACAGGACCTAGACTATAACTCTGTTAGCCAGGACATACGTAATATATACGTGATGAATGTATTTAGCTTGTTTATTGATACTTTCAAAATTAAACTCACACTACTTGTGAATAGGATGGTTAGAGGTCACTGGATGGGAGATGGATGGCTGGAAGAAGAAAGAGCAACTCAGGGCTTAAAGGATTTGGGAGATGAGGAGGGGAAGAATGGGCTATGTTGCAGATTGTGCCTTGAGGCTGATCTCTCAGCAAGCCCAAAGAGAGCTGTGTTTGACTCTTGGGGAGAAATTTAAAGAGTGATCTCCCTGGATCTAAAAAAATCTGTGAGATATTTTGGCTGTTGTACTGAGACAAGTGTTTATATAGGGCAGTGGTTTTCAACTGGAGGCAATTCTTTCCCACCCTTCCGATGATATTTGGCAATATCTGGGGACACTTTTGACTGTCAAGACTGACAGTCTGGGTGTAGGAGTTCTGTAGCATCTGATGTGTAAAGGCCAGGGATGCTGCTAAATATCTGAAAAGGCACAGGACGGTCATCCCTCTTTGTTCCCACCAAAAAATTACCTGTGCCCAAACGTCCTTAGTGCCACTGTTGAGAAATCTTAATATAGGGGGATAGCCCCCCCACCTTTTATCACACTTTTATCAAACATGTTGTTTGGACACTGTGTACATTCTTCACTATTAATGGGATGCACCATGAGCCATACGATCCTATCAACAATGGTCACGCTAAAGCTTACTGAATGCCTCTCCATCTTTATATGGGAGAGTCGGGGAGAAATATGGGGAATTATTTATTCAGAGACATCTGTGGAGCATTTTCTGATGACTTTTAGAAATACTAAGAAAATGAATTGGAAGGAAAGCCAGAGATTCTTCCTTCATCCCTCCCTTCACCTTATTTGAGTTTTTCCTTCCCATTCTCCTTCGTCATATGGATACAAACATGAAAAACATAAAATATCAAAATGGAACAAAAATGTCGATTTTTAAATGAAGATCTCTGAAACTGCATAGCATCTATTCATCTGTTTAGAACATTACAATAATGAACCCAAGGGCATAAATGTTATGCATATATGGGCCACACAAATTTACTCAAGCAAAGACAGCCACAGTTTTGCTTTGCATTCCCAAAACCAATATGCATGAACTCTTTAAAGTATGTGTAATTGATTACAAGGGGAGCCAGATAAAAGAGTGCGGGTGTTTCTGTGAAAACCTATCATTTTTAATAGAAAAATTTTAAAAAAACATCTAAAGCTCATGTCCTGACTAATCACTCAGATTATAGTTAGACTCAGAAAGAGAAGACTTTCTCTTTCTCTTCATTAGGAAACGATTCACAATAGGAAATGCAGGTATTGACAACTATTTCTTCTCTTTTGAAATGAGACTTGGAGATTGGGTTGGGGGAGGTACTATATTCAAATGGTGTATCTTTCAGAAACTTTTTCCTGTCAGTATAAAGTGGCCTCATATATGGATTTCTTTTTAGAAAAAGAATCTATAAATTGTGTTTATAAATAAGTTTCTAGTAATTATCTTTCTAGACGATTCTGCTGAAACCAAAAAGAATTGTCAAAGCTCCAGAAGAAGCAGTAAGAAAAAGAATAAAGGCAAATATTTCAGCAAGGCAAATCCAAAGCAAACACCGAAACAAATGAGGTTACAGACAATGGTATGAATGTTAATGAACATAAAGCCTGATAGTGGAAATCTGCTAAATGCATAGTAGAGGGAATTGAGAGGACATTTCCCTAACAGTTTGTTTCTGTTGCTTGAAATTTTTTAAAAAAGGTACTGCAGGATGGCCCAATTCAGTCCCAACATCATATTATGCAGATACATTACAATTCCCTGCTGAAGTTCTGTGGAAGGGTTGAGTCTAATTTAGCACAGTTGTTTCACACAGTATCATCAGGATCGGTAAATGAATACCCAAAGCATGTGTGAAAGGCTGAGAAGTGATTGCAGTTTTGCAACCAGGAACTAACTATTCTTTGGAGGTTCACAAATGCGTGAGAAGGGGAAAAGAAACCACATACAACGACAAGAAAACTCAAAGAGTTAGTTAACCTTGGACATTTTACCTTCAACTTGAACCTGTATTTCATTGTTTTTATTCCTAATGAAGAAAACAGAAAGTGTTATTATTTTAAAGGGAATGGCCCACCTCAGAAGTCCTCTTATCTTTACAAGCATCCCAAGAAGGAAGATGAGCTGGTGCTCTTGACAGAGGTGATATCGTACACCCTGGAGGAAGGCTTTTGTCAGGCATTTGGGCTCACACTAGGCATGTTCTTATATCTTAATTCTTCCAACTGGGGTTTTTCATGAAAAAAGATCTGTCTCAGCAATCTGCTCACTATTAATCTTTTCACAGGGAGGAAGAATAGATGGCATTTGTTTATTTACCTATTCTGTTATTCCTTCAACAAAGATTGTGGAATGCTGGTATGAACAAAATGAGCTCTCTGTTATTTGAGATTTACAGTTAAATTAAGAAGACAAACCTGAAACCAATGAACACTCATACCAATTTGATAAGAACTAAAAGATCTTATGAGTCTAAAGAGAATGAAGTGCTTCTCTGTGGAGGAGGAGGAAGAGGAGGAGGAGGAGGAGGAGGAGGAGGAGGAGGAGGAGGAGGAGGAGGATTGTTTAGAGAAGCATTTACATACAGAAAATATCAGACTGTATAAAGATGTACAAAAGATTAGCAATATTTCCCTAGACAGAAGTTAAGTGCATATCACTGAATGCTTTGCTACTATTTTTATAAGACCCCTGGCTCCATCCACAAGCCAGATACTGCTAAGTTAAAAAAGGATTTAAGCAACGGTGTGTATTCTTGCCAGTTACCCCCTCCCATCTTAACCTTATTATTTCTAGGATACGACATTCTTATCACCTTGATCCTGACTTTGGTTTTGGAGTCGATGTTTCCTCTGTGGACTTTGTCATGGCTTGCTGTTCTCAGTTTTCCTGTGATTCCCTAAACGCATAATGCCTCTCTGTTAATTATTTGGCTGGCATTAGGGCCAGACCACCTTGAGAGAAGAAAAATTCAGCAGGCAGGGCTGAAAGTACATGCAAAGGCTCTGAGATGAGATACATTGTTGGTGTTTCCAGGTGTGTAATTCCTTTTGTCGAGAGTATAAAACACGTGTGCGTCAGATGAAACTGAAAACACAAAAGTCATCCTTCTCTACCTTCTACAGATTTAATTTTTGTTTCTGTAATGGTAGGAATCCACTGACAGTCTTCAAGTAAGGGACAAAGTGGATTAGGTTTGTATGTTAGGAAGATAACAAAAAGGGCAAATTGTATCGAAGCGGGGTTACTAATAGAAAGCAGTGAACATGGCAATAGAGTTGTGGATGGATTTCAGGAATTACTTACAAAGCAGTATCTCAGGACTTGACTACTTTTCTGTCCCATTCACCAATCCTACATTTTATTTTTTATTATACGTGTGTGTGTGTGTGTGTGTATTTAATTGCATTTTAGGTTCTGGGGTACATGATGTAAAGAACATGCAGGATTGTTGCATGGGTACATACATGCCAATTGGTTTGCTGCCTCCACCCCCATCACCTATATCTAGCATTTTTCCCCATGTTATCCCTCCCCAACTCCCTACCCCCCACTGTCCCTTCCCTAGTCACCTCCAACACAGACCTTAGTGTGTGATGCTCCCCTCCCTGTGTCCATGTGTTCTCATTGTTCAACACCCACCTATGAGTGAGAACATGAGGTGCTTGATTCTCTGTTCCTGTGCCAGTTTGCTGAGAATGATGGTTTCCAGGTTCATTCATGTCCCTACAAAGGACATGAACTTATTTATTTATTTATTTATTGAGATGGAATTTCGCTCTTGTTATCCAGGCTGGAGTGCAATGGCGCGATCTCAGCTCACACAACCTCCGCCTCCTGGGTTCAGGCAATTCTCCTGCCTCAGCCTCCTGAGTAGCTGGGATTACAGGCACGCGCCACCATGTTCCGCTAATTTTTTGTATTTTTAGTAGAGACCTGAGGTCAAGAGATCGAGACCATCCTGGTCAACATGGTGAACTTATTGTTTCTTATGGCTGCATAGTATTCCATTGTGTATATGTACCACATTTTCCCTGTCCAGTCTATCATCAATGGGCATTTGGGTTGGTTCCAAGTCTTTGCTATTGTAAATAGTGCTGCAATGAACATACATGTGCATGTGTCCTTATAATAGAATGATTTATAATCCTTTGAATACATACCCAGTAATGGGATTGCTGGGTCAAATGGAATTTCTATTTCTAGGTCCTTGAGGAATCACCACACTGTCTTCCACAATGGTTGAACTAATTTACACTCCCACCAAGAGTATAAAAGTGTTCCTATTTCTCCACATCCTCTCCAGCATCTGTTGTCTCCAGAATGATCGCCATTCTAACTGGCACGAGGTGGTATCTCAATGTGGTTTTGATTTGCATTTCTCTAATAACCAGTGGTGATGAACATTTTTTCCTATGTTTGTTGGTCTCATATATGTCTTCTCTTGAAAAGTATCTGGTCATATCCTATGCCCATTTTTGAATGGATTTTTTTTCTTGTAAATCTGTTTTAGTTCTTTGTAGGTTTTGGATATAAGTCTTTTGTAAGACGGTAGACTGCAAAATTTTTTTCCCATTCTGTTGGTTGCCAGTTCATGCTAATGATTGTTTCTTTTGCTGTGCAGAAGCTGTGGAGTTTGATTAGGTCCCATTTGTCTATTTTGGCTTTTGTTGCCAATGCTTTTGGTGTTTTAGTCATGAGGTCCTTGCCTATGCCTATGTCCTGAATGGCTTTGCCTAGGATTTCTCCTAAGGTTTTTATGGTGTTAGGTCTTATGTTTAAGTCTCTAATCCATCTGGAGTTAATTTTAGTGTAAGGTGTCAGGAAGGGGTCCAGTTTCTGCTTTCTGCACATGGTTAGCCAGTTTTGCCAACACCATTTATTAAACAGGGAATCCTTTCCCCATTGCTTGTTTTTGTCAGGTTTGTCAAAGATCTGATGGTTGTAGATGTGTGGCATTGCCTCCGAGGCCTCTGTTCTGTTCCATTGATCTATATCTCTGTTTTGGTACCAGTACCATGCTGTTTTGGTACCACTACCATGCTGTTTTGATTACTGTAGCCTTGTTTGAAGTCAGGTAGTGTGATACCTCCAGCTTTGTTCTTTTTGCTTAGAATTGACTTGATTATGTGGGCTCTCTTTTGGTTCCACATGAAGTTTAAGATGGTTTTTTTTCCAGAAGGTCATTCGTAGGTTCATGGGGATAGCGTTGAATCTATAAATTACTTTGGGCAATATGGCCATTTTCACCACATTGATTCTTCCTAACCACAAGTGTGGAATGTTTCTCCATCTGTTTGTGTCCTCTCTTATTTCGTTGAGCAGTGATTTTTAGTACTCCTTGAAGAGGTCCTTTACATTCCTTGTTAGTTGTATTCCTAGGTATTTTATTCTCTTTGCAGCAATTGTGAATGGCAGTTCGTTCTTGATTTGCCTCTCTTTAAGTCTGTTATTGGTGTATAGGAATGCTTGTTGCTTTTTGCACATTGATTTTGTGTCCTGAGACCTTGCTGAAGTTGCTTATCAGTTTCAGGAGATTTTGGGCTGAGACAATAGGGTCTTCTAAATTTATAATCATGTTGTCTGCAAATAGAGACAATTTGACTTCCTCTTTTCGTAACTGAATACACTTTATTTCTTTTTTTTCTTTTTTTTTTTGCCTGATTGCTCTGGCTAGAACTTCCGATACTATATTGAATAGGAGTGGTGAGAGAGGGAGGGCATCCTTGTCTAGTGCCAGATTTCAAAGGGAATGCTTCCAGTTTTTGCCCATTTAGTATGATATTGGCTGTTGGTTTGTCGTAAATAGCTTTTATTATTTTGAGATATGTTCCTTCAATACCTAGTTTCTTGAGAGTTTTTAGCATAAAGGGCTGTTGAATTTTGTCAAAGGCCTTCTCTGCATCTATTGAGATAATCATGTGTTTTTTGTCTTTGGTTCTGTTTATGTGGTGAATTTGGTGAATTACATTTATAGACCTGTATGTTGAACCAGCCTTGCATCCCCAGATGAAGCCTACTTAATCATGGTGGATAAGCTTTTTGATGTGCTGTTGCAATCTGTTTGCCAGTTTTTGTTGAAGATTTTTGCATCTATCTTCATCATGGATATTGGCCTGAAGTTTTCTTTTCTTTTTTTTTTTTTTTTTTTTTAATTTTTTAAATTTTTATTGCATTATAGTTTTGGGGAACATGTGCAGAGTGTGCAAGATAGTTGCATAGGTACACACATGTCAGTGTGCTTTGCTGCCTTCCTCCCCTTCACCCACACTTGGCATTTATCCCCAGGCTATCCCTCCCCAGCCCGCCCCCACTGTCCCTCCCCCCTTCCCCCCAGTAGACCCCAGTGTGTAGTAGATCCCCTCCCTGTGTCCATGTGTTCTTGTTGAGTTTCTGCCGGGTTTTGGTATCAGGATGATGTTGGTCTTATAAAATGATTTGGGAAGGATTCCCTCTTTTTGTATTGTTTGGAATAGTTTCAGAAGGAATGGTACCAGCTCCTCTTTCTATGTCTGGTAGAATTCGGCTCTGAACCCATCTGGACCTGGGCTTTTTTTGGTTGGTAAGCTATTAATTTCTGCCTTAACTTCAGCCCTTGTTATTGGTCTGTTCAGGGTTTTGACTTCTTCCTGGTTTAGGCTTGGGAGGGTGTAAGTGTCCAGGAATTTATCCATGTCTTGCAGGTTTACTGGTTTATGTGCATAGAGTTGTTTGTAGTAATCTCTGATGGCGTTTGTATTTCTATGGAACCTGTGGTGATATCCCCTTTATTATTTTTTATTGCATCTATTTGATTCTTCTCTCTTTTCTTTTTTATTAATCTGGCTATTGGTCAGTCTATTTTGTTGATCTTTTCAAAAAACCAGCTACTGGATTTATTGATTTTTTTGAAGGGGTTTTTGTGTCTCTGTCTCCTTCAGTTCTGCTCTGATCTCACTTATTTCCTGTCTTCTCCTAGGGTTTGAGTTTTTTTGATCTTGCTCCTCTAGCTCTTTCTATTTTGATAATAGGTTGTTGATTTTAGTTTTTTTTTTCCTTCTCATATGGGCATTTATTGCTATAAATTTTCCTCTAGACTGCTTTAAATTGTCCCAGAGATTCTGGTATGTTGTGTCTTCATTCTCATTGGTTTTGAAGAACATCTTTATTTCTGCCTTCATTTCATTGTTTATCCAGTCAACATTCAAGAGCCAGTTGTTCAGTTTCCATGAAGTTGTGTGGTTCTGAGTTAGTTTCTGAATTCTGAGTTCTAACTTGATTGCACTGTGGTCTGAGAGACTGTTATGATTTCCATTCTTTTGCATTTGGTGAGGAGTGATTTACTTCCAATTATGTGGTAAATTTTAGAGTAGGTGTGATGTGGTACTGAGAAGAATATATATTCTGCGGATTTGGGGTGGAGAGTTCTGTAGATGTCTATTAGGTTTTCTTGGTCCAGGTCTGAGTTCAAGTTCTGGATATCCTTATTAATTTTCTGTCTCATTGATCTGTCTAATATTGACAGTGGAGTGTTAAAGTGTCCTACTGTTATTTTGGGGGAGCATAAGTCTCTTTGTAGGTCATTAAGAACTTGCTTTATGTATCTGGGTGCTCCTGTATTAGTTGCATATATATTTAGGATTGTTAGCTCTTCTTGTTGCATTGATCCTTTTGCCATTATGTAATGCCCTTCTTTGTCTCTTTTGATCTTTGTTGGTTTAAAGTCTGTTTTATCAGTCTAGGATTGTAACTTCTGCTGTTTTTGCTCTCCATTTGCTTGGTAAATCTTCCTCCATCCCTTTATTTTGAGCCTTTGTGTATCCTTGCATGTGAGATGGGTTTCCTGAACACAGCATACTGATGAGTTTTGGCTTTTTATCTTATTTGCCTGTCTGTGTCTTTTGATTGGGGCATTTAGCCCATTTACATTTAAGGTTAATATGTGTGAATTTGATCCAGCTGGTTCCAGCTGGTTGTTTTGCCCATTAGTTGATGCAGTTTCTTCATTGTTTCAATGCTCTTTACCATTTCGTATGTTTTTGGAGTGGCTGGTACTGATTGTTCCTTTCTATGTTTAGTGCTTTTTCAGGAGCTCTTGTAATAGCAGGCCTGGTGATAATGAAATCTGTGAGTAATTGCTTGTTCATAAAGGATTTTATTTCTCCATTTCTCCTTTGCTTATGAAGCTTAGTTTGGCTGGTTATGAAATTCTAGGCTGAAAGTTCTTTTCTTTAAGGATGTTGAATATTGGCCCCTATTCTCTTCTGGATTGTTTCTGGGTTTCTGCTGAGAGATCTACTATGAGTTTGATGGGCTTCCCTTTGTGGGTAACCCGACCTTTCTCTTTGGCTGCCCTTAGCATTCTTTCCTTTATTTCAACCCTGGTGAATCTGATGATTATATGCCTTGGGGTTGCGCTTCTTGAGGAATATATTTGTGATGTTCTCTGTATTTCCTGTACTTGAATGTTGGCCTGCCTTGCTAGGTTGGGGAAGTTCTCCTGGATAATATCCTGAAGAGTATTTTCTAGCTTGGATTCATTCTCTCTGTCACATTCAGGTACACCTATCAAAAGTAGATTAGGTCTTTTCACATAATCCCATATTTCTTAGAGGCTTTGTTCATTTCATTTTACTCATTTTTCTTTAATCTTGCCTTCTCATTTTATTTCGTTGAGTTGATCTTCAATCTCTAATATTCTTTCTTCTGCTTGGTCGATTTGGCTATTGAAACTTGTATATGCTTTGTGAAGTATATACTTGTATATACTTGTACATACTCATGTTGTGTTTTTCGCTCCATCAATTCATTTATGTTCCTCTCTAAGCTGTTTATTCTCTTAGCATTTCGTCAAACCTTTTTCAAGGTTCTTTGTTTCTTTGCATTGGGTTAGAACATGATCTTTTAGCACACAGAAGTTTGTTATTACCCACCTTCTGAAGCCTGTTTCTGTCAATTCATCAGACTCATTCTCTATCCAGCCTTGTTCTTTGCTGGTGAGGAATTGTGATCCCTTGGAGGAAAAGAGATGTTCTGGTTTTGGGTATTTTCATTCTTTTTGCGCTGTTTTTTTCCCATCTTTGTGGATTTATCTACCTGTGGTCTTTGTGGTTGGTGACTTTCAGATGGGGTCTCTGGTGGATGTCCTTTTTGCTGCTGATGAAGTTATTTCTTTCTGTTTCTTAGTTTTCCTTCTAACAGTCAGGTCCCCCTGCTGTAGGAATGCTGGAGGTCCACTCCAGACCCTGCTTGCCTGGGGATCATCTGCAGTGGCTGCAGAACAGTAAGGGTTGCTGCCAGTTTCTTCTTCTGTTATCTTTGTCCCAGGAAGGATACCTGCCAGATGTCAGCCTGAGGTCTCTCCTTTATGTGGTGTCTCTTTGGTTATATGGGGGTCAGGGAGCTGCTTGAGGAGACAGTCTGTCACTCATAGGAGTTCAAGTGCTGAGCTGTGAGCTCCGTTGTTCTGTACAGAGCTACTGGGCAGGTCCATTTAAGTCTGCTGCAGCAGAACTCATAACTGCCTTTTTTTCCCAGGTTCTCTGTCCTGGGAAGGTGGGGCTTTATTTATAAGTTCCTGTCCTTCTGCTGCCTTTTTTCAGAGATGCCCTCTCCAGTGAGGATGTAGCCTTGTCACAGTTTGCCAGCAGAGGTGTTGCTGAGGTGCTGTAGGTTCTGCCCACCTGCTGTGTGAACTTCCTTGCAGTTTTGTTTATAGGGGTATATTTAGAACTGCCTTGGTAATGGCAGACTGTCTCTGTATTGGTGGACTCTCTCTGTAATGGCAGATTGCCTCAGTAATGGTGGACTGCCTTGGTAGTGGTGGACTGCCTCGGTAATGGCGGATGCCCTTCTGCCCACAGAGCTGGACCGTCCCAGGTCCAGCTGTGTTTGCTATAAAACTCTCAATCCAGAGCATTTTAGATATCTGGTCTTTGTGGGGGTGGGACCAGCTGAGCCAGACCACCTGACTCCCTGTTTCAGCCCCCTTTATTCAGTTGAACAGGTGACTCTGTCTCTCAGGTTGAAATGGCACCCAGACTTGTGTGAGTTTTTGTGCAGAGACCTGCTGCGCTGGCTGAAACAGCCATGCTGGAGACTCATGGCACTTTTCCACCCAGGAGTCTCCTGGTCTGTGGGCCAGGAGTAAAAACTCATTTGGAAATGTGGTGATCACTAACCCTCTGCATTTTCACTAGGAACTGCAATCCAGAGCTGTTCCTATTCAGCCATCTTGGATCCACTCCACCACTGACCCTATATACCCAGATACTGTTCCCTATATGGGTATTAAAATAGGGTCACTATCAGAAGGTTGATTCCTAGATTTTTTGCTTAAGATAAAGAATGCTGTACCTTGATTTTGCACCTACACCCTCTCCCATTTGTACACCTACATGCCCTCATATTTATTACATTATTTAATAAGTTTATTTACTTGTCCAGATGCCCCAGTAGACTTTGAGCAGCCCGATCTCAAAAACTTTTTTCTTCTTTTTAAAAATCTTGTCCAATTTTGTATAGTCTATTCTTAAAACAGTGCTTCATGTGTGGAGTATTTTAAATAAATGTTTGCTGAATAGATGAAGAGAGCACAGCTTTGAGCTCCACAGTGAACAGAGGGGCTGCAGAATCTACTTGAGAGATTTGGGAGTTCCTGGAATATTGGTTCATTGTAGATGGGATTACCTACAGGAAAGTGTATATAAAGGAAGTACAAAGACAATCACCAACAATTACTGATGCTGTGCCATGCACCATGCCAAATACTTTGCATGGACCATCTCATTAATCATCTAATAGCCTATGGTTAGATTATAATTGCTATTACTGATGACATTTTATATATGCAGAAACAAAAAGTTCCATGGGAGAGTCTTGAGAAGCCACGGATTTTATGAGGTGGGTAGAGGAAGAAGGATCAGAGAATGTGACAAATGGAATAAGCAGAGTTAGGAAGAGAATCTCTGTAAATAAAAAGAGGACCAAGGACAGATCCCCAACAGCATTTGTGGAGGTGGCCTTGGAGGGGGGTCTGGCGGGAGACTTACAAAAAGGAGTCCGAAATTTAGGAGAACTTAGAGGAAATGGAAAAGAGAGTTTTAAAAAGAAAAGGATAACTTGGTAGGCAATGCCTCGGGCTGTGAGAGGTCAAGTTATTTAAGGATGAAAGGAGCCTTGAATTTGGCTTTTAGAAGCTTGTTCTGTGCACTGTGAGCTGGGTGGAATTGGTAGAAGACAGTGCAGAGAATGAGGAGGGCAATGGTTGGGGAGGGAGTAAGGGGAGTGAGCAGCGGCCTTAAGGGAGGAGACACTTGAAGGAAGTCTGCTGAGGATGGAAGGAGTTGCAGAGGTCAGTAACCCAAGGAGAAAGAAATTAGAGGTTTCATTTTTTATTTTCTTAACACAGAAAAGAGATTTATCATTTTGTTTATAGATAAAGGCTAAGGCGAAAGAGCCATTGAGGATGGTACAGATACAGAAGAGAGGGCATAATTGAGAGAATAACATCTTAGAGGACGTTGGATGAGGTGGGTCAAGAGTACCAGGAGGGGCAAAAGAAAAGACACTTCATTCCCCGACCCTTGTTTGTAGGGTTGGTTCAGGGACAGGTTTGAAACACTGTGTAGTATAAGTCAGATAAAAGGTCAAAGAAAGATGTAGGGAGGATTGGGGAAGTTAGGCATAGAAAAGCTTTTCATGCTATTCCTAATACAGAACTGGGGCAGGCTATAAAGTTTTATATATTTTTTTCATAAAGAAAAATAAATAAATGTAGTACATCTGCGCAATATGATTTTGTACTGAAATGAGCCTCACTATGGTGCCTTCTCGAAAATTAACAGATAGAAGCATAAAGTGTTACAGAAAGTAGTTTCATTTAATTTACTGTATTTCATTTGTTTAACATGGCATTTGCAATTGATGTTCCTCTTTGTGTGATAACCATCTACATATTACCATGCATTCTTCCTCGGAAATTCACCCTCCTTGAAAAGGATTTGCAGACTATATTAGACTTTTCTTTATTTTTAAAAATGTATGTTTCTGAACATAAATACAAAGCTATACATTTCTTAGGTACATGTATCCAATCATATATTAATGATCATGTCAAATTAAATTGTTTCAAACAACAACGATAAAGCAATGGAGACAAAAGGAATGAGTCAACTACTGGGTGAAATTCAATAGAAAGTAAAAGATTTTGGATTCTGATATGGTATAATGGGTTCATTTCAGATTTCTTTTTTCCCAGAGAGGAGGCTTTTTTTTTTTTTTTTTTTTTTTTTTTTTTTTTTTTACAGTAAGACCTCTTAACAGAATGTTTCAATGAGATTTGGGAAGAAATTCAATTCCCAAACAAATAATTGTAATACAGAGTATGAAAAAAATCATTATTTTTAGCCTAAAATATGCCAATTTTTCTAGTATCCCATTCAATGCTAAAAGTAAGGTATCTTTACACATGGCTTCCAGGTAGGGTTTGCTTACAAATACACCAATTAAAATTTAGTTATGCATTTTAATTGGACAGTTTAAAAGGACAGTTACTCAGTCCTTTTCTGGTTGTAATACCAAACCGAGCTATTTTTAAATAAAAGATAAAAGGAGCTTCTCTATTATCTGAATCCACGAGTGTTTATTTTGATGAAGAACTGAAAATTTCCCTCTGGCAATCATTTATTTGGGAAAAGAAGGGCTATTTAAATACAACTCTGATTTTGCAGGCTTTTGAACTAATCATGTTGCCAGGGACTTTAATTTGGTAAAAAGAACAGTGTCCTGTGTTCTGTTTTCTACCTGGATGTTTCTAGAACACCATGTACATTGGGATTAGGTTCTCCAAAAGGATCTCAAGATCTGAAAACCCGATCATGTCTTAAGAAGGGCAGCTGCATATGTATTTTATCAATATCTCCCAGACACTAATGTTTCTCTGACTAAAGTATTTTATTTTGGGAGACACACTGTTTGCATTATTTACCTAAGGAAGGTAACATATTACGTCATGAGAAGGTAACATATTAAGTCACTATTTACTTTTAGAAATCATTTTCCTTTAGAAATCAGAAATAAATTCTCACTGGCTGGGTGGGAAACAAGATGGCTAAGAGTACTGTTGCTTGTCAGGGGTAAGAAAGGGGTTCCTATAGAGAGCACAGAATCTCCAGAAAGTGGAGCTAGGGAATTATCAGAAAGAACTTTGCTTGTTTCTTCATTTTGCATGTGCCCCTTGTCTTGAGAAACACTTTTGACACTGAGTTTTTTTAAGTGGAAGTGCTATAAGCGAACTTTCCAAGAGGCACATCAAAGCATTTTCATGCCGTGAGAGTCTGATTTCAGCTAAGTTCATTTGAACAGACTTTTTTGACCTGCTCACATGAGTGACATGTCTAAATTGCTTAAAGATGCTAATTTATTTCTCTTCCCTCAGATTTATGGAAAGTTCATAAAAGCTAAATTCTTGTCTTGCATTGTGGAAGAGCACAAGTTGGTCTTATGAATGTGATTCTCAAATAGACCAAATGCAGGATGGATTTTTAGAAAGTATTTAGTTGCTCCCTTAAATCTCTTAGCTAAAGAAACTGGGTTGGTAATTATGACACTTCTGCTACAGTATTTATTGGTAACAAGAGTCTTAAAATAATGTTAGAACAGCCTTTTTAAAATAGCATTCTATGAACCAGTTGTCTAAGTCTTTGGGAATATCCAAAGGTCTTTGTTTAAATTTCTTTAAAGAAAAATAACTGGTTATATATCATAAATATGGAGCTTATTTGTAAATAAATCAGTATTGCCTCATTAGGCAATTAGGTATTAAATTTTGGATATTGACAATTTTTGGCTATTAGTCACTTTTCTTCTAGTTATTACCAAAACTAATATTAGATACCAACAATTAGCTTTAAATTACCCTGTCCCATGTAAAGTTTATTTAGTTAGCCAACAGCCTTGTGAAGAACACACTAGTATCACTTTCTTCCTGTTGATGAGGATTCTGAAGGTCAGAAATGGTGAGTGATTGGCTTAAGACCTTATAGCCAGAATGTGGCAAAATTAAGGTCCAGTTTCATAATATCTGACTCCAAATACAGTGTTCATTCCACTGACAGCAAACAGAGTTGCCTCTCCATGATGTGTGGTTTACTGAAGCTGATGTGTCACGGAGAACAGAAAAACACAACAGGATTATTTCTCATAGCAGAAACAGGAAATAATTTTAGTCTCCCAAAGATAGAAAATTTCCAGTCCTGTTTAATACATAGGAAGTTTCGGGACTTTCCAAATTATAGTTCTTTCCATGCATATTGCTGTCAATAAAGTCAGTCAGTGTGATTAATGCAAGCCACACTCCCGCAGACAGAAGCACTCCCTAAGTTCTTCTAAATCTTTGTATCAGATGCATTCTGCTGTGCAAATACACAAAATCTCATCTCATCTAGAGATGCTTCACTCTGAGGCACATGTTGGAAATGTATGTAGACCTAATTACAGAGTTACTGTCTAGCAGGAGAAGTATTTTCTTGGGGATATTGGACTGCCATATGAAGAGTCCAGGAGGTAGCATTTTTGGGGTAGAAATTCATCTTCCTCTACTCTTTTTTGTCAATCAAATTGCAGAACAACATATTGCATGATAAAAGGTAACGTAAGAAAAAAACATATTTATTACTCCTTTTCACTAATTTCTTAGCTAACTGTGACCCTTAGTGTAATTGGTGGAGACCATGAAGGTAGGTTGAAGAGTGTAGGATTTGAGTGAACATAGACTACTCTGTCAAAATTGAGTCATCCACATTTCCATGATGAAATGGTACAGTGTTAAGGGGCACAGAATCTGATTCAGGCTGCCAAGGTGTGAACACTGGCTATACAACTTATTACCTGTTTGTCCTAGGGGCAAGACCCTTAGCATTCTGTGCCTCAGTTTACTCACTTTTAGAATGGTATACTTCTAGTACCTATCACATTGTGTGACTATGAGTTTTAAAGAAGTTTATATCTATAGAATATTTCAAACAATCCCTGGTATTTAGCCATGTTTGCAAATAAAAATATTGTCCTCAAATAGTGACTGTTTGTACTTAGTAAAAATTACAGTCATAGAAATTTTGAGTAAGGAGGAACAACGTTGGAATTGGAAGTGGAGCATTATGTAGTAAAGAAATTCAAATTATTTTACCCCCAAATATATTTTCTTTGACATATATATTTATATTTATTTACATTTTTATTATTTATTTATTTTTTAATTTAGAGACAAAGTCTCACTGTGTTGCCAGGCTGGAGTGCAGTGGTGTGATCATGGCTCACTGCAGCCTCGACCTCCTAAGCTCAAGCAATCCTCTGCCTCAGCCTCCTTGAGTAGCTAGGACTACAAGTGTGCACCACCATGTCTGGCCTTCATTGTCATAGTTTTGAAATGGCTGCCTCACAGGGCCAGTCAGGCTAAGGTGGGAGAAATTTGTCTCTGTAGAAATCCTCATTAATGTAACCAGGTGTTCCTTTCTAGGCATTTCCTGGATCTAGAAAATATTTACTGAATCTGATACCTTTAAAGTTCTGAAAAGATGTTCTCTCTGAGGAATGCTTAACTATAAAGCTGATACCCAAGCTCTATTTAAATTTAAAAGGCCCTTTTGCTTTTTTTCTTTTGATGCTGTTTTTGGAATTTTTTTTCAGTGGATTAAAATATATTTTTCCCCCCAAAATCCCCAAAACCTTTGTGCTTGGTACTTCTGTTTGCTTCCTTTCTTAAATATCTTTCTCCCATTTACTTTTACTCCATCTGCTTTTTCTTTCTTCTTGCCATATTAGAGGACTTCCAATGACTCAGACCTCTTAAGGAACTTAGAAAAAAGGTGCCACTCACCCCTTTTTGGGGGTCTTCTGTCTTCCTTGTGGAGGTTCAAGAGTCATATGCAGATTCCTTTCAGTTCTAAATCTTTGCTTCATATTTTATTACCTGATTTCTTCAGCTTTTGGGGGTATGAAAAATTACTTTGCATTGTCAGAAAATTTGGTCTCTCTCTGTCTAATGGCTAAGTAAGAGATACAGTTTTGGAAGTCACTGATGGAATTGCTTATAATAAATAGTTATTACTATAAGAGGTCATTGTTTCTTTGGATATTTTGGATAAGCATGGTTCTGGGCACCTAAAGGGTTTGGAAACACTCCCTACTGAGAGAGAAGATTGCCATGAAGAATGAACTTATCACATAGTGGGCTGATTGACATTGGGTTGCCCACCAGCTTTGGAGGAATGTCCTCACAGTGAGGTGCACTGTGAAAGTGTTTTGTGGCTCAGACCTCATGGCATTTTTCTCTAGTGGCATGGGATTCAGTATGGTTCTGCACTGAGTTCAGTGATCCAGTTAAAAGATAAAAACTCAATTAAAAGCAACCTATCTAAATAAAATTGGTCTCCTCATAAAATCCCATGGTATAGTTCTATGATTTTATATTGCCTTGATGTCCATTTTTAATATTCCTTTAACACAGTCAACCTTCTTGAAAAAGCTTAAATTCTGTATCTTTTTGTGCTCTGAGATGTAAATTTGCTACCCATTTTCTCTAAAATTCAGTAAAATCTTCTTCCAGATAAACTTTAAACTTTTCTATTTACAAAGGCATAGTTTAAATCCAACTGTCCTTTTAAATTAGTGAGTTTTCCTTGTCATATGGCTGAAATTCTAAAATCAAAACTGTAGTCTTTGTGCATACATGTGTATGTTGTGTGTTGTATCTACATATATGTCTATACATATGTTTATATATTGTCTATACATAGTACCAAGTTAATTTAAAAATAAATGAGTACTCATAAATTAAATAATCCCAAATACTTTTCAAGTTCACTTGACTTTAATATCTTTATCAGTAGATGAAGATAATTTTAAAATTATTGGTTAAACAAAATAGAAATGTCTTCAGAATTTAATGTCATCTTTGTCTGGGTCTGTTAATCAGATACTACCTGCTAGATGTCTTGAAGCTTTTAACATGGGAAAAGTATACCCTTGTGAGCAAAATTTGAAGCATATTTCTTTCTCTCTACCTGATTTCTCCAGATTTTGGTAACTATTTGTGAGTATTCATAATTTATGACAATATGATTATTTGTATCAGTTCAATAAGAATCTGATTTCTTTTATAACAGGACACAATTGGAGACACTGGTTATTTTACCAAGGCTTTGATTGAAAGCGCATATTTTGAGATATGACAAGATTGCTTTGAGGAATCAAGGTTGGCTTTATAGAGCTGATAAAAGCTCCTTGGAAAGACTGACTGGCCTGGTACTTTTTCTTTGTGGTTCCTTTACAAAGTTCCTGACCTGTGGTGAGTAAAGATTGCTACTTTCGGACAGGCCCAGGAACCTCAGTTATTTTGGGATCTTGAGAAAAGAGGAATTATAGGTATTTAAAGACAGTCTGATGGCAAAAACTTGGCTTGAATAGGCTGGAGAAGGTTTTAAAAAGTCTATCCTGAGATTCCTTATGAAAAAGGTCTAACAAAGTAACTTTAAAGAGCCTATATGGCCAATAATTACTCTTGGGGTATTTTATGCAAATAATAAGGCCAAGTAAAGACTAAAATTGATTTTGCAAATAATTTGGTTCTACTATGATCTGCCTTTGGTAAAAATAGGTGACTGGCAAGAGAAAAATTATGTTTCATTAGAAACTACAGTACACTTGTTATTAGATTCTAGCTTTGCCCATTACTTTTGATTTTTTAAAACTATTAGTCTACAATTTGGATGGGATCCTGAATTCTTTCCTGTATAGTAGTCTTCAAACCACCATTTTCAAAATTTTTCTTCCAATTTTCTTTCTTGGAATCACTAGAAATTAAAATTATGCTTTTCTTAAAGCCTTGAAAACTGAAGCAAGACAACTTAAACTTTAAGAGAAATAACATCAACTTACATATGAACAATCTTCATGGCTGCCTGCTGATGTATGAACTTCTCAGAAAGTTCATTTGAATACCTGATACAAACTACACTCCAAAAATTTTGTCAGGTTGTCACTGTAATCTGAAGATGCTTCAGAGACTCTAGAAAAACTATTTTGTAGACTTACTGCTCCATACATTAAACTTTTTCTTGCATTTCTACAGAAATGTCTCTTATTAAAGATCTGTTTTACTGTATTATATATAGAAGTCTCACCCATCTGCAGTGCCACCTCTTGGAATGGGACACAGCTGTTTAACTGAATTGATCTATTCTCAGGCTTGAGAGAGTGACTGAAGAAAATATAGGACAATATGTTTAAATAGCCTCTTTTCTGTTTATCCCAATTTGTCATTCTACTTTTTGTTTATATCTGTCTAACAACCTTGAACCCAAATTTCTCCAAACCTATGGTTTTGGAGATAGTTATCATTTTGGCTGTTTGGCTTTTCATATCTGAAACTTGTTTTAAGTTTTAAAATGAGGACTGAAGGAAATAAAAATATTTTAAACCAAAATATATTTTCTTTGTTATATTTTAAAATGGCTGCTAGGGGGTCAACTGACTGGAGAGGGGAAATCTGCCTCTGTAGAGAATTCTCATTAATGCAGACAGGCATTTCCTGGATTTAAGAGAGGTTAACTGAGTCTGACACCTTTAAAGGTCTGAAAAGAGATATTCTTATTCTATTATTTCTGAGGGTTGTTCTCTATGTGGCTTCATCTACATAATAAGGCCACCTTTGCTAGCCAGGACTCTTTTTTCTCCCTGTCATAACTGTTGCCACTAACCCCAACTTACTAGAAGCACCGCTTTTGGCCATGCTCTGAGCCTGAATTCTTTCTATAACCTCAAGGTGGTATATAAGTTTCTGTACCTTATTGTTGGACAGGGTCTTCATTCTGAGGGCTCCTGTGTATACACATTAGATAAATGTGTATGCCTTTTATCCTATGAATCTGCCTTTTACAAACTGATTTTTCAGCAAACCTTTAGGGGGTCAACAGCTATGGCCCCCACAGTAGCCTACTCTGTTTTCTTTAATGACACAATTTTTTCTTTAACTACCTATTGCTGAAAACTTCTGGTACCTCCATTTCATTGTTGTGAAGTTTCAGTTTAATTTTTATTTCTATTTTTAAATTTTTTTTTGAGACAGAGTCTTGTTTTGTTGTCCAGCCTGGAGTGCAGTGGTGCAGTCTTGACTCACTGAAATCTCTGCCTACCAGGTTCAGCGATTCTCGTGCCTCAGCCTTCCAAATAGTTGAGATTATAGGCATGTGCCACCATGTCCAGCTAATTTTCAGTTTTAAAGAGAAATAAAGTAATACACTGAAACTGTTTATACAGAATTTCTTATAAAATTCCATTTAGAATCTGGTTTTATTAGCCCAGTAATAGAAAAAATCTCAATCCCATTCTAAGAAAGCATTATGGTGTGTTCTGAAATAGCTATGTACCTGGTTATTGTTGATGGTCTATTTCTCTGGAACACTTTTTATCACTAGACAGAAGAACAAAACTATAGGAATGTTTTCATTCCTATTTTGGCCATTTCTTTGTGAGTCTACCATTAGGTGATAATTAATGAAGGTAGCCCTTTATTAATATATATGATATTATAGGATATATATCCTGTAATACAATATTGCATATATAATATAATTGATATATTTCATATATATGAAAGATTTCAAACTATAATATTTTATGACTCTATCACTCTTTTTTTCTGATATCTTGCCTTCTTTTCTTGTTGATGGTATGTGGCAGCTTCAACATAGAAAAGGATACAAACTGCAGATATGGTACCATTGAAACCAACAGGTATGCTCTTTTTCTGCCTTTTAAAAATATATCCTGAGCTTTTGCTGTGCTAATCACTGTTTAAAGAAAGCACACTCTCAAATAATTTTTACTTTCCTTATGTGATACAGATTTTTGCTTTAGTATTTATTGTAATAACTCACATTATAATTATAACTGGTGTCTATAGGGTAATTGTTTTGCAATTTATCATAATGTGTCTACTTGTATTTCAAATCACAGTGGAATCAAGATCATGTTGGTCTTATAAAGTTAGTAAGGTATTTTCCCTTGACATTCTGTTTGACATATTCTTTTATTTTTTAAAACAATGAAGAGTTGGTTTGTTTAATTGTATTATTGCCTTTTTACTTTTGTTTGTGTTCTATTGTGTGTTAATAGCTGTGTTTGCCTAAATTGTATACAGAAAAATAAAAGTGCAATATGTCCAATTCTATAAGAATAAAATTTCACTAGTATGTAATGAGTTGTGTAAATGTATTGAATCATTTTATTGCTAACAACCAGTCAATAGATAGACATATGAAATCTACATCAACTGTGAATTTCATTTCACTGTACAGAAAGCAGGATATGGTCTATACATCATTATATGATTTACACACTCATCGCCAGTCACTGTCTGAGGGAGCTCCTTTAAGAGTGGGGGCAGGCATACAGGGAGGAGGTTATAAAGCAGCCAATGGGGGCAGTCAAAAAATCAGGCAGATGTAAGTAAAATACATGTAAAATAGTAAAGAGTACATCCATTAAAGAGTTGTTTAAATGGTACCCAAACTATGAAATGCAATGAGAAATGCAGTCAGACCAAAGACCTAGTGTAGACAACTTGCCAAAATACATTTGATTGTTACTGTGCTATACATTGCATATAGTTACGTATTCATTATCTCATTATCTCAGTAACATGATGAATGCCTGCCTTTGTTCAGGGGAAGTAAAGGAGATTATTGAGCTCATTATCACATAAATTTAAAAAAATTCCACAGATGAGCAGTGCTCAGTTTAAGAAAGAAACAATCTAATTCATTTAAGTATTTTCATAATTAAAATTTTATTAATTTAGAACTCTAAATCAAATACTCCATATTTGACTTTATACATGCACATAAATGCATATGTAGGAACATAAAATGAGTGCATATATATATATATATATATATATATACATATTTATAGTGGTTGTTTTACATAATGTGATTATTTCTTTAAAATCCTATTGAACACATAAGCTTTCATTTCTATTCGGCTCTAGAAGCCTTGTTCTAGTTCATTTAAGCCAACACAGTGACATCCAATTTTAAACTCATTTTACTCTCTCAGTTCAGAACTTACCTCCACTACCACCCTTTCACTCATAGCTGTTCCCTTGTTAGCAACTGCATTTGTGCAACTTCCCTAAATTTCATGGCATTGAGGGTGGGGTATGAGGTGCACCGCTGGTCTGTGGTGGCTTTTGATTTTTATTGCTTTCTGCTGAAGTGTGATTCCTCCTTCTTGCTTTTGGGTATAACTTTTCTAATTCCAGATGCATCGTGGTGAAGGTCAGTACTTCTACCTTGCCTCCAGTTGTCAGCTGCATGACAGTTTCTCTCTTCTCTGAGGCTGGGACATCTCTTGTAGTGTACTAGCCTATGCCACCTACCTTAAGAAATAGCTGTTTTCCTACACCCAGGGTTAGAAAGAACTCTTTGTGGCTGCTGCTTTCAGAAGCATTTACCTGGACACAGGTTTCAGCCACTGGGATACATATTGGATCACCAGCATCCCTAAAAGGTTTGCCGCCTCTAGGATCAAGCCTGAGAAAGCTACATAACTGTCCCTTCAGCTCAGGGATTACTACCTCTGTCTTCTATCACAGTTTCAATTATTTTGTAGCACACACCCTTCTAAGAACTCACCCAGGCTCAAAGGTTTACTGGAGTGTCTCAGCATCTTAGCGCTGGTAAAATTTCTTTGATACATCTCTTTTTTTATGCACCCTTAGTTGGTCTTTTTTTTCTGTCAGAGGAAATAGTCATTATTCTTCCATACTTTATTTTATGGCATTACCTCTTATGTTCTAATTCCCCTGGGATTTGGCTATTGATATTTAAAGCTAAGCCATTGGAATTCATAAGAATATATTTTAAAAATTCACTAATGTAGCTCTAGCAACCAAAAGTGAGAATGTCATTTCTGCCATCTATTTGCCTAGTAGATCTAATCTACTTAAGATCAAAATTTAAAAATTTGTGTTTTTGTTCTTTCTATGTTTTTTTCTAGCCATATAATGGTACAAAGCTTTTGCTGTTAAGTGGCAAAGAATGGTAAAGTTAAGTGAATGAAATAAAAATCATATTGTTTAAATCACAAACTGTACTTCGTTATAGTTACTTATAATTGTTTATTTCCCTCTAATGGATACTTATTATTTTGCTGCCTAGAAGACCTTCCCTCCTCTGTGGAACTATTTCTTTCTCTACAGAAACAAAATGGGCTTCCATTTGGATGAAAGAGAGCATCCATTTCTCACAAGACCTCACCCACTGGCCACATTTGATTGCTCCAGGGAGTGGTATCTTATTATTTAGTAAGAATCAGAAGTTTTGTTGAATTTTTTAGGAGAGAAAATACACTAGATGTTTGGAGATGTGAAGGTTATGTATAGGGAACCAGTCTATGATTAGAGTGAATGAAGTAAGTAGAGGTAAATGAAAGAGTCATGAAGTCATAATTGGACAGTAAGATAAAAAGAATGTCTTTACTTTCTAAAGTATTTGGCTATCAGTACAGGGTGGAAAATTGATGATTTGCAAAATTTGGTGTCTGTGTGATCTTGAACAAATTACTTAACCTTCATGAGCCACAATTACCTCTTCTGTGAGGTAAGATGGGACTAACGGCCAATTCTGACGATTTAAGCACACAACACTGGCAGCTATTATTTTATAACATCATCAGATGGATTTAATGATAGAGCTGGTCTTAAATTGGCATTTCATTTTTCTCAGAGATTACTTCAAAAGACTATTTTCTATGTTATGGTTTTAGTGAACAATTTTTAGTTGCAGGAACTAAAAAACATGGGTGAAATTGACGTATTATTTAATCAGAGAAGTGTAGACTTAGCCAACTTCAGTCCCAATATTTAAATATATCTTTTCCCTACAGAAGCATTCAGCATAGGCAGTGTTTGCACAAAATCAATGACTAATAATTGCAAATTGCCAACCTAAATTTCTTTGCAGTATTAAATTTTTCTTTTTTTAATACTATAGGAAGAGTTGCAAATGGCCCAATTCATTTCTGTATCATCGATTAAAAAGAAATATAATTCTGTTGCAATCCTATTGTGTCTCTTTTACCCTTCATGCATAACATTAATTTGGTAAAGACTACAAAAATATGTGAGTTACATCTTAAATATTTCTACAACACTGCTAATGACTTTAACTTCATCTGTTTTTCGTCACAAAATTGCCTTAACAAATTGAGTAGATGTTATCTTTATGTGATGATAAATGAAGAAAACCCAGTTAATAAGAAATGAAGGCTCCCTCTCTGTGGTGTTGGCGGTTCCTGGGTGTTTTAGTATCACTAGATGGGGACTTTGTGTGTGACTGAAACAGAAAATGCAGACAGAGACTTAAAGACTTTTGAGTATCCTTACCCCGTACTTTTTCTTTTTACCTGTAGAAGGCAGAATTTCTTGGCAGGAAGAACATCAGTCCATTTATTATCCATATTTTAGGGCCAATAGGTCTATAAGAAGTTTGAATTTTAGGATTCTATAAAAATAATTGTGTGTGTATTGAAGAACATTTGAAATACATGGAAGGAAAAAATAAAATGGTGAAACACACCTTCCACTTTACCACCTAGAAGCAATCACTGCTAACGTTTTTCCATATCCAGGCTGACATACGTGAGACCTTTCTGTGTGATCAGTTTTGTCTTCTGTCCTTCCTGCTGTTGTTGCATGGGTATTTCCTCTTATCACTGCAAACTTTCGGAAAATATTTAAAAGGCTGCACAATGTCGGCTGTATTATAATGTGCTTCCATCCTTGCTTTATTGTTTACACATCATTTTTTCTAGGTTTTAAGAACTATAAATAGTGCTGGGATGAACAAGTTTTTTTTTTTTGTTTTTTTTTTTTTTTCCATATGGGAAGAGCATAATGAAACCAAGGAGGGCTCTGGGGGGCAACTATACAGTCCAATCTGCTCTAACATGTGTTGGGGACTTTATTTCTTATAGAGATCATCATGTGTTAAAACAGTGAGAGCAGTTTTGCTGATTGATGCTCTGACACCCAGGATCAGAAAATGGGAGATGATAGGTTCCTCGCAACCCTGTACCCTTTTCTAGAAGTAGATTTTCATTTCTTATAATCCGCTGCTTGGTTGGGATCTCTCTAGTGAATACTCCAATTTTCCACTTGTCTGCACCGTATCACGTTGCCCTTCGATGTGGACCAGATTGTTTTCACTTTTCCACGCTGTGTTAGGCACTCAGCATAAAACTATATGACATGAGAGCTGATGTACTGATAATTATGTGTATCTTTTACATGTTCTCAGGAACTTTAAGTGAAGAAACCTTAGCAAACTTATTTGCGATTGGAGATGGCAGTGTTGACTAATAGCACTAAGATTAAATTGGAGGCATATTATAACAGAATTTATATTTTAGCTATTTGCTCCCCTCTGGTTCCTTCAATATTTTGCTGGGATATTCTGAATGTAGTAAAAACTATATCTCCTCCTTTCTGTTATTGTGTTAGATATTTTTAGAATTTTTCCCTGAGCACATCTTCCTCATGATTGACTTAGGAAAAATAGTGGCTGAGAAAAGCAAGATGAATGAAGGGATTGTAAGACTACAATGTTTTTTTCACAGTTATGACATAAAACCACAGAAACTCATGTTTATTCTCTCTCTCTCTCTGTCTCATTGCTGTGTGAATAAACCCAGAATTATATTCTACAGAAAACCTTGATTTTTCTTATAAGCTGATGACCCCTTGGTTTGCCTCTCAGCAAAATGAAGTTGGTTAGGCAATGCAAATTTCATGAAAGAATGTGTAGAGAGGTTTATTTTTCTCATGCTGGCTCTGCATTTACCTGGTTATCCCATAGCTGCATTCTAGGTACTTGTGTTATTTCCCAGGGAATGTAGTTCCAAATTCTTACCCTTCCAATATTTTTCTAAAGCTTAGTAGAGAAAAACAAACATTCATGGAGGATTGCTTGAGAGATGAATCACACAGATTCATCTCTGTGAATCAGTGATTCTCAGCGAATGGAATATGGGGATGTACAGGACAAGCAGGGAAGGAGGAAAGGAGGAACTCTTACATCCTCTCCATAGGAGGGCCTTGTTCTCATGGTGAGGATGATTGTGTGTGTGTGTGTGTGTGTATGTGTGTGTGTGTGTGTGTGTGTGTGTGTATACCTAAGTTTTACATAAAATGTGTGTACACATTTTAACAGGGAATGTACAATTTGCATAAAATCTAAATGTCTCTGGAAAAAATAAAAAAAATCTACCACAACTAGGCACATATCTTTGCATGGCAACAAATACCCAGACTTGAGAAACAGTTCCTTCTTTGGTTATTGTCCTTATTCCTTAAATGATTGATTTAGGTTGCCTGTCTGATTGGGGTTGCCTGTTTGTTCCCTACAAGTGCTGGTGTTTACAACTCCTGGGTAACAGCCTAACTATGGATTAAGCCGAAAGAACAAAGGGCTGGGTACTGGGTTGTATTAGTCTATTTTTGCATGGCTGCGACAGAATATCTGAGGCTGGGTAATTTATAAAGAAAAGAGGATTCATTGGCTCACAGTTCTGCAAGCTGTACAGGAAGTGTGATACCAGCACCTGCTTCTGCTGAGGGTCTGAGGAAACTTAACAATCATGGCAGAAGGTGAAGGGGGATCAGGCACATCACAAGGTGAGAGTGGGAGCAAGAGAATGAAGAGAGGTGTCATGTTCTTTTAAACAACGAGATTTTGCGTGAACTCAGAGCAAGAACTCATTTAGCACCAAGGGGACGGTGCTAAGCCATTCATGCGGGATATGTTCTCATGATCCAATCACCTCCCTCTAGGCCCCACCCCAGTACTGGAAATTACATTTCAACATGAGATTGGGAAGGGACAAGTATCCAAACTGTATCACTGGGCCACATTATTTTTCTTTCTAGAACTGATTTTCTAGATCTATGCTTTGGTCTGATGCCAAAGGCCTTATGACACAAGAAAATGGCCCTCTGGAATCCGTCTCCAGGTTTACTATAGGGATATTTTGATCACTATTTGGACATTTTATAAAGATAGTGGTTAAAAAGATAGACTCTTGAGCCAGACTGTGTGGACTCCAATCCCAACTCCTGTATTTCCTAGCTGAAAGCCTCAGGCCTGGCATTTGCTCTTATTTAAATTCAATTTCCTCATCTGTAAAATGGAGATTAAAATAGTACTTCTTTTTTACGATTTTTGTTTATGATCAAACAAACATATGAATTTATATAAAGTGTTTAGGATGGTGTTTAGCAGAGACAAGTGCTCCATAAGTAATAATATTACTAATATTATTATTGCCTGTCTCAGAAATAGGAATAGTTGCACCTGCTATTACATTTTTCTACTTAATGGAGAATCTAGAACTTGTAATGAATCACCTCTGTGTCTTCTTACTGGCTGCCAGAAAGTTTTATTACCATACATATTTTGTTCTAAATCCATCTTATTTTCCCAGTCTTTATTTTCTGCTGTATGATTCTTATTCTTGATTGTTCTTATTTTGCTATATTATATTCATCTTTGCAAGTCACTTTAATTTTCTTTTGAAACAATATGGGCCCTAAAAATAAACCCAAAGCAAACAAACATATATGAGCTGTGAGCTCTCCTAAGTAGACAGGTATGACCAGTACAACTAATTATTTTCCAGCATGAATTTCTTGTGAAGTTTGCTTTTCTGCTGACATTCTGAGCTTCCATTTATTTTCAGCTCTGTCTTTTAGCTTTAGGGATATACTGATTCAGTCATCTTCAATAGAAGTATTCCAGCAAGTTCCTGAGGTCACGTTATTTCCCAGATGTCTTCAAATATATTGCGTTGCTGCAAATTGATTTTTAGTTTACATTTAACATCTGAGTGTCCTATGCCCATTTAGCTTTTTTTTAAAAAAAGGTATCAAAGGCAATTGTTTGTGTTTTTAAATGTGCAATGTGAGTTGATACTGAAAGCAGTCACATATATACATGTTGTGTAAAATAGGCTATTTTATATATAGCCTATTTTATAGACTATTTATATATGGCCAGCCTCCTTACTCTTCAAGACACTTGGGGAATTTTGCTGTTATTTTTGATACAATAGACATGAAAATCATTTGCCCCAAGGCTAGTAGAATGACAAGCCTTTATTTCTCACTTTCTTAACTGAATGGTAAACATGAATGAAACAATTTTTGGGATCTTTTAATCAGGGAAACAGAAACTACTCTGTTGGGGTTTAATATGAGGAATTGGTTATCAAAGAGAAGAATGGGCTGGAGAAGCAAAAGGGATAAAGTGGTTTTACCCAGAGCTTATGAATCTGCCCTCATCTCTAATGCTGTCAGAACCCTTGCTCTGAGCAGGATCTAAGGAGCCCACAGTCTCACCAATGCTTCTCTTATCTTTCTTGTTCTCTTCTAATCTCATGCAAGTCCTTCTTGTTGGCAGAATTTAACTGGAATGCAGCTGGCAAGAAATTCTGGGAAGAGCAGTTGTCAGGCTTCTACGCTGACAGCCCTGGGGGGAATTTAGAATACACTTTATTGCATGCGTTTCTATCCTTAACCCTTTTAAAATTTTTATTCTGAGTTACTTTGTTTCTGCATTTCTTTCACATGATGTAAGCATTCTAATTTTAAGACATTTTAAATTCTATGAAAATATTCTCAGCTCCAGGAATATTTCAGTTACATCAGAAACATTTACAGATGTCACTTACTGAAGTCTAAATAGAAATAGTTTAGTTTATCTCATTGCCACTTACATAGCTTTTGCCAATCCTTAAGTTGTAAAGTTCTCAATGAAAATAATAAATGCACCTCCCTATTATGTTAGCTACCTGAATTCTGTGTTTACTTGTCAGGATAGAAATAATTTAGTTGTTATGCCTGAACATTTTCCCAGGTTTATTTAGATGAATTTGGTTTTTGTTTCCTGAGTTTCACAATCATGCATTTTGTTTTAACTGTCCTTTGTCAAGACAAACTAGGGTTGATCAACTTTCATCTTGACTGCCAAAGCATTCAGAAAAATTTGGAAGTCTTAAAATACATTATAAAATACTTCCAGAAAGACTAAGCATTCAAGTAGCAGAGACAGAATGGCTCTGAACTGCACAAGTGTAACTGGGTTGGTGAGTCAACAGAATCGGAGTGGGAGGGCTCATATTCCTCTACAACCCTTTTCCCCAGAAGGGTTTTTTTTTTGTTGTCATTTTGGCAGTGGTTGACAGGACTCAGTTGAGTCCTGACATGTACTGTCTCTCTTGTAAGTGTTTCTGACATAAGTGACAAAGTCCTGGAGGCTTTTGACAAGTTTGTCAACCTAATGAACAGGCACCTAAGTTTTAAAACCACAGAAAAAGGTCGTGTCAGTTGTTCATGCGAGGGTGCAAAATCTAGGTAACCAGCTAATGGTTTCAGGGCTGTTCTGCTTGCCTGCTTGCTGATGTCACTTCAACAGACCAAAAAAAAAAGTCGTCTTTGAAATAATTATTCATCTTTGGCAGCATAACATAGCATATGTCTTATGAATGGAATACATTTTTAAAAGTTATTTGTAATGTTTATCTTCTCATTTGTTTAACAGTTTCTATTGTGGATGCCATAGCTGGAATGCTTAATACGTCAGGCCTCTGAGGCTTTCTGGCACTGTCTGAAAGGTTTAGGTTACTGTGGTAAATGTTTTCCAGCAAATGGAACAATGACTACTAAGCAACTTTGCTGAAGTGAGGATTAACTAGAGTAATTACAATTGCTTGGGACTTTGTGTTTCAGGGGCAATCTTCTATATGAAAATCACCAGGGCCTCTGACTCTCAAGTGTCACTCAATTGGAGCAGAAAAATGAACAATAATATTTGGTCTAAAGTTTGAGAGTTGGAAACAAAAAGGAAACTACGTAGGTCTGAAAACTATTAAACAAAATAAAATTATATTCTACCTTTGCTATTCTACCTCAAAGGTACGGTATTTGCCTTTGCAGGCAAGGTCATTTCAGTATCTAACTTGGACCAGAATTTTAATGTTTCAGTCTATTTCTCTTGGGCCTCAGAAAATCTGTTATTCTAACTTTGTATGTGGATTAGAACATTTCCAAACTCAGATAGATCTGAGTTGCTTATGTTAAAGTCTGTGAAGTGACTGATACTTTTTTTCACCTAGAATGTAAAAGCAGAAAACAATAGTAGTCTAATAATCATATTGGTTTAATAGTCAGAAAGTTTCCATGTGCCATAATGAAGTTGTTAGTTTATCTTACTTTTTGAAGGAACTTTAATCATGCAATAAATTTAACAAAGTATTCACCCTCCTTGTTTCCATTTTGGTTCACTGTTAAAAGCTGGAAGGTGCCTTAAAGATGATCACACTCAGTAATATTTATTTTTTCCCTAAGGACGAGGTATAAGGTTGATAAATGGGGTGGAGGTAGTAGGAATGAAGTTGAAGTTAAGCACATACAGCTCTGTGCTCCCCACATCTTTCTGATGAGGAGAATTTGTGTTTTTGATACAGGTCTCACTGTGTCACACAAATCAGAGTGCAGTGTGCAATCACAGCTGACCAGAGCCTTGACCTCCCAACTAAAGCAATTCTTCTACTCCAGACTCCAAAGTAGCTGGGACCACAGGCATGCACCACAAATACACAGGTAATTTTTAAATTTTTTTGTACAGGTAGGGTCTCACTGTATTGCCCAGGCTGGTCTCAAACTCCTGGACTCAAGCAGTCCCCCACCTTGGCCTCCCAAAGTGCTAGGATTACAGGCATGAGCCACTGTGTCCGGCCCAATGAAGGGAATTTTCTATTTTACATAGTAAGAGTTCTTGGGATATGTAATTTTGCTGCTAATAAGACCTGTATTAGTCTGTTCTCATGCTGCTAATAAAGACATACCTGAGACTGGGTAATTTATAAAGGAAAGAGATTTAATTGACTCATAGTTCTGCAGGGCTGGGGAGGCCTCAGGAAACTTACAGTCATGGTGAAACAGGAAGCAAACACGTCCTTCTTCATATGGCGGCAAGGAGAAATGCTGAACAAAAGGGGGAAAAGCCCTTGATAAAAACATTAGATATCGTGAGAACTCACTATCACAAGACCATCATGAGGGTAACTGCCTCCATGATTTAACTGCTTCCCACTAGGTCCCTCACAGGACATGTGGGGTTTATGGGAACTACAATTCAAGATGAGATTTGGGTGGGGACATGGCCAAACAATATTAAGCCTCTTACATTTCAGATGAGGAAACTTGGCTCCAGATAAACTAAATGGTTTCCCCAATACCACAGATCTATTTCATGGCCAAGAAAATTCAAACAAATCTCCTGGATCCTACTGTGGTAATAATTTATTTTTGTAAAAATTCAAGCAATAGTTTCTGATAGGATTTCTAATAACATTGGAGACAAAATCAAAGAACAAAACGAAGCAAAACATCTGTCTTTTAAAAGAATTTATGGCTTGAAAGAATAGATGAACAATGGATGTACATAGAAAGTAAGAGTCTTTAAACAAGAGAAGGCTACTCATGTCCTCTTGAGTGAGGCAGGTTACATAAACTCACATTAATATTTTTTTCCTTTAGAATACTAGCAAAAACATTCTAGGAAATTTCAAAACAGTTTTATATGGAATTCATTCTGTATATTATATTTTCCTAAAAATAGGCTAATCAAATAAGATGTTTTAATTGGGCACATGGGACATTCTTATATAGAGTTTTGGATGTGTCCTATATCATGAAATACTTCCAGTGTGGGTTTCTTTTTTCATTTGAAAGAGTTGAATTTCACATTTCTTGCACTTCAGCCTCAGAAGTATACCTTGTGTGGTGGAAGTTAACAAAGTCTTTAAACAAATAAACAAACAGGATAATTATGTTACCTAAAAAATGACTTTCAGGTCTGTGGCTTCTGGGATGGCTCAATGACAACATTCATGATCCATGATCTCTTTCCTGCCTTAGTGGTTGGCATCGTCTCCCCAGGCTCATGGTGGCATGGTTGACAGATGCTGTGGCTCAGGTCTCAGGCACTCATAAAGCAGCATCTGCAGCAAGTAAGGAGGGAAAGAAAACCAGTTTTTCTTTGTCAAATGGATCCTAGCATTCATCTGCCCAGAATCCTTGATTATTTGATACTATATTTCGATTAAACTGACTGAATTCAATGTATTTTGGTTCATATTAAGCAGAGTTGATTAGATATGGGCTGTCCATCATGTATCTGTGTGCACATGTGTCTGACATAAAATCTTCCTCCTCCTCACCAGGTGTTCTGCGTGTGCTGTGAAAGGAAGGGTTCATGCAGTCCATTTTGGGAGTTGGGGGTTGAAAACTAATGGGACTCTTTCATCTGAAAAAAATAATAATAACCTCTATCTCTAAAGCACAAGGAATGAGATAAAGCTAGAACTTACTCATAAATCTTAGCTTTCACTTCCCATAAGTAGATTCAATCCATCACTGAGTGCTATAGACATTTCCACCCAAATGTCTCTCTCCTCTTTCCATGCCACAGACACTATTCTTCAAGGTGACACGGTGTCTTGCTGGACCTCTCTAAATCCCTCTGAAAAGGGCTTTCCACATCCACTCCATCCTCATGCTGATTTGTACTCCACTCTGCAGTCAGAGTGATAGGCTCAGAATACAGATCTTGCCACTACTCTGCTTAGAAAATTCCATGACTTTCCACTGTTCTTAGAATAAATAGAAAATCCTTAATTGCTATCTGTAGAGGATTGTAGGCTGGTTCAGGGAATCTCACGGCCTCCATCTGCAGGATGCTGTTTTATGCACTTCCACTCCAGTGGCCATTTCAGTCCCTCAGATGGCTTCAGTTCCTTCCTATCACAGGTCATTTGTATATACTGCTCCCCGTGCCTGGAAGTTTCTTTGCACCTTTTTCTCTGCCCCAAGAAGCTACTTTTCTTCATTAGGCTATGCTGTGAGTTTCTCAGGAAGATCTTCTCTGGCCCTGAGAGACTCAGCTCTCTTAGTACATCTTCTTTGTATTTTTGCACCATGCTTCAGTTTTACAACCATGTTTGCAAATGTGTGGTTAGTATCCATTTCTTTCTACTGGCTAGATGGTGAGCTTGGTCGAGGGGAGGGGAACTAGGCTATATCTTTTTCTATTTTTTAATTGCCTTTGTGTTTGAAATGTTTAACCCATTTCTGGGAACATAGGAAGTGCTCATAATGCATGTGTTGATTGATGGTATGAATAAGTGAATGAATAACTAATGTTTTCGTATTTAATGTCTACAGCATTCAAGCATTTCAGTTGCTGAGTTTAAGTAGTTGATATAGCTCTAGGTAGTATTTCAAAATAGGCCATTTTGGGATCTCTGCCTTAGAAAATAGATTAGAAATTATTGCCTTCTTTAAAGGTTCCTGAAAAAGTAATTCTCATGTGTCCTTGATATGGTGTACACATGATGTTTTAGGTCAGAGAACTCCTATATGCAATGATGAGCTTTCTTATACTAACAATGTATGATCATTGAATTGAGAAGTCAAACTACTATCTTTGGACTATTGAAGTGGTGAAAAATTTTATACTTTCTATGAATTTGAGATTAGAGAGATTGAAATGTCATTAAACTCTGTTGAATAGTATGGCATGGCTTATGTCTCTAATCCCAGCACTTTGGGAGGCTGAAGTGGGAGGATTCTTGAGCATAGGGGATGGAGACTGCAGTGAGTCATAATTTCACCTCTGCATACAAGTCTGGGTGGCAGAGTGAGGCCTTATCTCAAAAAAAAAGAAATTAAAGCGATAATGTTAAAATTTCAAGTTACTGGTTTCCCAACATTCATTTGAAATTGTTCTGTTTTTCTGAACTTGGAATACTTCTTATTATCTGTGCACTTGGCAATTTAACAAAATCTAGAAGTATTTATTAAGCAGATACTAGGTGTTATTTATTAATTAAATGAATATTTATTAGCCATTTTCTACTTGTCAGACATAAAGATGTAGTTTTCTTGTTAGAAATTTATCTACAAAAATGACATAATGCCTGATTTCAAAGAATAAACAGTGCAACAACAACAACAAAAAACCCAGAGCATGATAAGTACAAACACTTTGTTCTTAAATAGAACGGCCAATAAGAATATCTATTAAAGGTCCTTGGCTTAATTTCTGTTAAGTCAAGGAAGAGGAATATTGAAGAATGATTTCCGGGAGTAAATAACATTTGAACTGAACTCTGAAGGAGAGGTAGGTGCTTTTAACTGAATATTTATTAATCATGAAGGCAATTTTCTTACTGTACTGAATTATTTAAGAAGCATTGTTTTCTCCCTAATTCTTATCATTTTTCTTCTTTCTTACTGATTACACTGGAGCCTTTTTGAGAATGGGGAATATATTTCGTTTCTAGGTATCTAATAATTATTAAGCATAGGGTTATACATAATCTAGATACATATATGATTTCTCTTACTAATATTAAGCAAATTGAAGTTTCGCTGTGAGGTTCTTGGAGTCAGAATAAGACACTTGGACAGTTTCTACCATGAGCTGTGATTTATTTACTGCACTTGGCTCAAGTGATCTCCAATACCCCTAATAATTGGGAAAACTATATGGCTTACTCTATGTGGGTATTTACAGGTAACCACAGAGGGTAAGCCATATAGACAGATAACATGCCTATTGGGAAATACTCAGATTGAATTACAATTTTTGTATATTCTTTTCTTTTTGAAGTCTTTACTGAAAGCATTGCAAATATTTCTTCTATTTTTCATATAATTTATGTGTCTAGATAACTAAACTTTCTGTGTTTCGAAAATTTTGGCCTTTGTGTTGTAGACTTAGAAGGGCCAGAATTTTTGAAACAATGCTTAATTAATTCTCTCTTCAGGAAGGATGCATGATGAGAATTTGGCAAATACACTCAGTTAGTAATTAGGCTCACAGGTCTGCTTTTCATTTTTCCTCTCTTTAATTTGTTGCTTCTTTCATTCTCAAAACAGTCAGTGGATATTTTCAAAAATACATGTGGATTATTTTAATTTATAAGAGAGAACAACTTTTAATTATTGTGTATTAAGTAAACACCAGATATCTGGATTCCTAGGACCATCCTCTGAACCAATGAATGGATATTTAATTGATCTTGATGGAGGACAAGATAAACCTTTTAGATTATTGCTGGAGATGGAAGGAGTGATTTTATTATGATAAGCATATGGCTACATTGCTTTCTTGTATTTCCTGCCTAAGAATGTTGTTTTATCTGACACATTGTTAAAGTGGTTCAGTTTGGCCAGGTACAGTGGCATTTTGGGAGGCTGAGGCAGGTGATTGCTTGAGCCCAGGAGTTCGATACCAGCCTAGGCAACATGGCAAAACCCTGTCTCTACAAAACATTTAAAAATTAGACAGCTGTGATGACACATGCCTGTAGACCCAGCTACCTGGGAGGCTCCCAGCTACCTGGAGGCTGAGGATTGCTTGAGCACTGGAGGTGGAGGTGGCAGAAGCTGTGATCCTACCACTGCACTCCAGCCTGGGCAGCAGAGTGAGACTGTCTCAAAACAAAACAAAACAAAACCAAAACATGGTAAGCCTATTATTTTTGGCTTTGTTTATGACTAGTAGCATCTCCTGTTGTTTTTCCTTCTGCATTTCCCTTTCAGGTCGATTATTTATATTCTATTAAATTGTTCTTTTCTACATATATAAGTGAGTTTTGAGGAGGTAAACATTATCTGGTCACTTAATCTTTCCTCAGAGTTTATATTGCCAAGATCCTATATTATTTTTAGAAGTACTTCTGTGTACTTTTTCAAATGGATGATGTCCGGACTGTTTTAATATCCTAAATGCAGTTTCTAATGCTTTGTAAAGTACTGATATAACCTCTCATTATGGAGTATTTCTTTTTAATCATGTTGGGTTAGCACTGACCTTTTTCTTTTTTCTTTAAGAACGCCGCTTAGCTTAAGAAGCACTTATGCCAAGTGCCCATTTGAAATGAAGAAATGTACCTGTTGAAAAAGAAATACACACATCACTGTTTGCTCATTGAGGCATCCCTTATCTGGCCATTTTAACTATTTGAAATTTCAGTGACAGCTTGAAAGTAGAAAAGATCTCTGAGTTGTAGTTGCTTATGACGTATATCCCAGAAAAATGTGTGGTTTGGTGTTTGGTGAAAATGCTCCTAACTAGATCCTCAGGATTTAAAAAAAAATTTATTATTATTATTATTTTTTGAGAGGAAGGAATTTCACTCTTGTTTTCCAGACTGGAGTGCAATGATGAGATATCAGCTCACTGCAACCTCTGCCTCCCAGGTTCGAGTGATTCTCCTGCCTCAGCCTCCCAAGTAGCTGATATTACAGGCATGAGCCACCACGCCCGATTAATTTGGTATTTTTAGTAGTGGTGAGTGTTTTGCCATGTTGGTCAGGCTGTTCTTGAACTCCTGACCTCGGCTGATCCACCTGTCTCGGCCTCCCAAAGTGCTGGGATTACAAGTGTGAGCCACCGTGCCTGGCCAACCCTCAGGATTTTTATTAGGGCTTATTCACCCCTATTTATGAATTAAGCTAGTTTTTCTGATTTCTCAACCTTCAACAGAGTGAAAATAGCAAAGCAGAGGCCAGAGAGAAAATGAAGAGTATGTATGTTTTGAAATGGAGAGGGTATAAATAATGAACACATTGAAAAATTTATCCCATTTTATAGTTGTTCTGATTTGAAAGATAAAAGCACTTTGTTGACCTTTTTGCATTAATTTTGCCAATTGTCTACATGTCTTTGGTTAAGAAGAATGTTTTTGGTTTAGATTCTGGGGTTCCTTTTTGAAAAATGGAGATAATGTGAGAGAGAAGAAATGTGAGCCATGCAGAAAATTTTTTAGAAGAATACTTTATGATCAGAAAGTATGATATATTTCCATATCTCAAAGACACTGCAGATTCAGTTAAAGTGCACTGAGTATTTATCAGCTCATTATCTTTCTTAATTCAGTTCTAGAACTATATTAAATAAGGATTCTTAACCAATTCTCCCACAGGGTACTTGGGAGGGTTGGTGACAATTGAGTTATTTAGTTATGGGAATTATATCTGTTTGTTTAAAAATAGATATAAATGATAAAACATTAAAATAGTCATTCAATTTTTTGCTTAATAATGAAAAATGAGAACATTTTAGTTCAACATTTTGAATAACTTTTGTCCACCTTTTAAGACATTTGTGCACAAAGGAGAATATTCTATGGTTGGATTTCGAGTTGTTACACTGACGCTTGGAAATCATGGATGCTATAAATGTAACAGTCAGAGGCACCACCCTCAAATGCACTGGTGATGATGAATATCATCTGAGGACCACCAACTGGTTCTCCATTCACTATTTTCAGATGTTACAGACTCTGCCAGTCAGCAGTGTGCCAAGAGTCTTCATGAAGCTAAGCCCATGCCATGTGAGATAGCAAACACACTTTCTCATACACTGGCTTTCAAGTGCTTTCATTAATACTAAATTGCAATAGTAAGTGACACCTGCTTGCACCTTGTGGATTTTGTCCTAGTGACAGCACACAGACATCAAGGACTCTTCATGCTAGATCTTCCAAAGGTACAGCACCCTTTGTACCGTCCCCAGTCTTGCTTTTCCATGGCTCCAGGATGGATTGTCAAGCATTGCGCTGATGCTTCAACAGATGAATAAGCCACTGAGACTTTTGATGGTTTAGTGAGGTTGGTTTTCATAGGAGGTTGTGAAAGGAATCATATCATCTAACACAGATATGAAGCTTAAATGTAAATCTTTTAAAATATAAATATTCTTATATTTGATTGCAGTGATTAGTTCTATTTCGGGCCTGGTGGTGTTGGTTGTTCATTTAGCAATTTAGCAAAAAGAAAACCAAATAGAGTAAGATGATAGTGCTTTTTTTCATACTATTTTTCTTTTTAAGTAAACATGGGAGCGAGATGCTATTTTTATTTTGCATGTATGTTCCTCTCCTGACCGTCTTCCCCCTTCCCCACAAAAAGAAAACCCCACAGAAAAATATTTAGGTCAGGTCTTTCTTCAGTGTCATGGCTAAACTCAAAATGGAAAAAAAAGTCCCCTGTCTATTAGTTTCTTTGAGAACTAGATTCCAAAAACAATCTAGTCTGTGAACCTGTTTTTGATCAGTAACAGCAGTGGATTAAAATGTGTGTCATCTGTGATACAGGGTGTTTTTTTTTTTTTTTTCTGATTTGCCAAGTTTTGAAGCATCACAAATCGATCAACTAGCCAGTCATCCCATACACCTGGGCAGCATGCTGCTTTCCTGGATGCAGCCCTAGACTCCATTTGGCAGAGGACAAGTGAAGTGTGAGATCGCTGTCAGCAATGGGTTATGTGTGAACACTGCCAGTGTGTGTTGAGAAATCTGAGTATATTTCCTGGAGACACCCCAAACTTAAAAGTTTTTATGTTCCCCCTTATACCATTGACTTGAGTTCAAAGAAGTTGTCAATGTCTGTTTGATAACAGCAGTGTGGTCTTGTTGGCATGGCTGCATTTTAATCACTTCATGGATATTAAGGGCTTTAGTTCCAGTTTATTCCTGCCTGTTTCTTTCTTCCAAAATTTCCCTTAATCTGGCTCTTGATAGGAGGGACTTGCCTCTAGGGGACAAGCAAAAGCAAAAGATAACAGGAAAGCCCACACTATGCCAGGATATCTTGAAACATGAAAGGTCAGACCCTACATTTGTCTAAAAATAAATCTCTTTCCACAGGGTTAGTAAAACTGCTATCCTTAAAAAAAAAAATTCTTCGCTTTCATTTTCTTCCTTTCTTTCTCTCTAGAAAAATATGCCAATATATTCTAAACTGTGGCTGATTAACTGCTAACAATGTTTGGTTCAAACCTCCCAAGCCCATTTGAAACACCTTTAGGGGGATAACTGATAAGGTGTCTAGTGCTGCAGTAAACACAATGCCACTGCAGGCCTTTTGAAGTATGAGTTTACATTAGTATCATTATCATTGTTATTTTTTCCTCCCTTTCTTCATTTTGCATAAATTGGAATTCCTTCAAAACTTCAGCAGCCTGTTATTAAAGTATCTGTATAGAAAAAAAAAATTGCAGATGATTTTCTTCTGGAGGAAAATGCTGCTGAGGAGTCTTTGAAGCCAGTGCTTTTGTTGTGAATCTGAGAGCCATTGTTAACTAACAGATTCATAACCTAGGCAGAATTGCTATGGAATGGCATGCATAAAACACTGTGAGTGTCAGCCTAGCATGTCTCTGGAAGAAGTAGGACCATCGATGTCCATGAGAAAGGAAAATATATGGGTCTCAGCATCCACTGGTTTCCTATAGAACTGGAGTGGTAAAGCAAATTGCATGCTCTTTAACCCTCCTGTCTGTCCACTGTCAGAAGACTCGAGTAAATCCCAAGCCTGTATTGCCCTCCTGCTGAAATGTCTATCTTATCTGACTAACGAGACCATTTTCAAGTACTACTCGAAAATAATATCATGTGTTTTGCTGTTCTGCTGGTATATACACGTGTTTCAATTATATACACATACATATAGGTGTATGTATAATCTATTATCTATCTTTCAAAAAATATCTCTAGGGAGATATTGACTAAAAGCAGTTGGAGAAAAAACTCCCTTTCAGTGTCAAAGGTGTCCTGTTGCTTTAATCTGGCAAGACTACATGTCCTTCTGTGGCTGTGGGGTTTGGGGTGTGTGGAGTGGGAAGGAGGCAGGGTGCTGTGTGGCATTCTTATGTGTGTTTGTGTTTAAAATAATATAAGGAGGATTGAAGTACTTTTATGTCTTCAGAGGGATTGCACATATCGACTTCAGATAACAGCAAGGATGAGGAAAGTTTCAGTTACAATTGTCAAGGACTTCAGATTCCAATCTGGACATGTGCGTCCTGGGTTTTGCAGTTAGTTTTGACATACTTAGCAGCACTATATATTTTTTAAGCTATTGTATAATGGCAGGAGTCTTAAGTCAATGACAAAGCCTACTTTGGGGGAACTATTTTTAGACTTAGATTTTTTTTCCTTGTCTATAAATCAGGAATGAGAATAGGGATATGATACTTCTTGTCCAATTTTGAGGTGTTACAATAAACAAAAATTTCTATTAAACATTGCATTCTTTTTAAAATTTTACATTTTCATAGATAATAGGTGTATGTATTTATGGGGTACATGAGATGTATTGTTACAGGCATTTAATGCATAATAATCATGTCATGTAACATGCTATATCCAACCCCTCAAGCATTTATCCTTTGTGTTACAAGCAATGAAAATTGCATTCTTTGGAAGGCAATAAATCCAAAACAGTTAATTAATATTTTTTCATATTCCTGAAATTGGTTCATTATAAATGCTATATTTTAGGAAATTCAAATGCTAATAAAAAAGGATTAGTTTTAGGAATTATTTGGAAAAATACGTAGATGATATAGAATAGTCTACGTGTAGATGACATAGCTTTCCTGTTCATCAAGTTTATATCAGTCTTTATGAGACAACTATGAAATGAGAAAATGGAGAATTAACTAGGGATAAGTGAGATTCTTTTACTTTGAATATGACCAATGAATCAAAGAATTTTGATATTAGATAAATTAATGGATGTATTAATTTTCCTAATTTCTTTAGCACTAAAAAGGCAAACTCAACGACTTGTGTTTTATAACTGTTTTTATTATTTTTCATTCATAATTTTTATCCTTCATGCAGTTTAAATGTTTAACACTAAAGAAATCTCCATCTATGTTCTTTTCCCATGAAGCATTTGATCATTCACTTGAAATGGAATCATTCAGGTGTATTTTGACTTTTGCTTCATGGTAATAAAGTTGACTAATTCTTAGGGATAACCAGGCTCAGAATCATTACTCAGTGAATTACTCCAAACATTTTTGTTGTCGTTGTTGTTGTTTGTTTTTTGAGACAGGATCTTACTCTGTTACCCAGGCTGGAGTGTAGAGGCATGATCTTGGCTCACTGTAGCCTTTACTACCTGGACTCAAGTGATTCCCCCCACCTTAGCCTCCTGAGTAGCAGGGACCACAGGTGTGTGCCACCACACGTGGCTAATTTTTTGTATTTTTGGTAGAGACACAGGTTTACCGTGTTTCCAAGGCTGGTCTGGAACTCCTGAGCTCAAGCTATTTGTCAGCTTCAGCTTCCCAAAGTGCTGGGATTATAGGCATGAGCCACCAGGCCTGGCATCAAAATTTTAAACATCCTTATCACCCAAGCTGTGAGCAGGTAGGTTCCTTGGTTACCAGGAACTTTTGGAGTTGCCTTGATCTTGTATGTAACTACCATATCTAGAAACCCCTCCTATTGAAACTGTCAATCCTACAATCCCCACATATTCCCAGTTGCTCTCTTCATACCTGAAGTGGTGTATTTGGGAGTCTGAGGCCAAATACATTTTGGCAATAGTGGAACTGTCACTTTCTTTTCCGTAAAAGAGATATATAAACATAGATGATAATATTGACTTACTTATAAACAATAATGTTCAAATTGGTTCAGAGTTATTTCTAAAGAACGATGATATTTTAATTTGACTCCCAATTTAATTTTAACCACAGTGAACAAAATGATCAGCAGCAGTTATTGAAAAATAATTTTTTCTTAAATATAAAAAAAATGAGTACTTTGGGATAATTAACTCATGTTAGTTTTGTTCCAGAGAGGTGAATTTTGATTCTATTAAATGCTATTTTAATATTTTGTTTATCAACTATCTATTGAACATTTATTCTTTTTTAGAAATAGGCTAATCTCCTGATTTAGCAACCAGAGAAAAATCAGTTTTAATCTCTGTTAGACTGGGTCCACAAAGGACTTGAAAAGCCTGTCAAGAACCATAAAGTTTTTTTCTTCCCACATTCATCAAACTTAAAAATCTGTTCTTAGCCAGTTGTATAATAGAGAACACTTATTGTTAGCACATTTTAGTACTGCTATAAATTCTCTAGGTGCTATATATTTATTTTGATGATTTTCATGTGTTGTATTAATCTGCATAATGACAAATAAGAAATAATGACCAAAGAGAAAAATTGTAGATTTTAAAAATGGGAAGAAAAACTTGGGAAGTCTTACTTCACTAGAGACTGAATACAAGACTTACTTCCTATTATTTGCTTTTCAGGAATGTGTCTGACTCCATTAACTGACAAAGACAGCATTGATGGAAAGCCTTTCCAAAGGTTAATTAATTTTCAAGGAAAGAAATCACTAAGATATTGCTTGTTACCCTTTATCTTCATTTTAAAATTATTCCCCTTGATTATCTGACTGTGTAGTTTTGGGGATGTTTTTGATTTCTGATTTACCTTATCAGTTAAAATATTTTTCAAATCTGCATCTTATCTGGTTAATCTTATTTATTCTGAAGAAAATAGATTAAATCCACTTAACTGTCCACTTTATTAAATTTTTGTTATAATTTATGTCACTCTAATAGAATCAGGACAGGAGGAAATTAAATTGCTAAAAAAGAAAAATAACAGAACAGTCTATGGCTTCTGTACTCTCCTTCATAAAGTTCGAAATCATTTTATATTCTAAGAAAAAAGAGTAGCATTATAAAACTTTCTTTATAAAAACAAATGCCAAAATAACATTTATTTCTGTTCATTTTAATAGCAACATATTGACAAATCACTGGATTCTCTGGTCGGGGATTTTGATTTCCCTCCAACTTTATAGAATAATTTCCATAATCATTCAAAAGTTTTAAACAGAAGAAGGCTTGTTGCAAAATTTTGATATCAATTACAGTCGGGCAGGGATTAGACTGCTTTATTATCCAGTGTTTATTCCCTGGGAAGAATTAAAATAGAGTTTATATTGATGATCAATACAATAAATCAATGTATGCAACTAATTGGGACCATTCAAGCATAAAAACAATATTTTATTCTATAATTATTCAAAAGATTTACCTCTTCTTTCCATTTCATTTTTTGCAGCACTTCTACTTAGAAAAATATACATAGAAGGTGTTTAGATTCAGGGAGATATGAAAAATTGTCATGGGGAAGGAATTACTGGAGAAATTGTATACTGTAATCTGTTGTGTCTAGTTTGGAAAAGAAATCAATGGAAACCTGAACTCATTTGCACTCCTCAAGAACTGTATGAAAAGGACTACATGGTGTCATTGTTTGGGAGGGGCAAATTTGAACATTTAAAATAATACAGTTAGCTGGGTTTGTCAGCATCCACATGTTTACTACATAGTTTGAGCTATACATTATGTTGTTTAGTTGCTGTTAATTAATAAGCATTTATTAGATGCCTACTGTGTATGAAGCAGTCATGTAGGTGCTATGTGTGATGGTCTGTGTAGGGGGTACAGAACATGTAAAACACTTTGTGAGGTACTGAAGAAAAACCACCATATTTAGAGCTGACCAAATGTTTCACAAAGACATGAGAACAATCATTTAAAAACAAAGCAACAGAGTCTAATGCACACATTAAAATGCAAATATAATGACATGAAATAGAAGAGACTGGATTCTGCCTTTAAAAAATAAAGTTGTAAATTTTCAGATACTCACATAGCCTAAGTGTGGAAGACTAAATTCTGTGTTCAACTATTTGGCTGTTGTTAGCAGTGATGCATGAAGCAGAAAGAAAACAGCTTGATTTTTATAAGTTAGGCAAACTCTGGAGAGCTGGGTATGGCAGGGAGGCAATTGGCTCACAAAATAAACTGACCAAACTGGAAGCCAAAATTAAATAGAGTGTATAAGGACACCCCAGTGATTGTCTTAACAATGTACTAGTTATGAACTAACTATTGTTCTTATTACCACTGCTAATGAAGAAACCATAGGAGAAGAGAAGCAATGCCTCTCTCTGATTACTGTTGGCTTCCGGTTTAACTAGCTAAGGCACTCAATGATCCTTTATAAAATGAATTTACTCCAATGTCTTTCTGCTATTAGTGAGGATATCATTAGACATGGTTTAGCTTCTGAAAGTATGAAGACAGTTTGGCTAATGATGGCTGAAACTGCTGGATAAAATGACATTCTTAGACATTCATAGATTTTTTTTACCATGTTTTGTGACTTAATAATGATTTTAGTTTTTTATGTTTCTTTTTAAAAAGACTCAGGGAAGTTATTAAATATCAATTCCCATGTAGAAATATTTGCCCAATGACTTAGTAAATTCTTTTTAACTGTTTCTGGTGCTGGAAGTTTGGGAAAAAAAGTTTTTTTCCAATGGTGCCTTATAGCTTGCAACAGTGGAAGTTAATTAATATGCAAAATAGTGACCTCACAAAAGAAAAATACACTATTATTAACTATATTAAAGATTTGCAGCGAGGGGGGCTGGGGGGGATAGCCTGGGGATGAATAGTAAGTGTGGGTGAAGGGGAGGAAGGCAGCAAAACACACTGCCATGTGTGTACCTATGCAACTATCTTGCACGTTCTGCACATGTACCCCAAAACCTAAAATGCAAGAAAAATTTAAAAAAAAAAAAAAAAAGAAAAAAGATTTGACTTTGGGGGCAAATAAAAACTAATGGTTAGAATATCTGTAAAAATGATTTTTATCTAGCCCTCCTCAGATTCAAAGAAGCTAAAGGTACTTTCTTATTTGATTCAATTTTTATATATTATCATTAATGCATTAATTCATGTATTCATCCAATTCTCAGTAATTATTTACATCTCCCATCACATACCAAACCAGTAGATTAAAAATATATGGCTAATAAATAACAATAGGTAATCTTTCTTAATCTAGGAAACAGGTTTCAGGATATTGATTAAGGGTGTGACAATGGCTACCTGATGTCCTGAGCTAGTATCACCATTTTGCCACTTAATGCTTGTCTGACCTTAAATCCCTGGGCTCAAGTGATCGCCCTGCCTTGGCCTCCCAAGGTGCTGGTATTACAGGTGTGAGCTGACGTGCCCATGCTTAGGCAAGTTCTTTATGCTTCAGTTTTCTAATCTGTAAAATGGAAATATAATTAGATCGCCCACCCCATAGGTTTATTGTGGGCATTATATAAGATAACATCTAAAAAGGCATTTTTAACAGTGTCTCATGGTAAATGATCAGTAAGTATTAACAATTGCTTATTGTTTTAATTATTTCATTCAGTTTGTATAGACATGAATATACCTGTTAAAAAGTTAGAATAAAGCAGATAAGCAATATGAAACACAATGGATAATAACTGCTTCTCTGTGAAGTACAATTTATAAAATATATTTGTAAGTCTTTCTGCTGTCTTATAAATAATCATAGATACATGATATCATAATAGCTATACAAGTAATAATAGGTCTGATTGAGTTGTTTATTAATGTAATAAGTTGCCAAAATTTAATAGATGACAAAATAGAGTCATCAAAGAGGTTAAATCACTTGCCCAATATCAAACAGCTAATAAACAATGAAGCTAGAATGCAAACCCAGGCAGTGTGACTCTTACTCGGTTGCTATGCTGCCTGGCAGCAGGGCCACATAGTTTTTTCCAATTTAAACATCACTCAAAAAATCACATATGAAGTCAGGTTTTGAGAGCAATTTACTCGAGGTAACCTAGCCCCGAAAGTAGATAACAGCTCCAATCTTCTATGTAAAGCAGCTGTCTCTTTGTATCTGGAATAGTTAATTAAAATAGGTCATTCTGATCTATAAAGCTGTAGAAGATCTGAATTCTGATTGCTTTAGAGATTAATTCTCCAGACTTACTGTCATGATCATCAAAGTGCTTATGCTAATATTTTCTAGATTTGAACTTTGGGAAATCAAATGCATGTCCCCCCCCCCACCCCCGCCTTGTTTTCACATGTAAACTTCAGGTAACCTTCTTGATAAAATGGAATTTAGGTCAAATCTCTCATATTTAAGCAGGTTCCTTGTGTATTGAATAAGAAAGTAAATTAAGGAAAGAGAAAGACCTCAATTTATCTTAATCTCATGTTGAATGAACCTGTGTTACATTAGATGAAAAAATGCATACATATACATAACAAATGGAAATTGCCCCTTGACTAGAATCTCAATTCAGGGTGCTATTGCAAGCTGTGAAAGTAGTTAACAGCTCTGTTTTTTTTTTTCTCCCCCCAGAATAATAAAATCAGTATGTATTTTCTCTTCTTTTATCCTTTTCTTTTTTATTTTCTTCTTTCTTTTGTTTCTTTTATCTTTTCTCTCAGTAAAAAACTACTCAATGAGATTTCACTTGTGCTTTAGATAAAATGAATATTTTTGTTTTTTAGTAGTTGTCCCCATCAGAATCAAACATAACATAGTGAGCAGGAAAAAGCCCTAATTTCTTTCCTTAGATGCTGTGCCTAGTTTCAACATTTTGATTTGACTGAATGAGGCACAATGTTATCTGCTGAAGAATAATATTAACACAAAACACAATAGAACTTGTCACAAAATGCATGACAAACATAACATGTAGTCTAGAGCTGTAATTAACATATTTGTTAAATGCCAATTCTGTGAATAGGCTATCAACAAAGGAAAGACTTTCCCCAACACAGATAGTGCAGCTAAGTTTGCCTTCCTTTAAGAGAGTCTGACAGTTATACTAGTGAACTCTGTAATTCTTCTGGGAATCAACTCCCATTCTTCTGCCACCCAGGCTTTCAAAATCAGAATGGAGGAGAAAAGCCGTAGCTTTTATTGCTCTGCAAGTGATTCTAAGGCAGAAGCATGGATGTATACACAGACTTGGGAATTTGCATACTGAATGCCTCCTCTCAGTTTTCATATGCCTACCTCTGTCCCTGTCAGTTAATTTGTGTTTATGCACCAATCAAGTTTGTTTCCTGGATGCCTCACTTGCATGAATGGGTAGCAGAGTAATTAGAGCTAAGTTAAGTGGTTTTATGAATGAAGCCACAATTTACAATGATGTGTGTGAGTATCATCTCCCCTTCACTTGTTTAATAGTCAGACCTGTCACCTTGCATGCAATCTGTTGGAAAAGGCTCCAGAAGCCAGTTATACCTCTTATAGATCATACCAGATTGTACTGCTCTGGTGGGACTTCCTTGGAGTTGAGCTAAAAGGAGTCTTAATAAGAAGTCTGGGATACAAAGGCTTGATTCATTATTGCACATAAAGAACAAAGAGTTTGGGAACTGACAGGTAAAATGAAGGAAGATGGTTAAACAGGGAAAATTGCATTCTATTTTTGGAGAACATTTAATTTTATTCCAAGTATATGTTATAGGCTTCCCTCTTTAGAAAATCCATGGTTCAGCTTTTGAGCATAGAAGAGAAAATTTAGCAAGAACATCTTTGTTGACCATGGAAACAGTACTAAAGCTGGAGATTTTTCAAGTGGCATCAGGTATGCATTTTTTAAAATGTTGCAGAACATATTCTTAATCCATTTTTGAAAATGTCGCAGAATATATTCTTAATCTATTTAAAGTTGATCAAGTAGGAAATGATTGTGACTCCCCAGACATTTGCAAGTTTTTCCTGGATTATCTCACTCTCCCATCCATTAAGCCAATGGCTCTCCACTGGGGTTGTGGAGAGGTGTTTAATGAAGTAGGACAATTGGCAATGCCTGCAGATATGTTTTGTTTTCACAACTGGGAGGGCTGCTACTGGCATGAAGTATTTAGAAGGCCAGGGATGCTGCTAAATATTCTACAATGTTAAGGACAGGTTCTTACAACAAAGAATTATCTGGTCCAAATGTCAGTAGTGCCAAAGTTGAGAAATGCAATGGTAAGCCCTCCAGGCCTTTACTGTACTTTCTTGCAGAAGGTAATCTTACCCCTTGACTCCTTTCCACAGAGAAAATAAAGCGTATCAACTGTGACCTCCTTAACTTTCCCTACTCATCCACAAATTGTTTGCATGTAATGTCTTTCCACTTAAAGCCTTTATCCCTGTTCCACCCTTATCTGAGTTCCTGTATTGCTACCAAGAGTCCCTTCTGCTTTCCACACTTAACTGATTCACTCATGTTCTAGATTTTATTGTTTTCCATTTCCTCCCAGGTATTTTCTTCATCATCATCTTTCCAGCCTTCCCCTTTATGCAAAGCATTTTATTCTCCTTCAGTTCCTTTCTCACAGCCTTGAATAAACACTGATTAAGGATCATAAATTAAATGTAAATCCTTCTTTTGACTTTAGCTTTCTTTTTTACTTCACACAGTTTTCTAAGAGTACTTTATTTTTTATTTATTTATATTTATTTATTTATTTTAGACGGAGTTTCGCTCTTGTTACCCAAGCTGGAGTGCAATGGCGCGATCTCAGCTCACCGAAACCTCCGCCTCCTGGGTTCAGGCAATTCTCCTGCCTCAGCCTCCTTAGTAGCTGGGATTACAAGCACGCGCCACCATGCCCAGCTAATTTTTTGTATTTTTAATAGAGACGGGGTTTCACCATGTTAACCAGGATGGTCTCGATCTCTTGACCTCGTGATCCACCCGCCTCGGCCTCCCAAAGCGCTGGGATTACAGGCTTGAGCCACCGCACCCAGCCTTATTTTTGATTTATTTTTAATTCTAAAATTTTTTTTTAATAGAGTCCCACTCTGGCACCTTGTCTGGAATGCAGTGACATGGTTGTAGCTCACTGTAGCCTCAAACTCTGGGGCTTCAAGGATCTTGCCTCAGCCTCCCACCGTGTTGGGACTACAAGCATGAGCCACCATGTCTGGCCACTAAGAGTATTTCATAGTTACTATCTTCCTTAAACCAACATTCCATTAGCCCAGTGCATTCTTTTTCAGTGACTAGCCCTATTTCACTGTTTACATTAGTTAATTATTGCTGTGTAACAAACCACCTCAGAATTCAGTGACTTACTGAGCATTTATTATTCACATATCTATGGAACATCTGCATGACTCGTCTAGTCTCAGCTATGCTTATTGATGTCTCAGCAGTCAATCATGGGCCTGGTGGCAGCATTCCAAGAGAATAAGTGAAAGTGAATGCTTTTGAGTTTTCATCCTCACCCTCACATCTACCACAACACCACTGTCTTTCATTGTCCTGTCTCTGAACGTTCTTGATAGTCTTTAATTCTCTCCACCTTAATTGATATAGACTGTTGGCTCCAGAGTGTCTATCCCTAGCCTTCTTTTCATTCTACATACACTCAATGGACAATCTTAGCTCATCTGCATGTTTATTGGTCACTTATATTTAATGCCCAAATGCAAGTTTCCAGCATAGCACATTTTCATTCGAATGAAAAACGAAAGACTTCATCTTCAACTTACATCTCCATCTATATACCTGGGGCATCTTGACCTGAAGACTGGATTTATTATCATTCATTCAGTACCTGGCTCTCCTCAATATAACTAGCCAGTTATTTTTTTTCTCTGCTTTTTCTCTTACCACCCCCACCCCTTTAACCACCATAACGACTATACACTGATTTAGTGGCATAACTTATTGACATCTGTTGATCTATTTCAATAATTTAATTGAACAAATATTTATCCAGTGCTTACTCTGTGCCATCACTCATGGAGCTTAGATTTTAAACCACGCACTATGCTTGCGACTGATCAGTGATCTGGAAGTATTTAAATTTGAAAAAGGGAAAGATAGGAAGTTCCAATGGGTGTTGTAATTTTATTTAAGGTGAGTAGAAAGACCACTGAGATGATCTATAATGAAAGTGTTGAAGGAGGTGAAAGAGTTCAGGTATTTGGGGAGAGCATTCCAGGCTAACAAAAGAAATTGCTACATATATCCTTTAGTAATTTTCAGAGGATTTTTGTTGGGTTAACATTTCTGAATAATCATTTCGCTGGACATACATCCTATATTTAGAAGATTGACAATATCAATTCAGCGTTATCTTGTGGATGAGGAATGTAATTAAAGTTGCCAGATTTAGCAAATATTTATATAGGACATCAAGTTAAATTTGAGTTTCAGAGACACAATGAATACAGTACTTTTGAAATTATAAATATTTCCCATGCAGTATGCGATTTGGGAATACTTATAATACTAAATGTTACCTGGTGTTTTTATGGAACTTATATATTAACTAAGCATCCTGTATTATACCTGGCATCCTTAAATCTAATGTAACGTGATTATTCCTTTCCTGTTTCTCTAGAAGATTTTAAGAAACATGTGTCAAGATGGTTTTAAGAAATGTGTGTTTATTCTCGGGATTCTGAAATGTCACCACAATGTGTCTGCATGTGAATCTGTTTATTTGCATTCTCTTCAGAACTCAAAAGGCCCTCTTAAAATGAATTCTTCCATTTGTCTTCATTTCTGGGACTTAAAAAATTTCTTGCTTTGGCAGTGTCCTTGCTATAGTTGTTTTTTCCCAGTTCGTTCTTTTTTTTTTTTTTTTTTTTTTTTTTTTGAGACTAATCTTGCTCTGTCTCCCAGCCCTGTTCTTTCTGAAACTCCTATTAGATAGATGTTGAACTTTCTCTATATACCTTCCATGACATGTAATTGTCCAGTCATACCTTTCATCTTTATGTCTGTCTGCAAAGACTTCTGGAAGAATTTATTGCCTTAATACCTTTGTGCATTAATGAAGTCTTTTGTTATGTATGTTCTATCATTTGCCTGATTATGGCAAGCTTGCTTTTTGAGACTGGGGCTTCCCTATTCCTCCAGGAGGTCATAGCCCTATATTATCATGGCCTTCGCCGTGATCTTAGCATCTGTACTCTTTGTTAGCTTATTTGCAGCTGCTCAACAGCTAACTGTACATACTGTACACACTGATTGCAGAGAGGAAAGGAATGCTATGCCTTCAGACAAACTAACCCTATAACTATACCTATTGGTGCTCTACCCTACTGTTGTGGACTAAATTGTGCTCTCCAAATTCATATATTGAAGTTCTACATGCAGTATCTAAGCATGTGACTATTTTTAGAGATAGGCCTTTAAAGAAATAATTACGTTTAAATGATGTGGATTAGGATGTGGCCCTAATCCAAAATGACTAGTGTCCTTGTAAGGAGCAGAAGGCATACCAGGGGTGTGCACATAGAGAGAAAGCAGTGCTATAGCCTGAATGTTTGTGTTCCCCCAAAACTGATATGTTGGACCCCTACCTACATTGTGATAGTAGTAGAAGGTAGGCCTCTGGGATGTAATTAGGATTAGGTAAGTTAATATAAAAGGAGCCCTCATAAATGGGATTAGTGCCCTTATGAGTCATAAGAATGCTTGCTTTCCCTCTCCACTTTCTGCCACTTGAAGATTCAACAAGAAGCTGGCATTCTGCAACCCAGAAAAGGGTTCTCATCAGAACCTGATCCTGTTGGCACCCTGATTTGGGGCTTCCAGTCTCTAGAATTGCAAAAAATACATGTTTGTTGTTTTTAAGCCACCCAGTTTATGATATTTTGGCTTAACAGCCTAAACTGACTAAGACTATGAGGTCACAGCAAGAAAGCAGCCATGTATAGCTCCTGTTTGTCTATTTTGGCTTTTGTTGCCATTGCTTTTGGTGTTTTAGTCATGAAGTCTTTGCCTATGCATATGTACTGAATGGTATTGCCTAGGTTTTCTTCTAGGGTTTTTATGGTGTTAGGGCTTATGTTTAAATCTTTAATCCATCTGGAGTTAATTTTTGTATAAGGTGTAAGGAAGGGATCCAGTTTCAGCTTTCTGCATATGGCTAACCACTTTTCCCAACACCATTTATTAAATAGGGAATCCTTCCCCATTGCATGTTTTTGTCAGGTTTGTCAAAGATCAGATGGTTGTAGATGTATGATGTTACTTCTTAGGCCTTTGTTCTGTTCCATTGGTCTATATCTCTGTTTTGGTACCAGTACCATGCTGTTTTGATTACTGCAGCCTTGTAGTATAGTTTGAAGTCAGGTAGCATGATGCCTTCAGCTTTGCTTTTTTTTCTTGGGATTGTCTTGGCTATATAGGCCCTTTTTTGTTTCCATATGAAGTTTAAGGTGTTTTTTTCCAATTTTGTGAAGAAAACCAATGGTAGCTTGATGGAGATAGCATTGAATTTATAAATTACTTCTAGCAGTATGGCAATTTTCACTATGTTGATTCTTCCTAACCATGAGCATGGAATATTTTTCCATTTGTTTGTGTCCTCTCTTATTTCTTTTAGCAGTGGTTTGTAGTTCTCCTTGAAGAGGTCCTTCACATCCTTTGTTAGTTGTATTCCTAGGTATCTTATTCTCTTGGTAGCAATTGTGAATGGGAGTTCACTCATGATTTGGCTCTCTGTTTGTCTGTTATTGGTGTATAGGAATGCTTGTGGTTTTTGCACATTGATTTTGTATCCTGAGAGTTTGCTGAAGTTGCTTATCAGCTTAAGGAGAGTTTGGGCTCAGATGATGGGGGTCTTCCAAATATACATCATGTCATCTGCAAATAGAGACAATTTGACTTCTTCTTTTCCTAACTGAATACACTTTCTTTCCTTTTCTTGCCTGATTGCCCTGCCCATACTGTCCAATACTATATTGAATAGGAGTGGTGAGAGAGGGCATCCTTATCTAGTATCAGTTTTCAAAGGGAATGCTTTCAGTTTTTCCCATTGAGTATGATATTGAATGTGGGTTTGTCATTAATAGCTTTTATTATTTTGAGATATGTTCTGAGCTTCTGCACAGAAAAAAAAAGATAAACAAAAAACTATCATTAGAATGAACTGGCAACCAGCAGAATGGGAAAATTTTTGGCAATGTACCATCTGACAAAGGGCTAATATCCAGATCTATGAAGAACTTTAATAAATTTACAAGAAAAAAAACAACCCCATCAAAAAGTGGGTGAAGGATATGAACAGACACTTCTCAAAAGAATACAAATATGCAGCCAACAAATATATGAAAAAATGCTCATCATGATTTGCCATTAGAGAAATGCAAATCAAAACCACATTGAGATGCCATCTCATGCCAGCTAGAATGTTAATTATTAAAAAAGCAGGAGACAACAGATGCTGGAGAGGATGTGGAGAAATAGGAACGCTTTTACACTGTTGGTGAGAGTGTAAATTAGTTCAACCATTGTGGAAGACAGTGTGGCAATTCCTCAAGGACCTGGAATAGAAATTCCATTTGACCCAGGAATGCCATTACTAGGTATATACACAAAGGATTGTAAATCATTCTATTATAAAGACACATACACATGCATGTTCATTGTGGCACTGTTTACAGTAGCAAAAGCTTGGAACCAACACAAATGCCCATCAATGATAAACTAGTTAAAATGTGCCACATATACACCATGGAGTACTATACAGCCATTGAAAGGATGAATTCATGTCCTTTGTAGGGACATGGATGAAGCTCGAAAGCATTATTCTCAGCAAACTGACACAAGAACAGAAAACCAAACACCACATGTTCTCACTTGTAAGTGGGAGTTGAACAATGAGAACACATGGACACAGGGAGGGGAGCATCATACACTGGGGCCTGTCAGGGGGTAGGGGGGCTAGGAGAGGCATAGTAAGTGGTTGGGGGATCGGGGAGGGATAATATTAGGAGAAACACCTAATGTAGTTGATGGGGAGATGGATGCAGCAAATCACCATGGCACATGTATATCTATGTAACCTGCATAATCTGCATATGTACCCCACAACTTAAAGTATGATAAAAACAAAATAATATACAATAAAAAGAAAGCCATGTATAAACCAGAAAGAGGCCTCAGGAGAAACCAAACCTGCTGACACCTTGATCTTGGACTTAACAGCCTCTTGACCTGTGAGAGAATGAAATTCAGTGTTTTAAGCCACCTAGCATGTGGTATTTTGTTATGGCAGCCCTTGCAAACTAACACACCTACCTCAGAATAATAGTCTCTTGATGTTTTCCCTTCTATCTGTGTTCTTATATTTCTAGTCCGCTGTTGCCACTTATTTTACCATTCTGCCATTCTTGCTTAGTCTTAGGAATTTATTTTGTTAACATAACTTTTTTATTTTTTGGTCATTTTAGGCCAGAAGAAGACATGCAGATCTATCAGTCAACTAACTGTATCAACTTCCAGGATTATCTTTTAATAATAAAACTCACATTAGACAGACTCTGATGAAATCCTTTAATGGTATCCCATTGACAACAAAGAGATCTACGTTCTTCTGCATTCATTCTTTCATGACTTCATCTCTTTCCTCTGACCCTTTTGGTCCCTCTTGCTAATCTTTCTTTCCCCAAGATACTACTGACAACCTATGCTTCAAGCATGTCAAAGTCTTAGGAGTTCCATTTGGAATGCCATGATGATTGGCTTCCTTCCTTCCCTTTCTCAGTTGTTGAAGCTCTATTCTTCATTCAAGATGCCAACCGTGTCCTGTTCTGTGAAGGTTCTTCTCTCTCTTTTTATTCAAGTAACAGGACACACCCTTTGGTACCATCAATGCACATTTTCCAACCTTTACCACAAAAATACTGTTATTTCTCAATATTGGTTTGCACTATTTAAACAGTGACTTGAGGATGGAGGCTTTCTTTGTATCCCCATTGAGTGAGATATGACTAATACTCCCAAGAGTAGTTGCTTGATAAATGGATTAAAAATGAGTAAATGAGAATATAAAAAAGACCATGAACCCTTGAGTCATTTTCAATTTTTAAATAATTTTAAGGACCATGAACCAATCTTTTATCATTTCTTTTACATTTCCTAGCCATTTCCTTTCAATAGGATTGATTCAATTTCATTGCCATTGATTACTTCAGTATCTTTTAAGTAAAATTTGGCAAGAAAAAAACTTTAAATCACGTAACCTCTTTTGTATTTATTAAAAAACGTAAGTAAAAAATTACTTAAGACCTAATTAAAATGTAGGTCACTATATCTTGTACCCTAATTTATAATAGGGTGTAGGTAATTGCCTGGGGACAGCCAATAGAAAAGCAGAGAAAACCCATTTACCACTTGTTCAGCTCTGTATAGTCCAGAATACTTATCCTGAAAAGGGCACATATTCAAAGAGGAGAAACAATTATCTACCACTGAAACAGGTAATGAAGTTTCCTATGTGCTATAATTTTAATTTAAAGAGCATGTTTGAAAGGCTAAGATACCCAGACAGGCAGATATTTCCTTCTTCACAGTTATAAAATCTGTCACATCTTAGAAATACTCCCTCATTGAGTGGCAATCACAATTTTTATTCTAAAGGTTCCACATGCATGGCATATTATGTAATGGACAGCACTTCAGAATAATCTAATGAAAAGAGAACTCTTTTCCATGCTAATAAACTTCAGATTCTGCTTGTTTCAAGAAAATGAATTCAGGCTTTGAACTGCTGAGGTCCACATAAATTCAGGTTATCCATACAGCCGTGCGGAAAATCTCCAAGATGAGTTCTTTATTAATAGCAAGAATGAGTGAGTCAGTCAGCTTGTTTAATGATCTGGCCCATAATTTGAATCCATTGAAAGTTGCCTGTTAGCACCTCTGGGAGCTGAGATCAAGCGTGACCTTGGCTTGTGATAGCTTGAATTAAAACCTTGGATGATAGCTCCCACACCAGCTTTGTTTTTATCATTTGGCATGCAAGCAGACACCTTGAATATCGTTATAATTGTTACAAACATGGACATTTCGAGGAAGTGGGAAGAGGGTTATGCTAACATGTAAAATTTATTTTGAAAGAAAAGAATGGATAATTCCCCTCCTCTGTGAAATTACTAGTAGTGGTTTGTTAAATGTGATAAAGTTTATACAGGCAGTTTTGTTAGCCTCTGCAGAATGTTTTGTATAAAGGCCTCTTAATTAGACTTTCCTACATTAAAAAAATAATCTGTCATATAATTTTTTAAAACTTTTAAGTTCGGGATATAAATGCAGGTTTGTTACATAGGGTGAACTTTCATCATGGGGGTTTGTCGTACAGTTTATTTCATCACCCAGGTATTAAGCCCACTACCCCTTAGTTATTTTTCTTGATACTCTCCCTTCTCCTAACCTCTACCCTCTGATAAAATTCTAAAAGAGGGGAAAAAATAGCCTGTCTTCTTATGGATCACCTAGGTTTTAATCTCCCTTGGTAATTTGAACTTGTGATGGCTTTAGGGTTTAAAGTATTTACCATATCTTGGCAATAATATTTTACAATTTGAATTTGTCTTTTATATATGATAGCTTTGTTTAAAGATTAATGTATCTTAAGCTTCCTATTATACTTGAATAAAAATCAATCTATACTTTTTTAAGTTAATTTTACATGATTTTCAGATGTTGTGACATTTCTGTTTCATGTTTTTCCCTTGACTCTACCTTACTATTTCGCTCTGGGAAAATGGCATTGTATAATATAAAGCTCTGAAAAAAACAAAACTGCTTTCTGAGAAATTAATGACACTAAGGACATTAGCTCTATTTATTTATTTATTGAACTTCTTTGATCTAACTAACATTTTGTACTTTCACCAGCATCTCTTCCTGTATGCCCGCACCCCCACCACAGCCCCTGTTAACCACTATTCTACTCTCCACCTCTATAAATTAAACTTCTTTTAGATTCCACATATAAATGAGATCATGTGGTAGTTGTCTTCTTGAGCTTGGCTCATTCTGTGTAACTTAATGTCTTCCAGGTTCAGCAAATGGTAGGATTTCCTTTTTTTTTTTTTTAAAAAAAAAAGCCTAAATAGTATTCTTTTATATATATATATATATATATATATATATAATTATCTCGTGTTTTCTTTCTACATTCATTCAGTGAGGTTGATTTAGGTTGATTTAGGGCATTTAGGTTGATTTCAAATCTTGGCTATTATGAAAGAATCAATCACCATGGGAGTGCAGACATCTCTTTGACATACTGATTTCCTTTCCTGTGAATATGTACTCAACAGTGGGATTGCTATATCATATGGAAGTCTATTTTTAATTTTTTGAGGACCCTCTATATTGTTTTCCATAATAGCTGTACTAATGTATATTCTCACCAACAGCAGGAAAGTGTTCTCTTTTCTCCATATGCCCATTAGCACTTGTTATTATCATTTTGATAATGGCCATTTTACTATACTGATGAGATATTAAAGGGTATGAACCCATTAATCAGGTTCTTTGCCCATTTTTAAATCAGGTTATTAATTTTTTTGCTGTTGAGTTGTTTGAGTTCTTTATATATATTTGGATATTATTAACTTACTAAATTTATGGTGTTATGGTTTGAATGTGTTCTACACAAGATCATGTGTTGGAAACTTAATTCCTCAGTCCTCATGGTGGGTTAACGGATTAATGCTAATATCACAAGAATGGGCTTGTTATTGAGGGAGCGGCTTTGTTGTAAAATCAAGCTCTCTGGCTGCTTTGCTCTTGCCCACTTGCCATGTGATGCCCTCTGTCATGTTATGAGGCAATAAGAAGGTCCTTACCAGATGTCAGTACCATGCTCTTGAACTTCTCAGCCTCCAGAATTGTGAGCTAAAAACAAACTCCTTTTCTTTACAAATTACCCAGTCTGTGGTATTCTGTTATAGCAACAGAAAATGGACTAAGACATATGGTTTGCAAATTTTTCTTCCAGACTGTGGGTTGAAATCTTTTCTTTCTGTTGATTGTTTCCCTTGCTGTGCAGAAACTTTTTCATTTGACGTAATCTTCTTTGTCTATTTTTGCTTTCATTGCATGTGCTTTTGGTGCCATATCCAAATAGTCATTGCCCAGACCAATACCATGGAGCTTTCTCCCTATGTTTTCTTCTAGCAGTGTGATAGGTTCAGGTCTTACCTTTAAGTCGAATCCATTCAAGTTGATTTGTTTAATGTAGTATGAGATAAGCATCTGATTCCAATCTTCTGCATGTAGATATCAAGTTTCCCCAGCGCCATTTACTGAGGAGACTGTCCTTTCCCTTTTGTGTGTTCTTTGTACTTTTGTCGAAAATCAATGCATGGATTTATTTTTGGGCTCTGGCACTAGCTTTGTAATAGAAGCATATGAGTTTCCTAGGCTTGCAGTGTCCAAGAACCATTAACCGCATAGCTTAGACTGACAGAAATTTATTGTGTGGTAGTTCTGGAGGCTAGAAGTCTAAAATTAAGATGCCAGCAGGGCATGCTTTCTTTAAAACCTAGAGGGGAATCCTTCCTTGCCTCTTTCAAGTTTCCAGTGGTTTGCTGGCAATCTGTGGAATTACTTGGGTTGTGCATGCATCACTCTAGTCCCCTGTCTTCACATGATGTTCTCCTTGTGCCCCTCCACATCGTCTTTTGTGCATGTCTGCCTGTGTGTCCAAATTTCTCCTTCTTATAAGGCCACTAGTCATACTGAATTTTGGTCCACCCAGTGGCCTCATTTTAATTCGATTACCTCTGTAAAAAATCCCACTTCAAAATAAGGTCATATTCTGAGGAAATGGGTACTAGAATTTCAGCATATCTTTTTTGAGAAACACAATTCAGCCTATAGCAAAGGTAATTTAAAATATCACACTGGCTCCTTTAACTTTTGACTTTTGCATTTCACATTTTTATGTGTTACTTGAAATATTTTCGATGATGTTTTGAACCCAGGGACTGAATTTCTACTTTAATAATGGCTTGAAGACAGTGATAACAGAGTGTTCAGTGGATGTAATGTGGTTTTGCATAAAAACGATTGAAACAATCTGATAAGTATATCAAAGAAAAATATGGTAAGAATGACAGCTTTAGATAAACTCAAAAACTAGATTGATATTATAAAGATTGTCACAATTAGTTGTGGCATGTGTTAGTGCTTTTATTCTTTATGTTTCACTGTTCTTTTCTCATTGCTTTATATAGAAAGACAGATTTGATTTTACTGACATGTTTTCAGTTTTTTATTAGTAGGTATATCATATTAGAAATGGCATAAATTTGGGGAACTTGCAGTGCCAATTAATTTAATTTCTTTGCACATGTCTTAGTTTTAAGGATCTTCAAACTTCTAACTTTAAATTGCCAACTGGTTGGAGGTACTTTGAAGCAATTTTATACTTTTAGTACCCTCCATAGGTTGTGAGTTCAGGACTTTAAATAAATAAATAAATAAATAAATATATATATATATATATATATATATATATATATATATATTTTTTTTTTTTTTTTTTTTTTTTCTCTTCCCCCCACCCAGTTCTGAGTTAGTAAACAGCAAAGTGAATTACTTGGAAGTACCATGAGTTGGCTGACAAATCCAGACATTCCATGACCTTCCCAACAATTCTGTCAGCTAGAGTTCAATACTGCAATTATTTTGAGAGTTTGAAGGGAAAAAATAAGTATTTGAAGTCAAATAAAAATTAAATAAGACTAATTATTTAATTATGACTTGCTGCCAGATGAAGATCACAGAAAGAATTCCCTGATAGAACAGCACACAGAGATGGAAGAGTGTGGTAGGGATGAGGCTCATTGTGATCAGACGAACAGAAATTTTAGATGAGGATGGGTTATTATTTTTTAATGCACTGTCATAAAAAGATTGAAACTAATCCATTTAAAAGTTAATATAAAACTCTTTTACATATTATTTCACTTGATTTTGGACTCTATGACAAATCTATTGAAATATTTGGTCAATTTAAGTTACTGTATGTAGTTCATTAAGTCAGTCTCTCTAAGACAATTGTTAGGTCTCATAAATATTGATTCTTGCTGATAAAAGATCTTTCAATCACAGCTAGCATTCTGTGGTTGTATAGACAAAACAGTAGGAAACTGAATTTTATCTTCACACTTTAATGTTCAGAGTCCTTTACAAAACAAATATCCAATGTACCTATTCATTGCATTTTCAAAACATAGTAAGTAAGAAGAATCTAGATACTGGTTTCTAGTCATTGTTACCTTGGAATCACCATAGGATGTACTGCACATAAATCTTCTACGAGATATGTGTATCCAGATATTGCTGGCTCCTCCCCAGCCCCACTTTTTTTTTCAGTATACATGCAGCCTATTAAGTTTCTGTTGTGGCTTTCAATATATGGTGGAATGGAAGCTAGGAATAGTTTCTCAGTTATTACATTGCCCATTAAATAATTGGTTCATGACTCCGTGTGTGTGGTCAATGGCAGTATTTCTAATCTCTCTCAGGACCAGTCAGTTTTAAATAATATTTCCAAATTGAAATACATTAATCTCTTTGGCCTGACTTGACTAAAAAAGTATTTATGGAGCAGGTTAATTGGAGCCACCACATCCATGACTGTAAGCCAGTCATTTTGAATGATATAGGCAGTGTTAGTTCAAGCTAGATCACAGTAAACTTATTTTCCAGATCCAGTGCCATCCTCTCATTTGGGACCTGTGCTGTGATTGAAGGAGTCCTTTAGGAATAGAATGAATCACACTTCACAACTATTTACAGAGGAGAAGGAAGAATAAGGTGAATATAGAAGATGAGCACTGTGCAAACCAGTGGAATGTGCTCCACTCCAGTGTGTGTTGAAAGAAGTCGATAAATCTGGAGTGCTTTGAAATGAGGTAGTTCATATGTCTTTGGATCAGCACGGCTTATAGAGCAGGTGTGCCTGCATTTTTCAATAGTGGGCTTCAAGATTAGAAATTCATGTTTTACAGCCACTTTGTTTTTCACTGAAAACTGTGGTGTTTGAGAGTCTCCATGTTTGGGGTGTAACTACTGAACCTGACTCCAGGGTGAATCAAATGATTATGCAGCATTTATTCTTCTCTTTTGTTCTTTTATCAGGAGTCTTCATAATGCTTCATGTTTCATGGTGTAATATTAGTGAAATTAACTTTAAATTGCTCAAAATTTTATAATTAATTTTTTCAGTTTCAATTATGATTCACAGTCTACTAGCCTGGCACCTACTGGCAGGCAATTATACAAAGTCAGCAATGGCTATGTGTAAGTTTCTTCTTCATGTGCTTTTTCGAGTGAGCTCCTTGAATGTACTTAGGTAGCACCAATAATGGCTGGCACTTTCATTGCATTTTCTCTGTGCCGGGGAGTATTCCAAGTGCTTTGTTTTAATCTTCATAACAACCCTATGAAAGAGTAACTATTATTACTATTGCTTTTAAGATGGGTGTGAATAAAAGCAGCACAGAAAGTTTAAGAAACTTTCTAATCTTATCCAGCAGGTGGTGAAACTGCAGTTTAAACCCAACCAGTCTGGTTCTAGGCATGTTTCTGCAGACACTAAACTTTGCTTCATTCCATGTGAGACTGAGGGAAGGCCTTTTCAGTTTCTGTGCCAAAAAGGCTTTTCTGCACATTTTGAGTTTGAGGACACAGACTTAACAGGATTACATCTTGTTCGGCACTCTGTGTCTAGCATCTCAGACATAGAAATGGATTAATAAACTTGAATGAGCAATTAAAACTGTAGTTATTGCATATGAAAATGTAATTTTGAATAATTGACTAATATAAAGCTCAGATCATATTTGAGAAATTCTGCTCTACATTCTCTTTCTACTCTAAAACTTTGGGAGATTTCTTTTATTCCAATCTGGTGCACTGTTGAGCTCAAGTTTCATGTTTTCTAGAGACCGTGTCTGTATAGTGTCAGATACGTGCCTCAAAACCCAGCATGGTCTAGATTGAAATCCTAATGTTCCCTTGCCCCCTGCCCTCCCAAACAGCTTCACTTCTGGCCTGTATCTCAGAAAATGGCACCATTATTACTCATCTTGTTGCTTGGAGCTGAACCTCACGTTTTTCATCTAATTTTCCCTTCTTGCTTCCCAACACTAGATTAAATAATCCCTCAGAATATATCCTTTCTACATAGAAATGGATTAATAAACTAGCATTTCTCAAATCATTTTACTTCTCCTCATTCCCATAAAGTTCTCATTTAGTTCATTTTCTTCCCCTTGGCTCTTTGCAAGACAACACATTCCCTGTGTTCTCTGGCCCTCCTGTCTGCTGTCTTGGTCTATTCTGTTTGGCATGGAGTGTAAGCATGCTTCATCATCTGGCACTGCCTTCCCTTGAAGACTCAATTCTTATTGCTCTGCTCCCTGGAATGAAGTATAGTTTTTTTTTAGTGTCAATGTACTGTATCTTTCTTGGGGGGGGGGGGCTTCTGTATTTGCTTTTCATTCTGAATCACAACCCCATCTCATCCTAACCTCTTTCTTTCAGTAATTCCTGCTCACCCTTTCATTCTCAATGCTTTCTCACACAGAATCTGTCATATCATCAGTGCTCCAGAAATGTATAATAAATGAATCACAAAATGAATGTGCATTGGTTACCTAGAGAAGTGCTAGGAAATGAGTTTAAAGCTGCAAGTGCATCTGTGTTAGAGAAAGTAGGTGATATTTCCAAATAGTCTAAAGCTAGATTTTTTTAAAAAAATTAAATATTTACTTATTTATATTTTCTTCTTTCTCTGTGAGGACTAAAGCTAGATTTTAAAGAAACTGAATGCCAGGTTCAAGAGTAGATTTTCAATAAATGAAAGCATTTACTCTTCATGTGATTACCAGTCACATGAACTTGTTTATATGTAGGTACTAGGTAATGACTATTGATTTCATTTTTATTTTTGACAATTAAAAACAATCCCTATCCATATTTATTAGAAGGTACTGTGATAAGTTTCTAAAGGTGCTTGCATGATATTTTTCTCTGAACTGGATAGATCTGGTTATGCCTTTTCCCCCCCCACTAGACTATGAGCTTCTTGAAAGTGTAGAACATTAATATTTATTTTTCAAGAATATAAGCATATATATGGCACATCATTGGTAATTTATATATTTTTGTTCAGTGTGTGATTCAAAGAATGAAGAAAAGAATAAAAAATAAATACTATGATAAAAACATGAGTTTTCCTACTTTAATTGACAGTGCAGGTGGTGGTCAGGACATTACCAGCTTACAGGAGTCTAATACAACATGCAGGTAAATGGCAATTTATAAGTGTGATGGTTTATATTGAATGTCAACTTGACTGAAGGATACAAAGTATTGTTCCTGGGTGTGTCTGTGAGGGTGTTGACGAAGGAGATTAACATGTGAGTCAGTAGACTGGGAGAGACAGACTCACCCTCAATCTGGGTGGGCAACATCTAATCAGCTGCCAGCATGGCTAGAATAGAGCAGCAGGAGAAGATGGAAGAGCAGATTTGCTGAGTCTTCCAGCCTTCATCTTTCTCTCATCCTGGATGCCTCCTGCCCTCAAACATCAGATTCCAGGTTCTTCAGCTTTTGGACTCTTGGATTTACAGCAGTGGTTTGCTGGGAGCTCTTGGGCCTTTGGCCACAGACTGAAAGTGCACAGTCAGCTTCCTGATTTGAGATTTCGGGACTCTGACTTTCTTGCTCCACTGGCTTTCTTGCTCCTCAGCTTGCAGATGACCTATCATGGGACTTCACCTTGTGAACATGTGAGTCAATTCTCCTTTAATAAACTCCCTTTCATATATACATCTATCCTAGCAGTTCTGTTCCTCTAGAGAACCCTGATTAATACAGTAAGCAAAGCCTTGTGGAGACTCCTGAGGGTGCTCTGAATGTCACTCTCATGAGTCAGCTTGATGTAACCTGGAGATATGAGAAACCCTTATTAGTCGAAGATTTGTATGGGAATTGAAATTCTGCTTGTTTTTGCCTATCGGCCTGCATGTTTTCTAAGTACCTGCTTCAAACTCTGGAAGCCTAGGTACATAGTTTTCTCTATTTCAATACTGCAAAGACTACAGCACTCAACAGGATATCAACTGAAGAGAAGTGTTTGTTTCTAAGATCAGGGGCTTTAGAGACAAGAAGAATAAGTCAAGATAAGGACAAGGAGAAGTGACTCAAAAAGGGAATTTTGGACTATTCCAGTGATTAAGTGTTGTTCACAATCATTCGGGACAAAAAAAATGCAGACATGAAAATTCATTCTAAAGAAAGAAGAACTGAAAGGAGACAGGCTTGGACATAATCTCACAACTAAAGAAAGGAGAACTGAAAGGAGACAGACTTGGACATAATTTCACAACAATATTATCATTATTAGACCTGCTGCTTTTGAAGTTATTTTTCAAAAGCAGCGGGTCTAATAATGATAATAATGTTGTCTGCTTTCAGGTTTTTAAATTATTCTTTAAAAAATCAGATGCAAAATAACAAGCAAGGCCAGGCTAAATTTGAAATTGATTTTCCCAAAATAAGACACTTTTCTTTTCTAGCACTTCATGTAAATACAAAAGTTATGGAAATAGTGAAAAGTCTTGAACCTATAATTACGCCTTTGCCTTAAAATTTTAGCTGTGATCTTGCTTTGAAAAAGCCTTTGCTCCATTTCTTCTTCATTGATAACTCTGCCATTTTGTTTGTGTGACATCAGACAAAAATGTAGAACATGGAATGAATTTGGATCAAATTAAAATTTAAATGATCAGCTAGAAATCTTTAGAGAGTATTTATTTCTGTCTGTATGTGGTACTTTCAGGTGGCTAGGCCTGTGGATCAGAGTCATCAGATTTATCTTTATTCTATAGACGTAGGAGTGCTCCTTGTTTTGGCTTTCTCTGTCTCACTCTGAGATCAAAACGTTGTATCATAAATGAACAATCTCAGCACTAGGGAGACTAGATGTACTGTGTGCTGAGATGATAAAAGTGAAGATACTTCGGTAGAAATTCTCCCAAAGCATCATTGCCCTTTCTTTATGCACAAGTGCAACAGAGAGTAGTCAACGGAAGAAAAGACCAGCCCACAAGAAGGCAAGGAATATGAGAAAAAGCTTGAGAAAGCAAGAGAGAAAGTCTTGGGCATTGCAACGAAGAGGCTAGCCACACCTCATTAGTTATACAGAACTGCATTTTTTTTTTTTGCAGTACCCCCTCTTGTCAGTACTTCAAGTTTATCTCATCTTGTTCTTGGCCCCTTTGACTACACTAAGGCATCCAAAGCTGATCACTGCCATAGTTTATCTCATTGCAGTTTTTAATGACTTTATTTCTTCTTGTACTTCCTGAATGTTTCCCAAGATAACAAGTTGCTTACCTGGGTAAGTGGCTAATGCAGAAAGACCAGGAACTCATCTATCCTCTTTTCCTATCCTCTTCCTTCCTGCCACCCTCTGGGGATAACAGAGGATAACATATATCTCTCTGTTATCCCCATATGTGGCATAAACCTGAGCATTACATGACAGTAAAAATTTCCTTCTAGAAAAAGCAAAGACTATGGTCAGCCCCTGGCATACCACTGGGGCAATGGATAGGGTTTTAGTTCAGCATAAGCCTCACTATAAGGAGTCAACCTTGTGTTATGACTGCCAAAAAATGCAAATAAAAGCTAATGCAATGTACAAAATTTCCTTCTGCATTCTCATTAGTTTGCCTAAAAACAAAGCTAATGACAATTATTATACAGATTAAATTATGTTTATCAAATTATTCAAATAAATCAATAAAAATTACATTATGACAAAAATTTCTAAGCCGTCAGAGAGAGAAAATACAAGCTTTACTGATTGTCAGTCCTGCTAAGTTTCTGTGTGGCACTACTGGCAATTTAGGAATTTCTCACAGACTGCAGCAGCCTCCGAATTAAAGAGGACCTTATATTAACCCCACTGTGTATAATGCTTTACGATTTTCAGGGCCCTTTCAGCATGTTTCCTCAACAGTAACTGTGATGGGGAAAGTAAGGCCTCATTTTTTAGATGCAGAATCTAGAACTCCATGTGGTTTAATATTAAGGGAAGAAGCCCAAGCCAGAGCGAACTTCAGATAACTGGTTTAGTACCTTTTGTTATGGACTTAATGTGTCTCCCTAGAATACATATGTTGAAGTCCTCGTCCTGATTGTGATTGTATTTGGAGGGTCTTTGGGAGGTCATGAAGATTAGATAAGGTGGATAACGCTGGGGCCCTCGTGATTGGATTAGTGTTCTTATAAGAAGAGACATCAGGCTGAGCCCGGTGGCTCACATCTGTAATCACAGCACATTGGGAGGATGAGGAGGGAGGATAGCAGAGGTCAGCCTGGCCAACATGGTGAACCCTGTCTCTACTAAAAATACAAAATTAGCCATGTGTGTTTGTGATTGCCTATAATCCCAGCTACTCAGAAGGCTGAGGCAGGAGAATCACTTGAACCTGGGAGGCAGAGGTCATGGTCAGCCGGAATTGCACCATTGCACTCCAGCCTTGATGACCAGAGTGAAACTTTGTCTCAAGAAAAAAAAAAAAAAAAAAAAAAGAGACATCAGAGAGCTTGTTTTTTCTCTCTCTCCCCAAGATCACATGAAGAAGAGGTCAAGTGAGCACACAGCAAGACTGTGGCAGCCTACAAGTCAAGAGAAGAGGTCCAGAGTAAAATCTACCTTGCAGGCACCTTGATCTTGGGTCTTCCAGTCTTCAGAACTGTGAAAAGTACATTTCTGTTTTTAAGCATTCAGTCTATGGTATTTTTAATGGCAGCCTCCCCAAGATAAGACACTCTTTCATCTAGGTAAACCATATAAAATTGACCCTTAACACGAATTTGAGCTGTGTGCATTCAGTTACATGTAGATTCTTTTCAGTAAAAGTGACTCTGTGTGTGTCTGCCTATCCTAGCTCCTCTTTCATCTCCTTTACCTCTTCCACCCCTGCCACCCCTGAGATAACGAGATCAACCTCTCCTCCTTTTCTCCTCCTCCTCAGCTTATTCAATGTGAAAACAACGAGAATGAAGACCTTTATGATGATCCACTTCCACAGAGAAAGTACAATAAATGGTAATTGTACTTTCTCTTCTGTTCCGTGTGATTTTCTTAATAATGCTTTATTTTTTCTAGTTTACTTTCTTGTAAGAATACAGTACAAAGAAGGTGTTAATCAATGTTTTTTTTTTGGTTTCCAGTCAACAGTAGGCTATGAGTAGTTAAGTTTAGAGGAGTCAAAGGTTATACATGGATGTTTGGCTGCTGAGGGACTTGGCACCTCTAACCCCGGCATTGCTCAAGCATTGCGATAGAAGTACTAACCAAGACCTGTCACACTTTAATTTCATTGTTCTTTTACATTTTTACTTTCCCGTGCAAAAAAATTTTGTTTCAATACCTGCTTTGTGCCAAGAAGTGTGCAGGATGCCAGGGTTGTAAAAATGAATCCACCATATTTAAGTTGCCCATATTTTGATAGGGGAATGACTCATTGAGAAGACAATTATCATATAGTTTCATACGTGCTATAATAAAAGTATTAAACAGCGCTTTGGAAGCACTAAGCAGCTCATTTAGCTTGGGGGAACTCAGGAAACACTTCAGAAGGGAGGTGACATGGATGACTGTTTTATGTGATTCATGATGCTTGGAACCCGTCAGCTCAGGGGGATGTGACTGGCAGAAGAAAGGAGGATATTCACCTAGACAGAGTGACAGTGTTGGGGTGTGTGCTGCAAATTATGATGGGAGTCAACCTTGCACTACTGTCTACATTGGAACTTGTTAAGCCCAGATTCTTGAATTCTGACCCAGACCTGAGCTACCAGAGCAGAATCTCTGGGCATAGCACAGTGGATTAAGCATGTTTGATAAGCATCTTCAGGTAACTTGGATACACACTGAAGTTAGAATAGCAATGCACTCAGGATGCGTGAGGAAAAGGCAGGCTGTGCACTGTATTGCAGTGTGATGAATCCTGATGTCAGATTTCCTGCACACTCTTACATGTTCCTTTATCCTCTGGTTTTCTCACTGCAGTAACTAAATTTCTTCATAGCTCTACTTTCAAAGCATCCATGACCATTAGTACTGCTCTGTTACTGGAATAATGTTTCTTCTTCCTATTGATTAATAAACAGAGCATCATCGGTTTTGTAAAACTGGTACTGTCTTCTCCTTTTACCTACAAGATCTTACAGTGGTTAATAGGAAACAAGCCTGCATATCAGAAAACCTGGTGTATAGTTTGCACAAAATAAGATGTCTCTCCCTATAGCGTCCTCCTGGTCTGTTCTCTCAAAGTCCCTCCCTGAGTTTAAACCACTTCACACAGGCATCAATTAATGATATTTAATTTCTGCTGAATATAATGAATATATAATTAAGATTAAGATACTCTGAGGGCTTCCCCTAGCTTTGAGTCCAATTCTTCTTTCTGCTTAGAAGTATGTCATTTAACCTCTTTACCTCTCTCCTTCTATAATTGGGGAGCATGAAACTCACCTGCCCTGAAATTTCTGAAGATTCAGCGGTAATGTTAGCCAAATGTTTAGCACATAAAAAGTGCCAAAGAACTTGTGATGTGCTGGGCAAAAGATCTCTTTCGAACATCTGTGATACTTGACCCTTTCTGTGGTTCTTTTTTTCTTGACAAATTATGTCCTATTGCTTCAATGCACAGGAGGGAAGCAAGAAGATATAATGTAAATAATTAAAGCCATTTTTTACCGTCTATTTATGTAAAATAAGAACAAGGAACAGCAATGATGTGCCACCACAGTATCTGAAGCAATTTGAAGCCAAATATTTTAATGAAAGGGGTTGAAAAACAACAAATAGCAATATAGGGTACTGCTGGGAACTTCTTTTCCTTTTTGTTTTTTTAAAGAGTTCTACATCCTTAGGTAATAAAGCAAAAGAACATGTTATATATGATCACAACTACCTTCTGGATTATTTAGAATCTGGGAGTTGTCTTTGATTCTTTTCTCTCCCTTACCAAACCTGTTGCTTCTACCAGTATCTTTGAACCTATCTTTTCCCAATTCCATTTCCCCTCTCTTATCTGTTATATCAGCTTCTCTCTATTGTCTATTTTAGATATTCCTTAACTGGCCCGAATGCTTCCTTTTGATATCCCTTCCAACCCATTTTTTATGCAGCAGCCACAGTGATTCTATCAAAAGGCAAATCTTTTAAATTACAAATTATTTTTATTGAGGTAAAATATGCAAATATAATTAACCATCTTTCCTACTTTTAACTGTGCCACTCAGTAGCAATAAATACATTTGTATTCTTTTTTTTTTCCATTCACCATCTCCATCCTTGCACAAAGGTAAATAAAATCTTTTCTTTTTCTCACTCAGCCCTTCAATGCCTTCCCATTGCATGTTGAATCACGTGTAACCTCCTGGCCTTGAGTTTCAGAATCCTGGCTGTGTTGACCTCTGCTTTCTTCTCCAGCTTCATTTTCAGCCACTTTTTCTCACAATTGCTCCAGCCAATTATCCATGTGTGAGTTCTTAGAGCACCCCACACTGTGTCCTCCCTCAAAGCCTTCATACACAGGCTTTCCCCCGGAGAGCCTCTATCCAAGATGTCTCTCCCTCAATCCATGTTCTTCAAATCTCAAACTAAATGTTACCTGAAAAGAAATAACATTTCTGTGATTAATGAAGACAAATCTCAGCAGGTCTGTTCCCTTTATTTTCAGCACAGTCCATGTTTCTTATCTGTCGAGTACTTTCTTCACGTGTAATTAATCATTTATACGTTCATTTGCCTGTTCAATGTTTGTCCTCATAAACTACATGAGGACATGGACCAGGTCTTTTGAACTCACCACTGTCAACTTAGTGCTGAGAATTCCGCCTTGGATTTAATGGATAATTGCTGAATAAAAACATGAACAATAAGGAAGGCAGATACTATTTCTGCAATGCACTGAATAACTTGTATATTAAAAAATGATCCTGGACTGGGCAGAATGGCTTGTGCCTGTAATCCCAGCACTTTGGGAGGCTGAGGTGGGCAGATCACAAGGTCAGGAGTTCAAGACCAGCCTGGCAAACATGGTTAAACCCCGTCTCTACTAAAAATGCAAAAATTAGCTGGGTGTGGTGGCATGCACCTGTAATTCCAGCTACTAGGGAGGCTGAGGCAGGAGAATTGCTTGAACCTGGGAGGTGGAGGTTGCAGTGAGCAGAGATCGCGCCACTGCACTCCAGCCTGGTGACAGATCAAGACTGTTTTGGGGGAAAAAGAAAGATCCTGGAGATAAACTGGGAGTAGGAGTTGGAGAAACTGAAATGAAATCTGAGAGGGAAGAACTGAAGAAAAATAGAGAAGAAATAGCTGTTGGTTAGATAAATAAAAGCTAAAAAAAGAAGACCCCAAAAACAAAAAACTGTCCCCCAACATAACCCAAATCACATTAAAACAAAACCCCTATAGTAAGCTGTTGAAGGAATGGGTATAATTTCTACATTCAATTTGCATTTTTTTTTTAAATGTCCATGGTGTAAACTCCTATTTAACCTTTCTAAGTCTGCAGTAAATATGCCAAACATAAAGGGCATATGTGTATACGTTTCTGTTTTTATGTGTATTGGTCATCTATTGTTGCATAACAAGTCACTACCAAAATTAACTTGTATGTTAAAAAAAGATCCTGGGCCAGGCAGAGTGGCTCATGCCTGTAATCCTAGCGCTTTGGAAGGCTGAGGCGGGCGGATCACACAGTCAGGAGTTGGAGACCAAAATACATTGAGTATGTCGCTATGTCACTGTTCTGGTGGTTTAGAATCTGGGTATGGCTTAAGTGGGTTCCCCACTTTAGGGTCTGACAGATGGCTGCCATCAGGTATAGGCCAGGACTAGAGTCTTTTCTGAAGGCTTGACTGGGAAAAAATCTGCTTCTTAGTTGTTGGACTGAAGCCATCAGTTCCTTAATGGCTTTAGATGAAGCCCACCCTCAGTTCTTTGTCACACAGTTCTCTTCAGTATGGCAGCTGGCTTCATCAAAGTGTGTAGTCCAGAAAGCAATAGAGTCTGCCAAAAAGATGGAAGTTGCAATCTCGTTACCTAACCATGGAAGTGACAACCCATCACCATTTCAGTATCCCTTCAGTCAGAAGCCGGTAACTAGTTTCAGCTCATACTCAATGGAAGGGATTACACAGGGGATGAATACAGAGGGGTGCGGAACTGTGGGGGCTAACTTAGAAGTTACCCGTTGCGATCTGTTTGTTGGTGTTTTGATTGTATGTGTGCATATGTGTGTAATCAAGGATGGGACTAAGTTCTACATTTAGGGTAATGCAGTTCAGCAGGAACAAGCTGTTGGAATCAGAGAAAGTCATGAGAAGATACCTTTTCTGGAAATATAAAGATAACTTGGGAAGGCCTTTCACAGGGCAATAGACTCTATTTTATTTGGCTCTCTAGAGGCACTCAGAATTTAGGTGTCCAATAATTGGATTACCCAGAACAGTGTTATAACTCTCCACTGTGCTTTTCCTGAAAACTATTTTGGAAGTATAATGTACTCAGAAATGATTAATGTTTCCAAAGGGTTTGAGGGATTTTTATAGAAATGGTGGGTAGATAGAGGTTTATTAGACTTTGCACAATAGATGAAATGCTGCTTCAGTGGCACGAAGGTTATTTTACAGGTAATCTTGACACAAGGTCTAATTTATAAAGTCAGGGAAGGTTCTTCTGTAATCCGGGACTAGCTCTGTAACTTGTAAGCCTTCTAAGTAATTTAATTTTGAAATGTTTTATTACAAATACAAAATTATTGATATACTTCTCCAACAGCAACCTATATCTCTTTGATCTAGAATCAACCGAAATGTGTTATTTATTTGTGTGCCAGGCATTGTGTTCAGTTGGTCACCAGGTGCTTATAGATTCCTTAAAGGGCTCTGGTGACTAAATAATTATAAAGCTTAATGGTAGGTGAGAAGCCCTACCATTAAAACTTTCTAGCTTGAGAAACAGGGTTATGTATAAAATAATGATTTGAAATTAATAATTAGTTGAAGTTTGACTATGGACAGATAGTGGATGAAAAGAGCATTTTACAACGATGTCATGTGGGAGGTTAGACAGAAAGGTAGGGAATTTTTCAGACATGCGGAGGCAGACAGAGCATGCTGGGAACCATCATGAGCATAATTAAGAAACATGAGGGAAGATGACTGCTGTCCATCTTTTTCCCTCCAGATTTATTAAGGTATAATTGACAAAATTTGTATACAGTTAAGTTGCACAATGTGATATCTTCATATACATATGTATTGTGAAGCAATTCATACTGTCATGCTAATGGACATATCCATCACCTCACATAGTTAACCCCTTTTTTTGTGGATTAGAACATTTAAAATCTATTCTCCACAAATTTAATGGACACAGTACATCATTTTTAACTATGCTATTCATTAGATCTCTAGAATGGATTCCTCTTACAATTGAAAGTTTGTACCCTGTGACCAATATCTCCCCATTTCCTCCTTCCCCAACTCCTGCAATCACCCTACTACTTCTGTTTCTTATGAGTCTGACTTTCTTTTCTTTAAATATTCCACATATACAGGAAATCATTCAGTATTTATCTTTTTGTGTTAGGCTTATTTGATTTAGTATAATGTATTTCAGGTTAACCTATGTTGTAGCAAATGATAGGATTTTCTTTATGACTGAATAATAGTCTGTCATGAGTGTGTATAATATTAAAAAAACTGGTAATCATTTTATGAGCACAGATTGTTCATATATTGGCTATTGTGGATAATGCAGCAGTGAACATGGGAGTGCAAATATCTTTTTGAGATAGTTATTTTATTTCCTTTGGATATATAACCAGAAGTGGTATTGCTGGATCATATGGTAGTTCTATTTTACATTTTTTGTAGAAACTCCCTACTGTTTTTTCATAACGGCTGTACCAGTTTACATTCTCATCCACAGCATTCAAAGATTTCCTTTTCTCCACATTCTCACCAACACATTTTATTGTCTTTTTGATAGTAGACATCCTAACAGGTATGAGGTGATATTTCATTGTAATTTTGATTTGCATTTTTCTGATAATTTGTAATGTTGAGCATCTTTTTATATACCTCTTGGCCATTTGTATGTGTTTTCTGGAAAGATGTCTACTCAGGTTCTTGCTTATTTTTAAATGGGTTATTTATTTTTTTGCTATTGAGTTGTATGAGTTCCTTATATAATTTGGATCTTAACCCTTTATTGGTTATATAGTTTGCACATATTTTCTCACATTCTATAGGTTGCCTTTTCATTTTGACCATTGTTTCCTTTCATGTGCAGAATTTTAGTAGTTTCTTCTTATTTTGTTGCCTATGCTTTTGGTATCAAATTATCCCTCCCCTCTCCTCCCTCCGATCTGCCCCCTCCCCTCCCCTTCTCCCTTCCCTTCCCTCCTCCCTTCCCTTCCGTTCTCCCTCCCCTCCCCTTCTTTATTCCCTTCTCTTCCATTTCCTTTTTTCTTTCCTTTCCTCTTTTCTCATTTTGAGACAGGATCTCACTCTGTTGCCCAGGCTGGAGTGGGATGGTTCAATCATGGCTTACTGCAGCCTCAACCTCCCCAGACTCAGGTGATCATCCCATCTCAGCCCTCCAGTAGCTGGGACTACAGGTATACACCATCACGCCTGGACATTTTTGCATTTTTTTTTTTTTTTGTAGAGATGGGGTTTCACCATGTTGTCCAGGTTGATCTTGAACGCCTAGCTCAAGCAATCCACCCTCTTGACCTCCCAACATGTTGGGAATACATGTGTGAGCCACCGCACCTGTGCCAGGCTGCTCTGTGTTTTCTTCTAGTTTTGCAGTCTCAGTTCTTAGGTTTAAGTCTTTAATCTATTTTGAGTTGGTTTTTGTAAGATAAGGGTCCAATTTCATTCCCATGCATGTAGAGTCCAGTTTTTCTGACACTATGTATTGAAGGGACTATCCTTTCCCCACTATGTATTCTTTTTTTTTTTTTTTTTTTTTTTGAGATGGAGTTGTACTCTTCACCCAGGTTGGAGTGAAGAGGCATGATCTTGGGTCACTGCAACCTCTGCCCCGGGTTCAAGCAATTCTCCTGCTTAGACTCCAGAGCAGATAGGATTATAGGTGCCTGACACCATGCCTGTCTAATTTTTATATATTTAGTAGAGAGGGTTTTGCCATGTTAGCTAGGATGATCTTGAACTCCTGACCTCAGGTGATCACCCACTTTGGCCTCCTAACGTGTTAGGATTATAGGCGTGAGCCACCATGCCTGGCCAGCACACTGGATTCTTGATGCCTTGGCAAAATATTAGTTGACCCTAAATGTGTGAGTTTAATTCTGGTCTCTTATATTCTGTTCCATTGCTCTATGTCTTTTTTTATGCCATAACCATACAGTTTTGATTACTATAATTTGTAATATTATTTTGGAATCAAGAATTGTAATATCTCCAACTTTTTCTTTTTTCTCAAGATCTCCTTAAGCTATCCGAGACCTTTTGATTCCATACAGATTTTAGAATTGCTTTTCTATTTGTATAAAAAGTGGCCTTGGAATTTTGATGGAATTTGCATTAAATTTGTAGATCACTTAGGGAAGTATAAATATTTTAACAATATCAATACTTTCAATCCATGAACATGGGCTATCTTTTCACTTATTTGTGTCTTCTTCATTTTTTTTCACTGATCTCTTACAGATTTACGTGTACAGATCTTTCAGTGCTTTAAATTTATTCCTATGTAGTTTTTTCTTTCTGATGCTATTATAAATGAAATTGTTTCCCTAATTTCTTTTTTGAGTAGTTTATTTTTAGTGCATATAAATGCAACTGATTTTTGTATATTGATTTTTATTCTGCAACCTTACAGAAGTCATTTACTAATTCTAACAGTTTTATAGTGTGGAGTCTTAAGGGTTTTGTATACATAAGATCCTGTCATCTGCAAACAGAGACAATGCATTACTTTCTTTTTGATTGGATGCCTTTTTTTCTTTTTCCTGCCTAATTGCTCTGGCTAGGACTTTCAGTACTATGTTGAACAGGTGAGAGTGGGGACATCTCTTGGCACTGAGTTGTGCTGCCTCTCAGGAGGGGTGATGTGGATAATATGAAACTGTTCTTTTTACTCTCATCAGTGTAGCTTTCTCCTTTCTCATGCTAATAATGTAGGAATATAATTGGTGACAATAAATGCCTTTGTTCTGATTGATGAATGAGTGTATATGTGGTAGTTGAGATTCTGAGAGCAGTGATAATGTTTCATAAAAACTAGCAGGAGTTCGTAGTGATATCACCTGATATCACAAGGTGACTTGTCTTGCCTTTGAAAGCACAGGAGAACTGGCTACAGTGCCTCTGTCAATAGATAGAATTACTGAAACCTTAACAAAATACCAGCCCCTGATACCTACCCAAAGTGTGGTTAGACATACTTTTCCAAGTGATAGATGCTTTTCTCCTCCTGTAGTTTATTCTTACTAATCTCTAGGAAAGAATCACCAATTCTTGCAACATTTTAGATGGCACAGAGGCCATAGAGGAGCACTGCTGAGAAGGGCCTGCTGTAGGATGTATTGCTAACTGAAAGCCTGGGAGCTGAGACCAATGCTTTCCCCAGGCTGCTACCAGCCAATGACTGAGCATAGCAGTGATACTAAGAGTGGGGTCATTTCTCTTGAATGCAACATTCTTCTAATAGGCAGGAACTCACCTCGGGCCTGGCTGAGACTTTCTCGGTACTGAGCTGTGGTATGAAGCTATTCCTACTCAATTCTCTCCACTGCCTCTCCTTTCACAGGTGTCAGATCTACGTCACTACTTGCAAGCTCTCCCCATCTATTTCTGCTCTTTCTTCCACTGGCCTTCATGGGAGATAGATCTACTGGTTCTCTTGAACATGTCTAATGCCATCTTTGTGTCAATGTCTCAGAGGACCTGAACTGGCCCATGTGGTAAATACGCCTTCCCAAGTGAAAATTGTGCCATATAATATTATAACGAGCACACTCAGTGTCTGAAATCAGCCTGCAGAGGTTGGAATGGTAAGAAGGGTGGGCATGACATTGGGAGACTTAGATTTCTCAATTCTATCTCAGTGAGGTTATATTTTGGGCACTGCATTTCATTTAAGAAATCAGAGCAGAAATCTTAGAATATTAGACTCTTAGGAGAATTCTTTTTTTTTAAAAAAATAGGATTTCCAAGTTTGGGATGTATTTCAGTTTCTAGGACAATTAAATCACACAGAGCTCCAAGTTTGCATAACATGTCAGATGGATGAGGTCTTTCGTGGTAATATTAAAATAAGTCAGTGGGTTGAGAAATGCATATTTGGATCGAACTCATCTGTTTTCTATGTTTTTAGATATATGTAGATGTGTACAGTGAAAAAGTTGTCATTGACTAGGAGCAAAACCTGGAATAGAAAAAGTTAATTGTCAATTAGTTAGTACAACAATCCAACATTCACACTTCACTGGTAAAATCATGATAGTCTGGAGTCGCAGCAGGATATTTCTTCTGAAAAACCTAAGAGAGTTTCTGGTCTTTAGGATGGGAGGGGTCATGTCCATCTTGTGCCTCACTCTATCCCCAGCCTTCTACACCGTGCCTCCTGCATGGTGGATGGTCAATAAATATTTGATGAAAAAAATGAAAGACAGTATGTGCAAGATAGTTTAAACTGTAAGTAAATATGATTAAACAGCCCTTGGACCATTTTGGTATGTAGAATAATAGAACTAATCACAACTAGTTACAGTCATGTTTGTTCTTCTATAATTACTGTTTGTTTTTACACTGGTTACTTCTTACGTGATTGATAAATGTGGGAATGCTATGGTTTTAATGTATGTGTTCCTCCAAGATTCATATGTTGAAGCTTTACCATCAAGGGAATGAAATCAGGAACTGGTGCCTTTGGGAAATGATTAAGTCTTGAAGGCTCTGCCTTTGTGAATGGGACCCATACCCTTATAAAAGAGGTTTCAGAGACCTGCCTCATCCTTCTCTCTCTTCTGCTACATAAGGACACAGCATTTGTCTTGTCCCTTTTGCCCTTCTGCCATGTGAAGATACAGCAAGAAGGTACCATCTTGGAAGCAGAGAAGGACCCTCACCAGACACTAAATATGCCAGTCCCTTGATCTTGATGATAAATGATTTATATCATTTATGAGTTGTAAGTTACCCAGTGCTTAGTATTTTTTATAGTAGCGAGAATGGATAAGGTCAGATAGGGAAGTTGTTATAATGTGAAAGAGGTATTGATTCATACATGATTTTTCTGAGTGTTAATTTGTTTAAGTGGAATGACCTCCCTCACAATTAAAGAAAAGCCTTAGCAATATATAAACTCCATATAAAACTCTACAAAATTATCTTTTTTAGTGCAAACTATGCCTGTACTTCACTATGTAAAGCTACAGTGAAACACAAGTGTACACGAAAGTGATGTGCTGACATTTTTTTTCCTTATTAAAACAATGGATTAACAAAATAGGCTAGTCTGGATAAGATTTTTGATTCTGATGAACATGTCTCTATTAGAAGCAAATGCCCTCCAGGAGGTACATTTCAGGAAACTGCATAAGCCCCAGGGCTTAAGTTATAAAGAACTAACTGTGATACTAGACACCAATCGCAAGCATATTTTAAATGTATTTGTGAAGTTTTTGAAAAAAGATTGCTATTGTTTTGTGTTCTCTGGGTACAATAGGCTTTGTGACTTCTGTTTCGACACTATTTTTTCCCTATAGCCAATGTTTCATTTACCATGTGATTTTACAGAAAGTGTGTGCTTTTTGCCCCTAGAAACAGATATAGTATATAGTATGACAGCAGGAATGCATGTATTTAAAAGAAAAGCAATAGATTAACTTGGGTAAGAATTCAGCTCTAGAGTGAAATTGCTTAGGTTTAAGTTTCAGCTTTGCCATTTTCTTTTTTTTTCTTTTTTTAATTTTTTAAATTTTTATTGCATTATAGGTTTTGGGGTACATGTGCAGAACGTGCAAGATAGTTGCATAGGTACACACATGGCAGTGTGTTTTGCTGCCTTCCTCCCCTTCACCCACACTTGGCATTTATCCCCAGGCTATCCCTCCCCAGCCCTCCCCCGCTGTCCCTCCCCCATTTCCCTCAATAGACCCCAGTGTGTAGTAGACCCCCTCCCTGTGTCCATGTGTTCTCATTTTTCTCACCCGCCTATGAGTGAGAATATGCGGTATTTCTTTTTCTGTTCTTGTGTCAGTTTGCTGAGAATGATGTTCTCCAGATTCATCCATGTCCTTACAAAGGACACAAACTTCATCATTTTTGATTGCTGCATAATATTCCATGGTGTATATGTGCCACATTTTCCCAGTCCAGTCTATCATTGATGGGCATTTGGGTTGGTTCCAGGTCTTTGCTATTGTAAACAGTGCTGCAATGAACATTCGTGTGCATGTGTCGTTATAGTAAAACGATTTATAGTCCTTTGGATATATACCCAGTAATGGGATTGCTGGGTCAAATGGAATTTCTATTTCTAGGTCCTTGAGGAATCGCCACACTGTCTTCCACAATGGTTGAACTAATTTACACTCCCACCAGCAGTGTAAAAGTGTTCCTATTTCTCCACATCCTCTCCAGCATCTGCTGTCTTCAGATTTTTTAATGATCACCATTCTAACTGGCGTGAGATGGTATCTCAATGTAGTTTTGATTTGCATCTCTCTAATGACCAGTGATGATGAGAATTTTTTCATGTGTTTGTTGGCCTCATGTATGTCTTCTTTTGTAAAGTGTCTGTTCATATCCTTTGCCCATTTTTGAATGGGCTTGTTTGTTTTTTTCCTGTAAATCTGTTTGAGTTCTTTGTAAATTCTGGATATCAGCCCTTTGTCAGATGCGTAAACTGCAAAGATTTTTTCCCATTCTGATGGTTGCCGATTCACTCTAGTGACTGTTTCTTTTAGCTTTGCCATTTTCAAGTGGAATATACTTGAGTATGGCACTGAACATTCTGTGCTTTTGTATCCACAATGGTAAAATGGAAATAATAATAGTATTATCCATTTCATTGGGGTTATTGTATAACAAGAGCTTAGAACAGTTTCAGGCATATAGTAGGCAGTCAATCTACTAATGCTAATTATTAATATGGAATAAAGCAGCTTATTTCCTGACTAGGCCACATAAGACATAGTTCTCCTTGGTATGTGGAGACAGCAGGATTTCATCACTGGGAACTTCATATAGGCGTTTCCTTAAGGCTTGACATATAGTTCTTTGTAGAAATTTCAGGAGCCAGTTCTCTCTTGAATTTGTATTCATTATGGCCACAACCTGTTTTTTAAAAAAATTTTCTCTGTCTAGAGTCACTAGACTGACTTAAATTAAATTATAACTTTGAAACTGTATTTTCTCAAGTTACTTGTGCTCCATACAGTGGAGCCATAACACACTTACTCTGCTTATTTGACATTTTCTCTTACTCTTTTTTTTTTGATAAATACTGACCCACTATGCCACTTACCTTATATATGAAATTGATACAGTATAATGGAAACAAGATGTAATAACAATAACATGATCTATCAAAAACACAGCTAAAATTGCAAAGCATGTGTACAAAATTAAGTGATACAGAATTAAAGTATACTTTTTCTTTCTTTTTATCCTAGAGAAAGGCTGAAAAGAAACAAAGATTAACACAAAGACTAAAACCTCTTAGTCCCTCAAGCAATGTTTATATTCTTGGGAACATGTGGGAAAATGGATAAGTGGCATCCTTGGAGTTTGCTTTAAAAGTAAGATCTTTTGAAAAATGTCTATTCATGTCCTTTGCCCACTTTGTGTTGGGATTATTCTTTTTTTCTTACTGATTTGTGTGACTTCCTTATAGATTCTGGATATGAGTCCTTTGTCAGATGCATAGTTTGCAAATATACTTGGGTGACAGATGCACTAAATCTCAGAATTCACCACTATAGAATTCATGCATAGAACCCAAAACAACTTGTACCTCAAAAGCAACTGGAATAAGAAAAAATAAATTAAGATGTCTGGGTTGACGTATCTTTTCCTAAATGCTTAGCTTTCCAAAGTAGCCATTCATCCTCAGGGTTAAACAGTGCTCTCTCCCAGCTCAATATTTTTAAATGACTTGCAAAACAGTGAGCCAATTATACTATCACTGGATTAAGCCTAACAATCAAGCTAAGTGACAGGTTGGACAAAAAGATTTCATAGGTCCTTGGATTCTGTGAAATACTCATTAATAATAATATAAGTTACCAACATCTGAGAATAAATTGCTATATCCGTCCTGCTTTCTTCCATTCATGGTGGAAGAGCAATATCACAAGAAAAACAGGCAATTTGGCAGAAAAGGTACCATATGGAGACTAGAGATGCCTGTTTTCAAATTCTCTATTGGATTGGGCAGGGTCTTCTAATATGAATACACATGAATAAAATTATGAAAAGGGGAAAAATAAATTATGTATTAAGCACATATGTCAGGTTCTATGATTAACATCTATTATTTCATTTGATTCCTCCATAAAAGAAACCCCATAAAACCCTGTGATTTAGGCATCCTTATTATTTAGCTAAAGGATCAGGCTCAGAGAAATTGAGTATGAATAAGCTAGTTCAAAAATCTGCTTTCTTTCTATCACATCAAGCCTTACCTTAGGCTCTTCCTACTCCTGTTCCTCTCAGTCGACTCCTAGTCATGTTAATATTTCTCCTAATCTCAGACTGCTTGGACTTTATTCTTTCTTCCCATCAATTGTTTCACTTTTATTCCGTTCATGTCAGAATTTTAAGAAGGGTGTCAGGATCAGAATATCACCAAAACAGGTTAGCTAGCTGTCTAGAGTAGACCGCAGGTTGCTTCTGCCTTTAAAAATTCACTATACCCCTTAATCTAACTCTGAGCTTTGTAGGTTCAGAACCACGTTGTTTTGGGAATGATGGGAGTGACTGTTTGTCATGCTAGACTCAGTTAACTGCATTTGTAGACAGTGATATATAAAACCAGAAAATCAGTTGATTTCATTATAATAAACAGCAAACTGGCCAGGATCTTGGATACACAGCCTGTGGCCAATACCTTTTTTCTTTGTAGACATGTGTCTTAAGAGACTACATAATAATCACAAAGTGATATTAAGATAGAACAGAAAGAAATTAATAATTCTATGGGTATTGAGGGCATCTGTTAACTTAGCATAGAACATCCATTTTTAAAACATACACATGATACACCGATGAAGCAAATCAAATCCTTGAGCACTGAAGAATCTTGGTAGGCATGGTTGATGCTATTAGCTTTATATATATATATATATATATATATATATATATATATATATATATATATATATATTTAACCTTGTCTAGTATGTGCTTGGGTTACTGCCAATTCGATTTCTGATTGTCTCATTACTGAAATCTTGCTCATTCAAGGGTGAACTTCTACGACTTAATGTGACTTTATACATATGTGTTTCAATCTGTTCTGTGTTGATTTTTTAGTTACGGTTTCAGGTGACACTCTTGTTTCTTTTATTTGAAAATAAATTTTGGGTTAGATGGGGGACAAAAAATGCTCTTCTTAACTCCCTGTGTACATCTCAAAGCCATAGATTCCAGATTACTTTTCAAAAGATAATGGAAATTATGCCTTTGAACAGAGATGTGTGAAAGATTACATTCTTGTAAATTATATCCAATTACAGTTTAGTGAGGTATTAATAATAGGCCATGAAATCACATTTTGCTTCAGGAATTTTGTCTATTATGATAAGAACTCTTACATATGGAGGTGCTTATTCTCCAAAAATGTCTTAAGAGAAAACACAGTGAATGGCTGACTCCAGGATGGGATTCAGGAAGCCCTGGGAAAGCCTTATAGGCCTCAAATACTTTCCTCACCATCTGTCTGTTACTCAGCCTTTGAAGCTAATTGCTTGGAGTCTTAAAGTCTTTTTCATTTTAAAAAGTTTCTTTTTAGAATGCAGATGTACCTGGGTTATTTAATGATTAGCCAACTTTTAACAAATTATATCATTAAACAAAATGCAGATATAATCTCAGTGTCTGAGAATTCTCTAGAAAAATTTAATTTTGAAACTGTAATATGAGATATGCATATTCTGGACCATCTGAATGACTCCTTATAAATGAGTACTCCCTTCCAACTTAAAGTCTGAATTCATGATTTTGTTCTTGTCCGTAACAACCACCAGTACTTAATTGTTACTGGTTCATTAATAATGAAGTATTTGTTTGAAATAGATCAAATACTAGTAGATCACTCTGCAAACGAGGTTACTTAACAATTTGAAGTCCAAAAAGAGGTGGAAAAGATGAGTCCTAGCAAAGCGTATTGGAAGCAGATTGCACCTGGCAAGTTGTTAGCTGGGTAACTACTGATTTGAGGTAAGTAGATATTTAAATCTTGCTCATGGAGTGCTCAGATTGAAATGAAACTTTCTATGTCAATCATCCCCTGAATTTGGATTAAAGGTGGTCATTTTTGCCCATTAACTTCTTACAGGAAAATGTCAAAGGACAGATTCTCAGTTGTGAAAAATAGGATGCATTTCTGTATTGCAAGAGATTCATTGTTTGGAGAGATTTTTTCACCACAGAGCCACATAATAGCCTACTTTTTCTTTTTAGGAATTTGTGGATTGATTGCTCATATGCAGACTAGGTTTAGAAGATTCTTTAATATTGATTTATCATTTCAAGCACTATAGATCCAAAAATGTGTTTTTCTTTTTCCTTTATATGGATATATATCATTGAGCTTAATTTATCCCCAGAGTTCAGGATATTATTTAAATTTCTGGAAAAAAAATGGCTAAAGGCTCTGAGGATTGTGGTTGTTGTCATCTTCAATAGGCCCATTAGTTAATATAATACAAACTCTCTGTTACCAGAAACTAGAAACAACAGGTTCTGTGATGAAGGCTCCATCATGCAAATGGAAACTCAGTTCTAATTGAAAAGCTCTAGTCCTTGCCATGTTGTGGGTATATCTATGTCTAATTATTCTCAGTGTAACTAGCTTAGGGAATTCTTGGCACAGATTTTGGAGAAATTTTTAAGTGAGGATTGTGCTTGGATTCCACTGCTTACCATACAACACAACTCTTTTGCTTCTCCTCCCTTTTAAAGCTCTACGTCATCTTTTGATTTTTTTCCCTCCTTTCTGATTTGAAGATTACTTTATGAATTATTACCTGTGTGTTATTACATTCCTCATTTTTTATTCCTATTTCTTCATGCTCTGGGAAAGGAAGAAAAGAAAAAGAATTTTCATTGATTCTGGCATTTATATGAATAACAGGTTGTCAATCCACATACCCTATAAGGTACGTAAACTGAGGTCGTGAACATGTGAATAACAACCTTAAGATAGATAACTGATAAATGATAGAAGCAGTTTTTAAATGAATACATTAGAAAGAATGAACTCTATGTATAATACATGCATTATTTAACTGACTATCTGTATATACATATGGTGAACTTCAGATATTAATATATATATATTTTTTATTTCAATTTATTTATAGAATCTTCTCCCTCCCCTGTACCCTCACAGGAAAGCAGAATGATTTTAGGCAAATATTTAGGGACCAAATGTTTGTTGAATGGAAAACATATCTCAAAAGCTCACCCTTAGAACATTTCTATTCCAATTTTTTCTTAGAGTACATAGACTGTGCAGTATTCATGGCCACAGATACAAGATATAATCAAAGCACCTAAGTAGAGTTTACTTTCCTTTTTCCACTAAAGGCACCAAATCCAAAATTAAAAGACATGCATATAGAATAGTCTACATTGTTTACTCTCAGAATTTATATTCATCAAGAACAGAATTAACATTATCATTTCAGAACTGAAAGGGTAAAGACAGATATAAAAATTAAGTTAACTTAGACATAAGGTTTACAAACTAAGTGTATTTATCTTTAGAGGTAATCAATCATTGCCTGTGCTAGAGATCTATAAAAGATTGGCCTCAGAACTTACTACAGGGACCTTATCCTTTCCTCTACAAATTGCTCAGTTCCACCAAAGCAAAGACACTATTCCCCACTGAGGGCTAAATAAATGACAAGCTTGAAGTGGTGAAAAATAAATTCCTTCTCTGAGTTACTTGAGTAAAAAGCTATGTGAACAAAAAATCACACATTTCTCTTCGTATAATGAAACTTACTACTTTTTAAAACACTGTGCTTATTTGAGAAGTTTGGGACATTCATTATAAGGAGGATGTGTGTTTGGGATATTAGTTTCACCATGCCCACAAATAATAGAATAAAATATTCGGAATTGAAATTGCTTGGTCTTTCAACTCCTAAAACCTTTATCTATGTTATTATAGTCTAAATACTTTTCATACATATAAACATTTTCTGGTAACCAGGGGACATTTATTTATGCACTTTATTTTCACTGCATGTCTATAGGAATGCAAAAATGTAAACATTGATCTACATAATCATGTACATAGATTAAGGGAAACTTCCTGAAACAGTGTGAATTAGATCATTAAAAAATAGTGAAATTGCAGTTAATGGCTTATTTGCTGAAAGTAGGTATTTTAATTATTCTACATAGTTTGAATTCATGAATAACTTATTAGTCACTCATATCCTGTTTTTTTTTCTTTTCCTGTTCACAATCCTGGTGAGTCTCTGATATTTGGATCATAGTCTTATGCTTTTTTTATTTGAATTCTTAGGAGGTCTGGGAAATGATATGGTAAGCCAGAGTAGATGAAATTGTTACAGATCACCATGAGATTGTATAATCCATTTTTAAAAATAGTTCAAAATGAGTAATCAGTATACTAGAAGCAAAAATATTTGTTTTTCCAGTGTAGGTGACATGAAAAGATACTGAATTATAGGAAACTCCTGTATGTCTATTTCATTTATTTTTGTTTCTAGGCTCTCAAAGAGCACTGACTAGGAATTATGAGACCTGGGTTTGACTTTGAACTCATACATACAGATTTTTCTTGGCTACATTATGTCACTTTGCTACAATTCCCCGATCATGGCCACCAACTCCCACCCTGTGTCTCCCTTGCCATCGTCTTCCTTATTTACTCATCCCCAACTTGTCTGGCTTCCTTCATTTCTGGAATGAAAGAAGCTCTTTTTTGCCTCACTGCCTTAGCACATTATTTCCCTTCTTCCCTTTTTATCTAATTGTCTCCTAATCATTCTTCAAGTCCTAATTAATAATCACTTTCTCAAATAGGTCTTAGCCAAGTCTACTCTCTAAATGAGGCTCCTGTATAACATTCTCATAGAATCATATGCTGTGCATTACTACTCTGCTTATAAATGTAAGTTTAATTTCATAATTCTTTCCTTATTGTCTGGATGGAGTAGGCTGTATGTTTCATTGCAGCAGGGAGTGTGTCTGGTACGTTGTAGATGCTCAGCAAATATTTGAGAAACTAATGGATGAATAAATTAGTGATAAGAATGGGGGCAGGACAAATAATCTACAGGATTCCATCCATTTTTGAGCAGACTATAATACTAGGGTAAATTAATGGTTTCATTTCCACCCAAACCGAGTCCTGAAGATTTTATCTTAAACCATGCCTTATGCACAGAGTCAAGAATTGCAAGAAAGTCTTCTACAATAAACTCAGGGTTTTGTACTTTCATTCAGCCATTCATAATTTCATTCATACCAAGACGTTAATCTCTGAAACACAAATCTGATCCGACAAATTTCTTACTAAAACCCTGACTTGGTTCCTCACTGCATATAACATACAGTCCAAATTCCTTGGGATAATATGCAAATCCCTTATGACCTACCTGTTCTTCCAGAGTCCTGCATTCTGCCATTTCAGACACATGCATATTTCCCAGAATTCATGATGTTTTAATTTTTTTCTCTTGATGTTATGTCTTTGTGCTTGCTGTGTCCACTTTCTAGAAAGTCTGTCTCCCCCTTCCTCTTTTTAAATTGTTGTTCACTAGAAACAGTGTTCTCTAGATTTTGAAGGTTATAATTCCAAATATGTCAGCTTTTTTTTGTGAAGTTTTAAAATAAGGAAATTATTGTTCAACCCTTTATTCAGCTTTGTGTTTAATCTCACTTTAGATCTTCACCTTCCATATTTATTGACTAGTCTTCATTATGTGCTCTTTTTCTTTGATAAAAACACATTATAAAATTGGTACTTTTTTCAATGGAGCATTCATTTTGTCTTGGAGTAATCATAAATAATTTTCTGTTTTCTGAGATGTTAGAAATAATATCAAGCAGTTTTGTTTCTGATTTTAATAAAAAGAAATTCTGTATCACATAATAGTATGGTACTCATTAATATATTTCCCCTTATTTTTCTGACCTATGATTAATCCTTAACTGAAATACCAGATCACCGATTCCTCCCTTTGAAGGTAAAGCTTTACTGAGTTATGAACTCAAACCAGAGTTCTTCATATGGAGGTGCTCATGGCTTAGATTTTTTAGTCATGCGAACTTTTATTGTCATTGTATTCCATGTTCAACCTGACACTTATGGATGATGGACTGGAAAAATCCAGTCAACATTTCATTTTAAGTAACAACAGTGAAATATCAAAGACCTCAGATAGATGACACAAAGAACAAAACTCTCATCTTTCAGGTTTTTGCCTGTAAAAAAATTAAATCTCTAATAGAAAGACAGAAAAAGAACAGTTATATAGACACGTGGTTTAGAGTCATTCTACACTAATAAAATACAAGTTTTACAGCAAGAAAAAATCTTTCCCAATATTTTAATAGTCTTATTTTAATTATTTCCATTTATTGAAGAGCTAAGTGCTAGTGTGCCCTTGCTCCAGTCTGGCCTCTAAATTATTTCAGAATGAGCAGTGAATTGAGCCTCCCTGAGGCTGTGAGACGGCAGGTGGCCCTTCTGCTGCAGCCTGGGCATCTTATAAAGGGCTCAATTGTTCCCCATAGGCTGCCATTCCATCTTGCTGAGAGTCAGACCACCTTGACTGAATGCATCAGCAGCAGGACTTTTATTGATGAATACATTGCAAACTGACAAGAGAAGGTATTTGATAACCAGGAGGGATCATTCTCTAATTTCAGTTCTAAGCAACAAGACAGGTGCTATGAGTTGCATAGAGTCCTTTAAAGACTGAGGGATTAGAAGGAAGATGTGAGAGGCTGTCTCCTTAGTGTGCCATTTTACCTGAGAGATAACTCAGAGCATTTTAAAATAAGGATATGATAGCTCAAGAATATCTTTATCTCCTCCAAATGGAATGAAGCATGTGACTGCCAACTGGAGATTACACGAGCAGCTACACAAATTAAGTGTGAAGAAATATGTTTCTAGGAATATTTATATTAATTATTGTTATGGCAAAAGCATTTAGAGAGGGGAGGAGAAATTGAGAAGAGGTCTTAAATAAAAATAAAAATATATTTTTACTTTATGTATTTTATATTTTAATTTTTTTTGTCACAGTGAAAATTCTGTTTTTTAAAAATATTTTCCTAAATGTAAATGTCTTAAAAAATGTTTTTGTATATATTGGCCTATGTGAGCTTCTCTACACCGGGTAATAATTTACCTTTACCAGCTTTGCTGTAACTAATATTTTGAGAAGGTATTACAGTTTTTAGTGTTCACTTTATAATTGCCCTTTACCATTAGTAGGGCAAGGAAAATAATTGACCAACTGGAGGAAATCATATTTAGGGGACAGCAGAAGGTCCCCAACTAACCTACCAATGGTCATTGTCATCATCATCATCATTATCATCATCATCAACATCATCAAGCTGCAGTTTTTAAACTGTCCATCTGAGCATGGCATGGCACAGCACTCGACAAGGTTAATGAAACGGAGTGTCAAGGACTGTCATTCATACCACAGACTAAACATCAGCATGAGCATATATGCACAAATAGAGACAATTCCACCCCTGTAAAATCACCGGTTACACAAAATGGTTTTAGAGATGGTACTAGCCCTTTCTAATTGAGGAAATCGAAATGCCGCATAGGACAGTCTGTTACATTGTCCTTTTTAAAGCAGTAGAACTTTATCAGGTAGTTGTTTGAGAAAATCTTTCATACTGTGGTTCTGATTTATGCAATCTTTAGTAAATGAATTTTTTCTCTGAAATAGTAGCATTACCATAGAAAAGTTAATGCAAATAATAAAATTACAATAGTTCTTAGTCAATACATTCTTGCTGCTACCAGACAGGGCATGTTGTTCTAGTGATATTTACTAGATAATTCTTTTTTTTTCTTTTTTTTTAAGCTAAATGTGAGACTCTTTTTTTATCACTGAATTTTCTACTATTGACATAACATGAGCTTCAGGAGCATTAAAGAATATAAATCTTTATATCTGTTGTTGATTCTAACAATCACCTTTATCTCTCCCGATTGGTTTAGAAATTGATCCCATCTTGTCTTTATACTTTAAAAGGAAAAACAAAAATGAATTTAAATTTTGATATGGTAAAGTTCACCATATGAAAAGCATCTTTATTGCTATTGGTGTTCATGAGCTCCAGTAAAGCCTCCTTGTAAATGATTGGTCCTCCTGAAAATTGCTGCTGTTGTTTCTTTTTATGCATCTCCTTTTCTTCTTTTGGAAGAGTTAAGGAAGAATAACTAACATAAGAAGGCAAGGTAGAAGTTGGCGGCAGTGCCTGTGAGAGCTTGTCTTCAACACGCACAACAAAGAGAATCATGACCAGTTTTGAAAAGGAAGGCGAGAACTCAAATTGTGGTGCTTTGTTTGAGCACCCATTTCTCTGTGGTTCAAAGATTCTGGTAAATAATGCTGTTACTTGCACAGTTTCCACATTAAGCTTTCTTTAATTGAGAAGATAGTTTGCTTTAGCAGAATGACTCGTGAGAAATAAAGTATCAAGGACTTTATTCTACAAGAAGGCTTTGGGAATTACTATGGGAACAATGCTTATTATTCAAAAATTTAAGTGTCACTTAATGTCATGGGTTCTCAATATATGTCTCTCAATAATGATGAGGTAGTATTAATTAGTTTCACAAAAACACTTCACCTGGCATATTATTGAGGGGTAGAATTGGTTGTCATAAGAATATCACTGAGTTTCTATGGGGACTTTGTGAATGTGTGGCAGGCTGTGTTAGACTTGATTGTATTCTACGGATATATTTTTTATGCAAATTGAGTAAAATAAATTGTTCAGTGGGGGCAGATTTATTATATACATACTTGTTTGCTTAGATAAGGATGCAGCAAAGAAAAAGAACACCTCTTGTTCTGCTACACTTAATCCCTCAGCAAAGCTCTTATGACTCAATATGCTATTGGTGTCATTGAAAAGATCTTGAGTCAGTCATCTAGAAATGCTCCCACACAAAGACTCACAAGAGATTACAGATAATTTTTCAGAATAGGGACAGTCAAATGGACTTAAGCCTGAAGAAAATGTAGTTATATAAGGAATCTAAAAGCAGTAAAAATTTTCCATTAACTACACAGAAGAGAAAATCATTACCATTCTGCCATTTCAGCAGTATGATATAATACAATGCCCTGATAAAAGACAAAAACAAATCTATAAATCCAGTCTATGCTTGAGGAGGATGTATTCACAGTGACATGAAACATGACTTTAAATTGCATGTAGACAACCTACAGACCTTCTCAGTGATGGTCAACCTCAATGTGATTGTGAAACTCAGAAACTTGGCCCCGTGACAAAATTTGTTCTGATTTCCTTGAGATGTTTTGTTAAATTAACTTATAAATCTCATTTAATACAAATGCAACAGCAATAACATTTGGGATCTTGGCCAGTCCACCAGCATTGGTGGAATATCAAAGTCCAAACAGAATGTATCTATTTAGCATCTATCATGTACTGCAGATTTTGCCGGGCATTTTGGGAAAAACCAGCAAGCCATAAAAAATAGGAAGACCAAATTAAATTATTTTAATGTCGATATTTACATGCATGGCAGAAAAAAATAATGACTCTCTAAAGCAGTTCTCAGTCAAATTTAAAGTTTTTTTTTTTGAGACAGGGTCTTACTCTGTTCCCCAGGCTGAAGTGCAATGGTGCGATCTCAGCTCACTGCAACCTCGACCTCCTGGGTTCATGCCATTCTCCTGCCTCAGCCTACCAAGTAGCTGGGATTATAGGCACCTGCCATGAGACCTGGCTAATTTTTCTTAGTATTTTTACTAGAGATGGGGTTTTGCCATGTTGGCCAGGCTGTTCTTGAACACCTGACCTCAAGTAATCCACCCTCCTTGGCCTCCCAAACTACTGGGATTACAGGTGTGAGCTATTACACCTAGCCCAAATCTAAAATTTTCTGAACAGAACTGGAAGGGTTAAAGAAATTCACAAGAAGCAGTTCCATTGGGAGCTGTAGCACCTGGGCTGTGTGAGTAAAGTAGATCTTGGACTATGCATTAAAGTATTTTTTGAGATGATATTGTGGGAAAAAGTTTAAATTTATCTTGGTTGGATTAGCAATTATGTAGTATTACTGAAAATTGGCTATGTAGACATCAATAAAGAAAAACACCGCTACAATAACACACTTAGAAGAGTAGTTAGACAATCTTGACATGTGGAAATCAGAGAAATAGCCCATGCAGATGATGGATGACCATAGGCAGAGCTAAAGTTTGCAAATATTAGCAGAAGCAACAGGGCAGAATACTTACTGCATATAAAGAATGATTTTATCAACCTTTGCAAATGTCTTTGATGTGAAAGAATATCAAGGTCTGTGTATTCAAACTTTTGACTTACAATATATATTCATTGATTCATATATGTGTGAATATCATGTATGAAGTAAAAAGATGCTGAGTTAACATGATATGAAATCATGTAAAGTAATTAACATTGGGGCTGGGTGCAGTGGCATATGCCTGTAATCCTTGCACTTTGAGAGGCCAAGGCAGGTGGACCACCTGAGGTCAGGTGTTCAAGACCAACCTGACCAGCACAGTGAAACCCTGATTCTACTAAAAATACAAAAATTAGCTGGGCATGGTGGCAGGCACCTGTAATTCCAGCTACTCAGTAGGCTAAGGCAGGAGAATCGCTTGAATCTGGGAGGCAGTGGTTGCAGTGAGCCGAGATTGCACCATTGCACTCCAGCCTGGGCAACAGAGTGAGACTCTGTCTCAAAACAAACAAACAAACAAAAAAACAAACAAATCAAAACAAAACATAGGAAGCAAATTACCATAGTGAAGTTGAAATTTAAATTATTTGGCACAAATTCTAAGAGGAGACATCTCTTCTCTTATCTAAGGTCAGTTCTTCCATTTCTCTTCTCACTTCACAGGGAATTTGCTCTATGCATTAACCCTCCTCTTTTCCCTATCTTTAGTCTCTTACTGTTTATTTAGTCCTTCCAAACAGCTTTTAGATATACTCAGGGCTCTCTGATGTTTAAAATAAAATGAAAAAATAAAATAATCTTAAATTCACAATGCACCTTGTTAAGTCAATTTTAATTATTTGCCAGGCGTCATCTTAAATATCTGTTGGGAAAATATTTTCTGACTATGTAAATGTAACATCTATGGTTATGCAAAACTTTTTATTTACTTTTGGAGCACTTAGTGCAGATGTTATTTGTTGGTAATTTGCAAGTTGATTGGTTTATTGAGCTCCTTCTCTGCTGGACTGTAACTTCTTCATAAGCTGTGTGTCTCCACAGCACTGAATTCTCAGTGCCCAGCACATAATGGTCCTCAACTGATAAATGTGATCTTTCTCACATGTGAAATTCCTGCATGTACCCTGGACTCTTCAAAGATGTGCCAGATGGAAAGAAGACTTACACATTTCACACATGTTATCAGGTTTTATCTTCTTCATCTATTTTTGTTGTTCATTTGTCTCCACTCTGAATTTTGTATGCCCAGGTTGAAGGAAAGGAATGACTTAGCTTTATCCCTCAACACAAACTTTGAGGGGCATTTCCTAAACGCCTAACCCTGTAGTCTGCACATGTGCCTACAGCTTTACCAATTCACATTAGTCTAGTCCCATTATAAGACATAAGCAATAGAAATGTAACCTGAATGATCATTGTGCTAACGGAATTTTAGATTTTTATATGATTGCTTCTAAACTCTTTGCTTCTAATAACTCTAGGTCTACATGACAGGATAAAATAATTGGAACATAATTAGTGTAGCCCTTACTTCTTTCCCATCATCGTGTCATATCATACCATGGTTAGTTGTAGGCAAAACTATTTACAAAGACTCTCTAGAATGTATGACTTGATTCTCCTGCAGACAATCTCCTCACATTAATTGGACACCAAAGGATATGAGACAAATATTTAAATGGACATGGGCTACATCATGAATAAAGAAGAAAATCTGTTGGAATTTCCCAACCTCCATTTCTAGGTAACAGTTGTATAATCACTAAGGCAGCTGGAGTCAGTACTGTTGACTCTCTTTTTAAGGGGTGCTGTGATTTACAGTCAAAATAGAGAGTAAACGTCAGAGCAATTAAGTTACTTAGTTTCAATAGTCTTCTACAGAATTTTAAAATAATTTTAAATTACTGCCAATATTTTCAAAACTAAAATTTAGAATTTTATATCACTGTTAGAAAGAATACTTGCATTACTGAGGATAAAAGCACAAAATAATAGTTCAAGCAGTCATTCTTTTGTACTTCATATGCACACAAACGATAAAGTGGAGCTTGGAATTCTACACAAAAGAGGATAGAAATTGGGCCATTTCATATGGTCACCTACATTTTTTTACAAAAGCAAATTTAATGATGCATGTACCAGTGCATCTTTGAATATCTTATTTCTTATGTCTTCTGATGTATCAGAGTCTAATTACAGAGGTTGGGTGACTAATTCCATATGATTGTGGTCTGCAGATTAGCAAGAAAATATTTTTAATGAGCTTGTAGTCATATTTCCTTGGCCTTAAAATCACATTTTTAAAAACCTACCTTAAATCTCTGCAAGTCTATTGCTTTCAGTGTGTTATGGTGCAGAGGCAATGAAATGATCCCATTTGACTTCCAAGAATTAAAGAAAAAGACAAAACTGTTATAAAGTGCCATACACTAACTTCTTCTTAATTACAGACTATTTTTTTTTTCAGTTAAACTCGAATCACCCAGCTAACAAATAGATTTAGAATTTGTTACCTACCAGATTGGAGTTACCAAAAGTGTTTTTGAAAATATATTTGTCCCTATTAAAGGAAGGTAAATGATAAAAATGTATAAGAATCTTTTCCCTTTTTAAAAAGAAGTTAATATCAAAGATATGCTTATTCAAGGCCTCTGGGAGGGATCTTTCACCTAAAGGCTAAAAGTAATGTAAAACATGATGCTAATATCCTTTTTTTATGGCCCAGGAATGGGGAATATTTAATTAGATGGCTGTGTAGTAACACTCCCTCTGTACTTAGCAGTGTGCAGGGTACCTAGGGGCATGAAAAGGGTGACAATCTCATGCCTATCAGATTTGATTCTCACAAACGGGAGGAAAAGTAAATACATAGGAAGTGGTTAATAGGATATCATGTATAACAAAACAGCAAAGAAAGTGATAGTGATCATAAAAACTACTAGGTTTCAGGAGAAAAGTCAGATTAGCTGAAGACATCAGAGAAACTTCAATGAGGCTGAAGGTCTTGGGCTGGACTCTAAAGTATGAGGAACATTTGGATAAGCAAACGAGGCACTGGTTGAAAATTCCAGGCCACAGCACAGCATAAGAAAAGCTTAGGGGCTGGAAAATGTATGTCAAACAGTGAAGAGAATCACAAGGTGAGAAAAGGCTAGAGGACACTTGATTTCAAAATCTGGTTTTATCATTTGTTATTTGTGTAACTTTAGGAAATTTAGTTAATTTTTCTAGTCTCAGATTTCTTAATGCAATAAACCTACAGAGTTGGGTAATCAACCTACAGAGTTTTATGAATAGTAAGAAAATCACATCTATTAACAGGTTTTTGAGAATACCATCCACTGTATGTGTTATATAAATTTGGTTACTCGATTTTATTTTTCTTAAAAGGAGGAGAGAGTTTATAATGGAAGGTGAAGTACACTTGAGTTAGACTGAGGAAAACCTAAATGCACACAAGAGGCATATAAACTTTATCATACAGGCAATGGCTAGATTTTGAGAGTAATAAGATACAGTAGTGTACTGGTTAAAAAATAATGTACTTTAAACAAATCCACCTGGTGATAATAGGCAGGATTTATTGTACTGAGTGAAAGTGAATCAGAAAGACTAAAGATACATTCATTTCATAAGATCCAAATTAGAATACTTACAATGAGCTATGAGTTGCCTTTTTTATAATTAATGAAAGCAAGAAAAAAGGTAGTTTTATGAAGTTAATATTAGTAATTGATAGATTCTGATTAATCTCTTTTGTGACAATACTTAAATTAGGAGAAGGATTATGTAAATCACTTTAAAATTCAAGGTATCAATTGGGGTCCTTCATTGTAAAGAACAGAAACAGACTCTTAATTTAGCTCAAGATAAATTTAAGAAAGATGCAAAATAACTCATGGATTCTCTGAGAGGTTCAGAAAACTTGTGGAGACTTTCTAGAATAGTACACCAAACTCTACCACAGACCTTTTCCAGGAGATATAGCACTTATATCATAGTTGAGCTCTAGATACAAATCTAGAATCTGGTACTGCTGCCTTTGGAAACTAGATATACCTACCTTGTCTTCCCTAGATTGTATTGCTCAGAGTCTTGACTTCTTTACATCACTAAGTTACCGGTGAACTCAAATCACATGCAAAGGAGTCTGGAAATTTGACCTCAATGGTGGTAGGAAAAGATTTATACTGTAGAAGGTCCCTCAATTATGGAAGAATATTGTTATGGGCTGAAATGTGCCTCTTCAAAATTCCTATGTTGAAATACTAACTCCTAGTACCTCAACAAATGACTGTATTTGAAAACAGGGTCTTTAAAGAGGTAATTTGGATTAAATATAGTCTTTGGGATTGGGGCCTACTCCAATACAACTGGGGTCCTTAGAATATAAGATTAGGGCACAGATGTGCCCAGAGGAATATCATGTGAGGACTTGGGAGAAGAGGGCCGCCTATCAGCCAAGGAAGAAGCCTCCAATGAAACCAATGTTGCTGACACATAGATCCATTCTGTGGCCACCCAGTCTGGGGTAGTCCTTATGGCAGCCCTAGGAAACTGATACAAGTGTCCACAGATCTTGGATAGCCCAAAATAATGTCATGTGACAAATATAAGTTATTTTTATAGAAAGGAATTTTCCAAGACAAAAATTAAAAACAAATGAAAGACAGCTGAGAAAGAAAGTCTTGGCATTTTGCATATAGAGGGCAGGGAGTTGGAAGAGCATGGTGCAGAATACTGGTTTGTTTAGAAAAATTTGAGTTTATTTGGAGCATTCTGAATTTAAGATTGTTGTGAAATCTGAGTGGACATATTTAAGAGACAGATGAAGATGCAGATCTAGAGCCTAGAAAAGAGTTCGGAGTTGAGATACAGAACCCAGAAAAAAGTTTAGAGTTGGGATTTTTCATGAAGATGTGATTACTGAAGTCTTGAGAAAAGATCTATTGTTAAGTACATCTGGACAAAATAGGTGGACTTTTCTAAGAACTGAAAAAAACAAAAATACAAAACAAAAATAAAAACCCCACTGAAACTAGAGATAGAAACATTGGGAGAAAGGAACACGTAGGGGAGAGTGAGTGCCTGTGTGCTTCTCTCCTACCACAGTTCTACATATTGTGTTCCAATACTTGTATCCAAAAGAATGAGTTCAAGCTGGGTGTGGTGGCTCATGCCTGTAATCCCAACTACTTGGGAAGCAGAGCTGGGAGGATCACTTGAGGGCAGGAGCTCAAGATCATTCTGGACTACATTTTGAGACCCCTCCTCTATTAAAAACATCTCCCAAATTATTAGAACATGGTGGCATGTGTCTGTAGTCCCAGGTACTGTGAAGTCTGAGGTGGGTGGATAGCTCGAGACCAGGACTTTGAGGCTGCAGGGAGTTATAATTGTGCCACTGAACTCCAGCCTGGGTGAGAGAACAAGACCAATCTCAAAAAAAAAAAAAAAAAAAAGAATGAGTTTAGATTAGCAAGGGGCCCCAGACATAGAGAAGGGAGTACAGTGTTGACAAGGCAAGCAGTGTGTTGGGGATAGTGTGGTTAAGGTGATAAGCTTGGGTAGTTTCAACAAAGGAAAAATTGCTTCCTTGGTAGGAGGGTCAATATAGCAGAAATTTTGGTGAAGAGGACTTCATGCTCACTTCTGAGATGAAGGCTAAAGACATGGCAAAAGCAAGTTAGACCAGCTCCATCCTTCTGAATCTTGGTTTCTGAAAAAGATTATAAACAGGCAAACTGACAATTGCAGTGGTCCATGCCACAGAACAAATGTAGGAACTGAGATGCTATGGGTACATATGGGAAAGAACCTGATCTAGACCTTGAAAAGTGACATCTAAACTAAAATCCAAAATATGCAAAGGAGATAGGCTAAGACTTAGTGATAGGGAGATGAACATGTTGTGGAGTCTGGACTTGAGCCTGTGAGCATTGCTAATTTTAAGTAGAATAGTTAATAGTTGGATTTATGTTTTAGAAGAAATGAGACTAAATTCCAAGTTCAGTTAAGAGACTGGTGAATATGTCAAGGCAGTAGATGGTCGCGTATAGAGCTAGGAGACTGATAGTGGGGATAGAGATTAATAAGTGAATTAAAAATGCATGACAGAAATACAATCAACCTGACTGACATGGCAAAACCCTGTCTTTAATAAAAAAGAAAAAATACAAAAAAGATTAGCTGGGCGTGATGGCAGGCATCTGTAATTGCAGCTACTTGGAAGGCTGAGGCAGGAGAATTCCTTGAAACTGAGAATGAGAGTTTGCAGTGAGCCAAGATCATGCCACTGCACTCCAGCCTGGGTAACAGAGTGAGACTCCATCTCAAAAAAAAGAAAGAAAGGGGGTTCAGAAGTCATCATATGCTATTGCTATTACTACTAATACTATTACAAATGACAGCAGCAACAATCATAGGTTATGATGACTTAAAAATGATAGAAAAGAGAATATTTCAAAAACAGTGGAAGTAGCCATTAGTGAAAAAAATCCTGCTGTGAGGTCACATAAAGAGTAAAAGCCTCTAATAGATTTATCGAAAGCGGACACAGGCAAATGCTTTGGAAAGTTGTAGGGAGAGAAGTAAGAGAGATGTGAATTGAAGAGTACATATGAAGTGGATAAAATAAAATGGAAAACATAAAAAGATGTTTCAAGGTAGTTGGCTCTGAAGGAGAGGATGGAGATAAGATAGTAACTGGATGGGGGAACATGGAAAGATTTTTTAAGGTGGGTGATGTATGTGTGTCTAGAGGTGAAGAGAAAGGAGACAATGGAGAGAAATCACATTTATTATACTAGAGAGAGAAGCTATAAATGACCAAGCCAGGGACAGAAGCTAACGAAGGGTGATGACATGGAGATCATGGGTGGGAGAATCCCTGTTATATCAGGATACAAAATTGATTTCATGGTAAGAAGGCAAAGGGTGTGTAAGTGTCTTTGTTAGTTTGGGGGTTGTGAGTTAATGACATCTATTTTTAGTGGTTTCTGTATTTTTTTTTTGTGGAAACAGTACAGACTTGTGATACAGGGAAGCTCCAGTAATAAATGCAAATCCAAAAAAATCTCTTTTCATAAGGGTTAGCCCTATAACACATCTCATAAGTTTACTCTATCCAACAGATAGAGTCTTTGGCTCTATGCATAGATAGTATGCTTAGTTAGGGTTTCTCAGAAATGTGTTATAGAAATATGCCCTATGAATAATAGAAGTTATACTGTAAGTCATGAATGTGGACAAGTTCATAAAGGTATTAGGTTAAAACATTTGACCCTTAGTAATGTCATAAAGCATTTGTAAAAAGTTTTAAAGAAATGATGGTGCCAAGTAATACCGAGTTGGTTAATACATTCCTTGCTCTTATATGCCTTTGTTTCAAACTTCATGAAGAACAGCAAATAGATTAAAGGAACAGAAACACAAGTATGTGAGGTAGCAATAGTAGTGGATAATGTTTTGAATAAACTCATTGTTTAGTACAAGGTTTAGATTAGTACCTTTAACACTCTTGGCTTTCTACAATGAGAAAAGAATCTCAATTTGAGAAGAAAAAGAAAAAGAGTAATAGGAAGGTAGAAAGACATTCTTTTTCTTTTTCTAGTAAGTTGACTCTATCACTAGCTGGGGGATCTTAGGAAGATGACTTAATTTCTTTGCAGTTTTCTAAGCAAAAAGCAGCTGGGAACCTCATTTGTGAGTGGCTCTGAATGCCATTATCTTTATATACATTGTATATTTAAATTTCAAGTGGGTATTATTATTCTCATTTTCTAGGCGATAAAATGGAGGGTCACTTAAATTAAAACACAATTTTAATGTTATATAGCTTGGCCGCAAACCTAGGTCTATCTTAATTGTCTATGCATTTTTCATAACATATTAATCTTCCAAATACTCTTCAGCTTGGAAATCTTACATCCACAAAAAGGATTGAAGATGAATCTTTTAATGTTATTGACACCTCCTTTGGTTTCTAACTCTCTACCCATTCTCTGTATTCTTGGGTTTCTGTGCTTATGTAATTCACTAGATGGGCTCCTTGGCCTATCTCTGTTCTCATCATGTCTCTACCAGTCTCTCTCCCCTAATTCTCTTCTCTTTCTTTCCCTACCTTAAAAATAGCAGATGATTCTAACCATTTGAGAATTATAGTGGTGCAGTGGACAGTGGTCATCAAAATGCATGCCAAGTGTCAAGGGCAGAATTATATTATAAAAGAAAATCATGTCATAGAATGAGTTTCTGTTTTCACTGACCCCATTATTCTGCTAAACTACCCTACTTTGCCCATGTCCTGAGCTGTGAATAGACAGGCCATATTTCATAGATTGCTTGAGCTAAAAATCTTGCTGGGCCCATCTGTTATGTAGAACCAATTTCGATCAAGAAATTAAAAATTCCACAGCTGGAAGGGACTCAAAGATTACCTAATCATGCATGCAAGGTCATTTTGGAATTGGGAAATTGGGTCTCTGAGAGAACAAGTGCTTTCCCCGAGGTTACAGTGAGGAACAACATTTATAACTACCCAATGGAGGGCTTTGAACGAGGATCTTTGGCTTAAAGTTTCAACATCTGATCAATTATTTAGCTGGAAAAGGACATGTCCCTTAATGGGATATGTGGTTAGGGCCATATATCTTAGTGGTTGAGAGGATGTAAAGTGTATTAGCCTGTTCTTAGGCTGCTAATAAAGGCATACTTGAAACTGGGTAATTTTTAAAGGAAAGAGGTTTAATTGATTCATAAGGCTGGGGAGGCCTCACAATCATGGCAGAAAGCCTATGAGGACCAAAGTCATGTCTTACATGGTGGCAGGAAAAGGGTATGTGCAGGGAAACTCCCATTTATAAAATCATCAGATCTCATGAGACTTACTCATTTTCATGAGAAGAGCATGGGAAAGACCCACCTCCATGATTCACTTACCTCCCACTGGGTCCCTCCTATGAGACATAGAAATTGTGGGAGCTATAATTGTAGGTGAGATTTGGGCGGGGACAAAGCCAAACCATATCATAAGATTAAAGTCACAATTCTGTTGCTTTATATGTGAAACTGTCTTTCTATAAGCTTTGTAAAGGCACTGTAATGGATCTTTGGGTTATCATAGCCTACCTTGCATGTAGCATGATACTGGTAAGTCAGGGGTACTTGCCTTCATTCATTTGAATGAATAAAGGGATGCATGAATAGTTTTTGTCTCTTAAATTATTTTGAGGTTTCGAAGAGAATCTTAGCTCACCAGGCACATAAGAAATTCTAAGAGAATATTAGTTTTTATTGTTACTTAAGAAGGTTGAGTGTCCTCTTATAGCTAACATTTTTGAGTATCAAGGATCCTTCTAATCATGTTCAATAGGTTCTTCCATGTTCAAGGCTATCTTAAAAGCCAAGGAGTGTCCAACAAGTCCTTGAAACAGTTGGCAGGCAAGAGGGACAAAAGAATAGAATATGCATTTGCGGTAGCATGAAAGTGTAAGAGCAATGAGTGGTAAAAATAAGGATCTGTAGGTTGGAGAATGATGGAGAGAAGATCAACAATATATTTTCAAATGTTATGGAGCACTGTGCTGGCCATGGCTTCTCTATCACTCTTTCTTAATGTCATGCTGAGCAGGACCAACCATCATGACAATACCATTTGGTTTCCTGCAGCTCACTGGATGTTTCCAAGTGCAATCGCAAAACTTAATGGAGATCAGAGGGCCCCTTTACTTGGAAGAAGAATTTGAACCCCCTTGGTTTGGAAGTAAGTGAAATCTATTCCATTAATATCTGAATGCTCTGTAAACACAGGTTCACACATGAAGTGAAAGGATATGTACATACTTATAGTGGCTCTTAGTTTCTATAATTTTTCAAGGGATTTATGTATATATATTCTATAATTTTTCAAGGGATGTATATATATATAAATATGTATATGTGTATATATCATTAACAAATAATAGTAGCGGGGTTACAGGGGTTGTGAAATTGTAGGCATAAAGTATTAATATTATGTCTGTATTTGATATGTATATTAAATACAGAGGGCTAAAATGTTTTTGAATTGATTCTTAACAAATTAATCATAATTTCCCAAACCTTGTTGATTCCAGCAGGATACAACATTTTTTTGGTAGTAATTAAACAAATTCTTATTGGCTTTTATGAGGGTATAGGTCATATGTAATTTTAGAAACATGCTGAGATGATATCAATGGTTTGTGAATCATTGTATTCCTTTTAAGCTAAAATGTTAATATGGACATTTACAAAGGTATACACATGTCTTTGAACTATTGCTCCAGGAAGAGAATTTCCTCTTGGGACAATGCACTTTCAAATCCATTGCCTGTAAGTGTCTGTAGAGAAAATATTTGAGGTCAAGAAAAACCAAATCTTAGACCAAAAAATACAGTCTGTCAAGAACCAGGGCATCTGGAAATCCTTATCTAAGTACCAGGATGCCTGTTACTGATTGACTCACTTTTTTTTCTCTCCTTGTAAAATAATTCACATTTGTTTCAGTGATATGAAAAGGAAGTGAGCTACAAAACTTTTAATTTTTTTGGAATATCTTAAAAAAATTAATTTTTAAATGTCAAAATTTATTAAGAATGTATAATCTTGTGCAGCTAATTTAATGGTCACAATATGTGTGGACGGCAGCCTTATTCAATTGGCATTTTAATGGATGGGAGGGGCACACGCTACCACCTGACAAACCGAATTTCTCAAACAATTCATACAGTTTGTGTCAGCCTATGTAAAACTCAAATGAGCTATTGAGCCCATCCTATTGGTAAATTTATCATTAAACCAGTAAAATTAATTTTAAAGATATGGTTAATGGAGTCATTTGGATATGAAAATAGTCCCTTTATAACACAAATATTTTCTCAAGGGTTTACTTATCTGTAACATATTTTATAATGTGTTCATTTACAATTCAATGACATTGTTTTTAAAAATGAATTATGGTACCTTATTTTAATAAGTGTAAGTTTTAACTGCAAATTTATTGATCTTGATTTTTAATTGTAAGAAATGTGTAATTATGTTGGAGGTCTACTTCCGTGGTGTGGGAGAGACATAGCTTTTGAGGCATAGCTGTAGCACTAAGTGTACGTATCTCTGATCAGCTAAGTTAGACAGAAAAAAGTGCAGAGAGTGTAAACCATGATGAGATTTCTCCAGGCAGAGAAATTACATTAAGTCTGCCTTGTTTCTTCAACGTGACGCAAAGAAGTTGAAAAAATGATGACATTTATCTTTTGTATATTCTCATTCTCTTCTACTGATCGATTCATTTTGTATCCAGCTGGATGAGATGTTCCCTTCTCAGTACTACTTTCCTGGTCTTAACCTTCTGCAGTAGCATTGATTACAGCATTGATCTGCCCCCAATTCTGGCCAGTAGTGGTATCCCTTAGTTTCTTGAGGTATCCTCAGTATCCATTTGAAACTGAGGGATAAGGCCACTCAAGGACTGTCCCTGATCAGCTCGATGAGACCAGAAAAGAAAGCCAAGTCCAAATTTCCAAGCGGCTGTCTCTTCAAGGGACAAATGGGGCTGCAAGTCACTAGATTTCCCTCTTGATTGGGTTATGGTGTTTTCTATCATGACTCACCACTCCTCAGAGTCTGTGTGCATTATTGAGAAGTTCTTTTCTTTACCATTCAACTATTAAAATCATTTAAAAAATATGAATACGGTCAATGGGGACATTTGGCTTCTTAGGCTTTCATTACCTATTTGAAATGCTTGACATAGCAACATTGAACATTTTCACTGAAGTACTTGTATAGAAACAATGTTCTGGGATTTACAAGTGTGATGGTTAATGTCAGGTGTCACCTTAACTGGGGAAAGGGAGGCCCAAATAGCTGGAAAACATTATTTCTGGGTGAGTCTGTGAGGGTGCTTATGAATAAGGTTGAATCAGTGGACTAAGAAAAGAAGATTCATCTTCACCAGTGTAGGAAGGCACTGTCTAATCTGTTGTGGGCCCAGATTGAACAAAATGATGAAGGAAGAGTGAATTCTCTCTTTTTGTGCTGGGAGATCCATCTGTTCCTATCTGTAGGCATTGCAGCTTCTGGGTCTCCATCTTTGTGCTTTACAGCTTAGACCATCAGTTCCCCTCATTCTCAGGCCTTTGGACACAGACTTATTACACCATGAGCTTTCCTGGTTCTTCAATGTGCAGATAACAGCTGTCACAAATTCTCAGCCTCCCCCATTGGATAGTCCAGGTCCATTATGAATTGATTCTGTTTCCCAGGAGAACACTGACTAATACACATATTATTTCCTTCAGTTATTTTCATAGCATTAAACATTAAATATTGTAGTATTCCCATTTTCAAGGGTTGAAAAATGGAGTGACAAGAGGAAAGATACAAGATGATTAAACAGAGTTAAAAAACCTCTTTCAGAAATTTCATTCATATATTTCTTAGAGTAGAATATATTTTATTGTGTCATTACATGTGATATATAATCTTATTCTTAAAGATAAGCATCAGATTCATACTGATCAACATTCTTTCTTGAATGGGAAATTCCCTGGCCAGTCTTCTCTGTTTTGAGCACACTGAATCAAAGCCTTGATTAGAATAATTAGTTTAGAAGCATGACCACATTTCTCTCCCACAGTTCATGGCAGGCATGGCTTGTCAGAGGGTTGGTGGCTAATGTATGAGATTTGCTTTATTGCTCAGTTGAATCAGTACCTACTTGCCTCCAGGATGGCTGTTTTCTGTGAAATACTGCCATGTGCGTGCTATATAACATACCTAACATCCCTCTTTTCTGCTACAACATCCAACCTAGCCAATTGTTACTGTGAATATCTTCACCAAGAATTACCCAATAGAGACCGATTAAAAAGAAAAGCTAATATTAATACACACTTCTTCTCTGCTTCTAAGCCTCATATCCTTTGATATAGCATCTTTTATTCAACCTTGTCACCAGTATATGTGAGGCATGCATGTATAATGACCCAGGTTACAGAGGAAATAGTAGCAATGATGCATTCAGTTTGTTGATATTTTTTCTCCACTCTGCATTCTCTAAAAAGATATACGTGGTATAATGAATGTAATACATAATTAAAATATTTTTGTTTGTAAATAAAGTCAAAGACAAAAAATAAAGCTTCATTAATATGATCTTGCAACCTGCATATTTCCGCACAAACAGAGCTTTTCCATTCTGGGACTAATAGACTCTCTGGTAGTTTGATTGAGTCAGTCTACACACACACATATTGAATTATATCGAACTGACAAAATATTAACCACATCTTCTGCAGGAGTCCCTCATTATTTCAAATGTTTACTGAATGTCAGGCAGTCCTCTAATGCTGGGTAGACAGCAGTGTACAAAATAGACATCTCTACCGGCTTGGTGCTTACGTATGCCTAGCAGGGGGACATGGACTCGATAAATCAGTGCACACAAATAATATTGTAGAGAGTGAAATGCTAAGAATGAGTGAGTGGAGGCTGTGATAAAGAGTCACAGGGGGATTTTCCTTGTATAGAAGGAACTGCAAGGTATAAAGTGACAGCAAAGATGCAGTCTCTGGCATCAAATTGCTGACAGCCTGGGGGGTGGCTGAGATGTGGACCACTGAGAACCATTACTCCCTTGTGTGCTATTTCTCTAACGGAGTTCTGCCAAGTCCTCATTTTGTAAGAGGTGTTAATAGGTATTTTGTAAAAACAATAAAAGTTCTGTGGTCAAATATATTTGGAAAGCGTTGCATAGCAGCGTCACTTCTCTTGGAGATTAACAATGCACGGTAAGTAGTAAAATGCACTCTTGGCTCTGGGAAGCCCAGTAATAATAATGTATAAATATTCTTAATCCTATATTTCAAAGATTTTTTGATCTTGGATCCTTATTTAAGTTCAGTAAGTGCTTTACCATCCAATGAATTTGAATGATACCAAAGAGATAAAGGTGTGTAAGTATCATAAGGTTCAGCAGCATAAATGAACCAGTCTATTTTGTGAATTAAAAAACACAGCAATGGGAAATATAGAAATAATTATGCTTTGGTAATGGCTATCATTGTCCAGTGATTTCCAGAAATATCTTCTTAGTGGAACTGTGTTTTGGAATAGTGTATAATTTTAGCTATTGGAGATAGTAACATATATAATGCTAATGTCGAAACTGGAAACAGTGGTCTAGTTCCTGCTTTGGTTGCTCTAGGATTATTATAAGGGTAACGTATGTCAGTGAAAGGTTACAAAGAAGTTCAGTCTATGAAACTCTTTTCCTTTGATTCTTGGCATTAGTCAGTTGGTGCACACATACACATCAGCTTTTTTGAAATAATTTGTAAAGGTGTCAGCAGAGTTAAAGGAAATCAGCAAGAGATTGAAATACTCTGATAGAGTAAGAAGAGTTCTCACCATGCCTGGTGCCAGCTTCAAGGGGGTGACTTTATGGAGTGATCTGCCTTAGATGAATGGTGCCTCTCCCTTTAGGAAAGCCTCATGACTTATAAGTATGGCAGACAGAGAACTGGAGAGATAAATACCAACCTATACTCCCTTTGCCCTCAAAATGGCTGCAATCAGCTATAAGCAAAAGGGCAGAGGGACCTGGTGATCAATTTCATATAGGCCAGCTTTTGAGGCCAGAACAGGATGCAGAAGGTGATGAACTGATTTGGAGGGAAAAATAAACTATATTCAGCACAGGACCAGTTTCTGTTCTCCATGATAGAGCTAGAACTCCAGATGAAACTCAATCCATCTATTTTCATCTCTTAATTAACATGAGGAATGTCCCCAGCCTCTGATGAAACAGACTACTGCAATAAGAATTGATATGACTGAGCTTTGAAAGTCTTGATATGTATATGAAATGCCCATACCATAAAGAGTCTGCCTAAAATTGTGGATAGTACTGAACCCTAAATATCCATACCTGTAATGAAGTTTTTATTTATAAATTATAAATTATGCACAATAAGACATTGACAGCAGTTGCTAATACTAAAATAGAATAATTATAGCAATGTACTGTAATGAAAGAATAATAGTCATGTGAATGTGGTCTCTCTCTTCAAAATTTCTTACCGTGTGGTACTCACATATTTTTGGACTATGGTTGACTGCAGTTAACTGAAACTGTGCAAAGCAAAGACAGTGGTAAGGGGAGATTACTGTATTAGTTAATAGGTGGGACCCTTTGGGAACTAATTAAGTCTATAAAAAGGGCTACAGAACTAGCTTAGGGCATTTTTTGTTTGTTTCTTTCTTTTGTGCTTTCTGCCATGTAAAGATACAATAAGAGGGTGCCCACCAGACACCAAAACTACTGGCACCTTCATCTGGGACTTCCTAGCCTCCAGAACCATGAGAAATAAATTTCTATTATTGATAAATTACTAAGTCTCAGGTATTTTGTCATAGCAATGCAAATGGACTGACATATGGTCTTTGTCCACTTAGACCACTATTCATTGTCATCTCTTTGGATTCTCAGGCTTCTAACTGTTAAGAACTGCTATTTCTGCTGGGCATGGTGGCTCATGCCTGTAATCCCAGCACTTTGGGAGGCTGAGGTGGATGGATCATTTGAGGTCAGGAGTTTGAGACCAGCCTGGCCAACACAGTGAAACCCCATCTCTACTAAAAATACAAAAATTAGCTGGGTGTGGTGGCAGGTGTCTGTAGTCCCAGCTACTTGGGAGACTGAAGCAGGAGAATTACTTAAACCTGGGAGGCAGAGGTTTCAGTGAGCAGACATGGTTCCACTGCACTCCAGTCTGGGTGACAGAAGGAGACTCCATTTCAAAAAAAAGAACTACTATTTCCTCCCACTGGAAGATGCTCTGCACAACTGTCATGTATCTGGCTGACTTTTTCTGCAGTAAACCTTCACCACATCTCTGTCAGGTGCCTCACATTGCTATCACTGGGTGCCTTATTTAGCAATGAATCCCTAGTGTCTAACAGTGCCAGACTAGGTTCATTGCAGACATTTTGCAAATACTTGTTGGTTGAATGGTTAATTGTTCTGTTAATTAAATAATTCCTCCAGAGATCAAAATTAACTTTTGACTAATCAATTTTAATGGATTTTCCACTTGTAGCTCAGAAAAACATTGCCCTATAGAATTGTGAAGAGAAAACAACCTTTATTTTTCTTTGGCAAGTAGAACTCCCACCTGTCAAGTCTGATCTCTAGGCTAAAGATTTGGAATCTATACTGTAAATATAGTCTCTCTCTCTTTTTTTAAAATACATTCCAGCTTTAAATTAGTAGCTTTCAAACTATTGGCAAGAGAAGTCGATGGGAGGAAATTTCAGCTTAGCCCATGATTAATATAACAGCAGGTATATTACTCTACTACTTTGCCAATCGGTTTTTGCAGCATGGAAATAATGATACTTGCTCTTTTGCTTTTCATGGTGATGATGTGGAGATTAAAGGGGAAACATCATTGGTGGATTTGATCTCTGCGTATCAAAGCTGACATGACAGTGTAGCTCCCACATGAAGCTATTTTAAGCTTGAAATACTTCAACCCAGTCCTTAGCTATCTAATGTCCTTTACACTTTCAAAAGTCACTGGCTTCTACTGCCAGTATCAAGAGCTGGTCAAAGCTCTTATATTTAAATGACCACTATCCAGGGACAGGGAATTTCTATATCCTTATATGAAGCACCTTTGGCTCTATGCCTTCAACAGAGGGCCATAAATGTCATACACAGAGCCAGAATGACCAGACATTTTCACTTTTATGCAGTAAAGGACAGTGCTAGGATCTTTCTTACAGTTTCTGATGCAGAGTTACTGCCACAGGACATACCTATGTTCAGTCAAAAGCTAGTTCGTAGGTAGAGTCATTTCATTTGAAGATTCTGTTCCCACAGTATACAGAAAAGTGCTGCTGTTAACGTGGATGCAGAGTGAGAATTCCTTTCTTTTTTTAAAAATTATTTTATTTATTTTTTTATTGCATTTTAGATTTTGGGGTACATGTGAAGAACATGCAAGATTGTTGCATAGGTACACACATGGCAGTGTGATTTGCTGCCTTCCTCCCTATCAGCTCTATCTGGCATTTCTCCCCATGCTATCTCTCCCCAACTCCCCACCCCGCACTGTCCCTCACCTATTCCCCGCAACAGACCCCAGTGTGTGATGTTCCCCTCCCTGTGTCTGTGTGTTCTCATTGCTCAACACCCACCTATGAGTGAGAATGTGTGGTGTTTGATTTTCTGTTCTTGTTTCAATTTTCTGAGAATGATGGTTTCCAGGTTCATCCATGTCCCTACAAAGGACATGAACTCATCATTTTTTACAGCTGCATAATATTCTATGGTGTATATGTGCCACATTTGCCCAGTCTATCATCGATGGGCATTTGGGTTGGTTCCAGATCTTTGCTATTGTGAACAGTGCTGCAGTGAACATTCGTGTGCATGTGTCCTTATAGTAGAACAATTTATATTCCTTTAGATACATACCCAGTAATGAGATTGCTGGGTCAAATGGAATTTCTATTTCTAGGTCCTTGAAGAATGACCACACTGTCTTCCACAATGGCTGAATTAATTTACACTCCCACCAACAGTGTAAAAGTGTTATCATTTCTTCATGTCCTCTCCTGCATCTGTTGTCTCCAGATTTTTTAATGATCACCATTCTAACTGGCATGAGATGGTATCTTAATGTAGTTTTGATTTGCATTTCTCTAATGACCAGTGATGATGAACATTTTTCATATGTTTGTTGGCCTCATGTATGTCTTCTTTTGTAAAGTGTCTGTTCATATCCTTCATCTACTTTTGAATGGGCTTGTGTTTTTCTTGTAAATCTGTTTTAGTTTTTTGTAGATTCTGGATATCAGCCCTTTGTTAGATGGGTAGATCGCAAAATTTTTTTTCCCATTCTGTTGGTTGCCAATTCACTCTAATGACTGTTTCTTTTGCTGTGCAGAAGCTGTGGAGTTTGATTATGTTCGTCTATTTTGGCTTTTGTTGTCAATGCTTTTGGTGTTTTGGTCATGAAGTCCTTGCCTACGCCTATGTCCTGAATGGTTTTGCCTAGATTATCTTCTAGGGTTTTTATGGTGTCAGGTCTTATGTTTAAGTCTTTAATCCATCTGGAGTTAATTTTAGTGTAAGGTGTCAGGAAGGAGTCCAGTTTCTACTTTCTGCACATGGCTAGCCAGTTTTCCCAACACCATTTATTAAACAGGGACTCTTTTCCCCATTGCTTGTTTTTGTCAGGTTTGTCAAAGATCGGATGGTTGTAGATGTGTTGTGTTGCCTCCAAGGCCTCTGTTCTGTTCTATTGGTCTATATCTCTGTTTTGGTACCAGTACCATGCTGTTTTGCTTACTGTAGCCTTGTAGTATAGTTTAAAGTCAGTAGTGTGATGCCTCTTGCTTTGTTCTTTTTGCTTAGAATTGACTTGGCTATGCGGGCTTCTCTTCCATATGAAGTTTAAGGTGGTTTTTTCCAGTACTGTGAAGAAGGTCATTGGGGGGATAGCATTGAATCTGTAAATTACTTTGGGCAGTATGACCATTTTCATGATATTGACTCTTCCTAACCATGAATATCGAATGCTTTTCCACATGTGTGTGTTTCACTCTTACTTTGTTGAGCAGTGATTGGTGGTTCTCCTTGAAGAGGTCCTTTACGTTCCTTGTTAGTTGTATTCCTAGGTGTTTTATTCTCTTTGTAGCAATTGTGAAAGGCAGTTTGTTCTTGATTTGGCCCTCTTTAAGTCTGTAATTGGTGTAGGAATGCTTGTGATTTTTGCACATTGATTTTGTATCCTGAGACTTTGCTGAAGTTGCTTATCAGTTTCAGGAAATTTTGGGCTAAGACAATGGGGCCTTCTGGATATATAATCATGTCGTCTGCAAATAGAGACAGTTTGATTTCCTCCTTTCCTATTTGAATACCCTTTATTTGTTTTTCTTGCTTGATTGCTCTGTCTAGAACTTCCAGTACTATGTTGAATAGGAGTGGTGAGAGAGGGCATCCTTGTCTGTGCCACATCTCAAAGAGAATGCTTCTAGTTTTTGCCCATTCAGTATGATATTTGCTGTTGGTTTGTTGTAAATAGCTTTTAGTATTTTGAGATACGTTCCATCAATACCTAGTTTATTGAGGGTTTTTTAGCATAAATGGCTGTTAAATTTTGTCAATGGCCTTCTCTGCATCAATTGAGATATTCATGTGGTTTTTGTCTTTGGTTCTGTTGATGTGGTGAATTATGTTTATAGACTTGCGTATGTTGAACCAGCCCTACCTGGCAGAGTGAGAATTGATTGGAAGCAAACAGCAGAAACTGGATATGGCATGAGGGGCATAGAGATCTGGTGTCAGTTATAAAGCAGAGCTTAGAAAAGCAAGAATCTGTCTAGAACTGTGAAGGGTTGGAGATCTTACACAAATGGTAAGTTAAAAAGTGAGCTTGCCACAGTTTCATGGGTGCAGGCAGAAGACACAGAGTCCTGGTTTGGGACAAAGGACTTTACCACTCACAGCCCGGCACAGCAGGGAGTGGGAGCTTCACATCAGGATCCATTCCTCTTGGCCAGTGATCCCACAGGGATCCAGGTGGATTCTCTGAATGCTGTGGGTGTTACAACCTGAGCTTAGGGAAACTCCAATCTTGTGAAGGGAGGCAAACAAAGCTGCCCCTTTTCCTAGGGAAAGATACTCTCTTTATTATTTTTGTCAGGAAACAAATCTGCCCTCTGCCCCAGTGGAGATCTTCTCTCTATCTTTCAAAGTTGTTTGCCATCCAAACATTCTTGAAAAGATAATAACAAAAGCTAACAATGCCTCTGCTCAGAGGATGTATGTGCAGAAATGTGAAAAACCCATGGAAAATTGTCACCCAAAAGTCATGAGGCATTGCACTGGCTCCTCAATACACTAAGTTGCTAATATTTTACCGTTTCTTGGGAGTATCACCTCTCCACTGGTTGTGCTTATAAATAGATAGGTAGAATATATCTATATCTATCAATACAGATATATCTATCTATATCTATCTACTATCGATGTGGATATATTCATCTGTATCTTCAGCCCAGTCAAGAGCCAAAGGTGTTTCATATAAGTATATAGAAATTCCCTGTCCCTGGACAGTGGTCCTTTAAATGTAAGAGATTTGACCAGCTCTTGACTGGTGTGTCTATCTGTCTATATTGATTGATAGATAGATATAGATAGAATATGTCTATGTCTGTATTCAAATTGCCCTCCAAGGCATACAAGTTTTTTACAAATGACTTTAAACAGTTAATCAAAGGTCTCATGTTCTGAGGCCTGTGTAAGTCACTGTTTTTTCCTCAGGATTTCTGTTCTGCTCAACCATCAATCACTCAATGGGAAACTCTGCAAAGGTGGCATATGAGATAGATTCATTAATGAATTTAATCCACTTATGTACACACTAGGAATGCAGGGAGATATTTTATTGTATTTCCAACCAAGAGAAGCTATTTAATAATAAATTACATCTGTCATTTTATTTATATTTTTATATTCACTTTTTTTGGATCACTGTTGTTAGACTACTGGATTCCAGGTTTTCTTGTACATCAGAATTCCTTGGTGATTTAAAAAAATATATATTCAGGTTCTTCGGCTTCTCTCTCAGAGGTTCTTACTCAAGAGGGTTAGTATTTCTGGAGCATTTAATTTGAAAATCTTCTAAATTAAGTGATTTTAAAGGGTAGCTGGGAGTAGGTACTTGCAGGTTTTAACTATATTTTCACATTTATTAATACTTGGTTATTTATGACTTAAGAAGAAAACATTTAACAACTAAAATGTAAGGAACTGAAGAACATTCTAATGAAAACCTAGTTATTTTAACTGGAAAGACAATACAGCTTCAGCAAAAGTATGGGAATAAATTATTTTACACTTTGAGCATCTTTGATGCTTTGAGAAAAGCTCTGGTCCAAGAATTGTTAGAAAAAAAAAATCAAGAGGTGTGAAAGAGCTGATGATTTCAAAAGGCTAGAATCACTCAGTTTCATCAGAACGGAGCCATGTAAGTGGAGAGAGCTGTGGTACAAGCACAAGGACAGGGAGAGTGTCCCAGCAGCACCTCCAGGCTCGGGGCCAGCAGGGCTTGCTGAGGGTGTTTATACAAGTGACGAGCCATGCCAAGGAAGCAAGGGAGAGGTGGAGCAGAAATTTAGTATTTTGGCAAAGTGTGAAGGAATGCCAGTTTTTAGAGGATTGCACAGGAGAAATTTCTAGATTCCAATTCTCATTAATTCAATCACTTTTAGCAGCCTCATGAACATTCAGTGATGATGATGATGATGATTAGTTATTTACCTTCTATGCCTCTGGCTGTTTAGTTGGAATGGTGCATTGTGGGGGTGGGGGTGGGGGTGGGAGTGGGGGAGTTACCCAACTGAGAATTTACTGCACCTTCTCGTCGTAGCTCCACGCTTCTAACGAGCCCTGTGATCTCTGATAAATCTAATCTCTCCTGGTCTCGGCTTCCTAATCTAATAAATAAATGTGTTCATCAGATTGATAACAAAAGCTAACAATTCACTCAGAGGACGTATGTGCAGAAATGTGAAAGACCATGGAGAATTGTCACCAAAAATCATAAGGCATTGCACTTGCTCTTCAGTACACTCAGTTGCCACTCTATAGCCTAATGCCGTCCCTAACAAAATCTAACTAAAGCAAAATTTAAAATTAGAAAGTGATAACATTTAAAAATATATACAAGTGGACAGTAAGGTGAAAGTTTGAACTAGGATTCTTTGTTCTGAGATTATGTTTATCCCGCTTTTTGGTGGTTATGCTTTCTTTGTTTTATATGGTAATAGTAAAGAGTTTTATTTACATATTTTTAAGATTTTACTTTTCTGCATGGCAACAGTAAGAACAGTTTTATGCTGATTCTAATGTGTGTGTGTGTGTGTGTGTGTGTGTGTGTGTGTGGTGTGCTTGTGTGTTTGTTTCCTGAAATTCATAAGTCTGGGAATGGTATGGAAAATTGTTTGGCAGTTTCTAGGAAGATTAAATATAGAATGACCATATGACCCAGTAATTTCACTCCTAGGTATACATCCAAAAGCATTGAAAGCAGGGACTTGAACAGATATTTGTATACTGATTTCACAGTGGTATTATTCCCAGGAGCCAAAAGCTGGAAACAATCCAAGTATCTTTCAACAGATGAATGGATAAACAAAATGTGGTATAAACACCCAGTGGAATATTATTCAGCCATGAAAAGGAATAAAATTTCGATTAATGTTACAAATGCAGATGGACTTGAAAACATTATGCTTAGTGAAATAAGCGAATACTGAAGGGAAAATGTCATATGATTTCCTTTATATGAGATACTTGGAGTAGTGAAATTTATAGAGACACAAAAAAGAATAGAGGTTACCAGGGGCTGGGGGGAGGAAGGAAGGGGGCAGTTACTATTTAATTAGTACAGAGTTTTTGTTGAGAATGAAGAAAAAATTGAGAGTATAGATACTAGCACTAATTACACAACATTATAAATGTATCTAATGCCACTGAATTGTACACTTACAAATGGTTACAACAAACATAATATTATATATAATTGCCACAATTTAAAATGTTCAAAAACTACTGGGCCACATGGCTTCTCAATTTTTATGTCCTTCTAATATCTCATTATAAACCTGCATCTGCTTAGTAATATGCCAGTAGTTCTGCTTATACCAGGTTATAGTTAAAGATCAAGAGATACTGCTCAATAATAAAGTCTGTGATTAATATTACATTTACAGTATAATTTCAACTCTGTGAGAAGACAAGAAAGAACAATGAAAGTGTTTTTTGTAAATTGTGAAATAATTTCCATAGATTTCTGTCTTTTCTAAATTTGCATAAGCATTTTAAAATAAAAGTTATTAAAACAAAGTTTATTAATAAGAGTTTTAAAAGCAGATTAGTGTGATAGGCAGACTTTTGTTTTTTTCCTTTGGTTTGAGATGGAGTTTCGCTGTGTCACCAGACTGGAGTGCAATGGTGCAAAATCTTGGCTCACTGTAACCTCCACCTCCCAGGTTCAAGGATTCTCCTGCCTCAGCCTTCCAAGTAGCTGGGACTACAGGCACATGCCACTATGCCCAGCTAATTTTTATATTTTTAGTAGAGAGGGAATTTCACCATGTTGGCCAGGATGGTCTTGAGCTCTTGATCTCGTGATCCACCTGCCTCGGCCTCCCAAAAAGTGCTGGGATTACAGGCATGTGCTACTGTGTTCCGCTGATAGTCAGAATTCTATGATGGCATCTAATTATCCTTATCTCCTGGTCTTCATGCTTGTGCATAATCCCCTCCCCTTGAGTGCCTGTTGCACCTAGTGACTTGCTTCTAACCAATTAAATATTGTCAAAATCCATGATTAGGTTATGAAGACCGTACCTCTCAATTTGCCAACAGATTCCTTAAGGCCTTCTTGGCTTCCAGGCTTTCATGAAAGAAACTGTCATATCGAAACATGTGATGGTTAATTTTATGTGTCAACCTGGTTAGGTCATCGTCTTTGTCCACTCCGGCTACTATAACAAACTATCACAGACTGGGTGGCTTATAAACAATAGAAATTTGTTAATCAGTTTTGGAGGCTGGTAAGTCCAAGTTCAAGGTGTCAGGCAAATTTGGTGCTTGGTAAGGGCCTGATTTCTGGTTCATACAAACCCATCTTTTCACTATAACTTCACGTGGCAGAAGGGGCAAGGAATCTCTCTGGGATCTCTTTTGTAGGTGCAGTAATCCCGTTCATGAGGGCTCGCTAATTAACTCCTGAAGGCCCAACTCCTAATAACATCACATTGGGGGTTAGGGTTTTAACATATTAATTGGGGGAGAACACAAACATTTGGCCTATTGCCGCCATGGTACCCGGTTTTTGGTGAAACACTAGTCTAGATGTTGCTGTGAAGGTGTTTTTTTAGATGTAACATTTAAATCAGTAGACTTGGAGTAAAGCAGATCACCCTCCATAGTGTGGGTGGGCCTCTTCCAATCAGTTGAAGGTCTTAAGAGAGGAAGAAAGATTCTGTTAGCAGACTGCCTTCAGACTTGAGCTGCAACATCAATTGCCTTCCAGCCTCCTGTCCTGTGCCTCACATTTTAGATTTTCCAGCCCCCACAAACTCATGGACCAATTCTATAAAAATGAATCTCCTATTGGTTCTGTTTCTCTGGAGAATCCTGACTAACATAGAGAAGTCCACATGGCAAGGACCTGAGGACACCCTCTGTCCATCAACTAGTGAGGAACTGAATCCAGTTCAATAGCCTGAGATGTACTGAATCCTGCCAACAGCCTCTGAGTGAGCATGGAGGCAGAGCTTTTCTACTTGAATGTTGATTGGAAACTTGTGAGAAACCCTTGAAGAGGGGACAGAATAAGCTCTGCCGAGACTTTCTGCTCACAGGAAAGGCAAAGACTAAAGAACGCTCCAGGAGGGAGAGGAGGCAGGATTTGGTACATGGGCCTCTTGACATGTATTTTGAGCACCTACGTGTCATTTTATTTTCTAGAGATTTCTATATGTTTTTCTAGAAAAGAAATACCCAAGGAAGTCATTAATATATATGTGTGTGTTTTTTAAATTTGAAATGGAAGCAAGAGTAAGTGAGAAAAAGAGAACAAGAGCAATAAAAAAGAAACACAGAGAAAGACCAAGAAAGAGAAAGAAAACATAGGTTTTCTGCATAAATGAGGAAATAGTGTGCATGCTTTGAATTTTAAAACATTAACCCTGAAAGTAGTATGTTGAATGGGAAGAATTTGGGCACCTTCAAATCACTGTAGTAATTTTTTTTTGTCTTCAGACTCAACATTTCACTTTTTCAGATTTCCTCTTTGGATCACATCTAATATTTGGAGAACCAGAGATTCAAAATAAGGACAGAAGTGTCAAATCACACTTTGAGCAGAACACAGGCAGCAAAAAGTCTGAGGATTTATTTCTGACTCTCCAAGTGACTTGCAATGCAGTGGTCCATGCTACTGTGAAATCTCTCTGAAGATTGCCAGTGCAAAACATGGGTGGATTCACAGAGTTTTGTAGGGGTAATTCATGTTTGTAAATACTCCACGACCCTTGCCTTAAAAACGCTATTGAAGAACAAAGTACTATTTTCAAGTGACTGCACATCTTGTACCCATGAACTCCACAGACTAAAGTCGTTTGTGTAGTTTACTTAATGCTTCTTGTGTTTGGTTTTGCTGACCACTAGACATAAAAGAAATACAGAGGGTATAAAGAATATTTTTTTTTATTAAGAACTTCCTGCCCCATAGCAAATTTCACACTGAATTTAAGGGCATTCTTTTTGCTCTACGTAGTGTTTCTTGAATCTAAACAGATACCTACAACCAAGCAGTTTTATATATCTTTAGATCTAGCTGTAAATTCAGAACCAAGGTTATTACCTTAGGGATGTCCTCAGTGCAACTTTGGAGAGAGGTAAGGCCACCCAGGAGGTTCCCACATCGATCATGCACAGGTAGTGTGTCTTTCTCTTGCATTGGAAACATGCTGAAATTGGAGGCAGGGCTACCCTGCAGTAGCTCTGAAAGGGTGTTGCATATTCCTGCATCCCAATCTCCCTTCAATATGACTGTTTCAAAGGTGTCCTCATCTGTATAATTTTGCAAATTGTGAGAAATGTGGCTGAGTGGCTTTCACATGGCAGCTGAAGAGGAGGAGAACATGTGTTGAAACTGTCACCAATTTAAGCTTGCTTTTGCTTTAGGGTGTCTTACACATTGGTGGAGAAGCGGGGGAGGGTTTTCAGCACACCCACTTCTTCAGTAGGTATTGAATTGCCTGCATAATTACCTTTCTTCAAGTTTGTCTCAATGCCAAGAGAAAACTTACTTGCCAGCTTTTTAGAATACACTGTGAGTGTGTTTTATGATTTTTTTTTAGTCTCTTTCAGGTACTATGGTTAGTTATTTGCTCTACCTCACAAGCATTTGATTAGCCTTTATAAATGTCAGCCTGAGTGAATGGTTTCACTTTATGCAGTGTCTGGAAGTCTAACTAATGATACCATTATAAAGTGAGGAAAGGAAACAACTATAAGAATCACAGTCCTTCTTGGAAATTGTCTTGTTCCTTCTGATTTGTGAAGTCTACCAACTGTTAAGAGTTCCTTGATTGAGCCTAATAGTCCTTGAACACAGGGATGGAGTTGAGTTTCAATGCAATTGAGTCACAAACTATACAGGATTTTGTAGATTCACATCGATTGACAGCCCAGCAAATGAGGAGAGGCAAAAAAACCTCATGCCCATAAGATATCTCTTAGGCTCATCTACCTCAAGTGTTTTCTATCAGTGTTAGCATATTTGTCCCAGTTACCTGGATTAAGTCCTTGTGAGGAATTGTAACTCACTTTTTTTTAGCACCATCTCTGAATCACATCAGTAGCTGTTTTCTGTCAATTACGTGCGGCACAGGCTTCTCTTGACTAGTCTGCTACTTCGGCTTTTATCTTCCTGATTGCTATGAGGAAGTTGTAGGAAGTTTCTTCCTACAACTTTGCCACTTTTTTCTCAGCCTCCTTCCTCACCTCCCCTTCTTCCTCTAATCCCTTAGCTGCTGTTATTCCCAGAAATTTACCTTGTGCCCGCTTCCCTCCTCAGTCTATGTTCTTTTACTTAGAAATCTCATCTCACCCTCATTTGATAATTACCTAAATGCTAATGATTGCCACATGTCTACATTTTATCTGGACTGCCCAGGTGATGTTTGGATTAATGCAGTCTGTCCCACCTACCCATTTTAGTTTCACAGACACCTCGGGTTAACCCTGTTCGTAACTCAGTCCACTGTCCTGTCCTCTCTTGAATCATCCTCTCCAATTCTGAATGACCATTACTGACACCCCACCCACTGAGCTGGCTGACAAAGACAAATGTCCGTAATTATCTTAGATGTTTTCTTTTTTGCCTGTTCTATCCAATCAGCCCTATAACCCAGTCAGTTTCTTCTATTTTCACTCTCAAATATTTCTAGAGTCTCTTCTTATTTTTCCGTCACTTCCACTGCTGCACAAGTCTAATGCTCCTTTCTCATTGGAATTCTTCTAACAGTATCCTAACTAGATTCCCTTTTTCCACTTTCATCTTGTCCTAATTTATGCCTGACTTCTAAAACACACATCTGACCATACTGCTCTTATAATTAGAATAATATTCTTTTATCTGAAACGTCAATATCAAGCCCAATAATATGACCCAGGTACTGCCTTTATCTTCTGTATTATATCACAAAGGCCTCTTTCTTCAAACTGACCCCTCTCATCTGACATTAGTAACTTGTACTCAACCTTCAAGACTCAGTTTGAAGCATAACCTACTCAAGTCACCTTCCTTTTCCCATTTAGGCGTGGCTAAGTGTCTTTCCTCCTATGTTGAAAGCTACATATACACAACATTGTCACTGCCAGCTTGCAGGAGAATGAGGTCCAACATTGTGCAAGCTCCTCAACAACAGAATCCCTGCATCCTTCTACTCCTGGAGTCCCGTGTGGCACCTAGACCATACTTGTTGCTCAATAAATGTTAATCTGACCAACGATATTCCAGATTCTTATAATTTCAAAGATTACCACAATAGTTTCATAACTCATTTTATTGTCTCCAAAGCATTCTTGCCACAATCCATCTTGCACACAGCTGATAGATGAATAAAACACTGCTTTTATGGTCTTTCCTCCTACTTAAAAATCTATAAAAGCTTCACAATGCTTTATGAAGACTTAGGATCAAATTTATCTGTCTTTCCTGGTGTGAGTGGTTCTGTCTTACCTATTCAGATCCATTCAAATTGATTGTTCAATTCAGATGTTCTTTTCAGCATCTGAGTTCTTCTTTGTCACCATCCATCCTAGTTCAATAATTATCAACCTTCACCTTTCGATAAGTGTTTAGTATTTACAAAGGACCTTTAGAATCCATGCTCATTCCTTCCTCTAGTAATTTTTACCTCTTTATTTCTGCTGGAGTATTTCACTTTTTGGGTGTCCTAATTGAAATTCTATATTCTTGAAGGTCCAAATCACGATGACTTCTATGACACCTTCTACAAGAAAATCAGCCCATAGCAGTTTATCCCACAATTTATATTTTTCTAATAAAAAGACAATGTTTTGTTTTTTTAACCATACTATTTCTCCTGCTCTAGATACCTTCCCCCTTCCAAATTTTTTACTTTTATTTTCAAAGATGCACATTTTATCTTTCCAACTGGCATTAAAGTTTCCCAAAGGTAGTGGATAAAAAATCTTTCTGTATTTTCATACATCATCTTTGGAATAGAATAAATTCTCTCCGTGGGAGGCATATACTAAGATTTTTCTTCCCCTTCTGTGAAATACATTTATTTTCTTGTCACACTTAAATTTATTTCTGAAAGATGTTTGATACATCCATAAGTTTATTTTTAGTTCTTATAATATTTTTGGAGAGTCAAATATTCAGAAAAATTATTTTTTTGATGTCTTGACATTGATCTTGATGCAATCCTTAAAAAACAAGATTTTGCTATATAATTTGTGAGACTACTCTTCCATGCACAAAAAAGAACTCTAATATAATTGTATCAATATGACAGCAATTATATAAACTAGGTCTGAAATAAAGGAGAGGTTGAGTTGTTTTTGTTTTCTAATCCAGTTGAAGTAAGGTAATAGAAACACATTATCTAGAAAAAAAGGATGTTAGTTTACAATTTTATTTTCCTTTGGTTGTCTACCATGAATTTCTTTTTATTTTTTTTTTACACGCATTAGCAGTATTATGTAGAAATAATAAATGCCTATACCATGAACACTAGGTTTTTGCTTAAAAAAAAGTAAAGTATTTTTTAAATTGAATAATGTTGACAAAAACAATGATTGTAACACCAAGATAAAGTGTCATGTTCTGTGTAATGAGATCTACTGTTTAGCTAACAACCACTTTTTTACATGTTATAATTGGGTAGGATTTATAGTTCAGGTTAAAGCTTCACAAGCAACCAAATTTTGGAGGTTTTTAAAATGTAAATTCGGTGATAACAATAAATCCCCCAGGGGAGCCCAGCATTATTTACAAAGTCAACTGGGCTGTGACAGTGATCCTTCTTTTTTATCTTTTCTATAGCTCCAATTCTATTTTCCAGTTTTTTTCAGAGCTCTACAACCTATAACTTAAACAGCATATATCAGACACACTAAAGTCTGCTCTTCCCATCAGGGGACTTGTGCAATTGATTTGATGTCCTGGTGAGAAGATGAGCAAATTGGTATGGGGCAGAAGGTCAATCTGCATTCATGGTGTGCTAATGTCTTTGTAGATGAAAAAATTATAATAACCCTCTTGGATATACCACACTGTATCTTTTTTTTTAAAAAAATGTGCAAATTCTTTGAAGATATTTAAAATGAAATTGAACTGGCAATTTTATTATGGTGCTACTTACTGAGAGCTTTCTCCCTCTTTTGGTCTCTGTTATACTGACCCGAAGGACCAATTTGGGAGGTACTTTCATGGGAAACAACGTTGTCCTGGAACTCTCAATTCAGGCAAGACAATTGTCAGACAGGCATCCAGTAACCTTCATTCTTTTCATTTATTAATTCCATATCCAATGGGTGGTAATTTAATAAGAGTTGCCCACTAGTATTTAATTTTTAATGAGCCCAGCACATCTGAATTTCAAAACATTAAATCCCAGTATTTGTTTCAATGTTCTGTGTCTTGAGGTATTGAGAAGATATTTCTGGTAAAATCAATTAACTAAAAGTCAGTCATCAGGGGTCTGTCATTCTGTCTCTAGCCAACATGTGCTATATAAACATGATTGTTTTTTAAAAAAAAACCACCCTGGAGTAAAAGAGGTCAATTGCTGCATCATGACATTAAAAATTGGAATGTGACATGTCAACAACTTTAATTGAGTTAAGTGTTCCATGAAAAGAATAAAAGAAGTCAAAATGAGAAACAAGATTCTTCATTATTTCCAAAATTGTTGATGCAGGAACTTTTTTTAATGTGGGAGAATTTTGCATCTCTGAAATAAACATCAAAGTTTCAGTTGATTTCTCTGAAAAACAATATTAAGCACCTCCATCAATAGAAAGGCTAAAACTTGATGAGGTATTTATAGGATCTTCAGTAATTCTTGCTCTTTTTAATTTGAAAAAAGGATAATAATAAATTCAACAAGATTATTTTGGAAGGTATAATTATTTATAAACACTAAAGAGGATTTCTTAAGTATGGGATACTTTGTCTTTTATCAATCTGTTTCCAAACCGTCTATCTTCCCTTATTAAAAAAGTAACTTTTTATTTAAAAGAAATGACACATTTGCATAGCATAAGATGTGGAGACCTTAAGTGTTCCAGTTTGATGGGTTTTGACAATTGCGTGCACTTGTAAAAAAGAGGAAGCTTCATCATCTCAGAAAGTTTCCTCAGGATCCTTTCTAAGCAATCCCCAGTAGGTATAACTACTTTCTTATTTCTACCATCAAAGATGAGTTTTATCTGATTTAGAATTTCAATCAAGTGTAATTGTACAATAAGTACTTAAAACAATGTTCTCGAGATTCACCAGTGTGCCTGTAGAAATAGAGTCCATATCAGTAGTTTGCTCTTTTTTATTGCTGATGAGAATGTGGAACTAACACAATTTGTTTTTCTGTTTTCATGTTGGTAGACATTTGGATTGTTTCCAATTTTTGTCTCACACTTTCTGAAGCTGCTCTGCTGAATTTCACTTCATAGAAATGCACAATCTTTTACCCTGTTCCTCTCCCACATGAGCAGCCAAAGCTGTTTCTTGATTTGTCTGAAGAGGTTGGGCAATTTTAAATGAGAAATGGAAACAAAACATGTTTGCCATTGATGAAGAATTTAGCTGTGGCTGTTAATGCTTTAGAACAGTTGTTCTTGTCTTAAAAGAAACATAATTTATTAGGGTTCCTACTGAACATACTTGGCAAATCATAAAGATAGTGTATAAGCTGTTGTAGTTATGTAAATGATAGATATTTGTACAATACTTAAAAATACTTGTTCTATGCAATAAATCATCTTTATTTCACTTAAAAGATTTAGAAGTTTCCTGTTCAATAATGTGGTTTAGTCTTTCTTTCTTTTGGAAGTTTAAGTAATCAAGGTATGCAAAGATACAGATTTGTGTGCATATATTTTTAGCTATCAAGAAAATGTGTGTTCTAAAATGCCATAATTATGTTTAAAGCAATACCTCTGTCCAAAAGACTGTAATTATTTAGAATAAAGTGGGCATACTGTTAGCATAATTTACCTCATTGTTCAAAATAGCCATAGAAGTGGTCCTACTTCAGGTGATTGACAACTGTTAAAAGTCTCAAGGGATGGGCCCAAATAGCAAATTAAAGGCATGGCTTCACATGTTCCTTAGCCTGTCGTTTGGCTGCATCTGATTTTGCATTATGATTTTGATAGGAAATTAAAATTTCCATAATCGATGATGTTTTTTCTTTCCCTCTCTAAACCATTAGCTCCTTGTGAATAGGGTTTGTCTTTTGTTCACTTCTTTGCCTTTGAACCAAAATGTGCAGCCCAATGCCAGAATGTAGTAAATAAACATTGGTAGGATGATTGGATACCTATGTGTACCATGACCAGAACTGATTGATATGTGTCCTGTTTAACTGCATCAAATATCATACCAGTCAAAATGACCAAAGGAACAACACACACTTGCTTGATTTTTGATAATTTACTTTAAATAATTCTCCTTCTTCAATTCTTACAACTTAGAAAGCCAGATTGTTGCTATTTACTATTTTCGGCTAATGCTTACCATTTTCCTAGTGTGAACCATATTTCTGTGTTTTTTTCTAATAAAAGTAATTTCTAGAGCCTGTGGGACAATCTACACCAGTGATTCTGACAGTGGTTTCCATCTGGAAGAGTTGTCCATATCTCTTGTCTCCACTTCCTTGTCTCTCATTCATTCTCCAACCCTTTTAATCTGCTTTGGACCATAACAATTTCCCAAAATGTTGCCAAATCCAACAGATATTCTCCATCTTACTCAAACTAGTGATGTTGACACAATCAGTCACTTCCTTCCTCCTTAAACATGCTCCCTTCCTGGCAGTCTTCTGGTTAATCTCCTACCTGTGGTACATTTCTCGGACTTCTTTTTGCTTCCTCCTACTCGATGTACATCAAAATCTTCCCATGACACACCTGGGCCTTTTCCTCTTTCTCTGCTCTTTCCTTATACGACTGCAGCAATCTGCAGTCGTATAAGGAACTCACATCAACTAACTTCTCATGTGGCATCTCCAGCCCAGATCTCTCCCCTGAGTTCTGCACTTGCATATTCAACTGCCTACCTGACATCTCTTTTTAGATATCTCACAGACATCTCAAACTAAACAAGAATCACAGAAGAGAAGTCTTGATTTGTCAGCCAATGTGCTAGTCTATGCAGTAAGTGGAAACTCCATCTACCTACTTTTTTAAACCAGAATCTTGGGAGTCATTGCGGACTGTGCTTTCCTCACTCTTATGACTCATCAGCAACTAATGTCAGTTCTGCCTTCAAAATACAGCTTGCAATCATCTGCTTCTTTCCACTTTTCTTCTGTTGCCACCTTGTTGGGGCTACCCTCATCTATCTTCTGGACTATGGTAGTTGCCCAAAACAAGTTCCTATTCCTTCTTTTTCTCCTTTAAATCCATACAGCAGCATGAAGAACTATAAAACTATAACACATCATTTAAAATCCCTTAATGATTTCTCAATGGTGGTATCAGGAGAGACAATGGAATGTGAAGGTCATTGACGATGAGAGGATTTACAAGATTTGGTAACAGATTTACGATATGGAAAGAAGAGAAGGGAGTTCTCAAGAATTACTTCTGAATTTTTGGTTTATATAACTGAATAAATGAATAAAATTTGTTGAGATAGTAAAAAGCTGTAACACAATAAGTAGATAAGATCTTTTTTTTTCTTTCTTGTGGTTAGACGGAAATAGAGTGAAAACAGAAATCATGGAATTATTATAGTTGGGGATTTATTGAATTGAAACTGGTTTTAAAGCATCTACATGGTAAAGTTGAGTTGACAATATGTAGATTGCTCTAGAGATCAGGGAAATGGTCTGGCTGGAAGGTATACATTTGGAAGTTAGTGAAATTTAGGTGGCATTTGAGGCCAAGTATGGAAGAGATTGCCAATTGAGGCCCTGCAGGACATGTATTAAAAGAGTGATCTTTATCTTTCCTGGTCTAAGCTGGCTCTGTTTGAAATCAGCTGATTAAATATACTTTTACTTGAGAGCAAACATATAATGACTCTCTTGGTCATTGATAATTTATCAAGATTGTTTAGTAGTCTAAGATTCCTAAGTAGACTTCAGCGATGGCAACGTTGGGAATATATTTTGTCCAAATCATTATCAAACAGAAATGTTCTCTTCCTACCCCAAAACCAGAATTTGATACTCTCAAGGGCTTCTGATAATTATAGAGTTTTGTGTGTGTAGGAAGATATGTGTGTTTGTGTGTGTGTGCATGTAAGAGAGAAAGGGGGAAAGAGAGAGAATTAAGCTGGGTGTTAAACATGTGAACAGTAGCTGCACCACTTTGTCTTTAGCTTTTCTCCATCAAAATCTCACAGTTCTTAAAATAAGATTTAATGTAATAATACAGAAGCATTCACAAGATTAGAACTTCATAACTGGGAAAATAAGTCCTTAGAACGTGGACGATAGGATAAAATATGCTATTCTTTGGGCTATTATGGAAGAAGAGGTTCAAATCAGAGGTCTTTTGGGTGTCTGTGAGATGAAGTTACCACAGTGATCTCGAAGCTGTTGAAAAAAACAAACATGAGACTAGCTCACAGTTTTACATGAGGTCAATTCTGAACCTTACAAGTGCCTGACACAAAATATTTTATTCACTGGTAAGCATTATTGCAGTTTCTAAACCTTGACACTATTGACTTTTTGGGATGAACAATTCTTTGTTTTGTGCTGTCTTGTGCATGTATCATTAATATGTATCATTAATATCCCAATAGATGCCAGTGGTACCACTATTCTAGTATGACACCAAAAATCTCTCCAGATATTTATGGGGGAGGGTAGGGCCAAAAATGCCCCAGGTTGAGAACTATTGACACACTGAATGAACAAATATTCCCTTTTTGATAGATATTGGCTATTCTGAGTCCTTTTTGTCCTTCCAAATTATATCCAGGAGGATAGAAGGGTTGTAATTCTTGAACAGCGAGAGGGAGAACTGCTTGGTCACCCTGTGGTCAGAGGCAGAGGTCACAGATCAAGTCAGGTGCTGACGGGCACATTTAGTGAGGAGCAGTGAGCCAGGGTTCGAGGCTGTGGATTGCCTATTAGCCAGCTAGAGTTCAACCAGGGCACACATGCGTGCCTATTTAATGCCTTCTAGGCTTTATGAAAGAAGGTTTTCACAAGATGACAGTGGAACCCTTGTGAGATATCTTACAGATAGGCCAGAGATCAACTCTAGAGGTTAAAAGTTACCATTTAATTGACTCCTTTCTCTTTAGGTCAAATTACTTACAAAGAACAGTCCAAAAAACAAGGGAGTGAATCTGCCATCTCATGAGCATGACATTTCCTTTGAAAAGATAAAATTTAATGACCAAATAAGAAGTAGTTATGATCCTTCAGTTTGAATTTGCTTATGGATGTGACTAGTAATGTGAACTAGTGTATTTCTATTCTGGCTGGTCCTATATACCCAATATTTCAGCAGGCATCTGCTGCACAACATTAAGGCTTATATAGTATTTGGTTGAAGCTGTAAGTCTTCGTAGTACTTCTGCTTTACGCATGCATTCACTCTGTAAGGCTTATATTGAAGCAGATAATGTATACGCCTGCAGGTTAAGGGTGGTATCTTATAATAGCTCTCTCTGGAGGAAGAAAACAAACGTGTTCTGCACCAGTATTTCTTCAGGTGTCTTTAAGCATAGCTAATATCAAGCATCTTTGCATAGTCCTAGAAAACACAGCTAAACTGCCTCCTGGTATGACATGCCATAGGACAGCAGCCAAGTAGAAATGTGTATTGTTATGACAATACAGGGATATAAAATCATGCTGGCTGCCAGCAGGAGTAGAAACCTAGTGACCTAAATGAACTCAACCAGAAATCCATTAAATGATTTAATTTTTGGTTCTTCCAGCTATTGATTATATAGTGCTGGAGTAAGAGCAATAGCAATATCAAAAGCAGCCATGAAAGCCGGAGAAGAATTATTAAGAGGAACTAACTACTGTGAGAAGTGAATAGATGTCTGATCTGAAGGGGCTAGCACAACTAGAACAATAATTTTGTGACAAGGCTGATTTATTTCCTGTGCAATGAAAGAAAGGATTTCTGCAGATTGTTCATGTCGAAACATCAGACTATTACAGGTGTCTCAACAGCTGAGTGGACTGTAATGCTCAACATTTTTTGCCTTTTGAAAAAATTAAAAGCAAATCAACAATGTACAGGTTCATATACAGGAGATCCCAAGATCTTTTGAGAGGGTACGAATGCTACATGAAATAGAAATGGTAATGTGTAGCTATTTCAGGGCTCACATTCACAATAAGAACACTAAATGTAGTAGAACTCACTCCAGGTGAACTCAGTGGTATCATTTGTATAGTAATAGAGAAACATGTATCATTTTTTCAATACTGTACTACAAACTATCTATAACTCTAGTTTTAAAACAAAATTCATAAGCAAACAGAGACCAACACCTTTGTATTAGTCTGGTCTCATACTGCTATGAAGAAATACCCCAGATTAGGTAATTTGTAAGACAAAGAGGTTTAATGAATTCACAGTTCTTCATTGCTGGGGTGTCCTCAGGAAACTTACAATGATGGCAGAAGATGAAGAAGCAAAGACATGTCTTACATGGCAGCAGGCAGGAGAGCATGTGTGTGAGGGCAGGGGAACTGCCCTTTATAAAACCATCAGCTCTCTTGAGACTCACTGTCACAAGAACAGCATGGGGAAAATCACTCCCATGATTCAGTTATCTCCATCTGGTCTCTCCCTTGACATGTGGGTATTATTGGGATTATAATTTAAGGTGAGATTTGAGTGAGGACGTAAAGCTAAATCATATCACCCTTTATTCCAGAAAATAGAAAAAATAGGATTATAAAAGAGTTCCTTCACAATTTAAGGCATTGAGATTAGAGGACTGTGGGATAAAATCCTATAAAAATTCTTTAACAGATTCATGGAAGGAGCCTTAAAGGAGTCACAGGTCTTTTACTTTTTACTGTCTTTGATTTTCGCTGAGAACATAACACAGGGAGGATCCAACTCTTTGGGTGTTATAAGGACCATGCTTTTGTTAGGATTGCAGTGAAAGAAGGCTAGAAATAAAAGGATCATGTGATTATTATGGTGTCTTATTTTCAATGACTCTCAGAGGGGAAAGCAGCTGTCTTTGAGTTTCACTAGCTTTAGTAGTAGAGAAGGCAGAAACAAGCAACCTATGAACCACTAAACTATGAAAAAGTGTTCAGTTTGATTGCAAGCATAAGTCTCATAAATTGTTGATCCAATTGCAGAAGAGTAGTTTTTTATAACAAGTATTTCCTTATTTTACCGTAAGTCAAATAAACAGTTCTGAGGTTCAGCTCAAACTTTTTTCCCTCCACAACATCTGCCTTGGTTCTGGAGGTGGAAATGACCTTGGTCTCTGGTGATACATTCTAGTTCAAGCCTTTCTATTGGCCTTGGCTATATTTCAATGTATAAATGACAGTAACAGTAATAGTAATAGAAACAGTCTCAGGCATCATCACTGGGGGATACTTTTTCCTTTATGAAGACTGCAAATTGTTCACTTCATTAATTATTTGTCCAGAGAAAGCCAGGACATTTATAGAAACAATAAAAGATTTTTTAGTTTGGGATGTAAGGAACAAAACTGTCTATGCAAAATAATTAAGGATTATAGTGGTTAGGGTTGAGGAGACGCACTTTCCAGATTCAAATCATGGCTTTGCCACTTTCACGAGATTGAGAAATGGGCTTGCAGTGAGCCCCACTCCGATCACTTGCCATGCAATGTTGAAAAGGTTGTGAGGCTGCATTCAAACACAGAAGAAAGATTGCTGTCGTCAATTAGCAATGTCTGGCATGGCCATGAAAAGGGGGATTGGTGTCATTCAAGCCATTCATTTGTCATCCCTGGGCTGGAAGCAGTAACAGAATATTCAGTCAGTTTGAATGTGACATTTATCATCCATGAATTAATTTTACAAATCCTCCTGGCTGCTAAGGTGGGTCTTCTTTCCTCACTAATCTTCATGTATTCCCCCTAAAGATGTGTGTTCTCTTGAAATAATAACTATTCTATGGTCAAGGAGCTGCACAATTCTGTCAAAAGCAACAAAAACTGGTTTATGAGAAGAAATGCCCACACACCATTATATTTAATCTGTTTATGAGATGGTTGAAAATTTTTCTTAGAAAAATTTACTATATTACTAACATAAATATCACATATTTAAGTAATGACAGTAAATTATGAAGGAATAGCAACAAGGAACATTTTAATAGTTTAGACCCTGGATTTGATGAGTCAATATTTCCCTATTCTACTAGGCAACATAATCCTTTGAATATAGAATGGTATAAAACTAAGTTTTGTACTTAATTTCTCTCAAATTTGTTTTATTTTAATGTTACTGTTCATGGATCATTTCCTAAGGAAAAAAAAATAAATTATGGAAAGATTAGTGCTGTGAGGAGTTTTTAAAGGTTTTATTTCTGCGTTGACTGATGTGCTGCTAACCTTGAATGATATTGATCCTTATTTAATAGAGAAGTGGGTAAATTCTTTCTCAGAATATCTCGAGTTGAGGACTAGCAATTTTAAAAAGCAAATGTATAGATAACCGCTTTCACATTGGCTGCATATGTATTGTTCCAGGTGTTAACTGATGGATTACAGAAAGAAATCAGTAAAAACAACTACGATCCTCTTTTTCCATAACCAAGATGACATTTCAGTTTATAGACCTATTGAGCATTTGGGCAAATACATATGCTTTAATTTAAAATACTTTTTAAAAGTAACAATATCTTGGATTTGCTTACTTAAGCACTAAACAATTCCAAGGAAACTAACTAACTATTCTTATATCCAAATGTTGCATCAAGTTACACATGCCCATGTCTCATAAAGTTGTCTTTTACCACCACATGAAGATTTAAGATTGATGAGATATAAATTGCTGTTCTAAACTACATTTGTTATATTCAAGTGAATTCAGTTTACTTCTAAATCATAAAGCTCTGCTTACTTTTACAATTGGATCATCACGTCTGTAGATGGAGAACTGCCCTGAAATAAATAAAGTTGACTTCCAGTGTGAACATGGCTGCGGAAGTCAGCAATTTTATCCTTCTTCTCCTGCAAATCATGAAAAGAGCAATAAAGAGCATGGAAAACCAAGAAGCAAAAACCTACAAATTTCCTTTTCAATTGAACCAGGAGACAGATATAATGTACATCCTTCAAAATATATGTAAGAACTGCCAGGAGCATCTGAGATCTCATGAAAGCCATGCAAAAGGAATTGGAAGAAGCACACAGAGGAGAAAGAGGAGTTGGGGAAAACAGATCTCAGAAAAGAGATGCAACTATACACTTTATGAAATGGGAAAAGCTTTGTCCTTAGCTTTAACAGAGTTGCTGAAACTAGGGGTCATCAGGCTAGAGACAGAAGCCTTTCCGGACTCAGTTTGTCTCTGAGAAGGAAAGGAGGTGGGCCTACCTAGAGGGATGCAATACTAGCAGGAAGCAGTTTGCCTCTGTGCAGGCAGAGGGAACAGTCACAGAGCTGTCTGGTAGGTCATGAGTGTCAACTTGGGGAAACTTCAGCCGAGAGACAGAAATGAGCACTGAATAGGTCTGCTTCTAGAGCAAAAATTAACATGATTATGGGGAGTAGAGTGATGGTATAGAAAGTCAGTGTCAGTGGTTATAACAGAGGAGGAAAAATGTGCCACTCACTGAGTCCAAATACACACACACACACACACACACACACACACACACACACACCCACACCACTTCCAATTGTAATTGTAACATATCCTGGATTATGAAACACATCTCAATTATAGAGGTGTTAATATGAAAAAATGGGCTTCTTCCATTTAATAAATTGTAATAAGAGAATAAAGCATATGTTGTATTCAAAAGAAAATACAGAATAGCTATTATTAAAAAATGTGGGAAGAAAAATACTATCTAAAAATTTAGCACTATAGGGGTGCATAAATTATAAATCAATTATAATGGTAACACATCCAGCAAAACTGTGCTTTCTAAATATCAGAAGAGCTAAACATACTATCTATACTACTACTATGTATACAAAATAACTAGAATCAAATGACAAAGGAGTTCATATCTTGCTTATGTAATAGATCGAGGTAGAGGTTACTGGTCAGTGAGAACTCTTCTAAGTGTAGCAATTCAAGGCATCCAGGCTTTTATATCCTAGGGTTTAATCATCACCTGACTGCAGCCAGCAAATAGGGAAGGACCACAGAGGAGATGCAAGCTCTTTTTAAAAGCCTGGCCCGAGAAAGATCTCATCACTTTCCTTCATTTTCCATTGGCTTGATCACTCATATGGGCACTCCTAACTGCTGTGGAGACTGGGAAGTATAGAGTTGAATTAGGTAACTCAGGAAGAACAAGAGAGAGAATTTGGTGGCCAGTTTATAGTCTCTGTTACAACTTTCAACTGAAAAAGGAAAAAAGAGGATAGCAAATGAATTTGGGGAAAATTAGAAAGAATAGAAAAAGACACAAATCAGGGATTAGTGATATAAAAAGAGAAAAATTATAGAACTAATAAACCTTCAAAGCAAGAAAAGCATTTTCTGCTAATGTTTAAGTTAAAAATGAGTGAATAATTAAAAATGTATTTGCATGGCTTATATAAGCATATGACAAGGAAATACACAATAAACAATGGTGGTTACTGTGTGTATTTAAAAGGATGGGAGTTAGATGAGGGAATGAGGTGGAAGGCATCTTCTTCTTATACATGTTTCTATTTTCTTTTCTTTTTGAACTATGTAGACAAATAACTTACTTAAAAAGTAAGCACAATAAAATATAAGCTAAATGAAAACAATTATTTAAGTAAATTGAATTTGTAAACTTTAGCTCTGAGATTGCTTTTCATAACAAATTTTTAGGAGGAGAAAATATTTTTTACCAAGGGGATTCTAAACAATCGGTTAATGATGTACTACCATTATAAATGAGATAGAATATATAGCTGTGATATGACTGCATAAAAACTTGAAAGCATAGATTTTTTTCAGAGTAATATCATAGTAGTTAATGACATTTGACACAGCGAAGGGTGACTGCTTTCACAGTCTGGCCTTTGGTGGATTGTCTCCCTAGAGCAATGTTGAGAATTACTAGACTTTCAATTTCACATCGAGTTGACACATTGTGTGATGGGATTTTTCTGCTTTGTGGCAGTGAAAGTCTAGGAAGTAGGACCCTCTGATCATGACATTTTATCCCTCGAAGTGGTCATAAGAAACTCCATTGATGGTATACGTTATGCCTATTTCATTCTTATTTCCCCAGTATGTGAAAAATCTGAGGTTCTGAATTTAATGCTGAATAATTAAAGTGAAACATGGTGTTCAGGAGGCAATAATTCAACTGCAGGGTAAAGCCAACTCAGTGGGTCGTGTGAGGGATGGTAGAGAAATCCTAATTACTTATGACCACCTTTTGGTACACTATGTCCATGTTCTGCTTGAAATAAAGAGAGAAAATGTCTTGTAGTCAATATTAGAGTTTCTATATCAGCTGGAGTTGCCTTGTTATCAAGAGGGAGTGAATGATTGAAGAATGAAGACTAATATCAAAGAGGCAGTCAATGGGTAAAAACAGAAGGAGTAGCAAGAAGTTGGCTAAAAGTGCTATCTAAATTGCTGCTTTTCTTTACTCTTTGACCCTAATTCTCCTTTTAAATATCTCAAGTTACTGAAGGAGAAGATTCTTCAAATAATCTGTTTTGAGTTTATTTTCCCCACCTTTGTTTTCTTTCTTATATAAGCAACAAGAGTTCCTTTTTAACTTTAACATCTTTAAAAAAAATGACCCAGCTGAGATGGGTCAGAGTGACAAATGAAATAAAAATTTTTGCTGAAGGAAGTGAGTAACTCAAAGTCAATATTCTCCAACAGACTGAGTGAAAGCAGTCCTCCACAGCGTGGTCTTATGTGACCTATTCAGACATATCTGTTTGTGTGAGGTTAATTCCCCCGGACTACCCTTTGTTGATACACATGAGTGGTTGAGGAGGTACAGTCAAAACACATCCAAGTTTGTGGTCATGACTCCCTTGTCTGGGAAAGTAGTACATAGACAGATATCACCGAGAATCCATGCTGTTTGAGGTCAAGGTAAAAGAATGTCTCTGCTTGGTTCGAGGCTTCTGGAGTGGTGATGTTGAGGAAGAGGTTTCCTTTGTTTTAAAAACTGCTGCTAGTTTTGCATAGTTCTCTAGTTGATGAGAATAGTGGGAATAATTAGGGTAGCCATGCATCCTGATTTGACTGAAACAGTCGTGCTTTATGCCTGTTGTTACAGTAAAATGATAAATGGCACTTTCTTTCATTCTCAAAAGTGTTTTGGCTTGGATGGTAAATTATACCATGTCCCAAGGAATTACCCATTTTAAGATTTTAGAAATTCTGTTGGTGAAAATAGTAAATAGTATATGCATGTCCCTTTTCTTCTTTCTGTTTTTTGTTTGTTTTTTTTTGGAGAGGGAGTTTTGCTGTTGTTGCCCAGGCTGGAGAGCAGTGGTATGATCTTAGTTCACTGTAATCTCCACCTCCCAGGTTCAAATGATTCTCCTGACTCAGCTTCCTGAGTAGCTGGGATTACAGGTGCCTGCCACCACACCCAGCTAATTTTTGTATTTTTAGTAGAGACAGGGTTTTGCCATGTTGGCCAAGCTGGTCTTGAACTCCTGACCTCAGCTGATCTGCCCACCTTGGCCTCCCAAAGTGCTGGGATTACAGACTTGAGCCACCATGCCCAGCCACATGCCCCTTTTCTCTAACAATCAGATGAATAATTGGGTCCCTACCCTACAGACTGGAATGAAAAGCACGTCCCCGGCAGGTATATTTTAAGACCATATATAGAGCAAGAAGAAATCCAGCATTGCATGTCTATATTTTCCCTTGAATTTAGCTACCATATAGCACATAAAACAACTTATTCAGAAATGTATATTTAAGAATTATTTTGAATAATATTTCTATGAAATCTATTTTAAGCCAGTGTGATGTAAAGTTCTTCTTTCTGAGCCTCCGAAGTAGGATCAGAAAGAGGGGTAGGTAAGAGATGGGCACAAAATTTGAGGGGCTCTTGATCTCAGGTTTGTGTAAATTCCAACCTTGCACTTATGTTTGTTGGAGACTATTGATTTGTGCTTCAAGACAAGATTCATGCTTTATCTATTCTAAAGAGGCTTCCTGAACTCTGTTATCTCTCACTATCCCCACCTCAAACTAAGATATTTCCCCTCATGTGTTCTCTGATGGCACCTTATGCAAACCATTAGTTCACTTTGTTGAAAAGGGGTGCGTGTGTGTGTGTGTGTGTGTGTGTGTGTGTGTGCCTGTGTGTTTTGCTGTGTGTTTGGTTCCTTGAGGTTAGAGATGAGACTGTATTCATTTTTACATCTCCAACACATATTACTGCTTCTAATACGTGTCATGTGCTCAATATTTGTTGAACTATAAAAAGAAAATGAATTAAAAACAAGTCATTGATTCAGAAAGCTAATTAAAATTATTCTTAAAAAACATAGCCTCAGAGAATCTGTTCCAATAATAATAAAAAAGTAATATTTTCTGACCTTCATAATTACATGGTTTAAGTCCAAGTTTTGAGGTATTTAATACTCGTATATGGGAGAAAGCCTGAAGAAATGATAAAATTTTCAGTTTTGCCGTGAAACCTAGAGATGGATTCTCACTGGGATATCTTCTGAACTTCATTCCACTGAGAAATAGCATAAAGTCATCTTTACTGTGGCATATTGACTTCTGACTCATTCCAAATGAATAGACTAGACTTCTATTCCTCCTTTGCTCTGCTGCTTTTTCTGAAAAAGAATGCTAAGCCATCATTTTTGGGGGAAAATTCAAGAACATGCCAAGTAAATGTGATAAAATACAGATATATACAAGGTCAATAAATCATTTCTGAACTCAGTTTTTGAGGGATCTGTAATGTCTACTGAAGGAAAATATCTTTTCATTTCTATATTTGAAATATGACTAATTAGATGCATCAAAGCAATGTAAAATCCATCTAGATATATTTGGTAGGGAGAAGACTGGCTTAGTTCAATTTTCAGTCTTTGATTAACATTTGAGATTTTCCCTTAATATAGAGACAGACAAGACACCATGTGAAACTAGAAGCTCAGAAATAAAAGAACACAAAAGAAGTTCACTTTGAGGATGTCTATAATCATCTCATATTAATATACTCTCACAATCCTAATGCACATTTTTAGCAATGAATCCATGACCAGGAGCTGAAGCAGAGAGTTGCATAATTATATATTATATTGAATGTGTTCAGGATGATTCAAGTGGAAGTGAATCACAAGGCCTCAATTATCCAGATTGACTCTCTTGATCAAAACTAATTTACTGGATAATTGTGCACTTCTCCATCCCTTTGGCCTGATAAGCTCTCATCGAGTTAGGGGATGGGGAGCCAAATTGTTCTTATTATTTTTTCTTTTTTTTTTTTGTGGCTCTTCTTTCCTTGGTCTCAGATTTGAATATGAACACGTGGCTTCAACTACGACCTGTCTGGACTCACAAGATAACTGGAAACTATTGGGTTTTGTTTACCAGGTGGATTTTCCTGAGTTTTGTCCAGCTCTGGTGGGGATGACCTTCTGGGTCCGTTGTTCGCTGATGCACTGCTGCATTATGCATGATTCCTGACTGTTTCTTGTCTGAATAAGCTGTGCAAGCCTTTGCTGGTAATTTCCCATTTGCATTTAGCCTGTGATTTTTGACAATCTTTACATCTAAGTGTAATTTTTTTCCATAATATGAACACCCAACTTTCATGGTAAGGTATCAAGGATGAGAAACATATGTCATATACTTATATATAATGCTTAAATATTTAAAACATCAAAAACTAAAAGGTTACATGGAAATCTTTCTTCACCAAAATTACACAGTGGATGTATTTTTTCAGTAGTATCAAGTTTTTATAACGTTGATTTATTGTATCAAAAGTAAATGCAAAACTGGAACTTGGAGAACAAGACTTTATACTAAATATTTATAGTTTGAAAATAAATTTTCTCATTAGTTTTGCTGTTTGAAACATTAATTATACTGGGGGAAGATGAATTGCTTTTCATTCCTTATATATCACCAACTTCAGAAGATATAAAATCTTTATTTACTAATTTATTTGAATAACACCGCAGATCCTCATATCTCGGTACTGGAATGTATAAACATATCAAAGTAAGACATGACAAATATTTATGCAGTTCCCCACATATAACAGAAGCTATGCATGTTAGGGAAAAGTAGATGGGAGACAAAAATTTGAGAAGTGCCTTCTATTTTCAATTCCGCCATGGCATCACATCATGATTTTACTCTACACACATAAAATGGTGACCATATCTGCCCTGCCCACCACAAAGGTTTTTGTGATTCTCAAATAAAATAATATTTGTGAAGGTGCTTTGTAAACTATGAGATATTACGTAAATTTAGGAATTATTTATTAGGTTTTGGCACTACGCAGTTGAGCCTGACTGATCAATTATGGGATTGTACATTTCCAAGTATCTATTGAAAAAGCTTCCCGTGAAAAACATCTCAACTCTTTTCTTTGGTATGATAAGGCTAAGACTTGAGAAGAAGCTTAGAAAATTTAAAAAGTCATTGCCTCAAAAACATACACATTGAAAAGAAAAAGTAAAAGACTTGTATCTTGAAAGTTAGTTCAGTAGGTTAGGGGGAAAAGCTATGTGAGCTAACCAAATTATGCAGACTAGGTTGTAGTGATTCTGTGGATGCTCAGGAAAATAGGCATAATGACTATTTAGCTGAAGGGATAAGGTAAATTCAATGAGATACTATCAAGGCTGTGAATTTCTGCATACTTTGGGGGGAAACTGAGAACAAAAGTTCAGATTGTCTTTTAGCCTATAGAGATTAAGTGAAAAAAATCAGTATCGAAGAATTAGTGATGTTGAAATGAAGGCAGAAGCATCTCTTCATATACTTTCTCCTCTTCATTGTGAAAAAAGTTGTACTTCATATAGAAATATTTTCCATTATTTTTAATATATAAAATGTTCTCATATTTTTCAAAGTAGACTCTAGAAATATTTTTTTTTTTTGTAAAATGGTGCCACTCACTGAATTGCTGAAATGCTCCCTAAAACAAATTATTCACACTAATGGATTAAATTTTTTCTATAATCATTATAATCTTTTTCTGTAAGTGCACTTTTAATAAATCTGATTTAATAACTGGATTTCCATAAAATTGCCATCTTATAACCCTGTTACATCTTCTGCAGTTGCTCAGCATGCCAGATTCCATTGCAAATACTTCCAAAGAGTGACTATAAATTCAGAGTGACAGTAAACATTTTGGGCATTTGTTAAACCAGGAAAATTGATTCTTAACTGGTGCTATTTAACTCTGATTGGTGTCTTGTAAACCTGTGCTACAACACTGGAGTGAGAACACACTTCAAACAAATTGTTTTCCTACAGACGAGCAGGGTGTCTAGGGTGCTAGGGTATATGTGTCTTATTTCAACATAAGTAATATTCAGAACAACCTTCTGGTTTAATGAGTCATCTTTTTAGGTACAATCCTCATTTTGTTGATGTGTAGGTAACAATCTACTTTCTTCCCATGATTCTATTACTGGTATTTTACAGTAACACTTAGTGTTATGTTAACAGGAAACATGGAAAAGTGACTTAGAAATGGAAGAACCCCAGCATTCCCTACTGATGAGTAATAGAAGGAAGTGAGTATTTCTAATCTGGTAGCTACTGGGACTAAACCTCCTGTGGTAGACACTGAGAAGAGTGTAAAGAAAGTTGAGTCCTCTCCTTCTGAACTTTGAATTGTAATGGAGAAAGAAGTACTCCTGATTACAAGGATAATAATATTTTTACAACTTTGCATGTGCGATTGTGGAGGGAGGTGTCAATCTTTTAAATTTTGTAACAGCTTATTAAAACAAGGATTAGCCCAGTGCTTTTTTGTTCTCAGTCAGTTAAAAACTCGTGATTGGTTCTTCTCCCACCTTTTGCTTTGTGGTACCTTGAAATGTTATTCCAAGTGAAGGTTAATTTCATGTAGATCACTTAGTCAATGTCCATAACATATTAGTCATCTTCATTCAGTGACTAAGGATTCAAAGCCTGGAGACAAATGCCAAATGCCTTTCTCACTTAACAATATAGACTGAATATTTCAAACTATTTAAACATTCTCATGAGTAACACCTGTCTGCCCTGAGTCAGGAATATGCAGCACAATTGTTGCGATTATCTTGTTCTCTTCCATGTTTTCTTCGGTTTCTTGATCTGCCTCCACTATTAGCCCAATCCATTCAATCTGCTAAAGGATGTGTCCCACTGTTTATAAAGGGCTTTTGTTTTTAGGCGCTACTGCTCTAGTAATGGATTAAAAGTTTTTGGAGATAATATGAGTAGAGAATTTAGGTTTAAAGCTGCCTGTGATGTAAAGTTGTGACATGTGTCTACAATGTGCTCGAAGCGTTTTCAGTGGCAACTGAGTTTAGGAAATCAGATGTTGAAGCACGCATTGATTTTAATTAGGAGAAAACTGGTCACATAGCTTCGTTCCTACAATTAGCCATAATTTTTTTCTTTAAAGTATATTTTGGCAGTGTAACAATTAAATGAACTCCTGTGATCTATCAAACGTAAAGTATAATGGCTTTTTAGAAATCAATGCCGAGGTCACTAGTCCTATAGCCCCAGACCAAAATATGTAACTGTATAATCATATAGCTAATTAATGTGTATATGGAGGTTTTCAATCATTTTTGGATTTTTGAAATTAACTTGAAAATTTACTTTAATATACAGCTGAAATATTATTGTGTGGAAAACAGAGCAGGCAGCCCCATATAAATAATAATTTGGTAGTTATCTGTGTAAGTGCATATTATTTAGATTTAGAGAGATTGTTTCAGAAAATTCAAGCCTAATTCCACTCATACCCATGACCGTACCTTCTTCCATATTAGTGGCATGAATCTAGATTAATGAAAAATTCAATTAATCAGATATTTACTCTGCATCCTCCAAAATGCACAAAACTCATTTTATTTTTTTTTAAAAAAACAAGTTCTAGTTTGGTTTGAAACCTAGAATTCAATTGCATTTTTTAACCTATTTCACTTTTTAACCTATTTTTACTTTTTCCAATACACCATATTTAGTCGAAGATTATTAATAGAAATGTATACTTTCAAGTAGACACTGCCAACCATAATGGCAAGAAAAGGAGGCAAATCAAACCTGAATTCATTGTAGCTTGAATTCATTATAGAAGCAGGTTTTAACAGATACGTGATCATCAGTCATGGCAGAGGGAAAGGCATAAGGGAGCTAGAACAGCTTGGGATGTGGGAGAATTAATTTAGTTAGTCGGCATTTAATTTTTTCCCCCCTGAGCATCTCAGTATCTTTTTAACACAGCAATTTGTAATCTTAGTTTAAACACTTGCAGTTTTGAAGCTCTAATTATAGTTTATATAATTCATGTTTTCCAAAGAACAGTGTTTCTTTTTACATAGAAACATTTGCGTATTTCTTTCAGATGTTTAAATATTTCAGCATTGGTAATAGGAAAAAAAAATCCTTATGATAGCCTTATAATAGCTTCGTTGAAAGGGTTGGAAACTACATATTAGAAGTTAAAGAACCCCTAATTCTGAAATTTGACTACATCATTTTTAGTGGGTTTTCATAACTATAAAATGTATGTTTAAGTGGAAATGTATAATGTTTTCAGGCATAAAAGCAACAATAATCATAGCACATTGTATTAAATTCAGAAATAATAATGATTATGGATATTTGACAACCTGAAAATTGCCTATTGCTTATTATTTCATTTTATAATTTTCATGAAGGAAAGCTCCAAATCTTTTCTTTGGCACTTTCCTAGGAGATGTTTGATCCTTTGGTGTCAAGTTATTTTACATTTTTGCCCCTTTTACTCTGCTGTAGAATTGCCATGCTATCAAGAGGAATAGACAAGTTTCTGGAAATCACAAGAGTGGCAACTGTCAGCAGAGGTAAAACAATATATATCCCATAATTCATGGGTTGACCGAAGCTAGGCCTTTCCTCCTTTAGGAGAAATTACAGTTATTTATAAATTACTTTTCTGTCAAGTGGCAAAGATATCAAATTTCATTCTCTCTAGCACTTTTCGTGGACATGTCATCCCAAGGTGTTAGTATACTGATTTATAAAAGCCCTGTACAAATAGAAGGTGGCATGTGCAAATCATTCGAAAGTTTCAAAGAAAAATAAAAAGGTTAGCTGAATTATTCAAGGACATCCTACTCCTGACTGCATGCAATGATAAGAGCTAATTAATCCATGGATATATCTGAGCTATCTTTAATTCTATCAAAATTATTTTCAATATCACCATAACCAATAAACATTTCTTGATGTCTTATATGCATAAAGTATGTATCAATGTCTTTAAAGAGCGTTTGCTTGTGGCTAGATACATAATGTATAATGTATACAATGACCATCCACTAAAGAGGAAAATAAACAATCTCTACCTTCAAAAAGCTGCAGATCTAGTCTTTACTTTCTTTGTATTTACAGCTAGTACAGTCTACAAATCAAGTTCAGCAGAATCTGAGAAGCACCCTAGAATGGGAGGTAGTTCAGGGCATGAATTCTGAAGCTAAATTGACTCAGTTCAAATTCCAGCTGGCTCTTACTAACTGGGGATCTTTGAGCAAGTTATTTAAGCTGTCTGTGACTCGGTTTCTTAGTCTGCAAAATTTGGATTGTAACAGTGCTTACCTCATAGGGCTACTAGAAAGATTAAATGAGTTGATACATATCAAACACTTGGCAGCTGGCATATAGCAAGTGCCATGTAAATGAAAGATGCTCCATGGATATTTTAAAATGGGATTATACTTTTCAATAGATGGAGAGATTACTTGGAGATGGTACCAGTAACTTGCAGGAGACAAAATTTGAGTTAGATCTTGAAGATAGAAGGGAAGCAGAAAGAGGAGGACTTTTCAGATGAATAGAGTGAAATGTGCTGTCCTACTGGTGCAGGCTTGATCTCAAGGCAAATAAGTTTTTGGCAGCAAACATACAAAGAGCAGAATGGTGGAGTTGAGGCAGCAGAAACTGACCCTGAAACAGGATTTACATCTGGGTGGAATAACCATCAGTCAAACTCTAAGTCTGAGGCTGTGGCATTGAGGACACGAACCTCTTTAGATATGGGTCTGATGTTTAAGAAGAAAGTTAACTTGGTTTTCCAGGCCATTGTGCTGTTCAGTGATCACAGATGTCAGCTTTTTGTTTCAGAATGATCAATCCACTTTGGAACAAGATCAGCTGTTCACCTTGCATCCTCTGCTAAATTACCAACGAGTTGAGAAGCTGGCACCCACCAAAAGACAAACTGGGCACACCAGCCCCCATCATGGCAAGGCGCTCACTCTTTCCTGCTCCGTTTCCCCACATGGCTTTACCTATCAGCTCATGACTTAGTACCTAATTCGCTCCCGAATGCCTCCATTTCTTTGGCAGTTTTTGAGTCCATTTACCACCCCTTCTCTCTTTATATTGGTGGTCTCTTTTTGGCATAGCTGACATTCATTCATTCCAGGTGACACCTCTCCCTGGCTGAGCTCCCATCTGTAGATCCTCACCACACAGGTTAACTTTCATTCCAGGTGACACCTCTCCCTGGCTGAGCTCCCATCCGTAGATCCTCACCACACAGATTTATCTCAGCCCGCCTTAGGTGGAGTACAAGCCCAGCAGCTGTGGATGAGGGAATTGGGACCCAGGAGCCCAGATTGCCTTAGATGGATGCTGATAAGAATTGGGCCATGGACCAGAGTCCCAGCCAAGAAAGCCAGAGCTCAGAACAGAACTCTAGTATTAACAAGGAAGTGGAACTCAAAATTTGAGATAGAAGACTTGCCACATGATCATTACTACAAAGTGCCCAAAAAGGTTGACCTTCAGGAGCCCACAGTAGATGCTCATTTTACATGTGAAGCTCTTGTATTCCCAAACCACTTGCAAAGTCGACATCATATAAGGGATTGTCCATATTTAGTTCCAGCCCTAGGAAGTGCTGATGCTCCCAGACTGAGGATTTTCTGTATAACTGCAAGGGCCTGGGAAAAGCAAAGCCTGAGGAAGTTTTATAAACAAAAGTGTAGAGAAATATGCCTTCCTGTGTGCTTCTGAGAAATATGCAGAATTGCAGCATAGGACAGAGTTGACGAGTACTGAGAAATAAGTTTAGGACCAAGAATAGCAGGATTTTAATGCCAGGTAAGGGGTTTGGATTGCTTTTTGGGCAGGGGAATTGCTGAATATTTTGAGCCTTGATGTGTCTGGAGATTAGTTGGCAGTTGTCTGTGAGCTGAAATATAGCAAAAGAGGAAGAGATGAGTCCAATTACAACATTCTTTATTCACAGAGACAACACTCTGAGTTTTAGCTTTTCAGTCTCTGACATTTAGTAGGTGCTTAATAAATATTTATGTAATGAAAGAATAAAATAATTAACTATAGCCTCCTTGAGTTAGTAAATTCAAGATCAACTAATCTAACCCTTCATTTATTATATCAAGTGATCTGACAGCTTGTCTGAATATTTCTTGTCATATGGAAAATTCAGTATATATCTAGGCAGCACATTTCATTTGGCATGGTGACATTTTTCTCATACTAAGAAAGTTTCCACTTATAATGAGTTGAAAGAGGACCTCATTTTTCCCCTCCTCTTGCATTTAATAACCACCGATAGGTTACAGGCCTTAGGAGTCATATAAAATGCCCATCACTGTCGCAGAGAGGTCTTCCATACTCCAGTAGGCTATGCCAATATTCTTGGTATATACCCCATTAACACCTGCAACTCTGTTTGCAGTACTCACTGTACCAGCCATTCATTATTAATGTCTGTGATGAGAATATCACTGCTGAATCCCTAGTGCTTAGCACAGTCCTGACACAGACTAAGTGTTCTATAAATACTCATCTACTGCACAGTTTTCTATTTATATTCTACAGTATACAAGGCACTGTCCTAGACATTGGTGTTGTAGCAATAAAGTAAAACAGAGGAAGACTCTTCGTGCATGATGTTTCCACTGGCAGGAGGGATGCGGAGAGGAGGGAGATAGACACACCCATATAAACAAACAATATAAAATGTTAGTGGTCATAAATTTAATGAGAAAAATAACACCATGTAAGGAGACAGGGTTGAGGGATGCTACTTTAGATACAGTGTTTAGGGAGGATTCTTCAGGGAATAACAGTCGAGCAGAAAGTTACATAAAGCCCAGGGGCAAAAAGAGAGCTCCCGAGATATTTAGGAGAGGACATTCTAGACCAAGAGTAAACACAGATTGAACTGAATTGAATTCCCTGTTCTCACAGAGATCATGATACCTATTACAGAGCCCAACGTTTTACAATTTTCCAAAAACGATTGATAAAGAAAAAGTGAAGAGTAACCTTGTTGTCTGGCTGATAAAACCTTTTATTTTCTTGAAATTGGAATGAAACTGTCATAGGATTTGACACATGGAAGCAGATCTGGGTTTTGTAGAGCCCAAAGCATATACAGTTTTTAAGGACTTATATAAAAAGACATGCACAAACTTTTTATTTTTATAAATTTTGCAAAACATGTGACTAAGTGTACACATTACTAGGGCCTTGAAAAGTGAGAGACCTGAAAATTTCAGCTTCATTAGCTTCGTGGCACATCCACCTCTGGGCTCCCTATGCGTCTGAGTGGAAAGGAAATCGTTACTCTTTCTATTGCCTCTTCTGTTTATGACCTAATAAGGAAATGGCAGTTTGAGGTTAACACAGTGGTTTTTCTAGGCAAGCACCTAATTAATAATTCTACAATTCCATGCCAGCATGAGGAAACCAGGCCATTTTAATGATGTGGATAAAGTACTTGGGTGAGATTCAAGGGTTCTAATATTAGTCATGTCATTTGTAAGCTATGGGAACAAAGAACAAGCCAACCAACCAATATGCCACTTCCCCCCACCTTCATTTGAAAGGGTTGAATTAGAGCAGTGCTTCACTGGCCAGCTTTCAGATAATTATTATATTTGAACATCACCTTTACTATACTTGCTTGTATTTTCAGAGAACCCTTCACATTTTTTTTCTTAAATGTATTTAAAGATCTTTAATGTGATTAAAGATCACATTAATACATCACATCACTATCTACACTAGAAATAATTATTGATATTGGAAACTTGGCAAATACATTTGATAAAGGCTTAACAATATTATTAGACTCTGGCTACATTTCTGGCTTGAAGAAGTCTTTCAGACCAAAGACTTTCTCTATTTATATTGTAAAGGGATAACATCAAGTATCAAGCTGCTGGTAAAGCCATGTCTCTACTAAATGGAGGCTTTTTTCATGATGTAATCAATAAATTGATAGATAAGAACAAATAAAAGCTGTTGGTAAATAAATATGTCATTTTGCTTTCTAAGGCTACTTAATGCCTATCTCTGTATCACCAAAATAATTTTGTTGACAATGTACATCTACAATTGGAGATAAACTATATAATCTTATGTGGGGTTCAAGATTTTTCTCTTAAATTTGCATTAAAGCAAGAGTCAGTAAACTAGCCTTCAGGTCAAATCCAACTCACTCTCTGCAAATAAAGTTTTATTGAAACACAGCAACATTTACCTGTTTATTCTCTACAGTTGCTTTCACACTAATATGGTAGAGTAGTTCTAAAGGAAATGGTAAAGCCTAGTAAAATATGTAATATCCTTTATTAAAGACGTGTTCTGTCTGTGCAGAGAAGGCTTTAGACAAAATTCAACAGTGCTTTATGCTAAAAATTCTCAAGAAACTAGGTATTGATGGAACATACCTCAAAATAATAAAAGCTATTTATGACAAACCCATAGCCAATATCATACTGAACAGGCAACTACTGGAAGCATTCCCTTTGAAATCTGGCACTAGACAAGGATGTCCTCTCTTACCACTCCTATTCAATATAGTACTGGAAGTTCTAGTCAGAGCAATAAGGTGAGAAAAAGAAATAAAGGGTATTCAATTAGGAAAAGAGAAAATCAAATTGTCTCTATTTGCAGATGACATAATTGTATATTTAGGAGCCCCATTGTCTCAGCCCCAAATCTCCTTAAGATGATAAGCAACTTCAGCAAAGTCTCTGGATAAAAAATCGATGTGCAGAAATCACAAATATTCCTATATAGCAATAACAGACAAACAGAGAGCCAAATCATGAGTGAATTCCCATTTAAAATTGCTTCAAATAGAATAAAATACCTAGGAATACAGCTAACAAAGGATGTGAACAACCTCTTCAAGAAGAACTACAAACCACTCCTCAAGGAAATAAGACAGGACACAAACAGATGGAAAAACATTCCATGCTCATGATTAGGAAGAATCAATATCATGAAAATGGCCATATTGCCCAAAGTAATTTATAGATTGGATGCTATCCCCATCAAGCTACCATTGACCTTCTTCACAGAACTGGAATAAAACATTTTAAACTTCATATGGAACCAAAAGAGAGCCCACATAGCCAAGACAAGTCTAAGCAAAAAGAACAAAGCTGGAGGCATCATGCTACCTGACTTCAAACTACATTACAAGTTTACAGTAATCAAAACAGCATGGTACTGGTACTAAAACAGAGATATAGACCAATGGAACAGAACAGAGGCCTCAGAAGTAATGCTACACATCTACAACCATCTGATCTGTGACAAACCAGACAAAAACAAGCAATGGGGAAAGGATTCCATGTTTAATAAATGGTGTTGGGAGAACTGGCTAGCCATGTGCAGAAAGTTGAAACTGGACCCTTTCCTTACACTAAAGTTAACCCCAGATGGATTAAATATTTAAACATAAGAGCTAATACCATAAAAACCCTAGAAGAAAACCTAGGCAAAACCATTCAGGACATAGGCACAGGCAAGGACTTCATGACTAAAACACCAAAAGCAATGGTAAAAAAAGCCAAAATAGACAAATGGGATCTAATTAAACTTTAGAGCTTCTGCACAGCAAAAGAAACAATCATCAGAGTGAACCAGCAACCAACAGAATGGGAAAAAGTTTTTGCAATCTACCCATCTAACAAAGGGCTAATATCCATAATCTACAAAGAACTAAAGCAGATTTACAGGAAAAAACAAACAAACCCATTCAAAAGTGGGCAAAAGATATGAACAGACACTTTTCAAAAGAGAACATTTATGAGGCCAACAAACATATTAAAAAATGCTCATCATCACTGGTCTTTAGAGAAATGTAAATCAAAACCACATTGAGATACCATCTCATGCCAGTTGGAATGGTGATCATTAAACAATCTGGAGACAACAGATGCAGGAGAGGATGTGGAAAAATAGGAACGCTTTTACATTGTCGGTGGGAGTGTAAATTAGTTTAACCATTGTGGAAGACAGTGTGGAGATTTCTTAAGGATCTAGAATTAGAAATTCCATGTGACCCAGCAATCCCATTACTGGGTATATACCCAAAGGATTATGAATTGTTCTGTTATAAAGACACATGCACACATATGTTTATTGCGGCACTGTTTACAATAGCAAAGACCTGAAACCAACCCAAATGCCCATCAAAGATAGACTGGACAAAGAAAATGTGGCACATATACACCATGGAATACTATGCAGCCATAAAAAGGATGAGTTCCTTTTTACGTTTTTATGTTTCCTTTATAGGGACATAAACACATCTGGAAACCATCTCTCTCAGCAAACTGGCATAAGAACAGAAAACCAAACACCACATGTTCTCACTCATAGGCAAGTGTTGAACAATGAGAACACATGGACACAGGGAGGGGAATGTCACACACTGGGGTCTGTTGGGGGCTGGGGACTAGGGGAGGGACAGCAGGGGGTGGGGATGTTGGGGAGGGATAACATTGGGAGAAATGCCTGATGTAGGTGATGGGGGGATGGAGATAGCAAACCACTATTGCATGTGTATACCTAGGCAACAGTCCTCCAAGATCTGCATATGTACCCCAGAACTTAAAGTATAATAGATAAAAAAACAAAAAAGAGTGTGAATTCCATGGCTTCGTGGTCTTAGTATCTCCTGTGCCAAATATTGCAGAGGTTTAATCACGTAAAAAAGAAAGTAAAAGTAAATTATCTACAGTTGCATATCTAATAGACATCGCAGACCGAACAAGTTTAATAAACGTGACTGATCTCCATGGCCACACCTTGTCTATTTGTACTTGGTAGCATCTCCATTCCTTTCCTCGTTAAGGCGGAAAGCCTTGGAGTTATCCTTCACCCTTTATTTTTCTTGAATCCACATTAAATACATTGGGAGACTCTTGACTGTGTCTTCCAAACAGACCCAGAATCTAAGCACTTCTCACTCCATCCAGTGCCACTGTCCTTGTTAAAGCTATTGTCATGTCTGCAGTGGATGACTGCCATCATCTATTGGTCTTCCTGCTTCTACCCTTGAATCTCTGCAATCTAAGTTTAACATAACACATGGCCAAATCATTAGACGTATCTCCTCACAAACCTTCTACACTATTAAGAGTAAAATCTAATGTCTTTGTAAGAATTTACAGAACTCAATGTGATGTGGTCCACATTATCTCCCTTCTTGCATTGTCTAATGATCTTCCCTCAGTCCCTCTGCCCCAGCCTGTCAGTCAAACTCCTTACTGGCTCTTTCCTCTACCTGGACTGCCCTTTCCTCATACACAGTTGCCTCATTTTGTCACTTCCTTCAGTTTATTTATATATTTATATATTATTTAAGACAGGGTCTCACTCTGTTGCCCAGGTTGTAGTGCCGTGGTGGAATCATGCAATCATGGCTCACTGCAGCTTTGACCTCTGGTCTCACGTGATCTTCCCAGTTCAGCCACCAGAGTAGCTGGACTACAGGTATGCACCACCACATCTGCCTAATTTTTATATATTTTGTAGAGATGGGGGTCAATGTTTCCCAGGCTGGTCTTGAACTCCTGAACTCAATCTGCCTGTCTTAACCTCCCAAAGTGCTGGGATTATAGATGTGAGCTGTTGCATCTGGACTTTCAGGCTGTTGCTAGATGTTATATCTTCACTAGCTGTGACTTGAAGTTAATCATTGCAAACCTCAGTGATCTCTGGAAATCTTTCTGAGATTTGCTGGTAAATTTTTTCTCTTTCTTTCTTTTCTTTCCCTCCCCCTCTCCCCTTCCCTTCTTTCTTCCATCCTTTCCTTCTTTTCTTTCTTTCCCAGATGACTATTTTTATTGGTTCATTTCACAGTCATTGCTAATTGCTTATCAATATCCTTTCATTCCTTCCTCAGCAATAACAACTCCATGATTTTGTTTCAGGCAGCAAAATGTTTTGCCAAACTGTTGTATTTCTCAGTCTTTCTTCCCCCAGAATCAGTGCCCATGTGACTATTTGAGCTAATATTACACATATGGAAATCCAGACGTTTCTGGGGAAGTTATTTACATACCCTCCTTCCTTATTCCAGAACAAAGACATAATGGCTGAGGCTGAAGCAGCCACCCTGCAGCTATAGAAAAAAATCCAAGACCAAGTTAGGGTACCCATAAACAAACACATTTGCAACTGATACACTTTTCTTCTTGCCCTAAATTTCCTACCTCATTCACTTCCCTACTCTTCAAACTAACCATTTGCTAAAAAAGAAAAAAAAGAATAGAAGCTGTCAGTAGATTTCCTCATCTCCTGTGATCACATCAGCAGGCCTGACTCTTTATGCATCTGTCATCTCTTGCTTTCCTATGATGAGGTGGGCTCTGTCCTCCTGCAGTCAAAGGCCAACCCCTTATGCATTTCACATCTCCTTCTTAAGAACTTTGGGCACTCCCACTATCCACTGTAGCTTTTTAAATTAGCCTCATCATCTCTGCCTAGTAATTTCTACCAGAAAGCAATCTCTAGCAACACTTATCTTAAAATAAATAAATTCTATACCATATAGGCACCAACCCCAATTCCCTGCTCCCTACAGTAGGAAGCTTATAAAAACCCAAAGCTGTCTTCACATATTGTATATATTTATTTATTTTCATTCACTAGTCAACCTATTAAATTTGGCTTTTAATTCTATAATTCCAGTGAAACTTAATGTCAAGTTAATCATGAACCTCCAAGTTGCCAAATCCTGTAATCTGATTCTTTATCCTCATTGTGTTTGACTTTTGGGCAACATTTAACTTGGTTCACCACTTCTTCACCTTGAAACGCTTCTAATTTTTTAGGTTTAAGACACCATATTCTCCTGGTTTTCATCCTATTTACCTGGTCATTTCATTTTAGTGAGGATTGTTGGCTGTGTCTTTTTTATAACACATTTATAAATTAGCATTTTTTAGCACTTTTCCAGGTCTTCTTTTTTTTCCTATCTAAACCATACACTTAGATGATGCCATCTAGTATCCAAAATGTCAGTACTATCTTTATAGCCAAAAAATGCCAATTAAATGTTTCTGGTTCAAATGTCTCTTCCAAGATTAGGACAAGTCTTACTGGCATCTTCACATCTGTGTCTCTTGGGAATGTCAAAAGTAACATGGCTGTCTTAGTCCATTTGGGCTGCTACAAAAATAGACTGGGTAATTTATAAATAACAAAAATTTATTGCACACATTTCTGGAAGCTTAGAAGTCCAAGATACAGGGTGTCAGCAGATTTAGTGTCTGGTGAGGGCCAGTTTCTCATAGATGGTGACTTCCATGTGTCCTTACTTGGTAGAAAGGCAAAAACAGGCTAACAAGCTCCCTCAAGCCTCTTCATAAGGATGCAAAGGTTTAACCTTATCATCTCCTAAAGGTCCACAACGTAATAGCATCATTTTGGGGGTTAGGTTTTGACATCTGAATTTGAGGAGAAGACACAAATATTCAGAACATAACAATAGCCAAAAGTTAACTCTTGATTTATATTTCAGAATCTAACATTTCCTAAATATTTCTTATCTGAGCAAATGGCACCACTGCTCCCTCATTTGTTCAATCCTTGGTTCCTCTCTCTTTCTTATCTACCACAGTCAATCCACCTGCCAGTCCTATTGGTTTTACTTCTAATACATACCTTGAAATCATTTACTTTTGTACCTTAACTTTAGTCTCAGCCCTCTTCCCTCCTTGCTTAGATGACTGTGGTAGTCTTTGGTTAGAATTCTGCCTTTTATGGCTCCCCTCTCAGCAAAGTCATCTTTTCATAGCATACATAAGATATCACCACTTCTATTTATTTAATGCATCTCCAATTGCACTAAGCCTACAATTATTTTTTTAATGTAATTTAATTTTATTTTAAGTTCTGGAATACATGTGCAGGATATGCAGGTTTGTTAAATACATAAACGTGCCATGGTGGTTTGCTGCACCTATCAACCCATTACCTAGGTATTAAGCCCTGCACGCATTAACTATTTATCCTGATGCTCTCCCTTCCCCCACCCACTGACAGGCCCCAGTGTGTGTTGTTCCCCTCCTTGTGTCCATGAGTTCTTATTGTTCAGCTCCCACTTATAAGTAAGAATATATGGTGTTTGGTTTTCTGTTCCTGCGTTAGTTTGCTGAGGATAATGGCTTCCAGCTCCATCCATGTCCCTGCAAAGGTGATAATCTCATTCTTTTTTATGGCTGTATAATGCTCCATAGTGTATATATACAACTATTCTTTAACCAGTCTATCATTGATGGGCATTTGGGTTGATTCCACGTCTTTGCTATTGTGAATAGTGCTGCAATGAAAATATGCATGCATGTGTCTTTGTAATAGAATGATTTATATTCCTTTGGGAGTATACCCAGTATTGGGATTGCTGGGTCAAATAGTATTTCTGGTTCTAGATCTTTGAGGAATCACCACACTGTCTTCCCCAATGGTTGAAATAATTTACATTCCCATCAACAGTGTAAAAGCATTCCTATTTCTCCACAGCCTCACCAGCATCTGTTATTTCTTGACTTTTTAATAATTACTATTCTGAATGACATGAGATGGTATCTCATTGTGGTTTTGATTTGCATTTCTCTAATGATCAGTGATGTTGAGCTTTTCATCATATGCTTGTTGACCACGTAAATGTCTTCTTTTGAGAAGTGTCTGTTCATGTCCTTTGCTCACTTTTTAATGGAGTTGTTTGTTTTTTTCTTGTAAATTTGCTTACGTTCCTTGTAAATTCTGGATATTAGACCTTTGTCATATGGATAGGTTGCAAACTTTTTCTCCCATTATATAGGTTATCTGTTCACTTTAATGTTGGCTCTTTTGCTGTGCAGAAGCTCTTTAGTTTAATTAGATCCCATTTGTCAAATTTTGCTTTTGTTTCAATTGCTTTAGATGTTTTCATCATGCCTATCTCCTGAATGGCATTGCCTTGATTTTCTTTTAGGGTTTTTATAGTTTGGGGTTTTATATTTAAATCTTTAATCCATCTTGAGATAATTTTAGTATAAGGTGTAAGGAAGGGGTCTGGTTTGAATTTTCTGCATATGGATAGCTAGCTTTCCCAGCACCATTTATTAAATAGAGAATCCTTTCCCCATGTCTTCTTCTTTTTTTTTTTTTTTTTAAATTTTTATTGCATTATAGGTTTTGGGGTACATGTGCAGAACGTGCAAGATAGTTGCATAGGTACACACATGGCAGTGTGTTTTGCTGCCTTCCTCCCCTTCACCCACACTTGGCATTCATCCCCAGGCTATCCCTCCCCAGCCCCCCCCCGCTGTCCCTCCCCCATTCCCCCCAATAGACCCCAGTGTATAGTAGACCGCCTCTCTGTGTCCATGTGTTCTCATTTTTCTCACCCGCCTATGAGTGAGTATATGCGGTATTTCTTTTTCTATTCTTGTGTCAGTTTGCTGAGAATGATGTTCTCCAGATTCATCCATGTCCTTACAAAGGACACAAACTCATCATTTTTGATTGCTGCATAATATTCTATGGTGTATATGTGCCACATTTTCCCAGTCCAGTCTATCAGTTGGGCATTTGGGTTGGTTCCAGTTCTTTGCTATTGTAAACAGTGCTGCAATGAACATTCGTGTGCATGTGTCCTTATAGTAGAACGATTTATGGTCCTTTGGATATATACCCAGTAATGGGATTGCTGGGTCAAATGGAATTTCTATTTCTAGGTCCCTGAGGAATCGCCACACTGTCTTCCACAATGGTTGAACTAATTTACATTCCCACCAACAGTGTAAGAGTGTTCCTATTTCTCCACATCCTCTCCAGCATCTGCTGTCTCCAGATTTTTTAATGATTGCCATTCTAACTGGCGTGAGATGGTATCTCAATGTGGTTTTGATTTGCATCTCTCTAATGACCAGTGATGATGAGCATTTTTTCATATGTTTGTTGGCCTCATGTATGTCTTCTTTTGTAAAGTGTCTGTTCATATCCTTTGCCCATTTTTGAATGGGCTTGTTTGTTTTTTTCCTGTAAATCTGTTTGAGTTCTTTGTAAATTCTGGATATCAGCCCTTTGTTTGATGTGTAAACTGCAAAGATTTTTTTCCCATTCTGATGGTTGCCGATTCACTCTAGTGACTGTTTCTTTTGCCGTGCAGAAGCTGTAGAGTTCGATTAGGTCCCATTTGTCTATTTTGGCTTTTGTTGCCAATGCTTTTGGTGTTTTATTCATGAAGTCCTTGCTTACTCCTATGTCCTGAATGGTTTTGCCTAGATTTTCTTCTAGGGTTTTTATGGTGTCAGGTCTTATGTTTAAGTCTTTAATCCACCTGGAGTTAATTTTAGTGTAAGGTGTCAGGAAGGGGTCCAGTTTCTGCTTTCTGCACATGGCTAGCCAGTTTTCCCAACACCATTTATTAAATAGGGAATCCTTTCCCCATTGCTTGTTTTTGTCTGGTTTATCAAAGATAATATGGCCGTAGATAGGATGTGTTGCCTCTGATGCTTCTGTTCTGTTCCATTGGTGTATATCTCTGTTTTGGTACCAGTACCATGCTGTTTTGATTACTGTAGCCTTGTAGTATAGTTTGAAGTCTGGTAGTGTGATGCCTCCCGCTGTGTTCTTTTTGCTTAGAATTGACTTGGCTATGCGGGCTCTTTTTTGGTTCCATATGAAATTCATGGTGTTTTTTTCCAGTTCTGTGAAGAAATTCAATGGTAGTTTGATGGGGATAGCATTGATTGTGTAAATTACTTTGGGCAGTATAGCCATTTTCACGATATTGATTCTTCCTAACCACGAACATGGAATGTTTCTCCATCTGTTTGTGTCCTCTCTTCTTTTGTTGAGCAGTGGTTTGTAGTTTTCCTTAAAGAGGTTTCTTACATTCCTTGTGAGTTGTATTCCCAGGTATTTTATTTTCTTTGTAGCAATTGTGAATGGCAGTTCGTTCTTGATTTGGTTCTCTTTAAGTCTGTTATTGGTGTATAGGAATGCTTGTGATTTTTGAACATTGATTTTATATCCTGAGACTTTGCTGAAGTTGCTTATCAGTTGCAGGAGCTTTTGGGCTGAGGTGATGGGCTCTTCTAGGTATACTATCATGTCGTCTGCAAATAGAGACAATTTGGCTTCCAACCTTTCCTATTTGAATACCCTTTATTTCTTTTTCTTGCCTGATTGCTCTGGCTAGAACTTCCAGTACTATGTTGAATAGGAGTGGTGAGAGAGGGCATCCTTGTCTAGTGCCAGATTTCAAAGGGAATGCTTCCAGTTTTTGCCCATTCAGTATGATATTGGCTGTTGGTTTATCGTAAATAGCTTTTATTACTTTGAGATATGTTCCATCAATACCAAGTTTATTGAGAGTTTTTAGCATAAAGGGCTGTTGAATTTTGTCAAATGCCTTCTCTGCGTCAACCCCATGTCTTCTTTTTGTCAGGTTTGTTGAAGGTCACTGCAAAGAATGTCAAAGGTAGTTTAATGGAAATAACATTAAATCTATAAATTACTTTGGGCAGTATGGACGTTTTCATGATACTGATTCTTCCTATCCATGAGCATAGAATGCTTTTCCACTTGTTTGTGTCCTCTCTGTTTTCCTTGAGCAGTGGTTTGTAGTTCTCTTGAAGAGGTCCTTCACTCTCCTTGTTAGCTATATTCTTAGGTATTTTATTTTCTTTGTAGCAATTGTGAATGGGAGTTCCCTCATGATTTGGCTCTCTACTTGTTTATTGTTGGCGTATAGTAGTGCTTGTAATTTTTGCACATTGATTTTGTATCCTGAGACTTTGCTAAAGTTGCTTATCAGCTTAAAGAGCTTTTGGGCTGAGGTTTTCGAGCTATAGAATCATGTCATCTGCAAACAGAGAAAGTTTGACTTCCTCTCTTCCTTTTTGAATATACTTTATTTCTTTCTCTTGCTTGACTTTACTGGCCAGAACTTCCAATATTATGTGGAATAGTAGTGGTGAGAGAGGGCATCTTTGTCTTGGGCCGGTTTTCAAGGGTAATGCTTCCAGCTTTTGCCTCAGTATATTTGCTGTGGGTTTGTCATAAATGGCTCTTACTGTTTTGCGCTATGTTCCATTAATGTCTAGTTTATTGAGAGTTTTTAACATAAAGGGATTTTGCATTTTATTGAAGGACTTTTCTGCATCTATTGAGGAAGCTTACAATTGTTGAATCTAATAAGCCTCTGTCAGTCTCAACATCCTGATCTCCTGCTGTTTTTCTGCTTTATCTGTACTGGGTTCATGATAATTCTGAAAATCCTCCGAGGTCTGTCTGACTTCAGAGCCTTTGCCAAAACAATCCCTCCTGGGGCACCTTCAGAAGACCCCATTTAGGGCCTTTGCATGCACAATCTCCCCACCTCTTTTCAAAGTTGTTTCCTTATCCATGAGGTTTAGGTAAATATTTTCCTTTTAATCATCTTCTTTTCCAATTATTTTGAGTACTGCTGCCCCTCCAAATCCAGCATTTATTTGCATCATGAAAACTTATTTACTTTTTGGCACTTATACACTTTTTAAATAGTATTTATTTGTTGATTATTATATGCTTTTCCCATTGTACTGAAAAGTATTCATGAAAGCAGAGATTATGTTTTGCTTGTCAAGATTCATGCTGGGTTTTCAACCTTGTACTTGGCATCTGATTATATTTATTAATTAATAAACATATTTGAATCATTCAATGAATGCATGTGTTTTCATAAAAAAGACATAACTGGTTAGTTGTATCCTAAGTGATAAGACTCAGATGACTGTTACTGGGCTTTCCAGAATTAATATAGGGTAACCCATTTAGTAGTAGTATTTAAATTCTGAATATATTGCCTAGAAGTAATTAATTCTAACATTGGCTTGGAATTTGTAAACAAAATAGCCTGAAATAAAAGATTACACATACAGCTTTTCTCCTCTATTTTAGCTCTACGCTTAAAGAAATCAAATGTGTTCCTTTTACCCTCTGAAGACTTTTTGAACACAGTTGTCTACAGTTTCCTCTCCTCTCAACTCTCACAGTTTCATTCTCTGTAATGTTACTCAGGACTTCTATTGCGTTTTGAATCATTGCTAATATTTTGATACATTTGTGCCTTGATTCTAGAAGTACAATACACTTACTTCATATCCCACAATTACTTTAGCAATCAATAATTGCTGACTGTCTAATATTCAGAAAATTGCACCATCCATCACTTTATTTGTGCTCTTTATAAATGCTATTAGGGATCACAATTATCAGATTAAGTTTGTGATAAATAGTTTCTCACACATGTAAATTCCCATAATCAGAATAAAGATGTGATTCAGGATAAGGAAATTATGGGGCAATACCTTTTATCAGCCTCTAGATTTACCTTACTTCATTACTTATCTATCTGTAGCCAGGCTTTAACAGTGCAATGAACTGTGGTTCTCACTCAATATCAGTTAATGAGTCATTGTGGCTTTGAGTGGTTGTGGTTTGGAGGCCCAGTGGTAGTCTCTGTATTATGTTGCAAGTTGTAATCCTAGCACAGATTCTGGTCCATAAAAGGTATTCAGTTAATCTTTTTTGATAAATTAATTCCAGAGTTTTCCATTTACTTGCATGTGACTTTGACTAAGATGCTAATGGTACCTCAGCTGTCACTGCTTCTACCACTAATAGCAGTAACAGCAGCAGCACAAATCCAACATTAGAGATCATTTGAAATCACTTGTACTGCTCCCGTCTTATCTAGCCTGTCAGAGAATAACATCAGAAAACAGTGTGCATATTTCTTTATCTTTTGATCATAACCTCAATAATATTTGCCCGAGTCTCTCCGTTAATAGTGACATGCCTACACTTTGCTTCACCTGTGAAGAACCTGTCTGAGAATTGATAGATCTAGACAAGAGGGTAGCCAATTAGGTAATGGCCTCCAGCAAGAGTGGACTCTATAGAAGACTCGCCTTTGAACTGTGTGGAGTTGAACTAAAAAGTACAGCTGTTATATAAATCAGAGAGAAATGAACAAGGTTACACCTGTGGGTTGACTCAACAGCTGTATTTTCTCAGCTCAAATAGTAGAGTAGTATAATGACAGCTAATACAATACTCAGATTAATTAAATAATCTTGACTTCAATTATTTAGTTAACTCCAGAGAGTACGGAATTAGATCCAAAATTAAAGTGTTAATTTCAGAAATGGAGACATTGTCTTAAAGGGTCCCTATCAGGAAATCACTCATGGGAAATATTTTCTTAAAAGATTTAAAAGTTTAATGGCAAGGAAAGTTATAAACACAACCAGGTGTTATAAATTTAAAGCCAGGGATCTAATATCAACTTCATTATGTGGGTACAGAGAACATGTCACAAACAAGTTTGTAGACATCTTTTTGTTAGAAATTGTTTTCTAACTACTTGCATCGATCTAAATTTGGCTCTAACTTGATGCCTGATAAAAGGAACAGGTAAATGTGTGTCAAGCTGGTCCTAATATATTATTTTAACATTTCTGCCATAGCAAGGATCATCTGTGTGTTTTGATTTGCACAGAGGTAGTGTGCTGAAACTAGAAATGTACTATAGACAGAGCATTTTACCATTCCTAAGGATATGTGTGTTTATCAACAAATGTCTCAGAATCTACTTTTCTGTTATCTTGAAAAATTCTAAAAATTAAAGTAAATGAAATAGTGTTATAATTTTGATGAGAAATAATTAAGTATAAAAAGTCAAGCTTTTATCATTCAATTATGCTTCTTTTTCTTAGTATTTTAAGACAATGAAATTTACTTGTAGTCAATCCTCACAGACTAGGGAAAATTTTGTAAAAGTAATGACACTTAGGAAGCATACCATGATTTTATTATTTATATGACAATATAAACTGGGCCCTTAGAAACCTAATTTAATCATCCAAAATATGTAAATGTTCAAAGTATGAAATAAGTTTTTTTTTCAGTCCTGTTACTTTCTACATTTCAGATACCACCTTCATTATGCTCATATGTGTTTGAAAATGAATGATGTTTCTAAATTTTCACAGTAACGTGTTAAGTATATAAATACTTGGTATGTAAACCCATATTCAGTAAGGACAATCCAATATTTAACACACTGAGTTTAAGGTATAAGACGATACTGAAGGAAATTAAGTAAAAATATATAAAGAGGCCTTGTCTCTGAATAAATTAGTAGAGATGACTTTTTTGTGGATATTGGGCACATTGTATCTTAGATAATGATAATTTACACATGTATGCTTCTTCATAGTTTACTAAGTACTTCCATATGTGTTTTCTTATTTGATCAACAGAAAGCCCTGTGGGGATGACTGGCAGGTATTTTTATTATCTAAAAGAAACTGAGACTCAGAAAGTTACTTGATCACTTCACATAACTAATAGGTGGCTAAACAAGAATATGATAGAACACAGAATCATTACATTCATTTTCACCAAACATCCAAGAGTATTGTCTGTGAATACTTTTAATAGAGTAACTGCTTTGGGGGAAAAAAAAATTCTTTAAAAGCTTATCAAAATTCACCAGATAACTTGATGGATAATTCATGTGACAATTTGTGTATTAACTTGTTTCTTTCTAAACCATATCCTCAAGATTCATCTCTCTATGTTTAACTAGATGTATTTTTTTCAAAGATTTTGTTCTCTGGCTTCCATCAGGGATAAGTGACAGCTGTCAGTGCGTTAATAAAGCACGAAGACTTTTTTTCCCTCTGAAGGAGGAAAGACCATTGCTTTTCACCCTTATCCTTTGAACTATTTAATTTTACAGCCATCGGAGTCAATTTTTATTCTTCTCAAATGTGTTCTAGAATCTTAGAGAAGGCAGGAAAGTGTAGCACCTATATAGACAGCTTTTGTCAACTATTACTCCTACATTGTTTTACAAGGTTCCTTTTGTTCTGTGGTAAAAGGCAGTGTTTTTCAATGAAAAAGTAGCCTATAAATATATCCCTTTGGTTAAGAGGTCTATGTTCCTAATAGAATTACTAAGTTTGGTTCAGAGTATTATTTTTCCCTTTTGAGAAATAGGAGTAGAACATTTTATTCTCTGATAGTTCTCAATGTGTCCATATTAAGTGGTGGTAATGTGGTAGAAAACAGACGTGCAGAAATCACTCTTCCAGTTTCTTTATATTTTTGTTAGCATAATTCTTCCACTTTCTTTATATTTTTGTTCTACAGCATAATTAGAAGAAAGATGACTTTCTGAGTTCTGACTGGAAAAGAGAAAAAAGGAGCAGTCTCACATTTGGAAGCTGGCCTGGCTCTCATGCTAGGTCTTATTATTGTCTAACTAGACATAAACAATCTCACAGATTACTAACTGCAGACAAGTCTACTAACCTCAGACAAGATCATGATAAAAGGAGATAAATCAAGGCCATTTCATAATTCTAAATACAGACAGAGGCAAGGTCACTCTGACTCCCACAAAGTATTAAACATCCTTTTACTTGTTCAAAGTTTGCAACTGCTGTTTATAAATTATATCTCTTTCTCATCAGTAAAGTTTATCAGATACCCATCATAGATGGTCCCTGCTTTGGACAGCATACAACCTTGAGTGAACCCCCACTTCTGTAGGTTCACCCCAAATCACCCAGCCAAAGACAACTTAGATACCCCATGATTTTTGATGCAATAATTAACAAACCAAATCTTCTTCAACTAGAAGACATTCCTTGTGGGTTTTGGCTGTAAGACATTAACATATGTTTGATCTTTTTTCAGCTTCTTATTAGTTATTTGAAAAAATTATTTAGGTATTCTGTTGTTTGATTTTTATCTATAAATTGGAGATAGAAATAGCAACCATAATACCATTAAGAATATTCATTGAGATATGCAATATAAAGTAACCTAATGGTGCTGTAGTACAGAAAGTATTCAAATCTTATTATTCACATCATTACATATTATATTCATTATCTTTCTCCTTCTTTTGTTGATTTTCCCACAATTTAAACTTTTCTTTCATAAACTTAATTGGGAATCAGAATTTTGACAGTAGATAGGGCAAGTGAATAGCAACCATTCTGATTTTACTTTACTGTCATCATACCCTGAGAGAGAAAAACAACAACAACAAAAAACTCTTCTGATTGTGGTGAAGTGGGGCCCTCTCCACTCCACACTCAGGAAGATCTCCAGGTATTCAGGACACCTGCTTATACGAATCAGCAGCCTCAACTGGCCCACTCTTCCTGTGCTGAGACTGTGAGGTGGAGCCCTCTCCACCTCATGTCCAGGCGATCAGAACACCTGTTTGCCTGGATTAGCAGCCTCAGCCTCTCCACTCTTCCTGTGCAGAGACTGGTACAATAGAACCCTATATGCTTTATGCCCAGGCAGATCTTCAGGTATCTGGAGTACCCACTCTCCTGGATTAGGGGTTTAGGCTTCCCCTTCTGCCCATGTAGAGAGTATGGGCTGAAGAAGTTTCCAAGATCCACACTTAAGCACACCTCTGGGTTCTTCGTGACCACCCCTTGGATTCTTCCTTGGCACTGGTGCTGGTGCTTGTGCTTGTCATCTGGAGACCTGTAGGACCTACCCAGTCGTGCTCAACTCATCTTGCCTCCCACTCCTGTGGGGCTGACCAGGGATCTCAGACTACTGTGAACTCCACAGATCAGCTCACTGTGAGAGGCAACAGAGAACTTCTCCCAGTAAACAAGGATCAAGATATATCTAGCTGCTTTGGCCACACCCAGCTCTTACCCATAAGTGCTATCTGTGGGCTTATAGGTCAAACCACATAGCCCAATATAAAACCTGCTACAGAAGTGCCTTGGCCCGTAGAAACAAAGCCAAAAACCCCTACCTAGCATTCTTTATAGTCACATCCCCTAGGGAACAGGTAACGGGAAAGAGGAGGAAAAAAATGTATTATGGGGAAAGAAAGAAAAATAAAAAAGAAAGTAAAAATTTTATCTGCATGAGAAAAAAGTTACAAAAATTAGAAGTGCTAGCATCTCTAGATGAGAAGGATCCAGTACAGGAATTCTGACACCATGATACATGTGAATGTCGTGATACCACCAAAGGATCACATGAGCTCTCCAGCACTGATTCTTATCCAAAATGGAAACTCAAAACTGACAGATAAACAATTTAAAGTATGAATTGCAAGGAAGCTTAATGAAATCCAAGACAAGGTAGAAAATCAATGGAAATAAATTTCTAAAGCAGTTCAGGAAGTGAAGGAAGAGATAAGTGTCTTAAAAGGAAATCAGAGCATCTGAAAACTCACCTGAGAAATTTCAAGATACAATTCAATTTATCAACAGACAGGATGAAGCAGAAGAAACATTTCAGAGCTTGAGGACTAGTCTTTCACATTAATCCAGCCAGATAAAAATAAAGAAAAAAGAATATTACAAATGAAGAAAGTCTTTAAGAAATATGAAAATGTGTAAAGTGACATAACCTATGAATTATTGGCATTCCTGAGAGGGATGGAGAAACAGCAAACAATTTGGAGAACATATTTGAGGGAATAAATATGTTCAAGGACAAAATATTTGTCCTTGAGGACAAAATTCAAGAAAATTTGTCCAGTCTTGCTAGAGGTAGAAATCCTTGTATCTGGATTTCTACCTCTAGCAAGAGTGAGACTCCATCTCAAAGAAAAACCCCAAAATCCAGATACAAGGAATCCAGAGAACACCTGCGAGATACTGTATAAAACAAACATCGCTAAGGCATATAGACACTAGACTGTCCAAGGTCAATGCTAAAGAAAAAATCTTAATGGTAGCTAGGGAAAAAGGTCAGATCACAGGAAAAGGAAGCCTCATCAGGCTAACAGTCGACTTTCAGCAAAAACCTTAAAGCCAGGAAAGACTGGAGGTCTATTATCGGCAGTCTTAAAATAAATGCCAAATCTGAATTTCATATTTCACCCAAATAAGCTTTATAAGCAAAGGAGAAATACAATCTTTTTCAGATAAGTGACCTCCAGGAAAATGTGTTACCACAAGACTAGCCTCACAAGAGATCCTTAAGGGAGTTCTAAACATGAAAATAAAAGAATACCTGCTACCATAAAAACAAACAACAACAACAAAAATCCACCCCTCATGCCACTTAAGTACATAGGCCACAGATGCTAAAAAGCAACCACAAAATAGAAGCTACGTAGCAACCAACTATCAACTTCATGGTAGGATGAAAACCTCACATATCTGTATTAACCTTGAATGTAAATGGTCTTAATACCCCACTTAAAAGGCACAGAGTGGGAAATTAGATACAAAAAAAAAAAAAAACCCTCACCTGTCTTTTGACTTCAAGAGACCCATCTCACATGTAACAGCACCAGTAGGCTCAGAATAAAAGGTTGGAGAGAGATGTACTGTGCAAATAGAAAACAAAAAAGAACAGGGACCATCATTCTTATATCAGATAAAACAAACTTTAAATAAAAAAAAAAGGTAAAAAAGGACAAAGAAAAGCATCACATAATAATAAAGATTTTGATTCAACAGGAAAATTTAAGTATCCTAAATATATATGACTCCACCATTGGAGCATGCTTCATAAAACAAATACTTCTAGACCTCCAAAAAGACTTAGCCACACAATAATAGAAGAGGCCTTCCACACCTTACTGACAGCATTAGACAGATCATCAAGCAATAAAACTAACAAATTCTGTACTGAAAGTTGACATGTGACCAATTGGACTTAATAGGTATCCACAGAATACCCCATCCATCAACCACGAATATGCATTCTCATCTGCATGTGGAACATACTCCAAGATCAATCATGTGCCCAGCCATAAAGCAAGTCTTTTGGATACTGTGGAATGAAAGGAGAAATTAATACTAGGAAGATCTCTCCAAATGACACAATTATATGGAAATTAACTTGCTCCTAAATAACTTTTGTGTAAGCAACAAAACTAAGGCAGAAATTGAAAAAATATTTGAAATAAATACAAACAGAAACAAAGTATATTGCAATTTATGAAATTTATCAAAGGCAGTGTTAAGAAGAAAGTTTATAGCACTAAGTGCCTACCTCAAAAAGGTAGAAAGATCTCAAATTAATGAACTAATGTCACACCTAGAGGGACTCGAAAATTAAGAACAAACTAATTCCAAAGCTAGCAGAATAAAAGAAATAACCAAAATTATGACAGAACTGAATGAATTTGAGACCCAATAATCTATACAAAGAACTGATGAAACTATAATTTGATTTTTTGAAAGGATAAACAAGATTGATAGATTGCTAATTAGATTAAGAAAAACGAGGAAGAAGTAAGCATGATTAGAAATGATAAAGTTGATATTATAACCAATCCCATGGAAATACAAAAGATCCTCAGAGACTCTTATGAACACCTCTATGCACACAAATTAGAAAAACAAGAGGAAATGAATAAATTCCTGGAAACACACAACCTCTTAATGTTGAATCAAGAAGATATTGGAACATTGAACAGACCAATATTGAGTGCTGAAACTGAATAGATAATAAAAAGAAAACCCTACCAACCAATAAAAGCCCTGGAGCAGATGGATTCACAGACACATTCTTCCAGCTGTACAAAGCAGAGTTAGTGCCAATTCCACCGAAACTACTCTAGAAAATGAAGAAGGAAGGGCTCCTCCCCAGTTTATTTTACAAATCCAGCATCACCTTGATACCAAAACCAGGAAAAGACACAACAAAAAAAGAAAGCTAGTATTCTTTTTCTAAAAAAAAAAGACAGTATTCCTCATGTGTATAGATGTGAAAGTCATCAATAAAATACTAGCAAACTGAATTCAGTAGCCCATCAAAAAGTTAGTTCACCACAGTGAAGTATGTTTCATTCTTGAGATGTAAGTTTGGTTCAATCTATGAAAATCAATTATCACATAAGCAGTATTAAAAGAAAAATAATGTAATCTTCTCAATAGATGCAGAAGAAGCTTTCTATTAAATCCAACATTTCTTCATGATAAAAATCCTCAGTGAACCAGGTATTGAAGGAACAAATCTCAAAATAATAAGAACCATTATGACAAACTCACAGCCAACATCATACTGAACAGGCAAAAGCTGGAAACATTTCCCTTGAGAGAAGGAACAAGACAAAGATGCCCACTCTTACCACTTCTACTCCACATAGTACTAAAAGTTCTAGCCAGAGTAATCAAGCAAGACAAAGAAATACAAGGTATTCAAATAGGAAAAGAAGAACTCAAATTATCTCTCTTCACTGATGATATGATTCTGTTCCTAGGAAACACTAAAGACTTCACAAAAAGGCTTCTAGAATTGACAAATGACTTTAATAAAATTTCAAGATACAAAAATCAATGTATAAAAATTAGTAGCATGTCTATAAACCAGTAACATTTAAGCTAAGAGCCAAAGCAGGAATGCAATCCCATTGACAATAGCCACAAAAAACCGGAAATACCTAGGAATACATCTAACCAAGGAGACGAAAGATCTCTACAAAGAAAACTACCCAACACTGCCAAAAAAAATTAGAGATGACCATTAACAAAAATGGAAAAACATTTCATGCTCATGGATTGGAAGAATCAATGTTGTTAAAATGATTTTACTACCCAAAGCAATGTTCAGATTCCATGTTATACCTATCAAACTACCAACATCATTTTTCAGAGAATTAGAAAAAACTATGCTAAAATTTATATGGAACCAACAAGAGCCTGAATAGTCAAAGCAATTCTAAGCAAAAAGAACAAAGCCAGAGGCATCACATTAGCAGACTTCAAGCTATACTGTAAGGCTACAGTAACCAAAGCAGCATGGTTACAGAAACAGAACATATAGACCAATAGAACAGAATAGAGAACCCAGAAATAAAGCCATACGCCTACAGCAATCTGATCTTTGACAAAGTTAATAAAAATAACAAGGAAAAGACTCTCTATTCAATAAGTAGTATTTGGACAGCTGGCTGGCTAGCCATATGCAGAAGAATAAAACCAGACTCCTACCTTTTACCATATGTAAATATTAACTCAAGATGCATGAAGTATTTAAATGTAAGACCTCAAGGTATAAGAATTCTGGAAGAAAACCTAGGAAATACCATTGTGGACATTGGCCTTGAGAAATAATTTATAACTATGTCCTCACAGGCAATTGCGACAAAAACAAAAGTTGACAAGCATGACCCAATTAGACTAAAGAGCTGCTATACAGCAAAAGAAACTATAAACAGAATAAACTTACAGAATAGGAAAAAATGTTTTCAACTATGCATCTGACAAAGGTCTAATATACAGAATCTATACAAAATTGAAAGATTTCAAGCAAAAACAAACAACAACAACAACAAAAACACATAGCCCCATTAACAAGTGGGCAAAAGGCATGAACAGATACTTCTCGAAAGAAGACATGCAAATGACCATCAAACATATGTAAAAATGCTCTCCATCACTAATCATCAGAAACATGCAAATCAAAGCCGCAGTGAGATAGCATCTCACAGCAGTCAGAATGCCTACTATTAAAAAGTCCGAAAAACAACAGGTTCTGGTGAGGCTGTAGAGAAATGGGAATGCTTTTATATTGTTGGTAGGTATGAAAATAAGTTTAGCCACTGAAATTTTTCAAAGAACTTAAAACAGAATTGCCATTTAACCCAGAAATCCCATTACTGAGTATGTGTGTTCATAGCGGCATATCCCCAATAGCAAAGACATGGAATCATCCTTGGTGCCAATCAATGTGGACTAGATAAAGAAATTTGGCACCTATACACCATAAAATACTATACAGCCATGAAAAATAATGGGATTATGTCCTTTGCAGCAACGTGGATAAAGCTGGAGGCCATTGAGCTATGCAAACTAATGAAGAAACAAAAAGCTCTCACTTACAAGTGAGAGCTAAACATTGGGTACATATAAACATAAAACTGAAAACAACAAACATTGGGGACTATAGAAGGGGAAGGGAGGAAGGGAGGAAGGGAGCAGGGCTTAAAAAACTATTGGGTACTATGCTGACTCCCTGAATTATGAGGCTATTTATACCCCTAAAATCAGTATCATGCAATATATTCATGTAAATAACCTGTACATGTACTTCCTGAATCTAAAATAAAAGTTGAAATGAAAAAAAACCTCTACAGTCCCTTTGTTGATTTTGAGAATTATGTTGTTTGTATTTGTAACCTCAGTGTCTAGAAGAGTACATCGTATATAGTAGACATTCAATAAACAATTTTAGAGTGAATGCCTAGGTTATATATCTGGGCCAATATGCTGCCTGTGTTCTGTTTTTCTCCCAGAAAAACAGAGTAAGCTGAGCAATGCAGACATAAAAATGAATTAGATTTCATCCTTACCATCAAATAGCACATGCTCATCTCTGATAATCTGCTGAGTATCAACCACACCATTTGTTCTCAAACATCTTCCTAATACAGTATATCTGGGGGTTTATCACAGTCCTACCATAGAGCTACACCAAAATTTTCATTTGGCAAGATAAGATTCACGTTATTCACCCAAAGGATAGTCCACAGTTAAACACAACCTGAAAATACTTAAATAAATACTTAAGTAAAAATACTTAAATAAAAATATGGCAGATATAAAAGGAGCAATAGACAAATCTGCATTCCTTGGATATTTTGATACATTTTAATAGAAACTTGTAGGAGGTAAAAATATCAAGAAAATATGGGGAATGTGAACATAAGGAACTATTTTCATTGCATTTATGTGTGCATGCATGCATGTGTGTATGTATGCATAGGTGTGTGTATGCATGTACTACTTTGCCCAGTATACAGAGCAAACTCATAGTTGTTCGATATACATTGAATATTTACAAAATTTGACCCCAACCCACCCCACAAAGAAAGTTTTAAGAAATAACAAAGAATTAATAGTATTTGAGCAATGTTTTCTGGCAGAAGTGTAATAAAGTTAAAAATAAACAATAGATTTGGAGGTGTGATGATTAATACTGAGTGTCAATTTGATCGGATTGAAGGATGCAGAGTATTTATCTTGGGTGTGTCTGTGAGAGTGGTGCCAAAGGAGATTAACATTTAGTTCAGTGGGTTAGGAAAGGCACACCTACCTGTAATCCAGATAGGCACCACTTAATCAACTTCCAGTATGGGTAGAATATAAAGCAGGCAGAAAAAACGTGAAAAAGCAAGATTGGCTTAGCTTCCCAGCTTACATCTTTCAAGTTTGCTGGAAGCTTCCCGCCCTCAAACATTGGACTCCAAGTTCTTCAGGTTTGGGACTTGGACTGGCTTCCTTGCTCCTCTGCTTGCATGTGGCCTATGATTGGACCTTGTGATTGTATGAGTTAATACTACTTAATAATCTCCCATATATATATATATGAACTATATATATATATATGAACTATATATATATATATATGAACTAACATATATATATATATGGTTATATATATGTTATATATATATATGAACTAACAGAACTAACAGGAGACACATATGTGTCTCCTGTTAGTTCTGTTCCTCTAGAGAACCCTGACTAATACAGGAGGCTTTGCAATACTCTCTCCAAATTGAAGGGACTGCCGGCTATGTGTGGCTTTCGCATCTCTGTGCCCAGGCTGTTGAAGTCAAAAGCCAATGGCTTTAAGAACCCAGTGCATGGTAACAAATTGTCCACTAGCTTTGTCTCACTACCTCCTCAGTACTGACTGCATAAAAGAGCCTTAAAAGAAACAATAAAACCAACAAAGAGAAAACTGAAAGCAAATAAACAGAAAAGGCAGTAGACAATAGTTCAAACAAGAATGAGTAGTTTTTACTGGGAGTAAGATGCAGGTAATATCCTTGGATCTGTTATGACCAGAGCAGAGGTTTTTGCTAGGAAGTAGTTGGGCATTTGACTGAGCATGAAGAAAGCAACCAAACCCAGAAGCTCTAGGAAAGTTTACATGAAGAAGTTAAGACTGGAAGCAATACACAATGAAGAACATCTTTGGCTGCTGAAATTATAAAATTGGACTCTTAGGACACTCAGTTTGGCATTGTATATGAGACACTTCAATAAGGAGAGACAGAAGTTAGGAATAATGTTCATGAGGGGACAAGTACATGGCACAAGAATGCGTCAGTGAGTCAGGTGGTGGCAGTTTAGTGACAGCATGCACCAAGGTTTTGGTCAGTGCTTCCAGAGTTGTCCACTCAACTCACTCCTAGTAGATATCTTAGACCAGGCTAAGTGATTTAGTGACAGCAAGAAGTTCACAGACCAGTGTGTAAAGAAAGAGGAAAAAGAGATGATCTCCGTAAGCAGAAAAAAGTGAGGAGCCAGTTTGTAATTGATTAGCATATGAATAGCCCATGCATACCACCTCTACTTCCCATCCTGCCAAAACACAGGAGCAAGGCGGAAAAAAATGATAATGCAAGAGGAGGAAGCTGTTCTTTCATCCACATTAAAAAAAATAAAACACTGAGATGCTGAAGGGGATTTTCAGCTTAATCCAATCTAGCTGTAATTCTACATTTTAGAAGCTTCCACTTGGCATCCAGAGTACCAATGTTAAAATCCAATGAGCATAAAAGAAAAATAATAGTTTGGAGGTTCCCTTGCCCCTACTTCTTTTTACTTACACCCTTTTACCTGCAATGTATTCTTTATCTTCATATTTGATTGGGAAAAGTCATATGAAGACGAATGGAAAAATGCTATGACTTCTTCTATTTTTTAAAATTTAAAGATCTTGGAAAAGATTTAAAGTGATGATTTTTTTTTTCTGATATTGAATCAATATAGAGTTGCATTTAGTTTCTTAACATATAATGAAGATATTATATGCAAAATAAATTTCATTCAAATGAGTTACTTAAAAAATTCAGTACACTAGACAGAACATAATTTTGTTCTTTTAATTCATTAAATAATATTATATATATTTAAAATATAAAAACCACATTGATTCAATCATGCATAATATGATATAGTGCACAGTGATTGAAGGGACTTTTTTGCTTTAATTTCCTTATTTGTAGCATAGATGAACATTTAGTAACCTTTCGTTATAAAGTAAAATGATCTAAATAATTTTGCTTAACAAGGTATCTCATAGTTTTTGTTTATCTTCTCACTTCAATACAAATTTCACAGAGTATAATTTAATACATATTTGAAACAGAAATATATTTCATAGCTATTGTAGCTACTAACTACAAACACCTCTGAGCACCTTCCTCGGAACAAAGCTCTCACCTCATAACTAGTTCAATAAAACTGGTTCAACATTTATTCAGGAAAGAAATGAAAACTGATTCTGCCTTGAATTAAAAAAAAGCCTGAGGTATTAGATAATCAACAAACCCAGCTGTCATTTAAAAAAAGTTCAGAAGTTAAATTTTTCATTTAATTACCATTTGAACTTTGATAGCATTTTATAATGTAAAGTTATAAAGGCTTTATTAGTCAGGGTTCCAGCAGGATTGAGAAGAAACAATCAATTGGGTAATTGAGGAAAGTGTAGAAAAAAGAAGATTTCCAAAGTCATGGGCAGGATATAGGGAAACAAGTAAGGTAGACTGGTGTGTGCTGGGGTTAGCAACAGTTTGTGCCATATCTCCCCCAAGACTTGACACAGAGGAGGTATACAGAGAAGACAGTTACATGGAGACAGTCACCTGACAGAAACTGTAGTGTTCCTGGGTTCAATCTTCTCTTACAAATTGCTCAACGACACAGAAACTGTGTGTGTGGGGGTGATGTGTGTATATATGTATACACACATATATATGCATATAAGTAGTTCTTACTACACACACACACACACACACACACACACACACACACACACACACACACACACACGTGTGGGTGTAGTAAGAACTACTCTTCATTGTAGCCTCCATCTGGCTGAAAGATAAAATTATTCTGGACCAAAAAAGTCCTATAAATGAATAGTAAGCCTAAGTATATGCGGAGGCAAAGATATTGATTCATGCTTAATAAACTCTTCAATTAATAAAACCTTGTTCCTAGGCTACTCTTTCCTCTGAGGAGCTCTCAGTATTTTATAGCCCTCGTCTAAGAAGCATTATAACTCCTTTGTGTTAGAAAGAATGGAATAAGTGTGTCAGTGGGTTGGGTATTTTTCTCCCTCTTCTGTACCTTGGATACATTAACAGTGAATCAATGCTTTGCAGTTATATCTCTAGTAGAAAATACTCCTTTCTTTTTTATATGGTGGCAAAGGGGTAGATTTCCCTGCCTGCCCTAAGTACGTCATGGTTACTAACATCATAATTCTTCCAGTGGCTAATTTTTTAATTAATTCAAAGAATGTTGACGAAACTCTGTATTTTTGACTAGAAAACTCCTTTAGTTTGTACTCTTATTTAAGTTAAATGATACATTGTATTATGATACATCTCTAGACTAAGTCTGACACAGATGATGGTGACAAAAATGACCCACTTAATAATTGATTGCTTTTTATTCCACTCTCAATTGCCTAAAAATGTCCTGGTTGCTTATGCACATACTGTATATGTTGGAATCAATTTTTACAGGTTCATAAAGCCATACTGAGTTTCTTTCAGGCCATTGCTTATCCAGTCCCTGTTAAAATTGTCATTAAGGCTGGCAGTAGAAGTAAGAAGTCACAGAGCATGGCTTTCCCAGCCAGTCTGGGAAAATACTCTCTCATAAGATGCCTTAATGTTTTGTATTCCTGAAACTCCGACAGATGGGTGAAAGTTCCCAGCTAGAAAATGAGATAACCAAGTGTAACCTAGATGTCAACTGGGATTTCCTGACCCTTCCGACTTGCTTGGACATCTGTTAATACCAGAAGGAAGCCAAATAAATTCTCCCGGCTTCTGTAAGTTGAAGAGAATGTGGTGCCCATGTTTCCAGAGCCCCTCTTCCTCTCATTTCTTTCTTTTCTTACATGCAGACAGTTTAGTGGCCAGTGCAGACATGAAATAGACTCTCGTTCAACTTACCCCAGGTATGCACTTCATTCTTCAAATATCCGCAAGAGTAGTGGGATTGGGGAGTTGTGGGAACATATGAATCATATGAATGGTATTTATAATAGAACCCCACATTGAACCCTAACACATTAAAATAGTCTTTGGTCTCTCTATTTCCAAAAAATCTCCAGCTACCCTTCTTATTTATTCAAACAAGCTTGTTTAAGCCTCGCCTTAATAGTAGCTTCTTCTACTGACACTTGTACTCTTGGATCTTATATCCCACACCTGTGCTTTATCAAGGGTTTTCACCAAATAAAGATGTAATTTTCTTCTAAAGGTAAATGAATTATTATTAAGATGATATCATGTTTTATTTTGCTATGATGGGGCATACACTTCCTAAGACGGTAATTTAGCATTTCTTTTTTTTTTTTTTTTTTTTTTTGGTAATGCTGAGAGACAGAAACAATTTCAGGTTACATAATAAGATAATTACAAATTTGGCAGCTGTGCCTCTTTGGCAACAAAAGTGCATTGTTTCAGAGTGTGCTGATAATGTCATTTAAAACCCTGAGCATGTACTCTGTTCTTTGGTGAATTTTACAAAGGTAAGAGGAACAAGAAGGAAGATAGAAGTTGTGCTGGGCTAAAGTTGTGCATCTTCAGAGTTTTTTTTCCTTCTGGTTTCTGAACCTTAGGGAATCTCAAACAACAGGAAAGATGATATAGTTTTTAAAGCCCTTAGGAGGTCTACCCTAATTTCCTACTTTATTTTCAAACCAGCTTTTTGATGGCTAAAATCTCTTTCAAGCAAAGCATTCTTTTCTGAGAACAAGTAATACTGTAATACTGAGCTAGAGTCCACAGGAAACACTCATTGAGCACCTGAAAGGGGGTAAGGGGTTAGAAAGGGAAGGACTGAAGTCACCTAAGCGAAATCTCAGCTCTTGATGTGCGGTGGAGCTGTGCTAAAAAGGCTTCAGGGGGAAGGCAGACAAAATACTGTTAAAATGACTTTGTGGGTTCTATCTCCAGCTTTTGCTATTCAAAATATGCATCAAATTGAGAGACTCTGTGGTTGGCAGCAAAGTTGATGTCATATGATTTTAGTATGACCAAAGGGAAGATGAGACAGATTCAAGATCAGAGCTATTTTAGTGTTATGAGCAAAAAATAACCAAAAAGGATGATATCAGGAAATGTAAAGGACTAATTAGGGTCAAAGTGAAAATAAGTGGAAGCTGGAGAACACACTGTTGACATTTACACTTTGATTTCCTCTCAATTTTATTTAAAATGAATATTTTATGGCACAGATGATGTGAAAGAGATATAAAACTTGCTGAAATCTGAAAAACACTCTCATAGTTCAGATTTCGAGACATGATGTACATTATCACTGTTGAGCTGGAAGATGCTCAAATTTCACAGTTGCAACTAAAAAATAGCAGGAGAGTAATGCCGAATCAGGACAATGGACAGCAGCAGCAGCAGCAGCAGCTCAGGAAGTCTTTGTTTGCCAAGTCTGGAGAGCCAGCCGTCTTAGAGGTGTTTTCAGAATGTATCTTAAATATATTCAGCACTCAAGGCCTCTTGCTGTGTGATTACACTGTTAAGGCTTGCCACATGGCTTCCCTGAGGTAAGCATAACAAGCTCCGTGTGAAGAGATCCTTACAGACACTAACGCACATAGTTTACATACAGATCAATAAAGATTGAGTTCCAATCGAATCTAAGTCCCTACTTCTAATTGTTTCCTCTAAATTATAAGTGGATCACTTTTGCATCTTTCTAACTGAATCAGGGATTTTAACTCATTTACTTTCAGAGACTATGACCTAGGAGTGCAGATGCTCACCTAACTAAAAGCCTAGTGGACCACTTAGTGCAAAACATTTTCCTTTCCTAGTGCTTACTTACAGAAATCCAATAGGGCTTTGCTACCCCAGCTATCATGGGCTGCTCTGAGCTTTAAAAGGTTGTCTTCGTCTGTTTGAGAACATCTGCTCCACACTCTGGTCATATGGTAGCCCTTAGGAAATGGTTCTCTAAGGCAGAAGCATATTTCATAAGATTCATATGATTTACAAATGAGAATTTTAAGTTCTAATTAGTATTTTCAGGGTGATTCATGCAAAAAAAAAAAAGACTTCAATTTGCATGTCAATGAAAATGTGCTGCCTTAGAAAACCATGCTAAATTATGTGATTAATCTTTGTACATAGGGAAAGATTTATTTTTCCTATTTCCAGTTCCCAGGAAATAGATTCAGACAACCGTAGTGTCTTAGATATTTAAAACACATAACTATTGCACCATGAGGTTTCAAGTTTTGGTATGTTGTATGAAGAGAAAAAAAATAGTCCTCAAAATATTCTATTTCCTTTACTATTATAGTTCTGTTTTTCTCTTCCTCTTGTTCTCTTTCTTTCCTACTTCCTTCTCTTCTCCTTTTTTCCTTTTCCTCTTCCTCCTCCTCCTCCTCTCCCCTCCATCCTTTTCTCCTGTTTATCTTTCCCCAGCATTGTAGCTGTCTTTTAGAAATATTTATGGCTGATGCCTGCTGTGTATTGTAACTCTAATTTTGTTGACTTTCATGCTAAAATCACTCGTTTTTCACAGTGTGCAATTATGTAGAAAAATGCTTTATTTTAAAGTTCTTTCAAATCTGAACTAACCATTACTATGATAATTGGACTACTTATATTTATATAACTAAAATGTTGACCTCTAATAAGCAAATTCAGTTGAATGCAAAAACAAAAAACAGAACAATAATAAAAAAAATTAAAAAATCTGTTACTGGTAACAGTAAATAAAAGTAATTGAGACAGTGGAAACAGTACTGTTAACAGTAAATAAAAGTATTTAATTCCTTAGGTTACAAGTATGATGACACTTACAAAAGAAGTAATTATATATATTATTTTTCATAGGTTTTTATCATATCAATACACCTTCTTTTGGAGGGCCAGAACCACACCATTTCTCTTTTCTATAGTAGCTTATAGATTTGAGGTGGTGTAATTGTCTCTTCTTTCATAAAAATGGATATGGGCATATGATTCAGACTGCCAAGAATGAAAATTCTACTTTCCCATGGCCACAGACATCGGTTCTAGGCTGTGCACTGATCTAAGATGTGCCAATCAGAGTTTTACCTGGGATTTTTGCTGGACCTCTGAGGAGAAGCACAACAATAAAGTGTGTAAGACTGGAACTGACAGTGTTGGTCTTGCTGCCCTAGGAACAAGATCTGTTCAAGAGCAAAACTAAATAGAGGCAGGAAGAATTGGATACGAGCAGGAAAACGACTGAGAGTTGGTACCATTGATTGCATTCCTGAAGGTTTATACAGAGATGGTATATAATAGGTAAATACGAGACAAGTGATAGAAAAAAATGATGTTATGGGGAAGGGAGCAGCCAAAACAAATTCAGGGAGGAAAAATGGAGCATGAGACTTCTGAAATTTCAATGACTGAAATCACTGGGGATCAGGTTGTTGGCTGGTTAGTGGTAGAGATGAGTTCAAAGGTAAATAAGGAGTAATCAATAAAAGGACTTTGATTGCCAAGTTAAAGAGGTTAGATTGAATTGTGAAGACAATGGAGAGCCATCGAAGGAATAGTAGCAGGAGTCTGATAGGGTTAGATTTGCCTAGGGCTGGCTTGTGTGGAGGAAGTAAGATGTAAAGTTTGAATAATTTTTAAACATCACGGTTGCCGTTTTCCATTCAGAAGCTTTAAACCAATAATAGAAAAATGTGAACAAGTAAATTTAACTCTTAAAAATTATCTTTTTTACATCTTTAAGTTTATTTTGTTATTTATATTATAAAACAGTGTGGAGATGTTGTTATGAATACATTGATTTGATCTTACACATTCCAGTTATTATTTAGAAAGTTAACAAATAAAAAGCATTACAACTGCTGAAAATAATACAAATAACCAAAGTTAGAAAATAGAAGAGTTGGCAGAGCACAGTGGCTTATGCCGGTAAACCCAGCACTTTGGGTGGCCAAGGGGGGTGGATCACGAGGTCAAGAGATCGAGACCATCCTGGCCAACATGGTGAAACCTCATCTCTACTAAAAATAGAAAAATTGCTAAGCATGGTGGCTCACACCTGTAGTCCCAGCTACTCAAGAGGCTGAGGCAGGAGAATAACTTGAACTAGGGAGGCAGAGGTTGCAGTGAGCCGAGATCATGCCACTTGCACTCCAGCCTGGTGACAGAACAAGACTCTGTCTCAAAATATATATATATATATATATATATATATATATATATATATATATATATATATGAGTTAACTTTGCAGTGATGTTATATGATGGGAACTAAATTGGTTCTATTGCTCAGAAAAGAAGTGTGTATTCAGAAGTCAAGTAAATTATAAAGTTTAAATATTCTCTATGTCCATAGTCAATTCTTCTGTTTTAAAATTCTCAAAAATAAGTATGCTATAGATAGACTGCTTTTGTTATTAAAAGCAATGCAAACAGTAATGGTTGTGTATCAAGCTCAGATTTAAATAAACCTTTTCTCATATTAATTTATAGTGCTTTTCAGCTTGCAAAAGTATTTTCCATTTATGTTTCCTACTCATGACATTCCTGTGATACAGATGCTACAGCTCATTTTTACACATGAGAAAACTGAGGCTGGAAGACGATAGTAGTAAATTAATCATGGGCATACAGAGAAGCTGGCCAAATTGATACTTGAATCTGAGCTTGAATGTAAAACTCAAGACTCTCTGGTTTGTTTGATTTTGCTGTGACTATGATACCTTTTGTTTTTCAAGACAGCATAACAGCCAACCCAGAGCAGCCAGTTCACAGAGTCAGGAATTAGGTGTCCAGCCCTGGGCCTGTGCCGTGGAGGCCCAGGGTGAGTCTGGCACAGTCTAGTGGACCCATTGCCTTGTGCTACTGTTCTGCAGATGAACCTAGTCATTAGGCTTTTGATTGCATTTCCTCTGGTGGTCATTTCGCCCTTGATTCTTTGCCTTTGGCTTCTATCTTTCTTTACCTCTCCTTCACAGCCAAGGTAAAGATTGGAATCTCTCCCAGTGTTCATGTGACTGTTTAGTCACAGTGGTGAGTACATTCTGCTTTCTACTGAACTAGAGGCATTTCCCATTATCTGAACTCACGCTGTAGACTTGGTGAGATAAGAATGCCAGTTCCTCCTGGACTTTTGAATGCTGCAATTTAAACTAATGTTTATTCCCTCAGAGGTCAGTAATGAGCTACACAGGAAGCCACATTACTTGGTTTCCCAGGTTCGGCCGTGTCTTGCCCATGTGGTAGCCAACAGCACCTTCCCTCCTCCATAGCCTTGGCTTGCTCCTACTCATTCTACTCTTGGCCTGACAGCTCCTTCTCCCAAAGCTCTTTTCAGACACAGTTAATGTTGATTCAGATTTCTGTTCTGTAAGTTCTTGCTTCTATAACAGTGGTTTCCACATTGTGTTGCAAATATCTATTTCTCAGGCTAAGACAGCACTGCCTTGGATGGAGAGCCTGTGTTTCCATCTTCCTAGCTCCAGTGCCACCTACAGGGCCTGGAACAGAGTACTATATGTAGCCAATGAATGCATGTTGAACTAAAAGCTGCCTGAATGAATAAAAATAACGAATGTTTGAAATACTGAAAATACAAATCCATAAATACATGTCTTACATGCACGCATAGACATTTTCTATGAGTGGCTTAAATATTTGGTCACTTTAAAATGATTGGAAGAGCCTCTTTAGTGAGAGTATGTCGGGAAACACTATATCCATTCGGTGAAACAAGGTAAAGAGAAACGAACTAATGTATATTAAAGACCATATCCTAGGACAAATTAAAATTGCCTTATGTAGGCTAGGTGTTGTGGCTCACATCTGTAATCCTAGCACCTTGGGAGGCTGAGGCAGGTGGATCACCTGAGGTCAGGAGTTTGGGATCAGCCTGGCCAACATAGTGAAATCCCGTCTACTAAAAATACAAAAAGAAATTAGCCAGGTGTGGCAGCACACACTTGTAATCCCAGCTACTCAGGAAGCTGAGGCAGGAGAACCACTTGAACCCAGGAAGATGGAGGTTCTAGTGAGCCAAAATCATGGCCATTGCACTCCAACCTGAGCAAGAGAGTGGAACACCATCTAAAAAAAAATGACTTATGCATATGTCACTGCATTTCATTTTTACAGAAATTGTGTAAACTGAAGGTATTTCATCTTCATAGTAGGGATGAATAAACCAGGTTTTTAAAAATTGAGTTACCCTCAGAAAAATCTAACATTTATTAATTTGTACAAATAGAACAGAATCCCAAAAGAGAAAATACTTGAAAGTCCAGTAGACTCAAATCTCAATGCTTACACTACAATTAATATGTCTAATACTTGGATGAGTATGTACTCTCCCCAAGAAGCTTTTCTGTGTGTGTGTGTGTGTGTGTGTGTGTGTGTGTGTGTGCGTGCATCTGTGCAGATGGGCACAGCCATGTGTGTGAAACATGGAGCTGAGAATGCCTGAATCATGTTTGTTGCAAAGAAACATGAGCTAATATGCATAAAGTGTGTAACCAAATTCCACATATTAATAGATTGGGCAATGATTATTCTCTTGCATAGTCCAAGAATGAGAAGAGAGAAATCTTCTCTCTTCTCTCTACACTATGCTTCCATGAGAACAAGCAAATCACTGCTGTACTGTGGTTACCAGTGGACCATTTGGGTCCTAGCTAGCTGCACAGTAGCAAAGGATCATCCTTAAACTATTCTTGAGTAAGTTTACATCTAAAATGTTCCTTGGGGAATGAGAGTAGGTCAAGGCAGGCCTAGAAATGAGGTTCTGTCTATAATGTGCCTGGGGCTATCCAACCATGGGCCAGCACTGAGACCAACCAGAGTTGATTCTCACCTGTGACATGTAGGACATCTGACTGCACTGGGTCAAATTTTCATGTTGGGAATCATTTCAGTCATTTGGAATTCTCCAGAGCCAGAGGATTTAGCAAGAAATTTTCTAAGCTTTCCCAGGCATAAGTAGGTTCTGTATCATCCGGTTAGTTCAGAGCCAACCTTGAGAACAGGGATTGGGGATTCTTTAAGCCATTTCTGTCTTTATCATTGGGGAAAAACATCAGGATTTCAATTTGTGTTTTCCCCTTCTGTTTCTTTAACTCCCCTAATTCACAAAGCACTGGCTGACTAATGTACAAAGGTAATCTACAAAAAAAAAAAAAAAAAAAAAGGAAAATTTGCTTAGCTAGTTCATATGGCATGGAAATACTGCCTACATGTGGAAAAAAATTTACTGTGACTAACTAATAGAGTAATTCTCTTTTTGTAAATTGGAGGATAGTCATCAGACAAAGGGGAAAAATTAAGGGAGATAAAAAATATTTATCTATAGTGGCTGCCAGAGCCTTGTGTATTTGGATGCTACATTATCTGCCAAAAGTGTGCTCCAGTACTCTTTAAGGCAGTAGGAGCTTTCAGGGGCAAGTGGAGCTGCACTTTACAGGTCCTTTTAATGAAGTCAGTGTGAGCTCTCTGAATCAAAACACCTCAAAGGCTGTGGAAGTGAATGAGAATTAGATTCATCAAAAATGATTAAAAAAAAACCCATACAGATTAAGTAAAAGAAACCTTACCTCAGAGCATAGACAAGGATTGTTTCGGCTCCTTGGGGAGCTCAGCCTTGGGCTGGCAGCATTCATGGCAGAATTTTCTTTCTGCAACTTGGCTTTCTAAAGCCACCATAACATGAATCAAAGGGACTTGTGAAAATGGAAGTTGGCATTTTTTAAACTTTCTGAGTTATTAGGGGAAGCTCTTTCAAATAAAATTCACTTTAGATTATGGAAAACAATGATTTGCTTATGAAACACAACTTATGCACTTCAGATGAGCTAAAATAGAATATTTTATTCATTCAGTGGGTGGGGAGGACTTAGGAGTTACTTTAAAAAGAACTGAAATAGTTTGAAGATTTTTTTTTATAAAGATATCTCATTTCATTGTGGAAAGATCTCTCACTGCTCTGATTGAAGATTTGGCTCTGTTAGTAATGATTTCTTACCTTTCCCTACAAATTCTATGATTCATTTCTGTTATAACATTCTCTGTTTTATGAAAAGTTTTTTTTTTTTAATCCAATCTTACCTGTGATTAGTCCTGCCCTACTTTCCTATGTCACCTTCAAAAAAGTGATAAAGCCCGAGTTTCTTCCAAAAATAGACATTATTTGAGTCTCCTTGTTCTATTGCTGTGGTGTCATTAGGGACTTATGTGGCAGTGCAGATACTGAGAAGAAATATGTCATTTGGTTCTGAGGTCAGCCTAGTCTAGGGAGAAAAGAGCAATCTGGTGGTAAAACACCCTACAAAATAATATTTCTGATTCAGCTCACAGAAAGTTCCCTGGAATTAAAAGACACCACCAACTTTTTTTCTGCTAACCAGGACTATATCTGTCTGACCTAGATTATCAGACCATGAAAAGTAGATATGAGTTCCTTGCAAAGTAAAATCATAAAGTCTAGGGGCTAAAATGAAGCTTAACAGCTTTCTATTGCAACTCTTCTCCTTATTCTTGAATTTCATCTTTAATGGCTTCTTAAGGTGGTTTTCTAGTCTTTTCAGGTACTTTCCTTAACAAGAAACTCACTACTCCTGAGAATGTGAGCTCTTTGAGGGCGTGGGCATTGCTTTTTAGTTTTTTCATTATTGTTATCACCTGAGTCTAACCAGTGTCTTTCACATACTAAAACTTTGCTCAAAATTTCTTGAATGAATTGATGAATGAATGACTACACTAAAGTACTCTTAATATAACTACATAGTAAGTGTAGCATTAAAAATATATAACCTAGCTGGGCGCAGTGTCTCATGCCTGTAATCCCAGCATTTTGGGGAGGCCAAGGCAGGCAGATAATGAGATCAGGAGATTGAGACCATCCTGGCTAACACAGTGAAACCTCGTCTCTACTAAAAATACAAAAACATTAGCTAGGCATGGTAGTGTGCACCTGTAATCCCAGCTACTCGGGAGGGTGAGGTAGAAGAATCTCTTGAACCTGGGAGGCAGAGGTTGTGGTGAGCCAAGATCATGCCACTGCACTCCAGCCTGGTGACAGAGTGAGACTCCATCTCAAAAAATAATATATATAATGTCTTTTCTTCTCCTTCTCCCTTCATCCCTTCTTTTCTGTTTGTTCCTCCTTTCATACAATGGTAGGCATAAAAATCACTCATGCTGGAAACAAGAATCTAATGCTCAGCTCTTCGTATACCAAAGGTAAATTCTTTGCCTGTTTTTGCCACTAAAATGTTTGAAGGAGTCCTAATGGAATACCAGTTAAGGATTTACTAGCTAGGTGACCATTGTGCTTTTCTATACATCTAAGTTTATTTATCTGTAAAATGGAGATAATAATTACACTTGTCTAAGATGAATAAGTGATGAACCAACATCATAATGTGTATAAAGTATTTCAGAACAGTATCTAACAGTATATAGTAAGCACTCATTAAACATTAAAACATGGATGCTATATGAAACAGTTATTTATTCATCTTTAAGTATTTTGGCTATCTCTTGTTGCATAATGAAGCACTCCATGATTGTCTCTCATTTTCCTATATGTTGACTGGGCTCAGTTGCAAAAAAAAGCTGAGTGGCTCATATGTATTTGCTGTCAGGTAGCTGAGGAGCAAGACATATCCAAATACTTGCCTAAGGAGAACATCTAAGAAGACATATAGACCCATGACTGGTTGTTGACTGGGAGCTCAGCTGGGACTTTCAACTAGAGTGTCTCCATTTAGCCTCTCCATGGGGCTTCAGCTTCCTTACAGTATGGTGGCTGGGTCTTGAAGGGGAGCTTCTCAAGAGCAAGCACTGCAGGAGGCACAACTGGAAGCTGCAAGGCTTGTTATGATCTCATTTCAGATGTTACATGACATACCTTCTGCCATAGCCTGTTGGTCCAAGTAATCACTGAGCCTACACAGATTCAATAGAGTAGATAAAAAAGTTGCATTTCCTGAATGCAGGAAGGACAAGTTTCCATTGCTGAATAGCATGTGGGATACAATAAATCATTCGCACCATTCTTGAAAAATGTCATCAGCTACATTGACAATTGCAATTTTTTTCTTTTACATTTGAGATTAAATTTACTTCTCTATTACTTCTTTTCTCAAATATCAAGGTCCATATATAAAAGTTTAAACCTTCAATACTTTTTTATTTTTTTATGACAAATCATTACATGATTTATTTAGACTTAATTTTGCTTTTACTATTTATTTTAAAACATTAAATAGCGTTATAATTTTACTGGGATAACTACATATAGTATAGTATATTAAAGTTATATATAAAATAATGTTGCATATGAAAGAAAAAGCATAAAAATCAGAAACAATATAAAAAGCTTTCATAAAAGAAGAGGATTAAAATACTGTATTTCTCTAGTCTATTCACTCTCTAATGTCTCCTGTTCTTTCATATCATTTTCCTTTCCTCAAATCTTTTAATACCCGCTCCCTCATTATTTCCAACTAGTGAACTTGCTGTCTATTTCTTTTTTTTTTACATTGCATTTTAGGTTTTGGGGTACATGTGAAGAACATGCAAGATAGTTGCATAGGTACACACGTGGCAGTGTGATTTGCTGCCTTCCTCCCCTTCACCCATATCTGGCATTTCTCCCCATGCTATCTCTCCCAAACTCCCCACCCCTCACTGTCCCTTCCCTATTCCCCTCAACAGACCCCAGTGTGTAGTGCTCCCTTCCCTGTGTCCATGTGTTCTCATTGTTCGACACCCACCTATGAGTAAGAACATGCAGTATTTCATTTTCTGTTATTGTGTCAGTTTGCTGAGAATGATGTTCTCCAGGTTCATCCATGTCCCTACAAAGGACACGAACTCATCGTTTTTGATTGCTGCATAATATTCCATGGTGTATATGTGCCACATTTTCCCTGTCCAGTCTATCATCAATGGGCATTGGGTTGATTCCAGGTCTTTGCTATTGTGAACAGTGCTGCAATGAACATTCGTGTGCATGTGTCCTTATAGTAGAACGATTTATAGTCCTTTGGATATATACCCAGTAATGGGATTGCTGGGCCAAATGGAATTTCTATTTCTAGGTCCTTGAGGAATTGCCACACTGTCTTCCACAATGGTTGAACCAATTTACATTCCCATCAGCAGTGTAAAAGTGTTTCTATTTCTCCACATCCTCTCCAGCATCTGTTGTCTCCAGATTTTCTAACAATCGCCATTCTAACTGGTGTGAGATGGTATCTCAATGTAGTTTTGATTTGCATTTCTCTAATGACCAGTGATGATGAGCATTTTTTCATATGTTTGTTGGCCTCATGTATGTCTTCTTTTGTAAAGTGTCTGTTCATATCCTTTGCCCACTTTGGAATGGGCTTGTTCGTTTTTTTCTTATAAATCTGTTTTAGTTCTTTGTAAATTCTGGATATCAGCCCTTTGTCAGATGGGTAAACTGCAAAAATTTTTTCCCATTCTGATGGTTGCCGATTCACTCTAATGACTGTTTCTTTTGCCGTGCAGAAACTGTGGAGTTTGATTAGGTCCCATTTGTCTATTTTGGCTTTTGTTGCCAATGCTTTTGGTGTTTTGGTCATGAAGTCCTTGCCTATTCCTATGTCCTGAATGGTTTTGCCTAGATTTTCCTCTAGGGTTTTTATGGTGTTAGGTCTTATGTTTAAGTCTTTAATCCATCTGGAGTTAATTTTAGTGTAAGGTGTCAGAAAGTGGTCCAGTTTCTGCTTTCTGCACATGGCTAGCCAATTTTCCCAACACCATTTATTAAACAGGGAATCCTTCCCCCATTGATTGTTTTTGTCAGGCTTATCAAAGATTGTATGGTAGTAGATACGTTGTGTTGCCTCTGATGCCTCTGTTCTGTTCCATTGGTCTATATCTCTGTTTTGGTACCAGTACCATGCTGTTTTGATTACTGTAGCCTTGTAGTATAGTTTGAAGTCTGGTAGTGTGATGCCTCCCACTTTGTTCTTTTTACTTAGAGTTGACTTCGCTATGCAGGCTCCCTTTTGGTTCCATATGAAGTTTTAAGGTGTTTTTTTTCCAGTTCTGTGAAGAAGGTCATTGGTAGCTTGATGGCGATAGCGTTGAGTCTGTAAATTACTTTGGGCAGTATGGCCATTTTCACAATATTGATTCTTCCTAACCATGAACATGGAATGTTTCTCCATCTGTTTGTGTCCTCTCTTATTTCATTGAGTAGTGGTTTGTAGTTCTCCTTGAAGAGGTCCTTTACATTCCTTGTTAGTTGTATTCCTAGGTATTTTATTCTCTTTGTAGCAATTGTGAATGGCAGTTTGTTCTTGATTTGGCTCTCTTTAAGTCTGTTATTAGTGTATAGGAATGCTTGTGATTTTTGCACATTGATTTTGTATCCTGAGATTTTGCTGAAGTTGCTTACCAGAAACTTTTTTTTTATTTGGTAGGCTTTTAAAAGTTTGAAGATGGGGACCGGGCACAGTGGCACATATCTGTTATCCCAGCACTTTGGGAGGCTGAGGTGGGCAGATCACGAGGTCAGGAGATCGAGCCCATCCTGGCTAATGGTGAAACCCTGTCTCTACTAAAAACATAAAAAATTAGCCAGGCGTGGTGGCACGTTCCTGTAGTCCCGTCTACTCAGGAGGCTGAGACAGGAGAATTGCTTGAACCTGGGAGGTGGAGGCTGCGGTGAGCTAAGACTGAGCCACTGCACTCCAGCCTGGGTGTCAGAGAAAGACTCTGTCTCAAAAAGTAAATAAACAAATTAAAGTTTGAAGATGGTTAATATGGCTGTCCCTAGTGGGTATTCTGGATAAATATTTATAGATGTTTAAATTTTTCAATAGAAAAACATGTTTAAAAGATCTTTTGATTTTAATCTTCATCTTATGGATTGAATGTGGTGGCTGAAATAGGCCAAATAAGTGATTAAAAGAAATTTACCAGCCACAGTTGCTTTCCTTAGACTGGGTTGAATAGACTCGCTGGCCATTCATTTTACCTTTTATTCTTACTTTCAGATCATTCAACAAAAAGGAACTTGTGAAATTATTTATACTGTGCATTATTAAGTTATTCATATCCATATTTCTAGCTTATCACAGTCCCTACATAATAACAAATAATTTATAGGCCTCAGCTGACACAGCAGTTTCATATACAATGTCTCATTTGATCTTCACAATACAACCTGTGTTACCAAGTGCCTGCTATTTCTTCCTTCCCATAAAATGTATTGAAGCTCAAAGAAGTTAAAAGGTTATTCCAAAAAGAAAGTAATTATTGGAGTTACAAACATCTGTTCTTGAAACGTCATAAATATTCATTGAAGAGACATGATTTCATGGCCATAGAGTGTAGAATAATAGACAGTGGAGACTCAGAAGAGTGTGAAGGCGGGTGTGGGTGAGGGGTGAGAAATGACCCAATAGGTACAATGTATGCTATCCAGGTGATGGCTACATTAAAATCCCATGCATCACTACTACACAAAATATTTATGAAATAAAGCTGCTCTTGTACCCACTGAATCTATACGAAAACAACAACAACAGCAACAAAAACCCGGCAAAAATGTTAATTCATTTCTCAAATTTCTGATTCTTCCATTGTTATATTACAAATTAATAGTGGGTCCAACACTCATTTCCAATATCTGTCCCCTTGATTCACTTGGCTAACACCAACATAGTATCCAGAAAAGCCATATTTACTTTCCTAGCCTTCCGTGAGTCTAAGCATTACCATGTGACACATTTCAGATCAACAAAACATACATAGAAGTCCTCTTGGATGATTCCAGTAAGATTTCTACTCTTTGTTGAAAAGGAAAGATGAGGGTGGTATTGTTCTTTCCACTGTCTTTCCCACCATGGTTGCAGTCAAAATGCTCAGAACTACAGCCATTATCTAGTATTTTCCTATTACGGAAATATTTTCATCACATGAAAGCTATAGTGATGCTAGTTTTTGTATTGTTGAACCACTGATCCAATAACAGGAAACAATTTTTTTTTCAGATTTATTTTAAACAAATGAACAAATACACATTTGTTAAACAGGTACAATCTTCTTGATTTAAGCTGCTAATAATTGGATTATTACCAGAAGCAGAATGCATTTTTGGTCAAAATAACATTCCTCCTCTCCTTCCCTTCTTGCTTTCTTCTCTTTATTCTTCCTTCCTAATATTTCTTTTTCTTTCAGCATGTGATGGGTTTGAAAGTTGTGAATAATACTAAAGAATAGATTTGCTATTTGGTAGGAGTCTGATGAATATTGTTAAGAGATTTTATAGATGACCTTTCATTTCTAGGAAAAGAAATATACATAAAGCAATGAGAATGATAAAGCACTGAACATGGAAATGCTCTAACTGGCTAATAAATTATGAAAGTACCAATTATCTTTTCATATTATTAACTCAATACAAATATCTAGTACATTTATTGTTCAGAAATAAAAAATGTTCATATGTCAGTCATAACATTGGAAAAGATATTTGGAAATATTTTTGTTTTTATTTCAACAAGGTGTACAATGAACCACTGATTCATTATAATGTATTAGATAAATTATGCAATTGTATACAAAGTCTTAATGCCTGTAAAAAAATTACTTCTGATAAAGATTCATAATATATTCATACTGGTTAGTCATATCCCCCTCCCTTACCCTCTTCTTCTTCTGTTCTTCAACTTGAAACCTGAAAATTTTCTTTTATTTATTTATTTATTTATTTATTTATTTATTTATTTGAGACAGAGTTTCACTCTTGTTGCCCTGGCTGGAGAGCAATGGTGCAATATTGGCTCATTGCAACCTCGCCTCCCGGCTTCAAGTCATTCTCCTATCTCAGTCTCCATAGCAGCTGGGATTACAAGTGCCAATTACCATACCTGGCTATTTTTTTGTATTTTTAGTAGAGGCAGGTTTCACTTCGTTGGCCAGGCTGGTCTTGAACTCCTGACTTCAGGTGATCCACCCACCTCGACCTTGCAAAGTGCTGGGATGACAAGTGTGATCCACCGTGCCCAGCCAGAAAGCTGTAAAATTTCTTATTGGGCACTTGCACAGGCTATTCCCTCTAAATGAAGCATATCTCCTCTCTTTACTGATTAACTTGTATTCACCCTGAAATCTCAGTTAAGGCTTTCCTTCCTCTGGGAAGATTTCCCTGATACGTAAAGTTAGTGGGTTTTCCATATACTTCGATAGGGCCCTGTTTTTCCACAATCACAAGTTGCTTGTTTACTTGTCAGTTCCAAGCTGAACTCGAAGTTTTATCAGGTAGAACTTTTCATCTTTGTATCCTCAGAGCCTTCCTTCCCTATTACACAGTGGGTACTTAAATCTTGTTGAATAATGAAAAGAATCAATTTAATTGTCATAATTCTTATATTTGCTTTCAACAAAAATAGTTTTAAATTATTTGAAAGAAGCAAGTCTACATCACATGTTTTTTTCTTAATTACAAAAAGAAATACTCCTTTCTTTTGAAGTTTTCCACTTTTTTATATTCAATACAGTCTCTTGTCTCATTTTGCAATTTCTTCTTTTACATTCTTGATATGCCAGAGAGCTATCAGTCTTCTCATTTGCCAATCTTTGTTTGCCAAGTGTGAATGTTCAAAGTCAGACTAATTTCCACATGACATATACTACATTTTCCTACCTAAAAGATCAAAGAAAAGCACTATCCTTGACATGATTTATTTTTGACAAATATGTGTGGCCTGCTTTAATATGTGAAAACATTTTTCGGTAGGTTCCTGAGGGGGAGAATTATGTCTCACTAGATTTATATCCTCATTTTAACAAAGTTTTACTCTCTCCAATTTTGTTCTGTCTTGATTGGTCACCTAATACCTCAAAGGAATGCATACCCAAGTATAAGTTTCTGAGATATATTTCACAGTGTATGATATAAGTGGTTTAAAAACCTCTAACATGTTGAGGCTGTTTAAACCTAATTTTAAATTCCTTCTCGAGTTTTTCTTTTCAGGACTTCTTAACTAGATTTGCATATCATGAACTAGTAGTCAAATCGACACTATAAACTTCAGCTCTCCTTTGCTCACCTTTCAAATTAGCTAATTTATCCACATTTTCCTTTCTTAACTTACTATTTTCCAATTCATGTATCTAATTATTTGCATTTTTTATGTGTTTTATTTTGTGGTATGGCATCTCCAACATTCTCATTTATTTTTATTATTTTGCATGACATCTTGAATAATTGTGACTTTTTGAATTATTCAGCTCTCTTAGAATAATTCAAAGTTGAAACCCATTAATCTGCTTGTTTTTTTTTTCTCCTCACATTTTTTGAGATGATAATGATAAATAGCCCCTGCTCTTCTAGCACCCCTTTGTTATTAAAGAGTATACAGCACCACTGTGTTGCTAATCAATGATTGGACATCACATTTTCCTTTACTATTCAATTTCATTAATTCTCTATAGCAAAATAAACCTGAAAATACTGTAAAATATCTCCAGTATGAATCCATTTATCTTCTTGCCTTTCTACTCTCCTGTTGGGCTTTCATCAAATTTCATCCACCTTAGTGAGAAAACCTAACTATTCCTTCCTATCCCATTATACTTCTGTCTAAAGAATTGTTTTTCAAAGATTACTTTGGAAATCTTATCATGGCAGTTCTCTGCATGAAAACTTGTAGTTATTTCCATCTCTCTTGGCAAACTTTACAGTTTTTAATGTCTGTAGGTTCCAGCCCTACTCAATTTTTTTTGCATCTTCAAACTAATATTATTTTTTTGTCTTCCTGATCTTCTGACCCTCTGCATACAATGGGACCTTTGGCTGGAAAACCCTACTTTCTAACCCCACTCCCCCTGCTCACTTTCTGCTTCTTCCCAAGGCTAACTTATCCTTCCGGTCTCAACTGTAAAGTTCTTCTTTGCAGCCCAGACTCCGCCCTCTCCTCCCAAGCGGGTTTAGTTTCCAGCCCACATTTCTCCATGGAGTCCTCTACTTTCCTTCTCCTAGTCCTTTATTAAAAAATTGCTTTTGCTTTTGAAAATTATCATTGTTTTTAATTGGTAAATCAAAATTATGTACATTTGTTGGGTACAAAGTGATGTTTCCATATTTGTATACAATGTGGAATAATTAAATCAAGTTAATTAACATATCTATCACCTCCCTTTTTTTATCATTTTTTTTTGTGATGGAACATTTAAACTTTACTCTCTTAGTTATTTTGAAGTGGTAATACATAATAATTGGAGATAGTCACCCTGCTGTGCAAATGTATTCTTTCTGTTCACTTGAAACTCTTTGGTCACCGTCTCCACATTTCTTTCTTCCCTCCCACTCCCAGCCTCTGGTTACTGTCATTCTGTCTTCCACTTCCAAGAGTTTAACTGTTTTAGACTATACTTATAAGTGAGATCATGTGACATATGTCTTTCTGTCCTTGGCTTATTTCGCTTAGCATAATGTCTTCCAGGTTCTTCCATGTTGTTATATATGACAAGATTTCCTTCATTTTTAAGGCTGAATAGTATTCCATTATGTACATATGCTAAACTTTTAAAATCCATTTATCTGTTGATGGACACATAGGTTTACTCCATATCTTGGCTATGGTAAATAATGCTGTAATGAACATAGGAGTGCAAAAAATATGCCTTTGACAGATTGAATTCAATTCCTTTGGATAAATATACCCAGAATTGAGACTGCTGGATCATATGGTAATTCTATTTTTAGTTTTGGAAGAATCACCGTACTGTTTTCCGTAACAGCTGTACTAACCTACATTACTACCAACAGTTTACAAAGTATCCCTTTTCTTTGCATCCTTGTCAACACTTTTTATCTTTCATCTTTTTGCCATTCTAAAAGGTGTGACATGATATCTGTGGAACCACAAAAGGTCTCAAGTAGCCAAAATAACCTTAGATAGAAAGAACAAAGTGGGGGTCATCACATATTTAGATTTCAAAAATATTATAAAGTGATTATAATCAAAACAGCATGGTAGTAGAAAAAAGACGGATACATCAACCAATGGAATGAGTAGAAAGCTGAGAAATAGACTCATGCATTTATAATAAATTTATTTTCAACTAAGGTGTCATGAACACATGATTGGCCAGCCTCTTCTGTAAATGGTATGGGGAGAACTGAATATCTACATGCAGAAGAATGAAATTGGATCCTTACCAGATACCAAATACAAAAATAAATTCAAAGTGGACCAAATACTTAATTATGAGACCTGAAACTGTAAAACTACTAAGGAGAAAAAAAAAAAAAAGAAAAGGCTCCATTTTGGTCAATGATGTTTTTGGGATATAAACCCCAAGCACAGAGAACAAATGCAAATGTAGACAAATGGAATTGCAAATGGAATTAATTTGATCTGAAATAAAATGAAAGGCTTCTGCACAGCAAATGGAACAACTAACAAAGAGACAATCCACATAGTGAGAGAAAGTATCTGATAAGAGGTTAATATCCAAAGTAAATAAACTTAAACAACTCAATAGCATTAAAGCAAATAACCCCATTTAAAAGTAAGCAAAAGACCCAAACAGACATATCCCTAAAAATAGATACAATGTTTAACAGGTTTATGAAAAAATTCTCTGCATCACTAATCATTAGGGACATGCCAATTAACACCATACTGAGACATAACCTTCTCTGAGCTTGTACCCCATTGATCTCTAGTGGCCGCATGTCCCTGCTGCACTTATTGTGAGGTTAGACTGTCTATATGCTTTTTCAACCCACCTGGAAGCATGTAATAATTATAAAATAAATTAATTTCATAAAGTTACTTTCTATATAGTTTTTGATGGTTTTTACTTGGCAATATGTCTCTTTTGCCTTTCTTTAGGGAGGTAAAATGCTCTAATTCTTTTACTATCAACATTATAAGCTTTCTAAAATTATTAATTTGAATTGTATTTTTATATTTTTCTCATACTCCTTTTAATATTTCAAATTCCACACTCTTATGATTACCATCTTTCAAACTGTCTTTCTGGAGAAAAAAAATGAGTCAGCGTTTGATTTTTATGTGCACTGATGGTGACCTCAAAAATGTTCCTTTATTATGCATAGCTCATAGTGCCTTAAATGTATTTAATTGGAAAAGTCAAATTGTTTGATTTCTAATTCTGCTAATGTATTGCTGTTGGCCAAAGGGAGGTAGGGAGAAGTTTTAAAGTTGTGTGCCATTTCTATTAATTAATAATTAGTTTAGGTCTCTTTAGTAAAGATGCAATATCCCATTAATTATATTAGGATCCTACTACTATGGAGTGAAAATAAGGTAAAAATTTATGTGGCGTGCTATTTTCCCAATAAAGCCTTGCACAACAGGTTTATAAAATTAGTAATTAGTGATTTATCAGTACCTGTAACAATTCAAGTTTTCCTTGACTTAAAACTACCAGCGTGAGTGACCAGGGAAATAAGTTTACATTACACAGTATTAAAGAAAATTTATAGTAACTTTTTCAGAAATATATTTTATTAGTGAAATTTCACAACAGATAAGAACATGTAATAGGATACTGACATTTTTTAAACTCATTGTACTAGGCTAAAAAAGGAAATTCTATTATGGAGACATCTTTCTTTCCAACTTTAAATTGTTCAGGAAGATGTATTTCAACTCACTGACCTTCTCTTTACTTACCAATAGTAAGTAACAGATGATCGAAAGAATATGAAGACATTGAGTTTAAATGTCTAAGCAGGAAGTGGTTTCTTAAGATAGTTAGGCAGGCAATACACTAATTGGTCTTTTCAAATTCTTTTCCTTTGTCCAGAGAACTAACCATAGTAACCACCAGGTACAGTCTTTTAGTAACTACCCATTTGCCAACCTTTGACTACTTTACTTACTATATCTCTAATGTGGACACCTATTTGGTTACTAGCAGTGCCTGTCATTTCTGCTCTCCAACCGGAAAAGATCCTGTCTTCTGCTCCCCAAGTATAGGCTCTAGACAACCATGGTTCTGCTGTGTGGTCCTGCTTACCCACTTTAATAGTCATGACATGTCTGCTGTGTTGAACCTCAGTATATCCAAAACAATCTATGGGACAGATCTCTGGATGGCTTTGGACTGACCGAATTCGCTCCCACTTTCTTGCATGTAGTTCTTGGAAAAACTGTAGGATGTGCTGGGATTGCATTCACCCTGAGACATGGGCAAAAAACTGCTTGAAACAGTCTGGGTCTTGTTCTTGTCCTAACCAGGCAATGTAACATCTTGAGCTAGGAAGAAACTGTTTGAGACAAACTAGGCTTTGTTCCTCCTTCCCCTGGAAACAGGATGTCCTTCAAATCTTTGCCCAGTGAGTCATATAGCCCTGAGGTATATCACTTGGGTTGGGACAGCTTTTAGGGTCCCTCAGCCGTGATGCAAGTGGAACGCCCAAGGTTCAGCCTTCCTCCATCTGCCCCAGGAAGCTTTCTTCAGCCTTGAGGGACTGGATCACAGTGGATCCTAGGCTTCTTTCATTGCTTGCTGCCTATCTGTAAATAACAAATCTATTTTATGTAACTTGTTATGTGTGAATGTTCTGTCTTGTTGGAATCAGGCAATTGGTATAACTATAGCCCAAGTGCAGTGGGCAAAGTGTTTGGATTCCTATTTCTGGTGGTTGATATAGTAAAGATCTTTACTATTCTCCATGCAGTTGTAGTTCTCTCTTGGGACTGGTAATTGGAAAACCTGGTCCACAGTATCATTTTGTATAGTAGAGGCTCAACAACTTTTGAATGAATGTATACATGAAAATACCCGCCTGACTTAAACTGGGCCGTTCAAATATTGCCACTTGAAACTTGCAACTGAGGCTGGGTGCAGTGGCTCACACCTGTAATCCCAGCATTTTAAGAGGCCTAGGTGGGTAGATCATTTCAGGTCAGGAGTTCGAGACCAGCCTAGCCAACATAGTGAAATGCCATCTCTACTGAAAATACAAAACTTAGCTGGGTGTGGTGGTGGGTGCCTGTAATCCCAGCTACTTGGGAGACTGAGGCAGGAGAATCACTTGAACCAGAGAGGCAGAGGCTGCAGTGAGCTAAGGTTGCGCCACTGCACTCCAGCCTGGGTGACAGAGTGAGACTCCATCTCAAAAACAAAAAGGGAAGAAAATTGCAACTGAGAAATATAGTATTATTTGTGGCTACGTTTCATTAATAGTAGAGTTCAAGTGGAAAAAATCTACAAGTTGTGATGCCAGCTTACCCATGGCTGGTCAGGTTTCTATTTCATTGAAGTGTGGTTGCCTAGCTTTACTTTAATTATAAGAGATACTCTAGTGTATCTATTAAACAAGTTACTCTTTCTTAAAACCACAAACTTATGCACTCTGCAACTAAACCATCACTTGGATTTCTGAAAGTGTTTATGTATTTGGGCTTAGAAATAGATTGCACATATGCACATAAATATGAGCACGTATTGTGTTCCTCTAATTGTAGCAGACAGGAAAGAAACACTGACTGTAATATGTATCTGTAAATGGGTGTTATGGATTAACCTAGAATTATACATATAGTTACAACTTTTTGTATGTGTGTCTTAGCATAGAATATATATGTATCTGGATATGAAAGTTGGGAGGGCATATTTTAAAAATTAGTGTGGGCCATATGCATGCACAGAGATGTATTTAAGACAATGTGTGATTATAATGTATTTTCTCATTTATTATGGGTTCTTTTTATGGATTAAAGCCTATTGTGCCCCCTTTTATTATGTCAATGTTATGGAGGAAGCTTAGTTTTTTGTTTATTTTATGTGAATATGTGTCATATTAATTAAAAATTATTTTGACTAAAGAACAACAAAAATAACATGAAAATAACAAGATATTTCTCATTTGTTTATTCATGGCTCCTTCCTCTTTCTCCTCCTCCATTAGCCTCATCTGTTCTGATTCATTAAACTGAGCATCTTATGTACAATGTCTTTCTGTTTAGAATTTCTTCCACTTAAGAGAAATAAATATTAATCTCTGATTTGGAGGTTTTCATTTCCTTTCTATTAAATTATTTTACTTCAAAACATTGTAGCTACTTTGACTATTGCCATTTTGATTAATCTTTTATGAATATTATAGATCCTTTTAGGAACAGAATATTCCCGTTTGCTGATTATCAGATGGTTATTTAGATCTCTAATTTGTTTAATTTTTATAAATTGGGAATGAAGAATAGATGACAGATTACTGTAAATACGTACTATCTTCCAAAATGGAAACATCTTAAAGCATTTCTAAATAATTATAAATACATAACTCTGAATTATAATTGATATATTTTTTGGACATTAAGGGGTGTTTTTAAGATGTGTAGATGAAGAACTCAAGATTTGCCATATTTCTGTTTTGTAGGAGGTCTTATTTTGGGGTTGGTAATTATCTTTCAATGGAGAGAAGTTTTAAGATCTGGATATCATATATGCTAGAATTCTAATTTCAATGTTTCAAATTTCTTTATATGAGGGTTGGAATGACTATATGAGAGTAATTCAAGATTTGGTATCAGAATTTTTTTCATGTAGTTTTGGGAATGGTGCAGCTTGTTTGTTTTTTTTCCCCAAACCTCAAAATATTCCGGAGATGATTTTCAGTAAGGAAGGGGTAGGTTCAGTCATTCAGAGGGTATTGACTAATGCTTTAATTGAGGTTTAGCGGAGGTAGTTTTAACGTTGGTAATTTTTCCATTTGCATCTTTCTAATTCCCAACAATTTGAAAGTACAATGAGATAATACAAAGTGTCAAATTGTCAAATTAGACTGCACGAGACACAGGCAAATGCTTCTTTTCTTGAAGAAGACAAGAAGAAGTCCAATTCCATTAACAGAGCTCCCAGAGAGTCCTTTTTCTTCAACATTGCCAAACCCTGTTATTCCCCAACAAACCCATAAATCCCAGGTTTTAAAAATATGAGTAGTCTTAAAAAATCAAGTGTGTCCTGCTAAAAAGCATTTTGTAGGTAAGTGCTCTCCACATTTCTGCTAGTACCTTTACCAGGAGTTCTAGTGAAGAGCCATGTTTACAATGGCATTGCCTGTGCTCATTCTTTGTTATCTTATTATTTTAGAAAAGTTTGTGTTTCTTGGTTTTATTCAGTTTATCATCGTTTTCTACAGCGTTTTATGGTCTTTTAGGGTAATTCAACATGGACCAGAAATTCAGTATCTTCAGGGTTCACATGGCAATCAGAAAGAAGTGCAATAGGACTGATGTTAAGTTCTAGATCGTGATAGCCTGTGATGTGGTTATGATGTGTTATTGTTTGCGATTTTCTGTATCATGGTATAGTAATGACAGTTATGTAATGGAGGTGACTGCTCCAAATCTAGGTAAAAATTTAGTTTCTACTAAAAATATCCTTCTTGAGGCTTATAAGACTATTTTCAAGGAAATAATTTCCTAAAGAAATAGGCCTCTGGTGAATCACCAGGGAATAAAGGAAATAAATTGAGAAAAATGCCACAAGCTTATTTTTATTGATCTCATTCTCATAGGTTTAAATATAATTTTTAATTAGAGTGTATCACAGAAAATACCCTTTTCAATTTATTTTAAAAGATTTGATCATATTTTTACCCTTTTAACTTATAGCTAGAGCAACATATACTGTGGAAAGTTTAGAAAAGTCAAATCTAGGGCTGCCTTTAATATGACTAGTCAATTTTTTCTTAAATAAATAATAATAAAAACTTAAAAATACAGGTAAATGGAGCTGATATTTCTCCAAATTGAGTATATTGATATGTAATTCATAAAATTATTACATTTTATAAAATATACCATTATTTTCCTAAATTTCATGTTGATTTTAGGAAAAGTTGATCATATAAACACTAAGATATATTGATGAGTATATATAAAATATTTAATTGTTATATTTGTCCAAACAATTTAGTGTAGTTATTATCTTTGCCTGATAAAGTATAATAAAAATGGACTTTTTTGTTGGCATTAACATAAGAAGCATCTAAATTTTCAGAGGTGCAAACAATTTTTATTTTAATTCAATTTTTTTGTTTCTATTTTTTATAGTTTGACAATGAAATTCTACATGTATCTGGAATTTCAAGGTACTCTATTACATGTTAAATAGTTTGACAAGTTATAATATAAAAATGATAAATATCTGTGCTGGTGCTGAGCTGGTTTACCCTCAGGATAGCAATTCTTCTTTTTTCCCCAGAAAGGAAAATCACAAGAGTATTGATCCAGCAGGTGCTTTTCCCATGTTATTGGCTTCTAGATGAATTTAACTTCTGGGAAGGTGCTGGTTAGCACTGGAGGAGAAACCAGTTGCTTTTCTTCTTTCCTCTTTCCTCTTCACTTTAGACAGTGCTTCTAGCAGTAGCTGTATCACCTCCATGGGTCCAGCTCCTGCTTGAAAGGTATGCGTTGGGCCCAGTCTCCTGGAAATCCTTGGCTGGCCCCAGGTTCCATAATATTATCCAGTCCCTGTTGTTTCTGTAGTCTGTGAGTTGGAGTGACTTTATTTCTTTTAAAAATCTCAGCATTGCTTCCTCTCCCTTATTTGGCTATTTAGTTCTGTCATCATATATATATATATATATTTCCCTGCATTAAATTTTATATTAGTCTCAAATACATTATTTTTGTTTCTTGGTTGTGCCCTGGCTGATATATTCTTCATACTTATTTTAAAGAATGCTAATCTATAATTTAAAATCATTATTATTTGGAAAACTCATTGGAAAATGTGCATATCTTATATTTAGATTAGGTGATTGTTCTGGACTGAATGTGTGTATCCTCCCAACCCCACCCCCAAACTCATACATTAAAACTCTAACTTCCAATGTTACACTGTTAATAGATGGGGCCTTTGGGTGGGGATCAGGTCATAAAGGTAGAGCCCTAATAAATGGGATTAGTGCTCTCTCTCTCTCTCTTTCCCTCTGTCTCTACTCTCTGCCATGTGAAGACACAATGAAGAGATGGCCATGACCCACCAGAAAGAGTACCCTTACCAGACACTAGAGCTGCCAGAAATTTGATCATGGATTTCTTGGCCTCCAGAACTGTGAGAAATAAATGTCTGTTGTTTATGACACTTAGTCTATGGTATTCTGTTATATGGCAGCCTGAGCTGACTAATGCAATATTATTAAGTCAAGAAAAACAACTGGGTAATTTATCAAGATTCCTTTCTTTAAAGCAGATAATTTATTTCAAAATCACTTAAAAGTACTGAAGCTTTTTTATGCTGGGAATTACAGTGCTGCTGGTGGAAGTGGTGCGAGAGTTTGTGTGTGTGTGTGTGTGTGTGTGTGTGTGTGTGTGTGTCTAATCGCATTCAGGGAGCATTTGTTTAGTCTGTTTTAATGCTATCAGAGCTAACATTTTGTTTGTTTTCTTCATCTCAGCTCTGGTAAATCCATGAAAAACAGATGAAGGCCAAATCTTTCATTATTTCTAAATCCCTGATTATGACATATTTCTCCTGCAATGTGTCCCACAAGAATGAGAAAAGCATCTGTAACTATGCACAGGTTATGTTGTAGTCCCCTCAGTAGCATTTTGTCCATATGGAGCTTAATTCTGTAAACTACCTATAACTAGGTATAAAATTCAGACAGAAAATAGCAATTTATCACAAGTGTCCAGCTGGCTTCTTCTTCTAAGTGGTTATTTCCTAATCTGCAATCCAGCCATTCACTGCCCACTCGCATTTTTGGGCTATAAAATCAATAATAAATAGCAAGAGCATTCCCTTGAGAGCTTAGCCATGCATTCCAACTGGGAAGAACAAATGAAGGGCAATGCCATAGAACTGTGTGCTTGGGTTTTAATAGAATAAAGAAAAAACTGGAAAAATGGAAGTTGCTCCTTTCATGCAGTTGATCAATAATGCAATGTAAGATTAAGCTTAAAATTCTCCCTAAATCAAGAAATGTTCTTTAAAAGAAAATCTTTAGAGAAATAATTTTTCAAGTAGTATAATCTTTGAAATATTCTTATATATTTTACTGACTTATTTATATTCCTTTAATATAATTGAACCTGATCAGTTCAAAATACCCATTTTGAGCCCTGTTCAAATTGAAGTCTGGAAATCGGCTTTAAAATGTTGATATTTTAGCCCCTGATGAAGTACATTATTACCTTCACATGCATTTTCAACAGAACTGTGCTCTCAGAAGTATTTGTAAATATAGGTATGTGCATACACACATAGATACACTTAAATGTATGTAGATATATACATAAGTATGCATCTGAACGGCGTTCATATAAAATACCCATATATACACATTTCTACACACACATACACACACCATATACTTATATACAAACATAATAAAGTCAGGTAAAAAAACTATTTTGGCCATTCCAGATATGACTAATTTATTCAAACAATGTATATAAATGAGTATTTTATATGAACACTGTTCACATGTGTGTTTATGTACATGTCTACATATATTTGAGTGAATTCCTACCATCTAGAAACTAGTTATTACTAATTTCACTTTAGAAGTAATAAACTAATTTAGAAATTAATTTAAACACAATCACATGACTAATATTTATCTTACTGATTATTTGAACTCAAATACAACCACTTCTAAAGCCCACATTTTTAATTATATAATTCTATCTTCCATAGTAAAATCAATACAACAAAATTAAATCTATTGGAAGGCAGCTTACAATTAAAAGACAGTGGCGTACAATAGAAACAAATTAGTCATATCTGCCATTGCCAAAATAGTTTATTATCTGAATTATGCTTGTATGTGAGTATATGTGTGTGTAGAAATGTATATATATATGGGTATTTTATATGAACATTGTTCATATGTATATTTATGTACATATCTACATATATTTGAGTGTGACTATGTGTGCATGTACATGTCTATATGTACAAGTATACATGTACATTTATATACCTGTAGTCTTATATATATACAAAAATATACACACACATACATGAACATATATAAAATTTGGCATATTGTCCACTGATCAGGTATTACCTTCCTGTCATATTGTTATATCCTTGGTTTATTGTTTACCCATAAGTGTATTATAGGAAAATTAAATAAATAATCTATTATTACAGAAATCTTTTCCACGATTCTTTTCCTTATAATAGTATATATAATAAAATATATACATGTTTTTCCTCTCAAGGGCTTACAAACTAGTTGGTAAACATAAATACAAAACTTGCAAAACCATAGAAAAATTATCATAAATAAATGCCAGTGCTATCTCACTGAATTCTTACCATCTAGAAACTAGTTATTACTAATTTCACTTTAGAGGTAGGAAAATAATTCAGACATTAACTTAACCAAAATCACATGACTAGCATTTGTCTTACTGGTAATTTAAACTTAAATATAACCAATTCTAAAGCCCCCATTTTTAACTCTATATTCTGACTTCCATAATAAAATCAATACAATAAATTTAAATCTATTGGAAGGCAGTCTACAATTAAAAGACAGTTGAGTACAATAGAAAACAAATTAGCCATATCTGAAATGGCTTGTAAAATTTTCAAAAAAGAGGATAAATTATGTCTTAAAATTTAGGTTACTCGTTGAAGAAAAGAACAGTCTTAATGTGCTGAATTTGGAAAGTGGGAAGGCACAGATATGCATAAAGGAGACAATAAAATACAATAAAATTAGCTATAGTATTAGATTCAAAAAGGTCAAATTTTGGATATTTTGTTAAAAATGTTGATTATAGCCACATTCAAAGGGACTTGAATGTTTGAACAATATCTTTGCACATAAAAAACACTCCATAAATGTTTTCTGACTGAATAAATTAATTTATCCTGTAGGCAGTAGGTTGTGTGGATGTTTTTTAGTGTGTAAAAGCATGGCACAATAACAGCATTTCTATATAATGATTATTCTGGTGACATTTTTCAGCATGGATAAAACTGTAGATTGAGGGAACTTCTAAGCATGAGATTAACAGTGAATAATTTAAAAGAATGAATGGGTAAAAGAGACATCTGGAAGTCATATCATCAAGTCGAATGTCCAAAGTCTCTGGAAATAAAATAAATCATTAAAAACTATTCAAAAATATATATTGAACACCTACTAGGTGTCATATAAACAGCTGTGTAAATGAAAGAGGACATGGATTCACAGGCAGAATTATAGAACAGTGTAAAAAAAGCAGAGGAGCATAGAAGGCAGTGATTACTATGAGATTAAGAGTAATAGAAAAGTCATCAGAAATAGCTGGTTTTAATAGATTTCACCTTGAATGAAGATTGATCTTGACCAAAGGATGCATATTGCATAATAAAAAAATCTGCTTTCTAAGAATACAGTTTTCTAGTAGTAAAATTATTGCAATAAGGTGAAAATACAGAAATGCAATGTTATTTATATATTTACACATATGTTTGCAATTATTTCCAGATATCACAAAAGGCACTTTGGTAGCCACTTCTAAATTCTTTGAAAAGGAGAATTTTGTTTTATTCTTAATCTTTGTAATAGATTTTATCAAAAAATCTTAACCCATTTAGGAATGCATTTCACATTTTCATATATACGGATATATAATATTTATTTATTTATTTGTTTGTTTTTTGAGACAGAGTTTCACTGTTGTTACCCAGGCTGGAGTGCAATTGCACGATCTCGGCTCACCACAACCTCCACCTTCTGGGTTCAAGCAATTGTCCTGCCTTAGCCTCCTGAGTAGCTGGGACTACAGGCATGCGCCACCATGCCCAGCTAATTTTTGTATTTTTTAGTAGGGACGGGGTTTCACCATGTTAACCAGGATGGTCTCGATCTCTTGACCTCGTGATCCACCCGCCTCAGCCTCCCAAAGTGCTAAGATTATAGGCATGAGCCATTGCGCCTGGCCCCATAATATATTTATTTAAATCATGATATAGCTTAATATCAATATTAGGCTAATGTTAGTGTCTTAAAATTTTATGAGTTCAGCATTTTGAGTTGCAATGCCTTGGAATGTGTACTTCATATTAACACTATTCTTATCTGTAAAAATATAGAGCATTATATTGTATATAGTATACAGTAGTTTCCTCTTATCCATGGGGGATTGTTGTTGTTGTTGTTTGAGATGGAGTCTCCCTCTGTCTTGCCCAGGCTAGAGTTCAGTGGTGCGAGCTCAGCTCACTGCAGCTTCTGCCTCACAGGTTCAAGCAATTTTCCTGTCTCAGTCTCATGAGTAGCTGGGGCTACAGGCACCCACCACCACACTTGGCTAATTTTGTATTTTTAGTAGAGGCAGAGTTTCACCATTTTGGCCAGGCTGGTCTTGAACTCCTGATCTCAGGGGATCCACCTGCTTCAGCTTCCCAAAGTGTTGTGATTACAGACATGAGCCACCATGCCCATGTGGGATATGTTTCAAGATCTTCAGTGGATTCCTGAAACTGGTTAATACTGTACCCAATATAGACTCTGTTTTCTTTTTTAATAAAACACATCTATGATAAAGTTTAATTTACAAAATTGGGCACAGTAAGAGATTAGAATAATTATAATAAATTACTGTCCATAATTTCATAGAAATGAGTTACTATAGATCTTAGTAACCTCAGTATATGGTTATTTTTCTTTCCTTATTAAGATAACTTTCACCTTGTCACTTAAAGGAAACACTTTAAGGCTTCTCTTTGGTGAATCCAAATTTTCAGCATTATTACTTTTGCACTTTGGGGTCATGATTAAGTAAAATAAAAGTTGAACATAAGCACTACAGTACAATTCAACAATCATCTACTAAGGAGATGGCTACTAATGAGCAGGTAGCTTCTACAGCATGGATACTCTGGACTTTCCATGGAATGTGAAACCACAGGTAAGAGGAGGACCACTGTATATGGTGAAATTACTTTTATATTTCATCAACAAAATATGCTTAAAAATCTTTCTTTTCTCTTTTTTGGAGGCAGGGTCTCCCTCTGTCTCTCAGGTTGGAGCACAGTGGCATGATCATAGCTCACTGCAGCCTCAAACTCCTGGGCTCAAGCAGTCCTCCAGCCTTAGCCTCCCAAGTATCTGGGACTAAAGGCCTGAGCCACCAGGTTCAGCCAGTTGGAATTCTTTGAATTCATTCCTAATTTCTCTTTAGTTAGAAGGTTCATGATGCGTTATATTTGTTTCTAGATTGCTAGTGCTCTAGCAAAATGAACTTCAACACCAGTGTCACCAGCATAACACCAAAAACTCTGCAATTCAAATGTAACAATAGGACACATTTCATTCAAGCACGGTCGTTAGATGTGATTGATGATGTTGATCCTTTCAAGATATGGTAGTAGCAAAATTTTATCTTTTATATAGAAGTATTCCTTTTGTTCTTGTGTATACATACAGTGAGCGTCTAATGAAGTATTTTGTTTGTTTTGTCAGGTATAGTGTTCCCCAGTTCTAGCTCCAAATTTCTAGACTAAATTATGAATGTGACATGGTGAGTTTAGATGCTTCTGTTAGCTAACAGGAAATTTTATTTATAAGCTTTTCAGTGTGTGGTTAAACTATAAATTCCCAGTAAGGTTCTCCATTCTCACCCTATAATCAAAGGCTATTAACCAAGTAGGTGAAGTTCCTTCCCTATTTCATTGTTTAAATGAATAATTAAAGGGAAAAAAGTGCTAAAATATTTGAAGGGCTGACAAGGGAGCAATTGGAGTGTGGATATGAGGGTGGTAATCCTGCACTGTCAGACACTGTGGGAAGGCTCCACCACACTGCATCTGCTCTTTTAGGGGAATGTTGTATTCCTTTACATTTTGTTTAATCGAAGAGCTTGAACACTGGCCAATTCTGCTTTATACAATTTGAAGAAAACAATTTGTGATCTATGAATACAACATGAAGATGCATGGAGAGTGCCCATAATTATTCAATAAATAAGGTCATAAAAATTTATTTATTTACTTATTTGATACAGGGTCTCATTCCGTTGTCCAGGCTGAGTGTAATAGCATGATCACAGCTCACTGCAGCCTTGATTGCCTAGGCTCAAGTGATTCTCCCACGTCAACATTTCAAATAGCTGGGACTATAGGCATGCACCACCAGATCTGGCTAACTTTATTTTTTTATTGAGATGGGGACCTCACTATGTTGCCCAGGCTGGTCTTTTTGATCTCCTGGACACAAGCAATCCTCCATTGTTGGCCTCTCAAACTTCTGAGATTACAGGTATAAGCCATTGTGTCTAGCCCATAAAACTAATTTCTTTAATTTTTATATCAAGATATTTGTGAAAGTATGAGATAAACCTATTATAGAAAATATTCATGTAAAAAGTAATCTCGTTTAATTCAACTTTTGGGAAAACTGTTTTTTCTTTAAAGTGTCCCATTAGAGATTGCATGGAGAGAATGAAGTAAGACACAGAAAAGAAAATTTGAATGGAAAAACCTAATGTCCTTCTAAAGGTAATACTTCTCTTTAAAAAAATTCTATTTTTTATTTTTACATCTTAATGATGCTTTTTCTTGAGAGCTTATGAGAAAGTTTTACATTTATTACTTAAATAAAATAGTTATTTCAAACATGAATACCAAGCTCCCAGGATACCCAAAAGGTGATAGTAACAAATGAGAGGTAGGAGTAAAGATACAGACTTTTTCATATATGCTAATGGATTTGATTCATGGACTATCTTTTATCAAGATTTTGAAAGATAAAAATTTAAAAGTTGAATGACTTCATTCTTCAAAGATTTATCACATTATAAATATTTACTATTTATTAACTATGCATTGACTACTGAATGGCAGGCACAGACTACTTGGTTGGAATTAAAAAACGTAGGAGATGATTCCTTGAAACTGTTTGAAGAATATAACTCACGTTCAAAATCTTATTTAATATGTTGATAAATTAGATAAGATGGAATTTTAATACTAACAGGCTTTAAAGAGAGAGTATACAAAAAAACACTTTTTACTGCAAAGGACCAAAGGAAACACTTTAGCTGAGGTAGGTCATATGAACTTATTACAGCAAACCTATCAGAAACTTTACATTCTTAGTGCAGATGAATTTCTAAGCCCTAGTTCTTTGATTTTTCCAAGTATTATTGTTTTGTGCTAAATTTGGTATCTTAGTGACAGCCTCAAAGGAATGCCCATCTATGCTTCTAAAATGAGCTGCAGCTACTTCCCAAACTAATATCTTGGTTTAGTTTCCATTTTTCTATGTGAACATGAGACGTTATTGGAATTCCAAATACTGTCTATTAATCCTTCACCTAAAATATGTGGCAACTCTAAAATCTAAATGGCTTGCTTGTAAATTATTTCACTCTATTTGGTTAGTGATTGTTCCTTTTATGTAACAACCAATTTATTTTCCAAAGGCTTCTTAGAAACGGCAAATCTGTTGCCACTTAAGTGCTTCCACTTTGTATATAGCATTTCCACTTGCAAATTTATTATTATGTTTTAAATTCTGGGACACATGTGCAGAATGTGCAGGTTTGTTACATAGGTAAACATGTTCCATGGTGGTTTGCTGTACCCATCAACTCATCATCTACATTAGGTATTTCTCCTAATGCTATCCTTCCTCTGGTCCCCAACTCCTCAACAGGCCCCAGTGTGTGATGTTCCTCTCCCTGTGTCCATGTGTTCTCATTGTTTAACTCCCACTTATGAGTGAGAACATGTGGTGTTTGGTTTTCTGTTCCTGTGTTAGTTTGCTGAAAAGGATGGTTAGCAGCTTTATCCATGTCCCTGCAAAGGACATGAACTCATCCTTTTTTCTGGCTGCATAGTATTCCATGGTGTATATGTGCCATATTTTCTTTATCCAGTCTATCATTGATGGATATTTGGGTTGGTTCCAAGTCATTGCTATAGTGAATAGTGCTGCAATAAACATACGTGTGCATGTGTCTTTATAGTAGAATGATTTATAATCCTTTGGATAGATGCTCAGTAATGGGATTGCTGGGTCAAATGGTATTTCTAGTTCTAGAGCCTTGAGGAATTGTCACACTCTCTTCCACAATGGATAAACTTACGCTCCTACCAACAGTGTAAAAGCGTTTTTATTTCTCCACATCCTCTCCAGCATCTGTTGTTTGATCTTTGTTGGTTTAAAGTCTGTTTTATCAGAAACTAGGATTATAACCCCTGCATTTTTTTTGTTTGCTTTCCATTTGGTTGGTAAATATTCTTCTATCTCTTTATTTTGAGCCTGTTTGTGTCTTTGCATGTGAGATGGGTCTCCTGAATACAGCACAGGGATGGGTCTTGACTCTTTATCCAATTTGCCAGTCTGTGCCTTTTACTTGGGCCATTTAGTCCATTTACATGTAAGGTTAATATTGTTATGTGTGAATTTGATCCTATTACTGGTCAGCTGAAGCTGCTCCCACAGCTGCCTCTTCCTCCAGTTGCTCTATCCCAGGGAGAGTTTTATCTATAAGCACCTGACTGAGGCTGCTGCCTTTCTTTCATAGATGCCCTGCCCAGAGAGGAGAAGTCTAGAGAGGCAGTCTGGCTACAGCGGCTTTGCTAAGCTGTGGTGGGCTACACCCAGTCTGAACTTACTGGTGGCTTTGTTTACACTGTGAGGGGATAACTGCCTGCTCAAGCCTCATTAATGGCAGATACCCCTCCCCCCACCAAGCTCAAGTGTCCCAGGTCAACTTTAGACCACTGTGCTGGCAGTGGGAATTTTAAGCCATAGAAACTACCTTGCTTGGCTCCCTGGCGTGATATCCGCTGAGCTAGACCACTTGGCTCCGTGGCTTCAGCTCCCTTTCCAGGGGAATGTTGGGTTTTGTCTCGCTGGTGCTCCACAGGCACTACTGTGGTATGAAGACAAAAACTCCTGCAGCTAGCTTGGTGTCTACCCAAATGGCTGCTCAGTTTTGTGCTTGAAACCCAGGGCCCTGGTGGTATAGGCACCTGAGGGAATCTCCTATTGTGGGTTGCAAAGACCATGGGAAAAGTCAATTATCCAGGCTGGATAGCATTGTCTGTCACTCCTGGCTTCTCTTGGCTAGGGGAGGGAGTTCCCCAACCCTTGCACTTCCTGGGTGAGGCAGTGACCCACCCTGTCTCTGCTGTCCCTCTGTGGGCTGCACCCAATGTCTAACCAGTCCCAAGGAGTTGAACTGGGTACTTCAGTAGGAAATGCAGAAATTGCCTACCTTCTGAGTTGTCCTCACTTGGAGCTACAGACCAGAGCTGTTCCTGTTCAGCCATCTTGCTGAGAAGTCCCCTCCACCTCCAAATTTTGTTGAAAGGTATAGATATTTGGGGGGTAGAAGGCCACAGCATGTTTTTAAAGTGATTGATATTACACATTTTTGTGTGGCATTTATGTTTTTCATAAAATATATCTTTTATTTGTATTACATTTGGTATTTAGATTTATAAGATAGATCGGAAGAGGTGCTGAAAAGTAAATTAGTAACCAGATCTGAGGAAGCTCAGAAAAATCTTTGCTGATAATACTAAAAGCTTTCATCAATATTTTTACATGGACAGCAGAATTAATTATTATAAAAGCCCTGTATAGACAGTCATTAGATAGTAATAACTGTTAATAGACAATATTTTAAAAATTGCTTAAGGATAAGCCATTTTACTACAATAAAATAAATTCATAACATTTTATATTTATTCCTATATTAAGATGCTCAGATACCAGTTACTTGGTTATATAAGCTAAGGAAGCATGAATTCTCCAGGTCATCACAAAAGCATACCTGAGGGTAAATTAAAACCAGTAAAGTGATCTCTAGCAGGTAGCTTTGCATACCTTATAGAAAAGAGTCAGAAATCAGTAAAAATAAGATAAATTTTAAAAAGTCATTATTTTTATAATGAAACCTTTTTTCATAGTTAACAGTATTGTAGAAAATGTAAGAAAATTATCCAGCATATTATTGTGGGAAGCCAACATTAGGTTGACATTAAAAATCAATCAGTGTAATTTAACTGTGCCAACAGAATAATGAAGAAAAATACCATATGATTATCATAATAGATACAAAAAAGGTATTTGATAAAATTCAACACCTTTCCATACTAAACATTTTTAGCAAACAAGGAATGTCTTTAATTTGATAAAAGATAGCAGCAGCAACCTATAGCAAACATCCTTTTTAGTGTTTCAATATGAAAAACTTTCTGTGAGGACATTGAGATAATGTCACCATCACCAATTCTATTCAACATTGTCTTGGAGCTCTTGGCCAGTACAATGAAGCTACATAAATAAATAGCAATGTATTGGAGGAAGAGGAAAAATACATCATAATTTGTGTAAAATATACTTGAGTAACTAGTAAAAATGGTAAATTTGGCAGTGTTTCTGAATGTAAGATTAACACAAACATCAAGCATTTCTACATATAAGCAAACTTTAGGAAATAAAAAATTTATAATGATAACTTTTATAATAGCTTTAAAATACATCAAATATCTAGGAATAAATTTAATATAGTATATTTAGGATATCTACAGATAAAGCTAGGAGGCATAAGGGAAGTTAAAGAAGACTAAATGAATGAATAATGATACCATGTTCATGGACTGGATAATCCAGCGTTGTATATCCCATATACCCTAACTGATATATATATATATATTCAATGGAATTCCAATCAAAATTCCATCTTTTTTTTGGTGGAAATTGACAAGCTGAATCTAAATACATGTGAAAAGCAAAAGACCAAGAATAGCAATGAAAATCTTAGAAAAGAACAAAGTGAGGAATTTCACATTACTAAATAGCTAGATTTCAAATCATCAGTAACTAAGACAGTACCGTGATGAGGTACAGATAAACAAAGCAACACAGCATCCAGATATGCTCACTAGAATTATGACAGAGTTCCTCTCTAGTGCAATTGGGGAAAGGTGTTCTTTTTCAATAAGTGGTTCTAGGTCAACAGAATATTCATATAAAAAATGTGTATCTCAATCACTACCCGAGGTTAAAACAATTAGCATCTCTGTGGATTGTAGATTTAAATTTAAAGGTGAAACAAACATCTTCCAAAAGATAACAGAGACTGTCTCTGTGATTTTGGGGTTTATAAATATTTCTCAAATAGGCTACCAAAAACATTCGTTAGAAAAATAAAAGACTTCTAGAGTGGACTTTATTAAAATTGATTGCTTCTATTTGTTAAAAATGGTTAGTGAGAAAGAGAAAAGATAAGCCTCCTAGTGGAAGATTCTGTTGGGAATACATATTCATGAGAAAGTTGGTCCTCCTTTCCTGACACCTGTGTTCAGGAGTACAAACATAACTTCTTTAAATCAAGAAAAGTACAGGCTTAACTTAAAAAAAATTTTTTTAAATGGGCTAGAGTATTGAACAAAAGAAGATATTCAAATGTCCAATATGCATAGACAGCATTGCACAGCATCATTAGTTATCAGATAAATTATTAAAAACAAAATAAGATTATATTAAAAATGAAACAGAATAAATTAACTTTAAAATAAAAGTTAAAAATTTAAGGCTGGGCACAGTGGCTCACGCCTGTAATCCCAGGACTTTGGGAGGTTGAGGCGGGTGGATCACAAAGTCAGGAGTTCGATACCAGCCTGGCCAACATGGTGAAACCCTGTCTCTACTAAATATACAAAAATTAGCTGGGTGTGGTGGCAGGTGCCTGTGAATCCCCACTACTCGGGAGGCTGAGGCAGAAGAATCATTTAAACCTGGGAAGTGGAGGTTGCAGTGAGCCAAGATAAGGCCACTGCACTCCAGCCTTGGGGATACAGTGAGACTCTGTCTCAGAAAAAAAAAAAAAAAAAAGAAAATTCTTGATAAGGATGTTGAGCAAATGGAAATCTTATATTCAATAGTCATTATGTAAAATGAGCTAGCCACTTGGAAAGATTGTTGGGCAGTATTTACTAAAGCTGAAAATCCACAAACTGAAATTCTGAACATTCAGAAACCCTGTGACATTCTATCATAAACATATACTTAACAGAAAAGAAAAGCTATGTGCACCAAATCATATGTACAAGAATGTTCAAGACAGCAGCCTAAAACCTAGTTTAACCAAATAGTCATGGTATATTCACATAAAGTGATGCTATACGATTATGTAAATGAAGACACTATTACTGCTTACAGCATCATGGGTAATTTCACAAACATTGAGCAAAAGAAGAAACATAAAACACTAAGCACAGTATAAACCTGCTTCCATAAAGCACAAAGCCAGGTAGAGCAAAGAGATAGTCAAAGAAGGCAGCCCACTTGGTACTTTTTGGGAATAGTGTAACAACTTGGAGCAGACAGAAAGGAGGTTACTGTGTTAGTGGATTGTCCAATTTATTCATCTGAGTGGTGAATGCATGAGTATGCTTGCTTTGTGAAAATTCCTCAAGCTATATCTATATTCTTTCCTTACCTTATGGTGTGTAGGATAGACTTCGATAAAAAGTTTATTCAATTATAAAAGAAAAAAATTATATATATTTGCCATTTCTATAATGAAGAAGTCACTGAATATCATTTACTTAAAATATCTCAAAGGAAATGTATATTTCAAACCAGAGAGTTGGTATCTCTGGCTATACAGTGGATTCGTGGGCAGTGTTATGTGAATTACTTGATAGAGTAGAAGAATCTTTCGTTGGTACGTCCTAAAGTAGTTTCTCTGGTGCCAGAAACAATTTTTCTCCTTGTTCACAGATGCTGAAATAGAATTATAAATGGCATAAGAAAATTACTAATCGCCACAATCAGTGGAATAAGGAAGAGGAGACAGAAGTACTAAAATCCTACAGGCATTTTGTATTCAGCCACAATCTCTGTCAATTTTTTCTTTCTTCATTTTAATTGGCATTCAATTATATTTTTAAAGGCATGATTTTAAAGGAAATAGTGGATACTAGGTAATTCCCCCAAATATGAGGCCAATGTTCCATAGACCAATGTGTAATCATTTTGCAGTTTGTCAATTGATGCTTTTTGACCTGCTTCTGGTTTTGAACTTCAGAATGTAATTATGTAGTATCACGTTACAGAGAGCACTACAAAAAGGGACCTTTTCATTGAACTGTGCCATTGTACTCAGTGTCCTGTTGGCTGTTTTGTGCTGTGCACGTTATGTAGTTTTAATTGTTATTGTTTATGATGATGATGTTTTAATTGTTGATGTAACACCGTGAACATCTTGGTGAAGGCTTTATAATAATTAAAAATATTATTATAATAGTTCCTGGAAGGTAAAGAAATAGGGTTCCTTAGAGCAGAGTTCTTGCGGCAACTAATTGCTCCAAAAATCAACATATTTCCTCTGAGGCTGTAGGAGGTAAGATGACAAAGCATAGCTCTTTGCCACCCCCAGCCCTCCCTTCTGCTCCCACTGTTTTTGTGACTAACAAGGTTTACTTTTTTATTTTTTAATTCAGTTTGATCACTCACAGTGTCAGCTCTGGTATCCCCACAGTCTCAATGGCATTATCGCAGCCTGAGAAATACACAGAATCTACAGTACACATGCACGTTGTCAGCGGTAACATTTCTTTTTGATGGGTATGTTAGCTTGTTTGCAGTGTCCGCTGCTACTTCGTACTACAAAAATTAAAATTTATTTATTACTTATTATTTAGTGGAGGAAGAAGATTTTCAAAAAGTTGAATGCTTCTGTGCATTGGAGTTTGTTTTTTATCTTTTATTTTAATGTCATAATAGTTTTAATAGCTGTAAGAGTGATTCTAATGGACACTTTCTATCTTTGAGAAGAAACCATTCATTAATGCTTTTGTTCATGTTGTGTGTGTGTGTGTGTGTGTATGTGTGTGTGTGTGTGTGTGTGTGTGTGTGTGTGTGTACTAGAAAATAGTGGTTATCCTGCAGGGAGGGATGATAGGTGATTATATCCTTTCAAATGCCTTTCTTTGGTTTCTACAAAAGTACATGACTTATTTAATTTCTAAAATGTTATTAGACCATATGAGTCAGATAATTCTTATCTTCCTTCTATTGTTAAATTAATGGCTATGCACTCAGTATCATCATTTATAGATCAAAACTCTTATTTTTAAAATTGGATTTTATAACCTCCACAGTAAAGACAAGCTTTATCTACCTTTTTTTTTTTACTGACTTTATTTCTTATAGGAAGTAGAATATGAACTATTCCAACTGATCGATTTTCATAGACTGCATGAAGGTGAGAGTATGAAAGAGAATTTTATGCTTTTTAGAGATTTAATGCTGTAAACAATCACGTCAATTATAACTAGAGAGTCCTATGAATCTGCCAACAAATGTTGTTACTAGTGTTTGCATGCCTGATAACGAAAAATGACCTAATTCTATTAATGATTGCTTTGAAACCAAAAAGTATCACAGAATGGAATTTGCAGATCTGGAACATGAAAATTATGAAAAACATTTTTATAGAAAACAGTATCAATTAATGCTATAGAGCTACAATTTTATAATGAATTTGTTTGGAGGGTTAAAGATGAGAGGTGATAGCATAAAGTTGTGTTTCACTAAGAATATTGAATATATAATTCTTATTTTATATTAATTAAAACATTTTAAGGTATGCTTCTTTAAAAGAGTAACTTTCAAGGAGAATGGAATACAAAAATTAATCTTTTCAACATAAGTCTAGCATTGCTAAAAATAATGAAATGTGTAAACATAATTGATTCTCTTCTGAAGTGAGCACAACCACTAACTTTCTATTGGTAAGTTTGACTTTACTAGAATCTGACAGGGAGGTGAAACACAGAGAAGAAAACTGGGAATTTCCAGAAAAGATGCTAGGAAACAAATGTTTTTCTTTACTTTCCCGTTTGAGATCAACATTTGCAAGCTATAAATTCATTTTTTGCTTCTGGATGTGGAGGAGGGTAAAGTTTTGGAATGCTCATTGAATATCCTTGTTTGTTCCTAATGTTATATATTGAAAGTTTTAATTTAGTGATACATATTTTAGCTGCACACAATATTCTTTTAATGGTACTCCAAGAAATCTTGGGCTGTAGATAAGACTATTTTCTTTCTCCTGAGGTAGAGTTGACCATTTCCTTTTTCTTCTGCTGAATCTTTTTGACAGTGTATATCACATTTTGTACACATGCTGGTTTACACGTTATCTGTCTCTACCAGATTGTAATGTGAATAAGCCATGTCTTCATAGCCCTGGGTCATTCACATTGCTTCACCATCAATGTGTTTTCAATAAGTGATTTTAAAATTATTAAATGAATGACTAAATGCTTCTGTAAACCACACCTCATTGACCCAGATATGTGTACATAACACCTTAGCATTAATTTAAGAAGCTATTTTAGAAGACTATTCAAGAATGAAGTATAACCAATTACTTCTGGGTAGTTGGAATGCAACTCAGAAAGCAATCCCGTGGAAGCAATCAGAAGTTACTGAGAGCATTAGCACAGCATCAGTTGCAAATTAATGAGCCACTATACCTTTTGGCTTTGCGAGTATCGAATTAGGAGTAACTGTTCTTAGAGCCACAGAGGTTTAACAAAAGCAGAATCTACAAAACTGAACAATGGCTGTCAGAAACACCAAGACTTCTCTGAAATTATTTATCAGCACAAATATAAGGAAATGTCCAGCATATTATGGATTGTGATTAGTCATAGAAAATGACTATATGGTGGATACAAAAGAACTGGGAAATTTACATGAGAAGAGTCTCTTGAGAGAACCAAGCATTTCTTATAGCTGAGAGTTTTATCAATTCCACAGGGCTAAGGTGCTGGAGTTAACATAAGAACTTCACTACACCCATGCTTTTCACTAGAGCCCCAACTAATCATATTTTTGTCTTGGAACTTGATGTATGGCACAGAGAAGTTTTTAGAACTTTGCTACACCCATATTTTCCATTAGAGATCCAACTAATTATACTTTTGTTTTGGAGCTTTGATATATTACGCAGAGAGATTTTTAAAGTGATGTTGAAGATATGATTTTAATATTTCTCTTTTCTATACTAAGCCAATTATTTCTTTCAAAACCTCACATGACCATTAAAGGAACAACGCATTAGTGTAGTGGTTAGTAGGAGAGGAGTCAGAAATAATCACTGTGCTCTCTGGAAGGAGAGTTGGAACCTATCACAGTGGGCACAGGATCAAGGCTGCTGTGCATCAACCCTTAATGGTTGTTTTGGGTACACAGTGGTAGGATTGGGACTGATGGTTCAGACCATTTGGACATCTGCCTCTGCCTTACAGTATTGCTTGTTTGGCATAAGCTGCCAGAGCTGACACATACTTTCCAAGTTTGCATCTGGGCACAGACGGGACTCTTCTTCTTATACTTTTAATGTTCTGTCTCTCTTTCTGTGATGCTTTGGATAAAGTCTAAGTTCTGCAGCTTACTTGCTTTACTGCCTGATGTTGACATAAATGAATTTGAGGAGTGAACCCAACTCCTAAGTCTCCACTACCTTCTTTAAATTCTCTCACAGTTTTCTTATAACAAATTGTGCAACATGCATATACAGAATGATGAAAACAGTGGGAAAGAGGAGAAATTGCATGGATCAGACAGATGAAACCCAGTCTATTTCCAGTTCCCTGAAGTTGTGTATCTCTTTTCATTCTCATTTTGGAAACTATTCCTATATTTCATTACATGTTTGTACTTTGGCAAGCAACAAATTCAGCTGCAGATACTTGTTCCTTTGACCTTAATAAGAATTAACCCCAAATTTCTATTCAAGTGAATAGCAGAATTTCCAAATATAGGAATTGAAGTCAGTTATGACACAAAGTTATAGAAATGAGTGAAGCATAAAATCTAGTGAGGCAGAAAAAAGGATGGAAAAAAACCTTACAGAATTAATGAAATAAAAATTCAAAGTATATGATAAAGTGATAATAAGTGATGTTAGTATAGTCATTATAAGTTAGGTGACATTTCCTCTCATCTTGGTTAAGACTTCACAGGTTCAGTTTATTCTAGTCATTATGGTGAGCTGATTAAAAGTTCTGAAATGCTATTCATCATTAATCCATCTCAATATATTATTAAAACAGTGAAATGAGTTTCCCCCAAGGCAAACCAAGTAAAACAAACTGCAACAACTTTATGCTCTGTCTGTACAACACAGAATAAAATGGAAATTTCTCACTCTTCACTTATTTTGATCAATGTGCTTAACTAAATGAGAGAACTGGAACCACATTTTTACTTTGTGACTTGCAGGAGCCTGCATAGTTGTCATGTTTGATCTGATCAGAACATAAATGTATCATTTTGGGGGTTGAATTGTATATTTCAAAGGGATTTCATTCTTTTAAAATTGGTTGTCTTTGTTCAGTTTTTATTAAAGCACATTGGCCCATGAAATACTACAGCAAAAAAAAAATTCTGTTTGGATTAAAGGAATATAAAGAAATGAATATGATTAAGAGATTCTTAGATTGATATTCAGAAAGATGGGGAAGAATTAGAAAGAGCCTTTGGGGAATTTATTTTCTACATTTGCATTACTTGCTTATTCATGAGACATGGATGGTATCAGGTACCTCTCAGATACATAGAGAGTAAGAGTTGGCTTACATTATAATGGGAAGGAATGATGTATGGTTTATAGGGCAACATAGGATTAAATGGGAATAGATAGTAGGACACTTACCTTAGACTTGGGATACAGAGGTTTCCCAAAAAAGTCGATAGCAATAGTGATCATTTTCTGAATACTCACTGTGTGCTAGGTACTAGATTAAGCTCTTCATATGCATTAACTCGTTTATTCTCTAACAAAATTTTGAGAGATAGTGTCAGTATTCTCATTGTACATATGAGTAAACAGGTTTTCAAAGACCTTTCCCCAAAGCTCCTTACTGGAAGACATATTTGAATTTAGGTCTGATTGATTCTATAGCTGAAAGCTCTTAACTTCTAGGATTTATGTTAAGGTAAGTATTGAAGGATAACCTTAGGAACTGCACGTCTAAGTGTGTAACAGGGGTTATGAAGAAGTTGAGATAAGGATGTTTACAGAACCAATATTTATTCAGCAAAACTTGTAATAATCTAATTGTCCATTAATCAGGTAATATTTTAAAAAAATTAGGAATCTGTAAAGGAGTTGTAAAATATTATAGTGAAGAATCCAACCACCTGGATTCAAAACTCAGCTCTTCTGTTTCCTTACAGTATGACCTTGAGAATGTAGCTATACTTCTCTGTGACTTTATCTTCTATCTGTTAATTAGAAATCCTAATATATATCTAACTCATTTATGATAATTGAATGAAACAGTCCAGGTAAAATACCAAAATGCCTTATGTATAATAAAAGTTAAATAAATCTTAGCTATTATTAAGCAATAGATCTTGTGCATAGTTAAAAGAAGTTATGTTCTCACAATGAAAAACTCTCCAGGACATATTTCTGAGTGTAGGCAAAGAAGTTGCAGATAATTGACATGATGTAGTGTTTATGAAGCTGTGCTTTCAAAGAGACATTTCACATACATAAACACGTATAAAAAAGGACACTCGATGGTCTTTTTTTTTCTTTGTCACTCAAATAGCCCATCAAAGCATCGACACAGCTATCATAATTATGATGGTCTTTACTAATTGTGTTTATGCATGACTGTCAGGGAAAAAAGTGATGGGTTAGAGAGGAGGGAGGAACATCTGTTAAAGTTATATTTTTAATTTGCTTTGACACAAACATGTACACATATGAATATGTGTATGCCTTTCTAAAACTGGGGAAAGGCCTAGTTCCGTTGTCCCATTGAGAGCAAAAATACATTCTGGAAAGACTTCAAACATGCTCCTGCCAAATATGGCTTTCATCCTATTTTCAAACAAATATTGATGTCTTGCTAGTAGGATTCTTTAAAAGCATAATGAAAAATAAATGTTTTTCTGTCACTAAAATGATGTGCCTCTTAAGGAGATATTGAGATTTTCTTAATTTCCCAGGAACTTTATGGTATTATTATGGCTATTTTTGAGTAATCGAACTGTTTCTTTAAATCCTATCATCTCTAAGGATATAATTGCTGCCATCATTTGCTTTTTGTCCAAGTGCACTTTCTGTATTACTCTTTGTAGATATTAAAGCCTTGCCACGTTCCTATTATTCCTGGAGGAGGATGTGGCTGGCCTAGTACTTTCAATCTTCACATTCTTTCTCAAGACATGCCAATCATTTTGCTCATACAACTGAGGCAATCTCAGCAAGGTCTGTGAAAAGCACAAACTCTGCAGAAGTGTGGGAAATGACTAAGTTTCTAGAATATCATGAGAAAGAAAGATTCTGGTGCAAGTGAGGGGAGGGTGGGGGAAGCAGTTCTGGCATCATCTAAATTTTTAGAGATTTGAGCAAATGAACATTTGTCTCTTAAGGCTAAATCCATCACTTTTTGGGTAAGAAATAAGCATTCTCCTTTCAATTATATTCAAGCTATTTTGAGATTTTAAGTATTATTCATATTGGCAGAGAATGTACACATGTATGCATATACACATACATGAATAAATGGATGTGTCCTATCTATCTATCTATCCATCCATCTATCTAATTGATTTATTAGCAAGAATGCCAAGCACAGCATTTTTTTTTTAAAGCCAAGAATATATTCTTTTGATAAATTTGCCCTTTTTCTACAGGACATTAACTTTTTGTCAAGTGTACTTTATAACCAGAAATGTTGCAGCCTTTCTACAGAGTAGAGTGGTTAGAACCTTGCGTTACTCATTTGAGAAGTTCTTAATTATTTGTGATTCTTGGTAACAAAAGAAAGAAATATCTCATTTTATATATTTTAACATAATTAGTAAAATAAATCTGCACAGATTTTGCAATTTATAGAGATCTTTCACATTTATTTTGCATTTTTATCTTTATACAAAAACTATAAAATAGGTCAATTGCTTTTTATATTATTAGAGACAATTGATTATCTTTTCTAGGATAAACTTTTAAAATTAGATGTTATTTTTTCTCAATATTCTATTTCTGATAAATCAAGAGAAGTTTTAAAATTACATTGTTGCTTTCCATACAATGATAAGTCACTCTGAGTGGAGGCCTTTTCAGTTTACATAAACCCACAAAAAGCACTGGCTTTATAACCCTTTGTATTTTTCTCTCACTGGCTGTGGACTTTTGCAGATTAATATGACAACATTATGTTCTATTTAAAAGTAATTTTTTCAGTTATAAATATTTCAATCATCTTCTGGAATCTGTTTTAAAATAACACCCATTTTTTGTAATTTTATAAGTCTAACATGCAAGTATTTCTTTTTAGAAAACTTAGAAATTATAGAATAGTATATGCAAAAAAAATAAGCGAGTCAGAATTCTACTACCCAGAATTTCTAAAAAAAACTAAGATTTTGGCTTATATATTTGCAGACTTGAATATTTAATTCAAACAGAACATATAGTTAAAAACACAGGGGCTATATTGTTTCAAATAATAATATGTTATTACTACTTTAAAGATAATTGGATTCACTTTAAAATATGATTTTAAAACTGCATAGTGTTTCTGGTATGCTGATAACAAAGTTATTTTATTTACCCTATTCTTCATCATTTATATGGCCTCCTGATTTAGCTTTTAAAATTAGTGCTATAATAAACATCCTTACGCAGAGATGGTCCCTGGCCTACAACAGTTGAGTTTATGATTCCTTTGACTTTATATGGCTTATTGGGTTGGGACATCATGCTATGGGAAGTTCAGAAGCATCTGTATTCATTTTTTCCCACTTGTTCAATGCGTTTTTTTTCTGCAGGATAAAGGCCTAAAAATGCTATTGCTGAAATAAAGACTTAAATCCTCAAAAGGCACTTCCAGCATATGGCCACATTATTTTTCCAGAAAGATCCTACCAATTTACACTATCACCAGCAGGTTTTAAGTAATCATCTCCCCTTACTCACACCCACACTGGTATTATTATATTTTTAAAATCTTGAACAATGTTTAAGTGAATAATTGAATTATATATATACATTATATATTATAGACAGTATAATGTGTATATATATAAAATTCAATTATTCACTTAAACATTGCTCAAGATTTTAAAAAATAAATATATAAAATATTATGTATTTTGTAATATATAAAATCTCATCTATATATGAGACAGGATCTCACTCTGTTGCCTAGTCAGGAGTTCAGTGGTGCATTCACAGCTCAAAGCAGCCTCATCTCTGGGCTCAAGTGATTCTCCCACTTCAGCCCCCAGAGTAACTGGAACTATAGGTGTGCACCACTGTGCCTAGGTAAGTTTTCTATCTTTTGTAGAGATGGGGTTTCATCATGTTGCCCAGGCTGGTCTCCATACAAGCAATCCTCCCACTTTGGCTTTCCAAAGTGCTGGAATTACAGGTGTGAGCCACCACGCCTGGCCCAAATAATTGCATTATATTGTTACTTTAATTATACTTTGATATCAACTGAGGTTGATTATATTTACTGTTAACTTTCTTCCAACTCAGTTAGTATTTTTCCTTGCTTAAAAGCAGCTTTAGAAGATGTATTGCCATATTATATATTTACCTTCTTTATTTTCAGCCTTTGCTTTTAGAACATAAGCTCTTTTTTTTTGATATGGTTATTACTGTGTCAATAACACCTAAAACAGTACCTGAAACAAGGTAGACTTTCAAACTATCTTTGTCGAATGCAAGAATAAATTTGTACTTTTTTTGGCATGTGAATTAACTACTTCTCTTTATGCATTTTCTTATGGTGAAATACTTTGGCATATCTTCATGAGATATTGATTTGTAAGAACTAATTATGTATTAAGGTTGTTCTCTGCCATATATGTTACCTTTTCATTGTTTGTATTTATCAGTAAATTTAATTTAACATTAATTTTTTTTTTTTTGGGAGAGAAGATCTCACTCTGTCTTGCTAAGGCTGGAGTGCAATGGTGCAATCACCGCTCACTGCTGCCTCAAAGTCCTGACCTCCAGCCATCCTCACAACTCAGCCTGACAAGTAGCTGGGACTACAGGCTTACACCACCATACCTGGCTTACTTTAACTTTTAAAAAGTCATAAGTTTTTTCTTTTAATTTGTATGTTGACATATAGTTTTATTTTTTTTTTGATATTTTCTTTTTTAATGTTGAAAGATACCTTTCTTATACTAATATGAGATTTAATTATGCATTCTTCTAGTTATCTTAGAGTTAGACTCATTCTATTTGGCATTTTTGTTAGTATAAATTTTGAAGTATGTATTTATAAGGGAGAAAGAAGGTGAATTTCACAAAAAGGTAACAGTTTACATTAAGGTATAGGTAAAATGATAAGGCTTGAGGAAATGCATTAATTATGGTAGTTGGGATTCTCAGAAATTTGGAGAAATGTGATTGATGTCCTGAGTAGATAAATAAATATTGGAGAATAGGACGTACCTGTTCTAACTTTTTAGAAAAAAGTTATCCTGTTGAAAAAAAGCACTTTTTATGTTGAAATGATAACATTATGTGACTTATTTTATATGTGAAGTGGAAGGTGAAAAAAATCTTCTGAAAGTAAAGATTTGGATCTGAGGAACAAAGAAAATTGCACTGGACTTATAGGTTGAGAAGTCCAGAAGTGAATACTTCCCCAGTGCTAACGAAACTCCACAACAGTGACAGAAATAGGACAGAAACAGGAAAAAAACAAAGAAGTATGACAATTATCCTTAAGATTGTCTGACGTTGTAGTTTTTTATTAAGTAGACCCAATGAGAATTTGATGAAAACTAAGAATCCTCCGTTAAGCGATAAATGCATATTCATACTATTTGCAAACAATTTTTAGCAAATGAGCTGATTCTCCTGCACTAAGTAAAGGACTGCTAATCTATGGAATATATAAAACTTTCTCTCTAAATTTGTTCTCAACATGAAGGAACCTTATATCTACATAGAAAAATAGAAGATTTTAAAAATAAAGGTTTTAAAAATAAAGAATATGGTAAGTATAAATGGAAGGGCCTGTTCACTTACTCTGGTTGTTACTTCATTATTTTTTTCTTCCACTCCTCAGACTGTTCTTTGGGTATGTGATGGTTAATCTTCTATCTCAACTAATTGAGACATGGGGTGCCTGGATTAAACATTATTTCTGGGTGTGTCTGTAAGAGTGTTTCAGGAAGGGATTTGCATTTGAATCAGTGGACTGAGTGGAGCAAATGACCCTTCCCAATGTGCATAGGCATCATCCAAATCCAGTGAGAGCTGCCATAGAGAACAATGGCAAAGGAAGGAGGAATTCTTGAACTGGAACCTCAATTTTATGCCCTCAACTGGGACTTGCTTAGCCCTTCACCTTTTAGTTCTCAGAACTCCACCATTGGCTATTCTAAATCTCTAGCTTACAGAAAGCAGATTATGGGACTTCCCAGACTCCATAATCATGTATGTCAATTTCTTATAATAAATCATTTATTGGAAAAATCACTAATAGAATATACAGCACACCCTTGAAAAACATATGGATTAGGGGTGCCTCCTGTCCAGTAAAATAGCCAAGTATGATTTTTGGCTCTCCTAAAACTTTACTGCTGACAGCCTATTGTTGACTAAGAGACTTACTGATAACATAAAGTCAGTTGACACATATTTGGTATATATATTATATACTGTATTCTTATGATAGAGTAAACTAGAGAAAAAATGTTATTAAAATTATAGAAAAATCTATTTATTATTTATTATGTAGAAATGGATCATCATAAATGTCTTTATTCTCATTACCTTCATGTTGAGTACATTGAGGAGGAGGAGGAGGAGCGGGGGAGGTTGGTCTTGCATTATTGGGGTGGCAGAGGTGGAGGGTGTGAAAAGGAAAGCAGAAGATGCAGGCATACTTGGTGTAACTTTACAGAAATGCATTGTAAGTTCTGTATGAATTTGTGCTTTTTCATTTCTTTAAAATATTTCTACACAATACCAATATTTGTTTTACCATTTGCTTTAGTTTCAGTGCCTGAGTCATAAATGCATCCATGTCATAAAATAAGTCAAAAGCAGTCTTGGATAAACAGAACATTTCTGCAAGATCGTCTATGTCAATTTATTTTCTGGCACTGCATCTTGTATGTCTTCTTCCTTATTCTGGATACTGATTTGAAAGCACTCATCCATATTAAGTCATCTTCTGTTAATTCCTCTGGTGTGGAGTCTATTAGCTCTCGAGTTTTTCCAAGATTCATATCTGGAAACCCTCAGTCCTTATCTTTTTTTTTTCTTGGTCATATCCACAATCTTTTGTGATTTCCTTGATTGCCTCTGTTGTAAATCCTGTGAAGTCACAAACAATATCTGGACACTGTTTTCACCAACAGAATTTATTATTTTTGACTTGATGACTTAATGGGTTTTGTGGCTTTTTCTGTAACAATGATGGCATCTTCAGTGTTGTAATTCTTTGAGATTTTCATGATATTCTCTCTATTGGGGTTTTCTTTCATAGGGTTAATAATCCTTTTCATAGTGTTAATAATCCTTTTCATAGATTACTGTGCGTAATGAGCCTTAAAGTTCCGAATGATCCCCTTATTTTGAAGCTGAATTAGAGATGTATTTGAGAGCAAGCAGCGCACTCTGATGCTCTTAGTGTTTAACTCAGGAGGTCTGAGTGGCCAGGGACATTGTTCAATGTCAGAAGAGCTTTAAAGGCAGTCCGTTATTGGCAAGGTACTTGCTGACTTCATGGACAAAATATCAATGACGCCAATCCAGAAAAAGGATTCTCATTGTCCAGGCCTTCTTGTACAACTACGAGAATGGGAGCTAGTGTTTCTCTTTTTCCCCCAAGGCTTGAGTTTAGCAGCTTTATAGATAAGGGCAGTCCTGATCATAAACTCAGCTGCACTGGCACAAAACAGTAGAGTCACCCCGTCCCTTCCTGCCTAAAATCTTGGTGCTCATTTCTCTTTATTAATAAAAATATTTATTTATCTGCATTGACAACCTGTTCAATAACATATTCTTTCTCCTCAATGATTTTCTTAATGGCATCTGGGAAATCATTTTCTGCCTCTTGGTTAGCAAAGAAACCACTTTTCCTGTTATCCTAATTTTTAAACCAAATCTTTTTCTAAAAGTTTTAAACCATCCTTTGCTGACACTAAATTCTTCAGCTTTCAATCCTTCACTTTCCTTTAGGACCTCCCCTTTTCTTGACTTATGTAAGAGTCCACAGGTATGCATGCCTTCCTTATAGAAATTCTCTACCCATATTAAAGCTGCATTTTCAATACAAGATAAAAAGGTATTTTGCAGCAAGTTCAAGGCTTTTGTGCCTATTCACATAGCTGTACTGATGGCTTCATGAATTTCCTTTTCTTTTTTACACTGGTTTTTACACTGAATTCATTTATCTTGAAATGGCAGGCAACCACAGCTGCAGACCTCAATCTATAGTACATACCAAACAATTCAACTTTTTCTTATATTGTCATGACTTTTCTCTGCTTCTTGAAAGCACTACCACAATGACTAGTGGTACTTCATATGGGCCCCATGGTGTTATTCCATGTTTACAGTGTTGCACTAAACATGAAAAATATGTGAGAATTATGAGAGATAATTTTTTTACTGTAATATGCAATTTACTGGAGAAAGGAATTGCTCACATGGAAATGTTTAGCATCACCCAGCATTTTAAGCCTGTATAACACTTTAATTAGCAAGAGGAGGTGGCAATAAAATTATTACAGTTGTATAGTATGGACAGTTAATTTTATACAGTTATGATTTAATACTGCATCTTTACATTTGTTTACATTTCTTTCAACTGTGAATGGTACCATGTATGGTCTAGATATGTGCATAAGTTTTGAAAAATTTTAACATTTTATAAAATATTTGTACATATTTTATGGTAGTAAATAATAAAATAGTATCTACATATATTTTATGCATTCATGACATATCTGACCTTTTAAACTTTTCTTTTGGCATTTCTAAGTCACACTGTTTGGAATTTTTTTTAATTGCTACAAATCTCCAAAATTTTCAGTATACTGATTGAAAAAACATCCATGCATTTGTGAACCTGCACAGTTCACACTCCATGTTATTCAATGATATATGCGTCTATCAATTCTGTTTTTCTGAAGAATTCTAAGACAGGGTACACCTTTTCTCTCCTTCTATATATCTGTACTTCTAATGGATGTAGGTATGTTCTTTGGCAATTATTTTCATCCTCGTAGGTTAAGCGAGAACTAGAGTAGGACTCTAGAAAGATGAATGATGGCATAGTTCTCTCAGAGTGGCTTCTACTAAAAGCCTTAAGTTAAAAATCCAAAAATGGTTGGACTATTTCCTGTATGATCCAAACCCAGGTTCTTATGAGAAGAGTCCAAGTAGTCATATAGCAACCCAAAAGGGAATACTTTTGACTCATATACTCAGTTGAAATCTAGCAAAGATTGCTTTGAGAATTGGTAAAATAAAAAAAATTTTAAAACCCTGACTCAGTGGGATTTCATTCATGATAAATCTCTCCTCTTCACAAAGGATTCAAAGTAAATTAACTCATCATATTATTTACTGAAAATCTTTGTCTCTTGTCTCAGGCTGTGTCTATCCAACTGGAAAAGAGCAGACTATGTTATTTTCTTCTATACTAATGCCAATATTAATGTCAGTGTGGATTTCTTCATGGTCAATTTGATAATTTCTTTTGAGATGGGCCATTCTTATAAAATAATAACAGGCAAATGGAATCAATTGTACTGTATTGACAAAGTTTATTGTCGTCTCTGAAATCATTTGAAAAGACAGATGTGAATTTCACTCAGGAATTGACTTTGCTTATAAAAGTTATTTTGCTCTAAGAGTCTCTCCCCAGAAACATTTGTATCATTAGGTACATGTTTCATGTATAATGTAAAAAATAGGTTAGTATATGTACTGGAAAATCTCAAGTAAACATGAAAAAGCTTGAAATGATAAAAGTAACTGAAAAACCCAAATATATGAACTGATAATTTCAAATTAGTTATAACTGACATAATTTTGAGTATCTAAGTGCTCTTTTCTAGACATTTAGTGCCGGATTGTATAAACATTGTGCTTCAAAAGATTAAAACATCCTGATCAAATGTGTTAAAGTTGGAAATTCAGGCAAAATCACATCTCAAGCCTCCATGCATGGAAGAATATGACAAAAGAAAATAAAAGCTGGTAAAGTAAATCTGAAGGGAAGACTGGGCTGGGCACGGTGGCTAATGCCTATAATCCCAGTACTTTGGAAGGTCAAGACGGGTGGATCACGTGAGACCAGGAGTTCTAGACCAGTCTGGCCAGCATGGCAAAACCCTGTCTCTACTAAAAATACAACAATTGGCTGGGCATGGTGGGGTGAACCTGTAGTCTCAGCTACTCGGGAGGCTGACACATAACAATCTCTGGAACTAGCAAGGTGGAGGTTGCAGTGAGCCAGGATCACACCACTGCACTCCAGCCTGGTGACAGAGCAAGATTCTGTCTCAAGAAAAAAAAAGACAAGCTGTGCATCTACAGAAATAATATCTACATTGATGTAACACCATATAGTGATTAATTTTACCAAAATAACTGTTATGATTGTGCTTAATTTATAACTGAAAATGTATGTTCTTAAAAACAATACCCTGTAACCACTCTCACCCCTAAACCAATTCATGTAGGATTCACAACAATTTAGAGATAATAATTTGATCATAAAGCACTTTATATATTTAATAATTTCTCTGGAATTTTTGAATATTTCAAAGAGCTAATAACTATAAAATTATAGAACAATGAAATATATGAATTCCAACAAATGACACAGACATAGCAAAATAAAGAAAAGAGCTATTAATTTTAAGAGATCTAGACCATGAAGGTCACTAAATTCTTCTGTTAAATTTTGATGAAACTAAACACTTCTCCTCAGTAGCTTAATCCACAGTTGAAGAAGACATACATTTTTCCCCATGTGTAAAGGCCAGAGAAACTTATCACTACAATGTGCTATGAGGACTAAAGAAAGCCCTGATATTGGCAGATGGGAGCTCCTCTGACAGGCAGCTGTGACTTTAGACTCACAAAGAACCTTGACAAACTTTCTTAGAATGGCCATGTTGTCTGGAACTCTTGCACCCAACCTACCTATCTTTCTTCCTTTTTTCCTCACTAGAGTCAGACCTGCATTAAGACTTCTCAGCTCCCCTGGCCTCTTCCAGCTCCTTCTCCAGTTTCAATCATGAATGTTTCCCCTAATACATTTTTACACATCTAATTCTGTCTCAGTATCACCTCCTTCTTGGAGTATCCAAATAACACAAGTGATATAGAGAGTTTTATATATATATATATAATATAGAGAGTTTCATATATATATACGGAGAGAGAAAGAGAGAGAGAGAGACAGAGAGAGAGAGAGAGCAATAGAATGGGAATTTGAGACTGGCTTACTCACTGTTCAGTAGTGAAGAGGACATGATCCTGTCTGGTAGATGGGGCAACAATACTCCTTTGTTTAAGGTGATGTTAATTTCTAAGGATTATACTTGGGGTGACTGGAAAATGTCCAGGTGCACAGAATGTCATGGTAGGGTATAAAGAGTTAGGCATTTGAAAGGTATGAGTTGACAGTGCCTACAAAGACAAAAAAGTTTGCCTGTTACTTCCTTTTTTTTTTTTTTTTGGAAATGAACTCTCACTCTGTTGCCATGCTGGAGTGCAGTGGTGCGATCTCGGCTCACTACAACCTCCACCTCCCAGGTTCAAGTGATTCTCCTGCCTCAGCCTCCCAAGTAGCTGGGACTACAGGCCACCATGCCTGGCTAGTTTTTGTATTTTTAGTAGAGATAAGATTTCACTATGTTGGTCAGGCCAGTCTTGACTCCTGACCTTGTGATCACAACTCCTGACCTTGCGATCCGACCACCTCAGCCTCCCAGAGTGCTGGTATCACAACTGTGAGCCACTGCACCTGGCCACCTCTTACTTCTTTGTATTGATGCTCTGCAGAGAGATAATAAGAGATTGATGGCTGTTAACAAGCTCTGGTATCTTACAAAAAGCCCTGTGGTGGAGCAGACATAGCTGTGCAACAGCCGAAGATCTAAAATAATGTTTTGGAGCTTCAGAGACATCTGAAAGGTCTCCTCAGTGCCCTGCTTGGCTAAGCAAAGAAAAAGGTGCTGGTGCTGGTTGGGACAACCTAAGGTTGGGTATCTTGATGGATGCTGCATTAGTCTCTTCTCATGCTGCTATTAAAGACATGCCTGAGACTGGGTAATTTATAAAGAAAAAGAGGTTTAATAGACTCACAGTTCCACATAGCTGGGGAGGACTCACAATCATGGCAGAAGGTAAAGGAGGAGCAAAGCCATGTCTTACATGGCAAAAGAGGCAAAAGAGCATGAGAAGAGGAACTGCTGTTTTATAAAACCATCAGATCTCATGAGACTTACTCACTTTCATGAGAACGGCATGGGAAAAACCTGCCCCCAGGATTCAATCACTTCCCACCAAGTCCCTCCCACTACGTATGGAGATTATGGGAGCTACAATTCAAGATGAGATTTAGGTGGGGACACAGCCAAATCATATTATTTTACTCCCACTTCTCTCAAATCTCATGTCTTCATGATTTAAAACACAATCATGCCTTCCCGAGAGTCCCCCCAAATTTTAACTCATTCCAGCATTATCTCAAAAGTTCAAGTCTAAAGTCTTACCTGAGAGACAAGGCAAATCCTTTCTGCCTATGAGCCTGTAAAATCAAAATCCAGTTGGTTATTTCCTAGATACAATAGAGATACAGGCATTGGGTAAATGCACCCATTCTAAATGGGAGAAGGTGGTCAAAACAAACGGGCTACAGGCCCCATGCAAGTCTGAAATCTGATGAGGTGGTAATTAAATTTTAAATTTAATTTTGTCTCCATGTCTCATATCCAGGTCACACTGATGCAAGAAGTGGGCTCCATGACCTTGGGCAGCTCCAGCCTGTGGCTTTGCAGGGTACAGCCCCACTCCTGGCTACTTTCACAGGCAGGTGTTGAGTGTTTTTGGCTTTTCCAGGGGCGCAGTGCAAGCTGTCAGTGGCCCTTTTATAAAATCACTGGATCTTGTGAGACATATTCACTACCACCAGAACAGCACAGGAAAAACCTACTCATGTGATTCAGTTACCTCCCATGGGTCCCTCTCACGACACATGGGGATTATGGGAGTTGCAGTTCAAGATGAGATTTGGATGGGGACACAGCCAAACCGTATCAGATGCCCTGAGGTTATTGCCTCTGAAATTTCCCATTAACCCTCTGGGCCTCAGTGGTGGGTTACTGCCACTTAGAGAAAGCTGTTAGTACTGAAAGACCCTGCAGAGGTCACTCCTCCATAAGGAAAAAGGTGGTCCCCCCAGAAGCACCACTCTTCTCCACTTCTGTCTGCAAGATAAGAATTAGTGCTAACTACCAGAATAACCATATTGGACCTTCTAAAGAAGGAAAAAGAATTACATACACTGAAGGAGTTTGAAAGAATTAGCTAGCATTATGCCAGGAGTACACACCTAGAAGGGGCTTTTGAAGGCACTTGATCAAAGAGGCCAGCATGTAAGACCATCTAAGCAAGCATTCTTGATGTGGGGCCATTAATTTTCTCAGGACAAGGAACACCATAGTTGGATCTTGGGAGATGGGGCAAACTTGCTGATGGGGTGACTCTTGAAATCCTGAAAAAAAAAACACAGCCTCCAGCACTAAGTGAAGTGGGAATGCCTGAGTTGCTTTGTGAAATGTTAACGGCAGGAATAAAGAGGATGGTAAGCAGGTGTTCTGGAGTGGATACATCATGTAAGGCCAGAAGAGCCAGCAGATGATTATGCTCCATAGGAAGCCCAATGATCACATAATTCTCCACATCAACATGCCAGTGAGAGGGGCACCAGCATCGTCAGAAAGTTCAGTGGAGGCCTCCTCTGCAGCCCAGCACTAACACAGCCTTCAGAGGCCAGGTAGCAGAGCTTAAACACCAGATACCTGGAGGCTACAATGATTCTGCCTAGTTGCTGCCTAGTCACTATGGACCTCTTGTGCCCAGAAACCACCAAGGTAGAAGAGAAATCATCATAGTGGGCAGAGGCTATTGACCTTTATCAACATGAGGACATGGGCTATTTCTGATATAATAGGAGTGGAGAGGAATACGTATGGAATCCCAGTGACTCATGTGAGCACCTCCTAGTTCCCACTTGTCCCTTTTTAAATGTAAATGGTCTTATGCAGCAACCCTGCTTGAGAAGAGCATGATTACCAAGAGTACAGACCTCCCATAAATGAAGGTTTGGATCACACTACAGGGTATAGCACTAACAACCTGCACAGGCGATCACAGAGTGTGAAGGCAATTCTGAATGCATGTTAGAGAAGAGAGAGTTTGAATACCGATTGTGGTCCTGAGATTAATTGCATCAAAACTATCTCTTCCTTCTGAGTTTCTCCTCAGGAAGAGGGGCCCATGAGAACCATGGGGAGCCACTCTCACATCCTGTGTGGTGAAATAAATTTATGTGATGCAAGAGGTAGACCATGGCGACCATCGAATTGTGCCTTTCAGAGTTCCGACCGAAGGGAGCATAATGAAGCAATGACTCTAGCTGCTGAGCTCTGAAATTCATCTCCTCATGGCTTTCCTCAGCATTTATTTATTGTGTGCAGCAGCAGTAGGATGGGTCATTCCTGGAAGATGTGGGAATTCTCTTATGGGTCACTTGGCTCAAGTCCTTCCCATTGGCCATTGACCTTGACAAACTTTCTTAGAACTGCCTTCTTCCACTCAATTTTCTCTCCCTCTGTCCCCCACAAGGATCAGATGGGCATCTTTGTTTGAGAGCTCCAAAGACTCTCCTGGTTCTTTCCCAACTTATCCTCATGGACATTTTCCCTAATAAATCTCTTGCCCATCTAATCCTGTCTTGGCATCTGCTTCTCTGAGAACCTGCGGTAGCCCATGTGTGTTGGCACAAGTCAATTCATGGAGCTTAAGTAAACTCTACACTGAATCTACACTGAATTGTAATACTAATGAAGCCATAAATATTTCTTGCTTCTTATATACACCAATGGCTTTCCTTCATTCACTAATGATAACTTGTGCTCCTAATTCATTCAGCAACCTTTCAATTCTTTCTGTCTTAAAATAAAACAGGAAAGATTAGCTAATAAGAAAATGTGAAGATGTACAATTTCCCCAGAATTACTATTGAAAAGACTCTCAAAACATATGTCCTTCTGACAAGAGAATATTTCTGAGGCAGGATCTATATTAGAAAGTGATGTAGAGATACATATAAGCAAAAAGTAACAAAAGTCAGGGCTTCCATTCGTTTCAACATTCTGATAAGTTCACTTTGTTTAGTGTTTTAGTTGGCTTTAAATTCTAACAATTAAGAAAGCTCACAAAATGGTTTGCAGAGGAATATTAGTGAAAGGATTATTGAGTGCTTCATCCATAAGTCCTTTAAACAGGAAGCACATATCTTATAATGCAAATTAATTTTTTAAACAAATAGATGCCTGTGATTGGATGGATCTATAAATTCATGTTTACATTACTAATGGTATTATTAGCGTAAATATTTTATAGCATGTGTTATAGCAGCTTTCAAGTAATTGATGCCTCCAGAAATATTTATTGATCTGAAATAAAAAATAATCTTTGAGAAATGGCTTTGATTAGATGCATGCCCTAGAGGTAAAACTGACTCACCAGCTGGGTGTGATAAAGAAATAGTCAGACCAAAGTGTCATCAAATGGCTTTTTCTGATTAGCCTATGGTGATTGTAACTGACAACCAAATGGCCTATGTGACACCATGTTATCATCACAGTGCAGCTGATAATTCAGGGAAACAGACTTAGTGGATATATTTCCTGTGGCAACTGAGTCAGATGGCTCTACTTACTAGAGCTTAGTAGAATGTAGTAGAGTGTACTACATTCAATATGATCACAGTTTCCTGCTAGGTAGAAGGCAAATTTCTGTCCTTTGCTTTTCACACTCTGAGAAAGAAAAAGTTCTCCAATTTATACCATTTTCCACTCATCACACATGTGTACCTTACAGTGAAGGTTAAAGGAAGTTAGTTACAGGGATTTTCTGTTAAATATGGGAATAGATAAAGAATAAGAGGAAAATGATGACATATGCCAAAATTAAGGGGACTAGAAATCTTTTATGAATGTGTTCTAAAAAATCCAAATAGTTTTGTGACATTTTAGACAGGAAAAGCCATTTTTATACTGAAGTAATGTAGGGTTGTGCAAAGCTCCATATCAGCTGATAAAGAAAAATATTACTTTCATGGGTTCACACAAGAAGTTCACGTATTTCATCTCAGCTTCGATTTTTAAGCCATTTTCCTGCAAACTAGGAAATTTCTGCCTACAGCCAACTGATGAAAATTCATGGATGTTTTCATTCCTCCAGTTTAGGGCAGAATAGTAAAACTTTTGCCTTAGATAAAACTTTTGAATATTTGAGGGGAGGAAAAAAAAAACACATCATTTCTCGAATGTAAATATCCAAAGTGAAATGTGGCCGTTTCTTACATTTTTAGATGCCTGGAAGTTTTCCACAAACTTCTATAACAGTCACTCTGTAGCCTTCTGCTATAAATGTTTCAGGAACTATCTAGGGAAGTATTCTATTGAGAGGGAAGGCAGGATTATCTAGCAGACAGAGCGTGGAATTTGGACTTAGACAACCATCTGAGACCTGCACCTGCCTCTTCCATTGCCTTATGGTGCGGTGCTGTATAAATGATTCAGACGCTCTTTGCTTATATTTTTCCCTGTGGCAATAGAGGGAAATGGGCTAAGCATTAGCCCCTTCTCAACTGTCAGAGAATACCATAAAGGAAATATGACACTGTCTGTAAAGTGCTCTGACCTCTAATCCAGAAAAACAGTGCTGATATGTAAGGCCAGAGAGGTTGTATAGACATTATAGAGTCCTTGCATGGAAACTGCCTGACCCCTTCATGTCTGAATTCAGTCAGAGGTCCCTATGACACAGGATCAATGATCGGTATTACCGATTGCTAATTCCTTCAATTCAAATCTTTCCTTCAGCATCTGGAACATATTAACCTCACTCTCACAAACTCAATGAAGAGAGACAACCCTAATAGTCAATCAATGTGCATCTATTAATTGTCTAATAGCACAATGTATTCTGCTGAGCATTAGACCTCTGATGAGAGTCTATTAGAACTATAATGATTTATAAAGCATAGTTAGTGTTCTCAAGACCCTTGCAGTCATGATGTAGCTATAAAGAAGAAGTGTCTGAATCATTTAAAATCATATAAGACAGCCATAGATGCCAAACCACTGATAAGATTATTCCAAAGGGTTTAGAGGAGGGAGGGTGTGGCTCAGGATAGAGGATTCTGGGATGGTCACTTTTAACATGATTTTAGTTTGTAATTAGAACAAATACAAATACAGAAGAAAGAAATGCAAATGTACCCACAAGTGTAAAATGATGAAATGATACTTCTGGCAGTTACCATGCTGAAAAGTGATTCATTAATATTTCTTGATGTCATCAGTTACTTCACTGTTCTTATTAACTTTAAGCAATTGTGACCCACCCTATTGATTATTTCCCTTATATGCCAGATTTGAGGTATTTTGATAGCTTGTTTGTAAACCCTGGTTCAGTCAGTCAGTATGGATATACCTAACAAAATAATTTCAGAATGAAGGGAGGATCACATGAAATATTAAGAAGATAATTGGTTGATTTTGCTGTGAGACGTGAGTCCCTCACTTTGTCTCTCAAAGTCATTGGTTGGTTCATTTGTGAAATAAGAGTTGGACTAGATTTCATGGGCCAGTTATAGGATTCTCTGGGGGCAAAAAAGTGCTGTTTAAAACATACTTTCTTGTACTGCTGAGAAGCTCATTTTGTGTTTGTCTTCTGTCAGAATCCATGATCATTTCTTGTCATTAAGATCTATATCTCAATTTTATAGACCAGGAATGATTCAGGTAGAGAAGAACCAGATGGTAATATGATGCTCTCAAAAACACACTTTAACTGTAACTCTTAATTTAATCTTAGTTAAACTGGATGTTCCCAAGCTCTATTAAACTTTAATATTCAACTCAGTAGAACTTCGGTCTTGCCTGTAAGTACTAACTTAGATGAATGGGCTGGTTCTTGTAAAGAACTTGCGCTGCAGTGAGCAAGCATCTGCAGAACAGAGAGGAGCCAGATGGCCTTTGCTAAGGGAGTATATTAGCAACATGCCTCTATCTCAAAGAATATTGGTAAAATATTTGTTTTAAATATGATGGTACATATCACCAAAAGGTTTAACGATGTCAAAACATCCTGTCGATTCAGAGAAAACAGCGATTCAGTTTTAAATAAAGTAGGAAATGCGTCATTTGTTTTATGAGGAAAATTGCAAAATTTGATTTCCTTTTAAACAGACATGTTTTTCTGTGTCATATAGACAGCCTATTAACAAACTAAAATGTACCTGTACTGCATGGTATAAATAATGTGAACAGTAGTAGTATATCGAAAAATAAAATCAGCTATGTTGAACATAAAAAAGAAAAATTATTTCTCCAGAAAATTTCCTAGAATTTTAAAAGAATATGGTCTTAATTAGTGTTATAAGCTGACAACAAATAACTGTGGCATAAAACAGCTACTTTAACATTTTATGAAATATGTAATATGTTCATTTATTCTTTTATTTATTTATTTTTTGTTTGTTTGTTTTGATGGAGTCTCCCTCTGTCCCCCAGGCAGGAGTGCTGCAGCTCAATCTTGGCTCTCTGCAACCTTCGCCTCCTAGGTGTAAGTGATTCTCCCTGCTTCAGCCTCCTGAGTAGCTGGAATTACAGGTGCATGCCACCATGCTTGGCTAATTTTTGTACTTTTAGTAGAGAGGAGGTTTCCCCAGATTAGTCAGGCTGATCTCAAACTCCTGACCTCAGGTGATCCTCCCACCTCAACCTCCCAAAGTGCTGGTTTTACAGATGTGAGCGACTATGCTCATATTAAAGTAGATTGTCAAATAAACAAAAGTTTTTAAAGAAAACTTCATTTATGATAAAAGAAAATTCAACATTTTTCCATGTGCTTTCCATAGCTTGATGATTTCTAAGATTTCTGCTGGCATGTGTTTGCAAAGGCTTGTTATTAAGCACTACAGACATTTTCTAGGTTTTTTTTTTTTTTTCATTTTCTAGGTTTTTTAGAAATAAACTACTTTTTAAATGAAGTAGTTTATTTCTTATGAAATCTTACAATTATACCTAGTTTACATATAAAGGCTGATGTGAAGAAATTTTAAAGAAAACTTTCTTAGCTATTAAGAAAATCGAAGTACAAAACAATTAAAAATATAAAAGGAATAGTTTATGTATGAAATAGACTCAGTTTTCTTGAAAGATATGCCTTTATTGATTTCATGTAGCTCAGGCTTAATTGTGGATGATACTGAAGATGGTTATATATTTATTGAGATTTGAAGAATGCCAAAAAGCACAGATGAACCAAAAGTTTAATGTTCAGTCATCTGACTAAAAATATATCTTTTCCATGTTGCTTCTTAAACTAAAATTGCTGTAAAATTTCAGACAGAGAAGATTACATGGATCACAAGAGTCAGGTCCATGAGAGAAAATTTCTAACCTGGAATTTAATGACTGAATATAGCTGGATTTTTCTGGAAGGAATAGGTAGGTCTTTCTTATTCAGAAAAGCAACGTAAATAAAGTGAGAGTTAGAAACTGGCAAGATTTGTTGGGAGAATACCTCAAGTGGCTTAATTCTGAGACACAGTGGAAATGTATAAAGGATGAGCAATTTAAGTCTAGTTAATGGAGAGTTAGAAGTTTAAACTTGATTCCATAGGTGATGTGGTACCCACACAGTTTTAAATCAGGGAAGTGGCATAATGAAAATGGCATTTTTTGAGGATTCATCTAGCAGAGATGACAGGATTGATTTAAAGATGCTAAAGAAAAATATCAAGGAGGTTGAATTGAGAGACCAGATCCAATAATAGATTTGGAAGATTTAAACAAGGCTTCTTAAAATGAAAGACTCATGCTTTTTTGACAGCATAGGAAATGGAACTGGTAAAAAAGACGAGTAAGGGAAGGCTGGGAAAAAATAGAATAAATGCAGGATTATGTTTGGATTCAGGGCTCTGGTGGTGGAGTTGGATGGATATAAAAAGAAGGAAAGACAACTCTTTTACTGACAGCATAGACAGTGATATTTTGAACTGTAGAGATGAATTCTCCTAAATTTCTGTGGTCCAGCATAAAATATAGTGGGATTACATTTTATATTATTATTCTTAGATCTTATTCCTCAGAGCTAAAATAAATTGAGTGTTGGTTGAAATATTACTAAGTGAACTATGGCAATATTTTCATCTCCTTTCTAAAAGCATACATATTTTGGTTTGAATTATTTAGGAAGTTATGAAACAAAACAAGATTTATGTCTGCCTTATTTTGACATATAGTTTACATTTGGAAAACTTTGCCCTAGGATGGCATTGGATAAAATTTTTATGATAAATTTGGGTACAGCCAGAGCAAAATCACAAAACTCAGAACAGTAATAGACTTTATAAATCATGTAATTATATGGGTAGAAAAATAATAAATATTTATTGTTTATCAGATGCCAAGCCTGTAGAGGGCATTGACTATACATGATCAAAAAAAAAAAAAAAAGAAAGAAACAGAAAAAAAACTTCTTGTGAATAAGTTTAGAGTCTATTTGAGGAAATGATAAGTAAACACATATAAAACTATACATTTGAATAAATCCTTATTGTTAATTGATGTCTTCTAAAAATTCATATGCTCAAGTCCCAATATCTCAAAATGTAACTTCATTTGAAAATAAGATAATTACAGTTATAATTAGTTAAGATGAGGTCAAACTGGTGCAGGGTTGGCCCCTAATCTGTCCGGTGTTCTTGTAAGAAGGGGAAATTGACACTGATGTGAACACTCAGAGGATGCCATGTGAAAATGGAAGCAGAGGTCAAAGTTCTGCTCTGTAAGCCAAGGAATACCAAAGATTACCAGCAAATCTCCAGAAACTAAGGGAGAGGCATAGAACAGATTCTTCCTCACAGCCCCCAGAAGAAACTAACTTTTCTAACATCTCCATCTAGGACTTCTAGTCCTTGAAACTGTGAGATAATAAATTCTCTTGTTTTAGCCACCCAGGGCATGGTACTTTGCTATGGCATTCCTAGAAAACTAATACAGTGATAAATACAAACAGAAAATTATTGGTAATACTAGCAGTGAATAAGTTGATAGGAACCTCTTTGAGGAACTTATAATTGATCTGACATCCAAAGGATGAGACAGCTGTATGAGGTATGAGGGAGAGTGATCTAGGCAGAAGAAAGAACATGTGCAAAGGCCCTGGGATAGGAAAGAACTTGGCACAAGTAAGCAGTTGAAAAAAGGCTAATGTGGCTGTTGCACAGCTAATGAAGGTGAGAGTGGTGCAAGATGAGGCTGGTAAATGCCTGGCAAGTAAATTGGACTTTGATTTTTATTCTAAGGGATTTGGCTGGTAAGGAATTTGACTTTTATTTTAAGAGCAATCCCGTTAGTCAGGAGACTATAGGATTTAAGCAAGTGGTGACCTGATCCAATTTACCTTTTAAATAAATTCTAAGTACTGTATAAGTCATGATACGGAGAGAAACACTGACAGCAATGGGGCAGGTAATCAGGGGCTTGGATTAGGTGGGTGTTAGTAGATTATTGATAGTGAGTAAACATTTAATAGTGGGAGATAGAGATAGTGTGTAGTAAAGAATTTCTCTCAGGCTTTTGTTTTGAGCTATTAGGGTTTATAAAAAAATATATTTATTGAGAAGCTAGAAGAGGAATAGTGTAGGGAAAGGAGAGAATGGAGGAGGACTCATAGAACAGGTTCAGCTCGGTATGTGTTAAAATTGAGATGCCCAGGAGAGTCAAGCAGAAATACCACGTCAGTGATTTGTTGCTCCAAAGAAAGGTCTAAAGGCTGAGGTTGACACACTGAAGTTACATGTGTTCTGTAATGACCACAGGGAGTTAATAGCACAGTCTAGAGTAAAGCTGAAGGCTTCTGATTCCCAATCCAGTGTTCTTGCAACCTTCTGTAAATGCCTAGTCAACGACTTTATTCGAGCCTTTGTTTAAGTAGTAAGGGAGCACTTTCTTGGGTTGTAATGGGAATAAATATACAAGCATCTGTACAGCAAAAAAGCATAGATGGATAGAGTATTGACAGTGTCAAATGCACATAAATAAGATTAAGAAGGCTTGGAGTCTACTTTTAGCTTTTCCACTACTATAATTGGTTTAATTGTGTCTCAATAAAATAAGTGTATAATATCAGGTTATCTCTAAGACACCATAGCAATTGAGCTCCTGGGTAAACAATCTAATAATATTATTGTACATGTGCAGAAGAAGGTATGTATAAAGATCCTCAATAAAATATTGTTTAAAACAAAATTTAAAGGAACTTCAGTGTCCATCAATAGAAAGAAATAAAACATTCTGTGTTTACATGGCAAAATGTTATTTAGCTGTTTAAAAGAAATGCAGCTAAATAACAAAGAAAATAAGAAATAAGAAATTCTGCATCACAAATGCAGAATGTTGAAGGTCAAAAATGTTAGTCTCAGAACAATACTTGAAAAAATTTACCTTCAACAGAAGCACTTGTATGTAAAAAGGCTAAAATTAAGGATGAAGTTCTAGTTAATGATTTGAATGGGGAAAATAAATAAGACTAGGGATGGACTAGAAAGCTTCAAGCTCATAATATTTCATATGAAGTTATATTTAAACTGTATATAACAATAAGGTTAAACAGGAGTTCACTGTATTATCCTTTCTATATTTTTAATTATATCAATTTTATGACTATAGGTTAGTTAAAACATTATTTTCAAGGTGGGCACAGGGTGGCTCACACCTGTAATACCAGAACTTTGGGAGGCTGAGGCAGGTGGATCATTTGAAGTCCAGCCTGGCCAACATGGCGAAAACCTCATCTCTACTAAAAATACAATTAGCTGAATGTAGTGGCACACACCTGTAATCCCAGCTAAGGAGGCTAAGGTAGGAAAATCACTGGAACCTGGGAGGCAGGGCTTACAGTGAGCTGAGATTGCACCACTGCACTCCATCTTGGATGATAGAGTGAGACTCAGTATCAATAAAACAAAAACAAAAACAAAAACCCACATAATTTTCATTTTTTGCTATGGAGGATAAAAGGTTTTATTTCAATATATGGAATATTTTAATGCCCTATGATTGATTTCTTAAAACAGAAATATTATTTTATACTTCATAACATTATGTTTTCATTTTAGAATTTTACTTAACAAACTATGATGTGTGTTCTTCAGTTGAGCTGGGCCCTGTCACATCCACATTTATTTCAGGTTAAGAACTTTCTAAAGGATGTGCCTATTTCACAAACAGCAAATCTGAGGTTCCTAGAAGTTAAAAGTTTGCCCAAGGGCACAGAACTGGTAAATTGAGGAGATAAAAGCTGTAACTCCGTTGTTTTACTCTAGGTTTTGTTCTTTCTATCCCACATGACTGACATACACCTCTAAGCTAAACACACAGTATAAGCTCCAGTTATTCCTGACATCCATACTTCCTTATAAAGTTGGGGTTTCGTTCAGTCAATATGTAGTCTAATGTACTGAACCCAGCATACATATATTTTGCATATAAGTGCAGTAAAAATTCTAGAAATGCACATTAGGAAATAAAGGAAAATATATAACATTATGAATTCCATCTTGTTTTAATCATAGAAAGCCTATTCTCTATACTGGTGCTCTGGTTCTTTTTTAAAAATATCGTTATAGCTGTCACAATTTTGTTCCTCTTTTGGAACCTTGATAATATGTGGTTGCCTTCGATTTTAAAACGGATGAAGATTTTGCTGTATTTAGGAGCAAATTGTTTTATTATCATGGAGTAATATTTTATTGATTTTCTAAAAAAGAAAAAATATAAGATAACGTCAAGAAAAACACTAAAAAATATTCGACAAGAACTTCAAAATGTAACTTTGTTGTCAATAAATATTTGCTTCTTTCTTTCCCTTATTCTCCGTCTATTGTTCCTGTTCCTCATCTCAGGATTTTTTTTTTTTTTTGTTATGTTTGAATGATGAGCCCAAAGCATGAAAAGCTGTTGTTTTCAACCTTTATTAATGTTTCCCAACTCACTTCCTTATTTGCCTGCTGACAACCTGCCAAAATCACCCTCTGGTGAATTGTAAAAAGATTGGGGTAGCAGTTATGGGATCCAAAATGTGTTGCAGATAATTAGTAAATCAGAACTTTGTCACAGCAGATACTTTGCCACCCACACATCTCTATTTTTACGCATTGTGTGTCACGCAATGTGTGTTCATTGTCTGTTTCGGTGTGAGTAGCATGTCTTTGCATTGCATATAATAACCTTGAGTTGAATGAGAAATTCCATTATTCTTTTGTCATTTTGTATTGTTACTGGTTAACACATGAGATATACATATTTGGTGAATAATTGGAAACCACTGTTGGCTTTTAAATAGCTGTAGAAAGGGGAAGAATTACCTATTTTGCTACTGACTAAAGCAATCCATACATAATCTAAAGTAGTTCTCACCACAGTCTTTGTTTTCCAGTAAAGGCAAGAGATAAAAATCTCCTTAGATGATCACACTTGTTTTCATGCTACTTAGTTTTGATTAATTGATTGGCAAGAGTAGTGGATCAGAAGTTTGGTTCTTGAATCGCACAAAATTGAAAAGTTTTTTCAGTGTAATAAAAAGGTGATAGGTAAGTTGAGGCAAAAAGAAAAATTAGATTTAGAATGATGAAAATGCTAGGGTTGTCAGCAGACTTTCATGGGAATCAAGTGGAGAATTATAGGAGTAAATTATTTAGTGATCTGTTTCCTTTAAAATACTACCTAATGGTACAGCATCTGTGCATATAAATGCTCATATGTGTGTATTATACTAACAAACACACTCAACACTTGTCCCACTTTATTCTTTCCTTAACTTTCAGCCCATAGAGAAGGTAGATAAACAGTTGGATATGAGAATACATATGTGCTAAAACTGTTTCAGTGTCAGAGGAAATTTATCAATTTGCATAGTTTCAATGACTATGCATATCTGTCAACATATGACAGATATGTAGCCATGACAAAATGGACTGGCTGCTTTGATATTATAATCAGACCTGACTTATTCTTAAAAAAGCAATAATATCAGCTGTAAGGTTCAAAAGCAAGAAAGGTCATGGTTATTCTCTTATCTAAGAGAATGACCTCTAAAAGTTGTAGATTTTTTATCTGTAAAAAGGGCACAGAAAAAACTTGCTCTTTCTACCTGATAGGTTCTTGTTAGGTATAAACAAATTGATAGAGATAAAGTCCCTTTGTAATTTCTGAGACATTTCATGTATTTAAGACATTACTTAAAATATCTAAATAAAAAAATAAGAATCTTCCCTAAATCAGAATACATTCATTTATCAAATATGCAGAGGTGCCTACTAGATTTCAGCTTTACTGTTCTAGGTATTGGGAACATAGCACTAAACAGAACAGAAAATAATAATTCTTGCCCTGATAGAGCTTATACATTAGTGAATTGAAATTATAATAATAGATAAAATTTGTAGCATGTCAATTGGTGATAAGTGCTATAAAATAAGACAAAAAAACATAATTTAAATGGAATCATTTGAAGAATAGCTTGAAGGAGATGATATCCTAGGCAGTCAGTGAAGGCCAAGTTGTATATTAAAATACTAGTTTAGAGAAAATTTTAATTATTGACAAATGGTCTATTATTACTCAATCAGAGCCATGTGCCCTGCCACCAATATTTTATAGTAAACTTAGCCAAGTGGTTTGGCAAATAAAAATTGTTCTCACTCCATGCTTTTATATTTAAAATAAGAAATTTAAAGTCAATGCACCTCATCTCCCCATTTCCTTTGACAGACACACAAAAATTATTAATACAAGAAAAAGGAATGAAATGTTCATTTTTTTGTAGATAATATGAGTGCAGTGTAATAAAATCAGTTTGACATTAACATACACAAAATATTTTAGAAGGGTAAGTCTATCATCCAAAACAACACAATGTACTTAAAAAAGAAAATGTGGGATTAGCCTCACCCCCACACAAAAAATAGATGCACCCTGTCTTAGCACATGTTCTTCTCAGGAAAACAGATCTGGAAGCAGAAGCTTATGTGCTAACATTTATTTAGTGAGAGCAATCCCAGGAAAGCAGAAGAAAGGGAAAGAGAAGTGTGAGTCAGAGGAGGGAGTACATTCCCAAACTGAACGCCTTCTTGGGCACAGCTGTCTAACTGTGCTGTCTCAGTGTCCTCAGGACACAGCTTTAGAGATTGTGTGTTAGTTTTTGAGCCTTCTCAGAATCCATTGAGGTAGTGGGTAAGGAGGAATGTAAATGCTCAAACTGGGAAGTGAATGGAAGTTGAAATATATGCCAAGGTGATAACTAGCAACTGGACAGCAGGGAGCTTTGCAGGAGAAACTACCATGTGTTGCCTGTGACAAGAGAAGGTCAAGGACAGACGCAATGTGTCAGGAACAGATATTCATAACTAAACACAATTATCTGTGTGATCTCTCAGCTAAGGTACTGAGGCTGTGTGCAAGCTGAAGGCTTTCCCACAATGTCATTGTACCATGGAAAGAAAGAAAATGAAAAGAAGGAGTGGTTGAAACTTTGAAAAAATGAGTGAGCTAATGCAGAAATGATTCAGCTAATGAGAAGTATTACAATCACCTGAAAATGAACAACTTAAATTTGTTTTCCACTACAAATGTGAAAATGAAAGACCTGTGTACAAACCCAGCTATGAAGAAATGAAAGCAAGTATCTGCACCTCTAAGGGATGACATTAAATTTTAAATGACATATATTTTTACACATATATAAATAAACAAAAAGCAAGTACCTTTAACCAACAGTTAGGAGTAGTGATCTTTAGCTAGTGAACTTGTGGATGACTTCTATTTTTTCTTTAATTATTGTATAATCCCTAAATATCATGAAATAAAAATATATCACTTTTGCAATAAGAAAGGAAATTTGGTATTAGAACAGGTGCATTTGTGACTTCAATCTGAAAACTATCCCACTTTTAAGTGTTAATAAACTAATAAGTCATTTCAGGGTGAGTTACTTTTCAAAACTGTTGAAATCACATCTCTAACTGCATTTTTGTTCTATCTACTGATAGGGAGAGCATGCCTATAGCTGCTATAACATAATAAAAATAATAATAGCAAGAACAAAATATGCTTCCTATCTGCATAAATTCTTTTAAATATCTAATTAACTGAAATAGTCATATTTAATAAGTTGGTAGGCTATCCTTTGAATCTACCTGTTTCTGTATTTGAGGCCTTGATAGAACGTGGCTTAGTCTTTCATAAAGTAGCAATAGAGTTCAAAGCGTCCATTTATTCTCAGAAATTTTGCCACATGTTAGTGCATAGTTTTAAATATATCCAATTAATTGGAATTTGAAAAAGTGAAATATGAGCTAAACTGTAAATAATTAGATATGAAAATAATTATACATATATTTTCATATCTAATTATTTACAGCTTAGCTCATATTTCACTTTTTCAAACTACAATGAATTGTGATTATAATATCATATAGATACCTCCAGTTCCTGTAATATAAAACTTACATCTAATCACAATGTTAGAAAATATATACAGAGTAGTGGATGTACAAAATATCAACTGATGTGAATCTTGGCCTTTGAAATTATTTACCTTTTAGAAATAATTGACTTATACTCTGGTGTCTGCATGTGCATATACAGAAACACACAAAGAAATGAAGAAAGTAAAAAGACTCATATTCATGTATTTTCCTAGGGTTGTCAGAAAAATTTGGTTCACCTTTCTTCCTGTTTCTTTCTTGATAATTCTTACAGAATTATTTCTACATTTATTAAACTCTTCTAATAATTATTGGCTATAAAATATAGGGGGAAATTTTACAGTAATCACATATATAAGATAAGATACAATTAATGATAAGTAATTAAAATCGTGAAAAAATGCTGGGGTTAAATCATCAAACAGTTAAGAAATGCTTCATCCTTCAGAGATGAAAAACTTGTATATTGGTTAAAATATTTTATGTTGCAAGTGATGAAGATTCTGCTTAATGTGGCTGTGATGGTTAATTTTATGTATCAATTTGGCTGGGCCACAAGGTGCCCAAATATTTATTTAAACATTATTCTAGGTTCATCTAAAAGAGTGTTTCTGGAAGAGATTAATGTTTGAATAGATAGGTTGGGTACAGAAGTCTGCCTGCCCAATGTTGGTGGGCTCATTCAATCTACTGAAGGCTTGAAGAGAACAAAAGTTAATGAATTCATTTTCACTGTCTGAGGGTTTTTGAGCAGGGTCATCAATCCTCTGCCTTGGATTCAGTCTCAGACTGGAACTTAGACCCTTTGCCCTCCTGATTCTCAGACCTTTGGACTCAGCATGAACCTGTACTGTCAGCTCTCCTGGGACTCCAGCTAGCAAGTTTTGGGACTTCTTAGCCTCCATAATTGCATGAGCCAATTCTTTATAATCTCTAAATAGATCGATAAATAGATAGATCTTGTATTGGTTCTGTTTCTCTGGACAAACTGGACTAATACACTGCTTTAACAATTCAAGGAATTTATTGTATAAAGGAATTATATTGAATAAAGGAATTTATTCAAGCACCAATTCAGTTAAAGTAGATTTACTGTTATCTGATTCAGTAGTTTCGGAATGTAATGAAGGACCTGTTTTTGACCTTTTCAGTGCTATCCTTTTCTGCAGGCAATTTCATGTTAAAGGTAGTACCCTGGTGGTTAGAAAAGCTGACAGTAGCAATTTAACTTATGTGTTTTCTGGTTAATTACCAGAATATTAAAATAGAGCCTTGCTAGTGACTTGACACTAAAGCAATTACTATGTCCAGGTGAATGGCAGGAGGCAACTGCATAAAGTCAGTCAAATGCACAGCTGAAGATGAAGGTGGTATCATCTTCCCTGAAGTTAATGAGTGGAGTTTGAAAGCTGTAGAATACCTGAAGGGTAATCTTGATAGCAGATATGGTAAGGAGAGTTCTAATGCTGCGTATGCAGCCAATAATGTCCACTCTACCTGGGTTTACTTACAAGGAAGACCCTGTTGATAGGAACACAAGCAGTAGACACTACCTCTTTAAAGCACCTGGGGCAAGAGATCTCAGTGTTAAAAAAACACTATACTTCAGGTTAGAAGGTTTTATATTTAGTTTATGATTATAGACAACATGCAATCAACAAAAGTGGTTTCTTCTGTAAAACAATATTATTGACATAGTTTTGCAAAAAAATTATTGGTATCTTCCAATCAGATACATAGAGTTCTTGACAAGAGACTAAGAAATCATGGTTTAATAATTATCATTCAAATTAAACGTCTACAGTAAACATTATTATGAATAAGAAGAGGGTAGTTTTCCTTCTTTTACCTATTCTTCCTAATCTCTTTTACTCTTACTCATTTCTCTTTTTTTTCCTTTCAAATGGCAGAACCTAGATGAATGGCAAATCTGAAAGAAATAGTTACACCTCTGGAGATAGTCAAAGACTTAATATATTTTTATGTAACAGGTAAGTAAATTAGAAATTGTGATTCTAAGATAACAAGGTAGAAATCTTCTTTATAAGTTTTGCTGCTGAAAAAAATAAATGAAAAAATGTTATTCGTAGATACTGGGAAAAAACAGACTCAATTTATCAATGAAGAAAAATTTATATTTACTTTTACCCCAGTACATATTTTAATATCACCTGGAAAACCCTTTGAAGTATTTGTGGATAGTATTTCTCTGAATATTGTAGGTGAATATAAGATATACTAAGATAACAACAAAAATTAAATAACTCTCTGTGTGTGTGTGTTTATGTGGATATTAATTTATTTAAGTTCATTTTAGTATTCACTTTTTACTTGGCTAGGGGTTTAATAATTGAAACTTTTGTTTAATATCTAGTTTTTATATAGGCTAAAACACTTTAATTGATTTATGAAAATGTTAGTCAAAAGTAAATGGGGAGCAGAGTATTCTAGTGAAAAGTACATGGGAGGCTTTAGTTAGATCCAGTCCAAGACTATTTTCTCTATCAATTATTAACTATGTAAGCTTTTGGGGGTATTGTAGAATGGCTTCATGGCCAGCTTCGAACATTTACAGTCATTTTATTTTATTTCTCTTTGGTCCACATGCATAGATCAAGATAATTTAGTTGTTTTAAGTTCTAGAGGTCTATTTATTTAAAGCAGAAGCAAAATTGAAAATTATCATGGCACTTGTATTTATCAGGGTTCCACTGAGTAACAAGACAAATTACCTGTGTGTGTGTGTGTGTGTGTGTGTGTGTGTGTGTGTGTGTGTGTATAGAAAGATACTTATTGTGAAGATTGGCTCACACAGTTATGAAAACTCAGAAATCCTATGATTAGCTTTTTGCAAGCTGGAGGTCCAAGAAGGCTGGTGGTGTAGTTTTAGTCCAAGCCCTAAGGCCTGAGAATCAGGAACACAAATGTCCAAGATCAGGAGCAGTTAGATGGATGGCCCAGCACAAGCAGAGTGAGTGAGTTTACTCTTTCTCTGTCTTCTTGTTCTATTGAGGCCCCAAAGAAATTGGATGATGCTCACTTGCATTGGTGAGGACGATCTTCTTTACTCAGTCTACCTATTCAAATACTAACCTCTTCCAAAAATGGCCTCACAGACACCTCTAGAAGTAATGTTTTTACCTGCTATCTAAATATCCCCTAGCCCACTTAAATTGGCTTATAAAATTAACCATCACCACATTAAATATTGAAAATCTCTCTCTCTGTCAACCCAAATATATATAGGTCAAACTCCCTTGCTTTTTTGGTCCCATCTTTTAACAGCCTTTACACCCCTTGGTGAAGACCTTTATAATCTAGTTTATTCTTTATTAGAAATGGTTATTATTCAACACAGATCGTGGCTTGACTTCAAATAATCTTTCTTTTTTTCCCCCAATAAATGGTTGGATCTCTCAGCCAGTTTGATCTAGTACTAATGAAAGTACCCCAGTGTGTCTCAGGACTGAAAGCTTTAATAGACACCATCATTTATTTTTTCTTTCAAAGAAATGCAAGCATTTCACTTATCCTTTTATTTGAGGTTTTTAGAAGGATAAAGGAGTTAAGGAGAGGGACATAATGTCAACTCTAAGTGATGTGTTTCTTCCTAAGACCAAGTGAAAGGAATAGGGGCCAAACTACTATTAGCTCAATGGCTCTGTCTTACTAATTGAAAACGCTTAATGGTATATACTTATAATTAGGTTGGTTAAATTCACATTTAAATTTTTTAAGTGAAGTAAAAGCAACCTGAACCAAACAACAACAACAAAATTAAGCAACCAAACGAAAACGTCATGAATAAGAAAATTTCTGAAACTAAACTAAAAAGCTATGAAGGGGCTTTTGGTTTTAGCTATAACATGTAGAGTTCTGAATTTATAACTCCCATTGTTACAACAACAGAAAAGCAGAGCAAATTAAAAATCAGTAACTTTTCTCAGACCCATAAGATAACTGATGTCACAGAACAAACTTCCATCCAAAAGTATGGAACAGACAGGCAGATATAGAGTCATGGCTGAGATGTTTTACCACGTGAACAAGAAGAGAGTGGAGTAGACTATTTGAAATGTTGTAAGAAAAACTATAAATCTAGAATTCTATTCACTATTCTATTCTATTCTATAAAATTATCCTTCAAAGTGAGGATAAGATAAAGATGAACTCAGACAAACAAAAAACTTAAGGTATTAATTGCTAGTAGACCCATCGATAAAATTTTTAAAAGAAATAACATTGGCCACAAATTTAAATCTATATAAAGAAAAGAAGAGCATTAGTGAAAGAACAAATGAAGATAAAGCAAAAGCTTTAATTTTTCTTTTATTAATCTGTTTTTTTAAAAAGATACTCATTCTTTTAAAAAGGTACTTATATTTTAAAAATATACTTATATTTAGGAAATCAATTTGGTTTTGGATGTTATTCGATCTTTTATAGTAGAAAATACTTATATCACAAAAAATGAAATATTTAAAATCAATCATATAAACTTAAGTCTTAGAAGAGCAGAGTAGAGGAAAATTCTAAAATAGAGAAGTCAATTATAAAGTAACTAAGAATTAGAAAAGAAATTAATGAAACCAAATACAGGGATAAAGAAAAGAAAATCAAGAAAACTTAAAGCTGGTCCTTTGGAAAAGTTAACTAAAGTAATCCGGCTTCCAGCCAAGCTAAATACATATAGAAGAGAAATGACATAAATTACCAATACTGAAAGTGAAAGAGCAGTCATCACTACTGGTCTCATGAACATTAAGAGAATAATAGTTACTAAGAACAACACCTATTCCCACAAATTTGAGATCAAAAGATAACATCCAAAAACAAATTGATTTTCTAGATATCAGTGTTAAACAATTAAAATTATAATTAAAACTCAATACTCTTCACAACTTTGGCGTTAGGTGCCACCAAATAAAACACTTAACGCCAAATCTAACAATGTATGAACAGGATTTATATGCAAAAAGTCCAAAACTCTGATAAGAGAAATAAAATAAAATCTAAATAATGGAGATATGGATTGGAAGAGTCAATATTGTTAAGATGTAAATTCTTCCAAATTTGGTCAATAGTGTAAATGTAATTCCGACCCAAATCCCGGGAAACTATTTTGTACATATCAACAAATTAATTCTAATGTTTATATGGAAAGGGAAAGGACTAATAATAGACAAACTGAAGAGAAACAAAATGAAAAACTTTTATTTCTCTATTCCAAAACTTACTATAAAGCTACAGCAAGGAAGTGGTATTGGCAATATAATGGTCATGTAGATCAATGGAACAGAATATACAGACATAGTCACAAACATATATAATCAACAAACCTTTGAAAACTGGGAAAAGAAAATTCAATGGAAAAGGATAATCTTTCCAACAAATGATGATAGAAAAATTTGACATCCGTATGTTAAAAACTTAATCTGCACACAGACATTTAAAACCTCAAAATGAATCATAGACCCAAATGTATAGCACAAAATGACAAAACATTCCGAAAAAAATTCCAGAAGACAACTACATGACTTGACTTTGGTAATTAGTTTTTAGATACAAGTTGTTTTAGATACAAGTTGTTTTTAGATGTAAGTTGTTTTAAATACAAGATACAAGTTATTTCAGATAAAAATTATTTTTAAATAAGTGTATCCAAAAATGCATGAAACCAGAAGTGTTTCAGATTTTACATTCTTTAGACTTTGAAATATTTACATATTCATAATGAGATATCTTGGGAGTGGGAGCCATGTCTAAACACACATTTATTTATGTTTTATACCATATACAAATAGCCTTAAAGTAATTTATGCAATCTTTTAAATGATTTAATGTATAAAACTAAGTTTGTGTTAAGTACTTATGTGTGTAATGTCATGTCAGCATTCACGGTGTCAGATTTTGGAGAATTTTGAATTTTCTGATTAGGTATGCTCAACCTGTAGAGCACCAAAACACAAAAAAATTAAACAAACAAAAAATTAAAACAAACCAAACATTAAAAACTTTGCTTTTGCTTTGTGAATGACACTGTTAAGACAATTTAAGAAAACAAATTATAGACTGGGAGAAATAGTTCTAAAACACATACATGATAAAATAAAAACTTGTATGTGAAATATAGAAAGAGTTCTTAAAAAGTCATCCATAAAGTAACAATGGGCCACTTGTATTTCTTGTTTTGAGAAATGCATGTTCATGTCTTTTGCCCTGCTTTTAATGATGTTGTTTATTTTTTTTTGTTGAATCGTTTGAGTTCCTTGTACATTCTAGATATTAGTCCTTTGTCAGAGGTTTAATTTGCAAGTGTATTCTCCCATTCTGTAGGTTGTCTAATTATTATGCTGATTATTTCTTTTCCTGTGCAGAAGATTTTTGGTTTAATTAAGTTCCATTTGTCTATTTTTATTTTTATTGTACTTGCTTTTGGAGTGGGTATTAGGCCTTTTTGTGTTGCTATAAAGAAATATTTTGAGACTTGATAATTTATTAGAAAGGAGGTTTCATTGGCTCACAGTTCTCCAAGCTGTATGTGAAGCAAAGTATCAACATCAGCTTCTGGTGAGAGCTTCAGGAAGCTCATAATCATGGCAGAAGGCAAAGAGGGAGCAGGAATCTCACATGGCAAGAGTGGGAGCAAGAGAGTCTGGGGAGGTGTCATTTACTTTTAAACAATCAGATATCATGAAAATGCACTATTGCAAGGACAGCACCCAGCCATGAGGGATTTGCTCCCATTATCCAAACACTTCCCACCAGGCCCAACTTCCAGTATTGAGGCTTACATTTCAACATGAGATTTGGTGGGGACACAAATCCAAACCATATCAGAGTCTTCATCATAAATTATTTGCCTAGGCCAATGTCCAGAAGAGTTTTATCTAGATTTACTTCTAAGATTCTTACAACTTTAGGTCTTACATTTAAGTCTTTAATCCATCTTTGCAAATAATGAGAGAAAGCTAAAATAATCCATGTGGTACTATACTAGAGCTGGAGATTTAGAAAGAGTTGGAGTTAATTTTTGTGTATAGTGAGAGATAGGGGTCCAATCAATATATAGCTTGCCAATTTTTACAGCAACATTTATTGAATAGAATGTCCTCTCCTCATTGTTTATTTTTTTCAGCTTTGTGGCAGATCAGTTGGTTGTAAGTAAGTGACTTTTTTTTTTTTGCATTATCTGTTCTGTTTCACTAATCTGTGTGTCTATTTTTGTGCCAGTGTCTTGCATATTTCGTTACTATAGCCTTATAGGATATTTGATGTCAGGCAATGCAATGCTTCTAAGTTTTTCCTTTTTGCTTAGGAAAAAAAAAGCTCAACATCTCTGATCATCAGAGAAATACAAATTAAAACCACAGTAAGATATCATCTTACATCAGTCAAAATGGCTACGGCTAAAAAGTCAGATGTTGGTATGCACGAAGAGAAAGGGAACACTTATACACTGTTGGTGGAAATGTTTGTTCAACCTCTGTGGAAAACAATATGGAGATTTCTCAAATGACTAAAAATAGAACTATTTCACCACTGGGTGTCTCCCCAAAGAAAATAAATCATTATTTAAAAGATACACCTGCACTCGTATGTTTACTGCTGTGCTACTCACAAAAGCAAAGTCATCAAACCAACAGAAGTGTCCATTAAGGGTTGACTAGATAAATAAAATGTGGTATATATACACTACGGAATACTATGTGGCCATACAAATAATGAAATCATGTCTTTTGCAGCAACATGAGTAAAGCCGAAGGTCATTATCGTAAGTAAACATACTCAGAAACAGAAAACAAAATTCCACATATTCTTACTTATATCGAAATTAACGATGGGTACACATTGCCATAAAGATAGAAATAACAGACAATGAGGACTCCAAAAGGGAGGAGAGTAGGAGAGTGACAGGGGCTGAAAAGTTACCTAATGGGTGCAATGTTAACTATTGGGGTAATGGGTAGACTAGAAGTTGAATTTCCATCAGCATGCAATATACCTATGTAACAAACATGTAACCCCTGAATCTGAAATAAAATAAAATGGGCCAACTATCTGAATAAACATCACATCAAAGGAGATATACAAATAGCAACTAAACATATAGAAAGAGTCTCCAGTTCACTTGTGATGAGGTAATTGCAATTGCAAATAATCGTAAGATACCCCTGTACACCTCTTAGAAGGGCTGAAGTCCAAAAAGGGACAGTGCAAACTGCTAAGAATGATGCAGAGCAATGGAAATTCTCATTCCCGGATGTCCAATGGAATGCAAAATTGGACAGTCATTTAAAAAATAGTTTGGCAATTTCTTTTTTTTTTTTTACAGCAAGATTATTTATTTATTTATTTATTTTAATTTTAAATTTTTATTGCATTTTAGGTTTTGGGGTACATGTGCAGAACGTGCAATATAGTTGCATAGGTACACACATGGCAGTGTGTTTTGCTGCCTTCCTCCCCTTAACCCACACTTGGCATTTCTCCCCAGGCTATCCCTCCCCAGCTCCCCACCCCCGCTGTCCCTCCCCCATTTCCCCCAATAGACCCCTGTGTGTAGTAGACCCCCTCCCTGTGTCCATGTGTTCTCATTTTTCTCACCCGCCTATGAGTGAGAATATGTGGTATTTCTTTTTCTGTTCTTGTGTCAGTTTGCTGAGAATGATGTTCTCCAGATTCATCCATATCCTTACAAAGGACACAAACTCATCATTTTTGATTGCTGCATAATATTCCATGGTGTATATGTGCCACATTTTCCCAGTCCAGTCTATCATCGATGGGCATTTGGGTTGGTTCCAGGTCTTTGCTATTGTAAACAGTGCTGCAATGAACATTCGTGTGCATGTGTCCTTATAGTAGAAAGATTTATAGTCCTTTGGATATATACCCAGTAAAGGAATTGCTGGGTTAAATGGAATTTCTATTTCTAGGTCCTTGAGGAATCGCCGCACTGTCTTCCACAATGGTTGAACTAATTTACACTCCCACCAACAGTGTAGGAGTGTTCCTATTTCTCCACATCCTCTCCAGCATCTGTTGTCTCCAGATTTTTTAATGATCGCCATTCTAACTGGCGTGAGATGGTATCTCAATGTGGTTTTGATTTGCATCTCTCTAATGACCAGTGATGATGTGCATTTTTTCATGTGTTTGTGACCTCATGTACATCTTCTTTTGTAAAGTGTCTGTTCATATCCTTTGCCCATTTTTGAATGGGCTTGTTTGTTTTTTTCCTGTAAATCTGTTTGAGTTCTTTGTAAATTCTGGATATCAGCCCTTTGTCAGATGGGTTAACTGCAAAGATTTTTTCCCATTCTGATGGGAAAAAATTTCACAATTTCTTACGAGAGTAAATCCTATTGTTAGAAGACAGTTTGGCAACTTACAAATCTAAAACATAGACTAACCATACAATCCAGCAATCACATCACTAGATATTTATCAACTGAAACTTACGTTCATGCAAAACTTACACATGAATGTTAGTAGTGGCTTTATTCCTAATCATCAAAATCTGGAAGCAACCAAGTTGTCTTTCCATACGTGAATGAATGAACAAAGTGTAGCACATCAATATAATAGAATATTATTCAGTGATAAAAATAATTGAGCTATCAAGCCATAAAAAGGGATAGATCTTCAACACATATTTCAAAGTGAAAAAAAAAACAACAGTCTTAGAAAACTACATGCTATTTGATTCATATTATATATGACCTTTTGGAAAAAACAAAACTACAGCAACTGTATAAAGATCAGTGTTTCCTCTTGGTTTAGGATTAGGCTTGGATAGGGGAAGCACCAGGGTAATTTTAGGGAATTGGAACTATTATAGGCATGACACTGCAAATATGGATACATGATACACTCTACATTTTGTCAAAATCTATAGAACTTTACAGCACTAAGGGTGAAGTTAAATGTATGCAAATTTAAAAATGAAGGTTGGAGAATCCCAGCACAGAATGCAGAATGTAATACAATGATTTAACTATAATATAAATGTATGAGAAACTTACTGAAGGTAATGGGAGAAAGTTGCTGGTGAAATAAATTTAAAAAATGCATGGAGTTGGTAAGGTTAAAATTTTAAAATATGTATCTCAGCAATGTACTCTGGTAGATTAATTCTTATCAGCATCATGGATAATCATTATGATACTGGTATATACATATGCTAGAATTAAACAATTAAGTAAATGGATGGTAAGAGCCAGGTTTCTGACTGTTAAAGAGTGAGTTTACAGATAACTAGAGGAAGCTAAAATAATCCATATGGTAATATATTAGAGTTGGAGATATCAGCATGAACTCATGCTTAGCTTAATATAGACACAAAGGATTACATATAGAAATATGTATAGATATGTATATACAAATAGGTTAGCATGCACACAAATATTTCTTTATTCTGTCAACTAAGAAGACCTAGATACAACCACATCCCAGGAATAACAAGCATATCTGTCACACGAACCTTGGTTTCTAATACCAATTTCCAATAAAAATGAAACAATTCTCCTTGAAGAAATCATTCTAAAACTAACGCAAGAAATATGGAAGATGAATCTGGAACATGATGTAGCACCAGAAAGTAAGAAAGCACTAAAAAGAAAGACTACTTCTTTTTGGAATCTAAAAAAAATAATAGTGGTGTGATTGCTGGATTATATTGTGGGACTCTGTTTTGTAAATTGCCAAACTGCCTTATAATGAGGCAATTTAGTTTTGCAAGGAATTGCCAAACTATTTTTTTAATGGCTGTCCAGTTTTGCATTCTGAGATGTTCCAGTGTGCAATGTAGCTTCAAGGGAATACAGGTTCTAGCTAAAAGAGCTCTCGATGGTCAGTATTGGAGAAATTTGAGCAACAAAATGAATAAATAAATTTTTGATTTCAATTCAAATTATAAAGTAAATATCCATGAATACATACTGATATAAATAAATAATTGAGTAAATAAACAAGTGAGAGAAAGGAGACTACTCTCCTACCTAGAAAAATTTTAAATAAGCAAATATAGATACTCTACCTTATAGAAGGTGAAGAATAACTCTCTACTTCCTAACAGTGGGTGGCACATAATAGCTTTCTAAAGAGTACCACAAAAATGGAGGAAATATAACAGTAAATTTACAGTGGAGAAATTTGACAAACACGAATTCAGCCAGTTGTTGAAGGCCAACATTAACAATGACAAGTCATATTGATAGTATATCTTCTTGCTATGATGCAATAAAAATGGCACTTTACTGTTGAGGTCCTCTACCTTAACCATGAAAAAAATGCCAGAGAAATCTTAAAGGACATCCTAGAAAATACCTGACTATGCCTCTTTGAAGCTGTCAAGATTATCACAAACAAGGAAAGTCTGGGAAACCATTACAGCCAAGGAGAACTTAGGGAGACATGACAACTAATGGAATATACATGAGACTTTGGAATACAATGAGAACATTAGGTAAAAATGGAAAAAATTTGAATAAAATATAAACTTCAGTTAATAATAATGTATCAGTATTAGATCATTAGTCTTATTAGGGTAATGTGTTAATAGTGGAGGGGCTGGGGCTGTTTTGAACTCAGTATTATCTTTGCATTTTTTTAAATCTAAGACTGTTCTAAAATAGTCTATTTTAAAAATAGTTATGAAGAAAATAAAAGTTGGCATCAGCACACTGTAAATCTTCAACTGTCATAAAACAATTTTGAATTTAGAGTTTTTAAATTAGCATTCAAGAGTTGGAGAATAATAGACATATTTTGAAGAAAAAGAACCTCTGAAAGTTTAGCGCTCATGAGCCCTTTTAGCATGTTTTATTTAAAGATATTTTTAGTAAAATCCTGCTGAACTAATAAAATATACAAGATTTTGATATAAAGAACAGGGGTGTGTAAAGAATCCAGTAAACTTATAATTGAGACGAAGAAATTTTTTATGATAATGTAAAAAAATCAGATATCAGATGTTCTAGAGTGCTATGTAATTTCTAATGTATTCTAGAGATTTACTTATATGTTTTAAATATCAAATTACTAGTAGCACAAAAGAAAAAGGCTATATAACATCCAAATAATAGGAAAAAATATAAAATTATAACAACAGCAGATAACTACTGTATCAATCAGAAAAGAGTGAAAGAAAAAGAAAACAGATTTTTTAAAACTCACAAAAATAGAATGCATAAAGTAAAATTGTGGGTATGCCTATAAGCATTTATTAATTAAAAATGAGTTAAATTATGCTATCAAAATACATATGAATGTCTTAGAATCTTTCAAACACAATCCATTAAACACAATCCATTGCTATGTAAGAGCCATACTTAAAATTAAAACACATAAAAAGATAGAATGTGAATGAATAGAATAATGTATTGCTAGCAGATATTAATCAAAAGAAAGAAGCTGAAGAATGTTATCATGAGACAAAATACAATTCAAAGTGCATGATTTGTATGAGGCAAAGGGAAATATTTCACAGTGGTAAAAATAACAGTGATATGACAGTCATGAACTTCTTTATGTACAGTTACAAAATACATAGAACAAAAATGTATAGACAGCATGGATACATCTATGAATACTGATATTGAAAGATTTTAAACCTATCTTAGAAACTCAGCAGAGCAGACAGAAATGATGAGTATAACGACTGAAGAAAACATTCTACAAGTTTGTGCATGAGTACTATATGTGTTTATATATAGGTTTGCATGTATTCTCAAAAGGGGAAATAAATATTTCTCTTCAAATATACATGGAATATTCAGAAACATTCAGTATGCATTAGAGCATACAGAAGATAATTTTGGTTTCTTATCAAACAAATCTAAATTATTCCCACAGATTTTCTTCTTGTCTAAATAAAATAATAGGGGTTTTTCAATTCAAAGAAGAAAGTGAAAGAACTTAAGAAAGTGAACACCATTGCAGAAAACACTTCTGTGTCATTTTAATATGATTGTAGGGAAGAGCAACATAAGCCATCAGGAAAAAGACAGTATGGGGTTCAGGAAGGTGTTTCTTTTAGTTGAAAGATAGTGAAGACTTTTATGCTAATAGAGTGAACAATTAGAGAAGAAATTCATGAGCCAAACTGTAAGAGACAACTACTCAAGTGAAGTCTTTCCTTAAATCCAGAAATTCTGAAAAGGCTAATTATCCCTTATAAATTTTGGTTTATTCATTTCTCAGGCATTGCCAAATGATGTATTTTTATCATATGGCCATTCATAAGAAAAACCTCTTCTAGGAAGGATTGTGAAACATTTTATTGCAGATGAATATAAACTATCTAGTTGCAGATTAACTAAAAAATAGAGAAATGATAATGAGCTAATAATTTTCAAATGGTTCTATGCAGAATATATATAGACAGATAGACAGACAGACAGATAGATAGATAGATATATTAAATTTATTTATTTTGCTTTAGGTGCATACTATATCTGGCATTTCTCCCCATGTTATTCCTCCTCACCCCGCATTGTCTCTTCCCTACCCCCACAGCTGGCCCCTGTGAGTGATGCTCCTCTCTCTGAGTCCACATGTTCTCGTTGTTCAACACCCACCTATGAGTGAGAACATATGGTGCTTGGCTTTCTGTTCTTGGGTCAGTTTGCTGAGAATGATGGTTTCCAGATTCATCCAAGTCCCTACAAAGGACACGAACTCATCATTTTTTATGGTTGCAGAGTATTCCATGGTGTATATGTACCACATTTTCTTTATCCAGTCTATCATTGATGACCATTTGGGTTGGGTCCAGGTCTTTGCTATTGTACACAGGGCTGCAATGAACATACGTGTGCATGTGTCTTTATAGTAGAACGATTTATAGTTCTTTGGGTATGTACCCAATAGTGGGATTGCTGAGTCAAATGGAATTTCTATTTCTAGGTCCCTGAGGAATCGCCACACTGTCTTCCACAATGGTTGAATCAATTTACACTCCCACCAACTGTGTAAGAGTGTTCCTATTTCTCCACATCCTCTCCAGCATCTGTTGTCTCCCGATTTTTAATGATCGCCATTCTAACTGGTGTGAGATGATCTCTCAGTGTGGTTTTGATTTGCATTTCTCTAATGACCAGTGATGATGAGCATTTTTTCATATGTTTATTGGCCTCATATATGTCCTCTTTTGAAAAGTGTCTGTTCATATCCTTTGCCCACTTTTAAATGAGGTTGTTTTTTTCTTGTATATCTGTTTTAGTTCTTTGTAGATTCTGGATATTGGCCTTTTGTTAGATGGGTAGATTGCAAAAATTTTTTCCCATTCTGTTGGTTACTGATTCACTCTAATGATGGTTTCTTTTGCTGTACAGAAACTCTGGAGTTTAATTAGATCCCATTTGTCAATCCTGGCTTTTATTGCCATTGTTTTTGGTGTTTTAGCAAAAAGAACAAAGCTTGCCTATGCCTATGTCCTGGATGGTTTTGCCTACATTTTCTTCTAGGGTTTTTATGGGTGTTAGGTTTTATGTTTAAATCTTTGATCCATATGGAGTTAATTTTAGTGTAAGGTGACAGGTCAGGGTCCAGTTTCTGCTTTCTGCACATGGCTAGCCAGTTTTCCCAACACCATTCATTAAACATGGAGACCTTTCCCCATTGCTTGTTTTTGCTGGGTTTGTCAAAGATCAGATGGTTGTAGATGTGTGGTGTTTCTTCTGGGGTCTGTGTTCTGTTCCATTGGTCTATGTCTCTGTTTTGGTACCAGTACCATACTGTTTTAATTACTTTAGCCTTGTAGTATTGTTTGAAGTCTGGCAGTGTGAAGCCTCCAGCTTTGTTCTTTTTGCTTAGGATTGTCTTGGCTATGCGGGATCTTTTGTGATTCCATATGACATTTAAAGTGTTTTTTTCCAGTTCTGTGAAGAAGGTCATTGGTAGCTTGATGAGGACAGCATTGAATCTATAGATTACTTTGGGCAGTATGGCCATTTTCACAATATTGATTCTTCCTAACCACGAGCATGGAATGTTCCTCCATCTGTTTGTATCCTCTCTTATTTCATTGAGCAGTGGTTTGTAGTTCTCCTTGAAGAGGTCCTTCACATCCTTTGTTAGTCGTATTTGTAGGTATTTTATTCTCTTTGTAGCAGTTGTGAATAGGAGTTCGCTCTTGATTTGGCTCTCTGTTTGTCCATTATTGGTATATAGGAATGCTTGTGAATTTTGCACATTGATTTTGTATCCTGAGACTTTGCTGAAGTTTCTTATCAGTTTGAGAAGATTTTGGGCTGAGACAATTGGGTCTTCCAGATATATAATCATGTCATCTGCAAATAGAGACAGTTTGACTTCCTCCTTTCCTAATCAAATACCCTTTATTTCTTTTTCTTGCCTAATTGCTCTGTCTATAACTTCCAATACTATGTTGAATAGGAGTGGTGAGAGAGGGCATCCTTGTCTAGTGCCTGATTTCAAAGAGAATTATTCCAGCTTTTGCCCATTCAGTATGATATAGGTTTGTCTGTAGGTTTATCATATATAGTTTTTATCATTTCATGATACATTCCATCAATACCTAGTTTATTTAGAGTTTTTAGCATGAAGGGCTGTTGAATTTTATCGAAGGCCTTCTCTGCATCTATTGAGATAATCATGTGGTTTTTGTTTTTGGTTCCGTTTATGTGATGGATTACATTTATGGATTTGCATATGTTGAACCAGCCTTGCATCCCTGGGATGAAGCCTACTTGGTTGTGATGGACAAGCTTCTGGATGTGCTGTTGCAATCTGTTTGCCAGTATTTTATTGAAGATTTTTGCATCAATGTTCATCATGGATATTGGCCTGAAGTTTTCTTTTGTAGTTGAGTCTCTGCCTGGTTTTGTTTTCAGGATGATGTTGGTCTCATAAAATGAGTTAGGGAGGATTCCCTCCTTTTGTATTGTTTGGTACAGTTTCAGAAGGAATGAAACCAGCTCCTCTTTGTATGTCTGATAGAATTCGTCTGTGAACCCATCTGGACCCAGAATTTTTTTGGTTGGTAGGCTATTGATTGCTGCCTCTACTTCAGCCCTTGTTATTGGTCTATTCAGGGTTTCAGCTTCCTCCTGGTTTAGTTTTGGTAGAGTACAAGTATCTAGGAATTTATCCATTTCTTCCTGGTTTACTGGTTTATGTGAGTAGAGCTGTTTGTAGTAATCTCTGATGGTAGTTTGTATTTCTGTGGGATCAGTGGTGATAACCCCTTTATCATTTTTTATTGCATCTATTTGATTCTTCTCCCTTTTCTTTTTTAATAATCTGGCTAGCAGTCTGTCTATTTTGTTGATCTTTTCAAAAAACCAGCTCCTGGATTTATTGATTTTTTTGAAGGGTTTTTTTTAATGTCTCTGTCTTCTTCAGTTCTGTCCTGATCTTAGTTATCTCTTGTCTTTTGCTAGCTTTTGAGTTTTTTGATCTTGCTCCACTAGTTCTTTCAATTTTGATGATAGAGTGTCAATTTTAAATCTTTCCTCTCTTCTCTGGTGGGCATTTATTGCTATAAATTTCCCTTTTGATAGTGCTTTAAAGATGTCCCAGAGATTCTGGTAAGTTGTATCTTCATTCTGGTTGGTTTTGAAGAACATCTTTATTTCTGCCTTCATTTCATTGTTTATTCAATCAACATTCAGAAGCAAGTTGTTCAGACTCCAAGTCGTTGTGAGGGTTTGAATGTGTTTCTTGATGCTGAGTTCTAGTCTGATTGCGCTGTGGTATGACAGACTGTTATGATTTTTTTTTTTTTTTCAGTTTTTGTTTGGCTGTTTTTTTTTAATTCCATTTTAGGTTTCAGTGTACATGTGAAGAACATGCAAGATTGTTGCATAGGTACACACATGGCAGTGTGATTTGCTGTCTTCCTCCCCATCACCTGTATCTGGCATTTCTCCCCATGCTATCTCTCCCCAACTCCCCACCCACTGCTGTCCCTCCCCTATTTCCCTCCGACAGACCCCAGTGTGTGATGCTCCCCTCCCTGTGTCTACATTGTTCAACACCCACCTATGAGTGAGAACATGCAGTGTTTGATTTTCTATTCTTGTGTCAGTTTGCTGAAAATGATGGTTTCCAGGTTCATCCATATCCCTACAAAGAACACAAACTCATCGTTTTTGAGAGATGGCAGATGCTGGAGAGGATGTGGAGAAAGAGGAACACTCTTACACTGTTGGTGGGAGTGTAAATTAGTTCAACCATTGTGGAAGACAGTGTGGCGATTCCTCAAGGACCTAGAAATAGAAATTCCATTTGACCCAGCAATCCCATTACCGGGTATATATCCAAAGGACTATAAATTGTTCTACTATAAGGACACATGCACACAAATGTTCATTGCAGCACTGTTTACAATAGCAAAGACCTGGAACCAACCCAAATGCCCATCGATGATAGACTGGACTGGGAAAATGTGGCATATATACACCATGGAATATTATGCAGCAATCAAAAATGATGAGTTTGTGTCCTTTGTAAGGACATGGATGAATCTGGAGAACATCATTCTCAGCAAACTGACACAAGAACAGAAAAAGAAATACCACATATTCTCACTCATAGGCGGGTGAGAAAAATGAGAACACATGGACACAGGGAGGGGGTCTACTACACACTGGGGTCTATTGGGGAAATGGGGGAGGGACAGTGGGGGGGGCTGGGAAGGGATAGCCTGGGGATGAATGCCAAGTGTAGGTGAAGGGGAGGAAGGCAGCAAAACACACTGCCATGTGTGTACCTATGCAACTACCTTGCACGTTCTGCATATGTACCCCAAAACCTATAATGCAATAAAAATTAAATATATATATATATATTTCATGGTGTATATGTGCCACATTTTCCCTGTCCAGTCTATCATCGATGGGCATTTGGGTTGATTCCAGGTCTTTGCTATTGTAAACTGTGCTGCAATGAACATTCATTTGCATGTGTCCTTATAGTAGAATGATTTATAATTTTTTGGATATAGACTCAGTAATGAGATTGCTGGATCAAATGGAATTTCTATTTCTAGGTCCTTGAGGAATGGCCACCCTGTCTTCCAAAATGGTTGAACTAATTTACACTCCCATTAACAGTGTAAAAGCATTCCTATTTCTCCACATCCTCTCCAGCATCTGTTGTCTCCAGATTTTTTAATGATTGCCATTCTAACTGGCGTGAGTTGGTATCCCAATGTAGTTTTGATTTGCATTTCTCTAATGACCAGTGATGGTGAGCATTTTTTCATATGTTTGTTGGCCTCATGTATGTCTTCTTTTGTAAAGTGTCTGTTCATATTTTTTGCCCACTTTTTAATGGGCCTGTTTGTTTTTTTCTTGTAAATCTGTTTTAGTTCTTTGTAGATTCTAGATATCAGCCCTTTGTCAGATGAGTAGACTGCAAACATTTTTTCCCATTCTGTTGGTTGCTGATTAACTCTAATGACTGTTTCTTTTGCTGTGCAGAAGCTGTGGAGTTTGATTGTGTCCTATTTGTCTATTTTGACTTTTGTTGCCAATGCTTTTGGTGTTTTGGTCATGAAGTTCTTGCCTACGCCTATGTCCTGAATAGTTTTGCCTAGATTTTCTTCTAGGGTTTTTATGGCATTAGGTCTTATGTTTAGGTCTTTAATCCATCTAGAGTTAATTTTAGTGTAAGGTGTCAGGAATTGGTCCAGTTTCTGCTTTCTTCATGTGGCTAGCCAGTTTTCCCAACACCATTTATTAAACAGGGACTCCTTTCTAAATTGCTTGTTTTTGTCAGGTTTGTCAAAGATCAGATGGTCGTAGATGTGTTGTATTGCCTCCGAGGCCTCTGTTCTGTTCCATTGGTCTATATCTCTGTTTTGGTACCAGTACCATGCTGTTTTGATTACTGTAGCCTTGTAGTATAGTTTGAAGTCTGGTAGTGTGATGCCTCCCGCCTTGTTCTTCTTGCTTAGAATTGACTTGGCTATGTGGGCTCTCTTCTGGTTCCATATGAAGTTTAAGGTGGTTTTTTTCCAGTTCTGTGATGAAGATCATTAGTAGCTTGATGGGGATAGCGTTGAATCTGTAAATTACTTTGGGCAGTATGGCCATTTTCATCATATTGATTTTTCCTAACCAAAATCAGGAGATCTGGGGCTGAGACAATGGGGTCTTCTAGATATACAATCATGTCATCTGCAAATAGAGACAATTTGACTTCCTCCTTTCCTATTTGAATACACTTTATTTCTTTTTCTTGCCTGATTGCTCTGGCTAGAACTTCCAGTACTATATTGAATAGGAGTGGTGAGAGAGGGCATCCTTGTCTAGTGCTGGATTTCAAAGGGAATGTTTCCAGTTTTTGCCCATTCAGTATGATATTGGCTGTTGGTTTGTTGTAAATAACTTTATTATTTTGAGATAGGTTCCATCAATACCTAGTTTATTGAAGGTTTTTAGCATAAAGGGTTGTTGAATTTTGTCATAATTTGCCTTATGTATCTGGGTGCTCCTGTATTGAGTGCCTATACATTTAGGATCATTAGCTCTTATTGTTGCATTGATCCTTTTACCATTATGTAATGTCCTTCTTTGTCTCTTTTGATCTGCATCAATTGCAATAATCATGTGGTTTTTGTCTTTGGTTCTGTTTATGTGGTGAATTATATTTGTAGACTTGTGTATCTAGAACCAGCCTTGCATCCCTGGGATGAATCCTACTTGGTCAAGGTGAATAAGCTTTTTGATGTGCTGTTGCAATTGGTTTGCCAGTATTTTATTGAAGATTTTTGCATCTATGCTCGTCATGGATATTGGCCTGAAGTTTTCTTTTCTTGCTGAGTCTCTGCTGGGTTTTGGTATCAGGATGATGTTGGTCTCATAAAATGATTTGGAAAGGATTCCCTCTTTTTGTATTGTTTGGAATAGTTTCAGAAGGAATGGTACCAGCTCCTCTTTGTATGTCTGGTAGAATTCAGCTGTGAAACCATCTGGACCTGGGCTTTTATTGGGTGGTAGGCTCTTAATTGCTGCCTCAACTTCAGACCCTGTTATTGGTCTATTCAGGGTTTCTACTTCTTCCTGGTTTAAGCTTGGGAGGATGCAAGTGTGCAGGAATTTATCCATTTCTTCCAGGTTTACTAGTTTATGTGCATAGAGTTGTTTGTAATAATCTCTGATGATGGTTTGAATATCTGTGGAATCTGTGGTGATATCCCCTTTATTGTTTTTTATTGCATCTATTTGATTATTCTCTCTTTTCTTTTTTATTAATCTGGCTAGTGGTCTGTCTATTTTGTTGATATTTTTGAAAAACCAACTCCTGGATTTATTGATTTTTTGAAGGGTTTTTGTGTGTCTATCTCCTTCAGTTCTGCTCTGATCATAGTTATTTCTTGTGTTCTGCTAGGTTTTGAGTTCTTTTGATCTGTTCCTCTAGATCTTTTAATTTTGATGATAGGGTGTCAATTTTAGATCTCTCCTTGCTTCTCATGTGGGCATTTCTTGCTATATATATTTCCTCTAGAGACTGCCTCAAGTGTGTCCCAGAGATTCTGGTATGTTGTGTCTTCATTCTCGTTGGTCTTGAAGAACATCTTTATTTCTGCTTTCGTATCATTGTTTATCCAGCCAACATTCAAGAGCCAGTTGTTTAATTTCCATGAAGCTGTGCATTTCTGAGTTAGTTTCTGAATTCTGAGTTCTAACTTGATTGTACTATGGTCTGAGAGACTGTTTGTTATGATTTCCATTCTTTTGCATTTGCTGAGGAGTGATTTACTTCCAATTATGTGGTCAATTTTAGAGTAGGTGTGATGTGGTGCTGAGAAGAATGTATATTCTGTGTATTTGGGGTAGAGAGTTCTGTAAATGTCTATCAGGTTTGCTTGATCCAGGTCTGAGTTCAATTTCTGGATATCCTTGTTAATTTTCTGTCTCATTGATCTGTCTAATATTGACAATGGGGTGTTAAGGTCTCCTACTATTATTGTGTGGAAGTCTAAGTCTCTTTGTAAGTCATTAAAAATTTGCCTTATGTATCTGGGTGCTCCTGTATTGAGCGCCTATACATTTAGGATCATTAGCTCTTATTGTTGCATTATGTAATGTCCTTCTTTGTCTCTTTTGATCTTTGTTGCTTTAAAGTCTATTTTATCAGCAAGGATTGCAACTCCTGCTTTATTTTTGCTCTCCATTTGCTTGGTAAGTCTTCCTCCATCCCTTTATTTTGAACCTTTATGTATCCTTGCATGTGATATGGGTTTCCTGGATACAGCACACAAATGTGTTTTGGCTTTTTATCCAATTTGCTAGTCTGTGTCTTTTGATTGGGGCATTTAGCCCATTTACATTTAGGGTTAATATTGTTATGTGTGAATTTGATCCTGATGTTTTGATGCTAGCTGGCTGTTTTGCTCATTAGTTGATGCAGTTTCTTCATTGTGTACATGCTTTTTACCATTTGGTATATTTTTGGGGTGGCTGGTACTGATTGTTCCTTTCTATGTTTAGTGCCTCTTTCAGGAACTCTTGTAAAGCAGGCCTGGTGGTGATAAAATCTCTGAGTACTTGCTTGTTTGCAAATGATTTTATTTTTCCTTCACTTATGCAGCTTGGTTTGACTGGATATGAGATTCTGGGTTGAAAGTTGTTTTCTTTAAGGATGTTGAATATTGGCTCCCACTCTATTCTGGCTTGTGGAGTTTCTGCTGAGAGATCTGTTGTGAGTCTGATTGGCTTCCCTCTATGGGTGACCTGACCTTTCTCTCTGGCTGCCCTTAGCATTTTTTTCTTCATTTTGACCCAGTGAATCTGATGATTATATGCCTTGGAGTGGCTCTTCTTGAGGAATATCTTTGTGGAGTTCTCTGTATTTCTTGAATTTGTAATTTTAACTGCCTTGCTAGGCTTGGGAAGTTCTCCTGAATAATATCATGGATTATGTTTTCCAGCTTAGATTCATTCTCCACGTCATATTCAGGCACACCAATCAAGAGTAGATTAGGTTTTTTCACATAATTCCGTATTTCTTGGAGGCTTTGTTCATTTCTTTTCACTCTTTTTTCTCTTGCATTGCCTTCTCTTTTTATTTCATTGAGATGATCTTCAATCTCTGATATCATTTCTTTTGCTTTATTGATTTTGCTATTAAAAGTTGTGTTTGCTTCATGTAGTTCTCATGCTGTGCTATTCAACTCCATCAAGTCATTTATGTTCTTCTCTAAGCTGGTTATTCTAATTAGCATTTCATCTAACCTTTTTTCAAGGTTTTTGGTTTCTTTGCATTGAGTTAGAACGTGTTCCTTTAGCTCTGAAAAGTTTGTTATTATCCACCTTCTGAATCCTGTTTCCATCAATTCTTTGCACTCCTTCTCTGTCAAGTTGTGATCCTGTGTTGTTGAGGAGTTGTGATCCCTTGAAGTAGAAGTGGTGTTCTGGTCGTTGATGGTTTCACCTTTTTGTGCTGTTTTTTTTCCCATCTTTGTGGATTTACTTTGCTGTGGTGTCAGAGAGCTGCTTGATGAGGTCGCTTGGCTGCCTGTGGGGGCGCTACTGGGTTTCTAGGAACTCCAGGTTACTAGGGAAGCTTCCTCTGTCTTGTTTATGTTAGGAGATTAGGCCTGCCTCTTCCTCTGACCTGTAGGGGTTGCTGGGTTGTCAAGAATGCTGTACCATTGCTACATAGGCTTCCTGTGTTTTTTGTTAAAGCATGAAGCCCAGTCCCACCCCTCTAGTGGTGTGTTGTGCCCTTCCTCCACTGGGCTGGATCATTCAGGGTTCATCTCAGACTGTGGCACTAGCTATGCAACCCACTAGAGTCAAAGCTTAACCCCTTTGGGTTTGTGGGGGAGGGGAGGCACCCGCCCAGCCATACCTGGCAATCTCCCCCTTTCAGCTTTCTTTCTCTCCAGTCATGGGGTGGGGGCTGCCCAGCTGCTCCCGCTTACAGCTCCCTCTGTCTCCTGCAGTGGGACGGGTGATAGCTCAGTCCGAAGGCTCTTATTCAACTCTACACTTGTAATTCCTGGCACTTGACTGGCAAAGATCCCCTGTTCTGTGTATTGCTGATGTTTTCGGGGAAGTGCTGTATCTGGACCAGAGCACCAGAGGTGGAGCCTCCGACTTGCCTTACACTTTCTGGGTGAAGCATCACCCCTCCCCGCCTCAGTCTGCCCTGAGTGAGCTTTGCTCACTCTCAGACCAGACCCATTGAAATGCACCTGGTACCTCAGTTGGAGCTAGGAGATCTCTGGGTTTCTGCTTCTCTCTCACTAGGTGTTGTGTGCTGGAGTTGTGTCTAATCTGCCATCTTGGATCCTCCCACAGAATCTATATATTTTTAAGTACAGCTAGATTATATGAGGCCACGTAGGGAGAATCATTGACTACAATTTAAACCTTGCAGATTATGAAAATACATTTCAAGTTGTGTTTTCAAATAATATTTGTATTCACCAGGGCAATGACATTAAATACGATTGCAATTCTGTCATTTCCCTGGATTTTTTGTTTTGTTTTTTGTTTTTTTCTTTCAAGTAAATGTGGGGAGGGATGCTTTTGTGAATATAAAAGAGAATGAGCAAAATATCCGGGAGGTGAATTTGATACCCCACTTTGGCAGTTTTCTAGGAAGATGTTACTCTTTTTTGCTCTTTTTATATGTCATTTTTCTTTTTTCTATTTTGGGGACTGGTTATGAAGCCTAGAAATATATCAAATGATAGACCTGAATTTTCCCAGAAATATGAGTAGCTGAGTTCAGCAGACTGAGTCTTCACTGAGCTACTTCTCTGGGGGAAGAAGAAGAGAAAGGAAAAAGAAGGCAACAAGAAAATTCCAGTTGATTGACAGACTGCCCAAGAATGCAAATTTGTCTTCTGAAGTCACCAGGAGAAAAACTAATCATTCATTATAATTAAGCAATAATAACTGAGTTACCTCCAGCAGTTCTGCATTACCAAGTTTTGATTTGTGGAAACTCACATAGAGGTGACAGGCTTTTCAGAATTAGCCTAAGAAAGCATGCATGGTTTAATGGAATAAAATACTACATCACTGGTAGTTCCTTCTGTCAAGTTTTTCTACATTGTCTGTTTTTCTCTGATGTAGAAGTTCTCATTTTTAACAAACTCTTAAAATCTTTCTACTTTAAAGTAGAATGCAGTTTATGGAATTGACAAGATACACTCCTTGCATTCAAGGAAGTGATTATAAGAACTATCTAAAATCTATAGTGGACTCTTAAGTCCTTAGGACTTTTTTTATGAGACAGAATTTGGCTCTTGCCTAGGCTGGAGTGTTGTGGCATGGTCTTGGCTCACTGCAATCTCCTCCTTCTGGGCTCAAGTGATTCTCCTGTCTTGGCCTCCAGAGTAGCTGGGATTACAGGCACCTGCCACCATGCCCAGCTAATTTTTTATATTTTTAGTAGAGACAGGGTTTTACTATGTTTGCCAGGCTGGTCTTGAACTCCTGACCTTCTGATCTGCCTGCCTTGGCCTCCCGAAGTGCTGGGATTACAGGCGTGAGCCACCGCACCCAGCCAGACTCTTCTCTTAAGTCTTTAAGGAATAGAAAATAAAGATGAAAGTGCAACAAAAACCAGGTCAAAGTGATAATACTAAAAGCAAAATCTGAATTGAATGTAATTTTGTTATAGGAAAATACCTGACCTTGGAAATGTTGAACATTTTTTTCCTTTCGATACATATTTACAGTTGACAATAAGAGCTTTTCAGATTTTGAAAAAAAAATGTAAAGACTGACAGAACAATTGTAGTTTTTTTCTATTAAATTATCTAAAGTCATTTTCCATGGTTTCAGTGCAGCTTCAATTTTATGGTACCAACTACTGCACAAAGTGGCGACTGCCTATACTATGAAAGCTCTTTGCAAAGTAAAGCCTATTTTATCTAGCACCTGTGAAGTAGGAAGGTGTCAGATAATGCCAACTGGCTTTCCTTCAGTTGAATGAGATCAGTTAGGATGTGATGAGATGAGAATGATTCAAAAACCCCACTCTTAAACTCCAGAGTAATAAGTGTTATATATGGTAGCCAGATCATTCGCCTGAGGTTGTTGCCTAATAATTCTTCTCAGGACCTGACCACAAAAATCAGTTTCACTTTGTGGATTAAACATAACTGGAATAAATAAGCAGAAGCTGCAGAATTTATTTTAGTGACCTGTAAGTTAAGAAGATAATTTAATTCATCATCTGAACTGGGACAGTATTGAGAGTAAAGGGGATGCTAAAATTAATTAAAACTATGTAATGCTTGAACTAGACTAGACTTTCCAAACCAATAAATTGGTTTTATTATATTTGAAAACAAAAAATAATTCTATTCAATGTATATGTATAATATTTTAATCTGAAAAAAATATACTAAAGTTGCTGAAGTCCTTAATAAATTCAGAGGATATGCTGTTAAGTGGAGGTTACTATAAACATTACTTTTTAAATTTAAATGTGTGAATACTTTATCTGAAGTAAGTTCATTTGTACTGTTTATTTTTTTTTATCCAGAGAAACTATCTTTAAAAAGTAAGACAAATAAGTTATCTTTTTTTATGATTCTTTACTATTGTCAATAAAAAGCTGTAAAATCATAGGGCGAGGCTGGGCACCCTGGTTGAAGCCTCTAATCCCAGCACTTTGGAAGGCCAACACAGGAGGATTATTAGCAGCCAGAAGTTTAAGACCAGCCTGGGCAACATAGTAAGCTTCTGTCTCTCGAAACAAACAAACAAACAAACAAACACACCCCCAATAAATAAATAATTGGTTGTCCCAATTCTTTCCATTCTTATATAGATTATCATATTAGTCAGTCAAAAATAATCAGAGAGAAAGAGGTAATTTTGACAACTGTAGGCTCCATTTGCATCATATCTATTAATTCCAAGAGCATCCTACCATTCAAACCTCTTAATTTAGAAAACAAAACAAAACAAAAATCAACACTGCTTTATCTTGACAATGTGTTCCAATAAAGCTTGCATTCTTATTATTTCAGTAAAATATAATGATAAAAATAATTTTAACATTAATGTTGAACTTTTCAATGGAATTCACAATAGCATTTGCTATAATGTTAAATGTTTTACCTTCAAACCTGTATATATTTCTGCATCTTTAGGTTGCATGATTTAAATAAAAATATCAAAACTATTGAAATTAACTGTTTTTTTTTAAATTTTTTTATTTTTCATCGTGTTTTAGGTTTTGGGGTGCATGTGCAGAACATGCAAGATAGTTGCATAGGTACACACGTGGCAGTGTGTTTTGCTGCCTTCCTCCCCTTCACCCACATTTGGCATTTATCCCCAGGCTATCCCTCCCCAGCTCCCTGCTCCGCTGTCCCTCATCTATTCCCCACAATAGACCCCAGTGTGTAGTACTCCCTTCCCTGTGTCCCTGTGTTCTCATTGTTCATCACCCGCCTATGAGTGAGAATATGTGGTGTTTCATTTTCTGTTCTTGTGTTTTCTATTTAAACCATCTATGTTATTGATAAAAAGTATGGCTTTTTCAACTGTAGAATTCTTTTGCTAATGGATTAATAGTCATAGCTTAATTTTTTGAATGGAACATGAAATATTAACTTATGAGAATATTTAAATGATCATGTTTTATATGAACAAAAAATTATACAGAGTAAAGTATCATTTGCTTTTGTAAGGAAACACACTTTTTGAAATTACACATTAAATTGTCATTTTTCATTCCAACTTTTAAATAAAAAGCGACTGTCTTTAATATTTAATATTTGTGCTTTCTGTTTTTTATATCCCTGTATCACTATGGCCCTAAGAGGAGAGGGTTTAAAAACCATTTTGTAAATCTTACCTGTTGATAGTGATGTTTCATGAGAAGTGGAAATTTGGTGCTTAATTTTTAAACTTATACTTTCACTTTTTTAGAGCTCATTTCTGCCAAAGCTCAGTAGAGCTCATTGTATCTCACAACAAAATGAACCTGTGAGAATAAAAAGTAAAAGTATAGTTTTAGACTATGCTATTACAAGCAGGTTCAAAATACTCCATGAAATGTACAGCTTGACTATTTGACTCTTATTTGCTGCATACATTTCATGGTCTACTTGTGCTTAAGTTACTACCTTTCACTTTGATTACTGGCAGACCCAGTGGCTTCAGACAATACAGATTTCAGTACTTCTCCCACTATCACCTGGGACTGAAAGTTCTCTAGCCACTCAGTTCTTAGCTCATTTTATTTAACAGTACTTTGTATTCAGTCCTAAAGAGAGATATTGATTACCTTGTGTCTAGAAAGAGTCAGAGAAAGAGAGATGGCTTTCATTGGTTTGTTTTAGATATATTATACAAAGTATTAAAGTTAGATCATTTACCAAGAAAAATTGGTAGTTAAAATTGTGATTGGTTTATAAAGGAAAATATCAGGGCATTAGAAAAGAGATTAGAAGGGGAAACAATTTAGAATGACGATCAGAGAATGCTGTGATGGAGCATGGTTTTACAAATGTAAAATATTCTCACTATCAGAAAAGATCAAATTAAAATTTTGAAAATTGATAGTGACAGAGTGGTATTTTTAATGAAAGTATTACATTACATGAGACAATCTTCCATGTATCTCTATATATCAAAGAGTAAAATTCAAACAAATTTTAAAGATTGTAGGACTAACAATATAGTCTGAAACATTGAAAGACTTGAAATTATCTCTCAGGTCATAAAAATCAGCTTGACAAAACTTGGAGACATACAATATTAGAAAAGTGGTAATGAAGTTTTAAATAGATATAAGCTATTAATAAGCCATTGAATGTTTTAATCATATTTTAAAACGATGGTTGAGTGTTCATGATATTAAGTGAACAATGCAGAATGCATTAACTATACATATCAACATAACTTTGCAAACATATATGGACCTATATCAAATGAAAATAAACATTTTAAAGAAAACAGCATCAAATTAACTTTAGCAATTTTCTTCAGTTAGAGTGGAGAAATTTTTCTTCTCTTTTTTATATTTACTGTTATATGTAGAGTAAATTATGTTTATGATCAGATTAAACACTAGGCTGGTTATCTTTCTTTCTTTAATAGGAAGAACCACAATTCTTAGCTGTTCTGATAAAGCATGAACATCAGAAAAAAGATACCAAAGTTCTGTTTACCTGTGTGGTAGACTGATTGTAAAAATTGACTTAATTTTCCACAACCTTCTTTATCAACAGGCTTCACCATATGTCTTTGAAGCTCTTCCCATCAAGAGATGCTGTTTATCAAATCTGAGCTGGTCTTGTGACTAAGTTTAGCAATCAGAGGTGACTGTGTACTATTTCCAAACTTGGGACTCAAAATACTTGAATGCTTTTTTTTTTTTTTTTTGACTCTGGCTTCGCCATGAGAACATGTCTAGGTTAGAACTTTGGAAGATGTGAAAAGCACATGGATAAGAGTAGCCAACCGTCAGTCATGGCCACAGGTTTGAAAGAGCCCATCAAGATCAATCAAGCCCCCTCCAATCTGACCCACTAAGTGCATTGCAGACTTAGTGAGCACAAGCAAAACCAAAGAGCCATTTATTCTATTTAAAGCCTTGTGAGCAATAATATATCACTATGGTTTTAAACCATTGAGTGTGGGGATGGTTTATTGAAATTTTTGTTCATGATAATAAAAAGTAAGAGAGATTAATACTTAATATAAGGTGCTAACACATAACTTGTCTTTTTAGTTCAAGAAAAACTTGAAATATGTGGCATTGGTTTTGCAACTGGTTACAAGCAGGGTTTGGAAAATGTTGCAAACTGTTAACAAACTTGAAGCAAGATAAAGAAAGTATAATGGAAGCTTGGCAAAATGATTATGTGTGTAATGCCATTACAAAATAATTGACAAAACTATTGCCTGCAGTAACTTGGAAGATGGAAAATGTATCTAATGAATTTTGGATTTGCCTAAGGAGGTCTCTAGGCAGAGTGTTGAAAGTGTCAACTGGATTTTCTTAATTGCATGTAGGACAGCAAGAAAGTAATAAACTAAAGAAAAAAGTTGGTCACTTTCCAAGCAGGACTTAAAAGGTAGATGAGAGGGCCAAACCTATGGGCTACAAAATAAAACAGTTTCTCATCTCTAGTTTCTCTAGTCAGAAAAATCTTATTAAAGTAAAGTACTAGATGCTCCTCAACTTATAAGAGTTACAGCCCCTTAAGCCCACTCTAAGTTGAAAATATCTTAAGATAAAAATTCACTGAATACATCTAACCTATTGAACATAATAGCTTAGTCTTGCCTACCTTAAATGCATCCAAACACTTTCATTAGCCTACAGTTGAGTAAAATATCTAACACAGAGCCTATTTTATAATAAAGTGTTATAGTGTCTCAGGTAATTTATTGAATACTGTACTGAAAGTGAAAAACAGAATGGTTGTGTGGGTACTTGAAGTATTGTTTCTACTCAATGAAATCATTGTAAGTTGAACCATCCTAAGTCAACTTATAGGTTGTACTGTCTGTATAACCTGGGTCATAGATTAAATGAACATTGCTTACGATCCCTTGGTAAACCCCATGGAAAAATTAAGGAAGTGCTTAGCTGGCCCTCACAAGTGGACAAAAGAACTGCTAGGAACAAAAAGTGTCTCTCACAGATATTTAATATGCTCCAAATGAGTGTGATTAAAAATAATTTATTGAGAAGAATGGAGGATAAATGAATTTAAATTAGTTGAAAGCCTACAACACTTTTAATGGGTTGTGTAGGCAAAAGTTCCATCATTCTGGACTCATAGGTACTGAGTTTTTTCAAAATGCAAAAGGCTTTTGGATCCCTATCCTTCTATGAACAGAAAGTTGAATTTAAAAAAAAAATAGATGGCATAACTTTCCTTAGCCTTTTAAAAGGGAGGAGGAGAAAGTTGGAAAAGAAAGAAGTTCTGAGACAGTGAAACTATGAAAAATAATGGACTGTGGAGCCTGATGAAGGGAGCAGAATGGAGGCCAGATCTGGAACTGGTCTCTTCTCCACAATGTCAGGATACATAGAAACATTTGCCAAGTTGGATTTCAGAATTTTTTTTATTTTTATTTATTTATTTATTTTTTTAAGGAGAGAAGGGGAGGAAGAAAGAGGAAGAAAAAGAGGGAGAGAGAACGGGAATATTGCTTTATTCTAAAAATGGGTATTAATAATGGCCGATCAATATTTTGAATATCAGAATTTTTTTTAACATCGAGTTTCATGTATCTCCCACCTTGGACTTTTTAAATGAAGGTACCATTTAATACAACTCTCCTGTCTTTGTCTCACCATTGTATGCTTGGCAGTGATAGTGGGGCACAAATAAATATTTTTATTTTTAATTTTATAAATCTCTGAATCAAAATGAGCCACATCTGAATAGTATTATCTGGACCTGATATAGATCACAGGATGCTGAATTTTGAGCATGATATAAGGTTCCCTGGGAGAAAATGAGTATGATTTCTATATGAGAATGGTATAAAATTGGGGCCAGACAGAATATGAGATGATAATAGATTGATTGCAAATATGGCCCTCAATTCTTTACCCCTCACTGAATCCATATTCTTTGCAATTACTTTAAGCTCCACTTAGCAAGAGACAGAGTCAATTTCACTATTGTTTGAATCTTGGTAGACCTCATGACTTTGTTTTGAAATAAAATATAGCATAAATGACTGTGAGCCAGTTCTTAGCCTAGCCATAAAGAGACTTGGCAACTCTTACTTTTCCTCCTCTCTCTCAGACCTCTGTCCCACTGTGAGACCATTCTGAGCTACTTCAGGAAGGAGATAACATACATAAAGAAGGGCTAGACCAGCCAATACCCAGCGTCCATGAAACATTTGATTAACCAAAATTAGAAGAATGATTTACCTGATTTATGCTGATAGTAGGTCTGTGAGTGAGCTTATAAGAGGTCAGAAGTGATGCTGTCTCAGCATGATTGGGCTGCTATAAAAATATACTATAGACTAGGTGGCCTACAAACAATAGAAGTTAATTCCTCATAGTTCTAGGACCTGAGGAATTCAAGGTCAAGACACTGGCAGAGTTTATGTTTGATGACAGACTGCTTCCTGGTTCACAGTCTTCTCTCTGCATCCTTACATGTTGGAAAGGGCAAAGGGGCTCTCTGGGGCTACTTTCATAACAGTCCTAATCACATCAATGAGGGCTCCACTTTTATAACCTAATTACCTCTCAAATTTCCATCTTCTAATGCCATCATATTTGGAGTTAGGATTTCAACATATAAATTTTGGGTAAACATAAACATTTTGTCTATAGCACCAACTGACTCAAAATTCTGGGATTGGTTCTACATACTCACTGTTTTTAGGTTCTGAGTTTTGGTGTCGTTTAACACACAGCATTTACATGACAAAAGATAACCGATATAACCACTATAGTAATTTTTCGTAATGCTCTTAAACTGGGTTTTGCAAATTTCAAGTTATTGTTCATTAAAGGAAAGGTAGAAATTTAGATAAATTTGTTTAAAAATAAGAGAATTATTCTCTTCTGATTAGGACATATAAATTAATTTGATTCTTATTGTTGTTGTGCAGATATGGGTGATCCTGGATTCTTTTTTTCTTTTTTGTAAATTTTTTATTGCATTTTAGGTTTTGGGGTACATGTGCAGAACGTGCAAGATGGTTGCATAGGTACACACATGGCAGTGTGTTTTGCTGCCTTCCTCACCTTAACCCACATTTGGCATTTCTCCCCAGGCTATCCCTCCCCAGCTCCCCCCCCCACTGTCCCTCCCCTATTCCCCTCAATAGACCCCAGTGTGTAGTACCCCCTTCCCTGTGTCCATGTGTTCTCTTTTTTCTCACCCACCTATGAGTGAGAATATGTGGTATTTCCTTTTCTGTTCTTGTGTCAGTTTGCTGAGAATGATGTTCTCCAGATTCATCCATGTCCTTACAAAGGACGTAAACTCATCATTTTTGATTGCTGCATAATATTCCATGGTGTATATGTGCCACATTTTCCCAGTCCAGTCTATCATCGATGGGCATTTGGGTTGGTTCCAGTTCTTTGCTATTGTAAACAGTGCTGCAATGAACATTCGTGTGCATGTGTCCTTATAGTAGAATGATTTATAGTCCTTTGGATGTATACACAGTAATGGGATTGCTGGGTCAAATGGAATTTCTATTTCTAGGTCCTTGAGGAATTGCCACACTGTCTTCCACAATGGTTGAACTAATCTACACTCCCACCAACAGTGTAAGAGTGTTCCTCTTTCTCCACATCCTCTCCAGCATCTGCTGTCTCCAGATTTTTTAATGATTGCCATTCTAACCGGCGTGAGATGGTATCTCAATGTGGTTTTGATTTGCATCTCTCTAATGACCAGTGATGATGAGCATTTTTTCATGTGTTTGTTGGCCTCATGTATATCTTGATCCTGGATTCTTGTTTCTATTCTGACTTCTGTCCAGTTGCTTTGAACTGAGAAGAATGAGACAGATAGACACCTCTGGGGAATTACATTGGTAGCCAAGCAAGCAAGGAAGACACTGAGATAGCAGACAGCTGCCAGTGGGATGGAAGCTATAGGGACTTTACTACCAAACCCTGACAATCTGTTTACAAGACCAGGGACTATTGGCAGATGGAAGTAGGATTTTCACTGATTAGGTCTCTTAACAGAAAAGAAGAATTAAAAGATAAGAGTTAAGGCAACTCTTCCCAAAGAGGAATATACATTGATGTTATATGAAAAAGGAGTTTTTTTATTCAGGTAAGTTTGAAAAACCTAAGGTCAAACAAAGTTAAACCTTTTTTTTTTTTAACTGCGAAAGTTCTGAGTCTTTACTACACTATTTGTATTTTGAATCCCCCAAAGAAACATGCAGTGTGCAATATTCTCCATGTTTATTTGACCATAGGACTAGTTCTTTTCAAAGGGCATTTTGCAGGATTATATTTTCACCAAGTACACTTTGGGGAATGCTGAGTTGATGGTTTGTAAACTGTATAATGTTTACTTCCAATTTCAAAGTTTAAAACTGTGTTCTATAAATATAATCTTTTCATCAGTGTATATTTTAATGTGCAAGCTTATTTGATTAGGAAAATAAAAGGAAAAAAACAAAAAGTGTAACCTAGTGATATTGTGGCATTATTTTAGACATGCAAAATTTGTTTTTTCGTTTTAAGATTCTATATCATGCCATGTCTTCTAACATCTGTCTTTAATTATAGGTCGAATATAAACAATCGCCTTTGGAAAATTTACCATGTGTCAGGCAATGGATGAAATTGCTTTCTGTATGTCATCACAATCAAATCTCTATAAATTCAATACAGTTATACTTGGTTTAAAAAAGATGGGAGCCAGGCATGATGGCTTCTGCTAATAATCCAAACTACTTGGGAAGCTGAAGCAGGAGGATCTTTTGAGATCAGGAGTTTGAAACCAGCCTGGGCAACATAGCAAGATCTCATCTCTAAGAAAATAAAAAAATAAAATGATGAAACTGAAAATTAAAGATGGTAATTTAAGAAAGCCACTAATACACTTTTTAAAAAAGAGACAAAACTGAGATTCACTTACAGTTCTGTAGGATGCTAACACCTGCATCACTTAATGAATGCATATCATTAACCAGCAGGCATAGTGCTCAGTATTTAGAGGAAATAACCCCATTCTGACTACATAACCAAACATGGTATTAGAGAATAATCAATGAAAAAACACATTTTAGAGTAAGTAGGTGAGTGCATTTGTGACACTGAGGGAGAAACTTGTAACTAAAGACATTTTGAAACTCAGCAGTCTATCTAGATTGAGCATAGACAGTGAGATTAAAGAGCAGATATTAACAAATATGAAAAATTTTCAAATCCTTTTGACTCCACTGTAATGAGTTATTTTGCCCAAAGTTTATAATCTGTTTCTTTGTGATTTGGGGTTATAATAAGAAATTGTAGTTTTGATATGAATTCTAAAAAAATACTTAGGCTAACTATGTTGTGATCAATAAATTATCAGTAAATTTTTACTGTAAATTAACTTTGAGGACAGAAACAAAGAAACATTTGTTTAAAAAATGCTTTGGCAGATGTGAGAACTAGTTGAGATTTGTCTTAATGCACAACTAATTAGCCACATTTTTAACAGCTTCATAGATATAATTAATGACATATAAAAACTACACATACTTGTAGTGTATAATTTGTAGTCTTGACATGTGTACACACCCATAAAATCATTATAATAAAGATAATGAACGTATCTATCACCCCCTGTATTAGGCTGTTCTTGCATCACTATTAAAAAATACACAAGATGGAGTAATTTATATAAAAAAATGTTTAATTGGCTCATGGTTCTGCAGGCCATAACAGAAGCATAGTGCCAGCAGCTACTTTGGGGGAGGCCTCAGAGAGATTTTACTTATGGTAAAAGGTAAAGTAAGAGAGTAGGTGTTTCACATGGCAAGAACAGAGCAAGAGAGAGAGTGGCGGGTGTGGGGAAATGCCACAAACTTTTAAACAACCAGATCTTGTAGGAGCTTTGAACAAGAGCTTACTTATCACTGAGGGGACAGCCCAAGGCATTCTTGAGAGATCTTCCCCCATGATTCAAACACCTCCCACTAGGCCCCACCTCCAATACTGGAGATGGTATTTTAATGTGAGATTTGGGCAGAGTCAAATATCTAAACTATGTCACTTTGCCCCTGCCCACCCCTTGAATCTCCTATTCTTCTTACATTGCAAATTACAATCATGCATTCCTAATAGTACCCCAAAGTCTTAACTCATTCCAGCATTAACTCAAAAGTCCAAATTCCAAAGTCTCATCTGAGAGAAGGCAAGTTTCTGCCAACGATTAGCCTGTAAAATAAAAAATAAATTATTTACTTCCAACATACAATGTGGGTATAAGCATAGGGTTAATCTTGCCATTCCAAAAGGGAGAAATCAGCAAAAAGAAAGGAGTTACAGGCCTCACATAAGTTCAAAACCCAGCAGGACAGTCATTAAATCTTAATGCTCCAAAATAATATTTGACTCTGTATCCTGCATCCAGGGTACACTGGTGTAAGGTTTGAGCTCTCAAGGCCTTGGACAGATCAGTCTCTGTGGCTTTTCCACCTTGAGGTTGCAAGCTACTGGTGTCTCTACCACTTCAGTGTCTGGAGGGCGTGCCAAAGTGGTGACTCTTTTATGAGGTCTCCAACCCTACATTCCCTCTTGGCACTTCACTAGTAGAGGTCCTCTATGAGGGCTCCACTCTGCAGCAGGCTTCTGCCTGGACACCAGGGTTTTCACGCATCCTCTGAAATCTAGTGGGAGGCTGCCAAACATTCTCCACTCTTGCATTCTGTGCACGTACAGATTTATAACTGTGTGGAAGCCACCAAGTCTAATGGCTTACATTTTCCAATATCGTAGACAGCTGTACCTCAGCCTATTTGAGCTACAGCTGGGGCTGAAGCAGCCAGGATGTAGGGAACAGGCTGCTCAGGGAAGTGAGGTCCTGCCTGACCTATAAAACCATTCTGTTTTTCCAGGCATCTTGTGTTGTGATGCAAAGGGCTGCCTTAAAGGTCTCTGAAATGCCTTTAGGCCTTTTCCACATTGTCTTGGATATTAGCAATTGGCTTACTTTTATTTATGCAAATATCTCTAGCAAGTGATTGCTCTGTAGCCTGCTTGAAATCTTCTTCTCCCAAAAGCTTTTTCTTTTTCTTCCACATGACCAGGGTGCAAATTTTCAAAACTTTTATGCTCTGCTTACTTTTTAAATGTATACGTCAACTTCAAGTCATTCATTTACTTCTGCATCTAAGATAGGCTGTTAGAAGCAGTCTGGCTACATTTTGAACACTTTACTGCTTAGATGTTTCTTCTGCCAGATACCCTAAATCACTTTTTTAGTTCAAACTTCCACTAGAAGCATCCCCAGATTTCTAAGGCATGAACAGAATGCAGCCAAGCTCTTGGCTAAGGTATAGCGTGCATAACTTTTGTTCCAGTTCCAAATAAGTCCTCATTTCCATCTGAGACCTTGTCAGCCTGGACTCCACTGTCTATATCACCGTGATCATTTTAGTCACAACAATTTAACCAGTCTCTTAGACTTTCCAAACTTTTCCTTATCTTCCTGTCTTCTTCTGAGCCCTCTAAACTCTTCTGATTGCTGCCTGTTACCCAGTTCCAAAGACCCTTCCACATTTTCAAGTGTCTTTATGGCAATATCCCACTCCTTGGTATCAATTATCTATATTTAGGTTGTTCTTGCAATGCTATAGAGAAATACCTTAAACTGGTTTATTAATAAAGAAAAGAGTTCTGATTGGCTCACGGCTCTGCAGGCTTTATAGGAAGCATGTGTGCCAACATCTGCCCAGCTTCTGGGGAGGCCTTGAGAAGCTTTCAGTCATGGCAGAAACACAGTCACTTCACATTGTGAAAGCAGGAGTGAGAAAGGGAGAGTGGGTGGAAGGTGCCTCATGCTTTTAAACCATCAGATCTCATGTGAACTCAAAGAAAAAGCTTACTTATCACAAAGAGGATAGCACAAGCCATTCATGAGGGATCTGCCCTCATGAGGGATCTGCCCTCATGATGCATACACATTTTACCTGGCCCACTTCCAACATTGGTGATTACATTTCAATATGAGATTCTGATGAGGACAACTATCCAAACTATATCATCTCAAAGTTTCTTTGTGTTATTCTCTAATTCCTTCCTGCCATCTCTCCCCATGCACACACTATCTACTGTCAGTATAGAAGAATGTGCACATTCTAGAATTTTAAATAAATAGAAACACACAGTATATATACTTTCTGTGGCTACTTTTACTTAGTATAATTAGTTTTAAATTTATTCATACTGTTATACATGTGAACAGTCCATTACTTTTTATTGTTGAGCAGTGTGTGCTATTGTATGGATATACCAGATTTTCTATACACTTGTCTGTTTTAAATTTTTTTATATTTTGAATTTTCGTAGTTACATAGTAGGTGTATATATTTATGGTGTACATAAAATGTTACTGTAAGTCATACAATGCATAATAATGACATCAGAGTAAATGGGGTAATCTTCACTTCAAGCATTTATCCTGTCTTCGTGTTACAAACAGTCCAATTTTACTCTTTAAATTATTTAAAAATGTTCATTAAATTATTGTTGACCGTAATCACTCTGTTGTGATATCAAATACTAGATTTCTCTAATTCTAATCATATTTTTATAACCCTTAACTAACTCCCACTACACTTCCCAGCCTCTGGTTAATATCAGTCTATTCTCTATTTCCATGAGTTCAATTGTTTTAATTTTTTATCTCCCACTAATAAGGTGAGAACATGTGAAGTTTGTCTTTCTGTCTTGGGAGTGCAGATATCAGTTTGATATACTGATTTCTTTTGTGCATATACCTAACAGTGTGATTGTTGGACCATATTGTAGCTCTGTTTTTACTTTTGTGGGAGGAAGCTCCAAACTGTTGTTCACAATGGTTGTGCTAATTTCCATTCCCACCAGCAGTGTACAAGGGCTCCCCTTTCTCCACATCCTCGCCAGCATTTGCTATTGCCTGTCTTTTGGATAAAAGCCATTTTAATGAGGGTGAAATGATATCTCATTGTAGTTTTAAATTGCATTTCTCTGATTATCACTGATGTCGAATATATACTATATATATACGTTTTTATATAGCTTTTGCCATTTGTATGTCTTCCATTTAGAAATGTCTATTCAGATCTTTTTCCCATTTTAATCAGATTATTAGACTATTTCCTATTGTTTACACTCGTATATTCTGATTATTAGTTCCTTGTCAGATGAATAGTTGGCAAATATTTTCTTCAATTCTGTGCATTGCCTCTTCACTTTGTTGATTATTTCCTTTGTTGTGAAGGTTTTTAACTTAATATGATCCTATTTGTCCATTTTTGTTTTGGTTGCCTGTGTTTGTGGGATATTACTCAAGAAATCTTTGCCCAGTTCAATTTCCTGGAGAGTTTTCCCAATGTTTTCTTGTAGTAGTTTTATAGCTTGAAGTCTTGGCCATTAAAGACAATTCAATCTGTCTTTAATTCATTTTGATGTGGTGAACGCTAGGGATCTAGTTTCATTCTTCTGCATGCAGATATCCAGTTTTCTCAGCATGTTTCATTGAAGAAACTGTCATTTCCCCAATGTATGTTCTTGGCACCTTTGTCAAAAATGAGTTCACTGTAGATGTATGGATTTATATTTAGGTTCTTTATTCTGTTTCATTGGTGTATGTGTTTGTTTTTATGCCAGTATCATGCTGTTTTGGTTACTATAGCTGTGTACAATAATTTGAAGTCAGGTAATGTGATTCCTCTAGTTTTGTTCCTTTTGCTCAGGATAGGTTGGGTTATTCTGGGTCTTTTGTGACTCTGAATAAATTTTGGTATTATTTTTTATATTTCTTTGAAGAATGTCTTTGGTATTTTGATAGGGATTGCATAATATCTATAGATTGCTTTGGGTAGTAATATGGTTTGACTGTGTCCCCACATAAAATGCCATCTTGAATTGCAATCCCCACAATCCCCATGTGCCAAGGAAGGGACCAGGTGGAGACAATGAGATCTGGGGTGGATTCCCCTATGCTGTTCTTGTGATAGTGAGTGAGTCTCAGGAGATCTGATTATTTCATAAGTGTCTGACATTTCCCTGCTTGCAATTGCTCTGTCCTGCTGCCCTGTGAAGAAGGTGCTTGCTTCTCCTTTGCCTTTGACCATGATTGTAAGTTTTCTGAAGCCTCTCCAGCAATGCAGAACTGTGAGCCAATTAAAATTTACTTTATAAATTACTCAGTCTTGGGTATTTCTTCATAGTGGTGTGAGAATAGACTAATACAAATGGTATGGACATTTTAAAAATATTAATTCTTTCAGTCTATGAATATGAGCTATCTTCCCATTTTTTTGTCATCATCTTCAATTTCTTTCATCACTGTTTTATAGCTCTTATTGCAGAGATATTTCACTGCTTTGATTAAGTTTATTTCTAGATATTTTGTTTTATTTTATTTGTAGCTATTGTAAATGGTATTAATTTCTTGATTTCTTTTTCAGATTGTTCACTGTTGGCATATAGAAATGCTACTGATTTTTGTAGAATTATTTGGTATCCTGAAACTTCACTATATTTATTTATCATGTCTAATTTTCTTTGATGGAGTCTTTAGGGTTTTCCAAATGTAAGATCATATTATCTGCAAACAAAAATAATTTGACTTTTTTCCTTTATTTCTTTCTTTTGTCTAATTTCTCTAGCCAGAACTGTCAGTACTATGTTTAGTACCAGTCATGAAAGTGAGCATCTTTGACTTGTTCCAGATCTTAGAGAAAAGGCTTTCAGTTTTTCTCCATTCAGTACGATGCTACTTGTGGATCTGTCATATATGGCTTTTATTGAAAGCTATCTTTCAATAAAAAGGTATCTTTCTTCTGTATCCAAATTTTCGGGTTTTTATCATAAAGGGATGTTGAATTTTATCAAATGCTTCTTCAACATCAATCAAAATGTTCATATGATTTTTGTCCTTCATTCTGTCGATATGATATATTATACTGATTTGCATATATTGAGCCATCCTTGTATCCCTGGAAGAAATCTCACTTGGTCATGAGAAATAAACTCTTTAACATTTTGTTGAATTCAGTTTGCTAGTATTTTGCTGAGGAATTTTCTGTCAATGTTCATAAAGGATATTGGCCTTTATGAACACTGGTTCATAGGTTTTGTTTTTTTTTAGTGTCTTTTTCTGCTTTTGGTATCAGGGAATTACTGGCCTCATAGAATGAATTGAGAAGTATTCCCAGGTATTAGTCCATTCTCATGCTAGTATGAAGAAATTATTGAGACTGGGTAATTTATAAAGGAAAGAGGTTTAATTGACTCACAGTTCTGTAACATTGAGGTGGCCTCAGAAACCACAATTATAGCAGAAGCTGGAGCAAACTTGTCCTTCTTCATATGGTGGCAGAAAGGAGAATTGCTGAGAAAACAAGAAAAAGCTCCTTACAAAACCATCAGATTGCACGAGAACTCACTATCACCAGAACAGCATGAGAGCAACTATCCCCATGATTCAATTACCTCCCATGAGGTCCCTTCCCCAACATGAGGGAATTAAAATCCATATTACAATATTAAAATTCAGAGTACAATTCAAGATGAGACTTAGGTGGGAACACAGATCAAGATCATATTATTCTTCCCCTGGCCCCTCCAAAATCTCATTTCTCACAGTTTGAAACACAATTATGCCTTCTCAACACTTCCCCAAAGTCTTAACTCATTTCAGCATTAACCCAAAAGTCCAAGATCATAGTCTCTCCTGAAACAAGGCAAGTCCCTTCCACCTATGAGTCTGTAAAATTGAAAGCAAGTTAGTCACTTTCTTAATTCAGTGAGGGTACCAGCACTGGGTAAATACACCCATCCCAAATGAGAGAAATTCTCCAAAACAAAGGGGCTACAGGCCCCATGCATATCCGAAATCCAAAAGGGAAGTTGTAAGACTTTAAAGTTGCAAAATGACTTCTTTTGACTCCATGTGTCACACTGAATTCACACTGATGCAAGAGGTGGGCTCCAACGGCCTTGGGCAGCTCTGCCCCTGTGGCTTTGTAGGATACAGCTCCCCTCCAAGGTACTTTCATGGACTAGCATTAAGTGTCTGTGGCTTTCATAGGTGCATGATGCAAGCTGTACATGATCTACCATTCTGTGTACCAGAGGAGGGTGGCCCTTTTCTCACATCTTCACTAGGCAGTTCCCCAGTGGGGACTCTGTGTGGGGACTCTGACCCCACATTTCCCTTTTGCAATGCCCTAAAAGAAGTTCTTTATGAGGGCTCCACCCTTGAAGCAGACTACTGCCTTGACATCCAGGCACTTCCATACAGCATCTGAAATCTAGGAGGAGGTACCATACCTCGATTCTTGTCTTCTGTGAACCTGCAGACCCAAAAGCATATGGAACTTCCAAGGCTTGGGACTTGCACTCTGAAGCACTGGCCTGAGCTATATGTTGGCTACATTCAGTCCTGGCTGGAGCTGCAGCAGCTGAGACACAGGATTCCATGTGCCATATCCCAAGGCTGCACACAACAGGGAGGCCTTACACACCACCTATAAAACCACTTTTCCTTCCTAGGCCTCTGGGCCTGTGATAGGAGGGTCTGCTGAGAAGGTCTCTGACTTGCCCTGGAGACATATTTCCCATTGCCTTGGTGATTAACTTTGGGCTCCTCATTACTTATGCAAATTTTTATCACTGGTTCAGTTTCTCCTCAGAAAAAGAGGTTTTCTTTTCTATTGCAAAGTCAGCCTCAAATTTTTCAAAGTTTTATGTTTCACTTCCTTTTGAATGCTTTGCTACCTAGAAATTTCTTCCACAAGATACCCTGAATCACCTCACACGTTCAAAGTTCCTCAAATCTCTAGATCAGGAGCCAAATGTCACCAGTCTTTTTTAATAACACTCTTGTTATCCAAAAAGTTTCTAGTCTCCATCTGAGACCAGCTCAGCCTGGATTTCATTGTCCCTATCACTATCAGCATTTTTGTCAAAACCATTCAACAAGTCTCTAGGAAGGTTCATTTTCCTGTGTCTTCTTTTGAGCCCTCCAAACCATTCCAATCTCTGCTTATTATCCTGTTTCAAAGTTGCTTCTGCACTTTCAGGTATCTTTACAGCAGAACGTCACTACTCTTGGTACCAATTTACTGTATTATTTTTTTCTCATGCTGACATGAAAAAATACATACCCAAGACTGGGCAATTTATAAAGAGAAGAGGTTTAATTGACTTACAGTTCCAGGGAACTGGGGAGGCCCCAGGAAACTTACAATCATGGTGGAAGATGGTTTATTGCTTCATTTTTGGATCCTTGCTACAATAGTTGTAAAACAATAACTTAAGTATTGACAATTGTTAAGTATTTACAATTGGGCGTAACTTACTTACCTTGTGACTTAACAAATATTTACAATTGTTAAGTATTTACAACTGGGCATAATTTACTTACCTTGTGACTTAAGTATTCCATTATACTTATCTGATATAAGGAGACTTGTGATTTTATGGTAAAATTTTGTGTTCCCCTTTATCTCATGGAAATAACTTTTGTGTTTTATGTAAGCAACTCTACTTGTAATGTATATAACCAGATCCTGAATGCAATAAAGTCCTTGGTGAAGCATAGCTTCTCAACCCTCCAGACCCCTTCTGTCTGTCATCTTTTATCTTCCGTGCACCCCCCTATCCAGGTTGGGACCCTCTTGCTGGCCAAAAGCCCACGGCAGACGTGCTGCTCTTCTCATGCACCTATAGGCTCGATATCACATGGAAGTTTCCAAAGCTTGGGGCATGCACCCTCCGAAGCAATGGTCTGATCTGTACCTTGTTCCCTTTTAGCCCCCTTTAGAGCAGCTGAGACACAGGATACCAAGTTTCTAGGCTGCAAACAGAGGTGGGGCATGGACCTGTCCCAGGAAATAATGTTTCCTTTCTATGCCTCCAAGCCTGTGATGGGAGGGGCTACTGCAAAGGTCTCTGACATGCCCTGGAGATATTTTCCTCATTGTGTTGGTGATTAACATTGGGCTCCTCATTACCTATGCAAATTTCTGCAGCAGACTTGAATTTCTCCACCGAATATTGGTTTTACTTTTCTGTTGCATTACCAAGCTTCAAACTTTCCTATGCTCTGTTGAATGCCTTGCCACTTAGGAATTTCTTTCACCAGATATCCTAAATTATCTCTTTTAGGTTCAACATTCCATAGATCTCTAGGGCAGGAGCAAAATGCCACCAGTCCTTTTGCTAACAAGAGTGACCTTTACTCCAGTTTCCAACAAGTTCCTCATCTTCATTGGAGACCACCTCAGCCTGGATTATTGTGTCCATTTCACTATCAGCATTTTTGTTAAAACCATTCAACAAGTCTCTAGGATGTTTCAAACTTTCTCATATCTTCCTGTCTTCTGAACCCTCCAAGTCTCTAGGAAGTTCCTAACTTTCCCACATTTTTCTGTCTTCTTCTGAACCCTCCAAACCATTCCAACCTCTTCCTGTTACCCAGTTTCAATGCCACTTTCACATTTTCTTGTATGTTTACCCACTCTCTTTGTATCAGCACCCACTCTTGTGGTACCAGTTTACTGTATTAGTCTGTTCCCACACCATATAAGGACATACCCAAGACTGGGTGATTCATTAAGGAAAGAGGTTCAATTGGCTCACAGTTTTGAATGTCCTGGAAGCCTCAGTAAGTTTATTATTATGGCAGAAGGGGAAGCAAACACCCTCTTTTTTACATAGTGTCAGGAGAGAGAATGAGCAAAATGAGGAAAGGCTGCTTATAAAACCATCAGATTTAGTGAGAACTCTCACTGTCATGAGAACAGCATGAGGGTAACTGCCACCAGGATTAAATTATCTTCCACTGGGTCCCTCCCATGACATGTGTGGATTATGGGAACTACAATTCTAGAGGAGATTTGGGTGGGGACAAAGAGCCAAACTGTAACACTGGGAGACCTTTTATTACAGCATTGTTACTTATTGGTCTGTTGAGGTTTTGGATTTCTTTCTGGCTCACTGTGTCAAGGTTTTTATCAAATTCTTCCAGGTTTTCCAATTTATTGGCAAACAGTTGCTCACAGTAGCCTCTAATGAGGCTACTATGAATTTCTGTGGTATTGATTATAATGTCTCCCTTTCATCTTTGATTTTATTTATTTGGGTCTTTTCCATTCTTCATAAAGTGGGTGTTGAACAATGAGAACACATGGAAATAGGGAGGGGAGCATCACACACTGGGTTCTGTGGGGGGGGGAGGGGTAACTAGGGAAGGGACAGCCGGGGCTGGAGAGGGATAAGATGGGGAGAAACGTCGGATATAGGTGATGGGGAGGAAGGCAGCAAACTACATTGCCATGCATGTTCCTATGCAACAATCTTGCATATTCTTCACATGTACTCCAAAACCTAAAACACAATAAAATATATATTAAAAATAATAATAAAATAATTTTTTCATTTTATTGATCATTTTTATTTTTATATTTCAGTTTTATTTATTTCTGCTCTGATCTTATTTATTTTCTTCTGTTAATTTTGTGTTTTATTTGCTCTTGCTTTTCTACTTCTTTCAGATGCGTAGTTTTAAGTTTTTCTACTTTTCTGATGTAAATGTTTATTACTATTAATCTGTCTCATACTGTTTCTTTTGTTGTGTATCATAGGTTTTGGTATGTTCTATTTTTATTTGTTTCTTAACATTTTTTTCTTAACATCTTAATTGACCTGCTGAACCATTCAGGAGCATACTGTTTAATTTTCATGTGTTTGTGTTTCCAAAATTTCTATTGTTATTGACCTCTAGTTTTATTCTTTTGTGTTCAGAGAAGATACTTGATATAATTTTTATTAAACCAAAAACTACAACTTGTTTTGTGGCCTAGCATATGATCTATCCTTGAGGATGGTCCATCTGCCGAGGAGAAAAATATGTATTTTACAGCTGCTGGTTGAAGTGATCTGTAAATATCGATTAGATTAATTTGGCTTACAGGGCAGATTAAATCCCATTTTTTTTTCTTGTTAATTTTCTTTCTGCATGGTCTGACCAATGCTAAAATTGGAGGTGTTGTAGTTTCCAGCTCTAATTATATTGGGGTTTATCTCTTCTTTTAGCTACAATATTTGCTTTCTATATATTAGTGCTCCAGTCTTTGCTGCATATATATTTACAATCATTATATAATCTTACTGAATTAACCCCTTTGTTATTATATAATAATCTCATTTGTCTCTTTTTACAGTTTTTGTCTTGAAGTCTTTTTTTGGTCTGATATAAGTATAGCTACTCCTTCTCTTTTTTTTTGGTTTCCATTTGCATGGAATACCTTTCGTAATCCTTTTTTTCAGTATATGTGTGTCTTTATAGGGAAAGTGTGTTTCTTGTAGGCAAGAGAAAATTGGATATATTTTTTTAATTCATTAAGCCACTCTATGTTTTTCAACTGGAGAGAGTGGTCCATCTATATTCAATGTTATTAATGATAAGTGAGGACTTACTCCTGCCATTTTGTTATTTCTTTTCCAATTGTTTTGTAGTCTTCTCTTCGTCCCTTCAAACCTTCCTTTATTCCTTTTAGTGAAGGTAATTTTCTCTGGTGGTACATTTTAATTACTTATTTTTTTAAAATTTTCTATATATATGCTGTATTTTTTTTTAATTTGAAGTTACCATGAGTCTTGCAAATAACATCTTATAAGCCATTATTTTAAACTGATGACAATTTAACACTGATTGCAAAAACAAACTAACAAAGAAGAGAAAACTAATGAAAACTCTACACATTAACTTAATCTTTTCTATTTTTTAGCTTTCTGTTGTTTCTCTTTATTTCTTTTCTTTTTGTCCATGCCTTGAAAACTTGTAGTTATTATTTTACATAGGGTCTTCTTTTATTCTTTTTACTCAAGATGAATAGTTTACACAACACAAACAGTTGTGTTCTGTTTTTCTGTGTACTTACTATTGCAAGTAAGTTTTTTATTTGCAGATGATTTCTTATTGTTCATTAACATCTTTTTTCTTTCTGACTGAAGTATGCTTTTTAGCATTTCTTTTAGGGCAATCTGGTTTTGATGAAATTCCTCAGCCTCTGTTTTGTCTGGGAAAGTTTATTTCTTCTTTTTGTTTGATGGATAATTTCACTGGATTTTCTATTCTAAGAGAAAAGTTTTTTTTTTTTTTTTTTTTTTTTTCAGTAGTTTAAATATCATGCTATTCTCTCCTGGTCTGTAAGGTTTACACTGGGAAGTCTGCTGCCAGATATACTGGGGCTTCCGCTTATGTTATTTGTTTCTATTCTCTTGCTACTTTTAGGGTCCTTTATCCTTGACCTTTGAGAGTTTGATTATTAAACATGTTGAGTTAGTCTTATTTGGGTTGAATCTTCTTGATTTCTATAATCTTCTTATATACTCAAATATTGATACATTTTTCTAGATTTGGAAGTTCTCTGTTATTATCCCTTTGAATAGTTTCTATCCTGATCTCTTCCTCTACCTTCTACTTCCTCTTTAATGCCAGTAACTCTTTTGAGACTATTTTCTAGACCTCGTACATGTGCTTCATTCTCTTCAATTTTTTTCTTCTATCTCCTCTGACTGTGTGTTTTCAAACAGCCTGTCTTCAAGCTCACTTATTCTTTTTTCTGTTTGATCTACTCTGCTACTAAGAGACTCTGATGCATTCTTTAGTATGTTGATTACCTTTCTTCAGCTCCAGAATATCTCTTTGGTTCTTTTTAATTATTCCAAACTTATTAAATATATCTGATAAGATGCTGAATATTTTGTCTGTGTTATATTGGATTTAATTGAGCTTCTTTAAAACACCTATTTTGAATTATCTGTCTAAAAGGTCATTTCTCTCTCTCTTTCTGGGATTGGTCACTGGTACCTTATTTAGTAAGGTCATGTTTCCCTGGATGGTGTTGATGCTTGTGAATATTTGTTAAAATTTTTTAATTGACCTGCTGACCATTCAGGAGCATATTGTTTAATTTTCATTTGTTTGCATTTTCAAAGTTTCTATTGTTGGATATTTGTTGATGTCTGGGCATTGAAAGATTAGGTATTGATTGTCGTCTTCACAGTCTGGACTTGTTTGTATTCATACATTTTGTGAAGGCTTTTCAGGTATTAAGGGACTTGGGTATTGTGACTCGAGTTTCTGGTCAATATAGCCATATCTGCTTCAGGAGTTACCACAAGCCCACTCATGCTGTGGCTCCTATAGACTCATAGAGATACCACCTTGGTGGTCTTAGGTAAGATCTGCAAGAATTCCTGGATTACCAGGCAAAGGCTCTCATTCTTGTTCTTTGCTTTCCTCCAAACAAATGGAGTATGTCTTTCTGGGCTGAGGGGCCTGGAGCTGGGGGGAGGGGTGACGCAAGCATCCCTGTGGTGACTAGCACTAAGACTGTGCTGAGTTAACCTAAAGACAGCATAGCACTGGGTCTTACCCAAGGCCCACAGTGACTGCTGCCTGGCTATTGCTTATGTTTGCTTAAGGCCCAAGGGCTCTACAAGCAGCAGGTGATAAATCCAGCCAGGCTTGTGACCTTCCCTGAAGTGTGGCAAGCTCCCACTGGCCCTGGGATGATTGGGAGATGCTGTCTAGGAGCCAGGCCTGTAGTTGGGAACCTTAGAAATCTACTTGATGCTCTATTCTACTGCAGATGAACTGATACGCATGCCATGGGGCAAAGTTCTTCCTACGTTTTGCCTTCCTGTTTTCAGGCAGAAGAGTCTCTTCCTATGGTTGCCACTACCCCAGGCCCATGGTGAGTTCTACCTTGCGATCACAGATTTTTCACTCAAGTTTCAAGCACTCTTCATGGAAAATGCTTCCAGGAAATGCTTCGTGGAAAATGCTTCCAGGCCTGGGATTCTCCACTGAAGGAAGTTAACTTGCCTCTGTCCCAGGGAAGGTCCAGAAATGCCATTCAAGAACCAAAGCCTGGAATCAAGGACCGCAAGGGCCCACTTGGTGCTCTACCCATCTGAAGCCAAGCTGGGTACCTAAGCTGCAAGACAAAGTTCCCTTTACTTTTCCCTCTCTTCATCCCAAGCAGATGGAGTCCCACCCCATAGCCACCACAGCTGGGAATGTGCTGGGTCATACCTGAAGCCGGCAAAGCCCTGGGTCTCACCCAAGTCTCGTGGTGAGTACCCTCTGGCTGTCACTGTTGCTTATTCAGGGCTACAAGGGCACTTCAGTCAGTAAGTGATAAATCTTGCCCAAACTGGTTTCTTCCTTTCAAGGCAGCAAGTTCCCTTCTCGCCCAGGTTCTGTTTAGAAACGTCTTCTAGGAGCCAGTTCCTGGACTGTGGGCCCTAGGACATTGCCAGGTGCCATATTCTACTGTGGCTGAGCTGGTACACTAGTTGCAACACAAAGTTTTCTTTATGCTCCCCTTTCCTTTCCTCAAGGGGAAGAAAGGAGTCTCTCCCAAATCTGTGAGTCACACTGCCTGGGGTTTGAGAAGGTGTAGCACAAGCACTCCCTTGGCTACTCCAGCTAATATCCCACTAGATCACCTGCACCCTAAGTCCAATGGCTCTGAGCCCAGCACAGCAGCAGGACATACCCAGGAATTATAGTTCTTGTGGCTTAGACTGCATTTCAAGTTTATTTAGAACTCCAGAGCACTTTAGCCTGTGGTGGCAGGTTTTGCTGGAACTCAAGTTATAACGATAGGGATGGATGACTTGCCCTTGGCTAGGGCTAGTCTAAATGCTCCCTCTGTGGGTGCTGCCTGAGTTATGCCTCATGTTGCTTTCTGCTGTGACAGGGCAGCGCTGAGTTCCAATGCAAAGTTTTACAGTCACTGTGTTCTCCCTCTCCCAAGTTCACGGATCCTTTCCCTGTTTTACATGGCCATTGCCAGGAGAGAGGAGAAAAGTGGTGTAGGTGATTCAAGACTGTCTTTTTCACCCTCCTCAGTACTTCTTTACTTAATATGACACTAAAACCACATGCTGTGATTACTCACCTGATTTTTTGTTCTTATGAAGTTGCTTTTTCATGTGGATAGTTGATCAATTTGGTGCTCCTTTGGAGGGTGATGGAGAAAGATTGCTGGAGGCTTCTAGTTGGCTATCTTGCTCCACCTTCTGCCCTTCTGTTTGCTTGTTGATGAACATTTAGGTTGTTTTTAGTTTTTGACTAATACAAATCAAACTTGGATGAAGATTTATGTGTAAGTCTCTTATGGGCATATGCCTTTATTTCTTTTGGGTAAATTACAAGTATGATGGTAGGATAATACTATAGAAGCATGTTTAATATTAAAGAAAAACTGCAAACTGTTTTTCCAAAGTGTTTTCTTTTTATATTTTCATCAGTTTATGAGAATTCTCCTTTTTTCACATCTTTGCCAAAACTTGGTATGATGTAGCATTTTAATTTTTTCCATTTTAGTAGATCTCTAATGTAATTTCATTGTGGTTTTAATTTGTATTTTGACTAATAATTTTTGGTATCTTTTGAAGTGCTTATTTTCCACCCATATCACTTTTAAGAAAAAGTACCTTCAAATCTTTTTCCATTGTGTTTACTGGGTTATTTGTTTTCTCATTAAGTTTTGAGAGTTCTTTGTATATTCATAATAAAAGTCTTTTTTAGTAGCATATAACTTGCAAATATTTTCTTCCAATCTATAATAGTTTATTTTCATCTCATTAATAGGGATTTTTGAAGAGCAGACATTTTTATTTTAATAAAGTGTAATTAATCAAGTTTTTAAAATCTCCTAAATCATGCTTTTTATGTTGTCTTTAGAAAATGTTTGCCTAACCTATGGTATACAGGGTATTTTTTTAATGTCTGCTTCTGAAAGTTTTATAGTTTTAGTTTTACATTTAGGCCCATGATATGTTTTGGGTTAACTTTTGTACCAACCGAATATATGGTATACTGTATGGGTCAAAATCTACCTTTATGGGCATATGCATACCCAATTCTTCTAGCAGTATTTGTCAAGAGGCTTCTCTTTTTTCACTAAATTGTCTTTGCAACTTTGTCAAGAACAGCTGAATAAGGCCAGGAATGGTGGCCCACACCTGTAAGCACATCACTCTGGGAGGTTGAGGAGGGTGATTTACTTGAGGTCTGGAGTTCAAGACCAGCCTGGCCAACATGGTGAAACCCTATCTCTACTAAAAATATAAAGAAAAAATTATCCAGGAGTTGTGGCATGCACCTGTAATCCAGGTACTCCCAAGGCTGAGACAGGAGAATTACTGGAACATGGGAGGTGGAGGTTGCTGTGAGCTGAAGTCAGTCACTGCACTCCAGCCTGGGTGACAGAGCTAGACTCTGTCTCAAGACAAACAAACAAACAAACAAACAGACTATTTTTGGGTCTAAATTTGAACTCTCTATTCTGTTCTACTTATTTATTTATCCATATTAATTCCAATACTGCAACTATTCGTTTTCCTTTTTGAGATGGAGTCTTGCTCTGTCATCTAGGCTGGAGTGCAGTGGCACAATCTCAGCTTACTGCAACCTCCACCTCCTGGGTTCAAGCTATTCTGGTACCTCAGCATCCTGAGTAGCTGGGATTATAGGTGTGCATCACCATGCCTGACTAAATTTTGTATTTTTAGTAGAGATGTGGTTTCACCATGTTGGTCAGTCTGGTCTCGAACTCCAAACCTCAGATTATCCACTCACCTTAGCCTCCCAAAGTGCTGGGATTACAGGTGTAAACCACCACACCCGGCCCGGCTTCTTGGTTGCTATAAAAAATCCTATGGGAATTTTGAATGGGATTGTCCTCAATATGTAGATCATTTAGGGACAACTAGCATTTTAAAAATATTTAGTCTTTCAAACCATGAACATAATATATTTTTCCATTGATTTAGATTTTTTGAATTTCTCTCAGTAATGTTTTATGGGTTTCAGTGTTAAGGTCTTTTACATATTTTGCTACATTTCACTGAGTATTTCACATTTTTGATGCTATAATAAATGATATTTCTAATCTTTAGTGTCTGAATGTTTGTTGCTAGCATACAGAAATAGAACTGTTTTGTAGATTAATATTTTTCTCCGAAACCTTGCTAAACACACGTCATAGATCTAGTAGCTTTTATATAAATTCTATTGAATCTTCTACAAAAACAACTGTCAATTTGTGAAGAAAGTTTTAATTTATCCTCTTAACTCTAGATGACATTATTTATTATCTTTTGCTTACCTACTGTATCCAATAGAACCTTCAGCACAATGTGTAATAAAACTGGTAGTGTGGATATTGTTATCTTGCTTCTCTTCTTGGAAGGAAAGCATTCAGTTGCTGACTATTTTGTATGATGTTAGCTTTTGGGTAACTGGAAAGGTCTTTATTTTGCCTTTCTTTTCAATGTTGTTTACACTGGCTAAAAAAACTAGGTCTAAAGTTTTTTTTTTTTTTTTTTCTCTCTCTCTCTCATTGTACTTTAAAAATGTTGTACTGTCTTATTTCTTATATTGTTTTCAAGGAGAAATGTGTTAGTCTCCTTAAATTTTGTCCTTTTGTATATGACATGTTTTTTCATCCTGTTTATAAGAACTGGTTTTGAGCAGTTTATGATGTGCTTTGGTGTAGTTTTTCTTATGTTTCTTGTTCTTGAAATTCATTGAGCTTGTTGGGTAGTTAGGTTTATAATTCCTCATATTTGTAAAAATTTTGAGCATTTAAAAATTATTTTCCTTTCTTCCCTCCATGCATTCTCCTTTGGGACTCTTATTTGTATAACAATTACACATATATTAGGCACTTTATGTTTTTCTACAATTAATGTTGTTCTGCCCATTTATTTCCCTTTTCTTCTTGTATTTAATTTTATGTGGCTTCCATAGCTATGTATTCATGTTTTCTAATCTTCTGCAATGTGCATCATCTATCAATAATTCTAGGCAATGTATTTTTCATTTTCACATTTTAGTATTTAGGTCTAGAGTTTCGCTTTGGTCTTTTTTTATACTATCCATGTGTATTTAACTTTTTAAATATGAAATACAAGTGTAGTATTTAAGAATTTTTATCTGCTAATTCTAAATCTTTTATTTTTTTTATATTCTTTTATATCAATTTCACCTGATTGATTTTTCTCCTCATTATGGATTATTTTTTTCTGCTTCCTTTTATGCCTGTTAATTTTTTATTGAATTCCAGATATTCTTTTTTTATCTGAATATTTTTAATTTTTATGAGTATTGTTGAGATTTTTTTTTTTTGGTATAAAGTAAAGTTACCTGAGAACAGTTTAATCCTTTTGGGTCTTGCTTTTAAGATTTGTTAGGTGAGGCTGGTGCGGTGGCTCATGCCTGTAATACCAGCACTTTGGGAGGCCTACGAGGGTGGATTGCCTGAAGTCAGGAGTTCCGAGGCCAGCATGGCCAACATGATGAAACCCTGTCTCTAAAAATTCAAAAATTAGCAGGGCATTGTGGTGCATGCCTGTAATCCTAGCTACTTGGGAGAATGAGGCACGAGAATCGCTTGAATTCGGGAGGCAGAGGTTGCTGAGATCGCGTCATTGTGCACCAGCCCGGGCGACAGGGTGAAACTCTTTATCCAAAAAAAAAAAAAAAAAAAAAAAAAAAAAAAAAAAAAAAAAAAAAAACCCAACATTGTTAAGTGGAACAGAAACAGTGTTCAGACGCTCAGTGGATGGCTAATTATTTCCGACTACTGGTGAAAAACATATGTATTTTATCCAATGTCCCATGAATTTTAAAGTTTTCCAATTTGACGGTGGGAACATGGATCATTCCCAGCTGTGTGTGAGTACAGGGTACCATTACCTCTGATCCTCTGGGGTGGTTCTTTCCATTGCCCCGAGACATTTCTCTATATACCAAACAGCACTAGGTTGAATAATCAAGGGGGATTTTCTGCAGATCTCTGGCACTCTGTCTTGTGCATTTCTCTATTCTCCGGTACTCATTCTGTAAATTTTTAGCTACCTCGGAATCCTCAGACCCTCAGCTCCATCTTCTTAACTTAGGAAGACAGCTAGGTACCACCTGAATTCCTCTTTCTGTGCTACGACCTAGAAACTCAAGGCAGAAAGCTGAGGCAAATGTAGGGTCTCCTCATTTGTGTTCTGTCAATCAGAGATCACTGTTCTTTTTCATGTGATGTTTATTGTCCTGAAAATTGTTTTACATATTTCATAATTTTTGTTTTTGTCTAGTGGAAGTTTAAATCTAATTCTTATTACTCCACCCTGGCTGAAAGCAGAAGGCTCAGTAATGGTTTTATTTTTATTTATGACAATGCTATTTTTAACAAAATTTTCACATATTCTTTTCCTTTTATTAGGCTATGCTTTGTATATTTCTTTTAATTTGTTTTCTTTTAGATGTTTTTCATTCATTTGTTTTCTTAGCTATTAATTCAAAATATATTTCCATATCTACCATGTAACTGATGTTGTGCTAAGTTCCAGAGTTACAAATATAAATAAGTTTTCTCTGCTTTCTTTTATGGTTTAGATTAGAAAGAACAGCGAACAAATAGTTAAAAATTACAGCGTGATCAGGGCTTGCTTGATTGATTCGAGATTCTTAGCAGTTGGTATTTATGTTTCAGGCAGAGCCCTTATTATTCGTTTTGAAATTCTAGGGCCATGCACAGTATCTGGGACCCAATAGTACTCAAGATAAATAAACAATTACCATGCAAGGGGATAAGTGCTTTCTTTAATTCCTTCTTTATTCTTACAATTAGTGTTTATGTGTTTGAGTGCAGAAATTGTCTTATTCAGTGTTCAGTGAAAGAATGAGATGGTTTTTAAATATCTAGTGGGGACAAGAATGATTTTAGGCTGGGAAACTAGAAAACAGCATGAAAGAAGCATTTTGGGGTTGACACTTAAGGGATGAGTGGAACTTCTCTAGAAGGAGTAGGGTAGGAAGTGTCTTTCTACTAGTCTTAGAGGGGGGAAAGAAGGTGATATGCTGAGGTAACACTGGGTAGTTCCAAGTGAAAAGAACAGAGGTTACATTGTGTGTGTGTGTGTGTGTGTGTGTGTGTGTGTGTGTGTGATTGTGTTTGTGTGAGTGTGTGGGTGTGGGTGTGGTGTGAAGGAATTTTTCAGTGGAGGAAATAAGATTAAAAAAAATAGGTGCTGCAATGTAAAGGGCCTTGATGCCATCATAAGGAGTTTGGCTTTTATTACATAAGCAAGAATGAATCACCTGGAGTACTAAATTATGCTCTCCTGTTTGTATACAGCAGGTGGTAGAACAGTGGGTATGCAGGTTAGCAGGAGATCTGAGGCAAAAGTTCTAGTTGGAGGCTGTTGCTAGAAAATTACATTTCAATTGAGTCATAACCAAAATATACCTAGGACAGCATATTGAAGCATAGCCCAGTATAACATTAAGTAGAGCATTAATTAATTATATGATAGGAGGAAATTTTAGTAGGCCATGCAATGGAAACTCAGAGAGGAAAGGGCATAATGTATATGGTTTGAGAAGCAGAATGTCTTGATCTGGTAAATATGATTTTTTTCCACTTAATATCCTTAAATGTGTGCATTTCAAAACTGTGTCTTGCATTGATATTACAGAAATATTAGAGATTATATGACACAACTCTTTCATTTTACATCTTTCCCATACTGATAAACAAACAACTAACCTCAGTCGTATCACCTTACTCATACATTTAGTGATATATGTATCTATGAATATTAATATGTACAGGTATATTTCTTTGTGTGCATATATAAATGAATACATATGTGCACACACACATGAAATGGATTTTCTTTTTCCTCTTTATCTCATAAAACATATATGACTGTTTTATCTTTATATCATAAATTATTAGGGAACAGCATCTGCTTTAAGCCTTTGGAATTATAGGATGGATAACGTATTTCTGAAGATAATGTTTACTTCTTTATTCTAATATTTGTATCTAAAGATTCTTAGAAATGTTTTAAATTCATATTTACTTATAATTTTTTATTGAGGTCCTATATCATATATAGGATATATATATGATATATATGATATGATATATATATGATATATATATATATATAAAATGTTAGTAACTATTCAAGCATGCAGTTGGTCATGTGCAATTGCAGTGCATTTTATAATCACCAAAATAATACATTTCTGATAATTTTAGAATTAGAGGACAACTTTGTAAAAATTATACATTTGAACAGCCATGGTAAGAATGTTAATTTAGGCTACTTTTAAAAGTTATGGTTGCATTCTTAAAATTGGTAGGATTTTTGGCTATTTAGCAATAATAAATTTCTCCTCAATATTGTAATGAATAGAAAACTTGTAAGACCCTTCAAGGCCCAGTGTTATTTATAGACATTCAGAAACTTTTTTATACAGTTTCATTCCTGAATTGGTCCAGAACATTTTTAGCTCATTTACTTGATGATTTCACTATAATGAAATGAGCCTGTTGTTTCAGATTAATTCACATGGTCTTTCTACACAGAGAGATAAGCCAAGGTCTAGAGATCTGGCTTGCTTCATTTGTCCTTTCTATTACGAAAGTGTTCCTCAGGTCCTCACCATCTGGGTTTGTGGTTATGTTGAGAATCATCTTGAGGCAGTTGCCTCAGAGACTTGAGATTACAGTGTAAATACCTAAGAGTGTTTAGCTTCAGACCCAGCCCGTAACTTTTGCCTTAAAATCGCCAAGCCAAACAATATTACTGAGAATTAAAACTTTGTTTAAACTACTAAATAAAACCTAAAGGTTGTGTTATTTTGTATGAGATAATCATCTTTAGATCTCAAGATGTATTTTAGGCTTATTTATTGAATAAAAATGATTTCTCTTTTCCTCACATTAGATGCTTTGATAGCTACTAGGAATTTAAACATAAAAAATGTATTATTACTAATAATTTAAGAATAAAAACACTAGATGTTTGAATCTAAAAACTAAAGTATTTTATTGTAGAGCACTTTAAATATAAAGAATGTGTATTATATCTATAAATAAATAAAAATGGATGATTCCAATTTTAAAAAGAAATATTAAGTACCAGATTTTTAACATGACATAATTGGTTTCTACTATTTCTAAATCCTTATAATTTTTTTTTTTTTTTGCAGTTCATACATCTTATGTTTCTTTCTTTCTTTTCTTTCCAGCAGAAAAAGTAGAATATCTTACCACAGCCACTTTCCCTGCCTCTGTTAAACTATTGCCTATGTGCTTGCTGGTTTTATTCTGATGTTTTCCTTAGCTGCTACAGTTGTCCTCTTTCTTCTCTCCAATTTATGGTTGTATTAGTGGTGGTAGTGGTGCTGGTGGTAGTGGGGTGGTGTGTGTGTGTGTGTGTGTGTGCACATGCACGTGTGTGTTTATAGGATAGTGGGTGGTATGAATAAAATTCTCAAGATATTTTCACTTCCTACTTAATCCTCAATAACACTTCTTTGGTGTGAGCCTGGAGTTAGTATCCAAACTGCACTGTCATAATTTTCTGTTTCTTTTCTTGGCTATCATTTATGGTATGACGTTGCATGGTTGTTAATGTTGAATGATGGGTTCTTCCCCCTACTGTTTCTGTTGTTCTTATTCATTCTATAACAATCAGAAAAGGGAAATTATTTGCCTCAGCTTCACTTTTCCATCATCACCCAAAAACCTGGACTTGCTTCTGAAATAGCCGTTTGATTTCAGAACAATTTAATCCCTTACTTGAATGCAATGAAACATAGGTTTCTAAAAACAGACATATTCTTTTTATTTTTCTGCATATGGGATCCTACAAAGAAGAGAGTATTCCAGGGGAGGGCAAAAGAAAAAAATAACTAAATTTCTTTTCACGATACTGTGACACACAAGTGCAAACACCATGTATTTAGTCAATCAAGCAAGCAAACAAGCACACAGAATCAAACTGCCAACAATGAATTCCATTATATATTTAACCTATATAGAAGACATAGTCATTGTTCAAACAAATTTTCTTTTTCTTGAATTTTTGTAGAAGAAATGTATAATCCAATTAAAAAGTCATCAGATAGGAGAATCTTTACCCAAGCAATGAAACAGAAAAGAGTAAATTCCAGGGACTGTTCCTTTGTGTTCTAACTGTTCAGGGAACTGTATCCATCAAGGGTTATCTTTGCTTTTGAAAGCTGCTCTCCTTTGACTTAGAAATCTCCGTTGTTTTGGGCGCCAATTTATTCAATGCCATCATCAAGAATAAATGAACTCAGCCAGAGACCTTCGGAGAAAGTAATGATAATTACAGGAGAGAGAACTGCAAATGAATGTTTGCAGGATTTAAATTTTGAATACCTATGACATCCTCATATTTTAAGTGTTTTGAAAATGCATTTTTCCATTGTCCTGTTCATGAATGAGTTTCTGGGTATTTTATATTTAAAATTATTTCTAGATATGATGAAATTTTCAAAAAAAATTTCTGTAGTTTGAATAAGGGGTATTTCAGTTAAGCATCATGCTTTTGAAGGTGTTTTTTCTTCCTGTTTTATTAACCCTGTTTTTATAAGTGAGTCTCTAGAGTTCATTGCTTTGAAAAGGAAATGTCTTTCTTTCCATTAGCAGCTCCCATAATTAGAGATTCATCTACTTTGTTTTTTTCTTGGAAAACATCTCACTTTCCTAGATATAGTTTTGGATTTGTCCTTTAAATCAATTACATAATTGTTGAGCTAATATTTATTGAATATTATTTACACAGGATTTTGTGGGGCATTTTCAAGGAATGTATAACATAGTTGAGTAAACAAGATTATAAAGAGATTTTGCCACATTATGCGTGTAATAAAAGGAAAAGGAAGGAAAAGCAAGACATCTCTGTAGCATGGAGCAGTCTGGGAAGTTCTTGTGAATGAGGCAAAACTTGAGTACAGCAACATAAAGAGTGAGAAGTATTTGAATTGACTAAACGAAAATGACAACTCTAATTGGTAGAAGGGAAATGAGGTGGGGTGAGAAAGGAGTCAAGACATTGGCTTAAAAAAAAAGCAAAACATGGAGGAGTTGGAGGAGATCTGTGTTTACTAGAGAAAATTGTACTGAGTTTTAACATAATGTGGATGGAGTTTAAGTAGAGAATAAATTCAGGAAGTCTGGGATCATGGCTCACATAGCTCATCCTGACGGAAGGAAGGTTTTCACTGTGGCTGGTGGTGGGGGTAACCGAGATGTTTAGAATCCAGTGGAACTTAAATTAATCACATTCTGACTGGGGTAATTTCGATCATGGAGACATAACAATAGTGAAAACAGGAAATGAGAGCTGACTTTTGTCAACATTTGGAAAACAAGTATCTCTAATAGTGAAGAGAGTCTTTGGAATTGGGTAGGGGCTGCCTAAATAGCAATTATTATTGGCTAAATACTCTGCTAACTCTTTTACATATATCATCTAAATTTAAGACTGAAATATTGCTTTTATAGTATCTTTATTCAGACATGGGTATTTTCTTTCGATTTTAAAAAGATACTAATGACTTCATTTTTAAGTAGTTAGTAGATTGTCTCTCTACCATTTAGTATATCATTCACTCATTTTCTTTGATTTAAAATATGATTGTTAATATATACCAAATTACGTTCTACTCTTAGGGTATTTTCTTGACTTTTCACACCTATGCCCTTTTTTTTCAGTGTGTACATTAATTTAGAATTTAAAGTTATTGTTATAACTTCTAAGTCATAAATGAGAAATCTATTGACTAGTTGTGATATTATATCTAGTAAGTTTACAAAACTCTCTAATTGTAGTAACTTTTACTGTATTTTCAGCAAATTACCTTTAGTTTACTTTTAGCAGCAAATTCTATTCTCTACAAATAATGATAATTTAATCTCCTTCCTTCTAAAATGTAAAATTTATTTATTTTTATTTTATTAGCTTGGCTAGAACTTCTAAATTATATTGAGTAGTGAAAGTATTAGTAGGCATTCTCTTTTATGAGAATATTTGTATTAAAATTAAGCATGTTGTTGGTTATTGATTAGAGAATGCTATAAACTCTGAGATGTTAGAATTTTAAGAAATTAAATATATTATTTTCATCATGTGACTTTTTGATAAACAAGTGTGTTTTTCCCTCTTGCCTGCTGAGATGATTAGTAACAGTAAATGTATTACCTTTCAAACAATCTTGAAATAAAGTATTTAGCAGGCCATGATCGCACTGTTATTTTAGTGGATTAGTTAGATGAATTAGCTAAGACAGAAGTTTTCTCTCATGTTAATATTCATTAACAACCAAGTAAATGGAAAAGGGGGGCAGTTTCTCTTATTTATTTAACATTACAATCACATGGAAGGCTTATTAAAACACAACTTGCCCACTCCACCTGTAGGATTTAGTAAGTTTGGAGTGAGTCTCAAGAATTTTTACTTCCAACAAGTCCCCAGGTGTTACTGATGCCACCTGTGTGAAGACCACATCCTGAGAACCTAAATTATAAAGGTCTTTAGTTTCAATCAGGGCATATTGTACTTCATAGAACTGGAAATTATAATTATTGGAATATTTTTAGGTAAAAGAAAGAAGTTGATGAAAGCAATTTTTTAGTAAAATTCACTTGGAAAAAGGAGGAAGAACAGTTTGGATGAGATTAATAGACTCTAAAGCTAAGATAACCAGCTGGAGAAACTTCTTATAGATGTGAATTTTCCAAGGTATAAGGAGATCAGAAAGAATATAAAAGACATTGAAAGAAAAAGTTAGAATGTTGTATAGTTGGATATTGTTGGAATATAATGAGAGAATTGAAGGTAATTGGTAAAGAGACTAGGTTGGGACTAGGGTAAGGAGAGGAGGCTCTAGGGTAAAAAATTTAAGAACATAGTCTCTCCTCTCACTTCTTTCTACTCCTGGTTCTGTATTTTATCGTTGGAAGGCAGTAACTTCTTTTTTTTTTTTTTTTTTTTTTTTTGAGACAGAGTCTCACTCTATTGCCCAGGCTGGAGTGCAGTGGTGCAATCTTGGCTCACTGCAAACTGCACCTCCCAGGTTCAAGAAATTTTTCTGTCTCAGCCTCCCAAGTAGCTTGGATTATAGGCACTTGCCACCACACACAGCTAATTTTCATATTTTTAGTAGAGATGGGATTTCACCATGTTGATCAGGCTGGTCTCGAACTCCTGACCTTGTGATCTGCCCACCTCAGCCGCCCGAAGTGCTGGGATTACAGATCTGAGCCACTGTGCCCAGCTGGCAGTAATTATTTTTGAGGTTACAGTAGGGTATCCCAGAATGGAATTTCTATTTGCTCTTGAAACTGTAAAATATTCTGGAAATGTCAATTCTGGTAACATTGCAATCAAAAGGCTAATTTTTCAGAATTTTTAATTTAAACTTCTCAAGTCATGGCTGGATTGCTTTAATCAAATACAAGAGATTGGAAGGATACAGAATTTCTGATTTTATCCACCCACCTCAGAGGAATTTACAGAACTGACCTGAATGCAGACGGTGAGTGTTTTATTAGGGTGATCAGAGCCTGTAAATCCAAGGGCCTGGCTCTAGATGATTGTGGTGGAAGCAAATATTGGGTAACAGGGGCAGGTGGGCATGCAGAGTGGCAGCCAGGAGGACGTTAGCATCAAGAAAATCAGACAGCTGGTGGGAAGGCAACCAATAACCATGTCTCAGAGCCGAAACACTGGGCAATGGGACAGGGTCTGGCAGGAGAGACCAGTGCCTGCTGTTTTAGGAGAGGATGAAAATACTGGGCCTGTTAACTAGAAGTAAAGAGAAAGCCAAAATGCCCAAATGTACCATAAGGTTTGCTTTAAGATTTTGGAAGAAACAACGTATTATAAGATAACTTACACATATATACCACTTTCCACAAAAGACAAAAGGAGGGGCAGTAGCTAAGATAGAAAAGCTATTTTCTAAATCCTGCTTATGAAATCATTTCCCCCAAATGTAATAATAAAGGAAAGCTATACCAGTAAAAAGCAAGTAAAAGTTGCTACCAGAGAACATGCCTGCCATGTGTTTTATGTATGTGGATTAAATTCTTTCCAGGATACTACCATATGTGTTGACATTATCTCCTAGAAATCTTTGATTTCTAAGGATATACGTCTGGTAAAAAAATAAGTGAGCCAATGACTTTTGCATATATAAATTATTTCATTCTTTCTTTTGGAGGTGATTTGTTTGAAAGCCACTGTTGGAAAAAAAAAATGAAATTAAAATGAAAAGGGAAAGTAGAAAAGTTGGAAAACATAGTCCAAATGACAGTAAATGTTAATGGTCTGATCTCATACACAAAAAATTGTCCTTCAAACTGAAGTGTGTATTAAATAGTAATGGATAGATATACTTCTCTGTGCGATCTGATTTGTCTAGCAAATCCTTACTGACATATACTCTCATTTACTACTATATAGCCTTTTGAAAATGCCATTCCAGCAGAGCATAAAAAAGGTTATTTAGATTAAGTATAGTTACAAGATAAGCAGTATACTGAGTTCATTGGACTTCATGCACACTCATTTAATTTCCACCGCTCCATTACTCTGAATCAAACTGTCCCTGAAAGAACAAGAGGAAGGAAAAGGGCATTAAAAAACACAAATCACAAAGTAGAGAACATTCTTCTTAAAAACGCAATGGTCTCCTTGTGTTGCCATTTAATACTATGGAAATACTTTCTTGACTTTTATAGCATCCACAGAAATTGCACCAATCTATTAAAGAATGCAATAAAAAAAGACTTGGAGGTGGGTTAACATTTTCCAGGTCTTTATCATTCTAGATGGGCTTGGAACTTCAAAACATTGTAAAATATTATAAATGGTATCCATTTGCATCTGTGTGCAGCTTATGGCATAATGAATGCATGACCACTTAACCATTTATCGAATACAGGAAGAAATATGATGAGACCTTCAGTAATACATTTTAAAATAAGGCCCAAAGCCAGGTTTTAAAGAAAGACTGTGCCAAAACAGTTTATATTCTCTTTTTTTTCTCTTAACTTTAGTGCCATTAAGTGAAAGTATGGGGCTTTTTGGACTTCATTTGAAAATCGAGTAATTAATATAATTGGGGAAAATAAGTTTTAGAGGGATAGGAATTGCAATAAGGTGTAAACAAGAAAGATCTGAAGTTTAGAGGACAAAAAAATGACAATGCTAATACAAAAGTTATACTGGATGATTCAAGTAATTGTTGAGACCTTTCACAGGTTCAGCTTGCATTTGACAGTGGCTGAACTTTATTAGCCTTTAATGGCCTTCATTAAATTATATTTGGTATAGAAGAGGCTATGCATTGAATGAGTATTTTGAGGACATTTTTCTTTTTTTTTTTTTTTTTTACTTACCTGTATAGCTCAACCAAGGAGGTTTGAACCTCAGTATCTTGTTCTAGGGAATAGTATGCTTTCTATCTTATTTCAGACCGTGAAATAAGATAATTTTTATAGTTTTTTTTCCTATGTGCTTCTTCTCAGTGTTTACACAGACTGTATCTCACAAAGCAAAGAAACAACAGCCCTCCCTTTCCTCTTCATCTACGTGCAGGTACTATCCTGGTTGCTATTGTTCTGTGTATCTTCCTCACAAATTGAGAAACATTATCTGCACCTTCTCACCTCTAACCGTCTCCCTAATCCACTATAATCAGACTTTTCATGACCTTCCTCTGAGCAGCTCAAACAAAAGTCACCTGTGTCTTGCACATAGTTAAATCAAATATAAATTTTCTGTCACTCTTTAATGCATCTTCCTTCTGTCAGTGGCTACTAGATCACTCTATTTTGTAGTTCTCCCACTTTCAAATTGAATGTTCTCTGTTACTTAAAACTCAGAAATTCCTAAAAGGAATTTATCATCTTCACAAACAAATCCCAATCCCCACATCCATCTTCCTCTCTCAGGGGTAGGGGAGCAAAATCTACTTCTTTGATAACGCTTGTTAATTTACAGCATGGTATCATGAGCTACCTACTTGGCCAAATTAGAAACCTGGGAGTCTTTGTTAACTGCCTTTTCGCTCTAATTTCCTGATGAGCCACAAGACTTCATCTTTTGAATGCTTCCATTCTCATGATCCTCGCCACCACAATCACATATCAAGGTATGACTTATTTTAGACATCATTTCATCAACATTTTACTGAATGCTCTCACAGTCTCCAGTTCTAAGCCAAGTTTTTTTTCCTATGGGTAAATTTCTTTTCTGAAATATAAAGCTAATTCTATCACTCTGGTGCTAAAATCCCTTCGATTTCTTCTTATTGCCCTTGGGGGGCAGGGAAAGCCTAATCTGCTAGCATGAGGTGAAAAGTCCCAATTTGTACTTCTCTCACTTTATGTTGCACAAAACCCCATTCAAATAATAAACTCCAGTCATACTAAATTTACTTCCTCAAAAGTTATATCTCGTTTGGAATATGTAAGTACTATTTCCATCTGTTGCCTAACATTTTTAGCTTTATTGAGGTATAATTGAAAAATAAAATGGTACATTTTTAGTGTACAATCTGAAGATTTGATCTACACATACATTGTGAAATAATTACTACAATTAAGCTAATTAACATATCCATCTTCTCACATAGTTGCCTTCTTTTTTTGGGGTGAGAACGCTTAATATCTGTTCTCTTAGCGAATTTCAGGAATGCAACATATACAATCATCATGCTATCCATTAGATCCCAAGAAGTTATTTTTCTAGTAATTGAAAGTTTTTACTCTTTAATTGATATCTCTTCATTTCTCTAACTCCACAGTCCCTGGCAACCAGAAGTCTACTTTCTTTCGATAAATTTCACTTAAAAAAAGACTTTATGCACAAATGATACCATTTATTTTGCGTCTTTCTCTTTCTGGCTTATTCCACTTACCATAATGCCCTTCAGTTTCATCCATATTGTCAAAAATGGCAGTATTTTCTTCTTTTTGTGGCTCAATAATATTCCATGGCATACATATATTGCTTTTCTTTACTCATTCATCCATTGACTGACACTTGGACTGTTTACATATCTTGAGTAATTATTCATAATTATGAATAATTTTATATTCATATTCAATTTTGTTATGAATAATTCTACAATAAATATGGGAGTGAAGATATTTCTTCTGGAAATTGATTTTGTTTTCTTTGGATTTATATCTAGAAATGGAACTGGCAAATCACATGCTACTTCTATTTTAATTTTTAAAGGAATTTCTATATTTTTTCCATAACGGCTGTACCAATTTATACTGTGACCAATGATGTACAAGGATTCCCTTTTCTCCACGTCTTTGACAACCTTTGTTATCTCTTGTTTTTTTTTTTTTTTTTAATCTTATAATAGCCATTCAAACAGATGTGAAGTGATTGTGGTTTTCACTTGCATTTCCATGATAATTAGTGATGGTGATGGTGGACACTTTTTCATGTACCTGCAGGTCACTATTTGTATACATTCTTTGGAGAAATGTCCGTTCAGGTCCTTTGCCCATTTTTTAATTGTTTTCAATTTATTTGCTATTGGCTTGTATGGATTTCTTACATATTTTAGATACTCATCCCTGATCAAATATATGATTTGTAAGTATTTTTTCCCATTCTATTGACCATCTTTTTACGTTGTTATTTGTTTCTTTTTCTGTTGCCCAGGGTGGAATGCAGTGGCATGATTCTGGCTCACTGCAGCCTTGACCTCCTGGGCTTGAGCAATATTCCCAATTCAGCCTCTTGGGTAGCTGAGATTATAGGTTTGCACCACCAAGCCCAGCTAATTTTTGTATTTTTTGAGGAAAAGGATTTTACCATGTTGCCCAAGCTAGTCTCAAACTCCTAAGCTCAAGTGATCTGCTCATGTTGGCCTTCCAAAGTGCTGGGACTACAGGTGTGAGCCACCATACCCAGTCTGTGGAAGCTTTTAATGTGAGGCAGTCCCACTCATTATTTTTTGCTTATGTTTCCATATTCAAAAAATCATTGCCAAAACCAGTGTCAAGGAGCTCTCTGCCTTACTTTTTACATGGATTGGCTTTCAGCTAAATTTTTTTAGAACAGGAAACCCATTCTGATTTGCACTGTTGATTACCCATTATCATATGCTATATATTCCCGCTCTTTAGTTCTACAGCATAATATTCCTTTCTTTTAAGACAGTATTGCTATAACAGCAATATAATAAATATAATATTTTCAAAAGTATTATAATTTCTTATTGATTTTCTACCTTATTCATTGTAACTCAGTGAGAACAGAACCCATCTGTGTCTTATTTACTATATCTGGCACAGAATATATTGTTTATGTCCAGTGAAGATTTCAGGCATTGGAAAACATTGAATGCACCAGCAATGTAGAGAATCCCTGAGGCCACGATGGTGTATCTTAGAGTAAGTTTCAGCAAATTTTTATTCCTTTTTATAAAGCTCAATTTTTCATTAAAAGTGGAATCCCAGTGTGTTGACTATATAGACATGGGAATTTCTATTTGTGTTATACATCAACACTGTTCATAGTTTTATTGTCAATAATGATTCTAAACTACCCTCTGCTTCCCTGCCAAGAGGAGCCTGACAGCCGTCTCCAGTGTTATATTTATATATGCGAGGTGTTCTAATGGCGATTTATCATAGAAACACTTTTTAAATTGCCCCATTCTTTGGTTTTCATCTGTGTTTCTGACTACAACACTTTTCTTTTATGATAATGGATCCTTTCGTTTATCTTAATTCTTCCTTGCTCTACTTTTAAGGAGCTCTGTCTTCTATTTTGTTGTACAATAAAAGAAAAATGATTCCCTTACAATAATATAGAAATTTATACAGTGTTTAATATGGTCTTGCTTCACTTTGCAGAACTGAATAATCTAGGCCTGTCTTCATATCAAAGTCCATGGTCAACCTAGTCTTATAGTTACTTTAGTTGACTTCATCCCTGTATTTGGGTATAACTATCTGTTTCTTCTGAAATAATTTTTCATTTCTCTGCTTCAAATTGAGGGTGGAGCAGGAGGACTTTAAGAAGCCATTAGAACACATCATCCATATCTGGGTTTTGTCATCATGTTAAATTCTTAACGTAGCCGATGTAGTCTTCTCTGATGGTCTAGTTGTTTACTGTGTAGGGCTGTGGCTACCTATTTCATTATCATGTTCTATCTTTTTCTTTCCTAAAGTATTTGTAGTTTAACAAAGGTTCTCTATTGAAGACTAGGATGGACCCAACTAAATAACTTTATTCTTAAGAATACTATTTCCCAGTGGGACTTTCCTTGGAACATTGTAATCAATACAACTGGCAAATTTCCTCCTGTCTACATATGAACTTGGCTTTCCTGAGAGTTCATGGTGGTAAAAAACAATGTAGCAGCATAGGTAGAAAACATCTGTTCTTTTAAACTGGTTTTTGTTCCTCTAAAGTGTTGCTGGTTCATTGTAGAATAGTGAGGCTCAAGGCAAAATATGCATATTTTGGGTACATATGAAATATTTTATGTGTGTAGCATATATAAATACTTATAACTTTAAGACCAAGACATTTTCAATGTAAGAAAAATTACAGCTAAGATATGATCCACCTGGACATCCCCCAAGTCCTTAGCTTCCTTGAGTACATATAACCTTTAAGCTATGCATAAACTTGTCTTGAGAGCCTGTATCTCCTAAGGCAGAAGGCTAGCTTTTGTCCCAGTATCTCCAAGGATTTAAAAAAATTATTTAGTTAAAAATTGACAAAAATTATATATATTTATGGTTTACAACATGATATTTAAAAAAATGAATACATTGTGAAATGACTAAATCAAGCTAATTACCATATAATAACCTCACATACTTATCACCATATTTAATGTGGTGAAAACAAAACATCTACTCCCTTAGTAATACACTGTTATTAACTATAGCCAGCAAGACTGAAATTTTGTATCATTTGACCAAAGTCTCCCCAGTCCCTCTCACCTACCATTACCCTCAGTCCCTGGTAACCACTGTTCTAATCTTGGCTTCTATGACTTCACCATTTTTAGGTTCCACATATAAGTAAGATCATGCAGTATTTGTCTTTTTGCCTTTTCTCTAGGGATTTTTGGTGAGGACTTAACTTTACCCTCAACTTTTATGGACCCAACAACCTTTTCCCACCAAACTGATCTCTAGAATGTGTGTCTCCTAATGGGTGCTCTATTCCATTCCCATAGTGACTTACCCGTATGCACACCTTCCAGTCACTCCCCAAAATAACTAACTATGTGGACAACAGTTTCCATTAAACTTTTAGACCATGAAGAAATGTTATGGTTTAACAAAGAATCCAAGGCCTTCAAATAATGAATTTGGGAGCCATTGATTAGGCAGTAATATATCTCCAATACAGTTTAACATGTCTGCAGACCCATGAACAGTTTCAGTTTATAATTATATAATCTGTTGCTTTTTCTTTCTTCAGAGTACAAAATCTAGAATTTCTGGGATCATCAATATTGGGATAAAATTCCTTGTCAATCTAGTAGTCAGTCTAATATAATAGGTGAAAATAGTCTAAATAGTATTTATCAACATGTGAAATATTTTAGGTATATTATTGAATATAGAGATTATTTGGAGATTACCTTGGTCCATTTTCATGCTGCTGATAAAGACACATCCAAGACTGGGCAACTTACAAAAACAAAAGAGGTTTAATAGACTTACAGGTGCACATGGCTGGGGATACTTCATCATCATGGTTGAAGGCAAGGTGGAGAAAATCACATCTTACATGGATGGCAGCAGGCAAACAGAGAGCTTGTACAGGAAAACTCTCATCTTTAAACCCATCAGGTCTCATAAGACTTATTCACTATCACAAGACCAGCATGGGAAAGACCTGCCCATGATTCAGTTATCTCCCATTGGGTCCCTCCCACAACAGACGGAATTATGGGAGCTACAAGATGAGATTTGTGTGGGGTCACAGAGCCAAAACATACCATTCTGTCCCTGATCCCTCGCAAATCTCATGTCTTCACATTTCAAAACCAATCATGCCTTCCCAACAGTCCCCCAAAGTCTTAACTCATTTCAGCATTAACTCAAATGTTCACAGTCTGAAGTCTCATATGAGACAAGGAAAGTCCCTTCTGCCTCTGAGCCTGTAAAATCAAAAGCAAGTTAGTTACTTCCTAGATACAGTGGGGATACAGGCATTGAGTAAATATAGCTATTTTAAATGGGAGAAACTGGCCAAAACAAAGGGGCTACAGGCTCCTAAAAATCCAAAATCCAGTGGGGCAATCAAATCTTAAAGCTCCAAAATGATCTCCTTTGACTCTATGTCTCACATTAAGGTCATGTTGCTGCAAGAGATGGGCTCCCATAGTCTTGGACAGCTCTGCCCTGTGGCTTTCCAGCCTCCCTCCTGGGTGCTTTCATGGGCTGGTGTTGAGTGTCTGTGGGTTTTCCAGGTGCATAGTGCAAGCTGTCAGTAGATCTACCATTCTGAGTTCTGGAGGATAGTCATCTTCTTCTTACAGCTCCACTAGGCATTGCTCCAGTAGGGACTCTGGGTGGGGGCTCTGATTCCACATTTCCCTTCAGACTGCCCTAGGAGAGGTTCTCAATGAGGGCCCCACCCCTGCAGCAAACTACTACCTGAGCATCCAGGCATTTCCATACATCCTCTGAAATCTAGATGGAGGTTCCCAAACCCTGATTCTTGACTTCTGTGTACTTGCAAGCTCAACACCATGTGGAAGCTTCCAAGTCTTGAGGCTTGTACCCTCTGAAGCCACAGCCCAAGCTCTACCTTGGCCCATTTTAGTCACGGCTAGAGTGGCTGGGAAGCAGGGCTCCAAGTCCCTAGGCTGCACATAGCAGAGGCACCCTAGACCTGGCCCATGAAACCATTTTTTTCTCCTAAACCTCTGGACCTATGATGGGATGGGCTGCCACAAAGGTCTCTGACATGCCCTGAAGACATTTTCCCCAGTGTCTTGGTGACTAACATTCAGATCCTCATTACTTATGCAAATTTCTGCAGCCAACTTGAATATCTCCTCAGAAAATGGGATTTTCTTTTCTATTGCCCCATTGTCAGGCTGCACATTTTTCAAACTTTTATGCTCTGTTTCCCTTTTAAAACTGAACGTCTTTAACAGCACCCAAGTCACCTCTTGAATGCTTTGCTGCTTAGAAATTTCTTCTGCCAGATAAACTAAATCATCTCTCTCAAGTTCAAAGTTCCACAAATCTCTAGGGCAGGGGAAAAATGCCACCAGTCTCTTTTCTAAAACATAGCAAGAGTCATTTTTGCTCCAGTTTTCAACAAGTCCCTCATCTCCATCTGAGACCACCTCAGTTTGGATTTCATTGTCCATATCATTATCAGCATTTTGGTCAATGACATTCAACAAGTCTCTACAGAGTTCTGAACTTTCCCACATTTTCCCAGCTTCTTATGAGCCCTCCAAACTGCTCCAACCTCTGCCTGTTACCCAATTCCAAAGTCACTTCCACACTTTCAGGAATCTTTTCAGAAGCACCCCACTCTACTGGTACCAATTTACCATATTAGTACATTTTCATGCTGCTGATAAAGACAAGACTAGGCAATTTACAAAAGAAACAGGTTTAATGGACTTAAGGTTCCAGGTGGCTGGAGAGACATCACTACCACGATGGAAAGCAAGGAGAAGCAAGTCATGTCTTATGTGGATTGCAGTGGGCAAAGAGAAGGCTTGTGCGGGGAAACTAATTTTTAAAACCATCACATCTCATGAGACTTATTTACTATCAGGAGAACAGCACTTGCTAGTTACGTAATGCATACAGCTGGAGTGTTATCAGATCAAATGTACATAGTTTAAAGACAAAGATAATGTGAAATGAAATGTTCATGAAGCACTTCAAGTTAGTATAATTAAGAAACATGTTGGCTAGGTATGATGGCTCACACCTGTGATCCCAGCTACTGGGGAGGCTGAGATGTGAGGTCAACACTGCAATGAGCTGTGATTGTGCCACTGCACTCCAGCATGAGTGAGAGCCTATCTCAAATAAATAAATAAAACTTTAAACAACTTTCAATAGGCTCATTGTTCTTTAGAAAAATATGAAAAAGGTGCAATGCAGTCATTGTTACCTAAGTGTTTTAATTTTTAAAGATCAGTGGTTTCAGTATTCAAAACATTTAAAGTCACTTCACTCGCATGCTATTTCTACATCTTCAATTCCTGTCTTTCCCTTAACCACACATACACAGACACAGACTTGAGTTCACTTTAGTCTTATAAATCACAAGAAGGGTGGCTTTATTTTTAAATTAACATTTTTTTCTTAACCTTCATAGAAACAACAGGACCCTTTTTATTTTAAATTATTGTTCTCTATCACTCTTTATTTAATTTGAAGACTCCAAAATATACCAATAGTAGAAGTGGGGATTATAAGAGAATCTTTCATATTCACATTAATTTTTAATAGAAAACTAGAGAGGTAAACTTATTAAATGTTCTTTGAGTTTAATTTCAAGGTTTAAAACATACAGAAAATCAGGAGAATAATATAGCCTTCACATGTTTATCCACTACCTTGTCATTACTTTATTTCAATTTTTTTTTGCCATGATTACTTAAAATGTTGAATTCTCAATTGTTTCCCCAGTCTCATTATTAATTTCTTTCCATCTCTGGAGGCAAATATATGTATTTTTAAATTTTTAACTACATATCTATGTCTTTCACAAAATACATGTAAATACAATCATGTAATTTTTATCTGCTTTTTTACTCAATAAAATATTTCTGGGGTTTACCAATGTGTTGCACAGCCAAAAATCCATTTATCATACAGATATTTATGGTTTGCTTTTTCTGGCTGTTTGCTGCAAACATTGCCATGGTGAGTATACTTACATACACTATGCACAGACGCAGGTATTCCTCTGAGTTCATGTGAAGACATGGAATTACAGGCTCAGGGGACATTCACTGGATATTACCCATCCTCCAAAGTGGTAATAAATTACACTGTCACAAATATAAAGTAAGTGTTGCTATTTTCCCATGCATACTCACTATATGTTCAGGCCTTTTGAATTGGCTACATTTCCTTGTTTTTGTTATTTTCATTTTAGATGGACTGTTAGATCACAGAGTTCATTCAGCTTGTTCTGTATATAGAGATATTTGGCTTTGGTCTTTGTTTTGGACCAATCTTAATTTCAATATAATTAGAATTAGCTATTATTCAACCAAAATATGTATATGGTACATCTGTAAATGAATGGGTATATTGACTTAATATCTTTACAGATAAATATGTATATTAAAAATAAATAGAAAATGAGGCTTTAATGGGAGCTATCAATCCTACTCACTAAGAACTGAAAAAATAGGCAGTGTGTCTGGTATTCCTTCATTCTTTCACTTTTTTTCCTGCTTCCTTCTTTGACTTCAATGCTGTTTATCTGATGCTGATCACTCATAAAATAGTCAAAACTTTGCATCAGAAGATATAATAGAAACTGCAGATGATTCTCCATCGCTCTTTCTGCAGTTACTTAAAGGTCATTTTAAATTTATGGTGTTCAACAAGTGCTTTTAAAAAAGAAATGCACTTTCCTTTAATTAGCTCTTGAAAATGCTGGTGATGGCCACTTAACATAAAACAGTATTTAACTTTTCATGTCAGTTAAGTGTCATTTTCTGATGAGAATTTTTTTAATGATATCATTCTATGGAGAGATATTCATAGTGACTGCTTCACTTGCCCTCTCTCCCCATTTACTGGGGCAAGAGAAAGAAGAGAAATAAGTGGTAGCATTCTTGCTTTCTATGACCCCATAATTAGTCTGAACAGAAAACACGTTATTCCAAATACTCTAGATGGAATTGAACTTGAGCATTTTACAAATTACAGATGCTGCTGCAGGTTATTTTTAAAACAGTTTACTTTTGATTCATCACCAACTGAACTCATAAATTGGTTGAAGAATAATTTTTTAAATATTTTTATATTGAAACAAAAAAATGTCTAAATACTCAACAAAAATGTTGAGTATTTAGACATGTAGCTAGTGAGGAATATGTAAAATCTTTTCTGAAAGGTATGGAAACAACAAATAATAGCAGTAATTACAAAAAAACTGACCTTTACTAAATGGTCTTTATATAACGGACACTGTAATTGTCTCAAATATTTATCACAAGCACGTTTATAATGTAGGCAATATAGCTATCTCCTCACCATCGTTGTATAAAAGAAGAAACTGCTTCTTTGTACAAGTTTAAACATCTACTAAATGGTATAGCTAGGGCATAGATATATGTCACCCCAAAGCCAGTTATCTAGCTACCCCTACTACTTCCCTTTAGTAGTAGTATTTAAATTGAATTAATATTTAAGTAGAAGTATTTAAATTGAGAATATTCAGGAAACATACCTTTGGACTTTCCTAAAAACAATAATGTTTTAAATCTAGTGAAGATAAGTTGAGCTTCCTAGTTTTATAATTTGAGACGATAACTTACAGAGTGTCAGTGGCTTGAAAATGTCCTGTGTAAAGTTAACAAAGGGTCTTCATTACAGTGCATAACATATTGTGCAAAATACGTTTATTTTTGTATAATATTTTCTGTAATTCCACTTTGTCTTTATTAATTTAATGGAAACCTATCACAAAATTTATGTAGCTGCTAATTTTCTCTATATAGTGTTCTTCCTTTCATTCTTCTGACAACATGATTCCGTTTTCTTTAGGGACTGTCTCTTCTCTGTTCAATGGGGTTCTGATTTATATAGTTATGAATCATACATAGTTTTCCAGTTCCTACCAATGTACAGATGTGCATATGACTCATACCTGGGCAATCAAAGCTCCATTATTCTAGTCATAGTGATTAGTTCACAAATGGACACAAAGCTCAGGACAAATAGATGTCCAGGATTTTATGTAAAGGTGCTGGGAAAAGCAGTTTCTCTCTTTATTCAGTAGTTCTCAAGCTGACTTGATCAAAGTCTGAAACTATATTCAGACATCCTTTTTCTTCAACAGGTGGGAAAGATATCAACACAGAGAGATAAACTGCACAGAAAATAAAGAGTGCTAAGCATGTGTGAATGAGAGAGTTTTAATAATCCCTAAGATAATAGCTCTATGCCCCAGAATTCCAACTTACTGAGGCTAATCAAATGCATTTTGCTTAAGCTAGTTTGAATAAAAGGTTGTGACTAAAATACCTGGATATGAACTATAGCTTGATAAAGACATAGATTATGTTCTTTTTCCTTTTTCCTTCCCCTCCCTCCCTTCCTTCCTTCCTTTCTAGACAAGATCTCTCTCTGTCCTCAAGGCTGGAATGCAATGGTAGGAACATATCTCACTGCAACCTCCTGAGTAGCTGGTACTACAGGGGCATGCCACCAGGCCCAGCTATTTTTTTTTTTCAATAGAGACCAGATCTTGTTATGGATGATTTCAAATTTCTGGGCTCAAGTGATCCTCCCACCTAGGCCTCCCAAAATTCTGGAATTACAGAAATGAGCCACTGTGCCCTGCCTCATTTATTTCTTAAACACTTCCTCTCACTCTTCTTTTAAAGGCATTTTAAGAGGAAAGGGTATAGCAACATTAAGTTTGTTGTGTAATATTGTTTATAGCTATGTCATCCAGTATATTTTCTTAATGCTAGAAAGTTAGTTTTCTTTAATATTGAAACTAGTTGTCATATATGATTAAAGAATAAAACAATTATATTATTATGATAAATTATAGTTAATGGTCATAACTATACTAGTGAAATTAATCATTAAATTCATTCCAGTACTTTTACAATGTGAATTGCCTGAAGAGTTTTTAACTTATTATTTTATTGCCTTTTCTTAGTCAAATCCATGTTCCTCAATGTATTAAAAAAATGAGTTTTGCTTTTGTTCTTTAATGCCAGTAACCTGCTCTCTCTATATGTATTTTTTATTTTTCTCCTGATTTCAGAAATTTGATTTTGTTTAGTTATTTAAAGCTTTCTCATATTTTTAGGAATATGGAATTTGCCAAACACAAATATGCTTTACTCAAGAGAGAAGATAATTTCTGAAGAGATATTGAAGAATCACTGCACTATTTATATAGTTTTAATGCTTAATACCACTTCGACATTGTCTTCAAAATTAAACAAATGGTAGAATCCCTTAATAAAATGGATCGTTATTACACAAATGCAAATAGGTCAACATTTATACCAAGAAAGATACATGTATACCAGAAAAGTTTAGCATAATAAATATGTAAGGTAGTTCCATATTCTGACATTACCAAAGAATGATGAAATTTTCTGAACCTTACTTTCTATAATTGCTGGTTCATATATCAATACTTGAGATCAGAGAAGCATCAACTAAATATCATTAATAGGTAATATCCTCAATATTTATTGATAACATAATATTTATGTTAAACATTCTATGTGCTCTGCATTATCTTTAAAAGTTTCTGTGATATAATATAGTTTATTTCTTTATTGCAAAGAAGGAAAATGAATTTAAAGAGTATATGTAACTTGACTATGTCACTCTGGCTTGAACTGAAGTCTCTTTGATGACCTTACTTTTAACCCCTAAACAATTCTGTGGCCTAAACATTATTCTTCACTTTTTACTCTCATAATAGCGTTTAGTTTTACTCAAAACTCAACAGATTTGCAATGGAAAAAGCCAACTATTTTCTATCTAAACATTTTACCTAGTTAAAAAATTCATTTTCTAATATTTATATATGTTCATATGTATGTACATGTGTAATGGTGAATACATATCCTTTCTATACATGCTTAACATTTAAAAAATGCATCTCAAAGAGCTCATCTCTTGTACAAGGAATAAAAATTGTGACACTGGCCATTATAAGGTATTAAAAGATTCACAGCAACTTTTGAAAAACGAAGAATGTTATTAACCTTGGTGTCTTGACCAAATTACAAGTTGGGTAATTACATTTGTCTTCCCTAATCTCCTTTTCAACTTTCAATTGGGTAGTGTATTCTTAATGGATTTCATTACCTGGCTTCCCTTAGGATTTAAAATAGGACTTATCTTCCAAGGCTAGGTCTACTTCAAATTTATGTTCTCTAACTTCAATTGAGCTGTCACTGAAACTCTTCAATTGTGTGTGTGTTAATTCTTTTTTCTTCTTCTTTCTTTTCTCTCTTTGTTTTTGTTTTGTTTTGCTTTTGCTTTCTTATGTTGGCTCTTCCAAACCATTTCTGTTTTCCTCAAGACTGAAACACACATTTTCAACTCAGCAGTGATTTTTGAGCGCTAAGTATGCACCACTATCCCAAGTTCTGAAAATCCAAAAGCAGTTACATATTGTTTGGTACTTTTCCATGAGCTTCCACAGCAGAAAACGGTATTCTTTGACTCTCTCAGAGAGAAGCTCACCTCCTATTCATTGAGAAAAATCAGTCATCCATGGTCCACTTTCATAGCTTATCTCTTCCTTGCCAAAGTATCTTCCTTTGATAACACCCTTCACTCTTCAACACTCTGCAATCTCATTCTGCCAGTTCTTCCTTCTTCATTTCTGTTTAGAACGAAGGAATGTGCTTTCTTTGCCAAATGACTGTCTTCACCTCTGCCTTTGACCCCTTCCTTCCTTCTTACTTCTCTAACTCTTTTTATTTATTTATTTTTATTGCATTTTAGGTTTTGGGATACATGTGCAGAACATGCAAGATAGTTGCATAGGTATGCACATGGCAGTGTGTTTTGCTGCCTTCCTCCCTTTCACCCACATTTGGCATTTCTCCCCAGGCTATCCCTCCCCACTAACTACATTTCATAAATATGTAAAATATGTTTTCTTAAGGGGAGGAGAATGCCCATTTGGTCTTGGTTTTCTGCACACAGTCACACTTTCTCTTCATTCTTTTATCACCGTAACACCCTTCCCACATTTTCCAACTATTCCACACAATATGATTTCCTCTCCTCCTAGTCTGTGAAAACTGTTCTTCAAAGAAACCAGCAAGTTTCAAATCACAAAACCAATATCGTTTTCTTAGCACTCTAAAGTTCCTTTTCCTCTGTTGACTTTACTATTGTCTGATTCTTATTTATAATATCTATCTACCCTCAACATCTTGAACATTCTGCTCAACTAATTTTCTCCTCCTGCCTTTGTGATTACCTTAAATATTTTGCTGGATTCTCTTAGTATTTTCAAATTTTAGTGTAAGATTTTCTCAGTGTTTTGTCTTTGGCCCTCTTTTCTCTCTGTCATATTTTTGTTAATGATGAATTTTAATGAACAAGCACAAATGAGAAAATAAGAAAGAGAAAAAAACTCATGTATTTACTTTGTGCCAGCCATTAAAATAAATACCTTATATAAATAATTTTATTTATTGAGGAAAACAAACTAGGGAGATTATTACATTTTACAGATAAGAAGACTAAAACTGAATAAAACCTAAATATACATGTACATATAAAATAATCTATATTATAATATATATGTGTGTATATATATATTTATACATTATATATGTATGTATGTATGTGTGTATATATATATATGTGTGTGTGTGTGTGTATGTATGTATATATATATATATATATATATATATATATATATATATATATAAAATCACCAGTTATATACATGCTTCTGTGTTTTCTTACTTAATTTTATTCATTTAGCAAGTTTACACTTGGATATTAGTATTTCCAGGGGTGGCAGCATTTTAGACAAAAGATAATGAGTAAGATAGCCAATATTTTTACAGCTAAATTTTATGGCAAGTCCAAGGTACAAACTCATGTATATTCAAGTCCAAAGTTTATATTAAGTCTGTTAGAACATCCTGTCTCATGGAATATTATGCACCCATAAAAAGGATGAGTTCATGTCTTTGCAGGGACATGGGTGAAGCTGGAAACCATCATTCTCAGCAGACTGACACAAGAACAAAAAACCAAACACAACATGTTCTCACTCATAAGTGGGTGTTGAACAATGAGAACACATCACACACTGGGGACTGTTGGGGAGTGGGGGGCTAGGGGAGGGATAGCAGGGGTTGGGAGATTGGGGAGGGATAACAGGAGAAATACCTAATGTAAGTGATGGGGGAGACAGAGGCAGCAAACAACCATGGTATATATATACCTACGTAACAGTCCTTCAAGAGCTGCACATGTACCCCAGACCTTAAAGTAAAATTAAGAAAAAGAACATCCTGCCTCACAGTAAATTATGCTATTATATATACCTTCAGTTATAAAATGTCTCTGGAATAGCCATCTCATTTTTCTGATAATGCATTAGTCTCATTTTTATGGATTTCTGCTATTATTATATATCCATAAATTAAATAGCTTAATTTTAGATCTTCTTAAAAACTCATTTTTCTATATGGTATCTTGACTTTCTGTTTCTCTCGAGGATGGCTTTCTTTTTCTATCAGTATTTTTATTTCCATTTTTTAGTTGTTTTCTCTGTAACTTCACCCAGGAATTGTATTAGTCAGGTTTCTTCATAGGGACAGGGATAATAGGATGAATGTTTATATGAAAGCAGTTTATTTAGGATTGACTCACACCATCACAAGGTGAAGTCCCATTTCAGTCCTTACCATTTGCAAGTTTAGGAGCAAGGAAGCTAGTTCAAGTACCAACATCACAAAAATGGGGAATTTGACAGTGCACCCTTCAGTCTGTGGCTGAAGGCCCAGGACTCCCTGGAAAACCACTGTTGTAAGTCCAGGAGTGGTTTATATGGATGAATGTTTGGTTAATAGGATGAATGTTTATATGAAAGCAGTTTATTTAGGATTGACTCACACCATCACAAGGTGAAGTCCCATTTCAGTCCTTACCATTTGCAAGTTTAGGAGCAAGGAAGCTAGTTCAAGTACCAACATCACAAAAATGGGGAATTTGACAGTGCACCCTTCAGTCTGTGGCTGAAGGCCCAGGACTCCCTGGAAAACCACTGTTGTAAGTCCAGGAGTCCTAAAGCTGAAGAACTTAGAGTCCAGTGTTCAAGGGCAGGAAGCCACCAGCATAGGAGAAAGATGAAGGCTGAAGACTCAGCCAGTCTAGTCCTTCCATGTTCCTCTGCCTGCTTTTATCCTAGCCATGCTGGCAGCTGATTAGATGGTGTCCACCCACATTGAGGGTTGGCATGCATCTCCTAGACCACTGACTCAAATGTTAATCTCTTTTGGCAACACCCTCACAGAAACACCCAGGAACAGTACTTTGCATCCTTCAATCTAATCAAGCAGACATTCAGTATTAAGCATGACAGGAACTCATGACCAGATATCACAGACACAATAACTCAGAAAAGGAGTTCTGGAATAGTGAGCTAAGATTTATGGAATATATAATTTAGTGATTTAAAGACACACATCTGCAATAGTCAGTGTGTTAAATTGGTAAAATTCAATGACACTATATTAGTCTGTTCTCATGCTGCTGTAGAGAATTGCCTGAGACTGGGTAATTCTTAAAGGCAATAAATTTAATTGATTAACAATTTTGCATGGTTGAAAAGACCTCAGAAAACTTATAATAATGGTGGAAGGGGATGCAAACATGTCCTTCTTAATATGGTGGTGTCAGCAGGAGAGAGAACTACTGGGCAAAGTGGGGAAAGCCCTTATAAAACCATCAGATCTTGTAAGAACTTACTCACTATCATGAGAACCTTCATGACTGAATTACTTCCCACTGGATCCCTCCCACAACAGGTGGGGATTATGGGAACTATAATTCAAAATGAGATTTGGATGGGGACACAGCCAAACCTTATCAGATAGTTACTATCTTACAGATTAATAGATTGTGAAAAATATTGCAGTGCAAGTGACCTAAATTTACATTTCTAGGAGTCTTCATACTTCCACAAAAAAAGCAGTGTCCTGGACTGAATTCTTCTCCTCAAAATTTATGTGTAGAAACCATAACCCTCAATGTGACTGTATCAGGAGATGGGATCCCTAAGAGGTAATTGTTAAAATTTGGTCTTAAGTGTGGGGCCCTAATCTAATAGAGCTGTGGTCTTATGCAAAGGGGAAGACCTCTTCCCTCTCACTCTGCCACGGGAGGACATAGTGAGAAGGTCACCAAATGCGAGTCAGGAGGAGAATGCTCATTAGGCAACAAGTTAGCTGACACTTTGATCTAGGACTTCCCAGTCTTCAGAACTGTGAGAAAATAAATTTCTTTTGTTTAAGCTACCTAATCTATGGTATTTTGTAATGACAGCCTGAGTTGACTACTACACAGGGCAAATGTATACATTTTCAGGGCATTTTACAAAGAAAGAAAAGGACTATAGTTGAAGAGCCAAAGATATGAATAATTAGAGAAATGCATCAATGGCATGTAATATTTTGCGTTGGTGTCTTTCTGCCCTAAGTTATGTCATTTGTTTGTAACTGTTAGAAAAGGATACTCAGTGCTTTCTATAACAATTTTTTTAAAACATAGGTTGATAATTGCTACATTAAAGATTTAAGGAAAGTGCTAATGCTCTAACCCATATTCAACTTAAAATAATTGCCATAAACTTTTGAAGAATACATGGTGGGCTAGATACTTGAATAGCCTTGCCTGTTGAAAATAATAATAGTAAAATATGTAACGTACATTTCAAAACTCTTCAGACTTTAAAATGACTATTATATTTAATGATATAAAATCAAATCTTGAAATATGTGCAGCAAATTAGAAACATTAAGAATAATCAAGAATTGTCAAAAAATAGCACAATAAAACATTTAGAAATGAAATTCCAAATAACTGAAGTTAGAACTCAGTGGACAATTTCAACACAAATTAGGTATGAAATTAGTAAGTAGAAGTTAGATCTAAAGAAAGAGATATAAAATATAAAATAAGAAAGGCGTTGATATGTAAACTACAAAGTTAAGAGATTTAATATAAATCTAATTTTAGTTATAAAAGTAGAGGAGAAAGAGAATAGGACAATGAAACTTTTTGAGGATATATTAGCAAAAGTGTATGGAATTGATAGAATCACAAAACTAATATGGAAAGGCCAAAAAACCTCAGTCAAGATAATCAAAGAAAGCAATACCCACCCTTACACATAGTGAAAGTATAGAAAACCCAAGAAAAAGAAATCTTAAGAGCAGTCAGAGTGAACAGATTTATTTTAATGGTGAAATAGTTAGATTGACAGCTGTCTTGACATATGCAATAGTGGAAACCAGAGGCAGTGGTGTCATATTGAAGACAATGTGCTAAAAGACAGTGTCTATCCAACCCATATTTTATGAGCAGTGAGCAGACAAGCACGAGCTGAGTTTGTCATCAGGACATTCATAGTGAAATAAATCCTAATATGCTTCAGACAGGAGAAAAGGGATCTCAGAATGAATACAAGGCATTCAGGAAATAATAAGGAGCACAGAAAATCATAAACGTAAGAGTAAATGTAAAACAACCGTAATGGAAAATGACATCTGACAATCTATTGTTGTCCACATTTTACAGATATGTAAAGGGGTGGCAGAGATCCTGAGGAATTTTCTCAAAATCATATACTTATTAGGTGGCAGACATAAATTTTAACCTGGGAATACTGATTTCAAATTCTGAGCTGAAATTCTTTACTTGGTTAAATAAAAAAATAAATACATGGATAAATGAAAGGATAGAATCTATTTCAGAGAATTAGTGAACTAGAAGACAGATGTGAAAAAAAGATTACTGGAAACACAAAGAATGGAAAAGTCAGTTTCGAAAATTTGTAAACCCTTTGCCAAATTACCTAGCCATGTAAACTTGTGTAAGTCCTTTAATATTTCTGACCTCAGCTTCATTATCTGTGACATGGGAATAATACCTGTTTCCTCCACTAACATTGTAAAGACAAAACACAAGGTGTCTTTAGAAATACGATGAGAAAATAATACCAGCTCAATCCTCCTGCTACGGTCTGAGCATTTGTGATTCCTCCAAAATTCATATGTTGAAATTCTACCCTTCAAGGCAATAATATTGGGAGGGCAGGCACTGGGAGGTGATTAGGTCCTGAGGGTTGAGCCCTCATGAGTGGGGTTAGTGTCCTTATAAAAGAGGCCCCAGAGAGTTGCCTTCCCCTTTCCACCTTGTGAGGTCATAGCAAGAAGGTGCCATCTATGACCCAGAAAGCCCTCACCAGACACCAAATCTGCTGTTTCCTTGATCTTGGATGTCTCAGTCTCTATAACGGTAAGAAATACATATTTTTTAAAAACTACCCAGTTTACGGTATTTTGTTACAGCAGCCGGAACAAACTAAGACAGCTACTTATATCTCACTCATCACTCAACCCAAATGAGCACTTAAAGAAAACGGAAGAACCAATGAGGGGAAAAGGTTGAACTGTGAGCAACAACAACAAATTGTAAAGATGCAACTGACCATTTCGTTTCCTGCTCTTGGCTCGGCTCCCTAATGATCTTACGGATAGGTGTGGATGATTTTGAATACGGGGTTACTAACACTTTTTTGGTCTCAACATTTTAATATTTAGCTCATTTTCAGGAGAGATCCATAATAACATAACAATTGTAATAACAATGGGCTCCACAACAGCCACAGCCATCACAAATTTTCATTTCCCCTCCTATGCCCTCTCCCATGTTCTTGATCTTCAGAAGCAGCTGTTTACTCACGTTTCCTTTCCTTCAAGCACATTAATTTGATCTCATTTCCCCATAGATCTTGGCAGAGGGGAGCAAACGGGATTCTAATTATTCATTTATTGAGAGTACATACTAAGCACGGTCATGTGTTGTTCCAGATGCTCAGGATACAGAAGGGAACAGAACATACCAAGATTCTTACCCGCGTGGAGCCTGTGTTCAGGCAGGGCTGTCAAATAATTAACCAAATAAAAATCATCAATATTATTAAATGCATAGTACAAATAACAGATGATAAATGGAAAAAGAAAGCAACATAGAGTAGGAAAAAGATTGAGTGCTGAGGTCAGGCAGGGTGCAGTAAGAAATACTTGTGTTGGGTTAGACCTCAAAGGGCAAATTTGAAATGCTTTATTTTACTTATTGGATCAATGTTTTACACATAGTCAGTGATTAAGAATTATATACTGTATTATGTATCACAGTCAAAATACGAATTTCTTTCTGACTCATTTAAGTACTTTTTAAACATAAGTAAATCCAAAATGAATACAAATATCCTCAATAGAATTTTATTTCTAATTTTTGAGGAGAGATAAGAACATTTTTTTTGTTGGAAATTTGCCACTCACACAGAGACCTGATTCTCCATTTTGCTTGCTGCCACAAGGCAAGATAATCGCAAATAGAACTTGAAGAAAATTTATATATGGCATCAAAGGAAATGATGTGGTTGCAAATGTGCTTTGAGAAAAAGCTTATAAATAACTATAAAATGAAATGCTTATTTCAGTCTATAAAAGAGTCTCCATATATGTGTATGTGTGTGTGTGTGAGTGTATGTATCTCTTAAAAATTCATATAGAGGATTTTGAGGGAAAGATATATATATATATATATATATATATATATATATATATATATATATGAAGATGCATCAGTGTCCTATGACTGCTGTAATAAATTTCTATAAACTGGATGGCTAAAAACAACAAAAATTGTTTTCTCACAGTTTTGAAGACCATATGTCCAAAATCAAGGTGTCAACCAGTTGCTCGCTGTCTCTGGGGATTCTTGGGAAGAACAATTTCCTTCCCTCCTCCAGCATTTGGTGGCTGTTGATGTCCCTTGGCTTTCTTGGCTTATGGCCATGTCACTCCAATCTCTGCCTCTGTCTTTATATCGCCTCTGTGCCTATGTTTTCTCCTCTTCTTTATGGTTCCTATAAGGACACATGGCATCACATTTCAGGCCTACCTGGGTAATACAAGATGATCTCTTTTTCATCTCAAGATCTCTAATGTAATTGCACCCAAAAATATCCTTTTTTTTTTCCAAATAAGAAAACATTCGTCAATTTGAAGATTAGCGTATGAACATATCATTTGGTGGGCTTCCATTCCACCCCACTACAGGGAGTTTGATTTTTATTTTAGTAATCATATTCTTATTTCAATGCCTCTATAGTTTAAAGTTTTACCATGATTTCTATTTATTGCCAATCAATAAATGCAGTGAAAATATTTTAGAATAACAATGTTGTTTTATAAACCACAACAAGGACCATCTGAAAATATTAACCAAGCCTTAATCATGCCATATTTCTTTGGGAAAAATTGACACATGTTGGTGAAAATGGAAACTTATCTTTTAAAATAAATTTGATTGTTTTCACTCTTTTTATAAATCCCATAGTTACTTAGACAACCCTATGTTTCTGTATAAAATTAAACGTTACGACAGCAGCAGGAAACAAAAAGAGTGATACCTTTTTTCCTTTTTGTCACAAAGGACAAAAAAAGGAAAAAGACTAGAGAAAACTGAAGCATCAATATAAAAAAAAAAACAGGAATGAAAAGAGAGTTTTATTAAAACAAAAAAGACATTTATGCAAAACAGCAGAAATAAAATAGAAAAGTGTCATTGAAGAAGGACAAAGAACAAGTGAAATAGGCATTTGAAACCTGATGAATATATAGGCTATATCTCAGATTTTGTAATCTAGTACATTCTGTTTTTCTCCTGACATCCATATATCTGGTCTAGCTGTCTCAGAGAATGCTGGGTGCTGGAAAACTCTTTTTACCACTTGGAACATTACAGACCTCTTCATACCTCAAGGACAATCATCTGTTATGTACCAATGGCAAGTCAAAATGGCCATTAGTAAGAACACGGAAGACCCTCTGACATTTTCTTACAGCCTGCTACACTACTCTGAGCCAATCATTTTCTTGGCTCTTAAAACTTGCCTTTCAGTGCTGCACTGAGGACTGTTTTCCTCTCTAAGGAAGCTGTAACATATTTGATTGAGTCTCCCTTTCCTTGAGAGCGACCAGTGTAGATTTATCTGTTGCCTCTCTTCTTTCCCCTGTGTGAGGTTGCAGAACCTTTCTCCTTCACTACAAAACTGGACTGGAGTTCTTTTGTTCGATTTTTGTACAATAAAGACATATACAACCTTAATTCAACAGCAAATTAAAAACAGAAAAGAAAAGAAAAGAAAATTTGCTGATTTAAAAGTTATCATTTATCCATGCTCGGTTTTTATGTCTTTGAAATAGATGGAAGTTCTCTGGCAGACAATATCCCATCCCAAGGGGAAGTTGGGCGTGTTTAATGAAACTAGTGCCGTTTGATCAACTGGCTTCTGCATAATTGAAAGGAAAAGCTTTGCTGTCAGTATCATCCAATTTTTATCATGGCTCAAAATGCCATCATAAAAATCAACCTTTAAAAATCATATAGCCAAAGCCATAGCATCCTACTTCATTGCCTGTATTCAATAAAGGTTAGAAAGACAAATGAAAAGATCATTATTCAGTTTTCATTCTCACCTGAAATCATTTACTAGTGCTAAAATTGGTCAGTGTGGCAGGGAGGAGTTCTAATAGAGATTGACATTACCTCACTGAAATAACACTAAATTAGAAGTAAACAATTAAAGACATTCTACTAACGATTCTGCATCTTGAGTTTGATTTTTCCAATTTGTATGTTACATAGGATTGACACTGTTGCATTTGTCAGTGAGTACTGGATTGGAATTTAGTAACAGGGGAATGTGACATATATACTAGTCTCTTACTGGCCAAAGAAAGCCAGTGTAGCTTACATTTCTAAGAGAAACGTTTCTTCTTGGGGTTTGGGACAAAGTGTGTAAGAAGATGCTACAATCTTTGGAGGAAAGCCCAATCCAAATTCAAGGGGCTGTTTTCTTGGTCTTGAAGCTCTTTGCAGATCTACTTTAAATGTTTAGCTATTTTGTTAGGTAATAGGAGTATTACAGCTTTAATCTCTGCTGTGATTTAGAAAGGAATAAAGAAGAAGCGATCTGTTTACAGTACATATTAACTGAATGCATTCATTTGCATAATACCTCTTTAGGGATGGACTGCATTATTCAGAGATTTCTATATGTAGAAATGCAGGAGTATTTAAGGCTTCAGTGACACTGAGGTCTTAACTTAAAGTCTATTAGATTAGTGCGACAATATTTCCTGATTAAAAATTCCCATTAGTGGTGAGACAATTCTGAGAAACATTTTTCACCTTATGGTGCTGGCAACAGGGGAGAATAAATATTCTTGTTTGAAAGTGAATTCCATGTAGAAAGGCATGGAGTTGCTTTTAAAAGTATGAAAATAACACTCTTTGATGCTGGAGGAATTTAAACGTTTTAGAGAAGACAATCACCACACAGCTCTGTGCTTTTTAAATATTAAAATTCTAAATTTCCAATGGAATATCTAAGGGCAGTGACTTTTAAAATGCTGACTTAGTGACAAAATTCAATTTTGATATATGAATTTAAAAAGGAAACCACTAATCCTTGTTCTTGATTGAAAACTACTAGTCCTAATTCTAATCGCTTAGGTATTTGTGGTTCATTACATTACAGGCAGTCCCTAACTTACTGCGGTTTGACTTATGATTTCTTGACTTTGGGATAGACAAAAGCAACCTGCACTCTCTGGAAAACAAGCTGATCCTCTCCTGCAATGCTGGATCAGGATGAACAACTAATACTCTACAGTGTACTGAGTTGCCAGATGGTTTTGCCCAACTGTAGGAGAGTGCACGCATTCGGCACACATTTAAGGTGGGGGGGCGGCTAGGCTAATCTATGATGTTCAGTAAATTAGATGTATTCCATGCACTTTTGACTTATGATATTTTCAACTTATGATGGGTTTATCAGGATGTAAACCCCATGGTAAGTTGAAGATCATCTGTACAACTTCCAAATTTTTCTTACCTATGAAAGACTCTCCCCCTCTTCCACGATTAGGCACAATCATGTGATTTTCATGGTTCTTCCTTAAAGAGAAGATTTTACTTTCCCAGACATTGCGACCTTGCCAGGTGTCTTGGTTTAGCCAGTAAATTGTGATTAGTAGTGATGTGTAACCCTTTCAAAAAAAGTTCGAAAACCACGAGTAGTACTGCTGTCTCTTCTGTACCGTGGAGATGACAATGTCCCAGCCCATTGCTCCTTCAGCCTGGATGTGGGACAGGTCTCCCCTTGACTCTCCCCACAAGAGACAATAATATTTGTTTATTTACGTGAGAGATAAATAAGCTTTTGTTATTGGAAACAATTAACAATTTGTGGGCTTATGTGTGTGGTGGTGTTGCTATTGATGTTACTCTAACAGTAACCTCAGAGAAGTTAAATGGTATAGCATTTTTAGGAATTCAAAATCATTATGTCAAATATCTTAAACCAGAAAGATAAAGTTTGACTATTAAAAAAGAAGGACGAAATGATCAATGCATACTTCCTTTGCTTTTTCAAGGTTACATAGTATCCTTTAACTTTGGGGAAGATTATGCTAATATTTTACCTTTTATGTAGCTATAAACCAAATAACTGCACAGTTTAAATTTTCAATTTCATCACATGAAGAGGATGAATGCCCTATATAATTATATACTCATCTTCTCTTCCTTTTACTCCTTCACCCCCTCTCCTTCTTCTCTTTCTCCTTATATTCCTTCTTTTTAAATTAACAACTTTCAAAAATATTTATCACAATTAAACTTTTAAATGACCCCATTCTACAGAAATAACAGAATAAAATTGTTTTCTCTCTTTTTCTCTATTGTGGAAGTTCTTTTCTGCTTCTTCTTTTTCTCAACTTATCCAAACAAAAGCTTTAAAATAAGGAAAATGTCCAGCAGGTGAATGGTCACACCAGAGAGTCATTCCTTGGACTTTAGAGTTCTAATTTGAAAATGCTCCTTAAAAATTATATATATATATTTACATTTTGGCTACATGTAGACAAACTCTGTGTAAATAGATAACTTTATTAGTTTGGAGGCTGTAGGAATAGAAATATTTACCTTTGCATTTTTTTATACTGTGTAGTAAATTAATATTTAGTTGGGGGTGTTTTTTAGGTGTGTAGTCTATGAAATAGGCAAAAGATTTAATAAAATATAACTAAAATGCACTATAAAAATAAACATAACTATTTGAGGGAATCAAATATAGTTTTCAGCATCTGAAATAAAAATGAATACCTTACTGGGAGAAATTTAAAACAGTTGAAATGAGAATAACAATAAAACATAAGCCATAATAAGACATAACACATATGTTGGTAGTACATTGCTAATATGAAATTAAGAGTGCCGTCTTACATATCACCAGCCTCCAAAATGTTAGCTACATAGTTTACATGAAGTTCTTATTTTTTATAATCGTATTGCTAAATAAGTCTTTCTTTTTTTGCTGTTGTTTTTGAAATTGTTTTTTGTTTTTAGAACAGAAACTGTGAAATTTGAGCTCTAGCAGCTTTCTATCTAAAATTTAGAGGAAATGAAACATAAATTTCACCTTCTTGTTGCAGGTCATTTCTGTTAGCCAAAGAACAGCATAATACTGCAAAATAGAAGCACAGATGACTACATTAGGGGTATGGAGAAAAATTATTTTCTATGAAAGGATGGAGTTGCCCTTCATGTCTTACCGTTTTAAATTTTCAGTTATTTACAATATATGTATATTAATTTGATGATGCTCTAATTTGGTCTTATTTATAAAATGATCTACATTGAAGTAAAGACAAGCTCACAGCATCTAAATTATGTTGCTCCAAAGTGAAATAGAAATGAAGAAAATCTGCTGTGAGGAAGAATTAGAATCAGTTATATAGACAGAATGAGTAACAAGAATTGAAACAGAATGTAAAATCAAAGGAGACCAGAAAGAAATGAGACAACCATGCAAAAAGAAAGATAAGAAGATTATTTAAGCCAGGGGTCTCCAACCCCTGTATCCTGGACCAGTACCAGTCTATGGCCCGTGAGGAAACTGGGGCGCACAGCAGGAGGTGAGTGGCAGTTGAGCAAGCATTATCGGCTCCTGTTAGATCATCAGCAGCATTAGATTCTCACAGGAGCACGAACCCTATTGTGAACTGCACATGTGAGGAATCTAGGTTTTGCACTCCTTATAAGAATCCAATACCTGATGATCTGTGGTGGGACAGTTTCATCCGGAAACCATACCGCTTCCACTGCCCTTGGAAAAATTGTCTTCTGCGAAACTGGTCCATAGTACCAAAAAGGTTGGGTCAATTGATTTAAGCCATAAATGCCTTGGTCAGAAATTTAGAGTTTTCTAGTGACAGGAGTTCAAAACAATGGCCAAATGGCTAGATACAAAAATTCTACGGACATAAAGAAGCTCAGAACAATTTCAAATAAATGCTACCTGAGTCAGTGTGAATGTAGAAACACTAGAAAAAAATGAGAGAAAATCATACCTCTCTTTTCTCCACTGTAGCGCTACTCTTTAAGGCTTGATCTTCGGAAGAGTTGACGACTGTGTGAAATCTTGGAATGATTTCTCTACACCCTGCAATTTTCAAAATATGCTCTCCAATATTTTGAAACTAAAGGTGAGGTTTTATAGAGGAGTTTGTAGTCATTCTGTATTTTGGGAAAGATAAAATTTCAGTAGACATCAGTTCAGAGAAGTTCCTGAACAAGTTAAATGGAACACACACATTGTGCCTTCATCTTCTCTGTATTTTGATTTTCTGCACTGGAAACAAAGTTCGTTTGGCCCTGTTCATTTTGAAGAATCAAATGTATCTGGCAACTCTCTCATTTCCACTTCTGGCTATAATCTGCTGCCCCATCTACAGGTGTGGGTGTGGCTAGCAAAGAGTGAAGAGTGTTGGAAAACACTAGTAATGTGAGGAAGGGGTCAGAGTTTTAAGTAGTATGGAATAGGCAATGAACAGTCAAAATGGGATGGTGCCCGAATTAACTGCAAGAATCCTACCAGTGCTCATTAGCAGAAAATCACCTCTGAACTTGTCAGCAAGACTACTGCACGAGCAGCTGGCTTACTGAGAAGTTTTAGGGATTCATCAACTAAATGATGATGAACTAGGCATTCATCAACATGGCCACAATATTCTCAGATAATTTCCTGTAACATTTATAATTAAAATTATTTTATAATTTGCTTATTAAAATTCTCATATAATCTCATTCTCATATATTTTGCTGTAACTTTTTCTTATTAAAATTCCAGAGTGAAACTATCTATGTGTCCTTTGTCATCAACCTGCTTTCCCTGTTGAATTCAGATAGTTGGTACAAAGCGGTGGAATATCAAACATTTGTATGTTTGTGTGATTACACACCGGACCAGATTCACTTCCTATCTCAGAGGCCAGAATAACATCAATAAGAGGAGGAGTCAGTAACTTCCCTGAGTCACAGCCAACACTGGAAGCTATCCTGTGGAGGCCAAAATATTTCCCATCTCTTGGGAGATAATAGATTGTCATGGTTGAGAGGGTGATCTCTAAAACTAGAATGCCTAGGTTTGAGTCTGCCAATCTGTATGACGTCGGCAAGCTACTTACATTGTCTTACGTGGTTTTCTCACCTGTAAAGTGGGAAATATTTTACTTCCTACTCTACAGGGTTTGGGGAGGATTCACTAAATATATACATATTATACAATTTAGAAAAGTACCTAGTATATACCAAACACATATATATGTGAGTTACTATTCATTTTATAGTGGGGGTCTAGAGTTTATTTCTCTTGTTTTTCCACACTGTTGCTCTGTTCCTGCTTTATTATCCACTTTTAATTGTGATGAAAATATTTACACCTATGGACTGACCATCTACACCGTTTCTCATCAAGTAGCTCTAGTGTCGGCTCTTGCAGCAGTGAGGTGAAGGACAAGAAGCCAACCTATGTTCTACTTAAGCGTCCTTCAGAGAAGGAAATTATATACGGAAAGAGGACTTGAGAGAGATCTCCGTCCTAGAACATTCTGGGGACAAGAAATTCTACATAGATGAGGCTGGATATTGTTGGAGTGTGTATGTGTGAATGAGGTTATTTATTTAAAACAAAGCTTACATTGCACAGGAGTGAGGAAAATTATGAACAGAGGTTTTATTTTAGGAACTGCAAAGCTGAAATAGCGAAAGAAAACTGTAGAAACTTACCTAATTTTTTAAAAAAGTAATGTTTGTAAACTTCTTATCTCTATGTTGATGTTGTGGTTCAAAGGAGGCGTCATGTCATCTTTAACAAAAATTATTTAATGACACACAGGCCTTCATGGATATTCAATTTTCTATTCATAGCATCTTTCATGAGATAGGACTTATTTGCTACCTTGGTCTTTATTTTGTCAGGGTGTTGCAGATTACCATCTAAAAGCACATAACACTCAGGGTGACTTGCTGCTCTGTTGCTTCTTTTAGAGACCGGTTTCCCACTTTGGCAGGAAATATAGTCAAATCCATATGACTCTGAAATGTATTTCAAGAAAGTTATTTTTAAAAAGGGGAGGCATATGACTTAGTAAAATTTTTCTCTCTTTCTAAGATGCACTTCTTGTTCTTCTTACAAGTCTACATTGCTAGTTATTTTTGTTCTTCTTCCTCGGTTTCTTTTTTTCTGCTTCCCCCTTAATATGGGTGTTAATTTTAGATGGCTTACTTCTCTCTTTTTCTTTTAAACACTTCCTGTGTGTTACCTCAGCCAACAATGCTCCCACTCTTATTTTGTTAATCAAATAGACAGATGCTTTCTGAAGAACCATTTCGAGAGTTTTCAAATATGTCAAAATCACCTTGTGTTATTTCTGTAAGAAACAGAGGTGGTCCCTCAAAACCCATACAATAGAGACCCCAATATTTGAGTAAAATCATGACCCCAGAAGTAATACGAGGAAACTCAATTGAGTCTTCTTATGGAAAATCTTGAAAATATTTTTTCTATTATTGGTAAAAATATGTTCTTAAATAAATTAGCTAACATTTTTGATAAGTTTTCTAATTAGGGCAGTTTATTTTGAAAAGTTTAATCTGTGATTAATAGAAGTGTTCATGTCTTGAAATTTCAAAGACCACCTAATCTGTATCAATGGTTAGAAATATTTGAGGCAGGAAAGAAAATAAAAATTTCCTTATAAAGAAATAGAAAAATGCAAAAGCCAGGAGGCAGTGTGGGAAAACTTTGCAGAACTTCAGAGAAAAGACAAAAGTTGCTCTGAGAAGTTTCACATTGTAAGCAAACTGTTTCTTTTGCTTCAGCTAAATGGGAGAGACTATGAAGAGTAATTTGGAAGAGGGGATGACACGTGGCTTCTTCTTGTTCAAAATCGGGAAAAACCTATGTATGATGTTCCTTAATTATCTCTTAACAAGTAAGCAGTTTGAAGAGATAGATTCAATTATCAGAAATATTGCTAGAAGACACAGAAAAGTCCAGAGGACAAGCTCTTCATGCCAACAGTCCTGAAGTCAGCCCATGGAAGTGTTACTACAAAATATAATTCAATGTAATTTAGGAAAAAAAAACTATTATGCTTAAAGTTTGGGGGTGCACCAAGCTCAATGGCAGTAAAGAATATTTCTAAATATATCCAATTGCATGTAGATATATGTTTCTTATCTACCTGTGGTAGAAGCATATAAATGTTTATATCACCACTGAACATTTTTCTACTTGAATAGGTTGTTTTGTTTTTGAGCAAGCAACCCAAGACTCTAAATAGCTTCCCCAATCAACATTAGCTCTACATAAGCAAGCTTGTTTACAAAATAGCCTGATTTTACATGTGTGCTCTAGTAAAGAAATACACATTAACAATGACAGTGGAATGGAATGCTAAATAGAAATGGTATCCATGAATACAAATAAAGAAGAACTTTGTTTTGGTCTTATTTTAACGGTTCTTCTGCACCTAAGTCCTAATATTTTCTCCCCTTCTAATTGGCAACCAGGTGAATATGTACAATCAGAGGCATGTAGACAAGAAACTCTCAATGTAAGCCAGCTACAACATATATTTTTGAGAGTCACTGAAGAGAAGGATCCCATCCCCCATCATTAATCATCTAAGAAACTGTAGAAACAACTGTATTCTTTATAAAAATGAGTCAGGCAGAGATTGGACATGTATTTGTTTTAGTTTGTTTATAGTCTACATACACATATATGCAAATTCAATCACTTCACATATATTAAAATATTCTACGTGTATTATATATATATTTTTATATTATCTAAAGGTAAAATATTTTAATGTTTTATGTATTTCATCTGTTACTTCAAATTCCATAAGATTTTCACTTTATATCTTGTATTTTATTTTTTTGTATTTTCTTTTTTCCTTACTGAAAAATCTGGTGTCCAATCACACACAAATGTTGGAATATGACACAATTACTCATATACATTATCTTACATTTTACACACAACAGTATTAGAATAAAATGCTAATAGAATAAAAACAACGATAAAATTTGGGGGGATTATCCTCTTTCTATTCTTTTTCCTTTCATTATCATTGTATCTTATTGTGAGAGATCATGTAGATATTATACATACACTCTTTTATCCATATTTTTAAGGATAATAAGAACACAGTTTCAATAACATCTAACATCTTATTAAAACAGATTTGACAAAATTTCAAAAACTTAAGGTGCAATGTAAAACATAGATAACATAAGAAACTTTGTATTTAACATAGAGAGATGGATTTGGGAATCATCTCCATATTATTAGTATTGGAAGTGGTGGAAGATAATCATATTATAGTTTATAAAATTAAAATAGCAGTGATCAAACCTCTACTATGTTCCAATGGCTTAGTGCTTTATATGTTGATTTACTATTTCTCGCAACTCTTTGAAGCAGGTATTATCACCCACTTCTCTCCTCCATTTATAGAGGTGGAAGTGGTGCCCAGAAAGCACAGATAACTTGCTAAAATTCACAGAGTTTGTAGGTGGCAGACAGAGATTTGGATAAATGTCTGGCCCCAAATTTGAATTCTTTCACTACTTTTGTTTGCTTCTAGCTCAAGGCAAATAGCTTAGCAAGCTAAGGAAACACAGTTGAAAAATGAGGACCACTTATAGTTATGTGAGATGCAAGGATTTAGATGGGATGGAGAGGGGCAGCACAAATGCCAAGATCCAGAGAAAATGTCATATATTTTGTGCATCATTTAATGGGAGGAGACTGAGAAATAACTTGAGAGTAAAGTGAACACTCACAAAGAGCAAGAGAGGTAAATGAGATGAGAGAAATGGCTATACATGTGGTAGAATGCAAGATTATTTTTGAGGGGGAGTGCCAGATTTTAAGATACATAAACATAATTACTGTCAAAGCAATCATTCCTAGATGACCTTATGTGTCATCATTGGGCTTCTGGAAACCTGTTGGCATTATCACTTTCAAAGAAGTTTCTTAGCAACACAGTTGCTGATTTTAACCTTTCCAATAGAATAAACTAGAAAAAGACAGACTACAACAAAATATGGGCAAGAGGTTGTAAAAATTTTGAGTGTGACGACATTTAAAAGCAGACAAACATTGATAAACATTTTTCATCTCGAATAGGTTGTTTTGTTACTCTCAACCAAAAATCCTAAGACCATAAATAACTTTCCCAAACATGGTTAGCTCTACATAAGCAAGTTTATTTATAAAATGGTCTATTTTGAAATCCGTACTCTGGTAAAAACATTCACAGGCACACACAGACACACACTCACACTCACACACACACTTTAAAGACTATCATAAATCTATGAGGTGTGAGTCACACAATCACTTTTAAGACTATAATACATCTATGAATTTTGGAGGTATTCCAAATATTTGTGGTATTATCAAAAGCTGAGGCTGTTCTGGAACTATGCCTGGTTTATACAATTAGTTACCACTCGTCTCATTTTTCAAACAGATCATGGAGAGTTTGGATGCAAACAACCAGTAGATTACAACAATTAAAGCAACAATTCAGTTTTGGAGACAGAAGACCTGGGCTTGACTTTGTTCTGTTATTTATTGACTAGTGAGGGTAAGAACCAGCTTAAATTTACCAATGGTCAGTTGTTTCATCTATAAAATGGGGATGATGGTACCTGTATTTGAGTGAAGTACATGGTAATATTTGGGAAAATGTTTCTTCAGTTTCTGCATACATGTTTCTTTCTCCCCCCCCCCCTTTTTTTTTGGTCATTGTTTGCATAATCAAACCACGGTCTTTGAGTGAATATTTGAAAAGCAAGTCCAGCTACAAGAAAGTCTTTTTCCATGCTTTAAATTTACTTTACTTATATAGTAGCTAAAATCTCCACCAAAGAAAATATAGGCCAGTTGAAGAGCACAGATTTTTATTAAAGCAATAATACATTACAGTTTAAAAAAACTTAGGATTATGAGATTTTTTTTAAATTCTCAACTGAGTTTTAATTTAAGGGTTTGTGTGCTAGTTTTGATCATTTTCCAAATCAGCTACCAAACAATAAGACTAAAACTGACACATTACCTAAAGTTATGAATAAAGAGTATAATTTAATGTGATTTTTCTTCTAAATTATGCATGAATTTTATAAAATATTATTAAAAGTCACTCCAATAAACTTTTTTCTAATGTAAGACAAAGAAGCCCTTGTAAAGGGCACTTGACAATTTCCTCCTGGCTCCCTGACACTTGTGCTGTTGCTAAATGTTGCTGTTTAATATTTCTCCCCTGCATAATTCAGAATCCTGAAGGGAAACTTCATCGTTTTACCTTCCATAGTAACTTACAGAGGACAGTACACTTAATCATTGCATTTTACAGATTAGATAAGGCTTCATTCTTGCTTTCTCTTTTCCTCCAGCAATTTAATATTGCTGTTAGCTTGCACATTGTAATTAAAAAATGACTTATGAAAGTGTACTGCAAACAAGACACTTACCCCTTAGCAACTGGTGCTGGTGACTAGATACAATACGAACACAATGTCAAAGCAGCAGGATAATTTCAATAATTACTTTTGTTTTTCTTTCAAAAGATAGTTAAAGATGCAGTTATATTTGATACTCCCAGAAAAGTGGTACCTAGAGCAAAAGAAGAGTGACACAGTGTTAATGTACTCTGAAACTTTATGATAATAGATCAAAAAGTATATCCTTTTTGGATATTAAAAGTAAACATATTTATGTTTTGACATCTCTGTGTGTTGACATTTTGTTTTCATGGCTTTTTAAAGTAAAGTATTCCTCTCAATAAATTTGATTTTCTATATGCTTTAGAACTGCTCTGAACTACAATAGTGATTTCTCCTAAACAGAGTATAGCAAACAGTAATGCTATCCCGTGTCTGTATTACTGATTATTGATTTGTCTTCTGCATGCTCAATAAACTGTGTAAGATTCCTGGTTTTGTGGACTTCCCAGGCAGGCAATAAAATTTCTTGCAATAGCTTTCTTTTTCTCTTTCTCTGTCTCTCGGTTTCACTTTTATTTCATGGAGTCAGATCACAGATAAAATTTATTTTAGCTTAAGAACCATTTTTGTACACCTATACCTCTCTGGGCATAGAATGAGATACTTGGGGATAATTGACATTGTCTAAACTCATGATGATTTAACAGCAATGGAGATACAATCATTTGAATACTCAGGAGGAAACTGTAAAATGCACATTACAAAGGCTTCTTTCCCTTACCTAAAAACAAACAAACAAACAAAAAGAAAAAACAAAAAAAAAAGAAAAGAAAAACCTTCACTGATGTGATTTTTAGAAGATTTTATATGAATCATGCATAGTTTAGAAAATCGTAAATGAGAATGTCCCAATAGGGAATATACAGTTCTATTATAACCCAGAATGGATGAGATCAACTCGACTTTGGAGTAAATTCATGTCAGTATTTTAGAAAGCATTTTCAAATTAAACTCTAATAATATAATTAAACTTTTTAAACAACCCAAAATTAATATAATTGTTTAAAATATTTTAGAGAGCATGAAGAATGAGGTTTCCACTCTGCTATGAAATAAGGTGACCAGTCAGAGAAGATGGAAAGAAAGTGTGATACAAGGTGTGAGTCCCAACCACTAGGTCAGGAGGAAGGGCTTGCTTTCAGCATATGGTTCTGGGGTTTAAACCTGACAGGTGGGTGCATGGTCCAAAATACAAAGACGTAGAAAAATTCTAAAGATGATCTGTAAAAGTTCCCAATTTTGAAGAGGGGATAAATTACAGGAGTTAAAAAAACATAAGAAATAGTCAAAACTTGGTAGGAAACACTAAGCCGATCTGTCATATTACTTAAGATTCTAATAATCAGTATTGAATATATGGCAAGTTTGGTGACTGGCTAATATTTAAATTTGACCTGCAATATCCTTCCAGCGTACAAGGGGGCACTATTAGAAACTACATTAGGACAGTAGTAATGAACAGGAAATCATCCCTGTAAACTGGGATATGTAATCACCATAAAAGAAAAACCCTCCAATTCTAAGACCAGGACCAAGACTTCTCTTTCTTTCTTTCTTTCTCTTTCTTTCTTTCTTTCTTTTTCTTTCCTTCCTTCCTTCCTTCCTTCCTTCCTTCCTTCCTTCCTTCCTTCCTTCCTTCCTTCCTTCCTTCCTTCCTTCCTTCCTTCCTTCTTTTGACTCTAGGTTTTCTCTTTACCTTTCTCATGTTCCTTTGCTTCAGTGATGATAGAGGCCATTCCCATGTCAAGCATACCTCTAACCCGTGGGGAGGTACAGAACAATGAGGTAGAACTGCTGGTCTCCTTTACCCTCAAGGAGCCACCATCCTGTACTTTACCATCTAATTCCCAAGCATGGAATTCTCTACATTTTTTTTTTTAATTTTATTTTTTTATTTTTTTAAAATTTTTATTGCATTATAGGTTTGGGGGTACATGTGCAGAATGAGCAAGATAGTTGCATAGGTACACACATGGCAGTGTGTTTTGCTGCTTTCCTCCCCTTCACCCACACTTGGTATTCATCCCCAGGCTATCCCCCCCCAGCCCCCCCTGCTGTCCCTCCCCCATTCCCCCCAACAGTCCCCAGTGTATAGTAGACCGCCTCTCTGTGTCCACGTGTTCTCATTTTTCTCACCCACCTATGAGTGAGTATATGCGGTATTTCTTTTTCTGTTCTTGTGTCAGTTTGCTGAGAATGATGTTCTCCAGATTCATCCATGTCCCTACAAAGGACACATACTCATCATTTTTGATTGCTGCATAATATTCCATGGTGTATATGTGCCACATTTTCCCAGTCCAGTCTATCATCGTTGGGCATTTGGGTTGGTTCCAGGTCTTTGCTATTGTAAACAGTGCTGCAATGAACATTCGTGTGCATGTGTCCTTATAGTAGAACGATTTATAGTCCTTTGGATAGATACCCAGTAATGGGATTGCTGGGTCAAAGGGAATTTCTATTTCTAGGTCCCTGAGGAATCGCCACACTGTCTTCCACAATGGTTGAACTAATTTACACTCCCACCAACAGTGTAAGAGTGTTCCTATTTCTCCACATCCTCTCCAGCATCTGCTGTCTCCAGATTTTTTAATGATCGCCATTCTAACTGGTGTGAGATGGTATCTCAATGTGGTTTTGATTTGCATCTCTCTAATGACCAATGACGATGAGCACTTTTTCATATGTTTGCTGGCCTCATGTATGTCTGCTTTCGTAAAGTTTCTGTTCATATCCTTTGCCCATTTTTGAATGGGCTTGTTTGTTTTTTTCCTGTAAATCTGTTTGAGTTCTTTGTAAATTCTGGATATCAGCCCTTTGTCAGATGCGTAAACTGCAAAGATTTTTTCCCATTCTGATGGTTGCCGATTCACTCTAGTGACTGTTTGTTTTGCCGTGCAGAAGCTGTGGAGTTTGATTAGGTCCCATTTGTCTATTTTGGCTTTTGTTGCCAATGCTTTTGGTGTTTTATTCATGAAGTCCTTGCCTACTCCTATGTCCTGAATGGTTTTGCCTAGATTTTCTTCTAGGGTTTTTATGGTGTCGGGTCTTACGTTTAAGTCTTTAATCCATCTGGAGTTAATTTTAGTGTAAGGTGTCAGGAAGGGGTCCAGTTTCTGCTTTCTGCACATGGCTAGCCAGTTTTCCCAACACCATTTATTAAATAGGGAATCCTTTCCCCATTGCCTGTTTTTGTCTGGTTTATCAAAGATAATATGGTTGTAGATGTGTTGTGTTGCCTCCGATGCCTCTGTTCTGTTCCATTGGTCTATATCTCTGTTTTGGTACCAGTACCATGCTGTTTTGATTACTGTAGCCTTGTAGCAACTGATAAGCAACTTCAGCAAAGTCTCAGGATATAAAATCAATGTGCAAAAATCACAAGCATTCCTATACACCAATAACAGACTTAAAGAGAACCAAATCAAGAACGAACTGCCATTCACAATTGCTACAAAGAAAATAAAATACCTAGGAATACAACTCACTAGGAATGTAAGGGACCTCTTTAAGGAAAACTACAAACAACTGCTCAACGAAATAAGAGAGGACACAAACAGATGGAGAAACATTCCATGTTCGTGGTTAGGAAGAATCAATATCGTAAAAATGGCTATACTGCCCAAAGTAATTTACACAATCAATGCTATCCCCATCAAACTACCATTGAATTTCTTCACAGAACTGGAAAAAACCACCATGAATTTCATATGGAACCAAAAAAGAGCCCACATAGCCAAGTCAATTCTAAGCAAAAAGAACACAGCAGGAGGCATCACGCTACCAGAGTTCTCTACATTTTTCACAGAAGAGCTCATAACAGCAATTCACGTTTTCATATTTCATTTATTATACTGAGGTTAAATTACTTGCAATTAAATACTCTCATTTTAAGTTCATGATTCTGTAAGTTTCAACAAATATACACACCCATGTGTACATCCACCACAATGGAGAATATTTGAAATATTTCCAACATCCTCAAAATTTCACTCATTTTTGATGTAAATTATTCTACTTCCAGTGCTTTCTGAAACTAACATTAGTTTGCTATTCTACACTTGCATATAAATACACTTTCGGTTTCGGTATCTTTCGTTTAGCATGATGGTTTTGGACTCACACATGTTATTGCACCTATCAGGAATTTAATCTTTTTTATTGCTCGGTAGTATTCAATTGTATGGATATAGCACTATATGTTTGTCCATTCACTGGTTTTTAGATATTTGGTTTGTTTCTAGTTTTTGGCTATTATAAATAAAGATACTTTGAAGATTCATGGATGTAGGTCTTTGTATGGATATGTGCTTTAATTTATCTTGGCTGAATACTTTCGAATGGAATTATTGGGTTATACAGTATAAGAAACTGCCGAATTCAATACCATTCAGGACATAGGCATAGGCAAGGACTTTATGACTAAAACACCAAAAGCAATGGCAACAAAAGCCAAAATATACAAATGGGATCTGATTAAACTTTAGAGTTTCTGCACAGCAAAATAAACTATCATTAGAGTGAGCCGGCAACCAACAGAATGGGAAAAAATTTTTGCAATGTACCCATCTGACAAAGGGCTAATAACCAGAATCTACAAAGAACTTAAACAAATTTACAATAAAATAAAACAACCCCATCAAAAAGTGGACGAAGGATATGAACAGACATTTCTCAAAAGAAGACATTTATGCAGCCAACAAACATATGAAAAAAAGCTTATCATCACTGGTCATTAGAGAAATGTAAATCAAAACCACATTGAGATACCATCTCAAGCCAGTTAGAATGATGATCATTAAAAAATCAGGAGACAACAGATGCTGGAGAGGATGTGGAGAAATAGGAACACTTTTACACTGTTGATGTGAGTGCAAATCAGTTCAACCATTGTGGAAGACAGTGTGGCAATTCCTCAAGGATCTAGAACTAGAAATACCATTAGACCCAACATTACTGGGTATATACCCAAAGAATTATAAAACATTCAATTACAAAGACACATGCACACGTATGTTTATCATGGCACAGCTTACAATAGCAAATCTTGGAGCCAACCCAAATGCCCATCAATGGTAAACTGGATAAAGAAAATATGGCACAGATACATAATGCAGCCATAAAAAAGGATGAGTTCATATCCTTTAAAGGGACATGGATGAAGCTGAAAACCATCATTCTCAGCAAACGAACACAAAAACAGAAAACCAGACACTGCATGTTCTCACTCATAAGTGAATGTTGACTAATGAAAACACGTGGACACAAGGAGGGGAACATCACACACCAGGGTCTGTCAGGGCTAGGGGGAGATAGGGGAGGAATAGCAGGGGTTGGTGATATTGGGGAGGGATAACATTAGGTGTCATCTATACCTAATGTAGATGACAGGGGTATGCAGCAAACCACCATTGCACGTGTATACCTATGTAACAAACCTGCACAATCTGCACATGTACCTCAAAACTTAAAGTATAAATAAACAACAAGCAAACAAACAAAAAACATGAAAAAAAAAGAAACTGCCAAATTGTTCTGCAAAGTGATTGTACAATTTTACATTCCTATCATCAATGTATGAAAGGTCCTGTTTACTCCACAATCTCAGCAACACTTTCAATTGTTGTTTGCCTTTTAAATTTTAGCCATTCTTGTAGCTTTCTCGTAGTATCTCAATGTGTTTTAATTAATGTTTTTCTTTTCTTTTTTTTTTTTTAATTTTTATTGCATTATAGGTTTTGGGGTACATGTGCAGAACGTGCAAGATAGTTGCATAGGTACACACATGGCAGTGTGTTTTGCTGCCTTCCTCCCCTTCACCCACACTTGGTATTCATCCCCAGGCTATCCCCCCCAGCCACACCCACTGTCCCTCCCCCATTCCCCCCAACAGTCCCCAGTGTATAGTAGACCGCCTCTCTGTGTCCATGTGTTCTCATTTTTCTCACCCACCTATGAGTGAGTATATGCGGTATTTCTTTTTCTGTTCTTGTGTCAGTTTGCTGAGAATGATGTTCTCCAGATTCATCCATGTCCTTACAAAGGACACAAACTCATCATTTTTGATTGCTGCATAATATTCCATGGTGTATATGTGCCACATTTTCCCAGTCCAGTCTATCATCGTTGGGCATTTGGGTTGGTTCCAGGTCTTTGCTATTGTAAACAGTGCTGCAATGAACATTCGTGTAGAACGATTTATAGTCCTTTGGATAGATACCGAGTAATGGGATTGCTGGGTCAAAGGGAATTTCTATTTCTAGGTCCCTGAGGAATCGCCACGCTGTCTTCCACAATGGTTGAACTAATTTACACTCCCACCAACAGTGTAAGAGTGTTCCTATTTCTCCACATCCTCTCCAGCATCTGCTGTCTCCAGATTTTTTAATGATCGCCATTCTAACTGGTGTGAGATGGTATCTCAATGTGGTTTTGATTTTCCCAGTCCAGTCTATCATCGATGGGCATTTGGGTTGGTTCCAGGTCTTTGCTATTGTAAACAGTGCTGCAATGAACATTCGTGTGCATGTGTCCTTTTTTAATTAATGTTTTTCTAATGACTGATGGTGAATATTTTTACATATGCTTATTCCATGTCTTCTTTTTATAATATATTTTCAAAACCTTACTTTCCTCCAAATTTTTAAATAATTTTTTAAAACTATACAGTAAATTATAAAAAAATTATGCTTAATGTATTTGTATCCACCATCTATATTCTATAATCATTACATTTTGCTGCAAGTGTTCTTTAAAAGACACATTCATATTCACTGATGTATTCTTCATTCATCAAAGAAACTTATTTTTGCTTCAGAGTAAATTATAGGCAATACTGCACTTTATCCCAAACATCTGAACATAAAATTCAATAAATTAATTTTAATATGTCCAGAATTTTGATGTAATTTTTTCATGAAAAATACATTCACTTGTGAAAGAAACTCATATCAATATATGGAATGTTGTCTTTACTCTGGAATATTTTCTCACACTTTTTCACAATCAAATTTGGCCCCAACTCTCCCAGATGTAATCAACTTTCTGATTTTTTCATCATAGATTTTTTTTTTCCTGTTCTGGAATTTTATTTTGCTGTTATCAGTTTTATATTTAGCTTTTCTTTTCCTGTGTATAGTTTCTTGAGGTTTATTCATGTTTTTGTATGAGTTCCGTTTTATTACTGAGTAATATTCCATTGCATATTTTATTTATCTATTCTCCTACTGATAGAATTTTTTTTTGTTTCTGTTTAAATCTATTAGGAATAAAGTTGCTATAAACACCCTTGTAAAATGCTTTATTTTGAATATACGTTTTCATTTCTCTTGAGTAAAGTCCTTGGAGTAGAATTGCTGTGTTATTGGGTAAATGTACATTGAGTTTTAGAAGAGGTTGTCATGAATTTCTCCAACAGGATTGTACCATTTTACACTTCCACTGACAATGTGTGAGCTCTCTGGTTGCTCTAACACCATTGCTAACATTTTGCATTTTCAGTCTTTTTATTTTTAGTTATTTTGAGGTATGTGAAGTGGTAGCTCACTATAATTTTAATTTGCTTTTGCCTGATAACCAATGACACAGAGCACTTTTTATGTGATTACTGGACATTTGTATATCATTTTAAATAAAATGTCAGTTCAAATCTTTTCTTCATTAAAAACTTGGCTGTTTGCCTTTATTACTCATTTATAAGAATCCTTTATCTATTCTGACTAACAGTCCTTATTGAGTGTTTTCTCCCATTGCTTGTCTTTCTTTTCCTAGTGGTGTCTCCTGTAGTCTTTTATGGCTTATGCTGTTTGTGGGCAATATAAAAAATGTTCAATGGCTTTGAAGTCAAAAGATTTTCTCTTCAATGTTTAATTCTTAATTTTTATAGTTTTAGTTTTTGTATGTTTGTCTACAGTCTAGTTCAAGTTAATTTTTTGTATAGTATAAATTAAGGGATTTTCACCCTCCCCTTTTTGCATATGATTGTCCTGTGATCCAGCGAAGAATATATGGTAAATAACACTACTAAAATGTGAGAGATTAAATAAGGGAATGATACCTAGAGAGCGACTTATGTCTCCACTGGATTCTGAGTTAATGCCTCACTTTAAAGAGATTGGAAGAGTATAATAATGTCTACATAACCATGCTTACTAATGGAGTATGAGGAGATGCTGGGTATTGACTTTTCGACAGTACAGCTATTATTGAGCAGTCCATCTTCATGGTCCCCACTCTATGATGCCTACCACTCCATCAACATGGCTTCAATCTACCAGTTTGAGACTTTTTTTTTTAATCTAGCACTCAACCTGTTTTACAATGCCAGAGACTGCTTCTTCTTAACCTGCTGACAGCACTCATAAAAATACCGGGAATCCTCTGAACCCAAGCCAATGATAGCAAGATCCAGAAAAAACCAAACATGTCTCTTCATAGTCTTGGCCTGCTTTCCAATGAGTCATTTTGTTTTATTTTGTTTCTTTCTGTGTCTCATATTATTCCATGTAATTGGCAGTGGAAATGCATATATCCTTTAACAGATTTCCCCCATACCCTTCCCATAAGGGTGTAATTCTACCTGTCATCTCCAATAAGACAATCATTTCACATTACAATAGTTCAACTTTTATAGAGGAGGTACACGTGTATAGGTGAGGGTTGTCTTCTCACATTTTATTCTTTGTAAATTACGTAATCAATTCTTTGTAAATTACATTTCTTAGACTGTAGTTAAAATTTTCACATGTGGTAATATTAGTGTTAAAGGTCAAACTACACCATGCCCAGCCAGAATAGTTTCTCTTTTAATGGTGCTGCAATGTGAGGGAAAAACCAATCTTTGTCCATTACTTTGATAGCTTTCTGGAGCTCAACTCCTTGTTTCCTTTGTACAGTAGTTTAAATAAGAATACATACATGTATTTCTCCAAGAATACACAATACTTTGGAAACAAAGAGCAATGTAAATTCGTATGTAGAAAGTAACTTAATTTAACAAAATAAAAAGAATGTGCCATTTTGATCAATGTTTTAAAGATCTCATGACCAATATCATGCAAAAGTTTAAGCACTCAGGCTATTATTGCTTTGGGATAGTTTCTGCAAAATGTCTGCAAGAAAAAGCTTTCCCCAAACATGTGTCTTGGAAATAGGAGCTCAGTCCTAAGTTGATGCCTATAAAATGTCTATTTTCCCCTTCTTCCTGTGACTTGAGGAGTCATTGCTGTTTCCCTATGCAGTCCAAAACTTGAGGTTTCAGCCACGTCAATATATATTTGGTAAATCTAGTTACATAGGCTTATTTACATTATCTCCCTATCTTTAAAATGGCGATAAAGAAATTATAGTTAGTATAATCTTTATTTCTCATCAGTGAGCAATTACTAAAGAAAAAGTACTAAAAGATAAAAATGTTGATTTATTTTGTCATTCAATGTTACATCATTTAGACTGATTCATTAGAACTCAGTAAATAAAGAATGTTAATGATTCCTGAGCTTGAGAAACATAATCCAGTTAAATGATGTTGGGTTTATACCCCAGAAAGACTCTTAGAGGCATTTAAGGAAACTTACTCTTTTTCTTTCAAGAAATAAAAATAAACATACATAGGCTTATTTTTTCTTACTATGTCTTTTTATTACTCATATGTGAGTTGATTCCAACTGAATCCCAATTTTAGCAGATAAGTAGATAGTTTATATGGATGTGTAACATTCGTGACCGTGCTCTGAAAGTCATGTTTGGTTTCCCACGTCAAAAGAACATCAGCAACTCAAGGTTCTAGTCCTGGGAAAAAATGACTAAGAAGTTCTTTAGAAATGTGTTAATTACAAAGTTTTTAGGCCAACAGCTCTTTAGCAGAAAGAGTATCTCAAGGACACGGACTCGCTGGCATTGAATAAGAAGGCCAGCTATTTGAACCCAGATATCCATGTATTTCTGGTTATTTTCCCTGGTGCAGCCTATCTCAGCATGGTCCATGGACAATCTTCATCAGAATATTATTGGGATACTTCACTTAAATAGGTTTCTTAGACACAATCAGATCCCTGAGTCAGAATTTCTGGGCAAAAATGTTAATGTCTGTATTTCTAGAAAGCAGTCTTGAATATACATCTTAAATATATTTTATATAGCCTGCTGTATATAAAATATTTTGTTAGACTCTTATGTCTAGCCACCAGTGCCATCAAGAGGTCAGAGGTCAATACATAATTCTCAGCATCAGGATTACTTGGCAGAGAGCATCTTGGCTAAAATTAAGGCTTTCCAGTTCTTAGAAAAGAATAGTACATGGTCGGATGAGGGAAGCTCATTTAGAAGCAGTACAAATCGTTAGCTTAATGATTGGTCAATAGGCTTAATCACATTTGTCTCTAAAGAAATTAAGGAGGCTGGACAAGTATGACCTTTATCTTTCCTAGGATGGTGGTGGATCAGACATTGTTCTTGAAAGAAAGATATGTCTCTGAAGAGCAGAGATATTCAGACAGAAATAGTGGCCTATGGTCAGGAATGAATTACATCACTTCTCTGATAAATCTTTCCTCCAGGTATCTGTACTTCTGATTCCAGTGCCCTTATCTCTTTTTTAATGTCTGGAATTCTGATGGTAATATTTCTCCTTCTTTACATTTTCATATTATCACAACATGCCAAAATTTTATGTCTCTAATGTGTCTGGAATCTAGTTTCCTGTAATGCCTACATAGCCACTAAAGCTCAGGACTATTTTACATGTGTAAATTTGAATAAATTCAAATTGTTTTCATGGCTTCCACTTTTACTCTATCCCAATAGATAACTTTGATTGAATTAACACTTTGATATGAAAGTCTTCAGGGTAACAAGTCAAATTTTCTCACGTTCCTGCATATTCCTCAGGCCCGGTCAGTAATCAGTATAAATATTGAAACTGAGAACTGAGGCCAGCAACTGAGCTGTGCTGAGATGAACCACTTTAAGAATATGAAGAAAATTACAGTTACTCTGTGTTCAAGAAAAAGCAAATATCTTATTTGTCACAGGAGACTTATATTGATATGAAATAGATTTTACTTAAGGAAAGAGTAGTCGGATTTTTCTGTCCCTACTTTCATATCATTTTCTTCTATGCCTTTTAGCCTACTCCTAGTTTAGCCATGTATAACTAGAATTCCCAAAGAACCCCTGTTGTTTCACAATGCTGTGTCTCTTCTTGGAATGATCATTCCCCTGTAACAGAAATCCTGGAGTAAAGGAAATCTTATCAGAGAGGTCTTAGATTTTAACTGTAGCTTGTTTTTCTTTTTCTTTTTTTCTTTAGCAAAGGGAATTTGCCAGCTCTGTAGAATAGAAAACAGCCTGCAAATCACTGAAAAAAAGTCTACTCGTAGAGACTTTGGAATCACCGGTCAGTCCCCCGAAGGCACTGAAGAGCAGCCTTCCTCAGGAAGATGTGTGAGTAGAACGATTGTCCAGGGGGAAGGAGTTGCATAGTTCACTTTATGTTTGCAGGTCTAATTGATAAAAGGCTTTGACTTTTTGGGAACTCAGAGAAAGTAAGGGAAGAAGTTTTGCAGGTTGTGGGACTTCATCTCAGATACTCCTTTACTGGCTGTCATGCGGCTAACAGACCGTTGAGACATAGTGTAGTCCAAAGACCTGAACATTAGAAAAGGGAACGAGAGAACCCAGAACGGGGCATCTTGGCTGAGCTAGCTTTGAAGGAATAGGATGATTCTTCTTTAGGGGCATGTGGTTTATGCTAGGATGTGAATCAGCCAGATGCCATAGTAGTCATGGCTCACCATCTTCTGTTACATAATAGAAGTCCACCGGTAGAACACTGTTCAACAACAAGAATTTGACCTGCCCCCTTTTAAGGTCAACACATATCTAGAGCACATTATTCCTCAAGGTTAGTGAAGAAAACAGAGTGAGGAGGAAAACCTTGAACTTCCAGCCAACAAAGCAGATGCAGACTTAAGCAATTAATTAAGAAAATGAAAGAGATATGAGCACATTGGCACCTTATTTTGTATTGGTCAGGGTTTACCATTAAGACAAAATATTGTACATATGTAAATCTGAGGTAATTTAAGGCAGGTAATTTTAAAAAACCTAAAAAGCTAGGCAGGGCAATGAGACAAGTAGGGATTTGTAATAGCAGAAGGACATTGCAAATCCTCAACTAGAGGGACAAAAGAAGGAGCTAATATCACCATAGCCTAAGAGTTTTTGGTTATGTAGAAAAAACAAAATAGTGGTGAGTTTGCCCAGTAGAAGTTTTAGCCAATAAGAAGACACATACACTGACACAGATACCTCAAGAGATACAGAAGTGCTGTCTTCCAAGCCTCTGACAATGCCTCAATTGGCCAAACTGCAGCTTAAAGGTGTCTTTCCTTTGTGACAAAGAAAAGAGAAAGGATGAAATAGATCTAAAGGCAAACAAGTCTAAGACAGACACAGTTTGTGTTTCACCTGGTCTAGAGGATGTGGATTCGTTATTCAAGAGTTGTTTTATTTCTAATCATTATTCTTTCTTCAGAGTTGCTTGTTCCTTTCTATAAATAGAACTACGTGAATTTTTTGATATTCAACCACTCTTGACTTAAAAAATTACATTTTCATATGGCTCAGTTTAATATCTTTCCTAACTGTATAAGATACCATGCTAGTGAAATGGGATTTTCTTCTCTTATACAAACTTGTGCCTCCTTCCTCTAAGCTGTAAGCTCTCTGTTGGCTGAAGGGTGCTTTACTTAATGTTACATCTCCAGTGACAAAGATAGAATCTGCTATAAAATTCAAACTTAATAAGTACTTTTTTGGATTAAAGAAGAAAGAAAAAAATACTTGCATATGAGCTACATTATTAAATTTGGTAATTTTATATAAGACAAGAGTCAGCATTTAATTAAGAATATTTCTAAGTTATAAATTTTTTTCACATTACAAGGACATATTTTAAAACTATGCATATGCCAAACATGAAACAGAATTTAGCTATTTAAAGGCAGGGTTTTGTCGTAGACTTGTATTATGTGGTCACAGTTTGAAATACCTATAATGTAGCTATTAAGATGGAAACAAATCTAAGCTTAAACTCATATATGTTAAGAAATATTGCACAACCATGTTGTATTAGCTGTGGTTTTCCAGGAAACTAGAACTAACACAACATATATAATTATAGGTATATAAAAAGAGATTTATTATGAGAATTCACTCACATGATTAAAGAGAACAAGAACTCCCATGGTCTTCCATCTCCAGGTTAGAGAACCAGGAAACCTAGTGGTGTGATTCCAGTCTGAGTCTGAAGGTCTGAGAATCAGGGGAGCCAAGGGAACTGTGTGAACTCTGAGTCCAGGCAGTGGCCAATGGCCTAAGAACAGGCAACAGATGCGTAGGTACGGGATGGGGAGAACCAAGAACCAGGAGCTTTGATGTCTGAGGACAGGAGAAGACAGATTAACTGAAGAAGATTTCTTCTTTGCCCTTCCTCTGCCTTCGTTGCTCCCTTTGAGCCCTCTATGCTTTGGATGTGTTGGGTGAGGGTGGATCTTCTGTGCTCAGTCTACTGAGTCAAATGCTACAAACTCTTTTAGCTACAACCTCTCAGATACCTCCAGAAATGTTGTTTTGTCAGCTATCTGGGGATCCCTTAGCCCAGCCAAATTGACACATATAATTAACCATCATCCATGTTTACTACACCGTCTCCAGATGTGCTAATTTTCATTCTTAAACTCTTTCACACTCCTTTCCATTCCTTGTGGCAGAAGAAAGATGGAGTAAGATTCTCTTGATCATATGAACCTGGAATGTGAAACTTATTGTCTTGGGGGTAAATTTTTATATCATACGGTAGCTAAGGGTTAAAAGGAAATAAGACATCTTAGTACATATTGGATTGTTCTTACCTTAATTTGAAATTAAACTAAGAAGTTGACATACAGAATTCTAGAATGACTTATAAAAGTATATACTGTTTCATAAAATAATTCATGAATTGAATATGAATTGAATAAGTAAAGTAGTAAATAACGTGCTTTTTTTCTTTATAAATATGAAAACTGATGACACTAACACCATGATAAAAATCAGAGAGCTTTTTCTCCCATAAGTACATGATTTTTATGCTAAAGAGAAAACATGTGAGGTGGGATTTTTATGTAAAATAGATATGAAGATTAAAAAGCAAAAGCATTCCATCACTTCTTTGTTTGTTTTTGAGTGTGTATTTTGTAAAGATGCTTTTATCACAATGCAGTTACCATATTCACTGAAACTGTAATCATCTTATTTATTCACTGTTGGAAGTCACCGAATCTATGATTTTATCATTTGCAGGTACAGAACTGACAATCAGAGAGGGAAAATGATAGTGCTAGAACTGCGTCAAAGAGTATGGAGCAAATAACATAAAAATCTCCAGAACATGGTCATTAAAACATAGAGACCCATGAAAAATATCAGTGTATATATGTTATATACATATTTTTTTTCTTGAGGCTGGAAAATTTGTGAGCTCACTGCACACATTCTGAAAGATTTCAGGATGATTGGAAGGCCGATAAAAAGCTGTCTTTTGATTTAATTCACTCATTCATCAAAGATTTATTCAAAACTCCTATATGTAATACTCAATTGGAAGTTTTTGATAGAAGAAAAAGATGTAAGCCTAACATAGATAGTCTAATTTTTCAAGGAGATTGCTATCTTGATGGGGAAGAAGGACTAAGTGGTATTTATTCTAGTATGGTACATAAGATAGTGATGAGCCATGGTGTATATACATAGCAATAGCTAACTCAAAGATTGAAGTTCTCTTTAGCTACAGTAAAATTAGATAAATATGGACTGCTACAAATCAAATCTTGATAGATGGGGGTTGGAAAAGAAAAAGACATGACTAGAAAGGGGTTAAGATGGCCAAACTGGAGTGTACAAATCATAGGAGTGGAAAGCAATAAAGCCAGAAAGGCGAATTGGCTGCAGAGGGTTGCAAGTTTAAATGACAAGCTGAAGTGTTTGAACTTAATTTCAGTTAAAGGAGGCCATGGTGAGTTTTGAGTCAGATATGAAGGGAGACGCAAACAGAGCTCTGCTTCGGAAAAAACACAGATAAAGACTTAGTTTAGATCTCTTAGATTGCTTTAACACCATGTTTTCTATGATTCTGTGAGTATTTTGGCAGAGTATATAGAAGAGTTCAACTTTAGGAGATATAAGAGACATTTTCTGGATGCCATGTAATGGGCCTTGAAGCAGTCAGGAGTGTGTGAGCTTTTTTTTAGGGAGAATGGGTGGAAAGAGGTAGCCGAGCAAAATAGAGAGAAATTGGACACTGCTAGCCAGTAGGGATTAAAGGAGGGGAAGAGGTTAAGGGGATTTTGAGTTCTGCTGACTGGATCATGTCATTATAGAATATTGAAAGTTTGAAAGAGATAGGGTAAAAGAAGCCGCATTTTGAAATTTTAAACATATAATGTTAATATTTAGGTGCTGAGAATATATGTGCTTTAGAAATCTTACAAAAGGCATTTGACTTGAATTCTAACATATGCACAGAAGCCAACATGAGATCATTGAGTATAATATGGAATTTGTAGAACACAGTTGGGGAGGCATATCTTAGAGGATAATGATAAGTAATAAACCTTGTAGTGAATTCTGGAAACCATCATTCTCAGCAAACTGACAAAAGAACGGAAAGCCAAACACCATATGTTCTCACTCATAGGTGGGTGTTGAACAATGAGACCATGTGGACTCAGGGAGAGGAGCATCACACACCGGGGGCAGTTGTGGGGGGGGGGGGTAGGGGAGACACAGTGGGGGTGGAGAAGGAAGGGAGGGTGGGAGAGATAACATGGGGAGAAATGCCAAATGTAGTATGCACCTAAAGTAAAATAAATAAATTAAAAAAAAAAAAAAGAATTGAGTTGGGAAATCTGAGTGAGAACCAGAATCCAAAACTCAATCTGCCTTTATTATTGTCAAGGCATGGTACAAAATGCAAAGAAGTAGGTTAAAATACATAGGTGTACGAAGAAATTTGAAGGCATTATTCCCATGAGGTTCTTCTGGAAGCCATATGCTCTATCCTAGCATACATCATTTGTTTTTAAGAGATCAATATCAGAATTCTGGAAGTTGAAAAAAACAGTCCAAAACTTAGACCTACTACAGAAAAGATTGCTGAGTTAGGTGAAATTTTAAACTACATTACTAATAAAGGACCACAAGAAGGTGTTAGAGATTTAGAAATTCTTAGTAAGGTGATGAATCAGATTTAAACTTAACTGGGAATTCCTACAGAAAGGAAAATAATTTTCTAGTTCAGCAAACTGTGTAGATTGATTGTTTACAGAGAAATGCTAATTTTAAATTTTGCTGATCAAATAAAAAATATAAGGCTGGGCGTGGTGGCTCACATCTGTAATCCCAGCACTCTGTGGGAGGCTGAGGCAGATGTATCATGAGGTCAGGAGTTTGAGACCAGCCTGACCAACATAATGAAACCCTATCTCTACTAAAAATACAAGAATTAACTGGGCATAGTGGTGCATGCCTGTAATCTCAGCTACTTGGGATGCTGAGGCAGGAGAATCACTTGAACCCGGCAGGTGAGATTGCAGTGAGTGGAGATGATGCCACTATACTCCAGCCTAGGCAACAGATAAAGACTCCATCTTAAAAAAAAAACTTAAAATAAATGAAAATTAGCAATTATGATATGATTATTATTAACTGTATAATCCATGTTCCTCCAAAGTAAAGGTACAAATAACCAGGTAGTATTTTTAAGTGTTTCATATTATACAACTAGCAAAATTAATTTTATGAACAACACTGTGTTCTTTTTACTCTGTTTGGTCACCGTTATTTAATAATTGTAACACTGGTAAATGTAAAAAAATGTCAACAAATATATATTGAGGAGGAGGTACTTGCTAAACCAGTATTACTGCCTAATGTCTACCTTAGCATTGTGGCCTATTCTAATGTCACATCTGAAGGTAAAAAGTTTCCATATCAATGGAGAGAAGGTTTCCTTTAAAATAATCCTTTAAAAAACCCTTGAAGTTACACTATTGGTGAGAATCCAAAATGATATAATTGCTATGGAAAACAATATGGAGGTTATTCAAAAAATTAAAAATACAACTATCAAATGATCCAACAATTCGACAAAGAAGTGTGTATAGTAAACACACTTCTGGGTATTTATAAAAAAAAATGAAACCAAGATCTCCCAAGAGATATTAGCATTCCTATGTTTACTGCAGCACTTATTGACAAGACCCAAAATGTGGAAACAATCTAGATAATCATCAACAGAGGAGTAATCGGTAAAGAAAATGTGGTGTACATATATGTATACATAAATACAAGGGAATACTATTCTGTCTTACAAAGGAAAAAAAGTCTCCAATATGTAACAACATGGATGAATGTTGAAAACATTGTGCTAGTCAAAGAAAGATAAATAGTGCATGATTCCACTTATATGAAGTATCTAAAACAGTCAAATTCATAGGATCAAAAAGTGAAAAGGTGGTTTTTAGGGGCTTTAGGAAGAGAGAAATGGGGAGTTACTGAATCAAAGGGCATAAAGTTCCAGTAAAGCAAAATGAATAAATTCTAGGGATCTGCTGCACAGCATTGTGCTTATAGTCATCCATACTGCATTGTAGACTAAAATTGTGTTAAGATAACTGATCTCATGTTGTTTTCCTACTACAATAAAATATTTTTAAATAGAAGGACTGAATTAAATAAGTATTGGCACATATTTAACCTATTTAACAGGGTGCTATAAAAGAATATCTAGTGATTATAAAATGTTTAAAATATTTTGGAAAATGTAAAGAAGCGGAAAAAACAACAGGAATATATTTTTTGTAATGAAGTAATGACATGCATTTGTATAGAAAAAGATATTGTGAAAAACTATCATTTTCATGTTTTCCAACTGAACTGCATTTGAACAGATTTCTTTATAATAAGAAAACCACCATAAATGTTAAAATAGTACAATATATCATGTCCATGCCAAAAAACAGTTTTGTTTTGTGTTCATATGTGGCTATGGTTTCAAAATTATAGTTTTATAGATATATGTGTGCATTAATATAATCTGAACATAACGCATTGCCCTCACAGTATTATTACATCGTTGAGATGATTTGCTCATGGCAGATTGTGGCAATCAGCAGCTTCGTATCTACATATATTTATGATATAAGTTGTAATCGATTTAAACAATCCCTGGTACAATATGGTCATTGGATTAAATATTAAAAGTGCGATTATTTTGAGTTCTGGTCTTAACACATAGAGGATATTTCTTATTCTTTAAAACAGATTGGTCCATGAAAAGACCCACTTGATAGGAATATAATTAAAATTGGATTCAAATTTTTATATAAATAGCAATCAGTACTCTATCACAAAAAGTAAAGATATAAAAATAATTTTATACATTTAATAAAATTCAGTTTACAGTGGTAATTATAGAGTATATAAATAATCTTATGTGTAATAAGAAATTTTCATTTTTTAAGCCTTTAGTTTTTCTTCTGTTAGTGAAAAATTTTATCTTTAGTTTCACATTTTACTGTTACACAATCAGTTCATGTCATTATGCTGATAAAATTTTCCTATCAAAATAAAATTTGGTAAAGACAAATCTCTACTGCACCAATGAGATTTCTCATAAAAATTTCTGGGTGGCATTGATGATTAAAAATTCATTTGTATATAGAGAGCTACTATTTCTTATTCTATCTCCCTACCCAGTTTTATGACTGGCATTGACTCTGCTTACGGCACTCCGTTTGCATTCTGAAAGCTCTTGTGGTGTGAGAATTATAGTTTCTATTACTTCTGAGTTACTGCTTAATCATCAAGGCAGAGATAGATAGCTGCCCATGGAAGATTTCAGCATGATTGTTCAAATTGGTATTGATTTTGTCATTTTAGAATAATAGAGTTTATGTTTGTTTCTGCTTTCCTATACTAGTTCTAAAAACATCCAATGGCTTACACTAATGACAAACCAAATACTGCCCAGGACCATTATCCAAAGTACCCTGTTATTATAGGGCAGAAGTTTGTCAAACATAAATAAATCTCAGTCATTTACCACCTCCAACACTCTGACAGGCATTAGTATGTGGTGGATCAGTAGCTTAATGATAAAAAATAACTTCAGATGAATGTATAGTAGTTGACACTATAGGAGGACTTTGAACACCGCATGTCATAATAGTTTTATATTAATTAAGTCATAAATTTTCTTTAGATGATAGGCATTTCTTATAAATTGATTAATTTTAGGCACATTAATTAAATTTCTGGCCACGTGGCAAACAGCCAATTAGAGGTAGAGCCATAATTTCTGATCTTGTTTTCTCCATAGTCTCCTATAAGAATGGCTTTTCAACTGTTTTCCAGTTTGTTAATTTCATTTTTTATTAGCCTTGTATATGGAAAAAATAAAATTACAGGTGTTATAGAAGCCAGATTTTTATTTGCATGTTAAAATCTTATGTTTAAAATGCATAGCTTAATAGTAAAATCAAAATATTTTCAGTATGTCAACTGTGAAAAAGTAAGATTTTAAAAGTTCCACAATTTCCATGACATGAAAAACATTTATCATGCCGTATCATCCAGGAAATGTTCGTGATCTACATAATCCCTGTATTCACATGCTTCTCACTTACTTGTACTAATCTTTAGTTTACTTAATTTATTTTTTGTTGCAGAGATTCTCAAATCCAAAGCATCAAATACTAACATATTCAGATGTCATTGACAATCTGAAGAAAAATAAGGACGTTCTAATCTCATTACCATTACTCACTTTTATCACAATTAGAAATATGGAAGGCAAAGTCTTAAGTAAATCAGGAAAATTTCAAATCTACAGATGAAACTAAATTTTAATATACAAAGCTCTGCTTGTGGATTCAGAATTAATTTCATAAGATAATTATAATAACATGAATCATAAATGTATATACTGTTTCCCAAGGAACATTAATTTGGACATAAAATGCATCATGATGCTAATTCCAAAATGTATAGTAAGGCTTTTATGATGATATTAAATATATGCTTATCTACTTTCTAACTTCCCATTAGGTAATTAAAAATACTTAAAAATTTTTTAAAATAATTGTCTAACTGTGGAGTAGTAAAAGGGCAAACTGTTGAAAAGGTCTTAGATTTTTGAGATCTAACTAGTAAGGCTTTATATAAACCTAATGAAATGCCCAAGCATGACATTACATGGCAAGGAAATTGCTCCTTCTTTAGGGGATGTTACAAAGAACATTCATTATCTACTAATGGTGTCAGATTCATGGGAAAGACTGAGATATTCCTCTGAAACAAGGAAACTATTTCAAATTACATAAATTGAGTTTATGATAAAATGTCCTATTCTGTTCTTTGAGCACCTATATTAAATATTTCTTTCCAAAACAAAAACACTTAAAAATAAAAGTGAACAGAATTTAAAATTGTTATTGCATGTCGAAACACTTTAGTAACTTTATTTATACATTTTCTCCCTTATTTCTGAACAGCAGCAATACGTTTTAATTGCACATTTACTGCTACCAAAATATTTTAAGGATGAATGCAGGTACTTCTTAAGTTGTGTTTTTAGGAACATTCGCTTTGGTGAATGCTAATAGATGTTTGTTTTAAAGTGCTCTGTAATAAGTTTTATGAAAGTCAAATTGAGAAGGATTTCTGATTCAGAATTTTTAGAATAGCCAATATGATTAGATTTCCTCTTTGGAAACTCCCTAAGGTATTTCGTGTGTGTGTGTGTGTGTGTGTGTGTGTGTGTGTGTGTGTGTGTGTTTTAACTGTATGGAAGAGAGAAGTATCATAGGAGAAACAAAGAGCTGAGACATTAAAGCACAGGGAGCCTGTGTCCTGACTCCATGAAAGTGCGGCAGAAGAATGTTTCTTATGTGAATGAGACCTGTGTGGACCTAGTACAGAGAGCCAGCAGCCCTGAACAACATCCAGTGATGAGTTAGGAGTGGCCTGCATGGCCTAGTCACCAAACATCAGAAAGGGAAAAGAGCATCTCAGAAGACATTATCTGTGATAGACAACAACAAATCCTAGGAGAAGTTCCTTATCCCCCTATGGTCTTTGAGTGATAAAAATTGTATTTCTATAATCAGTTGGAATACAGGCTTAAAAGAGAATTGTGTTTAATGAAAGAAATGTATGGAATATAATATTCCTTGAACATCTGAGTCTGTGACTTGAAATTTATTTTGACTATTGGAACATTTCTTTGGACTAGGATTCCTGGAAAAATACTTAAGAAAACAGTAATCAAGTTAACTAATTTGTGACAGTATATATCTCATACTTAGTTAGTTGGGAAAGATTTCTTCAAGAAACAAATTACTTAATAAGTTTGGTTTACTTAAGTCTTACACTAAATGTATGAGGTATGGAATATTGATAATTATCTTAATCAGCAAGGAAGAAGCAAGTCATGTCTAAAAGATCTGCAACATTTTAAATCTTGAACTTCATTTATCTTAGATCTTAGTTAATGCTGTTTTAAGCCTGTGGATCTTTGGTGTGGCTATAGCATATAGAAATAATTATTTTTACTCTAACAAATTTTTCCAGTAAAGTTTTCCTTGAAAATAATCCTCTTTTTTTTTCCCTAAAAATTGTTGCAATCAATCAAAGCAATGTTATGACACTTTTAAAATAGGTCCCAGAATGTATTTTACAAGTTATAATAAAAACTCTACTGCTTCAAATTCAAAGGTTCTTTTAGATCAAACATAGTATTACCTAAATTCATCACTATGTAGAGTCTGGAGATTTTTGAAAGTTTATTGAACCACATCTAGTCTTAAAATTTGAAGATTTTCTACTATCATAAATATTTTTGGTTCATAGATGGCATAGATTATGTACTTAATGAATAAATGAAAAAAAAAAGGCCTAAGATAACTTCAGGTCCTTCAAGAATTTACAAAGGCTAATATATCCAGCTTAACTGTTACCTTCTTATAAAAGCATTACTCATAACCTTCTTGTCTTTCTTCTATTAAGTGTTATAGGAAACATTAACAAATTAAAATTAATACATACATTTATTTATACTTTTTTGTTAATTTTATTTTAGTTATATTTGAAGGTAAGAATAATACATATTATTAAATCTTAATTATACAAAGTATAGAGTTCTTTATCTATACATCAATTATTGTTTATATTTTTGGCAAAACTTTGAGGAATTCTTATTATATTTGAATAGGACTTATTAGTTCTGTTACTCAATCAAGAGAGATATTTTAAGTTACATAGACAATGATGGATCAAATCTAAAATATGTATATTAGATATCTATACATATGTACAGACACAAACATTTACACATCTACTTAATACATAAATTATTTATATACATATATAGATATCTTTTAGGTAGTTACTGGCTTTATTAAATGTACAAAAGATTGGAGAGAATTTATCTTCTTATTTGTTTTATTCATTAGAGTAGTTGTGGGTCTTAAAGTGGAGACTCCATAGTTATGTTCAAAGTTCTGTGAATAATGCCAAAATATATGTTCAATTAGGATGCAAATGTGTTTTTCAGTTCATTGGGTCAAAATTTATGGGCATTTATCATAAGTTCATTTAAGTATTAATAAAAACAGTTCAAAAGTATTGATCAATTTCTACATTCTCTCAATGTGTAATTCAAATTTTATGAATACATATATATATGTATATTTTATACCACTTTAGGTTCTGGGGTACTTATGCAGAACATGCTGGATTGTTGCCTAGGTACACACATGGCAATGTGGTTTGCTGCCTCCATCTCCCTGTCACCTATATCTGGCATTTCTCTCCATGTTATCCCTCCCCAACCTCCCTGCCCCCCTGTCCCCCCATCCCCTGCAACCAGACCCCAGTGTGTGATGCTCCCCTCCCTGTGTCCATGTGTTCTCATTGTTCAACACACACCTATGAGTGAGAACATGTAGTGTTTGATTTTCTATTCTTCTGTCAGTTTGCTGAGAATGATGGTTTCCAGACTCATTCATGTCTGTACAAAGTACATGAACTCATTGTTTCTTATGGCTGCATAGTATTTCATTGTGTATATATACCACATTTTCCTTGTCTGGTCTATCATCGATGGGCATTTGGGTTGGTTCCAGGTCTCTGCTATTATAAACAGTGCCACAATGAATATACATGAGCATGTGTCTTTATAATAGAATGATTTGTAATCTTTTGGATATATACCCAGTAATGGGATTGCTGGGTCAAATGAAATTTCTATTTCTAGGTCCTTGAGGAAGCACCACACTGTCTTCCACAATGGTTGAACTAGTTTACACTCCCACCAACAGTGTAAAAGTGTTCCTATTTCTCCACATCCTCTCCAGCATCTGTTGTCTCCAGATTTTTTAATGATCACCATTCTAACCTGCGTGATTGAAAGTAAACCTCAGTGAAGTGGATCACGAGGTCAAGAGATCGAGACCATCCTGGTCAACATGGTGAAACCCTGTCTCTACTAAAAATACAAAAAATTAGCTGGGCATGGTGGGGTGTGCCTGTAATCCCAGCTACTCTGGAGGCTGAGGCAGGAGAATTGCTTGAACCTGGGAGGCGGAGGTTGCAGTGAGCCAAGATTGTGCCACTGCACTCCAGCCTGGCACCTGGAGACAGAGTGAGACTCTGTCTCAAAAAAAAAAAAAAAAAAAAAAGAAAGCCTCAGGCCAATATCCATGATAAACATAGATGCAAAAATCTTCAATTAAAGTTTTATTTTATATGATTAATATTTTGCCTTAAAATGAAGTATCTTGATTCTCCCTTTGCATTCCAATCAATCAACAAACTTCTTGATAATTATAAAGAGTTCAGTATTAGGGGTTGAATAAAATTAATATGCTTTCAAGAAATCACAGTTTAGATAGGGAGGCTAAGGAATAGAGAACCAATAAATAATAAATAATAAAGTAATATAAAACACCTGAGCCAGGAGAATCACTTGAACCTGGAGGCGAAGGTTGCAATGAGCCTACATCATGCCACTGAACCCCAGCCTGGGACAACAAGGCGAAACTTCTTCTCAAAAAAAAAAAAAAAAAAAACATATATATGAATTATGCAGCAAATGTTATGGAATATTAAGAGAGTTCAGAAGAGTAAGGTTTTTATGAACTTATACATGTGGAAACATGTATAATCTGAGGACAGCTTCACAGAAGAGAGGAGACAAGATGGAGGTTGACCGGAAGTCAGGATCTGTGTACGGACCATGTGAAATAAGAAGAAAAACCTAGAGTTAGCTTTAGGTGCATTTCCCAACCACCAAAAGTTACTCTTCATTCCAAGAATCCTGATATTTAGATAAGGTTTTATATAGCCTTGTTTTAAATTTCAGTGCTGAGTATGAAACTGGCCCAATTGTCCCACAGAACTGAGGTTTATAGTTTCTCTTCAATAAACCTAGAAATTGACCCTCCCAGTCTTAAAACTTGAGAAAGTTACATATGTCTTATCTCAATTCCTTTTTCAGGACACCAACCCTCAGGTCCCCTAGATAGTATTAAGGAACTGAAACTTACCATATCACCACATCTGTACAATGAAAAGCCAGCTCCCTCACCTGTCCTGACTGCCTAACTGATCACCTGCTATCAGTTGACCAAGTTCTCTTCCTTATCCCTCCCTAATTCCTGTACATTCACACATAGTTACACCTCTTCCCTGCTATATAAACCCCTAATTTTAGTCTATTAAGGGGATGAATTTGAGTCTGATCTTCAGCACCCAAATAAAGTCTTCTTCCCTGGCAATCATGGTTTTGGTGACTGGTTTTCTGTGAGGCGTTCAACAGGACCTACCTAGATCAAAGCCCTGGCATTTTGGTAACAAATATACAATACTATTAGTTTGCAGTAATAATGCACTATAAGTTGAAAACTCCAAGAAAATAAGCATGCATAATAATTGGTATTATTTAACCTATCTGTAAATGTTTTTTGCAGAGTTTTGATTTTCTTAGATTCCTATAAACAATAGAGCAATTAGGTCATCTCTTTTAAAGTATTTTCTTCTGGTAAGTACAGATTTGCACAATGATCAAGAATGTCCGGCAGGGTCTACACTTTTGACTATTAATAAATAGGTATCTTAGTGTTTTACAAGTATCAATGAAGAATAGACTATTCATGAGGTCTTTCCTCTTTAGCACTTCTGTTGACTGATTCTTTTTGGAGTGTTTTGACAACAATTTCTAAATAATCAATCAAATATTCTGTGAAGATTTCCCACTTTCCACAGAAAAATGTTTGTGACATAGACTTTTCCCTAACTTCATAGAGTCATTATACGTAAAATGTTTTACAAATCTACTAGTTCTTTGAGATATTATACTTTCTTCATTAATTATAGATTTTCATGGTGAGTAATGCCAGTTTACAAAATGTTAAACAAGTTTCTTTACTGGATTTTCTGAGATGTGTGTATACTAAAGTGCATGTAAGTCTCTAGCAGTGGATAGATTATGCATTATCTATTATTTAATCATAAAATATCTATTAATACTTAATGGAACAAGTATTCTGAGGTAGATAGTGAGGGGAATGCTAATTTAAGCCAAATATCTGAACCCCTTTCATTTTATAGATGGAAAATTAGGAGCTAAATCAGTTGTTAATAGGCAGAACAAGCATTATAGTCTCTCCTTCCTGAACATACATTATAATGAGAATAAAGGACTTTTTAAAGTGAAACAATAGAACAAAGGAATGTGTAAAGTAGAACAGTAGAATGAGGGAAATTGTGTGTAAGAGGATTGAAATGGGAAATGGAATAGAGGAGCAGGTGGAAAATGGAATATGCACATAGCAAAATGACAGGGCTCTCAACTCAGCTGGATGGTGGAGGCTGAGGAAGAAGTTAGGTAGGAAACAAAGCACAAATGGAGGAAACTTCCACAAAGTAATTGACTCTCCAAACAATCACATGAAGAGAACAGAGACAGATGTTTACATTTTTGCCAGAAGAATGCAAAAACACACGTGTTTATGAGCGATTTCTTACAGAAATGAAAGTCATTATGAGATGATGCTTCAGCTATGTATTTGTGCTGCAAAATAAAGCCATTTTTTGTTTTACTTGTGATACCTTCATGTAATAGCTGCCTAACAACTAATTCCCGTGCAAATCCTGATGGGCAGCAACATGCAGTGAGATACTGAGAAATGCTGAAAACCTTTCCGTTGCTTCATTCTTAAGTGTAAAAGGATAAGAAGAGAAATACCAGATATAGGTGATGGGGCGATGGAGGCAGCAAACCGCCTTGCCATGTATGTACCCAAGCAACAATCCTGCATGATCTGCACATACACCCCAGAACCTAAAGTACAAAAAAAAACGTTATTTGGAAATTATACAAACAACATTATATTTAATAATAAAATAATAAATATTTCCCTCCTAATCTCAAAAAAAGAAAACTCCTATGAACAATTAGAAGAAAAAACAAAGAAGAAAAAGACCCAGATAAGTGGAAATCAAACCCTGTGCAAAGAGAGGCAATTAAGAGAACAAAATAAACTTTTAAAACATCTTGTGATCTCAGCAAAATGTGAGAGCCTATATTTGGGAAAAAGCAAAAATTAAAAATAATAAAAATGTAGTATAAATTAGTTAATTAACTAAGTCTATGATAGAGCAAAAATACAAAATACCAATATAGTTGTTCAAGAAAGAACATATCACTATGACATACTATTTAACATTATATTAAATATTTATACATTCATAATAATGTGTATTTTAGTGTATTAACTTTTCAACATTTGAAAGTAACTAATGGTCAAAGATCATATCAAATTATGATTGTGCAGAATATAAATTCTATTCTTCATGTTGAAGCAGCAATTAATAGACGACCAACCAAAATAAGTCCAGGTCCAGATGGTGGCAGAACAATATATTTGCCAAAATTTTTATTGTATAAAATGTCTACAACAATGGAGCATCAAGACAGGGCCATATGAGCATATTATTTAGAGGTCTGAAAATTACCATCAGAGAAATGGAAATACATAAATATTTTGTAGAAGTTGTTCAAGTGAGAGTAACAAAGTAAACAATGGAGAAAGAAATCATTGCCCTTTATTTTAAGCCAGTAAGATTTTAACCCATGTGCATGTCTAACTATATTATTTATTTATTTATGTATTTATTGCATTTTAGGTTTTGGGGTACATGTGCAGAACATGCAAGATAGTTGCATAGGTACACACATGGCAGTGTGTTTTGCTGCCTTCCTTCCCTTCACCCACATTTGGCATTTCTCCCCAGGCTATCCCTCCCCAGCCTCTCCCCCGCTGTCCCTCCCCTATTTCCCCCAATAGACCCCAGTGTATAGTACTCCCTTCCCTGTGTCCATGTGTTCTCATTATTCATCACCCACATATGAGTGAGAATATGCGGTATTTCATTTTCTGTTCTTGTGTCAGTTTGCTGAGAATGATGTTCTCCAGATTCATCCATGTCCCTACAAAGGACACAAACTCATCATTTTTGATTGCTGCATAATATTCAATGGTTTATATGTGCCACATTTTCCCAGTCCAGTCTATCATCGATGGGCATTTGGGTTGGTTCCAGGTCTTTGCTATTGTAAAAAGTGTTGCAATGAACATTCGTGTGCATGTGTCCTTATAGTAGAAAGATTTATAGTCCTTTGGATATATACCCACTAATGGGATCGCTGGGTCAAATGGAATTTCTATTTCTAAGGCCTTGAAGAATCGCCACACTGTCTTCCACAATGGTTGAACTAATTTACACTCCCACCAACAGTGTAAAAGTGTTCCTGTTTCTCCACATCCTCTCTAGCGTCTGTTGTCTCCAGATTTTTTAATGATCGCCATTCTAACCAGCGTGAGATGGTATCTCAATGTGGTTTTGATTTGCATCTCTCTAATGACCAGTGATGATGAGCATTTTTTCATATGTTTGTTGGCCTCATGTATGTCTTCTTTTGTAAAGTGTCTGTTCATATTCTTTGCCCATTTTTGAATGGGCTTGTTTGTTTTTTCCCTGTAAATCTGTTTGAGTTCTTTGTAAATTCTGGATATCAGCTCTGGATATCAGATTGTCAGCTGGGTAAACTGCAAAATTTTTTTCCATTCTGTTGGTTGCCGATTCACTCTAGTGACTGTTTCTTTTGCTGTGCAGAAGCTGTGGAGCTTGATTAGGTCCCGTTTGTCTATTTTGGCTTTTGTTGCCAATGCTTTTGGTTTTTTGGTCATGAATTCCTTGCTTACTCCTATGCCCTGAATGGTTTTGCCTAGATTTTCTTCTAGGATTTTTATGGTGTCGGGTCTTATGTTTAAGTCTTTAATCTATCTGGAGTTAATTTTAGTGTAAGGTGTCAGGAAGGGGTCCAGTTTCTGCTTTCTGCACATGGCTAGCCAGTTTTCCCAACACCATTTATTAAACAGGGAATTCTTTTCCCATTGCTTATTTTTGTCAGGTTTATCCAAGATTGTATGGTTGTAGATATGTTCTGTTGCCTCTGATGCCTCTGTTCTGTTCCATTGGTCTATATCTCTGTTTTGGTACCAGTACCACACTGTTTTGATTACTATAGCCTTGTAGTATCATTTGAAGTCTGGAAGTGTGATGCCTCCCACTGTGTTCTTTTTGCTTAGAATTGACTTGTCTATGCAGGCTCTCTTTTGGTTCCATATGAAGTTCAAGGTGTTTTTTTCCAGTTCTGTGAAGAAAGTCAATGGTAGCTTGATGGGAATATCATTGATTCTATAAATTACTTTGGGCAGTATAGCCATTTTCACAATATTTATATTTCATAACCATGAACATGAAATGTTTCTCCATCTGTTTGTGTCCTCTCTTATTTCACTGAGCAGTGCTTTGTAGTTTTCCTTGAAGACGTCCCTTACATTCCTTGTAGGTTGTATTCCTAGGTGTTTTATTCTTTTTGTAGCAATTGTGAATGGCAGTTCATTCTTGATTTGGCTCTCCTTAAGTCTGTTATTTGTGTATAGGAATGCTTGTAATTTTTGCACATTGATTTTATATCCTGAGACTTTGCTGAAGTTGCTTATCAGTTTCAGGAGTTTTTGGGCTGAGGTGATGGGTCTTCTAGGTATACTATCATGTCATCTGCAAATAGAGACAATTTGGCTTCCACCTTTCCTATTTGAATACCCTTTATTTCTTTTTCTCACCTGATTGCTCTGGCTAGAACTTCCAGTACTATGTTGAATAGGAGTGGTGAGAGAGGGCATCCTCGTCTAGTGCCACATTTCAAAGGGAATGCTTCCAGTTTTTGCCCATTCAGTATGATATTGGCTGTTGGTTTGTCATAAATAGCTTTTATTACTTTGAGATATGTTCCATCAATACCGAGTTTATTGAGGGTTTTTAGCATAAAGGGCTGTTGAATTTTGTCTAATCCCTTTTCTGCATCAATTGAGATAATCATGTGGTTTTGTTTTTGGTTCTGTTTATGTGGTGAATTACCTTTACATACTTGTGTATGTTGAAACAGCCTTGCATCCCCAGGATGAATTTTACTTGATCATGATGGGTAAGTTTTTTGATGTGCTGTTGCAGTTAGCTTGCCAGTATTTTATTGAAGATTTTTGCATCTATGTTCATCATGGGTATTGGCCTGAAGTTTTCTTTTCTTGTTGAGTCTCTGCCTGGTTTTGGTATCAGGATGATGTTGGTCTCATAAAATGATTTGGGAAGGATTCCCTCTTTTTGGATTATCTGGAATAGTTTCAGAAGGAATGGTACCAACTCCTCTTTGTGTGTCTGGTAGAATTCAGCTGTGAACCCATCTGGACCTCGGCTTTTTTTGTGTGGTAGGCTCTTAACTGCTGCCTCGACTTCAGACCTTGTTATTGGTTTATTCATAGCTTCGGCTTCCTACTGGTTTAGGCTTGGGTGGACACAGGTGTCCAGGAATTTATCAATTTCTTCCAGGTTTACTAGTTTATGTGCATAGAGTTGTTTGTAATATTCTCTGATGATGGTTTGAATTTCTGTGGAATCTGTGGTGATTTCCCCTTTATCGTTTTTTATTGCATCTATTTGGTTGTTCTCTCTTTTATCAGTCTGGCTAGTGGTCTGTCTATTTTGTTGATCTTTTCAAAAAAACCAACTCTTGGATTTATTGATTTTTTGAAGGGTTTTTCGTGTCTCTATCTCCTTCAGTTCTGCTCTGATCTTAGTTATTTCTTGTCTTCTGCTAGGTTTTGAAAAGTCGGGTCACCCACAATGGGAAGCCCATCAGACTCACAGCAGATCTCTTGGCAGAAACTCTACAAGCCAGAAGAGAGTGAGGGCCAATATTCAACATCCTTAAAGAAAACAACTTTCAACCCAGAATTTCATATCCAGCTAAACTGAGCTTCATAAGTGAAGGAAAAATAAAATCCTTTTCAAACAAGCAAGTACTCAGAGATTTTGTCACCACCAGGCTTGCTTTACAAGAGCTCCTGAAAGAGGCACTACACATAGAAAGGAACAACCAGTACCAGCCATTCCAAAAATATACCAAATGCTAAAGAGCATCAACAAAATGAAGAATCTGTATCAACTAACAGGCAAAACAGCCAGCCAGCATCAAAATGGCAGTATTAAATTCACACATAACAATATTAACCCTAAATGTAAATGGGTAAATGCACCAATCAAAAGACACAGACTGGCAAATTGGATAAAAAAACCAAAACCCATCAGTGTGCTGTATCCAGGAAACCCATCTCACATGCAAGGATACACAAAGGCTCAAAATAAAGGGATGGAGGAAGATTTACCAAGCAAATGGAGAGTAAAAAAAAAAGGAGGAGTTGCAGTTCTCATCTCTGATAAAATAGACTTTAAAACAACAAAGATCAAAAGAGACAAAGAAGGACATTACATAATGGTCAAAGGATCGACACAACAAGAAGAGCTAACGATCCTAAATATATATGGACCCAATACAGGAGCACCCAGATATATAAGGCAAGTTCTTAACGACTTACAAAGAGACTTAGACTCCCACACAATAATAGTGGGAGACTTTAACACTCCACTGTCAACATCAGACAGATCAACCAGACAGAAAATTAACAAGGACTTCCAGGGCTTGAACTCAGACCTGGAACAAGCAAACCTGATAGACATTTACAGAACTCTCCACCCCAAATCCACAGAAAATACATTCTTCTCAGCACCACCTCACACCTACTCTAAAATTGACCACATAATTGGGAGTAAAGCACTCCTCAGCAAATGCAAAACAACTGAAATCATAACAAACAGTCTCTCAGACCATAGTGCAATCAAGTTAGAACTCAGAATTCAGAAACTGACTCAGAACCACACAGCTTCATGGAAACTGAACAACTGGCTCTTGAATGTAGACTGGATAAACAATGAAATGATGGCAGAAATAAAGAAGTTCTTCGAAACCAATGAGAACAAAGACACAACATCCCAGAATCTCTGGGACACATTTTAAACAGTCTCCAGAGGAAAATATATAGCAATAAGTGCCCATATGAGAAGAGTGGAGAGATCCAAAATTGACACCCTATCATCAAAATTGAAAGAGCTAGAGGAGCAAGATCAAAAAATGTCTAACTTTAATAAAAATAATCTATAAAACTTAAGATAACACTTAGCAAATAGATTAAAATACTGATTATTTCTCAGAACACTTTAGAAAGATGTAAGAAGTCTTGAGATCTTTTTCTTTTAGAGATTGAAATTGTATTGTGCTGTCTTTCTGGTATTTCAAATTCAGTAAGGCTTATTATACTAAGAATTTTGAAAGTAGACATATCTCCTAATTATTTTTGCATGCCTAGACTTTTGCAAGTACTTTCCATAGAACAGATGCTGAAATGTATGTGTCTCCGTGTTTGGCTTTCTGTGAGGGAACAACAGGACCTAGACCAAATCTCTGGCATTTTTGTAACAAATAAACCACAATACTCTTAGTTTCCAGTAGAAGTACACTATAAGTTAAAAACACCAAAAAAATCAGACACTCAGGTGTAGGCACTTTCCACAGAACAGGCCCTCAAGTGTTGCTAATACATCAAAAAAACATGACCCATTGAGATCACATTAGTATTCTTATAAATTACTTAGAAAAAATATTCACATTTACTCTTATGTAGAATAAAACTTCTCTAAAAAGAAAAAATGTCCAATGGAAACTTTCATTATGATATAGAAGGCATATGCAATTTTCTCAAATGTGAGTGTCCTGTAAGTAAACATACAATATGAGAGTAATTGCAAATAGAAAGAAAAATAATATGTATCAAGAAACCTATACTTTAATCTTTAAGAAAAAAGCTACTGCATCTCAATCACAAATACAGAAATATATATATATATACACACACACACACACACACACACACACAGTAGAAATATACATAGAATTTAAAAATATGAATTAATGCTAAATTAATTAAGCTAACTAATCAATTTATTTATTAAAACATTCTAATCAATTGATGTGTTTTTATCTATGGATGTGGCAATGATTTGGCTTGTTACAAATAGGTCAGCTTTTGTAGTTTGGATTTTCTATACAAAGAGAGAAAAATACAGTAATCAATATAATTAGAATAGTCAGAGTCTTCTAGTGTAAAAAATGGAGCCTAGCAATTTTTAAAATGTGATTAGATGAAATAGTCACAAAAATGTGAATAGATGGAAAACTAATAGAACCTCAATTCAAGGAATTTTAAAATTTAAGGTAAATTGCCAATTATCTAGTTCTATTTCCTTTTACTATTTTCTAGAATTTCATATATAAAATCATATTGTATAGTCTCTTTGAATCTGGCTTTTTTCATTTGGCATAATATTTTTAGATGTATTCATCATTTTGCATGCATTAGTAGTATGTTCATTTCATTGTTGAGTAGTATTTTATATTATGATTAGACTATGTTATATTTATCCATTTACCTATTTTAACATTTTAATAGTTTCTAGGGTTTGAGTACTATGAGTACTATGACTATATCTGTCTTGAACATTAGGGGACATGTGTTTCTGTGGGTATATATTTTCATTTATCTTGGGTAAATACATAAAGGTGGAATAACTAAGTTTTATGGCAAGTATACATTTAACTGCTGAAAAAATTGCTAAACTGTTATCTAAGGTGATATTACCATATTACATTTTAACCAAAAATGTACAAGAGTTCTTGTTGCTTCATCTCCTTGGAAAAAGTCAAAGTTGCTAGTGTTTTAGAAATTTTAGTTATTAAAGCATGTTTGCAATAATTCATAAGTTTATATTTAGTTTGCATTTATTTGATGAGGAATGATATAATTTATTTATTGTTTATTTCTATATTTTACCTTGAAACATATCCCTTTAAATATTTTGAGCCAAGATGAAAATATTGGCTCAAAATATTTAAAGGGATATGTTTCAAGGTAAAATATAACTATTAGTAGATGATACGTTAGTAACTAATGTAACTATTAGTAGATGATACGTTAGTGTCCAATTTAAGAAATAGCTTTCTGGATATAAGCAACATGGTAGACTAAGCTATAAGTCCTCCTTTCCTCACAGAGACACTGAGTCAAAAACATGTGGACCAGAATACCTCTGTGATAACTTAAGAGACCAGTTGAGAATTGATAGCATCCAAGCTGTTATAAAACGAATACAGGGTTTTGGCAAAAAGGATAGAATATGCATAGCATTTGGTGAGCTCATTTAAACCCTTCTTTCTATTCAGCATAGAATGTGAAGATGTGCCAGCTTTCCCATCCCATTCATCTTCTGCCATGATTATAAGTTGCCTGAGGTCTCCCTGGCTATGCTTCCTATACAGCCTGTGGAACAATGAGCCAATTATACTTTTTTTTTCTTTATAAATTACTCAGTCTCAGGTATTATTTTATAGCAGTGTGAGAGGAACTGATATACCATATGATACAGCAATCACACTTTTGAGTATATATACCCTGAAGCAGTAGTCCCCAACATTTGTGAAACTAGGGACCAGTTTCAGGGAAGACAATTTTTTCCATGGAACAAGGAGGGGATGGATGAGAAAAACTATGCCACCTTAGATTATCAGGCATTAGTTCGACTCTCATAAGGAGGGTGCAAACTAGATCTTTTGCATGCACAGTTCACAATAGGATTCATGCTCCTACAAAAATCTAATGCTGCCACTGGTCTGACAGGAGCTCAGATAGTCACGCTCACTCACCCACCACTTACTTCCTGTTGTGTGGCCCAGTTCCTAACAGGCTGCACACTGGTAGCAGTCCATGGCCCCAAGGTTGGAGACCCCTGTGGGAACCCCTGCCCTAAAGGATTTAAGGTAAGATCCCAAAGACATACTTGCATGCTCAGGTTTGAAGAAGCACTATTCACAATAGTCAAAAAGTGGAAGTATCCTAAATATCCATCAATTAATGAATAAAGAAAATGTGATATATACATACAGTGGACTATTACTCAGCCTTAAAAAGGGAGAAAATTCTGTCACATGCTACAATGTGGATGAAGCTTTAGGACCTTAAGCTAAATTAAATAAGTAATTCACAAGGAAAAAATATGTATTATCCCACTTAAATAAAGTATCTAAAGTAGTCAAATTCATAGAACTAGAAAGAGCAATGGTGAGGCAGGCATGGTGGCTCAAGGCCTGTAATCCAAGCACTTTGGGAGGCTGAGGTGGGCAGATTACCTGAGGTCAGGAGTTCAAGACCAGCCTGGCCCAACATGGTGAAACTCCTGTCTACTAAAAATACAAAAATTAGCTGGGTGTGGCATTGGGCACCTGTCATCCAAGCTACTGGGGAGAATGAGACAGGAGAATTGATTAAACCTGGGAGGTGGAGGTTGCAGTGAGCTGAGATTTGGCCATTGCACTTCAGCCTGGGTGACAGAACAAGACTCTGTCTCAAAAACAGAAAGAAAAAAAAAAAAAAAGAAAAAAAGAACAATGGTAGTTACCAGGGGCTGGGGGAATGAGGAAAAGGGGGAATTGTTTAATGGGTATAGAGTTACAGATTTGCAAGATAAAAATATTCTGGAGATCTGTGTCCATTCAATGTAAATATAATTAATGCCATTGAACTGTATGCTTAAAAATAAAGATGGTACATTTTATGTTATGTATTTTTTACCACATAGAAAAAAATGTATTAAGAAAAATATTTTTCTAACCCAAAGTTGCAAAACTTTTCTTGATATTTTTCTTTTAAAAGGAAGTTTTAGTGTTTATGACATGATAAATTCTAGGTTATTCTTGGTGTATAATATGAACGATTGGCTATGGTCATTTTTATAAATGGACATCCATTTGTTCCTGCATCATTTATTGAAAAATGATCCTTTCTCAACTGCGTAAACTTTACACCTTTAGTGAAAATTGACTGACCATATATGTGAATATATTTCAAAACTCTCTATCCTGTTTCATTCATCTACATGTCTTTCTATTCATGAATACCACATTATCTTGTTTCTGTGGCTTTACTGTAAATCCTGTAACCCAACAATTTTATTTTTAGCCACTATTTTGGCTATTCTATTTCATTTGAATTTCCATATAAATTTTAGAATCAGCTTGTCGAGTTTTAGAAAAATTCACCATGAAATTTGCTATTGGCTTTATAACTTGATTTGACAAGAAGTGACTATTTTGAATCATCTTGTTACATTTTACTATTTATTTAGGTCTTGATTAGTTTCTCTCAATGCGTAACAGCTTCAAGTGTATACAGTGATAGCTCTTATTTTTTGTTGCAATTTCCAAAGTTTTATTGCTAATATGTAAAAATGAAAGTGTTTTTAGTATATTAAACTTTTATTATAAGAAGTAACTACACTCACTTATTTGTATAAATACCTTTTTTAGATCTTCAAGTTTGAGTATCAGGGTAATTAATGCTAGACACTTTATATGAATTGGTACATGTTTCCTTCCCTTTGATTTTTTAAATGTGAGATTTGTTATTACTAACAATGTTTTACAGATTTCATACAGGTCTGAGGTTTCTTTGCATTCTATTTTTCATTATAAAGTCAATTTTGTTGATAGATATGCAGCCATTTTTATTTCATTTCAAGTCTGTTTTGGTAATTTGTGGCTTGCAAATAGTTCGATGATTTCATGTAGATTGTTAAGTTTATTGCCATTATTTGCTTGTAATATTCCTTCAAAGTTCTGGTAATGTCTGTAGGATATGTATTTCCCTCTCCTATTTTATTCCTGATATTAGCAATTTATGTTTTTTTCATGATGATTGTAATAGAGGAGTATAATTTTTTGAAGAGATTGGGTGTTTCTCTGTCACCGGGGCTGGAGTGCAATGGAAGGAGCATGACTGACTGCACTGTGGAACTTCTGGGCCCAAGTTGAGCCTCTCAACTGAGCTTTCAGAGACCCCTGGAATTGCAAGTGTGAGCTACCATGCCCAGCAAAGTCTTTTGATCTTTGTAGAGAAGTACCTTTTGGTTTTATTGATTTCTTTCCCCTGTGATTTTCTTTCTGTGATTTTTGTGTCTATTTCATTGAGTTTTTCTTCTACTTATTTGTATTTAATCTTTTAATATTCTTTTAGCTTCTTACTATGGATTTCTAGGTTATTAATTTTGATTTGTTTTTTAATAAAAGCACTTAAAACAAAGCATGCGACTCTAACTTTAATCGCTATCATAATTGCCTCCCATAGATTTTGTATCTTTATTTTCCATCAGTTCAAAATATTTCCTAGTTTGTCTTGTGATTTCTTCCATGACCTATGATTTATTTAGGAGTTTTTTGTTTAGTTTCAAAATACTTGTAAGTTCAAAAAATTTTTCTATAGCTGATTTCTAATTTAATATTATTGTCACCTTGGAAGATTCTCTACAAGATATCAATGCATTTAGAATGATCAACTTGTCAATTTTAGTGAAAGTTACATGTATTTTTGTAAAGCATGGGTATTATAACTTCAAAGTATACTACAAGGCTACAGTAATCAAAAACCATGATACTAGTACAAAAACAGACAAATAGACAAATGGAACAGAATAGAGAACTCAGAAATAAGACCACACATCTACAGCCATCTGATCTTCGACAACCCTGACAAAAACACGCAACGATGGGTAAAGGAGTCCCTATTTAATAAATGGTGCTGGGAGAGCCAGCTAGCCATATGAAGAAATTTGAAACTGGACCCCTTTCTTATGACATATACAAAATTAACCCAAGATGAATTAAAAACTTAAATGTAATACCCGAAACTATAAAAACCCTAGAAGAAAATCTAGGCAATACCATTCATGACATAGGCATGGGCAAAGATTTCTTGAGGGAGAGTATCAGGAAGAATAGTTGTTTACCTATGCAACAAACCTGTGTATCCTGCACATATACCCCAGGACTTAAAATAAAAGTTGAAGAAAAGAAAAAGAATGGGTATTACACTGTCATTTGGTGGGCATATTAATTTCTTAGAACTGTTGTAACAAATTACAACAAATTAAGCTACTTAAAGCAACAGAAATTTATTCTCTCACAGTTCTAGAGGCCAGAAGTCTGAAATCAAGTTTTGACAAGGTTTGTTCTTTTCTAGGCTCTGTGGGAGAATCCATTCCAATTTCTATTTCTTATCTTCTATGGTCATCAATGATTCTTGGTGTTCCTTGGTTTTTAGAAGCTTCAGATGTAAAGAATGTGCCATCCTAAAATATGCCAGATTGGTATACTTATTATTTTGAGTTGAAACATTGAAGAAGTTATAGTTTCAGAAAGGTCTAGCTAACTTGTCTCTTTCTACCTGCAGCAAATCACACAGATTCCTGTAGGAGGGATACCCTTGCCATACCAGGGTGAGAAAATAGCCCTTATCACCAGAGACTGGGATTGGTGGTTGCAATGGACCTGAATAAATATACTAGATGAAATAACTCTATTTTCTAACTGTTTTACACTCCCCCATATATCTCCTGGTGACTCCCCAAGAAATTGACTCTGTTTGCTGGGTATTACTTGTCTTGCCATTTCTTCTCAAATTTATAGTTCTTTTTCTGAAAAGCATGAAAGTATCTTGCTTTGACTTCTTCGATCTTCCCTCTTGCAAAAATCCCCAGTACACATAAAACTAATAAAATCTATATACTTTTCTCTTGTTGATCTTCCTGAAGTCAATTTGGTTTTCAGATTCAGCTGAAGAGCCCACTAAGAGCTAAAAGGAGGAGTCAGAGACGATCTTTGGCTTCCCTACAAAACAAACATGTTCCAACCTATGCCTTGGTATTTTGGTCACTTTCTTTGTATCTCCTCTCTTTCAGTCTTTATAAGGATGGTATCATTGGATTTGAGCCTGCCTCAATCCAGGATGATTACATCTTAAGATCTCTATATTAATTATATCTGCAAAGATCCTTATTCCAAATAAATACATATCCTGAGGTTTCAGGTGGACGTTAATTTGGGTGGGGACACTATTTAACCCAATAGAGTGGATGGGGTATTTTATAAAGGTCAATTAGGACCAGCTGGTTGATGGTGTAGTTCATGTCTTCTCTATCCTTATTCATTTTAATCTACTTGTTCTGTCAGTATTCGTTGCTGACAGGAGCATTATCATCTCCAACTACAACTGTAAATGTGTCTATTTCTCTTATCAGTTCTGTCAATTTTTGTTTCATGCATTTTGAACATTAAGATTACAGTGTCTTCTACATGAATGAAGCCTTGTCATTACAGAATGACCCACTTTTATCTCTGGTATAATTCTTTGCCCTGAAGACTACTTTTCTGAGAGTTATCTCACAACTCATATTTCCTTTGATTAGCAAGTGGCATATATTTTTGTCATTTTCTTTTTAACTTCCCTTTTTATTTAAAATGTATCCTTTTAGACAGCAAATAAGTCTACCTTGCTTTGTTCAATCTGATAAGATGCACCTTTTAATTGACGTATTTAGATCTTTTACATTTAATATAGCTATTTATATTTTGGAGTTTAAACCTACCATGCTGATCTTTTGTTTACATTTAACGTAACTATTTATATTTTGGAGTTTAAATCTACCATGCTGACCTTTTCTGTTTGTTTCATCTGTTGTTTTTTGTCTTTGCTTTGCCTTCATTCTTCATAATTAATTGAACTTTAAATTTTTTTGTCTACTCACCACTGTTTTTTTAAGGGCTTCTCTGGGTCCTACAATATCTAAAATTAATGGATGATAGTCAATATTCACTAATGTTGTACTTTTTCAAATATAATATAGGAGCTTATAGAAATTTAACTGCATTTTCTTTTCCTCTTTTCTGTGTGGTGAGCTCTCATACCCTTTACTTAAGCATACATTAAAAACACCACAATGTATTATTCTACTTTTACTTTAAACATTCAATTGTATTTTGAAAGTTTAATTATAATAAAAATGTGTTTTATATTTACCCACACATTTACCATCTCCACCATGCTGAATTCCTCCATATATTCAAGTCTTCATCTGGTATTATTTTTCTTCTGCCTGAAAGCTTTCTTTAATGTTTCTGAAGATATGGTCCTGCTGAAGGTAAGTTCTCTCAGCTTTCATCCATCTGAAACATTCTTCATATCACCTTTGTTTTTGAGGAATATTTTCACTGAATATAGAATTCTAGGTTTATAAGATTCTTTTTGATTGAGCTTTTTAAAAAGATCATTCCTCCATCTTTTTGCTTGCATGATTTCTGACAATGTTATTTTTTTTTTCTATGTAATGTGTTTGTATTACTAGCAGCTTTAAATATTTTTATGTTTACTGGTGGTTTTCAGAAAGTTGGTTATATTATGCATTTGTATGGTTTGCTTTGCTTATTGTACTTGGGAATAATTAAGATTAGTATATCTGTGGGTTTATAGTTTTTACCAAAATTGGAAAAATTTTGATCATTATTTCTTCAATTTTTTTTTTTCTGTTCCCTACTAATATGGTGTGACTGTGTCTGCACCCACATCTCATCTAAAATCGTAACCTGTAATCCGCAGTGTTATGGAGGAACCTGGTGGGAGGTGATTGGATCATGGGAGAGGTTTCCCCTATGCTGTTCTCCTGACAGTGAGTCAATTCTCATGAGATATGATGGTTTAAAAGTGTAGCATTTCCTCCCTCTTTTTCTCTCTCCTGCTGTCATACAAGACCTGCTTTGATTCCCCTTTGCCTCCCTCCATGATTATAAGTTTCCTCAGGCCTCCTGTGCCATTCAGAACTGTGAATCAATGAAACCTCTTTCCTTTACAAATTACCCAGTCTCAGGTCATTCTTTATAACAGTGTAAAAATGGACTACACAACTACCTTCACAATTTGGGATTCAATTTACAAATACATATGGCACATAACATTTTCTCACAATTATTGAATAATTGAACCGCTGTCCTTTTTTCTTTTTTCAGTCTTCTCTGTCTTCCATTCAGGATATATTCTATTGCTATAACTTTAGATGGTTTTGTTTTCTTCTGTAGTATATAATCTGTACTTAAAAATGTGTAATCAATTTTCATTTTTTCTTTCAGAATTTTCTTTGGTTTCTTTTTATATCTTCTTCTTTCCTTATTATGTTAATTTAAATAAATTATTGAGCACATATAGTCATAATTGCTAGTTTAATGCCCTCGTCAGTTAACTATTATCTCTGTCACTTTTTTTTTGGTCTTTCCCTTTTTGTGCTCTCAAGAATATTGGTCACCTTTTCTGTTTTATGTATATGTGTGGTATTTCCTCTTGGTTTATTGTGTACTTTACACTGTTAAATGCTGACTTTTGTTGTTTTCTTTTAAAGAGTCTTGGACTTTGTTCTTGCACTCAATTAAGTTTTTGGCAGATGAGTTTGAGCTTTCAACATTTTAAGAAGCTATTAAAAGGCGATCTATCATCATCTATACAGTTGAGCAAATTCAGCGCCACAACAAAGGCATGGCCTTCCTGTGTATTCAGCTGCAGTTCTCTTGTATTCAACAAGGTTTCTTCATTCTGGCTAGTGAGAATTTGAACAGTTATTGCCCTTTGGTATGTTCTGCTGACTATTTAGCTTACAGTTTTCCCTATTGTTCTTTCCCTGAAAGTTGTTCTTTATCCAATATGGAATTTCACTTAATATGCACAGATTAATAATTAGTGAATCATTTAAGATGCTCTCTGTGCATATATGTAAAAGTTTTTCCCTGAGTAGCTCTACCTTTCTAAACTCTGATACTACAAATTTTGTACTTCAAGTATCAAGGTTTCAAGTGATCATTTCGTGTTTTTTTATTTCTCTACATGTCTCCTGTTAATTATGTTCTCTTCATTACTAGATGATTGGCTTTGTCTTCTAGATATCTGAGAAAACTTGAAACAAGAAGAGATCATGAGCCTTTATCACACCTATCTACCTACAGACATCTGAGCACCTACACTCTGTCTTTCCTACTATTACCTTGGGTGATTGGTTTGTGCTATTCATGGTGATCTGTGCCAACACATGTGAACTAGGATTCATCTACTCCTCCTGCTCAAGGACTTGGCTCCGCAATTCTTCTACATTTCTCTTTATTCACCAGTTTTAACTCTACACCACTCCCTTTTTCCCCATCACACAATATCCTGAATCTACCACTCCCTTTTTCCCCATCACACAATATCCTGAATCCTTAAAACAAACAAAAAAAACAGCCCATTCATGTTTTCATCTGCCCACAATTCCTCCATCCCTGTGTTGATCCCATTTACCTTCTATTCTATGCAGATAAACTCCTGTGAAAAGAAAATAAATATTGGAAATCCAATATCACTAAGCCAAAGGGAAAAGTCAAGCTGAGAACTTTATCAGGAAAACCTGGCTCCCATTTTATTACTAAATAAGATAGTTACAAATATTTTTTTTTATAAAAAAGCCACATACCTCCCTCACAATTTGTCTACAAGGAAATTCCATGTGGGACTTAAGATCTTTACCCTGAAATCATTCTGTTGAATTTCACCCTGGAAACATAAACTTCTAGCTTATGACACCTTCACAGGTGTCAGGGACAAAGGACACAAGTCTAAGTCATCCCTCTGCTCACCTCAGGCAAATGCATATCCAATTGCTTTTTCTGTCCTATTGTTATGTAAAATTACAGATTCACTGAGCCAGTCTAAGGCAGTAAGTGACTTCTCTCTATCCCTCTTTAACATGTGTATTCAGTGGAAGGCTGATCAAAGACACAAAATAATGCAACATTTTGTATGTTATTTTCCTGCGATCTGGAAGCGTCTGCTTTGAGTTGGCCTGCCTTTCTGAACCAATGCACATCTGACACATATTGATTGATGTCTCAGGTTTCCCTATAATGTACAAAACCAAGCTGTTCCTTGACTTCCTTGGGCACATGTTGTCAGAACCTCCTGAGGCTATGTCTTGGGCACATCCTTAACCTGGGCAAAATAAACTTTCTAAATTGATCGAGATCTGCCTCAGTTACTTTTGGATTCACACTCCTCAAAGGGTGATTTAGACTTTTCTTATTTGTGTCGTCTCCTATTATTTCCATTTGGATTTAGTCCAACCTGACTTTTGTCTACATCATTTTGTCAAAACAGCTTTCTCCAAATCACCAATAATCTCCAAATTGTCTACGCTAATGTAATCCAGTTTAGTTCATTGAAACCCTCAACCTTGTGGTACTCAACCATTCTCAAAATTTGAAGTCATTTACTGGTTTCTTTTTCTTGAAATACTTTCTTCACTTGGTCTCAAATTATTCTGCAGGCTCTTCCCCACCTCACCGTCTGTTTCACCTAGGTCTCCTTTGTTGATCCTTACTCTTCTTCTCAAGCTTTCACCCTTGAGATGCTCTATAGCTTACTATATGCACTTCTTCCATATCTAGATTTATTTTCTAAATTGTATCATTTTATTTCATATCTGTAAATTTTATCTCCATGCTGATAGCTCCCAAATTTGTATTTCGAAAACCTAGACTGCTCTCTAAATTCTACTCTTATATGAAACTGACTATCTGAAAGATTCTTTTGGCTCTATAATAACTGTCTTATAATCAACGTGGTCGAAAACAGTCCTTATTTTGCTTTTAAATCTCCTTCTCTTGTCCTCATCATCTTGTAAATGGTGATTCAACACTTATAGCTCCTAGACCAAAAGCCTGGGAAGTATCCTTGACTCCTCTCTTTTCCACACGATCCAATCCATCAGCAAATTCTGATAGCTCTACCTTCAAAATATACCCTAAATTTGTCTCCTTTCTGCTGTGTCTTTTGGTTCTACTCTGGACCATGCCACCATAATTTCTCCTGTTCAATTAAAATAGAGCCAGACTTGCTTCCACTTTTCTTTTCTTTTCTTCGTCTTCCCTTTACTACTATTTTTCACATTGCAGCCAGAGATACACCTGAAACATGGACTTTTCCTTCTGTTATAATAGCCCAATAGCTTCCCTCCTTATTTAGAGTAAAAACCCAATTTTGTATACCTGCTATCTCTTATTCTTATCTCCTGTTTGCTTTCCTTTGCTAGATCCTTGATGTTTGTGTACTATACTCTCCCCTCAAAACACCTGCCGTTTTATCTGCTGAACTTACCAGGCACAGAGTAAATATTGACTCTCTGAAGGAATAAATCAACATAGATGGTTTGTGTAAATTGACTAGCAAAATAAACCAAATTTGGCAGGAAAAAAGATTAAAACAATCTGTTTTTCCACAGTGATATTTCTCTAAATATCTAGAATGTAAAATCTAAACAATGAATGTATCTTAACAGTAAAAATGTGTTATGTATTCAAGCAGATATGGGGTTTGTTATTTGACTTTCTGAACTAATTCTTCCTTATAACCTGTTATTTCCAAAGACCATCTATATTATTTTAGTATTTAAATCATTTATTTATTTATTTATTTAAGTAGAGACAGTGTCTCCTTATGTTTCCCATGCTGGTCTCAAACTCCTGAGATTAAGGAATACTCTTGCCTGAGCTTCCCAAAGAGCTAGGATTACAGGCATAAGCTGTCATGTCCAGCCTTCATATTTAAAAAAATTACCTTAGTATTTAAGATATATTGTCTTATATGTAATCATAAATGTTATTGAAGATCTTTCAATATATTTCTCCTGATTGATTGTAAGAAAAGTTTTTAATTGTGATGATTTCTTATTAAAACAATCAATCAGTAACAACAAAACCATCAAGTTGTCTAAATATTTACTCAGAAAAAGGTTTTATAAAAACTATTTTTGAAAGCAGACATACATGAGGCCAACAAACATATGAAAAAGTGCTCATCGTCATTGGTCGTTAGAGAGATGCAAATCAAAACCACATTGAGATACCATCTCACACCAGTTAGAATGGCGATCATTAAAAAATCTGGAGACAGCAGATGCTGGAGAGGATGTGGAGAAATAGGAACACTCTTACACTGTTGGTGGGAGTGTAAATTAGTTCAACCATTGTGGAAGACAGTGTGGCGATTCCTCAGGGACCTAGAAATAGAAATTCCCTTTGACCCAGCAATCCCATTACTGGGTATCTATCCAAAGGACTATAAATCGTTCTACTATAAGAACACATGCACACGAATGTTCATTGCAGCACTGTTTACAATAGCAAAGACCTGGAACCAACCCAAATGCCCAACGATGATAGACTGGACTGGGAAAATGTGGCACATATACACCATGGAATATTATGCAGCAATCAAAAATGATGAGTTTTTGTCCTTTGTAAGGACATGGATGAATCTGGAGAACATCATTCTCAGCAAACTGACACAAGAACAGAAAAAGAAATACCGCATATACTCACTCATAGGTGGGTGAGAAAAATGAGAACACGTGGACACAGAGAGGCGGTCTACTATACACTGGGGACTGTTGGGGGGAATGGGGGAGGGACAGCAGGGGGTGGCTGGGGGGGATAGCCTGGGGATGAATACCAAGTGTGGGTGAAGGAGAGGAAAGCAGCAAAGCACACTGCCATGTGTGTACCTATGCAACTATCTTGCTCGTTCTGCACATGTACCCCAAAACCTATAATGCAATAAAAATTTAAAAAAAAAAACAAAAAAAAACTATTTTTGAAACATGTAAATTATTTACAATTTGGGATTAAAATAGAAGGAAACACATTCAAAATGACTATTATAATGCTGGCACATGAGCTATGAAATGTTTTCTTCTTTAACTTCTATAAAAAGTTAACAGTCCATTTGGATGGGCACCACAATGGTTTCATTGCACAATTCTCCTTAATTCCATATCGCCAGCTGAAAAGAAAAAAATTGTACTTCAGTAAGAAAGAAATGTCTACACTCTTCCTCAATTCTGCCATAATTCAATTTCCTCTGCTGGCTGCTCCAGTGACTGATGGTAGGCAGCAGCATATGGCAGCATTGAGAGAATTTATAAAGAAGTCTGCTAATGGCAGCAAACAAATAAACAATCAGGAAAACCCAACAGTCAGGAAGAATTAATAAAGCTGGCAAATGCTTGGTTAGTAGAGCTCCTCAAAGTGAACAATGCCAAGCGTCTGCAAATATCTTGGTTGAGCTTTCTCTCAGCAGGCAGAACACATTAATTTTCAGGGATATGCTAAATTTAACATAGTAGCTGCAAATGTAAATACTTATTACTAAAGCCTCCATATATTTTGTGGTGTGGTGATTTGCCAAAATTGAGCTTTCAATAACCAAATGGGTAAACTGATAATTTTAGCAGAATGCTGAACCTGATTACTTCTGCCTTGCATTTTAAAATGTTTTAAAAAACATCCGAATCTTGCAACATGTTTAGAGGAAGAATAGCTAGAATGTACCTTCTATATCTTATTAACAACAAAGGATTTCAGGTCTCTAAGATGGTTTACTGTACAGTAAAACTAAATGTATGTTTTGAAAATTAATTTTATTTTACCAAATCAGATATTAAGTTCCTTTCTCTGTTCATAACTTATAAGCATCCCTTTTACTACTTTTTTTCCTTTCTGTTATCACAATACTCAATAGAAAGAGCAAAAGTTTTCTAATCGAATAACACAAGAAGACACAAGAAAATATCTATCTTTTAGAAGAATAGGGTTTCCTCCTTTGGTTATGCACCTTTGATGTTACCTTTGTCTAATATTCTAAACTTTACATACAGGTTAATAAAACTGCTTATCTCTTTGACCCAAATCAGAATGTTCATCTCAAAGTGACATTTAGATTGATTTCTTCTTTAAAATTGTTTTTTCTTGTGCAGTTCTTTGCAAGGTAGACTTGTCTGTTCTCGTTTTTGAGGTTTTTAATGTGGTTTTGAGCTATTTAAAATTATCAGAATTCCCGGCTTTATACTTCAATTATTGTATTTATGCTTTTCTTGGGGCTCTGAAATATCTCATAAACTTACCTTCCCATTCAGGATGAGGGAAATAATTATGAAATATTCTCCAAGGTAGCTTTCAAAGCTAATCACTTGGGGGGGTCTGGGGGGAGTTTGGGCCGGGGAACAAACAACATTGAAAACCAAAACTCTGAGCTTTTCCTTGACTGAAGACAAATTAAAATCGGAATCTACCGAAGCACCAATAACGGTATTTCTTCTCTCCAGCGAATTTAAAGGTTAAAGCACAGCCAGGGTTAAAAACTACTGAATTTGAGGTTATAGCCAGAGCTCTTCTTCCCTTTCTCTATAATTGATGAGGAAACTTCAGAGTTTTGGTCTTTTCAAACTTCTCACAGTGCATGTAAGACCCAAGGCCTCCTCATACCCACTACCCAGTTGAAATTCCTAATGTTAGTTGGTCCACGTTTCCATTCAGCTAGGAAGGGGTATATTGAGGAAAACCAAAACAACTCACCAGTGTTCATAGGACCATCCCAGAGTTTTGGCCTTGGCCGATATGCAGCCTTGGGCTGAGCCATTTGAAACTCGGGAGGTATTTAACCTTGCAGGACTTCCGTCTCAATCTTCTTCCCTAAAAAATTATGCTTCAACTCTGACCTTGACAACATGCCCCTATGTACTTTTTAAAAATCACTTTATTTAATATAACTAACATATATTTCTTTTGTTTGTTTATTTGTTTGTTTTGAGACGGAGTTTCGCTCTTGTTACCCAGGCTGGAGTGCAATGGCGCGATCTTGGCTCACTGCAACCTCCGCCTCCCGGGTTCAGGCAATTCTCCTGCCTCAGCCTCCTGAGTAGCTGGGTTTACAGGCACGTGCCACCATGCCCAGCTAATATTTTGTATTTTTAGTAGAGACGGGGTTTCACCATGTTGACCAGGATGGTTTCCATCTCTTGACCTCGTGATCCACCCGCCTTAGCCTCCCAAAGTGCTGGGATTACAGGTGTGAGCCACCGCGCCGGCCACATATATTTCTTATGAGCTTGTCTTAATATAGTCTTGTGTTTCCTTATTAGCAGGATAAACTGTAAGGTCAAGCAAGAGTTTTAAGGTATGAAAGACTTGTTTGTGAGTTTTAGGTGTCTTTTTTTTTTTTTAAATTTGAGATGGATTCTCACTTTGTCACCCAACTTGGAATAAAATGGTGTGATCTTGGCTTACTGCAACTTCCACCTCCTAGGTCCAAGCAATTCTCCTGCCTCAGCCTCCTGAGTAGCTGAGACTACAGGCACAGGCCACCATGCACAGCTAATTTTTATATTTTCAGTAGAGATGGGGTTTCACTGTGTTGACCAGGATGGTCTTGAACTCCTGACCTCAAGTGATCCACTTGCCTCAGCCTCCCAAGTGTTGGTATTACAGGTGTGAGCCACTGCACCCAGCCTGCAATGTATTTTTTAGCTTTAGGAGAGATATCAATAGGAGACACATCAATACTTACTTCATGGGCTTGTTTCAATAACCACATAAGGTACTGCATGTGAAGTGTATGATATTTGGTCTGATACCTAAAATCTGCTTCCATTTTTAATCTTTATATGTATTCAGGAATATAGGCTCTTGGTAAACAAAATTATTCCATTATGATCTTTTTTCCTCAATAGCCTCTATTTGTTCCCAGCTGCCAGTAAAAACCCAACTCTTGTCCAAGATTGCAGCATCTCTGTGGTCCTCCTGAGTGGAAACTACTTAACCCACATCCTCTCTCTAATGTTTCTATATTATATTTCCTTGAAGGAATATATAGGCATATTAGAAATGTTATGATTCCAGAGAGCAATGCAGTCAAAATCAGTGAACATGTATTGACTACATACTCTTTGCCAGGCTTTGTTCTACACAGAGGAGATGTTGCTTGTCGTTACATTTTAATGGCCCAAAGGACCAAAGTGCTGCAAATGCCCAACACTGAGATGCAGCTGGTGATTACAGTGTTACTGATTAGATTCTGTCTAAAGGTGAATAAGCTTTTGTTCTATATGTACATTAGAGTGGATTTCCTAACCAGTCAGAAAAGCCTGTGGTGATGCTATGTACCAAGATTTATCTCTAATGTTCATCCCTCTATAAAAGGGTTCATCCTGTGATCAGTAAAGCTATTTGGGGTTAAAATGGCATGCTCTGCCTGATAAAATATTCTATCCAGAAAGGCGAGCCAAAAGGGAGCTGAGAATGCTTCAGGGCAAACTCTCTCTCAGGAGGAATTCTTCGATGGATTTGGAAGCCTATTGTATACTGAAGCAGAAAACTTACAATTTGATTTGGTATTTCCATTACCTGGTTGTGATTACTCAAATCAGTTAACCCTGAGGGCCAGGTATTTTTTCATCTGTATGTACCCATGTTACCTGTACCTCATGCCCTAAATTCCACTAGAAGCTAAAATATATGTAGAAATATAGCTTAAGGGCCTTATACTTTAACTGCAAGGAAAAGATCTTCAGACATGACAAAAGAATTCAATAAAATAGCATGTTTGCATTCAACTTATTTCATTACAGACTAAGTATTATTTAAACACCACAAAGAGCAGAAAAATCATTGTTACCTGTTGGAATTGTTGCCTTATCCAACTATTATCACTAAAGGTCCTTGGGAGAATTAAGCTGAACGAAGTGTTACTGGACAGTTTAAAGGGTAGATATTTGAAATGAAGTGTAAGATAGCTGTATAAAGATAGCCGTCTGATTAAATGCTGTAGGTCTATGAAAACAGAAATTCTCACTGAGATTTTCATGTTAGAGCAGAAGTAATTCCTTTTGAGTTGAAAATATGCAGGCGTTAAACTCATCAATGAGCTAGTCTGTCTTTTATTTGATATAATCACCTAGAAAGCAGTGGCATTTATGGGGCTTTATGGCCTTTTCCAGTATTATGTGATATGCTTTCATCATTCACTTCCTGTAACCAACAATCTATCCAGATTCTATTTTCTGGGTATAAAAATTTTTATTTTTTTCCATTAAACAGGAAAGGTCACTTGACATCAAAATTTTGGACAATGCTCAAATACCATTCCAGCCAAACTACTGATGTTCCGAAAGAGATGGACAGTCTTTAGCTCCCTCATAAATGGTCAAAGTTAGATCTGTGATGAGAATGATTTGTTTGTATTTACATAGTGTCATTTAAGGTTGTAAATTTATAGACTTTGTAAACATTACCTGTCATGAATGTGAAGAACAAACTGGAACAGAGCAACTGTTCACTGGCACACAGGGATTTGATAAAATGAAGTGCCATATTTAATTGGAAATATGAGGAAATGTTAGGTAGTAGGAGTACAATTATATGAACTGGAATAGTGCCAGGCCTCCCACTCTGTCCTGGGGGCATTATGGACTCCCAAGAAGTGACCAGATTGTCGGTGCTAAGACTTGAATGTGAAGGACATCACAGGAGCAAATGATCGCTGGGGACAGTCACACAGCCAGAGCGAGGATAATATTTCTTACAGTGAAATAGCCCTTGTCTAGATGACAATACATGCCTAGGGTGAAGTGACCTAGAGAAAATTTTCTTACATAGCACATTTTCTATTTCTTTCATTTTTTGTTAAAGATCTCAGAATGGAATATGAAATTTGGCTTAAATTTTACAAAGTGAATTATTGTTCAATAAAGGTAATATTATGCAGAATACAATTCTGAAGAACTAACTCCTTCAAGTGAACCACACATATTTCAAACTAGCTATGTTTACTTTAAAGGCGAATTACCAAGTGAGCAGATTACAAAGTTCATTTTATATTTTCTACCTGAAGAAAATACGTATGAAAGAGTCAAGAAAACGGGTAAGACCTCAAAGACATACCTTCATGTAGGCCATGTTCCCAAGACAGTTTTATTGCTATTCGTATTTTCATAGCACTTTTCTATCTTACAATTTATTCTTACTTGTTAATTTTTTCTTTTTCAGTACTTTGATATAGCAACTTAACAAGGATTCATATATATTGCGTAAAAAATATTATTGATGTAATTATATAGGTTATTTCAATTTTCTTTTATACAGATGCAACAAAAGAAAGTGGTTAGCTGAAAGTGGCGCTAGTATGTTCAGAATGCTAAGGCTAGGAGTGGCGGCTCATACCTGTAACCCCAGCCCTTTGGGAGGCTCAGGCAGAAAGATCCCTTGAGGTCAGGAGTTTGAGACCAGCCTGGTCTTTAATAGAGACCTTTTCTGTACTAAAGAAAAACAACAACAACAACAACAAAAACAAGACTTGATGTGGTAGTGCACACTTAGTTCCAGCTGAAGAGAGTCTACATTCAAAGCTTGGAGTGGAACTTGCACAGTCCATCTCCTTGAACTTTGAGGACAAATTCTGAAGCATAATTAACACTTCAAACTTGTGCTCTAGGATTGCATCAAAGTTAGGCCTTTTTCTTCAATCTTGGTCCTGCTTGTCTTGTTCCTCTTCACTGTCCTTACTTCCCCCATTTCTTTCTCCAGTTTTTCCTGGCTTCCTGATATGGTTTGCCGTGTTCACACCCAAATCTCGCCTTGAATTTCTATGTGTTGTAGGAGGAACTGGGTGGGAGGTAATTGAATCATAGGGGCAGGTCTTTCCCATGCTGTTCTTGTGATAGTGAATAAGTTTCATGAGATCTGATGGTTTTATAAGGTGGAGTTTCCCTGCACAAAGTCTCTCTTTGCTGCCATCCAAGTAAGACGTGACTTGCTCCTACTTGGCTTCCACCATGATTGTGAGGCTACCCCAGCGGGAAACTGTAAGTCCATTAAACCTCTTTCTTTTGTACATAGCCTAGTCTTGGGTATTTTTTTTATCAGCAGCATGAAAACAAAAAAATACACCTCCCATCCTTAACAAATCATTTGTAATCACATCCAGTCCTCATGGTTGACTTCCTGAGAAGCACACCCAAACCATGGGTAGAGTCAAATGTGTTGTCCTTTGAGAAACTGAGTAGTGTCTTGATCCCTGAGGTATTTCAGGAGCCTTGTCCTAAAGAAGGATAAGAGCCTGGCTGGGCACGGTGGCTCATGCCTGTAATCCCAGCACTTTGGGAGGCTAAGGCAGGTGGATCATGAGGTCAGGAGTTTGTGAGACTAGCCTGGCCAACTTGGTGAAACCCCACCTGCACTAAAAAAAAAAAAAATACAAAAATTAGCTAGACACAGTGGCAGGCACCTGTAATCTCAGCTGCTTGGGAGGCTGAGGCAGAAGAATTGCTTGAAACTGGAAGGCAGAGGTTGCAGTGAGCCGAGATCACACCACTGCCCTCCAGTCTGGGTGAAAGAGCAAAATTCTGTGTCAAAAACAGAAGGATAAGAGCCTAAGAAGTTTCATTTGGGACGACCAAAGGAAAAGTGCCTTTTAAATTAAAAATATTTTAGACTCCTTACATCTTTCTTTCTGACATTTGCTTTTTATGTAAATTTTTGTGTGCTACCGTTCCATGAGCAGCAGTCCATGGAATGACAGTACATAAAGACTCCAAGAGACCCCAAGACAAGGTTCTTGAATATCACGCAAGAAATAATTAAGACCAAGTCCATAAAGTAAAAACAAGTTTATTAAGAAAGTAAAAGAATAAAAGAATGGCTATTCCGTAGGCGGAGCAGTGGTAGGGCTGTTTGATTGAGTATACTTACAGTTATTTCTTGATTATATGCCAAACAAAGGGTGGATTATTCATGAGCTTTCCTGGGGGGGGAGGGGCAGAGATTTCCCAGAACTGACGATCCTCCCCATTTTAGACTATATAGGGTAACTTCTGAACATTGCCTATATAGGGTAACTTCTTGTAAACTGTGAGTCTTGTAAATTTGTAAACTTGTAAAGTCGTAAACATTGGGGGAGTGCCTTTTATCATTCTGATGTGTTATAGGACTGTATAATGAGCAGTGAGGATAACCAGAGGTCCTTTTTATCGCCATCTTGGTTTTGGTGGGTTTTGGCTGGTGTCTTACTTTATCCTATTTTATTATCAGGGTCTTTGTGACCTATATTTTATGCAGACCTCCTAGCTCATCCTGTGACTAACAATGCCTAATCTCCTGGGAAAGCATCCCAGTAGGTCTCAGTCTTATTTTACTCAGCTCCTAGATGGAGTCAAGATGGAGTCGCTCTGGTTCAAAGGCCTCTGACAATTGGAGACCAATGACCTGTTTTTGTCTCAAGTTCTCAGTAGCTATTGAATTTCATTGAGCTTTTGTTAATAAGGTAAATACATTGCAAAGTCAAATCAAATTATTTTGTGTCTTACTTTTTATTTATCAAATAAAAGATCACAAGCTTCAGATACAAAAAATTTAAAATTTTTCACTTGCTCTTAAATACCTACTACTTGCTTTTCCTGAGGACATTAATCTTTCTATTTGTCATCTTAGCTTTTTCATATGTTCAGACCCTGACATCTTATCACAAATTCATAAGAGCACAATAACAATGATGCTTGCTGGTTTGTGTGCTATAATAAATTGTTGCCACCACCCCAAAGAGGAACACATTTCAACAGTTCCACTTAAAACCATGTTTTCAATAATATCTTTCATTGGCTATTATCTTCCTTTTATTCTCAGTCTTCATAGTTGCATATGGAGATATTATTCTCACTGTTCATTAAGGTTCCTGCTGTGCTTGAAAGCTACTTCCTGACAGCTCACAGTCACTCCTGTGAGAAGAATCAAGGGCTCCCAAACTCTAAAATATGCTCACTCAAGAAGGAAAGTGCTATGTGTTTCATTTCTACCATCTTCCAACATTCCTAACCTGATTAAATATAGAAAGAAGACAAATGAACGAGTTTCATGATAACTTTTGATGCTAGTGCAGACCTCCCACTGGGTCACATTTTCTGCCTGACAGGTGGTCCATTCTGCTGAAATACCACTGAGCTGGTAAACTTAAGCAAGAGCATATGACCCACCTCTCAAACCTAGGGCTGAAAGCAGCAGGGGCTGGATATTTACCTAATAATCTCACATTGAAGAATCTCCACTGGAATGTATTTATTAACCTGTGCATCTGATCCTAGAAGTTTCTGTGGATGGTGAAGGCGGAGATAACAGATGAGGCTTCTGTTTCCCACATTTTATAAGAACGTTTCTCACCTGTGTCTGCAAGACTTCGAATGGGTCCTGATTATAAATTTAAGAAAACCACATCCACATCAAGAAATACTCTTTGTAATCTTTCCTTAGATTGGAACCATTTTTAGTTTTCATTTCCTTTGAGACTGGATAACAAATACATGCTAAAGCTTCTCATTAGAGGAGAAACATACAATTATCGACAAATTTTCAAAGTGTTAGAACAAGTGAGAATCTCTTCTTTGTAATAATTATGTATAACAGTAATTATTGGTCTGGGACTTGTGTGATTAAGTAGATTTCATACTTAGATTCTTCTGTAAGTCAATACACCTGAGTGTTTTCAGTTACTAAATATTTCTACTTCCTTAATTCATATCGACCCCATTTCCTTTAAATTGTACCTTCAAGTGTTTGAAGTTCTCCAGAGCTTATCTATTTTATCCTCCTTAAAATTCACAATGCAAGCCACGTCAAGGTAATTAACTGTGATAACCTATTTTGCATAAAGTTATTATAAGTGAACAAGAGCACAAAAACTTTCCAGAAATTCTCCCAAATTGTTAAGTTTCTAAATTAGAGCACATGTGGCCATCGTCAAGCTTTGAGTAATATCTGTTGTGAGTAAAACATCAAACATTAGAAAAGTTATTGAAAACAATTCATTTTACATATTTTTAGTGAAAAAATATTTTGAATAAATTATAACAAAAAGACTCTATAGATAAGCTTAAATTATCAATTTTTTAAAGTTTTTTTAAAATATATATTTTATTGCATTTTAGATTTTGGGGTACAAAAATATTTTGAATAAATTATAACAAAGAGACTCTATAGATAAGCTTAAATTATCAAGATTTTTTTTTAAAACTTTTTAAAAAATATATATTTTATTGCATTTTAGATTTTGGGGTTCATGTGAAGAACATGCAAGATTGTCGCATAGGTACATACATGGCAATGTGGGTTGCTGCCTTCCTCCCCATCACCTGTATCTGGCATTTCTCCCCATGTTATCCCTCCCCAACTCCCCACCCCCCACTGTCCCTCTCCTAGTTCCCCCCACAGACCCCAGTGTGTGATGCTTCCCTCCCTGTTTCCATGTGTTCTCATTGTTCAACATCCGCTTATGAGTGAGAACATGCAGTGTTTGATTTTCTGTTCTTGTGTCAGTTTGCTGAGAATGGTTTCCAGGTTCATCCATGTCCTTAAAAAGAACACGAACTCATCATTTTTTTATGGCTGGATAATATTCCATAGTGTATATGTGCCACATTTTCCCTGTCCAGTCTATCATTGATGGGCATTTGGGTTGGTTCCAAGTCTTTGCTATTGTAAACAGTGCTGCAATGAAGATTCAAGTTTTAATTTCATAGATTATAATTCAATATATTTCATCCAAGGATTAGCTATAATTTCAATTGTGCTAATACTTTCTAAAATTGTGAAGAATTTGATGATGCTGAGTTTAAAAGAAATCCCTTGATCTTCCAAAAAGCCCTAGCTTTTGGTTATATGACAATTGTTTTAGGTTTCTGCTTCATAATATTTTTATTTCTTATTGGTGAGGACCTCCAGGGATATATTAATTCGGTTTGGAAATCCTAGTTGACTGACTTCACAGATATCAGAAAGGGAAAAATGTTTTATCTTTAAGCACCTTTTAAGCATAAAGCCAATATTTAGAGGTGCTCACAAAAGAATGTTAAACAGGTTAACTGGAGAAACCACCAGACAATGGCCAGCCATATGTTTATGCTGCAATGTAAGTTTTCTGCATGGCGAGCCATAATAGCTTTGAACAGCAGCACATTCTTCTTGGATTGGGAAGCAAAACTTTCACTGTAATAACTAGAAAGCTAATTAATTCTTGATGACAATGTAAGGCAAACTAAAATAAAACTTGTTTTGTTTTTTCTTTGGTTCTCTGTGTTTAGAACATTGCTAGGAATTTTTCAGGTGACAGCAGGGGATGTTTCCAAGTGCAAGCAGAAGACAGTGATTAGAAAATCAAGTCTGAATTCTCTTATCTTGGTACTTAATGAAGCAAGGGAAATTTATATTTTGTAATGAAACCCTCTAGGTTTTTTTCCCCCCTTCTATCTGTAGGGGTACAAGGAAAGCTTTCCCTTTGCTTCAGAAGATCTAATGAAAAATCAACACACAAAAGGCAGATAAATAGGAGAAAAAGCACACACATGTATTTGATGATAGTTTTTCGTGACCCAGGAGCCTTCAGAATAAAGAATCCAATACCCCAATAAGATGCAGAAATGTATGTACCATCTTCAGATTAGACAAAGACTGGGGGCTCAGAACATTGCCCCAAACATGTTATCACATGGCAAGACAGGTTATGGGAGAGAGAGAAGAGGAGATGTGACTGGTAAAGGTGGTCTTGTTATGTAGATAAAACCTCATAGATCACAACCCTCAGAAAGAATATATGGTAAGTGTTTTCTTTTTTCTCAAACCTTTAAAGCTATAACACTCTCAGTTCATCTTTCCTAGATTCAGACAAGGGAAGGGCTGGCTGCATTATAGTAGATTTTCTACAGATGCAAAAGACACTTTTACAGGGCTACTTCCATTTTCTGGCCCTCTGGCAGCCATTATAAAATATGTCAAAGAAATACATTTTGGGGTAATATATTTTTATTTCCTTCGGTCCCCTCTTTGAAACTTAAAAAAGTTTTAAATACTAAAAGCCAAACTGATAGATTTGAAGAGCTATGGGTTAGAGGTTGTCTGATAAAAATAGACAAAGGAGTTGAAAGACAAATTGGGATAAGCAGAAAGAGCAAATTTAAATATATCATCTTATATCTTCTAGTCAGTCTCTTGGTATTGAGAATAGATCATTTCAGTTAATCAACTGTGTCCCATTCCAGGAGGTGACACTGCAAATAAATGGCCTATGCCACTATATAAGATACAGGCAAACAGATCTTTGATAAGAGACATTTCTATGGAAACAGAAGAAAAACAATGGTTAATGTCTGCAGTAGTTTATAGACTGTTTTTTTTTTCCCAGAATCTTCAAAGCATCTTCAGATTGCAGTGACAATCTGATGGATTGTTTTGTTTGTTTTTTGTTTTCTTTTGTTTCTTTTTTGAGGAGTATCACTCTGTTGCCCAGGCTGGAGTGCAGTGGCATGACCTCTGCTCACTGAAACCTCCTCCTCTTGGGTTCAAGTGATTCTCCTGCCTCAGCCTCCCAAGTAGCTGGGACTATAGGAACATGCCAACATTCCAGGCTAATTTTTTGTATTTTTAGTAGAGACAGGGCTTCACCATGTTAGCCAGGAAGGTCTCAATCTCCTGACCTTGTGATCTGCCTGCCTCAGCTTCCCAAAGTGCTGGGATTATAGGCATGAGCCACTGCATCTGGCCAGATATATTTTTTTTGTGTGTGGAAAAATAAATCTCATGACCCAAAGGGAAATCACTAACCCAAAGGGAAAAGTCAAGCTGGACATTGCATCCGTCAAACATTGCTCACATTTTATTCCTAAGATAGCTACAAAGGTAAAAGAGCTACATACTTCCCTTATAATGTTTCCACTAGAAAATTACTTGTGGGCCCTAAGATCTTTACCCTAAAAGAGTTCTGTTGAATTTTACCCTGACAATGTAAACTGATAGCTTATCTTCACAGGTGCGGGACAAAGAACAGAACTCTAAGTCATCCCTCTGCTCACCCGAGACAGATATCTCATTGCTTCCTCTGATGTAAAAATGCAGAGGTACTGGGCAAGATGGTGTCATAGAAGTGACTCAGGATTGCAGCTCTCAGTGAAGGCACAGAGGGTGAGTCCTAGCCGCATTCTCGGATGGACCTTTTTTGCCCACAGAGCGTTGAAAGTCCAAGGTGTGGGAGAGACACGGGATGCTAGTACAGCTGGCTAGCACAGCTGGCTCCCGCGTCTGCTTCAGCTGGCGCCGCAGCGGGACCTGACATGGAACTCACTGGTCTGGGTGCCCTGTTAAACCGGCAATCTGAGATTTGGAAGGGCAGATTGGCATGTCCATCTGATTGAATGCGACTTGGACAATGAGCCAGACCAGGAGATTCCTGGGAAGCATGATCTGAGCCGGTGCAGTGGGCAGTGGCACCGGAGATCGCATGGATCCCAGTGCCCTATCGGCAGGCTACTGGGGTGCCAGTGAGAGAGTTGACCTTTCAGCTTGTGGAGAGGAAGAGAGAGAGCAAGAGGACGGACTCTGAGGCAGGGAGCTGGGTGATCAGTCTCGGCGGGTCCCACCCTCACAGGGACAAGCAGGGCAGCGATTGGAGGTGCTCGGGGCTGAGAGTTTTGCTGCTGGCATCTAGGACGGTGCAGCCCAGTGCGGGAGGGGCATCTGCCACTACAGATGCAATCCGCCCCTACTGAAGTACCACCCAGGGCTGACGCAGCCTGCCATTGCTGAGGCAACCTGCCATAACAGAGAGACTCCGCCAGGAGTGGGGAGTGCTCCACAGCAGAACAGAGCCCAGCAGAAACAGGGCAGACCCCCGCTAGCAGGGTGGAGCCCCGGCAGGCAAATAGTGAATAGACTGCCTCCTAGTGGGGCAGGACAGTGCAACAGATACTCATAAAGAGAGCCCCAACTCCCTGAGACAGAGCATCTAAGGGGAAAGAAAAAAAGGGTGGTGTTTTATGAGTTCTGTTGCAGCAGACATAAACAACCTCCCAACAACCCTGAATGAACAATGGAGCTCACAGCTCAGCACTGGAGCTCCTATAAAGCACAGACCATCTCCTCAAGCAGCTCCCTGACCCCTGTATATCCAAAGAGTCACCCCCCAAAAAGACTAATCAGACTGACATTTGGCAGGCATCATTCTGGAACAAAGACAGCAGAAGAAGAAACTGGTATCATCCCTCACTGTTCTGCAGCTGCTACAGGTGTACCCCAGACAAGCAGGGCCTGGAGTGGACATCAGCACTCATACAGCAGAGGGGCTAGACCATTAGAAGGAAAACTAAGTAACAGAAATACTTCATCATCAACAATCTCAGTGTCCACACAGAGACCCAATTGAAAAATCAGCAACTACTAAGACGACAGGCAGATAAATCCATAAAGATGGGAAGAAACCAGTGCAAAAGGGAGGAAAACACCCGAAACCCAAACACCTCACCTCCTACAAAGGACCAAAACTTCTCACCAGCAAGGGAACAAAGCTGGATGGAGAATGAGTGTGACGAAATGACGGAATCAGACTTCAGAAAGTGGATAATGAGAAATTTCAGTGAGCTAAAAGAACATGTTCTAAATTGGTGCAAAGAAACTAAGAACCTTGAAAAAAGATTTGAAAAAAGATTCGAGGAATTGATAACAAGAATGGACAACTTAGAGAGGAATATGAATGAATTGAAGGGGCTGAAAAACACAACACGAGAACTTCGCGAAGCATGCACAAGTTTCAACAGCCGAATTGACCAAGCAGAAGAAAGAATATAGAAGTTGAAGATCAACTCAATGAAATAAAATGAGAAACCAAGATTAAAGAAAAAAAGCACAAAAAGGAATGAACAAAATCTCCAAGAAATGTGGGACTATGTGAAGAGACCCAACCTACGTTTGATAGGTGTAACAGAATGTGATGAAGAGAATGAATCCAAGCTGGAAAACACTCTTCAGGATATTATCCAGGAAAATTTCCCCAACCTAGCAAGACAGGTCAATACTCAACTCCAGGAAATACAGAGAACACCACAAAGATACTCCGCAAGAAGAGCAACACCAAGGCACATAATCGTCAGATTCACCAGAGTTGAAATGAAGGAGAAAATACTAAGGGCAGCCAGAGAGAAAGGTCGGGTCACCCACAAAGGAAAGCCCATCAGACTCACAGCAGATCTCTCGGCAGAGACTCTACAAGCCAGAAGAGAGTGGGGGCCAATATTCAACATCCTTAAAGAAAAGAACTTTCAACCCAGAATTTCATATCCAGCCAAACTGAGCTTCGTAAGTGAAGGAAAAATAAAATCCTTCATGAACAAGCAAGTACTCAGAGATTTTGTCACCACTAGGCCTGCTTTACAAGAGCTCCTGAAAGAGGCACTACACATAGAAAGGAACAACCAGTACCAGCCATCCTAAAAGCATACCAAATGCTAAAGACCATCAACAAAATGAAGAATCTACATGAACCAATGGGCAAAACAGCCAGCTAGCATCAAAATGGCAGTATCAAATTCACACATAACAATATTAACCCTAAATGTAAATGGGCTAAATGCACCAATCAAAACACACAGACTGGCAAATTGGATAAAACACCAAAACCCATCGGTGTGCTGTATCCAGGAAACCCACCTCACACTCAAGGATACACAAAGGCTCAAAATAAAGGGATGGAGGAAGATTTACCAAGCAAATGGAGAGCAAAAAAAAGCAGGAGTTGCCATTCTCATCTCTGATAAAATAGACTTTAAAGCAACAAAGATCAAAAGGGACAAAGAAGGTCATTACATAATGGTAAAAGGATCGATACAACAAGAAGAGCGAACGATTCTAAATATATATGGACCCAATGCAGGAGCACCCAGATATATAAGTTAAGTTCTTAAGGACTTACAAAGAGACTTAGACTCCCACACAATAATAGTGGGAGACTTTAACACTCCACTGTCAATATCAGACAGATCAACCAGACAGAAAATTAACAAGGATATCCAGGACTTGAACTCAGACCTGGAACAAGCAAACCTGATAGACATTTACAGAACTCTCCACCCCAAATCCACAGAATATACATTCTCCTCAGCACCACATCACACCTACTCCAAAATTGACCGCATAATTGGAAGTAAAGCACTCCTCAGCAAATGCAAAACAACTGAAATCATAACAAACAGTCTCTCAGACCATAGTGCAATCAAGTTGGAACTCAGAATTCAGAAAATAACTCAGAACCGCACAGCTTCAGGGAAACTGAACAACTGGCTCTTGAATGTTGATTGGATAAACAATGAAATGAAGGCAGAAATAAAGAAGTTCTTTGAAACCAATGAGAATAAAGACACAACATACCAGAATCTCTGGGACACATTTAAAACAGTCTGTAGAGGAAAATATATAGCAATAAGTGCCCACATGAGAAGAGTGGAGAGATCCAAAATTGACACCCTATCATCAAAATTGAAAGAGCTAGAGGAGCAAGATCAAAAAAGCTCAAAACCTAGCCGAAGACAAGAAATAACTAAGATCAGAGCAGAACTGAAGGAGATAGAGACACGAAAAACCCTTCAAAAGATCAATAAATCCAAGAGCAGGTTTTTCGAAAAGATCAACAAAATAGACAGACCACTAGCCAGACTGATAAAAAAGAAAAGAGAGAACAACCAAATAGATGCAATAAAAAACGATAATGGGGAAATCACCACAGATTCCACAGAAATTCAAACCATCATCAGAGAATACTACAAACAACTCTATGCACATAAACTAGTAAACCTGGAAGAAATGGATAAATTCCTGGACGCCTGTGTCCTCCCAAGCCTAAACCAGGAGGAAGCCAAAACTATGAATAGACCAATAACAAGGTCTGAAGTTGAGGCAGCAATTAAGAGCCCACCACACAAAAAAAGCCCAGGTTCAGATGGGTTCACAGCCAAATTCTACCAGACACACAAAGAGGATCTAGTACTATTCCTTCTGAAATTATTCCAAATAATTCAAAAAGAGGGAACCCTTCCCAAATCATTTTATGAGACCAACATCATCCTGATACCAAAGCCCGGCAGAGACTCAACAAGAAAAGAAAACTTCAGGCCAATATCCATGATGAACATTGATGCAAAAATCTTCAATAAAATACTGGCAAACCGATTGCAACAGCACATTAAAAAACTTATCCATCATGATCAAGTAGGATTCATCCCGGGGAAGCAAGGCTGGTTCAACATACGCAAGTCTATAAATGTAATTCACCACATAAACAGAAGCAAAAACAAAAACCACATGATTATCTCAATTGATGCAGAGAAGGCATTTGACAAAATTCAACAGCCCTTTATGCTAAAAACCCTCAATAAACTTGGTATTGATGGAACATATCTCAAAGTAATAAAAGCTATTTACGACAAACCAACAGCCAATATCATACTGAATGGGCAAAACCTGGAAGCATTCCCTTTGAAATCCAGCACTAGACAAGGATGCCCTCTCTCACCACTCCTATTCAACATAGTACTGGAAGTTCTAGCCAGAGCAATCAGGCAAGAAAAAGAAATAAAGGGTATTCAAATAGGAAAGGTGGAAGCCAAATTGTCTCTATTTGCAGATGACATGATAGTATACCTAGAAGACCCCATCACCTCAGCCCTAAAGCTCCTGAAACTGATAAGTAACTTCAGCAAAGTCTCAGGATATAAAATCAATGTGCAAAAATCACAAGCATTCCTATACAGCAATAACAGACTTAGAGAGAACCAAATCAAGAACGAACTGCCATTCACAATTGCTACAAAGAAAACAAAATACCTAGGAATACAACTCACAAGGAATGTAAGGGACCTCTTTAAGGAAAACTACAAACCACTGCTCAATGAAATAAGAGAGGACACAAACAGATGGAGAAACATTCCATGTTCATGGTTAGGAAGAATCAATATCGTGAAAATGGCTAAACTGCCCAAAGTAATTTACACAATCAATGCTATCCCCATCAAACTACCATTGAATTTCTTCACAGAACTGGAAAAAACCACCATGAACTTCATATGGAACCAAAAGAGAGCCTGCATAGCCAAGTCAATTCTAAGCAAAAAGAACACAGCGGGAGGCATCACGCTACCAGACTTCAAACTATCCTACAAGGCTACAGTAATCAAAACAGCATGGTACTGGTACCAAAACAGAGATATAGACCAATGGAACAGAACGGAAGCATCGGAGGCAACACAACATATCTACAACCATATTATCTTTGATAAACCAGACAAAAACAAGCAATGGGGAAAGGATTCCCTATTTCATAAATGGTGTTGGAAAAACTGGCTAGCCATGTGCAGAAAGCAGAAACTGGACCCCTTCCTGACACCTTACACTAAAATTAACTCCAGATGGATTAAAGACTTAAACATAAGACCCGACACCATAAAAACCCTAGAAGAAAATCTAGGCAAAACCATTCAGGACATAGGAGTAGGCAAGGACTTCATGACCAAAACACCAAAAGCATTGGCAACAAAAGCCAAAATAGACAAATGGGACCTAATCAAACTCCACAGCTTCTGTACAGCAAAAGAAACAGTCACTAGAGTGAATCGGCAACCATCAGAATGGGAAAAAATCTTTGCAGTTTACACATCTGACAAAGGGCTGATATCCAGAATTTACAAAGAACTCAAACAGATTTAGAGGAATAAAACAAACAAGCCCATTCAAAAATGGGCAAAGGATATGAACAGACACTTTACAAAAGAAGACATACATGAGGCCAACAAGCACATGAAAAAATGCTCATCATCACTGGTCATTAGAGAGATGCAAATCAAAACCACATTGAGATACCATCTCACGCCAGTTAGAATGGCGATCATTAAAAAATCTGGAGACAGCAGATACTGGAGAGGATGTGGAGAAATAGGAACACTCTTACACTGTTGGTTGGGGTGTAAATTAGTTCAACCATTGTGGAAGACAGTGTGGCGATTCCTAAAGGACCTAGAAATAGAAATTCCATTTGACCCAGCAATCCCATTACTGGGTATATATCCAAAGGACTATAAATTGTTCTACTATAAGGACACATGCACACGAATGTTCATTGCAGCACTCTTTACAATAGCAAAGAACTGGAACCAACCAAAATGCCCAACAATGATAGACTGGACTGGGAAAATGTGGCACATATACACCATGGAATATTATGCAGCAATCAAAAATGATGAGTTTTTGTCCTTTGTAAGGACATGGATGAATCTGGAGAACTTCATTCTCAGTAAACTGACACAAGAACAGAAAAAGAAATACCACATAAACTCACTCATAGGTGGGTGAGAAAAATGAGAACACATGGACACAGAGAGGGGGTCTACTACACACTGGGGTCTATTGGGGGGAATGGTGGAGGGACAGTGGGGGGGCTGGGGAGGGATAGCCTGGGGATGAATGCCAAGTGTGGGTGAAGGGGAGGAAGGCAGCAAAACACACTGCCATGTGTGTACCTATGCAACTATCTTGCACGTTCTGCACATGTACCCCAAAACCTATAATGCAATAAAAATTAAAAAAAATAATAATAAATAAAAATAAAAATGCAGATTCACTAAGCTAGAAGAAGGCATAAGTGATGATTCCTCTACTCCCCTCTGACATGTAAATTGTGTGTTCAGTGAAAGGATAATCATAGACTCAAAGGAATGCAATCGTTTATCTCTTATCTACCCTCACAGTTTAAACATTTCTTCTCCTTTCCTCAATATCTGTCCTTTCCCAGTTAAGTATTGAAGTCCTTAAAATCATCTTGGGAGAAAGACACAGATGTCTCCTGGGCTTACGTCCTTAGCCTTGACAAAATAAACCTTCTAAATTGCTTGAGTCCTGATATGATTTGGCTGTGTGCCCACCCAAGTCTCATCTTGAATTATAACCATCCCCATGTGTCAAGGGCAGGGCCAGGTGGAGATAATTGAGTCATGGGGCAGTTTCCCCTATACTATTCTTGTGGTTGTGAATAAGTCTCATGAGATTTGATGGTTTTATAAATGGGAGCTCCCCTGCACAAGTTTTCTTGACTGCCATTATGTAAGATGTGTCTTGCCTCCACTTTGCCTTCTGCCACGATTGTGAGGCTTCCCCAGCCTTGCATAACTGTGAGTCCATTAACCTCTTTCCATTATAAATCACCTAGTCTTGAGGATGTCTTTATTAGCAGCGTGAGAACAGACTAATACAGTAAACTGGTACTGGGTAGTGGGGTGTTGCTGTAAAGATACTCAAAAATATGAAAGTGACTTTGAAACTGGGTAACAGGCAGAGGTTGGAACAGTTCGGAGGGCTCAGGAGACAGAAAAATGTGGAAAAGTTTAGATCTTCCTAGAGACTTGTTGAATGGTTTTGGCCAAAATGCTAATAGTGATATGGGCAATAAAGTCCAGGCTGAGGCAATCTCAGATGGAGATGAGGAACTTGGGAGCTGGAGCAAAGGTCACTCTTGCTATGCAAAGAGATAGGGGACAGTGTGCCCCTTCCCTTTACTGACATACTTAAAACTTAATGTAATAGTAGAAAATGTCCCTCTAAGAAAAGTTTTAATTTATAAAAAGAAAGCTTTAATAATTCATATTTAAGGTATCTGAGTCATCCAAGTCAAATTAAAATAATGAATTAAAATTACTAAATGTCTGCTTTAAAATTTAAGGAGATATCCTTACTCACATGTAACTGATTCTGCCAATTTGAATGTGTTTGACATTACAGCAAGTCAGTTGTTGGTGATATAATGTAATGAAAAATTTAATGCCTTTTATTTTTAAGCTATTTTAGCTTGAAATGCTGCCATTTGGGGGAGGGAAGAAGAAAGTACACAGCTACGTAGCTGTGTACTTTGCTGCTAGCATGTACCAATATTTGGACCTAAATCCTGTGCATTTTTGTTTAATGTTGTTCCAATTGGAGGCATGAATGAGCTGGATGCATCATCTGAGCATGGCAGCTCCACGGGCATCCACCAGTTTGCTAAAAGGCTTTGTATGTGTTTATTTTTGCAATTGTATTTCTCAGTTTACACATGCTTATCCAGCACCAGCATTCTACAACTGGCAAGCAATACTGGATGCACAAAGATAATACATGAGTGTTCTAGTCATACTGATATGCTTTACTGGGAAATTAAAAATTATAGATGAAAGTAGAATGGGGGAATCTGGTGATTTTTAAAGATAAATCAAATATACCTGAATAAAGGCCTGCTGCTGCCTAATAGAGAATCACATGAAATAACTTTGAGAGATGGAGACATGCTATGTTATATGCATGCAATTTGTTATGGGAAAACATGATGTCCACGTGTTAAAAATGTTAATATGCAAATGAATGAAAACATAGCTGTTCTCTCTTGATCTTTGTCGGGCTTACATAGTCATGTTGAATTTTATTACTTGATCTCCTTTTGGCTCATTTGTACTATGGTTTAGACATGGCCATAAGTCTAGGCAAATATTGAACATTGATACAGACAAACATCAGCAGTAATTCTATGTATAGAAAAGTTAAGAAGCTTGTTGTCCATGGTGGAGATTTCCATAGGTTGGAAGAAAACTTCAATGACAGAGCAAACTGGATGCACCAGCCATGTAGGCAGAAACATTTTCATGAAAATTTCAATAGTATTTTCTTTTCTAAGCCCATAATCATAGGTATCCTATTTCTTGTGTGTGGTTTGTATTGTGATGTGAATTTTTTTTTTTGTAAAATATATTAGCTGGCTCTTGTTCTATCTCTCCATATTCTGTTTTTATTTTTTCCCTCCCAACTTTATCCTTCAACATCAGTTCTGTCATCTTTTTCTTCAAGAAATAACAAAAACAACAACAACAAAAAATACCCTGATCTGATTCATAGTCTCTTGAATTGCTCGTATCAGGCTATTTTCCTCACTGATAAATATTCCTTCCTTCTCTACCTCTCTGCACTTATTTATGGTTTACACGTAAACCATATCCCCTTGCCTATAAGGAATTTTCTTTGAGAACTCTGGGCAAGATTGACTACTATGTTCTTTGAATCCTCTCCTCCCTCACCCCTTTTTGTATTGTGTGTGTGTGTGTGTGTGTGTGTGTGTGTGAGAGAGAGAGAGAGAGAGAGAGAGAGAGAGAGAGAGAGAGAGAAAGTGTGCATAGTGTGTTAATGGCAACTTAGTGTATCAATGTTCTATTACTCATAACAAATCACATGTGTTTAGTGGCTTAAAACAACACTAATTTATTAGTTCACAATTTTCTGAGTCAGAACTTTAGGCACAGAGTGACTCAGCTGGTTCTCTGCTTAGAGTCTCTTAAAGCCAATATCAAGATGTCAGCAGGCCTGCATTCCTTTGCTGGAAATGAATTTGCTCCCAAATTCATGAAGGTTGTTCACAGAATTCAGATTCATGTGGTGGTCTTAAGGGTGAGGTCCCTATTTTCTTGTTGATTGTCAGCTGACGTCATTTTCAGGTTTTTAGAGGCTGCCATGTTCCTTGGAAGGTGGCCTCATTCCTCCATCTTCAAAGCCCTAACAGCAGGTAGTACCTTCTTCATGCTTTGAATCTCTCTGACTTCCTCTTCTACAGCATTTCTTTTGCCTTCTGCTAGAGAATTTTCTCTGCTTTAAAGAAAGGTTCATAGAATTAGATTGGATTTACCTGGATAATCCAGGATAATCTCTCTATTTTAAGAACCACAACCTAATTGCATCTGCAAAATCCCCTATAATTGGCACCAAGAGTAGCAATTAATTGAATAACAAGGGGGTTAGACTCTTGGAGGACATCTTTAAAATTCAGCCCCAAGCAGTCATGCTACATGGAATCTCATTTTTATTCCTTGGCTTTTGTCACTGTGGCATCTTTTTGAGTTGACTTTCTCTATTTCTGGGATTTAGTGTTCACGGTAAAAATTAAATTGTATAAAGAAAATCCTTAATGTGAATTTGAAAGACAAAAGTTGAAGAAACACCATGCACACAGCTAGTAGTCATTTTCCAGAAGCAGGTCCCAGCATTTTTTTCTAGCTTTCTAAGTGTTAAGAAAAAGTGGGGATTGCATTGGTGTCTTGCTCTGAGAACGTAATTCTTTAGATTATAGCTTCAACTACCTAACCTTTAGTTTCTTGTTGTCCAAGATACTAGGGTAGTGTGGCTGTAGACCTCAATGAAATTGCTTCAGCAATGGTCTCAGAGAAAGTAGCTCCATCATGAGCCAGTTCTCTACTCTTTTGGTTTCCTGAGAGACTTGGGCTAGAACACACTTCTTTATTCTTTACAGAATTTTGTAAGAGCCTATTCTACTATGTTCTTCTTTATGCTTAAAATGCCTAGAATAACAAGTTTACTTCCTCCACGGAACCCTGCCTGACACATTATTTGAAACCAGAAATGAGTGCAACAGAGAAGACCTAAAAATGTGTGGTTTTGGCCTAGTGGTCATATAACAACTATAGAGACTCTGATGAGAGGTTGTGAGACCTTAGCCTCACATTTTGTTAAAATTGTCATCTATGGCTACATGGAAGAAAAATGCTCTACAGTGCCTTTGAGGGAAGTGGCTCCGGTGCCTATAGCTTCAAGGTGAGAGCAATGATGTTGGTGTATCTTACCAGTTCCTCGCTGTTTCTAACAAAGAACAGAAGAGCCTGGGTAAGAACTTTCCTGTGTGTAGAAAAAGAAAAATATAGAAAGATCCAGAAATTTGAAGCTCCACATGACTAAAAAGTATGGCTGTTTTTGTATCCCAAGAATCAAGGTTTAAGGACAAGGAATGAAGCCAGTAAATACGATGGTGTTTCCATAATTGTTAAGTCCAGAAAAGAAGTTTGCACATGGTTATGGAAACACCAAACCATCTGCAAGCAAATAGACCAAATGCCTACCTACTACACTTAGAGATCATTGTGTTATCTAAGAAACCACATTTCTAGGCTGAAAAAATCTGTTTTTTCAGTCCCAAAAGCAATCTTTAAGTTTCTCGTCATGAGCAAGCAGAAAGTGGATAGCAAAATTGAAGTCCCCAGGGAGAATCTGCTTTCAAACATCTATTTCATCAGCCACAAGGGATTTAGGAGAAGAAATAGCCACCAAAAAGCAAAAGCGGGGACAGTCATTTACTATATAACAATATTCTGGCCAATGACAAGCATCCATATACAATCGTGGTTCCATAAGTTAATAATGATTTGCCTTATTATAATGGGACTACCTACATAAGTATATAATTTTTTTTATCTTGTATACTGTAATTTTACAGTACCTTTTCTATGGTTAGCTATGTTTAGACAGGCAAAAAGTTACCATTGTGTTGCAATTGCCTACAGTATTCACTTCAGGAACATGTTGTTCAGTTTTGTAGCCTAGGAGCAGTACACTATGCCAAAAAGCTTAGATGTGTATCAGGCTATACCATTAGGTTTGTGTGAATATATTCTATGATGTTTACACAACAAGGAAATCACCTAGCCACTCATTTCTTGGAATGTATTCTCTTCACTAAGCAACACATGATTGTAGTGGAAAAGAAATTTTCCCAGAATGCTGAAGCAAGGTCTATATGAGGAACCCATTTCACTTTCAGGAAAGTTGTGCAATTCTAGCTCAAACGAATGTTTTTTTCTAGATACCAATTATCTTGAGGGCTTTTAACCCTCTCTTTTTCTGAATGTTTAATTAGTTTTATCTGTTTTCTGTTCCACTAGGTCTCTTTCATGTAAAGAATTTATTCTAAAATTACACAGATAAACTGAAATATTTTTAAATTATCTTAGCGTAAGAAAATTCCATGTTTTGTAAAGAGCAATGAACATGATCAGCATTACGTCTGCTATGTCTTTACTTTAGAAACATTCTAATTTCATACTCAGTTGAATAATTTATGTAGGAGTTAAATTATCCATGTATTGATGTAATCAATTTAGCGTGAATAAATTTTAACAAATGCCATGAATTATTGTATAATTTCCATAGGCTCAAATTTCTGTAGTTGGTGAAAGTCATGCAAAATGTTACCTTTTTATCCCCTATATAATTGAGAAATAGTGATAAAGAGATCTTGCCTTTAGGTGAATCTAACATCATGTGAATGACACAGAATTTGTATACATTTGCATATTAAGGAATACTGTCATGGGTACTTGATGGTTTCCACAGTTAATTTTTGTTACAAGCTAAAATAATCAGAATGCAGTCTTTGATGCAGTAAGAATAAATTCATATCACGACACATATTACTTTTAAAAACATGATGAATAAATAAATTTTTATTATGCTGATGTCCTACTAAGTCTTCTCTAAAAATCCTTTAAAACTAATTTGAAGTTGATAGTCATAATTGTATATATAAAGATTATATATTATTGTATATGATAATATTGGTGATATTATATCATATATATTAGTCTATATGACAAATAATTACAAATTTTTAAATATCTGTAAATAATAATTAGTAAAAATAAAACAAATAATAAAATAAAAGTAATGATTTATAATTATAAGTAATTATAAAAATAAACCTATAATTTATTTAAAACCTACAAGGTTCTAGACATTATTAGGTATTTTAATGCTACTTATTATTAAGAATAGTCTAGAATTAAATGCTGATAATTAAGTATTGCTCTATTATTATTTCAAATGACATAATTTAACTGAATTTAATAATTTCTAGTGATACAACATATCTTTAAAGTGAAACAAACATAAGGAAGGAGAGTAAATAGGAATAAAAAATTATTAGGCAGCATAAGATGGATATTTAACCACAGACAAAGGACAATCTCAGTTTGTTTCTCTGTAAGATTTCCATAGATAGACAGACAGATCTGGATCTTGATCACTTCAGTTGTTTTCAATTTGCAATTATGGACATTTTTGAACTATACAAAACCCAAGAAAATTTTGCCATAGACCTTTGAGAGTTACAAAAATTATCAACATTTCACGAATTGTTATTTATTTATCTCCTCCAACTTTCCCAATAGGTGGGAAAAGATCCTAGCCATTTCGACCAGATCACTAAGCCAAACTTAGTGAAGTAATATTTTATAGATGGAATTAGTAATTTATGTTTTCACATACACATCTCACAAAAAAGTTTGAGAATAATTTTCTTAAAAGGTTATTTGCCATTGAAATTTATATTATTTTCTTCTTTTCCATTAGTAATTTTATGATTAAATAAAGCCAGTATCCTTCCTTCCTTGATGTTTACCTTTGAATAATTTATTTCTTATTTTCATGAAATGTATTTGAATCAGGAAGGGAAATCACATTCCATCACCAATTCGTTGCTGGTAGAACCCTAAGAGGGGACGCTCCATTTAAATTAATGGCATCCTACTCATTTCTTAGGACTTGGAGAAGTTTTTTCACGTGAGTGGGGTGTTGGGAAAAACAGCAAAGGAGAACAAACTTACAGAGTGCCTACATAAATTGGTCATGAGTAACATATAAACAAGGAAAACAAGAAACTGCGGAAGGCCGCAGGAGGCCTCTGAGGAGGAAGGCCTCTCCATGCCTCATGCTCCGTTCCAGGGTGACCTTGGCTCTGCTACCATAAACATTGTGCTCAAGGATGTAAAACCCCTTTGAAGCACTATGATGTAGCCAGTCTTGTAGGCTCCTTGTAAGGCCTGCATTCCATCAGCTGTACATAGGTAATAAGCTAAAGATAACCACATATTCTTGTTTTGTGAAACTCCCAAACCACCACTGTTATCAATCCTTAGGATGACACACCAGTTCCGGCTCAGGATTCACTTCCTGCTCACTGATTCACTCCACCATCACTCCACCCCTACCCTATAGATCAAAGTGATTGTAATCAATAAATAATGTGGATGATCAGAGCTCATGGCCTTCACTGTTTCTTCCAGAGTAATAAAGTGATGGTCCCCTGGTCCCACTTTTTCTCTTAATCTGTCTTGTTCTCATTCCTTTGTCACCACCGAACTCGGGGTACCCATGGGTGATATAGGGTGGGCTCCCTACATTCTGGTTCCCAATATGGGGCTAATGGATCCATATGTTCTGGCACCCAAAGTGTGAGGCTCATGGATTCCCTACCGTGGGCTCAATAGATCCTAAGGAAAAGGACTGGTTATAAACCTAAAACACAATTTTACTTTCAGCTTACATCTTAAGCCCAATATAAAGATATTACTTGGGGTCATAAAGTATATTGTTAGTAGAATCATTCATTAATTCATTCACTCCAAAATATTTACTGAATTCCTGCTATGTTTTCTATATTATGTTATGTAATGGATATACATCTATAAACATCATATTTGCTAATTGATTCCTCCAACAAACACTGAGACACAATGGTGAACAAGACTCTGATACCATCCTAGAACAAAAGGAACCACAGCTAAGAGAATAAATGAGATACTGCATTAGAGTTAGGAACACAGTGCTATGGGAACAAAAAAAGGGCTAAGATAGTCATTCATTTTAAAAGGCAGAGGGAGTGAAGGAGATGGTGATGTGTATGAAAAGCTTTAAAGAAGAAATAATAAAGGATCTATGTGGTTTGAGAAGCAGAGAAGATTGTGTGGGAGACAGACATTCAATACAGAGAAATTAGAAAAAAATAAGGCATTAGTGTGAATAAACTATTTGGAGTAATGAAGAATCTGGAATTAAATGCTGAGGAAGTTAGACTTTAATGTATAGGAAAACATTTTAAGAAAAGAAGTTACATGATCAACTATAATTAATTTAACCAGACTTTCTGTACCATGGAGTTGAAACTAAGATAGGGACATTAAAAAGTTTGTATAATTTACTGAGCCAGCTGACTAAATTCAACACAGGGTGAAAAGCCACCTAAATTGTCCTGTAATTCAGCCTGATTTTCCCATGTTGTTACTTTTGAAGTATGTGGCCACAGTTAAAATACCCAAAGGGAGGGCAGTCATTTTTTCTTTTTTCTTCCTCGAATTTCTGCTCAATTCAGTTTTATTCTTCCGTGAGAGTTAAAAATTGCTGGTCGGCATCCCGCAGCCTTGGGCACAGCTGGCACCTGCAACACTTTGGTGAGTGCCCAAGAGCCATGCAGAGAATGACATATAGGGGCCTTAGACATGATTTCTCTGCTCCCTAGAGAATCCTCTACTCAGTACAGTGGCAGGGGACTCAACAAAAAGCTGAAGGACAGTCATTTCCATGCACACATAAACCTTTAGCAAGGGTTCCATCCTAACGTTTAAGCTAGTCTAGTGTCTGATTTCTTGAGTGAAAGTATCAGGCCAATTTTTTTTTTCTATAATTACTATCTTGACTATAGAATTTGCTGCAAGGATTGCATTTGTATTACTCCCCTTAGGCAAGTCTGTGGATTTATTTATTGATTGTTCTTTAGAGAGGGGGAAAAATCACTATGCACTCAGGAGTGTGGTTTATAAATGCACCAGTGTAACTCATTGCTCTAGAGATTCCCCTGTGAGGAAGAAATTTCATTTGGGGGTAATTTTGTCGGAGCTCCAGGAACTGCTTACAACTTTTGACATGTGAGACATCCCAGTTTTGGGAAAAAGCTGATTACCAAGTCATATTTGTTACGGTTTTCCAGGTGGCTGGGTATTTCTAAAGCCTCAAATACAGCTGTATTCATACCGTTTCTTAAGAAGACTGAGTCTATGCAGCAGCAAGCAAAGTAGGGTTGCCAGTTACGCTGATACTTTACAAGTCACAATTAGGAGAACCAGAGAGGCAGCGGAGGGCAGAGATTCCACACAGATTAGATATTGTCTGATCCTCCTTGAACCAGTTATTTTTAAGCATTTTTAGCAATTTACCAAATTTTTAGAGTTCAATTTTCATAACCTGTAAAGTGGGTTTTGCTGGACTTCCCTCATAGGTACCATTTGAAACTGCTTGAAGCTTTTTAGTGTATGTAAACCATTTAGCCTAGGATTGGCCACATAATTATCTTTAAATAATTTAAAGCTCTTATTGCTATATTTCACAAATCTAAATAGGTTTTAGATCTGGCATGAAATCTATTTATATGTGTGGAAGAAATAATAAGTTTATGAGATATTGAAAGAACTATTCACCTTCTATTTTCCCTGTAAAGCCAGCTTCCATTTATTTGCATTCACTAGTTTTCAGAAAAGAGGTCTAGCATATCTGTGCTCGGTATGGAGAATCAATGCATTCCATTTACCGGTCTTTTCAAATAAAAACCTTCCAAGAGTAGAAAATTTTTGTTTACTTCTATTGCTCAAAACGCAGCTGACAGTTAGTTTTAAATTCTTTCCTTTGTTAAATGGAGGAACAGATTACTAAAATTTTAGAAAATAAACATACCAATTTTAATTTATTAAAAGAATTATGGGATTCATTGGAACAATCTCTTAAATATTATTGCAAAACATTCATGAAGTTGCTATCATTACTATTAATTTTGAAAACATTTTGACATATACCACAGGTTGTCTGGAACTTGACTTTATCAACAAGACTAGTGATAATTTACATTTAGCAGTGCCTTACTTAATCAATGAATTTATAACTAGAGAGTTTATATTTGCTTGTGTAAACCTGTAAATTTGTATGAGAGTTTAAGTGTTGAGCACAAAATACAATTAACTGGTTGGCAAGAATTTAGCTAGTTTTGATTTTAGCAACCATTTATTGGTTTGTTTCCACTTGGAATTGCATTGTATCGTACTGAGTAATATTGATCAACTTAGTTGGGTGACAGACATAAGCGTCTGTAAATAACTCATCTCATATCTACCACTGCTTGACACTAGATCATTCATCACTGCTCACAAAGCATGACTGTCTGGGATTATTGTTGTTGCCTTTTTGAGTGACAGAGAATACTGTACTTAAATGAATAGAAGAGTTAGAGAAAAATTATCAGAATTTCTTCTCAGAAAATCCAAGGGGTCATTACCAAAATTATGAATCAGTTTGGAGAACAAATAAGCAAATGGTTAAGGAAATCATGATTAATATAATATTAATGCTATGTCAGAATTGAAATATAATACAAATCTATGTATGTATGTATGTATGTATGTATCTACATGCATACATCTGCACATATATAAAAGGCACAAAAAGCTAGCAGCGTACTGTTTTCAACGAATGGTTTTGAAAAACATTGTAATTTTTTTTTATTTTTCAAAGACTTTCAATTACATTTAAACTAAATGAGATGTCTCCAAATAAATAATAACCTTATTTATAACAAGTATTTAATATCCAAATAGTATGTTTTCACCAAACCATAATATGTAGTCCATTGATATTGAAAACTTTAGAGAATATAATCACCAATCTGTTTTATTTTTAAATAAAATCTACCTGAGCATAAATCCTCCTCAACAATAAGGAAATGGTAATACCCACCTCATAGGATTCTCACAAGTGTGAAAGGGTAAAACACATATTAGGTACATGAGAGATGGCAAGAGAATGTTTTTTCTCTCTCCATTACTACTACCACATTCTTTCACTGAAAAACTAGGATTCATAATGTTTCTTTCCTCACCACCCCAAACACTGTGTCAAGAAACAAAAATGAAAACACAAAAAAGTGATGCAATGGGTGATTAAAATTCAATAGGCTAATAAGAATAGATATGCAAATAGAAATAATAAATAATAAATAAAAGTAAACAATAGAAATGCAAATTATATATCATTGGACTTCCTCCTGAGTGTATGGCCTTCCCAGCTGGAGATACTTCCGTGACTGTACTTCAGTTTTACACACAAAAAAAGGTATGAAAAAATATTAAATTCAATTTAAGGAATTACTAGAAAAGAATTAATCAGATTGAACCTGATGCAATGCTAGACTCTTTCTGACCTCCAAATGAATTTTCAAATTAAGCTTTACTTTTAAGAATCTGTATTCCCTCATTTGATGGTTATTTGAAATAAAATGTAGGAATATTTTAAGATTGCCCTGCTACTTTTTCAACAGAGAAAGACGGAGAAAGAAACAGACCAAGGTAGTCATTTGAAAGGGTGGAGGGCATCAATGATTATTTAATGACTTAATATTTCTCTGAAGAAAGCACCATAAAGGCTACAATCATGGACAAAGAGGGTCTATGGTAAAGCTCAGGATATACCTTAGCAACCCTCAATCACCTATGATGTTCAACACAGATTGTGCCAGAACTGAGTTTAGAGTACAGGGATCCCCCTCAGTAAGGGAGGTGGGAGGAAGAGCCCAGGGAAAAGTCAGATGAACTAAAGAAACTGACAGGTAATTTTGATAGTTGGTTTATTTCACTTTGGAACTTTCCAGAGCTTTAAAATACAGATGAGTATTGTGATTCTTCAATAAGGGAATCTAGGATTCTTTACTACCTAAATTTGACCAGAAAATGATTTTATTTTCTTAATCTATTAATGTCTTATGGAATTAGTTGTTTAGTGGGCCATAATTTTTAAAACGTGGACCTTGAGAGTTCATAGCCTCTGGAGAGAAATCCTTTCTGCATGTCCTCTGTCTCTTGATATTTCCCAAACCAGGGAAGACTGTGCACCTCCCGGAGGGTCTAGTTGAGTCATGGAGCCATAATTTAGATAATAACAAAATAAAAATCAATATTAATTAATAAAATTCTTAGCATGAATATCAAAATAATTTTACATTTATTTTTTACCATTCTTATGAACTAATACAAGTAGAATTACACTAGGAATTACCAAAAGCAACTTTACAAAGTTGGTTAGGTACTAAGAATAGATTTGACTGCTGTTTGAATTATGTTCTAAAGAAAATAAGAATTATGTTGAAATATGCCTTAATTGTTCAAATGTATCTTTTTAAAGTCATATATTCTCCATGAATATATAAAAAATATAAGAAAAATATTTTGAAAGAATAAATTTATGCTTATAAAACTTTGTATTTATTAATATCTATACCAATAGCTATTTTTCTTTCTATAAAATTTTCAGGAGAAATTAAGGACATGACATGAGTTTTATTAAAAAGTTCTTACATTAAAATAGGTAGAACTGTTTGAATGATCAGAACAGAAAATAATTCTGAATTTCACTTCAAAATGTGGACAATGGTTTGAGTTGTAAAAGGGTGTTCTGGAAGGCTGAGTGGACCTGCCAGAAGCAAACACACTGGAAAAATCTCAGGGGACGCTTCGACCTCCAGAGATTTGTTGTTTGCTTTTTACTTCAAAGCAGTCAGGCTCAGCCTCTTGGAAATAAGCCAATGTGAACATCCAAACATCTGTAGTTTCTGCCTTCACACTCTGTCTTTTTGTTGGTGTGTCAGAATGTGGCAATGTGAATCATAAAGAAAATATTGCTCTTTTGAATATGTCTGAAGTTCACTATATCCGTCACTGAGTCAAATAATCATATTCATGTCACCTGTTCATGGAAATAAAGAAATAATTATTTAAAGCTGGATGGAATCATAGATTTTGATTTTGTTTGTTTGCAGAGAATAAATCAGGGCTCAGAATTGCTAAGTGACTTACCTAATGGCACACAGAGGGAAAGCAGGTTAGCTTGTACCCTCTCACATGTGTCCTGCTTGTGAACTCCTCATTTCCTCCAGCTGAAGACTTGCTTGCTGTCCACCCACTGCTACAGCAGCCCAATGCCAGGCTCTGTGGGGTTGCTAAATCCAAATATGTGACCTTGCTTTGTAACTGGAGAAGCTAGCAGCATACTTTTTAACCAATGGTTTTGAAAAACACTGTAAATTTTTTATTTTTCAAAGAGCTTCAGATATATGTTTGCTTATGAGAGAGAACAAAGGACACAGAACTAAAATAATTTTGAAAGTATAACAAATAAAATGACTTAACAGTGATTTTTTTGTATTTATTTTTTTGAGGTATAATTTATATATAGTAAAATGTATTAGATGGATTTATATCTATAGCTATATCTATATCAATATCCATTATCATCAGTCTCTTTCTCAACCATTTCAATAAGCTATAAACATAATACATCTTTACCCCTAAATACTCAAGTATGAATTTTCCTTAAACAAGGATATTTTATTTATTATCTCCATAAGACCTTCTGAATAGGGTAACCAATTTTTTAGAAGGCCAACTCAGGGCACAGCCATACAGATCAATAAAATATATATTATATATAATTGATAAGTATACACATGTGGTTATTTTAACATAAATATATAAAAAAGAAGTGTTTATTTGAAATTATGTGTTATTCTGTATTTACTTTTCTGTAGCATTTCTACATAAATGCTATTATTTTAACAGTGGCATTTTAAATTAATATGGTTAACAAAATAAATAATATGTCAATGAATACAACAATATTTTGTAAGGTTTTTTTCTTCTGATAGAATTATTTATTTGAATAATTTAAAAAATCTTTATTGAATGTTTATATTTTGTAGGCTAAATTATGTATTAAGATACATAAATGTAAGTTTTTAGAAAATGAATAATGTAAACACAGTGAGACTAATCAAATAGGTATTAATTTTGCTTCTTAAGAGGTAACAGTGACATGTTTCTTTCCTTCATATGATACAGTAAGGTATTTTTACTTTCTGTTTTCTTTTATAATATTAGACTTCTAAACCATCTTCAGCCTTTTGCTTCCTTTGTATAGCAGTAAAACTGAATAGTCATAAACATAACCTTCACTTCGACTTGCAGGTCTGCTTTTGTCAAGTACACACTCCATTGATTGCTGCTGTCAGTTTAACATGGTGACATCACAGTACATATCCTCTCAACAAAAGCACTAGAGCATGGGATACTTAGGATTTTTTTTAAAGAATATTAATTTAAAAAATTTATTGAGGTAAAATCCACATAATATAAAATTAACTATTTAAAAAATGTGTACAATTCAGTAGCATCTAGTCCATTTACAATGTTGTACAATCATAATGTCTGTCTGGCTCCAACACATTTTCAACAGCCCAAACAGAAAACCCTGTATCAATTCATCAGTCACCTACTGTCTCATTTTTGTCAGAACTCCAAAAGCAAAATACTATTAATTGGGTGGCTTAGAAGAAAACATACTTTTTTTTTTTTTTTTTTGGTCATAGATCTGGAAGCAGAAAAGTACAATATCAAGACACTGGCAGATTCATCTATGGCCCGTTCCTCATAGATGGTAGTTTCCAATTGTTTCCTCACATTGTGGAAGGGCTGGCTAGCTAGCTCTCTGCAGTCTCTTTTATAGGGGCACTAATCTCATTTACAAGGGCTCTGCCCTCTTGATCTAGTCGACCTCCTAAAGACTTACTTAATCTAATATTACTTAACCTAATATTATCACTCTGGGGGTTAGGAATTCAACATAGGAATTTTCGGGGGACACATTCAAACCATAGCACTCAGCATTCTCCCTTCCCTAACATCCTGGCAAGTATTAATCTGTTTTCTGTCTCTGTGGATTTACCTGTTTTGGATATATCATACAAACAGAATTATACAATACATGACCTTTTGTCTTCTTAGACTCCTTTCATTAAAGAAACATCAGCATATTTTTGAAGTTCATCTATGTTGTAGCACATATCAATACTTTATTCTTTTTACGGCTGAATAATATTCCACTGAATAGTATTCCATATAAACAACACATATTTTATTTATCTATTCATTTATTGATGGGCATGTGAGTTGTTTCCACTTTTTGGTGCATGAATAGAACTGCCATATAGATGTGTGTGTGTGTGTGTGTGTCTGTGTGTGTGTGTGTATGTATGTATGTATTTCTGAATACGTATTTTCAGTTCTTTTGGATATATAACCAGGAATGGAAATAATGGATTATATGGTAATTGCAGATTTACCTTTTGGAGCAAGCACAAAACTTTTTCCTGTAGTCACTTAGCCATGTAACATTTCCAGCAACAATGTACAAGGCTTCCAGTGTCTCCACATCTTTGCCATTACTTGTTTTTTTCTTTTTTTAAAAAAACTCTTTTTATTATTATAGCCATTCTAGTGTCTAAAAAGTGTATCTCATTTTTGTATTGATTTGCATTTTCCTAATGACTAATGATGTTGAACAGCTTTTTATGTGCTTTTTGACCACTTGTGTAATCTTGTTTGGAAAAAAAAAATCTATTTAAATCTTTTGCCCATTTTAATTGGATTACTTGCTCTTTTGTGTTTGAGTTATAGGTGTTCTTTAATGTTTTGGATACTAGACCCTAATCAGATAGGTGATTTGCAAATATTTCTCCCATTCTGTGTGACGTCTTTTCATTCTTGATAATGTCCTTTGGTGTAATTTATGAAACCAAACTTATCTATTTTTTCAATGTGCTTTGATGTCACAATTGTTTCATAGTGCTTTTGATTGATGTCATCTGTAATAGTCCATTGCCAAATCCAAGATTATAAATAGATGTCACTGTTTACTTCTAAGAATTGTGTAGTTTAAGATTTCATTTAGGTCTTTGATACATTTCATATTAATTCTCATATATAGTGTGAGGTAGAGGCAACATGTAGGATTTTACTTACAATTATTACAGATGGTAGACTTGAAGGAATTATTGGTTTTCACCTCTTCAAACACATTCATCCTCTGTGTATCTACAAGTTTGTTCTGTTAGAACAGCTATTTTTCAATCATTTCTTTCCCTCTACACATTCATCATAATCATATAGGCTCTCCTTATCTACGTTATGAACTGCATAGGATAAATCTCTCTTTTTTAAGGGAAACTAGTTTTAAAACACAGTGGTAATTGTAACCTATGAAATATAAAGTGAATTCCAAATAGATTTTATTTTTAATAAAAATTGAGGATTTTTTTAAATTACATTTTTTTCTGGTGTCTTTTTCTTTTCTTTTTTTTTAAATTGGCTGCAATTTTCTGGTGTATTTTTTGAGTATTGAACCAATACTATTTCCAAAAAATGATTTTTTTCCTGTAAAGGTTTTGCTATAACCTGCATATATATACTATTGAAAAAGGAAGATGCAGTCAGTTCTGCCTTTTCTAGGTTCCTTGTGGCCTCTTCAAAAATCACAAATTTTGAAGAAACAAAACATAATTTTTTGTTTTTCTACCATCTTCGTAATAATTCTTATTCTCAATGCATTTTCAGATTGGAAGACATTGTTCTGGTCCCACATTTTGAAAAATAATGATGCTATAACAGAACAATAAATTACTAATTTTTTATTATTGATGGCAATGGTGATAGACATCTTGTTGGCACATGGATAAGGAACCTATCACCTTCCGTTTCTATAGTCAAACATCTCATTAAATGCTTCCAGACCTATTGGGAAAACTAAAAATTACCAAAAAGATAATGAAAGCATCTACATCACAGGTAGGCAGACCAAACTCTATTTTAACAGTCCTGCATGCATGGTATGTAAGATATTTAGAAGAAAACTTAATTTTATTTGGTAAGAAGGTTATGTCATGAATAGAAATTGCCAAAATTTATATTTGTACCATCTATAGAATATCCAACAGATGCAGAAAACCTAATTTTTATTTGGGCTAGCTATTAGCAATTTTTTGTGTTATGTTTTCTGTAGTTCCATTAGAATTTTCGATATAATTCTAGAATATAATTTGAAACTCCATTTTTCAAATCAGAGTATCTAAAAGCTAGGGGAAACAATTTTGTTGTTGCTGTGATCTGATGTATCACTTCGTATACTATAGAAGGCATGATACTTGGTAAGATCTGACAGAATTGGTTCATCACTGTAAAGGGCTAATACATGTGTTATCAAGATCTCTCCTTTTGTTTACCCTCAGAAAATTTAGTTGCAACCTCTGATTCAGTTTCATAGATCAATTAAGGGAATGATACAATGATGCCCAATGTGGTATGCCCAAGTTAATTCAGTGCTGCTATTTCTAACTGAGCCTTTGTGTCCTTTTGCTGGATGAAACATTTTTATTGATTTAGAAGAACTTGCCTGCCTCATGCCAGTATTGTTACATTCTGTCTCCATATGTGCTTTTACCACTCTTTTTTAGTATTCCCAGTCCCAATTTTTTTCTACATATTGTACAGTATGCTCTCCCTTGCACATTACCTACCTAATCCATTTGCATGTGTTCCTCTGTCTTAAAAAAAAAAGTAAGGTTAAATCTTCTTATTCTATGGTGTGTTTTATGATGGCATCGCTATCGTGCTTATTCCCATTTTCCTTATATAAACACAAAACGTGTTTCTAATATCTGGAAAGTTAAACATTGAACCAGTACTAGCTGGATATAAAGCACAACAGTTAATTTACAAGTGACATCAAAGAATGAGTTGTTAACTTCATGATGATAACCCACATATGTTGCACACTGAGGTCACATTGATGAGGGTGATGCAACAATGAGCGGTCCATAAATGAGATCCATAAATGCTGATTATCAGCATCAGTGGCCATGGATAAAAAGGCAACAGTGACTACGAAAGACAAATAATCAATGCTATATTCATTTGACACTAAGAACAGTGTTGCTTTCATTTTCCATGTTGGGGGACTTGTGATAGGGGTTTGGTAATCTTCTCCTAATCTTATTTATTTATTGATTATTTTTGTCACCCAGGCTGGAGTGCAGTGGTATGATCTCCATCTCAGCTCACTACAACCTCTGCCTCCTGGGTTCAAACAACTTTCCTGCACCAGCCTCCAGAGTAGCTGGGATTACAGGTGCATGCAACCACATGCCCAGCAACTTTTTTGTACTTTTAATAGAAATGGGGTTTTGCCATTTTGGCCAAGCTGGTCTTAAACTCCTGACCTAAAGTGATCCTCCCACCTCGGCCTCCCCAAGTGCTGGGATTACAGGCATCAGCCAGCATGCCAAGCCTTCCCCTGATCTTCTGTAGCTGTAATCAAACCAATAACCTTTTGGGTCTGGGAAGAGGTTTTGAAGGATGCTGAATCTTCAGTAGTAAAATCTAGATAGTCCTGGGCATACCAGGACAGGCAGTCACATGACTTCTAAATTAGGGAATCAACTTGCTACACTACTACCATTCAGTTCCCAGACCTCATTCATATTTCTCCATTTATTTTCATTTATATTCTAATGGACAACATTTCTTCTTCCTTTTTGGTCCTGAATCCAATCCAATCCAGGATCATGTGTGATATTTATTTGCCATGTAATTTCACTATTTTTCATATGGAACAGTTTCTCGGTTGCCCCATTCTTTCAAAATGCTGACAGTTTTTTTTTCGAAGTATAAACTATGTTTATGTGATGTTTTCTTCATAATCAATTTGGAGCCATACATTGTGTGTAGGAATCCCATGGAAGTGATGCTATGCTGGTTTCAAGAAATTGCATCATGAGAAAACATTCTGCCAATGGTGCTGACAACCTCATTCACTTGGTAAATTTGGTGTCAACCAGATTTCTTGACCAGAAAGACAGCATTTCCAATTTGTAATTGATGGAAAGTGTTATTCCATTTTCACACTGCTATAATGGACTATCCAAGACTCAGTAACTTATGAACAAAAGAGGCTTAATTGACTCACAGTTCCACATGTCTTGGGAGGCCTCAGGAAACTTACAATGACAGTGGAAGGGGAAACAAGGCAGGTCTTATATGGTGGTGGGATGGAGGGAAGAACTGCCACACACTTTTAAACTATCAGACCTTGTGAGAACTCACTCACTATCATGAGAACAGCATGGGGGAAACCGTTCTCATGATCCAGTCACCACCCACAAGGCCCCTCTCTTGACACGTGGGGATTATATTTCGAGAAGAGATTTGAGTAAGGACACAGAGCCAAACCATATTATTTCACCCCTGGATCCTCACAAATCTCATGTCGATTTCACACTTCGAAACACAATCATGCATCCCTAATAGTCCTCCAAAGTCTTAATTCACTCTAGGATTGAACTAAGAAGTCCATGTCTAAAGTCTTATCTGGCACAAGGCAAGTCTCTTCTGCCTACAAGGCTGTAAAATCAAAAGCAAGCTAGTAACTTTCTAGATACAGTGTGGGTACAGGCATTCCAAATAGGAGAAATTGGCCAAAACAAAGGGGCTACATGCCCCATGCAATTCTGAAACCCAGCAAGGCAGCTGTCATATTTTAAAGCTCTAAAATAATCTTCTTTGACTCTTATGTCTCATAACCAGGGCACCCTGACACAAAAGGTGGGCTCCCAAGGCCTTGGTAGCTCCACCCCTATGGCTCTGCAGGTTACAGCCCCTAAAGCTGCTTTCATAGGCTGCTGTTGAGTGCCTCTGACTTTTCCAGGTGGACTGTGCAAGCTTGTTGATGGATCTACCATTCTGGGGTCTGGAGGATTGTGGCTCTCTTCTCACAGCTCCACTATGCAGTGCCCCAGTGAGGACTCTGTGTAGGGGCTCCAACTCTACATTTCTCCTCTGCAGTGCCCTAGTAAAGGTTCTCCATGAGGGCTCCACATCTGGAGCAGACTACTGCCTGGACATCCAGGCATTTTCATACATCCTCTGAAATCTAGGTAGAGGTTCCTAAACCTTAATTCTTGCCTCCGGGCACCCACAGGCTCAACCCCACATGTAAGCTTCCAAGACTTGGGGCTTGAACCCTCTGATGCCTTGGCCTGAGATGAGATTTAGGTGGGGGTACAGAGCCAAACTATATCAGGAAGATACTTCAAATCTAGGCCAATATTCTGCTTCTCCCCAAACCTTTAATCACTGCCTAAGCATCCATAGATTAGATGTGAATCAAGAACCATTACACTTGTCAAATAGTGCATTTTAAGTTATTTTCCCTGTACCTTTTAGTTATTTCTCTATTATAAGGATATACTTTTTCTTCTCTTGCAGATGTTTGCTTTTTATTTATATCAGTATGGACTTGTGGATTCCATTTTTATTGTCTTTTTTTTTTTTTGAGATGGAGTCTCGCTCTGTTACCTAGGCTGGAATGCAGTGGCATGATTTTGACTCAATTCAACCTCTGCCTCATGGGCTAAAGCAATTCTCCTGCCTCAGCCTCCAGAGTAGCTGGGATTATAGGTACATGCCACCACACTCAGCTAATATTTTGGTACTTTTAGTAGAGACAGGGTTTCACCATCCTGGTCATGCTGATCTCAAACTCCTGGCCTCCAGTGATCTACTAACCTTGGCCTCCCAAGGTACTGCAATTACAGGTGTGAGCCACTGTGCCCAGCCATGGATTCCTGTTTTAATCAATGAATTTGTATTCTTTACTATCATTATTTATTTTGGTACTCAAATTTTCAGTCTAGGGCCATACAACCCTGAATGCTCCTGATCTTGTCTGATATCAGTACTCAAATGGTCCTAGATGTGGTATGTAAGACCCTCTGTGCCTTTTAACATATTTCCATCAGTTTTTTGGCACTCGATTTTTCTTGTAGAAGATATTTCAGGCTCACTTTATACATTTCCTAATCTATCCTGGAGTCAGCTATTTCTCTCACAAACTGTAGTTTATTTTAGTGAAAAATGACATTTAGAAGCCAAAGTCTAAGGCTGGAGATGGGGCTCATGCCTGTAATCCCAGCAGTTTGGAGGCTGATGCCAGAGAATTGTTTGAGGCCAAGAGTCCAAGATCAGCCTGGGCAAGAGAGGAAGACAGCATCTCTACAAACATAACAATAAAATAATAACCAGGTGAGGTAGCACATGCCTGTACTCCCAGCTACTCAGGTAGCTGAGGTCGGAAGATTGCTTGAGCATGGGCATTTGAGGTTGTGGTGAGAAAGGAATATACCATTGCACTTTAGCTGAGGTGACACAGTTAGACAAGGCTCTTAAGAAAATTAAAAAAAATTAAAAGTAATTTTGCTCATTGTTAGTGAGGTGTCATTGCTTCTAGATCCTCTCAGCAGAGAGCTGTGAAATATATGTATACATATATGCACACACATATGTCTATACCTATTTCTTTATATTTAGAATAAAAACCCTTTCACAAAAAACCCTCCAATTCTAATACATCATCTCAGTTATTTTCCAGTTTGCCCACCTGACATATTTGTAGATTCTTCTCTAAGGTGGAAAAACCTGACATAACCCTTGGTGTATTTACATATTTGCTCAGCCCCTTCCCCACCACTTTGGCTATTGGGCACTCCATAACCCCTGCTCAGCTACCCCCTCACTGCTGCCTACTAGACCTGAGGTCTAAGTAGGCTCCTCTCTGCATGGCACTCACATCATCACTTTCCTTGGCCACCAGGAGTGTGGCTACGTCCAGACAGCTTCCTCAACACCGCCAACATTTTGGCACTTGGCTAGCTTATGCTTCAGCTTGTTGTCCTCTTTACTGTCTCCACTTTTTCAGTCTCAGGGCTCATGGGAGGCTGTCACATCAGCAAGCCCACCACAGGCCCATGAAGATACTCAAAAAAGTTACACTACATATTTTGCATGTCATAATTATTCAACTTCTCTACAGCTGTTTCCTTTGTTTTGGAGAGTGAGATAATGCCCTACAAATTGACAGGCAGTGTTTATTCAGAATTATTCAAATAGTGTCTGATATTTAGAGAATAATCAATGGAAGGCTTTTAGCAATATGTTTTACTACCTATAATGCATTGAATGTTTAATTAATTACAGTTATTAATTTTCTTTGAAGATGTTCTTTTCTTTCAAATTGGGATATGAAACAAAAGTGATAGTAATCTTTTCAAGAGTGTTAGTTTACTTTCCTGAGATTTCTTCTGTCAAAGGAAAAATGTTTTTTGACTGTTTGACACAGGCCACACAAAGTCAACACTAATTAAACTATTTTCTGAAAGTGTCCTCTAACCTCAATACTTGGCCCACTCATGAACAGTAAAACCAGACTCATAAAGAATTCTAACCTTACTATATGCAGTAAATAAGTGTGTACTTTATGAGTTCAAAAAATACAAGAGAAAGACTGAAAGTTTGAAAATACAGAATTTCAATTGCTTCCTATGACAATTGTGGTAAGTTATTTTAGTAGCGATTTTTCAAAATTGTTGGCTTAAACTAATTCATTTTATTTTCAAGTTGTGAAAGGAACGTTTTTCTTACAAGGCTTGCTAAATATCAATTTTATTCTTTTTGTCAAATAAAATAGTTTTGTCCTTTTTGATTTTTTTCCTGTGTACTTTGTAATATCTCTGAGTCACTGAAACATGGACTGCGTTTATAAAGATACTTTGGTTATTGCTCTACATTACTTGTAATATGTTTATCAGTCAGTCTAAATTTAATTCTACACCAGGCATTCTGAAATCATATATGAATGTATAATATAAATTCTTATATGTACAAATGTGCCTGTCATCTTTGAAGTACGCTTTGTGAAATTAAAAATATTGTAAAGGTCATTATGATGATGAGAATGCATTCTTTAAAAAACAAAGAGAAATAAAAAGGAAGATGTTCAATCTCCTTAAAATTGTAATACCTAGTTTAAAAAATCAATGAAAATAAGTGTATCTTGTTACATTTTATATCTAACAAAGAATGTGAACTGATCTTCATAATTTAATACCTATATAAAAATAGATGAGTGAGAACATATTGTATGTGAATTCTATATATTATTGTGTTTGTAAGTGATTTGTAAACTTATCAATAATCTTAAATGTAATGCCTAACCTAGAAAATATTTGTATAGAAATCCAGATTAATAAAATTAGGTACTCACAGGTGCCACAAGAAAGTTATGGCATTGTTGCTGCTATAAAAACACCCAAGAAGAAGTTACACATTAAACGTTGATAAGGAAAGTTAAGCAGTTTTGAGTGTAACTAAAGTAGGTTTAAAAAAGATTACCTACTTGGATTTCTAGAAAATACTTTCTAAATAATTAGACATAATCCATTTTCGAAATTCAGTAAATATAGTTCTAGTATTTATTATTGATTTAATAATGGCTTACTCAACATATTTTTAAATGGTTAAGAATTAATATTACTAAATTCCTTAATTACATTATAATGTGTTAGGACTTAAGGAATATTTAAATGTTATAAACTTATTTTATTAAGTCTATTCATCAACTTTGTCTCCATCCAAAGCAAATATTAATTAATAACATTGCGTGTCATTGTGTGTTCAGCCATATCAAGATGTTTAGAAGCCTGTTTCCTGTCTTCATTACAACAGTTACCTGTTTTGCCTCATTAACTTCTTCCCACAATTTCTGTGGAAATTGTCTTCTTGGCCTGAAGCTTTTGAGGCAGTTCATGAAGTGAGAGCTCATTAAAACATCTGGCCTAAACTCTACCAGTATTGAGAATATTTGCATAACCTAAGTTTCCTTAGCATTTTCTGGGTCAGATTAGTAATTCTAATTAACTTAAGATACCTATTTTTGTATTATTAGAGCTAAATATGAGATAGAACCAAATAGAACATGAACAGAAAATTCATTAAAGCAAATAGGTTGGGCAAAATTCTGAATTCATTGTTATTTTTATCTTTTATCTATTGAGTAAACCTGTTTCTTTCATTTTCTTTGTAAAGATATGGGAAGCTTTGGTGCAGTCACTGTACTATATATACTCTGGTATGTACTATGTACATATATAGACAACACAATATTCAGTATACATGATATGTCATAAGACTTCTTTATAATTCTGTAGCAGATGCTGATGACACCTTGCCCAGACCCTGTAGCTTTTGCTTTCTCCATGCAGTCGCTTATTTTCTACCTGCTTTTGTTTATCCCTAAGGATTTCCTCTAGTAACCAAAACCTTCTTTCTTTCTATGTGGTAAGTTGAGAATACAGTGACTGATGTGTCTATCAACACCTCAGTTCTCTCAGCTATTAAAGGGCATAATGCTGAAGTGCATGTTCTATCCTTTTTCTCAAGATGAAACTGATGTTACCCACAGTGGTGACTTGCTGCATTACACACCTTTTGATGACCACTGTCTCTGGCTTTTTCTGCTTTCCTTACTCACCCCACTGTGTTTCTTGGAATGACTTCTCAGATAAACTACTTGTGTTTAATCTGCGTTTGTAGTTATGTGTTGGGGGTAAACAAAATTACGAAAAATTTTATTCAACAAATATTTGTAGAGAACTTATTATGTGAGTAAAACAGAAAAAAATCTCTTCCTTCTGGGACTTACATTCTAGCAGATAGAGGGCAACAGAAATATGTATACACATACAAACACCACACACACACACACACACACACACACGATTATATCATTGATAAGCACTGAAGATAATATTAAGATGGGGAATGACCTCCCCAGGCAACATAGTGAGACTTCAACTCTACAAAAAATTTAGAAAATTAGCCAGCCATGGGGATGCACATCTGTAGTCTCAGCTACTCTGGAGGCTGAGGTAGAAGGATTGAGCCTGGGAGGTCAAGGCTTCAGCAAACCATAATTACAGCACTTCATTCCAGCCTGGGTAACAGAGCAAGACTCAGTTTAAAAAAAAAAGAAAAAAAAATTTAAAATAGAGGAAGATGGAGAAAGAGGATAGAGAGAACCTTTGTGGTTGTTATCAAAACATGTAACAGCGTTGGCAGAGAAGCCCTCACAGAGATGGTCTTATTCAAACGAAGTCCACTGGGGGAATTAAGTAGTATGTGAGGTGAGGAACAGTTCCCAATTCAAAGAGACTTAAAATGATATTTTTATACATTTATTGCCTTACAAGTATTATTTTCTTCATAAAATATTATGAGAAAGTAGTATTTTATTAAATGGAAATTTAAATTCCATGTAACAAAGGGGAAGAGATCCTTAGTAATGACAGTCAAATTGCACTTTGACAAAGATATTTCATTTCATGAATGTCCAAATGGATCCATCAACATTATTTCCCCATTAAATATGACGGTATCAGGAGGGTCTGCTCTGAGTAAGATAATGCTCTTTCCTTCAAAAAGATATTAGATTTTAGACATGTAAACAAAGTAATACAAAAATGTAATTATGCTTAAAGAAAGAACTCAGAGTAATAAAGGATTAATTTATGAGATTGTGATCAAAGACATTTTTAGAGAGATACTTGTACACAAATAGCATACTAAAGATCAATCAGAGAAACAATCTAGGACATTCTGGATTCAGAACAATAGGTGCAGTGCTTTGAAATCATATGGTGAATGCCTTATCTTTGTGAAGACTTGTGAGCACATGTGTTTTAAACATTATGAATGAAAGGTGAGGCTGAAGAAGGAGTCAGAGTTCAGATCAGGTAAGTACTTACGTGCCTCGCTGAGGGGCTCATGAATAACTTTGAATGGGACACATGACATCATTAAGCTGGCATTATGAACTCTGGCTGCAGTGGGACTGTGAACTGGAGAAAGTCAAGAAGAGACGGAAGACAAGTTCATGAATTTGGACATGAAGTCATGGTATCTGTTAGAGAGAAGAGAAAACAAATTTAAGACATGCATGAGAAAAACAACAGGATTTGATTCGAGACTGCAGTAGCAGAGTTGAGTGAAAGGGAATTATATGTTATGAAACAAATTAGGAATGTTTTCTCAAAAGGAATATGTAATGGAAAACTGCCTGAGATGCTTCAGCAAAGTCACTTTTATGTAGAAATATAATATAGAAATAATATATATTTCTCATATGATGCATATGAAATTTACTACATGTATATACACATGCACATATATGTATATATGTATGTGTGTATACATTTATCATATATATATAAAAGTTTGCTATTTAATTAAGTTCATAGTAGCGAAGAGAAAATCCCAAGGGTATTTACTAATGTTGAATGTTTATTTATTTGCTCTCAAATTTACATTGACAAAAGCATAATCAAATAAATTTTGCCTATTATGCTTAAATAAATTTTCATAGATTCAAAACTAAAATCCATTTTGTTGTGTGTGTAAGAATTATTTAAGAAAGAGAAATTTACAATAAATGTCATCAGATGTCCTTTTGTACTGGATAAAAATTCCAACACTACAAATACAGGTCAATGCTGACATCACTTCTTACAAGGTTATTAATTATTATGCAGGAAAAAAGGACTGAGGATTTTAGTGATCAGAACAAATATTGTTGTTAATGAAACAATGTCTTCTTAAGACAGACTTATTTTCAAAACAACTTACTTAACCAATGAATGATGCATATGGCAATTTTGGCTCCAGCATATTGATGACTCCAATCAATACAGGGTTACAGCAGAAATGGGATTTAGATGACAAGTGGAAATTGGTTCCCTTGTATTTCCCAGTCATAGAGCCTACACTTTACAGAATTACAGAATGTGGCTGTCAGGGCCATTATTTGTATATGAACATATGTGTCTCTTCCTTCCTTAAAATCCTTTCATGACTCTTGTTTTATGATCTCGAATCTCAACATGCTTTCAAAACTTCCAGCCTAATCTTGAGCTCTTCTTGCCACACTCTTCACTTCCATCACTTTATTTGAACCATTCAGGTTTTTCTAAGGTCCTCAAGGCTCTCATACTCTCATCCCATTGGGACTGTTATATATGTTATTTCCTCTTTCTAGAATACTTCTGTCTATATTACACATCTAGCTAAACTCTATTTTTTCAAACCTCAACTTGAACATGGTTTTCTCCAAAAACCTCCTAATTCCACAGTTTACGCTAAAGCTTCCCATGCCAATTGATGAAATGTAATGAATGTTATTAGGGCCTATTTTAATTTGATATTACATAGCAATTTAGAAACACTTTCTTGATATTGTTCTAAGAAAGAAAGACAGATGCAAAGTAAACTGTCAGTTTATCAAAATATGTCTGGCTACGAGAAAATTTAGAAAAGAATATTTAAGAATCAAAAATAGGTTTGTAATACAACAATGGTGTGATTAAATAGATAAAAATAGAGCTAATACAGGAAATATGTGCTATTCATGTCCATGAGTACTGTGGAGAAGGTGATATGGTTTGGCTGTGTCCTCAGTCAAAATTCACCTTGATTTGTAACAATCCCCATGTGTTAAGGGAGCAGTTTCCCCCATTCTGCTCTTATGGTGGTGAATAAGCCTCAGGAGATCTATAAGTGAGAGTTCTGCTGCACAAGCTCTCTTGCCTGCCGCCATGTGAGACATCGCTTTGTTCTTCCTTTGTCTTCTGCCATGACTGTGAGGCCTCCCCAACCATGTGGAACTGTGAGTCAATTAAACCTCTTTCCTTTATAAATTACCCAGTCCTGGGTATGTCTTTATTAGTAGTGTGAGAACTGACTAATACAGAAGGAAACATTTTTTTTTTCCTTTTTAGGTTTTTAGTTGAGATACTCTGCTGAAAACAGAAGTCAGAGTAACAAAAGAAAAATAAACAGAGGTTTATTAACATGTGCTGTACCCATCAAATGGAAAAGACCTTAGTTCAAAAGCATCTCTTTTAAGGCAGCAGCTTAAGAGACTTGCTTAGATAGAATTTTACCAAAGAGCCATAAATCCTGTATGGTGACAAGACAAATGAGAGAGTATCTTCTGGCTCTCAAAAGGTGGAAATATGTGGGGAGATAAATTTATGGGAAGAGTAGAGCTTGTTCCTAGATCTTCTGGTGCCACTGTCTCTGAGTTCTGTTTCTGAGATGGTAAGTAAGTGCTGCAAAGGGACCCATCTTTAGGTGGGAAAGGCAGAGGGAAGGGCAGAGTTTGCCTCTGAATTTTATCCTTTCTCTTAGATCAATGATTCCCAGTTTTTAGAGGGAAATACTTTCATTTCCTTCTGTACCACAAAATAAGTTAAAAGTAATGAACTTCTAGGCTGTATTCTGGAATTCATCATCTATCTGGAACAGGATAATGTATACTCCTGCCCCCTATATCAGGGTCTCTCAATTTCTATACCATTGATGTTTTCAGCCAAAGAATTATTTTTGTGTGTGGGAGACCTTCCTGCACATTGTAGGATGTTTAGCAGCATCCCCACCTCCATCCACTAGATGCCATTAAGTAACTCTCAACCCCTATTGTGACAACTGAGATGACTTGGAAAACGGATCATACATATTCCTCTGCCTGTACTAATGTGTTTAGAATGTGACTTTAAAGATTTTCTCAATTGGACTTTAAAGCTTTTCTCAAGGTTTTCCTACCTTTTGAACATAGGCTATCTTTGTGACTTTTCTTGGCCAATACAATGAGCTGGTGGTTATGGGTCCCAGTTCTAAGCCTAGGTCTCATGAAGCTGTGTACACTCCCACTTGCTTTTTTTGCACCTTTCTCCCTCTTACCTCAGTAACCATGAGCTAGGGGGCTGGGGGAATAAAGACAACATGGACCAGAGTTCAGTTAGTGAGATGTCTCGGCTGAGACTCCATACATGTGAGACACCCGAGCCACGGTTAGCAAAAGACAATTCATAGGAAACCCACAGCTAACCACGAATAAATGAGGAATTCTACTTAGGAGCAGAAAAGCATCCCTGTTGAGTCTAGTCTAAGTTCCTAAATTACAGAATAGCAACCCAAATCAATAGTTACTTTAAGTCAGTAAATATTGGGATGCTTTGTTACATAGCACTGGGTAACTGATATATTTTGTGACAATGCCTAACTCTACTGCTTCTTGAAAGTGTGTGCTACTGTAAAATTTCTGTGAAATGGAATTTTATGTCTTATAGTTTTCTCCCCATATTGGCTCACAGACATTTCCAATTGGAACACATCAGAATTTTCCATGAGATGTTTAATTTTCAATCAAAAGTAGAGACCATCATATCTTATAGAATTTGACTCATAACTAGCTAGGTTTACTCTCTAAGATATAATGTGTTTTACTTGATTAGAGCTAATTCAGCTTTATTTTCTTTATTTCCCACATTTGTAAATTAATGTATGCTTTATGGAAGTCATGAGGTTGCAAGAAAAACAACGTATTACTTTAAAATATTTGTAAGAAGTAAGTTGAAACTGCTGAGATATTTTATGAAAGTAATTGGGTTTGCAGATTAATGAAGTAAGCATTATCATAATTGTATTCTAACAGTAGGACATTTTAGATGCTGGGATTGTTTGTACTGAAATATTTGTGTTGTGTAAACTTTCTACTCTACCTTAGCAACCTGAATGGTAAGTGTTCTAATGGAGACTTCTTTGTTTTTTTTATCTCATCTCACATTGCAGTGTCAAGAATAATTATATGTGTGATTTTATTTTACTCTGGCTATTGGTACAGAGTATTGTTTAAAGCTTTTTCAAGGACATACTTGGCAACTTTACAGATACGGAGACAGAAATATTTCTAGATTTTAAATTATAACATTTAGATTGGTTTAATATACTCTTAAATGGTATTTTTTTCAGATGTCTAAATTTCTCTCTGTTTTCTTATTTGAAATTTAGACATTGTGACGAATTGATTATGAAAGTGACCCCTTCCCCTATATGTAGTCTTGCAGGGTGACTTTATAGCTTCTTCCATCAAGCAGTAGAGTTTATTTTTCTACTCTGAATTTGAACTAGCCTGTGATTTATTTTGGCCAACAGAATGTGGGGGAAGTGATGGGGTGCCAGGTCTGAGATTAGGCCTAGAGGCATATGCTCTTGCTCATTCTCTTGGACTCCTGCCTTTATGTGGGAACTAATCTGTCCAAGCCCACTGAAGGAGAGACCACAGAACCAGAGCCGTTGAATCACCCTTATGAGGCCAAGCTCTACCAGCCAGCCTCTATCTCACTTGCCACCTAACTGCAGATGGGTGAGCAAATCTACACACAGGTAAGCAGAATCACTCAACACATCTGGAATCTCATGGACAATAATAAATCTTTTTCTTTAGGCCACTATTTTGGAGTGTATTTTTAGGCACCAAGGATGAACTATGTTATATGAAATAATTATAATACCACAAGTTTTATACCTCATGCACTTTTGTGAGGATTAAAGGCTCTGTGTGTATGTGTATAAAAAGTATATTTTATATATATATTAAAAAACACATGCTTGATCAATATTATTTTACACAATACAGTGTATTGTCACTAATCATTTTATAATTTATGTTGTATTGCATTTTTTAAGTAAACAAATTTTAAAACATATTTTATAAATATGATAAATTTTCACTTTATCTGAATCTCAATTTTTACTAATTTTTAAAAAATTAACCATACTAAATGTGAACACTTATTCAAATTTATTCTCCATGTCCTCCAAAGTGTTAATCTGCTACCTAAATTGTGCTTGAGAAAATATTACTGTTATAAAACTATTTTAAAGTGGAAAATCAATTGAAATATTATCTTTGAAATGTTTTAGAAAACTAAATTTCGTGTGTTGTGAGTACATAGATACTTCTCTTCGAAATATGAAGTGAACATAAGTTAAGTAAACCAAACTAATTATCCAAATTTCAGTGTGTTTCAGAATTTCTTTATTTTTTAAAATCAGGTTTTCAAAGGTTTGGTTATTTATACCATTTACAGAAAATAAAAGTAGGTAAAAATCATGGGTTCTCAACAATGAATTAGAATATTATGCTTGCTACTTGAGTAAAATGTGAACATTTTAAGCCCCTGCTAAATGACAGCATATTCTCTGTAATACATGTTTACTCTACTCTAATAAGGATGGCTATTACTGTAATTTTCCACCCAGAAAGAGGACATATGGGAAAATAACATTTACTTGATTTTTTTGACTTGGCTCAAGAATTGTATTATTAGTACTGACTTCTGCTAGGAAACGCAGGCAATAATTGCTTCAAAATTCTTCTGGAATCCTGTGTTGGGCTGGTGTTGGTGTGCTAACTTTTGCAGGTGCTTTGCTTTTCAGGGGCTTCTGTGAGCTGCTGGCTTTCATTCACTTGCTCTTGTTTCAGTTGACATTGTCATTTAAGATTACATGGGGCTCTACATGATGGTCCAATGTCACTTCTCTAATTACTTGGCATTCTGCACGGAAATTTAATCCTCCTGGGTCAATAACTATCTCTCTTTGGCATTCAACAAATAAGCATATATGTATGGATCTATCTCCAGGGGACAGGTGTGTGGCTGATGTTTTAGGGCCTTACTAAGTGTACATCTTTGATAAATTCATCCTGAATGAGAAAAAACATGTGGATTTATTAAGGGCAAGCTTTAAAAATTTACTTGAATACAACTGTATCTGAACCTGAATGTGCCACACAAGCGTGATTTATGAAAATGTGTTTTCCTAATGTCTTAATACATTTGATTAGTTGAACCACACCCAATTTCTTCAAGAGAAGTGTTTTTACTGTTTCCTTTTAGTTGATGAGAAAAGGAAATGTTCCTGAGATGTTAGGCAATTTGCCCAGTTTCAAATCCAAGACCTGAAACCACAAATCAATCACCAGTGGGCATTGACTGAACTTAGACTGTATTCATAAATCCACATCCCTTGAATCTGGGGATCTGATAAAGAGCTTTTAGAAACTGAATTATCATTACATTGGGAAACATTACGTATCTCTTAAAATACATTGTCTTTTAGTAGTCTAGGAGAAAAACCAACAACTAATGAGCTAATAAACACAAACTAACAAATTTTAAGCCTATCTCTTACTGTGCTGGGAGAACATTGTTTATACTCTACTAATTCAGTGCATTATGATTGTATGTACATGAAAGAGAGAGAGAGAGAGAAAGAGAAAGAGAGAGAGAGAGAGAGAGAGAGAGAGAGATGAGAGACTGAGGCAACAAGGATTCAAAATATCAGAATGTCTTTATATTAAATGTTATATTAGTGCTAGCAATATTTTAGCAAATTTTCAGAAGTTGCTTTATGCTTCAGAAAAATAACTAGGTTTCATGATTTTTTGACATCATTGAAACAATTCAAAGGGAGTAAGTTTTCCTTTTATACCTCTGTACCCAATGTGTAGTCTTTTGTCCCTCACCACTCCCCATCATTTCCCATGAGTCTTCAAGGTTCATTGTATCATTCTTATGCCTTTGTTTCCTTACAGCTTAGCTCCCATATATCAGTGAGAACATACAATGTTAGGTTCTCTATTCCTGAGTTACTTCACTTAGAATAATAGTCTCCAATTCCATCCAAGTTGCTGTGAATGCCATTAGTTTGTTCCTTTATATGGCTGAATAGCATTCCATAGTATAAATAATTTTCTTTATCCACTTATTGATTGATGGGCATTTGGGCTGCTTCTATATTTTTGTGATTGCAAATTGTGCTGAGATAAGCATGTGTGTGCAAGTATCTTTTCATATAATGACTTCTTTTCCTCTGGGTAGATACCTAGTAGTAGAATTGCTGTATCAAATGGCCAATAGTGACCAAGCTGAGAATCAAATCAAGAACACAAATCCTTTTATGGCAGCAGCAAAAGTAAAATAAAATAAAATAAAATAAAATAAAATAAAATAAAATAAAATACTTAGGGAGTATACCTAACCAAGGAGGTGAAAGACCTTCTGCAAGGAAAACTACAAAATACTGCTGAGAGAAATCATAGATGACAAAAACAAATAAAAACACATCCCATGCTCATGGATGGCTAGAATCAATATTATGAAAATAACCATACTGCCAAAAGTAATCTACAAATTCAATGCAATACCCATCAAAATACCATCAACCTTCTTCACAGAACTAGAAAAAACAATCCTAAAATTCATATGGAACCAAAACAGAGCCTGCATAAGCAGAGCAAGACTAAGAAAAAAAGAAGAAATCTAGAGGCATCACGTTGTCTGACTTCAAAGTATATTCTAAGGCCATAGTCACCAAAATGGTATGGTACTGGCATCAAAACAGGCACATAGACCAATGGAACAGAATAGAATAAAAAAACCAGATATAGGGCTAAATACTTAACAGGCAACTGATCTTCGACAAAGCAAAAAAGAAAACATTAAGTGGAGGAAAGAGTACCCTAATCAACAAATGGTGCTGAGATGATTAATAAGCTACATGTTTAAGAATAAAACTGGATCCTCATCTCCGATTTTATATAAAAATCAACTCAAAATAGATTAAAGACTTAAATCTAAGACCTGAAACCAGAAAGATTCTAGAAGATAACATTGGTAAATCCCTTCTAGACATTGATTTAGGCAGACTTCATGACCAAGAAGCAAATACAACAAAAAACAAGAAAAATTGACAGGACTTAAAAAAGCTTCTGCACAGCAAAAGAAATAATCAACAGAGTTAACAGACAACCCTCAGAGTGGGAGAAAATCCATGATCTATACATCCCACAAAGGACAAATATCCAGAATCTACAAATAACTCAAACAAATCAGCAAGGGAAAAAAACAAACAATTTTGTCAAAAAGTGGGCTGAAGACATGAATAGGCAATTATCAAAAGAAGATACACAAATGGCCAATGAGTATATGGAAAAATGCTCAACATCACTAATTATCAGGGAAATGTAAATTAAAACCACAATGTGGTATCACCTCACACATTCAAGAATGACCATAACCAAAAACCTAAAAATAATAGATGCTGATGTGGTTGCAGTAAAAAGGGAGCACTTTTACACTGTTGGGAATATAAACTAGTACAACCACTGTGGAAAACAGTGTGGACATTTCTTGACTGAAATTTTTTAGGTGAGGAAGAAATCTTCCAAATTCTGCTCCAAAATACATTTCTTTATTTTCACTTTTTACAAATTTGACATTAATTGTGAAATCCATCTTTCCTAGGCATGTTTTATACTTTATCTTGCAAAACTCAAAAGGAAACAAAGATTTTTGGGAAAAAAAACCCACTTCTACTGCATGCTTGACATCTAAAGAGCACCTGCTTGCTTCCATTCAGAGTCAAGTTTCTCTTCAAAACTCAAGACAACTGAGAGTCAGTTAAGCTTTTAAGAAGTTTAAGCTTAAGAAGTTTTAAGAAGTTTTTTGTTAATATCATTTATGTTCTGCTTTGAGCTAGATGGTGGACTGTAGATAGGTGGAGACGGATACTAAAAGTATTTCCCTGTTAATTCAGGAAAATGTATTCTCCTGTACTGGGGGTAGGTAGGGTGGGGAGTGGAATAAGCATTGCGTTGCTCAATGTTTGCAAATCTCTCTGTGGAATGACTGGGCATCAGAATTTTGATCTATATTATGGTTCTTACATGATAACAAAAATTACTTTACAGATTATGGCTTCCATCAAAATGGCTTTCATCAGAATTTCACTTCATTTACAGTGTAGTCAATGCCTGGCAGCATGGTTATAAAAAACTAAGGATGCCTCTATGTTTTAGTCTCCAATAATATAACAATATGGCAAATTTGACATATTGAAGTGTTGAAGCAGTCACCCTTGTCCCTTATTTTAGGCTCATACAAGTGTGATATATTGTGTAAAGTCTGAAGAATCAATGTAAAAAAGTAAAATTAAAGTCAATTGTAGCACATTGCTTCTGTTTCTGGTAGTAGAAAAGTAGTGGAGTCCTAAAGAAACAACATACAATTTATTTCCAAGTTGCTATGTTGCACTCATTGGCTCTTGTTCTCATTGGCAAATAGGTGCTAGGATCCCAAAAAAGAAAAATAATGATGCTTTACTGTCCCATCTCTATTGGTCAAAATCATGTCTTAATACATCTGCACAAACTAGATATTTCTGGGGGAGGGGAGTGCGTGGCAGGAAGAGTTAGCTATGTTTATTACTTTCAATCTATATAACCAAGAGACTAGGTAGAAAGGAGCTCTTCATCATCTATATTGCTCTGAGAAGACTGGATAATAAAATCAAGGTAACACACTACACTGTCGTCTTGGTTGTATTGTATTCCAGATTGTACAGTATTCCAGAAGTACTGTATTCCAGACTGGTTGAATCAGCAAAGGATAGAAAATTCAAGATGGCTTTATCTCAACTTAAATGACTTGGAACACAACAGCATGTCAGACCTGAAAAAGTTAATATGAACATAAGTCACTGTCTTCTTTGCACATCTGTGTGCATGCATGTGTGTGAAATACATGTGTCAAATACTATTATCTAATATGTAGCAAGTTGTAGTCTTAGGTATTGGGAATATAACTATAGAAGGTTTTATCTTCTGAGTTACTGATGAGTAGAATTGAGCTCAGAATGAGAATGGCAGCCATCTGTAGACATCAAATCTCAATAAAAAGAGTATTTCATTAGAGATAGAGGTCCAAATAAATTTTTGGAAGTTTCCTTTGTTTCAGAAAAATTATTTTGATAATGTGATGGTAAAGCAATGACACGATTCTAAAATAGGAAAAGGCTATGCATGAGGAGATAAAATATGCTTCATACTAGTTTTTTTTTAATTTAAATTTATTTATTTACTTATTTTTGAGACAGGGTCTCACTCTGTTACCCAAGCTGGAGTGCAGTGGTGCAATCACCGCTCACTGAAACCTCCACCTCTCTGGCTCAAGGGATCCTTCCACCCCAATCTCTTGAGTAGCTGGGACCACAGATATGTGCCACAATGCCTGGCTAATCTTTGTATTTTTTATAGAGATGAGGTTTCACTATGTTACCCAAGTTGGTTTTGAAATCCTGGGCTCAAATCATCTATCAACCTTGGCCTCCCAAAGTGGTGGGATCACAGGTGTGAACCACTATGACTCACCATTTATACTTGTTTATAAAAATTTTCTTCAATTAGGTAAGAACTGTATCCTGCAAAGGTAAGTAATATCACTAGCTAGTGGAACTGGTTTATGGGACAAGCTGGAGTCTGTCATGAGTGAGCAGAAAGCAACTTTACCCATTTTTCTCATCTACGGCTCCTTTGAATTTTCGTTACTGGGTCGCTCCTTCCTCCCTGCCTCCAGATGAGCTTAAGGTGTGCACAGATGACATAAATTGTGTTTGGATTTTCTCAGATATTAACAAATAGTCATGGCTTAGTGGTGATAAAAATTCCAGTTTCACCAAATTAAAGTTTTTTTTCTTTTATTTGTCCTCTCAACTTCATTTCTACACCTAGCATTGGCTGGATTCATGTTTGAAAAACCACATAGTGAGATTAATTGTGAGAGTTTCAGATAAAAATAAAAAGCAAGCTATTAGTGTTCAAATCTTAATTATAAGTTTATTTTAGACACAGTGTATAATGTTTGATGTGTATAGAAGTTCTAAATATTTGCCTTCCAAAATTGAATCCTTAATAATATAAGAAGAAAGGAAGTCATAGATTTTTGCCTAAACTGGAAACCAGACTAGAGGATCTGACAGTTGCTCAGTTTCTAAACACTGAGAGCATATAATTTTAATTGCATAAAATATTTCAGATCACAGAAGAGGACAAAAAAAATACTCAATTTACTTTATGAGACTAATATTTTTAATATACAAAAGATAAGATGAGGGTAGAAAATATGAAGAAAAAAAGGTGAGGGGAAAGAAAGCTAAACTTAAGTCATGCAAAAAAGCAGGCAATAAAGTAAATCCAGAAATCACAAATTAATCTTATATATCCATTGGAATGTGCAAATTTTAAATAAAACAGTATTAAAATAAATTTATTGATTATTAAAATAATAATAGAGCCAAGTGAATTCCATTTGTTATCTTGCAATAACAAAATAATCAAATATTAAAAATAAAATTGAAGTGAAAATTTCTATCAATATATTAAAGAGAAAATTTATTCATCTCAACCTATGCTCCAAATATATTTGTGACAATTTTATTTTCAAATATATTTGGGAAAAATATTAAAAGCAGTTTAAATTAAGTAAAAATGAAACAAGATGGTTGTTCTAACTAATACTCTTGCATACTAAAAGGCCACTAGTTTTTATTAAGAGTTATGGAAAAAATAAAAGCATAAATACTAGAAAAGAAGAGAACTTTGTTTTACATTTTGTAGGAAATATGATAATCATGAGGAATGTGATAATCTCAGAATTAACTGAGAAACATTACACTAAGATAGTTTAACAATATGACCAGTTATGTTATTAACAAAATTATTAAGTGTACTCTGCTTCAGAAATAACCAATTCAAAATAAAATATGCTTTCATCTAACATAGCAGTAAAATTATAAACTAAATTGGAATAGAACTGATCAGAATGTATAAGAACAATATAAACAGAAATATAAAACTGCACTAATGAGCTGAAATTCCATATGAATAGAGAAACACACCATGTTTCCATACAGAAATTTCTGGTATTGTATTTTCTCATTTCTTCCTTAATTTATACATAAATGCAGTACAATCTTTAAGAAATTAGTACAGTGTTTTCATGCAACCTGATGAACTGATTCTAAAACTCATATAGCAAACAGAAAATTGCAAAAATAACTTTGTAAAAATTATATAACAAGAAAGTGGGATCAGGAAAAGTAAAATCTGATCATTTACTATAACAATGGCTTTTTGAGATGTTAGAGAAAGAATAAACAGCTCATTTGCTATTTGTAAAATAACCAGTGTAAACTAAAATAAATTAAATTCCTGCATATTCAAGAAAAAAATAGAAAAGATACTTTAAATAATTAATCATAAAATTAAATAAATTTTCTATTTCAGAAAATACAGAAAAAGAAGTGTATGGCATATCAATAGCAAATGTCATCTAAAATACAATATGAAATGCAAAGCAAAAGAAAAAGGTAGACCACACTGATAAATTACACATTTCTGATCCTAAAAGGAACAACATCTAAAAAGTTAAAAAGAAACACAGGATTGACAGTAAAATAGTTAAAAATTTGGAGGATTTCAAAAATATATCTGAATAAACATGAAGTAACAAAATCAGTCAATTTACGGAAAGACCCTTAGTAATATATGAAAATATGTTTAATTCTGTGACAATCAAGAACATCACAATACAAAATGCCATTATTTACCAACAAATATAACAATAAAAAAAGGAAGCTTAGGTATAACAAAAGTAAGTCTCATTTGATATAAAAGAGCTCAGTTTTCCTTTTTTTTATGACAAGAAAAAGGGAAATTTAGTTATATCAAAAGTAGGTCTCATTCGATATAAAAGAGCTCAGTTTTCCTTTTTTTTTATGACAAGAAAAAAGAAAATTTAGTTATATCAAAAGTAGGTCTCATTTGAGCTCAGCGCTTTGTTGGAGGATAGTTATAGTCATGTCAGAGGGCTACCTAAGAATGCTTATTAAAGTTTCACATATTTGCATGTCTTCCCTGATATATATATTCAGGGCAACTTTCACTAAAATGACAGTGACAGTAAGGTTTGAAATAATAAAAAATACTGAAACAAATATAAAAACTCATTTCTAAACAATTATTTGAATAAACACCATAAACATGTTCTATGGAAGAAATACAATGAAATGGTTAAAAATATTAGAATTTAGGTATATTTATAAAAATATTCTCAGTGTATTCCAGAAACAAAAACAATGGATAATACTCACAGAGTGCTTCTATATGCCAGACGTTGATCTAAGCTCCAGTCATACTAACAAAATCCTCCCAGAAACCCATGAGGCAAAATTGTGGTTATACTCATTTCACAGAGAAGCTATTTAAAATGAGAAAAGAAGCAATATTATGTTATTTTTACGCTTCTAAAAATGTATGCAATTTAAGTAAACAATCTATGAAAAGGACAGAAAATTTATCCTGATGATATCCTTCCAATACTAGGTGTGTATTCAGCAATGATATTCAAGGGAAATTACATATGCTGATTGACTTTTTTGTTTAACCAAATTTATTTATTCAATTAATTGAATAATGTACATAATGTAATGGATTTAGATCTATGAAATGTAGTTTACTAAATTTTATTTTGAAAATGTAAACTTTCTTTACCTGGAAAATACTCCTAATTAGTTATCTTATATATCTTATTGTTGGATTATTGATTTTTAAATATTTATTGTTACTGAAAATTGAAAAAAATTCATAGTAAATATTATAAATGTGCATGATATATATTTAAAAATCAACTAAAATGCATGGCTGGTATAAATAAAACTAAATTATTTTTGAAATAATGTAAATCCCAAAAGGCAGTATAAAACGTATCTTAACACAAATGTCTCGGTACATTCAGATATCAAAATCTGCATTTATTTTACACAAAGAGAAATGAAGCATAAATTTAAGTTTATTGTAGTGCCTAAGGAATTGCATTTTTTTCTTAATTATGTTTTTCTGGTGTTATTACTTATGTTGGTTATTCAGTTTTTCCCTACTTTGTGAGAATTATTGAATATTTTTAAATGATTGAGGAAGTACTCAGAAATACAAAGTAACAAAGATAAGTCAAAGGAACTCAAGGTCCAACCCGAAAGAGCTCCCGATAACCAGAGCTGCAACATATTATATAATATGCTGTTTAATTGTAAGGCAAAATATCAAACAAACATCCATGAGTGTCTATTGGTATAATAATGACTGACTAATTAAGCACTTGGGAGAGAAAAGACAATGTCAATTACAGAATATCAAATAACTTATACACATACCCATTCCTCAAGGAGGTTGTGTTAGTCCATTCTCACACTGTTATAAATACAGACCTAACACTGGGTAATCTATAAAGGAAAGAGGTTATTTGACTCACAATTCTGCATGTTTAGGGAGGCCTCAGGAAACTTAGAATCGTGGCAGAAGGTGAGAGAGAAGCAAAGGCACGTCTTACATGGCAGCAGGCAAGAGTGACCCAGTGAAGAGGGAAGAACCTCTTATAAAACCATCAGATCTCCTGAGAACTCACGTATCATCAGGAAAACAGCATGGAGGAAACCACCCCCATGATCCAATCACCTCCCACCAGGTCCTGTCCTCCACATGTGGGGATTATGAGGATTACAATGCAAGCTGAGATTTGGTTGAGGACAGAGAGCTAAATCATATCAGAGGTGGAAGTTTAAAAGTGAGCTGATCTCAGTGCTTTGTTTCAAAAGAATACAGCATTGAAAACAACACAGCAGAATTCTACCAGACACACAAAGAGGAGCTGGTACCATTCCTTCTGAAACTATTCCAAATAATTCAAAAAGAGGGAACCCTTCCCAAATCATTTTATGAGACCAACATGATCCTGATATCAAAACCCGGCAGAGATTCAACAAGAAAAGAAGACTTCAGGCCAATATCCATGATGAACATAGATGCAAAAATCTTCAATAAAAATACTGGCAAATCGATTGCAACAGCACATTAAAAAACTTATCCATCATGGTCAAGTAGGATTCATCCCGGGGATGCAAAGATGGTTCAACATACGCAAGTCTATAAATGTAATTCACCACATAAACAGAACCAAAAACAAAAACCACATGATTATCTCAATTGACGCAGAGAAGGCATTTGACAAAATTCAACAGCACTTTATGCTAAAAACCCTCAATAAACTTGGTATTGATGGAACATATCTCAAAGTAATAAAAGCTATTTATGAAAAACCAACAGCCAACATCATACTTAATGGGCAAAAACTGGAAGCATTCCCTTTGAAATCAGGCATTAGACAAGGATGCCCTCTCTTGCCACTCCTATTCAACATAGTAGTGGAAGTTCTAGCCAGAGCAATCAGGCGAGAAAAAGAAATAAAGGGTATTCGAATAGGAAAGGTGGAAGCCAAATTGTCTCTATTTGCAGATGACATGATAGTATACCTAGAAGACCCATCACCTCAGCCCAAAAATTCCTGAAACTGATAAGCAACTTCAGCAAAGTCTCAGGATATAAAATCAATGTGCAAAAAATCACAAGCATTCCTATACACCAATAACAGATTTAAAGAGAGTCAAATCAAGAATGAACCACCATTCACAATTGCTACAAAGAGAATAAAATACCTAGGAATACAACTTACAAGGAACGTAAAGGATGTCTTCAAGGAAAACTACAAACCACTGCTCAACGAAATAAGAGAGGACACAAACAGATGGAGAAACATTCCATGTTCATGGTTAGGAAGAATCAATATCGTGAAAATGGCTATACTGCTCAAAGTAATCTACACAATCAACACTATCCCCATCAAGCTACCATTGAATTTCTTCACAGAACTGGAGAAAACCACCATGAACTTCATATGGAACCAAAAGAGAGCCCGCATAGTCAAGTCAATTCTAAGCAAAAAGAACACAGCAGGAGGCATCACACTACCAGACTTCAAACTATACTACAAGGCTACAGTAATCAAAACAGCATGGTACTGGTACCAAAACAGAGATATAGACCAATGGAACAGAACAGAGGCATCGGAGGCAACACAACTTATCTACAACCATATAATCTTTGATAAACCTGACAAAAACAAGCAATGGGGAAAGGATTCCCTGTTTAATAAATGGTGTTGGGAAAACTGGTTAGCCATGTGCAGAAAGCAGAAACTGGACCCCTTCCTGAACTCTTACACTAAAATTAACTCCAGATGGATTAAAGACTTAAACATAAGACCTGGCACCATAAAAACCCTAGAAGAAAATCTAGGCAAAACCATTCAAGACATAGGAGTAGGCAAGGACTTCATGACCAAAACACCAAAAGCATTGGCAACAAAAGCCAAAATAGACAAATGGGACCTAATCAAACCCCACACCTTTTGCACGGCAAAAGAAACAGTCACTAGAGTGAATTGGCAACCAACAGAATGGGAAAAAATCTTTGCAGTTTACCCATCTGACAAAGGGCTGATATTCAGAATTTACAAAGAACTCAAACAGATTTACAGGAAAAAAACAAACAAGCCCATTCAAAAATGGGCAAAGGATATGAACAGACACTTTACAACAGAAGACATACATGAGGCCAACAAACATATGAAAAAATGCTCATCATCACTGGTCATTAGAGAGATGCAAATCAAAACCACATTGAGATACCATCTCACGCCAGTTAGAATGGCGATCATTAAAAAATCTGGAGACAACAGATGCTGGAGAGGATGTGGAGAGATAGGGACACTCTTACACTGTTGGTGGGAGTGTAAATTAGTTCAACCATTGTGGAAGACAGTGTGGCGATTCCTCAAGAACCTAGAAATAGAAATTCCATTTGACCCAGCAATCCCATTAGTGGGTCTATATCCAAAGAACTATAAATCTTTCTACTATAAGGACACATGCACACAAATGTTCATTGCAGCACTGTTTACAATAGCAAAGACCTGGAACCAACCCAAATGCCCATCGATGATAGACTGGACTGGGAAAATGTGGCATATATACACCATGGAATATTATGCAGCAATCAAAAATGATGAGTTTGTGTCCTTTGTAAGGACATGGATGAACCTGGAGAACATCATTCTCAGCAAATTGACACAAGAACAGAAAAGGAAATACCACATATTCTCACTTATAGGTGGGTGAGAAAAATGAGAACACATGGACACAGGGAGGGGGGTACTACACACTGGGGTTTATTGGGGGTAGTAGGGGAGGGACAGCCTCCCCCCTCCCCAGTGGGGGGAACTGGGGAGGGATAGCCTGGGGAGAAAAGCCAAATGTGGGTGAAGGGGAGGAAGGCAACAAAACACACTGCCATGTGTGTACCTAAGCAACTATCTTGTATGTTCTGCACATGTACCCCCAAACCTAAAATGCAATAAAAATTATAAAAAGAAACCAACAAAATAAAAAACAAGAACACTTTACAGTGTAGAAAACTGCAAACACTATCTTAGTGAGGTGATCAGATTAACATCATCTGTGTTAAATCAAACTGAAGTGTGTACCCTTGATTTGATATTATGAGAATGGCACTTCACCTCTGTGACCTTTTCCCCCATTCATACTGTTTTCTTTTTCCAACCATGAGACAAACAAACATTGAAAGCATTCTGAAAGTTACCTGAGCAGCACACCTTTAAACTCTCAGAATTGTTGAAAGCAAGGTAAGTCTGGGCAACTCCCTCATCCACAGGAGGCTAAGGACACATGAAGACTGAATGCACTGTAGTAGCTTGAATTGGATCATGAAACAGAAAAGGCACATTACAGAAAAACAATTGGACTGCAAATAAATATGGTGTTCAGTTAATAAGAATGCATCAGTATTGGTTCATTACTTGTGACAAAGATACCATAATAATGTAAGAAGTTGATAGAGTAAGGCAAGCTGGGTTTGGGGCAAACAGGAACTCATTATGCCTTTCCAACTTTTCTGTAAATCCCAAATTATTCTAAAATTAAAAGTTTATTTATAAAATGAAGGTACAGTTCTGTTTGGGGATCATTGCCATCTAAACATCAGTGATCAGGGCAATCCACTTCATGGTAGATATGGGTATCAGGATATAGATGACTAGAAATTGGAATGCTTATGAACAGCATAAAATAATGAGGTCATTTCTTTCAAAAATATAACATTACGGTTTGTATTGCACCTTGCTCGTGTATTTCTAATAAAATATAAGTATAGAAAATATATAAGTATAGTTATAATTATAGTTTATACTTTATATAGTTATATATTTATAACTGTACTTATATAAATATAAGTATAGTTGTTTAATTTTAGGTTGATCATCATCTGAAATATGCTTTCTTTCCCAGTATTATAACACATTTCGGAATCTACAAGTGCTTCTTTCTATGTTAGCCATTGTTTAATCTGTTACCAAATTTGATGAGTCTAAGAATTAAGTGGCTCATGACTGTAATCCCAGCACTTTAGGAGGCAGAGGCAGACAGATCACCTGAGGTCAGGTGTTCGAAACCAGCCTGGCCAACATGGTGAAACTTTGTCTGTACTAAAACTACAAAAATTAGTCTGGCATATTGGTGGGTGCCTATAATTCCAGCTACTTGGGAGGCTGAGCCAGGAGAATCACTTGATTCCAGGAGGCGAATGTTGCAGTGAGCTGAGATTGCACCGCTGTGTTCCAGCCTGGTGACAGAGCAAGACTCTGTCTCAAAAAAAAAAAAAAAAAAAAAAAAAAAAAAAAAAAAGAATTAAATTGGTGGGTGTCAAATGCCACACATAGAACATTCATGAACTTGGATACTTCATTAACTTGTCAATTGTTATAGCTGCTGAGATTGTTGGAAACTTTAGACATATTTGTCCATGCATTTGCTTTCTAATTTTGCGGATCATAAAACAGATGTACTTATTACAAATTCCAAGGGGACAAAGTATAGAAAGACATAAAATCATTTTTAGAAATAATCTGCTATCATTAAGTATCGTGCAACTGTATAAACAGAAAACAAAATAGTTTTGTGACGTATACTATGAATGTTTTCACAGATAGAATTGCCAGCCTTGCTCTGCAACTCTGATGTTACACACAAATAAAATTTGTCCTGTTTAAATTGCTTGTTTATGACATTTCTCTCACTTTTGCCTACTTTCAACTAAAACAAACAAACAAAAAAAAACGCATTGAAATCACTTTGAAATTTGCAAGAATTCCACTTTCATTCTCTCTAAACCAGCCTTCAATTTTTTTTTTTAAATTTTGCTGAGCTCTGCAATACAGACGTGAATATCTGCTTGTATATCCACTTATAACACATGAGAAAATGGAAGGATATTGATATTTTTTAATTGTATTTTGTCATCCTTATAAAGTGGCAAGATGATATTTGGTAGAGAAAAAAGGCAACTGAGTAATTTATCTATTCTCTCCTCCCTCTCTCTCCCCATTCCCTTTTCTCTCTCTGCCTGTATCTATTTCCCTCTGCCTCCTACAGCCACTTTTGTAACAGTTGCAGTTAGTGTAAAGCAGCCTGTGGTAGACTTCCAATTGCTAAGTTGTGCATGTCGGTGTATGAGGACTTTATTTGAAATCCTCTTTCCCTCTAAAGTTACACTGACATACTAGGGAATTAGACTCCTGAAGCACAACTTTAATCCCGTGAAGAGCAGGAGTTGGTATACAAACACTTCAGTATCATTTCCTCTTGCCTAGAAATTTTCCTAAAATGAAAAAATCCTAAGATTTGTGTTTACACAGTTCTCATAATTCTCCATGTGGGTAAATTACGGATGACCACTGTGGTTTTTAGCTTACTGCCCCCTTATTTTTTTTGAAACAGAGTTTCACCTTTGTTTCCCAGGCTGCAGTGTAATGGTGCAATCTCTACCTCAGCCTCCTGAGTAGCTGGGATTATACGTGCCTACTACCACACCCAGCTATTTTTTTTTGTATTTAGGAGAGATGGGATTTCACTATATTGGCCAGGCTGATATCGAACTCCTGACCTCAGGTGATCCACCCGCCTCGGACTCCCAAAGTGCTGGGATTACAGGTGTGATCCACTGCGCCTGGCCCACCTTTGTGTTTTAATACAATCAAAAGTAATGCATGTTTTGATGAACAAACATATACTGTAATAGTCTCATTAATTGTTTGTGTCACCAAAGGTGCAGAATCTCTTTAAGAAAAAAGGAAAACAGAATATACCAACTAGGCATAAAGTGGATCCTGTCTCTTAGAACTTCCAAGGGAAGAATTCTCTAAGAATAACTAGTGTATTAGTTATATTAGTCCCAAACTCACCACTAAAAAGTGGGAAACTTTATGGTCCAGCGCAGCATGAAGGCAGGCATATTGAAGTATTTCTCAGTTTGTTCACTTCACTTACACAGGCATTTATCAAATATTTGCTAAATACATCATTTGCACTTCGCTATATTATCATTCTGATATATAAGTGGAAGATTTTAAAATTCAGGGTTTATTTCCTTCTACCAAGTAAACTACAAAATAAGTACCAATTTCAGAAACTTCAGAGATCACATATTTTACCAATGCAAAGAAGAAAGTGTATACTTTCTAATGTGCCAAATGGAATCTGTATTTCTTTTAGGTTATTGTTCTTGAAGGTTATAACCTCAGCACACTGGGGTTTACAGAAGTTTAGAGAGAATTATAGGGTATAATGAAAGACAATTTCAGAAAGGACTAAAGAGGATATTGGGACAGATGCAATATTTCATAATGATGATAGTGTTAATGATAATTATGTTAACAATAACAGTTTCTGTTTATTTTGCAGTTATATGAGCCAGACATTCTGCAAGACCCTTGATATGTGTTAGCTTATTAAATTGTCAGAATAACACTGTGAGAAAACTGTTATTTTGTCCATTTTGTATATTAGAAAACTGAAGCTCAAAGCAGAAAACTAAATTTTCCAAGTTTGCACAGCAGGTTAGAAAAGTAATTAAAACACAGGTGAATCTAACCATAAAACCTATACTCCTCAGTAGTATGAGATGGTTGAATGTTCACTTTGAGGTTAAAATAAAAAGATTTATTAAATATATAAACAACTCAGTGCATTTTTTAGTAAATGATTTTTTTAAAACTCTGTAGCTGACATTTGAATAACACAGGATTTTTTGAAGGAGATATTTTTTATTCATATTGGTAATAGATAATACAAGGGAGTCTCTAAAATTATTTTCTCTAACTTAATGACCTTAACATCATATTTTTCTCCAACTGACATTTTTCTTACCTGAAAATTTAGTATACTTCACCTCTCATGTATTTCAGTAGTGGGAGCACAGAGGGGATGTGTGAATTTTTGAAGAAGAAAGTACAATAATATAATGTTCTCATCTGGGTGTGAGAAGGACCCAACTATCAAAACTAGTATCTCAATATGAATTTGTTCCTTATAAATGTCTAAATTGTGAATTGAGTGACTAATTTGCAAGAAATAAAACAATCAGTTCTCTTCATTGTATAAATGACTTCTTGGCAGCATAAAAAACATACTTTTTTTCTGCCTTCTTCTAAATTTGGAGTCTAACCTTTATGTCCAAACTGCAGCTTCACTAAGGACACATTTATACGTAACTAATATATCTCCATAAGTCTTTTATCATAGAGAGGTATTTATTAATCTCATTGTTTCTATGTTCTTTTTCCATCTAAGCTTATTTTACATAATAAACGAGTTTGTAAAAGTCTTTAGGATTGTATCATTTAATGGAAATTTTTGTATGCTCATTTTTATTATTTTATCTTGGCTGATTCAATAATTCATTAGGAAGGACTGTTTCTGGAGTTGCTAACACAGAGAGGAAATGAGAGAGAAGAATTACTCCTGAGTGAAAACCTTATTAACAACTATTCAATGAATTTAATCCTTTCTGGAATGCTGCCACCATTTATTTTTTTGGCATGCTGACTTGTATTAAATTTTATGCCAATAGTTTTCACACACATACTGGAAACATTCCTCTAATTATTAAGGCACTTGGGAAAATTTAACCTGATCTGACCTGACATTCTACTGTAAAAAAACTTCAATATAATATTAAAAGTCATTAGTCTATCATTAAATACAAAAGAAATAATAGCAAAACTCTTAAATGCAGTAAAATATGCTCATCAAAAATTAAGCAGTCTTACTTGCTACCAGTGATTACTGTTCATATAGAGACACTGGTAAAATGATATGTCGGTTATTCCCATTCAAAATTATTAAGCATTTCCAAAATAACTAAGAAATACTGATTCAGAAATAAAATTTTCACTTGGTTTAAAATGGTATGGTTGTATTGAATTCTTGGGTTTAGAGACGTTTATGTGAACTACAAACGACAAAATCATGATTGTTTATATTAAATTTATTTAAGAAACACACCTGATGAAGAAAAGGAAGATGAGGAATAAAATGTATTATGACCGTTTAGACAGTTTTGATTTAGTTAGATATATTTATTATTTACCATCTATTAGTGATGCACTTTACTGAGTGTACACTATATCTAAAGATGCATAGCTTCTGTTTTAAATAAAACGTAAAATTTGGCCTAGCTTCGGTTTTAAATTGGGGATTAAAAAAAGTTGACAAATAATAAAAAACCATAATAGGAAATAAAAATGTCAAAAAAGATGTACAAAGACATCCTGATGTCTACTGACATCTCTGAATCAAACAGAATTTAAATTGATTTATTTATCTCTTCTATGAATATTAAACAAGACAAGCTTATATTTGGTTTTGGAGAAAAGGGAGGGGTGTCCAATGATGAATCTAAAAAAAGAGTGGGATTGAAATGGAAAAAAATAGAAAAATAATATTCCAGGAAAAAAATATTGGCAAGTATCAATTTATCAAGTCCCCTGAACCATGCTGTGTATATAAAAGAGCTGGAAACATTTTACCTGCATTTTATAGCCCATAATTTTGATAAATTTTATTTTCACTTTATTTTCTAGAAATTCACTAAATTTGCTTTGTATTTCTTCTTTGATTTAAAATGTTATTTTTATTTACCAGTGGAAGGACCTTTTTTAATTTTAATATGTTTTCAATGTATGCTTTTATTTCATTGCAGTCAGAAAATGCTGTTTGTGTTATTTGGATCTTTGGAAACTACTTGTGGTTGTTTTTGCTGCTTTTGTCTTTTGTGGTGTAATATATGAGAAGTTCTTGATGAATGTTCCATGAATATTTTAAAAAGTATATTTATTTTTATCATGGCTCATGTATATATGTATATGTAATAACCACACACACTTATGATTATGTTTTCTAGATTTTCTGTATTTACTGGCATTTTGTCAACTTAATTGTAAGAGCTGTTTTAAAATTACCAGTGATCAGTGAGATTCTTTCTACCTTTCCTTGTGTTATGTATTGTTTCTGCTCTAGGAGAGTTTTTGACTTTGTTTGAAGGGGCATAACTATCAAATCCCTTTCTTTTGCCTTCCCTTAGCATATAACATGTCTAAGGAAATGTGAGTGTCAGAATAGTGTTCAGTTAATTTTAACAAGATGAGCACACCCATGTATTATGCAGTTAGCCAATAAATAGAACATTACCATCACCCAAGAAGTCCCTGTGGTCCTCTCAGTCGCTGACCCCTCTCCCTATGTAAAAATATACTGGCTTTGAACATAAAGTTTGAATTTTCTTGTTCTGAACTTTATATAATTTCATTTAGATAAATGAAATTATGCCATCTATTTATTTACCTAACACAATATCTGTAAGATTTATTTCTATTTCATTTAACAATAATTTATTAGTTGTCATTGAATATATGATATTCCATAATAGTAGTTGCTGACCTGGTGATGGGTGCTCAGAGCTGTCCAGCTGAAGGGCCCAGTGTCAGCAAACAGCCTCCAGCTCTCATCTCCTTTATGTTCTGTTTTAGCTGCAGAGAACTCCCTCATTTATGTTATGAACTTCCTGGGAAACTCCACATCTTGTTACTGAGATGATGAGTATTACAAAATTCCGATCGATTTAACCCAATCCTCTCATGGGGCAGTTTGCATGCCTGAGATGTTGGCCTGTTTCAGACTGAGGCTTTGATGTTCTGGAATCATTTTGACTTACCTCTGTTCAATCAGTACTGCTTTTTCCTTCCTTTCACAGGTATTGGTCCCTAAAGAACATCTTACACTCCATACTCCATCTCAGAATCTTCCTCCAGAGATCTCAACCTGTGAAACCATTATAGAAGAAGATGTTCATCCACTCTATTTTAGAAGGGCATCTGGGCTGCCCTCAATTATTGGCTATTTTCAACAGAACTACTGTAAACATTCTAGTAAATATCTTTGGGATATGTATTTAGGGTTGGGATTGTTAGTTAACAGCATTTGTTTGCTTAAGTTTAGTAAACATATTTTTATAAAATACTATACCAATTTACTATCAATGTACAAGTTTTTTAGTTACACAACATTTCATTCAATCTTAGTTGGTTGAGACCGAGAGAGCATAGGAGAAAAAGAATAAAACCTTCACATTTTAATGTGTTATATTTTAGCTTTGTTGATGGTGTGTAGTGGTATCTTGCTGTGCTTTTAGTTAACATTTCCCTGATGATTAATGTAATTCAACAAAATTTTAAATGCTTGCCGGATATTTGGACATTTGTATATCTTTTTTTTGTGTGTGGATGAAGTGGCTGCTTGAAATCTTTTGCCAGTTTTAATTGAGCTGTCTGTCTTTTTCTTTTTGATTTTGGAGTCTTTCATTTTTCTAAATGTAGTTTTCTTTTCAAATATACATATTGTAAATGCCTTCTTTTAATATGTGGTTTACTTTTACATTCACATAATGGAAATTTTGATTAACAGAAGTTCTTAATTTTAATATCATCCAATTGTCATTTTGTTCTTTAAGCTAATGGTTTCTGTGTTTAATTTAACAAATGTTTCTTACCCAAGGCAATGATGATATTGTTCTGTTTTCTACTACAAGTGTTATTGTTTAGCCTTCTACATACTGTGAGGTAGTGTTCAAATTCTGTTCTTTTCCTGTGTACAGAAGTCCACTTGATCCAACATCTCTTGGTGAAAATTCCATTTGTTAACCACTGTTCAAATGAGGGTAATAAATTTGTCATGAAGAAATTCATGTCTGTGTCTCTATAACATGCCTGACTAGCTTATTCTCTAATACTTCTGCTGAAGTTTAACATTTTATTTTTAACATTTGTGGGTACATAGTAGGCGTATATATTTGTAGGGTACATGAGATATTTGGCACTGATATGTAATACTTAATAATCACAGCAGGTGGTAGGGTTTCCATCACATCACGCATTTATACTTTCTTTGTATTATAAGAAATGCGATGATTTAAAATAAAATGTCCTCTATTTTAATGCATTGAGTTTGTATCTAAATAGCATTGCTAATATCAAGTATTATTTCTAATAATTATTTTTAGAGTTTTTACTTTTTCTCATTTATAATCATTTTACCTCAGTCTAAGAACAGTTTTTTTCCCCAATGAGTACATATTTTAGCCCTATCTCTTTATCATTACTGCTTTGATGAGACCTTAGGTACAATGCTACATAGAAATAGTGACAGCAGGCATCATTGTGTATTTCTCAATCTTAGACTAGAAGACTTCAATTATTCGCAATTAAATGTAATGCTTGCTGTACACTTGCTTATTTGTACACACTCCTATGCAGATTAAGAAAGTTGCCTTCCATTACTCTTTTGTTATGTGTGAATATGTATGGGCCTTGAATTTAAGCAAGTGCTTTCACTGCATCTATTGAGATGGCTAGGCTGTATGTTTTTTCACATTATAATCTGTTAATGTGATGAGTTGTGATTCATTAATACAATGTAGTAGCCATTTTGTTGTATCCTTCTTATATATTGTTACATTAATTAAATTTTGGCCTTAGACATAGAAAGCTAGAAAAAAAAACCCCCTACACATTGTTACTGCCTTAACAATAAAAGGAATATGAATAAACTACAAAATATCAATTTTTTGAGCCCAACAGACAGCTAAGGGGAGTTGATAGCTTGAACCCTCCATAGGGACACTCCAGTGAGAGACAATGAGGATTGGCTCACTTGACACAGCACGTAAGGGGAGAGTCAGTGATTACCACACATGTGGGGAAAAACAAGTTAGATACCATTGTAACACATTTTTTACAGTTTAATTTAACTTATATAACCCCTCTTAGCTTTAAACGCAAAAGGAGTTTGCACTCACTCAGTCTTTTTTCCAAAAACCTCCACCAGATATACTCAAAAGAAAGATTGAGAGAGGAGTGGAGACCAGAGAGAGCAGTCTTCAGGGGCACAGGTGTGGAAGTGTGGCCTGAGAGTCATGAAACTATGCACCTGTTACTGGAAATGTCCCTTATGTGAGGCAAAAACCTTAAGCCACTGGGATAGTGGAAGTAATTCCACCCAAACATAGGACACAAACTCTGTCCAATTACTGCTGGAAAAAAAATAGAAGAAAATATGCCTATAATTCTTTAGGAGAGGACAAAAGTTTTCCTAGGCCTATTACCTTATGCCACTACCAGTAAAAGTCTCCTTTTCCTGGCAAAGGAAACCATCTATCACACAAGACCTAACATCAATACGAGTTTGAATGCCACAAGCAGGAGGGAGAGGAATGCTGTGAAGATACTATTTCTGATACTCAAGTTCACAGGTTTTTCCTAAGACTGAGGTTGGACAAAGAACACAAGGGACAAGCCACTTCTCACCACAAACCTGGCAAGCATTATGTAACAGGAAACAGAAGCCTAGCACTGGGAGAGAGAAAAGAATCAAGAGGTCATCTTCATGTGTGGTACAGGTAGGTAAGGATAGCTGAAATCTGAATTTGGTTAGGAATAATGAGAGAAGGCATCTGTCAATATAGTTCCTGCTGTAGGTGTGATGAGAGAATTTAAAACAATATAAATCATAGGTTAAAGAATATAGTGAAATACGTGGACAACATCATTAAGTAGACAGAATTATTAACAGAAAGAGGAAAAATATAAGAATGAGTCAGTAGGAATGGCTAAAAATAAAACAAACAAATAAATATGAATCAGAGGTGAAAAACTCCTTTGATGGGCTTCTTAATAGATTTAACATGGCAAAGGAAAGGTTCACTGACCATGAAGACAGATCAGTAGCCATCACCCAAAGGAAACTTGAAAAAGGAAAAAAAAAAGTTTTAAAAAATAAAACAAGCAAACATCCATTTATGTGTGACGGGATTCCCAAAAGGAATACAGAGAAAACACCAGAAAGAATAAATATTTGAAGATATAATTGTTGAGGATTACCTACAAATAGAAACAACACAAAAGCACAGATACATAAACTTCAGATAATCTCAATCAGAATAAAAACAAAACAGAAAACAACAATAAAACACACCTAAACACATAATATTCAACCTTCTAGTGATTCAAGATAAGGAGAGATTATTGAAGACAGAAGTAAAACGAAAAAAAGACTCATTACATACAGAAGAAGAACCATATGAATTACTCAGGCTTCTCAACAAAAGCCATGCAAGCCAGAAAACCATTAAGTGCTCTCTTCAAAGTCCACTGCTGTTCTCTTCTTGGATTCAAATGCCGCACATATTACATAGTTTGATATTATCTCATAGACTCTGAGGCTCTATTTTTTTTCTCTCCTTCTGATTTCTCACCTTGGAGATAAATGCTCTGTTTCAAGCTCACCAGATCTGTCCTCTACCACTTCATTCTCCCCTTCCTTCCATCTAGTAACTTGTTTTTTAAGTTTAGGTAGTCTTCATTTGAAAAATTTTTTTGACCCTTATTTACTTCAATTTTTCTCCTTGAATTTTCTCCTACTTTTCTCTATCATTTTATTCATTGTCAGATTAATTTGCTTCACTTAATTAAGAATAGATATGGTAGATATTAAATAAAATATAACAAAACAAAGGAATGTCTCTGGTCCACCTCAGTATCATTTTTATCTAGCATACACATTCAATTGTTGCTCTTGTTCTTTTGGGGCTTTGTGAATAATATACTGTTCAATATTCATATTAATACATGGGATTACGGATTCTGCATTTATTATTATTATTTTTGCTTCTCTTGACATTTCCTTAGTTGGCCTTGAACTACAAACTCTGGATCACGGGTGGCATTTCTGGCTTCAGTTGAGATCTCCTCTACATTTTTCTTTTTTTAGTGGGCATATTGCATGAGTAATTTGGAGATCAGTCAGATTTATGGGTAGAGAGGATTTAGAGATCCCTTTTTTGACTTTCCTTATAGCATTCTTTAGTCATTTTTTTTGTAGCCATGATTTCTCAGGCTTTATTTTACTAACAGTCCCATTAAGAAAAATTATACTTTTTCCACTCACACCTCTAGTAACTTGTGTATGCCACATTGAGACTGCAATGTAGTTACAGGTTACGTGCCTCAAAAATGTGTCTTACTTAATCTAGGTTTTTCTAACTGCCTTTCAAGAATACATATTTTACAAGAATGTTTCTGCTTTTCTCCACTATTCAGCACTTTCAGGTAGTTACTTTTTTATTTTGCATATGTGTGATAGATGTTTTATTCTGGTGATCTATCCAAAAGACAGTCCATCACTCTCAGAAAAGAATTTATCTTCTTAATGTCTAAAAGATCTGTAGTGCAATTTTCTTTTAATTTCTGATGTTTCTAACCTTTCATTTTTCTCCATTTTATGATGATATCTGACTTTATTTTTTGTTTTTTATTATAATTTTAAAGGTATCATTCATTTTTATAAGGTTTTCTTTTTCTAATGATTAAATTTAAATACAAAACTTTATAAAATGCTCTTGGTCTTGTTATTATTTACTATTTCCTCACTCTCATTCATGTTAAAATTATCTAGTAACCTTTCTTTCCTTCAACAAATCTTTCCTTTCCTCCACAATTTAATTTGAAGTGTTATTTTTCTTCCGAGTAATCGCTATTAGAAAATAAAAATTATTTATCAATACCACTTTGGTTTGAGGCTCAAAGATGTTTGTCATATTTCAACTGGTGAGGGAAAAAGTTAAAAAAATGACTGAGACATAATTATTATAGTATAATTTGGGGCATTGGAGGGATGATGCTTACAATAGTTTAAATATAAATTATGCTTAGAATTTTTGCATTGGATAAGAACTGAAAGGCAGTTTAAGACCATACTCTGAAGGGTTTTGAGTTTCATATTTCCAGAATATTAGCATGTTTTTTAGGTCCCAGGTAGTTTTAATGAAGATTAGATTGAAAAATCCAGATGGTTTTCTAAAAAAAAAAAAAATAGTACTTAAGTGGTTGTTTTCTTTCAGACTTTTCTATGTCTCATGTCTCTATTTTTAAAAGGTATCTATCTTAAACTTGATTTTCTGACAGCACAGTTTTAGGTGAGAATTCACTTGTCAGTAATTAATTTAGGAACCATTTTCAGGCAAGATCAGTGAAGAAATAGAGGAAGGAGAAAGTAGAAGGGGAATGAGCCAAGCAAAGATGCAACTCTTGATGATGTACCAGACTCAGTCATAAATTACAAGAGATTTTTTTTTTCTTTTGGCTCTGGCTATGGAGGTTGAGCTTACACTTGCAGTCATCATTTATTGAATAAAGATTTATTCTGCTTTCACTGCTTACTCAAGCAAATCTGCTCTAGTACCTGGAGTCCAATATCGCAGCCTTAGATGAGGGTTTGCTTATGTAATCAGCGACATGATAAAACTAGGCTTCACAAAGAAAAAGTCTCAGGGATATTAGGAGACCTGTACCTGGAATTGATAGTTTATAGTTTCTAGTACATTAATCTTTATAAATTGTTATTATTTTTATATTAGCAAGTAACAATTGTACATATTTGTGTGATGTGGTAGAATGTAATATTTCACATCACATATATACTGTGTAATAATCAAATCAGGATAATTAATGTAACTATAACAATAACATCATTTATTTGTGGTAGAAACACTCAAAATCCTCTCTTCTTGCTATTTTGACTTTGGTTGACTATAGTTACTCTACTGTGAAAAAGGAAAGTACAACGTTTTCTTCCTTGATCGTTGTAACTTTTACCTATTGACCAATCTCTCCCCACTCCCATCATCCCCATCAGTCTCTCATGACCACAGTTCTATCCACTACTTCTGTGAGGTCAACTTTTTGCTTTCCACATATGAGTGAGAGCATAGTTTTTACGTTTCTGTGTCTGGTGTATTTCACTTACCACATATCCTCCAGGTTCATCCACATATTGTTGATGACATGGATTCCCTCTACATCCTCACCTAATCTTAGGTATCATAGATTTTGCTGTTTATAGATAGTTTGAAATGCAAATATTTAAGTCTATTTTGTTAGCATTTTTTTTTAATTTTAAATTTTTATTGCATTTTAGGTTTTGAGGTACATGTGCAGAACGTGCAAGATAGTTGCATAGGTACACATATGGCAGTGTGTTTTGCTGCCTTCCTCCCCTTCACCCGCACTTGGCATTTCTCCCCAGGCTATCCCTCCCCAGCTCCACCCCCCCGCTGTCCCTCCCCCATTCACCTCAATAGACCCCAGTGTGTAGTAGACCCCCTCCCTGTTATCTCCCTCATCGAATATATGGAGAATACTGGTTCAAAGAGACTTAAAATGCTTCATTATATCATTATAATAGATTCAAGTAATTGATAATTTAATGGTGATATTTGAACATTGTTAAACTGCCTTTACTATATAATAATGTAACTAGACTATCCTAATGTTTCCATTTTAAGAAAATCATTTTTTTTAATAAATAAAATTGAATGTACAAGTCTTAAGGATTTGATGAAATCCTGTTTCTAAAGTCAATCAACTAGTTAGTATCAGGACCAACCATTTAGCGGCAGTGGCAGGCTTATATAAATTCATTTATATTCGTTTCGCAGTTCTGTGCTGTGATCTTTCCTAATTCCAAATATGTATTGTTCAGACCATCACCAAATGAATTCCATCCATTGAATGCTTTTGTATGGCAGTGGTGGTGGGGAGGAACAGAAGGGAGGAAAACGAAGGTCCTGGTTTCTGAGATAGGAATAGGTTCATTAACGTTGAGAGTATTTTATGAGAATAGATTCTTTCGTTAGTGTATCTGTGAGTTACTTTATATTATCTATGCTGTTCTAGTCCACTTTCATTTTCTTGAAATAAAAGCAGCAAGATTTAACAGTTGTATTATTAAAATTCTTTAACCTACATGAACTAGGATATAATGGCTCAATAGCAAATAAGGGAATTTTTCTGTAAAGATAGCAATCTTTGAAAATTTAGCTGAATTTCACTAAACTATGAACTCTTTTAATTTTAAAAGTAGGCCAAGACTGTCTCAAGATTATATTTTAATAAAGGATTACAAACACCATATTCCTCTGTTTTGATGTCGTTAGCAAAACTGTAGGAATCTGAAAATAAAGAACACTTCCAAATGGTTATCTGATTATTTGCATATATGTAAGTAAAAGAAGTATTTTCCCAAATTCATTTAAACATTTGGAAAGCATTTTATTTTACCTTCATCTTTTCACATATTCTTGGTTTTTGAACATACTTATTCTCATGGTTGAAAGGAAGAAATATACTCAACACTTTTTCAAATATATTTGAAAGAGAATTTTGAGCAATGTTTGTTGGCCTGGTTTTAACCAGTACTAGGGAGAATAAGAAGCCCCCAGGCTCTCCAAATGGTGACAGCCCAAGGCAGTTCTATCAAATGGCTAAGCAAAATATACTTGTCCACTGTTACTGAAATTTTCTACTCTGCAGCTATGACCTCTAGGTAAGAATGATAAGGTTATTTGTGTGCATGAGCACCTCAGTTATTTACACTGACTATGGCTTAGTCAGTAGAAAATGTAGTAATTGTACCATAGCCCCTAAATATTGAACTTGCTATCTCAGTATGATGATGTCTTATTGATAAATCAAGACTACCTGCTTGTATTTCCAATACCTCTACCTTGAATAATCATCCACAAATACTTGCCCTGTCCCTTCAAGAAGTTTGTCTAAATAGATAAACTGTTTTTTTTTCATATCCCATTACTATTCATTTCATGTGAATGTGAACTTTGGACGGTAAAGGTAAAGAGAATCCAGAAATGTGAGGGTAAGAAAGTGATGGCAGATATGACAAATACTTAGGTGAGCAATCCACTTTCAAATGCCAAATCTGTGTGCTTAATTTTTAACAAATGTTGTGGGAAATGAAGGAAACAAGAGTGGTGTGAGAAGCAGAGAACAGGTTTTACAGTGATTCACACAAATGAGCTATACTTGAAAGATGCCGTCTGTCTCTGAATTAGCAGAGAAGGAGGAAAGCTTTGGTTATGCATCACTTCACTATTTCATTTCCACAGAAACTTTCTGCAAATATATGGTCTAAGATAATCCAATTCATTTACTAGTTCATGTTTTAAAACAGGAAAAAATAAAGAATTGGTACCATAAGGGAAAATGTAGATGACATTTCACAACAATTATCAAAATTAATTGATATTAACCAGAAGAATATTTTATAAAAACTAAAAATTGTGGCCAAAAGATCTTCCGTAAATAATAGTAAGAAGAAGGAAAAACAGGAAGAGAAATTATCTCTTTGAAGAAGATCTTTGAAAGAAAATTTCAATAATAGGTAGGAGATCATAAAACAAAAGCAAGAGATCAAATGTAAGCTAGGCCAACTAACAAAGAAGGTAAAATAAAATCCTCCCTATTCCTCCAAAAATAAAATAATAAGAAGGAATATATACACATGGAAAAGATTGTAAAGTAATGAAAAATTTAAAAAGTGAGATTCACTAACATAAAAAGGACACAATTGAAAGAATAAAGATAAACTGTCTCTCTTTAGAGACAGAGCTAAAGCTAGACATAGAAGATGGTAAGAGATGGCCAATATACAGAGTCCCCCAAATAAAATTGAAATAACCACAAATAATTATTTGATGATATTTTTAAGGCCTTTTGGAAGTTTTCTAAAGAAAGCACTCCATGTGGTTGAAGATTCAGACTCCTATTTTGTTCTTATAAAGTCTTCAACATGTGATATTTTCATGATCAAGGATAGTTGATTCTCTTCCAACAGTGTATCTGAACACTAGGCAATGGGATTGGATAAAGGTGTGTAGGCAAGAGAACTCTCTCCTTTTTAGTTGTTCATATCTCTTTCATTCACATCAGTTACTTGAACTTAGACATAATGCAGATGTGAGTGTAGCTTTTATATTTTAGCAAGGTAGTCCTAGGTCTAACTAAAACGTATTTTACTAGAAAAGAAATATAGGGTAGCTACTGAGAGGACACTAGTTATTTCCATCACAATGCATTCAACATGTACGTGGTGGAATTTATAAAAAACTACAACACAGAGGGGACGGATAGAAGAAGGGAAACTAGAAAACTAAGAGATAAGTACAAGCAAAAACTTAAGTGGATACTTTAACTGATTTTTAAACCACAAGAATGCATTGCCTACTCCAAAATAAAATTTAATAAGGTATGGTGATTAAACATACACTAAATAACAAATACACAGCATCATTAACTGCATATAAAAAGAGAGATGGGCATATGTGTGTTGAGAAAAACGACCTTTATATCTGTACTTGATGCCCATATTAAAGATGGTTAGTAAAAGTGAATACCTTTAGTATGTGTTTTCAGATTTCTTGTCTGAGCAACTTCTTTTCTATTTATTCCCATTTTTTCTTTGAAACATAAATATTATTTATAGAGTATATTTGAATATTAAAATATTACTATAACATACAAATAAAAATATGTATATTTTGAATTTTCCAAAATTCAAATATTTTATACTTTGACATTCAAGTATAAAATTTTTGTTATATGAAACTGTGAGGTGCTAAACTAACAAATGATTTTGCCTCTAATTCTATGCTTAAAGCCCATCGATTTGAAGGTGCTGAGCTGGAAAAGTTACTACTCTCAATAGGCATGGTCATTGTGCTGTGGAAACAGATTGCTAAATCATTCAAATTCCAGAATGATCCAACCAATTCTTTCATTACTACAACCAAATTAACCACATTGTCTTAAGATCTCTGTATTCTATTCATCATAGCAGTAGGAAGAGATTAACAGCATGTAAATTTCTACATATGCATGTGAAATGAACTGGAGAATGATTGTGTTAATCCATTTGCATTGCTATAAAGTAATACTTGAGACTGTAAAATGTATAAAGAAAGGAGGTTTATTTGGCTCACAGTTCTGTTGGCTGTACAAGCAACATGGTGCCAGCATCTGCTTCAGGTCAGGCCTTAGGAAGCTTACAATCATGGCAGAAGGTGAAGGGGAGCCAATGTGTCACACAGCAAGAGATGGAGCAAGAGAAAGGGAGGACATGAGAGGCTCTTTTAGACAACCTGATCTTGCATGAATTCAGTGAGAATTCACTCATTACTGTGAGGACAGCACTAAGCCATTCATAAGAATTCTCCCCCAAGAGCCAAACACCTCCCACTAGGCCTACCTCTAACATTGGAGGTTGCTTTTCAACATGAGATTTGAAGGGGACAAAACATCCAAAACGTATCAATAATCTTGTATCAGCTGCCACATCTATTTAATGTCTGTGGTGGTTGATTTTATGTGTCAGTTTGGCTAGGAAGCAGTGTCCCAGAATTTGGTCAAAAACCAGACTGGATGTTGCAGTGAAGGTACTTTTAAGATAAGATTAACAATCAAATCAGTAGGTTTTGAATAAAGCAAATCACCGTCCATAATGTGGGTGGGCTTCATCTAGTCAGTTGGAGGCTTTGAGGTAAAATAAAAAGAGGTCCTCAGGGAAAAGAAACAGCTTTCCTAAACTGTCATCAGACTCTACAACATCAATTCTTTTTGGGCCTCCAGGCCACAAGCAGATCCCGAGCCTCAACAAGCATTTGCACTAATTACTTAAAATAACTCTCTCTATCATTCTCCACCCCTCTCTTGTGGGTATGTGTGTGTGTTGTATGATATGCTTTCTTTAAGATTGTATTCCTAATCCTCTCCCTCCCCAGCCCCCAAACCCTGACAGGCCCTGGTGTGTGACATTCCCCTTCCTGTATCCATGTGTTCTCATTGTTCAACTCCCACTTATGAGTAAGAATATGTGGTGTTTGGTTTTCTGTTCCTGTGTTAGTTTGCTCAGAATGATGATTTCCAGCTTCATCCATGTCCCTTCAAAGGACATGAACTCATCCTTTTTAATGGCTGCATAGTATTCCATGGTGTATATGTACCACATTTTCTTTATCCAGTCTATCATTGATGGGCATTTGGGTTGGTTCCAAGTGTTTGCTATTGTGAATAGTGCTGCAATTAACATACATGTGCATGTGTCTTTATAGTAGAATGATTTATAATTCTTTGAGTATATGCCCACTAGTGGGATTGCTGTGTAGGTGATGGGTTGATAGGTACAGCAAACCACCATGGCACATGTATACCTAAGTAACAAAACTCCATGTTCTTCACATGTATACCAGAATTGAAAGTATAATAAAAAAAAGATTATAATCTGTATTTGAGTTGGACTTTTATTTTGGTCTAAAATTTTAATGAATTGAAAAGTGCTCCATGAACACAAACAAAATAGTTTTAAATAAAGCAAATATAATTTAGCCTAACAATTGTTGACAATAGGATATTTCCCTTTAAAAATCATGTGTCACGTAAATGTGATTGATTTTACTCTGAGTGATTATAAGATCACTGGATGATCTGACATTTTAACTTTTTCTAATTTTTAGTTGATTAAAAAATATTAAAACATGGGAGTTAGATTCCAACATCACAGGGCTTTCTCAGAGTAGATATTAAAATTGTGAAAGGATAGTGGAGAATTAGATAATTCCTTGGGCCTCTTGTCTGAAAACACTTTTTAAAAATAAAATATACACATTTCATTGGCATAATTTTCATCCTTAGATAGAAAAGCTTTGAGTTCATGTCAGTGAGTTTTAATAAAAAATAAATGACTTCTAGCTCCATTTAAGGAAGGGTAGAATATTTATGGGGAAAAGAGCTTCAGGAGAGCTAAAGGGGAAATGTCACTACCTGCTCAAGAAGAATGAAATGTCATTTTGCATTAAAAAACACATGATTATGGCTTTTCTGTAAAATTCACAAAACCTTTTATTGCAAGGGAAAACTTTACTTGATTAAGTGGCAGCAGTCATAGATGTATATCAAATCATAACTACAGTGCCAACCAGGGAAATGTTATTTGACGTCCAGGGAAGACAAGCCCTTTAATATTGCAGTGCAATTTGCACTTGTATTTGCGTGGAAATGCACCGCAAGGGCCACAACATTAAACTCTGCCAATTCTTGAATTGCGATTGTCTGCATGAGTAAAAATCATTGTCTAATCATAGTCAGAAAGCCTGCTTTTATTTGTAAACACTTCTCCTTCTGATGGAAAAAATACTATTTGTGTCCTTAAGTGTGAACACCCCTTGTCAAATCCACTCTTCTTCGTTTTCAGTTGTCTCAAGACAGCATTTATGGTCAAGAAGTTGAGCAGTTTAATGAAACACAGCGGCCCAAATGAATGCCTTTCATATCACAGACACTGAAGGCCTATCTGTTGAGTAAATTAATTCATACGTGAAAAATTTTTCAAAAGTAAAGTTTTTGATTTTTATTCATTTATGTGTGTTTGCCTCAATTCATTGGCACCATTCAAATGAATGCAATATATATCTGCTGATTGCTACGTTCTTCAACAATAACCATTTTCAATAACAAACAATTTTCTTTAGTGAGCCCTGTTGCAGGCTGTGGCAAATTGTACTTATTGTAATATTGGTGTTCAGGATGTCACTGAAGAAGAGGTGGTTTGAGGCAGGTACGGAAGTGTTACTATTCTAGTTGACTAGAGTAGCAAACTGTATAAGTTCTGGGTACCTTGTTCACTACAGAAAAATCTTCATGATTAACACCCATATATGGATGTTACATTTAGTATAACTCTGAACTGAAGTAAAATAGGCTTACGGTACTAAGTTAAAAGAAGAATTGAATGTACTCTCTCACATTTGAGACAATTTTTATGTGCTTGTGAAGAAAATACTTTACACTTAAGAACCTGTTGTGTTCCTTTTCCTTTGTGTCTGTTTGAACTCAGTTCAACCATTAAAAACTGCAGTGAGTTCAGGGCTAGTCTGATGCTTCATTGGTGACAGGAGTCTTAAAATAGTTATTTTAAATATTATTTGCTTACCGGTTTTTCCTTTCCAATCATGAGTTTCTCCAGGGTTGAGACATTTTTATTTTTTACTTTATTTTTAGTTTCACTTTTTGAGACGGAGTCTCACTCTGTCACCCAGGCTGAAGGGCAGTGGCACGATATCGGCTCATTGCAGCTTCCACCTCCCAGGTTCAAGTGATTCTCCTGTCTTAGTCTCCTCAGTAGCTAGGATTACAGACCTGCATGACCATTCCCAGCTAATTTTTATATGTTTAATAGAGATGGGGTGTCACCATGTAGGCCAGACTGGCCTTGAGCTCCTGAACTCAGGTGATCTGACCACCTTAGCCCCCCAAAGTGCTGAGATTACAGGTGTGAGTCACCTGACACCTGACCAACACCTTTTAAACATAATTTTCTTTCCTCAGTATACGACAATATGCATTAATTGTAACAAATGATTAAAAATTCATTAAATTCAACTGACTTCTGTTAATTTTTAAATAAAAGCTTTATATATACATAATGAAAAATATTCCAGGCAGTTCTAAGGTAACACATAGAAAGTGAAGCATTTCTTTTTCCAATCTCAAAAAACTTTTAAGTATATTGATTTTTGTGGTTCAAACTTTACCAAACTTCAAATAATATGCACATATATAAGAGATGAGGAATTTATGTACTTAACACTAACGCTGATCTCACCATTCCAACCAAGTTCTTCAAATTAAATGTTAACGTTTCATCCTTCTATGATAGTATTGCAGACTGGTTTTCTAGGAAGCAGCCTCTGAGATGAAGATTAGTGTGTGGGAAGTTCCTTAGAAGGCGCTCTGACAATCAAAGGGAAAGAAGCAATAAGCAGAGGCAAAGTCAGGGTGCCATGAAAACTTGACTGAAGCCTCCATAGGCTCCCTGGAGACTTCTGAAGCTGGAATGCCCTTTCAGAGTTGGCCCTAAATGGTGTCTCAAGGCCTGGGATTTATACCCTCACCTGAACCAGTCCTTGGATGGTGGTTGCTCCCAGAAAAGGGGTGTGACTTTGGGTAGAGTGATTCTTTCAGCCAAGGACAATTCTTGGAGTTGGCAGGAGCCAAAGGCTACCAGCTGCCTACAGTCTCAGCAGTGAGAGGATTACATTCTTCAGTGCTGAGGCAGAATCAGAGCAGTGGCCCACAGGGTCCCCTCCACATGATTCTATAATTTTAACTAAGAAATAAAATTCCATTTTTGTTCCTCTATCTTTGATTGCATCTCTTGACTCTTAACAGATGGCTTCTACACACAACAATCTTATTTTCTTTTACATAAACAAAGACGATATTACTACGTCCTGGAATAGTATATAGTGACTCTACAGTTATCAGGAACATAGATACCTTCTGTCTTCCAGCTCTTTCTTCCCTAGCACTGGTTTCTGAGTTCCAGGTTACTTCATGCCTAAGATAAATGTTGAAACTTCATTTCATTTCATCCCAGGAAGTAGAAGGAAAGGGCCAAAGAGTATGTCCCAGATAGTTCTTTACAGAATCACATAGCTCATTGAGCATCAAGAAAGACCAAAAAATGTCATCTTTGAGTATACTGCAGCATTAAAATAACATTGGGTTTTGTTACTGAAGAAGAAGGGGACATTGAAAACAGGAAATCAACATTCTATGACATATGTTCATCTAACATACTATTTTATATCTATTTATAATGGATATTTGTTATATTTACATATAATGTTTTCTAGCTTTAGCATTTATTGGATAAATATCTGAATTGATTTAAGATATTGCTTCAAATTGTATGATAATTGAATAACTTAAACATTATATCCATTATAATTTTATGACACTGATGAAAAATAGTTTAAAGTGTGATATTCTATTTAGTTTAAGTACAAATATTGGAAGCATCTATATTTAGGGAGAAAGTTTTTTTTTTAAGCCCCACCACACAGGCAATTCTGATTGCAGGAGATTTATCCAAAAAATTATGACAATGCCCATATGTATGCTAAGTTTTTAAATCCAAATGTGCAAAATGCTGAAGATAATTGAAGTATTAAGAATGATTTTAACTATGGTGAGCTAAGGAGCTAAGCATCCTTGTTTACAAATTACTTGATGATAAAATATAAATGGTGACATAGATGAAAAGTAGAAAACAAATAGGTATTACTAAAGAAAAGACAGAAAGAAAGAATCAAATATACTTTTGATGGCATACATTCATTTACTTAACAATACTTCAGACTAGGTGTGGTGGCTCACGCCTGTAATCCCAGCATTTTGGGAGGCCAAGGTGGGTGGATCAACTTAGGTCAGGACTTTGATACCATCCTGGCCAACATGGTGAAACCCCATTTCTACTAAATATACAAAAAATTAGCCTGGTGTGGTGGTGGGAACCTGTAGTCCCGGCTATTAAGGAGGCTGAGGCAGGAGAATTGCTTGAACTCGGGAGACAGAGGTTGAAGTGAGCTGAGATCCTACCATTGCACTGCAGCCTGGATAACAAGAGTGAATCTCCCTCTCAAACAACAACAACAACAACAACACTTCATTGCTGTTTAGTATGTGTAACGTTAGCCACTATTTAAGTAAGAGTATGAGTATACTATAAGGAATAGTTGAGAATTTAAATTGTAATTAGAAAATATGGAAGGAAAAGGGCTTAAAGAAGTATTATCTTCTTAATTAAAATAAAATCATATTATATCTGTGTATATATATATATTATTTGAGATGGACTTTCACTCTTGTTGCCCAGGCTGGAGTGCAATGGCATGATCTTGGCTCACTGCAACTTCTGCTTCCTGGGTTCAAGCAATTCTCCTGCCTCAGCCTCCCAAGTAGCTAGGATTACAGGCATGTGCCACCACACCCGGCTAATTTAGTATTCTTAGTAGAGATGGATTTCACCATGTTGGTCAGGCTGGTTTTGAACTCCTGACTTCACATGATCTGCCCACCTTGGCTTCCCGAAGTGCTGGGATTACAGGCATTAGCCACTTCACCCAGCAAAATCAAATATATTTTATATACTCTTTGCTGATTACTAGAATAGTTAATATTATTTGTAAACCAAAAATCTTATTGTCAAAGTACTTTGAATTTTTATCAGTTAAGAGTGATATTCCAAAGTAAGAAACGTAAAGTAGGAAAGCATTTCAAGGAATGAGATGAATTGAATAAAATCAGAAAAATAAAGAACTAGGACTCTATTCAAGAAGAAATTTGAAGATTTAATAAATCCTCACATATGTGAAGGGCTTTGTACAACTATAGCAATAAATAACTTTCTTATATTAAAGACAGAACATGGGAAACTAGGCTTACTATTAAGCATGACAAATTTGAATCAGTGAGTAGTAAAGTCTTTTCTGACAGTGAAAAAGTTACGGTGAGTCTTTTTCCAAGGTCCTTTAAACAAGAATGGATTCTTACTTTTCTGTGATTCTTTATGCATTGCCTGAGTAATGACTGAAAAATGGGTTACATTATCCATCTTCACACACAAAATCTCTTTATAAAAATATGGATTTTGTGTGAAAGATTCTTATTAAAACCCCTCCTCTAATGTAAAAATTTTCTTTTCAGAGAAGAAAGTGGATAATAAAATGACCTGGAATTATGCTATGATTCTATTTGGTATAATATGATCCTAAGGACATCATTTAAAATTTGGAACATTACCAGAGCTATGAAGAGACAAAAATAAACATAAAAACTAAAAGACAATGTTATTTAATGTGTTTTGCAGTAATTAAATATATTAATAACCCTTTGAGATTCAATATCATATACTTACACTAATGAGTTTCTGGTTTTTCCAAAAACAGTCAATAGTCTTCTACCAATTGAAGTTTTTAAAAATCCATTCTTTTATGAAGATGAATTTATTCTTTTTTACTTATAAATAGATTACAGATGGTAAAAGTGTTTGTGACATAAAAGAACAACCCGTATCTGTTCCATGTTTGTTCAAAATCCATGGTTTCTGCTAAAAAGCTCAGAGACATTCTCATGTGCTATTCTCACTTAGGAAAAACCAAAACTTACTTTCCCGAAGATCTTTCATGTGCAACCACCCATCAGGAAGAAATTCTTTACACTACTCTATAATGTCTACCCCCGCATAGGCTGCCAACTTTGATTAAACTTTCTAAAAACAGGATATCCCTGAGCAGCCTTCTGTAGCCATAAGTTTCAATAGTGAAAATGACAGGATGAAGTTTACCATTATTCATTCTTATAAAATGACTCCTTTTTATTAAATTTCATTCAATAGAAAGAGGCTGTATCTTTTGGTCTGAGGTCATTGAGGGCAGAATACGCTGTATGTCTGCAAAGGACAAGAAAATAATTCTTTCTGAGGCTGGTAGTTTAAATTAGTTTAAACTGATAATGAATTATGAGAACTTCTTAAAGTTAAGTTAGAAGGTTGTAAATTGAATTTTTGTTATATCTTTACATATCATAATTGCATAAAGTGTATTTTTCAGACTGTCTGCAAAAAATCATTTTGTTTATCATCCCCAGGCTAAGACATTTTTTTTCTTTTGATTAGGAAAATTCTCATAAACTTCCCATTCTCACTTAAAGAGCTTTCATGAGATTTAGGCTTTGGGCATGATCGAAGACGCTTCCAGAGACTGGATTTTAGCTGTCCTTGATAATTACTTCTGAAAAGCAATGACTAATTGTATCAGCTTCCTGAAAGGGGTATATAAATCTTGATGCTATCAGCTATTTTGTCAGCTGAAACAACTAGAGAAAGAAAAGCGGGAATCTACTTTCATTCTATTTAGAGAACTGAGTTGCATTCAGGCATTTTCTCTGGTTCATATCTGTAAAAATAAGGATGTGTAACAAAGTTCTCTTTTAGTTTTGAACTTTCACAAAAATGCTTTAGTCTATAGGATTCAAATAACTCTTTACCCGAAAAGGCATATGAAAGGAAGTGTTAAAAACCACTTAAAAGGGAATCAGATACAAAATAATAATGCCAATGTCTAAAGCATGAGAGAGAAAATAAGTGAGTAAAACACAAACAAAGTTCATAGAAACTTGTTAATGCCCTCCTAGATATACTTAGGAAGAAGAAAATGCCTTCATTTAACTAGCAGTAGGATTGGTTGCAAACCTAAAGAGCCAACGTAAAACTTAATGTTGAAAATCAGAGTTATTGTTCCCTTTGTATTGGAGAGTTGGGTACTGATGGAGCAGAGCGTAAAGGGAATGGCTGCAGTGTTCTCCCTTATGGTAGGTGACAGGATCTTAGGTGGGTTTCATTTGTGATAATTCCTCAAGTTGTAGACTCTTAGTTTATAAGAAGATGATTTTCAATATATGCCTTTTACTTTTTGCTAAAAAGTTTATTAAGCATTCATTCACTGATAAAATGTAGACAATTTTCTGATTCATATGCTAGTGAATAATTGATAAGCCTAGGAGAGCAATATCTGTGTATATTTGAGAGAAATTGTTATCATCACTTAAAATAATTTGGCATACAAAATGTAACTGGATTCGAACTTAATTCACATGATCAGTGAAGGTATGAAAATAATGGTTACAGTCTCACTGTGTGTTCTATCGCATGTGTGTGTTTTTAAAATTTCTTTCACTCAATAAGACATTTGGAAAATGCACCCATGTTGTTTTATGTGGCAATATTTTTATTATTTTTGTTACCGAGTATTCCATTATATGACTATGTTGATTTATCCATTTTGCTGTTAGCACATATTTGGGGTATTTTCATTTTTGCCAATTATTAATAATGCTTCTATAAACATGTTGGTACATGTCTTTTGCCTCACATACCTATGAATTTCTGCATTCCTATGTGAAATTCTTCATCTTAGGGCATATATATATAGCGCATTAGAAGGTACTCACAGTTTTCCAAAGTTAATACAATTTTCACTCCTTCTAGCCTGTTTTTGAATTCCTATTGCTCTACAACTTTGTTGACATTAGTATTGTCAGAATTTAATCAGATTGCACTGCAGTGTGTGCATAGGGTTATTTTCATATTGCTTAATAAAATTAAAGTTGTGGTCAAATTTTACACATAGATAGCATTTCAGTGAACAAAACAAGTTATTACTTGAGTATCAAATTGTTGTTTGTGTACTATTCTAAGGTAGTGTTAATATCTGTAACATATTAGGTGCTTCATAATATTCGTATATCATGCTGAATATTTTAGAATTTTATTCTCAATTGCTTTATTCTTATACATCTTTGTGCAAGAAATAATCTTTTTCTATCATTTTTCTTCAAGAATTTTAACTAGTGCTATTAGCTATGTACTAACTTCAGTAGATTAATATAGTACAATGAAAATGTCCATAGCAAATACAGAATTTTACTCATGATAAATACATTATTGCTTAAGTAATAATCTCACTAACTGAAATGAACCAATGGAAAGGTCAGAGAAATGTGCAACATGGCATAGCAGCTGCAGAGCTGCTTATGTTGGTGGGTATTATCTTAAAAGTCTTACAAGCATAATAAAAATGTAAAAAATAAGAGTACATGAAATCAAAAACAAAGCTAAGTATTTTAAATGTTCACATAAAAAGAACTTCACTGATGATTACAGATGAAAATTGAAGTAATAAGACTACCTGGGATATTAAATGTGTTACTCAGGGGAGATATTCGTTTTAAATGCTGTAGAGATTTCTTTGCTGGTGGATGCTAAAAATAAAGACTTAAAGAGTAAGGTAATAATTTTAAAATACAAAATTTGCAAAGAATGCAATACAGAGAGTATTCAAATATAATTCAAAATGTAAATTTTTCAATGGATGTAAAAAGTTATCTAAATCTTCCAACAAATGTGTAATGCACCATGGAACACCATGGCACACTGATTGGTGTTATAATGCACCCCAAGTTTCTCTTCAAAGAATTAGTATGTTCAGCTTTCTTATTCTTTAATTGTCTATTTTAAAGTTTAACTTCCTTGTAATTCCAGTAAACAATCTTCTCCACTAGTTCTAATCAGTAGTTCGCATCTGTTCCCCCAGCCCCTGGCTCCATCCTGATTCATCCAAGGCACCTGTTCCAGTAAACTGCTCTGGTCACCGTCTTTGACCTAGGTCACTTCTGGCTACCTGCTGTGACCTACTCACAACTGTCCTTCCTGCCAAACCACCCACACTGCCACTCCAGCTCAGACCCCTGCTCTCTTTAAAATAGCCAATTGGGATTAGTCTAGCTTGTGAGGTCTAATGCTAGCCAATAGGGGAATAACACAGCAATAGGGACGACCCCTGTCAGGCATAAGTACCCCTTCCCTCCTTGTCCAAGTGTGCAGCCACCATTGCTCCATCCATAAGCCACATCCTATAGAAGTAAACTGCCTTGCTGAGAGGATTTCTCTTCAAGTGCTATTTCTTTTGCAGCATCAAAATTTTACTTATAACATTGGAAATCTCTGCATTTTTTATTCAGTTCTCAAAAAAAAAAAATAATAAACAAAGAAGGAAAGAGAAGAATATCAGGGCTATTAATATGTTTTAATATTATAGCCAAGTGGCAGTAAGTGCCTGCAGTCCAAGCTGAGGCTGTGGCAGAGGATTATGTTCAGCCCAGGGGTTCCAGGCTTCAGTGAGCTATGATTGCGCCACTATAATCCATCCTTGACCGACAGAGTGAGACCCCACTTCTAAAAATAAATATATATGAATATGTGTTTTAATGTTATAAAAACTTAATGTTAGCAAAATGAAGTAGATTTAGTGCACCTGAAAGAAAATTTTAGCTATCTTCTCTCTGTCTTTTAATCCTTACAGTACAACAGTTACCTTGAGCCAGAATGTCTTCAATTTCCGAGCATATACACATAGACTTCTGATTTCTTTAAATTCTGTGGTTGATAAAATATAGTGCATGTGAAAAGTAACATATGAAGTTGTTATACCAATAACCTATACTGTAATTTATGGTCAGTTTGTGGCTATTTTTTCAATGGTAATTTCATAATATGCAAATTTTATGATTGTTTTCTCATTTAGAAACTTGATTAGAGAAATTGACATGTACCTAAGCTATGACTTCACTAAGCTGGCTTTTAAGTAGGAAGAAGTGGTATTCGTTAGCAATATTACTGTACGGATCATACTATAAAACCATCACCAGAATCAGTAATTTTTAAAATTCACAGAGCTTTAATCCTCCACTTTGATCATAAACTTTACATTTCTCTAGTTAATAAATAATAAATATGTTTCAGCAGCAGAAACAGGTTTAACCCAGAAAGCATATTTTTTGAAATAAATTTACCACATTCTTGTAGAAATTAAATTTTATCTATAAAGTATAAACACTGTCAACCACTTCATATTAAATGATGCATTTTAAAATCAGTGATCTTTGTTGTTCTTTTTTTCTGAGATATTATATATAGCTTCTCATTCTACCCATAATTCTGACTTTTATGTATTATTTACACATTACTACAGAGTCTGAGAAGTCATGAAACATAATTTGAGTTGTGGGTTAGTGCAAAGGCTAAAACAGATGAGATGATGACATAAATACTTGCGAATATCAATTTTCATAAATAAATTAATCAGAAATATTTACCCACTTATCCTAATGCTTAAGTTCCATCATAATCTGATTCTCTTACATTTCAAGCATACTTCTTTACTAATCCACCATTTTCAAATGTTAAGCCCAGCAGGCCAACCCTTTTTTTTGGGAGGGAACCTGTTTTATGCATGCTGGCCTCTATGCCTTTAACTTCCCTCCCTCTTCTCCCTTTCATTTTATCCAACCTGTTTAAAAAGTTTATGTCATTAGCATTTTCCATCACAGTGCCTTGTTCATTCTGCCCTCTTAGACAGTCACACTATTTACTGTCTGTGCCACATCACTGACCTATAACATATGAATTGAATACTTGGATATCTTGAAGCTTAATATGACCAACTTGACTGTACCTTCCTGAGGGGGTATAGCTTACCTAATATTTTTTCTTCTTACCTTATAAGGGCTAGCAAAAAAATATGATGTTTTAAGTGAGTTTAAGAACAGAAATACTGTGAATATCTTTTTTCACTGTTTCACTGAACTGAAATCCTTACAGTTATGACCATTAACTGGTAAGCTATCTCTTTTTAAACAGTGAACTCAGACTATTCCAGATTTGTCAACATTTGTCCCCAATTTTTCTTGGTTGCTCATCTTGGTACTTTAAAATAATGTTAAGACAGATAACACCAATATCACCCTCTAGGATGTTTAAAGAATGTTAGTAGTTCAGAGTATGGGAGAAAATTCATGATATGTGCTGTATTGCGGGGCAATTTGGCCAACTTCCCACAGAAAATGTGACGTTAGAAAAATACTATAATTAGACAGCTGTTTTGCACTGCTCATATGCATTCAAAATGTATTTGCCAAAATGTGCTGAGGGCTCAATAGGCACTAGGTGCTATTCTAGGTAGTGAGGACTTACCTGCCAAAAGTCTGCACTTTCATGATCACTGGAGTGGGTGATCCAAGAAGTGAGTGGAAAGTGGCAAGAAATGAGGTAAAAAAAATCTGGTCAAATCATGAGGGCTTCCTAGGAGATGGTAAACAAGTTTCTATTCTATGTGTGATTAAAAGCCATGGGGAGGTTTTGTGAAGAGATTTAAATGGCCTAGTGTAGGTCTGAAATGTTTCCCTTGACTGCTATATGATTTTCAGGGTTGAGTTATATTATTGATTTATTTTCCAATAGTTTTATATACACACACACCCACATATATTCAAACTATATATTTGAAAATTTATGTATGTAAATCATACACACGATTATGTAAAGTTATACTCTATCCTGATATGAGAATTTTCACATGGTCGCCTCTAGTGATGGGGCCAAAAGTATGAACCAAGCTCTGTGGCTACAACATTTGAATGCTGGGGAGGCAACCACATGCCTAATATCAACAGTGTTTAATTTGTCACTATACTTTTGGTGCAATTCAAATCCACCAAGTTGATCTTTAATAAGGAAGAGGTTTTTTTTTAATTGTGTTTGGGCTCTGGGGTACATGTGCACATACTGTATCCTGCAGGATTCTTGCTTAGGTACATACATGCCATTGTGGTTTCCTGTCTCCATCCCTCCCTCTTCCTGCCTACCGTCACCTACATCAGGCATTTCTCCCAGTGTTATCCCTCCCCATCCTCCCCACCCTCCCTCATTGTCCCTCCCTTTCCCTCCCGTCCACTCCCCCACCTATTCCTGTGAGTGTTGTTCCCTTCCCTGTGTCCAAGTGTTCTCATTGTTCATCACCCACCTATGAGTGAGAACAAGTGGTGTTTGGTTCTCTGTTCTTGTGTCAGTTTGCTGAGAATGATGGTTTCTAGATTCATCCATGTCTCTACAAAGGACACAAACTTGTTGCTTTTTATGGCTGCATAGTGTTCCATGGTGTATATGTGTCACATTTTTTTTGTCCAGTCTATCATTGATGGGCATTGGGTTGGTTCCAGGTCTTTGCTATTGTAGATAGTGCTGCAATGAACATACATGTACATGTGTCTCTTTATCATAGAATGATTTATAATCCTTTGGGTATATACCCAGTAATGGGATTGCTGGGTCAAATGGAATTTCTGTTTCTAGATCCATGAGGAATCGCCACACTGACTTCCATAATGGTGGAACCAATTTACACTCCCACAAACACTGTAAAAGTGTTCCTTTTTCTCTACATACTCTCCAGCATCTGTTGTCTCCAGATTTCTTAATGATCGACATTCTAACTGGCATGAGATGGTATCTTAATGTGGTTTTGATTTGCATTTCTCTAATGGCAAATGATGATGAGCATTTTTTCATATATTTGTTGGCTGCATATTTGTCTTCTTTTGAGAAGTGTCTGTTCATATCCTTCACCCACTTTTGAATGGGTTTGTTTTTTTCTTGTAAATCTGCTTTAGTTCTTTGTAAATTCTGGATATTAGCCCTTTGTCAGATGGGTAGACTGCAAAAACTTTTCCCATTCTGTTGGTTGCTGGTTTACTCTAATTATTGTTTCTTTTGCTGCCCAGAAACTCTTAAGATTAATTAGATTCCATTTGTCTATTTTAGCTTTTGTTGCCATTGCTTTTGGTGTTTTAGTCATGAAGTCCTCGCCTGTGCCTATGTCCTGAATAGTGTTGCCTAGGTTTTCTTCTATGGTTTTTAAGGTGTTAGTTCTTATGTTTAAATCTTTAATCCATTTGTAGTTAATTTTAGTGTAAGGTGTCAGGAAGGGGTCCAGTTTCAGCTTCCTGCATATGGCTAGCCAGTTTTCCCAACACCATTTATTAAACAGGAAATCCCTTCCCGCTTGCTTGTTTTTGTCCATTTTGTCAAAGTTCAGATGGTTGTAGATGTGTGGCATTGCTTCCGAGGCCTCTGTTCTGTTCCATTGGCCTATATCTCTGTTTTGGTACCAGTACCATGCTGTTTTGATTATTGTAGCCCTGCAGTATAGTTTGAAGTCAGGTAGCATGAGTACTTCAGCTTTCTTTTTGCTTAGGATTGTCTTGACTATGCGGGCTCTCTTTTGGTTTCATATGAAGTTTAAAGTTGATTTTCCACTTCTGTAAAGAGGGTCATAGGTAGCTTGATGGGGATGGCATTGAATCTATAAATTACTTTGGTTAGTATGGCCATTTTCACAGTATTGATTCTTCCTAACCATGAGCATGGAATGTTTTTCCATCGATTTGTGTCCTCTCTTATTTCCTTAACCAGTGGTTTGTAGTTCTCCTTGAAGAGATCTTTTACATCCTTTGTTAGTGTTCCTAGGTATTTTATTCTCTTTGTAGCAATTGTAAATGGGAGTTCACTCATGATTTGACTCTCTGTTTTTCTATTATTGGTATATAGGAATGCTTGTGACTTTTGCACATTGATTTTGTATCCTGAGACTTTGCTGAAGTTGCTTATCAGCTCAAGCAGGTTTTGGGCTGAGATGATGGGGTCTTCTAAATATAGGATCATGTCATCTACAAATAGGAACAACTAGACTTCTTCTTTTCCTAATTGAATGGCTTTTATTTCTTTTTCTTGTCTAATTGCTCTGGCTAGAACTTCCAATATTATATTGAATAGGAGTGGTGAGAGAGGGCAAGTGGGTTTCTCATAAATAGCCTTTATTGTTTTGAGATATGTTCCATTGGTACCTAGTTTATTGTGAGTTTTTAGCATAAAGCACTGTTGAATTTTGTTGAAGGCCTTCTTTGCATCTATTGAGATAATCATGTGGTTTTTGTCTTTGGTTCTGTTTATGTGGTGGATTATGTTTATAGCCTCGTGTATGTTGAACCACCTTTGCATCCCTGGAATGAAGCCTACTTGATCGTGGTAGATAAGCTTTTTGATGTGCTGTTGGATTCAGTTTGCCAGTATTTTATTGAAGATTTTTGCATTGATGTTCATCACGGATATTGGCCTGAAGTTTTCTTTTTCAGTTGAGTCTCTGCCAGATACTGGTATCATAAATGATGTTGGTCTCATAGAAAGAGTTAAGCAAGATTCCCTCTTTTTGTATTCTTTGGAATAGTTTCAACAGAAATGGTACCAGCTCCTCTTTGTATGTCTGGTAGCATTAGACTGTGAATCCATCTGGACCTGGACTTTTTTTGGTTGGTAGGCTATTAATGGCTGCCTTGACTTCAGACCTTGTTATTGGTCTATTCAGGATTTCAACTTCTTGGCTTGGTCTTGGGAGTGTGCAAGTGTCCAGGAATTTATCCATTTCTTTCAGATTTACTGGTTTATGTGCATAAATTTGTTTGTAGTAATCTCTGATTGTAGTTTGTGTTTCTGAGGAATCAATGGTAATCTCCTCTTTATGGTTTTCTATTGCATCTATTTGATTCTTCTCTCTTCTCTTCTATATTAGTTCAGCTAGTGATCTGTCTATTTTGCTGATCTTTTCAAAAAACCAGCTCCTGGATTTATTGATTTTTTGAAGGACTTTTTTGTGTCTCTATCTCCTTTAGTTCTGCTCTGATCTTAGTTATTTCTTGTCTTCTGCTTGCTTTTGAGTTGTTTTTTTTTTTTTTTTTTTATCTTGCTCCTCTAGCTCTTTCAATTTTGATGATAGGGTGTCGATTTTAGATCTTTCCTTGTTTCTCATGTAGGCATTTATTGCTGTAAATTTCCCTCTAGACACTGCTTTAAATGTGTCCCCTAGGATCTGGTATGTTGTGTCTTCATTATCGTTGGTTTTGAAAAACATTTTTATTTCTGCATTCATTTCATTGTTATCTATTTGTCATTCAGGAGCAAGTTGTTCAGTTTCCATGTGATTGTGTAGTTTTGAGTGCTTTTCTTAATCCTGAGTTCTAATTTGGTTGCACTGTGGTCTGAGAAACTGTTTGTTATAATTCCCGTTCTTTTGCATTTGCCGAGAAGTGATTTACTTCTAATTATGTGGTCACTTTTGGAGTAAGTGCAAATTGGTGCTGAGAAGAATGCATACTCTGTGGATTTGGGATAGAGTGTGCTGTAAATGTCTATCAGGTTCACTTGGTTCAAATCTGCATTCAAGTCATGGATATCTTTGTTGACTTTCTGTCTCACTGATCTGTCCAATATTGTCAGTGGAGTGTTAAAGTCTCCCACTATTATTTTGGGGGAGTCTAAATCTCTTTGTAGGTCATTAAGAACTTGCTTTGTGTATCTGGGTGCTCCTGCTTTGGGTGCATATATATTTAGGATACTTAGCTCTCCTTGTTGCATTGATCCTTTTACCATTATGTAATGCCCTTCTTTGTCTCTTTTGATCTTTGTTGGTTTAAAGTCCATTTTATCAGAGACTCGGATTGCTACCACTGCTTTTTCTTGCTCTCCATTTGCTTGGTAGATCTTCTTTCATCCCTTTATTTTGAATCTATGTGAGTCTTTGTATGTGAGATGGGCCTCCTGAATATGGCACACTGATAGTTCTTGATTTTTATCCAGTTTGCCAGTCTCTGTCTTTTGATTGGGGCATTTAGACCATTTATATTCAATGTTAATACTGTTATGTTTGAATTTAATCCTGCCATTTTGTTACTGGCTGGTTGTTTTGCCCGTTAGTTGATATGGCTGCTTCATTGCATCATTGTTATTTACTATTTGGTACGTTTTAGCATTGGCTGGTACTGGTTGTTCCTCTCCCTGTTTAGTACTTCCTTCAGTAGCTCCTGTAAAGCAGGTCTTGCAGAAATCTCTCAGCAATTGCTTGTCTGTAAAGGATTTTATTTCTCCTTTGCTTATGAAGCTTAGTTTGGCCAGATATGAAATTCTGGGTTGAAAGTTATTTTCTTTAAGGATGTTGAATATTGACCCCCTTTCCCTTCTAGCTTGCAGGGTTACTGCCCAGAGACTCACTGTGAGTCTGATGGTCTTTCCTCTGTGGCTGACTCGACCTTTCTCTCTGGCTGCTCTTGGGATTTTTTTCCTTTATTTCAACTCTGGTGAATCTGACAATTATGTGCCTTGAGGTTGCTCTTCTTGAGGAATACCTTTGTGGTGTTCTCTGTATTACCTGGATTTGAATGTTGGCCTGCCTTGTTAGGTTGGGAAATTTCTCTTGGATAATATCTTGAAGAGTGTTTTCCAACTTGGATTAATTCTCCCCATCACATTCAGGTATGCCTATCAAGTGTAGATTAGGTCTTTTCACCTAATCCCATAGTTCTTGGAGGCTTTTTTCACTTTTTTTCCCACTCTTTTTTTCTCTAATCTTGCCTTCTCATTTTATTTCATTGATTTGATCTTCTATATCTAATATCCTTTCTTCTGCTTGATTGATTTGGCTGTTGAAACTTGTGTATGCCTTGTGAAGTTCTTGTGCTTTGTTTTTCAACTCTATCAAGTCGTTTATGTTTTTCTCTAAGCTGGTTATTCTAGTTAGCATTTCGTCTAACCTTTTTTTTCAACGTTCTTAGTTTCTTTGCATTGGGTTAGAACATGTTCTTTTAACTCAGAGAAGTTTGTTATTACCCACCTTCTGAAGCCTGCTTCTGTCAATTCATCAGATTCATTCTCTTTTTTTGTTCCCTTGATGGTAAGGAGTTGTGATTCCTGGGAGGAGAAGAGGTGTTCTGTTCTTTGATGGTTTCATCCTTTTTGCACTGTGTTTTTTTCCATCTTTGTGGATTTATCTCCCTTTGATCTTGGAAGTTGGTGATTTCAGGCGAGTCTCTGAGTGGACATTTTTTTCTGTTGAGGATGGAGCTATATCATTTTTGGCCTGTAGAGGGCATTGCTGGGCTCTCTTGGTTCCAGTCAGGTTGCTGGGTGGGTGGTCCTTCCCTGGTGTTTGCAGGTGAGATTGGCCCCACGTTCTCAATGGCGTCTCTCCTTTCTCTGCTGGATCTTCCTGATTGGGGTCAAACTGATGTATTTACTGCCAAGCTCTCTAGAGAGGGCTTCGGTTTGAGTTCTGTGGAGGTAGGGCCTGCCAGCCCTTATGGTCTGTTTCCCTGCATTCAACTCTGCCTCCCTCTGTGGGACAGTCCATCCCACTGACATTAGTCCAAACTCCCGCCCAGGTCCCTGCTAAACTTGCCATACCTGGAGGTAGCCACTGCTCAGATTGGCATCGACTACCCACAGCACCCCACTGTCTGGCAGGGCTCTCGTGGACTGTGGGTTGTAGGAGGGATGAAGTAAGCACACAGGATCTGAATTGGAGCAATGAGGGTGTGAAGTCCCTTGACTCTCCAAGCCGGCTGAACTTTTCAGGTGGGGACACAGCCCCCTGCCGTCTTGATTTGCCCCCCTGGGCAGCTCTTGCCCTATGGCTTCTTCCCTGGGCTATTTTCAGTGCTCTATCAGTCCCTCAAAAATGAGCGTGGCACCTTGTTTGGAATCATGAAGTTCTTTAGCCCTCTGTGTCTCATTTGCTGGGAGCTGCATTCTGGTGGTGCCTTCTCACGTCCATTTTGACGGCCCCGCCTTGGCTAAAAAGGAAGATTTTAATATCCTTTAATGGCACTCTAATGCCATCATGTGAAAGCCCACAAATTTTAGTGAAACATAAAAGTCATCAGTCTTTTATATTCTTATTGTCTTCTTGACACCATATTTAAGTCAACACTCTTTCCTTGCTATCTCCAATGTCTGAGATGATCTTTCTAGCCTAGGCATTCATCATTTTGTTGGGATTTTTCTTGCTACAGTCTTTCTTCTGTCCTCTTGTTAATATTAATGTTTCCTCCATTAATTATTTGATATCAACTCCTCTAAGAAAATCTTTCTACTTTTCCTAGGATGCTTTTTCAGCCCAGGCATCCACTGTCAACCTCTAATAAGGTATCTACTATATTGTGTCACAATTATCCATCTTCCTGTTTTTGTTCTGTCTAGGTTGTAACATCCATGGAGTCAGAGATTATATCTTTCTATCTTCAAATTTCTTTATTCAATTTGATTTTGTGGGGTTCTGTTTACAAAGCACTTATGAATAGGGCAACAGAAGGTTACAACTAGAACACAAGCTAACCCGATTAGCAAGATATTTGGGAAAAGAACAATATAAAAACATGTTGAAGATATATTTGATGTTGCAGAGCATTATGGACACACCTCCTTTTCTGAATGGGTCCAGCTTTTACCTCTCCTATTATAATTCAACCTGCATATAGGATCAGCCTCATGTGTCTTCTAAAGAAGAAACGTCTTCCAATTTATGAAAATCTTTAGACTCCATATAACCTATTTTTTTATACGTACAAATATCTTATGATTGTATTCAGCCTTCCACACTGGGGGCTTTGCCTGTGACAGTGCTGAAAAAGAAATTCCTCTGCAAAACTTACTATCTGAATTTCTGTTTCCTATGGGAAGAAACAAAATTATTCACTTGGACATATGCTCTTAGTTAAGAAAAATACTAACATGAACTTTATTGGCTATGAGATAGAAAATAATCAAGGCATTGTCTAGAAGGCAAAAGTGAGATAAAATGAAGTAAATTTCTTTGCACAACACAGAAGATATTTTAGCTTATTAAGATAAGTAGGAACAGTAAGATCTTGGAGGTGGTGAAGGTACAAGATTCCCCCATTTACATATACATAATATAAATTTTATATATATATGTATAATATATATAATATATATTATATATATACACACATATATATTATATATAATACGTATATATATAATACATATACGTATATATTTTATATATATGTATATATATATAAAATATATATGTGTATATATTATATATATACATATATATATAATATATATATAAGGGTACAAGATTCTCTCATTTATATATAATATATTTATAATTTATATATATGTGTATATATATTATATACACACATATATACGTGTGTATGTGTATATATATATATGTACAAGATTCCCCCATTTATATATATAACATATACATTAATATTATAATTCATTGGTCTCTTGTACATCCATATATATTATATGGAAGAGATATATGAATATAGAAGAGACCAGTGAATTCTTCCTATTGCATGTGGTTGTCAGAGACACAGCTCCAATTGCCAGCTTCCCTTGCAGCTAGATCTCTCCAAGACACCAGTGTGGGCCAGTGGGTTTTGCCTAGAAGAGCTATGTACAAGTATGTGTCATATGTAGAAAGAAGACCCCACGTTCCCTGAGCTTCTTCCTTCCCCATTATCGTGGGTTTGGAAATGGAGGGCACAAGAAGCCACCATTTGGGCATAAAAACTATCATACTACCCTGACTCTCCTCTACTCTGTACTATTACATGAAATTGAAATAAAGTTCTGTTTTGCTTGAGCTACTGGATTCTGGATTTATTTTGTTTCTGTGACTTAATCTATAATTAGCAAGGATTACTAATTCTAATTGTAAGTCCTTTCTTAATGCTTTACTGCAGTTTATTCTTTCTGTTACTTCAACACTTCGATAAAAACCTCCCACATTTTCATTCTTATTTAAGTGATTGGCAAGTTTCCCAAAAAAGGGCTATTTGGAAAAGAATAAAACTTGCAGAAATTAAGAAATAAGTAAAAGTAGAAAATTAGAGTCAGAAGTGAGAATGAAAAACTTAAGTTCTCTTAGAATCCCTGGAGAAAAGCAAAGGAAAATAATGAGTTTTTTTTTTTCTTTTGACTTTTGTATGAGTAATTTATTTAAAGCCTAAAGATGAGCTATCCTTGCAAGCTAGAGGACTTGAGCTTCTCACCTAAGTAATTCTTCAGTTGCATTACTTTTCCTACCTCATTTCATTAATTAACACTTTGCTTTAGTAAAAACAAGTACAGTCTGGCTTCAGAACAGATCATACTTTTAAGTAGACTATTTCTTCAAGTTTCCCTCTTCATCAGCATATGTTCATTTCCCTCTTCCTGCTTTTTATTACGATTTCTCTATTTGCAATTTGTTCTCTGGAAAATGTGCAGAAAAGTCTTGTGTATTGATACCAATATTATCAAGAATATTTTAAAGAAACTTAATATCCCTTGTCTCCTTTTATAACATCCATTATTTATTATAGAAGTGTGTCTTTAGGCCAGGCACAGTGGCTCATACCTATAATTCCAGCACTTTGGGAGGCAGATGTGGGCAGATCACCTGAGGTCAGGAGTTGAAGACCAACCTGGCCAACATGTAGAAACCCTGTCTCTACTAAAAATACAAAAATTAGACAGGTGTGGTGGCATGTGCCTGTAGTCCCAGCTACTCTGGAGGCTGAGGAAGGAGAATTGGTTGAACCCAGTAGGCAGAGCTTGCAGTAAGCCAAAATCATGCCACTACACTCCAGCCTGGGTGACAGAATGAGACTCCATCTCAGGAAAAAAACAAATTATGTATTTGAATTTAGCCATGTAAAACTGAGGTGATGTTGAAAATCCATAAATATGTAGAGATCACAATAAGCTTATAATATTTCCCACACATAAATTTAATAGTTTTATCTTTAAATATTAGAAAAATGAATGACTCAGATAATGGGGCATGTACCTTGACTTTATAACCCAGAGAGTATAATTATCTGTTGTCAACTAGTTATCTGTATAGTATGGATAAAAGTAGCTAAAACTATAGATTTCTGCTTTTGATTATATAATCCAATCCCTAACCTTAATAATCTTCACCAAACCTACTTGGAAGACATTATGGATTTTGATCAGATAATTATCATTATGTTTTGATTTTTTTTTCTTTTTCGGCAATGTATGGAAAGATGATTTTAGTGTCATTGTCCTCCTTGAGTTTGCCTCCATCTAAAACAAGTGAGATTAGCAAAAAAGATTTGTTTATATATTAATGGCTTTTTCTTTAATGAAATCTCACTGATTATTTAGTATATTCCAAAAACTGTGGGCAACACTTGAGACACTAAGTAAATAAAATCTATTTCCTATCCTCCAAACAATAGAGAAGGGGTAAATATGTAAACAGTCACTTATAATTAAGTAATATTTAAGTAGTGTAAAATAACATAAATCTTGACTGTATAAACTTTAATATAAAAACTATGAACTAGCTGAGCACAGTGGTAAGCACCTGTAATCTCAACACTTTGGGAGGCTGAGGCGGAAAGATCACTTGAGGCCAGGAGTTCCGGACTAGCCTGGGCAACATAGTGAGACCTCATCTCTCTAAAAAATTAAAAAAATTAGCAAGCTGTGGCAGGGCAAGCCTGTAGTCTTAGTTACTCTGGAGGCTGAGGTGAGAAGCTAACTTGAGCCCAGGAGAACAAGGCTGCATACAGTGAGCCATGATCGTGCCACTGCATTCCAGCCTGGGTGATAAGAGCAAGACCCTGATCATATGTATTTAATTTTTTATTTACTTGTTCAAGCCCATAATGGCCTGATACTTTATCTTAGTAGCCCCACTTTACTCTTAAAATTGGCTTACAGAGTCTAAACATGGAAGCAGTCAGCTGCTATAACCAAGAAGAAGATCCATTGCCCACTCTGCCACTGACGCCCACTTCTGCCATTGATGCCTACAGCCACAGCTGTTGAAGTCCTCTACACAGAGGCCAAACATCCTGTGTCAGAGTTATGGTGACTTCTGGCCATCATTCTGGCCAGGGCTGCAGTGCTTCTTCAGTGAGACTGTTGTTCATTCATTGTAACTTCCTGTCATAACCGTGGTTAGTCTTCTAAGACTGTAGTCCAGATCTATAAACTTCCATTCAAAGCTATCAGTTAGAATGCTCCCTTTTCCCAAGAATGATGCTTTCAAATTTAGTCATGCTCCAACATCTGTTTATCTAAGCAGCCATGTCTTTATTTTCTCCTGGCATTTTTCTTTCCTTAGGATCTGGACTACTCTTTCATCTTCCATGAACAATTATCCTTAAATCTGTGGTCCTGCATTATTTTATTGATGAAAGCTACTATTAGAAACTCTAAGGTGATTTTGGCAATCTTCTAGAGAAGTTCCCTTTACAGATTATTTAGCATATATCTTTCTAAAGTAGGAAAAATTAAAATTAAGGTAGGAAAATTAAAATTAAGGTAGAAAAATTAAATTTAAATCTAATTTTTATCTCTGGGGGTTGCGGGGGGACCTACTAGTATTCTAGTTGCTATTGCAGATTACAGGGACCGGTAGTAGAACAGAAGAGTGTGATCAATTTTACTTAGCAAGATGGTTTTGCAAAAAATTTCACAGAGAAGTTGAAACATAAGTGAAATATTGGAATATTGGGTTAGGTAGGTTGGACATGGAAGTTAGGGATCTTACAAAGTGAGTCCTACGGGAATAGGCTTAGAGGTTGGCAAATACAATAGTACTTTCTGAAAACTGTAAATGGTATGTGTGGCTAGCACTTGGAATATAAGTGGAGATTGGTGTAAGATGGCATAGTGGCAGGCAAGGCTTAGATTTTAGATATTTTGGAATGCTTTGAAAGTACTTTGGTCATAATCCTGTCGTCAACATAATGGCCAGTGAATTTAAAGCTTTTAATTAAATATTTGACATGATGTATCTTTAAATTTTGAATCATTGCCTCACTTAATGTTAGTATGGGTGATTAATTGGAAGGATTTTAGATTATTAAACTCTTCCAGATAGGAGACAATTATTGCCTGAATTAAGGAGAAGAGTTCAATTTATATATAAAAGTTGCATTGACAGGTCTTGGTCGCGTTCGAAGCGCTTCATCTACATAAATAAGGCAGGTTAGCACAATTTTACTGATTTTATGCTTTTGTTTCTTAACTAGGTAATTTTGGTTGCAGTCAAGTCATTTACTTCCCTTATTTTCTATCTATGCTGACAATTTGCTCTCAGATCCATTCTTCACTCTTCCTCCCTATTTGTTACCTTGTAGTGACCTAATCCCTGCAGTCTCCTTTTCCAGATCTTCTTTGTCAACAAGGTTCTATCTTATCTCCCCCAAAAGAAAGGCACTGGTAGATAGTAATAAAAAGTCAGAGTTTTTCTTTTTTCATTTTTTGTTTGTTTGTTTGTTTGTTTTTGAGATGCGTTTTCATTCTTATTGCCCAGGCTGGAGTGCAAATGGCATGATCTCAGCTGGCCACAACCTCTGCCTCCTGAGTTCAAGAAATTCTGCTGCCTCAGCCTCTCAAGTAGCTGGGATTACAGGCATGTGCCATCACGCCCGGCTAATTTTGTATTTTCAGTAGAGATGGAGTTTGTCCACGTTGGTCAGGCTGGTCACAAACTCCTGACCTCAGGTGATCCACCTGCCTCAGCCTCCCAAAGTGCTGGGATTACAGGCGTGAGCAACCGCACCCAACAAAGTCAGAGGTTTTCTTCCTAACTTTTCTGCTTCAGGCACATCCCAGCAGCGGCTACATCTTCTCAGGGGTTCCAACTCCCACTGAAAACTTTTTCCCCTTAGTTCGTCCTTTTTTTTTAGCCAAGCAGCCACCTTGTTGTCACAAGTCTTAAACGCTTTAACACCAACTCCTGTCCTGAACTTTGATTCCTGTAGAGTTGGTATATCACGTGGGGACCACCTGGTAGAGTTTGGTTTGTCTCACAGTCTCCATTTTGGCTTTTCAGGTCATCCAAGACTTCAGCATAGTGCCCCATAATATGTAATCTCTTGAACTATTAAGGCTGAGCTCTGTTTTCCTGAAAGACTCATTGAATTTTATTAAAAGTATTATCAGTATTCAGTGACTGGAAGGGCTATCAATATTTCTACATAGAGAGATCATGAATGTATAGGATTTTATGTTCTCCAAAGCAGTTCACATGCCTTCATACTTTCTCCCTATTTTATCCTTAAAACAATGTGAGAGAGAGGTAGGAATCCAGAGATATGTGATGCCTTTCAAAGGTTTATAACAAAAACTATTAACACTGTAAGACCAACTATAAGACAAGAAAGTTTCTGATTCAGCATCTGAAACTACACTCTAGTGCCTTTTGTTTGTGGATTAATGTCCCTGACTCCTTCTCACTACACTGTATATATTGCCTTGCAGTTTCTAAGAGATGCTTTTCATCTGAAGTCAGAGAGAAAGTAAAATTTAATGTAGTTTATATTTTGCGATTCACATAATTGATGCCAATATTGAAAGATTTTGGATAGACTATTTGGCTACAAAATAATTTCTTATCAGAACTTAGAAGTTTGAAAAACTTTCTGGTAATATATAAAGGGAAAATTTGAATCTTCAACTCAGATTTAGATTATAAGTACCTGGGAGCAAGGAGTGATGGCCATCTTCCTCTATTACTCACTCCACTTTCACCACCACCATTTCGATCCTGCCTCACAGAACCCTAGTAATCACGATATTCAACATACTTGTAATGTATATAAATTTAAATATAACTCTAAGGAATATTTCCTTAATCAGGGCTAAAATGTCTTCAAGATTGCCCTAAAGCATTAGGTTGGAACTAAGAAATGTAGAAAGCATAAAATTTCTTGAGTCTTATATTTAGGTCTTTAGTCCATTTTTATTTGACTCTTGTCAAGAGGGTGAGATAAAGATCTATTTTCTTTATTTGTATATAGATGTCCAGTATTCCCAATACCATTTATTAGAGAGACCATCTTTCCCCTTTGAGTGTTCTTGGCACCATTGTCAAAAATCAATTGATCCTAGATGAACGGGTTTATTTCTGTGTTCCCTGTCTTATTCCATTGGTCAATGTTTCTATCTTTTTGCCAGTATGATGCTGTTTAGATTTTAGATATTATAGCTTTGTAATATATTGTGAAATTAAATAGTATGATGCCTCCAGCTTTGTTCTTTTTGGTCAAGATTTCTTTGGGTGTTTGGGGTCTTTTGCGGTTCCATAGACATTTTTGAATTTTCTATTTCTGTGAAGAATGGCATAAAAATTTTGATAAGAATTTTATTAAATACATAGAATGCTTTCAGTGCTATGAACATTTTAACATTATTAATTCTTCTAGTACATTAATATGGGATATCTTTTCATTTATTTGTGTCATCTTTCATCAGTGTTTTATACTTTCCATACACAGAAAATTCTGTCATTTGCAACATCATACCTAAAGCTAGAGGACATATGTTAAGTGAAATAAGTCAGGTACAGAGAGATAAATAATGTGTAATCCGACTAATATGTGAAATCTCAAAAGCTTCAACTCACGGAAGTAGAGAGTAAAATGATTGTTACTAGAGGATGTAAGAGGGATGTGGTAGATGAGAAGAGAGAGACACTGCTCAACAGTACAAATTTCCAGTTAGATTAAAGAAATAAGCTCTGGCGTTCTATTTCACAGCATGGTGGCTATCGTTTGTAATAATATATTGATATTAGAAAGTAGCTGAGAAGATTTTAAATATTCTCATCATAACGTAATGACAAATATTGTATTTGAAGTGATAGATATTCTAATTAGCCTAATTGGATCATTCCACAGTGTATACATGTATTGAAACATCACATTCTGCCCTATAAATATATGCAATTATTATTTGTCAATTAAGAATAAAATAAAACTTAAAAGTAAAAATAATACAATTTAAAAGACCAGCAACTGCAAAATTTCCCTGGGATCATCACACAGTCTGAAGATTTTTTGAGTGAGTACAGACACCAAAGTTTCCTCTCCAAAGCTGCTCTGAAAATAGCCCTCTGAGGTTGCTTTATGCCTCAAAGCCTGAGCCCTGTCTGTGGCCAGCTGTCTACCATGATTTCCACTGCTGGCATGATTCTGATCACCATGACTGGAGATCTTGGAGCCATCTTTAACTCATCTCTAACTCTCTATTCTCCATTGGTGTCTTGTTCTAAACAAAAAGCAAGTTTACCTTATTTATTTCCTAAATATTTCCGATATCTTTCTCCCCACTTCAAAAAAATCTTTGCCAGGCTGGGCCCCGTGACTCATGACTGTAATCCCAGCACTTTGGGAGGCCAAGGTGGATGGATTACCTGAGGTCAGGAGCTTGAGACCAGCCTGGCCAACGTGAACCCCATCTCTACTAAAAATACAGAAAGTTAGCCAGTAATGGTGGCACATACTGTAATCCCAGCTATTCAGGAAGCTGAGGCAGGAGAATCCATTGGTCTCAGGAGGCGGAAGTTGCAGTGAGCCAAGATCATGCCATTGCACTCCAGCCTGGGCCGCAAGAGTCAAACTCCATCTCAAAAAAAAAAAAAAAAAAGTTTTACCATTAATTCTTACAATTTTAGTCTTATATCCCTCTGGAAATGTCTTATTTCCTGCTTCTTTTCTCTAACTGATGTAGTTCATTCTAAATCTCTCTCATCAGAGTTCCTCATCAGAAATAAGTTCAGTGGTTTCCTGTTGCCTATGGGATGAACATCAGATTATGCCCTTGGGATAATCTCCCTTGTAAGATCACTCATAATAGATTTTGTCTGCTTTTGCAAAATTATCTGTAAATACTGAAGAGTACATCCCTCAAAATTTTCTCTTCAAGAAATATAACATTTAGATAATGCCCTTTAAATGATATATATGTGTGTGTATATATATAATTTCTTCAACTAATTTTATTTTTGCCCTATTTTCCATTCTTTAAGTGTCCTTCTCTTCTGAGTTTATTATTACACATCTGACAAGTTCAATGAAAACATCACTTTTTTTTTTTTATTTTTTTAGATGGAGTCTTGCTCTGTCTCCAGGCTGGAGTGCAATGGCACAATCTCGGCTCACTGCAACCTCCACCTCCTGGGTTCAAGCAAGTCTTCCACCTCAGCCTCCTGAGTAGCTAGGACCACAGGCGCGTGCCACCACGCCCGGCTTATTTTTGTATTTTTAGTAGAGATGGGGTTTCACCATGTTGACCAGGATGGTCTCGATTTTTTGACCTCGTGATCCACCCACCTTGGCCTCCCAAAGTGCTGGGATTACAGGCGTGAGCCATTGCACCTGGCCTAGTTTTTGTATTTTTTGTAGAGACAAGGTTTCACTGTGTTGCCCAGGCTGGTCTTGAACCTCCCAAAGTGCTGGGATTACAGGCGTGAGCCACCGCGCCCGGCCGAAAACATCACTTTTTAAAAAATTATTTCCTCTATATTTATCACTTAATGCATGAGTCTTACCAAACTCTTCTATAGTACTATTGTATATTGTGCCTGTGTGTGCAAACAGAATATTAATGTCTTAAAATCTCACCTCTTCATTTAAATTGTAATTGTAAACATTAGAAATGGGAAGCAGTATTGTAGACTTCCCTGTGTTACCAGCAACACTTAGTCTGATATTTTGAATTTCTTAATATAAGTCAAGGAAATACTTGTTTATTCTTTAGTAGGCTGCCTTGATTCTAACCTCCCATAACATTCTAATCTAGTAGAACCTAGAAGATAAATGTACATGCAGCATTCATTGTTTGGGTTGGAGATGAAAGCAGATGTTTTATTCAGCAGTAGTATTTTTAAATTCATTTACTGATTTTGATGTCTATGTCATCTTTGAACATTTTGAGAACTTGTCAGTTCTCCCAATTTCTTCTATTAAAACGCTACCAAATCTTTAGTGGATATATCCTTCAATCTGAGTGCACAAATGCTTATTTTAACCTTCTCTTTGCCATTTCAAATTCAAGATTTTTATGTACAATTTAAATGCAATATTTTGATAAATGACTTATTATAATGTATTTATTGAGTAAACTACATAGAAAATCCTCATATTTCCATGTATTTCTAATAACAGATTGGTACTTTAAAGAGTGAAAATCCCAGTAAATGCAAACAAAAACAACACCAAAGATTTGTTTTGTGTCATTTATTTTCAATGTGTTTTAATTGCACTGGAACTTTAATTGAGCTGTAATTGCACTTTATAGCACACATTTGTATGAATTAAAAAATACTTAAAGCTGAAATGTGGTGGATGAAACAATTTTGTGCATATAGTGAAACAGTTACCATAAAGAAAAGTTTTATCATTGCTTTTTATAGTATCACTATCAGGCACTTTAAAAGTTAAACTTGCAATCCAATCACATTTTATTCATCTGTGCTTTTCATTTCGTTTATCCTCTCTCCCACCCCAGCTAAAGTCCTCCTTATTCAGTTTCAGCTCTTCTCTATCCTGTTGTGTGGCCTGGGAGTTTGAACCTTAGAGATTCTGTCAGCTCTTTTCCTCTAATTTTCTACTGGATTCAGCCAATGTGAGGTACATGGTGGAGATGACAGCTAGAAGGAAAGGCTGATCTGGGTGTTAATACTTACTTCTCTCTTGCTCTGTGAGTGTTTCTCTTCCTCCATATCCACAGCTCTTGTTGTCTGTCCACTTCCATAGATGTCTCTCTTTTGGCCCCTTCAACTTAGGGAGCTACTGGCTCTCTGCCACTGCTGTTTCCTTGCTGTTTCTCTACGTTTTCTTGGTGTTCTTAACTTCACCCTCACCTCCATATATAGACATCCTCTATGAAATTTGTTTCAGTTAAACATTTTGAAGACAATTTGTTTTCATACTGGAACTTTAACTCACATATCACCCATGTGAATTTATAAATCAGTTTCTTTTATGCATCTTTAATATACATATGAGATATAAATGGTGCTCAACTCAGAAAGAAAATTAACTGTTTACTAAGTACAGTATGTGAGATTAGTTTCCAGACTAAAGCCTCACATTTTGACTCATCAAACACCAAGAAAATGTAATTATACATCATCAGTTTGCAAAAATGTTGAGTTTAGATTCTTAGGTCAGATGAAGAGCTTTCCTATTATTCATTTATATCAATGCGTATGACTTTGTTGAAGTGGGCTGGCATTCAACTTCATTTTTAGCACTGAGGCAGACTACCAGTAAAATTAGTTCCTGCCATATGCTTAGGTGAGAAAAGGTGCTACTACTGAGATAGGGCTAACTGAATATGGGGTTTCAGTTTAAATATTTTCGTTTTCATAAGTCTCCATCTATTATGTTTTGCTATGATCAATCTATAATTTATCTAAGAATCTTATTTATTTATGTATTTAATTATCCTTTTCAAAATCTTACCTCTTTCTCAGCTTGGTATGAGCATACTTAATGACCAGATTTCTTAAGGCCCTCAATTCTTGTTTGTTTCTTCCATATTTTAGTAATTAATGGGCCATCAGCTACTCCCCGTAAGGTTTCAGCAGATGTAGCATTATTTTTCCAGGTTCAATATTTGCAAAGCAATAAGCAGTTTATTGGCCATTTCTAACAAGAAACAATTTCTAAAATGTTTATATATTTTGTTTATGGCGTTAGCTGAAATCTGTTTGATATGTGCAGCCATTAATGTTTTCAGAGCCAGGCACGAATAACAACTGTCGAAAAGGATCTGCCAAAACAGGTTATGTTATAGCATAAGAAATGAGACTTATAACTGAGACAGCAAATGGCCTTCACCTGGTGTTGACGTATTTAATTTACATCTTTGTCTGTATTTATTATAACCTGTGAACTATAATCATAATGACAGATGCTTTATTGAGGTCTAACATGCATCAGGTGTTTATTAAGTGTTGTTTACATCACCCTGTTTAAATCTACTGTTAGCATATATACTAATGAAATCCCAAATTTAAAAAAAAATTAAAAGATTAGAGCTGTTCAGTAATTCAGTAACATGCCTCAAATCATACAGCTGGTAAATGGTGGATAAATATTTCAGTTTAAGCCTGTGATAACCCAGAACATCATAGGTTCTCATAAGCACTAACTGGGACCTTTTCATATGTTGTAAGTGAAATTGTGGCATAATCATATAAATATTAGGATAATAATTTGAAGCACATTTGACCAGAGTCAAAGTACTTAGGTAGGTATTAAATATATTAGACACCTAGTTCAGTTTTTTCTCTGCCTGACAAATAGAATCAAAGAAGAATAAGAAAACATCCTAATTGAAAAATAATCAGTATTCTTTCTAGCTGTGCCAATTTTTCATTACTATTCAAATATTCTTTTTCAAGTTGTAATATAGGTCATAGATAGCATGTTCTATTTCTATAGAACTTCAAGTTGCTGCCTCACTTTTTCTCCTCTACTGTTTCATTTCTGAAATAAAGGTCTTTTTGCAATATCAAGATCATCTCAGATTCATTAGAAAAAACATATGTGATATTGTAAATGTCATTTATGTCAGCAGCAAGTTATTTTTTTCTATTTGCACTTATGTAGGGCTTTAATTTATCATGTCATCTACCATCTGGTTTTCAGGAGAGATTTTTATTACATTTTAATAAAGAGCATATTGAAGAAAGAAATTTTTGTTGCTAAGTGAAGTAGGCAAGCATTTACTTTTTTTTTTTTCCTGGTAACCTTTCATTGATAATTATTTGTCATTTAAAATTTCAGCCTATTTTAGCCTATTTTATGTTACATAGAAAAGCCATGTGAAAGTATTTGATGTATATTTAGAATCATATAAAAGATCAAATCGGATACAAAACATCTACTAGATAAAAGTTATTTAATATTTCAAGATTATTTTATTTTTATCTTTATTGAACCTTGGAGTAATTACATATGTTTGGAGGTAGATGGCTGTAGTGAGTACATCCTGGCATATTTTCCTTAGATATTTAAGAATGTTTTTCAAAGTTTTTTTTTCAGCCAAAGCATAATGGTCCTAAAAGAGAAGGCCTTTTCCAAATCCACTACTTATTGTTCCCTTAATGAGAATAATTAATATTGACTCATCCCAAAGGAATCAGGATTAGATCATTTCTTTGACATTGGAATTTCCTGTAAAGAATAACTCCATTGTGAACAATCTATGGATGGATTCACAATTCTAAAGTAGGAGTTTGGTCACTCAAGACAAGCCATGTTTTATTTTAGTGCATCTTCTTCTATTATATATTATTGACTTATGAAAATGCATTGTGTCGGGGTCTTTTTTCTACCTAGAAAATATTCATCATAACATTTTTGGACCCTGATGCAATGTCATCTTTTCTACACAAATGAAATGTCTTGCATGTCTGTATTCTGAACTTCAGTCTTCTCCAGCTGTGATGTTGAAACAATTATGTGATTAAGGAAAAACACAAACAAAAGAAATACAAGCCACATTCATAGGCTGCCCTGGCTTTATTTTTATTTTTCTAAAGGTAAAGACACCAAAAAGAAAGCTCAATCTCTGGAACTTCTGACACATTTTTCAGACACTTCTCATTTGCTTTCCGTTCTGGAATACCGTGAGACAGTCAGATAGACATTGGTGAACCTTTGATCTCACTCTATTTAATTAGGGAAACCAACAGGATCTTTTATGTTTAGAGGCCAGCGATGTGTAAAAAGCCATGTATAATGTGAAGCCTGACAAATTGTGGTGAGTATTTTTGGACAGCAGACTTAGCAGTCCTTTTGTTGTCTGTGCACTGTCAGCTTTTGACTCAAAGAGAATGGATTAACATAAAAAGAGAATCCTCCATTCCCTGGGTATGCCTGGAAAGCATGAATCTGCCTCTTTTGATTTTTTTTTTTTTTTTTTTTTTCTGAGCTAGGTCAGGTACAATATAAAATCATCTACAATTTATAGCTTTCAGTTATGTTTTTAAATAGCTTTAGATAGGTAGCTACTCCACGCCTCAGTTTTCCCTGAGCTAAAATAATATCTCTCCCTCCCGTAGCTTATAGTAGTCTTCCAAGGAAGAATTCATTAATGAATTTCAATCACTTTCAGTTCTTCAATTACATTATCACATATTACAATATATTAAATTTAACTTATACATAACCTCCAGGAGAGACACAAAAATTATTCTTTTTAGGAAATTTCAATACAAGGTATAACTTCCGAGTAATGAGTTTCACTTTTTTCAGGTAAAGGGAAGTGTATGTGATATTTACTTACATGGTACCTGAAAATTGAAGGCAGTACACTTGTTTCAGCCTCTCCTAATCACTGTTGAAACGTTCGGGATCTAAGCTCATGTGATCCTTGAAGTCAGGCAGCAATATGGGTTGGTCAAGCTGAGATATTATAATCTTTGTCCTTGCAAGCTATTCTGTTCTCAGTCAGCTTTCCCAGGGGCACTTCCCGTAACACCCTAGGATGTTCTGCTCCGTCCCTTGGTTACTGCCAAGGAGTAAATGCTGTCTCTAAAACACTGACAGGACCTACACACCTCATTCCCTGGAATGTCCTGGAGACTCTCCTTTATCTTTCAATGGACACAATGGATTTTTTATAATATTTTCAAAACTCCACCTGCAATAAAGTCAAAAACCCCACCCTTGTCTTCGGTCTAGGAAACTTCACTATCATGCAGATGACTCTGCCCCAATTCAACCATAGCTTCATAGCTGTTATCTGTGATTTATTTTAGCACCCTGTGCTGTGAATGCATATGATCCTTGCAGAAGCAATGAAAAAGAAGCTTGATATTGAAATTGATGACATGTCACTTCTTTTGTATTCTTCTCTCCCTAGGTTTCCAAGTCTCACTGAAGAGAAGCAAAATAGGTGAAGACTCCTTCTGTTACAATGCATTAGAATTTCATGTTATACAATCTTGGCCCAGCTTTCCGTGATGTGTGCAAACTGCCAGTGCTTTCTCAGAAATTTCTACACATTTGCTTTCTTGCCAAACCCTATCCTCACAGCCACACCATCCTTGCATACCTAATAGTTATTACAATATTTATGTATTTGTTTCTCCTTTTTCAGTATTATTATAGTTCCAATTTATTTGTGATATCCTCTCCATTTTCCACTTCTGTTGCCTTTCTCCATTAAGTATTCTTGGCTTCTTTTATATTTTTACATTTTTAAAAATAATTGTCTCTGCTTACATTTTTGCCCAAATTGATGTTATTTTGTTCAAGTTGATGTTTATTTTTAATCACTTAGTGCAAGAAAATAAACTTTCTATGTATCATTGGATATACAAGCAACTCAGAGTATTAAAATGTCTTTTGTGGATTGGGCTTACACATTAAACAAACCTTACTTCCTCTCTACGCATTCAAATACCTCAAAATACTAACACTGTATTTTGTATTTCTCCTAAAACACTTAATTTATTTTTTTTGGCTTTAGGCCCTATCATAAAGTGAAACTATACTGAAGGTCAATAATGACCTTCTTATATAACTCTTTATGTTCTCTCTTTGAATGTTGTTTTAAATTATCTCTCTACTGCCTGTGACACTGTAAGACAAAGGTTATATTTAGCACTACAGTTGACCTTGAATAACCTGGGTTTGAACTGTGTAGGTTCACTTATACAAAGATTTTCTTCTGCCACCGCTGCCACTGAGACAAGACAACCCCTCCTGTTCCTCCTCCTGAGCCTACTCAACAGGAAGAGGATGAAACTGAAGACTTTTATGATGATCCACTTCCACTTAATTCATAGTAAATCCGTTTTTCCTTCCTTATGATTTTCTTAAAAACATTTTCTCTCTCTGACTTGCCCTACTGCAAGAATACAGTATATAACACACATAGCATAGAAAATATGTGTTAATCAACTAATTATGTTATTGGTAAGGCTCTGGTGAACAGTAAACTATTACTAGCTAAGTTTTTAGGGAATCAAATGTTGTATGTGGATGTTTTTTTACTGTGTAGGGGTGGTAATCCTAACCTCCTAAGCCTCTATCTCCCACATTGTTAAATGGTCAATGTGGGTTTTTTTGTTTGTTTGTTTTTCTGAAAAGATACACATTTTTACTTTTTTTTTTTTTTTTGCGACAGGGTCTCACTCTGTGCCTAGGCTGTAGGGCAGTGGTGTGATCACAGTTCACTGCAACCTGGACATCCTGGGCTCAAGTAATTCTCCCACCCCAGCTTCTCCTTTATCTGGGACTACAGGTGCATATCACTTTACTCATCTAATTTTTTTTTGTTTTTTTGTAGAGATGGGGTCTTGCTTATTGCCTTGGCTGATCTTGAACTCCTAGACTCAAACGATCTTCCCACTTCAGCCTCCCAAACTGCTAGAATTACAGGCATGAGTCACAAATGGCTGGCCAGGTGGACATTCTTGAATCTGCTATTCTGCTATTATCCCACTGACCATTCCCTCTCAGCTTTTCTACAGATTTTTTATTGCACAATCTCTTCCACTGACATATTTCCTTTAGGGCACTTGTCTGTGACACCGATTCTTTCCTCTCATTCTAAGTGTATTCTCCGGATTTTATCAACATCCACATGAGGCTTTAATTAGAGGCTTTATATATGTTACCTTGGGCTATCTTCCCAATTTGGATTATTTGCCAGTGTTTCTGATTTGCAGGGTGGGTATTCATAGAGCATTTCAATGAGTCTGCCTTAATGTACCAGTCACTGAGCTTCTATTCCAACTTGAGCTCATTATTTTCACAGAAATATTCTTCATTCATATTCAGCGCTGCATTAATACTATTATACCAACTTATCTGGTAGAAATCATTTGCCCCTTGAAACAAACACAATTCATATACAGCAAAGATTTGTATGTTCACATTCAAAATTGTTTTATTTAAAAAAAAAAACAATTGATTAGATAAAAGTCACATAATTTTAGAGCTAAGAGTTTTGACCATTAATGTCCCCACTGTTTAGTTGAGAACACGGTGGCTTCTGGAGGAGGAAGAACATGTCTCTGAGTTAGTTAGTGAGTGAATCAGGTTGAAACCAAGTTTCACATTCTCTCAATCTGATAAATCGATTGTTTTTCTACTGTCATAGTTCATTACTTGATTCTTGTCTTCCTAGAGATCATCTAATAGATCCTTTCATCCACGCTTTTTAGTTGATTTATCAAACATGTATTTGATACCTCTTAATTGTCCTAAGTAATATATTCTTACTAAATTGCTTATCACATAATATTTCTACTTGTTAAATGAAAATAATGACTCCACAGCTTTTTAAATTTAGCTTAAGTTCCTTAGAGAGATGATCTATGACCTGGTCCCAAGTCTCTCCTTTTCAGTCTAATTTGCTACTACTGTTCTTAGGCGCTTTACACAACAACCTCATAAAAATAATATGCTCTTTAATGAGATTATATGCTCCCTCAGGATCTAATGAGCACCTTCCAACTTGGGAAAACAGTTTACCTTCTTTTATTAAAGTGAAGTGTGGACACCATTATAGCTAGGTGGATAAAATATCATGCTTTTTCCAGTTTATCTAGAAACTGTTTTCAGGACACAGTACTGGGTTTGAATTCTGACCCTAACAGCAACGTTGTGACCTTAAACAAGTACTGTAACAATGCTGATGGAGTGTTTAATTATTGGTAAATGACATGACTGCTATTTACCTTTCCAGAGCAGTGTGAAGATGAACCAAGATGAAGCATGTAAAAACCTAGCGTTGCTGTTGTTACTAGGAAAAGAATTGGTACTTTGAGGGGAAAAAAGAAAAGGAAGAGTAGAGGACAAGGAGGAGGTATTATTAGTGTACAGGAGTTTAAATGCATCTTCTTACTCCTAGTACATTTTTTCTAACCTGTGAACATACTTCTCATAGATTTTGTTTGGCAGAGTGTATGTCTCACACCTGTTTTACCATCAGTGACTTAAATTCAGGGAGAAAATTTTATTTAAATTTGAATCTTCTTCAACACCTAACATCTCATCCTGTACCTAGCAGGGTCTCAGTAAATACCGAAATAATTAACGCTGGGTGGCTCAGAGGCCTATAGAAAATTCTTATCTGTTTTAAGAGAAGGGCCACGCCACAGGATGAGGCTCTCACTACACAGTCAGAATGCTTTCCCTTCTACCTCATAGCCTCTGGTGCTAGATATTAGAGGAAGCAAAATCAAGCTGACCACAGAACAAGGGGTGGTTGGCACAGTCTCTTCTCAGCTATTGATTTGTGGTTGTTAGGCGACACTTTTCTTAGATTCGTTATCTGAAAGAAAATAAAAATATTGACTTCTGCTCACTAAGTCCACATAGATGAATACTTTAAGCACAAATATACAAAATTAAAGTTCCTAAATGTATTAATTTGAGTACATAAGATTGTTTTTGCTAGAATTAGCAATTATTGACAGTTCAGAACGTGGATTGTGCTTATTCATGTATATATACCTGATTTTGATGCATCTATAATATGCATTTAAACATATGAAAATAGTGTTTTGTCTTGGAATAAATCTCCATATGCTTTTATTTAATGAAATTGGGATTTTAGCAAATATCATGGAGATTTAGACACAAATCCCACTTCTTATATCTTCAAAATGTATTATGCCTAAAATGTGATTGATAATTTGCAAAAATTACATTGTGTAACTTTTGTCACCTATAGTCTCTTCAACTTGAGAATATGCATTGTAAGTTTGCAAATGTAAAAGAACATATTTTCAAAAAAAATTTTGCCTCAGTAAAAATGCTTTGAGTTGCAAATAAGAGATGCATGGTAAAGCAACATACTTGCTGAATGAATTATTAGAGATCTGTACAGATTAAGATCGTATTTATCAAGATGAATTTATTCAATGTCTTGCTTTTAAAGAATGGAAAACATGACAAATATCAATGATATCATTGTCTTCAGGTGCAAATTTCAATTTTAGGCTTGAATATCATAGTTTATGTTAATTTTGTCACTGGAGATGCTCAGCCTTATTGTGAAGCAGTCAAATTTGATTGTTAGAATACATTTAAATTAACTTTTCCTATACACTTTATGTGTGATTCAAATAATTATTTACTTAATTTGTTTCAAATTATTTCAGAAATTTTCTTAATGGTAATGATTTTTCTTCAGTAAGATATTGATCATGATTTTAAAATTTTAATTTATTTGTTACTGTTTGACATGTATTTTCATATGTGTTATCTTATTTTAGCACTAAAACAATACTGCAAAGGAATTTTGTCTTTAAGTTAAGTGGGAGTCCCCAAGCCTAGGGTCATTATGTGGTTTGATCAAATCCTTATAACTAATCAGTGACAAAACTAAAATTTGAAATGAGATTTTGTAACTTAACATAACTACATGCTCTTCCATTTGTTCAACAATATATTCTTGTGAGGGAAGAACTACTTTAAGTATTAGGATTATATAATGGAAACAAAACAGATTAGGTCAATGTTCTCATTGAATTTACATACTATGAATGGGAGAAAGATAATTATCTTGAAGTGGAAATTAGTTTCATAAACATAATAAAACTGAATAGTATGATGGAGGGTGACCTATGGAGAGTGGGGTCATTCTTGAATGAGAGAGTGTCAAAGATCTCTGAGTTGAGAAGCCGTTGGCGATACATACACAAAAGCCATCTACACCAAGATCTAGAAGAAGAAAGAGTTTAGTCCATTACTAAAGTAAAATCTTCTGCACACTTTTGCATATTTTATTGTTTTTCTTTGTGAAAAATCTAATATGCAGTAGATACGTTAAATTTTATACAATAAAATAGTATTTTTATACACATGGTCTAGAAAATGGGCAAAAATGTATAGTACACTTCCCTATTACATAGTGCAATATGCTTCATGGATTCGAATTTTAAATGAGTTTATAAAAGTCTCTGTCAGAACCTTGCTGTATTTCAGATATGCTAATAGAATTTTTAAAATCATTACACAATTTGAAAGATGCTATTTGGGACTCACACTATTTGCCTACAAACATAGTATTCTATCAGAGAACAGACACACGCATCTTTCTTGTTAATCTCCCCAAGTTGAATATTAAAATTATTAACTGAACATTTATTATTTAGAGTCACATAATCATGGTCCATAGTTTTGTCATATATCTTGGAGTTCATCTAGTCCAACTTCTCACAAGATACAAGTACATATTTATTTGAGCATATCCAATCACACTGCTTTCCAACAAAAGAACTTGGTAACTTGTCATCCTTAGCATGAAGGTTTAAGTCATCAATGTGACTTATAAAACCATATATAAGAAGGTATTCTAACTTACTATATCTGAATACAATTGACAGGCCCCTTATATGATATCTAGATTTAAATAATTTTGCCTTCTGAAGCTAAGGGGACCATATACTTTCTTTGCAATAATAACAGAAATGTTAAAAAAAACATGTATATATGTTAATTTAATGAGAAAATGATGGCTTAACAGAAAAAAAATAGTTCTCTAAGCTTCAATTTCTTCATTTGAAAAAATGAAAAGTCATTAATTTTTTCTCCTTCTTTAGGCAAATATTTATTTACTTGTCATCGACTTTATGACAGGCATTATGAGAAGACTAAATACCATAGTGGTTGGAATTTCTACTCTCAAAGATCTTGCAATCTATTTACACTCTTGTGAGAAAGATAAATAATACACATATAAAAGAAAGAGTACACTAATCAAATTTTTATTAAGGAAATTAATGGGCTTACATAATAGAGAAAAGCTGGCACATCTTATAGGTTAAGCTGAAAAGGAGAAGTTTAGATTGTGAGAGGCTGGGGAAAGAATATTAAAAACAACAACAACAACAACTAAAGAGGAGTCTGAATGTGGCAAAGAGAGTAGTGTTTTCTGGGAAGTAACAGAAGTCAGTGATATGATCTGGCTCTGTGTCCCTATCCAGATCTCATCTTGAATTGTAATCTCAATTGTAACTCCAGGTGCTTGGGGGAGGGACCTCATGGTAGGTGATTAGATCATGGGGACAATTCCCCATGATGTTCTCATAATAGTGAGTGACTTCTCAAGAGATCTGATGGTTTTACAAGGGGTCTTTCCCTACTTTGCTATGCACTTTGCTCTCCTGCTGTCCTGTGAAGAGGTGCTCTCTGCCATGATTGTTCATTTCCCGAGGCATCCCAAGCCATGTGAAACTGTGATACAATTAAACCTCTTTTCTTCATAAATTGCCCAGTGTCAGATTATTTCTTCACAACAGGATGATAATGGACTAATACAGTAAATTGGTACTGAGGGAGTGGGGCACTGCTGTAAGGACAACTGAAGATGTAGAAATGAATTTGGAACTTGGTCACAGGCAGAGGTTGGAACAGTTTGGAGGGCTAAGAAGAAGACAGGAAAATGTGGGAAAGTTGGGAACTTCCTAGAGACTTGAAGGACTCAGAAGACAAAGATACAGGAATGTTTCGAACTTCCTAGAGAATTGTTGAATGACTTTACCAAAATACCTACAGTGATGTGGACAATGAAGTCCAGGCTGAGATGGTCTCAGATGGAGATGGGGAACTTGTTGGGAACTGAAGCAAAGGTGATTCTTGCTATGCTTTAGCAAAGGGACAGGCAGTATTTTGCCCCTGCCCTAGAGATCTATGGAACTTTTAACTTGAGAGATATGATTTAGGGTATCTGGCAGAATAAATTTACAAGCCGCAAAGCATTCTAAAGGAAGTAAAGTATAAAAGTTTGGAAAATTTGCAGCCTGATGATGTGATAGAAAAGAAAACCCCATTTCCTGGAGAGAAATTCAGGCCCTCTGAAGAAATTTGCATAAGTAACAAGGAGCTGAATGCTAATCCCCAAGACAATGGGGAGAACAACGTCCCCAAAGCACATCAGAGACCTTTGCAGAAGCCCCTCCCATCACAGGCCTAGAGGCCTAGGGGAAATAGTGGTTTCCTGGGCTGGTCCTGGTCTCCCCTGATGTGTGCAGCCTCAGGAGGGGTGCTCTGCATCCCAGTCACTCCAGCCATGGCTAAAAGGGTCCAAGATACAGTTCAGGCTGTTGTTTCAGAGTGTGCATGCCCCAAGCCATGGTGGCTTTCAGGTACTTTTGAGCCTGTGGGTGCACAGAAGTCAAGAATAGAGGTTCGGGAACCTCTGTCTAGATTTCCGAGGATGTATAAAAATGCCTGGATGTCCATGCAGAAGTCTGCTACAGGGGCAGAGCCCTAATGGGGAATCTTTGCTAAGGCAGTGAAGAAGGGAAACATGGGGTCTGAGCCCCCACACAGAGTCCCCACTGGGGGCTGGCTAGTGGAGCTGTGAGAATAGGTCCACTGTCATCCAGACCCCAGGATGGTAGATCCACAGACAGCTTGCACCATGTGCTTGGAAAAGTCACAGACACTCAACACTAGCCATGGAAGCAGCTGGAAGCGGGGCTGTACCCTGTGTAGCCACAAGGACAGAGCTACCCAAGGCCATAAGAGCCCACCTCTTACATCAGCATGACATGGATTTGAGACCTGGAGTCAAAGGAAATAATTTTCTGACTTTACATTTTAATAAATACCCTACTGGATGTTGGACTTTCATGTGGTCTTTAGTCCCTTTGTTTTAGCTAATTTCTCCCATTTAGAATGGGTGTATAACTAATGCCTGCATCACCATTGTACCTAAGGAGGAACTAACTTGCTTTTGATTTTACAGGCTCATAGGCAGAAGGGACTTGTCTTGTCTCAGTTGAAACCTTGAACTTGGACTTTTGGGTTAATCCTGGAATGAGATAAGACTTTGGGGAACCATTGGAAGGACATGATTGTGTATTGAAATGTGTGGACATAAGATTTGGGAGGGACCAGTAGCAAAAATATATAATCTAGCTTTGTGTCCCCATCCAGATCTCATCTTGAAATCGATTCCTCATGTATTTGGGGAGGGAATCTCATGGGAGGTGATTACATCATTAAGGCACATCCCCCATGCTGTTCTTATGATAGTGATTGAGTTCCATGACATCTGATGGTTTTTATAAGGAGCTTTTCCCCACTTCGCTCTGCACTTCTTTCCTGCCACCCTGAAAAGAGGTGCCTTCCACACGATTGTAAGTTTCCTGAGGCCTCCCTAGTCATGTGGAATTGTAAGTCAATTGAATCAATTTCCTTTATAAATTAGTCTTAGATATTTCTTCATAGCAGCATGAAACCAGACTAATACAGCCAGTGTGATAGGAAGTGAGCAACTGAAGCATGTGCATTTCAATGAGCTTGGAGATGTTGGGGGCCCAGGCCAAACATAGGAAGGGTTTAGGTTTAATTCTAAGAATAGGTGAACACCTTTTTAGGCAGGAGACATTCATTTCATTTATATTTGTGGAAGAATTACTCAGATTGTGGATAATGGATTTTGAAAGTAAGATTGAAGCTGGAAAGACCAGCTTGCAGGCAATTGCATTATTTCTATGGCTAGAAAATAGTGTGGAGCAGGGTGACGGCCATTGACTTTTTATAGAAGTGGGTTTGGGAACTATTTTGGAAGTAGAATCAACACAACTTGATATATAAGAAAAGGGAATTTTTCAAATGAACTCATTACTTTTAGTAAAATAGATTAACAGTGGTATTAATCAGAAGAAAATATATTTGTAGGTCTTTGCAGATATGTATTAGAAAATATCTTTTGAGTTTGATAAGAAAATGCAAAATCATTAGGAAAAGAAAGATAAATGTAAATTCATAATAGTTTAAAATTTATACCTAAAATAACTTTTATATTTTAAAAGTGGATATTTTTATAATAACACAAAATCTACAAATGAGTAGAAAATCTGAAAAGATTAACATTTAAGGAAAATAAGGCTAGTGTGAACTTTGGAGAGAAATATAAAACTTTAAATGAGAAAAATAAACATTCTAGTAAAATAGTGAGAAATGATCATCCTAGGCAATTAAAAAAAGAAGAAATATAAATGATAAATGTAATCTGCCTCATTGGAAATCAAAACAATACAATTTTTACCAATCTAACTCTCAAAATATAATATAAAAGTATTTGAGGCAAGAATATGAGGGAAACAGTCATTACAATTCACTACAGGCAGAAGTGTAACTATGATGTAATCCTTTGTAGAAAAATATGTCAATCTTGACACAATAATTTCTGCTCTAGGATTTAAGCAATACATAACTATGTGTGCAAAAATTTCCCATATAATGGTGATATTGTCTATAATAATAAAACCTTGGAAACAGCTGAAAGATTGGTCCAATAAGTTATTTATAAAGCATGTCATAAATGTATTTTTGTGCAGTGTTGACATATAAAGATATCCACAATATGCTGTCATATGAACATAAACATTTATAAAACATTGCACACACCATATTGATGTCTTTCTATGACACATGAAATAATGTACAGATAAAGTGAAGACAGATGTGATGGACTGAGAGATGATAAACAGGTGAATAGATGAACAGACAGAAGAATAGACAGATAGGTAGACAGAAAGATAGACACAGGCAAATAGGCAACATGAATGAAGGAGAAACAAGTCTAAACATTTCAAAGAAAACCAATTTATTACAGGTAATTGTTTACAAAGTGGTATAAGGATAGAAAAGTTAAAGGGAGAGGGATGGGATGGACAAGTGGCAGGACCTGGTATGTCAGACAGGAGAAAATGCTGAGGCCAGTGGTGAGAAACTGCAAATGCTCCTGTGATGAGACTTACAAAGCCACATCTTTGGCTGTAATGTTGGAGATGTTATTATGATTGCTTTGGGATCCCCTGAAGAGGTACAGCTTCAGCCAAAGCTCGAACCATCCAAAGACCAGATGTCTCCTTCCTTCTCTCCCCACTACATCCTCCAGCCCCTAAAGTTATAGTGTAAGCAGATTCCTAGTATTGGTGCCAAAGATCACATATCAGAAACAGAAGATAGTATCTCCTCTCTTCCTTTTGCCATTTGATAGCCTGCCAGTGGTTCTTGTCAAGAGTTAGTAGGAAGCTACTAAGGTTTGGATGTGTTCCCATGCAAAATTTCATCTTGAATTGTTGATATGGTTTGGCTGTGTCCCCACTCAAATCTCAAATTCAATTGTATCTCCCAGAATCTCCAAGAATTGTGGGAGGGACCCAGGTGGAGATAATTGAATCACTGGGGCCAGTCTTCCCATGCTAATTTCATGATAGTGTGTAAGTCTCACAAGATATGATAGGTTTATCATGAGTTTCGGCTTTTGCTTCTTCCTCATTTTCTCTCACTATTGCCATGTAAGAAATGCCTTTTGCCTTCAGCCATGATTCTGAGGCCTCCCCAGCCATTGGAACTGTAAGTCCAGTTAAACCCCTTTTACTTCCCAGTCTCAGATATGTCTTTATCGGCAGCATGAAAACAGACTAATACAGTGAATTGGTACTAGCAGAGTGGGGTGCTGCTGAAAAGATACGCAAACATGTGTAAGCGATTGTGGAAGCGGGTAACAGGCAGAGGTTGAAACAGTTTGGAGGGCTCAGAATAATACAGGTAAATGTGGGAAAGTTTGGAACTTCTTACAGACTTGTTAACGGCTCTGAACAAAATTCTGGTTGTGATATGAACAATGAAATCTGGGCTGAGATGGTTTCAAATGGAAATGAGGAACTTGTTGGGAACTGGAGTAAAGGTGACTCTTGTTATGTTTTAGCAAACAGACTAGTGGCATTTTCCCCCTGCCCTAGAGATTTGTGGAACTATGAACTTGACAGAGATAATTTAGGTATCTGGCAGAAAAAAATTCTAGTGAGCAAAGCATTCAATAGGTTATTTGGATGCTATTAAAGGCATTCAGTTTTATAAGGGAAATACAACATAAAAGTTTAGAAAATTTGCAGCCTGACTATGTGATAGGAAAAATATAAACATTTTCTGGGGAGGAATTCAAGCCAGGTACAGAAATTTGCACACGTAGCAAGGAGTCTAATGTTAATCTAATGTTTCCCAAGACCTTGGAGAAAATGTCTTCAGGCCATGTCAGAGACCTTCAGAGCAGCTGCTCTCATCACAGGCCCAGAGGCCCAGGAGGAAAAAGTGGTTTCATGGGCTGGACCCAGGGTCCCCATGCTGTGTGCAGCCTAGGAACTTGGTGCCTTGTGTCCCAGCCACCCCAGCCTTGGCTGACAGGAGCTCAAGCTGTGGCTTCAAAGGGTGGAAGCCCCAAGCCTTGGCAGCTTCCACATGATGTTAAGCCTGTAGGTGCACAGAAGTCAATAATTGAGGTTTGGGAATCTCCGCCTAGATTTCAGAAGATGTACGGAAAAAACGTTCGCTGCAGGGGCAGGGCCCTCATGGAGAACCTTTGCTAGGGCAGTGTGGTAGGGAAATGTGAGGCTGGAGCCCCCACACAGAGTCCCTACTGGGGCACTGCCTAGTGGGGCTGTGAGAATAGGGCCAGCATCCTCCAGACCCTATGGTAGATCCACTGACAACTTTCACTGTGCACCTGGGAAAACCACAGACACTAAACACCAGACCTTGAAAACAGCTGGGACAGAGGCTATACCCTGCAAAGCCACAGGGGCAGAGCTGCGCAAGACCATGGGAACCTGTCTCTTGCATAAGCGTGACCTGGACGTGAGACCTGGAGTCAAAGGAGATGATTTTGGAACTTTAAAATGTGACTGCCCTGCTGGATTTCATACTTGTCTGGGTCCTGTAACCCCTTTGTTTTGGTCAATTTCTCCCATTCAGAATGGCTGTATTTACCCAATAGCTGTATTCCCATTGTATCTAGGAAGTAACTTGCTTGCTTTTGATTTTACAGGCTCATAGGAAGAAGGGACTTTCCTTGTTTCAGGTGAGACTTTAGACTGTGGATATTTGGGTTAATGCCGAAATGAGTTAAGACTTTGGGGGACTATTGGGAAGGCATGACTGGTTTTGAAATGTGAGGACCTGAGATTTGGAGGGGCCAGTGGTGGAATGATACGGTTTGGCTATGTCCCCACCTGAATCTCCACTTGAATCGTATCTTCCAGAATTTCCATGTGTTATGGGAAAGACTTAGGGGGAGGTAATTGAATCATAGGGGCTGCTCTTTCCCATGCTATTCTCATGGTAGTGAATAAGTCTCATGAGATCTGAGGTTTATCAGAGTTTCCACTTTTGCATCTTCCTCATCTTTTCTTGCTGCTGTCATAAAAGAAGTGTCTTTCATCTCCTGCCATGATTCTGAGGCCTTCCCAGCCATGTGGAACTGTAAATCTCATTAAACCACTTTTTCTTCTCAGTCTTGGATGTGTCTTTACAGTATGAAAATGGACTAATACAATTGTAATTCCTATAATCCCCATAATCCTCATGTGTCAAGGGAGAGACCAGGTGGAAGTAACTGAATCATTGAGGCAGTTTCCCCTGTGCTGTTCTTGTGATAATGAGTTTTCATGAGATCTAGTAGCTTTATGTGTTTGATAGTTCCTCCTGCATTTGTCCTCCTTCCTGTTGCATTGTGAAAAAGGTGTCTTGCTTCCACTTCACCTTCCACCATGATTATCAGTTTCCTGAGGCCACCCAAGACATGCTAAATTGTGTGAATCAATTAAACCTCTTTCCTTTATAGATTTTCCAGTCTCGGGCAGTTCTTTTTAACAGTGTCAAAATGCACTAATACACAAGCCATCAGCCATCTGGCAATGTAATATACTGTGTGGATTCCCAGTTCTAGAAACAGAGAGCGTAGACAGGTAAGTGTGGAATACAGGGCAATGAGTAAATAACCAGGAGTGTTTGTTAGGCAGATGGACAGCAGGAGACTATAAGATGGAGGTGAGATGGAAGGAGACAAAAAGAAAGGCAGAGAAAAGTCAGGCAGAAAGAAAGGTAGAAAAGAACAAGGAAGGGATGGAAGAAAGGAAAGCTAAGCTCTAGGATCAATATCACAATACGTAGGACAATATCACATCAAGAACTTCATTGTGATTATTTTGAATCCTCCTAATGCGACATGGTAATTGCCCCATAAACTGCATACCTCGACCATACCTCGGCTTTCCATTGAAACTGCTCTGTAACCCTAATGTGATAGACAAGCAGTCCAAACCAACTCCATTTTGGCTCCTGTGCTATTTTAAGAAAATCTAAGACTTGTAATAAGTAACTAAAGTCTGTAATTTCCACCCTACCCATACAATGTGTAAACTAATACTTATCTTGACTTCTGTAAACGACTTAAGTAACAATCGGAATGTCCAAAGTCCCCTGGCCCTTGGAATGTTCACAGCTCCTCGTCCTCGCCCCTGCCCAGGAGGTGGTTTATAGGCATAAAAGGTCTTGACACCCTCCTTTTGGGGCCATGGATTAGAGAGATGCGAGTCCTCCGTGGCTGCCAGCAATAAAGACCCTGTAATTTGGCCTAGTCTTTGTCTCAGTGGTGATTTTGCGCTCACTTGGTACAACACTAAAATAACTTTTTTTTTCATAGTTTTTTCAATGATGACATATTTTTGTTTTATTAACACACACAAAAAAAGAAAATACGTTGAGTTGTTAATAGATTACCAAATGTTCTGTGAAATGACATAGTGTTCAGTCCTGGCTTTGCCCTCAAGTCTATAATCCTAAGTAATACGCTCATACCATTAGCCAGTTAATTTTTTTTACTATATCCTGTGCGGATATAAAACTATGTAATTTTAGTGTAACTGTAATGCCATTCATTCACAATCTGTTTCTTTAAAGAGACTCTATTTTGTCAAAATTCATAGAGAGAATGAAGTATATGTTTTTTGCAAAGGATGTTTCTTGGTAGAAAAAGTTTGTAGCAGAGCACTAACACTATATTTTTATTATAGTGAAAAATAGAATCAAGTGTAAAATCACATAATTCTTACATCCATGTGCAATATTGACTTTGGATAAGACAATGACTTTGAATAAGGCATATGTATATATATTCCCATAATAGCTATCTTAATTTTTTAGCTACTAATTACTTATTTTAAGCCAAATTAAACATACATATTGGATTCAAATTTATTATTTGATTGTTAATACAGTGTCCCTTTCTGTAAGAGAGCTTTTGAAGATTATACTCTTGGTTACAGCTTAAAATGGAGCAAAACTATGTAGGCATATAAAATATTTGAATCATTCTTTATTCTATTACTTAAGATCACATTATTTATATCTAGGTAGACTGCACCAAAGAAGCAAAAAAAATAAAAAAAAATGTGTTCTGCTACTTGATACTAACATTTCTCCTTAATGCTGCCATAAAAAGTAAATAAAAATTGATATTATAACAAATGGGGAAAATGCATCATTAACTGTTATAGTGTATACTTGTCCTCCACATCTTTTTTTTCATTTTTGTTTGCATAAAATAAAATAGAATTCTTGCACTTGAAAGTCATAGAGTATTTAAAAGTTTAAAAATTTAAACACTCTATTTGTGATTACTGTATAGAGTTCCTTGGAAGGAGATTTTATTTAGTGAAATAATGTAGAAGTCATAATGAGTTCTCCAAATAGTGCTGCAGTAAATTCATGAGATTAACTTAAAAACAGAAAAAGGGATCTCCAAAAGTTTTTAATGTTTTAAATTTTGTTCAATATTAATAAAGGAGGTATGTCCTAATTTTGTTTTAAATCTAATATTTATAGACATTATTTGTTTTGATATATTTACTTATTATATATTCAATAATATTTTATTTTATATTACACTTTCCAATAGCACTCTGAATTGCACAGTTTGCAATTACAGGTAAAGCTTACAAAATTCTCTTTTTTCTTTTCTTTTTTTTTTTGAGAGAGATTTCCACTTTGTCTTCCCACATTGTACTCCCCCTCGGCTCACTGCAACCTCTGCCTCCTGGGTTCAAGCAATTCTCCTGTCTTAGCCTCCCAAGTAGCTGGGATTACAGGCATCTTCCAATGCACCCAGCTAATTTTGTGTTTTATATTTTTAGTACAGACAGGGTTTTGCCATCTTGGCCAAGCTGTTCTCGAACTCCTGACCTTAGGTGATCCAACTACCTCGGCCTCCAAAAGTGTTGGGATTATAGGAGTGAGCCACTGATTCTGGCCAAAGTTTATAAAATTCTAAGTGTCATGAAGACTGATGCCAAGAACTCATCTTTTGGCAGCTCGAAGGATTCAGAAATAAGAGAGAAAGAAGGTGCTGCAGAGGAGATGAACATTATGTTAGGAAACAGTCTAATCAATGGACAAATTTATTTAACATAGTAATTGGAAAGAATTCCATAAGGAGAAATGGAGAAAAGTTGAAATTAATTGAAAAGGCATATTTTTCAATTGCATTTAATTATTTAAAAAATAAATGAATCATTCTGAAGTTACTTATACAAAAAACTGAAAACACTTGTTCTTATAGAGTTATGCTTTAAAATAGTGCAGTTTATTCAAAGTACTTTTACATAGCTGAGCCTACCTCTGTTAGTCTTTATAAATTTCACCAGTATTATATTCACCAAAAAGAAACAGCCTCTTTTCCCAGAGCCCCAATAAGAGCACCATTTTGGAGTTGTAATAGCACATCAGGTCTTTTAAGTTCTATGGTGTATAGATAATATTTCCTCAGCATTTTCCACAAAGTAAATATTATGTAGTAAATAAATAATGCTGTAAATAAAATCAATCTTATCCCCATTTTGCAAGTAAAGAAATTGAGGCTTTGAGAGGTGAAATCACTTTCCAAGTTGAATTCCTTTAAAGAGTGTTTGGGGGAAGGACTCAAATCCACCTACTCCCTCTTTAGGATTAAAACTTCTACATTTTCATGGTAGTCATAATGCAACATGTATTCATATTAGACATTAAAGACACATTTTATGCTTTGGAATTCCTAAAGGTTATAAAATTTAGCAGACTAATAGTTTTGAAATTATATTAACAATATATAGAAACTGGAGCATACATAATTATCTACTGTTCATATTGTCTGACAGGTAAAAGCAGCTATTGGCTTTTTCTTTTAATTGTTCTTATTACAATTATGTAAATAATTGTAAATAATATGTAAATACTATTTATGTTTAGAGGTCATTATATGATAAAATTTGAGTTGGGGAAGGAATAAGGATGATATTTTCATTGATGTTAACTTTTTTAGTTATAAATAAAATAAAAATATCAATAAAAGTAAAAAGTAGGTAAATTTAATATCTAATCTGAAATTTCTTTTAAGCTTTTTGTTATTTAGCTTGGGGAAAGAAAGAAAGAAAGAGAGAATACTCGCTCATTTCACTTTTGTTGTAGCTGAAAAAGCATTTTCAGTGTTGCTGGAAGAGAATCTATGCTGTTTTTACATTGTCTGGTCATATTCTACCCCACTCAAGGCAAATCTCCTTTGAGCTGTGTTTTTGCTTTGTTACTGTTGTATGTTTGAAGTTGCTACAGCCCACTGCTTGATGGTCACAGACAATAACCCTGAACCCTGAGCTGGAGCCAGAAGACTTTCTTATTGCTCACATGGACCTCTAAACAAGAAGCTTCATTTTTCTCTACATGAATTCTTAGAACCCCACTCCCAACAATTGCAACCTGCTGACTACTGAGTGAATTTACACCGAATGCTGACATACTGGGAAATATAACTAGATCTCAGAGGCAATATCCACAGACCTATAAAGAAAACACATGAGGTTGAAATTCAAAGTGCTTGCACTTACCCACAGTGCTGGGCATTTACAAGACCCATAGATCATAATGCTTAACGATGCAATCTTGAGAGCTTAGAGTCAGTGTGGACAGACAAAAGAGTCCATGTCGATACCTGCAGTGTGGAAATAAAGATTAAAATATCCCGTTTATTCCCATGCCTCTTTCAAATCATTAAACTTGTTCTTTGGAGGTAGAAAATATCATATTTACTCATTCCCCAATGATATTTAAACCAAAGCTTTCCCTTTCTCTCTATTTAAATGGCACATAGAAGAAAAATTGAAAATGATGATATTTTTATTTCATAGAAGAGGGAGATACAGAAGTATTGATTTTTCTCATGAATGTGAAAATATCTAAAAAACTGAAGATGTATATGCCAATCATGATACGTATATCATGATATACACTTTCTGTTTGTGAATAAGTAAGTTATTCCTTCTCTCAAGGAAAAATATGATTGGATTGTTTAATTTTACATTGGCTGACTCTAGTACTAATAAGGTGGGGACACCTTACCTACTGAGAACTGTTATAATGCTATATAAGCACAGGAATGTCCCTTTAAGGAATCTGCAGTTCAGCATAGACATCTTTAGAAACTGGATGTTATTAAAGATCTGACAAAATTAGAATGTATACATTTCAGTAGAAACTGGATTTTATTAAAGATCTGACAAAATTAGAATTTATACATTTCGGTAGGCTACCACTCATTTTTTTATGGCTAGCAATTAAGGCAAAACTTTTATAATAGTTATGTCTAGAGACTACTCTAGGATTATTTGATAATCTTTATATACTAACCACATTTTTATATGTCTGCTTGTGATCTTTTGTCTCGAGGTTTTATATGGGTAAGCATATCTCAAATATGCTTTTTTTTTCACAATGTATATAGAGGATATTTACCACAAGGTGATATTCATTCTCTCTCCTTTTATTTATCTTAGGGAAGATATTACAGGCCCTGGTGAGGTCCACTCAGAGTTTCATTACTACATTTGTGGCTATTAAAGTGGACAGGTCCTGCTGTGTGTTTTAATAGCAACTTTCACAGCAAGTCAACACATTTTTGGACAATTTGTCCCATGGAAATTTCATAAATAATACTAATTCTGAAATGTGCTCATAGATCTTGATGTCTCTTGAGATAGAAAACTGTCAAAATTGCTTTCATATGGCCACTATGTATTTAAAAAGAAAAATAAAGAAACATTAAATAAAGGATGAGGAATTAGGGATTTACAGTACTGTAAAAAAGGAAGTAATACAGTTTACTGTTACTCTGAGTGGCATAAACTAAAGGAGCACATCAATTTGATCAAGTTAAATTAATGTATTTTGACAGATTCAGTATATTGGATTATGAGATCTAAGTATTCCTCTAAAAGTTGTGAGTCACCCAAAATTCATACCAGCTTTGATGGTGATAGTTCATTCTTATTGGAGCAAAACCACTATGGGGTTACAAAGACAAATTACTGGGAATTCCTATATTAAACTCTTCTCTGTTTGGCCGTGTGGCACAGACTTTCAACTTGTGTGATACAGTTTCTTTCCTCGGTAATTACAAATGGGTGCCAATGAGGTTGATTGGAGATAAAGGTAATCTAATCTAACAAATTTTATCTAGCAGGGATTGGGTTGGTTTAGGGCTCTTTCAGCATAAAGTGTTGAAGTGCACATCAATGAAAGTGCATAAATACAACACTTCTGTCATATTTCCAATAAGATGGAGTACAATGGAGACTGACATTTATTACATACTTTTTTTTATTGTTATACTTTAAGTTCTGGGATACATGTGCAGAATGTGAAGGGTTGCTACATAGGTATACACACGCCACAGTGGTTTGCTGCACACATCAACCCGTCATCTAAATTAGGTATTTCTCTAAAATGCTATCCCTCCCCTAGACTCTTCTACAGGCCCTAGTGTGTGATGTTCCCCTTCCTGTGTCCATGTGTTCTCATTGTTCAACTCCCACTTATGAGTGAGAATATGCAGTATTTGGCTTTCTGTTTCTGTGTTAGTTTGCTGAGAATGATGGTTTCCAGCTTCATCCATGTCCCTGCAAAGGACATAAACTCATTTTTTTAGTGGCTGCATAGTAGTCCATGGTGTATACGTGCCACAATTTCTTTATCCAGTCTATCATTCATGGCCATTTGTTTGGTTCCAAGTCGTTGCTCTTGTGAATAGTGCTGCAATAAATATACGGGGGCATGTGTCTTCATAGTAGAATTATTTATAATCCTTTGGGTATATACCCAGCAATGGGATTGCTGGGTCAAATAGTATTTCTGGTCCTAGATCCTTAAGGAATAACCACAGTGTCTTCTACAATGGTTGAACTGATTTACTCTCCCACAATCAGTGTCAAAGCATTCCTATTTCTCCACATCCTCTCCAGCATCTGTTGTCTCTTGTTTCCTGACTTTTTAATGATTGCCATTCTAACTGGTGTGAGATGGTATCTCAATGTAGTTTTGAATTACATTTCTCTAATGATCAGTGACGATGAGCTTTTTTCCATATTTTTTTTGGCCACATAAAAGTCTTCTTTTGTAAAGTGTCTTTTCATATCATTTACCTACTTTTTGATGGGGTCCATTTCCTTGGCAAATATTCCTCCATCCCTTTGTTTTAAGCCTATGTGTGTCTTTGCATGTGAGATATCTCCTGAATACAGCACACCGATGGGTCTTGACTCCTTATCAAATTTGCCAGTCTTTTTTTTTTAATTGAAACATTTAACCCATTTATAATTAAGGTGAATATTGTTATGTGTGAATTTGATCCTGTCATTATGATGCTAGCTGGTTATTTTGCCTGTCAGTTGATATAGTTTCTTTATAGTGTTGATGGTCTTTACAATTTGGTATGTTTTTGCAGTGACTGGTACCAGTTTTTCCCTTCCATAATTAGTGCTTCCTTCAGAAGCTCTTGTAAGGCAGGCCTGGTGGTGACAGAATCTCTCAGCCTTTGCATGTCTGTAAAGGATTTTCTTTCTCATTCACTTATGAAGCTTAGTTTGGCTGGTTATGAAATTCTGGGTTGAAAATTCTTTTCTTTTTTTCTTTTTTTTTTTTTTGAGACAGAGTTTTGTTCTTGTTACCCAGGCTGGAGTGCAATGGCATGATCTCGGCTCACCGCAACCTCTACCTCCTGGGTTCAGGCAATTCTCCTGCCTCAGCCTCCTAAGTAGCTGTGATTACAGGCACGCACCACCATGCCCAGCTAATTTTTTGTATTTTTAGTAGAGATGGGGTTTCACCATGTTGACCAAGATGGTCTCGATCTCTTGACCTAGTGATCCACCCGCCTTGGCCTCCCAAAGTGCTGGGATTACAGGCTTGAGCCACCACGCCCGGCCCCCAAATTCTTTTCTTTATGAGTGTTGAATATTGGCCCCCACTCTCTTCTGACTTGTAGGGTTTCTACAGAGAGATCTGCTGTTAGTCTGATGAGCTTCCCTTTGTGGGTAACCCAACATTTCTCCCTGGCTGCCCTTAACATTTTTTCCTTCATTTGAACCTTGGTGAATCTGACAATTATGTGTCTTGGCATTGCCCTTCTTGTGGAGTATCCTTGTGGTGTTTGCTGTATTTCCTGAATTTGAATGTTGGCCTGCCTTGCTAAGTGGAGGATGTTCTCCTGGATAATACCCTGAAGAGTGTTTTTCAGCTTAGTTCCATTCTCCCCATCACTTTCAGGTACACTAATCAAACATAGGTTTTGTCTTTTACATAATCCCAAATTTCTTGGAGGCTGTGTTCATTCCTTTTCATTCTTTTTTTTTTCTCTAATCTTGTTTTCATGATTTGTTTCATTAAGTTGATCTTCAGTCTCTGATATCCTTTTTCTGCCTTATCAATTGGGCCATTGATACTTGTGTATGTTTCATGAAGTTCTCGTGCTGCATTTTTCAGCTCCATCAAGTCATTTATTTTGTTCTCTAAACTGGTTATTCTAGGTAGCAATTCCTCTAACTTTTTTTTTCAAGGTTCTTTACTTACTTGCATTGGGTTAGAACATGCTCCAATAGCTTGGAGGCATTTGTTATTACCCACCATCTAAGCCTACTTCTGTCATTTCAACAAACTCATTCTCTGACCAGTTTTGTTCCCTTGCTAGTGAGGAGTCGTAATCCTTTGGAGGAGAAGAGGGGTTCTAGTTTTTGGAATTTTCAGCCTTTTTGCCCTGTTTTTTTTTTTTCTCATCTTTGTGGTTCTATCTATCTTTTGTCTTTGATATTTGTGGCCTTTTAATGGGGTTTATCACTTACTTTTTTGAATCAGTATTCTGCTAAGAAGTTTCCATACATTTTGTTACTTCATGTAGACAATATTGTGTTTAAGTTAAATTAATCGATACAGTGTTTCTCAAGTGCTGAATGTAATATCTGATCCAAGACAAACAGCAACTACTTACCTATGATTTTCTTTTGGTCTTAGGAAGTGTCATTAGTGTATTCTGTAATAGAACATATTGAAACTCAGAGAGTTAAAGTAGCTGCCCCTAGGTAGTATTGCTAATACAACTGTTTATGTGAACACACATTCCTGCAAATATTTGTATTTTTAAATACTCATACTCTACAAATCTCTAATTAGATATACACTTAATGTAATATTTCTGTGAAATAATGACAAGAAATATAATCTATGTTATAGAATCTGAAAAATTTTGCTTTGTAATTTATTTTCCTTTTGTGGATAATGTGGTTAGAATTATTTTTTCAGCAATTCCATGGCCCACAGATTTAAAATGAAGATATATTTACATTAATGTGGTCATCTATCAAGTAGTAGTTCATGCTAATGCTTATCTGGATGTGTGCAAGCATTGCTAACATATGGCTTGTTTTCTATCATCCAACATTGTGACAGAATCATCTGGAAAAAATAAATTTAGGGTCTAAAAATTTGGTTAGAAGAGATGGTACTTTACAGTATGTGAGAGATTGGCACTGTGCTTCAGGCAGGAGATTTATCGACCTATAGATTTTACTCAAAACATTAATGTGCAATGCTGCAGGCACAGAGAAGCATTAAGTTATCAAGATGGATAGGCTTGGAGTACTATTTTCCTTGGTTCTACTTTCTTCAAGATAAATGTAGTAGTGGAGAAACAAAGAACAATGGGCATTGAGCAGTTGGAGAAAGTTGAATTTGACATATCCTAGCCAATAGAACATAAGGGCATACTCTTGAAAATCCCTTTTCTGTACATCAGACAATGCAGTCTATGCTAACTATATTATTATTTTTTAATAACTATTTTATCTATTTTTTGAACACCTCCTTTCTCTGTCATTATTTACTTTACTATTTGATTGAATATCTCTTCTGCCATAACCAGTTACTAAAAATTATTGGTGAACTTTATAAGAAATAGTCAACTGTTACTTGGTCATAAATTCAGTGGATAATAACTTCCATCCAAATTTTAGATTAGTTTGAGAGCATATCAGTAAATATTAGTACATTTATAACTATATTAACTAAGCTGTTGAATTAGACATGCACATATAAATTACTTACAGGTATGTAATAATTGATAACTATGAGTCACTACCTCCTAGTAAATACATATGTGTCATGTTTTCTCTATGATAATCACCTTAATCTTATTAGTCCCCATTGTGACAATAAAGCTGAATTCAAAGTGCTTCTTTTTAGTGACTTAAAACATATTATTAAAATGGTAGCTCATGAGACTATGGATAACCAGGACTTTTGTTCTGGTCTCATTGTGCTCACTCATATGTTAGCAGTCAGCTGGGAGTCAGACAAGGGGAGCTACTAACCTGGGTTGGGCTTTCTCACTGGCTTGGAGTCAGTGGATGTCAGCTGCCCATGTGTTCCCTCAGCTTTGATAGTCACAGCCTCTATTATCTAGGGGACTAGTTCAGGCTTTTTGACATGGTGAAAACAAGGATTTAAGAGAGAGAGGTAGAAGCATGCAAGACTTTCTGAGATATATCTCAGGAACTCTCACACTTTCACTTCTACCACATTCTATTGGCCTAAACAATTCACAAAACCTACCCAGATTCAAGGTAGCAATAAAAGATAAACTCTACCTCTTGCAAAAGCATAGATTCAGTGAGAAATAAAGAATTGGGGTAAATTTTGCAATCAATCTACCCCTTTGTTCTTATTTTACCAAAATTATCTTTATTTTAAAGTGGTAATAGTGGGCATCCTGGCCTTATTTTAAATCTCTAAGAAAAAGATTTTAACATAACACTATTCTGGAAAATTTCTGATGTAGCTTATGTAAAACAATCTTTATCATATTTTGCAGGTTTCTTTTTTATTTCTTATTTACTAAGGGTTTTTGTCATGAACAGTTATGGAATTTTATCAAATAAATGATTTTTTCTACACCTAAGTTATTGATCATATGTTTTATTCTTTTTTGTTAAAAATTACGCTGCTAAAATTTTTGAAGGCTAAATCACTTTCATCTTTTGCATTAGTTTTCTATTGCTGCTATAAATTTAGCAGCTTAAAGAACACAAACTTATTGCCTGAAAAATCTATAGGTCAGAAGTTTAGCATAGGACTCAGAGGGTTATAATTAAGGTGCTGGCAGGGCTGCATTTCATTCTGAATTCTCTAAAGCCCCTCTAAAGGAGGGTCTGTTTCATTCTCATTCAGGTTTTTGGCAAAACTCAGTTATTTTCTGAAATAGGACTGAGATTCCTCGTTTTTTGGAGGCTATAAATTGATGCCTCTTTCTAGCTTCTAAAGGTCACGGGCATTCCTTGGATCCTGGCCCTTTCCTCCATTTGCAAAACCATTGATGATAAGACATGTCCTTTTCAAATGACACGTCTCTGACCCATCCAGGGAAGGTTCTCTGTTTTTGAAGATCCATGTGATTAGAGTAGGTGGCTAATCACAGATAATCCAGGATATTCTCACCTCAAAAACCCCTACCATAATCATATCGGCAAAGTCCCTTTTGTGATGGAATGTAACATGTCCACAGGTCTGGAGAATTAGGGTGTGACTATATTACCAAATCTTCCTATAAAAGACTAATTTGTTCCTAATACATTAGTTTCTTTGCTAATATATTTTATTTCAGATTTTTGTGTTTTATGAGAATGACTGGTGTAAATTTTCTTTCTTTTACATTTTTTTGAGGCATATAATGGAGATAACCAAAAACTGAGCATATTTGATGTATACAATATAATGAATTTGGATATATGCATACACCTGTGAAACTACCACCATAATCAACATAATAAACATATTCATCACCTCCAAAAGTTTCTTCCTGCTCCTTGTAGTTCTTGTTGCTTTGTTTTTCTGTGGTAAGAAAACAACATAAAATCTGCCCTTTTAACACATTTTTAAGTTTACTGCACAGAATTTTTAACTATAGGCACCATGCTGTGTAGCAGATCTTTAAAAGTCATTCATCTTGCATTAAATCTTATGTCTCTTGAACCAAAACATCTCATTTGTTCTTCTCTCCAGGGCTTGATAACCACCATTCTACTCTCTGCTTCTGTGCCGTTAACTATTTGAGATAACTCATATAAGCAAAATCATGTAATATTTAAAATTGCAGCATTACTCATACTAAACAAGATAAGGGAAAAACCTAAATGCTTATCAATGTTTGAATGGATAAAAGAATTAACATATGTACAATGAAATGTTATTCCACCTTAAAAAAGATGGGAATCCTGTCATTGTGACAATTTAGTAAAATAAGCCAGTCACAGAAGGACAAATACTGCATGATATTTTGTCTTCTTAAATGTAGACATTTGTGAGAAAAGATTCCTTTTTAATACTAATTTTGCTGTATCCCATATGTTTTGGTGTATTTTATTTTCTTCTTTATTTGAGTAAAGATTTTGTATGATTCTCTTTTGAATTCTTATTTAATCCATTGATTATTTAGGAGTATGTTGTTTAATTTCCATGTATTTGTGAATTTTCCAATTTTTCTTCTGCTCTTGACTTCTAGTTTCATACCATTGTGGTCAAATAAGATACTCAGTGAAATTTTAATCATCTTAAATTTGTTCAGACTTATTTTGTGATCTAAGACATGATTTATTTTGAAGGATGTTCTATGTGCATTTGGAAAGAGTTGTATGCTCTGCTGCTATTCAGTAGAATGTTCTGTATATATCTGTTAGGTTTACTTTTTCTAAAGATTTGTTTACATTCACTATTTACTTATTTTCTGTCTGCATGTTCCATCTATTATTGAAAATGAGATGTTGAAATCCTACTATTATTATATTGCTCTCTACACCTTGTTTCAGAGATGTCAGTATTTGCTTTATTGATTTAAGTGCACTTATGTTGGGGACATATATATTTAAAATTGTCATATCTTCCTAATTAACTGAACCTTTATTAATATAAAATGTTCTCCTTTGTCTTTTGCTACAGTTTTTGACTCAAAGTCTGTTTTGTCTAATGCAATCATAGCCATCTCTTCTTTCTTTTGCTTCCCATTTGCATGGACTATCTTTTCCATGCCTTCACCTTACAACTTATGTGTATCTCTAAATATAAAGTGAGTCTCTTGCAAAAAGCATATAGTTGGGTTTTGTTTCATTTTATTTTTTAAAACAATTAAATCACTATATGCATCTTGATTGGAGAGTTGAATCCACTTACAATAATTTGTGGTAGAGAAGAATTTAATATTGCCATTTTGTTAATTGCATTCTTTCTGTCTTACAGTTTTTATTTTTTTTTCTTTTCCTCTCTTTCTCTTTTCCTTTGTGTCTCAGCAATTTTTTTTGTGTAGTGATGTTTGGATTTATTTCTCTGTTTCTTTGGACATCTTCTACAGGTGTTACCTTTGTGATTACCATGAAGCTTACCTAAAATATCTCATAGTTATTAGTCTATTTTAAGATGATAACAATTAAATTTCAACTACATATAAATACTCAACACTTTTACTTCCTCCCTCTCTCATATTTTGCTACTGATGCCACCATTTACACTTTAATATTGTATCTCTATTAAAAATTTCGATAGCTTTAATATTCTTAATATTATTGTATTTTAACTTGTGTACTAAATTAAAAGTGATTTATACATTATTATACTATTACCATATTATATGTTTTTCTACATGTTTGCATTTACCAGTGAGTCTGTGGTTTCATATGATTTTGTATTGCTGTTTGTTATCTTTTAATTTTAATGTGAAAAACACCCTACAGCATTTCTTGTAAATCAGGTCCTCAGCTTTCGTTTGTCTGGCAAAATATGTCTTCTTCATTTTTGAAGGATAACATTTTGGTTATAGTATTCTTCTTTGGCAAACTCTTTTATGTCAACCCTTTCCGTATAGTGTCCTGCTTTCTCTTGGCCACATAGTTTCTGCTGAGAAATTGACTGATAGTCTTATGAAACCCTCCCATGTGACAAGTTACTCTTTTCTTGGGCTTTCAAAATTCTCTCTTTGTCTTTTACTTTTGGCAATCTTATTATAAAGTGTCTTGGTATAAATTTCTTTGGTCTCATCCTCTTTGAGATTTGGGCCTCAAAAATATGGATCTGCATATCCTTTCTCAGCTTTGGGAAGCTTTAAGCCATATTTCCCCTTTAAATGAGGTTTCTGCTTGTCTTTCTCTGTTTTTCTTGAACCCTTAATGTGTATATGGGTCCCATAATTCCTTTAGGTATTCTTCACTTCTTCACTCTTTTTCATTCTTTTTTCTTTTTATTTCTCTGGCTGACCTATCTTCAAATTCACTGATTTTTTTCTTCTGCTTAATCAAATATATTATTGAAGCTCTCTATTAAATTTTTCATTTCAGTTAATGTATTACTCAGTTTCATAGTTTTTTCATTCTGTGTTATGGTTTATTTTTGCTGAAATACCAATTTTGTTCATGTATTGTTTTCCTGATTTTGTATAGTTGCCTATCTGTATTCTCTTGTAATTCACTAAACTTCCTTAAGACAAATATTTTCAATTGGTTGTCAGAAAAATTCATAGATCTCCATTTCTTTAGGGTCAGTTACTGGAGATTTATTTGTTCATCTAGCCATGTTCCCTTATTCTTCATGTTCCTTTTAGCTTTGCAGTAGTGCGCACACACTTGAAGAAACAGCCACCTCTTCCAGTCTTCACATATTGTCTGTGACAGAAAAAGAGCTTCCCTGGACAGCCCAGCTAGAGTTTCTGGAAGCCTCTCAAAATTTTCCTATGGATATTCATGCTCTACTTCTCCCTCTCTCTCATTTAAAGGAGAAGTCTTAAAGTTGTGGATCTTCTCCCCATCTTGCAGAGCTCTGCCATTCACTTTTTTTCTTTTATCTTAGCTGTCTCCAAGTGTTTAAATTATGCCACTTTCCTCAGTGCTGCAGATGAAGAAGAATAAATAAAGATCTACTCAGGCTGTGCTGCAAAATGCCAAGGCTGTTGGAAGTACACTCCTCTCTTTCTCCCTAATGATGAAGTTGTGGGCTGAGGTGATTTCGCTCAGCATTGAGCCCTTCCTCCTTGGGGTAGGGGCTGACGTGTACAAAATTAATTTTTTTTTACCCTTTTTAATGTGGTTGTTCTTGGCTTTGTGTTTCTCTGGTGTACTGCAATCTTTTAATTGCATTCTAGACTTCTTATAAAGATCTTTTGCTTTGTATATCTTTGTTAAATTGATCATTCTTTCTTTGTAGGGAATAGGACTGACACTTCTGTTCCATCATCTTAATGACATAATTCTCTAACTTTTCTTTCTTGTAGTTTCTTGTCAGGTTAGTTTTCAAGGTTAAGCTGATCTCATAAAAACTTTTTTATACAAGTATTTCTATTTTTATGTGCTCTGGAAAAGTGTAAGATGAATATATTTTCTTCTCTAAATGTTTCATAGAATTTACAAGCAAAACCCATTGGGTCTGTGTTATTTAGATAGATTTTAAATGCAAATATAACATAACTGAAAATTATTATTTTTTAGAATTTCTATTTAGATTTTTGACAGTTTTAATAATATACCCTTTTCTGCGGAGTTAATTTAAATATTGAAATTAATTGATACATAATTTTTCAAATCTTATTTTTATAGGAGTTTTGTTTAGATTTCCTTTATCATTCTTGATACTAGTTATTTATACCATTTTTCTTTTTAGTTTTGTCAAATAATTTTTACTATTTAACTCATTTGTTGATCTTCATAGTATATTTATTTTATATTTTATTTTTACTCATATTGATCATTTTTTCAATTGCTTGGTTCAATTTGCTGTTCTTACTTCATAACATACATTTACAAAAGACTATTTTTTTTTATCATTTTGGAAATTATATTTTATTATTTAAATCCTTTATAACTCCTAAGACTTGTCTTCAGACCCAACGTATGGTAAATTTTGCTAATTTTTCCATTATGATTTAAAAATCGAAATATTCTATCTCAGAATGCAATTTTATACACAGAATATTTAGTTCAAGATTGCTATTGATTCTGTTAAATTTTTATAACTATTTCCTGAGTTTTGCTATTCTTATTCTATAATGTGAAAATGTGTTTTAAAGCCTTTTTGTTCTTTTTACAAATTTTTCTAGTTCCACTTTATTTCTTTCTATTTTTCTTTGATTAATATTACCTAAATTAGAATTTAACCCCTTGGGACATTGTCACTTTTATTAGCTTACATTTGTCTCTTATTCTGTAATAGTGCTTCTTGCTTTAAAATCTAATAATTTGTGTGATATTAGTGTAGCTTTCTTTGGGCTAAAATGTATACAGTGTATTACATCTGTTCTTTCATACTTAACATTTTTATATTCTTATTCAAAAGTTATATCTCTTTTAAGTGGCAAATGGCACTTATTTGTATTTCAATTAGAATACTTTAACCATTACCATTTAGTGTCATGAATATATTTTTATTTATTTATGCAATGACATTCTTATTATGTATTCATCACATGCATTTAGTGTCCCTTTTTTCTTTCCTTTCTTCACATTTATAAATTATAGATTTAGAATTTATTTATTTTGCTATTATTTTTCTGTTTCTATTTTCTTTTAGTACAGTCATCCCTCAATATGTGCAAGGGATTGGTGCCAGGATCCCACTTGGATACGAAAATTTGGTATATAGAATTTGCATGTAAGTTACACACATCCTCCTATTTACTTTAAATCATTTCTAGATTACTTGTAATACTGCAATATAAATGTAACATAAATAATTGTTATACTGCATTTTTAGGGAATAATTACAAGAACAAGTTTGTAAATGGTCAGTATAGTTGCAATTATATTTTTGTTTGTTGCATATATTTAATCTGCATTAGTTTAATCCATAGATTTAGAACCCATGAATATGAAGGGACAATTATATTATTAGTATTATTTTCTTTGCAATCACCCTGACTATGAAAGAATATTATAAATTAGTATTTTATATATTTTGCTCCATTTGACTTCTTCTGCCTTGAGTTCTTTTGTTGAGTTCAAACTTTATTGAATTTATAATCTCACAATAAAATGTTATTAATGGTACTGGCTCTTTATATTTGGTCAAAAATTTAAATTTTCATTTCCTTTATTTCTTTTTTAAAACTTTTTTTGATTTTCATATTTCCATAGAATTTAATTGTATTAATTTCTTTCTGTAGGTGCTAACATGCTGTCATTTTCTTTAGTTGCTTAAAAATATTTTAATTTTTTTCTTTATTGTCCAAAGGAGTTTATAATGGATATAGCATTCAACTTTTTTCATTATTATTTTCAATCACTTAAAAGGTGTCTTGCACTCTATACTGGCCATCGTATTTTAAAAATTGTTTTGACGATGTCATTTCTTTGCCATTTAAATTTTGTTTTCCTTTATTTATTTCTTTTTTTTTTCAGGTTAGTTCTCAGTAAAATCGTTTACTTTTGATGGTAATAATCTCACCCCACAGCATTTGGATTCTTTTGGTTTTCTTTTTGTGTTTGGTTTTCAGCAGTGTTTTAATAATTTGCCAAAGTGAGACTTCCATTTCTTAAAAAAATGCTTGAAGAAATTTATCCTTCCAGAAGGTTATAATGGTTCTTGAATTTGTATCTTGATGCATTTTAAAATATTGCTTCTGTGTCACTGTTTATATTTCATATAACTAACAATAAAATTGTTATTATTATTATTATTATTGAGGCAGGGTCTCACTCTGTTGCCCAGGCTTGAGTGCAGTGGCTCAGTCATGGTTCCTATAGCCTCAACCATCCAGGTTCAAGCTATCCTTCCACTTCAGCCTTCCAAGTAGCTGGCACTACAAGCATATGCTGCCATGCCTGGCTTATTTTTTGTATATATGTCGTTTTACCATATTGCCCAGACTGGTCTCAAACTCCTGAGCTCAAATAGTCTGCCTGCCTTGGCCTCCCAAAGTGCTGGGATTACAGATGTAAGCCACTGCACCCAACCTAGAATAAAATTATTTATTTATATATTTGTTTTATAATCCTCTGCCAACTATTCTCATCTTTTCTTTTAATTTCTTGGCTTTAGATCATTTTTTTTAAGTCTGTGGGTGATAACTCCAGTATCTGCTTATTCTCATAGGTCAGATTTTATTGTCTGTTTTGATTCAATGTTATAAGTTAAGTCTCATCTTCCTGTATTCTGAGTAATTTTGATTAAAAGCTGGATATTATTTAAGAACACTAGAAAACAAATATAATGTTCTGGATGATGCAATTTGATTGGATAGTCTCTCAAGAAAGAAGCAGCTGAAGTTAATATGTGTTGAGATTCTAAAGTTGTTTTAAATTACTTAAATAGGATTTGCTTTTCCTTGATTAATTTGAGTCTATGGATGTGTTCATACGTTCTATTTACCTACTGGAATTATGTGCAAATTATTTCATCTGTATTTGCTTTTAAGTACATGGGTACTTGGAGAAAAGTTTTAACTTTTGCTGGTTGCACTAAAGGTTCATTAATAGAAAAGCTTTAAGAACAATTTTTAGATGGGTTGATTACCTAGTTTTAGAATGAAATTTTCCACCCACACTTGAATATGTAATGAATATAACAAAAATTGGTTATTTTCAGCAGATACCTCTTTCTTAAAAAATGCATTTTACTTGCTATTATGTATAACTAGCCCATATGCTGATTCCTAGAGCCTTTTCTATAGGAAAGAAAAGAAAAAAAAGTGAGTTAATGGTCAAGTTAGAATGAATTATAGGATCTGAGAAAATAATCAAGTAAAGAGAAGGAAAACTGAGGAAAGCATTAGTAATATTACTTGGTTTTGTCTAAGAAATCTTCTCAGATCAGCATAACATTATTTGACTACATGTTCTAACCCTGTATTATTTTCTGTTTCAAGCACTAGACAATATTCTGATTTATTTTAAAAAGTTTTTTGGATTAATATTCTATCACCTTAGTAAAGGAAACAGTTTAATAAACTTACTAGACTCTAGTTTGATGAAAACACATCAAAATCAATGTTCCACTTTTAGTCTCAATTTTCTTTGCCCGATGCCAATAGCAAAGCTGTAAAATAAAAACACTGATATAAAACCAGTAAAAATTTCTTAGGGAGTTATGTATATTTTTTAGATAATGATAAATCAGAAGTATAAAAGAGAATGAAGAAAAATAACTACTAAAGTAAACCTTTATATAATAATTTATTTTTATAAATTATGTAATTTAAAGTTGGTATAATATTCAAATGCTCTTTTAATGGAAATATATAATATTTATTTTAAATTGTTATATAACATGTCATATATTATATTGTTATGTTGATGGCTTGCATATGATGGAAACTCACATAACTATAAAAAGAAAAATATTGCCTGCCTATTTTAAAAATACTCTGATTCATTTATACTTATCTATATTCTAAACTGAAGCAGATGTTTGAATATTTGCATTCACATCTACCTGATTCAGAAAGATAAATATGTTCTCAGCTTACCTGTTTTATTGCCCTGTCAAAGTAGCAGATAATGATCCCACACCTGGCAAAATGAAGCAGGCTAATTTGCCATCAAAACTTTTGTTTTACTCTGTTGCTATCCGAGTCCTCCTATAATTCTTAATTTGAATATCAAGAGGCCCTAATTTAAAAATAATATACATATATTAAATTTTAAGCCGTATTTTAAAGAAACAATTCTAGCAGAGTAATGTTGTATTTAGCTTGTAGACGTAAAGATTCTTTTCTTCCAAGTAGAAGTAGCAAGCACAAAAAAAAAATCATTCTGAAATTATAAACTAAACATGGAATCTTTTACTTTTCAATATTCAAGTCCAAAGAATTTCTTCTTTTTCCTTCAGAACAAGTGATAATAGGGTAGAGATATTTACTGACAAAAACAGTAATTTCATGCCTCTTTTTTCTCTCTGAAATGGGAAAGTGGAACTTAGATGGAGGAAAGAATGTCTTTAACCAAGACTTAAGCCCCTAGTAGCTTTGTTCTGTCTTTTCTGGAAGTCTACTTAGAAAGATACTTTACTGAGCTGTTAAACTCCATGTGGCTGACTAGGTAACAAATAGGAAAGACAGAAGCCGAGGGCCACAGGGGTTTGCAGTTGTCAGCATGGTGATAAGCTAGCGCTTTATCATCAGAAACTAAAGAGTACTTAAATGATACTGGCTGCAGTTGTGGTCATAATTTATCAGCCTCAACTGACTCTGGGTATATGTGTGTCTACCTTTCCTAATTTCACTTTCTGTTCTGCTGGAGTCTGCATTATAAAACTTCAGTGATCCTCCCGCACAGTCTTTATTTCTCTAACATCAAAAGAATCAGAAAGGATACATGAAATGAAATATAAGACAAACATTACTGCAAAAACATAAAGTTAGAAAGTTAGTACAAATAAAATACTACTAAAAAGGCTGTATACAGACAGCCATCCAAATGGAAACGTGGAGTGTAGTCCGACTCAAGCAGAACTACAGAAGTGATGGTTTAAACAAACAATTAACTCACTCTTAGATTGCAACATGAGTTAAAAGAAGTCAAATAATGTTTTATTACTTCGTAAAGTGTATTCTCCAAAAAAAATTAATTTTGAAGTCCTTATGTAGTAGGTTGGGAAAAGTTTTAAATAATTAAATTATAAACAAATTTTTAAGTCTTTTTTAATCTTCTGGTACAATGAGTTGATTTTTGTTTAAACTGTGAGCCAAGCCATTTTGCCCATTCTTTTGCCATCCTAAAGCTACTATTAACAGATAAATTTTTGAAAAAAAAAAAGAAAAAAAAAGTAAAGTATTATTTTTCTATGAATAATATTCCAATAATTTCTTTGCTCTATGGTATTTGTTCTTATCCAAAACTCAACAAGGAAACCTGAATTATTATTTTGCATTTCTTTTTTACATTTATATCACACAACATATTATTATTATTTTTTGAGACAGAGTTTCACTCTTGTCACCCAGGCTGGAGTGCAATGGCATGATCTCGGCTCACCGCAACCTCCGCCTCCTGGGTTCAGGCAATTCTCCTGCCTCAGCCTCCTGAGTAGCTGGGATTACAGGCACATGCCACCATGCCCAGCTAATTTTTTGTATTTTTAATAGAGACGGGGTTTCACCATGTTGACCAGGATGGTCTTGATCTCTTGACCTTGTGATCCACCTGCCTCGGCCTCCCAAAGTGCTGGGATTACAGGCTTGAACCACCACACCCGGCCAACATATTAATTAAACAAGAAGATAGAATCAGGGTAGCTGATCTCAGTAAGAATGTGGTAAAAATATGCAGTTAATTGTAGGGTATATATGCATATGTTTTGTAAGAAATGGAACAGCCATGACAATTTCCAGTATAACCCATTCCCTGACAGTTTCTTATCCCAAGACACAGGTGAAAAGTAAGAAGTCAGTCTTCTTAAGATAGATGCTGAGATTGAGATTTACAGGCAGGTGGTTATTAGGGAAGCCCTGTCAAAAAACACCACCTGTAAGAGTATATATCATCCATGGAAAACCCTGGACCACAAAGAAAAGCCACCACTGAGCTTCTCAACAATGCTTCTGTATCTTTTATCAGCTCATTCTTTATCACACTGGAAACAAAGAATTCCTCTGGCTCACCTCAAGAAACATAGCTAGTGATTGTTTTGGCCACACGTAGTTACTGGCTATAGATTGCCCTCAAGGAGGGTGACAGCCTGGGGAAATAGCAATATCCATGGAGAGACACAGGTGTGAGATGTCAGCAGACAACATTTCCAGCCTGTGGCTGGAGTAATGAGGGCTTAGTACTGAAAACTGGGCTTTGGGTGATGGACCATAGTATGAGCAACATGAATCCTGAACTCACTTCTTCAGGGACATCTATTACCACATCATTCATTACATGTGAATATGTGCACTGCGTGTATGGTGCAACATCTGTGTGTATTTGTGTTTGTGTACACTGGAGAGAAAAAAAGTGAGAGTCATTTCTGCTGTTGATAATTGCCAGCATGGTTTTGATGGCATTCCCAGTTAATTTCTCATTACATAAATCTCTTAGGAGACATAATTCACCAAATATTTGTGGGATTTTTATAACTTCCTAGAGATTTGTTAAAGAATAGGCCATAACTTCAACCATATGCAGAAAACAGAAATTGGACACCTTCCTTACACCTTATCCAAAAATTAACTCAAGCTGGATTAAAGGTGAGAAAGATCCAAGATGGCTGATTAGCAGCAGATCAGGATTGTAGCTCCCAGTGAAAGTGCAGAGATTGAGTGGATGCCATACTTCCAGACAAATTTTTGTTGCCCATGGACCAGGAGATTCCCAGCGGAGGAGCCCTGTGGGTTGCCAGTGCAACTCTTTTGGCCGGTGTGGCGGTTCTCAGTATGGAGTATACGGGACTCAGTGCCCTTTTAGTTGGCATTTGGAGCTCCAGGAAGGCAGAGTTTCCCATTCAGTTGATTGAAGGGGGGACTGAAGTGGGGAGCCAGACCAGGAGATTCCCAGGCAGAAGGGTGCCACGAATCTCAATGCTGCTGTTTTAGCCAGTGCAGTATCCCCCCCACCCCCACCACACACAAAAACAGCAATTGGAAGTGCTGAAGATTGAAAGTTTCACAGCAAGCACAGCTGAACCTGGGAAGGTCCAGCTCTGTGGGGGAGGGGCGTATGCTGAAGGAGAACTAAGAAACTGAAAAAACTTCATCACCAACAAGCTGGATCTTCACTCAGAGACCCAATCTGAAAGTCAGCAATTACAAAGACGACAGGTGGGTAAATCCACAAAGATGAGAAGAAATCAGTGCAAAAGGGCTGAAAACACCCAAAATCAAAATGTCTCTCCTCCTACTGCTGATGGAGGGGATCACAGCTCCTCATCAGCAACAGAACAAGGCCTGATGGAGAATGAGTGTGATAAATTGACAGAATCAGGCTTCAGAATGTGGATAATAAAACAGTTTTGTGAGCTAAAAGAACATGTTCTAACCCAATGCAAAGAAACTCAGAACATTGAAAAAAGGTTTGATGAAATGCTAATGAAAATAGACAATTTAGAGAGGAATATAAGTGAATTAATAGAGCTGAAAAACACAATACAAGAACTTCATGAAGTATGCACAAGTTTTAACAGTCGAATTGATCAAGCAGAAGAAAGGATATCAGAGGTCGAAGACCAACTTAATGAAATAAAGCAAGAAGACAAGGTTAGGGAAAAAAAAGGCTAAAAAGGAATGAGAAAAGTCTCCAAGAAATATGGGACTATGTTAAAAGACCTAATCTACATTTGATAGGTGTACCTGAATGTGACAAAGAGAATGAATCCAAGCTGGAAAATATTCTTCAGGGTATTATCCAGGAAAACTTTCCCAACCTAGCAAGGCAGGATAATATTCAATTCCAGGTAATACAGAGAACACCACAAAGATATTTCTCAAGAAGAGCAACCCCAAGGCACATAATTGTTAGATTCACCAGAAAATACTAAGGGCAGCCAGAGGAAAAGGTCAGGTTACCCACAAAGGGAAGCCCATCAGACTCACAGCAGATCTCTGAGCAGCAACCTTACAAGCCAGAAGAGAGTGGGGGCCAATATTCAACATCCTTAAAGAACAGAACTTTCAGCCCAGAATTTCATATCCAGCCAAACTAAGCTTCATAAAGGAAGGAAAAATAAATTTTTTTGTGAACAAGCAAGTACTCAGAGGTTTCATCCCCACCAGGCCTACTTTACAAGAGCTTCTAAAAGAAGCATTACACATAGAAAGGAACAACCAGTATCAGCCATTCCAAAAACATATCAAAAGGTAAAGAGCATCACCATAATGAAGAATTTACATCAACTAATGGGCAAAACAACCAGCCAGCATTAAATGGCAGTATTAAATTCATATATATCAATATTAATTCCAAATTTAAATGGACTAAATGCCACAATCAAAAGACACAGACAGGCAAATTGGATAAAAAGCCAAAACCCATCGGTATGCTGCATCCAGACCCATCTCACTTGCAAGGATACACAAAGACTCAAAACAAAGGGATGGAGGAAGATTTATCAACCAAATGGAGAGCAAAAAAAAAAAAAGAAAAAAAGAAAAAAAAAAGTAGGAGTTGCAATTCTTGTCTCTGATAAAACAGACTTTAAAGCAACAAAGACCAAAAGAGACAAAGAAGGACATTACATAATGGTAAAAGGATCAAAGCAACAAGAAGAGCTAATGATCCTAAATATATACGTACCCAATACAGGAGCACTCAGATATATAAAGCAAGTTCTTAATGACTTGCAAAGAGACTTAGACTCCCACTAATAATAGTGGGAGACTTTAATACTACATTGTCAATATTAGACAGATCAATGAGACAGAAAATTAACAAGGATATCCAGGACTTGAACTCAGACCTGAAATAAGTAAACTTAATAAACATTTACAGAATTTTCCACTCCAAATTCACAAAACATATATTTTTCTCAGTATCACATCACACCTATTCTAAAAGTGACCACAAAATTGGAAGTAAATCACTCCTGAGCAATCGCACAGCATTTCACAGGTTTAAAGGAAATTTTGTTTGGCTGCTTGTTTGTTATTTTCCTCCCTTATTCCTTCCTGTCTCCATTGTTAAGCACATTTATTGGTGTAAAAGAGGTTTTTAATACCCATTTTTAGACTGCATTCTAGCCTGGGCAATAGAGCAAAATTCCCATTCTCTCTCCCTCTTTCTTTTTCTCTTTTATTCTTTCTTTCTTCTTTCTTTCTTTTTCTTTCTTTCTTTCTTTCTTTCTTTCTTTCTTTCTTTCTTTCTTTCTTTCTTTTTCTTTCTTCTTTTCTTTCTTTTTTTTGTCCTTTTTCTCACAAAATAAAAAATAAAAAAGATGGGTTAAAGACTTAAATGTAAAACCTAAAATCATAAAAACCCTCAAAGAAAATCTAGCTAATACCATTCAGGCCATAGTCATAGGCAAAGACTTCATGACTAAAACACCAAAAGCAATTGCAAGAAAAGCCAAAATTGACAAATCAGATCTAATTGAATTAAAGAGGTTCTGCACAGCAAAAAAAAAAAAAAAAAAAATTGTCATCGGAGTGTACAGGCAACCTACAGAATGGGAGAACATTTTTGCAAACTATCCATCTAACAAAGGGCTAATATCCAGAATCTACAAGGAACTTAAACAAATTTACAAGAAAAAAATGAACAACCCAATAAAAAAATGGTCAAGAATACGAACAGACACTTCTCAAAAGAAGACATTTATGTGGCCATCGCCAAAAATATATGAAAAAAAAAAAGCTCATTACTGGTTATTAGAGAACTGCAAATAATTGAGATACTATCTCATGCCAGTTTGAATGGCAATCATTAAAAAGAAAACAACAGATACTGGAGAGGATGTGGAGAAAGAGGAATGCTTTTACACTGTTGCTGGAAGTGTAAATTAGTTCAACCATTGTGGAAGACAGTGTGGTGATTCTTCAAGCATCCAGAACCAGAAATACCATTTAATCCAACAATCCCATTACTGGGCATATATCCAAAGATTATAAATCATTCTACTATAAAGACACATGCACATGTATGTTTATTGTGGCACTATTCACAATAGCAAAGACTTGGAACCAACCCAAATGCCCATTAATAATAGACTGGATTAAAAGAATCGTGGCACATATACACTATGGAATACTATGCAGCCATAAAAAATGAGTTCATGTCCTTTGCAGAAACATGGATGAGGCTGGAAACTATCATTCTCAGCAAACTAACACTGGAACAGAAAACGAAACACTGCATCTTTTTCCTAATAAGTGGGAGTTAAACAATGAGACACAGGGACACAAGAAGAGGAATTTCACACACAGGGCCTTTGTGGGGGTGAGGGCAAGAGGAGGGAGAGCATTAGGACAAATACCTAATGCATGCAGGGCTTAAAACCTAGATGATGGGTTGATAGGTGCAGCAAACCACCATGGCAGATGTATACCTATGTAACAAACCTGCATGTTCTGCACATGTATCCCCAAACTTAAAGTAAAATAAAAAGTGTGTATATATATATATGCAAAACATTTTCTGATATTCTGAATAGATAGCAAGGCACATTTGTCAATAGTCGCTTTAATGTAAATTGCTATGGGCCTTTTTTCTTACTTATTTTTTTCCTTCCTTCTTTCCTTTTCTCCTTTTTTCATTTTTTATCATTCATTCTTTCTCTTCTTCACATTTTTTTTCTATTCCTTGTTCTTTCCCTCTAAGAATCTTTATTTCCTGTCTCAGTCTCTCATTTAATTTTAGCCAGACATAAGGTTGTATTATGGACATTTTTTTATGTTCAGAGGCAAATAATTAGATGTATTGACATGTGCCAGTCCGTGTTCAACCAGAGAAGCAGCAATAATGGAAGACTGAGAGATGCTACATGACAGATTTATTACAGGAATTTGAATAAAGCAGTTGGTAGGGCTGGCGAAGCCGTCTCTGCAAGATATGTCTCCACTTGTAAGGCTGGAGCACAGACCCCTCAATCCATCAGCAAGAAAGGAAATGCCATGAGCCAGCTAGAACCTTGTGAACCCAAGCTGGGAACCTCACAGTCATGAGCAGCAGTGCAAAGAGCATGAGGTAGAATCCTGGGAAGAAAAGTTGTCATCTCTGTCAGCCTTGTTGCCTCTTCCCTGTGGAGCGGAATGTATGTGCTTCTAGTCCAGGAGTCAGAGAAAATGAAGAAAGAGCAAGTGGGAAGCAAGAGAGAATTGCCGACCCCGCTGGTGCTTTATGTCAATGAGGTGAAACCCGCAACAAGGTGTTTGTGCCACAAAATGGCTGAAACCTTCCTTCTAGTAGTTTCCTTGACAAGATTATTATGCTTTAGCCAATAGTCTATTTTCTTAAATTCTATGCTGTCTCCCTGGATCCTTGTTTCATATAGCAAATGTTCAGCTTTCTTAATATGCTGCATTTGTATCTAAATATATGCCTCATATTCTAGTTTTAGTCTAAAAAATGATACTGTAAGTCACTTAATTACTCTAGCACATTTGTATTTTGCTTTTCATTAGATAGAATGAAGATGTTAATAGAGCCCTTGATATTTCTACTCACTTTATTAGGTTTTAAATGTATATTTATAAACATGAATATCTAACAGAATGTGTTGCATATTTATGCATTGCTTTGCTGCCAAAGTCCATATACATATATCCATGGATTTTGAGATAATTTTCTGAATTGATGGATTTATCCTTATAACACAAGGACTCTTTCTGCATTACTAACCTTTTAGTTATGAATAGCTGTAAGCTATTAAGCATGAGGAATTAACTCTCAGATGAATTTTGAACACAAAGAAATGCTGGTAGTGCTTAAGATGTATTGTGAAATGTTGTGGTGATATACCACTAAATTTATTCCAAAGTATACTTTTAAAACTGCCAGTGGAAATCTAAAACTCCTTTTTTCCCTTTTTAATCATGAAACTTGCCCCAGGTTGCCAAAAATGCAGCCATCAGCATTCCTTAGTGAAGGCAGCTTAGTGATGTCAGCCATCTTATCGCCCCTGTTGTATGGTTGATTTTCTTCTTTTATCAGTGAATGCAAACATTCGAATGGACCCATAATCTTACCTTAGTTATATTGAAGTTCTCCAGCTGCTTCGGAAACTATCTGCTAATGAAATTAGGCACATATGCATAAGAGAACATATTCACAAATTATAAATATTGCAAAGTAATACAATTATAATAGATAACAATAAAATAATGAAGGAATAAGGTTCAATTAAAGGAAAAATAATTTATAAAGAGACTAATATTTTAGTAACTTTACAAACAGCAGATTAGATCTAGGGAACTGAAACAAAAATATAATTTAGTTCTTAAATCAGGCTATTTTCCACAAGTATATCATTAGCTCCTGTTACAGTGTGATCATGTGCATACATTGACATCTTAAACCATACATAAAAACTTCAGGATATTTTATTATGATCTTTATACAAAGAACCGGAAGACATTATTTTAGGCATAAAATGACAAAGAGAGGAATAGCAGCTATAATAGTTATGAAATCCTAAAACTTACAGTATATAAATAGGTTTTAACTTTGCCTCTAAAGCAAAGGGAACTTCATACAAAATTTCACAAATACCATATTGCTGCATTGAAGCAGAAAGTTATTTTTACATAGACAGTTGAACAAAAGAGAATAGACCAGGATGAAAACTTGAAATTTTATAACAATATCTTATATACAGCTATATCAATGTATATAAGATATATATTGTATATACAATGTATATACCTTATAGTCACACCTGCTTTAAAAGCCAGGATCATAATGACTAACAATGAGCCTTCTCTGCCTTTTATAAGCTCTCAGACTAGTAGGGTAGCACAAGTAATAGCTAATTATAAACTTGATTTTAATGTTGTCTTTTTTTTTTTTGAGACAGGATCTCACTCTGTTGTTCATGCTAGAGGGCAGTAACACAATCTTGTCTCACTGTATGTAGCCTCAACCTCCTGGGCTCAAGTGATCCTCCTGCCTCAGCCTTCCAAGTAGCCTTCCAAGTAGCTCACACTTCCAAGTGTGACCCACCACACCCTGCTAATTTGTGTAGTTTTGGGAGAGACAGGGTTTTATCCTGTTGCCCACACTGGTCTCAAACTCCTGAGCCTTGGCCTCCCAAAGTGCTAGATTTACAGGTGTGAACTACCATACCCGACCTGTCCTTTCTTACATTCAGCAGTGAGTGCAGGGTGATTCCATGATTATTTGTTAAATTACCCATTTACATCACACACACACACACACACACACACACACACAGTTTAGTATAGATGATATATTTCATGGTACAAACTAATATTGAAAATGCAGATTCTTCTAGAACAGAGCCATGATAAGTAAGTAGTTCTCCACCTTTGAATCTGGGAAGAACTGCAAATTAGAAAAAGTGACAACATACAAACTCCTACAGAATACTGTGTTCACAGTTATTTACCTATGTCTGCTTGACATCACTGTACAGTAAATTGTACATAATTAAATGCCACCCTTATTTACTGTGCACTTATTAATATAATTCGTAATTGTCAAAATAACTAGGTTTGAACTAAGCAAAATGTACTTATGTGTGAACTCAGTTATTTGAATAGATTCTGCTTTCTTATCCTTAAAATATCTCAATGATAACAACTATTACACTGCTCCCTCCTTCCTTGCTTTTCTATCTCTGATTAAACCTACATGGCTCTTTTTGTCCTCAGATACTTTTCTCCAAGATTCCTACCACACCCTCCTCCCCAGTTTCTAGCCAAAGTTCCAGGGAGACTGGCCCTTAACCATTCAGTCAAAACTCCAACTTACCATCACCCTATACATTACCATTTTAGTTTCTTATCAGAGAAGTTAGCACAATCTAAAATTATTTTTGCCGTTTATTTATTATTCTTTTGTTTCTTCTCCCTGCTGGCCCTTAAACTCCACAAAAGTGAGTAACTTGCCTGTGTTGCTTTTTACTCTATCACCAGCTCCTAGCCTAGTGCCTGGTACTAATTGTGGCCCTGAATACTCATTGAGTGGAAGAGCAAACATACACAACAAATACTAAACATTCAACTTGACACAAGAAAATTAAATACATGTTATTGTCCTTGCTGACAAATCCATTCTACTCCCCGATTCTAGGTTGATCTTCTTAAAATATGATTTTTTTACATTACTTAATTCCAAACAGATATTTTGATAGGAAAAACATAAAACATTTTATTTTGAAAGGTTTTTCAACATGCAAATCTGAATTTCCATCCGCACTTTATCTTTGGCCATGTTCCATAAGGAACCAAATTAATCTCTACCTTTTTTGCTTCCCACAGTCCCTCTACCTGAAATGCTACTTTCTTATCTCTACTACCTTATTACTCCCTCAATTCCAGCCTTAATCTGATCATGGGAAAATTTTCCTTAGGGGAAGGACACCTAGAAAATAAGTGGTATATAGAAGTTTCTCTCCTCTCAGGATAAAGCCTAGAATTTGTCCTGAAATAAACAAATGAAGAGTAAACTAAATGTTGTCAATTTTAAACTTAAAAAATGTCTAAAGATATTAACATAATGCATAATTTAAATTTTATAATTTCATCTAAAAGTGTGCCTTAATTAACTGGTACCCTTGGTCGTATCCCCATTTAAATGCCTTTCACTGTCCTCTGAACTTTCCTTAACCCTTACTCCACAGCAATTTCTACCTACTCTGTAATCTTAAAGCATTATTGCTTACAACAATTGCTTTGACAATTTATTTCTCTATAAATGCCTTAGAGGAATATCCTCTTGTTTTGTATATTCTAAATTAGGCCTTGTATATAATAAATGCTTAATAATTTGGGGTTAATTAGATGAATTCTATGCCACACCATGGAATGCCAAATCAATTTTGTAACCTGTCTTTACAAGACAGATACTGATCCCATTAACAGAATTGCTTATGTGGCAATTAGCATCATTAAGACAAATTAATGAATCAGATGTCCATTTCTTTAGTCTATAAAACTGGCTTTAGTGATTAGAAACTTTTTTACCAAATTAACGACACTCATCAAATTATTATACCTATGTTTTTATTCATCCAAAAGACATTTAGGTGAAATAAAAGATTAGATCAGTCTAAGTGATACTAAAATTGTTTCCGCTATTAAATTCACTTAAATAAAAACTTCTGCAAATTAATTCCAAATAAAATATTTCCTAGAGATAAAAATAAACTCCTGCTTATATTTATATGGTATGAGTTTTTATTAATTTATTTGCTTATTTAATTTGATCAGTAACCACTGGGATTAAACTAATATAAAAACACAGATATATCAAATTGAATATTAATGTCAAATTTTTGTTTAAAAAAAGAGAAAATATTTCCCAGGAATTTTTTTGAAACGAATAATGGACAAAATTTCGCCTAAATTGTTGGTGGAGATTCACAGCTTCTCTTCACAATAAAAGTCATAACTGAAGAAAATTTTTCTCCCATTACTGTTTTTAAACATACTATGTTGGAGTTTCTTTCTCTTGTCACTAAACATTTTGAGCAGTTTCTATGATATTTTGGTTAATTTTATCATTAAGAGGAAACCTAATTTTACCTAACAATTGTTAACAACTTAATTCTATTCCATTGAAAACATATGTTGTATCTGATTCTACATATATTTTTCTCCTAATTTTAGTACTGACAGACTCAAAACTTCCTCTTGAGAAGATGAATAAACTTGTGTTTTGTCACCTTTTGGCTTTTTCCTTTTTATCTGCCCACAATCTTTTAGGTCTTCTGGGGACGGTTTGGATCAGAGGAAAAAAAGGCAAACATCCATCTGCATGCTATTGCTATTAAAATTCCTTTCTTAGCTAGTGTGGATGGAAAGTTATGCTCCATTTTGTGCCAAATATGCAATCAGGTCTTTCACAGATCACCTTTGTTCACAATTACAGGGCCACTAAGGGGGCACAGCAATGTCCAGTTATCAGCCTTCTGTTATTGGTGATACAGATTTTGGTTAATTTCCTGACATTTTCCTTCATGCTATGGCTGTTCTTAGTGGTCCATTTCTTAATAGGCAACCTTGCCTCTCTCATTAGATGTAACATGTGATTGTGGTGTTGTTAGCAGTATTATTATTGTTAGGCTGGTTTTATATAATGAATTGAGGCATATTTTATCTTTTTATGTTTTCTGGAATACTTTGTAAAAATTCCAGCTCACGTCTTGAAAAGCTTGGTGGAATGTACCTGGAGAAAACAATCTGAATCTTGTGCGTCCTTGTTGAGAAGATACAAACATAGATGTAAAGTAACTCTTCTACCTGTTAAAAGTCAGAGCTGTGCTTGTGCTTTATCTTTTCCTTGAAACCATTTTGGCGTCTAACTCTGTTATGAGAGATGCTTTATTTGTACTTTAATCCTATGGTGTTTTCTTATCTTTGATTATTATTATTTTCAGGACAAAACTGGGTTCCTAAAGCATCATCGTTAAGGGTATTTTTTCCTGAATAAGTTTTAAATACTTCATTGGAAATTCTTTGGATGTATGCACAACTTCTGAGGCCTGTATTTCTCTATTCCTGAGAACGTTTTTGTCATGATTTCATATTTGAATAACAGTTTGGCTGGCTATAAAATTCAAAGATATTTTCCTCCTATATTTTGAAAATACTATATGTCTGTCTTCTTGTACCAAATGTTACTGTGTAAAAATACATTATCATTCTATGTACAATCTGTTTTTTTCTCTCTGAAAGATTCCAGAATTTTCTCTTTGTCTTTTGTATTCTCGAATTTTAATAAAATTGCAAGTGAAATTTTTTTCATTGCTCCCCTTGATTATCTATGGATGCTCTTAGTTTTATTTGATAAATCTGATAAATTTATCTCTATTATTATTTTTCAAATATTTATCATCTTCATTTGTATTTTTACTCTCTCTGGGACTTATATTACCTGATGTTTAGTATCTCAGCTCTCTTCTCTTTTTTATTATACTTATGTGGTAATTATTTTTTTCATTTGGGGGTGATTTTCTCAATTTTCTTTCATAATGAACTAATTTATTCCTCATATGTATTCATTCATATTATTTACTTCAACAGTTAACCCAATGGATTAACGTCTAAGCACTGCAAGGTACATAAGGTGCACAGGTAAAACTGGTTTATTAGAGGAGTTTGAAGGAAAATGGTCAATACAACGTATATAGTTCTCTAAGCTCCTGCCATCACACTGAAAGGACTCCTTGAACCTGCTTTTTTGTTTGTATGTTTGTTTTGTATGAACTGTTACACTTCAGAAAGACACAATAGTAGAAAGAGTAGAGAGAGATCACTAAAAATAATGGAAATGTCTAAAATTTACGATCTGTGTTATCATCTTACTGTTTTGCAAAACATTCTATTTTTGGTTTCTGCTGATTGCTGAGTCGACATTTTCCAAGAATGATTGCGGCTGAGTTACAAACATCACTCAGAGATAGATGGATTGTCTTTCCACAGTTATGTTCAATGTTTCAACTATTATATTCCTTTCAACTAAATCTTTTTCTGATTTCTTTTTGTTAATATCATCTCATAGTTTTTAGTATGTTAGTTAAATTATACTGAATCCTTGATCCATCTATTCTAATATATCTGCTTTAGATGGCATGCCTCATTTGTTCTTTTTCATTTTGAGGGACTGTGTTAGAGGGACTTCCCAGGGTCGGCTGTGGGCTTCGTTTTGAGCACAGGACTTCCAGCCTCTGCTGGCTGGGGAACTTTTATTTCTGCTTTCCCACCTCTGGCTAGCTAGGGGCCTTAGTTTCTACTTTCCTGCCGCTGGCAGGCTAGGTAGTGGCTTTGTCTCAGGTTTTCCTGCCTCTGCTTTTTGGAGGTGGGGGTCTCTGTGACTCAGGGTTGTAAAACAGTAGCCAATCCGGTAAAGATTCAAAGATCAATTAATCCAGAGGAAGTTTAAAGAACCCCTCTCATTGAATGAGAACAGGAATGGGGAGGGAATAACTCGGAGTAAAAGCTCTAGCCGCCCCAGCCCGGAGCGCCTCCATGTCCACTTCCATGGCAAGGAAACTGTCCTTTCACTCTGCATAATAAACTGCACTACCGCATACTCTGGATCCACGATTTCCTTCTGAGCTGTAGCACTCACTGAGACACCGAGCTCCCCGCTTTTCCCATTCTTCGAACTTAGGGAGGCAAGGTTACTTTGAAAGAGTGAGCTCCTCAAATTCAGATTACTTAGGTCTGTGAGTTTATATTTCCACTGAAAATACTGAGACCCATGCTCAGTAACTCATCCCTTCAAGGTTTTCCCCTTCACCTGGAGTGAGAAGCAGACCCAAGGGAAGGACTTCACGCCTTCAATTGTTCTTCCCCAGCCCAGGATGTTACTACCGCGAGTGTTTGGAAAGCAATTTCCGGAAGTTGATCAGTTCCTGCACATTTTTTTCTCCCACCAAGTAACCCACAAAGTTTTAAATTTTATTTCTGTGTATATCCACCACAGAGATCTGATTTGCCATAGGTGTATGATAAGACGGTGAAATTTGAAGGCAAGGTAGACTTAGATATAAAAGTGTTTATCACAGAATCTGTGTTATCTTACTAGAATGATGTCTGTCTGCCTCTTGCCACAAGCTAAAGCAACTATCACTAAGGCATATCTGTTCAAAAGACAAACATTTTCCCCAAGAGTTTTTCCTTCCTTGGCATTTCAGTCTAATTTCTCTAGGGTTGGTTTGGGGAAGATGCCAACAGCTTTTGGCAGATCAGCATAATGATAGAAACTGGTTGTTTTAAAATTTCTACAGAAAGAAATTCATTGAGGTTTACTTTCAATCAATTTTTATAAATATTTTATGTCATCTAAAACAATTTACTCTGTGTCATCAGAATTTAAAGAGTGATCAATATGCTTACTAGGACAATGCATTATGTTATCCAAAAACCTTTATCTCTGTTATCTGAACTCAAAGCAGTCAGCTAAGTTTTCCTACTATTGACTTCACTGAGTTTCTCTTGCACTTCCATGATTTTTGCTTTATATTTCCATGTTTTGTTTTAATTTGGAAAAAAAATTATAGTGCTTGTATCTTTGTGTATTTCTCTCTTTTGGTTATCATTTTAAGTGTTCATTTCTGAATTCATATTTGTCTAACATATTGTGACTCAAACTAAGTTATAAACTTAGTCAATAACTATGTCTTAGTTTTTAAACTAGTTCTGATATCTATATTTGTGTGTTTTTAATTGTTTACCTGCTTTTATCTGTGTTTAATTTCTTCTCCGTGTGGTCATTTGAATAAATTATGATTTTGGTAGTGTGGATTATAGTTATATATTTCATTTATTGTTTATCAAGTTTAAAAATAAAACAAGTATTCTAGATTTGCTAGTACAATAGCTTCAAACTAAATCATAATCTATCAATACATCTTTCTAAAACTCAAAGATGAAATTGAGAGAAAATAAAATCACCTGTAGACCATGATTTCATATTAGTAGGAGACAGGGACTTTCATTTTATTCACATACCTTTTATTTACATATATGTGGGGAAAACATATCTGAGGCTTACAAAAATGTGTACAGAGCCCAGATTATTCTCCCTTGCATGTTAAAGGCAATAGGGAAGAGAGCATAGTACATTAAGGTTCTAGAGGTGAAAATAAGGATCGCATCAATGACGTTTTATTCCCAGAAGAAGCAGACTTTTCTGCGAATGGAAATGCTGCAAGCAGTTCTGGATTCTAATAAATCAAAGGGTTAGCTATTGGTGATTAGAAATTTGTAGTCTGTGAGACCACAGGGGGCAGTCTTAGAAAGACTCCATTAAATCAAAGGGTTAGCTATTGGTGATTAGAAATTTAGAGAGTCTGTGAGACCGCAGGTGGCAGTCTTAGAAAGACACCATTTCATGATGGGAAACACATTTTGGAGAGGAGAAATCTTTTCTACTAGGCTCAGTGCTAAAATAGAGAAGGCAATGTTGAATGACCATAATAAAGCAAGGTAGAATAAAAGAAGCAGAAGGTAAGATGCGAAAAAGAAAAGCACTATACATTGAAGAAAGGATGCTTTGTTATAGCAACAAAAGTGTCTGCTCTTGAACTACAAAAGCTTTCATAAGCTCCCCTGCTATTGCTAGTTTAAAAATCTTAAAAATGAATATAAACACCACCAGAAAATTCATTAACAGCACAGTTGTTATAAGAAAAATGAAAATAGGAATAAAAAAATCATTAGCAGAAAATACACAAACATGCACATATGCACATACATACAATATCTACCCATGAAGCAAATTATAATAACAAAACAAGCGAATTTATGTCTGAAAGCAAATGTAGATACAGGGTAATTTAAACCGAGCCAAGTAAATTTTAGCAAAGATACTTAAGAATAAGAAAAAAAATCATTTCAGAAAATAAGAGCAAATTGCAAACTTTGAATGCATATGCTGAGAATTCAATATGAAACACAAAGGAATGCATAAAAAGATTGAAAACTACACAGGAAAATAAGCATTTAAAAAACTGAAATAAAGTGATACATGTTGAAGGAAAAAAAAGAACTCAACATAGATATGATTGGACATTCTGAAAAATAGAAATAATCGCAATGTAAAAATAACTAATTTTTATCTTATTTTTTATTTTTATGAATACATAGGTATATATCTTTATGGGGTACATGAGATATTTTGATACAGATACATAGTGTGTAATGTTCACAACAGGGTAAGTAAATGCAGTACCCATCATTCAAGCATTTGTAATTCCTTTGTGTTACAAACATTCTAATTATACTCATTTAGGTTTTTTTTTTTTTTTTTTTTTTTTTTGAGACAAAGTCTCACTCTGTCACCCAGGCTGGAGTGCAGTGGTGCAATCTACACTCACTGCAACCTCTGCCTCCCAAGTTTTAGCGATTCTTGTGCCTCAGCTGCCAGAGTAGCTGGGATTACAGGCATGTGCCCCTACACCCAGCTAATTTTTCTATTTTTCATTGTTTTAGTAGAGATGGGGTTTCACCATGTTGGCCAGGATGGTCTTGATCTCCTGACCTCATGATCTGCATGATCTGCCCACCTCAGCCTCCCAAAGTCCTGGGATTACAGGTGTGAGCCACCGCGCCCAGCCTCTTTTAGTTTTTTTTAAATGAATAAATTATTGTTGGCTATAGTCATACTGTAGTGCTATCAAATGCTAGATCTTATTCATTCTGTCTAAATATATTTTTGTACCCATTAACCCCCTTCACCCACTACCTTTCCCAGCCTCTGGTACCATCATTCTACTCTTAATTTCTGTGAATTCAACAGTTTTAATTTTTAGCTCCCACCAATGAGTGACAACATGCAAAGTTTATCTTTCAGTGGCTAGCTTATTTCACTTAACTTAATGGTCTCTAGTTCCATCCTGGAGGCTGAAAATGACAAGATTTTCCTTTTATGGCTTAATAGTACTCCATTGTGTATATGCACCATATTTTATTTCTTCACTCATCTGTTGATGGTCACTTAGGTTGCTTCCACATATTGGCGATTGTGAATAGTGCTGCAGTAAGCACGGGAATGCAGAAATCTCTTTGATATACTGACTTACCTTCTTTGCGGTATATGCCCAGCATTGGGATTACTGGAGCATATGACAGCTCTAGTTTCAGATTTTGAGGAACCTGTATACTGTTCTCGATAGTGGCATTATTAAATTTGCACTTCCACCAACAGTATACAAGAATTCCCTTTGCTCCTGATTTTTGCCAGAATTCACTATTGCCTATCTTTTGGATAAAAGTCATTTTTACTGGGGTGAGATGATATTTCATCATTGTTTTGATTTGCATTTCTCTGATGATCAATGACATTAAGCACCTTTTTTATATACCTGTTTTTCATTAGTATGTTTTCATCTAAGATATGTCTGTTCAGATCTTGCCCATCTTTAAATCAGGTTATTAACTTTTTCCTATTGAGTTGTTTGAGCTGCTTACATGTTCTGATTATTCACACATTGTCCAATTGATAGTCTGCAAATATTTTCTTCCATTCTGTAGGTTGTCTCTTCACTTTGTTGATTATTTTCTTTGTAATGCAGAAGCCTTTTAACTTGATGTGCTTCCATTTGTTCATGTTTGCTTTGCTTGCCTGTGCTTGTGGGGTATTACCCAAGAAATTTTCACCCAGACCAACGTCCTGGAGAGTTTCCTCATTGTTTTCTTTTAGTAATCATAGGTTGAGGTCTTAGATTTAAGTATTTAATTCATTTTGATTTGATTTTTGCATATGGTGAGAGATAAGAATCTAGTTTTATTCTTCTGCATATGGATATCCAGTTTTCCAGAACCATTTCCTGGAAGGATTGTCCTTTTCCCAATATATGTTCTTGGCACCTTTGCCACAAATGAGTTCACTGTAAATGCATGAATTTATTTCTGAGTTCTCTACTCTGTTCCATTGGTCTATCTGTTTTTAATGCCACACTGTTTGCTTCCTATAGCTAGATAGTATAATTTGAAGTCAGGTAATGTGATTCCTCTGGCTTTGTACTTTTTTTCCCTGGATGACTTTGGCTATTCTGAATCTTTTGTAGTTCCATATAAATATTAGAATTATTTTTTTCTATTTCCATAATGAATGCCATTTCTATATTTTTGGTAACCTCTTCAATTCTTTTCATTTGTGTTTTACAATTTTCATTATAGAGATCTTTCACTTCCTTGGTTACATTAATTCCCACATATTTTATTTTTATTTGTGGCTGTCATAAATTTGATTACTTTTTAAGTTTCTTTTTGAGAAGACTCATTGTTGGCATATGGAAATGTTACACACTTTCGCATATTGATTCTATATTCTGAAAATTTATTGAATGTGTTTGTCAGTTCTAATAGTGTTTTTGGTGGAGTCTTTAGCCTTTTTCAAATATAAAACCATGTCATCTGCAAATAAGGATAATTTCTTATCCTTTTCAATGTGGCTGTTCTTCATTTTTTTCTCTCATTAAATTGCTGTAGTTAGGACTTCCAGTATTATGTTGAGCAGTGAAAGTGGGCATCCTTGTATTGTTTTAGTGCTTAGAAGAAAGGCTTTCTGTTTACTCCCATTCATTGTGATACTAGGTGTGCATATGTTGTATCTGGCTTTTCTTGTGTTGAGGTACGTTCCTTCTGTACCCAGTTTTGTGAAGTTTTTTTTTTAATCATAAAGGGATGCTTAATTTTTACCAAATACTTCTTTAGCATCAATTGAAATGATCACATGATTTTTGTCCTTCATTCCATTGATATGATATATCACCTTGATGGATTCCTGTGTGTTGAACCATCCTTCCATCCCTGAGATAAATCCCACTTGGTCATGAGAAATGGTCTTTTCAATGTGTTGTTGAACTCAGTTTGCTAGTATTTTCCTGAGGATTTTTGCATCAATTAAATCAGGGATATTGGCCTGTAGTTTTCTCTTTTGATGTGTCTTTGTCTGATTTTTGCATCAGGGTAATACTGAAGCTCTAAAATTAATCTAGAAATATTCCTCCTCCTCTATTTTTTGGAGTAGTTTTAGTTGAATTGCTATCTTCTCTAAATGTTTGATAGAATTCAGCACTGAAACCATCAAGTTTCTTTGCTGATTTTCTGTCTGGATGTTATGTCCAGTGCTGAAAGTGGGATGTGGAAGACTCCAGATCACAGTGTATTGGGGTATATCTCTCTCTTTAGCTCTAATACTGTTTGCTTTATTTGTCTCTGTGTTTCTGTGTTTTGTGTGTGTATATATATTTATAATTATTATATTCTCTTACTGAATTGATTCCTTTATCATTATATAATGAGCTTTTTTTCTGTTTATAATTCTAATCTTGAAATCTATTTTGTCTGATATAAGCATAGCTACTCCTGCTGTTTCGTGGTTTCCATTTGCATGGAATACCTTTTTCCATCCCTTTATTTTCAGTGTATGTGTATCTTTATAGGTGAAGGGTGTTTCTTGTAGGCAACAGACTGTTGGGTCTTGTATTTAACTAATTCAGCCACTCTATGTCTTTTGACTGGGGAATTTAGCCCATTTACATTCAGTATTATTATTAATAAGTGAGGACATACTCCTGGTAATTGTATTTGTTTTCTTGTCATTTTATGTTATTCTCTACCTCCTTTTTTCTTTCCTTTGTGTCTTCTTCTTCTTCTTCTTCTTCTTCTTCTTCTTCTTCTTCTTCTTCTTCTTCTTCTTCTTCTTCTTCTTCTTCTTCTTCTTCTTTTTCTTCTTCTTCTTCTTCTTCCTCTTCTTCTTCTTCTTCTTCTTTTTGGACATAGTCTTGCTCTGTTGCCCAGGTTGGAAAGCAGTGGCATAATCTTGGCTCACTGAAATCTCTGTCTCCTAGGCTTAAGCAATTCTTCTGCCTCAGCCTCACAAGTAGCTGGGATTACTGCCACACATCACTACGAATGACTAATTTTTTTATTTTTAGTAGAGATGGGGTTTCACTGTGTTGGCCAGGCTGGTCTCAAACTCCTGATCTCAAGTGATCCACCACCACTCCCAGTGGCATGATCTTCCTTTAAATGAAAGTAATTTTCTCGAATGCTTTGTTTTAATTTCCTGCTCTTTCTTTATTTTTTATCTGTTGTATGCTTCTTAAATTTGAGATTACCATGAGGTTTGCAGATAATATCTATAATCCATTATTTTAAACTGATGACAACTTAACACTGATCATAAAAACAAAGAAGCAAGCAAAGAGAAAACTAATAAAAATTCTACACTTTAACCTCATCCACAACTTTTTAACCTTGTGTTGTTTTTATTTATCTTACTTTGTCTAGGTATGGAAAAGTTGTCATTATTTTTCATAGGTACTGTTTTGGTCTCTTTATTCAAAATCTGAGTAGTTTACACCCTAAAATTTCAGTGTTACAATATTCTGTTTTTTTTGTGTGTATTTTACTATCTCTATTGAGTTTTGCACTGTCAGATGATTTCTTACTGCTCACTTACATTACTATCTTTCAGAAAGAAAAATATCCTTTAGTGTTTCTTGTAGGATAGGTCTGATGTTGATGAAATCCCTCAGTTTTTGTTTGTCTGAGAAAGTCTCCTTTCTCCTTCATGTTTGAAGATTAGGATTAAAAAGATTTTCCCACAGCACTTTACTTTTACATTTATTTATTTATTTATTTATTTTTGAGATGGAGTCTTACTGTCACCCACGCCGGAGTGCAGTGGCATGATCTCGACTCACTGCAACCTCCACTTCCTGGGTTCAAGTGATTCTCTTGCCAAAATCTTCTGAGTAGCTGGGATTACAGGCACATGTCACCATACCCAGCTAATTTTTGTATTTTTTTTAGTAGAAATGGGATTTCACTATGTTGGCCAGGCTGGTCTTGAACTCCTGACCTGAAATGATCCATCTGTCTCTACCTCCCAAAGTACTTGGATTACAGGTGTGAGCCACCATGTCCAAACTCCTACAGCATTTTAGAGATGCCATATTTAATGAGAAACACTCAGAACCATATTAAAAAATTATCCTCCAGCCTGGCAAGGAGCCAAGAGACCAAAGAATGACTTGGACAGGTTCATCTTGGTGAGTAGATGAGTTTATTAGGGCTTCTATTTCAGACACTTCTGGATGGAAGCAGGACAGCTTTAGATATATGCACCACCTCTAATCCCTAAGCTGCTTTTAAGCTAATTTTCTGGCTCTTTGTCGATTGCGTGTGTGCAATGAAACTGTTTTCCTTGGTAGGTTTTCAGATATTCTGCAGGATGTTTGGGTTATCAGGGACACCTGCTCCTCAGCTGGAGACCAGGGCTTGGCTCATCACCTGGCCTTCAGGGACTGGACATACAACCTTTAGAAACATGATAGGGTCTGGTCACACTACACCGTGTAACTGTCTTCTGGCCTGTAAGATTTCTTTGAGAAGTCTGCTGCCAGACATATTAAAGCTCCTTTGTACACACACACACACACACACACACACACACACACACACACATTTTTTCTTCTTGCTGCTTTTAGAATCCTTTCTTTATTCTTTACCTTTGGGAGTTTGATTACTAAATGATAATGACTTGACATAGTCTTATTTTAGTTAGATCTGCTTAGTGTCCTATGACCTTCTTGTAGTTGAATACTGATATCTTTTTCTAGGTTTGGAATGTTCTATTCTCTGTTATCATCCCTTTGAATAAATTTTCTACCCTAATCTCTCTTTTCCTCTTCTTTAAGGCTAATAACTCTTAGATTTTCCCTTTTGAGGTTATTTTCTATATTTTGTAAGCATTCTTTATTCTTTTTTTATTCTTCCTTCTTTTGTCTCCTATAACTGTTTATTTTCAAATAGACTGTTTTCAAGTTTACTAATTCTTTCTTCTGCTTGACCAATTCTGCTGTTGAGACTCTGATGCTTTCTTTAGTGTCAATTGAATTCTTTCAGTTCCAGAATTTCTATTAACTGTTAAAAATTACTTCAATCTCCTTGTTAAGTTTATCTCGTAAGATTCTCAATTCCTTCTCTGTTATCTTGAATTTTGTTGAGGTTCCTCAAAACAGTTATTTTGAATTACAATCTAAAAGACCACACATCTCTGTCACTCTGGGTTTGGTCAATGATTTCTTACTTAGTTTGTTTGGTGAGGTCATGTTTTCCAGGATGCTTTTGATGTTTGTGGATATTTGTAGATATCTAGACATTGAAGAGTTAGATATTTACTGCAGTGTTTACAGTCTGGGCTTGTTCGTGCCTATCCTTTTTGGGAAGACTTTCCAAGTATTCAAAGGGTATTATGTGTTGTGATCTAAATCTTTGATCACTCCACATCCGCATCAAGTAGCACCCTATAAACTCAGTAAGAATGTGGCTCTTGCAGCCTCATGGCAGTACCATCTTGGTGGTCTTGGGTAAGATTCAGAGAATTACCTGAATTACCAGGCAAAGACTCTTGTTCTCTTTCCTTCCGTTAAACAAACAGATTACTCTCTTTCCATGTTGAGATACCCGGAGGTGGGTTAGGGATAACACAGGCACCCCTGCGGTCACCATCACTGGGACTGCACTTGGTCAGACTTGAAGACAGCGTAACACTGGGTCTCACCCAAGGAACATGGTGACCACTGCCTGGCTACTATCAGTGTTCATTCAAGGCCTGAGGACTCTTCAGTCAGAAAATGGTAAAGCCAAAAAGGCTTGTGTCTTTCCCTTGAGGGTGGCAAGCTCCCCCTTGTCCAGGCCTTGTCTACAAATGCTGTCCAGGAGCCAGGACCCATAGTTGGAAACTTTAGGAATCTACTTGGTGCTCTATTCTATTGTGGTTGAGCTGGCAACCATGCTACAAAGACCTTGTCACTCTTCTCTCTTTCTTCCTCGTGCAGAAGGAGTCTCTCCCTGTGGCCACCACTGCCCCAGATCTGTAATGAGCACTACCTGGCTACCACCAATGTTCTTCAATGCCCAAGAACTCTTCAGTCAGCTTTTGGTGAATGCTCTTAGGCATGAGTTAGCCGTTCAGTGAAGTGGGCTCCCTTCTGACCCAGGGTAGGTCTAGAAATGCCATCCAGGAGCCAAGGCCTGGAATTAGGGACCCCAGATGCCTGCTTCATGCTCTACTCTGCTGTGGGCAAGCTGATGCTCAAGCTTCAATACAAAGTTCTCATTACTCTTCCTTCTCCTTTTCTCAACAAGGAGTCTTTCTCTGTATGTACACATTGCTGGAAGTATGCTGTGTTACAAGTGGAGCCAGCATGGCCTGGTGTCTCACCCAAGGCCAGCAGCAAGTGCTGCCTGGCTACCATTGCAGATTTATTCATGGTCCTAGGCTCTTTAGTCAGCAGGTGATGAATTCTGCCAGGACTGGATCCTTTCTTTCAAGGCAGTGGGTTTCCTTCTGGCCCAGGGTATGTCTAGAAATGTCATCAACAAGCTAGAGCCAGGGATGGGAGGCTTGACACACTGCCTGGTACCCTACTTTTCAGTCACTGGGATAGATCATTCCCCTCTGTCTAGATCTGGTTTAAAAGCTTTCTCTGTGGGCACAAGCTGAATTCTTCCCCATGTTTCTTTCTGCTGTGAGAAGGCAGTACTAAGTTCCAATGCAGTCTCGCAAGCCCTTTCTCCCAGGAACACCCAGATTATCTGTCTGCACCATACAGCTGCTGCCAGGGGATGGTGGAGGGTGGCCTTGGAAATTCAAGACAGTCTTTCCCCCCATCTTCAGTTTCTCTTTCCTTGTAATGATGTTAAAACCAGGTACTGTGATTACTCACTTGATATTTGGTTCCTATGAAGGTGCTTTCTTGTGTAGACAGTTGTTCAATTTTGTGTCTCTACTGTGGGGAGAGCAGATGTCTGGAGAGTTTCATTCATCCATCTCACTCCACCTATTAATAGTACTAATATTTAACATTAAACAAATTTTTAACTATGTTTCAGAAATCAAAAAAATAAGAAACTTAATTTGAATGGAGCCAGTTCTTTTTTTTGGAAACAGTTTCACTGTGAGGCCCAGGCTAGAGTGCAGTGGTGTGGTCTCGGCTCACTACAACTTCCGCCTCCTGGGTTCAAGTGATTCTCCTGCCTCAGACACTTGAGCAGCTGGGATTACATGTGTGCACCACCACCCCTTGCTAATTTTTGTATTTTTAGTAGAGACATCGTTTCACCATGTTGGCCAGGCTGGAATTAATGGAGGTAGTATTTAACTAAAATTTAGTTAGAAGATCAATTCTGAAAAATAATTTTTCTATCATTTAACTTTGACATTAGGAAAAAAGTCTTTTTGGGTGTTCATGCCAAACATCAAAGAAAAGAAAAAGTCAAAGGAAACAAAGAATCAAAAAACCAAGTAAGTGTAGCATAAAATGTATTAATGATATTTTGTAACATGTAAATTTAAGGTAACAATTTTTTAAAAATTCAGGACAAACATTTTAAGAATCAAGAATACAGAAAATATTTTCAGCATGCAATAATTTGGTGAATATTATGCTCATGAGCTATTCAGGTAAAGTTTATTATAAATGATTTATTATACAAGGCATTTTCTTTTAACCAAAGGATATTTGGGAAAATAATTTTATAGGATTGGTGGTGAGAAATTCTTTTCACAGCCACACATGTGTTAATTCTATGATTATAGCAAAGATTGAAATGAAGATGAAAGAGTAATATGTAGAAATCATATAATTAGAAAAAGTAAACATTACAATCTGTTTTTGACTGGGGAAAGATGCCATTTAAAAAGAGGAATTTAATATTGTAATTTCACTAGAACAATCTGGCTCAACTTTCATGTGATAAACTTGAAAGTTTTTCAACATGAGTTATTTTTAGTTGCTATGAACCCCCAGGTTGAAGATCACATAAACTGAGCATGCACAGATGAGCCAAGAACACACCCACTTAGGTGAAACCTAAGTGCTCAGACCAAGGAGTGGGGACTGAATTAAAAAGTGGATACTGCATGGCAGGATCAGATCAAGTACTTTCTTGTGTTGCCCTGAATGATCCAGTTAGATTATGTCTCCTGGCATCACCTTATTGCAAGATCCAATAGCTCACCTCATATCCTAGCCTATAAATCTCAACTCATCCTCCAGCTTGGGGAGACAGATTTGCGAGTTTCCTCTTGTCTACTTGCCAGTCATTTTGTAATAAAGCTTCTCTATTCTCAAAAACTAGTGCCATGGTATTTGCTTCTATGTGCAAATATTGCTTGGTGACAATATTAGCCTATTGATAGTATTTAGGTACCATCAGTACAATATTAGCATATTGATAATATTTGAATACTAAATAGGAATAAAATAAGAATAAATAGGAATAAAATGTTAATCAATATGTCAAACCAAATATTATATGTGTAAAAATAAAAACAAAGGGACAAAAGACATATTAAAGATCATATATAAACTCGTTATAAATAGATTTAACTCAACTAAAGCTGAGACTCAATACTTTATAAAGAAAAGAGGTTTCATTGGCTCACAGTCCCACAAGCTATACAGGAGGCATGGCTGGGGAGGCCTCAGGGAACTTACAGTTATGGCAGATGGCAAAAGGAAAGCTGTCACATCGTCAAATGGCAGAGCAGAAAAGACAGAAAGAGCAAAGGGGGAACTGCTACACACTTTCTAACAATCAGATCTCATGAGAACTCCATCATGAGACAGCACTTGGAGGATGTGCTAGACCACTAGAAACCATCTCATGATCCAATCACCTCCCACCGGGCCCCACCTCCAATACTCAGGATCAGAATCAAAATTCAACATGAGATTTGGGTGGAGACACAGAATTAACCATATCATTCAGCTACTGAACCCTCCCAAATCTCACATCCTTCTGACATTTCAAAACATGATCAGGCCTTCCCAACAGTCCCCCAGAGTATTAACTTCTAGAATTAACTCAAAAGTCCAAGTCCAAAGTCTCATCTGAGATGAGGGAAGTCCCTTTTACCTATGAGCCTATTAAAAAAAAAAGTTAGACACTTATAAGACACAATAGTGGTACAGGCATTGGGTAAATTCTATTGTTCCAAGTGGGAGAAATTGGCCACCTTCATGATACAATCACCTCCCATTAGGCTCTACCTCCCACACTCAGGATTAAAATTCAACATGAGATTTGGGTCAGGACACAGAGCCAAACCATATCAATGACCTTAGAGGAATATTTCTATGTCATTAGAGAATTGTCAGCAAATAGGAGAAAAATGCACAGAGGATTGTATTTACAGATTTTAGAAAGGAAGATCAATTGCTGCTAAGTCTCTAAATAGGAATGTGTTAGAGCTGTACTGGCAAATTTTGAAAAAAATGATTCTGAAAGCATAATTATGAATGATTCATTGAGGAAGAATTTTGGAATGCATTGAAATATAATCATCTTAAATGTTTGGTGGGGCAGAGCAAGGTGTAAATCATAAATATATAAAGAGGCTAATCTGATTTTACAAAAAAAAAAAAAAAAAACCCTCTGGGTTAAGCTCAGATTGAATTTTTTTTTATAAAACCTGAAAAAGATATAATAAAGAATCAGTCACATCCCAAATGATAAACTGACATTTATAGGAAAAAATAAAAACTAATCAAGAATTTTAAAAGGTGATTTTAGTAATGCTAAGAGAAAGAGGAGCCAAAATGCTGTCAGCCCACTCCTTGAGAAAATATTAATAATGACATCGAGAAAAAAAATGTTATTTCACTTACGTTGTGCCCTCTATTTCTTGCAAAAGAAAATAGTTTACAATAGAATGGGAAATGTAGCACTTGCTATTAGTAAGAGGAATTTGAGTCAAAAGTAAAGAAATTGTAAGAGAATGACAAAATTGTTTTTCATGTTCTTCACGGGATAAAACTGTGAGGCATTAAAAGATATGGCAATTAGAATGTGGAATTTTAACTACTAACAATTAGTCGAGAAGCATAGGAAAAATTAGACTGTCAAAAACATTTGCAAATTTTGAGACCTAAAGAAGGAATATTCTGCAAACTAGAGATCTTGATGCCAGTTTGAATAATTTCCCAGAGTCTGTTAATAAAAGAACAATGTTAGAATACCTATAAAGGAGAGTGGTGATGATGAGGAACTAATATAAGCCATTAAATAAGTCACACTAAGCTAGTTCGATTGTCTTTTTTGATATGGTTATGAGACTATAAGCTCAGAGAAGTGCTGCAGAGAAAATGAAAATGGTTTTCAGAAGGCACTTGACAAGCCCTCACACGATATCCTGTTGTGTAAAATGGAGAAATGTACACAGCATGGCAAATTGGACAAATGAATATAACCAAAGACCCATCAACACTGTTCAAGTTCAACTCGTTTTGACATGTTTTGTGATTGTTCCCTGACTCTCTTCTTTGCCATATTTCTATCAATTGGATGCAAACTTTGATAAGATCCTTATTAAACTTGTGCAGACATGGAGTTGGAAACAATAATAGATATTATAGATAACAAATTAACTATTCAGAAGGATCTTAGGTAGCTAGAAAGACAGGCCAAATGTAAAAGTTTGAAATTACAAAATGGATAGTGATGGGCAGACAAAAGCAGCAGAGATAAAAGAAGAAGGAGGAGGAGGAGGAGGAAAGAACTAATATAAAAGGCCAAGGGAAAAACAAATTCAATCACATAATGTTGGAAAAACAGAAATTTTAGTTGGAGAATAGATTAGCAGAACTATTTTTTAAGTAAATTTACCCAATAAACCATAACTCCCAGAACTTATATAAATCTCTTCCACATGAATTTGGGCTGGCCCTATGACTCATTTGTAACTGATAAAATATAGTCAGTGTAACATTGAGATGACATCTGGGGCTAGTCAGAAAATGCCTTGCAGGTTCTCTTTGGTCTCTTGAATATGAATTGGTTAGATGAATGAACTAAACTTATGAGCCACAAGAAATAGGATTTGAACTATTCTGTCATAAGGTACTTCCACTGGTTATGAAGCATCATGGTGTTATTGGAAGGTGGACTTAGATTAGTTATGAATGAATATTGCAAACTCTAAAGCAACCAGTTGTTTTTGTTTAAGTTGGGAGATTAAATGGAAATATAAAATGGTCTATTTTTATTTTTTATTATTTTTTAAATTTTTTATTGCGTTTTAGGTTTTGGGGTACATGTGCAGAACATGCAAGATAGTTGCATAGGTACACACTATTAAAACCATAAAAAAACAGAAGAAAGAATGATGATATAGACAATAGCAAGTTCAACAAATAGAAAATAGTCCCAAACTTTGTAAATATTACAATAGTTAATTTTGTATGTCAATTTGACTGGGCCATGGGATTTCTAGATATTAGATTAAACATTATCAGTGTTTCTATGATGATGATTTTGGTAAAATTAACAAAATTGACATTGAAATCAGTAGATTAAGTAAAGCTGATTGTCCTTCCTCTTATGGGTGAACCTAATTCAGTTAGCTGAAGGCCTGAATAGATCCAGAAGTCTAGCCCTCCCTTGAGTAAGAAGAATTCTTTCGTGTCTGATTGCCTTTGAATTAAGATATCAACTTTTCCCCTGACTTTGAACCACAGCTGAAACTTCAGATCCTCGTGGATTTCAACTGCCAGCCACCAGTTGGGAGTTAAAGGATCAGCTTTCCTAGTCCTTGGCCCTTTGGACTCCGACTGGAACTCCACAATCAGCTCTCCTGCGTCTTTGCCTTGCCAGTTCATGCTGTTATTGATACTTGTCAGTCTTCATAATCACTTGAAACAAAACCTTATAATAAATATCTTTGTGTGTGTTTGTGTGTGTATTTGTCTGTGTATCTTACTAGTTCTTTTCTCTGGTAATAGAAATGTAATGAAGCTGTATCAGTTATCACTTTAAATATGAATTATCAAAATGTACCAATTAAAAGAGAGGTTATCAGAATATATTAAAGAAAAAGCTATGTTAATGTTAGACAAAGTGGACTTTGAAACAGAAAGAGTATCAGTGATAAAAATGGGCATTATATAATAATAAAGGAATAAATTATCTAAGGAGATATAACAGTCCTCAGTATAAATGTTTCTACCAAAAGATCATCAAATGTGAGGCAAAAACTGACACAACTGAAAAGAGAAATAGACAGATCCAGTGTTACAGTGAGAGATGTCAAAACCTCTGATTTATTAATTGATAGATCAAGCAGGCAGAAAATCTGTAAGGGTATATATAGTTGACATGAACAGCACAATATATCAACTTGATTTAACTGGCATTTATAAAATATTCCCTCCAACCACAAAATACATATTCTTCTTAATATCACATGAAACATTCACCAAAAACCAAAGTTTGGTTCATAAAAATACTTTCACAAATTTTAAAGAACAGATATCATAGAAAATATATTCTTAGGCCACAATGGAGTAAATCTAAAAATCAATAACAGAAACATAGCTGGATATTGTAAATATTTCATAGATTAAAATATAACTCTAAATAGCAAAATGGTCAAGAAGAGCTCTCAAGAGAAGTTAAAACAAATTTGATTCTAAATAGCAGTAAAATGCAATTTATCAACACGTGGTATGCAGTAAAAACATTCAGTAGACAGGGAAATCTGTAGTGCTTAATTAACATATTAGGAAGTACTAAAATCAAAACTCAAAGCTTTTACATTTATGAACCTACAGTATGAAGAACAATGTAAGCCTAAATTGAGCAAAAGAAAGAAATGCAAATCAGAAGAGAAATCAATGAAATGTAAAAGAAAATAGCACAGAAGTAAATGAAGCTAAATGCTACTTTTTTGAAAAGATTAATAAAGCCGATAAACTTCAATCAAGAATAACTGAGACAAAAAGACATAAAATCCTAAACCTTGAATAAAAAAGGCCTATCAAAACTGATTCCATAGACATTAAAAGGATGATAAAAAGACTTTGAATAACTCTGTGCCCCTAAATATGATAATGTAGATGAAATGGAACAATTCTGAAAAAGATACAAACAACTCAAAGTCATACAAATGGAAATCGATAATTTTAATTGCCTTATATGTATTAACTAAATTAAATTAACAATTAATAATAATAAAAAAATCCCCAGGTCCAATGGTGAATTCTAACAAACATTTAAGGGAGAAATAACACCAATTTTCCACAATCTATTTCAGAACGTAGAATGAGAGGGAACACTTCCTAAACTCATTATATAAGACTATCATTATCTCAATATCAAAATCAGATATAGAAATTACAAGAAAAGAAAAGTTTGGGTCAACATTACTTTTTAATATAGATGCAAAAAATCTCAACAAAATATTAGCAAATAGAATCCAACAATATATGGAAAGAATTATACACTATGACAAAATACAATTTGCTCAGAGTATACAAGATTAATTTGATATTTGAAAGTGAATTGGTGTAATGCACCAAACCAAAAAGCTAAAGAAGAAAATTTGTCTATCATATCAATACGGAACAAGTATTAATCAAAATCCAAAACACCTGCATGTTAAAAATCTCAGCAAACTAGAAATAGAAAACTTTCTACATTTGATAAAGAATATCTTCAAAAAAACTTACAGCTAGCACCATGCTTGATCCTGAGGAACTGGATGCTATGGTTGAGAATAAGCAGGATGTCTTCTCTCACCACTCCTATTCAGTACCATATGGGAAGTCCTTATTAGTGCAATAAGAGAACAAATAAATGATATATAAATAGATAAAGAAGAAAGAAAACTTTTTAGACAAATGGTATGATTATTTCAGTAAACAATTCCAAATCAGCATGTCTCACAAGCTTGTAGGATAGAAGGTGATATAGAAAAGTCCACTGCTTCTTTATATATGAGTGCTGTACAATTAAAATACAAAATTAAGGAATTATATTATTTATCATAATATTCAACAGAATAAAATACTTAGGAATAAATTCAACAAAATATGTGGAAAGCCCAGATGTGAAAAACTACGAAAACCTTATCAAAGACATCAAAGGGGATTGAAATAAATGAACACAATAAATTGGAAGACCCAATTTTGTAAAGATGTTAATTCTTACCAAGTTGATCTATAGATTCAATACAAGCTCAGTTAGAATCCCGGAATGCTATTCTGTAGATACAGCCAAACTTATTCTAAGGTTTACAAGGAAAGACAACCTAGAAAAGCCTAGACAAGAGTAAAAAAGAACCAAGTTGGAGGGCTCATATTATCTATCTATACTTACCATAAAGCTACAGTATTTATACTGTATTCATACTTAATATAAAGTACAGTAATCAAGATAGCAAGGCATTGACAAAAGAATAGAAATATAGATGAGAGTAGCAGAATAGAAAGCACACAAATAGGTGACTGTAATTGTAGTTAACTGATTTTTTGACAGAGCAGTAAAGTCTTCTCAACAAATAGTGCTGAACAATTGAATGCCTGTATGCAGGGAGGGGAAGAGGTGGGATCTCTCTCTCTCTCTCCCCCACCTCTTTCTCTCTCTCTCGTTCTCTGTCTCTCTACCTTCCCTTTCTCAAAAATTAACTGAAAATGTGTTACAGTTCTAAGTGTAAAACCCAAAACTATAAAACTTCTTGAAGAATGCATATAAGCATTCTTAACTAAGTAACCTTGAATTTAGTGACAATTTCCTCCCAGAAACATGTAACTCCAGAGCAACCATAAGAAAAACATCGGAAAAATTCCAGCTGCTTAGCGTTCTACAAAATACCTGACCAACACTCATCAAAAATGTCAAGGTCATCAATCAAAAAAAAAAAAAAAAAAAAAAGGACCCTCTGAGCAAACATCACAGCCAAAGGAGGAGCCTAAAGAGATATGACCACTAAATGTAATGCGGCATCCTGAATGGGATCCTGGAACAGAACAAGAACATCAGGGAAAAACTGAGGAGATAGGAAGAAAGTATGGAATTTAGTTAATTATAGTGTATCAATATTTGTTCATTGTTTGTAACAAATGTACCATACCAATATAAGATGTTAGTAATAGGGGAAATTATGTTGGGCCCACATGAGACCTCTCTGTATTTTGTTCATAACATTCTTTAAAAATCTAAAATATTTCTAAAGCTATCAATTGTTTTTTAAAACTATAAAAATATAGAAGCTTTCACTGTGAAAATATATAAATGATTTTATATATATTAATAAGCTGCAAAATTTGTCAAAATGCTGATGTAGAACACAAAAAAATTGCGCAAGCAGTTTGTATGTTTTTCTTATTATTAATCAGATCTTTACAATTTTGAAACTTTTTTTAAACCTTTTTTTAATTGCATTTTAGGTTTTGGGGTACATGTGAAGAACATGCAAGATTGTTGCATAGGTACACACATGGCAGCATGATTTGCTGCCTTCCTCCCCTTCACCTATATCTGGCATTTCTCTTATTTTCTAAATCAATCTGAGGGTCTTATAATAGTATTAAATATTGTTGTGAGTTCTTGAAATTTGATTATAATTTCTTCAAAATCAGTTAGGAATTTTTAATCATAGAAGTCAAATACTACAGTCCCAAAGATTTGGGTTTTGAAGCTTTTTGAGAATTGCAATTGTTTTGAAAGCAAACCTTGAAATAAAAAAGATTTAAAAATATATCTCTATAAAACTAATAAAAGAAATAAACAAATTAAAGAATAAAAACTAAAGGGCAGCAGAATTAATTCTGAATTTATGTAATTGAATTAGTAGGATACCTTTTTGATAACTTAAATTTATACTTTGTATTACACTGGAATGAAATTGAGACCATCTATAATTGTGCCCCACTTTTGGTAAAATGTTTAAATGAATCATAAATAGATATAGTAATGTCTTTGATGAATTTTGCCTTACGAAGGTATTTTTGAAATTATTATTTTACATGTAAACAAAAATACCATCTTTGAAAAATATGTAAATTAGTCTGTGATTTATATTGCCTGTAATAAATGATTAATTGTATAGCTATATGGTTCATGGGGCCATACTGACTGACTTGAGATAACTGAAGTAATATGAACTGTTTAGAATTAACTATTTGTGGCCAAAAGATTGTTAATATTGTTTTTAAACAGTGACAGATACATCAGGAAGAAATACATTGTATTTGATGTCTCTCATAAAAATAATATTACAGCTATCATAAAATGGATTAATGAATAAATATCTTTAATATCTTCTTTAAATCTAAGTTCTATAATCTATTGTGAATAAACTGATACACTGTGGTTTTAAGTGGATTACATATTGGATGTGAGGAGGTAGAACTTATACTTTTCTTATGAATAGGTTTTATTTTTTATTTTTGTCACTGGATGTTTAACAGTTGGAGGGATTTATGATGAGATCACTAAAATTCTCAATTCTAATAGTGTTCACAGCAAGAAAGCTGGCCAGGATTATAGTTACATGTGCTTACAAAAATACAGCCTACATAAATCTCTATAGGCAAGACTCTGATATCAATGGAGTGAGAAAATAACAATCACTATTGTGAACAATGGGAAAATTTTCTCTGGCGGTATCTATATCAACCTTCCAAAATTACTACTGTACAATACAATAACAGATCTATTTAGGCAAAAATGTGACAAGACAGTTGCTTGACATTTAGTAAGTTAAATGTTTCTTTAAACAAGTTAAAATGATAAATCCAATTAAATTGTTCAAACACTAGTTTTTTTCTACATTCCTTAAGATCTATTTCTGTTTGGGTGACCTTGTGAAGACAGGTTCTTAAAAACTGGCTGCAACTTTTTTCACTAAGATGGTGGAATCTGATGACACATAATACAAATGTAACTGGAGTAGAAAAAGAGGGAAAAATTGACAGAGAATTTGTCTTTTGTTCCGATAGTTTACTGAATCTAGTCTTATAGAAACAAATGAAATATAACCAATTTAAAAGGGAAAAAGATGACAAATAAAAAGGAAAGAATACAAAAAATAGATGCAGTGAGAGATTTCAAAGTAGAGAGATTGTTGTTGTTTCACTGTAAATGGATAATGCTATTTTCAAAAAGAAATATAAGCTAATTGAATATAGAAAATTTTATAGAATTTAAAAAACTAATTAGAATAAATTACTAAAGTAATGAATAGTAAGTTAGAAAAAAAGTATAAGAAAGTAAGATATATGTATGAATAATAGAAATCATTCATTTTTTAATTTGATTTTTAAATTTTTTAAATTATACTTTAAGTTCTGGGGTACATGTGCAGTTAGTGCAGGATTGTTACATAGTTCTACACATTTCACAGTGGTTTGCTGTATCCATTCCCCCATCATCTACATTAGGCATTTTTCCTAATGTTATCCCTCCCTGATCCCCCCACCCCCTGGCTATCCCTCCCCTAGCTACCTGCAACCCCCAACAGGCCCTGGTGTGTGACGTTCCTCTCCCTGTGTCCATGTGTTCTCATTGTTCAACACTCACTTGTGAGTGAGAACATCTGGTGTTTGGTTTTTTTGTTCTTGTGTCAGTTTGCAGAGAATGATGGTTTTCAGCTTCATCCATGTTCCTGCAAAGGACAAGAACTCATACATTATGGCTGCATAGTATTCCATGGTGTATATGTACTACATTTCCTTTATCCAGTCTATCATCGATGGGCATTTGTGTTGGTCCAAGTCTTTGCTATTGTAAACAGTCCTGCAATAAACATACATGAGCATGTGTCTTTATAATAGAATAATTTATAATCATTTGGGCATATACCCAGTAATGGGATTGCTGGGTCAATTAGTATTTCAATTTATAGATCCTTGAGGAATTGCCACACTGTCTTCCACAATGGCTGAACTGATTTACAGTCCCACAAATGGTATAAAATTGTTCCTATTTCTCCACATCCCCTCCAGCATCTGTTTTCTCTAGATTTTTTAATGATCACCTTTCTTACTGGCATGACATAGTATCTCAATTTGTTTTTGATTTACATTTCTCTAATGACCAGTGATGATGAGCTTTTTTTCATTATTTGTTGGCTATATAAATGTCTTCTTTTAAAAAGTGTCTGTTCATGTCCTTTGCCCACTTTTTGATGGGGTTGTGTTTTTCTCATAAATTTGTTTCAGTTCTTTGTAGATTCTGGATATTAGCCCTTTGTCAGATGGGTAGATTGTAAAAATTTTTTCCCATTCTGTGGTTACCAGTTCACTCTAAATGATAGTTTCTTTTGTTGTGCAGAAGCTTTTTAGTTTAATTAGATCCCATTTGTCTATTTCGGCTTTTGTTGCCGTTGCTTTTGGTGTTTAGTCATGAAGTCCTTGCCAATGCCTATGTCCTGAATGGTATTGCCTAGGTTTTCTTCCAGGGATTTTATGGTGTTAGTTCTTATGTTTAAATCTTTAATCCATCTGGAGTTAATTTTTGTACAAGATGTAAGGAAGGGATCCAGTTTCACCTTTCTGCATATGGCTAGCCAATTTTCCCAATACTATTTATTAAACAGGGAATCTTTTCCCCATTTTTTTTTTTTTTTTGTCAGATTGGTCAAAGGTCAGATGGTTGTAGTTGTATGGCATTCTTTCTGAGGCCTTTATTCTGTTCCATTGGTCTATATTTCTGTTTTGGTCCAGTACCATGCTGTTTTTATTACTATAGACTTGTAGTATAGTTTGAAGTAAGGTAGCATGATACCTCCAGCTTTGTCCTTTTTGCTTATAATTGTCTTGGTTCCACAGGCTCTTTTTTGGTTCCATATGAAGTTTAAGGTGGTTTTTTCCAGTTCTGTGAAGAAGGTCAATGGTAGCTTGATGGGGATAGCACTGAATGTATAAATTACTTTGGGCAGTATGGCCATTTTAACAATATTGATTCTTCCTAATCATGAGCATGAAAATGTTTTTCCATCTGTTTGTGTCCTCTCTTATTTCCTTGAGCAGTGGTTTGTAGTTCTCCTTGAAGAGGTCCTTCACATCCCTTATTAGTTATTTTTCTTGGTATTTTATTGTCTTTGTAGTAATTGTGAATGGAAGTACACTCTTGATTTGGCTCTCTGTTTGCCTGTTATTGGTATATAGGAATACTTGTGATTTTTGCACATTGATTTTGTATCCTGAGACCTTGCTGAAGTTGCTTATTAGCTTAAGGAGATTTGGGGCTGAGATGATGGGGTCTTAAAAATATACAATAATGTGGTCAGCAAATAGAGACAATCTGACTTCCTCTTTTCTTAATTGAATACTCTTTATTTCTTTTACTTGCCTGATTGCGCTGGCCAGAACTTCCAATACTATGTTGAATAGGAGTGGTGAGAGAGGGCACTCTTGTGCCAGTTTTCAAAGGAAACACTTCTTGGTTGTGGGTTTGTCATAAATAGTTTTTATTATTTTGAGATATGTTCCATCAGTACCTAGTTTATTGAGAACTTTTAGCATAAAGCACTGTTGAATTTTGTCAAAGGACTTCTTTGCATCTCAATATTGAGATAATCAGGTAGCTTTTGTCTAGAAACATTCTAGTAATTTCACACTAAGAAAGAAACAAAAAGAAAAATCAGTGTTCTTTTGAAGGTAGGTCTTGAGGTAAGCATAGAAGAGAAAAAAATATAGGACAACTCATATAACTGTTAGCTAATTAGGATTATAACCCAATAAGATTATTAAAATTTTTAGAATTCTTATTTTTAAACACATTAATCTAAAAAAAATTTTAAAAACATTAATAAATAATGTAAATTATTTCAAGAGCAATGGCATATCCTTCTAAAATTTGAATTCTGTTTATTACAATAAAGCCATTGGACACTTCATGCAGTGATAGACAGTTTGTTTAACATTATGTATTAAAAATTTGTTTTAATTTTTTTTTTATTTGAAAACAACTAGGTGTTCACTTTCTATCAGGAAAAGGTAATTGATTTAGTGACAATAACTAAAAGTTAACAAAAGTGAAAGTAACTCAAAATGCACAGATGCATATAAAAAAGATCATGTAAACAGACTACACATGATGTTCAATATGCCTTTATAGACATCTCTCTCTAATCTCAATGTGTGAAAAAGATATCATAGCAATATACTGTATATAAAAATATATATATATTTAAATTTTTCTTTCTTTTATGTTGCTTTTCTATTAAAAATACACAAATGCCAGATATAGGTGACAGGGGGATGGAGGCAGCAAACCACATTGCCATGTATGTACCTAGGCAACAATCCTGCATGTTCTGCACAAGTAACCCAGAACCTAAAGTGCAATTTTATATATGTATATATAAAATACACAAAATACCTACAGTGGATATTACAGTGTTACATCATTATAATATAAATGAAGAATAGGTATTTCATTTAGTGATCAATTTAAAATATTATATAATACAATTTTCAAATCCAGAAGTCTCTTGCACCGAGTACCTGGAAGGAAGTCACCTGTGTACCAACTTTGTTGCCTTGTTTGTATCTTCCCAAACTCTTGCCACTGAATCCCTCATTATACATATTGTTCAGTCACGGAAATTAGAGTTGATGTGGCTATTCCCTAGGCCAATTCCATGTTCTATCCTAGTTCTATTTTACTCAGAGCCTTATATCTAATTTTCCACTGGTGCAAAAAAAAAAAATAATGTTGGCCTTCTTGCTCAGAAGTGTTGTATCATGATTTTATGTAAATAGTGGATGCATAGAAATAATTTGGACTATTATAAAGTGTTTTATAAATTATAGCTATTTAGTAGTGTCTTTAATTATAGGGGACAAATATAAACCATTGTTTTCAAACTGATTCTTATCAGCAATGTTTAAGATGTATAGCACTACTTATTTTGTCAAATCAACTAAATTTGAATCAAGTAAATTCTAGGATTGGTAAATTACTTTTTTCTCCAGTTCTGAATCCTATGCCTGTCTTTCTTGCATCCTCAGAAACTGGCAGGGACATTTTTGTGAGAAGAAGGGAAAGATTTTCCTAATTTTTGAAGCTAATTGATGTTCCAGGCTCATTGTGTATATTTCTTGCATCAGGCCTAGAATCACCTATTTCTCCAAAGAGTCCTTGATACTTTTACTGTAGAATGGTATTAGAAACCAAGACTTGGATACTAGGTGTGCTTGTGACTTCTGGGGTGTGCTTGTTGTTATCCTCTCAAGGGGGTATATGTGTGTATCCTAATCTATATAGATAGACATTTCTATAAATATTTATGCAAGTAGCCATTTGTTTTTGGTATTTATCCTGCTTGATATCCTCTTCACTTCTTGAATCTGTGGTTTGAAATCTGTCTTGAATTTCTGAAAGTTTTCTGTTATTATTACTTCAAATATTTCTTCTGCTGTGTTCCCTTACATTTTCTTCTGGGATCCCAACTTTGTGCATGCTTGTACTTTTTCAGATTGTCCTACAGTTATTTCATGTTTTCTTCTACTTAGTTTTTTCATTCTTTTTTTCTCTTTGTATTTCAGTTTGAGAAGTTTCTATCGATATATCTTCACCTACTCCTCAGTTATGTTCATTCTATTGGTGAGTTGATTGAAGGCATTCATCATTTCTGTTATAGTGGTTTTGATTTATAGCATTTTCTTTTATTATTTCTTAGGATTTCCATCTCTTTTGTTATATTATCAATCTGTTGTCTCCTTATTTCGTTAAAGCCCTAAACATATTAGCCATGTTATTTTAAATTCCTATCTGATAATACCTAAAATGTGAGTCATATCAATCTAATCATTTAATACTTGCACTGTCTTTTCAGACTGTTTTGTTTTGCTTTTTAGATTTTCTTGTTACTTGTTCTTGGTATCCAGGCACATTTCTTCAGACAATGGCATCTAAGGTTAGTAGGCCTTTATTTGAGAATTTATGTTAATATTGGTAGGTGCTTTGTTGAATGTTTGCTGTGGGTATAGATGCCAAGGCTTTAACCACCTGTAGTGACCTTGTATTCATCTTTCTTTTTTTCTGTGCCTTACAACTCTTACAGCTCTTTACCATTATTATTATACCAGAGCATTGATAATATTGAGTTAGGTGTTGTGAAGGGTGAGTTTTACATATTTATTGCAGTTAAATCTCAGTCTTTTAGTTGTCTGTTGTCTGTTATGTTCACCAATGTTTCTTGCTTGATGAGACAGAAAGCTTAGGGACTGTGGAAGGGAAGAATGCTCTTCCTTCATCTGACTGGGACATAAGTCTCCACCAGCCTTTTCCCCAAGAGAGTAGGCCTTTTAAATGAAAAAGGCTCTGCATGTACTTTCCAAAAATTGCTCTTCCTTTGCCCCTACTCCAAGCACAAGGGTCTATTTCCTGTATTTTCCCTATAAAAACCTGTTGTATTTCCTGAACGTAAAACTCATAAAAGTGTGGGGACTCCTCTTCACCTGCACCTCTGAGGATTTTTCATTTATACAACAGTTTCTACTGAGCATCCAGAAATTTCGTAAATTCACCACTTATGTATTATGACCAGTCTATGTCTCCAGAAGCTTGTCTTTCAGATAATCAGATTTTTTACTGTGACTTTTCTGGATCCACTTGTCTTTCTAGATTTCAGGGTGGTAATTTGCCTTACAATCTCATTTCTCTGGATCAAAAAAAAAAAAAAAAAAAAAAAATTGGTTTTCAGTTTGTTTGCTTTTTTTTCATGTTGTAAGATGAAAGTGAGAACTTCTAACCTCGCTACATGTTGGATAAAATTGGAAGTTCCAACTAGCTTTACAATTCTTTTTTGTTTTCTTCTTTTTCTATGAGATTGCTCAGTTGATAGTGGCCTCTAGTGGAAATTACTCTTCCCTTTATTTATGCTTTACCTTATTCTTCCTTTTGAAAGTTCTTACATGGTTACTTGAATTTTAAAAAATATTGCATTAGTATTATTTTTTTTTTGGCATTTGCCTTTCCTTCTTTTTCCTGTTTTGCTGCTGGAAATCTCTGAATTGCATCATGGCAACTTCCCAAGTCAGATGTCCTTTCTTCCAGCCTGTAATATGGTAACTGGGCATTGATTTAAAATATAAAATTTTAACTCAGGTCTTTGAGTAAAATTAATTCTGTTGATTATTTCTGGGCTTTCTTTGGGTGAATTTCTTGAAATATGCTAATAATAAGGTTTAGGTATATTTACTTATTTATGTTTGCTCTCTTTTCATTCCTTATCACCATATTTCCATGTGTATAAATCACACAAATGGAAAAATAACTAACATAAATTCTTTCTCAAAATCTTCCTGGACACTTCAGCTTAACATTTTTAAAATTATGCTTATAAAAAAGCACAATGTAATTTTTAAAAGACATAAAATTCCAATATTTTATTTCTTTTGGGTCATACTCACATATTTATATTCTACTCCATCAATTAAACAAAAAAATATAGCAAAAGAGACATCTGAAAATCCATAAGCTCCGATAAGATTTACACATGTTTTTGAAAGAGATAATGGATCTGAAAGTGAATTATTGCAAAACTTTGAAAAAGAGTCACATTTCTATGGGGCTAAAATTTTTTAGATACTGAAGAAAAAGAAGATTCCAAGCTTGTCATATCATAAGTTGTATGGCATCTGCTTAGTAAACTTGTGAGTAAAACGTGTTTTCTTAATTCTCTGGGTAATACTTGTACACCACTATAGTAATGATTACAATGAACTGTCGTAGCCTGAAAGAACCCATTATCTCTGAGAGCAGCATATAAGCACTATGTGAATTCATTTAGTTTGGTGAAGATTCTGGGTAAATTTCAAATGTGGATGAGTGAATCAATTAATTTATCTTTAAGAAAATGTTTAAAAATATATAAATATAAGCATATTAGATTACTAGTACTTTAAATGAAAATGTTACAATATGATGATATCTCAATAAGAAAAATATTCATTTTCAAACAAATAAGTAGAAAACATATATCTTTACTTTGTATATCACCTGTAAGAAGGTTAATCACAAAGTACAAGGGATTAATTTTATTCAAATTACCTGATACATTGTTCTAGGCAATTACTTTTAAAGTCTTTGTAAGAGGGCCCTCAAAATGCAAATAATTTTTATTCAGTTATGGTTTTTAAAAATGAGAGCACTTAAAAAGTATGTTTTAAGACTTGATATGTTTATATTCTGATATTTGACACATAATTATCTCAGTTGTTGGCAGATTTCACTAAATTTGGGATTGAAAGGAAAAAATAAAGCATATACAAAACTGTGCATAGATAAGAGTAAATCAGGTAAAGAAAAATAATATTTCCCAAGTCTACATGTTTTAAATATATTATGTCTGATATAGCAAACATAATGTTAATGCTTAAAACATGAGATAAAATTTTCTTAAAGGTATAGAAATATTTTTATAACCTACAGATAGGAACATAAACTACAACATTGTAAAAAAAAGCTCAAAGTTAAGAAGTTAAAATTTTTTTAAATAAAGAATGCCAGAGAAGTGTAATATAGTTCTCAGTGAAACACATCAAATCTAGGATAGAAATAAATTATTTTTCACTAATTTGATTTTAAAAATGGAAAATTAATTAAAATGTAATGTCTTTAAAAAGAAAAACTCAGATATTGACAATCTGGTTAGGTTTAGTTTCTAGATTAATATATTATATGATCATGGCAAGTATTATTTTTAATGGAACATTTTCATTCAATTATTTTTCATGTGTTTGGTGAATTATAAAAATAATCTAATTATCTATTCAAAATACAACTGGGCCCGCCAAAATCAATCATAGCAGTAGGAGAGAAAAATGACAATAAATGGGAATTAACTCACACTAAGACTTAATTGAGCTGGCTCCAGGGGTTAGATATATATATCTCTACATGTAATACAGTCATTTTATATTGCAGTAGCATTGTCAGGGATGAAAGTCTTGGACCAATATTGACTTCTGAAAACAAAACCTTTTGTTTTCTAAATTATAGAAATAATAAGCAACAAAATATTTAGAGTCAATTGGGAAACATTTACAGTAACAAAATAAAGTTTTCTCATATTTTAAACATTTTTCCCTTTAGGAATTCTAGAATAACCAGCTCCTTTCAACTGAGTCTTTCTAAGACTTATAAAAAGGGGAAATGTAGAGGTCCTTTACAAAGAGTATGTAAGTTAATCTTTTAGATATTTCAGGGAGTTACTTGTGTATGTATCAGTAATCCAAAACATGATTATGTGTGTGTGCACATGTGATGTGCGTGTGCATGCATGCATGAGAGAGAGATATCACCCTAGCTTTGGCAAAAAAGATAAACTAGAATTCTAAGTATTACTCAAATTTTCTTGATTGTTTTTTAATTTAATTACCCAAACAATCAAGGAAAATCGAGTAGTACTTGGAATTTTACTTTATTTATTTATAATTTTGAGGCAAGGTTCCACTCTGTCACCCATGCTGGAGTGCAGTGCCTGAATGGCAAATGTGAAACTTTGTACTCAAAAAGAGAAATTCAGAGTGAATTATTCTAGGAGCCAAACTTATCAAGAAATCTTACTTAGCTTAGGGTGTAAGCTTAGGTATAAGAAGATACCTTAATCTGGTTTGTTAAAACAACAGAAACTTATTTTTGCACAGTTCTGGAGGCTATGAAGTCCAAGATCAAGGTATCAGTCCATTGGTTTCTGGTGAAGGCTCCCTTCACGGCCTGCAAACCGCTGTCTTCTCCTACATCCTCGTAAGGATTTTCCATACTGCCTATGTGTTGGAGGCAAGAGAGATTAAACTCTCTATTGTCTCTTCCTAGAAGAGTACTAATCCCTAATGACCTCATCAGACCTTAGTTACCTCCAAAGACCCTGTCTGCAAATATCATCACATTGGGGCCTAGGGTTTCAACCTATAAATTTTGAAGGGGCACAAGCATTCATTTATAATACTCCCTGACTACAGGCACAAACATTCATTTGTAATGCTCCCTAACAATCAACACATTCTTTAGGATATTAGAAAGTAAATAAGTAAAGAGAGGTGACAATGGGGAAGCAGAGGGAAATGCTTTCATGGAGGCTTTGAATCAGGACAACCCAGGGCATTTGATTAACTAAATAAACTCAATCATGTTAGAGCCTGGTAGATAAGATTGTAAGGCTGGTTGCCTCGCCGGGAGCTCGGACACGTCCAGAATATGCCCATCATCTAGCTCAGCCTTGGAAATCCCCTCTGCACTGGCACCTAGCCTGCCCTTGGAGAGCCCCGCCAAAATTTGCCCAATAGCACGTTGCCCCATCCGGAAATCCTACCTACCTACCTATAGCAGCTTGCCACGTCCACGTCCTGTTTCTCCACAGCCAATCAAATGCCTTCACTCCCTATAAAGCCCCATGCCCAGAGAATTCGGGTGTGACCTCCCTGGTCTCTTTCACTGGGACCACGAAACCTTGCCTAGGAGCTAAATAAATTGGCATTTAATCTTTTTGTGCTGGCCTCAGTTTCCTCATTTTAAACTCTGCAATAAATCTCGCAAGACAATAACCCTTACAAAGACCAAGGAAGTAGAACAACATTGAGATAAAAAGAGGCAGAGTCAGATCATAAGGGCCACATTAACCCAGCTTTATAACTTTAGGTTTCATGTTAAAGGCAAAAATAATAGTGACGGGCTTTAAGCAGTGGGAACCTTGTATTTTTCAAATAAATTAGTGTAAAGTGGGTCTGACGGCATATAAGGAGATTATTGTAGGATATCTAAGAAATAGTTGTGGTTTGTACTAGAACAAGGGTAATAAAGATGAAGACAAGTGAACCCACTTGAGACATATTTAGGGCTGAGCAATCAGTGGGCCTGTGGTCAGTTAGGGTGTGAAAATAAGTGTTACTCTTTCTATAACATCCATAATTCTGGGTTGAGCATCATTTGGTGTGTTACCACCAAACAATAAGGCAGGGAACATTTGGAAGGGCATAAACACAAAGTCCATTTCTGAATATTTTCCTGGTATTAGTAAGAATGTTTCTATCCTTATCTTGGGCTGTATCACTGGATAATACTGCAAACTAGCTCCCCAGATTTGGTCAGGATTGAGACCCCGATTTGTCATTTTTGAACACCTTTGAAAGGAACTTCGAGTTCTGTCCCTGACTTCCAGCTCTGAAACGGATTCCTTGCTTTTGCCTATGTGAGGAGTTCAGTAATTGAACCAGATAAAAAAATGGAGTAAGTTACTCAGTGTAGATCACATTTCATCATCATAGATCTGCAATAGATCTACAAAAATATTTACAGGAAAATGTAAAGTTAAGTTATTTTACCCAGCCCCCAGCCTTAAATATCAAATTATTATATTTTTCATAAATTTTCTCTCCTTGGGACATTTTATACTCCCTGGGTTATTCCTCTTATTTTTGATTTGGGACTTCTAAATCACTGTCACACTCTCTGATACTACTCTTGCATTAATTTTTGAAAATGTCAGTATTTAATACTTTTAATACTTTGTTCCTAATTTGCTCTTCTTCAGTAATCTTATCCCCAAACCCAATTCAGCCACTACCTACCGAAATCAAGTACCTACCATCACTGTACTATAAAGTTTGTCATCTCCAATAACTGCAACCCTGCCACAGTCCCAAGTTCATGTGTGTGATGGTTAGATTTTTGCATCAACTTGGCTACACTCTAGTGCCCAGTTATTTAATCAGACACTAATCTAGGTGTTTCCACGAAGGTATTTTGTAGATGTAATTACATCTATCATCAGTTTTACTCTATGTAAAAGATATTACCTTGTTAATATGGGTGAACTTCATCGAATCAGTTGAAAAGTCTTAGGAGAAATAATGAGGTTTTTCTAAGGAAGAAGAAATTTTGTCTTAAATCTTCAGCATCAGTTTTTGCCTGAGAAAATTTTCATTCTGTGAGACTGCTCTGAGGATTACAGATTCCAGGCTTGCCAGAGGCAGAAATCACATAAGCCAATTTCTTGAAGTAAAGGTATCACTCTCTCTCTGTATGTCTGTGTATATATGCGTATATTTGTGTGTGTACATGTATATCCATATGTATGGATACTATAGCCATATGTATGTATGTGTGCATGAGTGTATGTACACACATACCCCCTATGAGTCATACGTGTGTATAGGAATGTGTGTACATATATGGGTGTATATACCCATATATACACACACTACCCATATATACACACATGCTCATATCTACACATACTATATGTATATATGTAAGCATATGTGTGCATATATGTATGTGTATGTACACACATGTTCATATATGTCTGTATATATACACCCATATATATGTACATACACACTCATACACATATGCATATGGGTGTGTATATATGGGTATATACACATATCAGTGTGTACATATATATGTTTGCACAATCATACATACATGAGTGTGTACATAAAGGTGTATATATATACAGAGATATATATGGACATATGTTTGTATATATACATACATATATACATATATACACACATACATACAAACATATGGCTATAGTATGTGGTGAGTGTATTTTTATATATACATTTTCTTCTCAAATATCAACCACCTCCTGTTTCATTCTTTTTCATGATATGACCTTGCTTCCTACCTCACAGAGAAAACTGAAATATTCAGATAATTCTGAAAACATAGCAGCTGGCACTGCCTCCTGGGCTGATGCTTCCAATCTCAAGCTGCTGTGAGTATTGGCTGCTAATTGTATATCACCTGTACACTTCGCAGAGACTTGTCTTTGGCCACAAAAATCATCTTTTCTGGAACTGCTTGTGAAGTTACAGTAACTCTCTCATACCACTGGCAAATGGTTGTTAGCCAATGACTCACTCATGATACAAAAGAATAGATGCAAAGTTGCTTTTCTAACCTTCTGGAAGGTTTGCCTTCTGAGAGCAACTGCTAGATAAGTCACTTGCATGAGAATCCCTTAGGCTCGGCTTCTAGGGAAACTGAAGTCAAACACATAGGTTACTACCACCATGTACCAGCATCTGTATTCATACATTCTGGCTTTCATTTTGTTACTACAGAATAATTAATCATATTCTTACCTGAAGATATTTCCGATATTTTTTGCAGTGAATTCTATTCCATTGCACAGACTTGGGGCATGTTTTCAATTCTCACCTATTTCTCTTGCATTATCATGTTTGTCTCTGTACTTTACTTTCATTAACCTTCTGCAGTTTCTCCCTTTTTAAAAACTCATTTTTCTTATCCCATTTCCCCCGCTGCTATTGCTGTTTATTTTCTTCCCTTTTCAGTATCTCTCAAAACTGTGGTCTGCATCTGATATCTCCAACATTTCTTTTCCAATCTTCTCTTATATCCTGTTCAAACATGCTTTTGTCTCCAAGCTTCTTCCACAACTGGTCAAGCTCGCCAGGGGTCTTTAAGTTGCTAAACCCTGTGGTCAGTTGTCAATTCCGCATGACCAATATGCAGCACTTGATATAGCTGATGCTTCTCTTTGACACTCATTTTTTATTAAACTCCCAGGTTACCGTACTTTTTTGGTTTTCCTGTTACCTCTTTGTTTGCAACATTTTTATCTCTGTTGCATCTCCCTCTTTTTTCTCTTAATATTTTGTGTTCCAGAATTCAGTCCTATTTCTTCTCTTGGTCTCTATACTTATTCCCTTGGATAACACCATCTGTGTTATTGACCACCAAAGTTATGTCTTCTACCCATATATCTCCCATTAAATTCAGACTCATTTATTCTTTATCTTATCTCATTTATTTGTTTCATCTATACTTATTTTACCAGGTATCAAAAGGTAAGATATACTGCAAGTGAAAACAGCCCCAAAACTTCGACTTATTTTCACTCATTCTACACATCCATTGTGGACCAATTCTTTTCTTGCTTTTATCAGCCAATGCTTCACATGATCTTCATTCTACATGGAAGCTGACAGAACGGCCTGTATGTAGACTATTGCAGTTCTTATGGCAGATGAAACTGTGCAAGAAGAAATAAGTGCTGCCTGTTCAATCTTCTGCCAACTAGCTTGAAAGCTTCTGCTTACACGTCATTGGCCAAATTATTTCACAGGGCCAAGAACTAAAAAATATAAATTTATTAAAATACAGGGAAATAGATAAAATATTCTGTAAGAGATTTTTAACATAGAACTTACATCCTATGACAGAATACAAAAGAACATGATAGATTTTTAACAATATAATTAGAAAGACTAAATTTTGTGTAAAAAGATGTTTGGACTGAACAATCCAAATTTTTTACTAGAAATTGATTGTAAAATTAATTGCAAATAATACTTTAATATATTTGAAAATATTTTATATGATACTTGTAACACTAAAGAAATACAATTGGGAATAAATGGTATAAGATTTTAAGATTTTATTGCATAATATTTAAGAAACAATTTAGTAAATTTATATTTTACCCAATCAGTTTAAAAAAGAAATACTGTATATAGCACACATAAATGATATAATGTAATATGACAACAGACTGTATAAAATATAAGAAATTTAGATAATGATAAGAAAAAATATATATATGAAGATTTGGCCAAATATACTTAGAAGAGTAGTTATAATTGTCAGTGTTGATATTATTTTTAAAATGTTCACTGAAAATGTCTGCCCCCCAAAAAATGATATAGAATACAGAAACAAAGTAAGTATCCAAAAAACTATTTTAGAATAGGAGTCAGCCCTAAGATTATTATAAACAAAGGGTTCTGAACAACAACAAAAAACATGTTATAAAATAGATCAAAGTGATACATAACAATCATCAAATGAAATACGAAGAAGTGCTACTCATCAGCTGCTCTGTACTTTCATAATCTGAAGCATAGATATTGATGTTCTAGGTTATTCTTTATTCTTTTCTTGCTTTTATTAGCAACTTCAATAATTTAAAAACCATGGTAACAGAGAAAAAGAAATGCCAAGAACTCTAAAATCCATATTCCAGACCCAATATCTTTTTTTCCCCATGTCTTAGAGGTAAATTATTGAACACAAAATGTAAGAATGCTATGTCCACCAGTCGAGGTGTGTTTACCTATAAACAAGAGAAAACCCCTTCATATAACAATTGCTCCTGCTGTGGATGTTTTTGTGATTCAGACACGAGGAAGAGATGCAGGGCACAGAACTGCAGAGCCAGGCCACCCGAATATGACTATTTGTAAAAGACATTTTCGGGAAGTCTCCACCAGTAGCTCTTAAAGAAATGTTATGGCCTAGAGTTGAGTTACTTGCTGCAAGAAAATCTTGGATGTTTATTATTTTTAACATTGCTGCAAGGAACAAATTTTGTTTTAACTTTGGTTTTAGGTGTGTGTGTGTGTGTGTGTGTGTGTGTGTGTGTGTGTCTGTGTGTTTGGGACAGGGTCTCACTATGTTGCCCAGGCTGGAGTGCAATGGCATGATCTTGGCTCACTGCAACCTTTGCCTCCTAGGTTCAAATGGTTCCCTGGCCTCAGCCTCAGCTGGGATTACAGGTGTGTGCTGCAACACCTGGCTGATTTTTGTGTTTTTAGTAGAGACAAGGTTTCACCATGTTCGTCAGGCTTGTCTCGAACTCCTGACCTCAAGTGATCTATCTGCCTCAGCCTCCCAAAGTGCTGAGATTACAGGCATGAGTCACCATGCCTGGCCTAGTTTTAGTCTTTTATAAAGCAAAATAGAGAATGAATGTTAAGTGTCAACCAACAGTTTCATTATAATTACTTCAAGAATTCTATGTAATGGTTTTTGTAGTGCCATGTAAACCATTATTATTATAGGGTAAACCATTAAAATAAAATAATTATTTCGCTGAAAATAACAGGATAAAACATTAACAATTTATTATAATTTAACTATTTAAAACTATTCAGACATATACTAATAAATTGTATTCCAACAAAAGTTTTAAAATATTAGCACACTCTTGTAGGAATTCTAAAGATAATAAAAATTATATTCTTAATAATAAAAATAAAATAATTTAAGGATAAAACTATATCATAAAAAGAGCATTCTTCACAGAAATATCTAACATTGAGTACATTTAGAATTTATTAACTTGTACTTAAATGCAAGTGAGATTAAATTCTAAATGCTCTGTTATCATTGGGGGGAATAAATAAAAAATATTTAAAAGCAAAATTGCTCTAAAAGAATCTGGGATAAAATATGAAACAATAGAAAATAAAATGCCAAAAATATACATAACAACTACCAGCTCTTACAATGGATTATAAAAACAGCATATATAAAGAAAATAGATCAATTTAACTTAATAAAATGGGAGTGAATGGAAAGAAAAACCTAATATTCATCAAGTAAATATTAGATTTGAATTTTAAAACAGTGTTTTATTTTTGCCATGTTCTTCTTCCAATAGTGGAGGCTATGGACCTGCAATTAAAAACATGTATTTGTGGATTAGATAATTTACATAGAGTTCTTTTTTTTAACAGCTGTCTTGGAGTTTATTTTTTAACCAAGCACTGCCTTAATCCATGGGACCTTTAAATTACTGTAATATCAATTATTGTAATCCTTACATTGAACAATGGAGGTGGAAACTTCAGAATTTCTATAGAGGGACAACACTCTTATAAGAAGTAATCTAAGAAGGGTTTGCATAGAAATTTATATAAAATTGATTTCAAAAAAGCAATTGCCTATATTTAAATAAATACAAGATAAAGGGGGAAAGAGGGCTAAAATCTTTCCTTCCCAATCCAACTCTAGACACTGTCACTACTAATTGAAACTAATTTACCTCTGATCCCAGGGACAGAACTTCTGAATTCCAAAAGAATTAGGATTATTGACAACCCAACATGACCTTTGTTTTTACCTGTATTATGTCTCTCTGCCGCCCTCACCTGGTAACACTGATGCTTCCTCTACAGTTGAGATTTATCCTTAGAGAAGAAATGATCCAATCCATTTTTAACATTTTTGTAACTGTCTCACACGAGCACATGCTAAGTTTTCAGAAATATTTTGAAAGGGTAGATTTATTTTTTACAATAGCCCTTTAAAAATATTTACAGGTAATGGACTTGCCAAAGTGTTACCAGAGCAGAGTTCTCATCTTCTGAACAGTAACACTGAAACTATGACCACCATTATAGTGGCAGAAAACAATCTCAACCTAACTGTGTTTTCTCTTGTGATATGAAAAAGTGGAGAAATTGGAGAGACATCAGCAATAGTTAGAACGAGGAACTTTCAGAATTATCTGTTAAAATTGGTGGTTCAAATATTTTATATCATTAGCAATATCCCCTGAAACCACTTACTCCCTTTGAGAAAATGAAACCTCAGAGATTAAAATGTAGAAATATTTATAGCTACATATCTCCTGGACCTTACTATCTTAAACATCATTGAAATAAAGATTGGGAGACAACACATTATAATATGTTTGGATCGTTATTGAATCCTCATGGTTATGTTTGAGGTTGTGCAGTTTTTGCTTTAAAAAATGTCTTTTGATTTATAATACCAAAAAAGCAGCCAATTAGCTGTCATCAAGCTCTTTATTATTTTCAATTAAACATTTGACTAAGGGCTGCAAAAATTTTAGCCATGCTCAACTTTAATACATTATTTGCATTAGCACTTGAGAATGTATTTACTTCTTCAGCTTTCGCTTTAATAAAATCACACGGTTTCCATCAAAATATTTTGCATAGGATTAGGAAAATTTTAGCGTTTCTACAAAGTATAACATGTATCTCATAACTTGTCCCAATCTCCTGAGAGTGACCATCTTTGGGTACTCACAAACAATAGAAAAAACAACCAAATCATAGCTGTCCTAATGAGGAATCCAAAGTTCTAAAGTTGGCCAGGTGCAGTGACCAATGCTTCTAATCCCTGCACTTTGGGAGGGTGAGGTAGGAGGATCACATTAGATTCAATCCAGCCTGGGCAACATAGTGAGACCCTAGCAGAAGGAGCCCTGTCTCAAAAACAAAACAACAACAACAAAAAAAAACGAAGGAAAACAAAAGTTCTAAGGTAGGAGAGAATGGTGGAAATGGCCACAAACTGAGAGAAGTACAGCAAAAAAATTTACCCAGGTTTGTAATTGTGGGAGAGGTGAAAGTCAGGGATATGAAAGTAGCAAAAATATCTGGGTTGAAAAGTGGGCAGAGAAAAATAATCAGGTGAGGAAGTCCCCCTTATCCCAGAGGAGACTTATAATGAAGCTGCAGTGTCCAGTGAAAGAAACTAGTGAACTAAAGGCTGAGATTGAAAAAAGGAGACAGTATCTGAAATGAACTAAGAAGTTATACTAAGAAGACCCGTGAAACCTAAGAGAAAGGAGAATGCCACAGCCTAGAAACTGGAGAATTCCAGGAGAAGATTGCAGTAGCTCAGGATAAACCTTCTCATATGGGCTGTTGACCAGGCACTATAAGATAAAAGGCAAAGTAAAGATGAGCTTGGAATTTCTATCTCAGGTTGTTGCCACTCCTAATCTCCCTGCTTTTAAAATAGCCTCACCAGAGCTGACCAGGGAGCAATATATGTTGTAATAGCCTTTGGAGGTTATAGTATGCTGATATCTACATGGTTTATCTATTGTTTTGTTTTGTTCTCAATTCTCTTCTCCTCTCTTTCCTTTCCTCACTTCTCCCTTTTTCTCCCATACTCTCCTGTCCCATAGTCTCCTTAAAGTGACAGAGTTGAGAGTTGCTGCAGACATCATATGGCCAGAAATGTCTAAAATATTTACTGTCTGGTGCTTACAAAAAAATGTACTCTCTCCTGGTCTAGACAAGATGGTTGTCCAGAGTCTTCTTTACATCTTTCTGATGTGTTAACAAAGGCTTTACAATCTCCCCCATGATATGAGCTTTACCTTGAGGTTTTGTTTCTTTGGTAGTATTCTGGATGTTAACTTTATTATTATGTTATTTCCTGCTTTGAAGACATTTTTGCTAAATGGAAAGATTGTAATGAAAAACATTTTTATTTTCTAGCCCAGAAAACACTGACTTCTTTATATTTTGGCTAAATTCTGCTGAAAGTAAAATATTTCAAGTTTTACTCTACATTTCTCTCTCTCTTTTCCCACCTATCATACACTGTTGAAATAAACCAGTTGAAACTTCTGATATTCTGTTTGGAAATACCCCAAGTGAGAGTCCCAGATCTAAGATTGCTTTCTAATTTTTATGTTTTTGCAGGGTACAGTTTTGCTAAATAAACTTTCTGCCACGTGTGATCTTAACTCCAGGTTCTTACAAATATTTTCCTAGTGTCTTCCTTTTACCTACTAACAGTCTTCTTGACATCTTTCTAGCTTCTATTCATAGCCTAGTCAAAAAGCTAATGTCCAACCTGTGAATCCATGGATTTAACTAGCTCTGTAGTTGTTTGGGTGTGTGGGGGGGTATTTTCTGTTTTTAATAACCAAATCCTCCTTGTTTTTATCTTACTATTTTTATTTCTTTTGAGAGAATTTCAAGAATCCATGCTTATAAAAAAGTATTGATTTCACCTACGTTTTAAAATGCTGTAATACAACATCATGTATTCCTTTTTGTAATCCTTATTTTTTATTATATAATACAAAATTGTTTCTTAAAATCCTCATATATTAATTATGTCAATTTAAAAATACAGACCTTTAGTTTGATTTATCAAATTTTGTTTATGAGTTAGTAAATTCAAATATTTCAGCTTTTAACTGTTAATTTCCTTTTCCTATATATTATGGCTTATTTCGTGTTTTGCCTGGTGTACTGCTTTAAATGCTGAATTTACTTATTTTAATTTTTTTAAAATGTAACTTCTTAAATTTTAGTCTACTGCCCAATTTGGTATTATGAAACAGGAGTTTTAAGTCATGCTAAACAACTTTTGAGGAAAATTATTGCTTTGTTTTTTAGAAAAATTAATAGTAAGGTTAATGTCAGTATGTATCTTCTTGTACAGTAAGCATTTTCAGGCATTTTTGAAATCTGTATTTCTTTATTTGATTGATGCTGCTTAAGACAGATTCACTACGCATGGTTTGGATAGTGCTTTGATTTTATTGGCTGTCATTTTATCATTGATTGCCTTAGCCTTAAACAATGCTATTTATTCCTGTTAAAATTAATATGGTTTCCAGTTGTTATAATTTTCTGTCATTTAACATGGTTTCTAAAATTTCAAAAATGAAAATTGTGCCAATTAGAATCTTACAAATCAACACTTCCATTGTTCATTATGAGAGAACACATAGTTAACTTCCGCATTTGCAAACAAATTAAGCATAATTTAAAAAGGAATTTTAATCAGCTGATTATTAGTGATTTTAACTACAAATTTAAAACTACATTGCAATGCAATTTAAAATGATATTCTCATTTTACCCTGACCATGAGAACTCATATCTCTATTTTCTGTGTTTTGAAAGATACGAACTTTCTGCATGCATCAGAGTTGTTGGTATGGTTTATATTTATGTGTACACATTATGATTTCCCACTAATATTACAATGTTAAATAACACACATGTTCTTCAAGCATAAACATTGTGTTGGTTGGTCCACTTGGTCAGGCAGAATTCTACTGAACAGTAATTGTGTGATAAAGTTCCTTGAGAGCACAAAACTTCATCAGTATTTTCCAGAATTGATATTTTCTATTCTGAACTTTTGTCTGAATTCTATTCCCATTAATGTGCAATGCCTGCTTCCTATGTGATTATCACTATTCTCGAACTTATGAGTATAACATAGAATGGGGAAAAACACACAACAAATGAATAAAATCCCTGTGTGTTATGGTGAAAAGAACCAGCCGGCAACTGCATAAATCTCTAATATTTAGCCAGGGGCAAACCTATGAAGAAAATTGAAGCAAGAAGAGAGATCTGCTTCTTGTAACGGTAGAAAACATCTTTCTAACCATACTTTGGGCTGAGGTTAACAAGTAAAGAAGTGGAAATACTTCTAAAAAATCCATGTGAACACCAAGGAGGTAAGGATCGTGATACCAAAATTCCAGAAAGAATAGAAGTCAAGTAATCCCAAAATTCAGTATGACTTTTCTTATCAAGGCACTTGATGATTTAAAATCAAAGACTAGAAATCCAGAGTGACTACAGCTTTCTGCTAAATCATGGTGATGGGAAACAAAAACGATGTTCACAATACATTAAAACTGACTGACCCTACTGAAGACCTCAACAGACAACTATTCAAAGAAAATAAACAGATGGTAAATAAGCATATGAAAGGATGCTCCACATCATACGTCGTTAGGGAAAGGCAAATTAAAACAACTGTGGGATACCACTGTGCATCTATTAGAAGAGCCAAAATCCAGAACGCTGACAGTACCAAATGCTATTGAGAAAGTGGCACAATAAGCACTCTCATTCATTGATAGTAGGAATGCAAATTGACACAGCCACTTCAGAAGACACTTTGGAGGTTTTTGACAAATACTGTCTTACCATATGATCCAGCAATCAAGTTCCTTGGTATTCAAACAAAAATATTAAAAATTTATGTCTACAAAAAAACCTGAATATGGATATTTATAGCAGCTTTATTCACAATAACCAAAACTTGGGTATAACCAAGATGCCCTTCAACAGGTAAACTTCTAAATAAACTATGATATATCCATATTTATATTAATGAAGTATTATTTGGATTAAAAAGAAATGAGCTATTCAACCATAGAAAGATATGGAGTAACCTTATGCATATTTCTAAGTGAAAGAAGACAGTCTAAAGGGGCTCCATACTGTCGGTGTCCAATGATATGACTTTCTGGAAATAGCAAAAACTAAAGAGAGAGTAAGAAGATCAGTAGTCTCCAGAGTTTGAGGTACAGAAAAGAAGGACGAATACGCAGAGCACAGAGGATTTTTACGGCAGTGAAAATACTTTGTATGATAGCATCATGGTGGATACATGCCATTCGTTATACCTTTGCCCAATCCCATAGAATACGCAATGTCAGTATTGAGCCCTAATGTGAACTAGGGACTTTAAGTAATTATGATGTGCGTGTTAGTCCATTCTCACGATGCTATAAAGAACTACCTGAGACTAAATTTTCTAGTGATTAAATGACATTGTTAGAAATTTCAGAAAATAATTCAAAAGTATTAAAAATGGCTAATGGAATATTTAGAAATAAAGCAACACTGACTATAAAACCTATTCAGATGATAGAGAATTAGCCCATTAGAAAGTATGTTAGTAGAAAATATATTCACTGAAGTAAAGAGAGACAAAATGAGAGAAACATATAAAAGAATATAAGATAAATTTGGATAAAGGTGAAAAGTATTAACATATATGCAATCAGAGTTCTGAAGGAGAAGAGAATGAGAATGGGTTAAAGGCACATATAAAAAAATAGGTGAGAGTTTTTCTGAATTTTCTTGAACAACTAGAAATAAATGCAAAAGTCCTAAGTACATCACATCAAGTGTGCTGAAAACCAAAGGCAAAATAATTCGCACAAGTAGTCAAGGAATAAAGATATATTATCTTCTAAGGAGCCAAACTAAGAGAAACAGCCAATTTATTAACAAAAACAAGGAATGATGTTATTTAGTATCTGAAAGCAAATTACAGCAAAATTAAATTCTGATTCATAGGAATATTTATTTTGAGCTTGGGTAGAACATAATCTGAGATTTCACATCAGAATTGTAGGAAGAAATGAAGAATGAGGAGATGATACACATATGTATAAATTTAAATATATACCACTTGCATAAAACAAAGCAGTAATATTTATGACATGTTAAACATACAAAATTGAAATATATGATAGTAATTGTACAAAATGCAAAAGGGTTCAATGGAATTATATAGTTACCTAGGATCTGTTATTACCTGAGAATTTACTAAAATACACTAAATAAAATGTGAATAAAATGAATAGCTAAAAAATCAAATAGAGAGGAAAATGAAAATACTTAGTAAATTCTAAATATATTAATAAAAACAACAAATCCAAAAGAAGAAGAAGAAATGAAAAGAACAAAGAGTACGTGTTAAATCAAAGCTGAAGGCAAAGTTTGAACTAAACACTAATTTATCAGTAAATGACAGAATAAAGAAATAGTTAAAAGACACAATATGTAATACTGGGAAATGTTAAATTATATACTACCCACAATATTCACACAAAAAATATAGGAATATGTAAAGGGTGACAATAAGGAATGAAAAAAAGGATTCCATGCAAACAGTAACCAAATAAAAGAGTGAGTTATACTAAATATCAAACAAAAGGCAAATAGCATTATTTTAAATTGAGACATTGGAAATAACAAAAATGTTAATTCACCAGGAAAATATGATTTTCTATATACCTAATAACAGTTTTACATGTATTCAAAGAACACTGTTGACTAAATGAACAATTCTGAAATCAGTAAGATATTTTAAACTCTCAGTAAAAAAGCAGCAGAAAAATCTGCAAAAATGTAGAGGATTTGAAAGCATAATAAACTAAATGGATTGACTGCCATATCTAGAACAATTAAACTCAAAAATTGCAAAATACATATTCTTTTTAAGTATTCATGAAACACTGATGAAAATAACTTGTACTGAGATATAAAGCAGGTCTGAACACACTTCAAGGCCCTGAAAAAATATCTTATGCCTTCTGACCACAGTTAAATTAAAGTAAAAACTAATACAATGAAGTAAACAGAAAATCCTTACATATTTGGAAATTAGCAGATGTACTTTTAAAGTCTGTGGTCAAAAAAAACCCTAACATTGGAAATGATATAATATTTTTAATAAGTGGATAATAAAATGCTATATATCAAAATTGGAAGAATGTCACTGAAACAGACCTTAAGCATAAATGCAGAGCTGAAATACACATTTTATAGATAAACAAAGGCTGAAATCAAAGTTCTAAGCAACAGTTTTAATGAGTTAGCAAAGCATCTGCAAATTATTCCTGTAAGAAGGAAGAAAATAATAAACATAACAGTTACTGAAATAGAAAACAAATTAATAATAGAAAAAGCTAACAAATACGAAAATTGATGTTTTTGAAAAGATCAATGCAATTCTAAACCCTTAGAATGCTTCTAAGAGTATGAGAAACACACAAAAATGAGTATCAAGGACATTATTACATAGTAAAAGCGTGCCGATATTCTTCAAATACTCTATACTGGTCACATTAGCTTCTATGATCTCAATTAGCACTACATGTTGATTATAGTGGAAGTTAAAAGAGTGCTTCAAATTATCTGACACTTATTCCATTAAGCTGTAGGGATTTGGGTCCTTTCTCCTTGAATTTCTTTGAGCTTGTGAAGACTTTGACCTATAGAGTAGGGTAGATAGAAGGGATGCCATGTTACTTCTAAAAGCAAGTCATAAAGAGCCCAGCAGCTTCCTATTGTTTACCGGGAATTGTTACACCAGGATTTCGAAGTCACCACATAAGCAGTCTGACTAGAAGCCAAACCCCCATGTAACCTCCACGAACAGTTGTTCTGGCCACAAGCCAGCTGTGCTCACCTTCAAGTCACCCTAGGCCAGGTGTTGGTGGAAAAGCCTCCACACAACTTCAGCTCTGAGCTCAAGGAGTCTCCCGCAGCTGCTCTAGTGTTCTCAGCTGAGGCCCAGATATTCTAGAGCAGAGAAAAGCTGTATTTCCTGTGTCTCTGTGTGGATTTAGGAGCTTAACAAAATGGTTGTGGTTTTATCCCTCTAAGTTTCGAGGTGTCTTGTGATGAAGCAATAGATAACTGAAACACCTGGAATTGGAGCATAGCCCCTTGAATCATCTTCTGCATCCATTCTGCCATTGCATTACTTATAAAATGGAAATACGAGTTAAATTTTAAAATGGGAAGTCTGTTCATATTTCACCCTTTTAAAATCTTTAATTGGACTTTCAATGATCTAAGCAAAACAGAGACAAATCTTCATTCTGGCTTACAAAACTTTCTCAGTTTCTACACTTGCCTACCCTGTATATTCAGATCAGGCAAGGCTACTCTGCTATATACTCTTACAAAATGCATATTTCTAATCATTGTTCTTACTAATTATAATTTTCCATGCATTTGTGAGGTTATGTGACTAATGCTATTCTCGTATTAAACTCTTATCTTTGAGGGCAAGAACTATTTCAGGTTCTGGTCATGATTTTATCCCAGGCACCCAGCCCATTGCCTAGCCTAAAGTAGGTGGTCAATAAATACTTACTGCAGATGTTTTTGAAAAATAGTAACCTAGAGGAAATCTGAAGTGGCATTTTAAAAGGACCTGTTTGAGCTCAAGAAAGAAAGGCTTAAGATGCTAAAAGAGGAGAGAAAAAAGGAAATAAAGAAAAACTTTTGAAAGTGCTGTTTTAAGTAAATACTCGAATGCAGGGCCCCAGGACTACCTCCTACTTTGAGATAAGAGACCCTATATTAGCATCTAGAGGGAGTTTATGTAAGAAGTTTGAGGTAGAAATAGATAAATTGATCATTGAGCAAATATAATTCCAGGACTCCTAAATGAAAAGTAGAGGAAAACACAATTTGCAGAAAACTGTGCAGGAGAAGTTTTAAGACAAAATTCATAATTTTTAGAGAAGGGAGATTTTGACAGCTGCTTCAAACTAACAAGATTCCCAAACAAGAACAATTTTGATACTGTCATTTATATGCCTATCACAATTATAACCACATAAAAAGATACATGTCTACGGCATAATAAAATACATAAACTTGCCAAATGGAATGAGGCAGGAGTGTCAATCAAAACACTCACTATATTATGTAATTTTTTTTTGTATTAATGCTGCTGGGTTTTGAAAAAAAAAAAAAAACAGGAGTCTATGTGACAGAACATATTTTTTAAATTAAGATTGGTTCATTTTTGGTGAAGTATTAATTCTAATAAGGATATAGAAAGACTGGAGTTTTGTACATAGGGCACTTTGCAGTTAAGGAATATCACTTGATGCCACTGAGAACAATAATATAGGAATTTTAAAGATTTGTAGAAGTGACAATGTAGTTAGGATAATTTAACATGACTAGCTCAAGACAGACATGTCCATAAAACATTGTATTTATCGTATCAATTGGATATTTCTTTGATGATGGAATCTATTTTGAAACAGTCATGAATTAAAAGTTAAAGAAAATGTGAAAACAACCTATCCTCAATAGACGTAATCTTTAATATTTTGCATGACTCTGGTTATAGTAAAACTGTCTTTACAAAAAATTATATCAGTGAGAAGAATTATTACAGTAAACTGAACTAACCCCAATTTTGCCTTCCGTTAATTATTCCTGGGCTTCCCTTATTTACCCAAGCTAACTTTGGAAGACATTTAGGCATTAATTTAAATGATACAGACCTTGTCCAAATCTCAACCTCTTTTGTAAAGCTAATGGGAGGCCATCAGGCTGGTGGGGAGGAGAGGCCCCTGAGTCCTGCTAAGGTGCAGACATAATGACTGTCAGCCATTATTCAGAAGTTATAAAATACGCAACTTCCAATTACTCCTGCAAATAACACCACTATTGTACATAGACCTTTTGAGATATCTTTCCAGGTTTTTTTTTGCATGTCTGACACCCATGATTCCATCTGGACCAGATGGTTCCACCTGCACTGCCAACCCCACTCCCATGGCACCTCCCAGAAGCGATTCAGCCTGCAGGAGAACAGTTTCCAAGCCCTGCGATTTCATTTCCTCCTCAACCAATCATCAGCAAGCACCGGTTACCTGGCCATTCCAACACCTTCCCCTAAATTGCCTTTGAAAAACCCTTACCTAGAAGCTTTAGAGAAGTTGATTTGACTAAGAACTTCACCTTTCATGTGGTGTGGCTGGCCTTCTGTCTTTTAAACCCTTTCTCTCCTCCAATGCCATGGTCTTTATGCAGTGGGCAGCAAGAAGCCCTCAGGAAGTTGCAATAGGAACGTTATGTTGGTTCTATATTATGCTGATTAAAGATATTTGGTATTGTCCCCAAGAGTGAGTCTTCGAATCACTAATAAAATTCTGAGTTTCCTTTTGTCCAAATTTGGTGAAAAGCATCCTGTGTGTGTATGAATTTGTGTGCATGCACATACATGCCAATGGGTGTATGTTGCTGAAGTTGATTACATTTTAGCTAGGTTGGTATATGCTTGCCATTACCATACAAAGCACAATAAAAGACACTTCTAAAAACACACAAAGTACAATCAGGTGGCTACAAGAAAAGGCATACATCGGGAAGACACTGGGGGCTTCCCTAGGAAGAGCGTTGCTATGGGAAAATGTGTTTCGTGCTCTTGAAAGCACACTGACAAAATGAACTTTTGGACTACAAGTTATTCTGAGGATGGAGGTACAATTCTTACAGCAGTGTGAGAGCAAAAAGCAATTCTTAAATCCCACAGCTAGTTACTGGTTATATCTGGTGTCTAGGTCACCTGCTCTTCAGTTCACTGCTCTTTCTACTAAATTTTGCTGTTTTGTTCTTGCTTTCTCACCTACCAAATCATATTTGACAAGTACTGCTTAAGGTTACCATTGCAGATCATTAGAGATCATTTCCCTAGAACCTCAACCCAAAGGGAAATAGGATAAAGAAAATGAAGAAAAGAATAAATACTTGGGTTCAAAGGAAAGTGCAGAAGGTCATGCCTTTCCCAGGGCTATAGACACCGTAAATGCATATAGCTCCTGAAAAATATAAGCAGTCTCCGCTGCTGATATGACTATTTTTCTTCTAAAATTGTGTGCCTTGATCTGATACTGCTATCATGAATTTGTGTTCTGATCTTCTGTTTTATTTTTAGATGACTGAGCTTTTAGAGCACTTAGGTGTTACATGGAGAAACAATGTGGTGTGTGTGTGCTCTTCTCTTCTATGTAGAAAAGTAAAGAACCTTGAGTCTCTAAGAAAATTTGCTGTGTCTGAACTTGTCCATACGGAGCTTTACTTTCTTTTCCCTTTCAGTTTAGCACTACCTCTTCCTCCTAATTTTTTTTGCAGCTTGCTTTAGCCAACTAAATACTTGCCAATTCTATCTCCATTTTTTTATTAACCTTAACTCACACAAAGGGAAGCAATTCTTTTAAAATAAAGAACTTCATAATTTGAGGCCTGAATTCTTACAGAAGATGATGTTGAAACTTTTAAACAAAGTAATCTACATCTGACCTGTACATGAAATGGGGGTATTATCAACTTACTTTACGAGATTGTTACTATTTGTAAATCAAGATTAATAACAATTTTGTTTATGGATCAGATAATGCATGTAAATGACTTTAAACAGTATGTGTTATGTAGTAAATGCAAACTAAATACAACATATTTTTGTACTTCATTGCTCCTCCAAATTCCATTTTTTTTGAGAGAGAGAGAGAAATGATGCAATCTAGGCTCACTGCAACCTCCACCTCCCAGATTCATGCAATTCTCCTGCCTCAGCCTCCTGGGCTGGGATTACAGGTGCCCGTCACCACACCCAGCTAATTTTTTGTATTTTTAGTAGAGACTATGTTTCACTCTGTTGGCCAGACTGGTCTCAATTTCCTGACCTCATGATCTGCCAGCCTTGACCTCCCAAAAGTGCTGGGATTACAGGTGTGAGCCACCATGCCTGGCCCCAAATTCCTTTTCTACCCTTCTCTGTCCTGTTTCATGCCCTGGGAAATTGCTGTCTATGGAATGTAATGCTTGAGCAGCCTTGTACCTGGCTTTCTGTTGGCTGTCCTTGGGAGGCATTCTAGGATATCAGACAGCAGGAGGAGAGAGCATTTGAAGTATCGACATATTTGATACTGCTACACCTGAATTGCCTCCATTAAGTAGCTAACATCAGTTATCTTGAGTCACAGGCCTGCAGGTGGCTCATCTCTGGTAGTAACTCTCACTTAGTTCACATTCCTCCCTAGACCATGCTTAAGACTGCTTTTAATGTTACTAGTCTCTTCATTGTCTCTTGTTGGTTCCAACTATTCAGTTCACAAAACTATAGATAATCCTTCACTAAACTGTCTTCAATCAAGCCTTTTAAGTGTATCTTTTGAACTCTGCTATGAATTTGAATTCTATAACAGTAATAAAAATTACTACCTCTACCACCACCACCACCAGTACTAGAAAACTACTTGTGGTATTATAAAGACTACTACTACTGTTACTACAATTACTGCTACTAATGCTGGTACTACAGCTGCTGCTTCAATTACCATTACTGGAAGTAGAATAATACCAGCCGTAACAATAATGCCATTGTGCTAGTGCTAGTATTGAAATAGGGTTGGGGTGGTTAAGGGAGAGTGTCCTGAAGATGCTCCCAGCTCCCTCCTGGTTCAGAAGAGGTTCTTAGCCTGCTAACCTGGAAGAATAGGGAAACGGGCCCCAGAGGCCCAGTGAGTTTGCCATTGGAATAAATATCATGGACCCAAAGAGTTTTGTGGAAGAGCGATTTATTAGACAGAGAGAGAGGAGAGAGACAGAGAGAGAGAGAGAGAGAGAGAGAGAGAGAGAGAGAGAGAGAGAGAGAGAGAGAGAGAGAGAGAGAGAGAGAGAGAGAGAGAGAGAGAGAGAGAGAGAGAGAGAGAGAGAGAGAGAGCTCTCCCATGGAGCTGTTACCTGTTCACGTAAGGAGCAGTGGGATATTAACCCTTGAGTTATTCCCTCCCCATTCATATTCTCGTCCAATGAGAGGAGTTCTTCAAACTTCCTCTGGAGGGATTGATCATTGACTCTGATATTGGATTGGCTACTTGGTCCACAACGTTGTGTTACAGAGCCCCCTCCTCCCAAAGGTTTCAAAGGGCTTTTTGGCCAAAGGAGCCCACCTGGATTTCTCTACCTAGCCCCCTCACAAGAAACCCAAAGAACTTTATTTCCCGGATGGAGGCGTGAAGCCGGGAAACTCCTGCCCTTGAAACCATGCCCCTCACGGACCCAGGTCAGTATGAGCATGAAGTGAAAGGAAAATTTATACTTATTTTCTTCCACAAATGAAAGCATTCCAACATCGTACCTTTCAAATTTAGGGCACCAATTATCTAATTTATTTTATTTTCCTATATTCCTGGCAACGATTTTCTTTTTCCTTCACTCACTGTCTAGGTAGGATTTCCCTTCTATTCCCACAACCACAGCTCATTCTACAGAATAATTTTTCCTTTTTGTCCAAAAAAATAGAAATAAATCGACTGGTATGGTAGTTTCATACTTTTAATTACTTGACAAACCATTCAGTAAGTTAGGTGCTATAACTGTAGACAGAAAATCATCACAAAGAGAGAAGCTATGGAAGCATAAATGCTGGTTTTTATTTTTTTTTTCAAGACCTAAATACAAAGAGAAATATCTAAAGTATTTTTGTACAGTGATGTCGATAGCTAGGTGATTTAGTAGATTTTTATAGACACTCAGGAAGTCAGAAAATATACAGCCAGCTTAGTATAAGCCACAAATCCTTTCTACTTCCTTTCCCATGAGATTCCCCATCTGTGTACTAGCTTTGATCTGGAGTCACAAACAAAGTCTATCTGTTTATTCAAGAGAACAAATGTTACCTTTGGTGTAGACCCTGGGGAAACTCAGAAGGAGGACAAAAGCTTTGGGACTACATTGATTTTCAAAGTGTTGATCTGAATAATCCATGACATATTTAGTTTCTTTGACTGTTAGAAGATGTACACGGAGGTGATGAACTCAGAGGGCTTTGTTCTCTCAACATAAATCCCTTCTTTTCCTTTTGCTGTAGTCTTCTTTATATTAACAGAAAATACTCTAAATGGAAAAGCTTCAGTTTTACATCTTGCCAATAATATGGTAACCATACCTAGTGTATCTCTGATTTCCCTGTTTTTGATGATTGCTTTAAAACTAGATAAATATTCCTGTGGTGGTTGTTGATTCTTGTATGTTAGGCTGTGAACTAATTTTTCTCCAAAAATTCTTAATAGCATGCACATATTTTAAGATATATTTTTAGAGCAGTTTCAACTTTGTAAATTGAATAGAAAGTAGAGTTCCCATAATCCCTCTCTCCCCACAAATTTTTCATGCTTATTAACATTTTGCATTGGTGTAATATATTTATTATCATTGATGAGCTGATATTGATACATTATTGCCAACTAAAGCCTATACTTTTTATTAGGGTTTATGCTGTGTTATATGGTTTTATGAGTTTTGACACATGTATAATGGCATGTATTCACCATTACAATATCATATAGAATAGTTTTACAGTCCTAAAAATTATCTGTGTTTCACCTATTTATTCCTCCCTTTCTCCACTCAAACTCGTGGTAGCCACTGGTGTTTTAGCATCTCTACAGCTTTGTCTTTTCCAGAATGGAATATAATTGGAATTATATACTATATATCATTTTCAGACTGGCCTCTTTCACATACTAATTTAAGGTAAAAAGTTGAGCACTCAAGGTTGCTCTGTCTTTTTACAGCATCATAGCTCGTTTCTTTTAATCTCTAAATAATATTCCATTGTCTGGAAGGGCCACAGTTTATTTATCCACTCACCTTTTGAAGGACATTTTGGTAGCATCCAAATGTTGTCAATTATACCTCTCTGTAGATTTTTGTGTGGACATAATTTGACAAGTAATTTGTACAAATACCTAGGAGGATAGTTGCAAAATCAGATGGTAAGATTATGTTTAGCTTGGGAAGAAATTGCCAAACTGGTTTTCCAAATAGCTGTACCATTTTGTATTCCCAGCAGTAATGAAAGAGAATTCATATTCATCCACATTTTTTGCTGGCATTTGGGCCTGTCACTGTTTTAGATTTTATCAAATACATATTTTCAGATTCTTTTCTGCCAGTCTGTGATTTGTATTTTCATTTTCTTAATAGTACCATTTTTAAGAAAGAGTAATTAATGTTAATAAAGTCCAATTTATCTTTTTTCATGAATTATGTCTTTCTTAAAAATCACCACCAAACCCAAGTTACCTAAATTTCTTTCTTATCTTCTAGGAGTTTTATAATTTTTCATTTATATCAGATATATGACTCATTTTGAGTTAAATTTTGTGTAACATCTGAGTCTAGCTTCATTATTTTGCATGTAGCTATACAGTTGTTCCAGCACCATTTGTTGAAAAGATTACCTTTTCTCTATTGAATTGTCTTTATTCAGTTGCCAAAGATCAGTTGATTATATTCGTGTAGGTCTGCTTTTGGCCTCCTTATTTTGTTCTATTCAACTATTTGCCTGTTCTTTTACCAATACAAAAATGTCTTGATAATTTTAGCTTTATAGTAAGTTGTGAAGTTGGGCAGTGCCATCCTTCACTCCTGTTCTTCTCTAATATTCCGTTGGCTGTTCTGAGTCTTTTGACCCTTCACATAAATTTTTGAAATAGCTTGTAAATATCTACACAATAACTTGCTGGGATTTTGATTTTGATTTGCTTGAATCTATAGTCAACTTGGGAAAAAATGACATCTTAACAATATGGAGTCTTTTTATTCATGAACATAGAATATTTCTCCATTTATTAAGACACTTGATTTCTTTAATGTGAGTCTTGTAGTTTTCCTGTGATATATCAGGAACAGATTTATACCCAAGTAGTTCTTTTTTTTATAGTACAATGAAACGTTCATACTTTTTATTAGCCCTTTCATCTTTATAAGCTATAGATAGATTTAGTCATAGTAGTCTAAAGATTTAAACATATTCTTTTTGTAACCTTGTTTGTCTTCTTTACTCAGAATGAGTCTTTACTGGCTTATTTCCTTTCACATATTGCACTCACATCGTTATCAGTCCTGCATCTGTTGAAATCCTTGTATTTACAATAATCTCTTCATGAAAAGCCATATCTGCTTAAGTTTATATACAAAATCCACTTTAATTCAGTTCTTGGGACAGCATAGCATATACAAGGTAAAAGTTTTAATAAATTATTGTCTCTTGGTGAAGTTGCAAACATTTTTGTTCTTTTTTGAGACAGACTCTGACTCTGTTACCTAGGCTGGAATGCAGTGGTGCAATCCTGGCTCACTGCAATCTCCACCTCCCAGACTCAAGTGATTCTCCTGCCTCAGCCTCCCAAGGAGCTAGGACTACAGGGCACACACCACCACACCAAGCTAATTTTTGTATTTTTGTAGAGATGGGATTTCACCATGTTGGCCAGGCTGGTCTCTAACTGCTGATCGCAGGTGATCTGGCTGCCTTGGTCTCCCAAAGTGCTGGGATTACAGGCGTGAGCCACCAAGCCTTGCCTAAAGTTGCAAACATTTTTATAAAATTTGCCTGAAGTATGACCTATGCCATTATTTGAGATTAGAAAATAATATGTTTTTCAAAATGTCTATACTGATAGATTTGTATATAAAATTAACTTATTATAGAGATAAAGAAAATCTTTAAAATGATTGGTATTTAGGTAACTACAAGTGGAACCTAAAAATGTAAGATAATTTTTGGACAATCACAAAGAAAGTAAGTGAAGAACATAGTGGAAATCCCTCTTCTTTACAGCTGAACCAATTCTTTCTTCACTACACATTAGTACTCTCAAACCTTTCATGCTATCTTGTCTTTATGCTTTGGAAATAATTTAGTATTCTATGCCACTGGCAAAGACGTCTCTGGAAAATAATTGCCACATTTTTTTACCTAACTTTTGAGGTCCTTTTTCATCCCTCAGTGACCTTATCCCAGAGAAATCTTGATTTACAGCTGAATATATTGTTTAAATATACAAGGATATAAATTTGATCTAAAGGAAGTAGTAAGTAGACATTGTAATTATACACTCTTCATTTTAGTATCTTTGGAGGTCACAAATGGTTGCTCTTTTTAACATTATCTGACAACAATTCATGAAAACACCGACATCTATTAAACTTGACTTGGAGGGCTTGTATTCATTCTCTACATTTGCTCAAACTAAATTAATTCATGGGAGCAATTGATGAGATAAAAAGGCTTAGAACATGTATTTAAACCAAAATAATGAAGTCTTAGAATCTTTCTCAGTGAATAAAGAAGCCCCTAATATTTTCATTCAAAGGAGGTCCTGGTTAATTCTAGAGAATTGACACATTAGAATACGCTGTGGATGTCTGTAATGCTACTCCGTTAGATCTATTGTTAGAAAATTGCACTTTACATATCTAACTCCACACACATTGCATAAATTGCCAGGTTTTGAGATGACCTCTGTTTGTCTTTGTGGGGTTGCATGAAGTTGTGCTAATGTAATGCATTGCTTTGTCTACCCTGCTCTGCATTTAAAGGTTTATTTGATCAGATTCTGGATGAAATGCCTTGTGTAACAACATTTGTGTGTTTCCTAAGTAAAGTGCTTCAATTTGTACTTGCATATTTCTTATCCATTTCCCTTTTGTATGACATTGGCATACTTCAGAGAAAAGACAGTTTACAGTGTATTTGATTACACAGTTAGACATAACAGTTTAGCACAATATGCTGTAATCAGGACTACTCAGAAAAGTAATTTAGTCCTGATCTTGTCAAATTAAGTGTGAATTGAATGTACAACTCACTCTCACCATAAAGAGCCATTTTGTGGCAGTAGTGAGCAAAAGAAAACGATTATATGTTGTCATTATTTTCTTTTAAGGAGTAGATTGGTACAATCAGTTGAACTGTTATGAGACGAATCTTTCAATAATTTATTTTTTGTAAGACCGTGGGCATGGGGGGTTGTATGCATAGTAATATCAAAGTAAGATGAAATAAGCTTGGAATGAAAACAAGTAGAAAAAATAGATGATATATAAATAAATGGATGTTGGTGTGTGAAGCAGAAAGAAACAGTAAAAGAATGTTAGAACAAAGAAAGGCAGATGAGTCATGAAGAGTAATGTTATTCTTTGCCTACCAGCTGCTGTCATATTATTGACGACCATTCCAAAACCTGACCTCACAATATCTACTCTAAAAAGTATAACTTACCTCTTTTGAGTGTTATACTGGTTGAGCTAACAATATGTATAAACTCCACCTCCCAATATAATCATCTAGCTGTGATCACAGGTGGCTTTGGTATTTGTGGGATATGTTGTCTGTGTGGGTTTCAACCAGGTTCTAGAAATTATCTCCTCTTTTCTTCTACCATCTTTCCTGTGTATATCACTTATTAATAAATATAGAAATTTAAAAGTGCTTTTTTAGCAGTAGGTTACTTCAATCATGTCAGAAAGCTCTTAGGGAAGAATCAAATAAGTATATACTCAGGAAGATTTCCTATTCCAACTATGTTAATTTTGGTGATTATCAATATTATCAAGGGTGTGAGAGGTAGGAATTCTTACATAATGTCAAAAGATGTATAAAGAAATGTCGAGTTTATTACCGGCAGTTGTCAATATCCACCCAAACTGGAAAGTGCCTCTCCTTGATAAAACAGATTAAATTTACTTCCAAAATATACTCATTAATATTTGCTGAATATATGTACAAGGATGCTCATTAATATTACTTTAATATAAAACAAAACTAATTAATTGATTTTGAGAAAACTATCTATCAAATGTGTATTAGTTAAGTAAATTATAGAACATCTTTATTCTGCTGCTGTCAGAATAAATGAAGTAGATCTGTAACAGCTGTTAGGGAAAAATGTTTAAGACATGTTATTCAGTGCAAAACATAGGCACAACTTGGTGTGAAGAGTTTAGCCATTTGTAGGTAATTACGTGGCACCACTTTAGGAATTCTTGATAATATCGAAATCTGAGTTTTGATGAAATATTTCAACTTTCTGTTGTAGCTTACCAGAAAGAAGTAAAATTTGAAATGCTAGGTTTAATGTCTGTTTTATATCCATAAAAAAATGAACAAACAAAATAAATAAAACATCATAGAAGTTATTAACATAGCTGAGGAGGGGAATCCTGAGCTATGTAGAGTCTTCAAATTGTTTGTCTTATTCCCCATTAATGCAGACATAGTTGTAGGAATTGGGAAGTATAATTAGTCTTGATTTATTTCAAGCCCTACCATAAGGTACATGCCATATTCCAATATAGCACGTTTAATTTATCTTAACTAGTGGTGCAATCTTTCACAAGGCTTTTTTCCCTTAACTATAGAGCTTTCCTCATTATTAGAAACGAAAATAGTCAATTTTTTTGTAATGAAATCTATATTATTTTGAAGGAGTAGTCTAAAAGAGTGGGATAACCCGTGTGGGCCCAACAGATATGCTATACCTCTAGAGAACAACATAGCAATAACATTTATCATGTTTATTTTAAGTATATTTATAAGTGCTTTCTCTTCTCCCCTAGACAGGAAGATTCTCTAGGGCAGAATATGTCCCCGGGTCCTTTGAGGTTCTTACACAGAAATGAAAACTATTGACTCTCTATTTGGGAGAACAATGTTGATTATTGAAAACCATGCCCTGTGCAATTAAAGGGCAAATAGCCTTAGAATAATGTGCTGCAAATTTGTGTTTTAGAAATACTTCCCTGATATAAGTATGTACAAAATCCCTTTTGTTCAACTATTTAAAATCGTATTTCTTATACTGTTTAAAGATTCTCAATTTATATCCTCATTAAAGAGGCCTCTCCCCAAGTTTGGAAGACTGTGCTGAATATAAGAATTCTTCATTTTCTTCATTTTTCTGAAACCCTCTGTTGCCCGGTATCTAGTGGTATGCAGGTCATTGCATAGCCTAGGGGAACCTCGATATGATTTCTGTCCTTGGTTCTATGCACACACCTGCACATCCTGTCTTCATGGAAGAGGGTCAAGTAAATGACAGTCTGCTTTCTTTGGCAGAGATGTATATTCACCTTTTATATTGAGAGTTCCATGAATCCACCCATGAATTCATCCAGCTGGCGCCTGGAGCAGAAAACATAATCATTGGCAAATAATAATTTTCTATTAATTATGAATTTTTTTTCGCAGAATCCTCTCACTGAGAAATCATTGAGAGCAAGTTGAATCATTTTAGAAGCTGCATAAACTATTTTAAGTGATAAGGGCACCATTTGGTGCACTGAAGTAGTAATTTACTAGTGGCCTAAGAAATCTAATGAAGCTTTCAAAGGCATCTGACAGACTTGAAAGGATTACAGACCAAAAAATTATTTTAACACTAATGAAAACATCAACTAAAAAAGACATATGGTCTGTTCTGAGAAAGTAATCTAGAAAAAAAATCCACTGGGTAAGAAGAGATTCGGGAAGAAATGAAAACACAGAAAACAGATTTAGAAAGAAATGCAGAAATTTTTCTACATATATACATATACATGCACATTATATTTATATAAATTCATATGAGAGGGAATGTGTGACGTAAATCATTTACATTTAATATAAGGTTTTAATTAAGTTTATATTACACATTTAAGAAATCATCATGAAAACTCATTTTTTTTATGCTGGATAGACAAGTTATAACTATATAATACAGAGCTAAATTATTGCATATACAATTACACATGGAACAGGATATTTTTTTTCTAAATAAATTGATTCATTTAGTCAGCAAAGTTAATATTATTTGATAGTTGTCAAAATGCATAAAAAGTGGCATACTGTATAGAAACACTGTTTCTAATTTATTACAAAAATTACGCACTAAGTTTAAAGGGAGAGTTCTTCTAGGTATCAAGATTTCCCCCCAGCAGTGGGGAAATATGAAGGATTCTGCCCTTTGCCAATCTCGATCGGTTTCTTCATTCTTCTGCCTGATCTACTCATGAAAGTGGGATCTCCATGGATGAAATACACAGGGTCGTTTCTTTGTTTGGCTAATGAAGGCACCAGCCAGAAATCAGAGGAAAGGAAGCAAAGTCAAGATATTTAATCTTGTTCCGCTCTCCCTGCATGGTTAGTTCTTAGCATGAAGGTGACACTCTAGATTTAGGGGACTTTTCCATACAAGGGGACCTCTCCACACAGGGTGCCCACTTTCCAAAGGGGTCTTTCTCTCTCCCCATAGTCTCCTCTCTGCTTCAGTTCTGGTACCATGTGCCCCCTTGCCTTACTTATTCAGAGCAAAAGCAATAACTGCTGCTACTTTCATCAGACCCAAGGCACGGCATTCTTTCTTGTGGTATCTTATATTTTGCTTGTACTTTTAGAAATATTTTGTGTATTAATCTTTCCTTAAATTATACCAACCTTAGTGTGTCATTTACTTACTGCCACAGCTCTGACTAATTCAAGTTGTTTCTATTTAACCCCAGTGGTGGGAGAATTTACAGGTAATTGAGATCTCATAGAGAAAATAGCCAGAAAAAGCAAGAGTAATCAATGAATGCCTTAATAGGCTTCAGATTTGATTCACTAAGCAGCACACTAAAAGGAATATCAGTGAATTCCCTCTAAAGATCTTCAAAGAAACTCTAAGTCTTATATTATTTTGCATTTACAATCTTGATATGCAGATGCTTACCTGTTGTCCTTTCTCATTTTATCACATCTCCTGCTCCATTTTAACCCAATATTTACCATTTTGTTTTTGCTCCTACAGAAAAATTAGGCAGACTTTTACTTGTTTGCATGGTGGGGTTTTAGCTCTTTGAACTCCTGAAAATATCGAATCCTGCCTTTCTCTCTTCTAAACTCATTGCTTCAATCCACCTGTAGTTGGAATGGTCAGCTTCTCTTAACAGTAGTCTCTTCTCCTTTCTTTCTCACAGATATCAAAGGAGAAACATTCTAAGATGTGTTTTTCATTTATTACTTCTCAGCTCCTTTTTATATCTAATTATTATTTAACAGTATTTCCCCAAAAAATGCAAAAGATAATGCATGTATTGATTTTTAGCACAATTTATGTAGATTCCAAAAGTTATGTGAAATGAATTTACAAATATTTCCATTTCCCATAAGGGCAACCTGAATTTTTAACGTATTGTGCTTAATAATAACACTGAAGGAGGATTGCAATTAAAAATGAATATATGATATCTATGAAATATTATGGCTATTCCCATTAAGGCTGTGAAACAATGAAGGCTGATTTTAGCTGAAATTGTTCTAAAAGTTTATAAGTGCAATTAGATAAGAATCAGAAATGAGAGATATAAATATGAATCCTAGAATGCAAAACATATATAAAATATTTACAATTGTACCTGGTGTTGTCCTTTCTATTTTAATTTCTTTTTATTTTTCTACTCCTTTTGAGTTAAATACACATTTTAAAAATTCCATTTTAATGCATAGTGTTTGCACTATAAATCTGCATTATTTCTTTAGGGATTGCTCTAAAAATTGCAATATACAATTTAACCTTCACAATTTACATGCAGTTACCATTAAACAAACTAGTTCACAGAAAATTTATGAACCTTGCAACTAAAAGGTTCATTTATCCCCCTATTTCCTTACTTTATGCTTAGGTGTCATATGCATTACATTTACATACACAACTGCACAAAACTATGTTATGAGTTCTTATTGTTATTCCTTTTGTATTAAACAGTTGTATGTACTTTAAAGAAACTATAAAGAAACCATCATTCTCAGCAAACTGACACAAGAACAGAAAATCAAACACCGCATGTTCTCACTCATAGGCAGATGTTGAAGAATGAGAACACATGGACACAGGGAGGGGAGCATCACACACTGGGGTCTGTGGGGGGAAATAGGGGAGGGACAGTGAGGGGTGGGGAGTTGGGGAGGGATAACATGGGGAGAAATGCCAGATATAGGTGATGGGGAGGAAGGCAGCAAACCACACTGTCATGTATGTACCTATGCAACAATCTTGCATGTTCTTCACATGTACCCCAAACTTAAAATGCAATAAAATATATATAAAAACAAGCAAACATTAAAAACAAAAACAGAAAAAGAAACTATAAAGAAAAGAGTCCATTTTTGTATTTATTCATAGATTTATCATATCTGGTCATTTTTATTTCTAAAGATTTGAGTTTTCATCTGGTGTCATTTCTTTTCGGCCTAAATGGCCTTTTTTGATTGTTTCTTTTAGTGTAGCTCTTATGGCAACACATTTTATTAGTTTATTTTATCTTAAAATACCTTCATTTGACTTTCATTATTGCAGGCTGTTTTCACTGTACTGAGAATTCTCAGTGATACTGTTTCTCACTGCTTCTGCTGATAAGACAAATGTAACTTGCGTCCTAGACCTTCTGAATATGATATGTTGCTTTCTCTGTCTTTCAAGATTTTCTCTTTCATATTGGTTTCCATCAATTTGACTATGATTTTGCTAGATGACATTTTCTCTGTATTTATCTGCTTAGACATTGACGATTTTCTTGAATCTTTTAAGTATTCCCCTAGGTTTAGGAGACTTTTGTCCACTGTCTTCAAATATATATTTTTATCCTCTTATCTTTTAGTTCTGGTACTTTACTCCAATTATACTGTCATTAAACCTTTTGATATTGACTTAAAAGTTATTGACACTGTTAGCTTTTTTTCATTTTGTTTCTGGTCTACATATAGGATGATGTTTGTTGATCGATTTTCAAATTTAATGAACTGCTTTCTGTTAGGTCCAATCTGTATATAAGTCCATAGATTTATTTTACAGAAGATATTGTGTTCTATGACTTTCATTTGATTATTTTTATATTTTAATTTATTTGGTAAGACTTCCTTTATAATCATCAATTATGACATTGTGTATAATAGCCACTTAAAAATACTTGTTTGCTAATTCTACATCTGAATCATCTCATGATTGATTTATATTAAGAACATTTTCTGTTAATGGCCAAATTCTCTTTAATTTCCATGTCTATTAAATTTGACTTGCATTACCAATTTTGTAAATGATATTAAGTAGAGAGCCTTGATTTTCCTTCATTCCTCTAAAAAGTATCAATTTATTTTCTTTTGTAGAAATTTACCTTGGCTGGACTTGAACTGCAAACTCTGTTTCCCTCAGATGGGCAGGAGGTGGAATGTCTCTTCAATTATTTTATTCTTAGCTAGGCTGCTCATTGTCAGCTCAATGCATGCATAGCTTAGGTTTTAGCTGTAATTTAGACAGAATTTATATCCAGAGGCTCCACCTTTTTGGCAAAATAAAATAACCTACATATTTTAGTGAGTTTGTTTATATACACTGCCAACATTCCTTCACTATGGTTTCCTTTCTCCATCTTCAAAGCCAGCACTGCTGTATGTTCCTGACCCTCTCTTATAGTTCTACAGTTATACCTGTCTCTGACCTTAGCTGGGAAGGGCATTTCACCTTTAAGGACTCATGTGATTAGTTTGGGTTTACCTGGATAATTCAGGATAATCTCCCATCTTAAGGAAGTTAGCCTTAATCACATCTGCAAAGTCCTTTTGCTATGGACGTTTACATATTCACAGTTTCTAAGACTCCAGGGACTAGCACATTTTTTGGCAGTATATTTTTTTACTACCACACACCACAACCCTACATATGCTTATTACAAGATGATGCAGAAACTCGATTATCAAAAGGCAGCTGTCTATATTCCCTCCCCTCAAATCTGGTCAGGCCTGTGACTCACGTGGAAGTGATGCTATGTAACTTTTGAAAGCAGGTGGTAACAGTAATACAGTTTCCACGTACTATTTCTTAGAATGCCTCTTATTGGAGCAAACCACATGCTCTGGGACTGTGTCTCCTGGAAAGCAGCCCCAGGTGAGATCTTAATCAACAGTTAACATCAAGTTCCATGAGTGACAGTCTTTGAGATGACGTTAGCTCCAGCCACCATTTAACCGCAACCTCATGAGAGACACCTAGTGAGAGTTTCTGAGTACTGCTCAGGCAACTTCCAAACCCAGGAAGGAAGAAATATGATTGTTGTTCTTTTTAAGTAAGTTTTGGCTGTATTTTTTATTTAACAATAGGTAACTTGAATACCTCACTGGTTTTGTTCTTTCTGTGTTTTTCCTCTTAATCTCCAGCTGCTCTGTTTACCCCAAATTCTGCCCTCTGGTTTCTCAAGCCACTAAAACTGCAGGCTTGTATTGTTCTCCAGGGTGCCAATTGTGGCCTGCTTTTAGGCCAAAGGCCAGGACTCATCAAGTGTCATTCCTTTCATTCAAGTGCAGAATCTCCACTAGCTTCTGTGCTTTGTTCATTTTCTAGTAGCTTCAGGTGATTGTTTGGGCTTCTAATTTTATCCAGAATTTATAGCTGTTGTCCATGCAGGAGGCTTGGTCTTATAGAAGCATCTATGTCATTGTCAGAGGCAGAACAATTGATAGGAATAGATTTTGAAGTGTGCTCGCTAATTTGTCAAGTTTCTATTTTAAAGTGTTTCAAAAATAAAGAGACATATATGTTCCAGTGTGTCTTATGTGTATATCACCTCCATTTTATTTTATCAAGTCTTAATAGGTTTATTAAATGCAAATCACTTTGTTGTATATGCCCTCTCTGACCATACTTGCATTTCTAACATAAATTTTATATGGCACATTTAGAAATATACAGTGTTTGATTAAAGCTGTGAGTAATCTATTGGGGATTTTTCATTAATATTTATAAGTGGGGAAAGCTTTTCATTTTACCTGAGTATGTGTGTAACTAATTGGAATGTTACAGAACAGATGGCAGATTCAAAACTGAATTAAATGATTTTCATTTTTCCGAAAAATATCTCTTTACAAAGGTTAAAATAAATATTAATTATTTTTTTCTGAAAGATTTAATAAACATGATTTCAGATCCACCTTGGCTAGATTTTAGTTGGTGCATTTAATTTCCACTTCAGTATTTTTCTATCCAGTTTTGTCTGCTATTGTGTGCTTTAAATGGGGATATCTTGCCCAAGAATTATTTTATAACTGTTTAGTTGCTAAGCATTATTTTTTCAGATCATAATTTATTTATTTTTCCACTTTGGTCAGAGATAAGCTATATACTGTCCCAACCTTTTAAAGGAATTGATTTTCTGTGTGTGTGTGGCACCTAGTATGTTGTCTAACTTGATGAATTTCCTATTAGGGGACTGTGTTAAGGAAAACGAAGTGCAAGGGGCGTGGTTTCAAATGCAGGAATTTCCCAGCACCATACCTCCGCACCCCCACGCAGGGACCAGACAGGTTTCAAATGTAAAGTTGTTTGTCTAACTTTCCCCTGCGGGGCCTAGGCAGAAATTCCAGGTGTGCTCCTTTGTTCAAAAAGCCTCCAAAAGCTCTGGAAGGGGCTCTGTTGTGGGCCCAAGCAACCACTCTGGGATGGGAGTCGAAGATCAATCACTCCAGAGGAAGTTTGCAAGAACTACTCTTATTGAAGGAAAACGTTAATGGGGTAGGAATAACTCCGGAGTTAAAATCTCCCTGCCTCTTACCCATAGGGATTTCCCTTTCTGGGATCCCCTCTCACGGAAGCATGGGAGCTCTCTCTCTCTCTCTGTCTCTCTGCCTAATAAATCGCTTTCTGTTAAACTCTTTGGGTCCGTGATATTTATACTGTTGTAACCAATACAAACTGTAAGCTCCCCACGCCACCAGGGCCCTTTCCCCATTCCTGGGGTAAGTAAACCCAAGAACCTGGACACACCCAGTTACATCTTTGGGGAGCACGGGGAGGGAGCTGAGCCCCTGTTGTCCTGCCACCCGATTAACACTATGTATCCTAGAAAGACTGTATATTTAGGAGGAGTGGTCTATCCATAATATAAAGCTACTTGATAGTGTCTTTCAAGTTTTTTATATCCATATTGATTTGTTGGGTAATTTCTGTATCAATTAATGAGAGGAATGTTGACATCTTCAACTACAATTGCAGATGTGCCCATTTCTCCTTCCTTTTGTTTCTCTGTGTTTTTGTTTCTATATATTTAGAAGCTCAGTTATTGGAGGTATCCATATTTAAAATTATTGTAGTTGCTTGTTGAATTGATGCTTTCATCAATATAAAGTGTCCCTCCTTGTCCCCTTTGTCCTACATTTCTTCTTGTGAAGTCTACTTTGTATTATATTACACAGCCACTTTAGATTTTTTATAATTAGTGTTTGTGTGGTATTTCTTTACTATTTTTTAACTATATTTTCATATTGAACATTGTTTTCTTATAAACAGCTTATTATTTGTAATATTTAATGCAATAAGGCAATGAATACTATTTAAAGAGATTTTTCAGGCCATTCGTATTTAATGATATTAACCATGTTTTGTTTGAAATCTATTATTTCTGTCATTTGTGTTATATTTACCGACTTTCTTCCTTTTTCTCTGTTTCTTCTTTTTCAACCTTATATTAGATTAAATATTTTGGATTATCTGAGTATGTTTTGATCAATGAGTATTTCAAATATTTTATCCTTACTAAAGCCTTTGTGGCGATAGTGTTTTAATCACAGGGTTTTTTTTTTTAGTGATTACTTGGAATTTTAAAATACACTTTTTTAACTTGTCAATATATTTCTTCAACTAATATTGTACCATTTTGTGTCAAATTTGATAATTTTAATGATTATGTTTCTGTTTTTTCCTTCCTTCTTTTTGGTATTTAATATTTTAGTACTACGTATATCTTACCTCCTATAATGCATTATTTTTGTTTATTTATAATTTATTCTTTTTTACAAATTGAAAATTGGCATAATTTTTAATTTTATTTGTCTACATATTTACTGTTTTGGCACTCTATTTCTTTGTACACATCCATGTTTAGATGTGTACACTCTATTTCTTTGTACACACCCATGATTTGTACACATCCATGTTTAGATGTGTACACTCTATTTCTTTGTGCACACCCATGATTTGTACACATCCATGCCCTGTTACTTTTTCTTTCTCTTGAACTTTCTTTAACGTTTCTTATAGTAAAAGTCTGCTGTTAGCAAATTATATTTCAGTTTATTATTTGCAAAGATTTTTTATCTTTATTTTAACATATCCTTTCAATGGATAAATAACAAATTTTATGTCTGTACAATAAGATATATAGTTACTTGACAATATTTTTTCTTTAACACTAAAGATACTGTTTTCATGTCTTCCTGAGTATGTAGTTTCTCACCAGAAGCCTGTGTTAAATTTTGTCTTTGTTTTTACTTTTTGATTGGACATTGAATTTTTTCCTTGTGTGGATTTTGAAGTTTGATTATTCATCAAATTTAGAAAATGTTTGATCTTGTATCAACCACATGCTGTCATCTCTCAGATTACTAAAGTTTTTCATGCTTTTTCTTTTTTTTTTTTCTGTTTATGATTAATTTTGAATAATTCCCATTGTGTTGTCTTCAAATTTACTAATAATTTATTATTCAAGGTCTAAAAATGCTGTTAATCTATCCAGTGGATTTTAATTTTATATACTAAATTTGAATTTTTAAAACATCTTTCATTTTTATCTTCACTATCTTCATGTATATTTTTAAAATCGTGATAAATTTTTATTATTAGTTTTATTGTAATTGCTTATTCTACCATCTTTATTATCTCCACTTTTCTTTCTATTCTTTCTCTTATTTTTCATAATTTCCTATGTCTTAGCATGTCTAATGCTTTTTTATTATTGTTGTTGAATACTGAATTCTGTATACCTTAAAAAATGGGGCATTTTTTTTTGATAAAATGTTCATTTAATTTCAGTTCTGTAATCATTACAAGGTTTATTTTAGTGTTCTGTTAGGGTTATCTAAAACAGCATTTACTCTCTGGGTAATTTATCATTATTTCTTAGGCATGACCCTTTTGGGATTTCTAGTACATGTTGCATTTGATTACTGAGGGCTCTCTGATCTGGTAGAAACAGAAATAATTCTCAGCCTTTTGTGAACTCTGGAAACCAATCAGCTCCTAGCTTGTCATTTTCACGACCTTGTGAAGCTTTATCCTATACACAATATCTTAGTATTCAATAAAGATTCAAATGAATGCAGATTTTGAGTCTTTTTCTTGACTATTTCCCTGTCTTTAGAACTCTATTCCACCACCTCCAGCTGTATCCATGAACTCTGATCTTTGTCTTCTCAGCTTAGTAAGACTGTCATACTCTATTGATCTTTTTTTTCTCCCTGCCCTATAGTTCAGAATGTGCCATGTGGCATGAAGCCTGGACGATCTTAGAGTTCATTTCATACTTTTCCTTTTCTCAGGCCTCACAGTCATGTGTTTTCTGTTGTTAAACACTTGAAAATGATTGTTAAATATATTTTGTTCTGTTTCCTGGATGTTTAAGACTTGAAGTCAAATCCTATCACATTTAGTCCATTATTGCCAATATTAAACAAATTGATTAAATATGTTTTAAAAATTTTAATGAAACTTTGAAAAAAGGAGAAATAAACAAACATTTTTAGTTTACTAACATAATTTGGAAATACTAGTTTCTTTTTTTAATTTCAAGAGGTAACATCCATGCCCGTAATCTGTGTTCACAACAAATTTCAGAAAATAAATGAATGCTGTGTGTTCTCAAGATCAATCACTCATTTTAAAATTAAGAGATGTCTGCATCTGGGTTTTTCATCTACTAAACACATGCAAACATATCAATCCAAACATATGCTTGTGGAAACCATGGCTTATTTTGTTATTCTACGTATGCAAGCCAAACTTAGGCTATTTAGACAAAACAATGCCAGTGATATGCAGCCAAAGATTTGATTTCTTTCCATCAAATAATTTTAAAGAATTACATAAATTAACTGGTAATTTTTTTTTATTGGGTAGACAATCCAATGAGAACAAAAATGCAGCAAAGGTAAACAAAATGTTATTTCCTTTAAAGCTTCCATAGAGAATTCAACAACTCTAAAATTTTATCTGTCAAATGAGATACAGCATGTCATACTCTTTAGGAAACTTGTGTACCTATAAAATAATTAAGCATAAAGTTTAAAGCAATATTGAACACATAAAATTAATTTGCCCATTAATATACAAATGTAATTACTTTTATCTCTGTTCTGTGACAGCACATTTCTTACCCATCTAAATTTCACCCTGGCCACTTAATAATAAAGATAGGTTAATTTAGATAGGCTAATCTTTCTTCATTAATTCATAATAGTAATAATTAAACAAGAGAAAAAGCTAAAATCTTACATGTGAATGATCTTTGAATTACATAAAGTGAAGCTAAACTTTGTTAACTGCCAAATGTTTTGTGAGGACTTTACTGATGTGAATTGAAGTTAAAATAAAATTCTGATATTCATATAATCAATGAGCAAAACAACTTTTAGAACCTATTTTGTTAAACAATATTCTCATTTTTATTGTTTCAGAATCAAACTATGAGTGTAAGGCTTCTTATCTTTCTTCCCTTTTCACTCCTCCAAACTTCTTCGGAAGAATCTTTCTTTCTCTGCGCTTCACTCATTCCTTGAACCATGTGGTCCTGCTTCCTTGTGCACTTCCCATTCTTCAAAGAAATACACCCTATTATAAGCCAGGCAGGGTGGCTCATGCCTGTAATCCCAATACTTTGGGAGGCCAAGGTGGGTGCATGATCTGATATCCGAAGTTTGACACTAACCTGACCAACATGGAGAAACTCCGTCTCTACTAAAAATACAAAATTAGCCAGGCATCGTGGTGCATAACTGTAATCTCAGCTACTCCGGAGGCAGAGGCAGGAGAATTGCTTGAACCTGTGAGGCAGAGGTCGCAGTGAGCCGAGATCAGGCGGTGAGCCGAGATTGAGCCATTGCACTCCAGCCTGGGCAACGACAGGGAAACTGTCGTTGTCAAAAAAAGAAGAAAGAAAGAAAGAAAAAGAAATATACCCAATTGTTCAATCATATTTGAGCCTTGAGTCTGTGGAGATCTCAGTTATTTTTATTAGGAAGCATTCTCTTACAAACAATCAACTTCAACTCTGGTTTGAACAATACTATTGTTTTTTAATGAGCATAAGCATCAGTGATTCACAGACAGGCAGATATTAGGACTGATTGAGGAGAGCTTCAACTTTCCTCACTGATATTTACTTCTACTTGTTCATTGATTCCACAAATACCCATTTAATACTGTCAACATGCAAATACCTATCATGAATTTGCTATATGGTTCTAAGACATTTTTTAAGATTGTTTCTCTTTCACCAATATAAAAACTAGTGTTCAGAGAATAGAGAATTAACATCATGGAATATTATAAAAGAATTTAAACTTCTATAAATTATATATGTTTTATTTAAATATTTTATTGAAATATAAAATGTGCAAATAGCACACCAATTAGAATATCACAAATGACAAAATGTCATATAGGAAATACAGCAAACTAATCCAACATAAACTAAGGGATATACTTTGTAAACATATGCACTCATTTCCTTTAACTACATGTCTAGAAGTAGACTTCCTGGGTCAGAGAGTAGGAACATATTCAAATTGTTAGAAACTGCCAAACAGTTTTTCAGAGTTGTTGAACAAATTTTGGCCACCAGGAATGTAAGAGTTTCAGTTGTTCTGCATTCTCACCAACACTTGATGCTACCAACTTTTTAAATTTTTGCCAGACCAGCTGACACCTTGATTTTAGCTGTGTGAGACCCTAACAGAGAACTAGACAAAAGAACTTGGCTGGCTGAGCTCCAGAAATATGAGATAATTAATGAGTATCAAATGGCATGCGTTATTATACTGTTGCAATGGAGGTCCATCTCATTTATTTCTTTTTTGTTATATTTGCAGGATTATATCCTTTTTCCATTTACTATTGAATTTTTTCTTTTCTGTTTATCTTTAGTGATCAGTAGTTTGTAATATTGTTCTTTGGTGTGCTTTATTTTTATTTATGAAACTTGGAGTTGGTTGAATGTACTGAAGTCAAAGATGGCTGTTTTTCATCATTTTTAGAAAACTGTCAGCCATTATCTTAATAGGTTACATGTCTTCATTTTCTTTCTCTTCCTTTTCTGAGATTACAATTGCATACAAATGGTACGAATAATCTCCTTTTCAATATTATTTGTGTATGAAATTTGCTTTGTTCTCCATTCTTTTTTTTCTTCATGTTTTAATCTGGATCTTTTGTTCTGGTCTATATTCTAGATTATTAAATTCTTTCCTTTGTCAGTAGTGCTGATGCTAATTATCAAATGTTTAATGCACTTTTTCAGCTTATGTATTTTATGGCTTTTTACTTTATATTTTCCAGGTTTTTACCTTTTCTTTCAATTTTGCATAAGTGATCTTTTAATGTCTTTCCAGATATTGCCATTATCTGGAGACCCAGAAAATTATTCTTTAAAATAGTTTTTTATTCTATTGTCTTAATTTTTAGTGATTTTCTTTGGGTACTCTTTTCTGTGTGTGTTTATCATCTTACCTGAAATTTTACATGAAAACTCGTGGCTTTGATGGTGTTTTACTCAAGAAAGGATTTACTTGTTTTCTTGCTGACAGCTTGTCTAGCGGTGCCAGCAGGTCTTTGTCACCGTAAACTAATTGAGGGTTTACATAATTTGAAGTTGGGATTTAGTTCCTGACTTCATGTTTCACCCAAACCCTTGGTCCTTGCCAGGGAACTTGTTGTAGGGGTCTGAACCTTAACATCTGTCCTAACGGCCTGGTGAGTGTTCGGAAAAGTTTTCTTATTTCTGACTTTGAGTCATGCCATGTAATTGAGAAGATACCCATGGAGTGAATAGCCTCACATTCTATACCTGGTTCTCTCCATCACTCTTACAGACTGTGACTACTTTCTCATGGCCTTGAACGCTATACTTTTTATATTTAATGCCAACTATTTTAGTTGTTCTTGGTGGAAAAGATGACCTTAAGCCATCTAGTACACCATTTTGAGAATGAGCAATTGATTTTTGCATTTGCTAAAATTCACTCAATATTATCATAGACAAATATTCACTCCTGAAGATGTGAGACCACATACATTAAATGTTTCTAGTGATTTTGGGAACATCATATCACATTCTTAGAAAGAAAATAGAAATAAAACCTACTATTAAAATGAACAATTTAACCTAGTATATTGCAAAAATGTGACCTAAATTGGTAAACAGATTTTGATCACTAATTTTCACATAATCGATCTACTGACATTACTAATATCTTTATAATTCTCTGTAGGAATGCATGGCTGACATTCCATATAGAATTAAATTATTGTTTGATGAATTTTATTTTTGTGGAAAGCAATAACCAATGTAAACCATTTGATCTTTAACCAAGTTTTTCACAGGTAATGTTATATCATTATATATAAACAAATTTGCTATGAAATAAATCTATCATGTAAAAATAGCTTGAAGTATTATCATACTTATCATGTTATAAGCCTGATTTATACTTTGTTGGAATATCATATTGTAAATCTTTGCCTTAGTACTTGTAGCACTGGTTTCATAGCACATGCAAACATGCAAGTTCCAGACAGGATAAGCCCTTTAAGACCCTTGTCGAAGAAGCTGAGAGCGATGAGGACCTTGTCTGTTCCAAAAAGTGCTGTCTACCATGAGCAATAGAATTAGAACAATTTGAAAAATGATTATATATACTTTCCTTTTACTGACAAGACAAAAGGAAAAAAGTTGAGCATAAAGATATATGAAACTTTAAATTTGATCTATAAAAATATATAATGGGTTGTAGTTCATGTAGGACAACCAATATTAATGCCAGTTTTACATTTTTAATTCAAATGTGTTATTAAACACATAGTAACAACTTTTACAAGTATTCTGATTTTAAAATGAGCAAAAGACCTGAATAGCCATGTCTCAAAAGAAGACATAAAAGTGACCAGCAAGTAGCTAAAAAGGATGATCCACATCACTAGTCATCAGGGAAATGCAAATCAAAACCACAATGAGACATCATCTCGCTCCAGGTAGGATGGCTATTATCAAAAAGGCAAAATGTAACAAATGCTAGCAAGGATGCAGAGACAGGAGACTGTTCATACATTGCTGGTGGGCATATTAAGTAATGCAGCCATTATGTAAAATGGTATAGAGATTCTTCAGAAAGCTAAATACAGAATTACTATATAATCCAGAAATCTCACTGTTGGGTATATATCCAAAAGAAATAAATTCAGCATATCAAAGAAATGTCTAAATGGCTATGTTTTTTGCAGCACTATTCACAATAGCCAAGATAAGGAATCAACATAAGTGTCCATCAACAGATAAATGGATAAAGAAAATGTGTTATATGTACACAATGGAATATTTTTCAGCCATAACAAAGAATGAAATCCTGTCATTTGCAGCAACATGAATGAAACTGAAGGTCATAATTATAAATGAAATAAACTAGGCACAGAAAGACAAACTTCGTATGTTTTCACTCATATGTGGGAGTTAAAAAAAGTGGGTCTCATGGAGGTAGAGAGTAGAATGGCGATTACTAGAGTCTGAGAAGGAAAGAGGGTGTGTGAGAGAAAGGGAAGTTGTTTAATGGGTGATATGGTTTGGCTGTGTGTGTCCACCCAGATGTCATGTAGAGTTGTGATCCTCAGTGTTTGTGGAGGGGCCTAAGTGGAGGTGAGAGAATCATGGAGCCAGACTTCTCCCTTGCTGTTCTTGTGATAGTGAGTGAGTTCTCATGAGATCTGGTTGTTTAAAAATGTGTAGCACTTTCCCCTTCTCTTTCTCTCTCCCGCCGGCCATCTGAAGATGTACTTGCTTCCGTTTTGCCTTCCTCCAAGATTGTAAGTTTCCTGAGGCCTCCCCAGCAGCAGAAGCCTGTATAGCCTTCAGAACCATGGGCCAATTATACTTAGTTTCTTTATAAATCACCCAACCTCAGGTATGTCTTTATAGCAGTGTGAGAACAGACTGATACAATGGGTATAAAAATATAGGTGGATGGAAAGAATCAGTGCTAGCATTTAATAGTACAGTAAGGAAGTTACAGTTAACAATTATTTATTGTGTATTTCAAAATAGAAGATAATTGTAATATTCACAGTATACAAAGAAAAGACAGAAGTTTGAGATGATACATATCCCAATTACCCTGATTTGAGCATTACTCGTTGTATACATGTATGAAAATATCATTTGTACCCCTACATATGTACACTATGATATACTAATAAAAGATCCAAAAAAGTTATGTCATAATATTGTTTTATTTTGAGAATCTAATTTCTCATTTTCATATAGTTAAATATATCAATCTTCATTTGTGGCTTTATCCTTTCCCTATTGAAGATGACAAAAACACTATCCTGTATTTTAATGCTATAATAATTATAGTCGACTTTATCATTTATGCACTAATAGATTGTTTAGACAGCTGTTAATGTTCATTGAAATGCTTTTTTAACTAAACATAAATTCTACAATCTCAAAGATGACAATTCTAAGTCATACATGCAGAAAAGCCAAAATACCTGTTGCCAACAATGTTCATTCACACTGTGGCAATAATAAGTAGTAATGAAGTATGTACACTTTCTTCATCTTAAAACATTCTTGTTGATTAACTACAGAATGCTTCATGCCTTTTTCAGAAAGCATGTTTTTATTTAACAGTGCTATTACAGTGCTAATATGAGAGTGGACAAGCACTAGTACAAGGGGGACATAATTTTTTTATTAACATGTGCCATTTGGTTAAAAGACCACTATAGTCATAAAGATGTAAATAATTCAAAACATAGTAATTCAATATCGCACAAGAGAAAAGAGTCTTGGGAGTTTTTAATTCATGTAACTGAAAACACATCTTATAAAAATGTTAATTGTAAGCTAGGGTAATACTGTTTATATACAGTTAACATTTACAGTTAAAAATATCTATTGATGCCAGCTTCATCTTCATCCTAGTGATTGCTTTTTATGTAAGTACCCATTTGGTGTGTATTTATTGCAGCCTCTGGTTAGGGACCAGTGTTTGCAGATATCTGATGGTGAGCACAATGATAGAAAATCATTTCTGCACACTCAGTGCAAGCAAGATGCCAAGAAAAGAACTCTTGCATATGCAGTTCCACTCAGAGTCAAAGGATTCAAATCTATTTACTTTTTCAGCTGCGATCTAAATGATAAATTCCAAGCAAATTTCTCAACTGTGATTTAACTGAATGATGAAAACTTTTCTTGGGAGGAATCCATGATTTATAGAGCTTAGCACCAAATAAAATTTCTTAGAAGCTTGAGAATTAATCATTTTTGGTAGGCGTTTTTTGGTATAAAAATATATCCTCCTTTTCTTTCATACTACCCCAAGGCAACCTCTCATTCCTACCCATTACTCACCACTGTGTGCAGGTGCCTCCTGGCTTAAGCACCTTTCACAGCGTTTGGACATAGAAATGGTAAACATTCGATGACTGTTGATTGAATGTGATTGTGAAAAAGCTGACTGGAGCTAATATTATAGGGAAGAATATATTATCTCTTCCTGATCACTGGTGTATATCACGTTATTCTACTTTCTACTCTGAGGGACAATTGTCTGTGGTGGAATAATCCTTTGAATTATTTTTTTCAGTCCAAAGGGAAGGAATTATGTTCTGGAAAACTTGAGTATTCTACCATTTCTAGCTAATGTAATGAATCAAATAACTAATAGATTTTTTCCGTTATGTGGATTTGGTATTTTTCAATAGATGTCATCTTTAACATGGAGTAACTAATGCATTGCCTATGAACTTTGGATAACCAGAGGAGTCGGTGACTCGATTAAATGCTCTGACTCGTGGACTGTCAAGAGAGCTCTGTGGTCAAAAGTCTTTACTCTCAGACTTACTGTTAGGACTAGGGTATTAAAGACAAATAATACAACTCAATTATACATAGAAATTATTTACCCCAATGCTGTCATGTTAGAGAATAAGAAATTGTACGTATTAGAGTGTTAGTAGCTAGCAGAATTTGAACTCAAGCCAGTCCCTGTTAAGGCCACCTTCTACCAATTTTGACAATTTATTTGATTGGCTTCAGAGCACTCAGTTCATTTCTTATACATTTTTCCATTAATTAATTAAAATTAGCTAGCATTTACATTCATAAATCCGACATCATTGAGAAATTTAGGGGATCATAGCGGTATTATATTATAATTGATGTACTATGATGAAATAGCCTAGCAGGTGGTTTTCCAGAAAACAACCACCTGAGAGCAAGTTATTTTTTAGGAGATGAGCTTGATTCTGGAAGATGTGGTTAGTACGGAGTGTTGAGAAGTTTGGCTCTTTAGGTTCTGCCTTGAAGAACCAGGCCAAGATAATAGTCTATATTTAAAGAGAAAATGGGGTCTTCAGTTAGTACTTAGGAAAGAGATAATCTCAAAGAAAAGGAAAAACCATGGCCAGGTGCGGTGGCTTCCACCTGTAATCCCAGCACTTTGGGAGGCCAAGGCAGGCAGACCACCTGAGGTTGGGAGTTCAAGACCAGCCTGAGCAACATGGAGAAACCCCATCTCTACTAAAAATACAAAATTAGCCGGGTGTGGTGGCACATGCCTGTAATCCCAGCTACTTGGGAGACTAGGCAGAAGAATCACTTGAACTTGGGAGACGGAGGTTGCTGTAAGCCGAGATTGCACCATTGTACTCCGGCTTGGGCACCAAGAGAGGAACTCCGTCTCAAAAAAAAAAAAGAAAAGAAAAGGAAAGCCTAAGTGCAGCTCTGCAAATTGGAATCAGTATGGTCAGTGTTTTTAAACACTGCTCAGTGAAATGTTATTTTATGGAAACCCTTATAATAAACTAGTTATTCTTATAATAAAATAGCAACTCTTATAATAAAATGAGTTAGTGACAAATGCATTCAAGAATTACTCTGTTATGAAGTCAGACAAGTATGTTAGACAAAATAAAATGTTATATTTTTAAAGGAGTCAGAAAGAATGGAGTATGGGGCAGCTCCATTTTAATCTTACAGGACCATTTTTGTATATGATGTTCATTGTTGACCAAATTGCTGTTTGTGGTGTATGACTGTATTTGTATTTTTTTTCCTGAGGGCACAAGAGCTGCATCACAGTGCTTTAAATAGAGACTCATGCTTATAGCATACAAAGATGACATTAGCTGCAATTTGCAGAATATATCAGAGGGAGGCCAATAAGGGGTGAGGAAAATCATATAGGAGTCTGTGTAGCTGTCACTGAAACCTCATGTTGGCCTAAACAGGATATGGTTGTAGGATGGAACCATGTGGTTGAATTTAAGACATATTAAAGTATGGAAATGCACAGAGATCAGTGCCTGATTAGGTAGAGAGAATGAGGGAGACAGAGTGGTATTACAGATAATTTCCATGTCCTTTGTATTTCTGGCTTGAAATTCTCTAGTCATTGAATAGTGGATAGTCCAATTCCACTTCACTGAATAGAGGGACAAAGAGCAGAGTCCAACTGAGGATGAGATAATGCACCCAGTTTGGGATATGTTGGTTTGTAGCCATCACTGGGCCATCTATGTAGCGATGATATGAAAACACTGAATATGAGTCTGGAGCTCTGAAGACATATCTGGTTTCCTATGCTTGTACTCATCAGGTTTTGTTGCAATTAAAGACACATGCATTATATTTTTATGCAGAATAAAAAATCAACAAAAAATTGGCAGCTTAAAAGAACACTCATTTATTATCTCATAGTTCTACAGATCAGAAGTCTGTGCAGGGCCTGAGTTTTCTGTCAGGGTTTCACAGACTCACATTAAGGTGTTGGCCAGGATTCCAATTTCATTTGAGTGTCAGAGATCGGTTCCAATTTCACTGTTTTTGGTAGAATTTAGTTCATTGAGGTTTTGGGATTTAGGTATCCACGGTCTTGCTGGTTGTCAACTGTGCCTCTTCTCCATTCCCGGAGATCATTTGCTGTTTTGTATTATATGACTCGGTCCACATCAGAAAAGTTTATTTTCTCAAGGCCAGTAGTAGAAATATTTTTTATTTAGATAAACTCAAAATTAACTAGTGAGGAATCTTCAAAATCCCTTTGTCTATATAATATAATCAGGGGAGAATGATATTTCATTATTTCAAAGATCTGGCCCACACTCAAGGGAAAGGTTACATGTTTAGACTCTGCCTCTATAGTATGGGTGTAGGCTAGTACCCTAAAAGGCAGAAAGCAGCATCAGAAAAGGAGGTTGTCAAGGAAGAAATCTGAGAAGAATAACACTTAAAGAAGCTTGACAGGAAAAAGAGTCTGCAAAACATTGTCAACAGAAAAAGAAATATGACAAAGTCAGATGTATGATTAGACCCACTGTTCCTTCTTTCTCAGTCTATCAATGACTTACTGTTACTGCTATGACTTCTTGCCTCCTTTTACAAGTTCCTTAAAATACCCCTGATCATGTCACTAAATTATGACTAATATATGATATTTTTTAAAAATAATAATTTGACTGGTTATAAATTATGTTAACTTTTTAAACCCCAAAGATTATTGTCATACCAAATAATAACTTTAACCTCTTTAGACCTTGAAAAACCTGGATATTTTGACAATTTGTGTAAAAGAAGTTTCTTAAAGGGGAGACATTTGACTGCCTGTTGAAAATCTACTTAGGGAATTCAGCAATGCACTCAAACTACTAGGTATAAAAAAACTGTACTAATCTGTGTTTTTCTGTCAATCTATTTTGATAGGTAATATATATTGTTCTCTCATGTCATGTAACCTTTTATATTTCATATTTTTGAACATATTTAATCTCAACTATTAGACATAAATCCTACAGAGCACATTTCATTTCTGATTTATTTTTTCTCATACCTAGCATAATGTCAATAAACTATTAACTATTAAATACTTGTTGAATAAACAAATGAAGAGAAAAAATAGTTGTTTCAGTTGATTACCTCTAATATGTTACTTGCTTTATGTATTTTATTTTATAAATCAATTTTATATTTATTTAATTTTGGATAAAATAACACAGATATAAGAGTGAACTGTTTTCTTTGTAGAATACAGATGACAATATATTTATTTAAAGCAAAACAAGTTTGAGGGCATGTAATAGAGTGGGTCCCTGAGCAAATACTGACATGAAAAAGTGTTGGTATAATAAGCCAGTGTCTGGTTAGTGAAACTTTACCTGGAAAAGAAAAGATGGATTCAAACTGACAGAAATGGAAGCAGTGACCCAAATTAGTAAAATAAGGCCACTTTAAGTAAGGATATAAAGAGTTTATAAATAGACATTATATATATATAACTAATTTGGGTCACTATATATAGAGATATATGGTGAATTTCAGAAGTGAGAATGAAGAGCGGAGATTACTGTAAGTAGTAGAAGACCAAATACAATTAGATGCACATCTAAAGCTTCACAAGAAGCCAGGAACAAAAATTTTATTCTGTCTCTAGAAAATACAAAATATCAGACACAGTGCAAAGGAACTTAACCGGTAGATGTCTGTACAAGTTCTACATCTCAAATCAAAGAAACTAGCAAATCACACTTGTAATAAAATACTTTTTTAAAAAAAAAATTGTATAAATCTGTGCAAAATACAATTAAAGAACACTTAGCAGTTAACCGAAATCACTAAGGCGTGATGTTAAAAACCACATTATTATTATGATATACAATTATTAATTATTCTAAAAGTCTATTATTTTCTAATGAAATAATGATGTAACCAGCAAAAGTGATGTTGCACATTCTGCTTCAGATGTTCTTGTCCTACATATATTTCAATATAGAAAAAATTTCAGTGTACTAAATACAACAAAGTTATGGTTGAACTAGCACAATGAATTGCTTCTGAAATTTTGGGGCAAATTTATACTGGGTAAGATCTCTGATTCCTGTGAGTTTTACTTGGCAGTTCTATCTTTTCTTATCTCAGTATCACAGCCAATCACATTATTATTCATTGCATCTGAATAGTGGCTTTTATTTTAATATTGCATTTATTTATTTTTATTTCTGCTTATTACTGCAATCACTTATCCAAGTATCATGTTAAAATGCCTACTTCATCTCCATTGGTTCTCTCAGCTTTCTATTATATATACTGTTTAAAAGACCAGTTGTTTTCCAATCTGTTCTCTAACACAGAAAAATATGTGGAAAAAAAGAGAAAGAAAAACAAACATGATTTGTAATTTCTCAGCAAAGTATTTCTTATTTCTGAAGAGTGGTATTTAAAATAACAGCTACAAATTCTCGTATAGATAACTGAATCTTTAGGGGTAAAATATTTTCTTGATGTGATAATGTGCATTCATTTAAAAAATTTGCAGTTATTTATATATGAGTGATTGTAAATATACAGTTGAAGGAAGAAAGTTGTTCAATTCTATATGCTAAATATAGCTATCTGTTATACTCTATTAATGATGACAGAACACGTTATATAAAGTTTGGAGTGCTATTAATTTTCTTCAAGAATTGTGAAAAAGAATAACTAATTGCTTAGGATTTGAGACATTTCTCGGTTTCTCAGTAGTCAAGAAAAGCTTTGATTCAAAAGTTTCTAGTTTTAAGGTCAGGTCTTCACCTGAGTCAATCATTGCAATACTCCAGTAGATTTTACACTGCAACTGAATCTATATAACCAATAGATTTGCATTTAATAATAGAACAACTTCTACAGTTCAATCCATAAGGGTATGTATTGTGTCTGTGTACAATGTGCGTAAACATTAATTGGCTTTTCATAAGCAACATCTCTGTTCTCTTTAAACCTCAGTCAATTTATAAAAGCAATTAAGTTTATGCCAGGGAATCAATAAATGATTTTCATTTTAAGGCTATGGACTATGTTATTTTGTTATGTTCTACTATTTTATTCTGACACATACTGTATTATAATGTAACTTTATGTATATCTTTAAAGGAATAAAAATATTTTATTGAATTTTAAGTAATTCTGAAAAATTGTAACATTTTATGTGTTTCTTCAAGTGCATTTTTATAAACCGTTTCTTCTACATAATATTTCAGAAATTCTTGTGATTACAAACATATTTATAGTAATTAAAACAGTGATGACACTTTATATTTGATGTTTACTTTTCTGTAATTACATATGTCATAAATTTTATCTAGGAACACATTAGCATTTAGTTTTCCAGATTTTTCCTCACAGTTTATGTACAATTTATTATAACAAACAGCACTGATTAATTAATGCTACAGATAGATGATTTTTATTGGTTGTATCTTAAAAACCATGATCTTAAACAACTATCTCTAGGTTAAAAGCCTGCAATTTGATAAAAAATTTCTTTCAGATAAGAACTTTTAGATTATTTATTCCAACTACCTTGACATAAAACTTCATGAATAGTAGAAAAATAAACCTCTATAAATTCAATGTAAGAAATAATCATAACAATCATATAACATGAAATATATTTATACTAGCAGTTCAACCATTTTATGTATAGTAGTATTTAATCATATAAAATGTTACTATAGATATTATGTTTTAAAAGGGAATTGCACATTAGAATTTAGATTCATTTGAACTTTCTGAAGTCAGGAACTCTTCTATGCATTTATCATGCAACAGAAAAATAAAATCTGCTAGTTTACAACTTTCAACTACAAGTTTTTTATTAACATTTATCATTATTTATTTTGTATGGACTATAGCTATGCAAATGTATTTACAAAGGCTTTAAAGGTAAATCACAGAAGAAACTCATATTTCTTAGATTATTTATTATTCCTTTTTTCTGCCTATTGTGATCTTTTACATGCACTTTTTACATGTACTATAAATAATAAATATTTTTACTGATATTTCTTTTAACAAAGTTCTTTTAGGTCAATTTTTAAAAAATGATACAATTCAGCTTTCCCCCCCAAAATAGTCTTTATGTAGTACCATGTAATCTTCCAACATTCTGCCTGTTAATTCCATTTAAGAAATCACCATTTCCAGAAAACAGCCATGATTATAAAATGAGAATGTTGGATGTCTAATTTTATATGCTCAAAAAAGGAAAAAAAGTCAGTTATCGACTCTCTGAATCTTATTACGTGATTATATGAACCTCCTCAAAGAGTTTGTTGAATCCACTAGGGCCAGGTGATAGTTGGTGGCAAAGGTACCGCAAAATTCATTTGTATATTATTCAATGAAGCCCGAACTATAAAGGTCAATTTGTAAGATATGATGTCAAATCTGTTATTATCTGCAAATATAGTAATCTGATTGCACTGAAAATGGGCTTTGCTCATTTTCTCCCAAATTACTCCTTTATCTTATCACTGTTTTATGAAGTTTTCTGTTACATTATTCTGTACTTTTTCACTTAAACTTTCCTTCAAAGTAGTTGTCATAAGTGAGCCAAACCTTTCAATATACTCTATACTTGCAAAATTCTTCACTGTGTCTTTAACTACTAGAGAGTAAGAAATATGCTTTAATAATTGTCTCACCATTTAATTTCTGTCTTACTGATTATATCATCTGTAGTTAAGCTATTTTTCCTGCCTTATTTTCACTATTTCTTAAGATGAAGGTTAGAAGTTGACAAATTCATTGCTTTCTACTGATTCTTAATAAATCATCGGCCCTTTCAATATTTCACCACCTTTTTGTTTGAAATTTACACCAACCACTTTTATAGCAATGTTTAGAACTAGATTGATATTATCAACTCTTCTCCTTCTATTGTATTCAATTATTACTACCACCTGGATGAAAAGTCCCCATTTCACTCTGCCAATATTTTAGAAATTTTAATTACTATTGTTTATGCTATTTAAACATTTTAATTACCATATTGATGATTTTCTCACTTTAACGCCAGGCCCTTGTACACCTGAATTATAATATCTTTAATCTTTATGGTACTGGAAATATAATACTTATAGTTAGATCTACCTTTAGATTTCAGGATTGTGTAAAAATACTCTAGATCTAAGCACTTTTTTTTTTGAGATGGAGTCTTGCTCTGTTGCAATGTCACGATCTTGGCTCACCGCAACCTCCGCCTCGCGTGTTCAAACAATTCTCCTGCCTCAGCCTCCTGTGTAGCTGGGATTACAGGCACCCACCATCACACTTGGCTACTTTTTGTATCTTCAGTAAAGATGGGTTTTCGCGATGTTGGTCAGGCTGGTATTGAACTCCAGACCTTGTGATCTGCTCACCTCTGCCTCCCAAAGTCCTGGGATTACAGGTGTGAGCCACAGTGCCCAACCCACTCTAAGCATTTTAACTCTGAAGTTATAACTACAATCCTCTAGCTTATAATTATCCTCTCTCTTATCCACTCTTCTTTGTTTACCCTCATCACATTTCATAGATTTTTGGCACCTGTTTTATCTTAACTGTCTTTCAGAGGACTTTTACTTTTGTTGGGTCAATTATTTGTTTTGGATTATATCCTACTGATGTAAAAGCAAAGCCTCCCAAGATTCAATGACGAATGTATTTTGGCAATATTTGGGCTCTTGTTGCCTCTCCAAAAACCCTTTCTTAAACTCAAAATGATGGCTAGAATACCCCAAAACTGTTGCTTCATAATTTTTGCACTGTCTTCAAACCTAAAAATCTATCTTCCTTTATAATTCTCTGTAGAAAAAAAATTATTGCGTCTTGCTTTCCAAGGAATAATGAATCAATTTGGTGAAGTTCTGTCAAATACATGCTTTTAGTACCTACCTTACCAATTCTAGAACTTCCAGTTTCTGTCTGTCTCATTAGATGGCTCCCTGGAAAAATAGTGGTTAAATTGTCTTCCACATACACGATAGCAATAATTCCCTATTACTATTCCCAACCAAATTAATATTTTACAATTATGCTTTTCCTTCCTTCTTTACTTCTTTATTAGATTATCCATGTCATTCCCTTCAATTAGGAAGCTCTTCTTCCCTGTCTAATTATACAAATTGTATTCATCTTAAAATTTCTGACTAATATCATTTCTTCCATGAAGTCTTCCATGATACTTTTAGTTGAAAGATACCTCTTTATTCTCTGAACATGGTTTGAATATTTTTGCTTTTCACTTATGATGTTTTACATTTTAGGATTTTTGTAATCTAAATCTTGTGATATTTGCTTCAGTGTCCTCAAGCCTGACTCTATACCTGATTATTATTATCCATCCTTCACTAGCTGATGCTACTGTACTTTCTTTTCAGCATGCTCAATAATGTTATTGAGAAAGATTTAAATATTATTATTTATCATTTTTATATTGTTTCTGGATTACTCCTTGCATCTAAAAATAACTTAAATATTTGCAGTTATATAGGCAAGGTAATTGCTTGCAAATGCCACATGCAGGAACAACTGTATCGATCCTAAAATTCCTGACTAACACCATTGTCAAAAATTGTATTACACCACAAATTCTACATGTACAATACAATTACTCCAAGTAAAATGAAAAGTATGAATATAAATCAGATGAGTCATTAGTCTTCCATTTAGCAATGTTCAATAACTTATTTTGTGAATGATATAAATCACCTAGTGATTTGTTTTTCAACTTATTGAAAAAGATATCAGGATTGTAATTTCTTATCTTTGGTAAAATTGTGTTTGGAGTTAGTTCCAGGGATTTATACAAGAGCCAAAAATCAATGTTTTGGTTCAAAGTATCACTTGCTCATAATCCTTTAGTATTTAGGGAGGTGCCTGAAACGCCTCTGGTTTTGCTCTGTTCTGCCATGAGTGAGAATAGGAAACAACTGACGTGTTTGCCTATACTTTATGTGCCAAAGGTGAGAGCAATTTTACAGGTGCAATTAAGGTAGATAGTTCTATGCCTAGGAGTGGGGGTGCCTTCTGTTTGGCTTATATAGGAGATGAGGGGAGTTAATTTAATTAAGTGTTGGACTGGGTTTGAGATTTATCGTTGATATGATTAAGCTAACTTCTCCACAATCTTTACGTTCATTATTAACCCTTTAAGGTACAGCCTGGTTTATCAGAGTGTTTTTCTTTATTTTTATTTTCTTTCCATTTCTATTGCACCCTCTCAGTTTTAAGTTCCCCTTTGTGCTATGCCTGTTAATATGCTTTTTTATTTTAGTTGTTACTCCATCAGTTGATAGCCTGGCCTAGTAGTGGATGATTGAAAATGTTCTCTGGCCCAGCAGTAGGCAATGGAGAATGTTTCCTGCTCTTCTGATTTATCCTTGGTCTTAGGCATGGCCACGGTCTTGTCTGAGGTGATGGGGGCTATTCAGCACTCTTGTCCTCCCTCTTGTATAGTTCAGGGTCTGTACTTTTGCCTGCTCCATCCCCAGGTGTAGAGTGTTTTTCGTTTCCTTTTTTAGCTGCAATTGGTTTTCATCAGTGCCTTAAGGATGACAGTGCTGTTACTCTTCCCTCAACAATTTAAGGCTATCAATTTGCCTGTGTTTAATAAATTGTTTCCACAAGGAAAAATTGATGAGTAACCATGATCCTGCCACTCAGAAAGTGATAAAATGCCTTCAAGTCATACAGATCAGAGGAATTTTCAGTCCTAATGTGATTTATTTGTAATTTCTTATAACCAGCTTTTATGCTGAAAGGAATACTTTACTCATGCTTTGCCTGACATCCTATTTTTAGTCTTACACATAATTATAAGAAATGCCATCTCGTTAAATGCCTTTCTCTCCAACAGGGCTTATCTTTATTCTAAATCCAGATATGCCATGAAAGTCAGCAATGAGCTGTCCACATATGCCTGATCTTGATAAATTATCTTCATACTGTTGCCAGCTCTTATCCAAGAAATCCCCCATGTTTAAAGGAAAGACCTGATGGATTTTTCTTTCAAAATCTTTCTATCCTTAGCACAATCTTAAATGCATAATGGAAATAACACATTATCCTCAGATTTTTCTTCTTTGAATTTTAGGACAATGAAAATTTCTCTCAGGGGTATGCAGCCTACAGCAATGAATCCCATCATGCATTGCTGCCTTAGGTTTTATGCTGGAGGTGCTGTCACTGACATGCCATGGGATAAGATGAATATCACCAGAAAATTACCGATGGCTTTTTAAACATTAGGAAATTGGCAATAATGTCACACTGGTAATTGATTTTTTTCTTTGCCACCAAGAAACAAAAGGAAAGGAAAGGACTTGCATTTTAATGTTTAATTAGCTTAATGTTGGGGTATCTTTTTAAACTATCTACTTGGTTGAGGAATGTATTGTGGTTATACTTAAGTAAAAACTGGCGTTAAATGTACTGATATGTATTTTGTATGTTGCAGTATCTTGGTTCAAGCTTGTGGCTCAGGTGATGGTTCCCATAATATTGAATAAGCTTCCCACACTGTTTAGTGGTTGTTGACACAGGCAGTTCTTTACAACAACCAGTCACTTGGAAATTATGCCCAGGGAGGGGATAGAGACGTTGGATAAACCTATCCACTACATCAAGTAGCTCACAATGTGATTGCTTCTCATATTACCCTTGACCATTGAGTTATTTTTAAAACATTTTGTTAGGTTTATCTTTTTCTTCATTTTATTTCTGCATAAATAATATTATCATTCTTCTCATAACTTTCCTTTAATGCATGTTCCGAACAGCAGGAAGGGGTGAGATCAAAAAGAAATTGGGTGAGAACATCAATAATGATGTTTACATTTCCTTGACTTAAATATAGTTTTCTTTTCGAATTGCTTTGTACATAGTGAAAAGTGGCCATCCATTTGATAGTCCTCATCGTTATCACTAGATTGCATTTCCATATTCCTGTATGTAACCTTTCATATGCTTGTAAAGATTAAGAAGACTGTTTTGAAAGACTATGTTGATCTCATATTTCTATGAATTAAATTCAAATTTTCTCTGACTCTTACTTATCTTTGGAGTACATTGATTAAATGAGGTTATTTCATTTTCTCCATTTTTTATCATGCTTCCCAATATCTTACAACTTTTCTTTTTTATCCAAGGTTATTGTCACCTTTATGGTTCAGTAAGTGGTTGTCACTTTATTGGGAATTTCAATAAGGAGAATAAGGGAAAATCGAGACTCCTTTGAAACCATGACTGCATTCATCTCAGAGTAATAGCCAATCCATCATAGAGGCTTAGTCCTACCTGACCTGAAATATGTCTTGTTTTGGGAATTCCAGATTGGCCTGGTAGTTAGTCTGAGTCACTTGTCATTCTCAGACAAAGATATGCGAACTATTAGATTTATTCTTAAATCAAGTTTTACATTACATAAATTAATCTTTGCCTAATTTTTGAAAACTTTTTCTATGTTACAATGTAGAGTTGAATACTGTGAAAGAGAATAGAAATATCTATCAGTGTTTAATGAAAAAAGTGAACTAAAGTTTAAACAACTAAGTTGAACCTAAACTATATTTTATTTCTAGGTTAGCTACCATTTCACTAAATTTAATCAAATTGTTATTTTCTTCAAGTGGACTTATGTGTGTAGCTAGCTTTAGTATACAACTTGAATAATTATCAAGGTTAAATACACAGAAAAGTGCTGTGACATAAAACAGTGTCAAGTTTCTCAATTATTTGGTGTGACTATATCCACTGACTACCAAGTTATCTCCTTTGCATAAATGGTTAGGAAGAATACTATCAAAACTAGGTAGTGCTAGATGGAATGAGCTTTTAGTTTCCTTTTTGGCAAATGCACTTTAAACCAGATGATTTAGTGGTGAACAGCAAAAGCGAAAGACAAAGAGATGAACAATAATAATGCTTCAGTGCTTAAATTAAGGTTTGTGGTGGTTCCATTTATCATATTGTGGTTAAAAGTATCTATCAGAATATCACTTCGTTTTGTGCCCTGAGAGTTGAGGCTAATTTCCTTTTAACAAAACAACAATTAGAGCAGCATGCCATGTCTAATCTCTGCTTCAGGATAACTGGCAGATACTTAGAAGCAATAGAAAGAAACCCACTAGACAAGAAATAAAATATGGTTAGAGTTCAACTTAGTTGTTTAACTAGTTTTTATTTGTGTGGGTAAAAGGGAAAATTCAAGCAATATTTTCAATGTAGTGAAAAAACTGAGTTCAGTCTTTTCATAATCTAAAAACTGATAATGAATATGAAGGTGACATCATAAAACAGTAATGTAGATACACCACTTTTCTCTTTTTTCATTTATTCAAAAATATTTACTAAGCTTTCAAACAGTTCAAGGCATTGCCTGGTTACTACCAGCACTTTAATGTGGCTGCTTTTATCTAGTCCCTATGAACACTTTACGAAGTGGGCCTTTTTAATTCTCCTATATTTAAGATAAGGAATTTGAAATGCAGAGATTAAATAATTTTCTTGATCTCACTATTTGGAAGCCTGAATTTAATCACTTTATCACGCAAAATGATTTAAAGCAATTTTCAATTAAAGAGTATGGCATATACCATCATTCCAATACAAAAACCAGACAAGGACACAACAAAGGAAGAAACTTACTGGCCAATATCTCTGATGAATATGGATGCAAAAATCTTCAACAAAATCCTAGCAAACCAAATCCAGCAGCACATCAAAAAGATAATACACCACAGTCTGGTGGGATTTATACTACCATCAACTGAATGAAGATCAAAAATCATACTATCCTCCGTAAGACCAGAGAAAGCATTTGATAAAGTTCAATATCCCTTTCATGATAAAAACTCAACAAGTTAAAATTAGAAGAAACATGCCTCAAAATAATAAAGACCTTTTTTGACAAACCCACAGCTAATGTTATGCTAAATGGGGAGAAGGGGAGTCTTTTCTCTAAGAGCTGGAGTAACTTAAGGATGCCCATTTCACCCCCTCCTATTCAACATAGTACTGGAAGTCCTAGCTAGAGCAATCAGCAATCAGGCAAGAGAAAGAGGTAAAAAGCATTCAAATTGGAAAAGAGGAAGTGAAATTATCTCTCTTTGCTGATGGCATGATTTTATATCAAGAAAAAGCTAGGGACTCCACCAAAAATCTCTGTGATTTGATAAATGAAATTAGTTAAGTTGTAGGATACAAAATCAACATACAAAATTAATAGTGTTTCTATGTACCAATAGTGATCCAGACAAGAAAGAAATGTATCAGACAAGAAAGAAATTAAGAAGGCAACTGCATTTATCTAAAAATAAATAAAATAACAAAGAATAAATTTAATCAAGGAGGCAAATAATTTTGGTCAGTGCTGTGGCTCATGCCTGTAATCCCAGCACTTTAGGAGGCCAAGGTGGGCGGATCACCTGAGGTCAGGAATTTGTGATCAGTCTGGCCAAGTGTCGAAATCCTGTCTCTACTAAAAATATCAAAAAAAAAAAAAAAAAAAAAAAAAAATACAGCTGAGTGTGGTGGCTTGTTCCTGTAATCCCAGCTACTTAGGAGGCAGAGGCAACAGAATCACTTGAACCGGGGAGCTGAGGTTGCAGTGAGCTGAGATCTTGCCACTACACTCCAGCCTGGGCAGCACTGCAAGATTCCATCTCAAGAAAAAACAAACAACAACAAAAAGATCTACAAGGAAAGCTACAAAACACTGATGAAACAAATTGAATATGACATGAACAAGTGAAAAAAATATCTCATGCTCGTGGATCAGAAGAATTAATATTATTAAAATGATCATATTGCCAAAAACAATCACAGATTCAATGCAATTCGATTCAAAATACCAACATCATGGAAAGGTGTGGTGGCTCTGGCCTGTAATCCGAGCACTCTGTGAGGCTGAGGTGGGTGGATCCTTTGAGGTCAGGAGTTTGAGACCAGCCTGGCCAACATGGTTAAACCCTGTCTTTACTAAAAATACAAAAATAGCGGGAGTGGTGGTGGGCACCTGTAATCCCAGCTTCTAGGGGGCTGAGGCAGGAGAATCACTTGAATCCGGGAGGTGGAGGTTGGAGTGAGCCAAGATCACACCACTCTACTCCAGCCTGGGCGATAGAGCGACATTCTTTTCAAAAACAAAGAAACAAACAAAATAAACAAACAAAATACCAACATCGTTCTTCACAGAACAAAGCCTGAGGCATCACATTACCTGAATTGTGGTCTTTAATACAAGACTACAGTAAACAAAACAGCATGGTATTGGTATAGAAATAGAAACAAAGACGAAAGATCAGAATGGAGAACCAAGAAATAAACTCATCTATTTATAGCCAAGTGATTTTTGTCAGAACTCACAAAACTTGCATTGGGGAAAGGACACTTTCAATAAATGGTGCTAGGAAAATTGAATAGTCATACCTAGAAGAATGCCTAGACCCTATCATTCACTATATTCAAAAGTCAATTCAAAGCATATCAAAGACTTAAACAAAATGTCTGAAACAATAGAAATACTGGAAAATGTATTTGGTGTACTTTGTAAAGGAATATACCTGCTATGTACCCACAGAAATTAAAAAGAAAAAAATTAAAAATGCATAAAAAACAAAAGTACAAAAAAAGGCCAAGCATATAAAAAAATGTTCAATATCACAAAGCATCGATGAATGCAAATTAAAACCACAATAAAATATCATCTTACCCCAGTCTGAATGGCTTAAAAAGACAAAAAACAAACAAAAAACCAAACAGACAAATTTAGGCAAAGATGCTGGGAATTGGGAATACCCAGGCACATTTTGTTGGAATATAATATAGTATGGCTACTATGAAAAATAGTATAGAGATTTCTCAAAATGCTAAAAATAGAATTGCCATTTGATTCAGCAATCCCACTCCTCAGTATTTACTCAAAGAAATATACAGCAATGTTCAAAATGAGACCTGCATTCACATGTTTACTGCAGCATTATTTGTAATAGCAAATATAGGAAATTAACCTAAGTGCCCATCAATGAATGAATGGCAAAGCAAAATTTGGTATATATACATAATGCAATACTACTCAGCCATAAAAAAGAATAAAATAGTATCATTTGCAGCAACATGAATGGAACTGGAGGTAATTACCCTAAGTGAGGTAAGCCAGGCACAGAATGACAAGTATTGTTGCATGTTCTCAATTTTACGTGGGAGCCAAAATATTTGATCACAAGAATATAGAGAGCAGAAAAATAGATATCAGGCTGGGAAGGGTGATTACAGGAGGGTGGTGGATGAAAAGAAGTGGGCTAAAGGGTACAAACATACAGTTAAAGGGAAGGGATAAAGGTTTGATAGCAGAGTAGAGTACCGATAGTTGAAAAATACATACTCCACTTAGGGGATGAACAACCTAAATACTCTGACTTGGTCACTACACATTAGATTTACATAACACAATTTTACACATATCCCACAAATTTGTGCACATTACTTAAAAAAGAAAAGTGATTTTTTAAAAAATAGCATAATGGCAAAATGGCGTCATGATTTATCTTAGGTATTTTGAATCTCTACAAATGTTCTAGTAGGTCATTTAGTGACTGTCAGGATCAACTATATTGTGATTGGAGATTCTGAGGGTACCCTGTTAGAATCTCTTGTAGACTTGGTTCAGAAGGAGCATGAAGGAACTATGTTTTTCAGCTAACAGAATCATTTAGGTTTAAGTATTTTAGGGTCTCAAGCAGGAGGTGATTTTCAAGCAGTCACTTGGGGTTATCTGATTCAGTTTATCAGAAATCTCAATTTTAATAATCATCTTGGGTAAAACTGGTGGAGTTTTTCATGGATCATACTTGGAAGCAGTGCCTTAATGTGATGATTTTATACATTAAGCATCCGATAATACACCAGCTTGAATGGTTATTTAAAAGCTTTGGGTGAATACATCTTTTACATTTTCTTAAAATAAAATGTAAGCTTCTGGAATGCTGGATTAAAGTTGCAAGTAGTTTTTATATTATTTGTAGAGATCAGTAAAATAAAATTTATACCAAAAATTACATGAAAGTAGTAATTGATTAATGTTTTCATTTATCCTACCCTAGCAGAGTGACAAAGCAAATATATTCAAATGTATGTAAGTTCAGAGATTGAGGAATAGAAGTTCAGATACAATAATAAAAATTCTGGATAACTTATGAAGGTTCAATCCTAAGTATTAGAACCTTAAAAATATTAATCAAATAAAAATCCTGGTTTGCATCTCATGCAGAAAAGACTGCAGATGACGAAGGCAAAAATGTTTAAACCAAACACATGTAGAACACATTTAGTATCTTCACAAACACTGATTAAGACTCTGTCTTAGAATTTAAGTAAAAATACATTTGATTATCTGAAGTGGTACTTTATAATGGTCAGGAAGTTTGCAATTTCTTGAAACACTTTAGAAAATTGTGGAAATAATCAGTTTTAAAACAGAGTTCAAGAAGGTATTACAATTGCACGAAGTTTTCATAAATGCATACAAGTTAATTTTAATTAACAAATCCAAATTCAGTTACTAGCTGTTTCAATTTCATTACCTTCAAAGCATAATTTCACTAGAAATGTCATTGTGTAACAATATAGCCCATATGCCTAAAAATTTTATTTCAATATCATATTAGCAGCTGCCAAACCATATGGGATATATTTTACATCTGAATTTTTTATTTGGAAAGTTTTGGTTTCCTAAGTCAGAAGAGGTCAAAAATAACTATGTATATAAGATTCAGCTGAATGTTATTTGTTCTTTCTTTATTCCCAAGGGTCACACTCATGACATAATAGTGAATTTGTGTTAAAATATTGTTCTGAAAGGAGTGTTGACATAAGATAATGTGATTTATGCTTCCCATCCATCATATTGACGGATTTTAGACAGATGTCGCTATTTGTCAAACATAGTACAAAACAAGGAAAAATCCCATAATATCATAAAAACTATTTGCCTTTATCACCACCTCATCCATCTTTCATTCCTATAAAAATTTTAGTGTTAGAAATAATGATTGATTCAATAGGAAATTTCAAAATATATTTTTATTAAACAATTTCCCCTAAAGACACTTAGCACTTGTCACTCAGTTGTCATTCCAATAAAATGTGGTATTTTAATTTCAGACAAATATGTAAAATGTATTGCATATGAACAGTGCTAGTATGCTTTGAAGGATTTTGTTTTAAATAGGTAAAACAAAATAAATATCAGGGAAATAATGTCAGATGAGTCATTTTTATTTTAGCAAAACTTAAAAACAGGTGACAAAAAACCTTTTCAATTTGTTAAAATTCTCTTCAATGTGCTCAGACTGCGTTTTATGCATATGAGGTGAAACTTTCTGTGTGATATATACAAATGTGCATTAATAAATCACTAAATGCACAGTATCAAGCTTCTGAGGCACGTGGAAGAACATTTGAAACCATCTTCTAAGAATAGCAAATAATTGTATTATTTATTATGCAAGATAACATCATCAAAGTCACCCGCAGAATAATTATTTGAAGCCATCTTCTCTTCTACCAACACAATTCCGACCTGCACAATTTTTGCTTCCTACTTGTCTGCTTTTTCATATTCTGTGCTAACTTCACATCTGTAAAGCAGATGTATAAACCCTTATGTATTATTTGCTGCAGGTTTCAGACTGGATATTCAACTGCAGAAGTTGTATTATACCCACTGTGTTTTCAGAAATATATCAGATAAGAATCTTTGGAACAGAGCATTTTCCTATTCGCTAGACTGGCTAGCAATTTTGAAAACATTTATCAATTACTACTTTCATGTAATTCTTTGTATGAATTGTATTTTACTGGTCTCTACAAACAATACAAAAACTGCTTGAAACTTTAGCCCAGAATTCCAGAAGCTTATATTTTAGTTTAAAAAAATGTAAAAGACATATTCACCCAAAGCTTTTAAATAACCATTCAAGCTGGCATATTATCAGATGCTTAATGTATAAAATCACCATATTAAGGCATTGCTTCCAAGTATGATCCATACAAAACTCCAGTTTTACCCAAGATGATTATTAAAATTGAGATTTCTTATAAACTGAATCAAATAACCCCAACTGACTGCTTGAAAATCAGTGATTAAGAGTTAAAGAAAGAAAAAATATATAAAGCCTATTATGACTTGGTATTTTCTTTTCTGTGAATAGAAAATTAGAGGCATTAGATTCTGAGGTTTATCCTCAAAGATTTTCTGTAGTATACAGAAGGGTGATCCCAGCCACGAATCTTTATTTCTAAAACCATTCCAGGTGCCTTGGTGCAAAAGTACCAGGAACAAGACTGAAAGAAATTGAAGTAAAATATAGAAAAATGTTCTATAGTAAATGATATCTAAATAACTGTGAGAAAGCACAGAGGGCTATATTTTGAACACAGATTGGTGGTTAATTACCTTAATTTATAGGAGCTAATATGGGTTCATGGAACATGCTGGAAAACATAGAAACCTATCAAAAGATGCACAGAAAATTATCATGGATGTAGAATTTAGATCAGTACATGGTAGATATCAGGCAAATGGTGAGGTTGCCTTTTATTTTTTTAGAAGGATAAGTTTCTCTTTGTAAGTTCACCATTGGGGAGCCCACTCAAATGATGTCTCTTCTGCTGTTTTTTAATTCTGTAGATAACATCCTCTAACCCAGGTCTTGCCTTGCTCATGGCTCCTGGAGGGCAAAATGTTGCTCTTCAGTTCTAGTGTCCTTTTTTATAATTACTGTTGGATTTATTACAAAAATGTACGGCATGCATAGAGTGCTTGTTTTATACCAAACACATTTACCTGTGTGATCTCATTAAACTATCACAGCAACTCTATGAAGCAAACATTCCCATTATTAATGTTTTATAATTAGAAAAAGAGAACTTCAGTAAACTAATATACCACAAATTAAAAATGTAGTATGGTTTAATGTATTAGTCAGGGGTCTCTAGAAATAATAGGATAGATGTATATATAAAGGGAAGTTAACTAAGAAGTATTGACTGACACGATCACAAGGTCAGGTCACACAATATGCTGTCTGCAAGCTGAGGAGCAAGGAAATCAGTCTGAGTCCCAAAGCTGAAGAACTTGGAGTTTGATGTTCAAGGGCAGGAAGCATCCAGCTCAGGAGAAAGATGTAGGATAGAAGACTGAATCAGTTTAGTCTTTTCACGTTCTTCTGCCAGCTTTTATTCTGGCTGGGCTGGCAGTTGATTAGATTGTGGCCACTCAGATTGAAAGTGGGTCTGCCTTTCCCAGCCCACGGAATCAAATTTTAATCTCCTTTGGCAACACCCGCAGAGACACACCCAGAATCAATACTTTGTATCCTTCGGTGTAATCAAGTTGACACTCAGTATTTACCCTCACATTGAAGGTAAGTTGTGGATTTCAGTTTTGGTTTTTAACGCCAACCAGCTGTTTCCCACCAAAATATATACTTTTAAATGTCTGTTATACAAAGGACAGAATCTGTTTGAACATTACTCAGAACACAACTAGGTTTCGAATGCATTAGGCTCACTAGAGCATTCTTGTTGACTGGTGGTGACCTACAGACCACTTTCTGCAATCTATTCATTGGTCTCCTGGAGAGTAGGTCCACATGATTCACAGCATGGTTTCACATTTGTAAAGCTCACCTTCATAAAGGTTTTGGTATAACCCATTCATACAAAAATATAAGATAACACCTTCGTTAATTAGGCCTATAATAGTTTAGACATTAGAGAAAAGGCTATTTATTACTTATGATTAAATCAAACTGCTAATTACCATGTGTATTTTAGCTAATTTATTCAGCATTTCATATTTATATCATCGATTTTATGTTACATAGTTGGAACATAACTGTGCATTCAAACATTTTATTTTAATCATCTAGAAAATACAATTTTAATGATAGAATAACACTCTAATAATGCAAGCCTTATAGAACCACTATGTTATATATTTATACAGTGTACCAGCATAATTTTTAAATTAAATGAATCATACTACTTGTCATTGTAAAAATATGAAAACTAATTTTGTAAAAGTATATTCTCATTATTTTTCTAATAATTTTAAGGTTTATTTTCATATTTGGGGCTTTAATCCTTTCAAAATATATTCTGTACATAGCACCATTTTTAGCATATTTTTATTGATTTAATGTCAGAAATGTTTTTAAATATATTTGAGATTTTTTTTTTCATTTTATGTTTCTTATTAACCTAGTGTTGTCTACTTTGAGTCTTGTATGTTTGTCTTCTGTAGTTATCTGTAATTATTATACTTTCTGTTTATTCTATAAATGAAAGACAAACGTATTTTCATTAGGCATAATTAGCACATATTTAACTATATTTTCATATTACGTATTAACTTTAAATATTCAATTATCTCATGTTTATAACATTTACTTCCTTTTCCAATTATTCCTTCAGCTTATTTTTTCATTATCTTGGCCTGACAACATTTTACCCTCTGTTTTGAAACTTCTCATTTCTTCTTGTATGTCTTTTTATATGTCGTTGGCATTGCAAGATTAAGAGTTTATGCTGTTTCTCATGTATTTCAGGACATGAAAAGCTGTTTGTAAATGTCATATTTTTCATAAACTGCTTTTTTATTTTTATTTTTTGGTTCCTTTTTTATTTAAGCTTCTTTCTATATTTTTGGCTGTTTTTCTGATTGGAACCACTGTGGGATTCTTTCTAATCTCCCTTTGAAAATGACTTTTCACATTCTTTTCTTTTCTCTCTCTTCTTTTCTTTTTTTTTATTGCATTTTAGGTTTTGGGGTACATGAGAAGAACACACAAGATTGTTGCACAGGTACACACATGGCAGTGTGATTTGGTGCCTTCCTCCCCATCACCTATATCTGGCATCTCTCCCCATGTTATCTCTCCCCAACTCCCCACCACCGCTGTCCCTCCCTTATTTCCCCCCCGACAGACCCCACTGTGTGATGCTCCCCTCCCTGTGTCCATGTGTTCTCATTGTTCAACACCCACCTATGAGTGAGAATATGCAGTGTTTGGTTTTCTGTTCTTGTGTCAGTTTGCTGATAATCATGGTTTCCATAATTGTAGTGCATGTGTGCATGCATGTGTGTGTGTTTCTGCCTGGTAAGGTAATACAGGGATCAGAGTCTGGGCTATGTCAACCTGCCTCCCCAATTCGATTTTCCCCCTGCTTTCATTCATGTCCATATGACTCACAGCAAAACTTTCTCTCTCCTTTTCCTCTAATTCATTAATGATCGAGTTACTTCTATGCCAGTAGGTTAGGTTATAGGGACCTGTGCTTCTTCAGTTTTGGTCCCTGAACCAACCATATCTTCATTAACTAGAATCTTCTTAAAAATGCACGTTTGTGATACTCACCTTGCACCTACTAAATCAGCAGTGTTGTGTTTGGGGCCCAGAAATCTGTGTTTCAATAAATTCTACAGGTAGGAGCATAATTTGATGCATGTTAAAATTTGAGAACCATAGATAATAAACATTAGAATTGTGCTTTGTGTCTCTAGTCCATCCTCTCTGATTCTCCCTCTGCTCTAGAGTGTCTAACTTGTCTCCTCCTCTTAAACTAATTCTCCTTCATGTGCCCAATTAATGCCTCTAAATTTTATTATTTTATTCAAAGATTGATGGTTATGTCTTTCTCCGTAAAACTTACTTTGGAGGAAATATATAGCATGCTCCAGGTCAAATTGGAATGTGTTTAGCCTTCAAATAGCATTCTCACCTAGGTCCAGATTCTCTTACAGAGTTTGTGTTTGAAAACTGTAGCATTTATATTGTTTCACATATGATGAAAGGTTTCTTTTGTTTGTTTTATTTTTGTTTCCCTTCAACTCTCCCATTAGTCATTCTAAAAGTCATTGGAGAAAAAAATACAATGAAAACCAACGAAATAAAAACAAAATTTATATACCTTACCATTTAATTCCAAAGGGACAGATAAACAAAAAAATGCCAAGGAATATTTCATCAGTTTTGTTGGCAAATTTTAAATAAATAAAACTAAATTTTAATCTTAATGTAGAAGATTAGAGATATTCATAGATTTTTATATGTATACAATATGAGGTATATATTCAACTTGTTTATAAGATACACATTTAATTGCCAATAATAATAATTTTAAGTATATTTAAAATTAAATGTATCTACAATATGTAAGTATCTATCCTGTGAGGTAAAGTCTCACAATAGTTAAAGTTAATAATCCTTCTTACATTAATCTGTAATGTCATAGAATGATCTTTGCTTAAGTAGAAATAAAATTTCAGTGGGCAACTTCTTTATGCATAAAAACAGTGATCATCAAACAGGTGTGGTTCCCAGAATAAAATTTTCTAAGCTGAGACAAGAAATAAGTTTTATATCGATTAGTACAGTCAATGAATATTGGCAAATAAAAAGCCTGGAAATTGTTTTGAATGTTTATGGAATTTGCAAATATATATATAAACCAGAAGGTCAATAGTTTTAAAAATTGACCAAAGACTTGATGTTTATGTTAATGAAGTAACATTGAGGTTAAAATGCTTTGCTTTCTTTTTGAATCAGTTAAAAGCAAACTTTCACAATACTGTAAGTACTCTTTAATAAATAATAGACATCAAAAATTTCTTAGCCATTTATCCTTTAAAGTTAATGTTTTCTGTAACAGAAATCTTCATAGCCCCATAGCAGTTGATTAATTTAAATAATGAGCAGTGACTTTGATAGTTAATCCTCAAAGCATGCATTTCATATTAAGATTTGCTTCTTTTAAGCAGAAAATTAACACATTTTGTAATCCAAGGGGAAAATAAATTTATAATTATTTGGCAAACAAAATGTCTTTCCAGTAAAATAACCATAAATTTATCTCTAAGCCAATATCTTTTGTTGGCCATTTATCATTACTGGCTCATTACTGGCTTACTTTGGTCTCCATGTTCTCTTTTTTCTCTTCCTGTATCTCTCTCCCCTTCTCTTTCTCTCCCTCTCACACTTTCCTTCTCATATTTATGCTGATTAATATTGTTTGGCAAGTTAGTTTTTATATGAGACCCTGCTCAAATTTCGGAAAACATAAACTACATTTATGTAGGAAAAGATCATTTCTTCCTTAATGCCCATCTCAAATATAAATATCTTTTTCTGTATCCTTCATAATAATAGACTGCCTTTCATTGATTGTGTATTATGTACTAAACTCTATACTAAAGACTTACTATCTCATTTAGATTTAAAACTTTTTAAGCTATACATTATTTTATCCATTTTATGGTGAGAAAATTTATAGTGATTACATCTCATAGCAATATCCTAGAGGCAGTAAATGTCATGTAGGGAATCTGAATGGTGTTGTATCTTAAAAGCCATCACAAAAATAAGGACAAATAATTTTCATAAAGTGTTGTATTTTTTCTAATGATGGATAGAAACATTTCCAAGTCAGCTACTTTTCCAATTTCTGACAAGAGTTTTTGTTTTGCCTTTGAAGCCGTTTCTTTTTTTCAATTTTTATTTTTATAGACGTAGGGGGTACAAGGACAGTTGTGTTATATGGATATATTGCATAGTGTTAAAGTCTGGGCTTTCAGTGTACACATCATCTAAATAGAGTATATTGCATCCAATAGATAGTATTTCATCCTTTACCCCCTTCCAATCTTCTTATCTTTTGGAGCCTCCCATGTCTGTTATTCCACTCTATAGGTCTGCATATACTCATTGGTTAGCTCCCACTTGTAAGTGATAACATATAGTTTCTGACCTTGTCATTTTGGAGTAATTTCACTTAGGATGATGGCCTCCATTCTATCCATGTTGCTGCAAATGACATTTCCTTTTTACAGCTGAGTAGTATTCTGTGGTCTATACATACCATATTTTTTAGAACCAATCATTCATTGATGAACACAAGTTGATTTCATGACCTTGCTATTGTGAACAGTGCTGTGATAAACATATAAGTACAGATGTCTTTTTGAAAAAAAGTTTGTTTTTTCCTTGTATAGATATCCGGTAGTGGAATTGCTGAATCACAGGGAAATTCTACTTAGTTGTTTGGGAAATCTACATACATTTTTCCATAAATGTTATATTAATTTACACTCCTGACAACAGTGAATAAACATTCTATTCTATCCTCATTGACACCTGTTTTGTGTGTGTGTGTGTGTGTGTGTGTGTGTGTGTGTGTGGAGGGGGGAGGTGTTTAATGGTTGCCATTCTGACTGATAATAAGAGAGTATCTTAGTGTGATTTTAATTTGCATTTTTCTGATGATTAGTGATGTTGAGTATCTTTTTCATGTGTCAGTTGGCCATTTTTACATCATCTTTTGGGAAATGTTTACTCATGTGTTTTGCCATTTTTAACGGAATTGTTTGTTTTGTGTTGTTTTTCTTTTTTTCTGATTAGTTGTTTTAGTTCCTTGCATATTCTGGATATTGATCCCCCTCCAGGATGAATAGTTTGACAATATTTTCCCTCATTCTGTAGGTGTTCTGTTTACTCTGTTGATTTTTTTTTTCTGCATAGAATCTTTTTCATTTAATTAAGTATCATTTGTTTATTTTTGTTTTTATTGTATTTCCTTTTGAGGACTTAGTCAATTTAGTCATAAATTTAGTCATTTTTTTTTTTTTTTGGCTAGGCCAACAATCGAGAGGTTTTCTCAGATTTACTTATAGGTTTTTAATAGTTTCAGCTCTTACATATAAGTTTTTAATCCCTCTTGAGTCAATTTTTGTGTATGGCAAGATATAGGGATCTGATTTCATTTTTTTGCACATGGCTCTCCAATCTTCCCAGCACCATTTATTAAATAGGGTGTCCTTTCTCAGTGTATATTTTGTCAACTTAGTCAAATATATGTTTGATGTAGATATACAGCTTTATTTATGGGTTCTTTATCCTGTACCATTGTTCTATGTGTTTATTTTTATGCTGATACCATTCTATTTTGTTTATTGTAGCTTAGTAGTATAATTTGAGGTCAGGTAATGTGATACCTCCAGCTTTGTCCATTTTGCCCAGGATTTCTTTGGCTATTCAGGCTCATCTCCTTATGAATCTTAGGATTGTTACTTATGTTTATGTAAAAAAAATAGCATTGTTACTTTGATAGGAATAGCACTAAATTTGTAGATTGGTTTTGGAAGTATGGTTATTTTAACAATAGTAATTCTGATCCATGAGCATTGGGTGTTTTTTTCCATTTGTTTGTTTCATCTATGATTTCATTAATTGGTGTTTTGCAGTTTTCCTTTTAGAGATATTGCACTTTCTGAGTTAAATGTATCCCTAGGTATTAAAAAAAGTTTTTTTTGGTGACCTTTGCAAATGAGATTGAGCTTTTTATTTGATTTTTTCCACTTGATTGTTATTGCTGTATAGACATAGTACTGATTATTGCATGTTGATTTTGTATCTTGAAAGTTTACTGAAGTCTTTTAGCAAATCTGGATGTCTTTTGGAAGAGTCTTGGGATTTTCTAGAAATAAGATCATTTCATCAGTGAACAGAGATAATTTAACTTCCTCTTTTCCAATTTGAATGTGAGACAATTTCTTGATGTATCCTATGCCCTTGAAAGAAAACAAATTATTGTTTAAGGCTCCCTGGCTTTCATTATATTCCTGATCAGGGATCTGAACTGTGAGACAACTTTGATAAGAATATACTGCATTATATTAGAAAAGCTGAATTAAATTAAAAGTGTCTTACACTATGCTAGGAATTCTTGCATGTTTCCTAACAATAAAAATTTTCGAATAACAGAGGATACTCCAGATTAAAAATGTTAAACTGTTATTCATTCAAAAATGTGTAGAGCTCTCTTTGATTGAAATGAGACTTAATTGAATTTTAGCTAAAATGTCTTTTATGTCTTTTTATACTTTACTAGTTAAAAATTAAATTCAGTAATAAAAAAGCCAAAGTAGCTATAACATCATTTAAACTGGACAAACAATTATCTCTGTTCTGTGAATAGAGCAAAATCTGCATATTTCATGATAGACTATTATTGCTATTTTCCATTACACTTATTTCCATTCACTGGAATAAAATATATTTTTAGCCCCTCTTGTGGCTAGGATATATGGGTTCACAGTGGTTCACAATTTAAATAATTAAGGAAACATTAACTAACTGAGTGGAAGTAGAGAGAGCAAGAAAATGAAATACAAAAGGAAGATGTCAATATAATGTAATAGAGGTGCAGGAGGGTGAATGCACAGAGCAGTCTGGAAGAGCTACACAATATGCTGATTACAAGCCACGTTCTCTCAATATTGGCTGACTTTGTTGTGGAAAGCTCTGACTTGGTTTAGTTTCAAATTGGGGGCAAAGATCTTTCTCATCTTCAGAAGATTCAAGAGATAAAACAATCTATTCTTCTTATTGGTTTTCTATATTAACTTCCTCTATGCTCTACTTGTCAGTTTGATGCAGTGCATTAGTCACCAGATCAACTTCTGATTAGATGGGGACTCTGCTATTAACCTTACATGCTCTGCAGATGATAGGTAGATTAGATAGAAGATAGATAGATAGATTAGATAGATAGCTATATATGTGTTTATTACTAATTCCTTTCTAAATATTAAAAAAATAAAGAAGATCCAATCATATCTAACAAAATAAGGCATCTATAAGTTACATGAGAAGTAGTTTTAATGCAAATAAAAAATAATGTTTTTCCTGATATTTGAAGATTTTTTTGAGACACATTAGTGCCTCAAAATCCTTCACAATTAGGTTTTATTCAACGTGCTTTACTATCTAAATGTGCATCGTTTCATTTAAGAAGTTAATTGAAGCTGATCATCAGATATTTTAGATATAATTTCTGTTGGAAATTTCAGACTATTTGCAATTATAAAAAGAGCTGTGGTCCCCAAATATGTGGTTAAGTTTTAGGGACTGTAGTTGTTGCTAACATTTCAATCATTAACACTCTTGCAAAAGTGATGCAACTAACAAGTTCAAGGAATCCACAGGGAGCTACTCTTATTGTTCAATTCAATGTGATTGTAGAAATGACTATAATGGGGGAAGATTTTCTAGTGTTTCCCCAGGGGTTTCTAATTCATGCCAAAATTCTTTCATTCATTTCAGATTCCTAAAAGGAGATTTCGTATAAGAAACCTTTCATAATCATGTATAGTTCTGCCTGTGTTACTTGCTGGGTTGTAACAATATTAAATTATACATTATTACAATTATTATACTTCAGAGTTGATTTCAGAATATGGTACATTCTTGGTATAAATGTATAAAGGAAATATGGAATCTAAATAAATGGACTCAGTAAGGGAATATTTAATTCTGAAAGAATGTGGAGCTTCTGAATAAGTATCATTCATAACTAAAAGTCTGGGCAGAAAAGAAAATATTGCTTAGAAGGCATGACTAAAGACTGTGAAAGACCATGTTTAGTTTATAAAGATTAAGCCTACTTGAAGAATGGCTGAACATCATCAGTGATTAGGGCACTGTGAAAAAGAATCTCTCAGGCAACAGAAACAGAAACACCAGTGAAGATTGTTAGCATTTACTGAGTGTTCATTATGTATCATATTGCCAGTGCTGTTTATTTTAATAATATTTGTAATCATGTGTATTTTGTATATTTTCTTTATTTAATAGGTAAAGAAATGGAAGCTTAGGAAAGTCTACTAACTTGCTTAGTTTAGCAAGCAAAGTTGCTAGGAAACGACAGCATTACAGTTCCAATTGCTATGGGACTTGCCTTCCTCTCTGTGACTATGAGGCCTCCTTTAAAAACATAAAAATTGTATCCAGAAAGAGATTTGGGAGGAAGACAATATATTGATAGGAAATAAAGTGAATGGTAATGATTTTTGAGTACGTTATTACCAAGGACGTGGTTCATGCTTCTAAGCAGTTTACACAGCACACATCATTGTTATTTGTTTTCAAAATGTTATGTTAATGTCTCTTCTTAATAATTAATTTTATTTCAGACACATTATTTTATTGAACAGGGGATCTATGGAATCAAATTCATTAGTCATCACTATTGGCAGTAAAACAACTGTTCTACTTCATGTGATGTAATAGAATAACCTCATTGATCACTGGTTTTCCACAAGAAAAAGCTAAAGAGTCAAAATGGAAGGATATAAAAATTGTGACAAAGTTATGGTAGCTCTGTTTGTATCCACTTAACTCCTCAGACAGAAAGACATATGGCATTATTTTCTAACACTGATATATGTGTATTATTTGAAATTTGCTTGGAATCAGAATGACCATTTGACTTTCAGTCAAATTTTACATTCCCTTTTCCTCTGTTTGGAAATTGAAACATTTATGTTATTACATTATTCAATTATGATGCATTACTTGCCTGACTGAAGCAGAAAAGAATATTCTTGCTCAACTGAAAACCAATGTACCCAATTTATAATTTCTTTAATTTGAAATAATTATACTACACAAAGCGTGAAGCCATTTATTATAATTGATTCATTATATCAATTTTTCTTTAAATTGTTTTAGATATAATATACATTGCAAGAATTACTTTTTCTGTATGTGTCAAATTTTCAGGAAAATAGACAACAAATACATGCACATTATTTGGCTCTGAGCAAACATCTCAAATTATTTAAGCAGAGGGAATTCCTATATATCATATATGGAAAAATAAAGTAGAATGTCAATAAAAAATGAAGAAAAGAAATATGAATCAATTAGGAATGAAGTAGATAGAGAATTTGGAAATTCTCCTAATTACCCTCTTTCTAGTTAATTCTATATACCTTTCAAATGCTAGAAGGAAAGAAAGTCACACTTAGAATGACTAATTTGCTTAAACTACTCTATTCTTAGACTGGACATAGTTGCAGCCCAGGAGAAAATTACTGAGGTGGAGAATTACAAAGCTTTCCTTATCTCAGGAAATACACATTGTCTAATTCTGAAGGGAGCATGTGAACAGAACAACTGAAATGTTTCTCTGGAAATCACTTATATTTAAAATGCATTTAGCTAGATTCAATTAATATTTTAATAAATATATGATTTCATGACATGCGCTAAGTAACAATACAACTATATTAACAAATACTGGATAATCTTGTTTAATTTACATCATTAAATTAGAGAAAAAATATATAAGTGTAGTTTGCCTGGACCTTCTAGAAATTATTTCACTGTCATCCTAGAAGGATTAGCACTGTATCACACCAAGAGAATGGTGTCTACATTGCAACCACGTTGTCTTCTAATTCTTTCTACTAACCAGCTGCACCATCTCCATTGAGTTCTTAATTTCTCTTGTATAAAATGGACATAATAATGGTTCACTTCTTTAGGGTTTTGGAGAGGAAGGAAGATAAGTTTCAAAAAACATCTTATACAAAATAAGTATCCTAGAGTAAGCATCCAAAAGTAAGCATTACACGAGTAAGCATCCAAGATATCATCAGTAATTTCACCTATTGCTATGGATTGAATGTTTGTGCTTGTCTTAAATTCATATGCTGAAATCCTATTCCCCAATGTGAAGATATTAGGAAATGGGGCCTTTGGGATTTGATTAGGTCATGAGGGTGGTGAAGGGGTGTCAGCGCCCAGAGAACTGGCTACTTTCTTTTGCCATGTGAAGTTACAGTGAGAAATTGGCAGTGTGAGACCCAAAAAAAGCTCTCACCAGAAACTAACCACTATGGCACTCTGATCTCATACTTCCAGAATCCAGAACTGTGAGATATAAATTTTTGTTGTTTATGAGCTATCTGGTTTATGATATTTTGTTCTGGAAGCCCAAATTGGCTAAAACACATATTTTCTGAAAAATAAAAAATTAGAACATTTCAATCTATAGATATAGTAAAATGAATTGTAATTTTCAAAACCTGGTGTAACATAGTTTTGCTTAATTACTGAAACCCTTTCTAATATTATGTAATTTATCTAATCTGTATGGAGTGTTGTTACCAGATAGAAATCCAGACTTATGTTGAATCTTTGAGAGTTTCTATACAAAGTTTAGACAATGAGCTTTCCCCATCTTGCAATTAAGAAATCTCCAAAATATCTTACTACCTATAAAAACAGGTGATTCTATGATTCTAAGCAGAGTTACCATGGTATTAAAATATATAATACTTTTGACATTAATACAAGTGGGTTACTACTGTCTACATTTGGAGAAGATAAGTCCTTCTAACTAAGCTGCTTTTGTTCTAAGAAGGAAAAGTCAAAATAAAACAAAACTTAACAACCGTACATCTTAGGGGATAATACAGGAGAGGAAAAAGTAAAGAATAAATATATTATTGAACATATTTTTAAATTTCATAGGATATTTTATATTTGATATAAATTAAAAATTAATCAGTGGAACAATTGCACTCTTGTTTGATTATAAAAGAACAGAATTTTTCAAGAATTGAAATGACCACAGTATATAACTAGAGGAATTTTTACTAAAATATGTTTTAGAAAAATTAAGAAAGATTAAGTAGAAAACATACTGAGATCCTGAGCAGGGTAAGATGTGACAGACTGTAACAGAGAAGCCCATTCATGTAAGTCAGTCTTGACATTTATTCAAACAGTAAAATTTCTTTTTTAAGTTAAAAAATTGTTGTGAAAGAACAATGAAAGATTTCCTTCAACTATGTAATTGATTGAAATGCAAAATAAGTTTTAAATAGTCTTCAGGAGAGAACATAATTATATAATTTTCAGCTTAAAAAACGTTAGACAGGTAGGTTTTGGTTAGGTGAAATTATCAGTATGATCACCCTCTGACAGAAAAATTGACATTCGTTAATTTTTTGCTTTGGAATTCACTTGGAAACACTCATGCCGATGAATAAATACTATAAAGCATCTTCTTTTACACAGAGACAGAAAGCTAAACTTCTTAAAAATTTCATTTATATTCTTGTACTGTTTTCATTTGATTAAATAGAAAAGAATTATTTTGTACAGGGTCTCCATAAGTCTGAAGGGTGACTAGATTTCCTGTCCTTCCTCAAACTTTTGTTTCACCCAACACAGAAAGTAAAACTATAGGAATTAAAAAATGAATTAGTATTGTATTTTGTCATGTAAGATAGAATAAGAGACAGTCATACACTTTTTTGATCTATTATTTTGTTTTCTATTTTTTTTTTCTTCTTTTGAGACAGAGCTTCACTCTTGTTGCCCAGGCTGGAGTGCAATGGCAATATCTTGGCTCACCGCAACCTCCGTTTCCTGGGTTCAAGCAATTTCCTGCCTCAGCCTTCTGAGTAGCTGAGATTACAAACATGTGCCACCACACCCAGCCAATTTTGTGTTTTCTAGTAGAGACAGGATTTCTCCATGTTGGTCAGGCTGGTCTCTAACTCCTGACCTGAGGTGATCCACCCACCTCAGCCTCCCAAAGTGTTGGGATTACAGGCGTGAGCCACTACACCTGGCCTATTTTCTGTTTTGATTATTAGTGAATACCTAATTTATTTGTACACAGGATGAACTACTTTTTTCCTAAATATTTCCAATTGAATTAACATTGTTTATTGAATGCTGTGTCAGTTTTCACCTACTCTTTAATGTTATACTTTTTATATACAACTCAGTTGTTATTCAGGAATTGATTTCTGCATTATTTCACAATTCTGTTCTTGAGGCACAATTTAACTCTGTGGTCTACTTGAGTTTTGTATGTGTACATATCCATAAGTCCAACTCTCTACTTTTCATTCTTATATGTCAAATTCTTTGTTTTGGCTTTTCTCATCATTTTTTTTCTTTTATCAAAGAAAAAATTTTATCTAACTCAGTTTTAAGGCCCTCAGGTTTTGAAATTTGTTGCACTTCATTTATTACAAGGGCCACTTTTAAATATATATTTAATCTGGAAATAGTAACTGCCCATTGATTTAAGCACTTACGATCTTTTATCCATACGTGTCTTGCACATTCAAATAAATTTATTTCTATTAGTCAACATTTTGATGTGCAAATGAGATAGTTCTATTTAATTTTAAGTAAGCTATTGTAGATGCATGAAAATACTCTAATTTTTAAAAATTGATTTTATTCCTAGCTGCCTTACTGAACTTATATGGTATTGTTCTTAAAGGCATAGACTAGGCAAATACACTGTTAGTGTCCAAACCCCAAATTTGTCACTTCCTAGCTATGTGATGTTGGATAAACTGTGCCTCTATTTATTCATCTATAAAATTGAGCTAAAAAGCTAACTCCTTTATAGTATTACTTTTTTAACCAAATGATTATTTATATAAACAATCTGACACATAAATATTACTTTTGGATAAATTTCGATCTTTATATTTCTAGAGTGAGAGCACAAATGAATCAAGATAAATAATCTCTCTGCTTCATATAATAAATATTGTTCATTATTTCTTACCTTATTACATTGGTTTCTTGGAAGGCTGTAAGTAGTGAATCCTTCCTCTATTTTTTCCTTTCTTTCTTCCTTCCTTTCCTTCCCTCCTTCCATTTCTTCTTCCTTCTTTCCTTCCTTCCTTCCATTTCTTCTTCCTTTCTTCCTCCCTTCCTTCCTTCCTTTTTTTCTTCCTTCCTTCCTTTCTCCTTTCCTCACTTCCTTGTGGTAAGAATATTTAACATAAATAATGTCTTAATAAAGTTTTAAGTGCACAATATGATTAACTAAAGGAAAACTGTTGTGCAACAGATCTCTATAACTTATTTATTTTGCGTAACTGAAACTTAATACCTATTAAACAGCAACTGCCCATTTCCTGCTCTCCACATCCCTAACAAACACCATTGTGTCTGCTTTTATTAATTTGATTACTTTTGATACCCAATATAAGTGGAAAAACACAGCTTTTGTCTTTCTGTGACTGGCTTATTTCCTTAGGATAATATTCTCCTGATTCACCCATGTTGTCACATTTGACAGTATTTTCCTCTTTCTTAAGGTTGAATAATATTTCACTGCATTTGTTTACCACATGTACTTTATTTATTTATTTGTCAATGGGCTTTTAGTTTGTTTCCACATTTTGGCTATTGTGAATAATGCTGTAAAGCATATATGAGTGTAGATATCGTTTCCAGTTCCTAATTATAATTCTCTGAAACCAAAAAATATCCCGAATAACCAAAGAAATCTTGAGAAAGAAGAACAAAGCTGGACATATTACACTTCCTAATTTCAAAATGTACTGTAAAGCTACACTTATTGAAATAGTATGATACTGGTATTAATAGAGATATAAAGACCAAGGCAACAGAACAGAGCACTCAGCACCTATCAATAGATGATACATATCCACTGTGGGGAAAACTGGATATTCATATGCAAACTCATTACAACATACATGAAAATGAATTCAAAATGGATTAAAAACCTAAAGATAAGAAATACTGGAAACTATAAAACTCCTAGGAGAAAACATAAAGGAAAAGCTTCACGATGTTGGTCTTGGCAATGGTTTCTTGAATATGGACTGAAAGCACAAGCAACAAAAGCAAAAATAGGCAAGTGGGATTACATAAAACTAAAATATTTTGCATACAAGGGAAACAATAACAAAGTGAAAAGGGTACCTACAAAATGAGTGAAAATATTTGAAAATTATACATGTAATAATGGGTTAATAAACAAAATATATAAGTAACTCCAACTCAACAGAAAAAACAAAAGCAAACAAAATGAAACAAAACCATACTAAATATAATAAAGTAATTAAAAATGGGTGACGTATTTGAACAAACATTTCTCTAGAAAAGACATACACATAACCAATAGGAATATGAAAAGAAAAAGTTTAACATTACTAATCATCCAGGAAATGCAAATTAACAAAACCACAATGAGCTGTCATCTCACATCTGTTAGGATGACTATTATAAAAAGAATAATTAATGTTGGTAAGGATGTGAAGAAATTGGAATGCTTGTACACTGTTAGTGGGAATGAAAAGTGGTACAGTCTCTATGGAAGACAATATTGAAGTTCCTCCAAATATTAGCAATGGAACCATCATATAGTCTAGCTATCCCACTTATGAGGATATAGATTTTTAAAAATGAGTGTTCTCTATATAACCCAAATTCCAATTCCTATCAAAATTGACTAGCCACAGGGAGCTCACCTGAAACAAAAATCAACTCAAGATTACTCAAAGATTTCAGACTAAGGCCTTAAACCATGAAAATTCTAGAAGATAACCTAGAAATTGCTGTTCTGAACATTGGCTTGGCATTGGCAAGGAATTCATGACTAAGACCCCAAAAGCAAATGCAACTAAAACAAAAGTAAATAAATGGGACAAGGGAAGCCCATCAAACTCACAGCAGATCTCTCGGCAGAAACCCTATAAGCCAGAAGAGAGTAGGGGCCAATATTCAACATCTTTAAAGAAAAGAACTTTCAACCTAGAATTTCATATCCAGCCAAACTAAGCTTCATAAGCGAAGGAGAAATACAATCCTTTATGAACAAGCAATTTCTCAGAGATTTCATCACCACCAGGCCTGCTTTACAAGAGCTCCTGAAAGAAGCACTAAACATAGAAAGGAACAACCAGTACTAGCCACTCCAAAAATGTACCAAATTGTAAAGAGCATTGACAAATAAAGAAACTCCATCAACTAATAAGCAAAACAACCAGCTAGCATCAAAATAGCAGGATCAAATTCACACATAACAATATTAACCCTAAATGTAAATGGGCTAAATGCCCCAATCAAAAGACACAGATTGGCAAATTGGATAAAAAGCCAAAACACATTGGTGTGCTGTATCCAGGAAACCCATATCACATGCAAGGCTACATAAAGGCCACAGCTTCATGAAAACTGAACAACTGGCTCTTGAATGTTGACTGGATAAACAGTGAAATGAAGGCAGAAATAAAGAAGTTCTTCAAAACCAATGAGAACAAAGACACAACATATCAGAATCTCTGGGACACATTTAAAGCAGTCTCTAGAGGAAAATATGTAGCAATAAGTGCCCACATGAGAAGAATGGAGAGATCCAAAATTGACACCCTATCATCAAAATTGAAAGAGCTAGAGGAGCAAGATCAAAAAAATCTCAAAACCTAGCGGAAGGCAAGAAATAACTAAGATTAGAGCAGAACTGAAGGAGATAGAGACATGAAAAACCCTTCAAAAAATCAATACATCCAAGAGCTGGTTTTTTGAAAAGATCAACAAAATAGACAGACCACTAGCCAGATTAATAAAAAAGAAAAGAGACAATAACCAAATAGATGCAATAAAAAATAATAAAGGGGAAATCACCACAGATTCCACAGAAATTCGAACCATCATCAGAGAATATTACAAACAACTCTATGCACATAAACTAGTAAACCTGGAAGAAATGGATAAATTCCCAGACACTTGTGTCCTCCCAAGCCTAAATCAGGAAGAAGTCAAAACTATGAATAGACCAATAACAAGATCTGAAGTTGAGGCAGCAATTAAGAGCCTACCACACAAAAAAAGCCTAGGTCCAGTTGGGTTCACAGCTGAATTCTACCAGATATACAAAGAGGAACTGTTACCATTCCTCCTGAAACTATTCCAAATAATCCAAAAAGAGGGAATCCTTCCCAAATCATTTTACAAAACCAACATCATCCTGATACCAAAACCCGGCAGAGACTCAGCAAGAAAAGAAAACTTCAGGCCAATATCCATGATGAACATAGATGCAAAAATTTTCAATAAAATAGTGGCAAGCCGATTGCAACAGCACATCAAAAAGCTTATCTACCATGATCAAGTAGGATTCATCCTGGGGATGCAAGGCTTGTTCAACATAAGCAAGTCTATAAATGTAATTCACCACATAAATAGAACCAAAAACAAAAACCACATGATTATCTCAATTGATGTAGAGAAGGCCTTTGACAAAATTCAACAGCCCTTTATGCTAAAAACCCTCAATAAACTCTGTATCTATGGAACATATCTCAAAATAATAAAAGCTATTTACGACAAACCAACAGCCAGTATCATACTGAATGGGCAAAAACTGGAATCATTCCCTTTGAAATCTGGCACTAGACAAGGATGCCCTCTCTCACCACTCCTATTCAATACAGTACTGGACGTTCTAGCCAGAGCAATCAGGCAAGAAAAAGAAATAAAGGGTATTCAAATAGGAAAGGAGGAAGCCAAATTGTCTCTATTTGCGGATGACATGATAGTACATCTAGAAGACCCCATCGTCTCAGCCCAAAATCTCCTGAAACTGATAAGCAACTTCAGCAAAGTCTCAGGATACAAAATCAATGTGCAAAAATTACAAGCATTCCTATACACCAATAGCAGACTTAAAGAGAACCAAGTCAAGAACGAACTGCCATTAACAATCACTACAAAGAGAATAAAACACCTAGGAATACACCTAACAAGGAACATAAAGGACCTCTTCAGGGAGAACTACAAACCACTGCTCAACGAAATAAGAGAGGACACAAACAGATGGAGAAACATTCCATGTTCATGGTTAGGAAATACCAATATCGTGAAAATGGCCATACTGCCCAAAGTAATTTACAGATTCAATGCTATCCCCATCAAGCTACCAATGACCTTCTTCACAGAACTGGAAAAAACTACCTTAAACTTCATATGGAACCAAAAGAGAGCCCGCATAGCCAAGTCAAATCTAAGCAAAAAGAATACAGCAGGAGGCATCACACTACTGGACTTCAAACTATACTACAAGGCTACGGTAATCAAAACAGCATGGTACTGGTACCAAAACAGAGATATAGATCAATGGAACAGAACAGAGGCATTGGAGGCAACACAATGTATCTTCAAACATACAATCTTTGAAAAACCTGACAAAAACAAGCAATGGGGAAAGGATTCCCTGTTTAATAAATGGTGTTGGGAAAACTGGCTAACCATGTGCAGAAAGCAGAAACTGGACCCCTTTCTGACACCTTACACTAAAATTAGCTCCAGATGGATTAAACACTTAAACATAAGACCTGGCACCATAAAAACCCTAGAAGAAAATCTAGGCAAAACCATTCAGGACATAGGAGTAGGCAGGGACTTCATGACCAAAACACCAAAAGCATTGGCAACAAAAGCCAAAATAGGCAAATGGGACCTAATGAAACTCCACAGCTTCTGCACAGCAAAAGAAACAGTCATCAGAGTGAATCGGCAACCAACAGAATGGGAAAAGTTTTTTGCCATTTACCCATCTGACAAAGGGCTGATATCCAGAATTTACAAAGAACTCGAACAGATTTACAAGAAAAAAACAAACAACCCCATTCAAAAATGGGCAAAGGATATGAACAGACACTTTACAAAAGAAGACATACATGAGGCCAACAAACATATGAAAAAATGCTCATTATCACTGGCCATTAGAGAAATGAAAATTAAAACTACATTGAGATACCATCTCACACCAGTTAGCATGGTGATCATTAAAAAATCTGGAGACAGCAGATGCTGGAGAGGATGTGGAGAAATAGTAACACTGTTACACTGCTGGTGGGAGTGTAAATTAGTTCAGCCATTGTGGAAGAGAGTGTGGCGATTCCTCAAGGACCTAGAAATAGAAATTCCATTTGACCCAGCAATCCTATTACTGGGTATATATCCAAAGGACTATAAATCGTTCTACTATAAGGACACATGGACATGAATGTTCATGGCAGCACTGTTTACAATAGCAAAGACCTGGAACCAACCCAAATGCCCATCGATGATAGATTGGACTGGGAAAATGTGGCACATATATACCATGGAATATTATGCAGCAATCAAAAACGATGAGTTCATGTCCTTTGTAGGGACATGGATGAATCTGGAGAACATCATTCTCAGCAAACTGACACAAGAACAGGAAATGAAATACCGCATGTTCTCACTCATAGGCGGGTGATGAACAATGAGAACACACGGACACAGGGAGGGGAACACTACACTCTGGGTTCTGTTGGGGGGAATAGGGGAGGGACAGTGGTGGGGGGGAGTTGGGGAGGAATAGCATGGGGAGAAATGCCAGATGTGGGTGAAGGGGAGGAAGGCAGCAAATCACACTGCCACGTGTGTACCTACGCAACTATCTTGCATGTTCTGCACATGTACCCCAAAACCTAAAATGCAATAAAAAAATAAAAAATAAATAAATGGGACATAGTTAAACTAAGAAGCTTCCATACAGCAAAAGAGTCATCAGAGTAAACAGCCCATAGATATGAGAAAATATTTGCAAGCTATGTATTTGACAAAGGACTAATATCAAAAATCTATAAGAAACTCAAACAAATCAGAAAGAAAAAAACTTAATAGGCCCATCATCAAGTTGGCAAATGACACACGTAGACATTTCTCAAAAGAAGATATATAAATGACCCACACGTATAAAAAATGTTCAACATCACTAATCGTCAGGTAAATATAAATTAAAACCAAAATGAAATACCACCCTACTCTTGCAAGAGTGGCTGTTATTTAAAAGTCAAAAAACAACAGATGTGAGCATGGATGTGGTTAAAGGGAATGCTTACACATCGCTGGTGGGGATGTAAATAGGTACAACCTCTTTGGATAACAGTAAGGCAGTTTCTTGAAGAACTAAAAGTAGTTCTACCATTTGATCCGGTAATTCCACTACTAGGTGTCTATCCAAAAGGAAATAAGTCATTGTATCAAAAAGCACATGCTTGTGTACATTTATTGGAGCACAATTCACAATTGCAAAGACATGAGACCAACCTACATGCCCCTTGACCAATAAATGGATAAAGAAAACATGCATATACTGCGTAATGCTACTGAGCCATACAAAAGAAGAAAATAGTCTTTTGCAGAAACTTACATGGAGCTGGAGGCCATTTTTCTAAGCAAAGTAACTTAGGAATGGAAAACCAAATACCTTATGTTCTCACTTTTAAGGGGTAGCTAAGCTATGGGTATTCAAAGGCATACAGAGTGATATTATGGACTTGGAGACTCAGAATGGGGAGGCTGGAAGAAGGGTGAGGGATAAAATACTACATATTGGATATTATCTATACTACTTAGATTATAGTATACTAAAATTTAATGCACTAAAATCTCAGCTGTCACTACAATTTGTCTATGTAACCAAAACCACTTGTACCCTAAAAGCTATTGAAGTTTTTAAAATTGTTTAAAAAGCTTGTTTGTTTTACTTGATTATTTACATGTTAAATAATCAATAGAGATACTCAATATGGGGAACATATGGATCTATACTGACAACATCTCTCAATTTTAGCTGCCTAAATTGCCTGAAGAAACATAGTCCTTATGTCCAAAAGGCACACAAAATGGACTATAGTAACCAATGTCTTCAGAGAGGTTAGGCCTATAAAGCCACGTGAAGTGGGTCTCTCTTTTAGGATATTCAGTACTGCCTTTTGCCTAAAGTGGGAATCGATTAGGTCATGCCCCTTGGCTTCATTTTCCAGTCTTGGATATGCAGAAGAAACATGTTGTATGTGATTTCTAATTGTATATTATAATCAACCACAAATTTTTAGAAATCCAGTTATTTTTGCTTCCATATTTCATTGCCTCTAAGAAGTACAATGATTTCTCTTTTTAGCATCTTGGAAATTAAAATGCATCTTATCGATAGCATCTCATATTGAAAAACTATACTATATATCTTAAAATGTTCACCTTTTAAAATTTGTAATAAAAACTACATTAATGTAACTTTATTCTGCTTGCTTTTACCCAAAAAAGATCACAAGGGATAGTAGGCTTTGTGACCAATATAACAGCCCTGATGTTTAAATCCTTTTCAGTTGGATTTTTAGGACACTTTACCCCTTTGTCTCTTAGGGCTCTTAAATAGGAACTGATTATCTGGTTCCTCCAGAGGTCACAGAACAGCTGTTATAATTCCCCCATTTTAAATATACTGGTTCTCATGCTTTGCTGTAGCACAACCTGATAATTCCAGGGTGGACATGTGACAAGCTATATTTTACTGAATTAAGATAATTTTCTACTCCAGCAAGCATGTTTAATTGTTTTAATTTGCTGCTCACCTAGGTTTAGTTTTTAGCATCTTGCTATGCAAATTTTATTTGTCTTTCAGAATGTCTCATTGAGTATTTAATTTTTAGAAGAAAACTGGATGCTAATTTATACTGTTAATGACAACCACACTAAATTAAAATAAGTCAACTGCTGAATATTCAAACATGAGCTATAGTCCATTTAGGGATGTTCTATGGAGGGTCATCAGGCAGGATATATCTGTTTTCCTCTCTTAGGTGTATGATATTATTGGTGTCATCAAATTTTGTGTGATTTTTTTTCTGACCTGCATTGCATTATACACAGAGAGCTATCAATTATTATCAGAGATATCTGCACATTTTTATATATAAATGAGTTGTTAGTGAGCCTGTATTTTCTTTCTATCAAGTGAGAGGAACTTCAGACTCTATGAATTGATTATGTTGGCTGAAGAGATGACAGTAACACAATAATGACATGCTCCTAGTTGTTATTAATCTGTACTCACTAGTAAGTTGAAACCTTAGGTTATATGACTTTTTTCAGCTTTCTATATATGGAGGAGGGTCTTTTTATATGTCCATAAAGAAACAACCCAGAGAAGATGACTGCTTACCCTAGTGGTAATCTATAGGAACCATGTTAAGTTTTGTATTCAAAATAGTCTTTATTTTGCAGGTCTCATCAGACATCTTGGTTAAGCAGCTTGTTGCTAAAGATTTATTCCAACCTTGGAACATGCTTTGGACAACAAAGACAAGATTATTATAATTACGGCAGCTGTAGAGATACCCCTGTTTGGTGGAACTATGATTGAATTGATCAAGGGTATTTATCTCCTTGAATCTCTCTTCATTAAATAACTTTTTTTTTATACATACGCTTTGCGGTGGATGGGAGTGCCTAGTTCTCCATTCAGTTGGTACACAAAGCTTAAGTTTTCTCCATACATTTAGGACATGTGTAGACCAAACAGACTCTGTGATATCACAGGCATTATGTAATGATTTGATCTAGGGAATCTTGGTCCATATTTTAACCAGAATGGTGCTTCTTTTGCTCATAGTTTCTAAGACAATAAAAGATCAATTCCAGGTAGGCTAGACTTACATTATTATCAATTTGGATGGTGGCATTTTAGGACAAATTGCTTATTATTCTCACACCAATAATATAATGACACCAGAGAACTTAACAGAAGATGGATTGAATCTCTTTTTGTACTTGCTTAATTTGTAACCTGCCCTACCAGTCAACTGGTGATTTCAAGTAAAGCACATGTTGACCAAACTCTTTTCTTGCTATGATGCACACAAAAGACACAGTATAGTACTTACACATTTGAAATGGGTTTTTTCCATGGACCATGAAGTAGAGAAGGCATTGTTAACCATGTTAGATTATTATATTCTCTGGTTTTTGTTTTCTCAACGTATCTGATCATTGAAAATATGACTTTTATTAATTGTCAAATTTGGACTATTGCCTTACTGTGTGAAGCTATGCACACAAGGTTTGAATATTCATTCTCAGCATTGTTTGGACAATTATGAACAAGTTTTCTAGCAACCAGTCAGCACTTAGATGACTAGAGAAGAAATATATATTGAATTTTAGCCTATGCTCCTATTCTAATAGATAACAGACAGATTTTATCTATTTTTTCAGTCCCTTGCTAGAGTTTTTATTTTATTTTTTAAATATTTGGCTTCCAAATGGCTAATCTGAAGTTATATTCATATCCTTCATGTGAGCAAGGGGGTTCTTGATCTAAATAAATATTATTTGATATAATATATGCTAATTATTTCATGACCATAGTTCAACTTTACCTAGTACAGTACACGCCCATAGTGGATTTTTAAAAATATGAATTGAATTGAATTAATCACAGTATTACCTACAGAAGGCTTCCAATGATTTGGAAGGAAGAATTATATGGATAGTTACTCTTTTAAAACCCCTATGTTTCATTTTTATGTTTTCCAATCCATTTTTTTTCTCAGTGAATCTCAATTGTTTATCTCAACTTTGAACTTGGGTTTTTGCAAAATGAGCATTTTAATTCTTTCTAGTGAGCATTTCACTCAGGCTGTTTATCATAGGAATGTCCACAAATGCTTCAGAGTTTAGGAAACCTACTGATTAGACATGATGTCTGTTTCTTTTATTCACAACTTATTCCTGAATCCAATCATAAATTGTCTATGGAAGAGGAACTTACCACGAAGAAGAAATTTCAGCTACCACAGTAAAGACTCTGCTTATACAAAGACTTGAATAGTTTCTAAAAAGAATCATTTTAGTGTTCATTATATCAAGGAATTGGGTTTAGTCAAAGATACTAGATTTTTTATTTCTTACTCTGTAATGGGCACATTTAGTGGCATCTTTTTCTGTTATGTGTGTCCCTTGATCAGATGTCACTGAGTCAACTATAGTGTGTTTATGACCTAATTATTGTTTTAAAAGCCTGTTGAAGAATTCTGAAAAGTACAGTTTAACTCAGGCAGTACTTTCAGCATTATATTATGAGTGGAGGTAGCTATATACATATATGTGTGTGTGTGTGTGTGTGTGTGTATATATATGTGTGTGTGTGTATGTGTGTATTATATATGTATATATATATGGATTCTAACCTCAGAAAGGACAAATAACTAGTCATTCTGAGATCTTCCTGTAATACTGACAAACTTTTAGAAATACAGAGGAGCCACAGAAATTTCCTCTATTTCATGTAGACAATTTATGTATATAGATAGAGAAAATGTATTTCTTCCAATATTATCTACTATTCATAAACGTATTTAGATGTATCCCTTTTCCATCTCAAGTAATGAGCAAGTCACAAAGACAATTTAAAGAATACTTCTATGAATGACTCAACTACCTATGCAATGAACTTGTTCCTCTGTGGTTATGAGAACCCCTGTCCATCCCTTATTTATATTTGATGGCTGAGTAAAAATCACAAATGGATACAAAACTCAGTCATGTAGGATGGGAAAAGTACAAGACACTACTCTGCAGTAGTTCACAGGTCAAAGAGAAGTGGCCAGATGAGATGCCCATAGGCATGCAATGCCTTCTGTTGTCCTTGCTGACTCTGGAATCTAGCTCAGTCAAGAAAATAATTTACCAGATGTAGGACCTCAGGATAGAGCACAGATCTCATTATCACCACAATCAAAGATAACGCTAATGTCACTCAAGTGGGAACAGTTCCAACACTCATCTTTACTAGAAGGTGATTTGTTTACTGCCCCACCTGAAAAAAAATTCTAGGTTTTTCAACTATTTTAACAATGATGTTTATAGTATTCAATAGCATTGTTTCAACTATTTGGCATCTATTTTAGTTATGTGTCAATAGTGACTGACATAATCCAACAAAGTGTACAAAAGCTGATGCTAATATTGTGAAGTGATAGAATAGGGATGTGTGAGACTCTTAATAAATATAGATCCCTGTGAAATCTATATTTTATCAAATATAGAAAAGAACATATAAAGCAAATTATATGCACTGGCATTTTTCATTTATCAGGCATTTTTCTAACAAGAGAAAAGTTCCACTGTGATCAATCTCCATTTTTGTGTAGCAGTAGTTGTGTTATAAATGAAAAGTAAAGCAAACACCACAATGTCCAGGTGGAAATTACAAAATTACTGTTTGATCAAAATGTGAATGAAGATTCTAGGACACAAACCTATGTATTAGGGTCTAAGGTAAAGTTAGAAGCCAATCCCTCCCACTGGCCCAGATACTTTTATAATATGCTTTTACTCCATGTGAAGTGGCTATCATTCTAGGTATTGTAAAGACTGAAAGTTAAACAAATTTGGAGAACTTCTCTAGGAAAATAATGGAGAACTGTAAAACAAAGCTTAGTTTCAAAAGCGAATAAAATTAACAATTTTAAATGCAGCCATATTAAATCAACATTAAAACAAATAAAAAAATTACATAATTTTTTTCATTCATTTTAAAATACACCTCTATAATACTTAGTTGCTTCTCACAACTCTGAATAGTTACTTTGCTTGCTCCTGCAAAGAACAATGATTTTATTTTATTATTTTCCACAAAAATAATATAGAGGCAATTACATCTCTTTACAACTGTCTGAAAGAAAACTGCATTTTTATTTAATATTTGAAATGTATAAAACATGTTGCTTTACACATATACTTTCTGTAGTTAACAAGTTAAATTTTGGGGCACTTTTTATCAAATATAGAAAAGAACATATAAAGCAAATTATATGCACTGGCATTTTTCATTTATCAGGCATTTTTCTAACAAGAGAAAACTTCCACTGTGATCAAGAATTGATAAGAACTCAACCTCCCTCTAATTATTTTCCTCAGGCGAGCTGCTGGCTCTGTGAATCCAAGCTCCTTGACTGCACACCCCTGCACCCTTGTTTTGTGGTGCTCTTAGAGCAAGTAGACCAGGCAGGTCTGAGAAGGGCAGGATAGGGCCTCAAAGAATGTCTGCTGACTGTCAGGTTACTGTCAAGCAAATGTCAGGATGCTGGTGATGGGAAGGGGGAAATTTCCTAACAGGAGACATCCTGAGCTTGTGCACAAAAACTTCCTGGTAAGAACTTAAAATGGCAGAGTTTGACTATCCTCTGTGGACACATCCAGGCATGTGATGTAAGGGGCAAAATGGCAGAATTTGACTTTCCTTTGGGGTCTCGTCCAGGCATGTGCAGTAAGGGACAAAATGGTGGAGTTTGGAGCTTATTATATTTTAATTGAAGTGATTAAGACCATTCAGAGATATAAAATATCAAAATTGTAATTAACACAGACCTTCTACTTGGGGTGTGAAGGGGGCCCACCAATGACAGAGATTTTGAGTAAAAACAAAAGTTTCACTTTTAAAAGGGGAAGGTTGACCCTACGTTGCTATATTCTAGTTATGGGTGAATCATCTAATTATACTTTCATAAGATTATGCATCTGAATGATACATTTTAGAGCTTCATGCAGGAAATAGCTCACCCTCATATTTAAGACAAGATAAGGTGAACATATGGAAAATGAATTCATTCGAGCTTATATTTTCTAATTAAATGCTAAAATCTAGACTTCTTTCTGTGAGCGTCATGAAATAAATTATTTTCTTATTTTAAAATAGGACCCCACATTGACAAAAAATAGGTCAAGCTTTCTAAATCTCTAACCATACATTGCAACTTACTACTAATACCTGCCATACATATAAGTTTTAGATTCTGGAAACCAACCTGCTATAATAATAGAATGTTTTCAAAGATGATTTGGAAGAAAAAGAACAAAAATGAAAAACTAATTTGGAGAACTTGTTTTAGACATATGTTACCTAAAAAAATATCATGGATGTCCCATAAGTGAGGTTGGGTTATTTACTTATTTTTTATTTTTATTTTTATTTTATCTTTTTTGAGACGGAGTTTCACTCTCGTTACCCAGGCTGGAGTGCAATGGCCTGATCTCGGCTCACCGCAGTCTGCGCCTCCTGGGTTCAGGCAATTCTCCTACCTCAGTCTCCTTAGTAGCTGGGATTACAGGCACGCGCCACCATGCCCAGCTAATTTTTTGTATTTTTAGTAGAGATGGGGTTTCACCATGTTGACCAGCATGGTCTCGATCTCTTGACCTCGTGATCCACCCGCCTCGGCCTCCCAAAGTGCTGGGATTACAGGCTTGAGCCACCGCGCCCAGCCTATTTACTTATTTTCTCAGTAAAACCTTTGCTTTTAACCAGCAAGTTCTTTTTTTTTTTCAGTAACCTGTCAGAAGAACTGCTTCATTACACCTTGCCCAGAGACTTTGAAATGATTTTCTATCAATGCATATCTAAGGAATATTCAATTCATATCTGCGTGACAAGATTTTTCTCAAGTTGTACCATCATTTCTATATTTTTATTACATACATTTTAATCTTGCTGAGGACCAGGGAAAAATACAAATAAACTTTTTTAAAGTTAAAGAAAATCTAGTCTGACTCTAGTACTGTTGTAATTGAAAAACTGAAAAGACTAGGAAGGTCAAAACGTCTTCAGTTTAGTGTAAATGAATTTTGGACTGAATAAAAGTGAAATAAGAGAGCAAGATGAAAAGAAAAAGGAACCTGGAGAATTCAATGAATTTATTATTTTGAGCAAAAACAAACAAATAAACATGGAAGCCAACTGGTCCTATATAATTTGACTCTTACCTCTATATTCTGTATTAGTTTCCTTGGGTTCTCATTTAAAAAGTACTACAAGCTAGGCTAAAACAACTGAAACTACATATTATTTTATAGTTCTAGAATCTACAAGTTTGAGATCATCGTGTTGGCAGGACCAACCATTTCAACCATTAATTGAAATTCTCTCTTTAGATTTTAATCTCTGAAAAGGCAGGAAATACTTTTCTCATTACTTGGTCTCCAAAACCCTGTAAATTTAGTGAATGTGCAATAAATTCATCAAATGGTTACAATAGAGTGTCTGGATGCTCTGATAAAGGCATTGAAAAGAAACAAATAAACAACAAATAAAAGTGGTCAGGGCACAATAGCAGAGGAGAAAGCTATATATTAACATCCTGCATACTTTACTGCATTTGAATTTATAGTTAAACATTTAAAAAACAATTGTTATTTCTATCTTACCAGCAAAGGATGGAAATTCATGCAAAGAACAGCATGAGACCAGCCTAGTCAACATGGTGAATCCCCATCTCTCCTAAAAGCACAAAATTTAGCTGGGCGTGGTGGTGGGCACCTGTAATCCTAGCTACTAGGGAGGCAGAGGCAGAACAATTGCTTGAACCCAGGAGGAGGGTGGCTGCAATGAGCCAAGACTGTACCACTGCACTCCAGCCTAGGTGACAGAGCAAGAATCCATCTCTGGGGCAAAGAAAAAAGCAGCATGGATGATTATAGAGGAAGTTCAAGTCTATGTGTTTACTCTAAAGAAGAAATAACTATTATAAATTATAATATTATTGTGAAACATTTGGCATTAATTATAATTTTTCATGAAAACATTTCAGAGAAGTAAAAGTCAGTGTTCATATTAATTTTAAAAAGCTTGGATTTATAGTTTTTTTTTTCTCAAACCAAGAATAACTGTTGATGGTACCAGATGATCTTTAGTTTTCTGTTTTGATATTTACTCATATTTGTGATGTCAGAATATACTTTTTAGAATATTAATTTATCAATTGTTAGAGTTTAATATTATTTTTGAGATATGTTAGGTGGTTAGCACCTTTTTTAAAGTTTGCCTAAGCTTTTAAATATGGAATGTTCTGCAGAAAAAATACATTTTGTCTAACAGCTGCATTGGAAAAGGGAAAGTAATCAATTTATGGCATAAGTTAGGCATTTCTTCTTCAAAATAGAATCAACTTTCCACAAAATCCAATCTATGAATCTCTGTGAAGTTTCAGTGAACGTGTTTTGAAAGCTACCCAACAGTATGCCTATAAAAATACATGAAAGATATATTTGATTGGGAGAAAGACTTGGAGTACAAAAGTCAATAAACATTATAAGTATTCTTCTTTTCTCAGAATTTCATGGCAAGAACATGTCCTGGGTGACTGAAAAAGCTGTGAGAAATTAAGACCAAACAATAGCTTTTGAGATTGAATCCTATCATATATCTTTCCCATCTCCTACTCTCACAGAGGTGAATATAAGTCCCAGAAGTACTTATTCCTGTTCACCAGGTGAAAATCACAAGCCATAATAGCTCACAGTCTAGCAGGTATTCTCAACTGCAGAAATGAGTGCTCGGTCAATAACTACCAAATCACTGAGGTGTGTGCTAGGACCATCTGAGGCAACAAATTATTAGGCCCAAGGAAAAATGGATATTTAAAATAAATTGAGTGAATTTGGTCAGAGATTAAATTAGGGCATTACATTTACAAAGAAAATAATTGTCAATTAAAAGAAGAATTTATTGGAGATTTGGGAAATAAAATATATAATTACTAAAATAAAAATTTCAACATGTGGATTGGGTAGTAGAATGCATATAACTAAACAAAAATTAATTATGTGAAAAAACTAGAGAGAGAAATTTACCCAACACGCAAGACATCAGTATAAAATTGAAAGAAAATATCAAAAGAATAAAAAGGAGAAGAATAGATACAGAGGCACTAATTATTGAAGACGTGAAAGCTGAGAATTTTCCATAATGAAAGGAAGACACAATCCTCAGATTAAAAGACTTCACTAAGCACCAATCAGGCTGAAAAAAAAATTATAAAACATTATGATTTTTTTTAAGAGAGAAGGAAAATCCCAAAAGCTGGCAGAGTCAAGACATAAAATAACTACACAGCAATAAAAATCCTACTGACTTCAGAATTATTGTCATCAGTACTTGGATCAAGAAAACAATGAGCATCTTCTACAAAGAAATAAAGGAAAAGAAACTTTGACTTAATTAATTTATCTTCAGACAAATTGCATTGCATCCCACAAGTTGAATGATGAATAAGAGGCTGAGGCAGAAGAATTGCTTGAACCTAGGAGGAGGAAGTATTTAAATAAGGTATTTAGTAAATTTGTCTTTAACAGGCAATCTCTGAAGGACTTGGGATATTGTTTTCAATGGAGGATGAATAGATGAATTCACAAGAAAGAAAATAGATACAAAAAACAGTGGTAAGCAAATAGAATAATGAACTTCTTTCTGTACAGATAAGAGTGTAAATTAAACATATTTTTATACTAATCTAAAAGGAAAATTAAAACAAACAGAACATGTAGAAAGAAGTAAATTTATGATGAGGTTCCTGTCTTGTGAGGTTAAGGTGTATATGTTCTTAGAAGTGAGTCACAATGATTAGATTTGACTGGGACCAAAAAAACTCAAAAGATTAATGGTTTAAATAGGGAAGATATTTATTTATCTCAAATGAAAGTCGACAAAACTATAATGATGTGTCTTAGTCAGGGTTCTCCAGAGAAATAGAACCTAAACAGAGAAATAGGATATATAAATAGATATGCAAAAAGATTAATTAAAAGAAAATGACTCACATGAGCTGTGTCTGCAAGGTGGATGACCAGGATGCAGTTCAAATCCAAAGCTAAAGGCCTAAGAACCAGGAATGCCAATGATGTAAATCCCAGTCTGAGCCCTGAGACACAGGGGCATGAATGTTTGAGAGTAGGAGAAGATGAATATTTCAACAACAGCAAGGAAAGAAAAATCTTTTTCCAAGTTTTTGTTCTGTTTAGGCCCTCAAAGGATAGGCTAATGCCCACTGGCATTGGTGAGGGCAATTATTAATATTTTTACTCAGTATATGACATTGAATATGAATCTTTCAAATACTGAAACATCCTCACAGACACACCCAGGAATAAAATTTTGGCAGAGATCTGGGAATCCCTTAGCCCAGTCAAGTTGACACATAAGATTAACCATCACATGATGACTCCTTTCTCTTAACTTCCCTTGGGATCTAGCCTTCTTTTTTTTTTCCTACCCCATGTCTATCATTCCAAATTTTTCTCATGACTTAAAGCATTGACTTCAGTTTCAAATATCCACCTATGGCACATCCATTAGGAACCGGGAAAGAAAAACTATGGAATTGAGGAGAATAGGCCACTAGCCATTTGTCTTATAATAAGTTGGACACAGGATACTTTGGCTTAAATCTCTCTCTCACGATTTTGGTCCACATGACTCAACAACATTGACTTACACTGTGGTATAGGTGACTATCATTTTAAAAATTAGATGGTTTATCACTATAACCTCTAAGAGAAAAAGAAAGGTTATTGGAGAACTAACAGCTCTCCCCACCACAATGTAAATGCCAAAGAAGATAAGGAATCAATAGAATAGAGAACAGATATTTAATCTGGTGGAAGACTAGAAGGCAGGTATGGGGACAAAGAGAAAGCACGGTAAGTGAAAAACAAAGAAGAACAATAAGAATTGCTTCTCTGGACATGACAATAGTAGTTGTTTCTCCTGCAGCATTTAGCATTGCATATTTTCCATTGTTTATTTCCCATGAATCCTGGGACTATATTTTTAATTTACCCATTCCACTGCAATTGGCTTGAGATCAATTTTATTCTTGTCATATCATTAATGTAGAAGGCACTGGATAAACATTTGTTTAATAACGGTTAAAGCAGGTAAGTGTCCAAGCCATTAGGCTTAAGAAGAACAGCTCTTGCTGAGTACTTAGAAATCAGCAGAGACTAAATCATTCCATTCAAGCCTCGTTAGCATCAATAGTGCTTATTCTTCAAAGAATAAATTTAAATGACTTTGTAGCCCAGTGGCTAAACAGATTGTTTGATTTAGATTTTTAAAAAGTTCTGGATAGCAGATAAAAAAAAAATCTGTTGTATTTTTGGTTTTCAGGAATATAAATAGGTCATTTTTTTTTCTAGTATACCCAAATCCTGAGGGCAACTTTCCTCATTAGGTATTGCAGATAAGATTTAATATTTCTTGGAGGGAAGTAAAAATTTTTACAAAGAAAATGAAGTATGATATTCTGAAAAAAAATCTAATTTCTAGTGGATGTAATAAAAAGAATGAATGATGAAATGGCCCCATATATTTTTAAAGTATATTCTACTAATATACATTTGTTTTTTTGTGTGTGTATGTGTGTGTGTGTGTGTGCACATTCCCACACACATATAATCTCTTCTCCAGAGAAATAATATATCCCAGAATTTTGTGAAGCCTTACTCGTTCCAATGTTCAGAAATAAAATATTTATAATAAATATATAATACGCTCCTCAGTAAGATTGTTGAAGTCACCCCAAGTACTGGTTCCAATTAAGAAAGATACTTAGGAAGGTTTTCAAAGAAGCCTTATATTATTAGGGGCAAATAGAAACCCTGAAAGAACAAATGACAGTGGGATCTAAGCAAGTTATAATAGTAGAAATTTGAGGTAGTTATTGTGTTCAGGAAATGGAAGGTAAGGGAAAGGCATGGAGTCTGCAGTGGAAATTCTGAGTTTGTCATGATTATTGGTCTTTGGAGAATAACCATAGCAATGTTCAATGAGATGTGACCTACAGAGAGTAGAGTTGATTCACTGTTGAATAGGATTTTCCATAATTGTGGCAGTGATTTCAAGGGTGAATATATCTCTCAAACCCAATGAATTGTACATTTTCAATGGGTGCAGTTTTTTGTCCTTTAATTATTTCTCAATAAAATGTATGAGGTGGTGATAACTGGATGAGGTCAGGGTACTGCTGCTGGTGGTGGCAGCAGGAGGAATCCAGACCTTCACGTCCATGGTCATGGAGTCATGAAGGGATTTCAAGCTGGCATTAGCCAGGCCACTTTTTCTGTTTTCTACAGCAAGAATAGTAAATATTCTACTTATACATGTTGCTGTTGTCTCAATGAAGTTAAATTCTTTTAAAAAATGTAAACATCCAAGCAATTGTTCCCTCCATGTTTTCTCTTCTCTCTCTCTCTTTCCTATCCTTCCTTTTGCATATCGTACTTTTTGCTTTCAATCTAGTCAAGAAGATTGAGGAGCCTGCTCACACTCAAAGTTGCAAGAAGCTTGGGGTTTGAACAAGCAAAATGAAGGCATAGGATAAAGGAAACAAAGATTTTGGGAGGTTGGTTGTATGCAACAAATAGATACATTGAGCAAATAAGTAAATATATTGGAGGCAACAGGAGTATTGATAACTCACTTTTTATAACACACTCACAGATTAGAAATAATTATGATTCCATGTGTGAAAATATGTAGCATACATATATTTCATGGCTATGCCAGCTAAGAAGGCTTAGATACAAAAAGTATACTGAATATCCAAATCTTAATTTCTACTCACCATCCTTCCCTAAAATTAACCATGGATTATTGCAGAGATCTCTAATTTTAGGATTGGAATAGGGATGAATTTGGAATGTCTTGTTATGCCAGGAAATAAGGAAGTGTTCAAAACACAATCAAGACTTGTGAAAGCACAGAGAAACCTCTTTAAAGGGTGTCTCCATGGCTAAATCTGGTACAATTTAAGCATCAGTGTAAATAATTATAGTAATGGACAAAATTCCATGAGTAAAATAAGAATCTGTAATTTCAGACTGAGGTAAATAACCCTAGCTAGGGCTGCTATAATAAAGTCCCACAAGCTGTATGACTTAAACAACAGAATTTTGTTTTCTCGCCACTATGGAGCCTAGAAGTTCACATCAAGATGTCAACCACTTGGCTCCTTCTGAGGCCTCTCATCTTGGCTTGCAGATGGAAGTCTTCCTCCTGTCTTCACATGGTCTTTTCTCTGTGTAATAATTATGCACTAATTTCCTCTTCTAATAAAACCTTAAATCATAGTGGATAAGGGCCCACCATAATGACTTCATGTTAAATTAATTACCTCTTTTAAAATCTTATTTTCAAATATAGTCACCTTCAGAGGTACCAAGGGTTTAGACTTCAACATACACATTTTTGAAAAACACAGTTTGGACCATAACAAATTATAAGAGAGGTCCTTTAATATAGCAGATTTCTAATTTATAATGAAGAAAAAATGATAGAAATAGAATGCCTCCATTTGTCAGTTCTCATAGTACTTGATTTGGTAGTCATCAGTGGAGGCTGGCCAATGTCAGTGGGTACAAGTTTGATATGCAAGGGAGAAATAGAATATTGGTTTAACTATAAAGTATCTCCAAAATAATTATATTCAATTTAAAAAAGAGAAATGGTGATCTTTTTGTGAAAAACTTGTAGGACACCAACATGTCCAGGTGGACAGGTACCACCTCTGGTGTAACAAGTCAACAGTGCCCACAGATGGAATACTCGGAGAAGGATGTAGCATCACTTTGGTGGTATTTTGCAGAGAAAACATGGCTTGGCCAGGACTCTGGTCATGAGGAAACACTGAATAGAGTCAGGTTGATAGAATTAATACATAATGTAGAACTGTAAAATAATAAAAATAGAAAAACAGGGGAAAATTGAGGAGGATAAAAAAAAGACAACTAAACATGAACTGTGCTTGTGGATGAAATCTTGAATCAGAAGAAAAAGTGCCTTGTTAGGAGCAGTGAAAAGTAACCAATGAGGGGTTCTGAGGATTAGCTAGTAGTATGTATCAGTATTTATTTCCTCAATTGGAAGGTTATATGGAGGTTGTATAGGAGAATGTCCTTTGTGTTGAAGAAAAACACAGAAGTATTAACAACTTGCTCCTAAATATGTCAGAAAAAAGAAGGCCAATCTATCATATAGTGGGTGTGCATGCATGTGTATATGTGTGTATGTGAAATGTCACAAAATGTTTATAAAGTTGGGGAATATCAGAATAAGAATATTCACAGGGAAAATCTCTGTATTTCGGTTGCAACTGTCTTCTATAATTTTTACAGCTTTAAAAATAAAACTTTTGGCCTATGTTCTCTTCTTACTGCCTTTGTTACTGCAATTAATCAGAGGGTAATTTTTTAAATATATTTTTCTTAGATTAATGAGGGCAATTCAGTAACTTCAAAATTATGTCCAGCTGCCTCTTAATTAGACTAATTGTACCACCAAAGTTAAAAATAATTCATAAATTATTAATTAAAATGTGATCATAATTATATATTCTCCCAAATGGATAAATTATTATTTATAGAGCTTGGCTTAGAAATAAATTTAAAAAATCATAGTTTTTAATGGGTGGAACAAATTTATTAGAAAAAGTACCAGATATCCTGATTGTGATTATAGCAGAATCATGTCCATTCTTGGAAATTGACAAGAGTTGTTTAGTTCCAGCTACTGAACTAATTATGCTGTATACATCTAATTAATTCACATCTACCAAGGATTTACTTTGACAAATTAAGACAAATATTTTGGACATCTTGCTTAGGAAACACTTAAAAAATATCAAATAGAGATTCTAGTTCTTTGGGAGAAATTTCTTTGTAGTTTTATTACCATACTGACCGGTACTACAAAGCCCTTATATTTTATCTTCCTCATGTGTGTTCAGAAGGATAGGCTTTAACAGACTAAAATGAGAAATATAAATTTCATCTAGTGTTCAAATCAAGATTTTAAGCCAGTCTGGTATTGTAATAAATTAGATTAATGCCTACTTATAAAAGTAAAGTCACGCTTATTTAAATTGCATCTTATGTATTTGTTGATTGTATTATTTTATTAACAGAAAGAAAAGACTTTCAGAAATCAAAAAGAATTAGAATTGTATAAAAATAAGACCAAAACTAAGTGGTAGTTATTTTGGTGTTTTTAAATCAACATTGTCTTCATGTCCTCAAATTTTGTGAGATGAAGTCAATCAAGCTACTGTTTGAGAGAAATTTTGATTTGAGATATCTGTTTATAAACTCTTCCTTATAAAATTAACATAGTTATAATACTGAAATCTAGATAGAGAATACACAAATAAAAGTAAATGCTCCCTTTATTTCTCATCTATTTGGCACACACAATGAGGTTATCTGCTGTTCTTTGTTTTTGTTTTTTAATAGATTATTTTATTGAGTTGCCACAATGACAGAATGAGATATTTATTACTATTTTTGCTAGTTTTAAAAATGAAGAAACAGGCTCACACAGATTATACAATATGCTGAAAGTCACACAGATAGAAGGTGAAGGAGCCATGATAAACTTTACATAAAAACGTATTAGTTTAAAAACTTTAATTTTATCACTTTAAAATGTTTAACAACCTTTACTCATCGAAGGGATAAACATTTTGTCGATTAATTTTATTAGTTGACTCAAAATTATCCAAATATCTCTAAAAGCAGAACTAGAGAAAACTTTGAAAATCATCCATTTTTATTTTGGAAATAATTTTATTAGTATTGAACATGTTCTAAACACCTGAAGTTAAACATGTTTAGATCATTTATTCCCATCATTAATGTTCAGTTTGAGAAATGAATAGGGGAAATAATAGTATATGTGAATTGGGGACTAGAGGCAAGATGGCGTCGTAGAGGCAACTCAGGATTGCAGCTCTCAGTGAAGGCACAGAGGGTGAGTCCTAGCCTCATTCTCGGATGTTCCTTTTATGCCCACAGAGTGTTGAAAGTCCCAGGTGTGGGAGAGACAAGGGACGCTAGCAGCCGGCTAACACAGCCGGCTCCCGCCACCTCTTCGGCCGGTGCCACAGCGGGACCCGGCGCGGAACTCACTGGTCTGGGTGCCCTGTTAAACCAGCAATCTGAGATTTGGAAGGGCAGATTGGCATGTTCATCTGATTGAACGGGACTTGGACAATGAGCCAGACCAGGAGTTTCCTTGGAAGCGTGATCTGAGCCGGGGTAGTGGGCAGCGGCATGGGACATCGCATGGATCCCAGTGCCCTATCGGCAGGCTACTGGGGCGCCAGTGAGAGAGTCGACCTTTCAGCTTGGGGAGAGGAAGAGAGAGAGAGAGAGGACAGACTCTGAGGCAGGGAGCTGGGTGATCGGGCTCGGCGGGTCCCACACTCACGGGGACAAGCAGGGCGGTGACTGGAGATGCTTGGGGCTGAGAGTTTTGCTGCCGGCATCCAGGACGGCGCAGCCCGTTGAGGGAGGGGTGTCCACCATTGCTGACGCAGTCCACCCCCACTGAAGTACCGCCCAGGACTGACGCAGCCTGCCAAAACAGAGAGACTCCGCGCTCCACAGCAGAAGGGAGCCCAGCAGCAACAGGGCAGACCCGCGCTAGCAGGTCAGAGCCCCGGCAGGCAAATAGTGAATAGACTGCCGCCTAGTGGGGCAGGACAGTGCAACAGATACTCATAAAGAAAGCCCCAACTCCCTGAGTCAGAGCATCTAAGGGGGGGAAAAAAGGGGTGGTGTTTTATGAGTTCTATAGCAGCAGACATAAACAACCTCCCAACAATGCTGAATGAACAACGGAGCTCACAGCTCAGCACTGGAGCTCCTATAAAGCACAGACTGTCTCCTCAAGCAGCTCCCTGACCCCTGTATATCCAAGGAGTCACCCCAGAAAAGGACTAATCAGACTGACATTTGGCTGGCATCATTCTGGAACAAGGACAGCAGAAGAAGAAACTGGTATCATCCCTCACTGTTCCGCAGCTGCTGCAGGTATAACCCAGACAAGCAGGGCCTGGAGTGGACCTCAGCACTCATACAGCAGAGGGGCTAGACCATTAGAAGGAAAACTAAGTAACAGAAATACTTCATCATCAACAATCTCAGTGTCCACACAGAGACTCAATTGAAAAATCAGCAACTACTAAGATGACAGGCAGATAAATCCATAAAGATGGGAAGAAACCAGCGCAAAAAGGAGGAAAGCACCCAAAACCAAAACACCTCACCTCCAAAAAAGGACCAAAACTCCTCACCAGCAAGGGAACAAAGCTGGACGGAGAATGAATGTGACGAAATGACGGAATCAGACTTCAGAAAGTGGATAATGAGAAACTTCAGTGAGCTAAAGGAACATGTACTAAACCAGTGCAAAGAAACTAAGAACCTTGAAAAAAGATTTGAAAAAAGATTCGAGGAATTGATAACAAGAATGGACAACTTAGAGAGGAATATGAATGAATTGAAGGAGCTGAAAAACACAACACGAGAACTTCGTGAAGCATGCACAAGTTTCAACAGCCGAATTGACCAAGCAGAAGAAAGAATATCAGAAGTTGAAGATCAACTCAATGAAATAAAACGAGAAACCAAGATTAAAGAAAAAAGTACAAAAAGGAATGTACAAAATCTCCAAGAAATGTGGGACTATGTGAAGAGACCCAACCTACGTTTGATAGGTGTACCAGAATGTGACGAAGAGAATGAATCCAAGCTGGAAAACACTCTTCAGGATATTATCCAGGAAAATTTCCCCAACCTAGCAAGACAGGTCAATACTCAACTCCAGGAAATACAGAGAACACCACAAAGATACTCCGCAAGAAGAGCAACCCCAAGGCACATAATCGTTAGATTCACCAGGGTTGAAATGAAGGAGAAAATACTAAGGGCAGCCAGAGAGAAAGGTCGGGTCACCCACAAAGGGAAGCCCATCAGACTCACAGCAGATCTCTCGGCAGAGACTCTACAAGCCAGAAGAGAGTGGGGGCCAATATTCAACATCCTTAAAGAAAAGAGCTTTCAACCCAGAATTTCATATCCAGCCAAACTGAGCTTCATAAGTGAAGGAAAAATAAAATCCTTCACAAACAAGCAAGTACTCAGAGATTTTGTCACCACTAGGCCTGCTTTACAAGAGCTCCTGAAAGAGGCACTACACATAGAAAGAAACAACCAGTTCCAGCCATCCTAAAAGCATACCAAATGCTAAAGGCCATCAACAAAATGAAGAATGTACATGAACCAATGGGCAAAACAGCCAGCTAGCATCAAAATGGCAGTATCAAATTCACACATAACAATATTAACCCTGAATGTAAATGGGCTAAATGCACCAATCAAAAGACACAGACTGGCAAATTGGATAAAAAACCAAAACCCATCAGTATGCTGTATTGAGGAAACCCACCTCACACGCAAAGATACACAAAGACTCAAAATAAAAGGATGGAGGAAGGTTTACCAAGCAAATGGAGAGCAAAAAAAAAGCAGGAGTTGCAATTCTCATCTCTGATAAAATAGACTTTGAAGCAACAAAGATCAAAAGGGACAAAGAAGGTCATTACATAATGGTAAAAGGATCAATACAACAAGAAGAGCTAACGATTCTAAATATATATGGACCCAATGTAGGAGCACCCAGATATATAAGGCAAGTTCTTAATGACTTACAAAGAGACTTAGACTCCCACACAATAATAGTGGGAGACTTTAACACTCCACTGTCAATAGCAGACAGATCAACCAGACAGAAAATTAACAAGAATATCCAGGACTTGAACTCAGACCTGGAACAAGCAAACCTGATAGACATTTACAGAACTCTCCACCCCAAATCCACAGAATATACATTCTTCTCAGCACCACATCACACCTACTCCAAAACTGACCACATAATTGGAAGTAAATCACTCCTCAGCAAATGCAAAACAACTGAAATCATAACAAACAGTCTCTCAGACCATAGTGCAATCAAGTTGGAACTCAGAATTCAGAAAAGAACTCAGAACCGCACAGCTTCATGGAAACTGAACAACTGGCTCTTGAATGTTGATTGGATAAACAATGAAATGAAGGCAGAAATAAAGAAGTTCTTTGAAACCAACGAGAATGAAGACACAACATACCAGAATCTCTGGGACACATTTAAAGCAGTCTGTAGAGGAAAATATATAGCAATAAGTGCCCACATGAGAAGAGTGGAATGATTCAAAATTGACACCCTATCATCAAAATTGAAAGACCTAGAGGAGCAAGATCAAAAAAGCTCAAAACCTAGCCGAAGACAAGAAATAACTAAGATCAGAACAGAACTGAAGGAGATAGAGACAAGAAAAACCCTTCAAAAAATCAGTAAATCTAAGAGCTGGTTTTTTGAAAAGATCAACAAAATAGACAGACCACTAGCCAGACTGATAAAAAAGAAAAGAGAGAACAACCAAATAGATGCAATAAAAAACGATAAAGGGGAAATCACCACAGATTCCACAGAAATTCAAACCATCATCAGAGAATACTACAAACAACTCTATGCACACAAACTAGTAAATCAGGAAGAAATGGATAAATTCCTGGACGCCTGTGTCATCCCAAGCCTAAACCAGGAGGAAGCCAAAACTATGAATAGACCAATAACAAGGTCAGAAGTTCAGGCAGCAATTAAGAGCCTACCACACAAAAAAAGCCCAGGTCCAGATGGGTTCACAGCTGAATTCTACCAGACACACAAAGAGGATCTGGTACCATTCCTTCTGAAACTATTCCAAATAATCCAAAAAGAGGGAACCCTTCCCAAATCATTTTATGAGACCAACATCATCCTGATACCAAAACCTGGCAGAGACTCAACAAGAAAAGAAAACTTCAGGCCAATATCCATGATGAACATAGATGCAAAAATCTTCAATAAAATACTGGCAAATCGATTGCAACAGCACATTAAAAAACTTATCCATCATGATCAAGTAGGATTCATCCCGGGGATGCAAGGCTGGTTCAACATACGCAAGTCTATAAATGTAATTCACCACATAAACAGAAGCAAAAACAAAAACCACATGATTATCTCAATTGATGCAGAGACGGCATTTGACAAAATTCAACAGCCCTTTATGCTAAAAATCCTCAATAAACTTGGTATTGTGGAACATATCTCAAAGTAATAAAAGCTATTTATGACAAACCAACAACCAATATCATACTTAATGGGCAAAAACTGGAAGCATTCCCTTTGAAATCCGGCACTAGACAAGGATGCCCTCTCTCACCACTTCTATTCAACATAGTACTGGAAGTTCTAGCCAGAGCAATCAGGCAAGAAAAAGAAATAAAGGGTATTCAAATAGGAAAGGTGGAAGCCAAATTGTCTCTATTTGCAGACAACATGATAGTATACCTACAAGACCCCATCACCTCAGCCCAAAAGCTCCTGCAACTGATAAGCAACTTCAGCAAAGTCTCAGGATATAAAATCAATGTGCAAAAATCACAAGCATTCCTATACACCAATAACAGACTTAAAGAGAACCAAATTAAGAACGAACTGCCATTCACAATTGCTACAAAGAAAATAAAATACCTAGGAATACAACTCACTAGGAATGTAAGGGACCTCTTTAAGGAAAACTACAAACAACTGCTCAACGAAATAAGAGAGGACACAAACAGATGGAGAAACTTTCCATGTTCGTGGTTAGGAAGAATCAATATTGTGAAAATGGCTATACTGCCCAAAGTAATTTACACATTCAATGCTATCCCCATCAAACTACCATTGAATTTCTTCACAGAACTGGAAAAAACCACCATGAATTTCATATGGAACCAAAAAAAGAGCCCGCATAGCCAAGTCAATTCTAAGCAAAAAGAACACAGCGGGAGGCATCACACTACCAGACTTCAAACTATACTACAAGGCTACAGTAATCAAAACAGAATGGTACTGGTACCAAAACAGAGATATGGACCAATGGAACAGAACAGAAGCATTGGAGGCAACACAACATATCTACAACCATATTATCTTTGATAAACCAGACAAAAACAGGCAATGGGGAAAGGATTCCCTATTTAATAAATGGTGTTGGGAAAACTGGCTAGCCATGTGCAGAAAGCAGAAACTGGACCCCTTTCTGACACCTTACACTAAAATTAACTCCAGATGGATTAAAGACTTAAACGTAAGACCTGACACCATAAAAACCCTAGAAGAAAATCTAGGCAAAACCATTCAGGACATAGGAGTAGGCAAGGACTTCCTGAACAAAACACCAAAAGCATTGGCAACAAAAGCCGAAATAGACAAATGGGACCTAATCAAACTCCACAGCTTCTGCACGGCAAAAGAAACAGTCACTAGAGTGAATCGGCAACCATCAGAATGGGAAAAAATCTTTGCAGTTTACACATCTGACAAAGGGCTGATATCCAGAATTTACAAAGAACTCAAACAGATTTACAGGAAAAAAACAAACAAGCCCATTCAAAAATGGGCAAAGGATATGTACAGAAACTTTACAAAAGAAGACATACAGGAGGCCAACAAACATATGAAAAAGTGCTCATCATCATTGGTCATTAGAGAGATGCAAATCAAAACCACATTGAGATATCATCTCACACCAGTTAGAATGGCGATCATTAAAAAATCTGGAGACAGCAGATGCTGGAGAGGATGTGGAGAAACAGGAACACTTTTACACTGTTGGTGGGAGTGTAAATTAGTCCAACCATTGTGGAAGACAGTGTGGCGATTCCTCAAGGACCTAGAAATAGAAATTCCATTTGACCCAGCAATCCCATTACTGGGTATCTATCCAAAAGACTATAAATCGTTCTACTGTAAGGACATATGCACATGAGTGTTCATTGCAGCACTGTTTACAATAGCAAAGACCGGGAACCAACCCAAATGCCCATCGATGATAGACTGGACTGGGAAAATGTGGCACATATACACCATGGAATATTATGCAGCAATCAAAAATGATGAGTTTGTGTCCTTTGTAGGGACATGGATGAATCTGGAGAACATCATTCTCAGCAAACTGACACAAGAACAGAAAAAGAAATACTGCATATACTCACTCATAGGTGGGTGAGAAAAATGAGAACACATGGACACAGAGAGGTGGTCTACTATACACTGGGGACTGTTGGGGGAAATGGGGGAGGGACAGTGGGGGGGCTGGGGGGGATAGCCTGGGGATGAATACCAAGTGTGGGTGAAGGGGAAGAAGGCAGCAAAACACACTGCCATGTGTGTACCTATGCAACTATCTTGCATGTTCTGCACATGTACCCCAAAACCTATAATGCAATAAAAATTAAAAAAAAAATAGTATATGTGAATTATCGTAAAATATAACACAGATTTTCTGTGATAATTAATTGACTATTCTTCAAACAATACTGATTAATCCATATTTACTGAAGCATTCATTGTTTTACTTTTTTTAGGTATAGCATGCAGAAAGAAACACAGATCATGAGAATACAAATTATAAGTGAGAACTAAAAGCCTCTCCTGAATTCTCTAATTCTAAATCACTATCTCTCTCTCTCTGCAAAGCTAGTTATCATATTCGAATCTTTAATAGCTTTCATTAGTGTTGCCTGCTTTTGAAATATATATATATATATATATATATATATGAATGTAATAGTACATTTTATAGTCTACCAAGCCTGATTTATTTCACTTAGAATAATTTTTGGAGATTTTTCTATTTTAAATGTCAATCAATGCAATTTAACACGTTAATATCATAAAGGGGAAATAGATGACCATCTCAACAAATTCAACAAAAATTTGTTCCTTACCTCTTAAAGCTTCTGGTAGCTGTTTGCCTTCTTTGGCTTGTGGATGTCTCTCTCCAGTCTCTGACACTATCTTCCCACATTTTTCTCTCTTTCTTCTGTCAGAAACTGTGTATCTCTTGTAAGAACACTTGCCACTTGATTTAGGGCTCAATGTATAATCCAGTATGATCTCTCCATCTGAAGATCTTTAACTTAACTTATCTGCAAAGAACTTTTTTCCAAATAATTTATCATTCACAGGTTCCAAGAATTAGATGGTCAACATGTCTTTTTTGGGGACACTGTTCAACCCACCAAGGAGGTAAAGAAAGAGGATAATTTTGTTTGGTCATAGTTTCCTACAGGAAGCTAGAGATTTCAGATCAAATAACTTTTGAAGCATGACTGCTCTTTCTGAAAATTCTAACAGATTGTTTCTTCACAAATATTGACTTGATGGAGATTGCCATGCATTCTCTTCCCTTCTGGTGAATAGACCAAGACCATTTCCAAAGAGTTGTCAGAAAGTAAGTACTCAGTTCCACTGTTTAGGGAATTTGCAGAAAGAGCCATGTGCCTTGAGTGCACATGGAAGAAAGCAACAGCCTCAGCTAGATCATCAACAGATTTTGAAATAACCAATACTTAGTTTTATAGCTCTGACTTTTATCCCCATTTTTCAATCACTCAGTGGTTGGAGTCCTCAATCACAGTTGGCAAAACACAACTCACAGCCCAAATCCAACCTGCCACCTGTTTTTTGTACATGAACTCCACATGAACAAAGGATATTTTCACGTTTTTAAATGGTTAAAAATAATCAAAAGAAAACAATCCAAATTTTATGGCCAAAAACAATGCTTTATTCAAATACTGCCAAACATTCCTTCTTGTATTTTCTATGTGGTTCCTTTCAAGTGTTAATGGAAGAGCTGAGTAGTGGCAACAGGATCTTTTCTAAAAATTATTTATTCTATATTTCAGTATAGACAAGGTTTTGCTATACTATCCAGGCTTTCAAACCCCTGGGCTAAAGCAGTCCTCCCGCCTGGGCTTCCTGAGTAGCTGGGACTACATGCATGTGCTACCATGCTTGGCTCAGAGATCTGTATATCTTCAGCTTTACCTCTTGGGCTGCAAAGCCTAAAACACTTAGTGTCTGCCCTTTTGATTGCTAAAAACATTGGCTGATTTATGTCCTAGATACTGAATTATTATATTACTCTGTGGCAGAATGTAAAGTTTTGAAATTAGTTTTAATTCATTCATTTGCATTTCATTATAATTAATAAAATAGAATCATCTTTCAAAAAAATCAAGATATGATACATAGTGAGGTTACCACTTTTGACTTACAGAAAAGTTCTGAGGATTTCTTTGGAAAGATTCTGGGTATCTTGAGCCAGTTTTTAAAAATGCTGTCAGAATTTAAAAATAAATTACAAAATTTTATTTCAACATTTATGCCAGGTATTCATTTCTAAATTTGAGATGCTAATAACTATGGGTATTAAACTCAGGAATTCAAAATTACTTAAAAAATGATTGTGAATGTGTGTATGTGCATGTATGTTTCAGTTTCTTTGAGCCTTAATTTCCTTCTGAACATTTTCTTGGTTTCTTTCTTCTTTGGGGGAGTAGTTTTCTGACGATACTTTTCCATTTCTAAAGTAATTTATACCTATCATTTTTGTAAGTGGCCTGAGCCTATATACTTATTTATTTTTTCATAAGTTCAAAAATCAAGACAGTGTAAAAAATAGTTTCTTACAACAATATTATATTTAGACATATAAATGACAAATGCTGTGTTTTACATATTATATCTTAATTCATAATATTTAGCACACTTTTCTACCAATGTTTAATTTTAATAACTGCATACATACAGTTAAGAACTATATACCTTTCAATTTATCTATTGTATACATTTCAAAGACAAGAAAACAAAGTATTTTAAAAATTGTTTTCTGATACATTTTGTAAATAGAATTAAGCAGTAAAATCACATTAAAATTGTACATTTTATCAATAATAATTAGACTATTGTAAAGAGTTAAAAATCGGTTTTTAATTACTATATACATCCTAATTAAATATATATACTTTATATACATATATATTTACATCATCCACATAGATAAGTATATATATTTTTTCCATACACACACACACACACACACACACACACACAGACACAAAGACACACATTTTTAAATTTAAAGACTTGTGCAAGTCAGAAAAATTATGCCAAAGGGGAAAGAAACACTGTGGACCTAATAGAATTTAGGATGTGACTTACTTTTTCAGATAAGATACCATATAAAATTGAAAGAGTAATTTAGACATCATCTGACAAAAAGAAAAAAAAACCTGTTGAGTAGTCCCACTGTAATGTCTTTTATAATTCTTTTTATTTTTAGTTCACATGTAAAATGTCAATTGTATGTGTTTGTGTACAAAGAAACCTAATAAAGGTATTTGTTACTGTCTTATTTTAAAAGCAAAGCACTGGGAAAATAAAAATTGTCCATCAATAGAGAAATGAATAAATAACTGATGACATATTCATACAACAAAAAAATAGCAATTAAAGTAGCATGAAATAAAGCCAGTGTTGGCAATTTTTGGTGGGGGAGGGGCAGTAAAAAATGAGCAGATAAAAAATATTTTATGTTTTATGATCCAAAAGGTAAAATTAAGTGTGTTTTGCAGGTCCTTATACAAAACAGATAGAACAAAGTTCTATAATTTTTACTAACATAATTTAAAATGAAGTAATAATGACAATTACATGCAATTTTGTAGTACTGCTGAGCTGGAATGGAGAGGAAGAAGAGGGCAGGCAGCAGAGATTCAACCAGTACAATAGTGAAGGAGAGATGACTTTGGGAGATAAGACAAAGCAAAGAGAAGAAAACAGAGAGCAGCTTCAACGAGGACTCTATTTCCCATGGGATTTTCATTCTAGAATATCTGGTGTTAGTAGGTATGTGGTAAGGAGAGTCTAGTAAAGAATGAAAACATCTGTATTAAGAGACTGGGTTTAAGGCACATGCATGCCCCGTCCTCTACTCCTACAACCATTCAACTCTGCCATTATAGCATGAAAGTAGCCACAGACAATACATAAATAAATGAGCCAGGCTGTTCCAATAAAACTTAATTACGGACATTGATATTTGAACTTCACATAATTTTCATGTGTCGTAAGACATCATTCTTTAAAATTTTTTTTTTCAACCATTTAAAAGTTTGAAAATCAGGCTGTACAAAAACTTGTGAAGATCACATTTGGTGTGTGGGCTTTAGTTTGCCAGCCCCTGAACTAAAGCTAAACTAAACGCATAAACACAGATGTACAAAACATTATCTTAAGTGAAAAAATCAAGTTTGGAAAGATAGGTGTATCAGTAATCCTTCACCACATTATCTTCAGACAACAAAGAGTTCTAAACCTCACTGTCATTGTAACAAAGGTTTATTTTCATTCATATCACACGTTGGCTCTAGGTCAACTTTCACATACAATCTTCCACAATAAATAGAGTAGATTAATTCAAACAAACAAAATCTAATATATTATGTCTAGCTATATATGTATTCAATAAAGAATGTTATAGTATTCACTATAATACATGATCAACTTCAGTTGTGGGTTGGGAAGTAAGGGAATGCACCTTGGAAAAACAATAAAGTAAATTGTAGTTTTTAATAATCATCTAAAACAAACACTTTAAGTTATATTATTTGTGACAAGTTCAGAGCACTCATTATATTTGTCTATATCTTTATTTTTAACATTAATAAGAAATAAAAGATAGAATGTACAAACATTATATGGAAATAGAATTATTAATCACTTTTTTAGTTCCATGGTCTCTTACTAAACCAATTACTGTATTTATCAATTTTACTCCTATATACAAATTTTAAAAACTAATTTGTATCATGTCAAAAAAAAAAAAAGAAATAATCTTACTGACTGCCTCATTATTAAGACCAATTTAATGCTGTGTAGGCAAGCTTAAAACTTACTAGAATTATGTTAACTCTACTAAGTTTACTAAGTAGAAAGGTCTCTGATAGCTTTACCTTAACCTCTATTTCAAGATTGGTTTACAATTTCTAATAGTTGACATAAAAAATTAATAGGAATTCTTGTTGTGATTAGTATAGGATATTTCACCACTTTTAATTTGTATTCTCTCTCCATATAATTCTATCCACTGTGCCATTTCTCTTAACTGGACACAAAGAGCAAGAGAGTGAGAGTGGACTTTTTCAAATTACCTTGAAATATATGTAAATAAAATAGCAATGTCCTTCATATGCTGAGTATGTATTTCTTTTCTAATAGACAATTTAAAATTAATGGATAAAAACTTGAAGGTTATTATCAGTGATACTCTTCACTGAATATTTAAAATGTGCTGTGCATTTCACCATCATTTTTTAAAGCAATGTATTCTCCAAAGTTCCTTGAGAAAATTGATTACGTTTTTCAAGATCTTGAAAGGGAATTAATTCTTCTGTAACTAAGTCTGGAAATGGCAATTTGCAGCACTCTCTTCCCCTAACAGCATCTTGAAAAGAGGATGCTCATGTGAACATGGGTTGAGGGAGAAATGTAGCACCATTATGTAGGGCTAGGTTTTCTCTCAATTTCACACCACCCATTATACTTCCACATGTTAAAGGTTTTATGATGATTTCAAAACTAGTGGATAATAAGAGGTTTTCTTTTTTCTGCTGTCAACAAAAATATCTGATCCTCTACCTTGAGTTCACCCTTCAGGGAAAATATTATATTTCTCTTTAAGAGAAGTAACCTTTTATGAGAAACTCAGCCATATGTTCACAGCATGACCTGTGGAAGGAAGCCTGGACTCCAGTCCTGCTTCCCACATTTCACTCATGACTACTGTTGATGAAAAGAATCAAATTCTGAAAAATATTTGAAGAGATTTATTTTGAGTCAAATATGAATGACCATGGCCCATGACACAGCCCTCGAGAGGTCCTGAGAACATGTGCCCAAGGAGGTCAGGGTACAGCTTGGTTTTATATATTTTAGGGAGGCATGAAACAAAAATCAAATACATTAAAGTAATACATTGGTATGGTTCAGAAAGATGGGACAACTCAAAGTGAGGAACTTCAGGCTATAGATAAATTTAAATATTTTCTGGTTGACAATTGGTTGAGTTTATCTGAAGATTCAGGATTAATGGAAAGGAATGTTTAGGTTAAGATAGAGGTTTGTGGAGACCAAGTTTTATTGTGCAGAAGAAGCTCTCAGATAGCAGACTTCAGAGAGAGAGCAGATTGTAAAAGGTTTCTTATTGGACCTAAAAGGATGCCTGGCTCTTAGTGGATTATTTCTTGGATCTGGAAAGGAAGGAAGCAAAAACAAAGAGGAAAGGCGATTTTCTGTAGAATGTGAATTTTTCCCACAAGAAACTTTGCAGGGGCAAATTCAAGGTATGGCAAAAAATCTATATTGTGGTTAAATATTTTGATTTTTTTTTCTTATGATGTCATGGCAGAGTCAGGTTGGAAAGTAAGTCACAATATTTAGGATTAAACGAAACCCAATAATGAGAACTTATGGTTTGTAGAGCATGATTCCCTAGATCTAAGGGGGTCTACCCTTAGATAAAAATTTGAGCAAGATGAAAAAATCAGAGTTTAGTCCTCAATACCTTATGTTACTCAGAAGCAATTTCACATTAGCCTATGTGCAGCCTGTGCTTTAATCTTTACATTTGCTCAGTTTCTCTTCTTCATTATTGTGCACCTCTTAGCATAGCAATTGGCATATTAAAAGCATGCTATAAATATTAAGAAATGAATGTATGGCAGACTCTGCCTAAATTTACTATTCTCTTCCCATACTCAGTGAAGAGAAAATTGTTTAGTTCATGATTACAAACCTTTCTTTTACACATAACTAAGCCTTATTAGAAAAATTGAAGCTTGTGGAATGATTTGAATGTTGTTCAATGAATTGAACAACAATTTTAAGATTGTTACTGGTTTCTGAATCACTTTATAAATAAATCGCCTGAAGAATTGGGGAGCCTAAATTATTTTTAAAGCATCAATCAATAAAGCCAACACAATTGTATTTTTTTGTTTTTTGAAACTGAGTCTCGCTCTGTAGCCCAGGCTAGAGTACAATGATGTGATCTTGGCTCATGGCAACCTCTGGCTTCCAGGTCCCAGTTCAAGCCATTCTCCTGCCTCAGCCTCCCGAGTAACTAGGATTACAGGCACATGCCACTGTGCCTACCTAATTTTTGCATTTTTTTTTTTTTTAGTGGAGATGAGGTTTCACCATGTCGGTAAGGCTGGTCTCAATCTCCTGACCTCGTAATCTGCCCACCTTGGCCTCCCAAAGTCCTGGATTCCAACAAAATTTTTAAAAGAACTATCTTCTGAAAAAATATTTAGGAAAAAATGATATTTTGCATTTAAAATATATATATATTTTTTAAAGTCACCATTTCAAGTTTCCTAGTTTTCAAATTTTAGGAATGCCCCAGATATCAAAAGTGCCCTTCATAACATTTCAGATATTTCTCATCTCTTATACAAGTGTAGCACCAATCAATGGAAAAATTTTGGTTTACTTTTCAAGTTCTTAAGGGAAAACTAAGACATAATTACCTACAAAGATTATAGAATAAAGGTGAAATTTTGCCCTGCAGCTAAAAACACTAAGTTACAGAGCTCTGGAGAAAATTAGTTTATTTAAAAAAATGTTTCTAAAGACATCAAAACCAGATTCTCAAGTAAGACATCAGCAAGAAAAGCCACTAAGAGACTGTTGATATTTACATAGAATAAGTTACATCTCAGATTTTGACATCTTACAAATGAATAAAAAATTGTACTTAGCCTGGTTTTAAGCCATCATTGTGCAACAGATAGAAGTTAAACTATAAACATATTATTAAGAGCAATAAGTGAATTTAACAGTGTCTGGATGGCACGGCAATATAACAAATCACTTAAACTTCCAGACAGTATAAAAATGTAGCATAAAATTAGATTTATAACACATTTCAAGTTATATTAAAACTTTAAATATATAGAAAAAATATGTAAAATTTTTACACTAAAAATTTGAAAATGTTACTAAATAATTAATGATTACCTAAATAAATAAGATATATTCATATTCATTTTTAGGTTAATTTTTAAGATGACACTATCCTCAATTGATGATTATATTCAATGCAATTCAGATTAAATTCCAGAAGTTTGTTTGCATGTAAAAAATTGGCAAGCTGATTGTAAAAGTTATCTAGAAGGATTAAAAAAAAAACTCATAATAACAAAGCAAGTCTTTAAAAAGAACAACATTGGAGAATTTACATTACTAGATTTCAAGACTTAGCATAAAGCTATAGGAAATATGCATAAGGCAAGGTACTTTTGGAGCAAAACAGAAAACAATAAAGAAGTAACTTAAAGAAAAAATTCTAGTACATAGCATAGATAATTTATTTCACTTGCCTCATGACAAAAGCTTGTGTTTTTAATAATTTTTTTCTGGAAAAATTGGAAATCTATATAGAAAAAAATTAAACAAAAATATTTAAAAAAGAAAAAAAGAGAATAATTCTATAACAACAATGATAACCAAAAATTATAACTACTCTTGTTAGGGCAATAAATGCTTTCTGTTTTCAGAGAATAGAAAAGAATTTTTTGACCCTCTCAAGTGTGATACCAAAATTATAGAGGACCTTGGGGAAACTACTAAGATAAATCAGGGCTGGGTGTGGTGGCTCAAGCTTGTAATCCAGTCACTTCTCTCGTCTATACTCATTGGCATTTCCAGATTTTTGGCCTCTTCAGCTCCACGTCTGGGATGTATGAGGCAAAAGATAAAAACCTCAACTAATTTACTATCATGTCATTCTGTGTCATGAGGTTTCTAGCCAGTCTGCCTGCTTACTTCTGCATTTCAAAGCCATCTTATATTGTATTTATATCCAATATTCATGACTTTTACTTGTACCCTGCAGGAGGAATAGGCCAAAGTACATTTTTTTCCATCTTTCCAGAATGGAATTTCCCAATTATTGAGTTTCTGTTGAGTATGAAAGATTTTTTTTTTTAAGTATAATGACATTTTAATTTAACTAAAATTTAAGATTTGTTTTTCTACTTAATTTGGCATAGAATTCAAATATTATTTTGACATTTTATCAAGGTTTTTCTCTTCTTAACAATTGGAATTGATCTCTAGTTTATGTGTTGTGTAAGAAATGCCTTTTTTTCAAGATGGCAGACTAAAGATTTTTCCAGGACTTCTCACTAACTTGCAATCAAATTAGAGCTGTAGACAATCACACTTTAAATACTTACCAAGGGAAAAAACAAACAAACAAACAAACAAACAAACAGAAAACAAGGGAGTCCAAAAGAAAAAATAAAAATAAACTTTAGAATCTGGGAGAAAAAAAGGTGGGCTGCCCATGTATCCAGAACTGACTGAAAACTGGATGTGAATCTGCAATACGAATGAGAAACTCTGAATGCATGTCACTCTGACATTCACTCTTCACCAGAGAAGTTTGCAATTTAAGGCATGGGAGAGTACCTTAATCCTCACAAGACATGGCTCTACCTTGGAGAGTGGCCGGGAGAGAGTGACAAGGAACTGCTCCAGGAAGTGTCTGTCCCATGTACTCTCCCATAACTAGGTGCCTAAAGTAGAGGATAATCAGAGCTCTTATCAAGGTGTATGAAGACCTGAGAGCTAGCAGCAGCAGCAGTTTTGGGTGCTAGAGAGACCGGGGTCAGGGGGTGAAAAACTGGGGCTTAAGGGTGGGACTCCTGCAGCCAGAACTGAAATATGAGTGTAGTGTGGGTTCCATCTGCTGATGCTGGCATCAGGCACTTCCACACTATCCTCAGGGACTGGATCAGGGGAAGAGTTGGAAGGGAGGTGTGGCATTGACTATTTCAGATTAGAGGTAAATTGCATTGACTAACTGAATATCCTCCACTGCCTACCATAGTCAGGATGAGAGTGAGCCCTGCTGGATCTGGGGAATGCACAAAAGGCAGTTTACACTTATACTGGCCAAGACATGGTGTTCACACCATCTGTCCCTTCTTTCCCTGAGACCTCAATGCAGAAGCAGTCACCCCTCACCTTACTAGAGGTCTGAGGACTTCCCTATCACTTTATGAGAATTGGTGCTTGAACTAGCCATTGGGAGGCCTGAATGCAGGCTTCCTTGGTCTTCTTCTGCCCAGCTTCACCCTCCTACTTTCAAAGATAGAGAACAGGACCCAGGGCTGTGGGAGTCCATGGCCCAATTTACCATCAGGGACACTGGAGCACTTCTGATTAACAGATGTCGGACATTAAACTTATTGCTACCACTACAGTTAGCTCTTACTGGTAAGCACAACCTACTTGCCTAGAATATTGCTTGCAAAATCTATTACAACAATTGATGTCACATAAGCACACTGCTTGGGAACAAGAAAAGTTTCTCACAACCACAGCTAATACCATTGGCCACACCACCCCATTTTCTTAAGATATCATGAGCCTGCTCACCTTCCTCATGCATTGATACTCTAACCAGCATTAGAAAGAGATACCACACCAAGGATATTTATAGTCAAAGAAATCATGCAGAATTTTTTACACTGCACACACACAGCAGAAAAGCCAAATGACTATACCCAACATACATCATATTCACATCTTCAAGAAAAAGTTTCCCCCATGAAAAAGTAATTCAAAGGTAAGAAGTGACTGTTACTTCAGATGAACAGAAATCAGTGTGAAGATACACAAAGCATTAAAAACAAATTATTATGACATTTTCAAAAGATCACAATTATTACCCAGCAACAGATTCTAATAAAAAATCCTCAAAATCTCAGATAAAGAATTCAAAATATTAATTTTAAAGAAACTCAATGAGATGCAAAAGAAATCTGCATATAAATACACATAAATCAGAAAATCAAGTTAAGATATGAATGAGAAATTTATTAAGGAGATAGATAACTTAAAAACAAAAAAACAAAAAAAGCAGAAATCCTGCAGCTGACAAATTCATTGAAGGAATAACAAAATTACATTTGAGAACTTCAGCAATAGACTATCCAAGTAAAAGAAAAGAATCTCAGAACTCGAAGACAGGTATTTTGAAGCAATATAGTCAGGTAAAATAAATAAATAACATGAAATAATAAAAAAGGCCTTCAAGATGTATATAACTACATAAAGCAATCAATCTTATAAATCGTAAATATTGCTGGGCAGAAAGAAAACTCAAAAAGTTTAGAAAAACTCTTTAAAGAAATAACTGATGGAAGTGTTCCTCCAGTCATGTCTAGCACCAGATTTAGACATACAGCTACAGGAGGCCCATTAATCTCCAGAAAAAAAAAATGCACTGAAAACAGAGATTCACCATAATATATTTTCATTAGACTATTTGAAGTCAAAATTAAAGAGAGAATTTTAAAATCAAAACGGGAAAAGCATCTAGTCACCTATAAAGAAAGCCCTATTAAAGTAATGTGGACTTCTTAGTAGAAACCTTATATGCAAGAAAAGGATGGGATGAGATTTTCAAAGTGTGGAAATAAAAACAAAAATTTAGCCCAAAATATTATTTTCAGTTATATTTTATTCTTTTTTAAATGAAAGAGAAAGTATTTCCCAGACAAGCAAACACTGAGGGAATTCATCACCTATAGACCAAAACTATAAGAAATGCTTTAAGGACTTCTAAATGTGGAAATGAAAGGTTGATATTTACAAAATAAAAGCACATGAAAGTACAAAACTCACAAGTCTCAAATATAGTTACACTAATGCAGAAGAAAAAGAACTCAAAAGGCAACAAGATGGAATTTCACAAAACTTCAAATCCAAACAGAAAGAGATAAAAAAGTAAATAATTTAAAAAGCCACTAGAAAATACTTTTTAACATGACAGAAATAAACCTCAAATATCAACATTAACCTTTAATATAAATTGATTAAATTCTCTACGTAAAAGACAGATTATCAGAATGAATAAAAATAACCCAAATAGGAGAAGCTATCCATTTAGCAGGTAGACTGTAAATTAAAAAAAAAAAACCTAAAAAAAGAAAGATTATTATATATATAAAATAGTATAGATATTATATTAATTGATAAAGAGATTAATTAAACCAGAGGATATAACAATTGTAAATATATAGAAATACAACATTCGAGCACCCAGATTCATAATACAAATACTACTGTACCTAAAGAAAGAGATAGCAGTACAATAATAGTAAGGGACATCAACACACCACTCACAGCACTAGAAAATATTATCAAGACACAAAATCAATAAAGAAAGATTGGACTTAAGTTGGACTTTAGACCAAATACTCCTAACAAATCTTTACAGAATGTTCTGCCCAACAACTGCAAAATATACATTCTTCTCATCAGCACATAAAACATTCTTCAAGATAGACAATGTGTTGACCACAAAACAGATATAAATACATTTTTAAAATATCAAAATCATATCCAGTATCTTTATAGACCACCATGGTTTAAAACTAGAAATCAATACCAAGGCAAACTACTTGTACCATTCTGAAACTATACAAATACATTGGAAATTAAATAATGCTTCTTGACAATCTTTGCATCAATAAAATTTAAGATAAAAATTTAAAAATTATTGAAGTGAATTAAAATTGAAACACCATGCCAAAACCTTTGGGATACAGGAAATTAATGCTAAGAAGTAATTTATAGCATTAAATATCTATATCACAAAAGTAGAAAGATCATAAATTAACAACTCAACTTCACACTTCAAGGAACTAGAAAAACAAGAACAAATCAAACCCAAAGTTATCAGAAAAATTTAGTTTTTCAAAGATCAGACAGAGTTAAATGTAAGAAATGTGGGAGACCAAAATAAACAATGCAAAGTTTCAATAAAACTATAAATTGATTCTTCAAAAAGACAAACAAAATTGACAAGCCATTAACTAGATTAACCAAGAACAAAAAAGTTTCAAATAAACAAGATCAGAAATGGAGAAGGAGACACTGAAACTGATGCCACAGAAATACAAAATATCATCAGAGACTATTACAAACAAGGATATGCTTACACAGTAGAAAGCCTGGAGTAAATTGGTGAAATCCTGGAAACACACAATCTCCCAACCCTGAATCAAGAAAAAATAGAAAACCTGAACAGGCCAATAATGAGTACTGAGATTGAATCAATAATAAGTCGACCAACAATAAAAAAGCCCAGAGCCAAATGAATTCACAGCTGAATTCCACTTTGTATTAGCTTTTAGTACAAAATAATAATAATAATAATAATAATAATAACAATAATATAACTAATACCAATCCTCCTGAAGCTCTTCCAAAAATTCAAGGAAAATGGGTACTCCCTAATTCATTCTATAGGTCTAGTATCACCCAGGTACCAAAACTAGTCAAGGACATAACAAATAAGAAAACTACAGGCCAATATCCCCGATGAACGTAACAAACTGAATCTAACAGCACTTCAAAAAGATAATATACCATAACCATCGGGCTTTATACTAGGGATGTAAAGATTGTTCAACATATGCATGTTAATAAATGTAATACATCACATAAAGAGAATAAAAGACCAAATCCATAAGATTATCTCAATAGATGAAGAGAAAGCATTTGATAAAATTCAGCATCCCTTCATAATTAAAACTCACAAACTTGGCGTAAAAGGAAGGTCAAATAGAGCAAGCCCACAGTCCATATTATACTGAACAGAGAAAAGCTGAAATCTTTGTAAGAACTGGAACAAGATAAAGACTCCCATTTTCCTCACACCTACTTAACATAGTACAGAAAGTCCTACATAAAAAAATAAAAAAGAAAAAAAAAGAAAACCTCTTTGGAATATATTCACATTCCAAGAGTTTCAACTGTAAGTTTTCAAGTATAAACAATAGAAAACACATAAAAGTTTCAATTGTAAATTTTCAGCTAAAAATAATAGAGAATCTTCTCATAAACTTAAAATTTTATAAACATGGTGTTTATCATATGTTTCTGAAAATTTCTGAATACTTATTTAGCAAAAGCATAGCTAGATAGATAGATAGATAGATATGAGAGAGAGAGAGAGAGAGAGAGAGAGAGCGAGCGAGTGAGCAGAGGCATTTTTGAATGACAGAAACTATATCAAAAAATCAAGAAGCACACAACTCTCCAGTATCTTCATAGTTTTATGGAAGTAAAATTTTAGTGTAGGTTATGCTATGAAACATACATTTGCCTAGAGTTTTAGGAATAAAAAATTAATAACCATACAAAAAATGTTCTTTAGAATATATTCCAAATAATTGTGTTTTTTTATAAAGTTGTTCATTATAAAAATAAAATATGTAATGTGCATTTAGGGTTACCAAATATTTCTTGGAAGTCAATTCATAAACAAAATAAAAAAATTGTAAAAGTAATTTGTAATGAGAGGAATGCATGTATGCTAATCCAATGATAAATTTATAAACCAAATATACAGTTCTCATTAATGAATGGCAAATAATGAATACCAAAATGCCTCCAATTACTGTTGTATGCTAAATTGATTGTCAGTTTTCATAATTGTTGTGGTGTACATGACTGTGTCTCCATTGTCAGTTGGCTTCTTGCAATATAGAGCTTTCACTAATCAGCTATTTTTTTTCACTATTTCTCAGTGAATTTGAGTATATATTTACCACTCATTTGATTGATTTTTCAATAAAATATAAACACATTTAATGTCATTTTTTATGCCATATTTTTTGTTTTTCTTTTCTTTTTTTTTTTTCTTTTTGAGATGGAGTTTCATTCTTGTTGCCCAGGCTGGTGTGCAATGGCATGATCTCAGCTCACCACAACCTCTGCCTCCTGGCTTCAAGCGATTTTCCTGCCTCAGCCTCCTGAGTAGCTGGAATTATAGGCATGGGCCACCATGTCCAATTTATTTTGTATTTTTAATAGAGGGGTTTCTCCATATTGGTCAGGCTGGTATTGAACTCCCTACCTCAGGTGATCAGCCCTCCTCAGCCTCCCAAAGTGTTGGGATTACAGGCATAAGCCTTTGTACCCGGCTTTTTATTTTTTTTTTTTTTTTGAGACAGGATCTCACTCTGTGGCCCAGGCTAGAGTGCAGTGGAGTGATCATGGCTCACTGTAACCTCCATCTCCTAGGCTCAGGTGATCTTCCCACCTCAGCCTCCCCAGTAGCTAAGAATTCACGAGCAAGCCATGATGCTCTTTTATTTATTGATTTATTTGTATTTTTTGTTTTTATAGTGATGGGGTTTCACCATGTTGCCCAAGCTGGTCTCTAACTCCTGGGCCAAAGCTTTTGTCCACCTCAGCCTTCCAAAGTGTGAGGATTACAGAAGTGAGCCACTACTTTACACCTACACTATCACTTTTTAAATATCCATAACAAAAGGAAAATAAGCATATAAGTGGTTTACTTTTGTTTCCACTGAGAAATTCTGACCTTTGATGATAGCTCGTGGGGAATATATGTGCTGTGAGCTACATAATGAACTGAACTCTTACTTATCCAAGGGAAACATTATTTTGCTTTAAAGAACTTTTTTTATTTTTACTCATTTCCTAAATGCATTCTGCCTTGATAAATAGATGTTATAACAGTCAATGCTATCAATATATTATATAGAGTAATTAGTTTTTGAAAACAAAAATAAAAATAAGACATTTCAAAATAAGTGTGTCTAAAGACTGTATTGGGAAAAGTAAAGTTTCTAAAGTAATGAATTGGAGAAAAGACCTTAAGTTTCTTTAAAAATTAATGACAAAGTTTAGATTAAAATACTGTGTATTTTCATATGCAAGGGAACTCGCAGAAACTTAGATAAAAAATAACATTCAATATAATTTTAAATATGACCATTTATCACCTTGACCAAAGACAACCAAGTCAAGAGTAATTCTATAATACAGTTTCCCAGTAATATGGAATTTTAATTAAAATTCATAAATTATCATAGAGTGGACTTTAGGATCAAGGATCATAGGATTACATAGAATTTGAAAATACTTTATAAACCTGTAATAAAATAGAGAAATAATTCTGCTACAACTATGGAAATAAATATTATTTCTGTAATACTGAAAGTTAATATTACGCTATCTACTATTAACATATCACAAATTTTAGCTATAGTTGAGAATATTTAAAAGTGAGTGTTTGAAAATAAAACATAACATTAACGTTGAATCTTTTATAAAACCATTCACTGTTACACTCAATTTCATTACAAATAAATTATGTCTATATTTTTGCAGAAAAACAATGCTACAGAAAAACATAGTCCTGAATTTCTATGAAAGGAATTTTGCTGAGTAGAAAAATGCTCTTCCAAAATTTATGTCCATTTGGAACCTCAAAATGACTGTAGCTGGACATAGAATCTTAGCAGATATAATTAGTTAAAATGAGGTCAAACTGCATTAGTGCATGACAGATGTCCTTGGAAGAAGGTCACGTGAAGACACAGAGAAATACATGAGGAGACCATATGACAGCAGAATCAGAATTGGAGTCATGTGTCTACAAGCCAAGCAGTGACAAGATTTGCCCCCTTCCCCCTAAAAAACACCACCCAAAGCTGGAAAGAAACAATAAAAAAACTTTCCCTAGAGTCTTCATAGAAAGCACGGACTTGCTAATACTTTGATTTCAGACTTCTCAATTTCTGTTGTTGTAAACCATGTAGTTTATAATAATTTGTTATAGCAGCCCCAGAAAAATAATTTACCCTTTAAATAGTATTAAGAAACCACAAATGGTCTCTTGAATAAATTTTATTAAAATGGTAATTAAACAATATCTCCGCCACTTTGAAAAATATAACCATATTACATAATGAAGGTATTGATTCAACTTAGCAAATCATTATTTAACAACATAACGTGATACTGGTTTTGAAAATAATTCACTGAAACAGTTTGGATATCTGTTTGCATTTTAATGGACTATGGATGCTTTCCTTCTATTTTAAGTATGCTGATTTTTATCATAAACAATTTTTTAAATTTTGTGAACATTTTTCCTGATTTTTTTTGGGATGATAAATCAAATCATAGAAATTAAACAATATGCTTCTGAATGACCAGTGATCAGTGAAGAAATTAAGAAGGAAATTGAAAAATGTCTTGAAACAAATGATTACAGAAACACAATACACCAAAACCTATGGGATGCAGCAAATGCAGTACTCAGAGGGAATTTTATAGCTATGAGTGCCCATATCTTAAAAAGAGGAAAAACTTCAAATTAATAGTATAACAATGCACTTTAAAGAACTAGAAAAGCAAGGTCAAACCAAATCAAAATTAGTAGAATAAAAGAAATAATAAAAATCAGAGCAGAAAGTAATGAAATTACAATGAGGAAAACAATACAAAAGATCAATAAAATATTAAGTTGGGTTTTTGAAAAAAAAATTGACAAACTTTTATCCAGACTAAGAAATAAAGAAAAAGATCCAAACAAATAAAATCAGAAATGAAAAATAAGACATTATAACTGATACTGCAGAAATTCAAAGACTCATTAGTGGCCATTAGGAGCAACAATACACCAATGAATTGGAAACTCTAGGAGAAAGAAACAAATCCCAAGATAAACAAAACTGCCAAGATTAAATCATAAAAACAATCCAAAACCTGGAAAGTAATGAGATGAATCTATACAGTCTCCCAGTAAAGAAAAGCCTGAAACACAATGGCTTAACTGCTAAATTCTATTAAACATTTAAAGAACTAACACAAATCTTACTCAAACTTTTCTGAAAAATAAAGAAGAAGGAAATACTACCAAACTCATTCTATGAGGCCAATATTACCCTGATACCAAAACCAAAAGAAGACACACTTAAAAAAAAAAAAAAAGAAAGAAAGAAAAGAAAAAAGAAAACAACAAGTCAGCATCTCTGAAGAATATTGATGGAAAAATCCTCAACAGGATACCAGCAAATCTAATTCAACACTACATTATAAAGATTATTCATCATGATCAAGTGGCATTTATATCTGGCATGCAAGATACAAGGATAAGTCAACATACACTAATCAGTCAATCAACCTGATACATCATAGCAATGCAATAAAGAGTAAAAACAATACGATCACATGAATTGATGCTGAAAAAGGATTTGATAAAATTTAATGGCCATTCATGAAGGAAAGCCCTTAAAAACTGGGTATGGAAAAAACATACCACAACATAATAAAAGTCATATTTGACAGATCCACAGCTAGTATATTTATTGGGGAAAATACTAAAAGCCTTTTCTCTAAGATTGGGAACACAACAAGTATACCCATTGTTAACATTTTTATTCAACATAGTACTGGAAGCTTTTGCAGTAAGAAAAGAAAAAGATACAAAGGGTATTCAAACTTGAAAGGAAGAAGTCAAATTATCTTTGTTTGCAGATGATATGATCTTATATTTCTGAAAACCTAAAGACTTTACAAGAAAATTATTAACACTGATAAACAAATTCAGCAAAGTTGAATTTGAATACGATTCAACATACAAAATAAACATACAAAAGTCAATAGCATTTTTATATGTCAACAGTGAAGAATGTGAAAAGGAAATAAAAAATCCCATTTGCAATAGCCACGCATAAAATTAAATACCTAAAAATTAACCCAAGAAGTGAAATATTTCTACAATAAAAACGATAAAACACAGATGCATGAAATTAAAGAAGACACCAAAAAATAGAAGAATATTCTATGTTCATGGACTGAAAGAATCAAGGTTGTTAAAATGTCCATACTCCCCAGAGGAATCTACAGATACATTTTACTTGATCCTGGGAGGCAGAGGTTGCATTGACCAAGGTCATGCCACTGCACTCCAGCCTGGGTAACAGAGTGAGAGCCTGTCTTAAAAAAAAAAAAAGACTCAGTGAGATCTCATCTCACCAGAGTTAAAAAGGCTTATATCAAATACACAGGCAATAACAAATGTTGACAAGGTTGTGGAGCAAAGGAACCTCGTACAGTTATAGCAGAAATGTAAATTAGCACAACCACTAAGGAGAACAGTTTGGAGGTTCCTCACAACCCTAAAAATTAAGCTATCATATGATCCAGCAATCCTACTGCTTGGTTGATTCACAAAAATATATAAAAGAGATGTCTGCACTCCCATGTTTATTGCAGCACTTTTTACAATAGCTACAATATGGAACAACTTAAGTGTCCCTCAACAGATGATCAAATAAAGAAAATATGGTACATATACACAGTGGAGTAGTATTCAGCCATTCAAAATAATGAGACCCAGTCATTTGCAACAACATGGATTGAACTTGAGATCACTATCTTAAGTGAAATAATCCAGGCACAGAAAAATAAATATTAAATATTTTCACTTATTTGTGGGATCTAGAAATCAAATAATTGAACTCATGGATGTGGAGTCTAGAAGCATAATTACCAGAGTCTGAAAGGGTAGGAGGGGATTGTTCATGGGCACATAAACACAGAAAGCATAAAGACCTACCATTTAATAGCACAATAGGGCGACTATGGGCAATAATAAATTGGATACTTCAAAATAACTTGAAGAGTGTAATTGGATTATGTGTAACTCAGAGAATAAATCCTTATGGGGAAGGATACCCCATTCTCCATGATGGGCTTATTTTGCATTGCATGCTGTATCAAAGCATTTCATGTACACCATAAATATACACACCTTCTATTTACCTTCAGAAATCTAAAAAACTAAAAAAAAAAAAAAGACCAACTAATATTTGTCAACTGTTGATGTATATTTACCTTATTTAAGGAAGCTTTACTAGATAAATTCAATTTAAATCAAGAGGCATTTTTACTTCTCAATTAATATACTGTATGTTCCTTCTACCATAAAACCAGTATTGCATAGCAGAGAGCTTGGGGTACACAGGCCTGAATTGTTAAACCACATTCCTATGTGGCTATCTGAATTCCAGATTCTGCAACTGTGAAGTGATCTACCAGAATCTGGGATATGCAGACTATGTTATACAGAACTGTCTTGAAGACAACCAGCACATTAAACACACACTTGAATTAGGAACCTATGACCATTGCTGTGCAGAGAATGTTATCTCTGTTGAAGAAGTGAAAGAAACTGAACTACATAAACCCCAAATGGCCAACACTGAGTTGTCAGAATTTTTGAGGAATTAGTAACTTGAAAATGTTTCAAAATATATTTAATTGGTAGATGCCATATTTGCCTAAGGAGTCATTAGAAAATTCCAACCAGTAATTAGTTTCATGATTTTGGAATAATCATCTATTATTTCTGAATCTTCCCTTTCTTCTATGAATTACATGAAGTTTGAGGTAAATAAATGCCTTCCAAATCTATCATTCTTTATTCTATAGGAAGAATGTTGTAACTCTAAATAGTTTCAAACAATATTATCTGTAACCAATCCATATTTAACTTATGCCTGAATAATGTGTTTTTCTCAACTTCGTTCAATGTAATAAACAGTAATGTAGAGGAAAAATGACAGACTGAAAAACAGAGTTAAAAAAAAAAACACTGACCTTTACATAATTATACTAACAACAATAGCAAAGGCTTAGTTCTATAAAATCATATCAGAAAGAGTAGTAAAGCATGTTTGTTTCTAAGTATTTTTTTTTTGAAAGCTGGCAGGTTGCACTTGCATTGAAAAGGAAAATAAATAATTTTCTGTTAGGGAAGGTCAGGTACACCATTGCTAACAGTTGTACTTGAGATAGGCCTCTTGCTTAGAATTAAAAGTACTAATATTTATGCAACACTTCCCATGTACCAGGAACTCCCAGGAGTGATGAAGAGAAGAAAAATGTTTTTCTTCAATATTTCTATTTTTATGGACTCATCAATTACAAGTTGAATTATTAAAAAAACTATTTTGAAGGTTAACAATAATCATATATGAGCAATTCCACATGGTTCATAGATATTTATTATTCAAACATATGAATGCACACATGCATATGCAGAACTCCAATGAGGCATTAGTTATTTCTCAATTAATCATTGGACAACAAAGCATAATCTCAGGATCAAAATTCTGTGCTGAAAATTGTAGTAACTTCTTCTTGAAAGAAGGAAAAATGCTCATCTTGAAAGAGAAAAATAATAGTGTTTTTTGGAGTCAACATGTATAGTTCCTGCACTTTTTGTTAATTGGCCCTATACCTCTAAATAAGATACCATTTTGGTGCATTTCAGGTCATAATGTGCTGAGAATTAGTGATGATTGAAAAGGTACAGTCATCAGATGTATTAGGTTGGTGCCAAAGTAATTGAGGTTTTTGCCGTTACTTTAGTACCAACCTAATATCATTACCTGACTGTCTTTCAACAGTGGCCAGATAAGAATTCTAGAGAAGCCAAGAGACACCGACCAGCCTGTAGACATCTGTGGTATGTGATTCTTGCAAAATTACACTTTTTGAATCTCTTTATGTAAATTGCTTTCTCGACATCTTATCTTAATAAACTAGAGCCCCTCTACTCCTCAGCTTCAGCTTTCATTGCCTCCTCCATCATCTTAGGACTCCTGTCATCATTTGCCACAGACATACTACTGACCTCCCTCTCTTCATAGAAACAATCTTTGCCTGAGAAAGTTACAGGAATTAGGCAAACTTACTTCATTCATTGATGTTGAGAGCCACACATTTTTTAACCTAGAAGATAGGGCAGGGAGGTGACAGTAGAGGGAAAGTTTAAACTTTCATGCAAACTGATGTAAAAGTATCAGTTTTTGATGTATTAAAATTTTTAGGTCTATAATTTATATACCACTTTCTATTTGTAATGTCTAAAGTATATACCTTCTTTCTTAACTCAGAGTCAGCTGCTTCAGTAGCAGGCACTGGAATTTTACAAAAACCTTTCCTAAGTCATACTTTCTTCAGTATTGGTTTCCTGAAAGCAATATGACCAACATCAACCTTTTAATATGTAAAGAAGATCCTACTATTACAACTCTATAACATATGGGTCTATAGATATAAATACTTGAGAAAAATTTTAGATCTTCAAGTTCTACTTCCTTTTTGCATCCCATGGAATATTAATCATCTACTCTCCAGTGAAGCAGAGTAATTTAGAATCTTTGGGTCTACTTTATAATTTCTATAAAATCATAAAACTGCCAGTCAAACTATCAGCTATTTATTTATGGATCAATACAATTGTGTAGTGCAATAATTTTAAAGTTGCTGGCAAATGAGGAAATGGTGATAAGCCTAGAATTGATTGACTCATGTCACAAGTTGTCATGGAAGAAAAGTGAGCTAAAATTATGTGAAAATAGAAGGGTCCCAAGGAAAGGAAATCATAATCTTCATTTCTTTTCTGAGTTATTTTCCAGTAACACTCTGAAAACTAATCAATGTCTTGGCTACAAGGACAAACTTACAGAGGTAAAGGCAGGATGGTGATGAGAGTGTGGATAAGTATTTTTAAAACACTGTGACTGCAAGTAAGGCATTATACAGGAGCATGTAAGGAAGAAATGGGAAATACAGAACAAGCTCTAGTTTTTAAACTCTACTTAACTAATGATTAAAAATGACAAATGTGAAAAGAAAGCTTCCTATTTATTTTCCTCAAGCCCCAATAATTATTTAAAAATTGATTTATTTAAACTGAAAAAATATCAACATTAGTAGCTGGTCGCTGAGTTTCCATGTTATAATCCAGCCTCAAGGAGATGCCACAGGAAGGACTGGATAGATTTCTCAACCATCTTTGTTAGTTTCATAGCTCCAGAAAGCCTCAATATTACTTCCTTGGTAATGCTTAACCCTCCTGTTTCTCCTAGAATGTCTAAATATATTATAAAGTGGTGTGTCTAGTTCCCCCAGAATCACCTCGTTACTGATCCCTCCTGTTCTTTTTCTGTATTACTCCATTCTGTGTTACTCTAAAGAAACACATGAGGCTGGGTAATGTATAAACAAAAGTGACTTATTTTGGCTTAGAGTACTACAGGCTCCGTGGATATGCGGTGCTGGCATCTGCTTCTGGTAAGGGCTTCAGGAAGCTTCCAACCATGGTGGAAGGTGAAGGAGGAGCAGGCATATCACATAGTGAACATGAGAACAAGAGAGAAAGAAGTGGGGTGGTGTACCGGTCTTTTAAACAACCGGGTGGAGTGTGAACTCAAAGTGAGGACTCACCCATTACCATAGAATGGCAGCAAGCTATTCTTGAGGGATCTGGTCCCATGACACAAACACCTCCCATCAGGCCCCACCTCCAACAACGGGGACTAAATTTCAGTATGAGCTTTGGAGGGGACAAACTTATCAGTGTAGATAAGTCATAAAGTTGGGTGTCTAGTTATCCAGAATCACCTGATTAGTGATCCCTACTGTTCTGTGTGGACCTGCATAAAGATAAAAGACTATGGACTTATAAAAAGATTACGCTAACTGTAATTAAAAACAGGAAGAAAAATGGCTCTCACTAATGTTCCATGCTCATTAGTAAGTCTTGCTTTTCCATAAAGAGATGCTAATTTTGTTTTTTCCTCCTATATAATGATTCACTTATACCAACACAACCTATAAGTCTTAATTGAAGGTAAAATTTCCCTATGGCTCATTCAAGGTGGTGGATCTTAAAGTTTCTGGAGGACAACATTTTGGATTTGATCTCTGCAGCAGTAATGTGCAGAGCAGAGACATCGTCTTTCTAGCATACAAATGATTTCACTAATTATTTAAATCTAACCTCCAGTTGGTATACATGAGTATGCTCTGGAGATTCTCCTCTGACTTATTGTTTCTAAACCATGTTCTCTTATGCCAGGTGAAATTTGAAATGTCTCCATCCATTCAAATTCAAATAAAAGATATCACTTTCTTTTCCTGATAAATAGATTTTTATCGCATTAGTATTTAAATATGGATTTGGTCTCTTAGCAAGATGAGATGTGTGATAAAATAGAGAGAAAAGCAAATTTCTAGGAAGGATTTTTAGTTCCCCGAAGGAAACAATTTCAAGCTCATAGCTGGAAGCAGAGAAAAGAAGTGCAAATGCACTATGAATACTCCTGAACTGCTGGAATGTCTAAATGGAAATTTTAAGAGCATTTTTAATAGCTATATACTAGAAACTGTTTTGAAGCTTTTGATATTCTGATAAAAGTCTATCACTTTCACCCATTTTTCAACATCAGATTTTTAAAATTCTCATTTGAAAAATTCGAAAAGATTATGTTTACTATACACTAATTTTAACTGTTTCTTATAAATATGGTTAAGCTTGCATTTATTACATGCAGTGGGTAATGTTGCTCTTTCTTGAGTGTAAGGATGTAACTGTAGATAGAGGGATCACAAATAAATATTTTGGCAACTTCCTGCTATATGGAAAACACACGAGTTTTCAGAAAAGATATAAATTTTGTTCTCAGTGAATGTGAGTGGTATTTGTGTGTGTATACATTCACTGTTTCAAAGTAACTCTATTCATTCATTAGCACATATACATCAACGGCATGGTATTAAGTTCCTGCACGTCTGCCTAATCCTGTATTTTTGAGAACCCATGTAACCTCTATTAATAATTTCATACATTAACATCAGGAGATATAAAAATAGTGCATGTGTTTATGTTTTTTTGTTATAGTGGATACATTTATTCTCTGGCCCAGCACTCACCTGCCTGATTTGTCTAATTTCTCCCTCATTTTTCCCATATTCTGACAACTGCTCTCTTTCAAGCTCTAACCATATGAGTCCTGGACAACTTCTCTGTCTTACATAATCCTGATACTGGCTATGACAGATTAGATCATTGCTTTCTTGATATTTTGCCATATAGGTGATAATATTTTTAAAATATAAACTATTGAACTTGGAAACCCTATTACTCCATGAAGAGAAAGGTTATGTTGGCTAAGAGAATTACGTCTGTGTGCTGAGGTCGTGATAGGATCCAAGGTCTAACGTTTAGTTAATGTTGAGGCCCAGCAACACTGCTCTCCCTGCAGCTGGGTTTCTGACTCCTTAGTCAATTCTGTAATGCAGTATTGTTTCTTGTGGTCCCAATTGTTCTGAATTGGATTTTAATCACTTACAAAGCAACATGCTTTTTTCAGGTGTTAGATGCTGGATAAAAGATGTTTACCAGTATTCTGTCTGAAACAAGGAGTGAGCAATTTTTTTTGTCATTGCACCTTATAAGAACAACAACAAAAATTATTTAGAAAAATCAAGCTACTATAAAGAATTACTCAAATCCTGGTTAATTTTATTCAATATAAACCGAAAGAAAAAAAGCAACAAAAATATGACTTCAATTGACACCAATATCTCTTGGACTTCTTTTTACCTTTCATGTCACACTTTTTCAATCTCCTTGCTGCCTCCTCTTTCCTGCTTCTCCCTTAAAAAACAGATTCCTCAGTGTCCTAATTTACCTTATTTTCCATCCACCAGCAGGAAAATCATGGTCTGTGGACTAGCATAGGCCTAATTTTTGAAGTTGTCAGAAATGTGAATTTGAGGCTTCACTCAATCCTGCTGAATCTGAATTACCCACTTAACAGGCGCTGCCCAAGAAAGCAGACCTGCTCTTTAGAAGGCCCGCTCTTTAGAATTTCAGTGACCAAATGTCTGTTCTGCCCTCCAAATGTGTGCCTGGATACCAGATCTCTCTCCTGGGCACCTCTGGATTGTCCACTTAGAGTAGTCCATAGTCTGACTTCTCTTTTCCCAAACATGTTCCTTCTCCTTTGGGCAACCAACAAAAGATAGGCCCTCTTCAGAATCTTTTGCCATAGAGCTTTCATTTAACCACAGACTCCTGAGCTAAATGATTGCTTTGGGGCAAGTCAGGGCTAATAATCAGCTGATGGGCACTGGTCTCACTGACCCACGTTCCACTGCTCTCTTCTTGGAGTTCTCAGTGCTATCATCCTCTCATTATATATTTTGAATATCATCCATCAAGTTACTTTTGATGACTAACGCTTCTGACTTTTTCTCCTCCAAAGTAAGTTTCAAAATGTACAAACATTTTAATAAATATGTTATGTTGAGTATTAATCATAGTATTAGTTAATAACACGTTACAAATACAAATGGTTAATAGATACTTTAAAAAATCTTTCAGAGTAAAGTGTTGGTAAAATAGAAAAACAGGTTTAACTCTGCTAGAAAGTGCACCCTCTTTGCTAAGATATAACATTTAAAATAGAACCTGTCCCTGTCCACTGAGATAATCAAGTAGTAAGACAGAACTAGCCAACATCTCAATCCTGTATTGCCTGCTCATAATATGTAAGAAGCCCATTTTTATTTCTTAACATATGTATCTATTTGCGTTTTGTTTTATTTTGGTTCTGTGTTGCCACAATTAATCCTAGCAAGTGTTCAGGAAAGCTGTCTGTGAGGAGAAACAATTTAAGCTAAGACCTAAACATCAAGAAGGAAACTTCCTTATAAAGAACTACACAATTTATACATTACATATCAAGCGTTTACTATACGAAACAGGGAATATTGGGAGATGGAATTACAGAGGGAAGTAAAGACCAGGTAGGTCAAGTTTAGAAATTTGGATTTTATTCTCCAGGTGGCTTTTGAAGAATAAATTTATTTCTCACAGTTTTAGTGGCTGGGCAGTCCAATATTGAGTTACTGGCAGATTCAATATCTACTGAGGGCCTGTTTTCTCATAGATGACCCCTTTTTGCTGTGTTCCTAGGTGGAGACAAAGATAATGAGCTCCCTTGGGTGTTGTTTTGTTTGAGATGGAGTCTCCCTGTGACTTCCAGGCTGGAGTGCAATGTGAGATCTTGGCTCACTGCAAGCTCTGCCTCCCAGGTTCAAGCGATTCTCCTCTCTCAGCCTCATGAGTAGCTGGGACCACAGGGACACGCCACCACACTTGGCTAACTTTTGTATTTTTAGTAGAGACAGGGTGTCACTATATTGGCCAGGCTGTTGTTCTCAAACTCCTGACCTCAAGTGATCTGCCCTTCTCAGCCTCTCAAAGTTCTGGAATTATAGATATGAGCCACCTCACCTGGCCCACTTGGGTCTTTTTATTTTTTTTATAAGAACTCTAATCCCATTCATACAGCTCCACTGTCTTGATATAGTCAGTTCCCCAAAGCTGTGCCTCTTTTTACTATCACACTGGGGACTAGGTTTCAACACATGGATTTTAGGGAGTACATTCATACCATAGTACCAGGACACCATTTATATAGACATTGATAGACTTTAAGTAGAAGAACGACATGGCATAATACATGCTTATTAAAACTCACTTTTATATGTGATGATATGATTGAGGTGAATAATTAAGAATGAAATCTGGAAAGTATATTAGGAAATAGTTGCAATAGTCAATAAAAAGACTGTGAAAGTAGAATGAAGTAAAAATGATTGGCGACACATTTGGGTTTAGAATTAATAGCTCTGCTGATATATTGAACATACATGAAATTTCTAAGAAGGTGGTATGTTTATTGTTACAGACACTTCTTTATATTTGTGCTTACATTTGCTGAAAGTTCTCAAGCTCCTTTTGTTTTAGAGGCCTTATTGCCCAGCTATATAGACTTCATGCATTATGTTTTTTTAAATTTATTCATTTCTTTAAGTGTAACTGCATGAATCTTCACAGAGTTCTTCACCCTCCACAATTGCTCAACAAATATGTTACATTTAAAATTAAGTTAATGAAAGAACATATAAAGTTTAATGTGATTTGCATTTTGTTAATGTAATTTGAAAATCTTTATAGAAGCATTTGATAATCCCAATATCAGGGCTTATGTTTAGGTTGCTTACAGAAAACGCAAATCATGGAAAGGTAAGTGCTTTAGCACAAGAATGTGAACATGTTCTACTAGTATTCTCTGTAAATGCCTGTGAATCATATCTCTGCTTAAGCTGAGAGAGGTGATATAGTCCTCCTTATTATCAGATAGAAACTGCCATTAAAAAAAATAGGGCTTGAGTCACTGGCCTGTAGAAGAAAAAAGAAAAAAAGAAAACCAGAGCCAAAGAGAAAACCAGACCCGACAGGCCAGTGTGAAAAAGAGAAAAAGAGAAGTCCTAAAGCTGAGGACTCACCAACCATCTCATGACATGAAACCAGGTGAGAGGTGAAAAAATTAGATTGAAATATCTTCAAATGTCACTATAAGCGAACATTAGGCTTGAAGGGAAATGAATATAATTGGCTTTTCTAAAATTAGCAAACACCTGGAAACAGGAGGACAAAATGCAGGCAATCATAAAGAATTTTAAAAACTTTATCGAAGCTTATTTTATGTTTAGTCCATTAATAGCTTAATAAACACTATGACAGGTGACATGACATTAGTCAATTAAAACTTTATTATGACATTAATAATAAGCAACATAGGCTTACAGTATAAAAGTGTGCACTAATTGTATACGAGACTCTGTCTTCCTTTCTATGTATTTATTCTATATCTCATGAGTCTCTGCATTTTTTTGTGATCTTCAAAGGGTGGAATTACGTGGAAAGGAAGATTATTTTCTATCAGGGAAGATTCAGAACAGGGAGCAACTACCATGAGAGACACTGCAGTTTTTCAACAGGTCAAGCTGACTTTTTTCAATGCAGATCATTATTTAGAGCATGATAACAAAGTGTACAGCAGCATGGCTCTTTCTTAGGCCAATAAGGTAAAGCCAACCTGGACCAAAGCCATCTTCTGCCATTTGCTAGCAGTGTGTCACTGGAAAAGTTTATTAAATTATACGACCACAATTTCCTCATTTGTAAAATAAGTATAGTAATAAAACTTAATTAGTAGTAATATTGTAAAGAGATATTAACTATACAGTAGAAACACAATAAATGCTAACTTCTATTATTACATCATCTCTTATTGAATACACATTAGGATGAGTGAATATAAGTGATCCCATAAAACTCCAAGTGATCCAGACCTAAAGGAACTGCATACACTTCATAATATGGGAGTTAGTAGAGATCAGAAATAATTCTTTATTTGCAACTTCTTCCAAAATAGAATGAGAAATCCAAAAAATAAAATAAAAAAAGGATACTACAATCTCATCTGTGCTACAAAAAGAAAAAAAATAACAACAGAAACGAAAACAGATAGAATACAAAGCATAGCTTAAAAGTGTATAAAACATGCTGTGTAGACAAGATAATAAATAAAAAGAAAGGACTTTTGTAAGAGAATATCACACACACCTTTTGGAGTGTGATAAGCACATGACCAAAGATAAATTCAATTTTTTTTTAAAAAGTGAAGTTTTAAAAAAGAATTAGTTATGTTCTAACAGGTTGCTGAATTGACCAATCCAAATCACGTTGCATTTTCTTCATTCAGGTTAGGTGTCTACATGAGTGTACATGTAGAACTTGAATATAATTTAATGCATAACAGAAAATGTAAAATTATTTTTCTGTAAGTAAAATATAGGAATAAAGAAAAGTATAGTGATTCTATTATGTATTACCAACTTATCATTTTCACAGCACTAGAAATACTCTAATGAAGTGAATAAATTATATTTTAAGGAAGATAATTAGAATAGGAGTATTATATTTAATAATTCATTTTCTTCAATAGAAAAAAATGTTTCAGCCACAGAAAGTATCATTAACCACAAATAATGGAATATTCTTATAATTTCTACTGCTGAATGACTTTATTAATTTAGCATTTTACTGATTCCATTATTAGAACCAGGTATAAGGAACGGACTCTGAGATATTTATTGTGTTTTGAGTGAATGAAAGTTATTTTTTTAATGCTCCTCAAGTAAGTTGTGGCATTTTGTTGTAATTTTAGCTGCTATATTCCCGGATCTTGCTGGTCTGTCACAAAAGTGAGGTTAAATGAATCCCAAATGAGTGGACACCTGCAGGCCCATGACATAGAAAGGATTGTGAGATATGTCTAATTAATCATCTGAGTCTAATTCTCCTTTAGGCATTACGTGGCAGGTATGTGTCACCAGAGTAAAATCATTCAGTAGACAAGCTGGATATTAAAATTGACATGTATCTTGTTAGTATTTTTCTTTGGGATTGAATGCAATATTGCAATTTATTGAATGCATACTTAAGTTCTTATGAACTAGTAACATTTCTTACATTTAAAATGAATTACTTTTTACTTTTTCTTCAAATATGATAAAGAAAACAATGATCACAAAAATTGCTAAGCCAGGAGACCCTCTGTTTTCTTAAACTACATGGATTTCCAAAAACAGCAAGGGTTATTAGGTGGCTCCAATTTGTTTGTTTGTTTTGTTTTGAGACAGAGTCTTGCTCTGTCTCCAGGCTGGAGTATATTGGTGTGATCTTGGCTCACTGCAACCTCTGCCTCCCAAGTTCAAGGGATTCTCCTGCCTCAGCCTCCTGAGTAGCTGGGATTAAAGGTGCATGCCATAACGCCGGGCTTTGTATTTTTAGTAGAGACGGGGTTTCACCATGTTGAACAGGCTGGTCTCAATCTCCTGACCTCGTGATCTGCCCTCCTCAGCCTCCCAAAGTGCTGGGATTACAGGCATAAGCCACTGCTCCCGACCTCCATTTTTAAAATAATTCTGCAGATCAGTGTACATCAGGGGAAATGCTAATTGTTTTCACATGATAATTGTAGTTTCTTAGTCCATTTGGACTGCTGTTGCAAAATATCTTAGACTGGGTAATTTATAAACAACAGAAATTTATGGTTCAGGGTTCTGGTGGCTGGGGCTTCATATTCAAGGGGCCAGCAGGTCCAGTGTCTGGTGAGGGCCTGTGCTCTGCTTCAAAGATGGTGTCTTTTCTCTGTGCCTTCACATGGTGGAAGGGGCAAACAAGCTCCCTCAAGCCTCTTTTAGAAGAGCACTAATCTCTTTCATGAGGACGTAGCCCTTATAACCTAATCTCCTGCCCAAGTACTCATCTCAATACTATCATGTTGGAGATAAAGCTTCAATATCTAAATTTTGGGAAGACACAGACATTTAGATTGTATAAAGTAAAAACCTATATATGAGGTCTCTTAAAATTTAAAAGGACTTTTACATAAAGTTTCTTACCTGTTCCTCAAAAAGTACTGCCAGACAGAGCTCACAGATGTTATTTTTATCATTTATAGAAAAAGAAACTGGCACTTAACATTATATACCAGATATGCCAGGGAATATGGTCAGCCATTGGTTGAGCCTGAACTCAAGCCTGCAGCTTCTTTTCCGACTGTAGCCCAAGGCAGAGCATTTTAAAATATAGCAGCTTGGACCCTGATGTCACAGAGTTCTGCATTTGAGTCCTAGATTCTAGAGCATACATTACCACCTCTTCTAATCTCCATTGTCTTGTCTGTAATAAGGAATTTATAATACCAAAAATTTGAAACTTAGGGTGGAAATTGCATGATATAAAGTAACAGTAGCAGTTCCTTGCCAATACTTAATTGTGTGTATGTTTTGTTTATGTTTTAACTTCAACATCCTTCCCACACCACACTGATGTTCTCTGATGGTTTTATTAGAATTTCATCAAAGCAAGAATTTGCTAGATGTATATCCATGAAATGAGAAGAAAAGCCCAAATTTGCATACTAAGTACTCTGATTTAGCTTTATAGAATACATAGTAGTGCAAAAAGCAGAATAGCTGGAAGACCTAGAATCTAACCTCCGTTCTGGTTACAGCATGTGCTGGTTAATTTTATGGGTCAAAAACTGGTTAAGCCATGGGACTCAGTCTTTGTTCAAATGCCAGTCTAGATGTTTCTGTGAAGGTATTTTTGAGATATGATTGACATTTTAATGAGTAGAATTTGAGTAAAGCAGATTACCACTATAATGTGGGTAGACTTCATCCAATCAACTGAGGGACTTAAGAGAAAAGACTGAGGTTCCCCAGGGAAAAAGGAATTCTGCCTTCAGACATGAGACTGCAACATTAACCATTCCCTGGGCCTACAGCTTGCTGCCCTGCCCTGCAGATTTCAAGCTTGCCATCCCCAATAACATAAACCAATTACTTAAAACAAAATTCTTTCTCTTTCTACACACACACACACACACACACACACACACACACACACACACATACACACACACGTACCCCTCCTGTTGGTTCTATTTCTCTAAACAAACCCGAGTAATTTTACTGCCATTTTCTTCCCCAGTTTCTAGTCAAATCAAATAGTACATTTGGAGAGGCATACTTGAAAATATACATATAATCCATTTCTACACTAGACTTCCTTTCCTAAAAAAAATTACATTATTTCCCATTATGGCAATTTTTCAAAGTCTCCTCCATTCTCTTTAATTTCAGCTGATGAATTTATTTCCAACTCCAAAGACAAAAACACAGAGAAACCAACAAACAAATACAGAAGCATTCAGGAAAGAAATTCCTCAAGTTCCCCACACCATATTGGAGCAAACTATGTGCATCTTTATCTGCATCTGTCTTCCCTCCCGTAACCAAGCATGTGCACCCGAGTCCTGTATATCCAGCCAGTCCTCTAGTCTTGACAACTTGGAACTCGAAACACATTAATGATCCCCTCCATATTCTGCATCTTTAGTATTTCCATCTCTATGGATTGTTTTTTCAAAACAAACATTTGTTAACATATTTTCCCTGTGAAAAATAATAAAAACACTTCCTTCACACCACATGCCACTCTATCTACTGTTTCATTCCTCCTTTCCCTTTACAGCAAAATTATTTTAAAAAGTTGTTTAAAGCAGCTCTTTCCACTACTCTCCTTCCATCTCCCATTGAACTCATACCAATATTGATTTCTTGCCTCCGAGTCCCCAGTCTGTTCTCCACATAACAGCCGGAAAGAGTCTTTCAGAAGGTAGCTCAGGTTGCATCACTTCTCAGTTAGAGATTCCCCAGTGTTAAGAGTACAAGCATGGTCCTCCTGGCTGGCCTTGTGTGACCTGGCTGTTTTCTTCTTCTCTCTCTGTTTCACTCTCCAATTGCTCTCAGCACCTTACTGTGCTCCAAATACAAAGCCATGCTCTGACCATAGTCATTTACACTTGCTGTTCCACTACCTTAAATCCTTTTCACCCAGGTATCTTTATGCCTAACTCCTTTCTGATCTCTGCTCAAAGTTTACATAATTTTAAGGGTCATCTCTTATCACTTGTCGCTAGAGCAATCTTCATTCCATCCCTCACATTCCCTATCTTTGTAACCTATTTCATTTTCTTCATAGCATCCAAAATCATTGGACAACTTATATATTTATTATTTATTTGTTTATTGTATTCCACTACAAGTTTGTTGAGTTCCATTAGGGAAATTGCTTTGACTCTTTCTTTTCTTTTTTGAGATGGAGTCTCACTCTGTTACCCAGGCTGGAGTGCAGTGGCACGACCTTGCCTCACTGCAACCTCAACCTCCTGGGCTCAAGCAGTCTTCCTGCCTCAGCCTCCTGAGTAGCTGAAACTACAGGTGCCTACCACTATGCCTGGCTAATTTTTGTATATTTAGTAGAGAAAGGATTTTACCATGTTGGCTACAGTGATCTCAAACTCCTGATCTCAAGCGATCCACCCACCTCAGCCTCCCAAAGTACTGGGATTATAGGCGGGAGCCACCGTTCCCAGCCCTAGTTCAGTACATTTTCTAATATTATTGAGGTTTACTTTTTTACCCATAAATTATTTAGTGTTACATTTTTATATTTCCAAACATTTCCGATTTTCCAGTAATCTTTGTGTTAACTGACTTTTAGATTATTTCTATTATTGTCAGATGGTGTGCTTTGTTCTCAATTCCTTTAAAAGGTCTGTTTTATGCTCTAAGACTTTGCTGCCAACTGTTGTTGGTCATGGTTGAGGGGTGATCTGCACTGCAGTTCAGTTCCCAATGCCCTTGATGTATTGCTAGAGACCTGTTACATTCATATTGAGTCCAGTGGTGACCCCGAGATTTGCGCCAGGCCATGTGCAGATTAGGGTACACCTTTCACTCTCTCTTGCTCCTTCCTCCCCACACTCTCCTAATCCCAAGGCCTTCTCTTCTTGTCTTTCATCTTCTCTCTTCTCTTCCTGTCTTTCATCAGGAAAGAATGATTTATCTCAGGATTCTAGCCCCCTGCTCTGTTTGCATGTTTATGTAACTGGTCAGAAGGAAGCAGCCAGAAAAAAGGAAGAGAAAAGAAAAACAGAAATTTCACCTCATACTCTTTGGACCAGAAAAGACCTTTATTTTTTCCCAAATTTTTCTGCCATTTAATATGAATTTAGATGCTGGCATGGCTACACTGCTGATGTCTCTGCCACAACAACAGTACTAACAGAGGATTTCTTGGGCTGGGAAAGAGATTGAGGGAAACAATTTATTTTTCCTTAATTTAGTATTGTGTCTTATAGAGGCCTTTTACTTCAAAGTGTTGAACAGAAAGAGATTTTTTTTTTTATATACCAGAGAATTTATTGTCCAAGCACACAAGCATTTCTGGGATTCAGCTTCCTTCAAACCAAAGCTGGAATATATCAAAGGGAAATGGTCATGTGGTTCTTGTCATTCCTCAAGATTTGACACTTTATCTCAATTTGGCCATTGTTACATACTCTCAGTCATTAGGTAGTTTTTTCATGTATTTACTTTAGAATTTTTAATTGTAATCAGTGGGAGAAAAAGTGAATAATGGGGTAACTCTATCTCCACTGGGATCTGAACCCAGTGAAGAAATTAAAGACTCTATCCCCCACTACTAATTCCTTAATACTGATATAAATAAGAGGCTTCATTCTCACAATTCTGTGAATAAAGTCTATGCTAAAAGTAGAACTTAACAAATACCTATCCAAAGTTAAAAAATAAACCCATCTTTATAAGACTGTACAATAATTTTAAAAGAATGCATTTAAATTCTAAGTGCTACTGGCTACCATTACGTATAATAAAACCCTTTCACTATAAATTTGCAGTGTTCCTAACTGCTTGCTTCCTTTACATTCCTTCTTTATCTTTTCTACTGAGATCATTTCTCAAGGGAGCCCTTTAGCTTAATGAAAACAATGAGTACCACACCAATAATTGGGAAATGCAACTACTTCAGAAAATAATTATAAAAATTACCGTGACCAAGGGTCTTCCATGTTCAGGAGCAAAATAAGGAGCTTATTACACATCATCTTTACAACTGTGATGTAAACGAAATGCCTTATTTTACAGATGAGGATTCCAAGACCCAGTAAGCTGAAGTAGCTTGCCTAGGGATAGTAAACGCAAAATGGATCTTAATCTAGTTTTGCCAGACTGACTTCCTTTCTCTTTTCAAAATATTACTTTAATAACAATCCAAATCTTATTAAGTGGGTCTAACAAAAATGTATGCAAACAATGGAATTATATTAAGACACAATCATGAGTTAGAATTATGATAAATTAAGCAGATGTTGTAATTATAATGGATAGTAGAGTTATACCTGGGTATTATGGGAAAGAGTTTTAAATCAGAGTCTGAGGCTGTGTAATTAGAAGGATCAAATGGAAGAGACAGAGTAAGGGGGACAGAAATATAATTTTGATGATGAATTTGTTGTTGCAAAATATAAAACAAATTAATAAATATTTTTATAGATACATAAAAGAAAAATAAATATTTTTCTAGATTGATACCAAATTCTGTGGGTAAAAATTTTGAATACAAATTACAATATACTTCTAAACATGTTGTCATGTTTCCTTGGGTGCACATTTAGGTAATTGCATTCGGGTTCACAAGCAATTGTGGTGTAATACAGTATAGGCACTAAAATTATAGAAAAATAAAATAGATCATTGAGATCTAAAATAAACGTCTCACTCATTCCCATTTGCAAATTCAGAATTTCCTGTCACAGATTCCTTCAATCTCAAGACTAAACTTTTGTACATATAGACACATACCTGAGATATACTTGTTTATGTGTAACTTTTGTACACATATATCCCAGATACATGTGTTTATATGTCTGCATGTGTAAACATTTAGTACATAATTTTAATGAATTATTGTTACATTTAGAAACATATTTCTCTTAAATTATTTTGTATCTTTATGAAAATTTAGCACCACTGTAGGTTAGTGTTAGTAGCTTTAACATTTATTTTATACAAAAATACTTTCAAATATATTGATAAATACCACCAAAATCATTAATAAAATGTACATCTTACATAAAAATATGTAATAGAAATTCACTTTTTACCTGAATTGAACATCAGTTTAAGAGTTAATTTCAGTTTTTTAAACAATTATATCAAGGACAGAGTTTAGCCTCATACATATGTATTCACAATTTTAACTCTATTTCTATTAATTTTTATTTTGAAGCTACTAGTCATAATCATCTTCTTCATAGTCATCATCATAGTTAGTTTATTTTGTAAGTGCACTTTTTCCAGGTTTTTTGTTAGACATATATTTCTCATTTAAGAATGGCAATAGTATTATAAAGTAGGTACCGCATTTCATAAGTCAGGCAGTTGAAGCTTAGAAGACATATACTTACTTTTCCAAGTTCGTGCATAACTTTCTTGGAATACAACTAAGCTCTAGCAGACCCATTCTAAATGCCTAACCATTAAGCTGTTCTCTTACCAGCTATGTGCCTACAGCATTTTTTAGATTGTCAAAGTGAAACATTGGTATATATTTGGAATGCTTTGTTAATAGAGTACATATTCTGATTAAACATGAAATCATTAGTTGAGGTACAATGACACTTGAGATTTTAAAACATATAAACTTACTGATTTTATCTTATTTCAATTTTCTTAAAAAATAGTATGTCTGTGTCTTTTTATTATTACTGCCATTTTCTATATAACTCCTAAGTCACTTGTTCCAGCATACGTTTAAGGGAGTTTAAAAGGGAATATCTAGCATCTATGACGATTGCTTTTTGCCTTGAACAATAAACAAATTGAAACCTTCCTACTATAGTGTTTTTTAAACATCCCTTCTAGCCTGATAAATAAATAAATATTCTGTAAACATTAACCTGCATGATACACACTGTTACCTAACGATGTGCAAAACACATTGTCAAATAAAATAATCAAATTGGTGACTTCACCTATGGGAAATATGTAGAGCTATACTTCTTTAGGTTTGTTCCATTTCATTAAATGTAAAAAAGAGAAAGATGTTATTGTCTATGCATTAATATATAAAGACAATACAGATATTTTTATTAAGTGAATAAAGCAAGGTACATAAGGTCTCTAGTTGCTAGTTTTGTGCAGGAAAAAAATCTACATACAAACTATGTAACATAAATGTTGCTTATATATTAAAAGTAAAACTGAAAGTACTTATTAAAAAATAATAAAAGTGGTTGCCCACTGGTGTGAGAAAGATCAAAGTTGGAACATGTCTTTTCAATATGTTCTCTTTATAAAGCAGTTTCACCATGCAAGTAGTTTTGGTTCCAGATCTTTCTATAAATTGCAAAACTCCAACTAATTTGTCCCTGGATTTACTTACCTCATAAATAACTGAGAGAAACTTCTAGGAGTAATTCTGTTGGATTAATAATAATTCTCTTAAACATAGCATCGTGAAAAGTTACACTCACCAAAATGAGACAATACAGTTATAATTAAGCAACAGAAAAGGTAAAAACTATAACAATCCTTGCTTAATTTTTTACGTTATAGTAATGACATAGAATATAAGACAATCCCATACAATAATTAAATTCAGTAAGTAGTGCCACATAATGCATGCATATTTTAGGGTCATATTGTACATAGTATTCAATATTCAAGAACTGACTATACAAGATGCCGAGACCATGGTCCTCAAGTTCCAAATTGATTTGTGAAAAATGCTGGTGTCCGTCAAGATTAGAGAAATTAGGATCATACAGAGAGTATTTTTTAAAACTAAGTCCTTCTGATTTGAGAAACTGCCATTATACTGAACTTGCTATTTCTTTTTTATATGTATTTTATGATATATGATGATAAGTGAATCATCTGGTTTGGTTTTTAACATACTAACCTGGAAAGAAAAGAGCACCTTTATGTGATTCTCTGGCTACTCAGTTTTCGAAATGGTTCCAAAATCCCCAAAAGTTTTTGCATCATTGTCCCACAGAAACTATAAAATGCAAAACTGCGCAACCAGAAATTATATTCATAATATTACACAGGTAATAACCATATTTATGCTCAAGTAGACTTGATTTAAACTCAAGGTCCTATCTAAAATGTATGTCATTCTCTTGAAATAAAAGTAACTTAAAATATGTTTCACATTTTTACATCATGGCCAAAATGAAAGGCCCCCAAAAAATAGGCTAAGGGCATCTCAAAGTTGCAAATTTAAACACATAAAGCAGAAACCATTTTCTTTTATGAGTTATTTAGAGAAAATTTTCCTCTTTGTTAAGATAATTAGAGAAATACCACATTTAAAACAGAAATTTTAAACATTAAATAAATGAATGAATTTGTTTAAATAAACAATTATTCCTTTCATCACAGAATTATAGAGAAGTGAAGCAATTGCTGAAAGCATTAAAAATAATAATAATAATACAGGAAGCTTAAATAGACAAGAGCAGATTTCACTCTTTTTTTCCGTGTAAAGATTTAAATTCATTCTGCTGGGTAAGGATTCTGACTTATTAACAGATAGGCATTTAATTTGGTTCATTGTTCATTATTATCTTCTTTTCCTGTCAGTTACAAAATATATCACAGCTGAGTTTGTTTTAATGTAATAGCTCATAACAATGGTCGAATTGAACCCAAGAGGGAAGAGGTCTTCTGGAGTTTGATGTCAGAGGCACAGTGACCCTGCCAGCTGCCTGGCCCTCCTCTAGAGCAAAGCCACTTCATTTAGTCATCAGCTTGTGTCTCAGCTGCTCAACTGGGATGTCAGCACATTGACAGAGGGTACCTTGGAATTTCCCTGTCTGAACAAGAGGTCAGGTTATTCAAGCTGCTGCAGATAATCCAAAAGTTTCAGGTCCTTCAGTTAACTTAATTGTCTCACTTTGTGTAAACATATGAATTTTATTAATGTAGCTTCATTGAATTCAGATGTTTGGGTTTATAATGTCACTTTTTAACAAACATGCTTTATAAATGGATGAAAGTAGGTTTAAATATATCTTTTTTCATAAGTAAAAGTCAGAACTCTTTCACTTATATAAATATCTTTCCATTAGACATTATTTGAAAATTACATTACTGTAATTTCCTGAAGATGTGAAACAAATTCTGTGTGGATTTTCAAAGCTGTTTCTTACTCAATCAATTTATCAGTTCTCTTAGACCATTCAGGCTGCTATAAAAATACTTTAAACTGGGTAGCTAATAAATAACAGAACTTTTTTTTCACAAATTCTAGAAACTGAGAAGTCTGAGATCAAGGCTCCAGCAGATTTGCTGTCTGAGTGCATGCTTTCTGGTTCAAACATGGTGAGATGATACCTTCTTGCTTTGTTCTCAGCTGGAGGAAGGGGCAAGGGAGCCCTCTCAGGTCTCTTATAAAGCATTAACATCTAAGGGCTCCACCCTCATGACCTAATTCTCTATCCAAGACCTCACATACTAATATCATCACCTTGCAGTTTAGAATTTAACATAGAAATGTTCAGGGCACACAAGTATTCAAAGCACAGTAACAGTTCACACACACACACAAACATATACATATAGCTAACCCTTGAACAACTTGGATTTGAACTGTGTGGGTCCACTTGTAAGTGGATTTTCTTCCATCTGCTCCTCCCCTGAAACAACCAGATCTCTCTTCTTCCTCCTCTTTCTCAGGTCACTCAACTTGAAGACAACAAGGATAGACTTTTATAATGAGCCACTTTTAATCAATGAATAGTAATACGGTTTGGCTGTGTTCCCACTGAAATCTCATCTTGAATTGTAGCTACTATAATCCTCACTTGTCATGAGATGGACCCATTGGGGATTAATTGAATCATGAGGGAGCGTTTTCCCATGCTGTTTCTGTGACAGTGAACAAGTTTCGTGAGATCTGATGGTTTTATAAATAGCAGTTCCCTAGCACATGCTTTCTTGTCTGCCACCATGTAAGACATGCCTTTGCTCCTCCTTTGCCTTCTGCCATGATTTTGAAGCCTCCTCAGTCATTTGGAACTGTATATCAATTACACCTCTTTTCTTTGTGAATTACCCAGTCTTAGATATATCTTTATTGGCAGTGTGAGAATAGACCAATACAGTAAATTGATGTCAGGTAGTAGGGCCCTACTGTAAAGATAGCCAAAAATGTGCAAGCAACTTTGGAACTGGGTAACAGGCAGTGGCTGAAACAGTCTGGAGGACCCAGAAGAAGAATGGAAAATGTATGAAAGTTTGGAACTTCCTAGAGACATTTTGAATGGCTTTGACCAAAATGCTGATAGTGATATGGACAATAAATTTCAGGTTAAGGTGATCTCAGTTTGAGATGAGGAACTTATTGGGAATTGGTGCAAAGGTGACCTTGTTATGATTTAGCAAAGAGTCTGGTGGCATTTTCCCCTGTCCTAGAGATCTTTGAAACTTTGAACTTGAGAGAAATGATTGAGCATATAAAGCAGAAGAAATTTCTAAGCATCAACACATTCATGAGTGATGTGGATGCTCTCAAAAGTATTCAGTTATATTTATTCACAAATATATGGTTTGAAATGAAAACTTATGTATAAAGGGAAGTAGAGCATAAAAAGTCAGAAATTTTGCAACCTGATAATTTGATATAAAATAAAAACATTTCCTGGGGAAAAATTAAAGCCCACTGCAGAAATTTGCATAAATAATGAGGAACTAAATCTTAAATGCCAAGGCAATGGGGAAAATGTCTCCAGGGCATGTCAGAGGTCTTCAAGGCAACCTCTCCCATCACAGGCACAGAAGCTAGGAGAAAAAAAAATGGTTTCCTGGGCTGGGCCCAGGGCCTTGCTGCTTTGCAGTCTCGGAGCTTGGTGCCCCACATCCTAGACATGGCTAAGAGGGGCCAACGTACAACTTAAGCCATTGCTTCAGATGGTGAAAGCCCCAAGCCCTGGTGGCTTACACATAATGTTGGGCCTGCAGGTGCACAGGAGACAAGAATTGAAGTTTGGGAACTTCCACCTACATTTCAGTGGTTGTATGGAAATACTTGGTTGTATAGCCAGACATCTACTTCAGGGGTGGAGCCCTCATGGAGACCCTCTGCTAGGTCAGGACAGAAGAGAAATGTGGGAATGTGGGGTATGAGGCTTCACACAGAGTCTCCACTAGGGCACTGCCTAATGGAGCAATGAGAAGAGAGCCACCAACTTCTAGGCCAAAGAATGTTAGATTGAATGGCAGCTTACACTGTACACCTGGAAAACTGCAAACACTCAATACCAGCCCATGAAAGCAGCTGGGAGGAAGGCTGTACCCTGAAAGCCACAGGGGTGGAGCTGCTCAAGACCATGGGAACTCACCTCTTGCATAAGTGTGACCTGGATGGGAGATGTGGAGTCAAAGGAGATCATTTTGAAACTGTAAGATTTGACTGCCCTGCTGCATGTCAGACTTCCGTGGGCCTGTAGCCCTTTGTTTTGGCTAAATTCCCCCACTTGGAATAGGTGTATTTACTCAATTCCTGTACCTTCATTGTATCTAGGAAGTAACTAATTTGCTTTTGATATTATAGGCTCATAGGCAAAATAAACTTGCCTTGTCTCAGATGAGACTTTAGACTGTTGATTTTTGAATTAATACTAAAATAAGTTAAGACTTTGAGTAACTGTTGGGAAGGCATGATTGGTTTTGAAATGTGAGAACATGAGATTTGGGAGGGTCCAGGGGTGACATGTCATGGTCCCCATGTGTCATGGGAGGGAGCTGGTGGAAGGTAATTGAATCATGAAGGGCAGGTTTTCCTGTGTTGTTCTTGTGATAGTGAGCAAGTCTCATGAGATCTGATGGTTTTATAAATGGCAGTTCCCCTGAACATGCTTTCTTGCCTGCCACCATGTAAGACATGTCCTTGCTTCCCCTTCACTTTCTGCTGAGATTGTGAGGCCTCCCCAGACATGTGGAACTGTAAGTAAATTAATTTTATCTTTGTTGTAAATTACCCAGTCTTGAGTATGTCTTTATCATCAGTTTGAGAACAGACTAATACAGTAAATTGATACTGGAATACTGGGTTGTGGGGCACTGCTGTAAAAATACCCAAAAATGTGCAAGCAACTATGGAACTGGGTAAAAGGCAGAGATTGAAACAGTTTTGAGGGCCCAGAAGAATAAAGGAAAATGCGGGAAAGTTTAGAACTTTCTAGAGACTTGTTGAATGGTTTTGACCAAAATACTAGTAATGTGGACAGTAAAGTTTAGGTTGAGGTGATCTCAGATTGAGATTTAGGAACCCCCACCTAGATTTCAGAGGTTGTATGGAAATGCCTGGATGTCCAGGCTGAGGTGTACTATAGGAGAGGAGCCTTCATGGAGAAACTCTGCTAGGGCAGGGCAGAAGAAAAATGTGGGGTAGACTTTTGAGTTAATGCTATAATGTGTTAAGATTCTGTGGAACTGTTAGGAATGCATGATTGGTTTTGAAATGTGAGAACATGAGATTTGGGCAGGGTCAGGGGTGGAATGACATGGTTTGGCTGTGTCTCCATCCAAATCGCATCTTGAATTATAGCTCCCATATCACCCATGTGTCATAGGAGGGACATGGTGGGAGGTAGTTAAAACATTTTTTTTCCACACAAGCAAACAACAAACATAAAAAATGCTCATCATCACTAATCATCAGAGAAAAGCAAATCAAAACCACAATAAGACACCATCTCACATCATGCAGAATGGCTATGATTAAAAAGTCAAAAAATAAAAGATATTGGTGAGGGTTCAAAGAAAAGGGAATGCTTATACACTTGGTGGGAAGGTAAATTAGTTCAGCCATTGTGGAAAGCAGTTTGGAGATTTCTCAAATAGCTAAAAAGAGAAGCACCATTTGATACAACAATTTCATTACTTGGTATATAATAAAAGGAAATTAAATTATTCTACCAAAAAGATGCATGCACTCCTATGTTCATTGCAGCACTATGCAAAATATTGAAAACATACCTCCAAACTAGGTGTCCATAAATGGTTTATTGGATATAGAAAATGTGGTACATATGCACCATGGAATACTAGGAAGCCATAAAAAGAATACAATTATGTCCTTTGCAGCAACATGGATAAAACTGGAAACGATTATCCTAAGCAAACTAATGCAGAAACAGAAAACTCAATACCACATGTTCTCACTTATAAGTTGGAGCTAAATACTGGGTACACAAGGACATAAACATGGGAACAACAGACTTGGGGACTACAAGAGGAAAGAGGGTAGGATGGGAGCAAAAGTTAAAAATCTACCCATTGAGTACTATGATCATTACCTGAATGATGGGTTCAGTCATGCTTTGAACCTCAGCATCATGCAGCATACCCTTGTAACAAGCCTGCACATGTCCCCTTGAATCTAAAATAAAAGATTAAAAAAGCAGAAAAAATTTCAAAACAAAAACAAAACAAATTTCAGAACTTTTGCAATACTTGCTAGATTTATAGAAAGTTTCTCCACTTTGTTTCATACAGTATTATTGTTCATAATTTTGAAAACATGGTTCATGACATAAGCTTTATAAGTGATCAACAAAATTGATTTGAGGGAATACTGGGAAAAGGTTAATAAAATACGTGGTGTGTTTTGTTATTCTTTATTTTTTTTAACTCTTTTCTTAGTTGCACATTCCTGTTCTCCCCCAACTTTTTTTTTTTTTTTTTTTTTTAACATTCTGACTTCTTTTCTCTTAGATCAAGATGTGTTTTGATGTATGCTAAAGATCCAGTGGCTATTTTCCTATTAATTTGAAAACTACTCAGAGGTTATTATTCACAGTTCACAGAAGGAAAATCCACCATTTGAAGTTAGTTATTCACACTAGTTTGGAAAGAACTTATGACTTATGAAGTTCCATTGGGAGCAGATTCTTCCTTATCTCCTTCTTTTTTTGAGTAGCCTACAACCTAGAGTCCATGGTTTTACTGATGCTTTTGCTCCACTGTTATGAATTAAGTATACTTTTCTCAAGGAGGGGCCAAGAGTCCTTTGGTCATGAAGAGAATGATGTTTTGTTCTTTTAGTCTTTGAGAAATAACACATGGTGAAAGTTCCCTTCGATGTAAGAAAGAAAAAAAGATTTCACACAATTGATTTGATAAAAAGGTTTGTCAAGTTGATGAAGTTCCTTTTCTTCTGAAGAGATCTCACATGATTATGTGCACAGCTCTACTAGTTCATTTTTTATTGTACAAATTCTATTCCTGAACAACTTCCAATTCTTTATGGAATTAAAAATTTTGGGGGAAATTATTGATTTGCTTTTAAAAAGAAATGTTGACAAAGATTCATCAGAAATATGCTGAACCATTGGCAAAATACAGTCCACGCAATTGAAACACCATTGAAATAATTCCAGGACGTAAATTTATTCAACAGAACAAAATATCTTAGGTGCCGTCATTGGTAAGAAAACTGACTGCTTCTTCCTTTCCTAAATATGCAGTGGCATAATTAAGAATATTTTATCACTTCTTTTCTTTCCTAATTATATAAAAAGTAAAATAAAAATTTAAAAATGAATATTTCTTCCCTTTAGATGTTTCTTACAGATACAATTTTAATATTTTTATTCAACAGTGGTGTGGTTTAAGAGATTGTTTTTATTAAACAACAATCCACCCAAAGAAAACTGATAGACTATAGGCTTATAATGCAAACAAAGATTTCAGGAATGTAACAACTGGCAATTTCCAAATGCGAAGCAGATAAAATTTTTAGAAGGTACATGTAAATATCTCTGCTAAGCAGATGCCACAAAACTAAAACATTTTATAGTTTTACTGGAGATACCGATGGTGTAAGGGTTATTGCCAAGTTTAAAATGAGGAAACTGAGGCCAGTATAAGAACAATTAAATTCCAATTTATTCAGCTCCTGGGAGAGGTTCTATGGTCTGGAAAAGGGGGGCGGCCAGAGAAGTTGCACTGACTTCCTGAGGTGTAGGGTTTTTATAGCTATAGTGAGCAAGGAGAAGCAGGGTGCTTTGATTGGTTATGGGGGAGCGGGACATAGACAGGGCAAGCTGCTATTGGTAGGTTGATTGTTGGGCGGGATTTCCCTAATGCGAGATCTGGCTAGGGTTAGATTAATCGGATCCTTCCAGAAGAGCATGTGCTCCTGAGGTAGGTTCCGGGAGTAGAGATGTGAGGTAGGTTCCAGGTGCAGAGATGGGTGGGTGTGTCCGAGCTCCTGGCGAGGAAACCGGCCTTACATATGGGACTTCAGATGTCTCCAAAGTCAACTTTAGTTTCACTGATGACACAAACATGAGTCTGGTGTATACCCAGCACTTTCTGGGGTCATGTTTACCAGCAAGCTAGCAACCTTGACCATCTCTGACCTCGGAAGGCAAGCTTTGCGTTGTTTCGCCAGTGTTAATTATTGTAGGAGATAGTTCAGGGTGGTGGGGAGAGCTACAGAGGAAGAGCTCAAACATTTTTGAAAGGTTAGAAGGCTCTTCATAGCTTCAAGGGGGAAGCTGAAGGCAGCTGTTTTCTTGCCATGAGGCACAGGGAGAGGAGTAGGTATAAGAGAATGTAGAGGAGTTTATCTAAATAGGCTTGTTTACTTATGTGGTTCTGAAACCAACCTTTGATCATCCCTACACAAGACTGCTCCCTGGAAGAGGGAGCAATAATGTTAATCACCCACCAATTGTGTTGACTCCAAGCTTTTGGCATTATTCTGTACTGAATAAAAGCAAATGCATCCAGCTTATGGAGACTGCTGCTCATTCTTTGGCAGTTCCCTAGCTGCTCTACACTGCATACCTGTGTCTGAGTACTCCTTTCATCCATTGCCCAGCCAGGGTCTTCAGGACAGACCCAGCAAATTATATCTTAATTATCACAACATTCTTCAGTTAAATTTGAGGGATTATCTCAACCAATTACTTTTACACTTCCCTTTTGACTGGTGATTACAGTAGTTCTTCAGTCTGATACAATCTATAACATAAAGATGGAACTATGACTATTTCTACTCAGTCCTTTGACCTAATCCAGCAGGTGAATAAATAATTTATAGCTCCCTTGAGTACACAGAGGGATACAATGTCATGGCCTCCCATTTCCTACATCACATATAGAGCATCACATATTTGGACCTGTCCTTAATTTGCCCATGAGGAATAAACACCTTTTATAAAACCTCCATGTAATGATCAGGTATAAAAAAATAAATCTAGGTCATAATTTGGTTTGTCATCACTACTCATGGTGTTGGGGTGGTGTGACCACAAAGGAGTTGGCCAGCTTGCAGCATGGGGGGAAAACCAGCCATGTTAAGCAAAGCGGGAGGTGGATGAACAGGAGGAGGAGGCTCTGCTTAGGAAAGGCCGAAGGCCTTTCAGGCTGTTTACTGTGTGGTATTCTTGAATGTAAAAGTCCTAGATTTGAAGACATTTTAAAGGGATTATTAGAATAATATTTTACTATATTTAAAACCTATTTTATGAATGATATCCTAGAGAAGAACATTCTCAAAATAAATTGTGGAAAATAGTTGATATGACACTATCAGGGTCAAGTAATTTTTTTCCCCACAATGTAAGTTGGTGAAATATTTTTGAATGTTTATAGACAAATATTGTTTTGGTATATTTTGTGCTGCTATTACAAACTACCACAGTAATTTATAATGAACAGACACTTATTTCTCACAGTTCCAAAGCCAAAAAGTCCAATATCAAGGTGCCGGCATCTGGGGAGGATATTCTTACTGCACCGTAACATGGTGGATGGCATCACAAGGCAAAAAGGCAGAGTTGTTAGGGGCAGGGGAAAAAGAGAGAGAAAAAAAGTACAGAGAGAAAGAGAATGGGGCAAAATTTACCCTTTTGTAATGAACCCACATCTGTAGCAATGGCATTAATCCATTCATGAGGGCATAGATTTCATCACTTAATTACCTCAAAAATGATTTTTGTCTTTTTTGCCTAGTTTTTTGTCTTTTTTTTTTTTTATTTTTGCCAATCATTGAGAGCTTGTAAGGTTGCTGAGGTTGGTTGGCCTTGAACTCTTGGCCTCGCCTTCGCAAGCGCCACGACATCCGGCCGGAGCCACTTTGGGCCCCCCCTTTTTTTTTTTGTTTTTGAGATGGAGTCTCTGTGATGGGATTTCAGCTGAATGTAACCTTTGCCTCCTAGGTTTAAGCAATTTTCCTGCCTCAGCCTCCAGAGTAGCTCAGACTACAGGCATGTGCCACCACACCCACCTATTTTTGTATTTTTAGTAGAGGTGGAGTTTCACCATGTTGGTCAGGGTGGTCTCGATCTCTTGACCTTGTGATCTGCCAGCTGCCTCCCAAAATGCTGGGGTTACAGGCATGAGCCACCATTCCCAGCCCCCTTCTTGATAGTGTTACAATGACAATTACATTTCAATGTAAGTTTTGGAAAGGGCAAACATTCAAACCATAGCAAATATGCCATGTGCTAATTGAATTACTCAGTTTGTTTCTTCAACAAATATTTGTGACTTTATTATGTGTCAGGTCTTATGAGTGTGCTATGATGAAAAAGTTAAAATGTTATGTTTTTATTCTCAATGTACTTCACCGTTTTGGGGGTAAATAGATATACATCTATATGTAGCATATATTTCTCATACATATCACTCATTAATTTATTGAAGAAAGATGTAGTAAACATCTACTGTGTGCCAATCACTCTATTGGTTACTGTGAAAAAGTAAATGTTTAAATTAAATTAAAAAAAACAGATCTAGAAGAAAATCATTGTATGCTGCAAAATATAGTTGTACTCAGAGAAGGATCAATGAAATCTGCTGTTACTCTTTTCACCACTTAAAACTATGTATACCTAGCAGAAAAAAAATAAAGCATATAGTGTCAAATGTGAAATACTAGGCAGTGTACTAACCTGAGAACAAGAAACTGATGTATGTATTATTGCCAGCTGTGCAAATCTAAGGACGTCTTATATCCTTCTAATGACTTTACTACCTTCTGCTGTTAAATACCTAATCTCAATGCTACAAAGGGACAAATCATAATTTGATTAATGTTAGGTTTGTGTTGCAACAATCTTATAGAAATCTACTGCAAGAATACTACTAAAGTTTGCAGTATAAAAGCTTAATTCAGATGAACTATTCTAAACTTGTATGGAAATAAAACTGATTGACATTCTTTTTGCTTTGGGACCAAGAATGAACTCAGCCAGTAGTAATTCTAATGGGTCAAAGAGGTGTAGAATCAGGTTGAAAGAGTGGTTACTGTGTTGTTCATTTAGTGTACATTAACTTTGGAATTATGACATAGAATTTGACTAGGAATGTGCATAAAAAACTGTGTATCCAAAATAGTAAAAAAAGAAACAATAAGTAGAATTCTATTTAAAGTGAGTGAATGCAACTTTTAATCACTGTGCTAAATAACTTTAAAATAATTTGTGAGGTTTTATGGAGTTCTGGTAACAAAACAGTAAGTGAGGGCCATAGGAACATTCTCTTTCACTGTTTTTAGGACTTTTTCATAAAATGAGACTTAAATTAGTCCTGAAACATTTGATTAAGAAACAATTATCATACTTCATTATTATATATGTATAAAAATGCAATTACATGATTGTGTTTAGCAACTAGTTATTTGTTACAACATTTTCAAGGGTTTGGCTTTTAATATATGTAGAAAAGTAGTTGTAGTATGTTTATTACGGGGTATAAACCAAAGGGACCTTAAATGCTTGATCAATTCAGTTGGCCAAAGGGGATTCTAACAGCAAACTCTATTCGCAATTGGACTTCATTCTGCTGTCCGCAGCGCAGAGCTCTAGTCGGCCAAGTCTAATTGGATTTTCCACATAAATCAATCGATCAGAGCTTGTTAAGACTGTCAATAACAGTTCTCTCACTTACTCTCTTTATTCTGCTCTTACATTTATGGCTGTTAAACTTCTGCTCAAGCAGAGCTGATTGACAGATTCTGATTGTACAGGAGAGACTCACCCAACCTACAAAAAAAGCAGGTATGTTCTACTATCCAAAATCAGAATAGCTTATGTTTTCCCTTTTTTTTCCCCAAAGAAATTTTCTGTCATTGTCTTTAGTTATGGCAAACAAACAAACAAGGAAAACTCAAGTGCAGTGCTTTTCAATGAGTTGTGATGGACATGAGGTTTTAAGCTCTTGAGCTCTACCACTAACAAGCAGTTCTCTTGGTTTCTCACTGCATCTTTGGTTTGCCATCTGTAAAATGAGGGTTCTATGTACTTACATTTCAAGAGGTTGTGTTATGTGATTTAAAAATATAAAATGGCCAATACTAATTTTTATAAATATTCCAAAAATGCTAGTTTTATTTGTATTTCTATTCAAAGTCGCTAACCCTCCCTGAACAAATGTATATATTCACTCACCTTTTCAGTGAGAAAATAATGTAACGTCATTGGCAGTTAGAACAAAGAGGTAAACTATTCTCATAATACAGGCACTATGATTTAACCAATTAACACTTTTGAGAAAATTTAAGAGTTTCTCCAGGTTTTTGGAGCACTGTGTTGCTCTCATTTCTAAGCACTTTACTGAAAAATTAAATTTCTGTTCAAATCAGTTTTGATAGGCAAGGAAATAACAGGGAGGCAATACATTTCTTTTCCTGCTTGAACCTTTATTATTTTGTAAATAAGTTAAAATGATTATTTATGAAAAATAAGGATGCTATCACATTTGGAATATGTCAGACCTTTGTAAATCTAACTTTTAATTCTCTCCTTTCCATCTAAAACAAAACACAACAAAACAATAAGATCTCAACTCTGAACTTTGTGGTTTAATGGACAGATAGATTGTGAAGGAAAAGCAAATGAGAAGTTAACATAACCCGAGAATAAAAATTATATCACTAATAAAAACGTTTTCATATATAAAATTTTGCCACTCTAGTTTCACTACTTACCACAAAACCAACACAAAGATATTCTTATCTGTCAAGAAAAGTATAGTATGATTGCCATTGTCAAACCCCAAATCATGTCAAGTGCTGAATGAAAACTTGTAAAACAAAGATTTTTCATAGAGAATGTATGACTTCAAAATTATCATTGATAGTAATAAAAGTTATCCAATCATGAGCAAGGCAGTAGACACTCTTATTTGTACGGTTCATCATCATTTCAGTTTTGGCAAATACTGCTATTGTAGATGTGCAGGTACTATTAAACAACAGTGAGAGGAGAGAAGTTTATTCTGAAAATGTGTGCTGTTGTCCTACATTTCTGTTTCACAGACTTGACTTGTTCTTCTTGAAAATGTATTAGTATATCTACTAAAGAATTATAATTCAAAGCACCATGATTATTTGGATATTTATTAGTTATTTGCATCCAGCACTGCAAAATTCACACCTGATCCAGGTTAAAAGATGTAAATCCCTAAATATTTTAGGATTTTGAAAGGCAGGGTGATTACATAATCTTTGACCTGAATAACTTGAAGATAATGATTATCCCTTAGAAACCTCTGGCACTTCATCTATAAAATGATGGTGTGAACTTACTTATAATGTGCTGTGAAAATGATCATAAACTATCTAGAATGATGATGACTTGCACTTATTATTAGCTAAATAAATTATCTATGCATTTCTCACATGACCCAAAGATTGAGATATTATTGTATGGAAGATTACTCGGTGTCTTCTTTTTAATTTATGTATAAATTCTTCCTCTTCTTTCTTTCCTTCTTCCTTTACTTTAAGTGAAACTTTTATATCTATTAGAAACATCTGTTGTACTTCTTCACAGAATTTCTGAAATTTTTCTTTTGTGTTTCAGATGCGTTATGAGAGAATCTCACTCCTCAGATTTGGCATTCCTTAATTTTATCCTGAACTATTTTGATTATCACCTTTGACTAATATTTGGTTTCATTTTGTTTCTCAGTTATCTTTTTTCCTACAATATTAACATTTTCTTAACAGCCTATACTTTTTAGAGGATAAAATGGGTATGTTCACATTTAATTATTTTGATACAGATTATATTTACCTTAGTTGTTAAATGTTTCATCTATAATACTAGTAGGAAGTATTTTTATGTGACTGAAGTGCTTTTTAAAATAAAAATCTTAGATAACTTTCTTTAACTGTTTGGTGAGAATTTATTGTTTATATTTTAAATTAGCTTCATATTTAAAACTAATTTTAAGCAAAATTGATAAGTAAAATATTAGTCAATCCAAAGAGAATATATTTGTGATAAATGCAATTCTGATTATAAGGACTAAGCTCTTGATGATTGTGTCTTCTAAACTTGGCTGTTTACTGCCCCAACCTGTCCTGGAGTCACTGCTTTTCTTCCCTGGTCTCAGGTCCACCCTACTCAGATAGCTGCAGGCCAGAGAAGTGGATGGCTCTGTTGTCTGTGGATTAAGTTAGTGTACAAATAAAAGTCTCTTTCTTTTTGCTTTCACTTCCTCTGCCTGTGATTGTAGAATTATTTGTGAACTCTAATGAAAAAGCATTTTCTGATGATGTTGTCATTTCTATTTGTATTCATGGGTTCCTCAGCACTGTGGTATTGTCATCAACTTTTTCCACCTCTGCTGTCAAGTTCCTTTTATTTTTGTACTTCTGGATGTAATTTCTCATGGTCTAACTGATGTAGCAAGGTAGAGTTTATTTTCATAAGTAAAAAACACAACTTGATATGATCATGTATATACATGAAATCCAGAGAATGGTGTAGAAAAATTTTGCATTTGCAAGCTTGTTTTTAACATTTTCCCTCAGGTACCAGTGAATCTCCATCAGTTACAGGAAGTTATCTATCTGGACATTAGGGAGTTCCCTCCTACGGCACTCCTTTTTTCTTTCTTTAACTCACAATAGTCTTCTCAGAATTTTTATATTTATTTACCCCCTTAGGGTCCCATTTCTTCCTCTCAAACTTGAGTCAAGCTCTCTATCAATCTGAGTTCTCTATCAATTTTCTCTTTAAAGAGGCAGAAGAGGAAACAGTTTCAGATCCTTCAGTTTTCTCATTAGGGGCCTTAGGAGTGAGGTAAGAATGAACAAAAACTGTCCAGTCAAACTTGAATCAATATACAAATATTCATTAAATATTTTTATTGTTCACATCAACTGTTATTCCTCTTGTCAATGTTGATTTTTTTAAGCTAAGGCCGACACAATTATGGTTGCATTTTTTTATCTTAACAAAGACCTTCTTTTATTTTCCCAGCTTTATGTGAATCAATGCCTTAGAAGGTGTTAAAAAAAAAAAACCTTGGCCCAGGAATTAGGTAAGAAGGTTAGCAAATTCCACACTAACATACATCATTTCAGTGAGATTCTTAAAAACAGGGAAACTAATGTTATTTCTATTTATCAAGTTAATTTTTAAAAATATAATATTTTACCCTAAAGCTGTAAAAGTGAAAGATAAATAAAATAAAAATCAAATGTATTTGAAATAAAAAATATATTAATTAGATGTAATAAATTTATTGTGAAGCCTGCCATAAATACTAGAACATGTTTTGAAAGGAGTTAAAAAAAACATTCATAGTATGTCATAATGCCAAAATTAACTGCCAGCCAAACTATTTGAGGTACTCTTTTGGGATATCTTATAACTGATTCTAAATTTATTCAGCAAAATACAGCATTAAGAGAGTTTAAAGTCAAAGAGTAAGCTTTGAAAATTACTTTTATAGATAGTTGTTGATTAACCCATGAAGTCAAGGAAAGTAGGTCCTTAGTTTCTTCTATTTTTCCACATCCTTTCTGATTTGTTTTCTGTTGTGTCATAAATAGCCTATTTTACTTGAATTCAGGGACATAACTGAGGATATTAAGTCAAGGTAAGCCTAAAGCTGCCTCCTCACTTACTTTAAGTTTGGCCTAAAGGTTTCTCTGTACACTGAGAAATATAACCCAAAGGGAGTTGTAAACAACTATAGCCTACTGTGCAAACCACTGAGTTTTGGCTAATCAAAGGTGGCCAACTGTTCAAATTGTGTTCAAGTAAGACAGATATAAAGCTGTAACCAGTTTGGCTGTTTCTGTACTTCACTTCCATTTTCAGTATGTCACATTCCTTTTTCTGTTCATAAAGAGTTTCTGAGCCCACAATGGCTCGGGAGACTGCCCCATTCATGAATCAGTCTTTGCTCAGTTAAACTCTGTTAAATTTAATTCAGCTAAAGTTCTTTTAACAGATGATATTAGAAGTGGGATCCGAAGTTGAGCTTCCAGCAAGTGCCAGAAGCGCTGAATAACTAAGTGAGGTACCGGCCGAGCCCATTATGTTCATTGCTCTCTCACAGCAACTGGGGATTATATTAAGTTCTCTCTCTGATTCCAAAGCTCCACAGATTTGTGTTTTGGGTTCTCAGTTTCTTTGAGCATATTTCTGATCCAAACTAGGTTTACAAGTCGTGGTAGAAAATGAGCTAGGTCCAGAATCAGATTGGATCTGATAATTAACTGGCTTGGATCCAGTTAGAGTCCTCTTATGTCTGACTGGAGCAGAAAGAGACTGGTAGTAAGTGGCAACATGACAAGAAGTATAAAATTTGGCTTTTGGAAATTTGCAGGGAATTTTGTGTTCCACTCTCTTTGTTTCTTCTTTCTTGCATGCTTAGGTAGGGAAAAATCATTGGTTACGTTGATCAAATGGATCGTCACAATGACTCAGCGTTTTCCTCAGTCTGCCAACGAGGGACCTCCGCAGCCAGCAATGTCCTGGGCCTGCTGCCAGATGTACCCCGCCCATTCAGCCTGCCTGTGTTACAGCCTGTACCCGCATTTGGCAGGTAAGCTCTTGTCCTACATCCAAAAGGAATAAGGATATTCTGATAATTTGAAGGGCTAGAATGGCAAAGAAGAATTCCACTGAGCAATGGAACAGCTCTCAGCGGGGAGGGAATGTAGCGGGGGTCGCCCAACCCCCCCAGTCAAGTGGTTTCTCCCAGTGTGGCTGAATCTGGGGCTTGATGGGCTCAGAATAGGGGAGTGCTTGCTGACTGCTTTGGGAGTATGCAAAAAGGTTAAAACAAGGACACCACTCAAAGCTGAGCTTGACAGTGTAAAAAAACAATTAGGGAAGGGTAGGTATATGTAAAATAGGTGTAGGGTGGGGATCAATCAGAAGAAATCTTGCCAAACAGGAAGACAGGTTCTCAATCAGGTCCAAGAATTTACTAGGGACTATCTTCAGCTTGAAGTTGGGGTTTTACTGGGGACCCACCCGTGACTGCCTAGGTATTTGCTTGCCTCCTGCTGCTCTCATTTCCTCCCTTTAAAGAGGTACATCTAACTGCTGTTAAGATAAGGATGATGAGAAATCTTAACTGCTTAGTCATATCTCCCTTAGAGGCCTATCTAAGGGTCCCTGGTGAAAGAAAGCCATTGTCGGAGGCTCCAGTTGCATGACCATTTGAAGTTTGATGGCCTGAAGGTGAGAAGAGACAAACTGGGTTATTACAAGACATGGATCAAAATGAAACAAGGGGTTAAAGACAGCTTAAAAATCAGGAGGCTGCTGGCATGCCCAGATAACTGGTGGGCTATAGTTGTGCCAGCTAAGATTTTGATGTATGGAGCTTGGCTTTGGTTAGGTTCCTTGGTCTTACTTTCTCAAACTAAGAAAACTTTGGTTTGTGGAAACCCATTTACCTCCATCACCAGTAGGATTTATAGCATAATTGCCCAGTACTAGAATATTGATTCAGATTTTTATATAACCTATTCCTTTTGTTTCTTCTGAGTTGCAATTGCATCCTGTTGCAACAGAAAATGGATTGTTATTGCACTGAGGCAAATAACATCTGTTGTACTTCTTCACAGAATTTCTGAAATTTTTCTTTTGTGTTTCAGATGCGTTATGAGAGAATCTCACTCCTCAGATTTGGCATTCCTTAATTTTATCCTGAACTATTTTGATTATCACCTTTGACTAATATTTGGTTTCATTTTGTTTCTCAGTTATCTTTTTTCCTACAATATTAACATTTTCTTAACAGCCTATACTTTTTAGAGGATAAAATGGGTATGTTCACATTTAATTATTTTGATACAGATTATATTTACCTTAGTTGTTAAATGTTTCATCTATAATACTAGTAGGAAGTATTTTTATGTGACTGAAGTGCTTTTTAAAATAAAAATCTTAGATAACTTTCTTTAACTGTTTGGTGAGAATTTATTGTTTATATTTTAAATTAGCTTCATATTTAAAACTAATTTTAAGCAAAATTGATAAGTAAAATATTAGTCAATCCAAAGAGAATATATTTGTGATAAATGCAATTCTGATTATAAGGACTAAGCTCTTGATGATTGTGTCTTCTAAACTTGGCTGTTTACTGCCCCAACCTGTCCTGGAGTCACTGCTTTTCTTCCCTGGTCTCAGGTCCACCCTACTCAGATAGCTGCAGGCCAGAGAAGTGGATGGCTCTGTTGTCTGTGGATTAAGTTAGTGTACAAATAAAAGTCTCTTTCTTTTTGCTTTCACTTCCTCTGCCTGTGATTGTAGAATTATTTGTGAACTCTAATGAAAAAGCATTTTCTGATGATGTTGTCATTTCTATTTGTATTCATGGGTTCCTCAGCACTGTGGTATTGTCATCAACTTTTTCCACCTCTGCTGTCAAGTTCCTTTTATTTTTGTACTTCTGGATGTAATTTCTCATGGTCTAACTGATGTAGCAAGGTAGAGTTTATTTTCATAAGTAAAAAACACAACTTGATATGATCATGTATATACATGAAATCCAGAGAATGGTGTAGAAAAATTTTGCATTTGCAAGCTTGTTTTTAACATTTTCCCTCAGGTACCAGTGAATCTCCATCAGTTACAGGAAGTTATCTATCTGGACATTAGGGAGTTCCCTCCTACGGCACTCCTTTTTTCTTTCTTTAACTCACAATAGTCTTCTCAGAATTTTTATATTTATTTACCCCCTTAGGGTCCCATTTCTTCCTCTCAAACTTGAGTCAAGCTCTCTATCAATCTGAGTTCTCTATCAATTTTCTCTTTAAAGAGGCAGAAGAGGAAACAGTTTCAGATCCTTCAGTTTTCTCATTAGGGGCCTTAGGAGTGAGGTAAGAATGAACAAAAACTGTCCAGTCAAACTTGAATCAATATACAAATATTCATTAAATATTTTTATTGTTCACATCAACTGTTATTCCTCTTGTCAATGTTGATTTTTTTAAGCTAAGGCCGACACAATTATGGTTGCATTTTTTTATCTTAACAAAGACCTTCTTTTATTTTCCCAGCTTTATGTGAATCAATGCCTTAGAAGGTGTTAAAAAAAAAAAACCTTGGCCCAGGAATTAGGTAAGAAGGTTAGCAAATTCCACACTAACATACATCATTTCAGTGAGATTCTTAAAAACAGGGAAACTAATGTTATTTCTATTTATCAAGTTAATTTTTAAAAATATAATATTTTACCCTAAAGCTGTAAAAGTGAAAGATAAATAAAATAAAAATCAAATGTATTTGAAATAAAAAATATATTAATTAGATGTAATAAATTTATTGTGAAGCCTGCCATAAATACTAGAACATGTTTTGAAAGGAGTTAAAAAAAACATTCATAGTATGTCATAATGCCAAAATTAACTGCCAGCCAAACTATTTGAGGTACTCTTTTGGGATATCTTATAACTGATTCTAAATTTATTCAGCAAAATACAGCATTAAGAGAGTTTAAAGTCAAAGAGTAAGCTTTGAAAATTACTTTTATAGATAGTTGTTGATTAACCCATGAAGTCAAGGAAAGTAGGTCCTTAGTTTCTTCTATTTTTCCACATCCTTTCTGATTTGTTTTCTGTTGTGTCATAAATAGCCTATTTTACTTGAATTCAGGGACATAACTGAGGATATTAAGTCAAGGTAAGCCTAAAGCTGCCTCCTCACTTACTTTAAGTTTGGCCTAAAGGTTTCTCTGTACACTGAGAAATATAACCCAAAGGGAGTTGTAAACAACTATAGCCTACTGTGCAAACCACTGAGTTTTGGCTAATCAAAGGTGGCCAACTGTTCAAATTGTGTTCAAGTAAGACAGATATAAAGCTGTAACCAGTTTGGCTGTTTCTGTACTTCACTTCCATTTTCAGTATGTCACATTCCTTTTTCTGTTCATAAAGAGTTTCTGAGCCCACAATGGCTCGGGAGACTGCCCCATTCATGAATCAGTCTTTGCTCAGTTAAACTCTGTTAAATTTAATTCAGCTAAAGTTCTTTTAACAGATGATATTAGAAGTGGGATCCGAAGTTGAGCTTCCAGCAAGTGCCAGAAGCGCTGAATAACTAAGTGAGGTACCGGCCGAGCCCATTATGTTCATTGCTCTCTCACAGCAACTGGGGATTATATTAAGTTCTCTCTCTGATTCCAAAGCTCCACAGATTTGTGTTTTGGGTTCTCAGTTTCTTTGAGCATATTTCTGATCCAAACTAGGTTTACAAGTCGTGGTAGAAAATGAGCTAGGTCCAGAATCAGATTGGATCTGATAATTAACTGGCTTGGATCCAGTTAGAGTCCTCTTATGTCTGACTGGAGCAGAAAGAGACTGGTAGTAAGTGGCAACATGACAAGAAGTATAAAATTTGGCTTTTGGAAATTTGCAGGGAATTTTGTGTTCCACTCTCTTTGTTTCTTCTTTCTTGCATGCTTAGGTAGGGAAAAATCATTGGTTACGTTGATCAAATGGATCGTCACAATGACTCAGCGTTTTCCTCAGTCTGCCAACGAGGGACCTCCGCAGCCAGCAATGTCCTGGGCCTGCTGCCAGATGTACCCCGCCCATTCAGCCTGCCTGTGTTACAGCCTGTACCCGCATTTGGCAGGTAAGCTCTTGTCCTACATCCAAAAGGAATAAGGATATTCTGATAATTTGAAGGGCTAGAATGGCAAAGAAGAATTCCACTGAGCAATGGAACAGCTCTCAGCGGGGAGGGAATGTAGCGGGGGTCGCCCAACCCCCCCAGTCAAGTGGTTTCTCCCAGTGTGGCTGAATCTGGGGCTTGATGGGCTCAGAATAGGGGAGTGCTTGCTGACTGCTTTGGGAGTATGCAAAAAGGTTAAAACAAGGACACCACTCAAAGCTGAGCTTGACAGTGTAAAAAAACAATTAGGGAAGGGTAGGTATATGTAAAATAGGTGTAGGGTGGGGATCAATCAGAAGAAATCTTGCCAAACAGGAAGACAGGTTCTCAATCAGGTCCAAGAATTTACTAGGGACTATCTTCAGCTTGAAGTTGGGGTTTTACTGGGGACCCACCCGTGACTGCCTAGGTATTTGCTTGCCTCCTGCTGCTCTCATTTCCTCCCTTTAAAGAGGTACATCTAACTGCTGTTAAGATAAGGATGATGAGAAATCTTAACTGCTTAGTCATATCTCCCTTAGAGGCCTATCTAAGGGTCCCTGGTGAAAGAAAGCCATTGTCGGAGGCTCCAGTTGCATGACCATTTGAAGTTTGATGGCCTGAAGGTGAGAAGAGACAAACTGGGTTATTACAAGACATGGATCAAAATGAAACAAGGGGTTAAAGACAGCTTAAAAATCAGGAGGCTGCTGGCATGCCCAGATAACTGGTGGGCTATAGTTGTGCCAGCTAAGATTTTGATGTATGGAGCTTGGCTTTGGTTAGGTTCCTTGGTCTTACTTTCTCAAACTAAGAAAACTTTGGTTTGTGGAAACCCATTTACCTCCATCACCAGTAGGATTTATAGCATAATTGCCCAGTACTAGAATATTGATTCAGATTTTTATATAACCTATTCCTTTTGTTTCTTCTGAGTTGCAATTGCATCCTGTTGCAACAGAAAATGGATTGTTATTGCACTGAGGCAAATAATTATATTGCCATAATTTAAGAATACTCACAGTTTCCAAATTCTGGAGAAGTCAGGAAGACAGAAACAAATATGTTCCAAATTTTGTTCACAGGATTATATCTTATCAATTGTTAAAAGCGATAGATAGCTCAAAAGAAAAATTTTCCTTGACTATGACAAACAAAACCAAGATCAGCAATGTTTTAAGAAAAAAGTTTAAAAAGATTAGTTTTTTTCTGCTGGTTCAGTCCACTCAATTAACTCTTTTTGTGTCTGATATTCATGAAAATTTCAGCTCTGAGTCTTGTATGTTTTTCCTTTATTCCAATGTCACCATCTCCAAAGTTATCAGAAACTTGCATTTGAGAGCTGCTATAATATTCAAAGCCCTATAGCTGATTACAAATCATTTTTGGATCAAAACAAGATAACAATTTTCTGTGAATGACAACATGCCCAGGGCAGTCACAGTCAAAAACACAATTAACAAAGAAATTTGGTTATTTCCATGGTTTACAATAACTTAACACAATAAGCTTAATTATGAGTAATAGTGTTGTATCGAACCGAGCACAGAAAATCAACACCAAGACAAAAGTATGCCAAATTGCAGGGTTTATTGCCGGCGACCACGGAGGACTCACGTCTCTCCAACCCGTGGCCCTGCAAAAGAGGGTGGCAAGACCTTTTATACCCGTAAAATCACCTTGGGGGTGAGGGGCTTCAAACATTCCGAGGGCCAGTGGATTCAAATCACCTTCTGGGTGGAGATGAGAGTGAAGGTGTTCCGGATTTTTCGAGGGCCAGGGGACTATTTGACATTCTGATTGTTATTTAAGGGGTTCACAGATGCAGAGATTAACATTCGTTTACACATCGTCTGGGTGGGAGTGGGATCCATAGATTTTTATTTACTTGGCGCCAGGATGGAATTGTCTGGGGGTGCTTACTCTGGTAAACAAAGGCCAGCGACTCTGACATTCACAGATAAGAGAAGGTATGCAGCTTTACCTCAACTTGCATCCTGCAAATAATCTAGCAGTTTACAGAAACCAAAGTTAGCAATCACTGTGAGGAGAATGGAAACAGTTTTGTTCTTTATAAAATGACATTGTACAGGTTCTAACTCTAGGCCAGCTATATCACAATAGCATACACTCAGAGATTAGAATTATAGAAATCCCATACAATTTTAGAATATATATCAATATTATTAACTAAAATATAAACTGAATAAGATTAAACCTTATTTTTATTTTAGAAATCTCATGTAACTAAACATGTCAAATAATCTTGTTTACCTCTCTTTTGGATGCTCCAGGGGTCCTTTGTGCCATCCAAAAGTTAGGGGTTAGAAGAGACAATTTTTGAAGCTGATATTTTATTTTGAAGCTGATATTTGATAAAGCCTGTTAGATTTATTAGAGATTTAAAACACTTGATATATGAAATAGAATTCCAGATTACCATAAGTTATTTATTTAGTCTAAATGATGACTAAAAAAAATGTTTAAATTAAAATACCTTTACTCATTGTATTAGTCAGGGTTCTTTAAAGGGACAGAACTAATAGGATATATGTATACATGAAACGGAGTTTATTGGGAGAATTGACTCACACTATAATAAGGTGAAGTTTTATGATACATGTCTGCAGGTTGAGGGACAAAGAAGCCAGTGGTGGATCAATCTGAGTCCCAAAACCTTAAAATTCAGGAAGCCAGCAGTGTAACCCTCAGTCTGTGGCTCAAGGCCTGAGAGCCCCTGGCAAATCACTGGTGTAAGTACAAGGGTCCAACAGCTGAAGAACTTGGAGCCTGATTTTCTAGGGCAGGAAGCATTCAGCACAGGAGAAAGATGGAGGCTGGAAGATTCAGCAAGTCTTCTCCTGCCTACTTTATTCTAACGGCACTGGCAGATGATTACATGGTGCACACCCACATGAGGACGACTCTGCCTCTCACAGTTCCTGACTCAAATATTAATTTCGTTTGGCAACACCCTCACAGACACACCAAGGAACAATACTTCACATCCTTTAATCCAATCAGGTTGACACTAAATATTAACCATCACATTCGTTAAGAGGGAAGTCTTAGCTTTCCAATTAATCTGTCTCCTGTCTTCTTCTTTTCTTTTTTGGCATTTATTCACAAGCAAACCAGAATATCTCATTGACCTTTAATATTATGTGAAAATCTTGTTCAAGAGAAAGATAGCCAAATTTAACCCTTATATTAGTCTACTATTAATGTCAATCCCACTTTTTTAATAAAAAATTTTTGTATTAAAATTTTTTATTAAAAGGGTTCTAAAAGCAAAAACCTGTACTTTTGATAAAGGACAGCTTTCCAAAAAATCAAAAGATTTGACACAGCAACAGCATGAGACAGAATCTATCTCCTTTCTTTTCATAGTTTACTCAAAAAATGAACAAATATTTTACTGTGTCTTATAAATACTACACAAAATATTTGTTCAAAACAAAATCAAATTTTACTTTTATATTAGTGAGTTATTAATACTAATACTAATTTTAATAAAATCTCACAAATAAACATATCAAATCTCCCATCTTTCAGCCACACTAGATTTCCATAAAGCTTTTATTTTAGATTCTCCCTCTACTTCTTATATTCATCTTGTTTTATCTATTTTTTTTTTTTACTTCTTTACTTCTTTCTTCAAAACCTTTAAGCAACTTCAAACCAGACAGAATTTTTATCCACATTTTTATACCTTTATAATTTTTCTCATCAAACGTATTTTGCTTTTTTAAATATATTGTGTATATAGAATTGTTTATCTCAAATATAATAATTTTTAAATCTTAGTAACCCTGATTTCTAATGGAAAGCTGAGTCTCCTTTATCAAAATGTACAAGTTGTTATTAGAAATCTTTTAATTATCTCTTTGGCTAAATGAATAACTATTGTTTCATGGTGGCCTGTGATCCTATTTTGTTCAAGTTTTTTAAATCTTTGACATATTTGACAGGCCTCCCAAATCCAAATTTCAGCTTCATAGTTGTCTTTCTTGACCTCTGATTTTGGGATGCTACAGAGGGATCTTGAAGCATCCAAAAGAGAGATAAACAAGGTTGTTTGACATGATAAGTTAAAATGAGTGAACTGTTTGTCTGGCTTATCCTTTGATCTATTTGATTTTAGTTGGTTTGGCTTATGAGGACTCTAGTTAAAGAACATGCTTCAAATTCTTGGTATTATCCTTCTGATAGTCATAATGGTGTTCTTCCTGGTTGGTGTTCTTTATACTCTCAAAAGTTTTAAATATTTGCATGCAGCCATCTGTAGAATGTCAAATAATCTCTCTTCAACTGGGATGATAAGAGAAGAAAGAAATATATGAACATGAGGGCACTATAACTTTTGAATGACCTGCAGAGGCTGGCACCCCAAAATGTTGTTACCTGAGAGTGGTACTAAGACCCTAAGTTTTGGTCACACTCTCGCTTAAATGAGAACTTGATCAAAATGTGAAAAGTTTTAAGCAAAATTATAGGAGGCCATGCAATAGGCCCCAACAGACCAGACCAAATAAAAATAGAGTCACATATGCTAAATCTGACATAACCAAACTAAGACTTTAAGGAAACACGCAGATCCTAAAACAGACCAAGTTTTGTTTTTTCACCTGTAAACAGAACATTTCAGCTAATATGGGTTAGCATGTCCCCATGCAAATCTCATCTTGAATTGTAGCTCCCATAATCCCCACAGGTTGTGGAAGGGACCTGGTGGGAGGTAATTAATCATGGGGGCAGGTCTTTTCTGTGTTGTTCTTATGATAGTGAGTAAGTCTCACAAGATCTGATGGTTTTATAAAGAGGAGTTCTCTTATACAAGCTCTCTCTTGCCTGCCACGATGTAAGAGGTGACTTTGCTCCTCCTCTGCCTTCCACCATGATTGAGGTCTCCCCAGCCATGTGGAATATGAGTCCATTTGTGACATGGTAATTGCCCTATGAACTGCTTACCTTGACCATACCTCAGCTTTCCATTGAAACTGCTCTCTCTAACCCTGATGTAACAGGCAAGCAGTCCAAACCAATGCCATTTTGGCCCCTGCACCATTTTAAGAAAAACTAAGACTTGTAATAAGTAACTAAGGTCTGTAATTTTCCACCCCACACAGACAATGTATAAACTAACACTTATCTTAACTTCTGTGAATCATTTAAGTAACAATCAGAATGTCCAAAGTCCCCTGGCCCTCAGAATGTCCAAAGCCTCTTGTCCTTACCCCCACCCAGGTGGTGGTTTACAGGTATAAAAGGTCTTGACACCCTCCTTTCAGGGCCACGGGTTAGAGAGACGCGAGTCCTCTGTGGCCGCCTGCAATAAAGACCCTGTAATTTGGCCTAGTCTTTTTCTCAGTGGTGTTTTCATGCTCGCTTGATACAATACATTAAATCTCTTTATAAATCAGGCAGTCTTGGGCATGTTTTTATTAGCAGCATGAGAACAGACTAATACACCAGCATAAGGAGGCACCCTCTACTCTAGCTCTTACAAAAAAATGACTTGAAGTTCTTGTTCCCTTAAGTTCCACCTAAAGGTTTTTCTGTACATTGTGAACTATAACCTAAAGGTAGTTATATAAACAGACTGTAGCCTACTCTTGTGCTAATCACTGAGTTTTGACCAAAAGTGGCCAACTGTCCAAACTGTGTTCAAATAAGGTAGATGCCAAGCTGTAACCAATTTGACTGTTTCTGTACCCCATTTCCATCACTTTCCTTTTCTCTGTCAATAAATCTTCCATCAAGTGGCTTCCCTGGAGTCCTGAACCTATTCTAACTCAGGAGGCTGCCTGATTCAAGCATTGTTCTTTGTTCAAATTCTGTTAAATAGAATTCTGCTAAGGTTTTACTTTTGGCAAGGGGCAAAACCATCTTACTGACATAGGTTTTACAACTGAAAAAATGTAAATACTTTCCCACTTCGTAGATGTAATTTACTATTTAATGCTTAGTCATAGAAAGATTTCTCAGTAGGAACAACTCACAGAACAATTTCAATCCCCATGTAATCTTATAATAAATGGACATCCTCTGTCATATCATGACATGATCATCAAGGTTCTCAGTTTAATTATGTGGCAGTATTGTAGGACTTTTCCCACAATGTACAGTAACAGAGAAGTAAAAAAAAAAATTTAGTGTTTACCTACAGGAAATGTTTTATGCATTTAAAAAGTTACCAGTATAAACTATTTGGTTTATTACTGAATCATTTTCTATCTGCTCTGTAATTCCTCAAAATATTACAGTGATTTACTATGCTCTTGACATTTGCAGACAACTATTTAGTGTGTTCTCTTTCTATGCACTGTTTTTTAGATAAGAATATCATATTTTACTCATATTTACAACTGAACCAGCATCCCTCTGAATTTTATAAGACTACTGCTTATTTTGAAACACTCATTATTGTTTGAAAGTATGTAAGTGGCATACTAAGTAGTTCAATATCCAATCTTTTAATTTTATAATTAGAATGCATTCAAGCTGTGCTTCTGCATTTTGCTAATGCCCTAAACACTAAATTGAAGTGTACTCTGAAATCATACATTAAACAGAAATTCTCTGAATTAGTAACTTAAAGTTTAGCTTTATACACCAAGGAGTTTTAGTCATTAGCAGGTAATTTAAATTCTTTCTTCTCCCCACCCCTTTTGCCCCAGGGAATGTTAAGCTTGTTTTTCAAACCCTCCTTCTGAAATATAAGGAGCAAAAATAGTACAAAATCAGACTTTCAGGATACACAAACATCCTTCAGCAGCCTTGATTCCTCTATTTTAGCTGTTTGTATCTTTCTTCTGTGTAAGGATAAATGGGTTGTCACTAGCGAGGCAGAAACAGTCTAACAAACTGGATCTAAAAAGAGTGAAATATCATATTAGGGGTTAATTTCCTTTTACCTCCTAATATGGTTTGACTCTGTGTCCCCACCCAAATCTCATCTTGAATTGTAATCCCCACTTGTCAAAGGAAGGTCCCAGTGGGAGGTGATTGAATCATGCAAGTGAATTTTCTCCATCCTACTCTCATAATAGTGAGTGAGTTTTCACAAGATCTGAGTGTTTAAAAGTTTGGTACTGCCCCTTTACCTCTGTCTCTTCTGCCACCATAAAAGATGTACCTTGCTTTCCCTTCACCTTCTGCCAGTATGAATGTAAGTTTCCTGAGGTCTCCCCAGCACTCAGTCAAGTAAACGTTTTTTCTTTATAAATGATCCAGTCTCAGGTTGTGTTTTAGAACAATGTGAAAAGGTACTAATACACCTCCTGTATTGGTTTGAGGGGCTGCTATACCAAGGTATGATGAACTTTGTATTCAACAACAGAAATTTACTTTCCTACAAATCTGGAGACCAGAAGTCCAAGATCAGGGTGTATGAAGGATTGGTTTTCCCTGGGATCTCTCTTTTTGGCTTGCAGATAGCCATATTCTTCTGTCTTCACATAATCATCCTTTGGTGTGTGATTATGTCCTAATTTCCTCTTCATAAAAGCCCATCTGTTATACTGGATTAAGATGCACTGTAATGATTGCATTTGAACTTAATTATCCTTTGAAAGATGCTATCTCCAAACACAGTCACATTCTCAGATACTAGGGGTTAGGACTTTGACATCTACATTTGGGGTGATATAATTTAGCCCATAACACCCCAAACAGCTGTCTCATCATGACGAAATAATTGTAACACAGCCTTACCCCACTTTGGCTGTGATGGAGCATTAGGCCTAAGGCTCTGCTGATATGATGTTTTACAAAGGCAAGAGTAGGACTTGCATTACCTTAGAAACTGGAATTATTTTGACAAAACCTTTAACCATAGAAAAATTTGCCCAGTTGTATGGATGGACCCCTGATCTTAATAGCCACTTATAGTCTTGAGATCCCATAATTTTTCCTGTCAAAATAAATGTATGATTAAGAAATGGTAATATTTTCTATGAATTCAGCATGGATGGGGCCTGACATAGATGATATAGAAAAATGAAGATTAAATATGCCTTGTGAAGTATTCATAGGCTTTACTATCAAGCACAAAAATACATGACTAAGTGCTTTTTCAAGTTTTTGCTAAGCCTGATATTTGAAGAATGTTCAAAGATGTTTTACTGATCTATAAATGCTGTGAGTTTTGCTGATGGAATAGCATATTTTGCACAACTTAAGTTCTTGCACATGAATATATAATTTATAATCACTCCCTTCTTTTTTCTTCACCTAGTAAATTTTCCTACCTGATGAATAACTGCATCCACTTTTTGTTCTAATTTATACACGTTGGCTGTAAATACTGAATTGCTGAGATGAGCATTATACCAAAATTTAAATTTAGAAGCTGGAAAATAAACAGTTATAAAAATTTTAAAATACTTTAAATAGAGTAGCCAAAGCTACTAGATCTTCTACATTAAAAACCCCTCCTGTAATAAATATGTGATGTGAGGGAAGTTTTTTGGGAATAATCTCAAGTAAACGTGCTCTTAGGATTCCCAGGGCTACCATCACTGATATGGTTCTATGGGATCTGTCTTCTCCTGCTGGTGCTTTTGACTTTGTAATTTTTCAGCCAGCCTTTATCATAAGACAGGCCCCAAATGACAATGTTGACACAAGGAACAACAAATATTTCTCCCTAAAATATCAAGGGGCTAAAGTGAGGCAGTGGGGATAAAATGCCATTTCAAAAGTATTACTCTTCCACCGTTATGCAAAAATATTTATACTCTAGCCTTGTGAAATCCTGTAATATGGTTTGGCTGTGTCCCCACCCAAATCTCATATTGAATTCCCATGTGCTGTAGGAGAGGCTTTGTGGAAGGTGATTGAATCATGAGGGCAGGTTTTCTCCATGCTGTTCTTGTGATACTGAATAAGTCTCACTAATCTAATGGTTTTTAAAATGGGAGATTTCCTCCACAAATTATCTCTCTTTGCCTGCTGCTATCCATGTAAAATGTGACTTGCTTTTCCTTGCCTTCCACTATGACTGTGAGGCCTCACCAGCCATGTGGAACTGTAAGTCCATTAAACCTCTTTCTTTTATAAATTGCTCAGTCTTGGGTATGTCTTTATCAGCAGCATGAAAACTAACTAATAAATCTTGCTACATCATCCTCCATCATACCAGAAAACTGGATTTCACTGGAGCCTTGCATAACTGGATTTTTAACCAAGTCATATTATATTCCTAGAAAATTATAGCATCAATTTAAATAATATTGAAGCTATGTAGTGCCAATGTCTATTATATCCCTAACTTTAAAACCATTACAACTCCACTAGCACGAGTCAGTTACAGCTAAAGTGAAAATGGAAAATTTCACTGAAAATTGTCCTGACCTAAAACTGATCTTTAATAATACTACCATTTTCACTCACTAACTAATAAGTCCACCTGCATTTCCTGTATTTCTTATACAGTAAAAGTTCCATCATTTCAGATAATTTTGCTTATAGATTTTTCTTCACCAAGAAGTCCTGCATACAGTTCCTACCTTTGGCCAATCTCAAAGCTTCCCTTTATCACATCTGCCCCTTCAGTTCCTGATGTCAGCCTCTATCACTGGAGAAAACAGTACTTAGCAGTCCTTTTGCATCTCTTTCTGACAGCTTTCATATTTCCCTGAGAAGATATTCTAGACTTTATACTGTTTCACAGGGTATTTGTCTTATTCCTTTACATCTTTGATCCCTTAGAGAAAGAAAACTTCTTTTAAGTTTCACAGAAAAATGAAGATTATTGGGTGGGAATCTTATATGGTTTGGATCTGTGTCCCTACCCAATCTCAAGTTGAATTACAATTCTTGATGTTGAAGGTGGGGCCTAGTGAGAGGTGACTGAGTCACAGAAACAGAGTTCTCCTGAATGGCTTAGAACCATCTCCTGATGCTATTCTTGTGATAGTGAGTGAGTTCTTATGAGTTCTGGTTGTTTAAAAGTATGTGGCTCCACAGCTCCTGTCATTTGTTCCTGCTCCAGCTATGTCAGATGTTCCTGCTTCTCCTTTGCCTTTTGCCATGTCTAGATGCTTCCTGAAGCCTCCTCAAAAGTAAAGCAGATGCCAGCATCATGCTTCCTGTACAGCCTGTGGAACTCTGAGCCCATTAAAACTGTTTTCTTTATAAATTACCCAGTTTTAGGTATCTTTTTGTAGTAATGTGAGAACTAATACAGAATACAAATTTCTTACCCTCAACCTAAATACCTATTGATAGCTGGCCTAGATCTCCCTTCATGTCTCCAATATATCTTGTTCATCATATCAGTGGCTGGTCTGCATGCATGGCAAATCCCAATCTTACTTGTTCTTTGGGATTTTTTTCTGATCAAATATGTCTCCCTCCTCTGTATATATAATCTCTCCTTTTCTGCTAGTGTTTCCCCTCACTCTGAAGGCAAACCTAACTCTTCCTCATCTTTTAAACAAAGCCACCCTTTAACTTCATTTTTCCACTGTAATCATATTGCTCCCTCTCCTTCTCACTCACATATTTTTAATAGAGTATCTGCCACTTTCTTTCTTCAAAACTCATAAGCAAGAGTAATCTGTCCACCTAACTCCTTCTAAACTGCTTTTTCTTAGATTGCTAGTGTCAATGGAAGTGCCAAATCCAAAGGTCATTGGTAAAGACTTATTTTCATTGGCTCTGTGGCATTTTTAGTGCTCAACTTTTTTTTTTTTTGTGCATAATACTATTTACAAGCTTGGAAACCTCATTCTGGGTTTTATTCTATTTATACCTTCAGTTTTCTTCCAGTCTCAGTTCCTTGCTCCTCTTCTACTAATCTTTCTGTTTTGTCTTTGAATTTCTTATGTATGATTTCTACATTTTTGAAATTACCTGTTGTCTTCTCATGCTTCCTGAGCATGAGCAGTAGCCAGTGCCTAGTCTGACCTGCAGATTCTGGCTGAGTGATGGATGAAAGGAGTTCACAGACACAGGTATTTTGCCTGTGAGAGTGCAGCTAGGGGACCTGATCGCTTACACACCCCCAAGAGGGAGTCCAGCCATGCAGCCCCATATGCCTGAGATGCTCATATTTATTTTAGAACAAATTTAATGACAAAGTTCTAGAGCAAACACAATTTGTACATAACTAATATTGTTGACTCCGTGAGTAGAGAGCAGTCCTATGTATGAATGATCATGGTGGATTTTAGGGCAACATGAGTAAACAAGCTATTTAGAGAAACTCCTCTATATTTCTTTGTTTTCTACTCTTTGCTATTACCTCAAGGTAAGAGGATTAGGCTGCCTTCAGCCATAACTCTTTTGTGAGGCTTTTACAAACCCTCCTGACCTTCCAAGAAGGTTTGCATCTTTCCTATAATTTTTCCCACCACCCTGACCAATCTCCTACATGCCAGCTTATTGGTAGTTCTGAAATTATAATAGCCAGCTTGAATTCTTCTAATATTGCATATTAGAAATCTGCATTGTGTTAGGCAGGTGTGAAAACCACTGCACAATGGAAACCCATGTTATCTCACCCAAATATCTCTTATTTTATTATATTTATTTTTGCAACCTTCAGTTCATAAACAGTATCATTAGGTGTATAGTAGGTAAAGGGAGTTTTAAGAGCCCAGTTGGTGGAGTGAGGCAGCCCAGATTCAAATCTCTGTACTGCAGGTGAGCTACTTAACCACTGGTAGTCTGAGCTTCTACGTGTGAAAAAATGCATAATAACATAGCCATCATAGCTTGCTGATTCTAAGGATTAGATGTAATAATCTTAAAAAGTGCTTAGCATAGAGTCTGGCACATAATTAGTTGTCAAGAAAATTTATTTACCCCTATTATAATAAAAATAAATACTAAATGCAATAAAAATAATTTAAGCAGTCATCCAAGTCAGAAACCTGGGGCATATCCCAGACTTCATCTTCCCTCTGAGGCCTGGGTCCCATTAGCCACTTAGGCTTACCCACTTTTACCTTCATCATGCTGACTATCATTATTTATTAACACCCCTCCAATTGCTCTGCCAGCATCTCAAGGCAGTAATTTACACTTCACTTGGACTGCTGCTATAGCATCAAATTGATTTTGGCATCTCTAACATATCACACCTCTCTCCCTTCTACTGAATATTGCTGCCAAATAATCTTTATAAAAGGAACATATTTTATTATATTACTATACCATGTACAAGCCCCATTGTATTCAAGATAAAATAGAAAATTCTTAATACAGCATAAGTATATTGACCCACCATGATCTCTCCTTTCTGTTACGTTTGGTTCTATTTTTTGCCATGCTCTGATGGCAATTTTTACTTTCTTTTTTAAAAAAATTACTTCATGAAATTTGAACAGACTCCAGATTTTCAGTGCTTCATTTTTCCTTTTTGTTCTTTTCCTTTCTTTATTTTCTTTTTGATCTTTTTTTCTTAGTTATTCTTCTTGGGCCTAGATTTCTTTTTCTCCAATACTCACTTGCACAGTTTATTTAAAACTCAATCACTGGCAGATCTTTGGAAATTTTTCTTTTCTATTCACACTATGTTTACTTAATATCTTCTTTAAATTTTCTCATTCTTCATGTTAAAAAAACTTTATATCAATGCTACCCATTTTAAAGTACTACATTTGCAATAAATAGAAGGTAGTTATTAATGTTAAAATGAAAACAAAATAATTTTATTACATTCTCCTTAGATCCAATGCCCTAGCAAAAAGGCAGTAGACAGTAATATTATATTCATTTTACAAATGAAGAAAAATGCTGTATGTTATTAATACAACTAATTTTTGTGAGATGTAAATTCTGGGAGGTGAAGTCTGATTACAGACCTTTTTAGATGCTGGAGACAAAGTTTCCTCCTATTTCCTTATTTCAATAAGTAAGATTTTCTTAGTATCGTTGCTTGCTTTTTAATGCAGCATATTTTCTTAACACTTCTTATATTCTTCCTTATCTGTTTTAATATATTTATTAATAGACTCACTGTAGATCAGTGTACATGAGGTTGTCCAGGTTTATATCTGTTGTCTCAGTGTAATTGTTAACAGTGCCCACTTCCACTTCTAAAATATACCAATGTGAATGCTGGATTACATGGTGGCACTTATTATATATGTCTGCTTCTGATGGGGACTCTAATCCAGCATTATATAATTTTTTGAAGTAATCAGGCTCCTCAAATATGTTGTTATTTAGGCCCACAAGTTCATAATCTCTTAGTGTTGTCAGCTACTTATCAGTCAACTCATAAGAGAAGAAACCAGATCACCATTTGATCAACCCTGAGTTTAGTATTAGGGTTGGCCGACTGACTATTAAAAGCCCTGAGCCCCACAAAGCACTTTTAGCTGTTTCTCATTGGAATGCATCAACTTTGGGTTTTATCCTTTGCCCCAGTAAAGAAGTGGTTTTAGAAAGGACTACACCTGAGATTTTAATTTTCCAGCTATAAGAGTTTAGAGGATAGCATTATGCAACTTTACTCAGAATTAGCTGAGCCCCACACATTTTGTCAGCTATTTAAGAAACAAAGTCTCAATGGTGTTCTGATTTTACTCATGAGGACACACGAAGCTAAGCATTAAGTCACTTATCCAGGTGGGTTATAGCTGACACTGTCTGTCCAAAGCAAAGGGGAGAGCTGAGTTGGCACAGACTGAACTGGTGAATGGTAAGTGAATGTGTGGGGGCCAAGGTAGAGGTGGAAGTGGGAAGCCAATGAACAAGATCCCATTATTTACTACCTTTTATTATTTTGCCAGAGTGTTGCCTGGCTGTCTCCTTCTCCAATCTAAAGCCACCACCCCATACATGCCAGCTCAATGTAGACCTCAGTCACTTTGGAAATTTCCTACCATTTTTCTGTTTTTCTAATGTCCCTTCTGTCTTCCTTCCAATGATTGCTCTTTGAGGAGAAAGCTAAGAGTAGCGTTAAGTTCAGCATATTCATTGGAAACAGAATCATATATGAATCAAATCAGGACCTGTTTTCATTTCTCCAATGTCCTGAAATACATAAGTTAAAGTTTAGATGGTGACTAGCAAGACTCTGTGCCATCATTGGACACTTGCTATTGTGTCTGCTGAGATTGCCCACTATTTCCCTTAGGGTATGTCTCTTACTGGCCCTTTCTGAATAGTTTGAAGTTCTACCAAGATTTAAACAGTGGCAGTTGCACCCTGAAATAAGGAGTGTTGTGCTTATTTTCTATTGTTGAATGACGAATTACCACACATTTAGCAGCTTTTATTATCTCATAGTTCCATTAAGTTGGAATTCTGATATTCAGTGACTGGATCCTCTCAGACTGAAATCAAAGTTTCAGCCAGGTCAGAAAGGTGATCCTGAGGTTCAAACATTTTCTCTAAGTGCATGAGCTGCTGGTAGAACATATTTCTTTGTTGTCATAGAACTGAGGTCACCACAATCTTGCTGGCTGTCAACAGGGGATATTCTTGGCTCCTACAAGTTGCCAACCATACCCTGACATGTGGCCCTCTCCAAAACACGGCATCTTGCTTCTTTAAGGCTATCGTGAGAATCTCTCTGTAAATCTCACAGACTACTTTTAAGGATATTTCTTACTCAGAGTAATATCTCTTTTAATTAACTCTATGTCAACTTATTAGAGACCTTAACAATATCAGCAAAATTCCTTCTATCCCATAACGTAAGCACCAGAGTGATATCTCATTATAGTCCCAAATCCCACTCACATTTAAGACTAGGAGATTGCATAGTGCAAGAACACCACAGGACCATATTACAATATTATAATGCTGCATAGAGTAAAATAAATTTAAATATACATTATAATATTTAGAGATGGTCAGTGCCTTGGTCAGTAAAGAGTTAGTAGCAATTTCTGTATCATCCTGTAACAACTTAAGATGCAGATTACTAAAAAGTGTAAGTCCTTCCCAAATATAATACCAGATCATCCAGGTTTACTTTCATTTCTACTAATCATTCTAATTTCATTTGAACTTATCTATTTTAATTATAAGGATAATTTACAATAAGCGGATGTGCAACAATCCTTAATTTTGTAGGCACTGTTTCATGACACTTTGTGAAAGTTGAGATAACTTTTAGAGATAGTCAGATTAAACTAGGCTGAATAAAGAAAATAGAAAAAAACTATATTTACTGTAACATGAAAAGTAAAGCATTCATTAAGAAGTTTTTAGGGGCCCAAAGTGGCTCCGGCCGGATGTCGTGGCGCTTGCGAAGGCGAGCCCAAGAGTTCAAGGCCAACCAACCTCAGCAACCTTACAAGCTCTCAATGATTGGCAAAAAAAAAAAAAAAAAAAAAAAAAAGAAATTTTTTACTTAAATACAAGTATTTTTACTTAAATACAAATACTTAAATACTTAAGTATTTTTACTTAAATACAAATACTTAAATACTTAAGTATTTTTACTTAAATACAAATACTTAAATACTTAAGTATTTTTACTTAAATACAAATGTAAAAATGTAGCTCTGAAAACTGTGCAGTCAGAATTTAATGCACGTTGCATTGTTTCTCAAACATAAAAATGTTTCAGTAGAAATTTAATCTATTTTGAAGTTCTGTTAAATGAATTATACTGGCATTAAAATTGAAGCGTGGAAATCCTGATGAAATTAAACTTTTAAAAATGTTTATTTTGTATATGTCTTAAAATGCAAATAACAAATGTATAAGTTATAATTAGGGTGATAATTAAAATATATTGCAAATGTGAACTGCTATGAGGAATAACATACAGATAAAATGAATGAGAAATATTGTGCATAAAATATATTATGACTCAAAAGTTCTAGTTCAGAGGCAATAAAATATTTTCAACCCAATACAATCAAAATATTGTGAGCTCCAAACACATATACAAATATGGAAGTAGTGTACAAAGAGTTTTGCTGAGAGGAAAAATGAAAAGCTATCTGTAGCCTTGCATATTTTATATTAACTATATAATGAACAGACAAGCCCCTTAAAATAATAAAATAACAGTGATTAAAGCTGGTGATTTACTTAAGCATTTTAAAAATAAAACTAAACTAAGCTATGATTACGATCTATAGATAAGACTTACAACATACAACATATTTACTATTTTGGTCAATTACTTATAAACTTTTTTTTTTTTGAAAAAAGGAAAGAAGGAGAGGAAAAGATAGAAAGAAAAAGAGGGAGAGAGAACAGGAATATTGCTTTATGATATGAATGGGTATTAATAATGGCCAATCAATATTTTGTGTATTTAAAGTGGAGAGCTCTATAAATATTTATTAAGTTTACTTGTTCTAGATCTGAGTTCAAGTTCTGGATATCCTTATTAATTTTCTGTCTCGTTGAGTCTAAATCTCTTTATGGGTCTTATGTATCTGGGTGTTAGGATGCATTGATCCTTTTACTACTCTATCTTTGTTGCTTTGAAATCTGTTTTATCAAATAAATGAATTGCAACTCCTGCTTTTTGTTTATTTATTTATTTTTGTTCTCCATTTGGTTGGTAAATCTTTCTCCAACCCTTTGTTTTGAGTCTTTGTGTATCTTTGGATATAAAATGGGTCTGGATGTAGTATACCGTTAGGTTTTGGCTGCATCTTTTGATTGGGGGATTTAGTCAATTTAAATTTAGGATTACTGCCATTTGATGTTAACTGACTATCTTATCCATTCGTTGATGTAAATTCTTCTTTATGTTAAAATATCTTATAAACTTTTGTCACTTTTTTTTATTATTGTACTTTAAGTTCTGAGAAACATGTGCAGAATGTGCAGGTTTGTTATATAGGTAAAAACATGCCATGGTGGGTTGCTGTACCCATTAACCCATCATCTACATTAGGTATTTCTGTTAATGCTATCTCTCCCCCAGCTCCCATTCCCCAACAGGTCCTGGTGTGTGATGTTCCCCTCCCTGTGTCCATGTGTTCTCATTGTTCAACTCCCACTTATGAGTGAGAACATGTGGTGTTTGGTTTTCTGTTCTTGTGTAAGTTTGTTGAGAATGATGGTTTCCAGCTTCATCCATGTCCCTGAAAAAGACATGCACTCATCCTTTTTTATGGCTGCATAGTATTCCAATGTATGCATGTGCCACATTTTCTTTATCCAGTCTATCATTGATGGGCATTTGAATTGTTTCCAAGTTTTGCTATTGTGAATAGTGCTGCAATACACATACAGGTGCATGTGTCTTTATAATAGAATGATTTATAATCCTTTGGGTATATACTCAGTAATGGGATTGCTGGGTTAAATGGTATTTCTGGTTCTAGATCCTTGAGGAATTGCTACCTTGCCTTCCTCAATGGTTGAACAAATTTATACTCCCATCAACAGTGTAAAAGCATTCCTTTTTCTTCAAATCCTCTCCAGCATCTGTTGTTTCCTGACTTTTTAATGATTGGCATTCAAACTGGTATGAGATGGTATCTCATTTTGGTTTTGATTTGCATTTCTCTAATGACCAGTGATGATGGGCTTTTTTTCATATATTTGTTGGCCACATGAATATCTTCTTTTGAGAAGGGTCTGTTCATATCCTTCCCACTTTTTGATGGGGTTTTTCTTTTTTTTTTCTTTTTTTCTTGTAAATTTGTTTAAGTTCATTGAAGATTCTGGATACTAATCCTTTTTCAGATGGATAGATTGCAAAAATTTCTTCTATTTTGACAGGTTGTCTATTCACTCTGATGACAGTTTCTTTGCTGTGCAGAAGCTCCTCTTTAGTTTAATTAGGTCCCATTTGTCAATTTTGGCTTTTGTTGCCATTGCTTTTGGTGTTTTAGTCATGAAGTATTTGCCCATGCCTATGTTCTGAATGGTTTTATCTAGGTTTTCTTCTAAGAATTTTATGATCTTAGGTGTTACATTTAAGTCTTTAATCCATCTTGAGTTAATTTTTGTACAAGGTGTAATGAAGGGATTCAGTTTCAGTTTTTTGCATATGGCTAGCCAGTTTTCCCAACAGCATTTATTAAATATGGAATCCTTTTCCCACTGCTCATTTTTGTCAGATGGTTGTAGATGTGTGGCATAATTTCTGAGCCCTCTGTTCTGTTACATTGGTTTATATATCTGTTTTGGTACCAGTACCATGCTGCTTTGTTACTGTAGCCTTGTAGTATAGTTTGAAGTCAGGTAGCATGATGCCCCCAGCTTTGTTCTTTTTGCTTAGGATTGTTTTGGTTATTCAGGCTCTTTTTTGGTTCCATATGAAATTCAAAGTAGTTTTTCTAATTTTGTGAAAAAAGCCAATGGTAGCTCAATGGGGATAGCATTTAATCTATAAATTACTTTGTACAGTATGGCCATTTACATGATATTGACTCTTTGTATCCATGAGCATGGAATGTTTTTCCATTTGTTTGTATCCTCTCTTATTTCCTCTAGCAGTGGTTTGTAGTTCTCCTTGAAGAGGTCCTTCACCTCCCTTGTAACTTGTATTCCTAGATATTTTATTTCCTTTGTAGCAATTGTGAATGGGAGTTGACTCATGAATTGGCTGTTTGCCTATTATTGGCGTATAGGAATGCTTGGGAGTTTTGCACATTGATTTTGTAATCTGAGACTTTGCTGAAGTTGCTTATCTGTTTCAGAAGCTTTTGGGCTGAGATGATGGGGTTTTCTAAATATGCAGACTTGTCATTTGCAGCCAGAGATAATTTAAATTTCTCTCTTCCTATTTGAATACTCTTTATTGTTTTCTCTTGCCTGATTGCCCTGGCCAGAAATTTCAATACTATGTTGAATAGGAGTGGTGAGAGAGGGCATCATTGTCTTGTGCCAGTTTTAAGTCAGAATGCTTCCAGCTTTTGCCCATTTGATATGATATTGGCTCTGAGTTTGTCATAAATAGTTCTTATTACTCAAGCCAGAAGAGAGTGGGGTCCAATATTTAACACTCTTAAAGAAAATAATTTTCAATCCAGAATTTCATATCCAGCCAAACTAAGCTTCATGAGCGAAGGAGAAATAAAATCGTTTACAGACAAGCAAATGCTGAGAGATTTTGTCACCACCAGGCCTGCCTCACAAGAGCTCCTGAACAAAGCACTGAACATGGAAAGAAAAAACCAGTATGAGCCACTGCTAAAACATACCAAACTGTGAAGACCGTCAACACTATAAAGAAACCACATCAAGTGATGGACAAAATAACCAGCTAGCATCATAATGGCAGAATCAAATTAACACACAACCTTAAATATAAATGAGATAAATGCCCCAATTAAAAGACACAGACTGGCAAATTGAATAGAGTCAAGACCTATCAGTGTGCTGTGTTCAGGAGACCCATCTCACATGCAAAGACACACATAGCCTCAAAATAAAGGAACTGAGAAATATTTACCAAGCTAATGGAACGCAAAAAAAAAAAAAAAAAAAAAAAAAACAGGCATTGCAATCCTTTCATCATTTTTAAATCCAGAACATGTTTCCTTTTATTTAAGTAACTTTTTTCCTTCTTCCTTTGTTTCTTTCTCCTTTTCTTTTCTTCTTTCTTTCTTTTCTTCTTAATTTCTTTCTTTCTTTTCTTTCTTTCCTTTCTTCACTCCCTCCCTCCCTCTTTTTATTCATTTTTTAAAAAATTTTATCCTTTGCTTACAGCCAAATATAGATCTGGCAACATAGCACTTTCATTATATTTCAAGCATCAGATTGCTTCTTAGATGCATTGTTTTTATTAAAATAAATAGATAAAAAAGTAGAGTGTAAATAATGTCTAATAGTAGACTTATAGTGCATGAAAAACTACATACACCTGAAAACAATTAATGTAATCATCCACTTTACATTAGGATTCTTGTGCAGATCAATAAGTTTATCTATTTGAAAATAAAGGCATCGCTAACAAATGAATGGCCATGGGCTATATGTGCTGGGTGCTGTCTAATGTAAACAACTCCTTCATGAGATTTGTCTCTGCTTGAAAAATGACCACATATATCAGTGAACATTTTGTTTGGGGACTGACATAATATATTAATCAAGATTCAGTTTACACTCTTGTTTGTAATAGAGCAGAATAAGAAAGACAGAAGTGAGGATCAGGGAGATGGGGTTCAATTATTTTTCCTGCTTTGGCTGTCTGGTGACAATTGCCTAAATTCTGAGAACTTGATTCCACTACTTTTCAGTAGACCCGATAAAAGACATTGCTAATAAGGTGATACTGTCAGAGGATTGAAAGAAATATGCAAAGTCCTTTAGGTGTCACATGGCAAATCATAAATAGTCAGTACTTGGTAGTACTTGTAGTTCTTTAAAACTGTTTCCATAATCCAGTGAATTTGGGCACTATTCCATATTTTATCTACCTTTGACAATTCATAATGCATATTGGTTAATGAAATGCTCTTAGGAAACTTACGATCTCATTTATTTATTTATTTAAGATTAACCTTGTGTCAGTTATTTAACAGGGAGTGTGTGTGTGTGTGTGTGTGTGTGTGTGTGTGTGTGTGTGTGTGAGATACTTATTGTTTGATTTGACTTTAATTTTGAAAAAGACTACCTTATTGCATTCTTTTTACTTTTTCTTTGGGTCATCACAAATAAGGATTTTTCTGTTATATGAAGCCTATCATGATATAATATAATTTAAATTGGCAAAGTTAAAATTGTTCATGAAAACATTTTCTGTTGATTAATGGCAGTTCTTGAAATTCCACAGGGAAAAAAATTTTGATTTGATTTTATTTTTTGTCATATTGGAAACAGTAATTAAAAAAAAATTAGTGGAGAAGACATGCATATGTGGCAAAAATATAAAAAATAAAAAGCAAGAGAGAGAGAGAGAGAGAGAGAAATTGGGGTCCCAGAGATTTTTTAACAACTTTGTCTGAAAGTATTTTGCTTTATTACTATGAACTAGCATTCTTTTATATCTTCCCATTTGATAATTTAAACTTCCATCGATGTTACTCATGCATATGCCAAATACTGAAGTTTTTATTTGGTGATTTGCTCAGTACTATTGTTTAACATAAGTCAGTTAATTATTTAATGCTAATAGCAAACACTGAGAATTTAGCAAAACAATTCGTTTTAATTTTGAACACTAATGTGTGCAATTTTCCAATCAAATATTGAACATTATACACTCTGGGAGATTTTCAAATTTAGGAGAGAAATGTAGGTATTTAAGAAGTTTTTTTTAGGAGGTTGTTATGAACTGGGGGTTGGAGAGGTTAGAAGAAACAGTGTAAGAATAGATGTATATGTATTGCTGAATGTCAATGATTTAATAAAATGGGAAACTCTCCTTCCAGATGTTATCATTGTAACATATTTGTAGCAGCTGTGCACATTTTCTGATATTACAGAAGCAGCGAAAATGTCCTTTTAACTTGCCTTTTTTCCCAGAGACAACATTGGCAGGTAGAAATGGCTCTCTGAGCACCGTCGGAAGCACAGCTTTTAAAGAGAAAAATGTAAAAGGGGGAAGCAAAATGTAGCCTTATGGTATTGTAGCACTTTTCAGGAAATCAAAAGTGAGGAATTAAGTAGATTCACCTTCCTCTAAGTATTATTGTTTTTATTTCCTTTTTATAGGTCTAAAATATGAAAGTCTACCTAAAATGATGTTTTTCTTTTCTGTTGTCGTTATTGTTCTCTAAAGATCCTAATGACATGACAGCACAACACAGCACAACATTTAGAACAGATTGTCACCTAGGAATAACAGCGATGCAGTAGAAGATTATCTTTCTCATCATATGTGGTCCCTGGTCCCTTTCCCTCTCCCTTGCCACAGTTTGCCTCCTCCTTGATGTACCATGTGGCGTATAATCTTTATTCCCTCAACAAATCTGCTCGCAAAAAGGTTTTATTTTATTTTCATGAATTTACAACCAAATGCTATCTCTCTAAAGTTTATTTGCATTTTAAACCTTATCTCAGACCATGGAAGCAAAAAAATGTAACACCCCGTTAAGGGGATTTTAAGCATCACTCGGCAGGCAGGAGTATGTGTTCTATGAGTAAATCCTTTTTCTGCTTCTCAGAAATTGTATCCTCTGTAGTTGCTTCTCCAGTTGGGAAGGCAAAATAGTTTAGAAATAAAATTGCTAGGTGTAGGGACAGGCAGACATAAATTTGGACCTCTGCTTCTGCCATTTACCTCTTGAATGATCTGGGGAAAGCCACTTAACATTTCATTTTCCATTTCAGATAAATGAGTTAAATAATCAAAGCTACCACATAAGGGTGTTGTGAGAATCAAATAGGTTATTGGGAAAAGTATCTAATTAATAAATGGGAACTATTATTATTGCATTAGTCTGGTTTTGGCTGAAGACTTAGAGTACTCAATTTAACTTTAATTATTCTTTGGATAGATTGTGTTTTATCTATTCTATTATGAAATGTCAATAAACCTTAAAATACCCATCCCTTCAGATTGTTGCTGGTGTCCAGTCTCACATCTTTGGAATTCTCCTCAGTATTTCCACTTGAGTGCCTGCCTGCCACATCATATTCAGCATTTTCTCTGTTCCTCTTTGCATTAGAATCAATACTCACCTGTATCTGTTTGGCCTCCTTTTGACAACAAATAATGCCTGTGAACAGGGAAGCCTCTTGCTCGGCAAGAATAAACTATATTAGAGAGCAAGGAGAGTCAACTATAAACTCACAGATTAACCTAGCATCACCAGCACAGGCATTCAGATTGAATACTTTCTTACCCCTCAGGGGTGAGATCCCAGCTTCATACACCAAACCCTGCCTTAGCTGACAGTCTGGACATAATAGACTGGTGGCATCCATTGAGAGTTTCAAAATTTTCATTTCTCGAGATAATAATGTCTGGCTATCTGATAACACTTCAGTATTAATTCTATCCTATGGCTTTTATTCATTGAACAATTCACATTCATTCAGCAACCATTTCCTGGATGTTGACATTATGTACATGATGAATCAGTGTCATAATGAATACAGTCACTCAGAATATGGGTTGTTTTTTAATATCTTGTCTAACATGATCAGAGATAAATGCTTTATTTTTCATCCCCCCAATTCTCCTCTACATATTGTTTTATTCTACCCTTGTTCTCTAATCATACAATAACAAAATTGACCAGATATGAAGTCTTACTATTCTTCCTATCATTCTAGTATTTTCTAAACTAATTTTTAATTCTGAAAGCCATTAAGTTATATGAGTTATACTATCATATGCTAAAATATTTTAATTGATTCACTTTCTTTCAACCTAAAAATATTTGAGTGAAGAATATTCTTAGATCATCTTTTCTCCTATCATTAAAATTACAGATAAATATATAAGCAAAAAATAAAAATAAATAAACAACATCCTTAAACACCTCTTCCTATCTCACATTAAACACTGTCAAAAGACAGCATTCCAACAAATTTAGATAAATATCTAAGTAACTGGCTTTTATTTGCCATTTAGGTTCCAGGGTAGCTTCAAACCTACAAAACAGAATGAGAGTTCCCACTGGGCAATGGTAGAAGCTTTTGAAAGGAGGAAACATGGAAACAGAACAATGGAAAGAAAAATAACTCATTGGTTAACATGAGGTTACTTTATTTGTAATGGTTAAATCACAAAGGACTTCCTTATAACAATGACTCAGGCAGACCAGAATTCCTGATTTCTGGAATAACTGGTCTGTTTGGGAACCTACCTGTTTCCTTAAATTTTGGTTTGGCCTGGTCTGTTGGGGCCTAGGGCAGGAGCTCAATCCAACACAGTCCTCCTGTAATTTTTGTTTATCCACACAAACATTAATTCCTGGTGGAGTAAAGATCTAAATGTGAAAGAGAGACTTCTAAGTCTTACTGAAAAATATTGAAGAATATCTTCATCATATCTGGTTAGGAAATTAATTCTCAAAGCTAATATAAAATGAAAAATCATAAAGAAAAAATTTAATTTAACAACATTAATATAAAAATGTTGGTTCACTAAGTAACATCATAAAGCAGAACAAGTAGAGACTGAGGGGACATTTGTTTATAATACAAATACAATGCCTGTAGATGTCAGAATATATTAGAAAACTCATAGGGAAATCTTAGGCAAGTTTCTGCTAAAATTAAGAGAATAAAATTCTTGTTCACACCATCATACTGGTAAAAATTTAGGACAGCTAAAATAGCTATTACTACATTATAGAAATTTTTTTATACTGCTAGTGAGGGTATGTTACTCTTAATGGGAGTATTTTAAATAGGATTTATGTTCTGTAACACAAACAGAGCAGAAGCATATAGAATTTTATTTATCTCCTATGGAAAAGCACCCACTATACTATCTCTCTAACTTGGAAGTTTTCAAGAACCCAGCCTCTGTTTTATTGTTCCATCATTGTGGAGGGCAAAGATGGCCCATATTTATTGCTTAATGGATGACAATGAAGAATAACTTTTGAAAAATCAAGATAGAATGTAGAACAAAGAAATGTTCATCACTGAGAGAGAAAGAATTTAAGAGAAAGTTTGTCCATTCAATAATGTATTCGTTATTTATTAAGCAGTTATATGACAGGCACTGAAATAGAACCTTTCTTTACATGTTATTCTAAGAGCTGGTCAATAACTAATTTTTAAAATCACCAATGCATGTCTCTCACATGCCAGTAAATAAAGCTACATATTTATGAAATATAATATTAATTTCTGTTCTAAAAATATATGTGTTTTCCTTCTGAAAACTTGTAGGAAGGAATTATTTCCTGATATTTTTAAAAAAGAAAACAATATCTAGTCCTTGACCCCCTGTGGGGTCCCCTTCCACACTCTCTCTCTCATGGAAGCTTGCTTTCTTCCTCTCCTTTTTCTCTTTCTCTACTAAATACATCACTTTCGGCAAACACTGTTTTGCGGTCCGATATTTACCAGTACACTGCGCCATGGTCTCCTCTCATTCTTGAGAGAGCAAGGGGCCAAGAATATGGAGAAACGTCCTCTCAGGGGAGCCGAGGGCTCCCCTGAACCCCAACATTATATTAGTATGCATACTTTAGAGAACAGTCATTATCAAACACTTTAAATGTTCGCTTTATGTTATAGTCTATTATAGGGCTGAAACTAGAGAAGAAATTAGAAGAGGTGAAAGAGGAGAAGTAAAGGGAGGAGGAGAGTGTGGGGGAAAGGCAGGAAGAGAAAGGTAAGAGGAAAAACAGAAGGAGAAGGAAGAGAAGAAGAAATCTTAAGAGAAAATATGTAACATACAAATACATCTTGGGAGCGGAAGTATGTCTTCATTAACTAGTTGCAGTAATTACACTGTGAGAGACTTGCTTATGTATTAACTTACTAATAACTTTTTAAATTTTCTTAATCTTCTCTCAAATTTATTTGGTTATAATATTAAAAAGGAAAGAGAAGCAGATACCAGCCACTAGTTCAAATGGCTGGTAGTACAAAATATTGTTCATTGTAAATTAAGTAAAAATACATCAAATTAATCCAGATTAATGTTTGCTTCTATTCCAAGAAAGCCATCTTGTTGAACTGACATGAGTACTCCACAATGGCCAATAACTACTCAACTAAAGCATAGTTAATGTCACGATATCTATTTGTGATGTCTTTCTAAGGCCAGCTTTTAGATGACAGAATTTTTTTATTTTTTAATTTTTTTGAGATGGAGTTTTGCTCTTGTTATCCAGGCTGGAATGCAATGGTGCTATCTCAGCTCACCGCAACCTCTGCCTCCTTGGTTCAGGCAATTCTCCTGCCTCAGCCTCCCGAGTAGCTGGGATTACAGGCACGCACCACCATGCCCAGCTAATTTTTTTGTATTTTTAGTAGAGACGGGGTTTCACCGTTTTGATCAGGATGGTCTCGATCTCGTGACCTCGTGATCCACCTGCCTCGGCCTCCCAAAATGCTGGGATTACAGGAGTGAGCCACTGTGCCCAGCTAGATGACAGAATTTAATCAACAACTTAGGCAAATGATTAGTCCAATCCAAATATTATTTTCTACCACAAAGTCAAAGTCATGAGTTTATCAGAGAAAAATTCCATTCTATGTCCTGAGTTAAGTTTATAAAAATTAAATCAGTTAATAATCTAGGTTATTTTTAACAATAATAAAGGCACAATGAAGACTAGTTTTTAAACTAAAAATCTTTTTCTAAGATTTTTCTCTTCATTCTTCACTTACAGTCACTGGCAAAAATTTAGAGATTCCTGACTTTCTCCTATGTCCTAAACACACAAATAAAATGATTTCCACTTATCCTATGCCTATATATGTCTAGTTCAAGGTTTTATCACTTATATAAACTTTGCACATGTGACCCAGTCTTTAATTCTTTACAAGCAGATATCTTCTCCATGTGCTGCTGTTGGATCCCAGTCCTTGTGTTTACGCTTTTGAGATAATGAACACAGGTAAAGTGCCAATCTCTTGCTCTCCATGGGCAATGGTTGCCTTCTCTAACTTCTCAACTAATATAAAAGGATATTTATTGGCTCTGGTGGTTGTGATTCTGGCTAACAACATGTATATGGTAAGTATATTTTATCCCTTCATCTAAATAATTGAACCTAATAATTTAAAGATTAAAGTATTTTTTTATTGACTTACTTTAACATATTTAGGAAAAATGCTCTGAATACTTATTAACAGCTTATCATTAACTTTGAAAACTGGAAATAAAAAATATATCATTTACATAAGTGCATGTTTTGCATATTTGTGTTCATGGAGGTAAAATACGTGAACTTATTTCCTCACTTAGTATTATTTTGTAAGTTATCCTAATGTGTCTATCCTTCCAGTGTTTTATTTCAAGTTTTGAAATTTGGGTAGAAAAAGCAGTAAAGGATGAGAAGTTATTGTCATATTGATTCATAAGGTCATTTGATTCTCCAACAAATGTTTGTACTATAGTATTAGCTAAAATACAAAATAAATTATTTTGTTATTAGTTTATCTGCTGGCTTAGAATTCATTTCTCAATTGCATAGGTGAATAAATTAAAATTAACATATTCTTCAGTTAATTGGAAAGAACACATTTAAAAGGGTACAACGTTAAATTACTGCCTTTGATTTTTCTTAAGGTAAATCTAATGCATAAATTTATTTACCTAAGTGATGGATTTAAAACCATATATTTAATCCTATAAAAAGTATTATTTAATTTTATATTATATTTTAAATGTTTTAGCATCAATTGATTTTGATTTTGATTTTGATTTTTTATATTACTAGTGACATCCAAAAAAGAGGGGGTGCTGGAAGCTTCTATAGTCAGGGAGGAGTCTGTATTTTGCCTGTCCCAGGACTCTGCCTGCGGGGCAAGAACAGGTAGGAGAAAGGGAGGAAAGTTGCAACGGAAGAGCAGACCACATGACCGTTCCACTCCGGGATGTGATTCTTCTAGACTTAGCAGGTAGAGATAAGAGCTTCAAAATGAACATGAGGCTGAGGTTTCATAAAATTCTAAATAATAAAAGTCACTGCTTCGTAAAGAATGACTAAAAAGTTCTGAAAGTAAACTGGGATATTGTTAAGGAAGCAAACACCTCTAGTGTTTGAGATGGGAGTTAAACACATCATTGTTGAGGGTAGTTATTGCCAAAATAAAACTTTTTCAACTTTTTCTTATGGAAATGACCCTCTTCAAGAAGAGTTACATATGCATATCAAATAAAATGCACATATTCACATTCAGCATGGTGTTCGACAAGTCTCATATTGCCCTTGTGTGCAGCTAAACTCTTTTCATTCCCATCATTTTCGTAGAGAGTGTATTTTTCGGTATGATTCTAAATTCCACTATTCCAATCAACCCAATAAAAAGTATTGTTCAAATAAAATATTTTCATATGAATTATTATCAATACATTACAGAATATTTCATACAGCTCTTTCATGATCCATACAAAAAGATCTTTCTCCCTATATTTAAGTAGTTTATGCTTTCCTTAACTGAAATACACACAGCTAAAAATTCATCAGCCTTTGTCCTCTCAGACCTACACATTCTACATGACCTTTCTCTCCATTATAAACAATTTTAGCTTACAGTCCTATTTTGTATCCAGCACACCACAACTAGGTGACCAGACAAAACGCTGACTTCAAAATTAGATAGGTCATTGAAAATAAACAAAGTCCAAGCAAATTAGAAAAGTAAAGACTATTTATTCAGAGCTTGCTATATCAAGGGAGGTAGCCACTGTTATTTGCATTTTAGCAGAGACTTCAGAGCAGGTGGAGGAGTGGAAAAGCTTTACAGTGAGCAAAAGGGAAGGCTTCAGGTGTGCCCTGATTGGTGGCTATTAGCAAGGGAAACTGTAGGTGATCTAACTAGAAGCAGTCATTCTATGTGATTGAGGCTGCATATTTGGCTTTCTTTGGTTGGTCCTAAGCTGAAATCAGGGATAAAAACTGGAAAAGCTGTTAGTTATTGATAAGCCCTAGCCATTTTAGGTCACTTGTTATAGGGGTTAATGTTTGACTTCCTGTCATAGAGATGGCAGACTGAGTTCCTACTACTGCCGGCTTACAGCAGTTTGCCTTTCCTGAGCTGGTTATGCAAATAATTTCCTGGCTTGTTATTGCAAACTGTGTGTCAGATGTCTGTTTTTGTATGTGGTCTAGCCATTGTTTGTGTATTCAGTCTCTCGACTTCTACTATTCCTGTTAATCTGGTCATGCTTTTTATAACTCATTTACCTTAAACCTACACTACTTAATCCATCCAAAATGTAATTCTCTTTCTCTTTTTTATCTATATGCCTATTCACATATGTTGGTTATTTAAATATAATACATATGTATATGTGGGTATGAAGGCATGTATTCTCTCCCCGGGTCCACAAGGGGGCGCAGTTTTGAAGGCAAGAGCTTCCCAGTGCCATTCCTCCCCGCTTCTCTATCCAGGAGCCTGTAAGTCTTTCTTCAAACTTTCCAGCAGGCAGGAAAGTAATCAAAGGCAATCACTCCAGTGGAAGTTTGGGGGAACTCCTTTCATAGGCCCAGAAAACTTGAATGGGGTGGGAATTCCTCCCAGGTTAAAAGTCCCCTTCTCCCACCTCGATGTGGACTCCATCTTTCTGGATCCCCTTTCACTCAATGTGAGAGTTGTTTTTCTCTCCTCTCACTCAGTGTGAGAGCTGATTTTTATTCTCTTTCTCTCTCTCTCTCTCTCTCTCTCTCTCTCTCTCTCTCTCTCTCTCACTCCTCTGTCTCTATCTCTCTTTCTTTCTTCCCCCAGAAAAAACCACGTTTCTACAATGCTTTTTGGGTCTGATATTGACTCTGAGGAGCTCACTGGTTGCTGGTGGTGTCCACTCCCCCATTCTTGGGCAAGTGTGAGACCCAAGAACCTCAGGCTCATTTGATCAGGGAGAGAATAGGGCCGTCATCCCTTCGGTAACATCCTCCCCTTCGGTAACAGTTGTATATATATATATATATATATATATATATGTCACCAAAGGGGAGGAGTGTGTGTGTATGTGTGTGTGTGTGTGTATACACACACATATATGTGTACACTATAACTAATAGGTGATACAGGTGTTGTTGCAGGTCGAAAGTAAATGAGAAGTAAATAATACATAATACCTCTCCATAAAATCTTACAATCTACTAAAAGTTAAATTAAACAATTATGTAATGAATACTTATTTTATGTCTAGCTTCATGAAAGGCACAGTGAACATATTGGAAATTGAGAGAGATATAACCTCTAATTTTTCTGAAATTGTTATCAAGAAGGATGGTGGATGATTAAGAATGCAATATAAAATGTAGTGCAAAATATTAAATTAAGGAAATACAGGAGCACATAGCAAGATTGTATTAGTCAATGAATAAAAGCATATTGCTATGTAACAAATCCTCCCACAACTCCATAAACAATGCCCACACATTCTCATAAATGGGAGGGTGGCTAGGGAAATTCTGCTCTGACTGTGGTATCTAGGGGCAGCCATTTAATGTTGTAGATCTCCAAGGAGGATGTGTCTCATCCTCCTTAGGCCATCCTCCATGAGCCATCAGACTGGTCTTGGTGTGTTCTATTTAAAGTGATGTCCAGGAGACAAAAGGAAAAGAAGGCTAAGGCTTGAAACAGGCACACTATCTTTTCTACCTTATATTTCACTGGCCAAAAAAATGCCATGTGACTTAGCACTCTCTCCCACCAAAAAACAAAAGGGACAGGAAAAATGACTCACCCTTTTTGCAGAAGAACTGCACAATAATAATACATCACGTATTAGTTCATTATTCATATTGCTATGAAGAAATACTCCAGACTGGGTGATTTATAAAGAGAAAGAGGTTTAATGGACTCACAGTTCCACATGGCTGAAGGTGCCTCACAATCATGGCAGAAGGTGAAGGAGGAGCAAAGGCACATTTTACATAGTGGCAGAGAAGAGAGCAGGTGCAAGGGAACTGCTCTTTAAAAATCTATCAGATATTGTGAGACTCACTATCACAAGAGCAGCATGGGAAAAACCTGCCACGATGATTCAACTACCTCCCACTAGTTTCCTCCCACAACACATGGGAATTATGGCAGCTATAATTCAAGATGAGATCTGTGTGGAGACACAGTCAAACCATATTATCTCACACCTGCCCCCTCCAAAATCTCATGTCCTCACATTTCAAAACCAATCATGGCTTCCTAACAGTCCCCCAAAGTTTCAACTCATTTCAGCATTAACTCAAAAGTTCACAGTCCAAAGTTTCATCTGAGACAAGCCAAGTCCCTTCTGCTTATGATCTTGTAAAATCAAAAGCAAGTTAGTAATTTCCTAGATACAATGGGGGTACAGGCATTGTGTAAATATACCCATTCCAAATGGGAGAAATGAACCAAAACAAAGGGGCTACAGACTCCATGCAAGTCCAAAATCCAGTGGGGAATTCAAATCTTAACACTCCAAAATGATCTCCTTTGACTGTATGTCTCACATCTAGGTCATACTGATGCAAGAGGTAGGCTCCCATGGCCTTGGGCAGCTCCATCCCTGTGACTTTTCAGGGTACAGCCCCCCACCCTGTGGCTGCTGTCATGGGCTGGCATTCAGTATCTGTGGCTTTTCCAGGCACCTAGTGCAAGTTGTTGGTGGATCTACCATTCTGGGGTCTGAAGGATGGTGGCCCTCTTCTCACAGTTCCAGTTGGCAGTGCTCCAGTATAGAGTCTGCATGAGGGGTTCCAACTCTACAATTTACTTCCACACTGCCATAGCATATGTTCTCCATTATGGCTCACCCCCTGCAGCACAACCTCTGCCTGGGTGTCCAGGAATTTCTATACATCCTCTGAAATCTAGGCAGAGGTTCTCAAACCTCATTGACTTCTGTGCACCCACAAGCCCAACACCACGTATATGGCACCAAGGTTTGGGGCTTGTACCCTCTGAAGCCATGGTTGTCAGTTGTATGTTGGCCTGCTTTATCCATAGCTGGGATGCAGGGCATCAAGTCCCAAGACTACATATAGTAGCAAGGCCTTGGGCCTGGCCCATGAAACCATTTTTTCCTCCTAAGCCTCCTGGCTTGTGATAAGAGGTCCTGCCATGAAGACTTCTGACATGCCCTGGAGACATTTTCCCCATTGTCTTGGTGATTAACATTTGGCTTCTTGTTACGTATGCAAAGTTCTGCAGCCAGCTTAAATTTATCCTTAGAAAATAGGTTTTTCTTTTCTATTACAAATTGGCCAAACTTTTATGCTCTGTTTCACTTATTTAAACATAAGTTCCAATTTGAAAACATGTCTTTGTGAATGAATAAAGCTGAATGCTTTTAAGAGCACCAAAGTCGTCTCTTGAATGCTTAGCTGCTTAGAAATTCCTTCTGCCAGATGCCCTAAATCATCTCGATCAACTTTAAAGTTCCAAAGATCTCTAAGGCAGGGGCAAAATACCTACACTGTCTTTGCTAAAGCATAGCAAGAATCTCGTTTGTTCTAGTTCCCATAAGTTTTTCATCTTCACTGTGACCACCTCAGCCTGGACTTTTGATCAAAAATATTTAACACATCTCTAAGAAGTTCCAAACGTTCCCACACTCCCTGTCTTCTTCTGAGTCCTTCAAATTGTTCCAACCTCTGCCTGTTATCCAGTTCCAAGTCGCTTCTACTTTTTTGGGTATCTTAAGAGCAGTGCCCCACTCCCAGTATTGACTTACTGTATTAGTCCATTTTCATAATGCTGTGAAGAGATACCTGAGATTGGGTAATTTATAAAGCAAAAGAGGTTAAGTGCACAGTTCTACATGGCCAAGGAGGCTTCACAATCATGGCAGAAGGCAAAGGACTAGCAAAGGCACTTGGCTAGTCACATCTTTCTTGGCAGCAAGCAAGAGAGCATGTGCAGGGGGACTGCCCTTAATGAAACCATCAGATCCTGTGAGACATATTGACTATCAGGGGAACAGCATGAGAAAAAACCACCCCCTCGATTTAATCCCTCCCACCGAGCCCTCCTATGACACATGGGGATTATGGGAGATACAATTAAAGATGAGATTTGGGTGGGAACATAGCCAAACCATATCACATGCAACAGTGTGGTGAGTCAGCCTACTGCAAATGGCATGGTAAGAGTAAGCTACTCAAAGACCTACCATGTCATGGACAAATTAAAACTAAAGTTTTTCTCCCTCTCATACAGTTGACAGACTAAACCTTCACTTCGTGGATACGTGTGCCAAACAGAAAACAATACTGGCCAGTCACAGTGGCTCACACCTGTAATCCCAGCACTTTGGGAGGCCAAGCCAGGTGGATCATTTGAGATCAGGAGTTTGAGACTAGCTTGGCCAATGTGATGAAACCTCACCTTTACTAAAAATACACACACACACAAAAATAACAATAATTAGCTGGGCAGTAATGGCATGCACCTGTATTCATAGCTACTTAGGAGGCTGAGGCAGGAGGATCACCTGAGTCTGGAAAGTGGAGGTTGTGGTAAGCTGAGATCAGGCCACTGCACTCCAGTCTACATGACAGAGTGAGACCCTATCTCAAGAGAGAGAGAGGAAACAAGAAGAGGAAAACAAGAGAAAAGAAAAGAAAGGAAAAGAAAAGAAAAGAAAAAAGACAAGACAAGACAACTTCTCCCTCTCTAGATATTTAGAGAACAGAACTAAAAACAGAAAACACAAAGAACAAAGCCAACAATGTAAGAAAACTGACATTGGAAGCAAGGTGAAGATAAGAGACTAGTCAGGATTTTGGGAAGATTTCCCTTTGTCAAATTAGGAAGATAGAGAATATCACTGAGGAATGCATGCAGGGAAGTAATAATCAAGTGTGCCTTGTGATGAGATCACTGTGACGTAGTGTTGAAGAACACCATGGGAGGAACAAAGCCTCCAGGAAGTGAAGTGAGAGTGATCCAGTTACATAATTTCATTTTAGCCACCCCTTCTCCCTTTCTAGTCATCCAATTAGAACCCTGTATAAATTTACTGAGAAAATATTATTTAAGGAAATGATATGAGTATCACATAATTATTAAACCCAGAGGACATAGATACAAACAAACAGTTACATATTTTCTGCCATGTCAGGATTTTTAAATTTTCATTTCCCTTTTCCCCTTCCTTCTTCTTGCCTGTGCTACCTGTATCCTATATTTTAAAAATATATCTTTATTTGGTGTATCTTCTCTGAAATCTAGAAGGGCATCATTTTTCTACAAGACAAAGGGACAAAATCATCATTGTTTGATACCCTTAAATAAATGCATTAGTCAAAATGACAATTTCATTGGCAATCAATAAAGACATACAAAAAATTGGCTAAAGCAAGTGGTAAGTTCAGAAAAGCAGTGTAGTCAAACAATTGCTCACCTAACTGAACAAGATTAATAGTGACTGATTCCAAGTACACCCCACAGAGCATATTTGTCTAACCATGTATGCATTTCTATCTCATTTCCACCTTTCCCATTTCCTCAGTGTCATTTTTACTGATGACCTACAGATTTACTTAGAGAGCTAATTATAGTCTCACTTTGTCTATAATAACTGAGTTCTGAATATATTAATTTCACTGATTTATCTGTATTGATGAGTTTTATACTTTATAAGAAAAATAATATTTAATGCCTGCTTGTGTTAGAAATGTGGTAATTCTATAAATTCTCCATGCACACCTGATTGAAATTTTTAGATGAAAATAAGCAAGGTTCTTTCTCACCATCTCTTCATACCCCAATCCAACTCACTTGTAGGCACACCTAGAAAGGCAACTTTTCTAATAATGTTTTTCTGATCTTTACCATCCCGTCCTTTTCATTTTTTAATTTCATTGTATTTTCATTTATTTCTTATGTTTTTGTTGTAGTTTTTATTTATGTAATTTTTAATGTATTCAACATGAGCCAGATATTAAGCATTGCCAAATACCTGGGTATTGCCTGAAGGCTAGGAATAAACAGACAATGATTTTGTGGCTGCCATCCCAGGAGATTTAAAATCTAATGAAAAATCTCAAAAACTGTGATGATTGCTAAAATAATACAGTACTATGGGGTTGATAGAAATAAAGTAAGCATTACACAGGGATAATAAACGGCCTCAACTAATGAGAGAGTAAGAGCTTTAACTTGGAGGTTTAGGGCTAGTGACTTTTAAATTTATTGAGTAAGCCTACTCAACCTACTCAATAATGAAAAAGGCTGTCGGAGGCAGAGAAAATTACACAGACAGTAAATCACTGAATTCGAGAAGAAAGAAACACATCGAAAATGATCAGAGTTAGGTATAGACTGAAATACAAAACGACAAAGTTTGCATTTGGTACTAAAAGTTGTCGTGTCCCATTACAATTTTTTGACAAAAATCTGGTAAGGTGCTTAATCAAAGAAACCAGTTGTTGCTCCAAAAAGAAGTAAGATACACATGTGTGAATGTACATGTGTGTGTGTGTGTACCTGTATTTATGGCCTCAGGAGGAGTTTCCTATGATCACTTAATAGAGACAGAGAAACTTGGTCCTGTTATGCAGGTGGTTTTAAATGATGTGCAGAAACACCTGAAAGTGAATACCTGCAGCATTACAGCCCTTTTCTGGAACATTCCTGAATGACAATAGTGAAAGAACATTTTCCCAGTGAGCAGAACTTTGAGTGTCTCCTGATACTCATTTTGCTTGGAAGGAGAAATAATCAAAGGTGCCATTATACATCATTCGTGAGCGTTAGCCGATGTTCGGTTGGATGGTCAGAGAGCTGAAAAGAGTGTAATTAAAAAATTAGTGATAGGGAAGTCTGGAGAAGAGGTATGTCCTCTGTGAATAGCAAAAATTGTTTAAAAACTTTGTCTTATGTGAGCACTGACCAGAGGGTCACCTTAGCCGAGGAAAGTCTTGATATTCAAGTGTACAGGATGACCTGTTTCTGTGGATATCAGCCAGTCTCTTTCCTTAACCACTCTGTCATTGTCCTATGGATTCATGAACAAGGTGGCCACAATGGCAGGGTTGCAAGTTATGCATAGGCTTAGCAACATGACTTCTACTTACTGAGACTGACCTGGCTCCAACAGCTGTTAAGACTCCAGTCTGCTTAGAGCAGAGACCAGTACTGAAACCCCAGTTTGGCAACATTCGCTGGGTATAATGCCAGCTATCAGCCAGCTATCTTGTGTTAACTATCCTGAAAACAAACAAAAATACACTAATTTTTTTCCCGGAAGAGGATGGAAAGTCCTTGGGTGGTGTTTGGTATTTCATTATTCAATACTATGATGTAAAGTTAATAATATATGAACATTATGATATAAAGTCAATACATCCTATATTACATGGTAAAGGAATAAGAGAAGGAAGGAAACATACTTGTTACACACACAAATGTATATTTATAATAAAATAAGGAAGAAATAATTATGACAATTACAATTCTAGGTTCTATAACTGGTCACGTGGTAATAGCTTGCATTTATAACTACTTTCATCCACTACTCATTCTTTATTCCCTTAGCCTTCAGCAAGTACCACAACTGGTGATGATTTTCTACCGGTTAGGTAAATAAAGCCAGATGGGTGGACTGTCAGAAGTTCTGCCTGATTTGAGCTGTAGTTCTCCATTGGCTTTAATCACAGGGCATGGTAACACTAAGAGGTGCCCTAAGGGATCTCCTGTATGCCAGAAACAGTCTTCCTTATCTCCATTGTGGAGTATCCATCCATGTTCTTCTTGGTAGTCAAGATCAACTACTGCAGATAAAACAGTAACTCTCTTCTTTCCCTTGCCTGTTGACTCAGAGACATGAGGAGAACGAAGTGGCAGAGCAGCAGTTTTAACTTGAGTTATACAGAATCATTGTGTTCCCTAGTGGAAGCATTCCTTCCTTTGGAACTAAGACCTGTAATCCAGTGGATAAGAAGGTCTTGGAACCTGAAAGCAAACATTTTGATAGTGGGTCAGTAGGGAAGAGTAACTAGTACCACTCTGATTTCTACTCCTTTATTTCTCGACCCACGAATCCTGGCTATGGAAGACAAAGAACCATATATTGGAAGCTGATTCAGAGCATATAAAGCCTCCTGGAGGACATTGCTCCAGTCATTCAAATTATTGTCAATTAGTTGGTGGTGTAACTGAGTCTTTAAAAGGCCATTCTGTCCTTCTATTAAGCCAGCTGCTTGAGAATGTACTGATAAGACCAGTAAATTCCATGAATATGGCTTTGCCATACTTCGACATAACTTTCTTGATCAGAAGTAATGCTGTGTGGGTACCATTACTGTACATAGGAATTTAATAAATCCATAGATGGTAGTTTTGGCAGAAGCATTACATGCAGGAAAGGCAATTCTAGTAGAGAGGGTCTATTCCAGTAAGCAGTTACAAATACCAGCTATGACCACGTGACCAGTTATAGAAACTAGAATTGTAATTGTCTTGAGTATTTCTTCCTTATTGTTATAAATACATATTTGTGTTCAAAACAAATATATTTTCTCCCTTCTCTTATTCCTTCATCTTGTAATATAGGTTCTATTGACTTTATACTATAGTGTTCATGTATTATAAACTTTAAATCATAATATTGAATAATGAGATACCAAAGAGAGAAGTCAACATCACCCGAGGACTTTGTATCCTCTTCTGGGGAAAAGTCTTTGTTGTTTGCAGAATAGTTATATCATGGTAGGTGGAATTATGATCTTATTTTATTTATTTGAATATTAAGTATGTTTTAATGGGATATATAGAGAGAAAGATGAAAGATAGATAGATAGATAGATGAATACCAAGTTGACAAGGAGTTTTGGTGTCAGCTTGGCTAGGCAACGCTACCCTGATATTTGGTCAAACAGTTTTTATATGTTCATGAGAAGGCATTTTTGGATGAAATTAACATTTAAACCAATAGCTTAAATAAAGCAGATTACTCTCCAGAATTCGGATGGCCTCAACTAATTAATTAAAGGCCTTAATAGAAAAATACTGACCTCTCTGGAAGAAGATGAAATTCTGCCAGAAGACATGTTTTTCAATTTAAATTGCATTTCTTCCCTGATTCCTACCTCTGCCAGCCTAGTCTTTAGATTTTTGTCTTGCCAGCCTCTACAGTTTTGTAAGCCAATTTCTTAAGATAAATTTCTCTCAGATGGATAAATACAGAGATTGATAGACCTATCTATCTATCTGTTTGTTTCTCTGGAGCACATCAACTAACAGAGTAAGACATAGGCTCTGAGTCACTACGGTCGAGGGAGAAAACTTTTAATCGCAGTAAGTGCTTCAAAGGCACAGTCCCCAAATGTTTCACTAGTCAGTGTAGACAAGTTTATGCTGCAGCAATAAACAACCCTGAAACCTCTGTTGCTTTAAACAACATAAGCACATTTCTTACTTTTATAAAGTATACTTCCCAGATGACCAGGAGCTCTGCTAGGTTCTGTCATTATCTTCCTCATTCTAGGTCCCAGGTAGGCAAAGCAACAATGCAAGCATTTTCTGGGATGTTACCAGTGACAGTAGCAGAGATAAGAGAGACTGTAGTGAATGTTTTGTCTCTCAAACCATCCTCCTTACCAGATTTCTTCACAAACCTCATTGGCTAAAGCAAATCATACAGTCAAGTCTGAATTCACAGAGCTGGGAAATTTGTATTCAGGAAGAGAAAATATTGTGGAAGAGCAATTCCATCTATACCAAACATACATGTTTTAATGCATTCATATTATGAAAATGTTACCTCTATAGCAGGGGGAATACAAGTATATAAAGCCAGTCAAAACTAGTAAGAGGACACTCAATTTAGAAAGCTACTGCAGTAATTCAGACAAGAAATGCTTAATGATAAATTGGTAGTAAAAGTAGAAAAAAAGAATAAACTAAGCCCTTTGACTAATTGGTTATGGGTTATGTAAGAGAGGAATGGTTCAATGATAGCACACAGGAATTTAGTGTGGGTAACCGAACAGAGTTACCCAAACTGAATAAAGTTTGAGGGTTTTTTTTGTTGTTGTTGTTTTTGCGTAGGATAATCTAGTGAAAGTTGACTAATATGAATGTGACTGGCCCATTCACTCAGATAAATCACATAGGAAAGATAAAATATTTTGGTTGACATATATTAAGTTAAATCACTGCCATTTTGCATTTGAGAAATTATAAAGCACTCAAGAATTATTATGCAGCTCGATTTTCATGGAGCTGCAGTTTGGGGAATATCAAAGATCCTTAGCAGTTTGGTTTGTGAAAATTGTCCAAAGAAGGAAGAGAAGGGAAAGAAAGATCTTGATACTTAAATTTCCCTAATCAGAAGAGAAGCAGATAGAGAGAAAAGCAAAAGAGGAAAACAAGACATCAAAATGAGAATTAATAGACAAGAGGTAGAAAGAAACCCAGGATACAATGAATTCAACATTAAGCCAACGAAAGAGAAAATGTATTTCAAGAAATGAGAGAGGAGGAAAGCTGCATTTATTAAGGAGAAAAGGTGCTAAAAAGTTAATTTTAATTACAAATTACTACCTTAGGATAATTCTTCCTCTATACCTACAGCATAGGCCTGGCTTCGACCACGATTTCATAGTAAGCTTGAATGTTGTTGAGTTATATCTACTACCTGGCTATAGACCAGAGTCTTAAACTAGAAACTTCACTGCTATCATGAAAATTTTGTGTGCGTTTGACATATATGACTAGACCCTCTGGGTATGTGTTGACATATCATAGAGAAGAAACCATCTGCCCTTGAGAAATACAAGATTGACAAATTGACGAATATATGTTTATGTGTGTATATGTGTGTGTGTGTGTGTGTGTGTGTGTGTGTGTGTGTGTGTTCTATAGATGTATTTTGCAGCACTCACAGAGGAGAACTCTACAGTTATATACCTAGTTGGATGAATATAACAAGAAGGTACTTTTTGACTTATTCTGGGTCAAAACCATGTGAGAAGGAGTAGAAATGTCTGCGTATAGTGCTCTCTGGGGATGGAAAGATGTTGTCTGTTTCTATTTAAAAGCTATAGTTTCATCATTTATGAAGTGAACTCATATTTAACAGAACAAACTGGTTCCCATGGCACCCATAAATATAACATTATGTGAAACCGCCATTTACTTTAAGTTAAAATGGTTTCACGGGTGTGCACTTATTTCCAAATTTATTGAGTTGTATACATTAAAAGAAGATAAAGATGTTTGGGATGATAAAGGGGACATGGAATACTCTCTACTCAGTTCATTTTTCCTATAACTCTAAAACTATTCGAAACTAAAGTCTATTAATCAAAAATATAAAATGAAGCGAAGACACACACACACAGCAATTATACGTTCCATAAAAAACTAAGTGGTATCTGAATATTATATGCACCACATAGGACACTTTATATCCCTATTTTTTTACACTTTATCTAACTTATGAATCTCAGAATACTTAACATTTATTTATACATATGCTGTAGTAGTTTTGTGTAATGTAACATCAATATTATATTTATCTTAGTTTACTGACTTCTCTGTAATTTATATGTTGCAACATGACTTTCTGTAAGTGGAGGATAAACAGGATAGTTCAGAGGGGTTTCCATTTACATATGTTAGCTTTGCAGCACACTGATGTAGAAAACTCACTGTATTCTAGTTGATACCTGCTGTCTTAGCAACATAAGGGAAGAAACCAATTTCTGCAGTCACAAGAAAAAAAGAATAAAGAATAAAATATATTCACATGCAAACATGTAAAACAAAACAAAACTCAAACTTTCTTTCACTGATTTTGCATCAGTACCAAATTGCAAGAATGAACTTGCTGCATATATGGAGAATATTTATCATTCAGTACTTCTTGCTGTATTAGATAAAATGTAAGAGAAGATATAAGAATAAAGGAAACTACATAATAATGCTAATGGCTTCTTCTGTGACCTTGGGCAAGTCACTTAACCTCCTGGTGACTCAGCTATTCCATCTGTAAAACTGAATGGTAATTACCTCATTTATTCTCTACTCAATAGGTTTTCATTTGTATAAGCCTTGTTCAGCATCAAGGACATTTCTTGAAGGCTTCCTTCTTTTCATAGTTTGATGTCTATTTTTCACATTTAAATAATGATTAATGTGACTCTTCTAACAAAATGAGAATGAAAAAGCATAAGTCATCTACTTATGTGGAACAGCATCTGCTCTTCCACAGGTGATCTTTAAGCTATAGTCATATCTACCTTATATATTTCGTATTTTCCTTTGTATAAAAGATAATAAATGAAAGGCAAGAGCCTAAAAACAAGAACAAACTGCATATAATCAGGTGTTACCCACTAATTTTATTGTTTGTGTTTTATTTGAATTCGGCCCCTAAAATATTTACACTCTCTCTGAAATCAGAATCAAAGCCATCAATGAAGATGATACCATCTGTTGTGCATACTTAATTTTATTGGATATTTTCTCAGTGTTGACTCATGAGGTCAACTACTTACCTCACTCACATCCTCCGGAAAAATTCAAACAGATGTTCCAGTTCTCTCTCGCCTATCATCAGATCTAACTAATGACGTTAAAGTTCAAGTTGGTGAATCTTCCCTGGCCTGCGTTATATCTCCCAAATGACTTTGAGTCTCACTATCTCCTTGACACCACTTTTATCATTCAGTAAACACATTGATTACTTGACAAAGAAGATTTCAGCTAAATTGAACATTTTAAAGATCAATTTAGGTATCGTCTCACTATTGGAAGAGCTAATACAATTTTAAGCACATTTATTTTTCTCACATCCAGGATACTGACCTACAAATATAATTTAAAGCCAATGCATAAAAATATTCAATGATTTTTACAACCTTAAATCTACAATTATATTACAATTAATATTCATGATTGCTAACTCTAGAAATGTGTAAAAACAGGAGAGGAATGTATTGTTTAGATTTAATGCATAATTACAGTCTGATAATTGTGGTTACTGATGTGACTAAGTGATATAATGAAGTGTTTTCACAAGAATATAATTTAAAAGGAGAAATTGAAGGTTAATATGAAGGATGGAAATATTTCAAACTATATGGAAATTACCATTGCCCAAATCCATTAGAAGTTGAGCAACTTTCTTGTTGGATTAATGAAATACCATCATGATACACATTCCCATTGTTTTTAAATTGACATATGTATGCATTTTTATTATTAAATACTTATCAAATTCCACAAGTAAAATAATACTATTGCTTTTAGTGTGTCTTGTATTGTGTCAAAACACGAGCTGTACAAAGCCTTCTAACCTAAACTTGAGTATGTTGTTAAACAGTTTTCTACATTTCCGCAGGAGACAGTGTGACAAACCTTTGGCCATGTGGCAAAAGTATCCTCTCCTCCAGGCCTCATAATATTTTCTTTATTGTTCTTAAAGCTCTTGTCAAGTATTCTTGAGATTTTATTAGCTTTTACTGTCACTCTCCTGAATGAAGGCCGATGCAGCTTCTGCCGTCTGCTTTATTCCCCAATCTATGTCATATGTCCAAGGTGTTACAGAAAAACCTCATTTCAAATACTGGATTCTGTTCTGTTTTTCTATTTCTGCACAGCAAACTACAAAACCTGGCTTTAAATAACAATTTTTTAATTTTTTCTCATTATTTTAAAGGGCAGCTATTTGGGTCGATCTTGGCTGGTTAATTCAGCATTATGTGACATCACATGAGAAAACTCTGTGGTCTCCATTTAGCTGATGGGCTCAGTTGCAAAATACGTGATGCCTTCATTAACATGTCTACTGGCTTGGAGAGGTTAGATGGAAGACTGGATTCATCTGTAATTGTCAGAAGCACTTCCATGAGGACAGCATGCACAGACTGGTTGAATTTCTTACGTGTCAACTCAAGGATCTAAAGAAAAGGTTATAAATGGTCTATGGCTATTCGCTGTGACTACAGTCATGGAAGCAATCAATTCTGTAATAGTAAACAGCTATTTAGCTAACCCATAGGGAATTGAGACAAAAAAAATTGAATTATTTGGAACTGCAATCAGTTTTAAAGAGAAAATAAATAAATAAATGAATCTCTGTCACATTGGAGGCAGAGGTAGAATGATTCCAAAGAAATTAGTGTTACTCCAAGAACAACAATAATTATCAACAGTTTCTCCTATTAAATATTATAGTACCATAAAAGTACCATTTAAAAGCAGTTAGTTCTACTTTAATGTCAGGTGAAGCTAACTTTCATCAAAAGTTTATTACTCAGGCTTCCACTCAGGGGCAGTGTGAGTGACACAGCTTCAGTAGTGTAACTGCGGGGACAGGAGCAGGTTGCCGGGGCATCCCAAAAGGCACTCTCTATTCCCTGATTGGATGTGTTTTCTTCCAGGTCCTTGGGCTCTGACTCACCAAGGAATTGGTAGGAGACCCTGCTGGCGGTGATATTGTTCAAGTAAATATCAGACCCAAAGGGTTTTTCAGAAAGGCAATTTATTAGGCAGAGAGAGGAAGAGAGAAAGAGAAGTAGGGGGAGAGAGAGAGAGAGAGAGAGAGAGAGAGAGAGAGAGAGAGAGAGAGAGAGAGAGAGAGAGAGAGAGAGAGAGAGAGAGAGAGAGAGGAAGCTCCCATGCTGTCATGGGAGGGGATCCAGAGATGGAGTCTGCACTGATAAGGGGAAGGGGGACTTTTAATCTGGGAGGTACTCCACCCCATTCAAGTTCTTGTCAATGAGAGCAGGCAGTTCAGACTTCTGCTGAGGTGATTGATCTTTGACTTTGATTCCAGATTGGCTGCCTGGCCCACAGTCCTCCCAGAGCTTTTCACAGGCTTTCTAAACAAAGGAAGCTGACCTGGGCAGTCTACATTTCCTGCCTGTGAAAGTTAGACAAAGAACTCTAGTTCCCGGTTGGGGAGGTAGATGGAGGTATGGTGCTGGGAATTTCTTGCCTTTGAACTTCCCCACAAGGTCCACATCCCTTGTGGACCCAAGAAGAGAAGTTAACAAAGTCCCATATTAGGACAAATTCAAAGAGGGTTTAACAAGATGATTATTTACAAAGAGTTTGTTTGAGGTGCCCAGAAATCAGAAGGTGTAATAAAGTAATCTAGGAATAATGAGTGAAGCTGCAACTACTTTTAGTATCAGAAGTAACAAGGAGAGAGTGGCTTCAAGAACCTGAGAACTGTAAAGACACCTTCAGTGGTTTTGTGCCCTGTATTTGAGGCATACGCCCAGCTCAGATTCCTTATATACAGAGAACCATGGAAAAATAAAACACAACTTAATTTCTGTTTGATTACCTGGTAGGAACCTCTATTGGCCAAATCAACTGGAAGTCAGAAAATAAAGTTGTAACAAGCATATTTGGTCTAATCATGAGAAAAACTTCAGAAAAATCCCACTTGAGGGACATTCTATGAAACAACTTACCACTACTCTTCAAAACCATTAAGGGTGTCAAAACAAATGAAAGTGAGAAACTTATCACAGCCAAGTAGAGCCTAAGGTCACATGGTGACTAGATATAATGTGATATTCTGGATTCAATCTCAGTAAAGGATATGAGGTAAAAACTGAGGAAATGTGAATGAAGTTCAGTTATTAGTTAATTACAACATATCAATGTAATTTTGCTAATTATAAAACATATACCATAGTAATGAAAGCTGTTAGTAACAGGGAAACTGTGCGGCCACGCAGGAACTTCAAGTACTATTGTCGCCATTTTCTGTAAATCTAAAATTGTCCTAAAATAAACGTTTACTAAACACATTATTACAAGTTTTGTTTTTAGTGTTTTTGATGTTATCATGACCCAGCTTTGAATGAAATTCACCTCTCATTCCATTTGTAAGTATCAAACCACTTTGAAGGATAAAATGTACCTCAAACTTTAGATGACTCAGGAAAATCAGTTGGTTGAGGTAGTTTTTGTTCTATTGCCAGCACCTAACACAGTACCAGGAACACTGTTGGAACTCAGGTTAAAAAAAAAAAAAATCCTTTAGGTATGGAAATATCAAGAATAAATTTATAGTTTAAAATATGTCATTTTGAAAAATATAACTTTCTTGATATTCAAGAATAAAACGTTTCTAATGCAAGATGATTTGCTTAGTAATTCAATATCGATGATAAAAAAATATTTCCAGAAGTGGCTCTACCTAAAAATTAATATATACATATACATAAAATATAACATAAAAAAACAAAGGAATCAGTTTTAACAGTATATGCAAATATTAATATGTGGGATGCAATATAGAAATCTCTTGATATTAATTCACATTAACAACATGTATCATTGTGTGTTTGTAGCTTGATAATGTAATGACTAACTGCACTTTGCTGACTAGTCCTTCTGAAACTTGATAGACATCAGATAAATTTAACTACACTACAAAGCATAGATAAACACTTTACTGCATTAAAAATATCATGACTGTAGTGATTATTGCAATAATACTATGTAACATCAGTTTTCATCTCCCTCAATCTTAAAGTAACCATAAGGAACTATGGAAAATAACCATTTCAAAAACTGTATAAAGAAGGACAATACATTTTAAGACACTACATTTCAAAACAATCTGTTACCTCTGTATTTTATTGTTACATTCATTGTTTGAGTTCTCTTGCTTGTATTGCAACATTAGAATTGTTTAACAAGTATCCTGGGAATTAGAGGGTATTCCTCAGTAGTCACACACAGCCTTCTCTGCTGCATACATAGCAGTGCTTCTGCAGCTCCCAGACTGACCCAGCATTAACTAAATTAGATGTCAAGTATGTCAACATGCTCTAACTGCCAGTGACATTGTCACTTGGGCTCCTGAAATGAAAGACAAAGCACCCTGAAAAGAACAGAATACAGTATTTGAAGAAGCAGGTGAAATGCAAATGATATGTCTTTTATTTCTGGATTTAATATATTCTGATACTTCAGTGCTTTAGCATATTGAAACAACTGCCATAAGCTTCCTATCAAACATGCAATTAGAGGCAATTATTTATTCACATACCAACACAAGTCCAAAGAGCAGTACAATTAAAACTGTGGTTGGAAACTTGAAGTTGTCAGTTCCTTTTAGACCGTTTCATAAAAGATACCTGCCTCTTGCTAGCAAGAAACTAAATTTTGGGTATCATCTTAGAAATTATTTTTTTTTGTATTGGCAATTTTTTTTAACAGCGTTATAACTTATAAAACATGATAACAGGTGTAACTATTACCTATTTACTTTTTGGTTGAAACATATTCAAGTTTGCCTGTGGAGTGAAATTTAGTGTAGCCATGTTATTACCATAAAATAAATAAAAGGATTTTTAAAAGGTTATCTCTTTCCATAATATGAATACTATTTCTTCATAAACTGACTAATGGTCTCATTTAGATTAGACTTCACTTTCTTGCTCCTGAGCTATTGTTTAATAATACTGAATGAAGAAATTCATTGGCCTTAATCCATCCTTCAAGACTCAGTTGAATGTATATCCACTTCAGTAAGTTTGTCTGGATTTCTTCAAGTTGCAATAGCATTGCGCTTATAAATTTATTAATGTTTCTGGATGATGTCACAAAATTAGCATTGCTCATTTAAGGTTCTCCATTAAATTGTGTGCTCTTTTGAAGATAAAAACATACAATAAAGTGAAATAAATTAATGAATACATGTGGCGACCATTGTTGGTGACTTTTCAACGTTTATTGTCCACTTTCCTTAGTCATAGAAGTCTAAACTTTTAACTTAGCACACTCTTGCCTAGATATTTAAAAATACTACATTTTCCAGCATTTTTTGCAGACCAGTGTGATTATGCATTACTATTTCAATGATGAAATATTTTAAAAAGTGATGTAAAGGGCCTTCAGGCAATCTATATAAGAGAACATTAATCTTCCTTTCTTCTTCTTAAGATGTCTGTAGTAATTACTGTAGTCTTAGCAGTCATTTTGAATAAGGAGGTATAATTCAGGATTCCAGAGCAGCAAGATAGAGCTAGAATCCCTGAAGATACTAGGAAGATTCTATAATATCCAAGATTTACTCCCAATTAATTTTTTGAGATAAGCTCATATCTTGTTTTAGCCATGCTTATTCTGTGTATGTGTGTGCGTGTGTGTGTGTGTGTTCTTATATGTAATCAGACCTAATCCTATTAAAGATGAGGAATGACAGAATTTATTTAGCATTTGAACCTAACAAATTGTACAACCACTCAGTATGTTCTTCTGTATAATTTTTATTGTTATAGGTGTTAAAACTTACATTTGTAAACTACAATAAGACATTTAGCTATGAGTACTCCTCTAAAAGAGAATTCTCAACCTACATCATGAGTCATGTAGTTGTGTTCTAATTAGTTGTAGCAAGTATCACATGTAATTTGCTTCTCATTATACCATTTCTTTAGTGTGAAAATAAAGTTAGCATGCATAGAATTTCCCTTTTATTTTCCTGTGGGCGTTTAGTATTACACATATTTCTTTGTTTAGTGTATAGTGCATATGGGCGTCATCATAGTTATCACTGGTTATTTTTATCATGTGATAAAATATCATTGCTTAAATTTATTTAGTTTATATTGCTCAAATGAAAACACTTTTATTATAATACAGTGACCAAGTACTTTAAGCTATAAAATATGCAGCAGGGAAATATTTTTATTTTATCTATATATGTATATCTTATATTTGTATACACAGACAGAAATAGGTATGCCACATTGTACAACAGATAGTACAGAATTATGATCACTAAGAATAGGAAAAAACTATGTGAGTTCTATATTGACCCACAGATTTCTACATAGAGGCACTATGACAATATGGAAGAATTATCAGGTGAATATTTTAATGGATTTATTTTAAATACATTGAAGAATTTAAAGGAAAATACATATGTTAGGCAGAAGTAAATGTAATATAAGATATAGAACCATAGAGAAACTCTAGAGCAAAAAAGATAATTTAAAAAATTTGCAATGGGATATAAAGCAAATTAGACTCTGCTGAAGGAAAGAAACTATTCATCTCTTCCACAAAATTACCGTTCCTGAAAAAAAATCTTATATATGTATATCAGGCCTATTTGTAGACAATCTATTTTGTTCCATTGATCCATATGTCCATACTTATGCTAATACTACATTGCTGTAATTGCTGTAGCTTAATTGTATATTTTGAATAAGGTACCGTAAATTCTCCTATTTCATTCAAAATTATTTTAGGTCTTCTTACACACTTTTATAATCAACTTGTGAATAACCAAAATATCCTGCTAGAATTTTAATGGACATTATATTAATTTCTATATCTTAGAAAAAATTAACACTGTATCAACATTGAGTCTTCTAAAACACATACATAATTTTAGGTATTAATCACTATCATCAGTGTTTTTTATCATCAATGTTTCACTGTACCAGTCTTGTACATGTTTTGTTTAATTTATTCTTAAGCAATCTTTTCTGATGATATTGTAAATTACATGTGATATTTTATTTTTTATTTACTCATTGGAAATACATTGCTATACAATCGATGCTTGCATACAGACCTTACTAAATTCACTTATTAGTTCTGACGGTATATTAGCCCATTCTCATACTACTAATAAAGACATACCCAGGACTGGGTAACTTATAAAAAAAGAAAGTTTAATGGACTCACAGTTCCACATTGCTGGGGTGGTCTCACAGTCATGGCCTAAGGTAAAGGAAGAGCAAGGCACATTTTATGTGGTGACTGGCAAGAGAGTATGTGCAGGGGAACTCCCCTTTTTAAAACCATGAGATTGACTGGACAAGGTGGCTCAAGCCTGTAATCTCAGCACTTTGGGAGGCTGAGGTGGGCAGATCACGAGGACAAGAGATAGAGAACATCCTGGCCGACATGGTGAACCCAGTCTCTACTAAAAATACAAAAATTAGCTGGGTGTGGTGGTGTACACCTGTAGTGCCAGCTACTTGGGAGCCTAATGCAGGAGAATCACATGTACCTGGGAGGCGGAGGTTGCAGTGAGCCAAGATTGTGTCACTGCACTCTATCCTGGTGACAGAGCAGGACTCCATCTCAAACAAACCAATAAACAAAGCAAACAAACAGCAACAACAACAAAACCATGAGATCTCATGAGACTTATTCACTATCATGAGAACAGCACAGGAAAGACCTACCCTCATGATTCAATTACCTTCCACTGTTTCCTTCCCACAACATGATGTGGGAATTATGGGAACTGCAATTCAAGATGAGATTTGGGTGGTGACACAGCCAAACCATATCAGGTAATATGTGTATTTCTTCAGATTTCCAATGTACACAATCACTCCATCTGCAAATAAAAACTGTGTTGATTTTTCTTTCCATATTTGTTTCCATATTGCGTTAGTTGAAATCTCTAATATAAGGCCGGGTGCGGTGGCTCACGCCTGTAATCCCAGCACTTTGGGAGGCCGAGATGGGTGGATCACGAGGTCAAGAAAGCGAGACCATCGTGAAAACCCGTCTCTACTAAAAATACAAAACATTAACTGGGCATGGTGGCGCATGCCTGTAATCCCAGCTACTCAGGGTGCTGAGGCAGGAGAATTGCCTGAACCCAGGAGGCGGAGGTTGCAGTGAGCCGAGCGCCATTGCACGGGTAACGAGAGCGAAACTCCGCCTGAAGAGAGAGAGAGAGAGAGAGAGAGAGAGAGAGAGAGAGAGAGAGAGAGAGAGAGATCTCTAATATAAAATAGAAACAAAAAATAAAAAACATTCTTGCTTTTTCCTTCCTTTTATATAAGAAGCATTCAAACTTTCACCATTAATGTGATGTTAACCATAAGTTTCCAATAGATGTGCTTCATAAAATTAAGAAGATCCCCTTGTGTTATTCATTTGTTGCATTTGTCTATTTCTCTTCTCAGTTTTGTGAAATTTTGCTTCATTTATTTAAATGATATTTATTAGTAAGCACTATGTCCTCTAAGTAAATTGATCTTTTATTTTATAAAGTATCCCTTTTAGACTCTGATGACATTCCTTGCTTACAAGTCTACTTTGGTAAATGTCCTAATCATACGTGTATGCTGAACTTGTAAGAAAATGCCAAACTGCTTTCTAATGTGGGTGGACAAATTAGCATTTCCATAAGCAATGTATGAGTATGTCTTAAGTTCCTCAACATTGAACAACCACTTAGTTTTATGTACTTTATTTTAACTATACTAGTAGTAGTAAAGCAAATTAACATATCTACCTTTCAAATGGTTACTTTTTTATGTATGGCCAGAGCAACTGAAATCTACTTATTGAACAAAAATCACTAATGAATTTTATTAACTATAGAACTCATATTGTACATTATATCTCTAAAGTTGCCCACCTTAAATATCTCCTACTTTTTATCCTTTGACTTACATTGCTCTCTTTTCTCCCTCCCCACCCCAATGCATTTTAAAAGTATATTCTTATAAACATTTATGTTACCGTTTCTGCAGTTTAATTAACCTTCATTAATGTTTCTTTTTCCTTCTATGTCCATATGACTTTTTAAATAAATAAACAAATAATCAAATAAGTGAATAACTAACAAGTTTATATCACAACAAGTATCACCAGAGGGTGGAAAAGAAGATAAATCACAAAAGTCATTCCTCCATACTTACAAATGATGGTGTTGCCTTCCTGCTGCCTATGAATACTAAGTTATAGTCTCACATCCCAGGTGGAGGCCTTAAGGTGAAGCAATCAATAAAGAAGCAGAGTTTCAAAGCTTCCTGTTCATCTATAATTGAAAGACAAAGCACCTGGAATAAATATCACAGGCTTAGTTAAGATTTTCTTTAATTAAGTGGCTCCATTAGGTAAAACAAAACCTTCCACCTACCTCCTACCCCCACTCCTCTTAATTTCAAACTCAGTTTATTACCAATAAGACTGGGCTATTTATTCTACTGGGCTATCCTTATTTGACTAAATGTTCTAGGTAACTGATTGCCTTGTAAACAAACTGCAATTAGAAGTGTAAACTATTGTAGTAATATTATTCTCTGGCATATTTTACATGAATAGGTAGGTGGTTAAAAATTGCTTCCAATCTAAATGATCTTCATTTTTTTTTATGGTGTGTGTTTTGTGTGAAGGATATAATCACTAGCAATTATCATTACCTTTACGCATAAAAAATTATTTTTCTTATGAAAGAAATAAAAGAATTTGGGCCGTGTGTGTGTTTGTGTGTGTGTGTGTGTGTGTGTGTGTGTGTGTGTGTGTTTCTAACATAATTGCTAGATTTAGGAGAGGAAAGCCCCCTAGTGACTTTTTGTAGCTGTTGTTAAAACTTTTTAGAGCACTTTTAGGTTCATAACAAAACTGAGAAAAAGGTACAGAAGTTTCCTATATAACTCCTACCCCGACACATGCATAGTGTCCCCAATAATCAACATTCCTCACTATAGGAGACATCTGTTACAACTGGATGACCCTACATTGATACATACTAATCATCCATAGTTGACATAAGGGTTCCCTCTTGGTATTGTGCATTCTATGGGTTTAGACAAATATAATGACATGTATGCGTCATATTGTATCGTACATAGTAGTTTTACTGGCCTAAAAAGCTAATGAGTTTTTTGTTTTATCCATTAAGTCCTAAAACCAGTAAACTGGATGATATTTCAATTATCATTTTTTACAAGATTGGGAGAGGACAGCTGTCTTAGTCCATTATGTGTTGCTATAAAAGAGTACCTGAGACTGGATAATTTGTAAATAGGTTTATTTAGCTCATGGTTGTGCAAGCTGAGAAGTTCAAGGGCATGTCTGGCTTCTAATTAGGGCTTCTGTGCTGCCTGAGAACATGGCAGAGAAGGTCCAAAAGGGAGCAGACATGTGCAAAGGCTAAGAAACATGAAGGGTGTCGTGGCTTTATAAGAACTCACTCTCTTGGAAACTGTCTATTCCTGCAAGAACTAATCCAGTCTCTATAAAGTGAGAGCTTGGTGCTTCCAGAACAGCACCAAGCCATACATGAGGGATCTTTCCCCATAACCAAAACCCCTCTCACTAACCCGGAACCCCACTGCCTTTCCTGTATAATCACAGAGGAGATCAAATTTCAATATTAGTGTTAGTAGGGACAAACAGATCATATTCAAACCATATCAAGAACTAAATAGTTTGTGTAAATACACATGCATTTTATGGGTCTACACTTTATGTTGGAAGAACCTTGTGGCATATTGAAGAGGTAAACTTGCAAGTGTAATAAACAGGAAAAGCCATAAATGCAAATCTAATTTGAAGTAAATAAATGATTGATAGTACAATCAACGTGGAGTTGACTAAGTAGAAACTTGGGAAGTAGAAGGGCATCAGGAAAATTGAGTATATTAAATAAGACTGGAGTACACAGTAAGTGTCAAAATGGTAGATACACACGTAAGAGAAACAAGGAATTAGAATGCATGATTTGAATGAGAGTCATAAATTATCCTGTGTATATGTTTGTAATGCACATCCAGAATTGAAAATGAAGATCATAGAAAAGTTTCATTTAATGTATTTTATTTTTACATATGTACAAAATAATGAGACGTTTAAAAGTTAGATATTTCACAACTGAAAATAATCCAGCAATTTAAAATACATGCCAGGTAGTTAACACTATTGATAACCACAATTCTTCTTTGATGTGGTACAATATTAACACCTAAAATCAACCTAATCTCCAAAGCATAGGTTCAAAAGTTGAATTTGAATTACAACCATAGATAGATTTTTCTCTAGTTTGGTCCAGTCACCAATGTAACCAAACCAACAGTAGTTCTCTATTAGGCATAAATCTATTTAAAAACAACTTCTAAGCATCAAATTTAGTGTAACTAGAAAATCCTCCGAAGAGAAACACAAACATAAAACTGTTCTTTAGTATCCTGACACATAATTTACATAATAATGACATCTGAAGTAAGTCAACACATGTTTGGTAATAATGGAGTAAATTATGCATCCAGTGCCTATATGCGTAACAGTAAAAATCAATAGATTATCAAACTAATAGATTCTATATAGATGCGTTTTCTCATCTCTCTCCATATAAGTCATTTTCCTCATGGTTTGTTAATGGGAGGTATAAATGCCTGCCTTTAAAAGCCCTAGGTAATCTCCTTGTGATTTATGTTCGCTATTCTGCCATCTAGTTTAATGTAATGTTTCTGATGTTAATTGCAGCTTTATGGCACCATTTGGTGATGAAAAGTTTTCCTTTTCATAGAAATGTAGACTGATTCCTCTGTGGATGGTTCAGCCAATTTAGTCCACTTAATCTTTATCTCAGAGGTCAGAGAAAGTTCAAATAGCTATGTGGCTGGGATGAATACTACTGTGATATCAAAGAGATTTGCATTGTACTGAAAAGCCACAGCTTTACTTCATTGGAAAAATGGAAAGAAAAATAACATTTATTTTGCAAACACTATGTCCTAGGTACATTATACATATTCAATTTCTTATCCATCAAACACTCTTTAAAATGGGATTGTTCTCATTTTATAGGTAAGGAAACTGAGGCCTCTGATTAATGAACTGTGTCCCACATTCATTAACTGAGTGGAAACAGTATTGCCTCATTCTTAGCTGTGTCATGAAGATAAGTAAAATACTACTTGCAAAATTCTTAAAAGAGTTATCTTTTAAAATAAGTGATTTTTTCAAAGAAATTTAGGCTAGGCGCAGTGGCTCATGCCTGTAATCCCAGCCCTTTGGGAGGCCAAGGTGGGCAGGTCATGAGGTTAGGACATGGAGACCATCCTGGCCAACAAAGTGAAACCCAGTCTCTACTAAGAATACAAAAATTAGCTGGGTGTGGTGGTGCCAGCCGGTAGTCCCATCTACTTGGGAGGCTGAGGAGGGAGAATGGCTTTAACCCAGGAGGCGGAGATTGCTGTGAGCCTGAAATCGTGCCACTGAACTCCAGACTGGAGACAGAGTGAGACTGCCTTCAAAAAACAGAAAGAAAAAAGATAAAGAAGTTTAAACAAATTGTGTCTCATGTGGGAGATTGTGCTATTTGCCATATATCAGACATCATGAAAGATTATTCATAGGCCATTTGAAATGCTGGAGTCCTCATACAATTTATTTTCTATGGCATTATATAATAGAGCTAGCCCATCTGAAGAATTTGAGTTAAAAAAAAAAAAAACAGGTTTTGAGTTTGAGATTTCTTGTTACCTAGTTGCATTCTACAATGACCTCACTGTGTTCCTCCTGGCTTTTTGTCCCTTTCCCTCTCTCCACCATGGAATGAGACCACCAGGTTTTGTGGAAGCCACATTGTGTACTCACCATTCGGGACAACAGCTCAGAAACCATAGCTGGACAATCAGACAAATTACATGGATTTTTAACTTCTTATCAACAATGAGATGGGTATAAAATGTGATGCACATGGTTGTGAAGAAAATTCCCTGAGAAAAACAGCCTAACATCTTTCAGTGTAACTGGAACACAGTAGCTTTTCACTTTATCTTAACTCTCTTTCTGTTCCTTCCCCAAACAAGGTAAACCAGTCACTTTTATATTTAGTTCTTAAAAACGTTCTTTTTGTAAACTCTTGTACATGTATTTACATCATCTGTCATGAAATCCTGACCACCAAATATTGCCATAGCAAGCATCACTATTTTAGGGTATCAGCTCTTTCACTTCCGTGTAGACCCCTTATGCGTAACCCAAGATATCCATATGTTGGAGTAACATTGATGTCATTTCTTCCTAGTAAACACAAATGTTAGTGTGATTAAGACAATAAAGACCAAAGAAAAATATTCTTATCATAAAACAGTTAAAGTCTCAATTTTTTCTTGTTAATTAATTGACATCTGCAGTACAGATTTGTTAACATATGTGATGAACAGTCCAAGTATTAAATTAACCCTGTCTTTTTCTCTGAAGCATTTTCATCATATCCTATAACATCAGTATGTTTCCACTTTGTATTATAACTGCTGATGGCAAGAGAAAGCAGAATATTAAATTATTTATTTTGTTACAGTTAATACTTTTAAAATGTCCTCATTCAGAATTTCAAATTACTTTCTCTAGGTGCCTAAAAATAGAAATAGACTTTATAACTAATAGTTCATACATCCCACTCAGTACTTTGGAAGTAATGAACTGACAACTTTTGATTATAAATTATCCTCTGCTAAAAGTTGTTGTTTGATAATATATTTCCTTCTCCCTATGAAACTAGCTATTTAACAGCCATTAGGTTTGTTTTGTTTGTTTTCAGTGTAATTCCAAGTGGCTCAGTTTAGGCATCGTAAAACCTCCACTGCACTCAGCTTTCTGAATTATTCAATCTCAATTAACTTTCCCCAAAAGGTTAGGGTTGACACTGATTTGCATATGAACTTGAAAGTTAAATATTTCCCCTTCCTTTAATCGAAGGGACATTTGTGGATACTGAGATACCCCAAGTGAAGCATTTAGTGCATCTTTAAAGATCCATGCTGATTTCCTAAGGTTTAATTATCTTATTTATCATTTGCTTCATGACTTTTGAAAACTCGTTGAAACATTAATCTACAGCTAAGGAATGGTATCTGCACCATGATGCATCTTGGAATAAATTTGTCTTTTCTAACATCTTATTTAATCTTACAACATGTAAGAAATTATTTGGGAATTTATTGGCAATGTGTCATCAAAGTAAAGGCAAATGGTACATTACTTGAGAAGAAACAGTAGCTTTGTTTTTCAGTGTTTTGCTTGTTTGCTTGGCTTTGATTTCCTAGGATATTTTATGTTGTGATTTTGTGTTTTATTTGAAATATGTATTCCAGGTTTTAGAGAGAAATCTCTTTATAAACCCATAGGTCTTACAACTTGTTAACAGACTAGGTGATATTTTCTTCCCAGGGTTTTATTTTGGATAAGGAAATTACAAAATATATTTACCTTAGCTACATTTCTTCAGGTGTGATCTTAATGTAATTATATATTGTATTCTGACATTTATGTATAACAATGAATTTTTCCAAAAAATATTTTATTGGCAGCTGTAAGATGTCAGGCTCTGTTCTAAACACTGGGAAACAATTTTGAACAAGAAAGAAAAGCTTCCTTTCCTCTCTTTGGAGCATATTTCATAGAAGAAGGCAAAATAATAAGGTAAATCGATAAACACAATAATTTTAGAGAGTACAAAATTGCATCAAAATTAAATAAAACATATGATCAAGAGAAACTGTTAGTGAGTAGTTCTTTAGAGTCATCAAGGAAGTTCTTTGAAAAGAAACATTATTTGAGATTTGAATGGTGAAAGAGGTTGATGATAAGAGCTATGTGAAGGAGTCTTAGGTAGAAGAGACAGCCAGTGCAACATGCTTAACCTAGGACAAGTTTGGTATATTTAAGCATAAAATATACATATAGGGTATACAATACTTTATATGTATGATACCTATATATAATACTTATATGTGGTATATATTCATAATATATACATTTACATGAGATATATATATTCATGATATATGTTTATATGTTATGTATATATATCAGTGTATCATAATTCTCATATATGATATACATTGATACATATATCAGTTTATCTAAAGATTATGAGCTAGACAGTGATGGAGAAGACAGATTCTTATTACAAAGTATCCTGAGGTCTATTGAAAGCTTAAGGAGAAGATATTGAGTGGAGCAATTGCAGAATAGTGATAACGTAATTAAGTTGTTTGTTTAGTTACTCTTGCTATTTAGTAGAAAAGAAATCTGGGGTAGTAAGAGTAAGCAAGGAAAATGCTATAGTTGCTCAGATGAAAGATGGATAGAGGTATTGAAGAATGAATGCAAGTGAGAAAAGGAAGACAATGTCTGCAAACTTTCAGAGAAATGGTATAGAGAAGGGAGAACAGAGACTGCAAGGAAAATTGGAGTTAAACAAAATATTATTTTTTTTAAATAACAAGAGACAATAGAATAAGCCCTATTTGTATGCTGATCTAAATGTTCCAATTGGTAGAGATAAATTAATGATATCAGCAAGAGTAGTGAAGGTCTTAAAAACACACAGTTGAAAGTTGACTTGTCCCTGTCTTGAGAGGAGCAAAGCAGGAACACCCCCTTTAAAAAAGAAAAGAGCAAAACCATATTTTGGGTGTGGATGAGTTAACACAGTGCGGGGTAATTGTTGTTAATGGTGTGTTGAAGACTTGGCATTTGAAGACAGCCTCCTGACACAGTGTTGTGCATCTTCATGGAAGGGAGAAGGTGTCTCAGTAAGTTGCCTGCCAGCCTTCATCCTTCTTCCAGGGATGTGTTCAATGTAAAAAAGGATTTCAAAGTTTCCATTGTCGGTCACGTGGAGACAGACTGCTGCAGACACACCAGGCTAATTTTTCTTCAAAGGCTATCTTATCAACTCATTGTTGTTAGCATCTGAGTGACATGGGTCGTCTCACTCCACCTTCTCAGCCAGTCAGTATCTCATGATTAGTGTTCATCCAACTAGCTAGGAGTCCTCATGGGGTGTTTCACGAAATCCAAGCACAGCAAATAAGCAATATGACTTTAAGTATTTATTCTGACATATATTTATAAGAAACAGGGAAAGGTAACAGAAGAATAAATGCATTTTCTTCATAAATATCTTCCACCAAAAACCTTGATGAGAGCCAGGACAAATTCAACTGAGACACCATCAGTGGGAGGTCTCTTTTGTCTTGTTAGCCTATGTAGTTTATGAGCAGTGGTGGAAACCTGAAGTCTAATATATAAAAATATAATTTTTGAATTTTACAACTCTTCTAAAAAATAGCAAAAACCAAAACCCCCAAAAATTCCATGTATGGAAATAGCTAGAACTTTTACAATAAAAAATGATTAGGTTGAAGCTAGTAGCAGATCTCTTAAACACATAATTAAAGTGTGGTATTTACTCTGACACAATTAGTTGCCTGCATGTCAGTTTATCCTAATTAGCTTGGTCGAGTTTGACAGGTATCAGCATATATGGTCTTTGTGCTCTTGCTGTATTCTGGCACATTAAATTTAGTCTTAAAACCCCCAAAAAATATGTCACAATGTCTCTGGTAAACCAGAACCTCTTTGGAGCACAGAAATGACAGTTCCAATCTCCTTCATTAGAAGATGCTGAGAGGATAACAATATGAAAATGTATCCAATTTCCATTAAATATTTTTGCATGATCAACCTATTCAGTCACTTTGAGAAAAACAATTTTTTATAATTTCAGTGTAATGCTAATATAGTTTGATTAGTTGCAGTAGAAGAAGGAAGAAAAAAGGACAGTGATGTCATCCAATTCTGTGCATTCTCTTTACATAGACAGACTATCAATATAAGTTAAAATTATAAATGATTTTAACTGTAAATATATTTTAATATTTATAAAAATATAAAAGCAATTTATATTTTTCAAATTTTAAATATATTTTATATTTAATAAACACGTTTTGTCAATGCTGTTGAAATTAACCAAAAAAAAAAAAAGCCATTAAGTAAACTGCTCCCCAAAGTTCATCAGGCATTATATTAATCTCAAAAATTTCTACTATTTTTGGTAAAAATTGTCATATAGCAATCAAGCTCAAGTAGAATAATGGATGCAACAAATTGAAGCTCTTTGTTAAGTTTGTTTCCCCAATATGGTGCTCTATTTATATTTACATTTTTCTTTTTTGTTTGCACGTGCAATCAAAATCTGAACATTAGCTCTGTGGAATCATACCATTGTTTTAGTCCTGAATTCCTTGAATAACCTTGAGAAAGTAGTTTGTCAACTTTTAATTACTAAATCTACCTGTATGAATGCTATAACACATTAATAAAATATCTGCAAAAAAGTCAAATTATCATCTAGAACTGAGTCCCTCACTGATAAGATTAATAAGGTAAAGGTTTACAAAAACTTGGAATTAGAAAACGGTTTTCAGAGATGCCTTCTGCTTATTACTGATATCAAAAGAAAAGCTATTGATTGGAGTGCTCTTACTTTTCTTAAATTATAGAGTTTTTTTGTGAATCTATATTAACATTTAAAACTTGTAATAATTTTCTTTATAAACTAAATCCTACAACGTATTACAATTAAATTGTACACTTCTTGCTCCAAATGTTACAGTGCTTAGGAAATGCATTTGCTTCTTTTCAATTTAATTCCATTTAAATTGCTTATTGAAATTTAGTTCAGAAAAAAATGGATACTCAATACATTTTTCCACCTAAAACAATTAATAATTTTGTGTTTTATGCAGATATTCAGTGGATGAAATGATAATAGTTAATTGCAGATAGCTACAAAGATATCTACTAAAGATGTATACTGGTATACTCTAACAAAACTTAATTCATGAAACTAGATGAGAATTGACTTGAATTTACTTGAATTGATGATAATATCTATGAATTCATTCTGAAGAGAACTAGCTTTACTTGTGAGAACACAGGAGACATTCACTTCTAGCTAATTTTTATGCTCAAATAAATGGCTTCACTTGAATGATCCATTTGCTCTTGCTACTTTTTATTTTGTAAAGATCATTTCCTGCACACCTACTAGAGTGGCAAAAGTAAATAAAATAGCAATTATAAATGCTGGCACAGACCGCAAACCAACTGGGACTCCTATGTTTCTGGTGACACAGCCAGTTTGGGAAACAGATTGGCAGTTTCTTTCAAAGCTGAACATACGATTGCACTAGCCAGCTATCTCATATATAGGTATTTAACCAAACGACTTGAAAGCTACTTTCATGGAAAAACCCATATATGAATGTTTATAACAGCTTTATTCCTAGTCACCAAAAACTGGAAGAATTCAAAAGTTCTTCATCTGATAAATGGAGAAACAAACCGTCTTATGATCCTAAAACTGGACACAGTTGTCCTCCTTTGTTCTTGGGGGAATATGTTCCAAGACCTCCAGCAGATGCTTGAAACATCAGATAGTACCAAACCCTATCTATACTATGTTTTTTCCCCTATACATACATCCCTATTATAAAGTCTAACTTATAATTTAGACACAGTAAGACATTAATAATAATATCCATTAGCAAAATAGAACAATTGTAACAATATGCTGTAATAAAAGTTATATAAATGTGGTTTCCCCCTCTTTCAAAATATTTTGCTGTACTCATGAGCCAGTAGCTTCGTGGGCAGACACAGCCTCTCCTGTCATTTTAATATTTTTCAGTCAAATCCTGTTCCTGAATTATGTGTAACCATATCTTACTTGTAGTAAATGGCTCAGTGTGACATTTTCAGGGGATCCCTTGCTGAAGCCTTTGTGTAAGCTTAATGGTTTGTGGTGCAACACATGTTGCTGTCAATCAGTACACATTTCAGTTCATGCCTTCCACCCATAATTTTAATGCCTTTTCCATTATAGCCAAGCACTTATCACACACTATAGCAGTATATCACACACTATAACTTTTGCAGTTTGATCACAGAGCAATACTAGTATGAGTTTCTTTCTCGTGTCCGCAATTTTATGGATAGATTTGTTCTGACTATAGATCTGAGGAACCTCAGCAGAATTTGTTTTTCTTTCCTTAAGTTGAGGAATTTCACCTTTTCACTTAAAGAAAACACTTTATGGCTTCTCTTTGGCATATCTGAATGGCCGGCATCGCTACTCTTGTGTTTTGGAGCTGTTATGAGGTAAAATAAAGGTTCCTTGTTGCACAAGTTCTTAAATACCACAACAGTCAGTCTGAAAACCTAGATACCTGTTAAGTGATCGATGAACCAAAAGGGTCCACAATGTGAATCTGCTGGACAAAGTGAGGAGTCACATCCCAGGTGAGACGGTGAAATGAAACAAGATTTCACTATGCTACTTAGAAAGGCTTGTGTGTACTCTAAAGCTTGTGAATTGTCTATTTCTGAAATTTCTCATGTAATAATTTTGGACTGCAATTGACCTTGGGTAGCTGAAAACGTGCAAAGCAAAATTGGCAATCAGGCAGCAGCACTATAGTCCTCAACAATTAAAAGCAATAACCACTGCCACGTGCAATAACATGAATGAATTTCAAATAAAAGAAGCCTGAGTCAAAAAGTTTTACTCTATATAATTTCATTCACATGACATTTTAGAAAAGCATACAAATAGGAAACTCATCAGTGGTGTCTTAAAGCTGTAGGGAGTCAGAAGGAATGACTATAAATTGATAACATCAGGGAAAGTTTTTGGGTGATGGAACCTTTCTATATTTTGATTGTGATGTTTATTATATGGGGTCATATAATACAAAACATAAAATTGGACAAAAAAAGACAGCAAATCACCATGGCATGTGTGTAACTCTGCAATGATCCTGCAAGATCTGCACCTGTACCCCAGAACTTAAGGTACAATAAAAAAAAGCAAAGGAAAAAAAATTGTACAAAATCATGAATTTTACCACATGCACCATATAGTTAAACAACATCTAATACAAATATATAATTTAATAATCAATTATCCTTTTTAAACTCATTATTTGTTTTATTTGTTGGAGAGATTTCTGTTGCTTTAATTGAGTTGACAAACGGTTGTTTTGCAAGCATTATTGGCAATTACATCAAAACATAATGTCATTTAAATACTATTTCAATTATGCTCAAAAGTTAACATTTGAATGATTTAAAGCAAAATGTCAGAAATAAGTGTTGTATTTTATTATATTATACTAATAAGAAAGCAAGTTTTCTCTTTAGAACTTTCTTGTGTGGAAACAAAAATCTGCAATTTACTAATAGTGCCAGTTACCATTGTAAAGTTTTGTTTTATTTTTAGATTTTTTAAAAAACAAAGCATAAAGACATTTTCCTAAAAGGAAGGCAAAAACATGGAAATTATGCTCACACTACTCAATGCCATTCATTTTATTAGACTTTGTTTTGCAGTCATTAAAATCACTGACTTTTCCTGGGCATGAGGATATTAGATATGGGGGCTTCTTTGTCTCTTTTTAAAGTAGTTTTGTTTGAAGTGATTTCATTCTTGTGAAAGAAGCAGAAAGCAGAGATAATTACAGCAGTGTGCTTTACAAGCTCATGGGGTTTCAACTTTTCCATAGTTACTTCTTGAATTAGTTCTATTATAAAAATAAAACCTTTCACAGCTCATTGTCACTGGTGTTATTGCTTTAAATGAATCACTTCTCATCTTTTTTTCTTAATATTTGACAAGGCACAACTATTTTGAAAAAAAAGCTTTCAGATCAAACTTTAAAATATCCTCTTTAAAAAAAACTTTCTTAGCAGAAGAAAGGTAAAAGTCTTGCAAACTGGGCATGTGAAACTTAATGAAATGATTAGCTTCATAAGAAAAGTTTTGATGATTAATCAATTTATTTTTTATGTATCTGATTGTCCTAATTATCTCAATAAATTAAAAGCAGGACCATTCCTAATTGAAAAATCTATTACCTATTCAGAATTTATGAATTGTAAATTAAAAACTACATATTTGTTTTTAATATGGAGCTTATCAGAATAAATAAAGTGTGAGAGATGTTTCCAACATAGAAACTTCAATAAATATAATGCATTTATCATTTTATTACTAGATTATGGGCCAACTAGCTCATTGCCTTTAGAGAAGAATTGATTATTTTGTCTGGCTTATCATCACCAGATCTTTTATTTTTACTCCTTTAAAACTTGAGACCTATTTTCAATCAAAAATCAAACTGAAGCATGGTCAATACTTGTAGATCTCCTTGGGTGTCAGGACTACAGTACAGACTGTGATTTCCTACCAGTATGGCTACTGCTTATATTCCTCTCATGTAACAGGCTGAATTATGTTCCTCTTTAAAAAGACATGTTAAAGTCCAAATCCCCAGTTCTTTCAAATGTGACCTTCTTTGGAAATAGGAGCATTGCAGATGCAACAAGTTAAGATTAGTTCGTGTTGCAGTAGGATGGGCTCCTAATCTAATATGACTGGTGGCCATGTGAAGATAATCATGTGAAGACAGACACACAGGGAGAACTCTATGAGAAGATGGGGGCAGAGATTGAAATGATGCATCTAAAGACCATGAAACGCTGATGATTGATGTCCATCACCAGAAGCCAGGAACAGACAAAGAAGGATTCTTCCCTATATGTTTCAGAGGAAGCATAGCCCTGTGGATACCTTGATTTTGGCCTGTCTCACAGGACTGTCTGTTGTTTTAAGTCATCCAGTTTGTGGTACTTTGTTATAGCAGACCTAGGAAATGAATACACTTTGAAAAAAAAAACTCTCTTCTTCTTCTGGACCTGAAGCGGGTATCAGTCAGAAAATACATTTCTCAGGTTTTCTTGAAAGTTACATCTCCTTTGCATCCTGATAAATGCAATTGTTTGCCTGCAACTCTATATTTGTCTTTTCCATTGTGGGGACCATAAAATTCTGTTAAAGAAAACCTCTGACAATGAGATTAAAAAAAAATGAATACAGTGATTAACAAGGATGTGATTGAGGAGGGTACATATTTCTCACCCTTTTTAAACCTTTTTCAAACTACTGCCGAAGGTCATTACTAAAGTAGATTGAGTATGCAGAGCCTAAGTGTAGATTAATATTTTCTCTATGACAATGAATTAACACAATGTACACACACACGCACAATTAAATCTATGAATTAACTGCCACAAACGTTAGCATAGCCTGTGACTGTTTTCTGTTTCCCTACTCTGTCCATATACACTTGGGTCAACTAATTTAGTTGTTTATAAGGTTGAGGCTTTATAAGATAAGGAAATATTAAATCAGAAGAACAGGAGAAAATTTTTATTTTATTATTTTCTTTTAAAGCCCTGGCAGAAGATAGGCTTGCCTACTATCTTACTCAGAGATACAAGTTTATTAGATTATGCTATGTGCATGGCTGTTTCTTACAGACTAGTAAAATTTTACCTCTTGATTCTCTACTCAGATTTAGTATTTAAATTCTAACATCTAGCAGTAGCATAATTCTTATTACTTAAAGAAATGATCAAAACCCCAAGAGGAAAATTTCTATACACAGGCTTAAGTCAACTTTTAAATTCTAATCCCCCAAAAATCTGATAACCAAAAGTAGAACTCTAGGAAATATCTAGAATGCTTTTGAAAACAGTACAAATCTTAGCACTGAAAGAACTGATGAGTTCAAAGTTCAGTCAATAACTGTAGATTTAGGCAAATTATTAAATTAGTTAATTAATTATTAAATTATTAAATATTATTAAATTAAATTATTAAATTTTCTAGACTCTCAGTATCATCGTGTCTAAATAGAATAATAATATCTGCTCAACACTGATTTGGTAAATGAATGAATAATCTGAATTACACTTGTAGAACTGAAATCTGAGTTTCAAAGAGTTTATAAAATAACAAAATAATATTGATCAGATTTTTTTCTCAATAATTACTGATCAATTAAATGTACGATTATATATGTATTCATTGTATAAGATTGAGAAATACTTTTATAACTATGTGTGATGATGTTGGAGTGTCAGGATTTTAAAAACAACCTAAGATAAAAAGAAAAACACTGTTGTGCAGTGTTATACTTCTATTAACTCTGTACAAATAACCCTATTATACAAAGAAGGGTTTTCTTTTAATTTTAAGACAATTAAAATATGTATTATTGTCAGCTAAAAGATTCAAGTGCAAATTTTGTATATCACAAAAATACAACATCTGACTTTAACATATGTAAATAATAAAAAGATTAGGTGTTCTTTCACTAATTAAAATGTCATAGAATTAAAATAAACATAATTGAGCATTTTTATTTTCAATTGTTAAGATTTCCAATTTTAAAATAATCCCGTTTTCTATACACAGCTGGATCAAGTAATATGGTGATGACATAGTTTATTGAAATAGAGAAGGTGTGATTATGATTTGTCAATGGGGTTTTCTTACACCCAGTCTATTTGTATTAAATGCTTGGCAAATTCCTATAGGTATTTAGGTTTTTGAGTCCAAAAATTAAAACTCTTAGTAAGAAGGAAATTATTTCCTATCCTACATTTCTTTATCTCCCACGTGGTCAATAAATAAATCATTATTTAATCATGCACAAAAGTATTTATCATTCTTCAGCTTGACAGTATTGAAAAATTAAAAATGACAAAACAAAAACCTACACACTCCTTTTGTCTAATCCTTTAGTTCCCACATAGCACCTTTGGCATGATGATTATAGCAAGGACTTGATTTCATTCTAAGGCGGGGTGTCTTTAAAAAACAAAATGTGCTTTACTGGGTTTTAATCAAAAGGAATGAAACTGGCAACTTTGTTCTGCTGATCAGTTATATTACATAATGTGCATTACCAGACCCACCAGAACATTGGTAGGCTCTGGATTTGCATGGGATGAAGCACAATTTATTTTCTTACCTGGATATTTCTTTCTTTTTTTTTTTTTTTCCTAAAAGAAAGACTTAGTCCTGGATTTTCAAAAGGTCTTAATAAACTTGACAACTTCCAGGATCCCCTTCCTCTAACCCTGGTTTTAGCCTGGTTTCAAGGAGCACAAAAACAAAATTTTGCTTTATGATTTTCTCCACCAACCACTGATGAGTATTCTTAATTCTATTCAATTTGAGCAAATCAGGGACAAAATTATTTACAGCAGTGTTGTGGAAGATTTTATGCAAAGGGTGACCAAGAATACTGATTTGCAGGATTCTGGAATGAATCCTGGGCGTCTTCATGTTTTTTAAGATGACGTTATTAATTCAAATCAGGGAGGATTCTCACTCCATAAAATGTGGTGTCCCACTGACCCCTGCTGCCACTCTCCATTTCTGAATAACACAGTATGTCTCTGCTTCCTCCTTCCTGTTTTGGATCCTGCCCTTTACCATGTCATGCTCATGTCTCTCACCTCAAGATGGAACGTTTCCCTTTATCTCCACTTGTATGCTGTGGCCTACCCTATAATGTGCTTGTGCTTCCATTATGTCTAATGACACAGTTTAACATGCCCTAAGCGACATTACTAGACCAGATGCCATTTTATATTGTCACTGACATATATCAAGTCCCAGTTCACTATATTCCTTGGGATTGGAACAAGTGAAAATTGTCTTTGAGAGGCCAACGCTTAATCATAACGGTATTTCTGGCTCTAGTTCTGCCTAAATGTCCCAATGGGTCAAGTTGTCCTCTAATCCGGTTGATGATCTTCCGGTAGTTAGAACAGATTTTTAAAAATTACAGATACTTTGAATTACAGGATAAGAAAATTATGCTTTCTTTGATAGGCAACATGAAGCCATTCATTGTAAGATTTTGAAGAGGGCAGAAAATGATTATAGTTGCTCTTGAAGAAACTGGTTGAACAGTCTAACTTTGGAGAGAATAGGGAAAATGAAAGCAAGGCTTTTCTTTGCTATGTTCCAGCTGAGTATACAATTGCTTAAAAAACCAGTGACTGCTACAGAGGGACTGCTTTACATCACTTTATACAACATTTGAACATTTACACAAATATTTAAGCAAATAAATTTTGACAGGGCCAGAGTCATTTTTGTTTACCTTTATATGTTATTTACAAAAGAGCTGTATGCAAAAATGAAAACACATGTGTAGTATGTTTGTTTGTTTCATATGTACATATAATCTACATTAAAGCTAACTTACTAGTTTAGTTTGGAACCATTTCTAAAACAATTTATTAAATGTTCTCGTTACAAAAGCTAGTCTGGAGTCACTGAGATGCAAAATTTCCATAGTGCACACTGGTTTAACATCATTTGTCTGATTAACCATTCAAATCTCAGGCAGAGAAAAGGAGAGTTAACACTTAAAGGAAATTTGTGTAAAATATCTGGACAAACTATAATCAATGACTGCATTTTTTTTCCTTAGTTAAAGCAAACTTAAAAGACTTCACTCATTACAAAAATTGTTAAGAAAATAATTGTGAATGTAAAATATTCACATTGTATATTGAATTGGATGCAAAATGGAAAATATTTATATTTAGTATGAGGGGAAACTACAAGAACTAGAGAACACTGAAAAAATATTAAAATTTTGAACATACAAATGTTATTCTGCATATGAGAATTAGCCACTGTCTTATGTTCCATGTAGTGTTTATATTTCAATCCATGTTTATATGTCCCAGTACCCAGTGTAGTCCTTCCAAACTGATTCACACTTACAGTGAGAGGGAGAACATTTATTTTCATGACTTAGCTTCAGCTGTCTGCTTCTGACGATAGATATGAACTACCCTCATTCAAGTGATTAACCAAATGAAAACTTCCTTCCATGTCATTAATAGATCTTTTGCAATAAAATGAAAGTAAAATTTATCTTTTTGGATTAAATAATTGGATGCTTAAGTAATCTAAATAGTAGCTGTGAAGACATGGTCATTGCTACTGTAACTTAATCCTACTTTCTTTTACTATACATATAAATTTTTGTGAGTAGAGAGATACATCAGTGACTATAATCACAATTGGGAGAATAACCAGGAATTTTACAAGGGACTGACAAACGAAAAGAAAAGTTACAATTACATCCTCGAAAAAAAAAAAATCACTGGTAGTGCTAGGTTTTCTAAAATGCATTAATGTATTACCTTCTAGATACATAACCAATGTCTTACTGATAGACAGTTGTGTGTGTGTGTGTGTGTGCATGTGCATGGGTGTGTGCGTGTCTGAAAGACAGACGTTCATTTGGGACTCCTGAATGGACTTTGATTTCCAGATTCGGTCACTATTTTGGTGTTTGGTTCTGCTCACAGCACTGCATCCTAATGTGAGGTTCTGCCTGATGTCTTTTTCAAAGCGATCGCTTTGCAGATTGTTAAGCCCTAGGTAAGCCATTGTTTGCCCAGGGTTTGGCCAAAGGCCAAATGAGTCACTTCACTTTGAATTCAAGCTTTGGCAGGCCTTTCCAAGATCTTGTGAGTGAGTGTATAAAGTGTGTGTATGTATATGCACAGATGTGTGTGCATAATTGGTTAGCTTGCCCAGTTCATTTCCTTAAACAATACTACTTATGAATCCTCTGCTGATAACATTAACATCCATAACAGCAGCACAATAGTAGTGGACATCACAGATCTCTGTGTATCCAGTATAGTGCTAAAGATAGCTTATCTTCTTGAATTTTTAAAATGTCTTTCTGAGAAGACTGTTGTTTGAAATTTTGTAATTAGTCATGCCTCGATTAAATATTTATTGAGTGCTCACTATGTGCCAAGCCCCAAGGTAGGTACGAAGTTACAAAAGAGAACAAAACACACAAAGCAGCCTACTTTTGTGGTGTCGACAGTCCGATATGAAGAAATATTCAACAAGCAAAATTAAAGCTACTAATTTACATAGATGTTAGAAGCTGATTAGGGCTATGAAACATAAAGCAGGTAAGGGATGCGTAAGAGTGAAGAAAAGGGGATTGCACTATTATCTGTTGTAGTTAATTAGGTTTGGGTTCATAAAGAAGGTAACTATTGATCAAAAGTTTAATGAGGAGAGACAAAAACTATCCCAGGTAGAGGAATAACCAGCAGAAAAACCATGAGGTGGAGCTTGCCTGATATTTGAAGACCATCTTGGAAGTTGGTGTGTCTGGAATGGCGTGAACAAGGAGGATAGAAAAAGCAGGCAAGGTCAGAAACAGAAGGAGTGGGAAAATTGTGTTCTCGTATACACCTTTGAGCACAGGAAATAAGAGCTTATCTATAGGGTTTTAAAGGATATTCCTGGTTACTCCCTAGAGAATATGCTATAGAAAGGCAAATATGGAGGTAGAGATATCAGTGAACCGGGTAGGGAATAAAACAGAAAAAAAAAAAAAGATAATGTGTTGGTTTAGATAGATTTTTAAGAATTGCTCAGTCACATACTAAGCCAATTTGAATTCAGGTCTGCATTACTTAGGGTTTACACCTGTGCACCCCCCGTGTGTCTGATCCAGCATGACAATGACTCTGTCAGCCTTTGGACAGTGAATACAAGTTTCTTTCCTGGTGTTCTGAAAGACATCAGGAAGAGGATCTTGAGACCAAGTGTCATGTTTAGAAAGACTGCTTTGGTTTTGACAAAACTCTGACACTGGTAAAAGCCCTAGCTGTGTTATAATTTTAAATAAATATTTCCTTGCATTGGACTCTCCAGTGGCTGGGTAGCCCATGCAGAGCAAGGGAAATGAACATTTCTACAACAGTGACATCAGCAAAGTGAGGAACAAATAGTGCCATGCTACTGAGTGAAAGAAATCAACAGAGTTGCCAATAATTCTTTGTTTTCAGGCTGTGAGAGCAGTTCTTTCAGAAGGGCCATGCTGCTGTGAATTCTCCTTACTGTTCTGTGGAGCATGAAAACATGGCAGTTATTCTATTTATTTATTTTTGAGAGAGTGAGTAACATTTCTGCTCTAAATCCTGTCTTAAATCAATAGGCTTGAAGTGAGTATCTAGATGATTCTTTAGATAATTTGGAAGATGCTCTAAATACTGGGGAAATAATGAAAGGATGCATCCTAATGAGGTGGAGTAAAATTAGATAAATAGAATAAAATATAAACATAAAGTCTGTTTTCAGTTAATAAAATGTAATAAAAATTCCATGTAGGTCAAAATCTGTCCATGTAAATTCAAGGATATGTGTATCACCATTTTGTTTTCAAAAAATAAATGCTGAATAATAAATTTAATAATTTTGTTTGTTTGTTTGTTTTTGAGACAGAGTCTCACTCTGTTGCCAGGTGCCAGGCTGAAGTGTAGTGGTGCTATCTCAGCTCACTGCAACCTCCACTTCCTGGGTTCAAGCAATTCTCCTGCCTCAACCTCCCACAGTGCTGGGATAGGCACACACCACCATGCCCAGCTAAGTTTTGTATTTTTAGTAGAGACAGGGTATCACCATGTTGGCCAGGATGGTCTTGATATCTTGACCATGTGATCTGCCTACCTTGGCCTCCCAAAGTGCTGGGATTACAGGCATGAGCCACTGCGCTCAGCCAATAATATGTTTAAATTATTTTATATGTCTTTAGAATTATTAGGATGATGTTCCAGAAAATCATAGTAATTGGGTATTTACCAAGAGAGCATGGATTTGAAATTGCAAAGAAAAAGAATGCCTGCAGGTTTGCTTGATTTGGACGATGTTTAAGCCTTATATTTCCTGGTTTCAGGCAGTAAAAGTGGCACTTTTTATGCTTGTATCATGTGGCTAAGTACGAAATTAGTACTCCGTACACCGAAGCGGGGGTGATGGTGTATAATTTCCAATATTCGAAAGGCAGAGTTTATAACTATATCCAGGACACACACACACACACACACACACACACACACACACACACACACACTCTATACTAAAATATATTATTAGAGAACATCAATAGATATGTGATTATGCAGTTTTCAAAATTTAACTATCATGTTTAAATAGCAATATCACTTTATAACACTGTTAGGAATTTTAAATTAGTACTAAAAGAATTGTCTCTGACTTTAACAGACTGATTTTAAAGACAGAATTAAGAAATACATTTTTAATATCAACTAACTAGTGATACATAGTACCTTATTTTCGACTCTTTTATGTTATAATTTTTAATGCAAACTTATAAACTTAAATTAGTATTTCAGTTATCCCTTTCTGAATGTCAAGGACCCCATTTTACTCATCATCCATTCACACCCAAAAGTTTTCTTCAGCCTCTATCCTCATCTACCTTTTGTGTTAACTCACCCTTTCTTTCTTCTTTTAATACATTTGTCTGTTGCCTTTTCCTTGTTATTTTTCACTTCTCAATCTGGCTTCATCTTTGCAATCTGGCTTCAAAGTCTCCACTAGAACTGTGCCACTAATTCTGAAATTTTCTTAACTTCAATGCCAATGCGAACTTCAGTGTTGGTTTTCCTTAATTTTTTGGCAACATCTCTCTCCAGTGAATATTTCCTACTTTCAAAAAACCTTCCCAATGAATTTCTTGAAAAATTCTGTATTGGTTTCCCTATTATTCTCATAATTAATTCCAAGGCTTTTTATTTTATTCTATTTTCTTCTTACTGCCACCATTTAAATGTTGTTCCCCAGTTCTCTATGAAGAACCCTCTTCTTGATCAATCTGCATGTCTGTTCCATGCCGCCATACTCATTTGCCTTCTTTCACTTATTACCAAAATGAGACAAATCCAAATATACATAAATAGCCTAATAGCTTGTCCTCTTGTCTGAGAACCACCATATTGAACCTCTCTGCTTTTGGATTGTCTTATTACCTCAATCACAACTTTTCTAATAACAAATTTATTTGTCCTCTGTGAATGATCCTCTTTCAGCAATCTCTTTTTTTTTTTTTGAACAGAACATCACCCTGTCACCCAGTCACCCAGGCTGCAGTGCAGTGGCGTGACTTTGGCTCACTGCAATTTATGCCTCCCGGGTTCAAGTGATTCTCCTGCCTCAGCCTTCTGAGTAGCTGGGATTACGTGCGCACCATGACAACCAGCTAATTTTTGTATTTTTAGTAGAAACTGGGTTTCACCATGTTGGTCAGGCTGGTCTTGAACTCCTGACCTCATGATCTGTCCATCTTGGCCCCCCAAAGTGCTGGAATTATAGATGTGAACCACCATGCCCTGCCCTCAGCAATCTTTATGATAGTGAAAAGAAGCTCATTCAATCGATGTTCCAAATAACCAAACCAGAAACATAGTTCTCACTGACCCTGAGTGATATCTAGTGGTATGATTTGTCCTCCCAAAACTTATGTCCAAATTTGATTCCTAATGTGGCAGTGTTTGGAGGTGGGGATCTAGAGAGAAATGTTTGGCTTATGCAGATGGATCTCTCAGGAATAGATAATTGCCCTCTCACAGTGGGGAGTGAGTTCTTGCTCTTGCAGAAATGAATTGTTTCGTAGGTGCAAAAGTAATTGCAGTTTTGGCTATTATTTTTAAATGGCAAAACCGCAGTTACTTTTGCAGCAACCTAATAATGCCTGGGAAAGAAGGTTGCTAAATAAAAAGCCTGGCATCCTTGGTTTTACTCTTTTGTTTTCTTTCTCACTTTGTAATCTCTTTGCAAATGCCCTCACCAAGTATTGGTTTTCTGTCAAGTATTGAAACAGCTTGAGGCCCTCACCAGATGCAGCTACCAAATCTTGACCTTTCTAAGCCATCATAATTGGGAGCCAAATAAACCTCTTTCCTTTATAAATTTCCTAGTTCCAGGTATTCTGTTATAGCAACACTAAATGAACTAAGGCAGAAAATTGGTACTGAAGAGTGGGGTGTTGCTATACACATATCTGAAAATGTGAAAGCAGCTTTGAAACTGGTTATTGAGTCGTGGCTGGAAGAACTGGAAGAAGCAGTCTAAAGAGTCTGTATTGTATAAACATTAAGGGTAATTCTGCAGAGGGCTCAGAAAAAGACAAAGTCATAAGGGAAATTTTGGAACTTCTGAGACATTGGTTATGTAGTTATGGCCAAAATGCTGATAGAAATATGGAGAAAAAAAGACCATTTTGATGAAATCTTGGGTGGAAGTGAGAGGAACAATGTCATACTGGGTACAGCAGAAAAGGTCATCCTTGTTGCAGTGTAGTCTTGGGCATAAACGCAATGCACCCTCCCATCAGGGGCCTGCAGCAAAGAACTTGCCTGCATTGTGTTCATGCCCTAAGAGTTCATGGGAGACAGAAACTAAGAGTTATGAACTAGTATACCTAACAGAAGAAATTTCTAAGCAGCAAAGCAATCAAGAAGCTATGTGGTTATTTTTAGCTTACATTGAGTTACAACCACAAAGGGATAAACTGAAGCAGCATTTATAATTAAAAGGGAAGAAGAGTGTAAACATTTGCAAAATTCACCACTTGACCATTTGGTAGAGAATGAAGAAGAATCTTCAGGAGAGGAGTCAAGGGTGCAGCCGCTAGGACTCTTTCTAAAGGGATTAGCACAGGTAAAAGGGAGCAGGGTGCTAACAGTCAAAACTATAGGGAAAAGGCCCTAAAGATATTTCAAAAATCTCCTAAACCACCCCTCTCCTCACAAGTCCGGGAGACTAGGAGACCATAATGTTTTCAGGGGACTGGCCCAGAGCACCACTGCTTTGGGCTGTCTTAGGATACTGTTCTCTGCAACCTGGTCACTCCAGATGGAGCAGCCGTGGCTCATGTTGCCCCAGGTGAAGTTCACTTCACCACTTTCAAGGGCACAAGTGGGAAGCTTTGGAATCTAGATAGTCTTAATTCTGCAGGCACACAGAATGCAGGAACTATGGAGAGATGGTTTCCTCGATTTAAATTTCAAAAGATGTACACGGAAACCTGCAGGCCCAGGTAGAGACTTGTCACAGGGACTGAGCTGGTCCAAAATATCTCTACGAGGGCAATACGTAGTGGAAGATTATTTCCACTCCAATAAGCAGTGAAAATTTCCACTCCAATAAGCAGTGGAAATTTAGGGTAGGAGACACTGCAGAGAGTGGCCACCAGGGCAATGCCCAGGGTGGGATGCTGCTGGAACCCTAGAATTGTAGTCACTGGCAGCATGCAACCTCAGCCTGGAAAAGCTGTAGGAATGCAGGTGGAATCCATGGAAACAGCCACATGGATTGCTCTGAAAAAAGTCAAGGTATGAGGCTGCCAGAGATCCTGGGTGACTACCCCTTGCACCAGTAGAACCAAGACATGAAGTCAAAGAATACTATTCTAGACCTTTCATATTTAATGTTTGCACTGCTGGTTTTTAGACTTACTTGCATTAAGGGCCTATTATTTCTATCTTCTTTAAGTTTCTCTCCTCTGGAATAGGAATGTCTGTCCTATGCCTGTTGCACTATTGTATCTTGAAAGCGAATAACTTGTTTTTAATTTTTTAAGGATAGAGCTGGACTTTGGGCTTTTATGGTGGTGCTAGAACAAGTTAGACTTCTGGTATTATTGAGAAGGTATGACTGATTGCATTTTCCATGTGAGAAGGACATGAGGTTTGGGGACCCAGGGGCAGAATTATTTGATTTGGATATGAATTTTATTTGCCAAAACAAATGTTAAAATTTGATCCTCTGTGTGGGGGTGTTGGGAGGTAGAGCCTCATGGTAGGTATTGGAGTCATACAGTCAAATTTCTCTGTACAGATTAATACTCTTATTCCCACAGAGGGGAGCAAGTTCTTGCTCTCACAAGAATGATGTAACATTTCTTGAGATAACAGGTTGTTAAAAAAAGAAAAAGTCTGGCTTCCTCAGCTTCTCTCTTGTTTTCTTTTTTACCATATGATCTCTTTACAGACAACTGCTTCCCTTCTGCTTTCTGCCATGAGTTGGAGCAGCTTGAGGCCCTCACTAGATGCAGCTGCCCAATCTTGGACATTCCATACACGTGAATTTTTAGCCAAATAAACTCCTTTTTCTTATACATTACCCAGTCTCAATTATTTTTGGCAGCAACACTAAACAGACTAAGACATTTAGCCAAGTCACAGAGTTCTATAGATTTTTAGTGTGTGCCAGCTACTCAAATTCCACACTTCCAATACCTTTGTCAGTGTTTTCTTCCATCTATCATCCCTTCTCTAAGAGCTATTCAATAGGCTCACTGTTGTGAAGCTGGAGATTCACTAACTAACTACATTATATTCATTAGCTGGAATAAATTTGCTTTCAGAAAGAGAGAAAGTAATTTTTTCCTGTTGCATAGTAATTTCATTTCCGAGGTACGTTGGGTTACCAACAACCATTATATGAATAAGTTTTACATCCTAGAAAAAGGAAAAAAAAAAAACGTGCTAGGAAATTTCTACCTAGCATCCCCCACTCCTGATATACACACATATGAACTAGAATGTTAGGCATTTTTAATGTCTGTGTAATAATATATGGAGAAGTTCTTCAAGTTTTAGCAGCAAATGTGTACCCTAGGGAGACATTTATTTTGCTGGAATAAATATATTTATGAGATCCTTGGGATCAGCTCTTGGGGGGCATAAGGTCCCTGGAGAGCATACTTTAGAAAATGTTTGTTGTTCTACAAATCTCCAAGTTCCTGTTTGCTCAGCTACATATGTCACCATGTCACCAGGAATAAAAACTGGGTTGTTAAGGAGAATACAGAAAATAAGTTTGCAGCTCTTTAAGTGAAGGAAAAAAGGAAAGATAAATTATATAGTGGGGGAAATAAACTTTGGTTTAGATTTTTAACTGAAAATGTCATAAATGTTTTCCTGATTGAAGCAAAATAAGAATTTCCCTTGAATCACTCCTTTTTTCTTTCCTTCCAACAAATCTCTGTTGGCATAACACAACTCTTGGTATCCAATTATTTGATCTTATAATTTCCAATTAGTCGTAGGTGTTTTTAAGGTGTAGGAGAAGTATCTGTGCCTTAAAAATGCCTTCAAAATGGAACATCAAACCTGGCTTTCTCCATTCTCGACCATTCTCAACTATAGTATATAATTAATATAGTTCTCTATATTAATTATTCTCATCTGATGTGTGCACTTCTCTCATTTTTCCGTTACATTGTAAGATTCTTAGAAGACAGAAGTCATATCTTTAATCTGCAGCATACTTTCCACAACACCGCCACTTTTCTCTTCAAAACCTAAAATGCTGATTTAAGTATTTTATATATTATAAATAGTGTGCCAGCAATTTTTAAACATAATTTTAAAAGATGAAGAAAACCCACAAACATCTTGGCTTTTCAATTCAGCTCTCTACTTGCACTTCCTCTCTACATGAACTATTATTATTGTCCCTTCTGTATGAACTCAATCAGAAAATAAACAGAATATTGCAAACTGTTGGAATCATCTTATGGTTAAAATCAATCTGATAATCACACAGTAAAACCTCAAATAAACCTTTTATCTGTATAAAAAAAATGAAATAGTCTGAACTCCACTGCTGTTCACTTAGTTTTTATTTATTTCTAACAAAGTTGCAAATATTTCATTCCAAGAAATTTGTTTGAAGGTAGAATTCCAATATTCTCACACGGGGGCTGCAAACTAAATAACACATCACTGCCACAGATAATTGTTTTATCAGTAGTCACACCAAAATGCATCTTGTGATTATTATTTTATCAAAAAATAATGTGTTATTGGGTAGCAATATGAACCACCTATTTTCGTATTTTATAAAGGGAAGTCTACGTTATACAGAATTGCATTATAACTACAATGAATGATTCTGCTGTCCTACTTCTATTACAATCATAGTCATAGGTTAAGGCTTCTTCTAATATCAGACCAATATATGGACAGTTCATAAAATAAATAGTTTTTGTTTTTACAGAAGAAACAAAATATCTTGAAGTGCTACAGAGCAATTGTTGTGTTTCTTCATCTCTTGAAAAGGCTCTTACTGTTGCCGTAAGTCCCAGTGAGTTATAGTTCTTTTATAACATGAAAAAGATAATGGCTATAATACCACTATGTGAATTTCAACTTTCAACCCTCTCTCTAAAGTTAAAAGTTAGCTTTCAAAGCTTTTAGAAGGCTGTTGCCCTTTTCAAACTACATTTCTAGTGCATCAGTCTTATTGATTTATTCATAGTAAATGTTACTCACTCATTTCTTGTGTGTGAAACTAAAGAAGGGCTACATAAGTGCCTCCTAAACCCTGGCAACCTTCTCAAATGTACTTGGCTAAATAGTGAAAACTTATTCTTTCTGGTCAAGACAATGGTCAGGCTGGAGAGGAAAAATGGGGCTCTCAGTGCCAACAAGGATAGGTCATAAATTCTAGTTTACCACCAATATCAAATGGGAAATGTCTCACAATTCCAGGAACTATTATTTCCAGAAAGTGATAGAGCCTCTCCAGTAATAAAAGCATTGATCTCCAACTGAACTTTGAGTATATAATGTAAATTGGAGGAGTCTTTTTGAAGAAATCCATTTCTGTAGTCTCAAAGTCCTTCAGTTTAACATGGGTGAATATATATTAAAGAAATGAGTGAGGCAGCTTAATTCTACTGTTCAAAATAAAGAACTAAAATGAGAGAAGAAATGACTTATTTTGGTTATAATACGATCTCTCATTTCTCTTTGTTTACAGATTAATCATTCACATTATTTATACCCTGTTAGCCTCCCTTTGCATTATATGATTTATTCCATGTGCCGGTTTACATGGAACTAAATCATTTATTATCTTGTAAAGGTTTGTAAGGCAGAGAAAGCCCATAAAAGTTTTACTTTTGTCCAATAATGAAGAAATGCAAGTTATTTTCATGGATTTTATTTATTGTTCATTGAAAATAATAGACTACATTCTCTAGTATTGGAAGAGGTCCACAATGCCTGGACTTTCTTAATTTTGTATAAAATAAGATAAAAGAAGATAATTCCACTTAAAGGAAGATAAATGCTAAGATGGTTTGATCTAAATGGTTTGATCCCTAGCACTCCTTCCCCTTTTAAATGCTTATATAGATAATACAAAACATATTATGATAGAAGCAATGATGAAGTTATTACTCTCTGAAAAGTAACTACCACCTAAGAATTACCCAATGGTAATGGTACTCATTGGTTCTGACCCATCAGTGATATGGCAGTGAGTCTGATGTGCAGTGAACAGAGATTCTAAGCAGAATTATAGCACTTCACTCTTAAATATTAATTGTCCAAGAGCACCTGAAATTTGAGGCAACCATTTAATATAAAAAAAAGCAATGCCCCTTTGATAAAATAGAAACATAAAATACTTGTAAGCCTTATGGTAACTTCAAACCAAAAAACATACAATGAATGCACAAAAAAATTAAAAGCAGGAAACTAAACCATATCATTAGAGAAAATTACCTTCACTAAAGAAAGACAGAAAAAAAAAAGAAAGAATATGGGAAAACAACCAAAAAACAAATAATGAAATGGCAGGATTAAGTCCTTCATTACCAATAATAACATTGAATGTAAGTGGACTAAACTTTCTAATCTAATAATAAGTAGTTAAATTAATTATTTCTAATATGGTAGTTGAATGGAATAAAAAGCAAGTTTGCCTACGACAAACACACTTCACCTATAAAGGCACAAGTGGACCGAAAATACAGAGATGGAAAAAAATTCCATGTCAGTGGAAACAAACAAACAAAAAAACCCAGAAGAGTAGCCATACTTAAATCCAACATAATAGATTTCAAGACAAAAACTGTAAGAAATTACAAGGAAGATTATTATACAATGATAAAGGGGTCAATTCAGCAAGACAATGTAAGAGTTTTAAATGTACATGTACCCAACACTGTAGCATTCAGATGTATAAAGAAATTATTACTGGAGCTAAAGGGAGAGAGGCCCCATTACAGTAATAAATGGAGACTTCAAGATCCTACTTTCAGCATAGGACAGATCTTCCAGACAGAAAATCAACAAAGAAACATCAGACTTAATTTCCACTATTGACCAAATGGATCTAATAGGCATTTACAGAGCATTTCATCTGATGGCTAAAGAATCCACATTCTTTTCCTCAGCACATGGATCTTTCTCAATGGTAGACCATATGTTAAGTCACAAAATGAGTCTTAAAACATTCAAAAAAATTGAAATAATATCAAGTATCTTCTATGACCACAAATGAATAAAACTGGAAATTAATAACAAGAGAAATTATGAAAATTCAAAAAACAAAGAATACACTCTTAAAAAACATGAAAACATAATATATGTAATAGAATTTCTTCTTAGAAATAGAAAAAAAAAGGAATCATTAAAGGCTTTTGAATAAAGAATAAAATGGACAGTTGGGAGTAGGGAGGTTGGGGAGGGATAACATGGGGGAGAAATGCCAGATATAGGTGATGGGGGATGGAGGCAGCAAACAACATTGCCATGTATGTACCTATGCAACAATCCTGCATGATCTGCACATGTACCCCAGCATCTAAAATACAATTATATATATAATATAATATAATATAATATAATATGGATCTAATAGGCATTTACAGAGCATTTCATCCGATGGCTAAAGAATCCACATTCTTTTCCTCAGCACATGGATCTTTCTCAATGGTAGACCATATATTAAGTCACAAAATGAGTCTTAAAACATTCAAAAAAATTGAAATAATATCAAGTATCTTCTATGACCACAAATGAATAAAACTGGAAATTAATAACAAGAGAAATTATGAAAATTCAAAAAACAAAGAATACACTCTTTGTGTATTCCTTCATTACCAATGAATATATTATAATATATAATATATATTATATATATATATTATAATATATAATATATATTATATATATATATTATAATATATAATATATATTATATATATTATATATTATAATATATACATAAAGATGATGTCAGTAACAATCTTTAGGGTCAAAATAAAGAATTCAGATAATGTTACTGTTGACATTGTTCACATTAGTTGCCATTGTTAACTGAGAACATTGAGTTACTTTAATTGAACAAATCTAGACTTGTGTTATGTCTTTCTGTTATAATATGAAACAGAAGAGATTTATATTTATATTTTTCTATTTTTTTATCACTTTTCTACAAAATGTTATTATTTCCTACCAAATTTTCTATTTCTAAAAAGAAATCCTATCACATATATTGTGTTTTCATGTTTTTTTTAAGAGCATATTCTTTGTTTTTTGAGATTTTATTATTTTTATCTATTTTTCTGTCAAACTTTCTTTTGTTCCATAGGTGTCAAAAAGTAAAGCTTTCTCTTGTCCCCTGTCTCAAACTTAATTTAAAACTCCTTGCTCTAAGAAGATGGTAATTCAATCTATATTAAGATGATTTTGAGATACACTAAAAAGTAGAGAGGCTGCCAGATTAATGACAGTCTTTATTTAGTAGACTTATCCCTTTTTTCCTTTAGCTTTAGTCAAAGAATACATCTCTCTTACATAGCGTATTGAAGAACCGAGAAGAGAGAGCACAGGGATGCAAAATACTTTTTTTCATCTTAAAGTTATAACACAGTATTCAACTGATGTAAAAATCAATACAAACTGGGAAATACAAATCTACCATAAAATATGTCCTACCAATTTTTATCTTTCTCAGGAAGATGGGTAAGTTACTTCCATGTATCTTTCTTTTAATCTGCATTTGTGATTTGTGATGGTTAATACTGTGTGTCAACTTGATTGGACTGAAGGATGCAAAGTATTGTTCCGGGGTGTGTCTGTGAGGGTTTTCCAAATGGAAATTAACATTTGAGTCAATACTGGGAAAGGAAGACCCATACTTAATCTATGTGGGTACAATCTAATCAATTGCCATTGCAGCCAGAATAAAAGCAAGCAGAAGAATGTGAAAAGACTAAACTGGCTTAGCCTCCCAATCTACATCCTTCTTTTGTGCTGGATGCTTCCTGCCCTCAAACATTGGACTCCAAGTTCTTCAGCTCTGGGACTTGAACTGGCTTCCTTGCTTCTCTCATCTTTCAGACAGCCTACTGTGGAACCTTGTGATCATGTGAGTGAACAGTCCTTAAAAAAACTCTCCTGTATATATGCATCTATACTATTACTTCTGTCCCTCTAGGGAAACCTGACTAATACATTATTATGTGTCTTGATTTTTAAAGAGAAAGAGCTAATAAGTTTACATTTACTTTAGAGATTAAAGTTATACACATTGTAAATGAACATATTCTGGGATTAAATCACAGTCTACAGTTTAAAAGAGAAAACTATTAAAAGCAACTACAGCAATAATAATATGCTAAGAAATAAAAATTATTTCAAAAATGTAAATTATGATATCAAAAACATAAAATGTGTGTGTCAAGTGAAGTGTAAGATTTTTGCATGTGATGAAAATTACATTATTATCTACTTAATATAGGCTGATAAAAGTGTAAGCTATTTCCTTATAGTTTTGTGACTACCTTATGGTAGTCACAAAGCAAAAATCTACAGCAGATACACAAAAGATAAAAACTGAGGAATCGAAGCATTCCACTATAGAAATACAGCAAACCACAAAGGAAGACAGAAAGACAGAAAAAGGGAACAAAACATTTATTTTAGAAAAACAAACCCAGAAAGTAAATAATGTGGTAAAGTAGAGGAGTTGAAAGAGAAAAACAAGACTCAACTATAGGCTGCCTCCAAGAAACTCACTGGCTCACTTCACATTTAAGGACCCACATAGAATTGCAAATGAAGGCATGGAAAATAGATATTTCACACAAATCGAAATTCAAAGAGAGCAGGAGTTCCTACAGTTAGAGCAGACATAGTGCTCCTCAGTCAAAATTGTAAAAATAAAATAAAAGTTATTATATAACAATAAAAGTGCCAGTTTATCAGTAGGTATGATATGGTTTGACTCTGTGTCACCACCCAATCTTATGTCAAATTGTAATCCCCATGTGTCAGGGAACGGACCTGGAGGGAGGTAATTGTATCATGGGGGTGGATTTTTCCCATGCTGTTCTCCTGATAGTGAGTTCTCACGAGATCTGATGGTTTAAACATGTGACACTTCAACCCTTGCTCTCTCTCTCTCCTGCCACCATGTAAGAAATACCTTGCTTCCCCTTCATCTTCTGTCATGATTGTAAGTTTCCTGAGGTCCCTAGTTATGCAGAACTATGAGTCAATTAACCTCTTTTCTTTGTAAATTTTCCAGTTTCAGGAAGTTCTTTATAGCAGTATGAAAATGGACCAATAAAAGATGATAGCACCTGTAAATATATATGCACCCAACATTGTAGCACCTAAACATACAAAGTAAATGCAGTCATGTATCACTTAATGATGGGGATACATTCTGAAAAATGTACCGTTAGGTGAGTTCATGGTTGTGGGGACATTACAGAGTTTACTTACACAGACCTACCACACACTGAGGTGTTGCCTACCACACACTGAGACTATATAGCATATAGCCTATTGCTCCTAGGCTACAAACTGTACAGTTATTTTACTATACTGAATACTGTAGGCAACTATAACACTATGGTATATATTTGTATATCTAAACATATTTAAGTGAAAAAGTTCAATAAATAAATGGCATTATAATCTTATAAGGCCATTATCATATATGCAGTCTATTGTTGACCAAACACTGTTTTTTGGCATATGATTGTATTAATAGATATAAAAGAGGAGATATGCTATAAAACAATAATACAAGGGGACTTCAATACCTCACTTTCAACAATGGACAGATCATCTAGGCAGAAAATCAATGAAGAAAAATAACTTGAACTATACATTTAGACCAAATAAACTCTTAACAAACCTATAGAGATCATCCCATCCAATATCAGCAGAGTATACCCTCTTCTCAAGTGCATATAGAATATTCTCCAGAATAGAGCATATGTTAGGCCTAAATACATAAATAAATAAATCTTAGCAAATTTAAGAAGATTGAAATGATATCAAGAATAGTTTCTTATCACAATGATGTGAAGCTAGACATCAATAACAAGGAGAATTTTAGAAAATTCAAATGCTCATGTTGAAATTGAACAAGCACCAGAATCAACAATGAGTCAAAATAGAAATGAAAAGGAAATTTAAAAAATTACTTGAGACAAGTGCAAATGGAAGCACAACATACTGAAACGTATGAGAAGCAGCAAAAGCAGTTCTCAGGTGAAAGTTTAGGATAATAAATGCTAACATACTTAAAAAAGTTTTAAAATAACCCACACCTCACACCTCAAAGAACTAGGAAAAGAACAAAGTAAGCCTGAAATCAGTAGAAGAAAGAATATATAAAAGATCACTGCAGAAATAAATAAAACAGAACTAGGTAAAAATAAAAAAAAGTAACTTTTTAAAAGATAAACAAAATTGACAAATGTTAGCTAGAATAAGAATAAGGGAGAAGACTCAAATAAATCTTCTTATTTGATATGGAAAAGGAGATATTACAGGTTATACCATAGAAGTACCAAAGACCTGAAATGACTATTATAAACAATTATGTGCCAAAAAATTAGATAATCTTGAAGAAATGTTGATGTTTACATTTCTAGAAACATATAACATAACATATTAACACTGAATTATAAAGGAGTGGAATATCTGAACAGACTGATAGCAACTAAGAACTGATCAGTAATAGAAAGTCTCTTTTCAAATAAAATCCCATGACTTTATGGCTTCAAGAGTGAATTCCATCAAACATTTAAGGAAGAACTATTACCAATCCTATGCAAAATCTTTCAAAAAACTGAAGAGGATAGAATTCTTGAAAGCTTTTCCTCTAAGGTCAGGAAGAAGACAAGGGTTCCCATTGCCGCTATTTATATTCAACTTAATACTGGAAGTTCTGATCAGAGAAGCAAGATGTGAAAAAGAATTAAAAGGCATCTAAATAAGAAAGGAAGTGAGGTTGTCCGTGTTTGTTGATATTATGATTCTAAATTTAAAAAAGTTAAAAAAAATCCTAAGGATTTCACCAAAAACCTATTAGAACTAATAAAGGAACTCAGCCAAGTTGCAAGACAAAAAATCAACACACAAAAATCAGAAGTATTTCTATACACTAATAAAAAAGTAAGAAATAAATTATAAAAACTACCATTTATAATAGCATCAAAAAATTAAAACATTTAGGAGAAAATATATCTAAGTAGGTGAAAGATCTGTTTACTGTAACCTATAAAGCATTATTAAAAGGAATCAAGAAACACACAAATTAAAAAAAAGATATAATATTTTCATCTATTGTAAGAATTAATTATGGTAAAATTTCCACACTACTCAACCTTGTCTACAGATTCAATATCATTCCTATCCATATGACCAAGCTCTAATACTCAAAACAGCGTGATACTGGAACAGATGCATCAGCCAATGGAACAAGTTAGGAAGCCCACATTGTAACCCATCTATTCACAGTCAGTTGACTTTTGACAAAGGTGCCAAGAAAACACAATAGGAAAAGGACCATCTCTTCAATAAATAGTGTCTGGAAAGCATATGTCCACATGCAGAAGAATGAAGTTGGACCTTTATCTCATGACATATTCTAAAATTGACTCAAAAATAGATTAAAAACTTAAATGTAAGACCTGAAATTGTAAAACTACTAGAAGAAAACATGGGGAAAACTCTACAAATCTTTTTCAGCAACAATTTATTGTATATGAACCAAAAAGCAAAAGCAACAAAAGCAAAAATAGACAAATGAGATTGCAACAGACTAAAAAATTTCTGCATAGCAAAGGAAATAGTTAACAAAGTGAAGAGATTACCCACATATTGAGAGAAAACATGTTCAAATCATACAACTCATACAACTCATAAGAGGTTAATATCTAACATATGTAAGAAACTTTAGCAATTCCATAGCAATAAAACAACTCAAACTGTAAACCAAATTAATGAAAAACAGTACCTGAGTAGACATTTTCAAAAAAAGAGAAACAAATGGCTAAATATATAAAAAGTACTCAACATCTCTAATAGAGAAATCCAAATTAAAGTTCTAAAGACATAGCATGTTATACGTATTGAAATGGTCATTATAAAAAAAGAACAACACATGTTGGCAAGGATGTGAGCAAAAGGAAACCCTTGTACACTGTGGGTTAGAGTGTAAATTGGTACAGCTATTATAAAAAATAGCATACAGGTTACTCAAAAATTAAAAATAGAACCACCATGTGAACTTGGAATCTCATGTCTAAGTACATATCCAAAGGAATTTAAATAAGTAAGTATATTAAAAATATATGTGAACCATCATGGTTCATTACAGCATTATTCACAACAGCCAATATGTGGATCTAAACTAAGTGTCTATCATGGTATGAATATATAAAGAAAATATGATATGCATTACAATGGAATACTGTTTAACCTTTTTACAAAGGAAATCCTGTTATTTGTGACAACATGGATGAACCAAAAGGACATTTTGCTACTAATGAATGAAATAAGCCAGGCACAGAAAGACAAATGCTATATTATATTCACCTACATATTGAATCTAAAAATGTCAAACTCATGAGTAGAAAGTAAAATAGTGGTTATCAGAGGCTGGGATTTGATAGAAGAGTGGGGAAATATTGATCAAAGGAAAAATATAATGTCTTGAATATTTACTCAGAAACATGCATAGTTCTCTCATTAGTTTTCTCCTAAAGATTACTGGATGCTCTAAATTCATATTCACTTTTAAAATTTGGGTTCAAATCTACTCACCATTACTTATACCCCTGTTCTTTGCTGCAGCTACTCCTATTGTGTAATCATTATATTTTGATTAACTCAGTAGGTTATTTTTTGAATTCTAATTTAAATAATACTCAACGAAATTATTAACACCTTCTCATAAGCTCTGTGTTTACAATAATTCAACACATCTCTCTCCTTTGGGTATGAACTTCTATAAATTAGGTTTAACTGTGTGTGTATTTTTAAAGGTATATTTAAGTATAATTTATGTACAATAAAATACAACTTTTTAACATGTTAAATTCTCTGAATTTTGAAGCCATATAAATTATGTAACTATCATGATAAAAATTATGGAATATCTCTGTTACCACAAAAACTACCTTTGTGTTTTCTTAGTATTTCTAACTTGAACACATTTTCCAAAACCTATTTAATTTTTCTTAGAGACACTATTTTTCCAATATTGCCAAATTTTAAAATATAAACATAGACTAAACCAAGATATGAAATTATGATGCAATCTCTTATATAAGGATACTTAAAGATTTGTGTCTTTGCAATAGTTCTTTAAAATGAACTAAACAATTGTGTTCACATAAATAATTTATTATATGACTTAATTATGTAGGTCTATATATAATGAAAAAGATGTTAACATGCACAAAATTCTTATGAAACTTTGTTATTTGTGTCTGGTTACATTTAACATTTATCTTAACTGAGAAAATTCCTCTAAAATCTAAGATTAATAAGTATAGTCTCTTATTATGTCTTAGAAGTATATGAAAATGAATAACATTAATGACTGGCTAATACATTCCTTTAAAATTTGAATTGTTTCAAAATTTTGCATTTAAGATTTAAAAAAAATTTAGTTATTTGATAAATGTTACTTGATAATGCAAAATAGTTTTTGAATATATAATACAATGTGATTTTGGTAGATGCTTCAGTAAAGATTTTAATTAATTGAGAGATACTGCCATAGGAAATTAATTTCATTACACTGTGTCTATCTACAAGAACAAGATTACTAGAATAAGCCAGGCAAGGTGGCTCATGCCTGTAATCCCAGCACTTTAGGAGGCCAAGGCGGGTGGATCACCTGAGGTCAGGAGTTCGAGACCAGCCTGGTCAATGTGGCGAAAACGCATCTCTCCTAAAAATACAAAATTAGCTAGGTGTGTTGGTGCATGACTATAATCCCAGCTACTTGGTAGGCTGAGGCTTGACAATTGCTTGAAACTGGGAGGTGGAGGTTGCAGTGAGCTGAGATGAAACTATTGCACTCCAGCCTGGGCAACAGGGTGAAACATCATCTCAACAGCTAGGGTGAGCACTAAGGTACACTGTGGATTTTAGGTGATTAGAATGTGTTGATAGAGGTTCAACAATTTTAGCAAATGTATCATTTTGATGGGAGATTTTATAATGGGAAAGTTATGTCTATGTGGGGGCAGAGGGTACATGGGAACTTAAAAAATCTAAGACATCTTGCATATTATCCAAATTCATCAATATGTGATAATCAGCTATGAATAGATGATAAGCCAATTGCAAATGTAAACATAAGAATAAAAAACCCTACATTTCACTAAGATACATTTTCAATAAAATTTCAAACACTATGTTTAATTAATGTGTGTTAATAGTAAAAATTATTTTCTATTGAAAATATGTTTGAAATAAATTACTGTTTATTTTAATAAAAATAAAAATATTTTTAATTATTTAGAGTTAAATTTCCATTTTATATTTATTTCTATTTCAAAAAATAGAATAAACAATTGATAGAAGTCTTGTGATCATAAAAAAATATAACACCTTTAAAAAGTAGCAGGAGAAATGGAACATAAATATGAAATATGAACTTAAAAAGATCATAAATTAAATTTCAAACAATTAAAATAGAGCTTATTTATGTAGCCTTTTAAATGAATGATAATTGATTTAAAGCTGCTAACTTTTAAATTCCATTGGACATATTAAAAAAAAAGTGAAGTAATAATTTATTTTTTAAAATCAAGATTTAAATATGACAGGATTAGGTATTCTGATAAATTTTTAGCTGTTTATACAATATGCTTCAATTTCTGTTTATGAGAGAGTAAATGGCACCAGAATAGGCCTCTAAGCAAAAATCACTACAAAAGTGAACAAATACATGAGACAACTGGATTGAGATGTTGTAAAATAGGCTACAGAGAACTGCAATTCCCTGAGTGCTTGGCCTCTTTCCCCACTAGAGTGCAGGGACAACTTGGGGCACATTTCCTACACATTGCACATCGTGACTACTGAGAAAGCTGAAGCATTTGCTGAAGGGCAGCGGCAGAGGAAGTTGAGCATGAGCAGGATGTTCCTACATGGTATCTTACTCAGACCAGTATCTGAGGAGCAGTGAATTCAGTGAAGACTCTGGTGATCACACAATGCTAACAGATATCACAGATATCAGCTTTCCAGATACCTCTCTGAAGAGCTCTGATGGAACACCTGGGTCACTAATGTGACAGAAAATTTCATCTAAAAATACTAGTACTCAAGGCTAAGAGTAAAGCCTTTGTTAAACCCAATTAAAACAAACAAAATGTCACTTTCTACTGTGTTGTAAAGTATATAAACCATCAGAATGGACTCTCAAAGGTAAAATGCTAAAAGTGAATTTTCACTCAAAAATAAAAAATATAAATACAAAAACAAAAAACAAAAAACAAAAAAAAAACACAGCAATGTCTAACACAAAATTAAATATTACAGGACACACACACACACACACACACACACACACACACACACACACACACACACAAAGATATTTTGGCCTGTAACCATGAAGAAGAAAATAAGTAAATGAATCTGAGATGACCCAGATGCTGTAGATGGCTATGACAGCGAAATGTTTCAAAGGATCTATTACAAATATGTTGAAGTACTTAAAGAACAGTGTGGTCAGAATAAATAAACAAATGTGAATATCAACAGAAAAATTAAAACTGTTTAAAAAATATAAATTCTAGAGCTAAAAAGTACACATACTGAAGAATAATTCAATAAATTATTCCAGTGTAGATAGAAAATGCAAGAAATCATCTAACCTGAAAATCAGAGAAAGAAGTAAAAACGAAAAATGGAAAAGAGAAAGAGAAAGAAAGAGAAAGAGAGAGGACATTTTAATTCAGGAAAGGAACAAAAGAGAGGGACAGTAATGCAAATGAGAAAGTCTCAATAATTCATAGCATTTGGTGAAGAGCAGAAACTGAGAGATCAAAGAAGCTCAGTGAACTGTAGAAAACTTAAAAGGATCTATACAGTGAAGGAAGAAAAAAAAAGTAAAGGAAGAGTTTAAAATCACCACAGCATAAGTACATGTAGAGGAACAATAATATGAGGCACAGACTTCTTATTAAAAATGGAGAAAAAGTCTAAGATGGAAATCAGAACACATCTTTTAAAAATTAAAATGAAAGGGAGGCATACAAATAAAAGTTGAGAAGTTTCAAGTGTCAACATAAAACTACATAACTAAGATGGTAGGCTATTGGTATAAAAATAGCAAAAAAAAAAAAAAAAAACAACAACAACAATAGCAACAACAACAACAACAAAAAAACGGACAAATGAAAAAAGTCCCCAGAAACAGAGACTTGTAAGATTATTCAATTTTTGGTAGAAGCCAAAGCATTTCAATGGGGAATAAAATCTTTTTAAACAAATAGTTGTGAGACAAGTGGATAAACATATGGTATATAATAAACCTTAATGTCACCTAATAACATATGAAAATCTTAGTTTGAGATGGAGCTCAAACATAAAGTCTAAATGTAAAAGCTAAAACTAAAAGTTTCAACAATAACAACAAAATAGTGATTTCTCTCTGAAACTCGAGGTAGGCAAAAGTTTATCAGAAAGATTTTTATGTAAGATATTACCTAAAATACAATAAAAATTTAAAAAAAGATATTTATTGAAAAGTATAAAAGTAAAGAGCAAACATGATAAACTAAACTTCATCAGATAATACTTCATCAAAATAGGAAAATTAGTAAAATGTTACAAGCAAAATCTATAACATAAAAAAGATCTGTATAAAAAATATGTATTTTTACAATTCAACAGTAAAACAATTGTTGAAAGAACAATCTAACAACATTGAGCCAAAACTTGGATACTTTAGAAAGAATCATATACAAGTGTCTGATAAACAGGAGAAAAGTTTTCAGCATTGTTGTTTATCAGGAAACTGTATATTAAAATCAAATGTGTATACACTCACCAAAATGAATACAATAAAAACCTGTAAATAGCATGTTGGTGAGGATGCAGAGCAACCAAATCTCTCACACAGGCTATCAAAAATGTATATATTCTACCCTCTTTGAGAAAAGTTTGGTAGCCTATTATAAAGGTATACATCTGCCTCTGAAATTCTACCCGACGTATATATACTCAAGATCAATAAAATCTCATGTCTGTAAGTCGTTTTGCACAAGTATGTCCGCAAATACACTATACACAAGAATCGAAAACTGGAAGTAGTCTAGGTTTCTATTAACAGAAGAAAGGATAAATATTTTGTGGTAAAATCATATAACAAATATGCTACCTAGCAATAAAAAGAAACTACAAATAAACACACAAAATAGATGCATCTCAGTTATTGTGTTGAAAAATGAATTAGAACAAAAAATTGTAGACAGAATGACTTGACAGGGAAAACTAATTGATGGTGAAAAAAAATGCAGAAATGTTTACCTCTGTGGGGGTGAGGGTATTGATTGAAAACAACAACATAGTAACTTTTTAAGATATTGAAAATGTTTTGTGTTAATAGTGTTTGCTCCTGTCAAAACTCATTAAATTTTACATGTAAGCTTTGTTCATTTTACTCTAATTAAATTTTATCTCAAAGAAACAAAATAGAAATGGAAAACAAATTTTATTATAGCTTTGCTTTTTTTTCCTTGGTGGCTTAGTTTAAATTTTGAAAGTATTTTCTGTGTTTACTAAGTTTGAGCTAACATATAAAGATTTTGAAGTGAATGAAGACCAGGTTTCTCACTGTTTTGGAAGAGTGTGTTAATGTGTGTATATGTGTATGTGTGTATATATACATATGTGTATGTATATATATACATGTGTACACACACACACACAAACATGTACACATGTGCCTGCAATACATTCTGAAGTTTTTTATAAAACTGAGGTATCAGCATGAGCTCAGCATCATTTTAATAAATGAATATAGAGATACATATTTTCCGAGTTCTGTTCATTGAGAAGGCATAGAAGCTATCTCAGTTTTTTTCTAAAAAATATTGTCCATTTAAAAGGTACAGCAAATATAACTGATAGTAAAACTACACCAAAGGTGTAATGCAAACCCGAATTACCCTGTATTCCAGACATTAAAGAGATATTTTGAGAATCCTGGAGATATATGTCAGAAGGATTCAAGAAGCAGCCACATACATGCAGAGAGAATAAGGAAGACAGAATGCTAAAGCACAATAGAAAAAAAAAGTATGCAGTTGGAGAATGTGAGTAAAGTGGAGAGTATACAGGAATGTTTTGCACTATTTTTGCAACTTTTCTGTGCATGTGAAACTAAACAAAATGAGATGCAACAAAAATGTTTCAATAAATACATCAAAAATCATTGAAACCAGTGGACTAGTCTATCCATTGCATTTGAATGCACTCTATAAAATATCAGTTCTATCTTTGGGTTTGTTTTTTTTTTTTTGACAATTCTTTCACAATAAAATGCCTATTCTTGCCTCCCTGTCACTAACTGTCCCTCAGAATGCACCCAAAGGGTCTTCCTCTCCATGAAACTTCCCTTGTCCTGCTGAAGCTACAGAACATTCCCTAACCACCGCACTTACAACTGAGCAGGTGACCTATTTACAGGTAGTGTGTTTAATGCTTACTTATATTCACTTACTTTCTAATATGTGTTTTTGTTTTAAAACGTTTGAAGCTTTAAAAAACAGCAATATTATTTCTACTGTTGCCAATCCTAACATCTAACTGCATTGCATGTAATTCAGTGCTTAATATTTTCAGCTCAACAGTTTTTGCTTTAAAAAATATATCCCAGTGAAAATCTGGATTTAAAAGAAATTTAATTCTGTATAAGCATTTAGCCTACTATTTTAAAAGTTATTTGTACAAGTCAAACTAATACTACAATGTTGTTTTTGCAGAGTTTATAATAAATGCATTTTTTTTTTTGAAATCCAAACTCATTTCTTATGGGCAAATGTTTTTTAACTTGTGAATTACTTTAAAAGTACATTATGCCATTTTTGCATTGCTATAAAGAAATACCTGAGGCTGGGTAATGTAATTGGCTCATAGTTCTGCAAACTTTGTAGACAGCATAGTGGCATCTGCTTCTGGTGTGACATCAGGAAACTTCTAAACATGGTGGAAGGTGAAGCAGAAGCAGGTGTCTCACATGGCACGAGCAGGGGCAAGAGAGAGAGACAGTGAGGGGGAGAGAAGCTGCCACATGCTTTCAAATGACCAGATCTTGTGAGAACTCACTCACTGTTCCAAAAACAGCACCAAGCCATGAGAGATCTACCTCCATGACCCAAAGCTCTCCCACCAGGCTGCACCCCAGCATAGGGGATTACCTTTCAAGATGAGATTTCTGCAGGACAAAAGTTCAACCTATACCAATAAATAAGTACAAACATCAGTCAATTCATAAACTTCCTCTTGCTACTGTCTCCTGGATGCGGTAGTGTGTAACTGCATCCAGTAGACATATTGTTGCACACTACTGCAGTGTGTAATGATCTTCATAGACATTTCACAACTTGATATTATTATATCGCCTTTATCAAAGGTATCTCACTTCCTTGTTTTGCCAACTGTAATTTAGTCCTAGTAGGCAGAGAGCATTATTATGTAAAAGCCTTTATTATTTGTGGATTCAGGACTGAGAAAGGAGAGAAAGCAAACAGATGTTTTCAAACTCCAGTAGCCATCTGCGGAGCCCTAAGCAACATTCCCAACAGAGGAACGATCAGCAGTGCACTTATTCACAAAATACCCATTTTGTGAATGAAATGATTTCAGTGGTCTCCAAGGCTATCTCTTTCTCATCCTCTGTCAGTACTAAAGTTAATATGGAAATAAAAATAAACAAAGCATCTTTACTTACTGTGTTTTCAAAAATTTATCAACTTGTTTAAACATCTAACTCTAGTGCAAATAAACATGGTTTTATTGTAATTGCATTTAAATCTGGATGGAAACCAGCAACCCCTCATCACGTAGTTTTTCCTCTGTAGGATTATGCATACTTGCTTTAAATTGAGCCCTATTTTACTCTTCAGGTGGAAGACCAAGGACTTTGTTTTATAGAGGCAATTTTCTCATCTAGATTCACTGATCTACACATAATAATGTCTGTATATATTAAAATTACATACTAAAATTTGCACTCATTTGCTGGGGCTACCATAACTAAGTACTGGAGACAATTTGTTCTACACAAGAGAAATTTATTTCTCACAGTTTTGGAGGATACCAGTGCAAGAACAAGGTGTCTGCAGATGGGTTTCCTTTGAGGGTCATAAGGAAAAGTCGAGTTTTAGGCCTTCCCCGTTGACTTATGGTTAACCACCATCTCACTGTCTCTTCACATGGTTGTCCATCTGTGCACACATGTGTTCTATGTTTCCAAACTCACAGCCTCTGTGTCATGTGATTTAACTTCCTAAATCTAGACTTCACTCCTATTCTATTCTTGACACAGTGTTAATATCTGAACAGATCATTGCTATGGTTTTAAATTTTTTGTCCCTTCCAAATGAATGTTAAAGCTTAATTACCAATGCAACAGTACTGGGAGGTATGGCCTTTGGTGGGTGACTGTGTTTTGAGGGCTTTACCCTCATGATGAGATTAGGTGCTTTTTAATAAGGATTTGATGAAGAGAGTTTGTTTTCTTGCCCTTTTGTCATTCACCAGGTGAACACACAGAGTTTCTACCCTTTAAAGGATGTTTCTACCCTAAAAACATCTGATTCAGCTTCAGATGTGTTTAGTTTGAGGAGACTCGAGTTGCCCAGGAGGAGATGTATAGAAAACAACTGAGAGAAAAACGGGCAAGGTTAGATAGGAATTCATCAGTCTACAAATAGTGACTGAAGTCACTTAAATTTTAAACATTTCTTCAAAAGAAGCTCTGAGGAGGGAGATGAGAAAAGGAATAAGGATGAAATCTAGATGGTCATGCTTTGGATAAAAATTCAGGAGAAACTATTTCTCAACTTTAGGATTTAAAACATTTTTAGGTTTTATGAAATTTCAAAATAACAATTAATTTAGTGTTGGGCCAAGTCGTAATAGCTTGGAACCCATTTCCCCCTTCTAAAGACCACGTCTATACAGGGAAGGGCTGGTCTAGAATAAGTGTATTCTAATGCCCTGGTATCAAGTATACACTCCAAACTTCTGTCACTCTACCCTTTACCTTCATCCTCCTCAAATTTTCTTGTAACATCTCAGTTAAATGAACTTCATAGATGTTCCTTCTATCTTCTAATGCAGGATCTTTTATGCCAGCTGCTTATTTTTCATCTCAGAAGCTTCGGTCACTGACACATTCACCTGGGGATCTCTCTTTTACAAACTAAACTGGAGACCACAATGAATCCCCATTCATAAGCTCCCAGACAGTTTTCTTTATTATGAGTCTTAAGGCAAATCACTACTGGGTAAGGAAAGATCTAAGGTAATTGTCAGATGCGCAATGGCAAAGCTTTGAAATTTCTTAAATCACTAATATTTAAATTTAAATCTGTGCCTTCCATTTGAGATAGTAAAATGAAGGAAATTCAGATTTCACATTTAGATTATCATTTTTAAGAGTGGGATTCCCACATTTCCCACACAATACTTGATCTGCTACTTCCACCTAAGCATAGTAACAGAGTCTTGAAGTCTTTAGCCACTATATACACTCTATCTGAAAAGCAAATTGAAATTAACTCTGATGATGCAAATAAGACAGAATGAGGTCTCTCTCTCTCTCTCTCTCTCTCTCTCTCTCTCTCTCTCTCTCCTCTCTCTCTCTCTCTCTCTCTGTGTGTGTGTGTGTGTGTGTGTGTGTTAAATAAACACAATTCTTCAGATAGTGTAGTTAGTTATTTCAACTAGTCAAAACATGATCACAATAAGATAGGTACTATATATTATTTTCCATATTATAAAATATCTAGCCTCAGATCAGTCACTTCCAACTCTTTATGCCTATTTATAGAATATTACTAAACCCAATAAAACTAGGTGAAGGTATGACAGGATCATTATCAGAGTACCATTTCAAATTCAGGTAAAAAAACATTGTGAACAAAACTAATGACTCTCAAACATTTATTTACTAGGTCAGTAGTAGTGTAGCTTCATAAGATTATTACCTTATTCGAAGATAAAACTTCACCTAAGTTAACATTATAATTAGTTTATTGTAAGATTTTTTAAAAGGGTAATTATGGTTAAATTATATTTTAATTCAACCATACATTTAAAGCATATGAATGCTTTAAATATATTCATAATATCTGAATGTATTTAAAGCAATATCCACCTATTTTCAACAATAACAACAACAAAAAACCTAGTCACTCTACACTGTAAAAATTAGTTGCTTAGATATAAATTATTTCAACTACAGGTAAACATTAATTGAGGAGTAATTTCTCTCAGTGACTGCATTTGTCTCCTTTTTAGCTTTATCCATGCCTCATTTTATCTTGAATGAGATTCTAAAATGTGTCATTAAATAGACTATAAAAGCCACTGAATCAAGCTCTCTAGGGCAACCTGCTCACTTTCTCCCAAGGGAAATAAAGAAAGCATGTGACTGTTAAAGAACCATGTTCTTCCTTTTTAATTTTTTTCCCAAAGTAAATGCATTTTCTGGTGTAGAGGGGAAAACTCATCTTTTTAGATATTGGTTGAACAAATTGAATCAGAATTTTTTTCTTACTACGACTTGATTTTCCCAATCCTTCTCAACTTTCCCTTAATGAATGCCTTTCTTTGAGCCATAATTCATCTGCTACCAACCATGAAGTTTCAAGTAAAGGTAGTTATTTCCTAAGGGGACTTAACTCTCAGGGAATTCCAACAAAAAACTAATTTTAAACTTAATGTTTGTTATAAGTCACACCTAAGAAGCCAAGGGGAGTTTTCCTTTTCAAAGGTATTGAAACCAAAAGGAACCAAACAACAACAACAACAAAAAGGAAATTGAAAGGTTGTTAAGCAGGAAAGAAACTCAGAATAAAATATTTTATTTGTGTCTATTTGTTCTATTCTGTGGTTGTTAGTTCATTCACACACTGCTAGTAAAGACATACCTGAGACTTGGTAATTTATAATGGAAAGAAGTTTAACTGACTCACAGTTCCACATGGCTAGGGAGGCCTCAATATCATGACATAAGGCAAATGAGAAGCAAAGTCATGTCTTACATGGCAGCAGGCAAGAGAGCTTGTGCAGGGGAACTCCCATTCACGAAACCATCAGATCTTGGGAAGCATATTCACTACCATGAGACCAGTATGGGGAAACTGACCCCATGATTCAATTATGTTCACCTGGCCCCACCCTTAGCACATGGTGATTATTACAATTCAAGGCAAGACTTGGGTAGACACAGCCAAACCATATCAGTGGTCATTAATAAATTCTGCAGTGTTCACCCCCTTAATGCATAAGTTATCAATAGTTTTATAAGCTGCTCTTCTTCTAAAGATATTAAGAAAATGTAGGCTAATGCTTAAAACAGTCTAAAAAAATGTCAAGCCCTTTTAATTATTTCTAGGATAAAATAAAGAACAGCAGGCATTTTTAATAAGCAAACTTAACTGTTTTCATAACATGAAATGAAAAATCTCAATCGTCAGTGGAACCAAAGAGAAGACAGGATCTCCCTTCAGAAACACATTTGTAGTTATATTGCTTAGGATCTGCACTCTCTTTCCTTTTCTCTGCTACAGACATTCTCATTTTTGATCTTTCATTGAAATACCTTACTATACAGAAATAATGAAGATGGATGCATGAGCACACAAATACTTAGTTGTTCATAATTTGTCTATTCTGGAAAAAGTTTTCTTCAAGAAGATTAGCTGAAAAAGAGAATATCAAATTAGGAAGCATCTTAGAATATGCATCCTATAGAGTGTTAAAATCATCATGCAGTAGAAACCTTCAGAACTTAAGCACACCTAGTATATGCTTCATTTTCACTTTAATTAAGAACAGCATTTACTGACATTTAGTATCTTCACATGTACAGACACAAATTAGATGGTTCTAGCCATTAAAAAACTGATATATGTTGCAATGAATGAGTCCTAGTTTGAAATACTTTGAAATAAGCACAATCTTGAACATAAAGCCTGTAAAGACATTACCAAACAGAAAATTCCATGTTAATCTCATTCATGGTTATGAATGTAAAATTTTTATGTATATAAAACATTTGCAGTATGAATCATGAACCTGGAAATAATGTTGGATTAATTCCAGGAATGCAAGGTTGATTTAACATAGAAAATTAAATAATGTAATTCACTAGCTTGTTAAAAGAAAAATAATTCATATTCACCTAATAAACACAGGAAAAGATAATATTTTCATAAAATCTCAAACCATCTGTGATAAAAATTTTAATCTACCAATCAAAGGACATTTCCATAGCCTGATACTCTTTTAGGAAAATTAAATTACGTAACAGATTTAAAAATAATATGTTTATTTCCCAACTCATTTAACAGTTCAGGGTGGATTCACATTGTTAAGCAGTTCTCCTTTAGAGACCTCAGTGGTGAATTGCTTTACCTTTCATCATGTGGCTTTTAAATAGGATGATCATATAACATATTATTTAAAATGAGACATCTTTAAGAGTGACAGGGAAAACCATTAGTAATGTTTCTAGGATGCCAAGTGGAGGCTATTATTGTCCCAGACAATCTGGGATGTATGGTCATGCCTGAAAAAGTATTTAGAATGGGACAAAGAGTGTGGAAAAGTTTATGTTCCTCGAGAAATTTTACTAGGCAATCTTGAAAATATACGCGTTGCATTTAATCAGCTTTTTTTCCTGGGATTTCCTACATAACTTAATGAACTGCAAGACTGTAGAAAACGTGGTCAAACTTTGTTCCCATACAACAGGGAAAGGTATGTTTTCACCTGCAGCTAGGAGTATTTTCCAACAATATGGGTATCCACAAAAATTTGGAGCAAATATCATACTTAATCATGAGATATTAAAAGAATGACAACTCAAGATCCAGAGCAAAGCAAGGATTTCTAATTATATGTAATATTGCATTAGAAATGCTACCTAAAGGTGAGTAGGTAATAAAATACAAAGATCGCAAAAGTGTGAAAAAATGTTATCATGTACAAGTAATATGATTGTTTTTACAAAATCTCATAAAATACTATACAAAAGTTATTAGAATTGGAGAGTTTCTCATAGACTCTGGTTGCAAAAATAACATGAAGAAAAATTGCATTTCTATAAACCAAAATAATTAAATATTATTAAAAATCACAAAGTCTATTTTCTATAACAGCAATGATAATATAAATAAATCTAACAGAAGTGTACAGACCGTCATGAAAACTATTACAGAAGTTGATTAAAATACATTAAATAAGACCTAAATAAATTGAGATGTATAATATATTATGGATCAGAATACTCTTTCTATGAAAGGATATGAACAGACACTTCTCAAAAGGAAACATTTATTCAGCCAACAGACATATGAAAAAAATCTTGCCATCAATGGTCCTTAGAGAAATGCAAATGAAAACCACAATGAGATACCGTCTCATGCCAGTTAGAATGGTGATCATTAAAAAATCAGGAGACAATGGATGCTGAAGAGGATATGAAGAAATAGGAATGCTTTTACACTGTTGGTAGGAGTGTAAATTAATTCAATCATTATGGAAGACAGTGTGGTAATTTCTCAAGGATCTAAAAATAGAAATACCATTTGACCCAGCAATTTCATCACTGGGTATACACCCAAAGGATTACAAATCTTTCTATTATAAAGATACATGCACACATATGTTTATTGCAGCACTGTTTACAATAGCAAAGTCTTGGAACCAACCCAAATGCCCAACAATGATAGACTGTATAAAGAAAATGTGGCATATGTATGAAGCTGGAAACCATCATTCTCAGCAAACTAATACAAGAATAGAAAACCAAGCACTGCACGTTGTCACTCGTAAGTGGATGTTGAACAATGAGAATATGTGGACACAGAAAGGGGAACATCACACACCAGGGCCTGTCAAGGGGGTCAGGAGTTAGGGGAGGGATAGCACTAGTAGAAATACCTAATGTAGATGATGGGGGATGGATGCAGCAAACCACCATGGCACATGTATACCTACATAACAAACTTGCACATTCTGCACATGTACCCCAGAATTTAAACTATAATTTAAGAAGAAAATATTATTTAGAAAATTTCAAATATAATACAGATTAATTAAGCTCATGTTAAATAAAATCAAATTAATGGTTTTTAAATTTTTTTTAGGCTGTTTGAATTATATGTGCACACAAACACACACACAGTCACACACACAAACAAACACATGGAAAAGGACAGAGGCAGAATAATGAAGGTACTGTTTACTGTTGGTAGTGTTGCAAAGGTAGTTTTCTCCATTAACTTTCTATGTGTGCATAATAGTTAATTTTTTGGTGTCAATTTGGCTAGACTAAGGGATGCTCCAGTAACTAGTAAAACATAATTTCAGGTTGTGTCCATTAGGGTGTTTTCAGGAGAGATTGGCATTTGAATCAGTAGACCAAGTAAAAAAGATCTCACCTTACTGATGTGGGTGGGTATCATCTAACCAATTGAGTGCTCAGAAAGAACGAAAAGCTGAAGGAAAAGCAATTTCTGTCTCTCTCTCTTCTTATGCTTGAGCACACCCATTTTCTCCTGCCCTCTGACATCAAAGCTCCTCTTTCTTGGGCCTTCAAGCTCCAGAACCATTGGATCTCCTGATTCTCAGGATTTTAGACACAGGATGATTAACATCACTGACTTTGCTGGTTCTATAGCTTGCTGTAGAACTCCTTATCTGCATAAACTCGTGAATCAATTCCCAAAACAAAGCTTCCATTTATCTATCTATCTATCTATCTATCTATCTATCTATCTATCTATCTATCTATCTATCTATCTATCATCTATCTATCTATCTGGATATCTATCTATAAACCCAGACTTGTATCTCAGACTTACTCAGATCTCCATAGACAAGATCTGTGGACACTAAAATTGCTCAAATTTGAATATATTACTTCTCCAGCTCTTATCACACAAGATCTAATTCAACCAGTTGTCAATATAGACCCTTGGATATCAACCCAGAATCCTTCTTTCCTTCTAGAATTTCTCCCACATTATAAATAATTTGTTACCAAAAAATAGATTCTATAATAAAATATTTCATCCTCTATTCACTGTTTCTTAATCCCCACTCACTGGGTCAGGCTACTAGAATTTCATATGATTACTGAGACTGCAATTTTTCCCTTTAATCTACACTTCCCACTGTGGCTAGTTTCTAATTCATAGAACTGATGAGGTCACTGCCCCCTTAAATATTCTAAAACTCCTAAAGACATTTCTCAAAATGTCTTTTAAAAATTGAATAATTATATAGATGTATATGGGTGGAGTCAGATATAATATCAAATAAACACCCCATAGTTCCAACGACTCAGTAACAGAAGACGTTATTTTTTTCGTTTATGTATCAGCCACATGGATATTACTGATTTTTAAGACAGTTCCCTTGTACATAACAATTCAAGGACCCACATTCCTTCTCTTTTTTGGTTTTGCCATGTACTACATTGCCTTTATAATCTGATTCTAGCCATTAAACAAAGGAAGGAGGAAGGAAGGAAGGAAGGAAGGAAGGAAGGAAGGAAGGAAGGAAGGAAGGGAGGGAGGGAGGGAGGGAGGGAGGGAGGGAGGGAAAGAGGAAGGTAGAGAGGGAAGAAGGAAGGGAGGGAAGGAGGAAGAGAGGAAGGAAGGGAGAGAGGAAGGGAGGAAGGAGATAAAAATGACGTACTACCATTTTTTAAAAGCTTAGAAATGATACTTACGCATTTTACTCACATTCTATTGGCTGGAAGTCAGTTCCACAACAACATCTAACAAAGAGCCTAGCCTGAGAGAGAAAGTCTGACTGTGTGCTCAGGAAAAAGAGAAGAATATGGATTTTAGTAACCACTTGCCTTTAAAACCTTTATAATCTGGTCCAGCTTGCCATAAACCATGACTTGCATTTTGTGACCTCTCTCCAAATCTACTCTCTAGCTATAATAAATTTCATGCAATCGTCTACATTCCCTTTCCTTGGGACACTGCATTTTCTGATTAAATTAAGCTTTCTACCCCATGCTCATCACTATGAATTGAATTTTGTTTCCTATGAACTTTATATGTTAAGGTCTTTATTCTCAGTGCCTCAGAATGGGACCACATTTTGGGATATGGTCTTTAAGAAGGTGACTAAGGTAAAATAAGGCCATTAGGGAGATACTTTTTAATCAAATATTACTGATGTTTCTATATGAGAAGGAGACCCCAGGGATGCCCTCACAGAGAAATTATCTTATTAGCACATAGTAGGAAGGGGGTCATGTGCAAACCAAGGAGACGGGCCTCAAAAGACAAAAAATTTGCCAACACCTCGATCTTGGCTTTTTAACCTCAGAATTATGAGAAAATAATTTTTTATTGTATAAGCTACCAGTGTGTAGTCTTTTCTCACAGCAGCCCTAGCAAACTAATACACACATTCTTTTATTCTTGGATAGCTACTACTCAGTCTCTCTCTTTTTATTATTTAAACATAATTACTTTTAGAGACAGGTCTTGTTCTGTCACCCAGTCTGGAGTGCAGGGGTGTAATCCTAGCTTACTGTATCCTTGACAGTAAGAGGATCTGTGGCTCCAGTGATCCTCTTACTTCAGTCTCCCAAGTAGCTGGGACAATAGGCATGCATCACCACACCCAGCTCATTTTTTATTTTTGTATTTTTTTTACAGAGACAAGTCTCACTATGTTGAACAAATAATTTCGAACACCTGGCCTCAAGTGATCCCTTGGCCTCAGCCTCCAAAGTTGTTGGGATTATAGGTATGAGCCAGTGTGCCTGGCTCTCATTCTTCTTTACTTATGCAACAAGTTGCTTAGACAACCCTTTCCTTACTTCATTATCAGTGGATTTGATATAATTCCATGACTGCTTAACACACTGAATCCTAATTATTTTTACTTGTTTGATCTTCTCAAGGAGATCATAGACTTCTTGGTGCTAAGCTTGTTCATTAATGAAGTTACAGCACTTAGTACAGTAAAAAGTCCATAATAAATGCTAATTACTATTGTTTCAAAAATGTATAAATAGTAGTAGAGTTGAGGACAGATGGATTCAGATACGTCATTGTGAATAACTAACGTTCAGAGCTGACCCATTTGGAAGACAAGAATCAATGATACTGGAGTAAATGTGTGGAAGCCGAGTTCAGGGTAAGTGTAAAGCAAAGCCTGTGGTGATGAATCAGGATATTTCCCTGACCCTTAGCGGGTGGGAACCGGAGTGCATGGGTGCTGGAACAAGCCAGCTGTTTTTGCGCCAGCAGGAGCGAACTCCACTCACTTGGACCCGCTGAGCTCCACCCCTCGAGGGAGGGGAAGCACAGGTGAGCAGGTGCAGAAGCTGGGGCAAGCATTTTTGGGCACCTGCAAAAGTGAATTCTGTACAGGTCCCACAACAGCATCTGGCGGGGAGGTGCCCACGACCCCCGAAGTCCCAGAGGAAGTGTCACAGTACTCTTAGCTCTGCCGTCTGTGGATGGCTTAAGGGTTAACAGCTCAGTGATCCCTCTGCCTTTTAGCATAAGGCGGCTGCCTTCTTCCACTGCTGGCAGAAGGTCAGTGTGGCAGCCTTTTGCATCTGCACTCAGGGCTCTTGAGCTGTTGCCAGGCATCCAGGAGAAATGATATAAACTGGAGAATGGTAAACGTGGGGGATTTTATTGCGGATGGAAGTGACACTCAGAGGGAAGAGGAGCTGAAAAGTAAACAGATAGAGAAGGTAATCTTCCCCTGAAGTCCAGGTGTCTCCGGGGATTCTTCAAATTTACACCATCAAGCTGTCCCTCTGAAGAAAGGCACGTCTCTCTGATGTCCAACTGCCTCTCCTCCCTTTGCCAGCGGAGCCTGCAGCTTTTACAGGCACGAGATGAGGGGTGGAGTGGGGCATGGGTAGTTCTGGAAAAGGCAACATTGGAGTGGGAAGACAGGGAGTTACATTCGCACTTTGGGCTGCAGGTTCATTCAGGCTTTTTGGCTTGAGGGTAGGGCCCTCACCGCGGACCTGCCCTCTTCTGCCCAGAAGTTCCCTGCCTCCCGTCCCTATCTTGACCAAATATAGGGGAAGATCTGAGGAATGGCTTTAAAAATCAGCTAACAAACCTGCACATTCTGCACATGTACCCCAGAACTTGAAGTATATAAAAACAAATCAGCTAAAGTGTGTGACTTTCTTCGTGCCTGACAGAAAGGTGATAGATTGAGTGGATGGCCAGCCTAATCCAGTGACGGCTGAGTAAGGAACAGGGGAAAGAAAGCAAGAAAACACAAAGTGAGGCTCAGACTTTTAAATCACTAGGAACCAATTTCAAGGTGGCCAGAAATAATTCTATTTCAAGATAGCCAGATTATAATACGACCGATGGTTAAGCACTGATTAATAAAAGCCAATTGTTTTCTATAAACTTTAAAGATATAGATGGTTAGCTAATTCATTAGCAATTACCTAATACTGATACATAGTTTTTGCAAACTACAATTGCAGACAAAATAAGACCCTGAGAACCCCAAATTTTGCCTTGAAGTCATATGCCTGTGTTTTACCTGAGAAGGCATAAATTTCTAGAAAGGTACAGATTTACTACAAGTAATAATTTACATGTTGCATTCATTAACGTTATTTAGGAGGCATAGTGAATAACAGCTAAAACGTTTGTCCCTCTTGTCACCAGAGTTCCCTTAATCTGCTGAGTAAACAAGATCTTTGAAATTTTGGTTGTGAATATTTCTCTTGTCTATGGCTGAGAACACAGATAATTTTTTTCCTGCCTGCTCTTTTAAGCAGATAAATGCACAATCTCAAAAGTTATTAGCATATCAGTGTCTAATTGACTGTAATAAAAAATGAAAAATCCTAATAACATTCCTATATGTCATTATCATAGACCTCAATTATTCAGAAGTTTCATAATGCTGCTACTGCCTAGTAGAGTATAAGCCATTAAATATGCAACTGGGCTAAAATATAAAAGTTTTGCAAATGCTCATAGGATGAAATCATGGTGGTGTTTTAAAATTTAATGTTGCTTAACCTGCAACACAATGAATTCCTCTGTCCAGATATAAAGTTTATGATGTGAAACTAAAAATTAATCCATAGTGTTTTGTAGAACCAGTCACACCAAAATTTCTTTCTTTTTTACTTTTTTCAACTTTCAATTTCTGTTTTAAATATGCTGTTTGCCTCTAATAAAGCTTTCAAGTTTGAGAAAAGTAATTACTATGTGACAAATTTCTGTGGTTGTTATTGTCATAAATTGCAGATAAATATGACTAAGAAAAGCAAAACATGGAGAAATTAACAAAGTTGTTAAATTTTAAAAACTCTATCTAAAAACATATACGATCTCTCTCTCTATAGATATAAATACATACATGGAAGAGAAAGAGCCCAGTAACCAAGACACATTTTCTACTTTTTGAGATGGAGTCTTGCTCTGTCATCTAGGCTGGAGTGTAATCTCAACTCAATGCAACCTCCCTCTCCCGGGTTCAAACATTTCTCCTGCCTCAGTCTCCCGAGTAGCTGGGATTACTGGCATGTACCACCACACCACCCTGTTAAGACGCATTTTAAGAAAGAAAGAAAACAAACAAACAAACAAAAAACAAAAACAAAGCTAAAGCATGTCAAAGTTAATATTTTCGTGAGTTTTCTGAAAAATAAATATACCGATTGCTATATGTTAGCTAAAATTTAACAATGTATTATCTAGCAAATATGTAATTTTTAAATCATTTGAAAATATGTCATCCGTTTTATAGTCTCAATTTTTATAAAAATAACTAAAATATAGGCTATTTATTTGACAATAAAGTTACATTTATGTACAAGAAATATGCATACCTATACTTTGTGTCAATCAAAATTTCTAATTTAAAAATTATAGATAATAAGGATTGTTAAATGTGCCCATAGGACTTTAAAACTGTATATAATTTGTTACTTCAGTATTATTTCTTAAAGAGTGACATTACTACAATGAACTTAAACTGGGTATAATATTTGTCATCTTCAAAATCTGCTTCTTAAAAACACTCTCATAATTTTCAGAATTTATAGCATATTTCATAAATCTATTCTCTGTCCTTAACCTCCTTATAGATATGGACACTTCAGAAAGCATTCTGAGGACAGTTATCAAGATGATGAATTGCAGAGGACACAAAGGCACAAAAGGTTAGAATTTTCTTTTTTTTTCTTTTTTAAAATGCAGCCCAGAATCATAGACAAAGGAGGGAGAGACTAAGAGAAAGATAACCCAGTGCAGGATTTAGGAGAGATTTTCTAACTTGCAGAAACGTCTAAAGATAAACTTGCTTCTTTGGAAGGTAATGCACTTTATAACCACTGAGAATATTTAAAAATAAGCAGGGACAACAATTGTTGCTGGATTATGTTGAGAGGATTAACTCATAAGATGATTTGACTTTGATTTTAAAGATATCGATCCTCATTTGCTAACTTCTTGAAGAGTAATGTTTGGAAACAAGACAAACCACAATGCTAGTCTCCTGTCTTCAATATCCACAGTGTTCAAGTAAGCAGCCTGTGTATCCGTCTCAATAAAATAGTACTGTTTCGTATTTCTTAAATGCATCCTATTTATAAGGCATCAAATGGAAATAAATTAAAAGTCACTCCAATGTTTCAAATAAATACACATATGCATGTGACACACACACACACACACACACACACACACACACACACACCCCACCTTTGAGTATGTGAAAAAGAATGTATTTAGTGCCTCTTGTATCGAAGAGAGGAGAGTAAATGAAATGAAGTGATAATTTATCCACAGCTAAACTATTTTTTTTTTTTATGGAGCATGTGGAAGATAGCCACTTGGCTCTACTATCAAAGAAGCAGTCATATTTTTATATGACTTTTTCCTTATTCTGAGTTGCTACGTTTCTGCCAAAATACACAGTCACACACTTTTACTATGCTAAAAAGAATGATTTGAAATAAGGACATATTACTTTAATAGTCATACACTCACTGAATTTGTTTAGGGTTAAAAATAATTTAAAACCTTAATATAAAGGGCAAGGAAATTTTCAGGTTATAAAATGTTACAGGAGAGGACAAATCTAGTTCCTTTTTTGTAAGGACAAATATTTTAAAGGCTAAATTAGAAGCTGATTTTTCAACAATCATAGCAACTGACCAAAATTATATTTGTAAGTTGCAAGACTGCTATTTAATATTTTATTTTCAACTCTCCTCCTTAGTCTTCCAAATTAATGAATATCCTCAACATTCCCCAAAATAACACCAGTTATATTTGTGGCAGAAACTGTATTCTTTTGAAAAAAGATTTGGGAGAAATATACGAACATATTCAATTTTTTGATGATTGTTTTTAAATAAAATTTTAAAATTTTTAATGGAGCTTTAGATATACAGAAAAGTTGTGAAGAGAATTTGCATATTCCTCACATGCAGTTTTTCCTGCTCTTAGTACTTCACATTAGTATTGCATACTTGTTACAATTAATAAACCAATACTGATATATAAAGATTAACTATAATGTCTGTTTTATTCAGATTTCTTTAATTTTACCTAATGTTCATCTTCTGTCCCAGAATTACATCCAGGATTCCACGTTACACTTAGTCATTTTGTCTCCTTAGTCTTCTCTTATCTGTGACAGTTTTTCAAACATTCCCTGGTTTCAATGACATATACGGTTTTAAGGAGTACTGCTAGATATTTTTTTCTCAACCGAATATTTGTGAAAATTTTATCATGAGATCATTAGTGGATGAAGTATTTTGCCACCTGCTTTCTTTTCATCAGTGGATATAATAATACGATTTTTTTCTTCTTAAACATATTGACATGATAGATTACATGGATGTAGTATGAATAGTGAAACAACCTTGAATACCAGAAATAAATCCCACTTGATCTTGTTATATAATTTATTTCATACATTTTTGAATGTGTTGGTATTTTTGCCTGTATTTTCTGTGAGATACCAGTTGGTAGTTTTCTTTCTTCTAACAACTTTATCTGGGTAATGTTGGCCCTATAGAATAATTAAGGATTGATCCTTCTGCTTTTATTTTTTTAGATAATTACAAAAAATAAATGTCTTTTCTTGTTAAATGTTCTAAAGAATTCATCAATGAATTCTGTAATTGGTGTTCTCTATTTGGAAGATAGTCATTATTGATAACTATTTTGTAGATAAAAGAGTTACCCATAATATCTCTTTCTCCTTAAATGAATTTGGTAGGTATGTCATTCAAAGTATTTGCCCATCACATCTATATTTTTAAATTTGTGTGCATAGAGTTGCCTATGCTATTTCCTTATTAAACTTTTTAAATACAAGTATGAATAGAGAAGTCTTTTCTTAACATACATTTGTTATTTGTGTGTCCTTGACATTTTTCTTGAATGGCCTGGCTAGAGTTTTATAAATTTTATCAATGTTTTAAAAAGTAGCTTTTGTTTCTATTTATTTTCTCTATTTTCCTCAATTTTGTTGAGTAGTATTCTAATTTTTAACATTTCTTCTTATTTTAGGCTTAATTTACTCTTCTTTCTCAATATTTCTAACACTTAGCTGAGCTAATTGATTTGTATTCCTTTCCTTCTAATGCATACATTTATGTAAGTTACACAGCACTATGTAAATACAAGACATATATGTCCAGATATCTGTGCCTTTTTTATTGCATCTTAAATTCAGAAAAAACAGTTGGTTCATATTGAATCTGCTGCCTGTGAAAATAAAATACCTACTTCCTAGACCAGTGATTTTAAGTACTAAGGTATAGCTAAATATGGCTTCCCAAATATCAACTTTTTAATTTGTTACCTTATATGGCAAAAGCAATTTTGCAGATGAGATTAAGTTGATGCTGTTGAGTTTGGGTGATAATCTTGGGTTATCCAGGTGGGTATGAAGTAATCACAGCAGTACTCAAAGTAAAGAAGCAGATGAGCGGAGAGGGACTGCAAAGAAAAAGGCAATATGGTGATGGAAGCAGAGATTGGAGTTTTGTGCTTTGAAGATACATAAAGTGTCCATAAGCCAAAGGATACAGGCAGCCACTACAAGCTGGAAAGGCAAAGAGATGGAATGAGATGGAGTCTCCCTTAGAGCCTCCAAAGAAACCAGCCCTGCTGACACCTTGACTGTCACACAGTGAAACAGATTAAACAGAATACATTTGTGCTGTTTAAAGATACTATGTTTGTGGTAATTTGCTACAATTGCAGCAGAAAACAAACACATAAGTAAAAAACACATTATGATTAAGGACCTTTATGAGATTTCCTCAGTCCCAGAGAAATGTTCCTGTGACAAAACTCTCAAAGTGTCAGTGATTGGGAGACTTGAGTTCACAGACTTAGGAAACAAATATCTGCTTTTAGAGAAAATTTCAAACAGAACCCAGAGTGAACTCTAGTATGATCCTCTAATGAATGTTACAGTGTGTTGCTTATGCTCTTAAACTCACAGGCATATTCTCTCTCTTACCCTCCTATCCTTTCTTCCAATACACACACTCTCCCTGACACACACACACACACACACACGCACGCACACACACACACACACACACAGAGAGAGAGAGAGAGAGAGAGAGAGAGAGAATTATAAACTACTTTTCTCTGAATCCTCTCTGTAAGGGAGCTAAGCATTTGACTCAAGCACTGTGTTGCCTCTTTACAGAGATTAAGTAGGATGATGCAAAAGCTTTATCAGATGCTCCCACCAACTGATTTACCTTGGGAAAGATAAAACTTTAACCTGAACAGAAATAGAAATATTGGTGATGAGGGTGGAGGTCAAATATTTATAACTATTTGAAAAAAAAAAAATCAATGTAAGGAGTAACAGTGGTTCTTTTCTTGTACTCTAGCCTGCATTTCCTTAAATATTGTCGCCCATAGATATATTGATGGTTGAGAAAATGCTCTTTTCTTGCTCTGCTTTCCTCAGGAAAAGATTTTTTAAACCCACTTTCTTAGCAGCTAATCGATCATTTCTTGTGTGAATAATCAAAAGCCTTGGAAGTTATGTGTACATGTCATGCCTTTCACGAAGCAATAACAGATGTGTGAGATGTCTGCAAAACCTGCAGATGGCAACTGTGTGACCCCCCTTCATTTGCAGAGTTCCTAACATAAACATGATTATAAAGTACTCTACATTATTCTTGAATACAATATTCCCAACAAAAATATCTGCAAAAGTCAACACATTAAACCCAATGCAGTGCACTTTTTATTACAAGAAGGCATTCTTTAAAGATGACTAATGTCTCCGAGGGATAAAATGGAGTTTAGGCAAGAGTGCGATGAAGACTCCAGAAAGGTTACATTCTCTATGTATTCATTCTCTTCAGGGTGCACAACTGCCTAAGAGTAAAACAAATGATTTCTTGTGCAGAAAGATTCCTATTTGGAATGAAGTGCTTAAAATAACAAATTGTGTTTGTTTTTACCATCACATTTCCTTGATATATAGAAGAGTTACATTTCCTCATCACATTTCTTTTGGAAATAAGCTTCTTTTGACAAAGGTTATACTTTGTCACCATGAGAGATATTTGAATAGATGTAGTAAAAACAGAAACATACTAACACTAAAACTATTGAAAATATTTTAAAAGAATTAAAAAATAAATGTGTTTTGACATGAGTTGATTCTGCAAATTAAGTAGATATTTAAATATTAGTATTAATGCCACTATTGCTTTTTTTGTTGTCGAACATTGTAGATTATGTTGCAATGATTCTCAGATGTATTGAGCTTGCTATTTTACTATTCATGTTATTAGTACTGAACCACAATATATTTCTCTCCTTTGTCAAATTTTAAGTTTCTTGTTAATCTAACCATCTTTTTGCTCACCAAAAGCCATATTTCCTCCTGTATAAACTGTCAACATTGTTATTTCATTTATGTGGTAGAACACAAATGCTATAATTAAAAGTGTATGCGTAGTTTAGTTTCATATTCTGTTCCTTAAAAACAACGTATTCAATTTACCTACATATTTATTAATTTTAATACTTACTTTTTAAATTGCTTCATGCGCTTTTCCTCTGGGTTTACTTTTTCAGCTAGCTAAAGTACATTTGTTTTTATTTCTTCTATTGACAGGTTGTATATGTTAAACTTTTTTAGTTTTTGTATATCTTCAAGTGTCTTTATTTTGCTTCTCTTTATGAAATGAAAATTAGCTGAGAATAAAATTCTGGACAAATCATTATGGATTTTTCTGTACTTTAAAATTACCACTGTAATGATCTTCCTGTTCAATTGCTTTGGAAAATAGGTAAAGTTATCGTTTTGTTGGAGGCATTCTACATACTATATCTTTATTTTTAGTATACTGAAGTCTCCTTAGAATTTCCATAGGCAACGATTGATCTTCATTTCTCCTGTTCACCAATTACAGTTTGTTTTAAATTTGAAGACTTTTGCTTTTTTAAAATTCTGAAAGATTTAAGTCCTTATCCTCCCATTTACCATATCTAATAGAAAATTCATCCCATTTATTTATTTTTAAGTTATATGTTTTCAGTGAATTCCTCTTTTTAAGAAATCACATATTTTACTTTAATCATGAGAATTCTTGTTTTATGTGTTTTGAATTCTTTTTAAATAGAGGTTTTGTACTTATTTTACTTTCTAAATCCAGCAATTATACTAACGTTAAACTATTCTTCAAAATATTCAGCACAAATAGTTTCATCTGTAAGGAGGTCCTGTTCCGACATTTGACTCGGTATTTGTTCTTTTCTTAATATTATATTTCTCCAAATATTTTCAAATTTAGATTACTGGCTCCTTTTAACTGAGAGAATTCATAGTTTTATCTTTGTTTTCTTTTCTCTCTGTGTATTCACTGTTTTGTCTGCAGGCTTTTATATTGAATCCAGCCAACCTTATGGAACACCACTTCTGAATCAAATTTTATAGCAGCAATTCAGTGTATGTTACTTGTTGCTAATATTGAACTTATCACAGGCTGTCAACAAGATAGCTAATAGCTTTTCCAGTTCTACGTGTGCCATCCAACATATCTTCCTATAAGTTCTTCACCTATTTTTGTATAATCTAAATTTTAGCAAGTTTCATAGACTTTTTTTCAAACATATTTGGCCCAGACTTGACTCTGTCTTTGCTTTTGCAGTTTCCCTCATCTAAATTTCACTTATCACTTATCTCCTCCAGCTTACATCTTACCTCTAATTTACTGCTGTCATAAATATTACTGTCTCTAGGAGCTTAACCTAATCACTCAAACTAGGCATAAGGTACTTCCTTTCTGACAGCCATAGAATTTAAAACACCATATAACTTTTGCCTCATAATTATTTAAATCTTTGTTTTATTTTATGTGCTAGATTATAAATAAATATAAATTTATGTTAAATCGCTACACTCCTTTAAAGTACTAAGAACCATGCCTTAGGATCCCCATAAAAAATGCCTTGTGTTGAATTCAATACATTTATCAGAAACTAGGATATTAACCTCATTTAATTTAGCTAGTGCTATGTATGACTATTCTTGGTTTTTTAAGGTATCTCTTTAGTGGCCTGTGACTTCCTTGCAGTCTTCCAGGTTTCGATATTTTCTCTATATACATTTGTCAACCAACTGACTATAAGAAACATTCCTCTTTAATAAGCCTTTACAAAACTTCTACAAAATGCAAAATTTCTACATAATGCAGACTCCTAATTTGTCTTTCAGATTCCTATTAAAATAACTAAAAATATATAAAAATGTCAGAAGCATTCATCTTGTTAAATCGAAAGGGTACCATTTACATAGTTAAATATTAGGAAATTTTTCAGTGTTGTCTGAAGATAAGACATGATGGAATGAAGACGAAAATACCTGTCAGTAATTTCTCCAAAGAAAGCACATGACAACTTTGAATTTAGAAAGGGAGATGCTGGCAAATACTATAGCATCTTATTTGGTGGGGGATAGTTACTGGCTGCATGAGCTTCCAAGATCACATTACTTATTTTACAAGTAAAAAGCAGCAGCCCTTAGAATTCTTGCCTCTCAAGCTCTGACCAAGAGCGGCAAAAAGCTAACCATGCAGTATTGCTGCTTCCCGACTGAGTCTACGGGGACTCTACAAAGCTAGTCAGGGAATCTTCCATAGCATGGACACATGGCCAAACAGAAATAAAATGCCCAATCTGATCTCAGATTAGCAGTTTCAACAAGCACACACAAGAAATCATTTTATTATTAGCATTTGCTCTGTACTGATAATGGACCAGAAATTTTATAAATAATTTTCCCAGAGAGGCATTTACTGATTACACTATAAACATTGAACTTCAACTTCATTATCTCTGCATAGATAATCCTATATCCAATCAAACAAATTAAAGCAATAACAGATAGAAGATCATGGCCTTTGAGTGGGGTGTATACTTATAAATTAAAAAAAAAAACACTGTAATTTCACCTGTCTAATTATTTTTCATTGATTCTAAAAAATACATGGCTAATTGTTTCATAGATTTCTTTAATGAAACTTGAGAGGTGAATAAACAAGCCTTGAGCATATATGTGGATGTTAGAGTCTAGAAATTAGATTTTTCTGTGTGAAAAAATAAAAATAAAGTTAATAAGTGACGTTAAAAATAAAGTTATAAAATGACAAGTGATGTTCTTCCAGAGAACTTTGAAGTTGGAGAATAGAGTGAGGGAAAAGTTTCTGAGAACAGATAGCGAAGTTAGAGAGAAAATTCTAATTAGTAGAAAATTGTCCGTAGGTTTTAGAGCAAAGATGTTGAATTTTAATTGTAAAATAACCACTTATTGTATAACATTGAAATAACTTTCATTTGTTTAAAACATAAGTAAATGTCTTTTCCATGTACATAGTCTGGAGAGAACACATGGACACATGGAGAGGAACAACACACATGGGGGCCTGTCAAAGAAGTGGGTGGGGGAGAGCATCAGGAAGAACAGCTAATGGATGCCAGGCTTAATACCTGGGTGTTGGGTTGATTCATGCAGCAAACCACCATGACACATGTTTACCCATGTAACAAACATGCACATCCTACACATGTACCCTGGAACTTAAATATTGATAAATAAATGAGTAAAAACACAGTTTAATTTTCTTATGAATGTTCTTTTGATTATTTCCTGTGAATAATGTATTGATTATTCAAAAGTCATCTTAAATAATGTTTCTGATAAATATCTAAACATAGGATTCTCAATTGTGCCCAATTACTCAGTTATTATTCCTTAATCATGCAGTTATTCTAACAAATACACTCTGCTTTTCACACAAGCAAACACCGTCCACAGTTCTGTAATTATACAGAGAGACTGAGATAAATATGAAGAGTAAAGCAGCTTTCAGAGAGCAGTAGGTACATGAGCACAGGTTTGTAATTTGCAGATAAATTTGATGGCAGCATAAAAATAGATTCTTTAGGTTGAAAATTGGAAGGATTTGGGCTCTTATTAGAGAAATTTTAAAATTCTCCTATTGTGATCTGGTATAAATTTAAGAATTTTAGACTGTCCAGATATTCTTCTGGTTTAGAACTATGACTTTAAATTATTTTCAAGTATGTTCAAAGCTATAAAGTATGCGTATTAATCAGCTTAGGTTGTCACAAGAAAATACCATAGCCTGAATGGTTAACTCAACATAAATGTCTTTCTCACAGTTCTGGAGGCTGGAAGTTGGAGATCACAGTGTCAAAATGGTGAGGTTCTAGTGAGGACTCCCTTCCTGTTTTAAAGATGACGGCATTCTCAGTGTATTTTCACATGAAGAAAAGAGAGCGATCTGGTCTTTCTTCTTTTTCTTACAAGGACGCGAACACCATCACAGAAGCCTCACTCTCATGAGTTCATCCAAAATGAATTACCCACAAAAGGCTCCCATCTCCAAATACTGTAACATTTTATTGAGGGTTATGGTTTCAACATATGAGTTTTAGGGGCACACAAACATTTAGTCCATAACAGCATGAGTGTGTTGTTTTTTAAATGTTTATTTGTTTGCCAAGTACTGATCTAAACATGAATTAACTCATTTAATAATAACAGTTGAATACAGTGACATTAAAAACTCACCCAAGTTCACACAATTAGTAAGTCCCCAAACAGATACTGAAATTTACACTGCTTGCCTCTGAAACTGATAATGTTTGCCATTGTGCTACCTTATGTCAAAGGCTGCATTTTTGGACCAAGTAGGCTTATTTTATGTTCAGGTGTTGTTTATCAAAAACATTGTGGGAGGGTAGAAAGAGGCTGAAATTTGGTGTCAGAATAGTTGCTATGAAGGCCTGGTTCTTAACCCTGTCCTTAATGAATGGATCACCTGTGGAGCTTTAAATAAATCATCACTAGGTTTCACCCTAAGAGTTTCTCACTTAATTAGTCTGGGAGAGAGTCTATGCACAGAGTACTTCAGGTGAGATGAACTGTTGGTGGGGTGTGGAGAATAGTGAAGAAGTGGAGACAACAACAGGAGTAAATACTTATGCTTGGATCTACTAATTAACAGGTTTTAAATCTTAGGATCACAACTTTGCAAACATGCACTTCCTAATCTGTGAAATGGAGAAGATCAAAAGTTGTTTTACTATCTCACATAATTTTGGTAATAAATAATGAAATAATATATATACAAAGTGCTTTACCAATTACGATGCACATGCAAATAAATTATTGTTCTTACATTGCTTATTGCTTTCGTTATCACAAAATGCCATTGTTGCTTCAAATTACCTAATTATAAAACAACAAGTCTAAATACTCAAAACGTTGTCAAAGAAGACTAATACCATAGCAAAACAAGATGAATTGCACCTATATGAGGCATTTTGCCTTACTCCTTCAACGTAAATATTGCAATAACCCCTATTGTGGTCATACTTTTGAAAACTTTTGGTTTGTTTTGCGTGTATGAAAGCATACATATATAAAATATAATATGTGGAAGTAATGAGCAGATAATCATATAACCAGTATAGTTAGTCACATGCTTCCTTTCTGTGATTATGTGTGGCAGATTTTAAATGTGACTCTGAAAAATGTCAGTGCTGTAGTGATTGCCACATTCATATTCCCTTTTTTTGTCAATGATTGACAAGTAGGGCGCATTGGAGAAAATTACAAAGAAATGCCACTTTACCTGTTTAATGAAACTTTCAGCGGTATTACTTTTAAAGAGTGGGTGTTTCTTTTATAATATAACCAATTCACTGTTATACTCTTAGCATTCACATTCTTTTTTAAATTAAGCCCTAAGGTAATTGATAAACAAGATTTTAAGATGGATTAAATCAATACTATACTTTTTCCTGTTCTTTGATCCTCTGAACAAACTGTTACTAATTTTTAAGCAAAAAACAAAGACCTTCTACTCATGAGGTAATAAAATACCTTCAGTTGCATGTATATTTATAATTTATTTACGAATTTTTATTTTATTATTGATATGTTAAAAACAAACTACAAGTGCAACAAATAATTATCTAGACAAACAAAAATAATAAATATTTGCAATGAACAAAATACTTGTATATTTGGTTTTATTTATATATGAATTTACATATTTATATTTGAATTTATTTATATTTATATGTGAATATATATATGAATTTACTTGAAATGATTATAAATGCCTACAGGTCTATGTTCACTTAAGAGTGGTAGTCATTTTATTTTCTTTCTAAATTTCAAGTTAGGTGATGTATAGCTTGAAATGTTTAGAAAACCATTACAGATTATGAAACTGGTTTTATTTGAATAGAAAATTTACAGACTAACAGTTATCAACATCATGGTTTTGGAAAGAAAAAGATATGTCATATGTAAATGATAATTGAAACATGCCAAATTACTTACCATCTCATCTCTACCTATATTTGGCTCCTCATATTCTAAGAAGAACAGTTGACTCTGCATCACTTCTTCAAAATGTATCTATCAGCTGCAATACAAGTGCTATCAACCCCATAATCTCTATTTCTGTTGTCAATTGATGTGTCTTCTGCTTAATGGCAAAGCTTGCCATTTTTACCATCTCATTCTCTGTTGATGTGTAGAAGGCTGGCCTTTGGTTTTATAGCATAATAATTGCCAGTGTCAAAAGACTTTTCCCCTTTTTTTGTAAGTGCCTTTTCTTGAACTGTAGCTTTTCCTGAGGCTAACTCAAGAAAACTCTTAGCAATCTGATAGCTTATTGAGCTCAAATAGAAAAGTGCTTCATTGAATGTGTGAAGTACTATTTCATGGGTCTATCAGAAATAAAGTCCCCTGATTTGCTTTCATGAGCAATTCATTGAAGAGTGTTGCTAGAGTTGTTTTGTTTTGCTTTATAAAATGTGCTGATCATAACGTTTTACATAAAAGCATGACTCATGTTTGACTAAATTGCTGAAAAGCAAAAGGAGATAACAACAAATACATGGACATTTTGTCAACAAGATGCTTTCTGTGTTAAGCTACTTTCTATTTAAATTATTCTTACTTGGCAATTTGATTCTTCTCAGTTTTAGATTATGATAGTACTATGGAACTTTATAGTTTTCAGGGGCCTTTGGAAACCTTATTTTTAATAATAAGACAACCAAAAGTGGAGAAAAAGAGTATATAATTTACATAAAAAAACACTGTTCATTAATAACAGACTCAGGATGAATAAGGTCTTCTCATATTCTCTTTAGTTTTCATTGTAAGCTTTTAATTATCCATCCAGACAATCCTTTATATATATATATATATATATATATATATATATATATATATAAAGCACCTATTTCATAATGACTGAAGTTTCACATTTAATTCATTTGCTTACAGCTGTTATAAAGCATATGTTCAAAAATTAAAAATCAGACAAGAGTATTTCTCTAGTAAATACAAACACTTGATTTGATTCAGAGAAAATATTTATTATTTTTGTCTGTCTAACAAAATCCATTGTTTGTTGTACTTTGTATACTGGGTTAACATATCAATAAAGTTTTATTTAACTTACGTGTTGCAACTGTCAGCTAATGCAAATCCTGTTAGTGTAATGATATAGAATCCTTTCCCTTAAATCTTGTTAACAATGCCTTTGGGAAATCATATTCATATTCATTTAGGAGAGTGAATGTACAGAATAGACCTAATGTAATTGGAGGAAAAAATCAATAATTTATCTGCTTAACTGTCCTCATTGCTTTCTGGTTTATTGTTAGCTTAGTAAGTATAAAGAAAGAACTATTTCTAGTCTTTAATTTGTTATATTTATTTTCAAGATTGCGTTTTAGTTAACATACTACAATTCTACTTTAGTAAAGAAAAGGCAAACTCTATGCATTTTTAATACAATGTCATTGCTTCAAATGTTAATTGAAGAGTAAGTTACCTTTCTCTGTACATCAGCCATTTAAAAAGTATATTAGAGATAAGATGGTAAAAATAACCTCTCACCTTGTAGGATACTAGAGTTTAGAGAGAGAGGGTCGTTACTCAAGGCTACCTAGTTAAGTATCAAGGCAAAACTTTAACCTAGGAATGTGACATCTCAAGGCACTCTTTCTGCTCTACCATGCTGTCATTAATGACGCAAATATCTTGGCTATGGGCTAATCTTTGATCCACTCACATATATTTTCTCACATAGTAATGTGATTGATTCAAGTGAAAAATATTTGTTGATTAAAAATGGGTGTCTAAGAAAATTAGAATATTTTTAAAGACATTTAAATTCTGGTCATATCAAATTGACTCCTTGCTACTTAAAATTCAATAAATATTATGGACAAAGCTGCAGGTAAAATGAGTCAATTTCTCTCTCACCATGAAAGAATTTATATAATCATCTAGAGACGCAGTAAAAAAGTACTTAGACGAAGGATTGAAGAGCCTTTCTCAGAAACTCAGGTGCTTTAACACTACAGGCCAGAAAGGGAGCGCAAGTCATGTGGGCCAAAAGGGCAGGAGTGATACCAACTGTTTGAATTGAAAAGCTAAATGAATACTATCCATAGATGCAGATAAAGAAAGATATATTTTATGTATACTAAATTAAAATACTTGAAATATTCAGAATAGTCTTTGTGTGCATTGATAATCTCCAGTCAATGGTGAGTTGTAGGATCCATTGGAATCTAGTCATACAGTTGCAATGAAAAATAGTTAACCTAAAAAAAAACAATTTTAGGTATTAAGATAGAATTTATAAATCAGTTTTAGAAGCCTCCAAATTACTCTATGCCTTTTTGAAGCCAAAATAGTGACTACATTTACTAAATGTTGCCTTAAAGTCGATTAAGCAGTTTTGGGAATATAATATAGAACCACTTTTGGGATTAAATAAAAAAGTTTAAGCTAATGATATGAGTGTTGCTCAGTTGTAATCTTTTGATTATAGTGCTACTCAAAGATATAAGACATAATCTTACAAATGATCTCGTGGTATAATTTTTGATAGCTTTACTTACTTACCTAAATTACATGTTATTCTCAAATGAATACATGCAATTTCCAATTACTTAATTTTTACAATATCTCTGAGAAAACAGTGTCAAACATTTGATTCTTTAAAGGGGCACATTATTTCTGCAGATCAAATAGAAATAGATTCACTGATTTGTGACTGGAGATATACTTTTAAGATTGTACTTGAAATGAGAATGTCCTAAGTGCATTTTTCACAAATTTTGAGAAAGCGTTCAAGATTTTTAAATTATTCTTATTGTATTGATGAGAACAAAAAAATGTAGTTATGTAATTGTATACTGTGGAGGCATAAAATTTGGTACTATCAATTAATCAGTCAGTCATCTGTTTTGTATATAACTCTAAAAATGTAAAGGCATTTCTGTAGTACTGCCCTCTCTGTTTATCTGAAGGTTATATTCAAATTCTTTGCTTTCCAAAAATCAATTACACATCAAAAACTCAGAGGAATATCCCATTCATCACAACAGTTTTTATCTTCAATGAAAGCATGCATTTCTCCTTATAAGATATTCATGGGAACTGTTAAATGTATTTATTGAGTTCTAGATTATATCAACATATAACAGTAGAATTGCATCATACAAATGACCACATCCAGGAATGAATGATTTGAAATTAAATATGTTATACTATTTAATGCCTCGCTTTTTAAATAGAAGAATGTCAAATCTATAATTTAATTCAATAAGCTTTTATGTAATGGTGCATACTGCTGTTTAATTTAAAGCAATATAGCCACAGAATTTTCATTTGATGAGAATTGGGACACCATCCCACTTCTGACTGCTTTAAGTTTAACAACATGTGGACTCCTCATGAGGAAAGAAAACAATGAGGGCAATGGAAATGTTACCTGAAGCAGGACTGTGTCAAAATGATCTCAAGTGAATTAAATTCATAAGATGTGAGATTTTTGTTTTGTTTTTGGTATTGATGTTTTCAAATCTCATCTCATTATTTTTTCAAATAATGAAGAAAGAATTTCAGTACTTTGAAAACTTCATAGCTCTCCTAAAAATTTTCCTGTTTAGAGCTCCCTGTCTATACAATGCACATAATGAATGGCCCCCCTTGATGTGATAAATTTATGTATCAGAATGATGGACAGATCAATCAGTGTAGCTATGTAAGTGAAACACACAGCTTTTGGCAAAGAAGGGTCTGCATGTTTACATTTATCACCCAAACGCCCTGACTTTAATGTAGACCTTTGAGAGGCATTTATTAATCATGATTTCATTAAAATTTTTGGCAAACTAATGACTTTTTATTTGTCAGAAATATTGCTGATGATATACAGCCGATGTCCAAAAATCTAATCTTCTTTTTGCCACTTAACCTTCTGTGCAATTGTCAAACAATAACTAGCAAGAGACATCATAATTCAGCTTACCAGAAAGGTCCTGTTGGAGGAACTAGTCATTCTGTGTATCTGCCACAGCAGGATGGTATGTCTTTGTTAAGTACAATCCAGTTGGAGTTCACTCACCACACCTCATCTGCTGAAGAATGAAGGGTTCCACTCTAGGAAGAAATGGATACTTTTACTGGAAGTAGTGCCTGCAATGATTAATGGTGCAAGTTATTAATGTTTTAACATATTCAATGATTATAAAAATTTAGGGTTTGAGTGAACCACTCAATAACCAAGTGTTTTTTCCTCTATGATCTACTTTCATTCTGTAAATATCAACTGTGATAACAGCCCTAAGCAAGTCACTCAGTATTATCACAGTAGATGTTTACAGAAATAAATAAAATTGAATTTTGGGGGATTCCATTATCACAAGGAATTTACAATCAACTTGACTAGACAAAAATTATCTTTATGGAAAGTGAGAGATTAATAAATGTACTATATAGTTGTGAAATAATTTCAAATAATATAATAAACAAAAAATGTGAAAATGAATAACACAAAGCAGTATTGCCATTTTGAAAAAGGAAAGAGATTTGTGTTTACAATTTTTTAATGTCACATTTGGTAGACACAATTAATAATTTGGCTAATAAGTTGAGGTTACTAGGCAGAATCTATTTCCTAGTGTTAATCTAATAATTATTAAAATATAATCTTGAATCAGTTTCTGTGTAGAATATTAACTTGGTAAGTTCATTTTTGTATTTTTATGAAAAGCTATTTTTTCAACAAAATTTAAAATGTTTTATTTTTAATTTGGGGCACATACTAGGTACATATATTTATAGGGTAAATCTGATTTGATTAATTTAACTTAATTTTAAGTTCTGGGATACATGAGCAAGATGTGCAGGCTTGTTACATATGTAAATGTGTGCCATGGTCATTTGTGGCACTTATCAACCCATCACCTAGGTATTAACTCTTCCATGCTTTAGCTATTTAGCCTGATGCTCTCCCTCCCCACTCTCCAACGGCCACAGTGTGTGTTGTTCCTCTCTCTGTGCCCATGTATTCTCATTGTTCAGTTCCCACTGACAAGTGAGAACATATGGTGTTTGGTTTTCTGTTACTGTGTTTGTTTGCTGAGGATAATGGCTTCCAGCTCCACCCATGACCCTGCAAAGGACTTAATCTCAGTCTTTTGTATGGCTGCATAGTATTCCATGGTGTATATGTACCCCATTTTCCTTATTCAATCTATTATTGATGCTCATTCGGGTTGATTTTATGTTTTTGCAATTGTGAATAGTGATACAATGAACACATGTGTGCATGTATCTTTGCAACAAAATGATTTGTATTTTTTTGGGTATATATCTAGCAATGATTGCTGGGTCAAGTGGTATTTCTGGTTCTTCATCTTTTTTTTTTTTTTTTTGGGGGGGTGGGGAGTTGGTTCTTCATCTTTAAGAAAATTCCACACTATCTTCCACAATGGTTAAACTAATTTACATACCTACTGATAGTGTAAAAGTATTCCTATTTCTCCACAAGCTCACTGGTACTTGTTGTTTCTTGACTTCTTAATAATTTCTATTCTGACTGATATAAGATGGTATCTCACTGTGGTTTTGATTTGCATTTCTCTAATGATCAGTGATGTTGAACTTTTTTCATATGTTTGTTGGCTGCATAAAAATTTTCTTTAGAGAAGTATCTGTTCATGTCCTTTACCCATTTTAACAGGGTTGTTGTCTTTTTCTTGCAAATTTTTTAAGTTTCTTGTAGAATGTAAATATTCGATCTTTGTCAGATGAATATATTGCAAAAATTTTCTTTCATTCTGTAGGTTGTCTGTTCACTCTGATGAGAGTTTCTTTTGCTGTGCAGAAGCTCTTTGGTTTAATTAGATGCCATTTGTCAATTTTTGCTATTGCTGCAATTGGAAAAGCTAAATTAATATGAGCTTTATTTACTTAAAATGACTTGAGGGATGTCAGTTCATTTTCTAGGTAAAAATTATGTGTTTTACATTATTTTATTTGCTAGTTAAAATTACCCAGGAAACCAAGATTCTTAGGTTCCATTTGGTCAATCTGAGTCCTAAATCTGATATTGGCAATAATTTATGCATTTATGACTAAATAGAAATGAACTTTACCCAGTTCTAAGACCACATCTTTCATCCAAAAAAGTCAAGCCAAATTGCCACTAAAAGCCCACAGAATTCATCAACTAGAAAGAAGAGGAAGGCTTAGTAAGAGACAAGGTCTCTTACTGAATGTGGTCTACTTTTCTCATTTATTCTGAGTCAATTCTTATAAAATGAAATCTTACCTTAACTAATTTTTTGATATTAGATATAGATTTAAACCAAAGGAAACTGTTAAAAAGTTGAAGTTGATTACCTCTGAAAACAAGTCTTTGCTTTCCTTATTAAAATTATTTTAATATACTTTTATTTAGAAAGTAGATACATGTAAGATACATATAAAACTTTTTGATTTTGAAAAGTAAATATATATTCTGAAAAGAGCCAAGGAAACAGTACTATATTGAGAAAAGTCCCCCCCCCCCCCAAAAAAAAAGATAATCCACTCAGGCGATTGAGATGGGTAGAGAAAGGGAAGAGAATTCTAGAGCATAATACGTGAGAAAAAAGAGAGCACTATATTTAAAAGGAATGATTAAAGAATAGGAAATCATGAGAATGCTGCTAAGAAGTCCGTTTTGGCTTCAAGGCTGTTCTCCTAAACTAATTGTTACCTGGAAATGGTTGATTACTCCCATGCTCCATCCACACTCAACATGTATCTGTCCTTACTGATTTCAAATGCCATTAGGGAAAAAGCCCTGTGTGTTTAATTTATATCTAAGTCTTTTTTCCCCCGGCAAAAGACCTGCAGCTTAGTGAAACTATAAAAAAAAATTTTTAATTTTTCTTACATGGAGATCAAATAGGGCATAAAATAGGAGTTGCAAATCATAATCTTGTAAAGTAAACAAAGCAAGTGATAAGACAGATACCATTTGGTTATGCTGAAATAATAATTTATGATTCTAGTATCCTAATGTAGAGTTGCAACCTTACCTGATATTATTAATGTAAAAGAATAAATGAATCCAAAATATTTCTAATTAGTCCAACAAAATTTGGGAGGATTCAAGAAATTTTTGAAAGCTCATTGAGAGATAAATTTAGTATTAAAATATTGTTTATACCACAGACTCAAAGATCTTTAAAAATCTATTTAGACATTATTAAATGAGAATCAGAGAAACATATGCTTTTCACTTAGATAAGCTGGACATCATCTTGATCCAAATTTTAGTTTCCCTAATTGAATCTAGTATGATTTAGGGTGGGAGTATCAAGCCATCAAGATTTTTTTAATTGACTTACTGTAATACATATAAAGAAAAAGTAAGGTGTTTGAACATGGAAAATATTTAATTTCAAAGTTTGTGCACTTTTTATTTCATCAACCTACGAATAAATATTAACCACATGAAGAGGATGAACTTTAAAAATAGTGGTTTTGGTTGGGCGTGGTGGCTCATGTCTGTAATCCCAGCACTTTGGGAGGCGGAGATGGGTGGATCGCGAGATCAAGAGATTCAGACCAGCCTGACCAGCACGGTGAAACCCAGCCTCTGCTAAAAATACAAAAATTAGCTGGGCATGGCGGCACATGCTTGTAGTCACAGCTACTCTGGAGGCTGAGGCAGGAAAATTGCTTGAACCTGGGCTGTGGAGGTTGCAGTGAGCTTAGATTGTGCCACTACACTCCGGCCTGGTGACAGAGTGAGACTCTGTCTCAAAAAAAAAAAAAAAAAAAAAAAAAAAAAAATTATATATCTCTATCTATCTTATCTTTCATCTATCTATCTGTCATCTATCTATCTGTCTATCTATCTATATCTAGTGGTTTTGTGGTTTTATTCTTAACATCTACGCTTGAAGTATACACAATGCAGTAAAATTAGTCTTTTTTTTTTTTTTTTTTTTTTTTTTTTTTGAGACGGAGTTTCGCTCTTGTTACCCAGGCTGGAGTGCAATGGCGCAATCTCGGTTCACCGCAACTCCGCCTCCTGGGTTCAGGCAATTCTCCTACCTCAGCCTCCTGAGTAGCTGGGATTACAGGGACGCACCACCATGCCCAGCTAATTTTTTGTATTTTTAGTAGAGATGCGGTTTCACCATGTTGACCAGGATGGTCTCAATCTCTTGATCTCGTGATCCACCCGCCTCGGCCTCCCGAGGTGCTGGGATTACAGGCGTGAGCCACCGCGCCTGGCCCAAATTAGTCATTTTACTATGATATACATCTAACTAAATATCAGGTTTCATTTAGATTAATGGTAAAATAAATATTAAATTCAGTTATTATCAGGATAGTTTATGTAAACTCTCTTCATGGAAAAAAAAGTTAACATGCATCTGAACTATGAATCAATAAACCATGTTATTTGAATGTGCTTCTTTTCCTAAGGCAAAACATGCACTTTATCTTATCTTCAAGAAGCCAGCATAGTATTTGTTTTCGGCTTATATCCCTGAAGTGCCCTGTTTAGCTGATTGATGGTCCGTTTGCCTCGTTTAAGTTGAAAAAAATTTCCCTTCATTGCTATTTTAAAAATTCCCGGGGCCCAAAGTGGCTCCGGCCGGATGTCGCAGCGCTTGCGAAGGCGAGGCCAAGAGTTCAAGGCCAACCAACCTCAGCAACCTTACAAGCTCTCATTGATTGGCAAAAAAAAAAAAAAAAAAAAAAAAAAAAAAAAAATTCCCTTCAGGGTTTAGGGATACAGAAAATCATCAGTCTAATTTCCTCTCCTTGGCTTCCGTCAAAGAGAGATGAGCCTGTTAAAGAATCTTAACATGGGCAGGCGTGGTGGCTCACACCTTTAATCCCAGCAATTTGGGAAGCCGAGGCGGGTGAATCACCTGAGGTCAGGAGGTCGAGACCAGCCTGATCAACATGGTGAAATTCCATCTGTACTAAAAATACAAAAATTACCTGGGGTGGTGGCAAGCGCCCGTAATCTCAGCTACTTGGGGTCGGGGACGGGGGTGCTCAGTCAGGAGAATTGCTTGAACCTGGGAGGCAGAGGTTGCAGTGAGCTGAGATCCTGCCATTGCACTCCAGCACGGGAGACAAGAGTGAGACTCCGTCTCAAAAAAAATAGCTTAACATGATACCAAAAACATACATCAACAAACAGATATTACAGCGAGAGGAGAAAGACAATGTCTACAATGTGTGTGAAAGCTAGCAGCTGGGAATTAGGCCAGAGGACTCATGTCATTGTTGATCACATGTTGTAAAAGGTGAAAATCTTGGGAATGGAGCCAGAACTTGACTTCATTAGAGCTGAAGCTACCATAGCAATTGAAGATTAGAATTATTCATTTCATAAGTAAGAAGACTGATGCCTAGAGAAGGATATGTGTCTTATCCCAATAAATATAGCAAGTTTGTGAAAAGGTAATATACAACTCTAAAATTACATAAATCTGAGTCCTTTACATTTTCACCCTACGTGATATGGTTTGGCTGTGTCCCTACACAGATCTCATCTTGAATTATAACTCACACAATTCGCATATGTTGTGGGAGAAACCCGGTGGGAGTTGATTTTATTATGGGGGTGGGTGCTTCCTGAACCTTTTTCATGATAGTAAATGATTCCCATGAGGTCAGATAGTTGTAAAAACCATTTCTCTCATTGCCTGCTGCCATCCACATAAGGTGCAGCTTGCTCCTCCTTGTCTTCTGCTATGTTTGGGAGGCTTCTCCAGCCACATGGAACTGTGAATTCTTCATTAAACTTTTTCCTTTGTGAATTGCCCAGTCTTGGGTATGTCTTTATCAGAGGTGTGAAAACGGACTAATACACTACCCAATCAACACTTAAAGTTTAGAAGGCATTTATTTATCTGGCATCTAATTTATGCCATTAATTCCTATGTCAGAAATACAACAGGGAACACAAAAGATCTCATTCCTGCCTTCATGGAACTTACATCTTGTAAATTACATAGATTAAAAACTTGTAGAAGGCATTGCAGCTATTAAACAGCATTCTTTTCTTTCTTTCCTTTTCTATTTTTTTTTTTTATTTGGGATGGATCTTGCTCTGTCAACCAGGCTGGAGTGCGGTAGCTCCCCTCACTGCAAACTCCGTCTCCTGGGGTCAAGCAATTCTCCTGCCTCAGCCTCCCTAGTAGCTGGGATTATAGGCATCTGCCACCACGCTCAGCTAATTTTTGTATTTTTAGTAGAGACAGGGTTCCACCATATTGGCCAGGTTGGTCTTGAACTCCTACCCTCAGGTGATCTGCCTGCCTTGGCTTCCCAAAGTGTTGGGATTAGAGGCATGAGCCACTGCACCTGGCCAAAACAGCATTCTTAAGAAATAAATATTTGTGATTCATAGACTTTAAAATACCTTGATTATTTTTTCCGCTAGATGGTACGTTAAATCACCAACAGTCAGAAGCTCATTTATTCATTTTCTTCTAACCCTCAGGCTAGAGGAAAAAACAAATCTTGCAATAAAAATTGTGCTGTTACATTACTAGTTTTAAATTCTGAAAACTTCTGTTTCTTAAAGAAGCAAAGCATTGTCTCATAGTTAATCTACAATTGAAACCAATACTTTAACTGGGCTTTTGGTAGAGGCCTTGACTTTATGGAAGATTTCTCCCCAACCATTGAGCATTTAACTTCTCAGCATAGATAACAAAATAGGCTGGGTGTGGTGGCTCATGCCTTAATCCCAGCACTTAAGGAGGCCAAGTCAGGTGGACCACCTGAGGTCAGAAGTTCGAGTCAGCCTGACCAATATGATGAAAACTTGCCTATATTAAAAATACAAAATTTAGCCAGGCGTGGTGGGATGTGCCTATAATCCCAGCTACTCGGGAGGATGAGGTAGGAGAATCACTTGAACCTGGGAGGCAGAGGTTGCAGTGAGCCGAGATCCCACCATTGCACTCCAGCCTGGGCAACAAGAGTGAAACTCTGTCTCAATTTAAAAAAAAAAAAAAGAAAGAAAAGAAAACAAAATGGTAAGGAGTGAGGAATAATATCCTGGGAGAATGTTGCATTGCCTGAGGGAAAAATAAGAATATAAGTTGAAAGTATGTCTTATTTTGATGAGCATAAATTATGATGGTGCACACAATTTTCCTGGCCCTAAACAATGAAAATTGCTCACTGAATCAAATGAAGTATCAGAATATCCAAAGCTGCATTTTCAGTTAGGCATTTTTTTTTTTTCTGTAAACTACTCAAATTCAGTACAAAGAATGATCTCAGGGTTGAAGGCAATAATTTTGCCTTTAATTACTTCAATATTTAACTTAATTTTCTGTTCTTTTTGTCCTCTAAAAATAATTACTACAAATTGGTCTTTTGCCTACCCCAATTCTGTTCCCACCTCAAGCATGTGGAAACAAAGCAAAGATTCAAAACTCTATGAACAGGTTTATTTTCAGAGATGGATGAAACAGAAGTTTAACTTAGTTTCCCATTTTCATTGACATAATATTAGCCCAGTGATCATGAACTTAGTTCTGGTATTGTGTGTGGCTGTATATTCTACTTTTATATATATTTTTTAGATCATAAAACCTGAATATTCCAAATGCTCCAAAGGAAGACATGCTAAAGTATGTAAAACATGCAACCTAATGATCAATTCTATTTTTTTCTGACAATAATATAATATAATAATTATTTGACATTGTCTCAACCACAAACTCACATTATTAGGTAGGTTGCATGTTAAGTTAAATATTAAAGTAATTAAAGTCAAAATTATTGCCTTCAATTACCATCCATGTTACTATGTACAAAGAATACTAAGTCTCTAAATATTCAAAGTGTGTAATAATTTCATATTTTTTCAGCCATACTTTTTCAACAATGGACTGTTTATTTCTAAACACCATTTTTAAGTACTATCATCAGTATTGTGTGTGGGTGTGTTAATAGGGAGAATTTATGGTAATCGCACTAATAAAACTCCCAAAAGTTCAGTATCTTAAATGCATTTCTTGCAAACATCATAGTGTAATGATGGTCAGGTGATTCTCCTGAGAAGCTTTTCCAGTTTAGTTACCAAACATGACATTTCATACTCTTCCCATTTGTAGAACATTTCCACTCTTGCTCTGAGAGTGACAACAGGGAGTTCCATCATCCAGTCTCCACACAGAATAAATGCAGAATCTCTAGTTTATCCATAGTTTTTTCCATCTTGTCTAGCTTTTCAGAAAGGGGGCCTATGAACAATTATAGACAAGTTAGCGCACGCGCGCGTGCGCGCACACACACAAACACACACACACCCCAAATATACAATAGGAACACTATAACTAGAATACAATCTCCTTCTTGAAAAGTGGAAGAAATAAAGACACACAAAGTAACTAACTAGTCCATCTAGTTCTTGAAACCCACATAACTCATGTTATGAAACAGTTATCAGTCCTATTCCATTGTACGGCATTGTCATATCATAATTATTTGAATTCATTTATGAAGACTGAGTCCAATGTATTGTGCAAAAATGCAGGACATTTCAAAGAACATGTTTAAATGTCCTATTTCTTTGATCAAAACAAAGCCACAATTAGAAGCAAGAGATGCCTAGAAACAGTCTTCTTGTATGACTAAAGGAAAAGTTAATTGGGTTTAGGAAAATAAAATCATAGCTTTTCAATTTCTAGGATTCTGCAATTTTGCTATGTGTTTTTTTGATCTGAACTTAACATATTGTTCATTATATATTGTTTTCATTAAAATGAGAGTGATATAGTTAATATAACTATTTATTTCTGGAATAATAACTTCATGATTGAATCTGAGCTCCAAATTAATCCTGCCTTGGGTAATACGGAAACGGTGATAAATTTTGTGTAACGTCATCGATATCTGTTTACTTCTCTGTTTACAGTGGCAAGGGGGATTCCCTGTTTTGGCATTTCCTATCTTTATATAGAAAACAGCAGAACTGGCTGGACATAGATTTCCTATTTGCAAGCCATTGGCAAAAGTTTAAATTATATCAAATCATAGCTAAATATGAAGTTATTTTGGTTATTTTTGTTCAGGTAAATGTATTATTTCTACTCTTTATGTGTTTTTTTCCTAGTCTTGTATGGATTTCTTAAGAGAAGCCAGAGCTGTAATTTTCTCTGAATTGGTTTCTCCTTTTTAAAATTTAGTTGCAGATATCTAGGCATAATATTTATTAAATTGAGGTAAGTTGTTAATGTTATTAAGTGTGTACATATTGATCGGGTGTCTGTGTATAGTTCCTAAGACATCTAAATAATTGTAATACCATGTAAAATACATAGTCTTCTGTGTTTATGTGTAAAAAATGAATTAGTATAACCTACTTAATTAACAATAATTTATCCTTAAACAACAGCCAGGGAATCATCATTTGATGCTGTTCAATTGCATGTATTTTCTAGCATTGGCTCTTTTGAATTGAGCAGGTGTCCCATCTTTGAAGTGGGGAGTAGATGTTAGTGTTATTAAGTGCTTATAAAACAAAAGCCAAAACCAAATCATTTTATACCGAATTTCATGTTATAATCTTGGAGAATGCATCGTTGCAGTTTTGCTTTGATGTTCTGGACATGTAACCACAATGAGTCTTAATGCTATGCTAAAGTTCTCAACAGTGCACTAAATTAAAACACTTTTGTGCTTTCAGAAACACTGAAGTAAAAATAAACGTATACATGATATATTACTGAAATAGGTAAATTATATCAAAGATCATAAGAAAAACTATACCTACCTTTTTATTTATATTCAGTTCACTGGAACATAAGTAAAAATGCTCATCTAGTGTTCGACAGACATCCTTAACCAATTCTAAATGCATTTTACTCTAAACAAATAGAAACTCTGGCAACTGCATGAGAAAAATTGATTGTCTTAGCTTGCTGTTTGGATAGTATGGTTTTGAAATTACTATACTTCAAAAATAGATCAACTGAGATACCTGTATGCTTTCTACTCAGAAATGTTTGTATTTTTATGGGGAAGAAATGAATGTAATAATTAGCTTTATCCATTCTCTCACAGATTTAATCCATTTAGTCCTTAGAAATTTTTGTATTATAAAATCTGTTATTTGAAAACCTTTAAAGAAATAGAATTACATACCTTTAAAGAAATAGAATTACATGTTAGGCAATGGAGGAACGTCTGTCTATGAGGAAAATTAAAGGTATGAGATCCAGGGAAAATGACACACTTTATTTTACATGTGCAAACACAAACACATATGCATACACACACACACAGACTCTCCTCCTTCCATCTCTGAATCCATGAAGGAGCTTTTTCTACTTCAGAGAACACATGGTATGCAAAAGGCAACTTAAACCTTAGCTAGGGTTTAAATGACATTTATGCAATTCCAGCAAACTAAAACAGCTAATGAAATTTAATAAGATGGAGGTTTTGAATAACATTTTTAATGAAAAACATAAAAAAAAATAAAGAAAAAAATCACTTTAGTTTTCCATAGCGAGCTTGAAGCTCATTTTTAAAAATATCTAATTTTAGCTCTCAAACCTCCTTCCTCATAATTCAAATGTTAGTTAAAATGGCTGTACAGATTTATTAAAACACTGACATACATATGGAATCTTGCATATAAGCAAAGCGTATGTGCTATACATGTGTCAACTTTACTAGTTCTATTAGAGAAAAGCTTTGAAGGAATTTTCCTCTAGTGACAAATAAAAAGTTATTAAATAACAGAAATGGATTAATCTATTCTGGGAAATTTTTAGAGCAGTTTAGGTATATTACTGAAAAGTGTCACATCACAGCTCAACAAATTGTTTTGTGTTAATCTACCATACTATTTTAACAAGGGTACTGGTTTCAAAAAAATGTTGCCCCATTTAAATGCTAATGTAGATACTGCTATGGAGGTCTTGTAAAGATTATGACTTCTGAATACTTTAGTTATAAAACATTTGGCTTTAATAGATAAGGTTTCTTTACTTCAGTTAAAAAGCTGTATCCATAAAAGGAAAATGACTTTGTCACTCTGTTGGTTCTTAATATTATTAAATATTTAGTAAGATTCAACAGTACACTAAGCATTTATAGAGTAAAATAGAATAATGTTTACTTTAATTAAACTAGTATGTGAAGATTTTTAAGGGAGATATGTGTATGGTGCACATGATTTTGCTTACATTTGCTTTTCTTCGTATAGATAGGATTCAGACACCCAGCAGCTCAGATTTCTTACCATGAGTTTACTTTTACAGAATTAGAGAAAAGTGCCCTTAATTTTTCTAAGCCCATTATGCTCAGCTACTTAAAGTGAAGACAGACATAGCTTTGAAATTGCCTTAACTGCTTGTGCAGTTTTGCTTTTATTATATTTATTCTACTAAATAGTATTGGTATTCAGAATAACAAAAATACATCTATTTGTGGCTAATATTAGGTCATTGTGATTTTCTTGTAATATATTGAATCACTGACTGTTAGAGCCTCATAAGACTCTGAGATACATTCATTCACTTTGTTGGTAAAGAGCTTCAGGACCTGAGAAGTTAAAGAAATTTGTCAAGTGCACAAAGCTAGTTAAACACAATAAGCACAACTGAACCCTAGGTGTCTTGTTTGACAATTTATTGCTCTTATCAATCTATCTATCATGGGAACAGACAAAAATTCAAAGTAATTAAATTAGAGATCTCAGCATGTAGCCAGAAAATGGCACATTGTGAACTACAAATAAAATCCACTATCTTTAATAGCTACAAATAAATATGAACCCTGATGGTAGAGCTGGCTTTATGGCAATGTTAATGATTGTGTTCATCTTCTTTAAAGTGTTAGATAAAAAGGATAGTTCTAAGTTAACTTCCCTTAGAGAAAGCCAAACCTCAGTAAAATGGGGTCTTTCATGATAAGGAGAAGGGTCCAGATATTTATATTTTCTCCCTCTAAAGAAGTAGGTCAGGGAGAGGGAACTTACTTACCTTGCTCTACAAGGAATCTTTTCCCTATTATTGAAATATTTCTTATATTTAAGTGGTAAATATTCTCTTACTTTAAGTGAACAATTTTCTAAATTAAATGCTACTATTTTGATGTTAATAATACTCAAAAGTATGTAAAGACTAGGCATAAATTAGTTATGATTGATATTTTTAATCAATTAATGGGGAAGAAGGAATATCTCTTCAAAACTATTAGGTGCGAAGTAATGACTTAACCCTCTCCTAACAGTCTACTCTTTTAGTTAGTATAAAATCTTCATTGGTGCAATGGAACATACATGATGCTATCTGGCCTCTACATGACATGAAAGCATTATTTGCTGGTGTTTGTTTTCTTATAAGGCTGTGATACACCCACTAGAACTGTGAGGTAGTCAAAGGTAAATACAGACAAAGAAAATCACATAGTATATTCAATAATGGTGATGATGATGATGGTGGTAGTGCTGGTGGTGGTGGTGGTGGAAATGATGATCGTTAATAACATAATTATGGACATGGTCAATAACTCTAAGCTTGATCTAGGAACTACTAGGTACTGTTTTATTACTTTACTGTATCATCTCATTTATTCATCACAATAATCCTATGATCATTCTCTTTTTTTAGATAAGACAACTCATATAGAGAAAGTTGGAAGAACCCAGATTTAAGCCTTACATGTCAGACTTAACATTCTGGCTCAATTCATTTATAGAACATATACTCTCATATTATATATCCCATATTATATAAAACACATCATGTGTATTATGTATGTATTGCATATTATATATCCTATAAGTAGTAATGTGAATATTTATTAATATTCACGTTATATCCATATTATTCATTATGTGAATATATATTTATATAGTATTCATATTATATATCCCATAAATAGTAATGTAAACATTTACTAATATGCAATACATGCATAATACACATTATGTGTTATATACACAGTATGTTATTTATATAGGTATACAATATACATATCAATATATATATGCAATAAATATATGTAATACATACATATTCTATATTTCCTGTATATTTAAAATATTTTACAAATAATGAAGATCTCAAAAGCAAGTTCTTCGGTTCCAGTTTTCATGTAGCTTCATTTTTACATGACTAAATGGATTAAAATATTATATAGAGTAACTATATACAGTTTTTAAATGACCATTCTAGAATAGTATTAACATGGTTCTCATAAACTGTCGTTAAGGGGTACAGGTGAAAACATTTGCTTAATATGAAATATCATGATATGCAAAGTAAAAAGCACAGTACTACAAGTTCCAGTAATTTACACTTCAGTCATTTAAAAATATCAGGACCCCTATCCACTTTTCAAATCATTTTGGTATAATCACTGACTTAGTTGTCACTCTCACAATGTTGTAAAAAAAATCAGTGGTCCAAAGTAACATAAAAGTATATATTGACTGACAGACATAAACTGACAGGAAGAGTCAGACCAGATTAAATAAATGGTTAGTTGGAAACTTTTTTTTTCTTGAGACAGAGTTTCACTCTTCTTGCCCAGACTGAAGTGCAATGGTGCCATCTTTGCAGTCTCACTAGCACTTATTATTTTTGACGTTTTAATAACAGCCATTCTGACTAGTGTTAGATGACATAGTTTTGATTTGCATGTCTCTAGTGATCAGTTTGTTGAGTTTTAATATGCTATTACCTGCATGTATGTCTTCTTATGAAAAGTGTCTGTTCCTCGCTGACTTTTTAATACATTGTGTGTGTGTGTGTGTGTGTGTGTGTGTGTGTGTGTGTGTGTGCGCACGTAAATTTGTTTAAGTCCCTTACAGATGCTAGATATTAGGCCTTGTCAGATGCATAGTTTGCAAAAATTTTCTCCCATTCTACAAATTGTCTATATACTCTGTTGATAGTTTGCTGCACAGAAGCTCTTTAGTTTCATTAGATCCCATTTGCCAATTTTTGCTTTTGTTGTGATCGCTTTTGGCACCTTCGTCATGACATATTTTCTTGTTCCTATGTCCAGAATGATACTGCACAGGTTGTCTTCCAGGGTTTTTATAGTTTTGGGATTTATACTGAAGTCTTTAATCCATCTCGTTGCTTTTTTATATGGTGCAAGGAAGGGATTCAGTTTCAATCTTCTGCATATGGCTAGCCAGTTATGCCAGCACCATTTAATAAATAAGGAGTCCTTTCCCCATTGCTTGTTTTGGTCAAGTTTATCAAAGATCAGATGATTGCAGTTGCATGGTCCTATTTCTGGGCTCTCTATTCTCTCCTATTGTTCTATATGTCTGTTTTTGTATCAGTACTATGCTGTTGTGTTTGCTGTAGCCCTGTAGCATAAAACTGGGTAGCATGATGCCTCTAGAATTTTTCTATTTCTTAGAATTGCCTTGACTATTTGGGATATTTTTGGTTCTGTATGAATTTTAAAATGTTTTTTTTTTTTCCTAGTTCTTTGAAGAATGTCATTGATAGTTTGATAGGAATAACATTGAATTTGTAAATTGCTTTGACCAGTATGGCTGTTTTAATGATATTGATTCTTCCTATCTATATTAGATTGTTTTTACACTGCTATGAAGAACTACCTAACATTGGGTAACTTGTAAAGAAAAGAGGTTTAATTGACTCACAGTTCTGCATGGTTAGGGAGGCCTTAGAAAACTTGCAATTATGGTGGAAAGTGAAGGGGAAGCAAGGCACCTGCTTCATAAGGTGGCAGGAGAAAGAGAGACTGGGGGCACAGAAACTGCCAAACACTTTTAAGATGCCAGATCTCATGAGAACTCACGATCACAAGAATAGCATGGAGAAACTGCCACCATGAACCAAGAACCTCCCTCCAGGTCACTCCCTCAATACATGTGTATTACAATTTGAGATGAAACTTGGGTGGGGGCACAGAGCCAAACCATATCACTATCAATGAGTATGGACATTTTTTCCATTTGTTTATGTCATTTCTGTTTTCTGTGAGCAGTGTTTTGTCATTCTCATTGTAGAGCTCTTTCACCTCCATGGTTAGCTATATTCTTATGCATTTTATTCTTCTGGGGATACTTGTGAATGGGATTGTGTTCCTCATTTGGCTCTCAGCTTGACTGTCTTTGGTATACAGGAATGCTAGTTTAGTAATTTTTGTACATTGATTTTGTATCCTGAGATTTGCTCAAGTTGTTTGTCAGTGTAAGAAGCTTTAGGGCTGAGACTATTCGGTTCTCTAGATACAGGATCACATTGTCTGCAAACAGGGATAGTTTGGCTTCCTCTATTCCTATCTGGAAGCCCTTTACTTCTTCCTCTTGCCTGATTGCTCTGGCCAGGATTTTCAACACTATATTGAATAGCAGTGGTAAGAAAGGGCATCCGTATCTTTTGCTAGTTTTCAAGGAGAATGCTTCCAGATTTTGCCCATTCAGTATGATGTTAGCTGTGGGTCTGTCATAGATGGCCCTTATTATTTTGAAATATGTTCTTTCAATACCTAGAGTTTTTAACATGAATGGGTGTTGAATTTTATAAACAACCTTTTGTGCCATCTATCATGGCAATTGTGTGTATTTTGTCTTTCGTTCTATTCATGTGATGAATCATATTTATTGATTTGAATATGTTGAACCAGCCTTGCATCCCAGAGATAAAGCCTACATAATTATGGTGGGTAAGTTTTTTGATATGTTGCGGGATTTAGCTTGCCAGTATTTTGTTGAGAATTTATGTACTGAGGTTCATCAATGAGATTGGCCTGAAGTTTTCTTTTTTTATGTCTTTACCGGGTTTTGATATTGGGATGATGCTGGCCTCACAGAATGAGTTAAGGAGTAGTACCTCCTCCTCATTTTTTTGGGGGGTGCAAGGAATAGTTTCAGCAGAAACCATACCAGCTCTTCCGTGTACATCTGTTAGAACTCATCTGGGAATTCATATGGTCCAGGGCTTTCTTTTGACTAATAGGCTATTTATTACTGATTAAATTTTGGAACTAATTATTGGCCTGTTCAGGGATTCAATTAATTCCTGTCTCAGTCTTGGAAGGGTTTATGTTTTCAGAAATTTATCCATTTTATCTAGGTTTTCTGGTTTCTTTGCATAGAGATGTTCATAATATTTCTGATGGTTATTTGTATTTCTGTGGGGTCAGTGGTAATATCCTCTTGGTTTTTTTTCTAATTGTATTTATTTGGATATACTCTCTTTCCTTCTTTATTACTCTAGCTACTTGTCAATATTTTATTTTATTTTTTTTAAATACAGCTCCTGTGTTAGTTGATGTTTCAATGGTTTTTCATGTGTCAATCTCCTTCAGTTTATTTTGGTTATTTCTCTTTTTCCAGTTTTAGGGTTGGTTTTCTCTTGGTTCTCTAATTCTTTAAGGTGTGATGTTAGATTGTTAAATTCATATCTTTCTTTTTTATATCGACATTTAGTGCTATGAATTTTGCTCTTAAAACTGCCTTAGCTGTGTCCCAGAGATTCTGGTTTGTTGTGTGTTTGTTTTCATTCGTTTCAGAGAACTTCTTGACTTCTGCCTTAATTTCATTATTTACCCTAAAGTTATTCAGGTGCAGGTTATTCAATTTCTATGTAGTTGTTTGGTTTTGAATGAATTTCTTAGTCTTTATTTCTAATATGATTGTGCGATGGTCCAAGAGATTGTTTGTTATAATATTGGTTCTTTTGTATTTGCTGAGGAGTGTTTTATTTCTAATTACGTGGTCAATTTCTAGAGTATGTGATATGTGGTGATGAGAATAATGTATATTCTGTTGTTTTGATGTGGAGAGTTCTGTAGATACCTATTAGTTCCATTTTATTGAGTCCTGAGTTCAGGTTCTGAATATCTTTTTTAATTTTTTCTGCCTCAATGATCTGTCTAAAATTGTCAGTGGAGTGTTGAAGTCTCCCACTATTATTTAGTGGAAGTCTCAGTTTCTTGGAATGTCTCTAAGAACTTGCTTTATGAATCTGGGTGCACCTATGCTGGGTACATATATATTTAGGATAGTTAGGAATACTTTTTGAGTTGAACTCTTTACCATTATGTAATGCCATTCTTTGTTTTTTTTTTGTTCTTCGTTGGTTTAAATATGTTTTAAATGAAATTAGGATTGCACTCCCCATTTTATGTTTTCCATTTGCTTGGTAAATGTTTACTCATCCTTTTATTTTTAGCCTATGAGTGTCATGGCATGTGAGATGGGTCTCTCAATACAATGGGTCTTGTCACTCTCTGCCTTCTAATTGGGGCACTTAGCCTATTTGCATCTACGGATATGATCCTGTCATCATAATATTAGCTGGTTATTTTGCAGATGTGTTTGTGTGGTTGGATTATAGTGCCACTGATATGCATATTTATCTGTGTTTTTATAGTGGCTGGTAATGGTTTTTCCTTTCTATATTGATGCTTCCTTCTAGTCCTCTTGTAAGGCAGGTCTGGTGGTAGTAAATTCCCTTAGCATTTGCTTCTCTGAAAAAGGATCTTATTTCTCCTTTGTTTATGAAGCTTAGTTTGTCTGGATATGAAATTCTAGGTTGGAATTTTTTTCCCTTTAAGAATGTTGAATATTGACCCCTCAATATTCTAGGCTTGTAGGGTTTCTGCAGAGAGGTCCACTGTTAGTCTGATGGGCTTCCTTTGTAATTGAACTGACTTTCTCTCTAGCTGTCTTTCACATTTTTTTTCTTTCATTTCCATCTGGGAAAATCTGAAGACTTTGTGTCTTGGGGATGATCTTTTTTTTAAAGTATCTTACTGGAGTTTTCTGCATTTCTCAATTTGAAGGTTGACCTCTCAAGGTAGGTTGGGAAAGTTCTCATGAATGATGTGATGTATGTTTTCCAAGTTGCTTGCACTTTCTCCATCATTTTTAGGGCCACCAAGAAGTCATAGCTTTGGTGTCTCTACACAATCCCTTATTTCTTAGAGGTTTTGTTCATTCCTTTTCATTTTATTTTCTTTATTCTTATCTGACTGTTTTATTTCAGAAAGCTAGTCTTGGAACTCTGAGATTTTTTCATCAGCTTGGTCTATTCTGTTATATTACTTATGATTGCATATGAAATTCTTGTAGTGTATTTTTCAGATCTATCAGGTGAGTTACATTCTTTTCTATACCAGTTATTTTGCCTGTCATGTATAGTTTCATGGTGAGTCTTAGCTTCCTTGGGTGCATCTCATTGTACTCATGCATCTCAATGATCTTTGCTCCTGTCTGTATTCTAAATTATATTTCTGTCATTTCAGCCATCTCAGCCCAGTTCAGAACCCTTTCTGGAGAGGTGGTGTGGTCATTTGGAGGAAAGAAGGCACTCTGGGTTTCGGAGTTGCCAGAGTTCTTACATTGGTACTTTCTCATCTTTATAGGCTGATATTTCTTTGAACTTTGAAGTTGTGGACCTCTAGTTCGGTTTTCTTTTTCTTTTGTCCTATTTAATGTCTTTGGGGATTTTTTATTGTCATATAAGGTGGATTCAGTTGACTGGCTTCATTTCTGAAATATTTTAGGGAGCCAACCCTCAGCTTCCAACTCCTGGACTGTGTGCTATATATCGGGAAGACTTGTATTAGGCACTTATGTTGTTTTCTGTCTCCTTGAGGTTAGGAAACCACTGCGCTGGGAGGGCCAAGTTGCTCCCAGATCGCTGGTTACTATACTCTGATGGGTGATGTCAGGTAAAACGTTTCTTACTCCAGTGGCATTGGGATCCATCCTTGTTTGCACATGCCAGAAGCAGTGTCAGTGTGGTGGATGGCAACCTGTGCAGGGTGCTAGCAGGTGCTGGGGTGGCTACCTCTGTGTGGGGGTTTACCACAGTGGCAGAGGCAGCATGGCTCGTTGGGACAGGGAACCCTGCTGGTGACTGTGCAGGCAGTTACACTGGCGGTGGTATCAGCATAATGGTGCAGCACTGGCACATGCAGGTCTGTGTGCACTCTCTGTGCTCTGCAGGCAATGGTGGTCAGTCAGGGAAAGGAAAGGTTCCTTCTCTGTGCCTAGTTTCATTCCCACAGCAGTGTTGGCACAAGAGTGGGGCACTGGTGGAGGCAGGGCCAGTTGTCTGGATATGTGCCTATCAAAGCTCCAACTGCAATACTGGTGGGGGTTTAGGGGTGTGGGAGTATGGGCAGAGTGCATTCCCACTGGCCGCAGTGGCAGGGCAGGATGCACGCACACACGCAAAACCTGCCCATGCCCGCACTCACGATCAAAGCATTGTTGGGCAGTGTGGACTGCCACAGGTCTGGCTAAGCTGAAGTGTAGAAAGGGAGTGGGCAAGCTGGTATGTGGCAATGGGGCCACCCCGTTGGAGCACTCCACTGGTTAGGCACACTCTGCCAGCACAGGAGCTATAATATGGGCACCCAGGGCAGTGAAGGCTGCCCTGTGAGCAGTCACAGCCAGGTTGCTGTTACAGGAGAGGGCAGCAGACCAAGAGGTACTCAGGTCATACTGGCTCTGTTTGATGGGCAAGCCTGCCCTGCAGAGTTCAGGTCAAATAGTTCTCTTCGGGCTAAAGTCTCCTATAGGAGGAAGTTGAGGCTAAGGAGGTGGGCTTCCCTGGCCATGTTCCATTACAGATGTTCCTGCAGCAAACACTCGCTTATGCCTCAGTTGGAGTGCTTCCCCTCCTACTTCTCTAAGCAGCTCTCCCTGCCAACTCCAGTGTCCACGGTGGTTGAGGGGTCTCCTCCTGCTAGGATTCCAGAGGCCCATGGTGAGAGCTGGTTGTTTTTTGCCAGTTCAACTCACCCATTACACACTCGTTATCCCCTCATCTTTTGGGGCCAGGAAGGTGTCCTGGTGCATGGCAGTTTCATGCAGGTTCCTAGCTTCCTCCCACTTAACACCAGCTTCTGTCTTTTTTAGATATTTCATAAATATTTAGATATTTTGAGCTGTTTAGAGAAAAGCTTAACAGTTCAAACCGATCATCCTCGTCTCCCTTCTCCCCAACAGATGTGTGTGCCGCCTCTACATGACAATAATGTGCTTCCTGTTATTTTCTGAATGTTTGCTTCCAACCAAAATTAATATTCTGAAGCACTAACCCCCCGTGTGGCTGTGGTTGGAGATGAGGCCTCTAAGTAAGCAACTAAGTTTAAATGAGGTTTTAACTGCAGGAGCATGATCTCACAGGATTCATGTCCTTGCAGAAGAGACACTACTTGTCTTTCTCTACCTACATTCAAAGAAGAGGTCATAGGAGAGAGCACTCAGGGAGAAGGCAACTGCCACAAGTCAGGAAGAAAAGACCTCACCTGAAACCAACCGTGCAGGCACCGTGATCTCAGACTTTTAACCACTAGCACTATGAGAATTAAATTTCTGTTGTTTTAACCACACGGTCTGTGAAATTTTGTTATGGCAGACTGAACTAAGACAATTTCTAAATATGATTTTCTTCTGTTTCTTTTTGTATCACTATGCAGCAAATATTTTTTTTACTGAAAATTACTGAGGCAGTGTAATGCCTTGGGTTATACTTCAATGTTGAATTTGGGCATTTTGGTTTAGCTTCCAGAGTTATTGCATTTGACCTCTGCATAGTATCCAAGGGATATTGGCAGTGACTCCGGGCTATGAGAGTTATTCCTTGAGAGTTATATCTAACTTTCTAGGTACTTGACTTACTTTTTAAAGGCTTGATCAAGTCTTCTCTAAGTTAAATGTGAAAATTCAATGAATTAACACCCAGTTGACCCCCAAAGTCTTGCAATTGTAATGAGGAACTGTTATTTTCAGATTTAGATGAGTGTTAGGGAGGCTCAAAATTGTTTACCTTTTAACAGATCATATATGAGATGTAAATCTCTTACTGAAAAACAAGTAAACAAAACAAAAACGCTATCCTGGAAGAAATGTAGTTGTTAAGATACTCTTGAGACTTTTTTATACATTCACCTCTTCAGCTCCAGTTCAATTTTTATTATTGTGTGTAGTCAACAAAAGACTTAAAAAAGATCTAGTCTACAAAGCTGGTGTGAACATTGTTTATTATTACTTGTGAAACTGAATATTTAGAAATTTCAATTAGATGGTAGTTTGATACTGGTATATCTTAAGAAACAGCTTCTAAAAGCATTTTCTACTTCTGAAATATTCTCATTTAAATAACAAGGAAGTAGGGCATAGTTTTTCGTAAAACATTGGCATATATTAAGCAACCTGAATAATTTTGATAATCTATATGAATAATCTTAATTAAGAATGCTTATTTAGAGATAGTAAATTATTACAAAGTTCTTAAAGAAGTCATTAAATTTTTAGCTTATACTAGACTAAAAGGTGAAATAATATTTCACTATATTGCTTGGAAAATTATAGGACCTAAATGCTGTGGGATTATATGAGACCTTACTATTTTGTTCACATTTATACTACATTTACTATAACTGTGCCTTTGGAAGAGTAACAGTTAATTACTCAGGCTGCAAGTATGCTTTGTAAATAAGTAATTCCTTATTTATGGGTATAGTTAATGTGATATTGATTCCCTAGCTCACTGTGGACCGAGTATCAAAACCATGACATTAGTCTGGTGAAGAAACTTTTTCTCAAGAATGTAGTCTAAATTTAGTGAATGGCTTTAAATTTTCTTATTTTTGTACAAATCTATTTTTACAAAATGTGAAGGATACTCATTTAGATTATTCTGTTCTAATGGATTCTGGAGGTGGGATTTTTTTTCATGTATAGTTGAGGTTCTCTCTGAAAGTATCTGCCTTTGGAGAAATCAGATTTCACTAACTGATTCAATTAAGGAGCAATTCTCAGAAAACAAGCAGTACTACCCGTTCATCACCAGAGGCTTTATGTTGAGAAAGAGCTCATTTTGGTCTTACAAGCCTGTGGATTTTTTTTTTCATATGTCTCATGTGCTTAGTTAACAGTATCTGATCACTTACTGTATGCCATAGAGGAACTGTAAAAAAAGTTTCCACTTTTGGAACTCATCCAAACTCAAGAGATATGGATTCCATAGAAGTACAACTTACTTTGTTTAGTTCCTGGCCTTCATCAACTCTATAATTTCCAAACTTCACACTATTTTCTCTATGCCTTTATTGTCTGAAATTTCTATTTATTTCATGCATATCAATATTTAGTGGTCATTTATTTCATCTGCCTGCCGAAATCCACGTTTTAGAGTTAAAACTTGCATAAGCTTTTAAGTTGCACAAGTTTTAAGCTTTAGCACCTATAGTTGTTCACTTATTTCTAGCTTCTTTACTATTAATTCCCATGAATAAAGCATTAAAATTACATGCTTCATCCAATCTCCAAAAACAATTTAAATTTGGGTTGGTAAAAAAATAGATGCTCTATCAATATTAGTAATTTGAGTGCATATTTAAAATCTTCATTTTCTTTGGTGAAGTCATTCTAAAAGTCTAGAAAACATCCCATATTCTCAGAACTATGTATTCAGACATGTTGAAAAATGTTCCTAATCCTTTCCTTGGCATCTTCCGCTTTTCCCTCCAAGTTAAATGAAAAGAATGCTAACAAGCTACAGGTAATTTTTTGTTGAAAAACAATTGTCTACATAAAATAGCTAAGGGAATTGATCTCAATGGACTTTTACACTTATTTATATTCAGTGAATTTTTGCTAAAGTTATATTTTAAAATTCATTATATACACACACACACACACACACACACACACACACACACATACATACATATAAATTCTGAAAATAGGGCTGGGCGCAGTGGCTCATGCCTGTAATCCCAGCACTTTGGGAGGCCGAGGCGGGTGGATCACGAGGTCAAGAGATCGAGACCATCCTGGTCAACATGGTGAAACCCCGTCTCTACTAAACATACAAAAAATTAGTTGGGCATGGTGGCACGTGCCTGTAATCCCAGCTACTTAGGAGGCTGAGGCAGGAGAATTGCCTGAACCCAGGAGGCGGAGGTTGCAGTGAGCCAAGATCACGCCATTGCACTCCAGCCTGGGTAACAAAAACGAAACTTCATCTCAAAAAAAAAAAAAAAAAAAAAAAAAATTATGAAAATAATTGGCTTGGTTGTTCACAGTTTTTCTCATTATGTGTATCCTCTACATATACACTGAATAATCTGATAAAATATCCAAGAGGGGCCGGGCGCAGTGGCCCACACCTATAATCCCAGCACTTTGGGAGGCCAAGGCGGGCACATCACCAGGTCAGGAGATCAAGACCAGCCTGGCCAAATACGGTGTAAACCCGCCTCTACTTAAAATACCAAAAATTAGCCAGGCTTGGTGGTGGGTGACTATAGTCCCAGCTACTCAGGAAGCTGAAACAGGAGAATTGCTTGAACCCAGGAGGCAGAAGTTGCAGTGAGCTGAGATCGCACCATTACACTCCAGCCTGAGAGACAGAGTGAGAGTCCATCTCAAAAAAAAAAAAAAAAAAAAAAAAAAAAAAGATATTCAAGAGATAGTGAAGAAATACATTAACCTAGAGAAAAAGTATTTTACAGTAAAAATTGTTCCTTTATAGTGTTTTCTTAATTTTATTTCTAAGATTTTAAAAGATGACTGCAAAATATAAAATGAAGAGAAGACTAAAATATGAGAACTGTAAGGTCAAGATTATGATGCAGGATTCTTTGCATTTGTTTTATACACAGATCTATACACATGGGTCTGTGGTTATGAGGGTAGAAGGTTGGGAGTTTTATGACATGGGCTATAAACTGCATATTTGTGTCCCCTCAAAATGTATGTGCTGAAATTCTAACCCTCAATGTAGTGGTATTAGGACTTGTAACCTTTGGGAGGTAAGTAGTTCATAAGTGTGGCACCCTTTATGAATGGGTTTAGTGCTCTTATGAGAAGAGACAAGAAAGTTTGTTCTTTCTTTTTCTGCTCTCTGCCATGTGAGAAGACAGTGAGAAGGTGAAATTTTGTAAACAAGGCAGAGGTTCTTCACCAAACCATCCATGCTGGCACCCTGATCTTGGGCTTTCTAGACTCCAGAACTGTGAAAAATACATGTTTCTTGGTTTAGCCACCGAGTCTAGGGTAATCTGTGATAGCATCCTGAGCTGATTAAGCCATATGTAAGGTATTGCCTCTCACAAGATCTTTTTTATAAACATTCCTAAGATCATGGAGAAGGTTGATACCTCATACTAAAATCACCAGTGGATGTTACTGACTTGTGGAAATTCCAACAGCTTACAGAAAATATTTCATCCAAGAAATGTATCTCCTCTGTCAGTCACATAGTGTTTTCATCATGCAATAATGAGATAGAAGAGTTTGTCTTAATAAACTAAACATATCAGATGTGGGAGGTTGATTTTAGCTTATACTTTGTCAATTACTGATTTGTTAACACTGTCCAAATCATTAATCGCTTTGGATTTCAGTTGTGTAGTCTATACAATTGAAATTAAAATAGACTTTATTATTCTATTCCACAGACATGTTATAAATAATTAATTTTTTAAGTAAGTGAGTGTGTGTAAATTAAAACATTCAAAAAAATGTAAACATGTAAGAGGTAAGAGGAATAAAACACAGTCCAAAAATAATATTTGTTCATTTTCCTTGTATAAGAGGGTTATTTCAATCATAACCCCTAAATCTTTACATTTCATATAGAATGATGCATTCATTCTTTAGGCCCAAGTTAGGCAAATAGAAACTTGGTTGTATTGATTGTGTATAGCATATGGAGTACTGGACTAGGCTGGCCATTTATAAAAGGTACTTTCTGCATATACTCTGAAGTTATGCTTCTCATTTTGATGAAAATGTGATTACGTTTTTGAAACCATGACGCTGGTATTTTGGCCACATGAGGCATCTTCCTTCTTTTCAATCACATCATCATTTCTTTTACAAATGTGCTTATTTCTCATCTCCCCTGCTCTACACACCATCTGCCCTGTCACTTTAGTATATTACTACTGTGAATCCAGAGGGAGCCTTTACACATCTATCCATGGGAAGTATGTTTATTATTCTTTCAATTCTTCTATTCAAGTTCAGGAAATATACATTAAACATCTTTTGGCATTTGAATGCCAAAAGCATGTGAATATTCTCCCTTATTCCCCTCGCAAAATCTCACTAAGTTTAGAAACATGTGGGGTTTTCTGTAGCAGTAACATTTTGGAGACCTGCAAGAGGTGCCCATGATAGACTTGTCCTTTCAGTTCAATTTTTTTAAAAATATTTTCATCTTGAAAAGCCGGGTAGCAGGTATTATAATTATAGATGTGCTGCTTTAAAAAGATTTTCAAATATCATGCTTTAAATCATGATATTAAAAGCACTATGTTGCTATCCTGAAACTGAAAAATTATTACTTTGTATTAGCATTTAATCTTAGAAAGTGGTAGGAATAATTATTGTCTCATATAGACAAGATCCAGAAATCTATGTAATTCTTGGATCGTCTATACACTGAAAGGTTGTTTTAACATGAAAATTCTAATATATTACTATACTGAAATCAACTTCAGTAAAAGTAACTTGTTCATAAAATATGCTGGAATATTTAGTAAATGGTTACTGTGTGTTCAATGTTCTCTAAGTATTTTATACATAGTGTATCATACAATCTTAAATGTCATATAAAAGAGGTGTTATTTTATACAAACTCTTAACTTTCTATTTTTAAATGAGAAACTTTGAGGTATTAAGTGACTGGTTCAGGGTTCCCTAGCCAAAAAATAATGTAAACTCAGAATTCAAAGTGAGGACAAATGTTGCTCTTACTAACTGATGCGCAGATATCTTCACACCTGAAGACTATATCCCACATCCTTATACTTCTTCCTAGTAAAATAGACTTATGATGATAAATAAACCAAATAAATTATGTTTCAGATTTTAGCTTTTCTCAGGATATTTTTAAATACCTGTACATGTAATGTGTATGGCAGTGATGCATATGGAAAGAGCAAGGTCTGTGTCATTAGGATTGCATCTTAAGTTAATGTCAGTATGCAAGTGCTCAGCCTACTTCACTTGTCTCTCCACCTAGAAGTGCAGTTGACAGGCTGGTTAGACATATGTCATTAGTCTATCTGATTGCTATTTGTCAGCTTCTCTGTCTAGCAATCTACTTTAGTATGCATATAATATGTCTACATGTAACATTGCTCAACTTCAGAATGGCTGCTTTGTCTTCCGTTTTTCAATTCCTTTCTCATCTAGAAGATTTAGTGATTTGTATAATAAAAGCAGTAGATGCAATTCATAATCTAACAAGCCTAATCTGACACGGTTAAGGATATAGTAGCATGTATTTTTCCCTTTGTCTCATTATTTATTTGTGTTTATAACATTGTACATGTAGACATGATCCTGAAGTCAGAAAAAAATTGAATTAATTATTCACTTAGTGTAAATGTGTATGCTTATTGCAAACAGATATCTAAAATTCTATAGGCCTATTAACTTCACACAACCTGTCATGTAACTAAGGTAGCGTATCTAACAGGTCTTTTATATCCAGTTTACTCAGTTAAATTACAGTGTTTTAGAGACCATAACTTTTTAACCAGTGCTTTACTGTAAAATTCTAAGATGCTGACGTAAGTACCTTCAGTTAAAGGAAGAGTGTATTCCTGCAATGGTTAGCTTGAGCAATAGACTCACAAAGGTGTGTAATTCTGACCCAACAATGACTTATCATATAAAATTGTTATTCAAAGTAGTTGAAATTAGCATCAAAGAATTTAAAATAGCTATTGCAAATATTTTAAAGAAAGTAAGGATAAAATGGATATAATAAGTTATAGAGAATTTTGGTAGAAAAATTAAAACTATAAAAAGTTAACCAAATAAAATTCAACAAGCGGGAAAAAGATGTGAAAAGAAAAATTCACTAAATGGCCTTAATAGTAGATTAGATACTGAATATCAGTAAACTTGAAAACAGAGGAAGTAAAATCATCTAAATTAAAGAAGAAAAACAAACAAACAAAATGCTAAGATCCCACCCAACATTATCAGTGACATTAAGCAATCTGGTATCTATGTATTTGGAGTCACAGAGGCTATGTATTAGGAGGCAGAGATTCAGTCACACAAAAAAAGTGAGAAGAAAATAACTGAAAATGTTCAAAATTTCAGTAAAAGAAGGCTGATATCCTAAGAAATCTATAAATGACTGCATATCTAAAAACTACAATTTAAAAATTCAGAGGGGCAAAATGAAATAAAGCAAGAATCAAATGCACACAAATAAGAAGAAACCTGTTTTAATAATAAAACAGTTTAAAATGAACAAAAATTATATAATAATACTAATAGGTAAATTGGAATGTGTATAATAATATCAGAAAATAAACTTTAGGCCACATCATATTTCTATGACAAGGAAGGATAATTTGTAATAATAAAAGGGTTAATTAAAAAAAAAACCCAATTATATATTTTTTATTGCATTTTAGGTTTGGGGTACATGTGAAGAACCTGCAAGGTAGTTGCATAGGTACACACATCACAGTGTGATTTGCTGCCTACCTCCCCTTCACCTATATCTGGCATTTCTCCCCATGCTATCTCTCCCCAACTTCCCACCCCCTGCTGTCCCTCCCCTATTTTCCACCAACAGACCTCAGTGTGTGATGCTCCCCTCCCTGTGTCCATGTGTTCTCATTGTTCAACACTCACCTATGAATGAGAACATGTGGTATTTCATTTTCTGTTCTTGTGTCAGTTTGCTGAGGATGATGTTCTCCAGATTCATCCATGTCCCTACAAAGGACACGAACTCATCATTTTTGATGGCTGCATAATATTCCATGGTGTATATGTGCCACATTTTCCCTGTCCACTCTATCATTGATGGGCATTTGGGTTGGTTTCAGGTCTTTGCTATTGTAAACAGTGATGCAATGAACATTTGTGTCTATGCATCCCTATTGTAGAATAATTTATAATCCTTTGGATATATATCCAGTAATGGGATTGCTAGGTCAAATGAAATTTATATTTCTAGGTCCTTGAGAAATCGCCACACTGTCTTCCACAATGGTTGAACTAATTTTCATTCCCACCAGCAGTGTAAAAGTGTTCCTATTTCTCCACATCCTCTCCAGCATCTGTTGTCTCCAAATTTTGTAAAGATCACCATTCTAACTGGCATGAGATGGTATCTCAATGTAGTTTTTGATTTGCATTTCTCTAATGACCAGTGATGAAGAGCATTTTTTCATATGTTTGTTGGCTTCATGAATGTCTTCTTTGCTAAAGTGTCTGTTCATATCCTTCACCCATTTTTGAATGGGCTTTTTTGTATTTTTCTTGTAAATCTATTTTAATTCTTTATAGATTCTGGATATCAGCCCTTTGTCAGATGGATAGACTGCAAAATTTTTTTACCATTTTGTTGGTTGCCAATTCACTCTAATGACTGTTTCTTTTGCCATGCAGAAGCTGTGGAATTTGATTAGGTCCCATTTGTCTATTTTGGCTTTTGTTGCCAATGCTTTTGGTGTTTTGGTCATGGAGTCCTTGCTTACTTCTATGTCCTGAATGGTTTTGCCTAGATTTTCTTCTAGGGTTTTTATGGTGCCAGGTCTTATGTTTAAGTCTTTAATCCATCTGGAGTTAATTTTAGTGTAAGCGTTCAGGAAGGGGTCCAGTTTCTGCTTTCTGCACATGGCTAGCCAGTTTTTCCAACACCACTTATTAAATAGGAAATCCTTTCCCCATTGCTTGTTTTTGTCAGATTTGTCAAAGATAGGTTGGTTATAGATATGTTATGCTGCCTCCGAGGCCTCTGTTCTGTTCCATTGGTCTATATCTCTGTTTTGGTACTAGTAACATGCTGTTTTGCTTACTGTAGCCTTGTAGTATAATTTGAAGTTCAGTAGTGTGATGCCTCCCACTTTGTTCTTTTTGCTTAGAATTGACTTGTTTATGAGGGCTCTCTTTTGGTTCCATATGAAATTTAAGGTGTTTTTTTCCAGTTCTGTGAAAAATGTCATTGGTAGCTTGATAGGGTTGCATTGAATCTATAAATTACTTTGGGTAGTATGGCCATTTTCATGATATTGATTCTGCATAACCATGAACATAGACTGTTTCTCCATCTGTTTGTGTCCTCTCTTATTTCGTTGAGCAGTGGTTTGTAATTCTCCTTGAAGAGGTCCTTTACGTTCTTTGTTAGTTGTATTCCTAGGTATTTATTCTCTTTGTAGCAATTGTGAATGGCAGTTCATTCTTGATTTGGTTCTCTTTAAGTCTGTTATTGGTGTATAGAAATGCTTGTGATTTTTGCACATTGATTTTGTATCCTGAGACTTTGCTGAAGTTGCTTCTCAGTTTCAGGAGATTTTGGGCTGAGACAATGGGGTCTTCTACATATACAATTATGTCATCTGCAAATAGAGACAGTTTGATTTCCTCCTTTCCTATTTGAATACCCTTTATTTCTTTTTCTTGCCTGATTGCTCTGGCTAGAACTTCCAGTGCCATATTGAATAGGAGTGGTGAGAGAGGGCATTCTTGTTTAGTGCCAGATTTCAAAGGGAATGTTTCCAGTTTTAGCCCATTCATTATGATATTACCTGTTGGTTTGTTGTAAATAGAATTTATTATTTTGAGATACATTCCATCAATACCTAGTTTATTGAGGGTTTCTAGCATAAAGGTCTGTTGAATTTTGTCAAAGGCCTTTTCTGCGTCAATTGAGATAATCATGTGGTTTTTGTTTTTGGTTCTGTTTATGTGGTGAATTACGTTTATAGACTTGTGTATGTTGAACCAGCCTTTCATCCCTTGGGATGAATCCTACTTGATTATGGTGCATTAGCTTTTTGTTGTGCTGTTGCAATCAGCTTGCCAATATTTTATTGAAGATTTTTGCATCTATGTTCATCAGGGTTATTGACCTGAAGTTTTCTTTTCTTGCTGAGTCTCTGCTGGGTTTTGGTATCAGGATGATGTTGGTCTCATAAAATGATTTGGGAAGGATTCCCTCTTTTTGGATTATTTGAAATAGTTTCAGAAGGAATGATACCAGCTCCTCTTTCTATGTCTGGTAGAATTTGTCTGTGAACCCATCTGGACCTGGGCTTTTTTGGTTAGTAGGCTCGTAATTGCTGCCTCAACTTCAGACCTTGCAATTGGTCTATTCAGGGTTTTGAATTCTTCCTGGTTTAGGCTTGGGAGGATGCAAGTGTCCAGGAATTTATCAATTTCTTCCAGGTTTACTAGTTTATGTGCATAGAGTTGTTTGTAATAATCTCTAATGATGGTTTGAATTTCTATGGAATCTGTGGTGATTTCCTCTTTATCATTTTTTATTGCATTTATTTGGTTGTTCTCTCTTTTCTTTTTTATTAATCTGGCTAGTGGTCTGTCTATTTTGTTGATCTTCTCAAAATACAGGCTCCTGGATTTATTGACTTTTTGAAGAGTTTTTTCTAACCCAATGCAAAGAAACTTAGAACCTTGAAAAAAGATTTGATGAAATGCTAATGAGAATAGACAACTTAAAGAGGAATATAAGTGAATTGAAGGAGCTGAAAAACACAACATGAGAACTTCGTGAAGCATGCACAAGTTTCAACAGCCAAATTGACCAAGCAGAAGAAAGAATATCAGAGGTTGAAGATCAACTCAATGAAATAAAGTGAGAAGGCAAGATTAGAAAAAAAAAAAAGGTAAAAAGGAATGAAGAAAGTCTCCAAGAAATATGGGACTATGTGAAAAGACCTAATCTACATTTGATAGGTGTATCTGAATGTGACTGAGAGAATGAATCCAAGCTGGAAGATACTCTTCAGGATATCATCCAGGAAAACTTCCCAAACCTAGGAAGGCAGGCCAATATTCAAGTCCAGGATATACAGAGAACACCACAAAGATATTCCTCAAGAAGAGCAACCCCAAGGCACATAATCGTCAGATTCACCAGGGTTGAAATGAAGGAGAAAATGTAAGGGCAGCCAGAGAGAAAGGTTTAGTTACCCACAAAGGGAAGCCCATCAGACTCACAACATATCTCTCAGCAGAAACCCTATAAGCCAGAAGAGAGTGGGGGCCAATATTCAACATCCTTAAAGAAAAGAACTTACAACACAGAATTTCGTATCCAGTCAAACTGAGCTTCATAAGTGAAGGGAAAATAAAATCCTTTGTGAACAAGCAAGTACTCAGATATTTTATCACCACCAGGCCTGCTTTACAAGAGCTCCTGAAAGAGGCACTAAACATAGAAAGGAACAACTAGTACCAGCCACTCCAAAAACAGACCAAATGGTAAAGAGCATCAGCACAATGAAAAAACTGCATCAACTAATGGGAAAAACAGCTAGCTAGCATCAAAATGGCAGGATCAAATTCACACATAACAATATCAACCCTAAATGTAAGTGGGCTAAATGCCCCAATCAAAAGACACAGACTGGGAAACTGGATAAGTAGTCAAATCCCATTGGTATTCTGTATCCAGGAAACCCATCTCACATGCAAGGATACACAAAGGCTCAAAATAAAAGGATGGAGGAAGATTTACCAAGCAAATGGAGAGCAAAAAACAAAAAGCAAGAGTTGCAATTCTTGTCTATGATAAGATAGACTTTAAAGCAACAAAGATCAAAAGAGACAAAGAAGGACATTACATAATGGTAAAAGGATCAATGCAACAAGAAGAGCTAACGATCCTAAATATATAAGCACCCAATACAGGAGCACCCAGATACATAAGGCAAATTCTTAATGACTTACAAAGAGACTTAGAACCCCACACAATAATAGTGGGACACTTTAACACCTCGTTGTCAATATTAGACAGATCAACAAGACAGGAAATTAACAAGGATATCCAGGAACTGAACTCAGACCTGAACAAGCAAACCTGATAGACATTTACAAAACTCTCTACCCCAAATCCACAGAATATACATTCTTCTCAGCACCACATCACACCTACTCTAAAACTGACCACATAATTGGAAGTAAATCACTTCCTCAGCAAATGCAAAAGAACAGAAATCATAAACAGTCTCTCAGACCACAGTGCAATCAAGTTAGAACTCAGAATTCATAAATTAACTCAGAACCACATAGCTTCATGGAAAGTGAACAACTGGCTCTTGAATGTTGACTGGATAAACAATGAAATGAAGGCAGAAATAAAGAAGTTCTTTGAAACCAATGAGAACAAAGACACAACATACCAGAAGCTCTGGGACACATTTAAAGCAGTCTCTAGGGAGCGGTTCCAAGATGGTGCCATAGAAACAACTCAGGATTGCAGCTCTCAGTGAAGGTGCAGAGGTTGCTACAGGTGTACCCCAGACAAGCAGGGCCTGGAGTGGACCTCAGCACTTGTACAGCAGAGGAGCTAAACCATTAGAAGAAAAACTAAATAACAGAAATACTTCATCATCAACAATCTTGGCATTCACTCAGAGACCCAATCGAAAAGTCAGCAACTACTAAGATGACAGGTGGATAAATCCACAAAGATGGGAAGAAACCAGTGCAAAAAGGAGGAAAACACCTGAAACCAAACACCTCACCTCCTACAAAGGACCAAAACTCCTCACCAGCAAGCAAATAAAGCTGGACAGAGAATGAGAGTGATGAAATGACAGAATCATACTTCAGAAGGTGGATAATGAGAAACTTCAGTGAGCTAAAAGAACATGTTCTAAATCAATGCAAAGAAACTAAGAACCTTGAAAAAAGATGTGAAAAAAGATTCAAGGAAATGATAACAAGAATGGACAACGTGGAGAGGAATATGAATGAATTGAAGGAGCTGAAAAACACAACACGAGAACTTCACGAAGCATGCACAAGTTTCAACAGCCAAATTGACCAGGCAGAAGAAAGAATATCAGAAGTTGAAGATCAACTCAATGAAATAAAAAGAGAAACCAAGATTAGAGAAAAAAGCGCAAAGAGGAATGAACAAAATCTCCAAGAAATGTGGGACTATGTGAAGAGACCTAACCTACGTTTGATAGGTGTACCAGAATGTGATGAAGAGAATGAATCCAAGCTGGAAAACACTCTTCAGGATATTATCCATGAAAATTTCCCCAACCTAGCAAGGCAGGCCAATACTAAACTCCAGGAAATACAGAGAATACCACAAAGATATTCTGCAAGAAGAGCAACCCCAAGGCACATAATCGTCAGATTCGCCAGGGTTGAAATGAAGGAGAAAACACTAAGGGCAGCCAGAGAGAAGGGTCAGGTCACCCACAAAGGGAAGCCCATCAGACTCACAGCAGATCTCTTGGCAGATACTCTACAAGCCAGAAGAGAGTGGGGGCCAATATTCAACATCCTTAAAGAAAAGAACTTTCAACCCAGAATTTCATATTCAGCCAAACTGAGCTTCATAAGTGAAGGAAGAATAAAATATTTTGCCAACAAGCAAGAAATCAGAGATTTTGTCCCCACCAGGCCCGCTTTACAAGAGCTCCTGAAAGAGGCACTACACATGGAAAGGAACAACCAGTACCAGCCATTCTAAAAACATACCAAATGCTAAAGAGCATCAACAAAATGAAGAATCTGCATCAACCAAGGAATAAAACAGCCAGATAGTATCAAAATGGCAGTATCAAACTCACACATAACAATATTAACCCTAAATGTAAATGGGCTAAATGCACCAATCAAAAGACACAGACTGGCAAATTGGATAAAAAACCAAAACCCATTGGTGTGCTGTATCCAGGAAACCCATCTCACATGCAAAGATTCACAAAGGCTCAAAATAAAGATATGGAGGAAGATTTACCAAGCAAATGGAGAAAAAAAAAAAAAGCAGGAGTTGCAATTCTCATCTCTGATAAAATACACTTTAAAGCAACAAAGATCAAAAGAGACAAAGAAGGTCATTACATACTGGTAAGAGGATCGATACAACAAGAAGAGCTAATGATCCTAAATATATATGGACCCAATACAGGAGCACCCAGATATATAAGGCAAGTTCTTAACAACTTACAAAGAGACTTAGACTCCCACAAAATAATAGTAGGAGACTTTAACACTCCACTGTCAATATCAGACAGATCAACCAGATAGAAAATTAACAAGGATATCCAGGGCTTGAACTCAGACCTGAAACAAGCAAACCTGATAGACATTTACAGAACTCTCCATCCCAAATCCACAGAATATACATTCTTCTCAGCACCACATTACACCTACTCCAAAATTGACCACATAATCGGAAGTAAAGCACTTTTCAGCAAATGCAAAACAAATGAAATTATAACAAACAGTCTCTCAGACAATAGTGCAATCAAGTTGGAACTCAGAATTCAGAAACTAACTCAGAACCGCACAGCTTCATGGAAACTGAACAACTGGCTCTTGAATGTTGATTGGATAAACAATGAAATGAAGGCAGAAATAAAGAAGTTCTTTGAAACCAATGAGAATGAAGACACAACATACCAGATTCTCTGGGACACATTTAAACAAGTTTCTAGAGGAAAATATATAGCAATAAGTGCCCACATGAGAAGAGTGGAGAGACCCAAAATAGACACTCTATCATAAAAATTGAAAGAGCTAGAGGAGCAAGATTAAAAAAACTCAAAATGAGCAGAAGACAATAAATAACTAAGATCAGAGCAGAATTGAAGGAGATAGAGACATGAAAAACCCTTCAAAAAATCAATAAATCCAAGAGCTGGTTTTTCAAAAAGATCAACAAAATAGACAGACCACTAGCCAGACTGATAAAAAAGAAGAGAGAGAACAACCAAATAGATTCAATAAAAAACAATAAAGGGGAAATCACCACAGATTCCACAGAAATTCAAACCATCATCAGAGAATACTACAAACAACTCTATGCACATAAACTAGTAAACCAGGAAGAAATGGATAAATTCCTGGACACCTGTGTCCTCCCAAGCCTAAACCAGGAGGAAGCCGAAACTATGAATGGACCAATAACAAGGTCTGAAGTCGAGGGAGCAATTAAGAGCCTACCACACAAAAAAAGCCCAGGTCCAGATGGGTTCACAGCCGAATTCTACCAGACACACAAAGAGAAGCTGGTACCATTCCTTCTGAAACTATTCCAAATAATCCAAAAAGAGGGAACCCTTCCCAAATCATTTTATGAGACCAACATCATCCTGATACCAAAACCTGGCAGAGACTCAACAAGAAAAGAAAACTTCAGGCCAATATCCATGATGAACATAGATGCAAAAATCTTCATTAAAATACTGGCAAACTGATTGCAACAGCACATTAAAAAACTTATCCATCATGATCAGGTAGGATTCATCCCGGGCATGCAAGGCTGGTTCAACACATGCAAGTCTATAAACGTCATTCACCACATTAACAGAACCAAAAACGAAAACCACATGATTATCTCAATTGATGCAGAGAAGGCATTTGACAAAATTCAACAGTCCTTTATGCTAAAAACTCTCAATAAACTCGGTATTGATGGAACATATCTCAAAGTAATAAAAGCTATTTATGACAAACCAACAGCCAATATCATACTTAATGGGCAAACACTGGAAGCAGTCCCTTTGAAATCCTGCATGAGACAAGGATTCCCTCTCTCACCACTCCTATTCAACATCGTACTGGAAGTTCTAGCCAGAGCAATCAGGCAAGAAAAAGAAATAAAGGGTATTCAAATAGGAAAAGAGGAAGCCAAATTGTCTCTATTCGCAGATGACATGATAGTATACCTCAAAGACCCCATCACCTCAGCCCAAAAACTCCTGAAACTGATAAGCAACTTCAGCAAAGTCTCAGGATATAAAATCAATGTGCAAAAATCACAAGCATTCCTATACACCAATAACAGACTTAAAGAAAACCAAATCAAGAATGAACTGCCATTCACAATTGCTACAAAGAGAATAAAATACCTAGGAATACAACTTACAAGGAACGTAAGGGACCTCTTCAAGGAAAACTACAACCCACTGCTCAACAAAATAAGAGAGGACACAAACAGATGGAGAAACATTCCATGTTCATGGTTAGGAAGAATCAATATTGTGAAAATGGCTATACTGCCCAAAGTAATTTACAGAATCAACACTATCCCCATCAAGCTACCATTGAATTTCCTCACAGAACTGGAAAAAACCACCATGAACTTCATATGGAACCAAAAGAGAGCCCGCATAGCCAAGTCAATTCTAAGCAAAAAGAACACAGTGGGAGGCATCACACTACCAGACTTCAAACTATACTACAAGGCTACAGTAATCAAAACAGCATGGTACTGGTACCAAAACAGAGATATAGACCAATGGAACAGAACAGAGGCATCAGCAGCAAATCAACATATCTACAACCATATAATCTTTGATAAACCTGACAAAAACAAGCAATGGGGAAAGGATTCCCTGTTTAACAAATGGTGTTGGGAAAACTGGTTAGCCATGTGCAGAAAGCAGAAACTGGACCCCTTCCTGACACCTTACACTAAAATTAACTCCAGATGGATTAAAGACTTAAACATAAGACCTGGCACCATAAAAACCCTAGAAGAAAATCTAGGCAAAACCATTCAGGACATAGGAGTAGGCAAGGACTTCATGACCAAAACACCAGAAGCATTGGCAACAAAAGCCAAAATAGACAAATGGGACCTAATCAAACTCCACAGCTTTTGCACGGCAAAAGAAACAGTCACTAGAGTGAATCAGAAACCAACAGATTGGGAAAAAATCTTTGCAGTTTACTCAACTGACAAAGGGCTGATATCCAGAATTTACAAAGAACTCAAACAGATTTACAGGAAAAAAACAAACAAGCCCACTCAAAAATGGTCAAAGGACATGAACAGACACTTTACAAAAGAAGACATACATGAGGCCAACAAACACATGAAAAAATGCTCATCATCACTGGTCATTAGAGAGATGCAAATCAAAACCACATTGAGATACCATCTCATGCCAGTTAGAATGGCGATCATTAAAAAATCTGGAGACAACAGATGCTGGAGAGGATGTGGAGAAAGAGGAACACTCTTACACTGTTGGTGGGAGTGTAAATTAGTTCAACCATTGTGGAAGACAGTGTGGCGATTCCTCAAGGACCTAGAAATAGAAATTCCATTTGACCCAGCAATCCCATTACTGGGTACATATCCAAAGGAATATAAATCATTCTACTATAAGGACACATGCACATGAATATTCATTGCAGCACTGTTTACAATAGCAAAGACCTGGAACCAACCCAAATGCCCATCGATGATAGATTGGACTGGGAAAATGTGGCACATATACACCATGGAATATTATGCAGCCATCAAAAATGATGAGTTCGTGTCCTTTGTAGGGACATGGATGAATTTGGAGAACATCATTCTCAGCAAACTGACACAAGAACAGAAAAAGAAATACCACATATTCTCACTCATAGGCAGGTGAGAAAAATGAGAACACATGGACACAGGGAGGGGGGTACTACACACTGGGGTCTATTGGTGGGAATAAGGGAGGGACAGTGGAGCGGGGGACCTGGGGAGGGATAGTCTGGGGAGAAATGCCAAATGTGGGTTAAGGGGAGGAAGGCAGGAAAACACACTGCCATGTGTGTACCTATGCAACTATCTTGCACGTTCTGCACATGTACCCCAAAACCTAAAATGCAATAAAAATAAAAAAAAAATAGAAATAAAAAATAAAGCAGTCTCTAGAGGAAAATATATAGCAATAAATGCCCACATGAGAAGCAAGGAGAGATCTAAAATTGACACCGTATCATCAAAATTGAAAGAGCTAGAGGAGCAAGATCAAAAAAACTCAAAATGTAGCAGAAGACAAGAAATAAATAAGATCAGAGCAGAACTGTAGGAGATAGAGGCACACACACAAAAAACCCAAGAATTTTAAATATGTATAAACCTAGCAATGAAATTAAAATATGAGAGCAAAATCTAACAACTAGAAATATCTCAGCTTATGATTTTAGTTAAAGATTTAAGCAATTCGTGTGAGTATGTTTTACCATTAAATAGAACTAGCGCATTAAAAACTTAAAGCACACATTTATTGAAATGGATAAAGTACAAAAACCTTATGATCAATTGCTGGTGAGACTTCAGATAAATGAGACACCTCATCCATGTCTGATGGGAATGCAGAGTGGTGCAGCTGATTTGGAAAATAAATTGACAATTTCTCCTAAGCTATATATAGTCTTATCATGATCTAACAATCACACACCTGTGTATTTAGCCACAAGATGTGAAAACTTTATTACATCCAATTTGACAATTTTTGCTTTGTTGCAATTGCTTTTGGTGTCTTCATCATGAAATACTTGCCCATGCCTATGTCATGAATGTAATTTCCTAGGTTGTCTTCCAGGGTTTTTATAGCTTTGAGTTTCACATTAACATCTTTAATCTATCTTGAGTTAAATTTTGTATACGGAAGAGGTCCAGTTTCAGTTTTCAACATATGGCTAGCCAGTTATTCTAGCAGCATTTATTGAATAGGGATTTTTTTCCTCATTGTTTATTTTTGTCAATTTGTGGAGATCAGATTGCTATAGGAGTGCAGTCTTATTTCTGGGTTCTCTATTTAATTCCATTGGGCTGTGTCTACTTTTGTACAAGTGCCATCCTGCTTAGTTATTGTAGCACTGTAGAATAGTTTGAAGTCGGGTGGCCTGATCCCTCCAGGTTTGTTCTTTTTTCCTAGGATTGCTTTGGCTATTTGAGCTCTTTTTTAGTTTTATATAAATTTTAAAATAATTAAAAGAGATCTGCACTGCAAAAAATATTCACATAGTAATCAGACAACTTATAGAATTGGAGAAAATTTTTGCAAACTATGCATCTGACAAAAGTCTAATAAATTGTAGATGCAAAGTTAGTTTACTAAATTTAATTACACTTCTTTTTCTTTCTCTTCCTTCCTTTCTTCCTTCCTTTCTTCCTTCCTTTCTTTCTTTCTTTCTTTCTTTCTTTCTTTCTTTCTTTCTTTCTTTCTTTCTTTCTTTCTTTCTTTCTTTCTTTCTTTCTTTCTTTTCTTTCTCTTTCTCTCTTCCTTTCTTTCCTCTTTTCTTCTTTGCATTTTTTTTTTTTTTTTTGAGATGGAGTCTCATTCTGTTGCCCAGGCTGGAATGAGGTAGCATGATCTCGGCTCACTGCAACTTCCGCCTTTTGGGTTCAAATCATTCTCCTGCCCCAGCCTCCTAAGTAGCTGGGACTACAAGCGTGTGTCACATCTGGCTAATTTTTGTATTTTTAGTAAAGATAGGGTTTAAACATGTTAGTCAGGCTGGTCTCAAACTCCTGAACTCAGGGAATCTGCCTTCCATGGCCTCCAAAGAGCTAGGATTACAGGCATGAGTCATAGCACCCAGCCCTGTACTGCTATTCTTATAACTAGAAAATACAATATAAAAAATAGTATTTAAAATAGTAAAAAGATGTAAAATCCTTTTGATCAAGTTATTATTTATTTAAATGAAGAAACAAACACTATAAAAATTGCTTAAATAAATTAAACTAAGTACAATAAATAATAAAGGTAATAAATACTCAATTAGTGCATACTATGTTCATTATTTGATGACTCTATATTAAGATATGTATGCTCTCATTATGATGTATAATTTCAAAACAATCCCAATAAAAAATAACATGTATTTTTTGTTATAATTGACAAGCTGATTCTAAAATTTATATGGAAACATAATGAACTTACAATAGTAAAAATCTACTTGAAAATGGAAGTGATTTAGGGTACCTGATTAATCACTTGATGTAAGCTAGCTTGATGGTGTGGCATATGGGAGAGGAATAGACAGATGAATAAAACAAAATAGAGAATGAAGAATGAGATGACTTCATATTTGTGTTTAATTAATTTGTAAACTTATTCAATGGAGAAAAAATATTTCAAACAAGCCACCCTGAAATATGAGAATATTGATATAAAAAAGAAAAACAAAACTTACCTTTTACCATAAAAAAAGAACTAAATTCTACATGAAAAGGAAGGTCAAGAACCACATTTTAGTTGAAGCAGATGAAAAGATGCTTATGTATGTTAAGCAATTGGTAGCCAAAATAAAAATTCCGTCTTGAAATAATTGGGAATCTGTGTTCCTTGATACCACAATATCTGAATTTGCATTACCATCTGATCACCACATGACATTGGTAATACAAGGCCAGAATCACGAAGTTGAGCACTGTCAACCCACATGATCATAAGAGATAATAATTTGTTTTTAAACCATTAATTTTGACATAGTTTATGATTCAACAATATGTAACTGAAACAAAAGTGTCCTACTGAAAGGAAAAAAAAAACAAAACAAACAAACAAACAAAAAAAACAAAAAACAGCAGCAACAACATAAATAGCTTCAAAGAGAATCCACACAAAAAAATTTCACATGGCAGGAAATATCCAAAATATGGGAAATTCAGACGGTACGGAGAATTAATGACCTCAAGAACGAATGACAATGGATTATCTGAAAGAAAACATATTACATAACAGGCCTGTGCTAGATGCAATAAAATCAAAACTTCTCCACTTACTTGGGAGATAGCACTGTATACTAATCAGAACTAATGCTTATGTAAATTATAAACAGTGCTGGGTATACTTTATAAAAATGCAAAGTAGATTATTTACAGTCAAATTATATTTAGGGAAATCTAGTATGATTTTTATTTAAAAGACAAATGAGTAACCAAAAATTATGTTTATAATAATTAACTGATTTTCCTTAATTACTAGTACTTGACTCTACTAAGGACTTTTACTAGTAGTTTGTTTTATTGTATAGCAATTAACTCAGCTATCATCACAGCTATCATATGCTATTATATGCTTAACTATATTGTTATTAATTTGCATTGTGTTGGATAAATTATACATTGAATAAAGAGAACAGAGTAATTTGAGAATATAAGCACTATTTACTACGTTGTTTCTTGAGAAATGATATTCTGAATTGTAGAGAACTAGGTTATAAAAGGATAATTAAATGTGAGAATTAATTTTGTTGCATGAGGACTAATTGCCTTATGTGAACTACATAAATCATTAAAGCTTTGTTGTTAAAAAATGCGTATTCAAAAAATTCATGACTATCCTCTATGAATAATAACTAGATGCATTTTTAGTCAGATTACCTAATATCTAGAGGAGTGCTGACACTGTTTATCTTTACAATGGACTTTCAGCTCCAGGTCAAGTTGTAGCCAAGCATCTGCTGTGGCCATATGTCATCTTAGTGAAATACCATCAGGTAAAATTTGTAGTGTAACACATTCAAAGTCTCAAAATGATCACAGGAGTTGCCATAATACATAAGGCTTTCCCCTGGTTAGCCTCTCAGTCCCAACAGGGGAGATAATTCCGTGCTTTAGCAAATATTTTTGTTGCAGCCATGAAGCTGGAAAATATTTTTCCCTGGATAGAATATTTCCCTGGAACCTATGTAGTGAGCATAAGATTAAAAGTTGATTTACTCATGATAAGAAATATTTTTATGAACTAAAACAAAAAGTGTAAAATTTAACATTGTATCTTCCTTTTTTTATTTCCCATGTTAGTCTGACCCTAAGTTTGTTTATCCCTCTAAGACACTCCCAAACAGTGATTAGATTTTTCTGCTATTGAGCCATGATAGTAGACCTAGCTAAATTCTATGAAGCAGCAGTCCCCAACAGCTTTGGCAGCAAGGATTGGTTTCATGGAAGACAATTTTTCCACTGGAGGAATGGTTTTGGGATGAAACTGTTTTACCTCAGATCATGTGGCATTAGACTCTCATAAGGATTGTGCAACCTAGTTCCCTGGCATGTTCAATTCACAATAGCGTTCCAGCTATTATGAGAATCCAGTACCACCACTGATCTGACAGGAGGTGAAGCTGAGCTGGTAATGCTTACTCACCTGATGCTCAGCTCCTGCCCTGCGGCCCGTTTCCTAACACCAAGGACAGGTGCTGGTCCATGGCCCAAAGACTGGGAACCCCTGCTGTATAGCACAAACAGCTTAGATTCAGTAAAATAGTCCTAATTCCTTAAATTATTAGAAGTTTTAATCAGACTTAAGTCATTGTGTTGATCTTTTATTAATTTAGATAGATTATTTGCTTTTTAAACTAAATGGATTCTTAAACTTTCAATAAATTAAATTATGTCAACTTAGTATATATAAAAATGCTCAGAATTAAAATGCCACAAATACATTTAAAAATAAACACATGGTATATTGCTTATATTCAAGTTCTCAAATGACAGTGTGGCATAGAATAAGAATGCTAAAATTCAACTATGAAACATCTTCACAGCAAAAAAAACCCAAAAAACAAAAAACAAAAAAACACTATGTTCCAAATAAACAAAACAGACTTTGGTATTTTAAATTTGAAAAGTTACATAATAATCATTAATGGATATTAAAACTTACTCTATCATATTACTGAATTTTAAGGGTAAAATCCTTTTAGTTTGGACACCTGGAAGAAGGATGGTTTATAACGTTTGTATCGAATTTGGAAAATGATGTGTGGTAAACAGAATTCTAAGATGCCCCAAGTATTCTGACTCCGGGTACATATTCTCTATACAACCCTTTCTATTCTGTGTAGGGAAATGTGGATATAATGGAATATCATGAATATAATTCAATTGCTATAAACTTGTAGTGAATCAAAATAGAGACTATTTTTGTGTGCTGATTTACAGAGATAAGTCATTTTTTAAAAGAGAGGCACTGAGTGTGGTGGCTCACACCTGTAATCCCAGCACTTTGGGAAGCTGAGGCTGGTAGATCACGAGGTCAGGAGTTCAAGACCGGCCTAGCCAAGATGGTGAAACCACGTCTCTACAAAAAATACAAAAAAGTGGGGGCCCAAAGTGGCTCCGGCCGGATGTCGTGGCGCTTGCGAAGGCGAGGCCAAGAGTTCAAGGCCAACCAACCTCAGCAACCTTACAACCTCTCAATGATTGGCAAAAAAAAAAAAAAAAAAAAAAAAAAAAATACAAAAAAGTTAGCTGGGTATGGTGGCGGGTGCCTGTAATTACAACTACTTCGGAGTTTGAGACAGATAATTGCTTGGACCCAGAAGGCAGAAGCTGCAGAGAGCCGAGATCACACCACTGCACTCCAGTCTGACGACAGAACGAGACTCTGTCTCAAAAAAAAAAAAAAAAAAAGTGAAGCATCAGATGATAGACACTCATCTATTGGCTTTCAGGAAGCAGACAGCAGACTATTGAGTTTGAAAAGGCCACAAGAGCAAAAACAATGGGTTGATTCTTGGAGCTGAAGCTGTATTCCTATCACTACAAGTAAATGAAGTATCCAAGCAACCACTTGGAAAAAAAGACTCCAAACCTGAAATGGAATTGCACTCCCTTGATTTCAGCCCAGGTATATCCTGAGCAAAAGCCCTAGCAAATCCATCCATATCCTGATTCCAGACCCATGAAAACGGTAAAATAATAAGTTGTGTTTTACACTGCTCAGTTTATGGTAATTTGTTATACAGCCTTAGAAAATTATTAAATGGTCATCTTGACTTTGTCCTCTCTCCAAAGTAATGAGCCGAGTAAGAATGACAGCAGGCACGCACATCCAGGCCCAGTGAGAGAAAGAACGTTTTCACTGACTGACTCTTATTATTTCCAATCTGCAAAAAACTTACATTCTTTACTTTTAGCAGGCATTGAGGTCTGCAATTTCGAGGCTGAATGAATAATGCAATATGGCATTGCTCACCCTAGGAAGATCAGAATGATGGCAATTTATAAGATGCAAAGTTTAATAAATTATTCAATAACATAAGAAAGAAATTATAAGCTTTTTTTTTTATTCTCAAGATAACTTATCTAAATTCATCTATATAAGCTATTGATCATCTGACATTTAAGATGGAAAAGATTTGTATGTGACCCATGTTAGAAGACAGTATAGAACCATTTTAAAGTTGAAGTTATGGATCCAGAATGTGTGAAATGCTAGCTCTATCTCTCACAACATAGATATTCCTAAGTACATTATTTAACCTCTCAGCACTTCAGGTTTTATATCTATAAAGCGACAATGATAATACTGACTTCTTTGTATTAATTATTTGAAGGGTACATTACTTGAACTACATAAAATCTTAGCTTCTTATGCACAGTGAATGCTTATGATTAGTTTTACTTTCTGTCATGAGGAAGGAAAGCCTAAAGTCCTCTTAAGTAAGATTGTTATGTTTATTGTGTTTATTATTTTTGTTATTTCTAGCAAAATAGTACTTAATGTTTAATTTTGCAAAAAATAAAAAAAAGGAGTGTTGTGTTTCATGCATGAGATGCTTAATTGAGTTACGGCTTACTTAGTTACATTATTTGTCAGGGTCTTTAAAAAAGATAATGGTTTTTTAATCTAAAATTAACAACTGATTTGTTTGGTCTATTCAACATTGGATTTAGTCTTCTTATTTTGCCCTTTAAGTTAGTGTATCTGTATGTCTTTAAATCATCCTGTTTAGTTTTATCATGTGGCCATATTCTCAGTTTGCTTTATTGTTTTTTACAAAATTTCTAAACTGAGTTCATCAAAGAAATAATGAATACTACATATGACATTCGTGATTTTGATTTTTAATGAATAGACTGAATTTGCATCCACATTTTGTTACTCATTTCATTTTGAAATGAAACATTTTTCCAATAATTCTTATTTTATTGACATTAACCAGTCTTTTACATGAATATCAAGCAATGGTTCTATTATATATTCATAAGTGTAATTTTCCTCAAATGGAGACATTTAGTGATGAAATTGATAATCTTTTTGCGAAAGTCAGCATTGAACAATACAAGCTGAACAACCTTTAGGGCAAATATAGTCTCTGTGATAGGAGAATAAGGCACCCTTGGCCTCAAAGATATTAATGTCCTAATCCCAGGAAACTATGAATATGTTCCATGAAAAAGGCTATTGGGTTTGCAGGTGAGATTAAGTTTGATAAACAGCAGACCTTGACATAAAAAGGTTATCCTACATTATCTTAGTGAGGGAAGGAGCAATGTTATCATTTAAGAGCAGAAGAGAAATGCAGAAGAGGAAGTCAAGAGTGATGCAGTGTAAGGAGGGTTCAGACTGCCCTTGTGAAGAGGGAAGAAGGGGCCATGAGCCACAAGGCTTGAGGTAGCCTCAAGAAAGTGGAAAAGACAAGGTTAGGAGTCCTCCCCTACTGTTTTCAGAAACTATCACAGTTCTACCTGTTCCTTGATTTTAGACCAGTGAGACCTGTGTTAGACTCTGAGCAACAGCTCTGTAAGATATTAAATGTTTTTCCTTAAAGTACTAAGTTTGTGGTAATTTGTTACAATAGAAAATAATACAACTTCCAACTTCTGAGGAGTACTCAGTTCAAGCAGACTGGGTGCAAACTGAACAACTATGATTACTATGGACACCCTCAATTTTTAGACAGTGTATTCTAGAGAGGAGGACAATTCAAGAGCCACCATTACAGAAATGTTACAAGTGTGTCAACAAGTCTACCAATCAGACTACATGCATCGAGTGATGCCAAACTCACAAAACCCCAAGTTACTCCTTTACAAAAAAAAAGTTACCCTAACACAACATTTAAATCTATTTTCTATACATTAGTAGTTTTCATAGTAATTTTAAATTTTATTCCAATGAGGATAAGCATGATAATTACCCATTTCTCTTTTAATAGCTTAGAGATAGAACCTCTAGTTGCATTTTCACATTATTTATTCAGATTAAAATATTTATATCCCATATACCTGTTTATATCTTTACAGTCAACTGAAAACAAGTCAAAGTCAGCAGTTAAATAACTTTATTTCTAGGGGAGTTACATCCCGCAGGTGCGAGGCGAGCCTCTGGCAGAGACCATAAAGCCTGATTCTGATACGGTTTAGCTGTGTCCCTACCAAAATCTCGTCTTGAATTTCCACATGTCGTGGAAGGAAGCTGTTGGGTGATAACTGAATCATGGAGGCAGGTCTTTCCTGTGCTGTTCCGGTGATAGCAAATAAATCTCCAGAGATGTGATGGTTTTAAAAATGGGTGTTTCCCTGCACAAGCTTTTTTTGTTTGCTTACATTTCATGTAAGACATGACTTGCTCATTCCACCCAATCGGCCTAGCAGGCAGTGGACATCTCATGGTATTGGCTAGGATCCCGCACCTGCTAACGGCAAGCCTGGCACAGAGCTGTGAGAAGTGAGTGAGCACGGAGTCCAGCTGCTGCTCACAGTGAGGCACTCTGGCTGTAGCAGCGTGACAGCTCCAGGTACCAGCATGGGAGCTGGCTTCCCGCAGGGTGCAGCTGGATCAGGCATACCACAGGTGGCTTCCAGTGCTAGCACTTGGGAATGCAGAGGTTCCCAGAGGCTTGAAGATGCCAGGAACCACATTGCACCAAAGAGGGTGTCTCAGCCCTGCCTCAAGGCGCTCCTATGTCTGGGCTCCCAAAAGGGGTGCAGCTCTTCTCTTTTTCTCTCTTCTTTCCCTCTCTTCTTCTCTCTTCTGTCCTTCTCTTTGCTCACAACATGGTGAGCAAGGGGTGTGTTTCAGCTTTGTTTGTGTTACAGTTCTTTCAGTCACACCATTCAGTGGGTTCTGAGTTCCTGTCTCATGTCCAGGAAGAATGAAGTACGCAGATAACTGGAGGGTGAACTAGACAAAGAGGTGCTTTATTAAGTGATAGTATAGCTCTCAGGACACCCAGAGTACATAGCTCCTTTCTTCAGGCAGATCATCTGACCATCTGCCCAAGTCTGGCTGAGTCTGTGGTTTTCACAGGTTTCAAAGGGGAGGAAGTGTGTGCTGCTTAGTCCATGGGTAATCATGGGTGGTCCTGGAAAAAGCACCATAAGTTCTCACTCCAGTCCACAGAACTGGCATCCAGCCCCCATGCTTCAGGCCCTCCCTGGCTTGAAGGTGGGGCTTTATCGGGGACCTGCTTCTTTTTGCTCTGGAGACTATTTGCCTCCTATCACCATAAACCTGCTATCCATAGTGCCAATGGCACCCAGGCTGTTTGTGCTGAAGGATACCTGCATGCTCACACCTAGTTGCTCTCAGCCACCCCTCAGCCTCCCTCCCATGCACAATGCTGATTGGGCACTACAGCATTAGTGCCCAATACTCAGATAGGGCTGAGGCAAGAGGGTGCTGGCATGTCAGTGCTGCCCTTAGCACATGCAAACCTGGCTGAGTGGTGATGGTGCTCAGACTCAACCTCAACTTTGCTCTGAAATTGAAGCAGGTACTGGGAGAAGGAAGAGGTCATGCCTTGGAAAGCAGGCACTTCTGAATCTGCAGGTGCAGGAGACTTCCCAGGTCCTTGAGAATACAGGCATACCTGGGTCTGCAGCTGTAACTGGGTGGCTGCAGTTGTGCCCAGGAGGATTGTGCCCCTTCCCTGCTAACTCAGAAGTGGGTGGGCCTTCTGCCTGTTCCTGGTTCCACCAGGTCCATTGAGTGTGCAGCCCTGGCCAGGCCTCCCCTACCACAGCCAGCATCTTCACAGTGGCTGCTCAAGATGGGCCCCACTGCCATCATTAATACGTATAAGATACTTACGTTTTATGAGTGAATAAATGAATGAACAAACCCTGCAGGAAACTATTTGATAATAAGCAGAATTGCTCTCTTTCAATAGAAGACCTATTCCAAGATCCTAAGTGTCAGAAACAGATTGTCTCTTCTGGTCTGTGCCTGATTCTTTCATGCTTCACTTAATCTTGTGGCATGTTCTTTCTCAAATGCTTTTCCTAAATACATCTAGATATGGTCAAGTATGCAAGACACCTTATGAAGCCAGTGTCATTTCACTGGTATATGATTAAAATTTTGTAACAGCTTGTTAATTTTATAATAGCTTACTACTTTTGAGATTTCATAATTTACTTTAGTGTATAATTGATATAAATGTATATCTACTATAGTACACCTACATCTATAAATGTATATCTACTATACATCTAAAAGGTATAGTAAATATAAAATTCCAGGGCAAATCACCATGTGTGGAATCCACAAAGTAAATGTAAGATAATAATAAAATTGGTATCAGGGTTGGGATTCATTGACCTCAAGTACATAAGAAAGGAAAGAAAAAGGAAAAGGAGAGACATTTTTTTTCAGAGAAGATATTAGGAAGAAGATATCTTTAGATAAAAATATGATGTGATATTCATTTCCTCTCCTATAGAGAAGAGGGCTTGATCCCTGGCCTCAAATATTCTTCTGGGGTGTGGACTCTCACAGAGATCTATGCAGAGCTTAATATACAATTCTTTCATCTAGAAGATAGAACGAACTAAGTCTGACTCTCACCTTGGAACCTTTGCACAAGAGAAAAGGAGTTAATATAACTCTTTAGAGAAGGTCACTGCCTTGGGATGGGCCTACACTCCTTGGATGTGTTTTAACAATGAATGCTTTCATGGTTCTCTCTTAGCGGACTTGAACTGTGCAAAGAGCAAGCCACGTTGACTTTTGTCCAACAGCGCCACCTGGAGTCATGGAGGGAATTCAGCAGCAAGAAAATAAAGATTCATCCCCAGAGCTCAGGATACGGTATTCAAAGATCACTTAGAATACAGGTTAATTTGCCATGGTCAAGAGAATGGCAAAAGAGAAGAGGCTAGCAGCAAACCTTGGAGGAACTGAGGGCAGAAACTCTCCCCAAATGTATGTCAGGCCCTAGTGCTGAATGATAAAACAAGAAATGCCATTAATTTGAAAATAGCATCTAGAAAAGAAGGCAGGAGAGGGAATTGTTTAGTAAGAGAAATTTAAAAATAAAAAATTTACTATACCCACTTTTAATCCTGAAGGCTTGCAGCTTCAAACAGGCTGGTTTAAATGGATTAGAAATATGCTATTAAATTCAAATTCAGAGTTGTAATGAATATCTTGGATTGAACATTCTAATTACTAACTTGTGTTTGTGATAACAATTAAAGTATCTCTAGAACAAATTTTATTTATAAGTGAGCAGAAATACTCTGACAGTTACTTCACTAAATATATTTTAAAGAGGCAGTGAGTGACAAAAAAGCAAATTTGGATATACTAAAAGGGATTGTTCAACTTACAGATTAAGAACATGTAAAGCTTTTCTTACATAATTTATTTTTCTGCTCTGCAATTTCAAAACAGTGGACGTTTTTCTTTGACAAGGTTAAGTGTGGCTTTGTTTTTATTTCCTCTAAGTTTGTTGTCTAAATTCTGCGGCCTAGCTAAAGCTGAGAGTGAGGGAAAATACCACTATTACAAAGATTCTGTTAATAAGGGTCAACATGTTTAATAATAATTATGAAACTGTGCATGGATTTCAACTTTTTTTTTTCACCAAAATAAACTCATACTAAAGTGTTACTATGTTTGAAAGGTACCTAGTTTTAGGCATTAAGAAGGATTATGACATCAGTCTGAGAACAGCCCCCATAAGAGCATCATGCTTTCTCCTAAAATTGAAGCAAAAATAAACATCAAATTTATGGTGAAGCTTGGGTGGAAGAATGAGAAAATCACTCATGCTTTTTGAAAAGTTTATGGAGACAAATAAATCAGCAGTTTACAAATAGATAACTCTTTTTTAGAAGGGATAAGATGATTTTAAGATGAAGCCAGCAGTTGCAGGCCATCTTCATAAATTAATTTTCCCTTCCTTCTTTCCTTCCTTTCTTCCTTCCTTCCCTCCTTCCTTCCTTGCTTCCTTCCTTCCTTTCTCCCTTCTCTCTCCCTACTCCCTCACTCCCTCCTTCCTTCCTTGCTTCTTTTCTTCCTTCCTTCCTTTCTCCCTCCCTCCCTGTCTCCTTCCTTCCTTCTTCCCTCCCTCCCTCCTTCCTCTCCCTCTTTCTCTACTCCCTCCCTCCTTCCTTCCTCCTTCCTTCTTTCCTTTCTTGTTTCCTTCTTTCCTTTCTTCCTCCCTCTCTCCCTACTCTCTCCCTCCTTCCTTCCTTCCTTTTTTCCTCCCTCCTTCCTTTCCTTTCTTCTTCCATTCCTACTTCCTTGCTTCCTTCTTTTCTTTCTCCCTCCCTCCTTCCATCCCTCTCTCCCTCCCTCCTTCCTTCTTTCCTTCTTTCTTTCCTTCCTTCCTTCCTCCCTACCTTCTACTCTTTCTTTCCTGTCTTTATTTCTTCTGAGAAAGGATATCACTCTGTTACACAAGCTGGAGTGCAGGATGCAATCACATCTCACTGCTGTGTTGACCTTCCAGACTCAAGCATTTCTCTCACCTCAATCTGCTGAGTAGCTGGGACTACAAGTGCATACCACCATGCCCAACATCTTGTTTTTTTAAAAATGTTTTTGTAGGGACAATGTCTTGCTATGTTGTGCTGGCTGGTCTTGAACTGCTAGGCTCAAGCAGTCCTCAACCTCCCAAAGTTCTACAATTACAAGAGTGAAGACAAAAATCTGCATTTGTGCAGTAATTAAAAGAGCCAACAATTACCAGAATGAATAAATGGGCAACACCATAGATGTCTCAATTTGTTCAACTATGCAATTCTAACTGGAAACATAAACTTTAGCAAAGCTTTCACTCAATAGGTGCTAAAACTGTTACACCCAAATCAACTTCACATAAGGACAGAGTTTTCATTTAAAATTTTGAACAAATTAAATCAAGATCCTGAAGAATTTCTTTAAAGAATTGTAACAAGAGATAAAACATGGCTTTACAAGTATAATCCTGAAAACAAAGCACAATCAAAGTAATGGTTACCAAGAGGTAGAAATGGTCCAGTCAAAGCTGAGACCAAAGGTCATGACAACAGGTTTTACTTTTTTATTTATTTGGTCTGCTCATGGCATTTCTCTTGTTTACTCTCTGTAGGGCCAAAGAACAATAATATCTGCTTATTAGGAGAGTATTCCGTAAAAGTTAGCAAAAGCTTCAGCAGAAAAATCACCATTCATTTTTTCAAATAAACGCTACTAATTATATATGTTTTCTGAAGTCTTCCAGAAACCATGAGAAAGCAAGAATATTTCCTTCATGATATGGACATGTATTATGAATATCAGGACATTTCCTCAGAAATAACATAGAATATTGGGAGGCCAAGATGGGTGGATCACGAGGTCAAGATATCGAGACTATCCTGGTCAACATGGTGAAACCCCGTCTCTACTAAAGACACACAAAAAAATTAGCTGGGCACGGTGGCGGGTGCCTGTAATCCCAGCTACTCAGGAGGCTGAGGCAGGAGAATTGCCTGAACCCAGGAGGCGGAGGTTGCAGTGAGCTGAGATTGCGCCATTGCACTCCAGCCTGGGTAACAAGAGCGAAACTCCGTCTCAAAAAAAAAAAAAAAGAAATAACATAGAATATTCTGGTCACTTCATATGGTCTATGATTATTAATATAATCCATTGATTCCTACTTTTGTTTACATACTCTTTGACACCACACTTTCCTAGTTCTTCATTTTATGTCATGTTTTGTATGCTATTTCATATTTTCTTTATCACATATTCTTTTTTAAAAAAATAAATTTTCATGTTTATATTTCAGGTTTAAAACATGATTTTATGGGATACATGTAGCTAGTAAAATGGTTACCAATGGAAAGCAGATTTACATGTTTATCATCTCACATACATTTTTGTGACAATAGCAGCTAAAATCTATTTGTTTATCAAAATTTTCTAATACAATACAATTATATTAACATTAGTTCTCACTCATATTGTATATCAGCTCTCTAAACTTGCCTATGCTCCATATCTGCTATTTTGTATTTTTTTGCCTACTTCGTTTAATTTCCTCATCACCCCCTCCCTTCCTATGGAAACCACTGTTCTTTTGCCCTCTGTCTGTGTATTTCAGATACTTTTCAAAATTCCAAATACAAGTAAGATCATGCATGCTCTTTTTTTCTGTGTCTGATTTATTTTGCTTATCACTTTGTCCTTCAGTTTCATCCATGTTGTGGTAAATGGCAGAGTTTCCTTAGTTTTGAAGTCTGAATAATATTCCGTTTCACATATACTATATACCTATACCTAAATGTCTGTTGATGGACATTTAGTATGTTTCCATATTTTGGATATGATGAAAAATGCTGCAATGAACACAGGAGTGCAGAATCTTTAGGAGTGACCATTTCATCTCCTTTGCAAAACATACCAAGAAAAAGAAAGAGGAAGTGCTGGATCATCTGATAGTTCAATTTTTAATTTCCTTAGAAACCTACAAACTGTTTTCCAAAATGACTGTACACATCTGCCTGCACACTAACAGTGTAGTAGGGTTTCCTCTTCTCTATGTTCTTGTCAACGTGTATGATCTCTTTCCTTTTTGATAACAGCCATTCTATTGGGTGTGAGGTGAAATTTAACAGTGATTTTTATTTTCATTTCCTGTTGATTAGTGATGGTAAGCATCTTTTCCTATACCTGTAGGCTATTTTTATGTGTTCTTTTTAATTTTAAAAACTATTCAGGTTCTTTTCTTATTTTAATCCAGTTTTTATATATTTATTATTGAATTGTATAAAAGGAGTCATTTATACGTTTGGGATAGTAATCTCCCTCATGAGATACGTGGTTTGGAAATATTTTTCCCCAGTATTTAGGTTGCCTCTTTATTTTTTTGATTGTTTCCTTTGGCGTGCATGAGCTTTCACTTGATGTAGTCCCATTCATTTATTTTTGTATTTGTAGCCTGAGCTTTTGGGGTGATAACCAAAAAATTGATTACCAAGAAATTAGAGACTATCAAGGAGATTTTTTTCCCCTATGTTTTCTTGTAGGAGTTTTATGACTTCAAGTCCTATATTTCGATCTTTCCCATTTCAAATTAATTTTTCTGTATAGTGTAAGATAATGGTTAAATTTTATTCTTTTGTATGTGGAAATCCAGTTTTCCCAGCACCATTTGTTGAAAAGAGTATCCTGTCTCCATAGTGTCCCCATGGTGCCCTTTTCAAAAATTAATTTTCCATATACATTTGGATTTATTTCTGGGCTCCTGTAGTTCATTCTCACACTGCCAAGAAGAAATACTCAAGATTGGATAATTTATAAAGAAAAGAGGTTTAATTGACTCACAGGTCTGCATGACTGAGTAGGCCTCAGGAAACTTACAATCATGGTGGAATGTACCTCTTCACAACGTGGCAGGAGAGAGAATGAGTGCCAAGTGAAAAGGGAAGCCGCTTATTAAACCACCAGATCTTGCAAGAACTTACTCATTATCATAAGAACAGTGTAAGGAAATCACTCATGGTTCAATTATTTCATTATTCAGTTATCTCACCCTTGACACATGGGGATACAGGATTTGGGTGAGGACATAGCCAAACCATATCATACCACACCTGGCCCCTCCCACATCTCATGAGCTCACATTTCAAAACACAATTATGCCTTCCCAACAGTCCCCAAAAATTTTATCTAATTTCAGAATTAACCCAAAAGTCCAAGTCCAAAGTCTTATCTGACACAAGGCAAGTCCCTTCCATCTATGAGCCTGTAAAATCAAAAGTAAGTTAGTTACCTTCTAGATGCAGTGGGGATAAAGGCATTGGGGAATTACACCTAGTCAAATGTAAAAAATTGGCCAAAATAAAGGGGCCACAGACCCTTATAGCTCCAAAATGGTCTCCTTTGACTCCATATCTCACATCCAGGTCATGCTGTTGGAATAGGTGGGCTCCTACAGCCTTGGACAACTTCACCCCTGTGGCTTTGCAGGGTACAGATCCCCTTCTGGCTGCATTCACTGCTTGCATTGAGTGTCTGTGGATTTTCCAGATGCACAGTGCAAACTGTTAATGGATCTACCATTCTGGGGTCTGGAGGATGGTGGTTCCCTGAGGCATTACCCCAGTGGAAATTTTGTATGGGGACTCCGACTCCACATTTCCCTTCCACACTGCCTTAGCAGAGGTTCTTCATGAAGATTTTGCCCCTGCAGCAAACTTCTGCTTGGACATCTAGGCATTTTCATTCATCCTCTGAAATCTAGGCAGATATTCTCAAACGTAAATTCTTGATTTCAGTGTACCTGAAGGCCCAATACCACATATAAGCCACCAAGGCTTGGGCTTGTACCCTTGAAGCAAAGGACTGAGCTGTACTTTGACCTCTTTTAGCCACACCTGGAGTGGCTAGGATGCAGGGCGCCAAGTTCTGAGACTGCACACATCAGGGTGGCTCTGGACCCAGCCCAGTACACCAATTTTTTGTCCTAGGCCTCTGGCCCTCTGATGGGAGGTGCTGCTGGAATGATTGCTGACATACACTGGAGACATTTTTTCCAGTTTTCTTGGTGATTACCATTGGGTTACTCATTACTTATGCAAAGTTTTGCAAGGGGCTTGAATTTCTTTCCAGGAAATATGTTTTTCTTTTCTACTGCATTGTTAGGCAGTAAATTTCCAAACTTTTATGCTCTGTCACCTTCTGAATGCTTTGCTCCTTAGAAATTTCTTCCACCAGATACCCTAAATCATCTCTCTTAAGTTCAAATTTTCAAAGATCTCTAGGGCAGCAGCAAAAAGCTGCCAGTTTCTTTGCCAAAGCAAAGAAATGGAGACCTTTACTATAGATCCCAACAATTTCCTCACCTCTGAGACCACCTCAACCTGGACTTCATTGTTCATATCACTATCAGCATTTTGGTCAAAGCCATTCAACAAGTCTCTAGGAAGTTCCAAACTTTTTCACAAATTTTCTGTCTTCTGAGCTCTCCAAGTTTATGGGAAGTTTCAAACTTTCCCACATTTCCCTGTCTTATCCGGAGCCTTCCAAACTGTTTCAACCTATGACTACTGGCCAGTTACAAAGTCACTTTGACATTTTTGGGTATCCTTATAGCAATACCCCACTCTCTGTAGTACCAATTTACTGTATTAGTCTGTTCTCATGCTGCTATGAAGAAATACCCAGAATGAGTAATTTGTAACAAAAAGAGGTGTAATTTACTGACAGTTTTCTATGGCTAGGGAGGCCCCAAGAAACTTACAATCATGGCACAGGTCTCCTATTCACAGGATGGCAGGAGAGAGAATGAGTACCAATCCAAGAGGGAAGTCACTTATAAAACCATCAGATCTCATGAGAATTCAGTCACTCACTATCCTGAAAACAGTACAGGAGAAACTGCCCCCATGATTCAAATATCTCTATCAGGTCCTGCCCTGTATACATGGGCATTATTACAATTCAAGATAAGGTTTGGGAGGAAACCTAGCTAAATTGTGTCAGTTCTCTATTTTCTTCCAATGGCCTAAGTTTCTGTAATTATGCAGCTATCATATTCTTTTGATAATTATAGATTTGTAATATAATTTTAAATAAAAAAGTGTTACATCTGTTACTTTATTTTTTTTTTAGTATTGCTTTGGCTATTATGCTTTTTTTGTGTGAGTGATTTAATATTAATTTTAGAATTACTTTTTTCTACTTGTGTAAAAATGACATATTGTTTTGATAGAAATTGCATTAAATCTTTACATTGCTTTGGGTAGTATCAACATTTTAACAATATTAATTTTTCCCAATTATAGATGTTGGATAGGTTTTCATTTATTTTTTTCATCTTCAATTTTTTCACCAATGATCTGTAGTTTTCAGTGTACAAGTATTTCACATCCTTGGTTAAATTTATTCCTTGGTACTATTTTTATACTGTCATAAATTGGACCATTTTCTTGATTCTTTTTAGGTAGTTTACATGTGTGTATAGAAATGCAATTAAGTTTTGTATGTTGATTTGATATCCTGTAAATTTATTGAATTCATTTATTAGTTCTAACAGTTTTTTTTCTGGAATCTTTGAGGTCTTCTATGCATAGGAATAGATCATCTGTAAGTAGACATACTTTTACTTTTTTCTTTCTGATTTGCATTGCTTTTATTTCTTTTTCTTGACTAACTGTCTTTGGTAGGACTTCTAGTTCTGTGTTGAATAGAAGAGATAAGAGTGAGCATCTCCACCTTGTACCATATCGTAATGGGAAAACTTTCCGTTGTTTTCTGTTAGCTGTAGATTCTTCAGAAATAGGCTTTATTGTGCTTATAGAATTTTTCTTCTATAACTAAACTGTTAAAAGTTTGTATCAAAAATATTGCTAAACTTCATCAAAATCTTTTTCTGTATCAATTGAGAAGATTATGTTGTTTTTATCTTCCATTATGTTAATGTGATATATCATATTGATTAACTTGCAACTGGTAAGCCCAGGCTTGCATTCCAGTGACAGATCCCATTTGGTCTTCATGTATAACCTCCCTGCTGTGTTGCTGAATCCAGTTTGCTAATATTAGGTTGAGAATTTTTGCATGCATATTAAACAGAGACATAGACCTGTATTTATTTTGTTGTTGCTCTTGTTGTGTCTTTGACTGGCTTAGGTAACATCAAGGTGATACTGGCCTCAAAATATGTGATTGGAAATATTTCCTCTAGCTCTATACTTTGGAAGAATTTAAGAACTATTGATAACAATAATATTTCTTTGAATGTTTGCTAGAATTTAGCCAAGAAGCCATCTATTCCAGGACTTTTCTTTGTTGGAAGGTTTTTGATTATTTTTTTCAACGTTTTTAAATTTTCTTGGTCTGTTCAAGCTTTCTATTTCTTCCTCATTCAAACTGGGTAGGTTATATTTTTCTAGAGATTTACTCATTTCTTCTAGGTTAGTTTGTTAGCATATACTTGTTCAGAGTGGTCCTTTATGATCATTTTCATTTCTGAGACAACTGTTGTAGTGTATAATCTTTAATTTCTGAATTTTGTCTTCTCTTTTTTTCTTAGTAAGTCTAACTAGGAGCTTCTTGATCTTGTTTATTTTTTAAAGAGCAATTCTTGGTTTTAGCAATTTAAAATATGTTTTTTCTCTCTTTTCTGTTTATTTCTTTTCTGATATTTGTTATTTTCTTCCTTATTGTAGATTTGTGTTTAGTTTGTTCTTTGCAGCTTTTTGAGGCATAATGTCAGTCTATTTATTTAGACTCATCTTTTTTCACAAAGGCTTTTTTTTTGTTATAAATTTGTCTCTTATTTTTAATTTATTTTAATTTCTTCATTCAGATCATACCTCTTTTTTATTTTATTGGATTGTCTATTTGTATTCTCCTGTATTTCTCTGAGTTTCTTTAAGAACAATATTTAAAATTATTTGTTTGGCAGTTTGTAAATTTTTATTCCTTGAAATCAGTTACTGTGAAAACACAGCTCTAACTTGACTTGATTTGCCAATTTTTGTCTTCTCAGAAATTATACAGTAACTTACCTTTAAGTCTAAATTGGTGGTTGTGTCTAGGCCAGGAATTAAAAAATACTGACACATGCAGGGCAATACTTTTTTTTTTTTTTTTTTTTTTTTGAGACGGAGTTTCGCTCTTGTTACCCAAGCTGGAGTGCAATGGCACAATCTCAGTTCACCGCAACCTCCGCCTCCTGGGATCAGGCAATTCTCCTGCCTCAGCCTCATGAGTAGCTGGGATTACAGGCACACGCCACCATGCCCAGCTAATTTTTTGTATTTTTAGTAGAGACGGGGTTTCACCATGTTGACCAGGATGATCTCGATCTCTTGACCTCGTGATCCACCCGCCTAGGCCTCCCAAAGTGCTGGGATTACAGGCTTGAGCCACCGCACCCGGCCAGGGCAATTCTTTTTTATGCAGTATTGTCGCCTGCATTTCAGAATGTCTTCCTCTCTGCCCTTTACCATACATAGTTGTGTCACAATATATAAAACAATTAAAGCACTTTGAAAAGTTTCTATAATTTTTTTCTTGGACTATTGATACAGATCATTATTTTATTTTAAATAAAATTAGAAACCATTTTCTTTACAAAAAAGTGACATTATTAGATTTATATTTTAAAAATACATTTCTGTTGAATATACTTTAGGACATGAAAACAAAATATCACAATCAGAGTAACTTCATATACCTCTTGATACTCATTGTTTTGTTTTCATTTCTAGTGTATGTTCAGTGTTTCAGAGTAAGGTATTATTTTTAGCAAAAATATTTTCATTTATTTAAACAAATCAAACATAAGCATTATAGCACAGTACTTAAAGTTTAAAAATTTAAGGATATGAACAATATGGAAAATAGCAACAAACTACAGATTTGGTGTTGATATTCTTGAGTTCTAATAGTGCTTGTATATTTAACTATTATGTGAAAGTAGGCAGCTATTTCTTTACCCTCATAAATGTAAATTTAAATTTGTGTTCTATTTGTGAATGATTCCACATTAAAATCGATTAACACTATATTTTTGAGATAGCAAAGGTTCCTCTCTCATTTTAAATACATTATCTAGCGGTGATAAAAAATGGAAATAATTTTGCCTTAAAATAAATTTATTTTTTTTTTTCTCCTTGTATGTTTATATCTCCTGATACAAGCATTTTCATCTTGTGTCATCCTGAAAATGAAATGACCAGGATAGCCCGGAAGACTACTCAAATCAAAGAGACATGTGGTCCCAATTGAGACAGTACTTATTTCTAAACCTTATATCATACTCAGTTGATCCCAAAAAATGCAGTTTTTTCTATGGCCCAATTTAGCAGATATATTAGCAAACTTTTCATACCAAAAAATATGTATAGCAATAAATTACTTGACAATATCTGCAAGAGGAGGAAAGAAAAGCTGATTTAATTGTTTTAGCCAGTAATGTCAAGAAAGAAACACTAATTAAGGAATTTTGACAGTTGAATCTCATTTATGAACATCTGCTAAGTTCATCAAGATCATCAAGTTTATCATTAATTCAGTATATGGAAGCATTTTATTTGAGGTTATGAATGTTTAAATATTAACATATACTAATATTGGTAAATATGTGGGCAGAGAATCAAACAAGCAATCACATGTATAGTGTTTTACATGAGCAATAACTGAATGCTAACTTTCTGTATTTCAATATTAGCTCTTCAACTAACAAGATGTATCACCTAAAGCAAGGGCCTTTTTTTCTTTTATCTGAATCACAATTTCATTGTTCGTAAAAGAATTTCTAAACATAGACTTATTGTGAGAAGCAAGTAAGATAATCCATGTGATTAAAGTATGCAAAATACATCTAATGCACAGAATCCCTACATGAAGATTTGGTGTCATTGCTGTAGTTTTAGAAGATGGGAATTATTGAAGATGGAAATTATTATTAGATAATAATATTTTGATTTTAATAAAAGGAACAAACATATTAACACAGAATGAATGAAGACGTATAATTACACACCACATTGTACTTGAGATACATTTTTCTGATTGTACAATAAACTATGGTGCTTAAAAAAATTATTCATCCTATCTAATTCAGGAAAGTTCACATCTGAAATTTAATCTTGTCTTTCAGCAGAATATGCAGTTTTTTTCCCTTCCCTTTTTTTTTTCTTTTGACCAAACAGGGATTTAAGTCCAGATATGTTAGCACATAGTATTTTAAATAAACTGGCATACACCCTTGAGTTCATGGCCTTTTTATTAATTTGCTAATATTGAAAGATAAAAAACAATATTTATTAACATGGTACTAATAGTTTATTCTACAAAGATCTAGAGTAGAACTCAGAAGGTAAGACATATAGTTGAGAAGCAAAGCAAATTAAAGAAATTATAAAGATTATTTAGAAAACAGTACATGCTGCCTTTACTCAAGCCATTTAAACATATTCTTACAAATTGAGATATGTTATTAAATTATCTAAATGATTGCTTCCATTTTTGGCTTAAATTTTAATAGAGATATCTTTGATAGAACATAATTAAATTGTCAGAAAAGGCAGAATAAGGGTAGACATTATAGACATTTCCAGGAAGGTAAGACAAAAATCTCATTGTAAATTTAGAGATTTATAAATATGCATTAAAAATTTTCTTTAAAAAAGATATGTGAGAAAAATAATAATTCAAGATGGAGCATTCAAGTTGAAATACTGTAAAGAAAACCCCTAAAGAGATAAAATCGTTGCCAAATATTTACTATGTTTCCAAAAATTTTACTAATATTATTTCCTGGTCCTTGAGAAACAAAGGCAAAGAAGATATGACTCTGACTTCAAGTTTCCAATGTGTTGGGAAGCAAATGAGATAAGTAAGTGAAGAATTTCAACATTGACAAGTATTAGATTAAAGGGAAATGTACATGACTAACATGACATTGATAAGGGAGGAGTCTGGTGGAAATATGAGCTAATAAAGAGATGCGGAGAGAGAAGAAATATTTAAATTTAATTGTGAAGATCTGTATTAGTTTCTTAGGATCATCAAGAAGATATTTGTTATAAATAGAGAGATTGCAGAAAAAAATATTTGGAAGTCTACAGTAATATTTGGAGAATCATAATAATCTTATATGAATAGAAAGTACACTTTATGGGAGGAATGGCCAGAGAGTGATAGAAAAGAAAAATATAAATTACATACCTTGCTGAACAGTTCTTACAAGGAGTATATTAGTATGCTAGTGCCACAATACTTTAAACTTTTTCCTAGAATACTGTTTTCCTACTTCCTGATGAAAAAGATTCCCATAAAAGCTCTTTGATAACCACCATCCCCTCTCCCAATATTGCTGCTCAACTGAAATCCCACTAATAAAACACACTTGTTTCATTCTTTAAAGACAAGACTCAAAAGGCTATTTCTTGGGAGGTATGTTTATTGCCTTCAATTCACTTGGAAGTATAAAGGACTGACAGACACATTTTTATTTTTACCAAAGTACCTTTAACAGGCAAAGAGATGTAAAAAATGCTGGAGATAAATACATTACCGGCAAGGGAATGAAACAAATACCTTAAGTAGGGGAACTAAGCCTTCCTTATTTTATTTGGTCTCTGAGGCTTATGCTTTTACTAAAGAGGAGGAAAGAATCTTTCTTTAATTTATTTATTTCAGCTCATTCACACAAAGAATATTTTTCTGGATAATGTAAGCTAAGCCTCATTTATACAGTTCAACATTATCTGAAGTGATGGCTTAAAGACTTACTAAAAAAGAAATAAGAACACAACAGTCAGAGTTACAATAAATGGTGTTCTTCTTTTCAGATTCATGTGAAGCCCTTGGATGCAGGAAAAATCTAAACCTGTAATAATATGACATATTATAACTATAACAAACACTAACTATTCATCATTGCTATGGATTTTTTGTGGAGGAGGATGAAAGGAGTATTGTAATCATTTTTTGTGGTTAACTCCCACCTTTATGTTATTTGTTCATCAAATGCTTAAGAAGTTATTGTGCCTCCTACCCATTTGTGTAGTACTTAGTGTCTAGTATCTACAGTAAAAAATACCAGCATTTTTTTCTCATCTGTTAGTGTTGATCTAATAGGCAACAGCAACAATTGCAGCAGAAATCTCCATGATCCCTGGAAAATCTTATACAGACAGAAGATTCTGAAAGTCTAAAGAAAAGGCTTGAGGACTCTCTATTCAATTATCATTTACCTAGACACGTTTTTCACATTATTTATTAGGTGCTACTATGTTCCAGGTGACATATTTTGTCAAGGGGGATACAAATCTGAATGAATCAGTCACTGTTGCAAAAACACATACCACAGCCTCAGCAGCTTTTCCAGAGTAAATGTGAGAATACATTTGAGGTAGCTAAGCTGCTGTTCTTGACTCCTCGCTCTTGTTATCATTGTCAGTAATCAGTCTGAATGACCTCCTTCACCTTCATTTAAGATTCAATAGAATGAAAGAACGCTGTTTATGAAAGTAAAGAAGAGAATAGTGGGTTATTAAAAGCCAGCATACTTCCAACAATTCATTTTTCAGTGAGCCAGATATTTACATCTGTTGTGGCATATGCAAGTCTTAGTCCATTCAGGCTGCTCTAACAATGTACCATAAACTGGGTGGCTTATAAACAACAGAAAGCTCTTTGTTTTTGTTTTATTTTATTCTCACAGTTTAGGAAGCTGGAAGTCTGACATCAGGGTGCCAGCACAGTTGGGTTGTGATGAGATTTCTCTTGTGAGTGGCAGACTGCTGAATTCTCACCCTGTCCTCACATGGTAGAAAGGACAAAGGAATTCTCTTGGACCTTTTATAAGCACTAATTCCATCCATGAGGGCATCACCCTCATGATCTAATCAGCTCCCAAAGGGCCTATCTTCTTATATCATTGCCTTGGAACTAAAGATTTAAACACATAAATTTTGAGGGACACACACAGTCTGATCATAACAACCAATAATCTAAAATTCAGTGTAGGACCTGGGTAGAGTTCTACTGGCTTTAAACCTGGCAACGTTTGGAAATATCTAAAATCAATAAATTTTATTTTCTTGAAAACAATTGGTCTCTACATATACACTGTCTTAAAATCAAACCTGTATGTATACATTTCATTTCGTATAGTGTATACTATAAAAGCATCTCTTTTATATTTTGTGACTTAAATATGTATGCCAGATATAGAAATGTACTGTTAAATGGCTATGTATATACAATTTTGAATAAAATAAATATTCTCCAGAAATTTTAGAAATGTGATGAATTGTTAGTTTTTAAATATGATATTTGATATTTATATTTATATCTGCTTAATTTATTAAAAATCAAATATGGAAACCAATACTTAACCATTTATCAATGCTTCAATAAAATTGCATTACATAAAGCACAGAAGATTTTATCACAAAGACAAAAACAAGAACCTAAAAGCTATTGAGCACTATATATTTCCCAATATATCACAATTATAGAAACACCTGTGTTAAATAACTCTGAGTTGATCCACTCTAAAAATATAGAGTGTTTAATAGCCCAGAGAAGCAAACACATTGCCAACAAGCCACAGGTGTTCACCACAGGAGAACATAAAAGTATGATGATGAAGGATGTGATGACATTTCCCAAGCCATAATATATATATCACAAGATGAACTTATGCATCTATAATTGAGTTGAGTTTTTAAAAATTGTTAATGTGGCATTTAAGCTATTTAAGAAAAAGCAATAAAATTTCTGAAATGTGCATAATATATTAATTTTAAAAGTTGATTGCAAAGGCATGAAATTGTTAGAATCAGAATCAGAGATTTTATTTCAAAAATTTTATATATAATAGTATATGAATAGCTTGTGTCCTACATTAAATCTGAAGTTTTATGCAGATAAGTAATTATATGAATTCATTTTCATTATAATAAAATACAGCTTTTAAATTTTAGCAATTCAAGTGCAAGCCTTCAGATAGGCTATTTACTGTGATAAAATATAATAACCATGTTTCACCTAAGGTTTTATTTTTTATAGCTCATATAAAAATTTACAAGGAGCCATAATCAAATTGTTCCATATTTCTTTAACACATACATGTAATCTTTTCATTTAATTTAATTCAACATAAAAATAATACTTAGTAAGGCATTTTATGTGCTTTATTAATGCCTGCTAGACATTCATGTTTGTTAACAGAACTCAGCACTTGCTTATCCATGCTGATGGAAGGTTACAGAAGCATGGATAATTGAAAATCGCAGGTAATTCAGAAAATTGCAGTACAGTCATATGCACATACACAGAAGCAAGCTGACACGTTTATTCAAATATTCCACCCTTTATCAGTCCTATAAGTAAATGATTCCAAAGTACTTTATAGAAGATGAGTTGCTGCCAAAGTACATATAGATAATAAAAGGTATGTATTACTATCTCACCAAACACAGGCAAGCAAGTATGTTTGTCTCTACCTCTAGAACTAATACATGATTTTATGTTTTCATGTAGGTAATTCCAACCTTTCCCTCTAGGTTATCTCTGCCTGAGGTCTTCTAGTTGTAGTACCAGGCCATTCCCAGTCTAGAGGAGAAAGTATGGCTTTAAGGTCATACACAATTTTAACTGGTAGTTCTGATCAATAAACAACAGTTATAGACAAGGAACAGAAAGTTAAACACTACATGTTCTCCTTCATATGGAGAAGCCAGAAAAAGCTGTCTCCTAAATTAAAAATGAAAACAAAGGATACTACAGGTTGGAAAGGGTAGGGAGAAGGGGGGCATAGGAATAGATTTGTTAAAGGACACAAAATTAGACCTAAATAGGAGGAATAAGTTCTAGCGTTCTATACCACTGTCAGATCATTATATTAACAAAATATACAGTATCAAATAACTAGAATGAGAATATTGCGTGTTTCCAACACAAAAAATGATAAATGTTTTGGATTAGTATGCTAATTATACTAATCTGATCAGTAAACATTACATGTATTAAAATATCACTATGTACTCAACAGACATGTACGATTATTATATGTTGATTTAATAAATAAAATAAATATATATTAAATTTTTAAAAAGCACAGTGGTCTATTAAACTGAAATAAAAATAACCCCAAATTCTGACATTTGTGAAATAAGACTTATGTTACTTAGGATATTTGTTTAGTTACTTCAAAAGAAACCAACTGCTATTGGCATAAATAAGATAGAAGTTTTTTTCTCTGTTGTGTAAAGCATGACCTGCCAGAAGTGACAAGGTGATCAATTTCTTGACTCCAAAGAACTAATAGACATCTAGGTTCCTTGTGTTTTGTTGTCTTCTCATAACATGACTGAAGACAGTTCTACTCCTCAATCCACAGGAAGGGGAAGAGGAAATAGAGGACAAATAATTTCCATTCAGTGAGGGCGACCTGAAAAAGCTAGCAATGTATTTCTCAGGACTTAAGTACACATTCAAGACTGGCTGTAATGTAGGCTGTGAAATATAATCTTCAACTTAGATTACATTTGCTTGCTGGAAATTTAAAAGTTTAATGACTAAAAAAAAAAAAGACAAAGTATGTTTTTGAAGATAATTACAGTCTTTTCCAGAGAGAACACCAGAAGAAAAGACTTTACTAAATTATAATGAAGAGTAAGGATGCCTCGCTTTTCTGAACAAAAATGGTTGAGTTCAGGTCAGATTCTGAGGAAAGAAAATAAGATTAGGCCTATAGATTTTGAGAATTTCTCCACAGAAAGATTCTACAAATATTTAAAGTCTCCATGTTTCTATTAAGACAATGGTCATCATTATTTCTTGTACTTGAGGCACTATATTATTATTTTAAGTTCACTATTATAATCACTTTATTTATTTTTCCATAAGTTATTGGGGTACAAGTGGTATTTGGTTACATGAGTAAGTTCTTTAGCAGTGATTTGTGAGAATTTGGTGGACCCATCACCCAAACAGTATACACTACACCATATTTGTAGTATTTTATCCCTCACCCCCTTTCCGTTTGTCCCTGCAAGTCCCCAAAGTCCATTTTGTCATTCTTATGCCTTTGTGTCCTTATGGCTTAGCTCCCACATATCAGTGAGAACATACAGTGTTTGGCTTTCCATTCCTGAGTTACTTCACTTAGAATAATTGTCTGCAATCTCATCCAGGTAACTGCAAATGCTATTAATTCATTCTTTTTTATGGCTGAGTAGTATTTCATCAGTAGTGGTAGTTCATATTTTCTTTTCTTTTTCTTTCTTTCTTTCTTTCTTTTTTTCTTTTTTTTTTTTTTTTGAGATGGAGTCTCATTCTGTCACCCAGGCTGAAGTGCAATGGAGTCACTCACTGCAATCTTCACCTCCTGAGTTCAAATTATTTTCCTGCCTCAGCCTCCAGAGTAGCTGGGACTACAGATGCGTGCCACCACACTCGGCTAATTTTTGCATTTTTATTAGAGACGGGGTTTCACTATGTTAACCAGGCTGGTCTCAAACTTCTGACCTCCTGATCCACCTGCCTTGGCCTCCCAAAGTGCTGAGATTACAGGCATGAGCCACTGCACCCAGCCCATATTTTCTTACTCTTTTTTCTTTGTCTTTGTTGGTTAGGTTAATTCAAACATCTTGTCTTTGAGCTCTGAATTTCTTTCTTCTCCTTGTTCAATTCTATTTATGACACTTACCAGAGCATTTCACATTTCAAAACGTGTGTCCAAAGTTTCCAGAATTTTTGATTCTGTTTTCTTTCGGATATCTATTTCCTTGAATATTCTTCCTTCACTTCTTGTATCATTTTTTAAATTTCCTTGCATTGGACTTTACCTTTCTCTGGGCCCTCTCTGATTAGCTTAATAACCAACCTCTTAAACTCTTTTTGTTTTTGTTTGTTTGTTTATTAGAGTTATGGTAGATTAATTTTTCTTTAAAGTAAGAAAAAGAAAGAAAGAAGGAGAGAAAGAAAGAAAAAAGGAATGAAGGAGAGGAAGAAAGAGGAAGAAAAAAGGGAGAGAGAACAGGAATGTTGCTTTATTCTAAAAATGGGTATTGAAAACCTCTTTTATGCCAATAATTGTGCTTAATAATGGCCAATTAATATTTCATTTAAACCTATAAGTAGGTGTGACATGGTACTGATAAGAATGTATATTTTGTGTATTTAAAGTGGAGAGTTCTATAAATGCTTATTAAGTTTACTTGTTCCGGATTTGAGTTCAAGTCCTGGATATCCTTATTAATTTTCTGTCTCATTGATCTATCTAATATTGATGTTGAAGTCTCCCACTATTATTGTGTGGGAGTCTAGGGAGTCTAAGTCTCTTTATAGGTCTCATGTATCTGGGTGTTCCTGTATTGGGTGTGTATATATTTAGGATTGTTAGCTCTTCTTGTTGCATTGATCCTTTTACCATTGTATCTTTGTTGCGTTAAAATCTATTTTATCAGAGGCAAGAATTGCAACTCCTGCTTTTATTTATTTATTTGTTTGTTTTTGCTCTCCATTTGGTTGGTAAATCCCTTTGTTTTGAGTCTTTCTTCATCCCTTTGTTTTGAGTCTTTGTGTATCGTTGCATATGAAATGGGTCTGGATGTAGCATACCGTTGGGTTTTGGCTGTATCTTTTGATTGGGGGATTTAGTCGATTTAAATTTAGGGTTACTGGCATTTGATGTTAGCTGGCTGTTTTGTCCATTCTTTGATGTAAATTCTTCATTATGTTGATGCCCTTTACTTTTTGTTATATTTTTGGAAAGGCTAATAGTGGTTGTTCCTTTCTATGTGTAGTGCTTCTTCAGAAACTTAGGTAAAGCAGGCCTGGTGGTAATGAAATCTCTGAGTACTTGCTTGTTCACAAAAGATTTTATTTTTCCTTCAGTTGTGAAGCTTAGTTTGGCTGGATATGAAATTCTGGGCTGAAAGGTCTTTTCTTTAAGGATGTTGAATATTGGCCCCCACTCTCTTCTGGCTTGTAGGGTTTCTGCTGAGAGATCTGCAGGCTTCCCTTTGTGGGTAACCCAAACTTTCTCTCTGGCTGCCCTTAGTATTTTCTCCTTCATTTCAACCCTGGTGAATCTTAAGATTATGTGCCTTGGGGTTGCTCTTCTTGAGGAATATCTTTGTGGTGTTCTCTGTATTACCTGGAGTTGAATATTGTCCTGCCTTGCTAGGTTGGGGAAGTTTTCCTGGATGATATCCTGAAGAGTATTTTCCAGCTTGGATTCATTCTCTTCATCATATTCAGGTACACATATCAAACGTAAATTAGGTCTTTTCACATAGTTCCATATTTCTTGAAGATTTTGCTCATTCCTTTTTATCCTTTTATCTCTATTCTTGTCTTCTCATTTTATTTCATTAAGTTGGTCTTTGACCTCTGATATACTTTCTTCTGCTTGATCAATTTGGCTATTAAAACTTGTGCATATTTCACGAAGTTCTCATGTTGTGTTTTTCAACTCCATTAATTCATTTATATTTCTCTCTCTATTGTCTATTCTTGTTAGCATTTTATTAAACCTTTCTTTCAAAGTTCTTAGTTTCTTTACATTGGGTTAGAACAAGTTCTTTTAACTCCCAGAAGTTTCTATCATCCACCTTCTGAAGCCTACTTCTGTTAATGGAACACAGTCCTTCTCCATTAGGCCTTGTTCCATTGCTGATGAAGAACTGTAATCCCCTGTAGAGGGAGAGGCATTCTGGTTTTGGATATTCTCACCCTTTTTAGGCTGGTTTCTTCCCTTTGTTATAAATTTATCTATCTGTCATCTTTGTAATTATTGCCTTTCTAATTAGGTTTCTGAGTGGACATCCAATTTATTGATTCCCAGTGCCAGAATCTGAGCACCCCACTGCGCTGTCCAAAACAGTGGCATTAAGACTGATGGTGCTCTTCTGCCTGGGAATCTCCAGTCTGGCTTCCTTCTTGAGTCCAAAATAGGCGACTCTGCCTTCCCAGAGCTCCAAACGTTGGTCAGAAGGGGAACCAGTCCTGTTTATTCTGCACCAAGAGCCACCGCGCCAAGGCGCTGGCAAAACCACTATGCCGGCCGCAAGAGTCACACTGGCAACTCATGGGGCTCCTCCGCTGGGAATCTTCTGGTCTGTGAGTGACAAAAATTTGTCTGAAAGTGTGGCGTCCTCTTGTTCTCTGCACTTTCACTGGGAGCTACAATTCTGAGCTGTTAGCGATCAGCCATCTTGGATTTCTCGCCACCTCCTGAACTCTTTTCCAGGTAAATCACAGATTTCTTCTTGGTTTGGATCTATTGCTATGAACTAGTGTAATTTTTTTAGGGATGTTGAAGAGCCTTGCTTTGTTATATTACCAGGGTTGGTTTCCTGGTTCCTTCTCATTTGGGTGGGCCCTGTCAGAGGGAAAGTCTAGAGCTCAAGGCTATTGTTCAGATCCTTTTGTCCCTTGGGGTTTTCCTTTGATATAGTACTCTCCCCCTTTTCCTATGAATGTGTCTTCCTGTGATCCGAACTATAGTGATTATTGTCTCTCTTCTAGGTCTAGCCACCCAGTAAGTCTACTCAGCTCTGGGCTGGTACTGAGGGTTGTCTGTAGAAGTCCTGGGATGTGAGCCATTTACCAGTCTCTCAGTGGTGGATACCAGTGCTCGTTTTGAAGGAGGTGGTGGGGAGGGGTGCAATGGACTCCCTGAAGGTCTGTAGCTTTTGAGGTTTAATGCTCTATTTTTGTGCTGATTGGTCTTCCGCTTTCCAGAGAGCATCAGGTGTGGTAGTAGGGAGAGGAACTGGTGGGTGGGTGGGGCCCTAGAATTGTCAAGATTACATGCTCTTTGTCTTTCACTTCCCAGCTTGGTAGGAAAGGACCACCAGGTGGGAACGGTTCTAGGCATGTCTGAACTCAGACTCTCCTTGGGTGGGTCTTGCTGTTGCTGCTGTGGAGGATGGAGGTGAGATTCCCAGGTCACTGGAATTGTATATCTAGTAGGATTATGGCTGCCTCTGCTGAGTCATGCAGGTTCAGGGAAGTGGGGGAAAGCCAGCAGAGTTACAGATCTCACATAGCTCCCATGCAATCCAAAGGGCTGGTCTCACTCCCACAACTCCCCCCAACCTGGCCACAAGCAACAGCCCCCATTCAGTTTCCACATGGAGAGTGATATGGGCTTGAAAGCCTGCCCCAGACTATCTGCCTCCCAGCTGCAAAAGAAAAGAGCTTGCCCCTTCTCTGCCTGTGGAGTCTGCACAATGTGTTTGTATCCTCTGAATTCTGGCCAGGAGGCTTCTCACCTAGTTCAAATTGTTACAAAGTTCAGCTAGGAATGTCCTTCTCCCTGTGTGGTTTTACCCACTGATTCCTCCCATTGATCCCTGTGGTGCCAGGCAGGAATGATCTTCTAGGGGACCCACAAGCTACCATGGCCTTTCTACTGCTGCCTCTACACTTATATTTTGCTTGCCTCTCCAAATTGACTCAGCTCCAGGTAAAATAGGAAACTTGTCCCACAAACAGACCTTCAGTTTCTCCAGTGATGGTGTGTGCTTGTGAGAGGAGGGTCTCCCTTTCTCACTTCTGCAGTTGTGATACTCACAGTTTTGGTGGGGTCTCCGGGATCCTGCAAAAGCTGTCGACTTCTTTCAGAGTGTCTGTGGGACCTCTTGGAATTGCTGGTTAGTTCCTGCAGTCAATCTGAAGCTAAAATTCACAATGCTAGCCCTGGCATGCTGCTGTCTGGAGCTGCAACCTAATCCTGCATCCCATTTACTATGACTGCCATTTCCCCAAGGCACTGTATTTTGAAAAATATATATGGTTTTAATTTCATATTAAGTAGAAAATAAACTGAAAGGGATAGTAATGTTTATAATTTTCAGTGTTCCTCAATAAGCATTTTCTTAAATATTACTTCCATGAGATAGTTCTTAGAAACATTGCTTTCTTATCGAATAGGTTTGGGAGACATTGAACTGTGTGTCTCCCCTTTGATAATTATATGATAAATTAACAAATTAATGGTATTGCTACACATAATACACTGTTTACATTTCAATTTTTCAAATATGTTCATCACATATTTTTTTCAAAACTCATTATTATTTTTCATTTAAATTTTTTATATACAAGATGTTGTGCATAATGTACACAATTTAATGAGTTTGAAGATAAGTATATACCTGTTAAATAATCATTGCAGTCTGTACCATAAACATGTCACCACCAAAAATTTTCTGTTGACTTCTTATTTATGATTATTATTTGTATAAGAACATAAAATGAATGCTGCCCTCTTAGAAAATCTTTAGGTATACATCACAGTGTTGCTATCTGTAGGCACTATGCTGTAAGGTAGATCATTAGTGCTAACTTGTCTTATATAACCAGAACTTTACACCTTTGACTAATATTTTCCTTTCTCCCTTTCCTGTGTCCCAATCCCTGACAATGACCATTCTACTCTGTGCCTCTATGAATTTGGCTGTTATATATTTTATATAAGTAGCATACTTTAATATTTATTCTTCTGTGTCTGTATTATTTCACTTAGCATAATGTCTGCCAAGTTCATCCATGTTTTTGCAAATGGCAGGGCTTATTTCTTTTTATGACTGAATAGTAATCCATTTTATGTATATACCATGTTTTCTTTATTCATGTATTGATGGACACTTAGATTGCTTTCATATCCTGCCATTGTGAATTATGCTAAAATGAACATAGGAATATCAATATGTCTTTGATACCCTGATTTCAATTCCTTTGGCTATGTGCCCAGCAATATGGATCATATGACATTTCTGTTTGCAGTTCTTTTTTTAAACATTATATAGGGGATTGTTTTTTTCAGAACCTTGCAAGAATGTGCAATATATATATATATATATATATATATATTTCATATATGTGTGTGTGTGTGTGTATACACACACACACACACACACACATATGAAAACCATTCTAACAGCTGTGATATCTTATTATGTTTTATATTGGTATTTCTTTGATGAATAGTATTATTGACCACCTTTTTACATATCTGTGTTTTCTTTAGAGAAATGTCTATTTATACGTTTAGATATATTTAATTTGAGCTATTGTTATTATCATTGAGTTGTAGCCAAACTATATATTTTGTGTAATAACCGCTTACCAGATACATGGTTTATAAATATTTTCTGGGTAAGGCTGGCATCATAAAAATAAGTTTTTAAGTGAACCCTCTTTTATTATTGGAAACAGCATAGGAATGATTGGTATTAACTTAAAAATTATTTAGGAGAATTGATGTGTGAAGCTATTTGAGCCTGGGCTTTTTAGTGTTATTGGAAGATTTATGATCACTGACTCAATATTCTCATTTGTTGCTGGTCTATTGAGGGTTTCTGTCTCTTCTTGATTCCTTTTTGGTAGGTCACACATTTTCAGGAATGTATTCGTTTCTTCTAGGTTGTCCAGTTGTTTGGCTTTCATAATATTTCCTTATTGTGTTAGTCCATTCCTATGCAGCTTTGAATAAATACCCAAGACAAGGTGATTTATAAAGGAAAGTAAGTGGTTTAGTTGACTCAGTTCCACATGGCTGGGGAGATCCCAAGAAATTTACACAAACATGGTGGAAAGGGAAGCAAACATGTTCTTCTTCACAAGGCAGCATGAGAGAGAAGTGCTGAGCAAAAGGGGGAAAAGCCACTTATAAAACCATCAGATCTCCTGAGAACTCACTCACTCTCACAAGAACAGCATGAAGGTAACCATCCCCATTATTCAGTAACATCCCACTGGATCCCTCCCATGATACATGGAAATTAGGGGATCTACAGTTCAAGATGAGATTTGTGGGGTGGGGACACAGCCAAATCGTATTATTCATAATGTGTATATATATATATATATATATATATATATATATATATATATATATATATTAATTTCTGTGACATTGATTATAGTGTTATCTCTTCTATTTCTGATCTTATTTATTTGGGTCTTCTCTTTTTCTTTCCCCAGTGACTCTACCAAAGTGTTTATGAATTTCACTCCTCTTCAAAGAATCAACTCTTAGCTTAATTAATATTTTTCATTTTTCAGAAATTTTCTCTTTTATTTATTTTCTAATTTTTTTTCCAGGTAACATTGAGTCAAGTTTTTTTTCTTCATTTTCTAGTTCCTTGAGGTGTAATTTTATGTTTTTTTTTTTAATTTGAGATATTATTTTTCTTTTTTACATGTATGCATTTATCACTATATACTTGCATCTTGGTACTGCCTTCACTGTACCTCATAAATTTTTGTATGTTGTGTTATCCTTTTCTTTTGTCTTGAGATATTTTTGTTTCTATTTTGATTTATTTGTTATAACTGTTGTTCAAATGTGTGTTTTTAAATTTCCATGTATTGTGATTTTTATAGCTCTATTCCATTGTAATTGGAAATCTCATGATAGCCTTATGGGGGCTTTATATGACAGCTCACTTTTCTCTCACTGTTTCCAAAATACTCTTTGTCTTAATTATGGCAATTGAAATACAATATGTCTTGGTGTATATCCCTTTAGGTTCAAGTTTTGAAAATCTTTTTGAGTTTCATAAATTTGGATTCCCATTTCCATCTACTGATTGGATAAATCTTTCATCCACTTAAAAATACTCTATATGCTTCTTTCCCTTTTTGTTCTTGGACTCTCAAAATGTATATCTTGATTTGCTTAATGGTGTTCCAGAAGTCTCATAAACATTTTTCACAGTGTTTGTTTTTCTCCTTTTGTTTCTGTGACTGAATAATTTCAAAATACCTGAAATATTTTGAACTTACTGATTCCTTCTCTCTGATCAAGTCTGCTGTTGAAGCTCTCTATTAATTTTTTTATTTTAGTCATTGTGTTGTTTAGTTCTAGAATTTCTGGTTCTTTTTTATGATTTCCATCTTTTGTTGAAATTCTATTTTTCTCATATATTGTTTCTATGTTATTGTTTATTTGTCTATCTGTGTTCCCTTGTTACTCACTGGGCATTCTTAAGAGGATGTTTTTGAAATTCTTGTTAGGCAATTTGGAGATCTCTATTTATTGAGGATAACTTTTTTGTGCTTTCTTTTGTTCCTTTGGGGTAAGATGTTTCTCTGGTCTTTGGTGATCCTTGTAGCATTGCATTAATTTCTGAACACTGGAAGTAGTCACTTCTTCCAGTCCTTAGATACTGGCTTTCATTGAGAAGGCCTTACATCAATCAGCTTCCTGAGATTCTGGGCAGGTGTGTGTATGGAGTAGTTATATGACTGTGTACTTCCTGGCCTGATGGTGGTTTGGCCTGAAGTCAGGGTCCATGGTGTCCATATTGACACCAGAAACCACTGGAGTGAACTTAGTGACTGATTCTATAGTGGTTGGCCTGGAGCTTGGAGCCATAGAAGCTAGCCTGTTGTTAGGTCCCACAAGGGCATTCCTGGAGCATGAATGTGGGCTGGTGTGAAGCACAAATCTTTAGGGCTGATCTTGGGGTGGGGTGGGCATGAAGGGTGGGTCCATAAGGATAACATATTTCTTATTTTAATAGCACTTATTCATATATTTTGAAAAAAACTTTTTAGAAAGTTGATTAAATCCAAACTATTTTACCATGTTGCAAAACAAATGACAACTAAACACTTATTTTCTTTAAGGAGAACTAGATATGTCAATTAACACTCCAGTGAATTCTCAACTTTTAGTATGGACAATTTTATTGATTTGATCTAGAGTCAGCAAACTATGATTTATTGGCCAATTTGCTGACATCTTTCTGATCCTTTCAGCAATAATGTGTATCATATATGAGTCAGGATCCCAGGTGTTCTGGTGTATTATAGGTCAATTCATAATAAAACCAATTTGATATGAAATTGAATCAAGCTCAATAATACCTTTGGGAAGTATTAATTATTCTCTCAACCTGTCTTTTCATTGTTGTTGCTATTGCAAATCTTAGTTGAGCAGTTTGGTTGAAAAGTATTTAAGATATTTCAACTGACTTTTATATGCTACTTGAAGGCCACTGAACTCCAAACTCCATTAATACCGTTATACTAAGGACTCATTTATATAGAGATAATGAGACATATTATCAGCCCTTGACTAGCTTGCTGTCTAGCAGGGAAGGTAGAAAAGAAATCCATCAATTTTCATATGGTTAAGAAAATATCTCTAATAATGTTCATGAAACTCATTTAGCAAGAAAGAATGACATATTTTTCTTTTTCTTTCATTTCTATAACACATGTTTCATAAAGGTTAAGCACTGTTATAATTGCTTTCTGTATATTAATTCATGCAATAGTCACAGAAACTGTAAATATGTTTCTCAGTATGAGAAGACATAGTTCAGATAGAAAAGAATTATTTTACCTGGAGAGAACAGAATTTGCAAAGGCACAACAGCAAAAGTATTGCTGAAATAGAGAAAGTGGGCAAAACTTTTTAAATCCTATGTTTTGCTTCAAGTGAAATATCAGGAAGGATAGAAAATGGCAATGTATGCAATAACACAAAATAAATATTTTCTAGAAGATTGTGGTAGTCAGCAGAAGGAAAATTTTAAAATTCAAATGTCATTCAGTGGATAGTAAAGGTAAGTAATTTCAGAGATAATATTTAACATTGCTATTTCAGTTCAGTTCTGTTCTGTTTTCCAGTTTCAAATACAGTGAGATCATATTGTGGAAGTTTTAAGCGGCTTGATGATGTTTTAAATTATTAAAAAATTTCACATGATGCTTAATTTACCCAAACTACATAGTTTACATACAAGCTGACATTATTAAAAATAGTTTTAATTTAAAAAGTACTTAGGAGTTTACATTTTATGCTTGTATGTTGATAATATAGACATAGACTATAATAAATAAAATTGGCATATTATTTTACTGGCATTAATAAATGAAATATAATTAGCTTAGGGGTCATCTACTACATCTTAATTTACTTAATAATTTAAAAAGTTGTACAAAGATACAAAGCTAATTCTATTTTTGTGATTTATAAAACACTAAAAAATCCTTGTACAGTAGTCTGTGGTCTTACATTAGTTATAATGCAAAATTATATTTTGTTAAAATGGAGACTATTTTTGTATCAAAAATTTGAATTTTATCTTAATTCAGTATATCTAATTTTTAACTTATATCTAATTTTTAATATTTATGAGTAGTATTCAAAAGTATTAATTTTTCCTAAAGAAATCAGATCATCAGGCCATTACAGTACATTTTTTAAGGCTTCACTGTTATATATTTTTTGCAATAAGCCGTATATTTAAAAATGCTAGGGACAAAAAATCAAACTTGCTAAAAGTTCCAAAAGCTAGGGTTCAATGGATATACAGATGAAAGTATAATTTTGGAAGAATAATCTCTCAAATTGAATAACTATAAAATTAAAAACAACTAGTCCTAGTTACAAGAGGTACAAGTCTATGAAAATGTATCTAGTTACCATGGTACAAACAAGCATAACAAAACCTTTTGTTGCTATAAAAATAATCAAATATTGGGGCAATAAATATCTACATGGTATGTAGAAAATTATAGGTAATTTTCTCTTATATTCTAAAGTAAGAACAACTGGGATAAATAATTTTATCCAAGTCTGAACTTCAAAATTTGTTTAAGGAAAGATTCATGAGATAAAAGAGTGAATGAATATGCATTTGTAGAATAGGATATATGATAAAGTTGATAGGAAATATGATAACTATCAATATTTAATAGTATTTATTTTAATGTATACACTCTATAACCCTTAAAAGCAAATGGGATAGTCTACAGCCTGAAGAATTTATGCTTATAAAAGATAAGTAAATAGTAAACACAGAAACTAGTAAAAAGATTCACTTCCAGAACTCCTCTTTTGAAAACCTAGAATTTGTCACATTTATCCCAGATAATATTGAGTTCTGAGAGTCTGTTATTCTTGGATGGGTAGACAGATGATGAATAGTGATATTGCAAACATAGTGATAAACCAAAACATTTATCATTAAAAAACAAATTCCTACCTAAACTATGTCTTCAATAGATTATGATATTCCTCAGAAAAAATAAAAACTATGTAATAGCCATCTTCCACTGGCTAGTAGTCCAAAACAAGTACTTGAGATCCAGATTGCCTGTGTTCAAATTCCCAATTCCTTATTGTACTAGCTCTGTAACCTTGAGATAGTCAGTCTCCCTGTAGCCTGGCGTGGTGGCACATGGCTGTAATCCCAGCTACTTGGGGGGCTGAGGTAGAAGAGTCACTTGAACCCAGCAGGTGGAGGTTGTGGTAGGCCAAGATTATGCTGTTGCACTCCAGCCTGGGTAACAAGAGTGAAACTCCATCTCAAAAAATAAATAAATAAAATAAAATTCAACGGCCAACTCATATGCTTGTTTTGACCAGTTTGTACTAGACTTACTTGATTTCAAATATATAATAGCTTCTCTTTTAGAGGAAATCCTGTCTACAGAAATAGAATTCAGGCAGTCCGGAAATCTGAGCATCTTAAAAAATGGTAAAAATGAGTGATTTACTCATATCACAGTAATCCTACAAGAATATTCTGGAAATATTTGCAACTGGTGGGCAAGCAGGCAGGTAGCCAGAGTCTCCAAGGGTGTTAGCAGAAATAAAAGTGGTGCAAAATGTCTTGCTATCACACAAGCATTGTAAAGTTTGCCCTTTGAAAAATATGGGACTATCATTTACAGCTGGGTGCTTTCTTGGGATTTCAATACTAATGAAGTTTGTCCTTAGCTGGTAGGAGTTTTAGAAAACATTTTGCCTTTACCTACACTCAAAAATTAGCTTGCTTTTACCTGCATAAAAAGAACTTATACCCAGACCTTTTCTCTGTTATCTTTCTAGTAATTTTATCACCATAATTATTTTGGTTAAGCCACATATCTTCTATTATAAAAGGAAGAAAAAAAAAAACAAATTCCTCAGAATTGGTTTTTTGACTCTCTAATTCTGGTAGATTATTTCAAAATTATTTGTATCCTGAGATCTAAAATCAAGCATGCCCTTATAAGGAACACCTTGCTGCTAACAGGTGCTCTCATATACATCTCAGAATCCAAATTTCCTGAGCCAGTGGAACCAACCCTTCGGGTGTCATATGACTATAAGATTTTTGCTATTGTAACTCTTCACATCTCATGTGCCTTGCATATTTCTTTACACAGAACTAAGACACACATTGACCCTTTATGCTTCTACAAGGTCAGGGTCATTATTCCCTTCAAAGTTTCAGCATATTTATGGAATACATACAAAAGGAGTGTGGAATTTCTTTGATTCCAAGTCACCTATGCTATTTGTTACTACATATCTTGGAACAATTTCAGGAAGGCTCTTGCTTTAAAGACATTTTGCCAAAAAAACTTAGTAAATGTAGAGAAAAGAGCAAGTTAGGTTATGTTTATACAGTAACTGACATACTAAACACAGTTTCTTTTTATTTATTAACCAAGTCAGTAATATAATCTAGTAAGAAGTAGCTCTTAACCAAGAGCAAACCACTTTATAATACTATGTCTTGTCCCTCTCGTTTAATATGAGCTAATAATTTTTCATATGTTTGGAATAGATACTTTTATAGTGTGAGAAATATGAATTTAGTTATTATAATATCCCTTTCTTTATTTTCTTCCTTCCTTCCTTTCTTCCTTCTTTCCTTTCTCTCTCTCTTTCTTTCCCTTCCTTCTTTTCTTTCTCTTTCTTTCTTTCTTTCTTTCTTTCTTTCTTTCTTTCTTTCTTTCTTTCTTTCTTTCTTTCTTTCTTTCTTTCTTTCTTTCTTTCTCTTTCTTTCTTTCTTTCTTTCTTTCTTTCTTTCTTTCTTTCTTTCTTTCTTTCTCTCTCTCTCTCTCTCTCTTTTTTCTTTCTCTTTTTTGGTAATCTTTCTTTTTGTTTCTTTTTTTTCTTTCTCTCTCTTTCCTTCCTTCCTTTCATCTTTCCTTTTCTTTGCTAAAAATTTCTATATATTTGTATTTAAGTCCCAGTTCCTATAAAAACAAAAATGCAAGAGCTCTGGGTTTCTTAATTTATCAGTGGGTTTATACAAAAGTATTTAGGAAGGCTCAGGTCATCTATATCACACCTATGACTCACTCAGCCCTGACCTTTGGGTTCTGCTCTTTCTGTTGCAGATTTTCTAACTCAAGTATAATTCAATTTGCAGTGTTAGTTCTGACAAAAGAAAATAAAAATTATTTGTTGACTAACACAAACACAACTGTTCTAGAGAATAGGATAAAACACATACATATTACCCTCAAGATTTTTTTTTTTTAATTCTCAGGAATTAAAGAGATTTTATGGCTATGTCAAATGAAAATGGTATTAAATTTTTTCAGACCTTTAGATTGTTTTTAGGTTAAAACAAAAAGTGCAATGCAACAGCAATACAAAATGAAATGTTACATCTTTGAGACAGAAAATTGTCAGTACTTTCAAGAAAAATAAGAAAATTCATACTTTTATAATTAAACAATTCAATATCAGGAAATCTAATTTAACATAACCCCCAAACTAAAAGAAACTAGTTGGGTACAGACTTATATACTACATTTAAATAAAGCATATATATATATATATATATATATATGCTTTATTAAATATCCCATATATATATCCCATATATATATATCCCATATATATATCCCATATATAATCCCATATATATATATCCCATATATATATATATCCCATATATATATATATATATATATCATATATATGGGATATATATGCTTTAATTCTCTGGAGCTTCAAATAATATGTGGCAACAGTGAGTAAATATTAAAATATAATAAAATTCACAACCATGCTCAAAGGAAGATAAATTTCTCTGTGGTCCAAAAGTGAAAGACAAACCAACCAAAACTACCTTTACAATATTATATAAGGAATAGTTTGTGAGTTTAATAATTTTCAGCAAAAACTTTGGAGTTTTATTCTAGAATGGTAACCAGGGTCAAATCCCACATTAGGTTACTGAGGGCCCAGCAAGGCTCGTAACTTAATATCAGGATCTAAGGCAATTTCTTTTATTCCCTCAAAATGTGGAGACACATTTTGACAGCTTCCTAGAGCTGCCACTTTTGTAAAACTGTCAGTGATATGGGAAGAAGGAGAAGGTGGAGGCTACAAAATAGAACTTGTTTCCTTAAAATAATAAAAAGATAGCATAAATAAATTTGAAAAAAATGTGAAATAAAAATATTAGACATAACTCAAAAGAATATATTATGAAAAAGAAACAATTAGAAAGGTTAGAAGTAAAAACTATGATTACTAAATATTAAAAATGGTATCACATTCTTTGGGATAAATTCTAGAAATGACTCAGTCAGTAAAAAAATTTTAAAAAGTGGAAGATAGTGTTGATTATTTTATCCAGAATACTGAACCAATAGCTAAAGAAACAAAATAATAGATAATTTGCCACCAATAAAATCATTCAAGAAGTCAAGACTGAAGGACTTTTTGGAGCAGAGTTTGAGGGGACAATAACTAAGACTTTTCCAGAACTGAAGGAAGACTAACTAAAAACTCAGTGAGAGTTGATTAGAATAAAACAAAATAGAGACACACATTGTAATTTTCCTTTATTGTTATTATTATTATTATTATTTGAGATGGAGTTTCGCTCTTGTTACCCAGGCTGGAGTGCAATGGCGCAATCTCGGCTCACCGCAACCTCCGATTCCTGGGTTCAGGCAATTCTCCTGCCTCAGCCTCCTGAGTAGCTGGGATTACAGGCACGCGCCACCATGCCCAGCTAATTTTTTGTATCTTTAGTAGAGACGGGGTTTCACCATGTTGACCAGGATGGTCTCAATATCTTGACCTTGTGATCCACCCACCTCGGCCTCCCAAAGTGCTGAGATTACAGGCTTGAGCCACCGCGCCCAGCCACACATTGTAATTTTCTAGGGAAACAGCTGAACGTTAAAACGTGATAATGTATTTGTCACACACAAAACAGCTAGTAACCAATATGTTATAAATCATATATATCAAGTATTAAAGAATAGCCTCACAATTCAACTAAAAGGCAATTAAGGTATAAAGATGTTAACTTGCATAAAGTTCTGAAGAAAGTCAGGCATTCATCCACAGAAGGTTGTGATGAAAAGTATTTATTTATTTTGATAATACATATTAAATATTTCCAAAAATACATGCCCCTGACAAAATCTTTATACTTCTTTCTCTCTGTCTGTCTCACATATGTATCAGGTGGAATTTTGGACAGATTCAACTACAAGAGTGGTTGTGTTTGTGTTTAAATCTACTTTCTCTGAACCTGAGCTAGTAATCTTATTTTCTGTATAATATTTTCTGTAATGCAACCAAGATTACAAAATAACAATGCCTAGGAAAATGTCTGAAAAGCAATATATCAAAATGTTAATAGTAATTATTTCCATGCTGTAGGCCTGTAGATGATTCTTTTTCCCCTTATCTCAAAATAGTCTATGAAGAAATTAAACTATTTTAAGGATGAAATATTAATTTTAGGCAGTTATGATGGTGTTATTCTTGCACCATCAGACATCTCTTTTATAGCACATGTGAACTGGAGAAAAATTAGATTATTTAAGGATATCTATCTTAAGCACTTACAATTTTTAGAGAAAACTGATTTTGCAGTAACTGTTATTAACACTTATTAAAATATGTCAATTGCTAAGGAATCCTGAAGAGACTCATTTGTTCCCAAGACATATACCTAAATTTTACTTCCTACCTCATTTCCTAATTCAATCAAATGTCTAAAACAGGCAAATATAGTACATATGGGGAGACTAGAAGTTCTATTTCAATTATATTTATATTTTAATTTTATTATATTTGTATCTTTGGTTATACCCTGTTCTTTAATTTTCTAGATTTTTTATATATTGTCTCAACATAATACACCATTATTTAAAACATCAATAAATTTTTGACTACAATTGATTTTTTTTGTGTTTAAATATTAGCTTCCATGGAATATATCACTTGCAGAATAAATTTCTCTGCAAACCATTACATTTTAGAGAGAAGGTAGTAAAATCAGGGAGTACATTTTAGTCGACTCATGTATTGTTTTGTCTCACTTGTCAAATAAAATACTATTGTATCCATAAGAATCACTTTAATCAAGTCCACTGTTGAGCTAGCTGGATTCATAATCTTAGTTACTGAAACAGATATAATCATATTCTTATTCTTTGAACATAGAAGAGAGCTGGTTATTAACTCCCCTAGTCTATTTGCATGAAAAATGTTTTTGTTGTTTTGGTAATCTCACAAGAAGTGATCTTCACAGTGAGTAGACAGGAGAAGAAAGCAGTTTTTCCCAGGTAATACTGAAATGAAAATTATTAAGTCAAGGGCCTGTGACAATTAAACTTTTAAAGAGATCAATATAGTCTTCATTAATAAACAAAGAGCTTATAAACCTGTCACTTCACTGGTAAGTATGCATTGATGTTTAAAAAGAAAAATAGAAAAGAATGCCCTTCCTTTTGAACCATTGAGATATGGAAAAATCACAAGGAATTAATTACAAGTGGCAATAAAGATGATGAATATTTGGTGACAAGAGAGGTCCCTCATTTTCTTTACAGATAAGCTTTGTGGCATCATAGGCAAATTCTGCATTTGAAGGTGACGTAGTTCATCCAAAGCATATGCTTTGTAGCTCTTCCTTCTTTAATAAAATAAATTATCAGGTCTGGTGAATTTTCTCAAATAAAAAAAAAAAAACACACATAAAACTTTGTTTTCCTAATCTTTCAAGATGTATTTTTTCTTTCATTTCTCTCTCTCTTTTTTCCTTGAGCAAATACAGAAATATTTTCTAAAATCATCATACTTTGGTTCATGGCTACAAATCATTTTATACATTTGTTAACACAGGATTTTTTTTAAAGCTTTCTGGTTTTTTTTTTTTTTTTTTTTTTTGCCTGAATGCAATATTATCTCTACCCTTTTGGTGGAAATTATTATTATTACTTTTTAGAAGGAGTCTTGCTCTATTGTCAGGCTGGAGTGCAGTGGCACAATCTCAGCTCACTGCAACCTCCGGCTCCCAGCTTCAAGTAATTTTTCTGCCTTACCCTCCCAAGTACCTGGGATTACAAGCATGCACCACCAAGCCCAGCTAATTTTTAAATTTTCATTTAAATTGTGTTGAGTATGTTGATAAAATTGGAAAGAATTAACATCTTAGCAAGACTCAAGATTTAATGTTTGCTCTGTTGGGTTTTGGTCTTACTTGGGACCAGTTGCCCCTTTCTTCTTGCCAAGTAAAATACTGTTGTATTCATATGCATCAGTTTAGTGAAGCCCATTAATGAGGTAGCTGGATTCATAATCTTAGTAACTGAAATTGATATAAATCTATTATTATTCAGTGAACATAGAAGAGAACTGGTTATTTCTCCCTTCATCTATTTTCAGGAAAAATGCTTTTGTTGTTTTTATAATCTATCTTATATCTGCCCCACCATTTTATTTTGGAATTAGATAAATTTTTGATTTCATAGGCTCATAGCTGGAGGGAAATTTGTTTTAGAATGCATCCCACCTTGGATCCCCACCTGTCTAATTCAGATAAGATTTTGGACTTTTGGATTGATGTTGGAATTAGTTAAGACTTTGAAACTATTGGGATAATATGAATATATTTTGCAGGTGAGAAGGAAGTGAATCCTGCAGACAAAAGCAATGTGCTATAATTGAATGTGTACCTCAAAAAGCATGTGTAGAAAACCTAATTGCTATTGTAACAGTATCAATTACTTTAAAGTGTGATGAGACCTCATGAATGGATTAATGCTATTATTATTGGAGCAGATTGTTTATTAAAAAATGAGTTCAGTTCTTCTCTTGCTCTTGTTCTCACCCTATCCTTGCTCTTCCTCAATGGGATTACATCACACTAGGGTCTTTGACAGATTTTCTTCCTTCAGTTTTGGACTTCCCAGCCTCTAAAAGTATGAGTCAATAAGTTTATGTTAATTGTAAAATTTTTTTAGAGTGTCTTAAGGTCTTCTCTTTGGCCTATAGATTATTTAGCATTGTACTGTTTACTTTTCAAATGCTTTTTGGGAAATTTCAGCTATCTTAATTTACAAATTGATTTCTAGTTTAAATCTATGAAGTTTGAGAATATACTAAGCATGGCTTTTATTCTTGTAAATGTTTAAGGAGTGCTCTAAGAATCATAATTGAGCCCAGTTTGATGAAGGATTCATGTCAGCCTGAAAAAAAATACATGTATTTACTTGTCATTACATGAAGTAGTAAATAGCAATTACATAAATTGACTAACAATGCATGTATACCGTCTACATCCTTACTGATTTTCTGTCTGTGTCATCTATAAACTACTGGTAGAGCATTGTTGATGTCTGCTTCTCTAACAGATCTGTCTAACATCAGTTTTATCAGTTTGTTTTCATGACTTTTGACACTCTTTCTGGTGTATAAATCTTTACATTTTAACTTTTTGAAAAAAGTTAAATAATCTATTATATGACAATACTTTTTATCTTTGACAAATTTTCTTCTTAGAAAATCTTCTAGGCTGGATGCTGTGGCTCATGCCTGAAATCCTAGCACTTTGGGACACCAAGGCAGGTGGATCACAAGGTCAAGAGTTTGAGACCAGCCTGGCCAAGATGGTGAAACCCCGTCTCTACTAAAAATACAAAAAAGAAAAAAACCAGAAAAACAAAACAAAACAAAAAACAGGCACAGTGGTGGGAGGCTAGGGCAAGAGAATCACTTGATCTCAGGAAGCACATGTTGCAGTGATCCAAGATCACACCATTGCACTGTAGCCTGAGCATTGGAGCAAGACTCCATCTAAAAAAAAGAGAAAGAAATCTTCTATGTCTCAAATTAAAGTATCTTCTTCAGCTTTCCTTTTGTTAGTGTTAGTATTGCATATCTTTCTGGATTCTTTTACTTTTCATATCAGTCTTTGTATTAAAAGTGGTTCCCTTGTAGAAAGCAGATTTTTGGTTCTCATTTTTGTTTTTCTTTTTACCTAGTCTGACAATCTGTCTCTTTGGTGTATTTAGGGTATGTGCATTTAAAGTGATTATTAATAGAGTTGGTCAATTTTCTACCTAGTTCTGAACTACCTCTTATTAGTTGTGTTTGTCTTTTGTTTCTTTTTCTTTCCCTCTTTTACTACCTTCTCTAGGTTTAAATATACACTGTATGTGACTATGTTTGCTCTCTTTGAAGTGATCAATCATACTTCTTTAATAAATGAGTGGTTGCCTTAGAGTTTATTATAATACATTTTAAACAAATCTTAGTACACATTAAAATACACAATAATAATGTGCATGAATTACAAAAACCTTTAGTAGAGCATTCTTCTCCCTATCTTCCCCTGTGATGTTTCTGTCAGTCATGTCACTTATCTTTATGACATAATCACTCAGCACATTAACATGATTGCTTTAACTAAACATATATCCTGTAGATCAATTAAGAATAAGAAGAAGGGAAGCGGGGGATGATGGCGCTGTAGAAGCAACTCAGGATTGCAGCTCTCAGTGAAGGCGCAGAGGCCTGCTGTTGCCAAGGCAACCCGTCATATCAGAAAGACTCCGCCAATACAGAGGTGGGCCACCGTCAACACAGCAGTTCTAACCACACCCATATAAGCAGGACTACAGGGAATTACACTTGGCAGCAGGGCGGAGCCCATGGCAAGAGGGCGGAGCCCACAGCAGCAGGGCAGAGCCCACAGCAACAGGGCGGACCCCACGGCAGCAGGGCGGAGCCTCGGCAGGCAAATAGTGACTAGACTGCCTCCTAGCTGGGCAGAACAGTGTAATGGATACTCATAAATAAAGCCCTAACTCCCCAAGACAGAGCATCTGAGGGAAAAAAGGGGTTTTATGACCCCTTAGCAGACTTAAATGCACCTGCCTAGCAGCCCTGAATGAACAATGGAGCTCACAGCTCAGCACTTGAGCTCCTATAAAGTACAGACCATCTCCTCAAGCAGCTCCCTGACCCCTGTATACCCAAAGAGTCACCTCAAAAAAGACTGATCAGACTGACATTTGGCAGGCATCATTCTGGGACAGAGATAGCAGCAGAAGAAACTGATAGCATCCCTCACTGTTCTGCAGCTGCTACAGGTGTACCCCACGCAAGCAGGGCCTCGAGTGGACCTCAGCAGTCTTATAGAAGAGGGGCTAGACTGTTAGAAGGAAAACTAAGAAACAGAAATACCTCATCATCAACAATCTGGGTGTCCACTCAGAGATCCAATCGAGAAATCAGCAACTACGCAGACGACAGGTGGATAAATCAACAAAGATGGGAAGAAACCAGTGCAAAAAGGAGGAAAACACCCGAAATCAGAACACCACACCTCCTACAAAGGACCAAAACTCCTCACCAGCAAGGGAACAAAGCTGGATGGAGAATGAGTGTGGTGAAATGACGGAATCAGACTTCAGAAGGTGGATAATGAGAAACTTCAGTGAGCTAAAAGAACATGTTCTAAATCAATGCAAAGAAACTAAGAACTTTGAAAAAAGATTTGAGGAAATGATAACAAGAATGAACAACTTAGAGAGGAATATGAATGAATTGAAGGAGCTGAAAAACACAACACGAGAACTTCACAAAGCATGCACAAGTTTGAACAGCCGAATTGACCAAGCAGAAGAAAGGATATCAGAAGTCGAAGATCAACTCAATGAAATAAAATGAGAAGCCAAGATAAGAGAAAAAGCGCAAAAAGGAATGAACAAAATCTCCAAGAAATGTAGGACTATGTGAAAAGACCTAATCTACGTTTGATAGGTGTACCAGAATGTGATGAAGAGAATGAATCCAAGATGGAAAATACTCTTCAGGATATTATCCAGGAAAATTTCCCCAACCTAGCAAGGCAGGCGAATATCCAAGTCCAGGAAATACAGAGAACACCACAAAGTTATTCTGCAAGAAGAGCAACCCCAAGGCACATAATCATCAGATTCACCAGGGTTGAAATGAAGCAGAAAATGCTAAGGGCAGCCAGAGAGAAAGGTTGGGTCACCCAGAAAGGGAAGCCCATCAGACTCACAGCAGATCTCTTGGAAGAGACTCTACAAGCCGGAAGAGAGTGGGGACCAATATTCAACATCCTTAAAGAAAAGAACTTTCAACCCAGAATTTCATATCTAGCCAAACTGAGCTTCATAAGTGAAAGAAGAATAAATTTTTTTGCAAACAAGCAAGTACTCAGAGATTTTGTCCCCACCAGGCCTGCTTTACAAGAGCTCCTGAAAGAGGCACTACACATAGAAAGGAACAACCAGTACCAGCCATTCCAAAAACATACCAAATGCTAAAGAGCATCAACAAAATGAAGAGTCTGCATCAACTAACAGGCAAAACAGCCAGCTAGCATCTAAATGACAGGATCAAATTCACACATAACAATATTAACCCTAAAAGTAAATGGGCTAAATGCACAAATCAAAATACACAGACTGGCAAATTGGATAAAAAACCAAAACCCATCGGTGTGCTGTATCCAGGAAACCCATTTCACATGCAAGGATACACAAAGGCTCAAAATAAAGGGATGGAGGAAGATTTACCAAGCAAATGGAGAGCAAAAAGAAGCAGGAGTTGCAAATCTCATCTTCGATAAAATAGACTTTAAAGCAACAAAGATCAAGAGAGACAAAGGAGGACATCACATAACGGTAAAAGGATCGATACAACAAGAAGAGCTAATGATCCTAAATATACATGGACCCAACACAGGAGCACCCAGATATATAAGGCAAGTTCTTAATGACTTACAAAGAGACTTAGACTCCCACACAATAATAGTCTAAATCCAAGAGCTGGTTTTTTGAAAAGATAAACAAAATAGACAGACCACTAGCCACTTTTAACACTCCACTGTCAATATTAGAGAGATCAACCAGACAGAAAATGAACAAGGATACCCAGGGCTTGAACTCAGACCTGGAACAAGCAAACCTGATAGACATTTACAGAACTCTCCACCCTAAATCCACAGAATATACATTCTTCTCAGCACCACATCACACCTACTCCAAAATTGACCACATAATTGGAAGTAAAGCACTCCTCAGCAAATACAAAACAACTGAAATCATAACAAACAGTCTCTCAGACCATAGTGCAATCAAGTTAGACCTCAGAATTCAGAAATTAACTCAGAACCGCACAGCTTCATGGAAACTGAACAACTCGCTCTTGACTGTCGATTGGATAAACAATGAAATGAAGGCAGAAATAAAGAAGTTCTTCAAAACCAATGAGAACGAAGACACAACATACCAGAATCTCTGGGACACATTTAAAGCAGTCTCTAGAGGAAAATATATAGCAATAGGTGCCCATATGAGAAGAGTGGAGAGATGCAAAATTGACAGCCTATCATCAAAATTGAAAGAGCTAGAGGAGCAAGATTAAAAACACTCAAAACCTAGCAGAAGACAATAAATAACTAAGATCAGAGCAGAACTGAAGGAGATAGAGACACGAAAAACCCTTCAAAAAATCAATAAATCCAAGAGCGGGTTTTTTGAAAAGATCAACAAAATAGACAGACCACTAGCCAGACTGATAAAAAAGAAAAGAGAGAACAACCAAATAGATGCAATAAAAAACAATAAAGGGGAAATCACCACAGATTCCACAGAAATTCAAACCATCATCAGAGAATACTACAAAAAACTCTATGCACATAAACTAGTAAACCAGGAAGAAATGGATAAATTCCCAGACATCTGTGTCCTCCCAAGCCTAAACCATGAGGAAGCCGAAACTATGAATAGACCAATAACAAGGTGTGAAGTCGAGGCCGCAATTAAGAGCCTACCACACAAAAAAAGCCCAGGTCCAGATGGGTTTACAGCCGAATTCTACCAGACACACGAAAAGAAGCTGGTACCATTCCTTCTGAAACTATTCCAAATAATCCCAAAAAAGGGAATCCTTCCCAATTCATTTTTTGAGACCAACATCATCCTGATACCAAAACCCAGCAAAGATTCAACAAGAAAAGAAAACTTCAGGCCAATATCCATGATGAACATAGATGCAAAAATCTTCAATAAAATATTGGCAAGCCGATTGCAACAGCACATCAAAAAGCTTATACATCATGATCAAGTAGGATTCATCCGGGGGATACAAGGCTGGTTCAACATACGCAAGTCTATAAACATAATTCACCACATAAACAGAACCAAAAACAAAAAAACCACATGATTATCTCAATTGATGCAGAGAAGGCCTTTGACAAAATTTTACACCCCTTTATGCTAAAAACCCTCAATAAACTCGGTATTAATGGAACATATCTCAAAGTAATAAAAGCTATTTATGACAAACCAACAGCCAATATCATACTGAATGGGCAAAAACTGGAAGCATTCCCTTTGGAATCTGGCACTAGACAAGGATGCCCTCTCTCACCACTTCTATTCAACATAGTACTGGAAATTCTAGCCAGAGCAATCAGGCAAGAAAAAGAAATAAAGGGTATTCAAATAGAAAAGGAGGAAGCCAAATTGTCTCTATTTGCAGACAACATGGTAGTGTATCTAGAAGACCCAAAAACTCAGCCCAAAAACTCCTGCAACTGATAAGCAACTTCAGCAAAGTCTCAGGATATAAAATCAATGTGCAAAAATCACAAGCATTCTATACACCAATAACAGACTTAAAGAGAACCAAATCAAGAATGAACTGCCATTCACAATTGCTACAAAGAGAATAAAATACCTAGGAATACAACTCACAAGAAATGTAAGGGACCTCTTCAAGGAAAACTACAAACAACTGCTCAACGAAATAAGAGAGGACACAAACAGATGGAGAAACATTCCATGTTCATGGTTAGGAATAATCAATATTGTGAAAATGGCTATACTGCCCAAAGTAATTTACAGAATCAACACTATCCCCATCAAGCTACCATTGACTTTCTTCACAAAACTGGAAAAAACCACCTTGAACTTCATATGGAACCAAAAGAGCCTGCATAGCCAAGTGAATTCTAAGCAAAAAGAACACAGTGGGAGGCATCACACTACCAGACTTCAAACTATACTAAAAGGCTACAGTAATCAAAACAGCATGATACTGGTACAAAGACAGAAATATAGACGAATGGAACAGAACAGAGACATTGGAGGCAACACAGCATATCTACAACCATACAATCTTTGATAAACCTGACAAAAACAAGCAATGGGGAAGGACTCCCTGTTTAATAAATGGTGTTGGGAAAACTGGCTACCCATGTGCAGAAAGCAGAAACTGGACCCCTTCCTGAAACCTTACAGTAAAATTAACTCCAGATGGATTAGACTTAAACATAAGACCTGGCACCATAAAAACCCTAGAAAAAAATCTAGGCAAAACCATTCAGGACATAGGAGTAGGCAAGGACTTCATGACCAAAACACCAAAAGCATTGGCAACAAAAGCCAAAATAGACAAATGGGACCTAATCAAACTCCACAGCTTCTGCATGGCAAAAGAAACAGTCACTAGAGTGAATCGGCAACCAAAAGAATGGGAAAATTTTTTTTCAGTTTACCCATCTGACAAAAGGCTGATATCCAGAATTTACAAAGAACTCAAACATATTTACAGGAAAAAAACAAACAAGCCCATTCAAAAATGGGCAAAGGATATGAACAGACACTTTACAACAGAAGACATACATGAGGCCAACAAACATATGAAAAAATGCTCATCATCACTGGTCATTAGAGAGATGCAAATCAAAACCACATTGAGATAGCATCTCACACCAGTTAGAATGGCGATCCTTAAAAAATCTGGAGACCACAGATGCTGGAGAGGATGTGGAGAAAGAGGAATGCTCTTACACTGCTGATGGGAGTGTAAATTAGTTCAACCATTGTGGAAGACAGTGTGGTGATTCGTCAAGGACTTAGAAATAGAAATTCCATTTGACCCAGCAATCCCATTACTGGGTATATATCCAAAGGACTATAAATCGTTGTAGTATAAGGACACATGCACATGAATGTTCATTGCAGCAGTGTTTACAATAGCAAAGACCTGGAACCAACCCAAATGCCCATCAATGATAGACTGGACTGCAAAAATGTGGCACATATACACCATGGAATATTATGCAGCCATCAAAAATGATGAGTTCGTGTCCTCTGTAGGGACATCGATGAATCTGGAGAAAATCATTCTCAGCAAACTGACACAAGAACAGAAAATGAAATACCGCATATTCTCACTCATATGTGGGTGATGAACAATGAGAACATATGGACACAGGGAAGGGAGTACTACACACTGGGGTCTATTGGGAGGAATAGGGGACGCACAGCAGGGTGGGGAGCAGGGGAGGGATAGCATGGGGAGAAATGCCAAATGTGGGTGAAGGGGTGGAAGGCAGCAAAACACACTGCCATGTGTGTGCCTATGCAACTATCTTGCATGTTCTGCACATGTACCCCAAAACCTAAAACGCAATAAAAAATAAAAAATTTTAAAAAAAATTAGGTGGGCATGGTGGCACGTGCCTGTAATGCCAGCTACTCAGGAGGCTGAGGCAGGAGAATTGCCCGAACCCAGGAGGCGGAGGTTGCGGTCAGCCGAGATCACGCCGTTGCACTCCAGCCTGGGTAACAAGAGCAAAACTGTCTCAAAAAAAAAAGTTGTAACATTTTTTTCCACACCATATTTAAAAATGTGTTGCATATCCCATGGAATGTGTTCATTTACAGTTGAATGCTACTAACTTGATAAAATGTTAATCCAGAAGAAAATGTGCCTTATTTGCCATTTTTAGTTTCTTGCATAGTAACTAATACAAAATGATAGCATCTGAGACAAAACGATGGTATTTAATGCAAAATGTATAGATACATATGTATACACATATATGTATATGCATGCATGGGCATTCATATGTATATAGAGTATATACACATTAATACTATTAAAATGTAATGAAGCAAAAACTTACAAAAATAATTCTAAATTTTAGGTCATGAAAGGATTCCTTAAACATTTTTTAAATGTATAATTTATTCAGAGGAAACATGGAAATTAATATCAACTTTCTACAAACTTTACCTTAAAGTTTTTGGCTCCTTCAGAAACCTCCCTTCCTTGCTATCCCTCCATATTAATAATTCTCTTACACTTGGTGTTATTCATGCTCTATGTGCTTATCACCCACACTTCTATGAAGACTTTGAAAACCGTACCATTTAATTAATTTTCATAACCTTAGTGCCTAGCAAAGAGCCAGGAATGTAATAACAGCTCATAATGATGTTGATGACTAGAATTTAATCTACTTTAAAGCATTTGCAGGTAAATTATGTCATATACAATACTATGTACGTTCTAGTTACTGTGTAACTTTTTTCCCAAGCAAGAAAAAAATAAAGATATTAAATATTTTGCCTAAAATTAAAAGTACAAAATCAAACTCATATAATCATGCAAAGTATATGGATTTAACAGATTATTATCTTTCTCAGCAACTATTGATAAGAACAAATTAAGAAAACACAAAGGAACATGAATGGTTTTTGCTGTATTTGTGCAATGTTGTATTTTTCCTGTACCACTGAATAATTTGTGACAATGAAAATCTGGTGTTTCCCTTTGCTTCATTATACTTTCAGATTCAAACTTGATCTAGAAAAGAAAGTTAAACTGAAAGTAAATTAGTAAGTGAAAACAAATTTTTAAGATTCATAAGAAAAGTAACAGCTTGAAAGCATTAACTGTTTTAAGCTTGCTATACTAGAAAACTACCTGTTTGCCTACCTCTTACCTTTCCTCTCGTCCTTCGGGGTTATTTACTTAATCATATGCTATGGTGTGGTTTATTTACATATAAATAAGTAACTTTGTTATTTTCATTCTCTTTTTGTTATTTTCATTCTCTCTTTGTTATTTTCATTCTCGTTTTTCTCTTGGGTGATCTAAATAAAGATTTTTAAAAATGAGCCCTATTTTCTCACTAGCTGATAAGGTTCTTGTGAATAATTGAGACCCTGAAACTACCTCATATGGAGAGGCTATAACTTACTAAGGACACTCTCATATTGCTCATGTGTAAATTGAAACACATTGAATGTGGAAGCAATCATCATCATAATATGATTGTTACAAAAAACCATTATCTTTCATGCTGGAAATGTCATTTAAATGTCAGTTTGGAAAATATAGAAATCCAACATGGGCTCTAAATACTTGCTGCTTAAATCACTTATTTTAGATGAATTGACATTCTACTAACCAGCCGTCATCTTGTCACTAAATATTTTCTTGATTGAATAAAATGAGTGGAATACAGACAATTTATCAACTAAACTATTTCAGTTATTCATTTTTCCCTCAATTTGAAAGACCAGCTGTGAAAACTGCAATAACAATGAAAGTAGAATCTGAAAACAAAAGAAAGGGTGTTTTCAGGAGTCCTCTAATCTAGTTACGTATAGTAATAAGATTTATCTATTTTTGATCTTTGCTTACATAAAATTTGTGTTTATAACTTTTCTTGCCTAGTAAAGTGTAGGAACAGAAGTCCCCCAAGCTGTTATATAAATCAATGTCAAGAGAAAATGAAGGATCCTTATTATTGAAATTCTTTTGTTAACTCTCTAGAAATATTTTGATTTAGAAAGGCAAGTTGAATCTTTAATTTAGGGACTCATTAAATAAGGAAGCATGCAAATCCTTTTACAGCAATGAGGTAAGAAGTTATTGTCCACTTCCTAATAGATAGTCCCTTAAATATAGTATAAGACTTTTAAAACTTCTATTTTCATAGCCTTTCATGCAGGAAATAAGCATATCTTCCCGAGAAGTCCAGTCTGGTACAGTATTTAATGAAGTAAATAAGACTCTGTTGCTTGCAATTTCAGTGGAGACACATTAATGGCTCCGGAGTGGAGAGATAACACAGTACCATTACAAGTATTGCCATGAGTTCTTACAGCTACAAGCAATTTAACCAGAGGAAATCACATGCTTTACAACTAGTCTGTTTCACAATTAGAATCTAAATCCCATGGGGTCTCACCACTCATACAAATTAGTCCATCTCATGAAACAGAAGTTTACAAAATTTGTCACGGTTTTTTGAGATACCAAGATTTAGAGAGCTGTGAAGAGAGGTCATAATCATTAGTGTTATATATCAAATTGTCTGTATTTTTTGTCATATTTCCCCAAGACAAAGCCCCCACTTTTTGCTCTTACCCAAAACCACTGAAAGCTGCTCTAGAAAAATCATATAACTGTGAAGAACTATGCTATTTTGAAGTCGCAGTAGAAAAACACTAAGGGTCTCTTAAAAATAATTTTTAATTTCCAGTCAGCAAATTGATTCATCCTCCATTAGAGGGAGTGAATATTGAATAATTTCACCACTTTTCTCAAAGTGTTCATATCTTCTTTATCCCTGGCCTTATCTTCAAATTCACCTGTGTCATTATGGCTGGTAAGCATGATTTCTGTGAACATATACCTGTCACTCTCTATCCCTATGGGAGTCTCTATAGTCTCACCAACTCTCTTAATCCAGAGTTCTCAGATATTATTGCACAACAATGTTCTACATGGAGACACTTTTGAAAAATAGAATGTTAGCCTACAACCCCAGCATTTCTTATTCAGTAAGCCTGAAGAGGGGCTGGAAATTTTTCATTTCTAAAAGTTCCTAAGGAGGTGCTGATGCTACTGTTTGGAGAACGTGTTGGGAACCAGAAGTCTAAGAAAAAGAGAAGACTTTCTTCCTACCCAAATTTAATTTCACTAATTGCTCTATATGACAATCTATTTTAATATTAGTTTGTTTCCTCTTATTTTTATTTAATTTATTCTTCACAATATAATTATATTCAAATCACTCTCATTTTGAAGACCTTTCACAGCCCTGTTTATTGAGCTAGAGGATATCTTTTCTTGAGTCACAGATAAGCTTATTTAAATTGGAAGTTTTTGTTTAATATTTCCACTTTTGCACCTGACTCTCACATCTCAGTGCAGCTCATTCTTGCCTCTTCTTTGTGGATTCAACCATGGCTTCTGTAGGGAAGTAAAAGTAATATATTTTTCTCACCCTTTGCAAGATTTATGACTGACACCTCTATAAAAGACAGATTAAGAAAAGAGGACATACAAATTTATTTAATATAAAATTTACATTCAGAAATGAAGACAGAAGGAAACAGGAAATCCTGTATATTTTTATGCTAAGTTTAATGAAGTGTGGGCAGTCGTGCAGAAGTATAATTTGGTGATGAGGCTGCAATCTAACGATAGTAAGTTAGGGGAACTTAGCAAAAGCTGTTCAGATTCTTCTCTGTGTCTTCAGAGATAACATTCCTTTTCTCAGGTTATATGTTGGGCACATCTCACATGAGGATCTTATAACCTACTTCAGAGGAAGGTTGGAGAAAGTTTTTAGGGCCTGCTTCAGGAGAGAAGGACAGGAGAAGATCAGAGAGACCTTGTTTCTTCTGCTGTGTTATCAAGTGCCAGGGTGCCATATTTTGGAGTAGCATGTACTGAACATCACCATTTCCTGATTATTGTATTTAAAAATAAAATCACAGACCACTTCAACATTTGATATTCTGACTTCTGCCTCTTCTTGAATCTTTCTTTACTTTGGCTTCTATGCCAGCACTCATGGTTCACCATGTTTCTCTCTGCTTCTTTTTCCATCTCTTATGTGCAGTCCACCCTCTTTCTGCCTTTCTGGTCATGTGCACCATGGTTCTCTCATTGTCATTTTTATTCACACCCACTGGTGGATTACTTCATTCACATCCACAAGTTTGGCTTCTTAATCTGAAATCTGAAATCTGCCTCTACAGTCTAAAGCTCTCTCCTGAGATTCAGATCCAGACAACCAAATTCCTACTTGACATAATCGCAAACATGTTTCACAGGAATCTCAAAGTTTGTAAGAATGCAAGAAGATAAGTAATTTTGCCTCTATATACTAATCATTTAATATTTTAGAACATTCGTTGAAAGCACTTCCACCTAACCAGCTGTGCAATGAAAATTGAGAACTTGGTCTGTTCTCTTAAACATGTAATCAGTCTACAAACTTTCCCATTGCTGCCTCAATTCTTGCAACCGTTTGGCTCCTAACTTCAGCTTCCTCTGGGTCACGCCGCTCTATTGCCACCAGCACAGTCCCTTTGAAACAAAACTCTTATGATTTTTTTTTACTTTCATGTATATTTTCTAGGAGCCTTGCTTCAAAACAAGATTCCAAAGGTCTAGTTTCATATCTAAATTTAATATCTGTCTGCTTATATCCTCGCCTACCAATGACATTGCAGTTCGCTAAAGGCAACGTGTTACTTTTTTTATCATTGCATCAACAATAACTAGAATCTCTTACATTATTTTGTAAGCTACATTGACATTTCCTTTGTGAAAAGTTTCTTCCCTCCATGATGTTCTTTAAATGTTCTTTTGGAAACAGCATACTATGTGGTAATTTTTTTAAAAGTCGGATTATTCTCCTTGATTTATTTTCCTATGTCAAGAATTTGGACTTAGTATTTTGTAAATGTATGGATTCTACTAGAGTGCATGGTACCTAATAGTTGCTAAGTAGATGTTTATAAAAGTGAAATTAATTTTAATAACAGAGTTTGGACCATCTGAAAATGAAGGAGACACAAACACTACTTCCTGTAGGTCCCAAGAGAAATAAATACACTGTCAACATAAAGACTTTGTGCAAATGTTCATAACAGTTTTATTCATAATAATGAAAAATTAGAAACAAAGCACTCATCAACTTGTAAATAATTAAAAACAGATGATGCAACATTACTAAGCTTTAGAAAATAAGCTATTGTTGATAAACACAACAACATTGATGCAACTTATAAAATGATGATGATTTAAAGAAACTAGAAATAAGATAATATCTACTTTACAATAGCATTTACATTATATCCCATATTCAAATGGTCCAAACTCTTATCTATAGAGACAGACAATAGAGAATTGTTGGCTCGTGCCCAGGGCTGTGAAGGAGAGATTTGCAATAAGGGAAATTTTTCATAGTGATATAAATGCTTTGTATAGTCATTGAGCTGATAATTATGTAGATGCATTCACCTGTCAAACCTATCAAACTGTGCACATAAAACTGATTCATTTATTTAAAATAATTAACTTTTTTGTAGTTCATATGTAAACCTAGTTTTAGATTAAGTATGTCCAGCACAAATTCCATTAAGTATAATTCAAGAAACATACATAAACGGAGATCCAAGTGAAATCTAATATAAAGTGATAGGAATTATGCTAAATTGGAGATTTCATGCTGCACCTAAAAACTTACAAATTTAAATTTTATTAAATATTGACCTAGCCAATAAAAGCACATCTTCTTGACAGAATCAGTCCATGAACACTGGTTAGCAACTCTTGCATTTGAGAAAATAATATTCTTTCCAAGATCAAGCTGAAAGAAAAAAGTGAGGTAGAGAATTAATTTAATTTATCACAATGAAGATAGAAGGCAAAGTTTACCTTTTGGCAATTCTTCCAGTAAAATAGTTCTTCTATAAATTGACCTGATGAGATTAATGATGAGTCCAAACATATAAACCATTCTCTGGAAAAATATTGCTAGATAATGTGAGGTGAATTAATTATTTCAGTGTATAAAATAAACTTTAGAATATCCGCAAGTGTGTGTGGGTCAGAGGGGAGAAACTGGGGGTGAAGAGAGATAAAGAGAGGAAGTATACATATACTTTTACACTAAGTGCAGAAAAATATGTAAGTGGACTTTTGCAAAAAATCATTAAGCCATAAAAATTTAATTTAGCTGGTGAAACTCTAAAGAGATTCATATCTTTCCTGATTTAACCTCAGTTGAGGTAGACATCAGTGTTAATCTTATAAAAACTTCTTTGCAGAAGTTTATATCAGTTTGCTACATCTGAATTTTCTGATGACAGAAGGAAGAATCTTGGGTAAAATTGACATTTTACCATAAAGTTAATGTCATCAGTTCAGAAATACATGACTGGTTATCAAGATGTACACAAAAACGTGAAGTTCAGATTTTCAAGCTCTAGCGAGAGTTAGGAGCAACAGAGTGGACATTATAGAACAGAATCACATATAAGAAGAGAATAAACCTGTGGAGACATCATCCACTGAAATGCAGAGTGCCACAAAATTCTGCTGTAGGTGTACGTTTCTTTGTGAGTCTTCCTCATTAGCCGATCTACCTGCAAATTGCTCAATCCTTGACTGTGCCTCATGCTCACATGGAGATCTTTTGCAAATGTGAACATGTCATAGAATCACTTCAGAATTGCTAAGTCTGAATTTTCTCCTGTGCCATGCAGATCTCTTCACTTTTCCTTCTTAAAAATCCTCCATATAATTCCAGTGTCCTGACACATTCGCGAAGCTCTTACTAAGCTTCCTTTCACCCACTCTGCCTATTCCTTTGCCCTATCTTGACCTAGGTAAGTATCTTAGCTACATATTTAGTTATTAATCCCATGTTAAGTTTAATAAAGCATTATTGTAAAATGTTGTATTAAGTGGATTAATATAAAGTATTACTCCCAGCATTTAAAGAGCAGATACCTGATAATTGCAGCTATCTATAAACAGTCAAGAGACCAGAGATTAGTGTTAACCTTTTATTCTTCTCCATTCCTTCTGCAATTATTTCAGTAGTATCCTCATTACTTCTCACCAGGGATATTGTTTAGTTACCTAATTGGTGCTCCTGTCTCCATTATCTTACCTTTCTAATTCATCCTACACATTCCTGTCAAATTAATTTCCCTAAATGATAATTTGATTCTAGGCCCAGTTCCGTTCAAAATCTTTGCCTGCTAACCAAAATACAAATGGTATTCAAAGCCTCTAATACTAAATTCAAATCCATATTTTCAGTTTAATATCTCTCTGCTCCTATTTGTATAATCTTCCCAACCAAGTGAACTGCCTCCAAAACAGCCTCATGTTTTCTAATTCTGTGCTCTAAAAAATACTGTTATTGTTTCTGGAAGATCTATTTCTTTCACCAACGTAACTATCTCTCCAAGGGAGGCAGTGTCTTTAGTCTCACTATACTGTTCTTTTCTTGTTTGAATGGTTAGTCTCTCATAAATGCTAATTTCTTAAAACAAGAAGCCAATATTCTCTTTGTGTCCCATCTCTCACTGATACCATGTCAAGAACTAGAATAAAATTCCAGCATGCCCTGTAGTAAAATACAGTCTAGAAAAAAAAGTTCACGAACAGAAGAGATTCATGCCAAAAAAGCTTCATTATAGTCACACAAATGCAGGGAATTTGAGAATATGGGAGCAATACCAACCACCGACAACAAAAATCCAGAGAAATATTTTAAAGTGGTGTGAATGCGTTAATATTGTTTCACATATGAGCACATCTACATTTGGAATGTTTACTTGAAAACTGAATATTAGGTTCACATTTGATATAGACATTTCTTGAAAACTGAGACTAATTATTGACCCTACTTAAATTAAATTGAGGTGCCAGATAATCTCTAGCAAAAAGCAGGGAATAAATCTAGTGAATTAAGAAAGTAAGGAATTCATTATGTTATACTGTATATTCAACCTCAAAGAATATTTCTTTAAATTACTCTGATGTATCTTTCAACAAATATTTTACCCATAGATTTGTGACAAACGCCTCAGCATTTTGAAAAGCTCTTTACAAATTGGTCTCTCTTGGATGAGGTGTTCTCGAGAACTCAATTTATGTTCACTTTATATAGAATTTCTGGTCTTAGTAGAGTTAAAAAAATACAGAGGTTTGAGGATAGCAACAGGATTAATGTCACAACAAATTCTACCTCTGTGATAAGTCAGCCCTGGATTTCTAAATTTCAGTTGAATGATTAGGAATCTAGATATCTTACTATTTCACAGAATGCCACACTTTATTAAAGGGACCATGCTTATTTTCTATTGGGAAGAAAAAAAGTAACAAGTAATCTAAACACAGTGGCAGTCCACATATACACCAGAGAACAAGAGATCAATTCAATGAATAGGGCATACTCTACTATCTCCATGAAATTTTGGGATGCAAGGTGCTGTGTAAGTGTAAAGCCACTACTAAATATTCTTCTTAATAAAGGACAAGTTTATTTACCTTGTTACCCCACCAGTAAAATACCTGAATAACACTTGATATGCTCTTTTGAGTCAACTGCTTGCTTTATTGCCTTAGCAATTAAAGCAAAGCAAATGACACAGACTGGAGACCAAATATGTTATGGCTATCAGTTGGTCCACTATGTAGTAGTTATCTTTACAATTCTACTGTGAAGTCCCTGGAAATTCAAAACTTCTTCAAGAAGTTAGTGAGTTCTCAGGATGCTTTGTGGATCCTGTCACCACACTCAAATAAAAGAATCACAATGGAAACTCGAAGTGTTTGGAACGTTTCAGGACATGCCTGTTCTCTTTTAAGGAAATGATTACTGTTTCGGCTTGGAGGATACTGACGCAGTCTGTACCTTCAGACCTTTTATCAATATAGACATACCCTGACACAACTCAAGCATTAACATGTTGAGATTCACTTAGGGTGGTTGGAAAAATATTAAGGGAAATCTTAGGGAAAGTGGTAAGATTATAGTCTTAAACTTTTTAAAGGCTGAAAGATTTTTATTAACTTATGGAACAGACTGAAGGCAGCCAATTCCTACCTTAGAGCATTGAATCATAAGGTGAAGATTAAAGATAACAAAATCTTCCCCAGTTAAGTCTGTTTACCCTACATTCCTTTGTCTTTGTCCTAATGTGTACTCACGTAAACTGTTCTGGATGTCCCTCTCAAGGGGAGGTCGAAGGGGATTACCTTTTAATGGTGTTTGTTCTGGGCCCGGCCCAAAACCTTTTTATCATTTGTGAAGCTACTTTTTTAAGCATGTTAATTATCCACAAGCTTGTTGACTTAGAACCTCTGTTATTAAATCTATACCGAATAAATGTGGGGAGGAACAGCAGGTAGAGATCGGTTAGCTGCAATCGACCTCTGAGAGCAGCTGACGATCCCTAAACCGACCCTTACACTGTATTCTGTGTCTGAGGGTATATTTGTTCATCTGTAGCTGAGTCAAGGTCTGTAGGTGGTGATCAATGTCTCAGGTAGTGACTCTGACGTGATGAATGCCACAGCTAACAACCTATTGGAAGTTACCTGATATCTTCCACGTAGGTACCAAGTCCTCCCACAAACTCATACTGCTACCGTCTTATGGTATTCTCTATGAAGACTGAGTGATAAAAAAGTGATCTAACCTATTTATAAATCCCTCTGCTTTATGCCTGCACTGGCTGCAAGTAGGCTGCCGTTGCTTCACAAAGGCAGTCATGGATGTTCTAGACAAACAATGAAACAAACAGTTATGGACTAGGATTAAAGCACTTGAGGGAGTACACAAAAGACAATTCATGTGTGTGCAATGTTGGTGTTTCTGTTTCAAGCAACAGAAATGCAATTGCATTTTATTCTGTATGTGTACACGATTATCTGTTTGTTTCTGTAATATTAAATTCTCATCCAAGGTGACCAGATTCTCTTGGAGGAAGACACTGAGCTATTGTATAAATGAAGGTTTTTACTTTGTTTTATGTACCTTTCTGTGCTTCTTGAATTTCTAATCATGTATAGTCATTTCTTTATGTCAACAGCAGCTATATGCATGGTGCTTTATAAGACATTTGAAATTTATTTTTTAATAATTCTCTGGACTAAAACAACCGAATGCTATTAAAAACAAAAATAATAGAATATGATAGAATTTTGGAGGTAAAATGGAGGAGAGGTAAAGAGGACGAAGGAGTTATGGGTACTACATGAAATGAATCAAGGAAGACACCTATATAATAGAAGCTTTCAAAGGTAAGACTATTATTAAAAATAAGAACATAATAAAAATAGGAAACATGTAATGGAAAGTGGGAGGAGATGTATCTGAAAATTAGGTAAAAATATATGTCCCTGTTATTTTAAAAATATTTTATTAACTTAAAAGAGTGAAACACATAAAATCTTTATGCTTAGAGCAAAGATTGTCAACTGAGGAGCAAATTTTGCCCTCCAGGGGACATTTTGGATTATCATGTCTTGAAGGAAATGGTTGATCTTAATGAAATCTATTGGTTAGGTACCAGGGTATCCAGCAAAAAAAAATCTTATAACACACCAGTGTGCTCTGCACTAAAACGATCAACCAGTTCAAAATGCCAGTGGTGCCAAAGTTAAGAAAGCCTGTTATAGACAGAAATTTTGAAATAGTTGCAAAATAATACAAGGCAGACTTTCATTTTATGTTTATTTGCAATGTTAGAAGTTCTATGTTATTTTCCTTTATGACTGTTATATTATTTTTTGTTAAAGACTCATTATATTCTGGAAAAAAAAAATAAAAGCACACCCAGGTCTAGATATGTAGATAAAATTTTCATTTGAAGAAAAATCTCACAAGGATCCAAGATTACAATTAAATAATTGTAATCAATTATTTATTGATTACAATTATTTAATTAATTATAATTAAATAATTAATAAATATTTATTAATTATTATTTCTGGATTAAATAATCCAGAAACACAACTCAAGAATAAGATTTTAATAATTGAATTAATGATGATATTTACTGCAATAAGTATTGCTATTTATAGCTATTATATAACTATTCTACATATAATGTAAAATAATTTTTAAAGGTAAAAATTATTTTCAGGTATCTTTTCATGGATACCTGAAAATAAAAAAACCAAGTTGGCCTCAGAATTTTATCCTGTAATGATCTTGCAATTATTCCCTACAGTATTAAATCCTAGAAGATAAATTCCTTATATCAACTGCATTTTTAGGAGAAAAGTTTGAATCCCCCAAATTTACTTTCTATCCTATTAGTTGTTCATATGTGTATTTGTTCATTTTCACACTGCTATAAAGAAATACCTGAGACGGTATTTTATAAAGGAAATAGGTTTAATTGACTCACGGTTCTGACTCATGGGAGGCCTCAGGAAACTTACAATCATGACAGAAGGGAAAGCATGTACATGGCAGCAGGCAAAAGAAAGAATGTGAAGGGGAGAGCCCCTTATAAAACTATCAGATCTCATGAGAACTCACTCACTATCTTGAGAGCAGCATGGGGGAAACTGCCCCTATTATCTAGTCACTTCCCACCAGGTCCTGCCATTGGCATGTGTGGGATTAAAATTCAAGATGAGACTGAGGTGGGGCCACAAAGCTAAACCATGTCAATATGCAAAAATAATACAATTTGGTTCTTAGGTTTCATTGGGTGTTCTTGTTTCATGCCCTGGTTGTAAAATTAAATATTTCACTACACTTATCAAGCATTTCACTTCTGACTCCAGAAACACAACTCAAGAATATGATTTTAATAATTGAATTAATGTTGATATTTACTACAATAAGTAAATAACTATTCTACATATAATATAAAATAGTTTTTAAAGGTAAAAATTATGTTAGATATAATGTGAAATTCTCTCTTTCTCTCTCTCTCAACAGAATATTGCTTTGTACCCACGTACAGTGGTAGAATCTTGGCTGCCTTCAGCCTCTGCCTCCCAGGTTCAAGTTGTTCTCCTGCCTCAGCCTCCCATGTAGCTGGAAATACAGACACCCACCACCACACCATGCCTGGCTCATTTTTATGCATTTTTTAATAGAGACAGGGTTTGAACATTTCGGCCAGGTTTGTCTCAAACTCCTAGCCTCAAGTGACCCTCCCAGCTCAGCCTCCCAATGTGCTGGGATGAACCACCGTGGCTGGCCAATAATGTTTCATTTTTTAGGCTAAATTAAATATTATTGAAATTTGACATGTGGGAATAAGAAAAATACTAAATCCATTGAAGATGAAATACCACAAATATGGCTACAGCTTTATTACAGATTTTATATATAAACATATGTATTTTTATGTATATGTATTTGTATATACATTGGTATTTATATATGTATTTATATATTATATATATGTTTATATGTATAATATATAAATAAATATTATGTTATATGTATTGTATAGTTATTATATACAATCATTGAAATATAAAAGGCAGTGTGGAACTTTATGTAATAAGAGACACAATGTGTTTTTCCTTGTCAGCTCACAATTTTTCACACCTCTAAAAGTTAAAGACAATGAGTGAAATATCCTATTCATTATAAACAGAGGCGACAGACACTGCCACCGTGTTCATTTAAAATGAAAAAATTGTACCAGTCAATCCCATTTTGCACTTCCAGAAGATTTCTTAGTAGACCCACCATGACGCTGGAGGGGAGTTCAGGGGGCAGACAGAACCACGGCTTTTATCTTTCCATTGTTGAGGTCCTTCTTCTGCTCTAAGGCCCTGGAAGCAAGTGTCAAGGAATGTGTTATGAGCACAGTTGTGTCCCAACAAAACTTTATTTATGAAAACAAGTATCGTGCTAGATTTGATCAGTGAGCCAAAGATTTCCCTGTTCTATAGTTTAAAAAGCTCATAGTTAATTATCTCAACAAATATTTTTCCCCACATCTTTCTTCTTTAATATGTGCTATGAATACACAACTGGGGACATGTGGCCTCTTTCCTGGTTGAGACTTGCTGAGCTGGAGGATATCATAAGCTCACCAAATGCTCCCACCAGGAGTCAAAATAATTTCGGAGAAAGCATGATATGATATTTGTTTCAGGTGTTTTCTGGGTTTGGGCTGCAGGGATAGAAGTGGGTGCTTCATGTCAAGAGAAAACTGAGTGTTGGATGCCATCTGAAATGGCCAATAGTAGGGGCAGGAGTGAGGGGTGGCAGTAGGAGCAGCCAGCACTTACAGACTGTAGCTTGGCAGTGATATCTGAGTTTTCTCTTAGGCTGAGAAGACAAGCTTCAACATAGCTGGGTGAGGACATCCACCTGACGAAATGGGGAGAACCTAGAAGAGGATTAATTGCTGGGATAAAAAGGCCAAAAGTCCTTGCCAAAAAATAGTGCATGGGATGAGTTGTGGGAAGAGTGGGACTCTAAAACTCCTGAAAATAGTAATATGTGTAGCACGTGGGTCGGTACCTGTCATTACAGTGCATGGTCATAGCAAAACAACAGTTGCAAATAACGCCAGCTAAGTACAGTCATGCTACTATTGTTTTTACTTCCCCTCAGTCAAATCTGACTTCGGAAGAGCCAGATGTCAGAAAAAGAGACAAAATATGTAAGGATGAACCACTCCCTATTCGGCCACTGAAAATCCTCAAAGTACGGAGCCAGAGTGAAAGGAAGGAGAGAATATTTATACGAAAAACATTAAGTTAAAAGTAGAGTACAAACCAGAGCAAATTATTTAAATCCAGAACAAAATTAAAAGATTACTCAAAAACTGAAAACATCTAAAAAATACTAGGACCCTAGGGTAAAACAAAAGTGAGAGTGTAAATCAGGTGTTTGGTTCGTTTGGGTTTTGATGCATGAGTGTGTGGGTATATACTAGGGAGGGCATGCATAGGTATGCACATGCAATAGTGACTAAGTTAAAATTTCAACTAACACCACAGGTAGAAAAATAAATGCCAAAATGAGGTTTCAGACAAAGATTTATCACTTAAATGACAATGCTAAAAGTCATATCATGGCACGGAAAACCACTTTCCTATAGAGCCTCATCACTTAGAAGCTCTGTGCTCACCAACAACGTGGCATAAGCCAGGAGCAATAGCCTTTTATTCCTGGGAGTTGTCAGAAGGGCTCAGTAGGATGTCCTCTAAAGAACAGCGTGAAAGCACTCACAGGAGAATGGGTTAGCCGTAAACACACATCAGCCCTCGATAGTGCAATGCTATCCTGCAAAAGGTCTGCTCAGATAAGAAATTCAACTCTCACTCTTCCTACTGTACCTTTATGTACCAACCTCACAGAGATAGGAAAGTTTATCCTGACACAAGGGAAAGAGGTTCTCAACAACCCCAAAACCTAAAATGCAATAAAAACAAACAAACAAACAAACAAACAAACAAACAAATAAATAAATAAATAAAAGTAAAAAAAAAAAGAAAGAGGTTACTCATCCTCTGGCTGCCTAAAGTTTCTCATCTGTTCAGCGAAGATTTAATTACTAAATTAAATCAGTTTTCAAAATGGGCAAAGGTGTAACTTCCACATAAAAGTTGGATGGAAATAATGACATATGTAAATTATATAGTATAAATTCTGATGTTTTCAAACACTAATCTGTGTCCGAGTGTCTCCGTGTGTGTCTGTGTCTGTGAGAGAGAGAGCATACGCGCGAGCACGTGTGTGTGAAGAGAGACAGAGAAATTAGAGTCCCTGCTTTCATAGAGTTTAATACCTATTAAAGAAGAAAAAGGTAGGTGGAAATATTTGTTGAAATAATTAATTTAAGCTATAGGGCAGGAAAGTCTATGGCTCGCTAATCAAATCTAGCACAAAATTTTTTTTGTAAATAAAGTTTTGTTGGAACACAACTGTGCTCATTCATTTATGCATTGTCTATGGCTGCTTTCAAAGTCCAAAGGCAGACTTGAGTAGATGTGACAGAGTCTCATTGTCTGTCCAAGGATTAACTATTTACTGTCTGTCCATTTATGGGGAAATTACTGATTCTTCTTCTACAGAGCTTAAAAGAAGATTAAAAGAGATTCCAAGTTCCACTGTGAGTTAAATATGCACATATAATTTCACTCCCTCTAAAACTTTACTAAAGTGATTAAGGAAAACATAATTAAAAAGAAAGAGAAGCATAAAGTCAAGGAGGCAGGTATAAAGTTAAGGAGGCGGGCGGGACAGAGGAACATATAACAAATCAATGAAATATTGGGAGCTGAAAAACAGCCGGTCAAGAGGTTAACAGAATTAACAGAACAAAAAATGTTGAATTCTAAGAAGGAAATGAGAATATTTGAGAAACTGATCAATGTTTTATACTGCAGACTTTTCAAAAGGCTCAGAAAATGGTAGCAACAGGAATGAGAGCAGATGACAATGACGATAATGGCAAGATAATAAAGATGTGTGATCCTAATATGAAAAAGGTCTCTGTAAAAGTCACTGTATCAAAAAAAAAAGTCTATCCTGATAATGGGAATTCTTGTGTCTTTGGAAGCTACACAATTAGTATTGAGGTTGCATTTGGGGAGAAAAACTAAGTATAGGAGGGAAAAGGGTGTATTTTTATTGTTTTGATCCCTTGTACTTCTGTATTTTTTTCATGAGCATTCATTGTATACTGTGAATCAAAAAGAAGTGATATGAAAAACACTTTCCCAGAGGATTTTACTCTTTCACATAAAAAATACTTCCACTATTTGCTCTAAGATGCAAACACAATCCTGATATTATTTTGTCTGGGTTCCTCGTTGAAGAGAAACAATAGATTTTATTTTGCACAATTGAAATCACAAGGTGTAAGATTCCCAGCAGTCCATGAATGTCTCCCATTTTTGCATCTCCAAACACACGTACTTCACTGCTAAACTCTGTTTCAAAATGGCTCAGTGAGAGAAGTAAGCAAGGCTGGCTCTGAGAGATGAGATAATAACACCTAACTGGCAGGAAGGATGATGAATCTCTTTCCTATGACCAGAAAAGGTAAATGAGTTTCAAATTTTCCCATATGTAAGGACAAATGCATCTGCTCTCCATGGTGGATAACTACAGAGACAGGTGAAAGATAGTTACTTAATGCTAAGGCCTTGAACACACCAAGAAAGGTGTTAATTTCTGTCCCAGTCTCTGGTCAGAAGTGGCTGTCAGTGAATGATGCCGTTGAGCTCATCTGGAAGCTCAGTATCTCAACCAAACTGTATACTTTCTTAGTTATTCTCTAAAGGTATCAGTAGGCAATAGAAGCATTGTATTTTTTGCTCTAAAAAAATATTTTTCCATCTGAATTACATCTGAGTATTATGAGGCAAAACTAACAGTAAATTAAGCATCTATATGTATATATGAACGTATAATATATATCTATTTAATGCTATAAAGAGAATTTATTATAATATAGCAATGTACTTTAAGACCAAAAATACTGGACTCTGATTGAGTCTGCAAAGTTACAGAAGGTTTTCCTGAATCGTGGCCTTAGAATTGATATTTTAAGGATAAGTTGGAATTACGTATGAATGGAGAATTAGAACAGAAAGAATGACTTCTTACATGGAAAACAACACTTGTAAATTCCTTAAGGTAGAAGACAACATGAAAGTTTCAGAGATCTCAGAGAAGATCCACATACCTGAAATGGGCAGAACAAAGAGGGAAATGATGACTTTTGCCTGGGCAGAAACCCATTAGCTATAGTCAAAACCTTTGGGTAACATGAAAGATTTTTCTCTTCATCACTAAGCAGTAGAAGCCATTAAAGCCAATGAAGGTTTTACACAAAAGAATTGCATGATTTAAATAATATTTTTAAGGTATCTCCTGAGAAAATTGAGAATGGGTTACAATAGGACAGGTATAAAGAGTGTATATCATTTATAAAGCACTGTCACAGATCAAGTAAGAGATTGTGATAGTGAGGCTCAAGGAGGTGAGAGGGCTGTAAAGAAGTTGGGATATTGGTTTGAGTGTGGTGGCTCATCTCTATAACCCCAGCACTTTGGGAGGCCCAGGTGGGTGGATCACTGGAGCCCAGGAGTTCAAGACCAACCTGGGCCACACAGAGAGATCCTGTCTCTATAAAATAAAAAAGAAAAGAAAAAGAGAAAACACAAACATGAGCCAGGCCTGGTGGTTCATGCCTATAGTCCCATATACTCTGGAGGCTGAGGTGGGAGGATTGCTTGAGACCTGGAGGCAGAGGTTGCAGTTAGCTGAAATCTTGCAACTGCATTTTACCTTGTGCAACAGAATGAGACCTTGTCTCAAAAGAAAAACAAATGAGATATGGAAGACAAATTAAAGAGGCAAAAACTATATAGATATAGATATACATACATACATATATATATATATATATATACATACATATACATGTGTGTATATATCCTATAAGTCTTCTTTATTACACTCCTTCTCCCTTAGGAGACACATACATATATATGAACACACACATATATACATGTGTGTATATGTACACACATGTATATGTGTGTGTGCATATATACACGTATATATACACACATGTATATATGTGTGTGTACATATATATATGTGTATGAGTCTCCTCTTAAGGGAGAAGGAGTGTAACAAAGAAGACTTCTAGGATACTGACTTGAAAACTGAAATGATGATGGTAAAATTCCCAAAATAGGGAGTATGAGAAAACATTTATTCAACAAATACATTATGAGTACTAGTAAATGCTGGGTAGATAAAAAATGTCACAGACCCTGCCTCTACAGTATTAAAAACAAAAAATAAAATGAAGAACAACTGTGTTACAGATTTTATTACAATGCAGGTACTGAGACACCATATTTCAAGGAGCTGGGAAAGCCTTGTCTACAGAGGAGTGTTTACATAGAGGCCTGAAAGAAGCAGCTCTATAAAAAGTTCAGGAAACTGCTGCAGGAAGAGAGAATGGACAGCATGTACAGAGTCCTGAATACAAATGACAACAGAAAACTGACAGAAATATACAATCTAAGCTATGTATCAAAGAAAGAGAAGAAAAGCCATGAGTGACAAAAACAGAAATGCTATAAGATTTGGACAGATATCTTAGGCTCAAAGAGACTACAAAAGTGCTTAAAGTAAGTTATATTTGGAAACAGTCAATATGCATTTCTAATAAAAAGTCTAAATATAAGACCTTCCAGCTGGGGGATGTATATTATGAATACAACTGGATGGATTGGATGCTGCACAACCATAAAATGCATTACTATGTATGCATAACAAAAATGATTTTACATAAATATAAATATATGAATATTATAATAAGTCTTTATGCCTGATTATCCTTTTCATTATACTTTTATATTTTTGTTTTTATTATTTATTTTGAGATGGACTTTCACTCTTGTTGCCCATGCTCTAGTGCAATGGTGCAATCTTGGCTCACTGCAACTTTCACCTCCTGGGTTCAAGTGATTTTCCTGCCTCAGCCACCCAAGTAGCTGGGATTACAGGTGCCCGCCACCATGCCTGGCTAATCTTTGTATTTTTAGTGGAGATGGGGTTTCACCATGTTGACCAGGTTGGAGTGTGGTAAGCACTAAATCCCATATGACTGGTGTCCTAAAAGAGAAAAAAGACATGTACAGAGGAAGACAGCATGAAGAGTCACACAAGGGAAGAAGGCTATGTGATAACAGAAGCTGAATTTGGAGTAATTTAGCTACAAGAGAACTAATGAACACATTAGATTAGGAACTACCACCAAAAACTAGGGAAAAGAAAGAATAATTCTTCTCTTGCACTATCCTACACACTTCTAGCAGTGACTGAGGCCATGGCTCTACTGATACTTTGATTTTGGACTTCTAGTATCCAAAACTTTAAAACAATGAATTCCTTTTTTTTCAAACCACCTTTGTTTGTGGTACTATGTTGAAATGCTCTTAAGAGACCTATGCCGTTACCTGGAAAATTAGCTTAGATGACCCAGTGTGTAAATCAAAGAAAATCACCTGAGAAGTCACTCTTGCATATTTAATTTGTGCCCAGATTTGATTAAATCAGAAAGAACATTATTCTTTCATATGTGTGTATTTGAGTCTATGTGTTTAGTACATTTGTTGATTTGTATGTCTGTGAATGAATGGATCATAGGTAGGGATCAGAAACAGGGAAGCATGTGTCTTTTTCTGTTTTCTGTTGAGACTTCATGAAAGTTTTTCATGTCTTCTATTTATGTGGAAAGGTAGACTAGAATATTTCAGATATTTTTAAATCAAACTGACAATGCTGGTATGGGAACCATACTCTACATATCTGATTTACAGTCACCAACAGCTCAGCTTTACAGGTCTTTGAAACATGGACTGGTTTCAAAATTTACGGATCAAAACACAAAGAAATGCAATCATATTCAAGATGAGAACTATCTCTGTGACAAATCAAATAGTCCCCATTTTAGAGGCATTCAAAGACTTCTCGCCAAACTCTCAGATTATTTCCCTTACAAGTTTGAACATAGTTTAGCCAAGGAAAATGAATGCTTCTAAGCTTCAGTGCTTTATTACAATTAAATTTTTGCTGACAGTAGTGTGCGATCACTTTCTTACCTCTTAAATAAACACCAAGTGTAGGAAACAGAATTACTTCCCTAAACCTCTTTGGTAAAATGATGATAATGGAGCCAGTCTTTTGATCGGGTACTGTAATAAAGGAAAGCTACTATTTTTTCTTTCTTCATATGCTCCTTTGCTCTCCCTCCCTCTCCCTTTCTTCAGTCTGTCTCTTTGTTTCTCTCTGTCTTTATTTCTTGCATCTTTTTCTCCTCTTCTCTCTCTCCTACTTTGCCTATTGTAATTTTAGCCTTTCTATTTTTTTAGTAACATTTTAACTCATGTGACACTATTTGGTTCTAAATATATTGTACCAGTTCTGTATAATTAAATGTGTAAAGGCTGCCTCATATTTCTCTATTATCTTATAAATATATTTAACAATTTAATGTCAGTTAAATTATGGATATACATCATGATTTAATGTTTCAAGATTTCTTACAATGATGATTTTGTTGCTTTAAATGTAAATATTATATATTAAAGATGCAATCAGAAAGCTCTAGTTACATGTTTTTGCTAATTCCTAAAAATGAATTTATCTGGGTCTTACATTAACACAGACAACGCACTGAGACACACAATCATCATTTTAAACCACTAGATGAAATAAATCTGCAGTCTAATAAAATCATCTCCAGTTGTTAAAAATATTTCCATTCTAATGTTATGCCTAGAAGGGTATATTGCACTGTCTTATGTTTACCAGCAATAAGGAATATTTTTAGCCTCATGGAGCTTAGGGACCAGAATCAGATAACTGATCAAAATAGTGCAATAACTCATGCAAGCATTTTCAGAAATGAAAACCAAAATACCAAATTCCTCAGAATTCATCTGACACCATGTTAACAATTATACCAAACAGCTCGGGAAAACAAGGGTTTTTGGTGATGAGGGAGTCTTTCAAGCAGTGTGATTTCTAGGAAAGAGAAAAAGACACATTTCCTTTTGAAGTTTAATGACCTCTAGAATCCAAAGGCACATCTAGAACTGCTGGGACGTAGAAGGTGAGATACAGAAAGATGACAGAGGGCACAGCAAGTAGGCAGAGGGCAGATACCAAGATGGCCCATCACCCTCACCAAACTTGCACTACTGAGATTATAAAGTTCCCACGGTGAAATGAGGCAGGCTTCATGGAGTGCTACCTGGGCTTTCTCCCAGGTCACCGAGGAGGGTGCAGGCATGAACATGCTAGCCACCCCAAAAAAGTTCCTAGCTGAACGAAGTCCCACATCCAGGAGATCTGGAGAATGCTTTTTAACCCACCCTCACCTCTATATTAATACCAGTGTTCCACGGTTGAACTGAATACTGGCAGCTGGTCTCAGCATGCAGTACAGCTTGAGCTGATTGGTGTCACTGGCAGTGGAAAACAGCAATGAAGACACTACCTTATCTTGTTTCCACAGACTCCTCTCCCTGCAGTCAGTAGCTGCTAAATGCTTTGAAGTTGTAGCAAAATTTATAGAGGATGCAGGAGGAAAAAAATGTTTTAAAGAAGGAAGCCCTTGTGAACGATGTTGTGAATGTCTCCGACTACTTTGAAGTTAGGTATGGCCCTGTGACTCTTCTGGCTGATAAAATGTGAGTGGAAATCATCTGTGCAACTTTAAAGCTGAATCATGACATTTCTAGTGCTTGGTTCCCATGCTGTTTCTTGACCTACCATGGAGATTGAAGAGCCTTTGATTTCCAGATGATGCAGGTACATGATCCCATCATGGAGTTTCATGAGTCCTGATACGAACAGCTGATACTTGCTAAATTTGGGAACTTGCTTTGAATATGTAGCATGAGGTGATGTGTGTGTGTGTGTGTGTGTGTGTGTGTGTGTGTGTGTGTGTGTGTGTGTCTGTGTGTGGTTTGGTCTTAGCTTAACATAATTAATACACCATTCAAGTTCTGAAACAAATGGATGGATATTATGGGAATTAAATGTGAGATGGAGGTCAAAAGATTAAATTTATTACTGATAACAGCTAAATTGGAGGCAAAAAACTGATAATGAGCCTTTTAACTCAACTGACAAACTAGGTAGATTAGCTCGCAGTCACAGGCAATGGTGTTCTAAGCAGGCCTCTCCATGAGATGAGCACCCCTGGGGAAAGGCAGCCACAGCATCATGAGGGTGTTTTTTTTTTTTTTCTTACAGACTATTGCTCTGTTAGGTTGCTTTTGTGATCTGTAGTGGGAAGTAGAGTCCCGAAAAGGCTGTAAAGTATCTTGGAAAATATATTAGTTATAAGAACGGACTGCAAAGACATTCTATAACCATCTATTGCTGAAAATGTACTTTTTTGAAGAGATGGGATCTCTCTGTGTTGCCCAGGCTGAAGTTCATGCCTGTACTATTCATAGATGTGATCGTAGCACACTGCAGACTCAGACTCCTGGACTCAAAAGATCCTCCCACATCAGCCTTTTGCATAGCTGGCACTGCAGGTGCATGCCACCATGCCTGGCTGAGAATTTATTCAACTTCCCTTCTCTAATTATGTCCGAAATAGCATACCAGTAGCTTGAAATAAGTTAACTGACAACATTATGATTTTCCAATGAATAGACCCTCCAGTAGTAATATGCCACTGCTAATATTTTAAATATTAACCACTTTTTATTTTCAAATTTTCATGCTAATTGGAATTTAAAGACTAAATACCTTTGTGAATTTATGTTCAGATAAATATCCAAAGGAATATTAAATATTAATTTTTCCCCTGTGACTGTATGTATATGAATCCAATGACCAAAATTTCTTAGGTTAAAGATCAGAAATCAAGATTCTCCCTCTCTGCTTGCTTCATTTTCCTAACTGTTCATTCTCAATTTCAAAGCTTTTCAAAATTTTGGAGGAGTAGAAGTTATATCAGAAGATGCAACCTAGTTCATAAATCAATGGTGACAATTCACTTCAGGGTATGAGAAGTTCTATTAATTCACCAAGTGTCCAAAATTCTCCATTTTTGCTTGTATTATTAATTTTAAGTGATACATAATAATCACATATATTTATGGAGTGAGGGTGATATTTTGATACATACAGTGTGTAATGATCTAATTAGGCCAATTAGTATATTCATTACCTCAAACACTTATCCTTTATTTATGTGGTTGGCATTTACAAACTGTTCTTCTGGCTACTTGAAAATACACGGTAAGTTGTTGTTAATTACGGTCATGCTATAATGGTATAGAATATTAGAACTTATTCATCTTATCTAGCTGTACTTTTGTGTTTCTTAAATAACTTTTGGCTAACCCTCCAGACTCCCCCCATGCACCCTTTTCATCTGTAGTAACCACTATTCTACTCTCTGTTTCTATGAGATTAGAATCTTTTGCTTCCAAATTTGCAAGATAACATGTGGTAGTTATTTTTCCCTATCTGGCTTATTTTGCTTAGCAGGATGTCCTCCAGATTCATCCATATTGTCATGGATGACAAAATTTGGTTCTTTGCATTGGCTGAATAGTATTTTATTGAGTATATATGCCACATTTTCTTTATCCATTCATCTGTTGATAGATATTTAGGTTGATTTTATATCTTGGCTATTGCAAATAGTGCTGCAATAAATAGGAAAGTGCAGATATCTCTTCAACATGCGGATTTCCTTTCCTTTGGCTATATACTCAGTTGTGGAATTACTGGATCCTATGGTTATATTAATGTCTTTGTTTTTATTAAGAAAACTAAAAACTAAGGATTTTTTCTTTTTTTGTGTGATTTTTTTTCAGAAATCTGCATATTGTTTTCACTCCCCGCCAACAGCATACAAGAGTTTTTTTTCTACATATTCACCAGCATTTTTTGTTTTTTGTCTTTTTGAAAATTGCCATTTTAGCTAGGATGAGATGTAATCCCTTTGTGGCTTTAATTTATATTTTTCTGATTATTACTGATGTTAAACATTTTTTTATGTATTTTTAAAGAGGTATCTATTCAGCTCATTTACCTATTTTTATGTTCAATTATTTGCTCATGTGTTTTCTTTGTTCTTGAGATGTTTTAGTTTGTTCTATATTCTGGATTATTAATCTCTGGCCAGGTGAATAGTTTGCAAATATTTTCTTCCTTTCTGCAGGTTGTCTGTACACTCTTATAGTTGTTCCCTTTGCTGTGCAGAAGCTTTTTAAAGTAATATAATACCATTTCTTTTGTTTTGCTTTTGTATTAGGAGACATTACAACAACTGATACCACAGATATGCAAAGGATTGTTAGGAAGTATTGCAGATGTCTATACCCCAACAAATTATTAAACATAGTGGAAATGACTATATTTCTGGAATATACACCCTACTAAGAAGAAATAGAAAACCTAAAGAGACCAATTACAAGTAACAAGATTAAATTTTTAATAAAAGTTCTCCCATCAAAGAAAAGCCCACTAGCTGATGGCTTTGGTGCAGATTTCTACCAAACATTAGAAGAAGAAATAGCATGAATTCTTCTCAAACTCTTCAAGAAGATTGAAAAAGAGGGAATTATTCTAAACTCCATCTACATGGTTAGCATCACCCTGATACACAAAAAAGGAAAATTACAAGCCAATATTATTGATAAATATAAATACAAAAATATTCAATGAAATCCTATCAAACTTAATCCATCAACACATTAAATACATCATTCACTATGATCAAGTGATATTTATCCCTGGGTTGTAAGGCTGCTTCAACATATGAAAATCAATAAACCTAATACAACACATCAGCAGAATAAAGACCAATAAAATCATATGATCATCTCAATAAACACAAAAAAAGCATTTTATATAGCTCAACATCCTTTCATGGTAAATACTCTCAGCTGGTTAGGTATAGAAAAAGTGTACCTTGGTCCAGTAAAGGCCAAATATAGCAAACGCACAGCCTACGTGATATTGAATGGGGAGAAGATGAAAGCTTTTTCTTTAAGATCTTCAGCAAAACAAGGATGCTCAATTTCACCACATTTATTCAACATGATACTGGAAGTCCTCACCAGAGCCATTAGGTAAGAGAAAGAAATGAAAATCTGTTTCAAGGGCCAGAGAAATAATAAAATATTTTTATTAGTTACTTTTTCTGCATAACAGACCACCCCTAAAAGTAGATGCTTAAATAACAATCATTTACTTAGCTTACAATTTAATGGTTTGGCAATTTGTTCAGGAGTCAGCTTGATGTTTCTTCTGAGCCAACTCAACTGAACTTGGCTAGTTTACTTAGCAGTCAGATGCTGTGTCAGCTGGAACTGAGTAAATTGTGATGATCTTATCTGAGACAGCTAAAATAACTGGAGTCCTACTACACATGGTCCCTGATTCTCCACCAGGCTGGCACAGAGTGGTTCACATATTGGTTGAATGCAGAACAGTTCTCTGAGTAGCCTTGGGGCAACCCAATGCTTCTCACTTTCTAATTTGAAGGTTTCAAGGTTAACTAGAAAATGTGTTGGGAATGAAATGTCTTAAGGTAATGGGGAGCTGGCTAGAACAACCTGGCTCTGTTCAAATGCTCCCTTAGAAACAGGATGTTCTTCAATGCTTTAGCTCATCAGGCACATTGCCCTGGGATAAGAAACGCAGGGTGAACCACTTTCCAGGGTTCCTCAGCTGTGATACAAGTGGGACACGCACAGCCAAGACTCCATCTGCTCCAGGTGGCTTTCCTGAGGCTCAGGAGACTGGCTCACAATAAATTCTAGGGTTCTGTTGTTTCTTGCTACCTATCTGTAAATTAACATATCCACTTCATGTAACTTGTGTATGGGTATTCCCCCTTCTAGACTCAAACAAGTTGGTACCCAGTGCATGGTGAAACTGATTCAGTGTTGAAGACTTCCAAGACTGATAAAGGGACAGACCCCACTGCACAAGTTCTTTTTTAAAGCTTTTTATTTAGTATCATCTCATTGGACAAGGCAAGTCACATGCTTAAGACCAGAGTCAATAAGGGAAAAAAAAAACAAATTTGCCAAGTGATATGAGTGTGGCAAAATTTTGTAGCCATTTCAAAAGTATACTACAACACAGATGATTATCAAAGACAACAAATTTAGAAAATACACTAATCTCTACTCTCCCCGGTGATTTCTCAGTCAATATTTTGTTCCCAAAACAGAGAGTTAGAGGTTACATAAAGTATATATAGGGCTCATTTGGGCCTTTGCTAAAAGAACCATTATGCTTTTAACCTCATCACAGCGCTAGTTAGTTCATGCGTTCAGTCTAGACCTTCATAATCCAATAAAGTAGTCAGGAGGCACATGCAGCTATTTACATTTGCTTTTAAATTATATAAATTGGATTAGATTAAATTAAAATTTTATTTCCTTTGTCACACTAGCCACATTTCAAGAGCTCAACAGCCACACAAGCTATGGCTACCATATTAGACAATGCAGAATAGTACAATTTCATCATTACAGACAATTCTTATTAAGCAAAATTTGTCGAGAAACTGGCCTGTGAGCATAAGATAAATGGTAGAGATTTCAAACAACTGAGCAATGTTTTTCAATTCAAAGAGTTTTCTCGGTGCCACACTATTAACTGTATTTTTTCCTCTGAGAAATTTCAATTGATTAAGATATTAAAGCGATGAGTGTGGATCCGGGCACAGTGGTTCACACCTATAATCCTAGCACTTTGGGAGGCTGACGTGGGTAGATCATGAGATCAAGAGATGGAGACAAGTTTGACCAATATGGTGAAACCCTGTCTCTGCTAAGAATACAAAAATTAGCTAGGAGTGGTGGTGCACGCCTGTAATCCCAGCTACTCAGGAGGCTGAGGCAGGAGAATCACATGAACTCAGGAGGCAGAAGTTGCAGTGAGCCGAGATTGCACCACTGTACTCCAGGCTGGGTGACAGGGTGAGACTCCACCTCAAAATAAAAAAAAAAAAAAAAAATGAGTGCACCGGAAATTAAGAATTTATTATTTTTTCTGGAAGTGACTCTTTTGACATCTGTCCACAATTATTAGTCTGAGTTAGTCACATTTATCTCATCACATCTTATACAGTTCTGCACTTTCTTTTTGTTAAATTTGCCCCTAGTATTTTAATTTTTCCGGTGTTATTGTAGCATTTTATTTTATTATATATTGAATTGGTTATATTTGGGTAGATTGTTTTCTGTATGCTAATTTTATATCATGACTTTTTTTTCAGTACTTTTTCCATTTTTTTAAGTACTCTATTTCTACAAATAGAAATAGCTTTAGCTTCATTCCCAGTTCTTACCTCTAATTGCATTCTCTTGCTAGCTGCTCCCACTGACATTATTACAATCCCAATCGGGGGTATCTCCATAATAAAGCAGCAAAATGAAATATTTCCAGTGGGCAAAACATCTAGCAGTACATTTTCCCACATTGCCAACAATAAAATGTAACCAGAGTTTTGAATCTACTCTAAATTATAAGCAGTAGCCAACAGCTTTACTGGATGATGGAGGGCACGAATGGAACATGACTATGGCATATGACAAAAACCTCTGGAGAAAAATTATGTAGCTAGGCTTCTCAATATGTCGAAAGATATTAATTATTTACTACTTGTATGAATCCTTATCCAAAGACATCCAGTGCAGAGGAGCATCAAACAGACAATATAAATTTTCCTGGATGTCTATCAGCTTCCTCCCCGGCCACACTGTATTTTCTCAAGGGAACCATTTAATAAGTAGAGATAGAATAGGAATGGAAGCTGAGCTTAAAATCATGAATATGGATTATACCTATGACTGGTCTGGTATCAACAATGGTAAAAGGCTCCCTTCCAACAATGTAAACCAATGGTGAGTCCCTTATATAATTCTCCTGGGGAAAGCAGCTATTCATCTGGTGTCAGGTTGATTATATTTGAATCCTTCCTTTATTGAGAGACAACAATTTGTTTCCGCTGGAATAGACAAGCATTCAAGGAATGGATTTGATTTTTCTGTCCAAATTGTTGCTTGCAGCTTCACCATAGGTGGACTTACAGAATGCCTACATATTCACTATCCAATGCAAAAATTGCTTTAAAAAAAGAATGCATTTTATACCAAAAGAAGGCCAGCATTGGACTTCTCCTTATGGACTCAGCTTTCCTGATGAAATAATGTAATGGCCTACTAAAATTTTAGTTGAAGAATATAGAGAGGATAGGAAAATACCAGAGTCATATCTTATGGAACTAATATATAATTTGAGCCTACAATCGATAGATGCTGCTCTTTTCCTTATAGCTAGAATATGTAGGTCCAGAAACCAAGGTCTAGTAGTAAGAGTGACTCCTTTTGCGTTTTGTTTATTTTTGTCAACTTTACTTGGATATAATATCTTTGCAGTAAATTCTATTTTTATGCTATATTATTTGATTATTTAAGAAAATCTGTATCTACTGCCACAATCAACACAGATTTCTGTGAAATTTAAAAAGTTCTTTATGAGCATTTGCAGGTATGCCTCAATCTATTACTGGCCTGCAAAAAACCACTCATTTGTTTCTCTTACTATAACAGAGTTTGAAATTTCTAAATTTTAGAAATTTCTCCTAATGCTATCCCTCCCCTACCCCACCACCCCTCACCCCCGACAGGCCCCAGCGTGTGATGTTCTCCTCCCTGTGTCTATGTGATCTCATTGTTCAACTCTCACTTATCAGTGAGACCATGCAGGATTTGGTTTTCTGTTCTTGTGTTGCTTTGCTGAGAATGACAGTTTCCAACCTTATCCATGTCCCTGCAAAGACATGACCTTGTCCTTTTTTTCTGGCTGCATAATATTTCATGGTGTATATGTGCCACATTTCCTTTATCCAGTCTATCATTGATGGGCATTTGGGTTGGTTCCAAGTCTTTGCTGTTGTGAACAGTGCCGCAATAAACATACGTTTGCATGTGTCTTTATAATAGAGTAATTTATAATCCTTTGGGTATACACCCAGTAATGAGATTACTGAGTCAAATAATATTTCTTTTTCCAACCACACTGTCTTTCATAATGGTGGAACTAATTTACACTCCCAAAACAGTGTAAAAGCATTCTTATTTATCCATTTCCTCTCCGGTGTCTGTTGTCTTTTGATTTTTTTAATGAATACCATTCTAATTGGTGTGAGATGGTATCTCAATGTAGTTTTAATTTGCAATTTTCTAATTACCAGTGATGATGAGCTTTTTTTCATATGTTTCTGAGCTGCATAAATGTCTTCTTTTGAGGAGCGTCTGTTCATACACTTTGCCCACTTTTTGATGTTTTTTTTTTTTTTTTTTCTTGTAAATTTGTTTAAGTTCTTTATAGATTCTAGATATTAGCCCTTTGCCAAATGGGTAGATTGCAAAAAAATTTTATCCCATTCCGTAGCTTGCCCATTCACTCTAATGATAGTTTCTTTTGCTGTGCAGAAGCTCTTTAATTTACTTAGATCCCATTTGTCTATTTTGGCGTTTGTTGCCATTGCTTTTGGTGTTTTAGTCATGAATTCCTCGCCTATGTTTATGTCCTGAATGGTGTTGCCTAGGTTTTTCTCTTAGATCCTGTTTGTCTATTTTGACATTTGTTGCCATTGCTTTTGGTGTTTTAGTCATGACGTCCTCACCTATGCTGATGTCCTGAATGGTATTGCCTAGGTTTTTCTCTAGGGTTTTTATGGTCTTATGTTTAAATCTTTAATCCACCTGGAGTTAATTTTTGTTTAAGGTGTAAGGAAGGGATCCAGCAAATCACCATGGCATGTGTATACCTATGTAACAAACATGCACATTCTGCACATGTACTGCAGAACTTAAAATATAATAAAAATCATTTAAAAAATTTCTAAATTTTATTTGAATGAAAAGATAGAGTATGTACTCTTCTTTCATTCAGCATAATATTTTTTAGTTTAGTAGATGTTACTGTATTTATCCATAGCTCTTTCCTGTTAATTTACTATTAATATTCCATTCATTATAGATAAACTACAATATGTTATTAATTCCCCTATTGACGACCATTTGATTTATATACAGTTTGGGGGCTATCTTGAATAAAGCTACTATGCACATCCATAAACAATTATTTGTGTACACCCATGCTTTCATTTCCTTTGCATGAACTTCATATGTATGGTAAATACATAGTTATATTTGTGAGCAACTGCCAAAAATATTTTCCACACAAATTATATTGAGAGTTATAATTGTTTGATATTCTCATAACACTTTATATTGTCCGTATTTTATTTGTATCCATTTTAATGAATATGCATTGATATATCAATTGGGTTTTGAATTGCTTTTTCTTGATGACTAAAAATGCTATATTTGTCATAGAATTATTGTCATGTGATTATTGACTTTTGAATATGTAATTTTGGAAAGTGTTTATATATTTTATCAATTTTTAAATAGTTTATCTTCTTATTATTGAGTTGTAATTATTATTTTCATATTATCAACATAAGTCCTTTATCAGTCACATATATTACAAACACTTTCTCCTATTCTGTTACAACAATCATGTATTTGAAGAAAAAGCTCTATTTTTCATTAGGTATAATTTATGCTGCTTTCTTTTATTTATTTATTTTTTTGCATGTTATAACTAAGATTTATTTCTCTTTCTGTTTGTTTATTTATTTGTTTAATAAAGTCTTATTTTAGATTCAGGGATACATGTGCAGGTTTGTTATATAGGTAAACTCTTATCATGGGGTTTTTATTTACAAATTATGTCATCACCCAGCTACTGAGCTTAGCACTTAATAATTTTTCTAATCTTCTTCCTCCTGCCCTCTACCCTCTTTTCATTCCCAATGTCTGTTGTTCTCCTCTTTATGTCCACATGTTCTCATCATTTAGCTCCCACTTATAAGTGAAAACATGCAGTATTAGGTTTTCTGTACCTGCATTAGTTCACATAGGATAATGTACTCTAGCTCCATTCATGTTCCTACAAAGTACATGATCTTGTTCTTTTTTAGGGTTGCATAGAATTCCATAGTGTTTATGTACCACATATGCTATGTCCAGTCTTCCACTGATGGGCATCTAGATTGTCTCCACGTCTTTGCTATTGTGAATAATGCTGTAGTGAATACACATGTGCATGTGGTTTTATGATAGAATGTGTATTCCTTTCAAAATATACCAAGTAATGGGATTGCTGGCTCAAATGGTAGTTCTGTTTTTAGCTCTTTGAGGAATCATCACACTGCTTTCCACAATGGTTGAACTAATTTGCACTCCCAACAACAATGTATAAGCATTGTGTTATTTGACTTTTTAATTACAACCATTCTCACTGGTATGAGATGGTGCCACATTGTAATTTTGATTTGCGTTTCTCTAATAATCAGTAATACTAAGCTTTTTTTTCATATTCTTTTGGGCTACATGTATGTCTTCTTTTGAAAAGTGTCTGTTCATATATTCTGCTGGTTTTTTAATGGGATTTTTTTTCTTTTGAAAATTTGTTTAAGTTCCTTGTAGATGCTGGATATTAGACTTTTGTCAGATGTATGGTTTGCAAAAATTTTCTCCTATGCTATAGGTTGTCTGCTTACTCTGTTCTTAGTATCTTTTCCTGCACTGAAGCTCTTTATTTTAATTAGATTCCATGTATCACTTTTTGTTTTTGTTGAAATTGCTTTTGGCATCTTCATTATAAAATCTTTGGCAGTTCTTATGTCCAGAATGGTATTGCCTAGGTTGTCTCCCAGGGTTTTTACAGTTTGGGGTTTTACATTTAAGTCTTTAATCTATTTTGAGTTTAAGCCCTTAATCTATTTCAAGTTTGTTTTTGTCTATAGTCTAAGGAAGGAGTCCAGTTTCAATCTTTTGCATATGGTTAGTCCGTTATCTCAGCACCATTTATTAAATAAGGAGTCCTTTCCTCATTTCTTGTTTTTGTCAGCTTTGTCAGAAATCAGATGCTTGTAGATGTGTGGCCTTATTTCCAGGCTCTCCATCTTTTCCATTTGTCTATGTATCTGCTTTTGTTTTAGTATCATGCTTTTTTGGTTACCGTAGTCCTGTAGTATATTTTGAAGTCAGATAGTGTGATATCCCCAGCTTTGTTCTTTTTGCTTAGGATTGCCTTGGCAATTTGGGTTCTTTCTTGGCTCTGTGTAAATTTTAAAATATTTTTTTCTAGTTCTGTGAAGAATGTCATTGGTAGTTTGACAGAAATAACATTAAATCTGTAAGTTGCTTTGGGCACTACGGCTGTTTTAGTAATACTGATTCTTCCTATCCATAGGCATGGAATGTTTTTCCATTTGTTCATGTCATCTCTGATTTCTCTGAGCAGTGTTTTGTAATTCTCATTGTAGAGATCTTTCAGCTCCCTAGTCAACTGTATTCCTGGGTATTTTATTCTTTTTGTGGCTATTGTGACTGGGTTTGTGTTTTTCACTTGGCTCTTGGTTTGACTGCTGTTGGTGTATAGGAACACTACTGATTTTTGTACATTGGTTTTGTCTTCTGAGACTTTGCTAAAGTTATCTATCAGCTTAAGAATCTTTTGAAACAAGACTATGGGGTTTTCTAGATACAGAATCATGTTGTCTGCACATAAGAATAGTTTGACTTCATCTCTTTTTATTTCAATTATGTTTATGTCTTTCTCTTGCCTGATTGTTCGGGACAAAACTTCCAATATTATTTTGAACAGAAGTGGTGATAGAGGGCATCCTTTCTTGTGGGTAGACTATTTAGATTTTTTAAAATATAAGAGTATATGATCTGCAAACAAAAATAATTTGACTGTCTTCTGTCCAATTTGGATGCCCTTTATTTCTTTCTCTGGTCTGATTGCTCTAGCTAGTATTTCCAGTACTGCTACAAAAAATGTTGGTGAATGTGGGCATCCTTGCCATATTCCTGATCTTAGATAAAGGTTTACAGATTTGCTCTATTTATACTAGCTATGTATAATACTAGCTATGGGTGTATCATATATGACTTTTATTATGTTAAGTTATATTTCTTCTATACAGAGTTTTTTGAAGATTTTTGACCATGAATGTTGGTTTTACCAAATGCTTTTTCAGTATTAATTTTAATAAGCCTATGATTTTTGTCCTTCATTATGTTGATATAATATATCATACTAATTAATCTGCATATGTTGAACCATGCTTGCATCCATTAGATAAATCCAACTTGGATAAATTCATTAGATGAATTAGCTTTTAAATATGTTGTGAAATTTGGTTTGCTAGTATTTCATTGAGGATTTCTACATCAATATTCATCACTGATATTGGTCTATAGTATTTTTTTTAATGTGTCCTTTTCTAGTATTGGGGTAATACTGGGCTTACAGAATGAGTTGGGAAGTATTCTCTCCTTCTCTATGTTTTACAATACTTTGAGTAACATTTGGTATTAGTTCTTTAAATGCATGGTAGAGTTCAGTAGTGTAGCCATTGGTTATTCAACTTTGGTTTTCTTGGAGACATTTTATTATAGTTTTAATCTCATTACTTGTTACTGCTCTGTCAAGGTTTTGATTTCTTAATGGTTCAATCTTGACAGGTTGTATGTGTCTACAAATGTGTCTATTTCTTCTAGATTTTCCAATTTGTTGGCATATAGTTGCTCATAGTACTCATTAAAAATCTTTTAATTTCTCCAATATCAGTTGTAATGTCTCCATTTTTATTTCTCATTTTATTTATTTGCATTTGCTCTATTTCTTATTCTAAATAAAGGTTTACTAATTTTGTTTATGTTTTCAAAAAATCAACTTTCTGTTTTGTTATCTTTTGAATTAATTTCTTCATTTTAAATTTATTTTTGCTCTGATTTTTATTTATTATCTTTCATTAATTTTGGGTTTGGTTTTCTCCTGCTTTTCTACTTTTCTACGATATATCACTACCTTATTTGAAGTTTTTTTCATCTCAATATAGGCACTTATACCAACAATTTTTCCTTAGTACTGCTTTTCCTGTATCCAATAATGTCTTTGCATTTTCTTTTGTTTGAAAAATATTGTTCAATTTTCTTCTTAATCTTTATATTGATCCACTGGTCATTTGGGTGTATACTGATTATAACTTTCATGTATTTTTGTAGTTTCCAAAATTTGTCTTGTTATTGGTTTATAATTTATTCCTTTATAGAGAAGATACTTGATATTATTTTAAGTTTCTGAATGTCTTAAGACTTGTTTTGTGGTTGGTATATATATATATATATATATATATATATGCATAGATATAGATAGATATAGCCCGATAAATATATAGGTGGTCTATCCTTTAAAATGATCTAATTTCAAAAAAAAAATGTGCATTTTCGGCCATTGGATTAAATGTTCTATAAATATCTATTAGCTCCATTCAGTCTATTGTGCAGATTAAGTCAGGTTTGCTGATTACCTGCTTGGAGGAGCTGTCCAGTGCTGAAAATGGAGTATTGAAGTCCGCTGTCTTTATTGTATTGGGCTCTATCTTTTTATCTCTAATAATATTTCCTTTATATATCTGGGTGTGTCACTGTTGAATACATATATATTTTAAATTGTTGTATCCTCTTGCTGAATTAACCTATCTATCATTATATAGTGATCTTATCTTTCTCTTCCTGTAGTTTTTGGTTTGCTATCTATTTTTGTCTGATATAACTAGACTACTGCTGCTGTTTTTTGGTTCTCATTGATATAAAGAATTTTTTTCAGTCTCTTTATTTTCGGTCTATGTATGTATTTACAGGTAAAGTATGTTTCTTGTAGGCGACAGATCATCTTTTTAAAATCCATTTAGCTACAATAACTCTTTTGATTAGAGAATAAAGATATACTCCCGCTATTTTGTTATTTGTCTTCTGATTGATTGTGGACTTCTTTTCTTTCTTTGCTTTCTTCCAGTAAAAGGGATTTTCTCTGGTGGTGTGATTCAATGTTCTTTTTATTCTTGGTGTACTGTTGTATGTGTTTTGATTTGAAGTTACTATGTGGCTTGCAAGTAATATCTTATAACTTATTTTATTATGTATGTATTTATGTATGTATTTTGAGACAGAGTCTTACTCTGTTACTCAAGCTGGAGTGCAGTGGTGTGATCTCAATTCTGCAACCTCTGCCTCTCAGGATCAAGCAATTTTCTTGCCTGAACCATCTGAGTAGCTGGAATGACAGGTGCACATCACCATGCCTGGATAATTCTAATTTTTGTATATTTTTAGTACAGATGGGGTTTTGCCATGTTGGCTGGTCTGGTCTCAAACTCCTGACCTCAAGCCCTCTGCACACCTCAGCCTCCCAAAGTGCTGGAATTACAGGCATGAGCCATGAGGACTGACCCCATTATCTTAAGCTGATAATAACTTAGCAATGTTTATAAAAACAAGCAAACAAATAAATAAGCAGAAATAAAACTAACAAGCACTCTATAATTTTGTTTCCTTGCCTTTTAACTTTATGTTGTTTCTATTTATATCTTATTTTACTGTTTATGTCTTTTAAAGTTGTTGTAGTTATTACTTTTAATCTGTTCATCATTTAGTCTTTCTAATTAAGATAAAAGTAGCTTACGCACCACAGTTACATTGTGTGTTTTACTACTCTGAGTTTTTCTGTGTACTTACTAGTATCAGTGAGTTTTGTACCTTCAATGATTTCTCATTGCTTATTACCATCCTTCTGTTTGTAGTACTCCCTTTGTTATTTCTTATAGGACAGGTCTAGCGTTGATGACCTCCCTTAGCTTTATTTGTCTGGGATAGTCTTTATTTCTCCTTTATATCTGGTCATTTTTGCCATGAATACTGAGAGTGGCAGAAGGCAGGCAAATGCCTAGGCAGATACAGATGGGTCCCCAATAGAACATACCTCCAAGCCAAAGACAGTTTGAAGGCTGAAAACCAAGCTACTAGTCAAATCCATGGACCAGACTGAGAACCTGTTTTCCTGTTTGGTGCACTTTCCTCTGATTCATATCCATTCTTCACCTATTTTACATATACCTACCCTTTTCTAATTGGTTTTCTACACTGTCATGCCCACCTCTGAGTAATGTATTTGCTCTAATGTTTTTTGCATACTCACAAACCAATTAGCAAGTACTCCCCTATTCCGTGCCCATGAAAGCCTCAGACCCAGACACACTGAGAGAAAAACCACCTGACTGAAGGGATGGAGTACCATCCCTGCATTCTCTCTTCACTGAGAGTTGATCTGTTACTCAATAAAATTCTTCACTGCCCTCCTCATTGTTCAGATTGTCAGCGTATCCTCCTTCTTGGATGCAGGACAAGATTTTGGGAACCACTGAATACAGGTACAAGGTATAATACAGTCAGCCCAAGTGGGTAGGGTGCCTTGAGTAGCAGGCCCAGGCCCAAGTGAGGCCTAAGTGGCAGGAGAGTATCATCAGCCTTGGTGGTCCCATGTTGGCAAAGGGCTGAGATGAAATTTCTCAGCTTCCTTTGTCTGGGATACTGTTTATTACTCCTTATATCTGAAGGACATTTTTACCAGATATAATACTCTAGGGTAAAAGGATTTTTTGAGTACTTTATATATGTTATATAAGTTACTCTCTCTGGCCTGTAAGGTTTCCACTGAAAGTTGGTTGCCAGATGTATTGGAGATCCATTGAATGTTATTTGTTTATTTTCTCTTGCTTTTTCTAAGATCCTTTCTTTATACCTGACCTTTAGGAGTTTCATTATCAAATACTTTGAAGTAGTCCTCTTTGGATCAGATCTGCTTGGTATTTTATAACTTTCCTGTATTTTTGTATTGATATATTTCTCTAGATTTGTGAAGTTCTCTGTTACTACTCGTTGATTAAACTTTCTTCCCCTGTCTCCTTCTTTACCTCCTCTTTAAGACCAATAACTCTTAAATTTGACCTTTTGAGACTCTTCTGGATCCTGTAGGCATGCATCTTTGCTTTTTATTCCTTCTTCCACTATCTCATTCGACTGTATTTTCATATAGCCTGTCTTCAAGCTCACTAATTCTTTCTTGTACTTGATTAGTTCTATTATTAAAAGACTCTGATGCATTCTTCAGTGTGTCAATTACCTGTTTAAACTCTAGAATTTCTGCTTGATTGTTTCTAATTATTTTTATCTCTCTGTTAAGTTTATCTGATAGAACTTTGAATTCCTTCTCTATGTTATCTTAAATTTCTTTAAGTTTCCTCAAGACAGCTATTTTGAATTCTCTGTCAGAAAGGTCACATACCTCTGTTTCTCTAGGTTGTTTCCTGGTGTCTTATTTAGTTCATTTGGTGATATCATGTTTTCCTAGATGGTATTGATATTTGTGGATATTATCTGTGTCTGGGCATTAAAAAGTTAGATATTTAGTGTAGTCTTCTCAGTTCTTTCTTATTTGTAGCCATCTTTCTTGAGAAGGCTTTTTAGGTATTCAAAAGAACTTTAATGTTGTGATTTAATCCTTATCTGCATTGGGAGGCACTCCAAGTCCAATAAACCTGTGGTTCTTACAGACTTGTAAACCTCCTTGATTGTCTTGGATAACATCCAGCAGAGTTCTCTGTATGACCAGGCAGAGACTATTGCTCCTTTATTTACTTTCTTCCCCCGTCTCTGTTCTAAATGGCCTGGGGTAACAAAACCCCTCTGTGGCCAACACCACTAGAAATGTGTTGGGTCACCCCAAGGCTAGCAAAGCACAGGTTCTCGTCCAACCACCTACCTAAGTACTACGTGACTACCACTTATACTTCCGCAAGGCTCTAGGGCTCTACAGGTGGAGAATCCAGTTGGGCTGTGGCCTTCCCTTTAGGGCAGGAAGATTCCTCAGGCCCCAGGCAGGTCCAAAGCTTCCATCTGGGAGCCGGGGACTAGGGTCAAAAACCTTGGAAGTCTACCTGATGTTTTATTGCACTCCACTTGAACTGGCACTATGAGACACTGTCCTTCTCACTTTTTACTCCCCTTTCCACCCGCAGAGTAGTGTCACCCTGTGACTACTAGAAGCACAGGCTTATCAGGAGTACTTCCAGGCAACCACCAATAACCCTTCAAAAACCCAGTGGGACTTAACCTTCAGGGTAATGGGCTCCCCTCTGGCCCAGTGAAGGTCCAGAATTTTTTCTAAGAGTCAAGACCTGGAATTGGGAACACAGGAGCTTGCTTGGTGCTCTACCACCTTAAGCTGAACTGGTACCTAAGGTACAAAACCAAGTTCCCTTTAGTGTTCTGTGGGAGTTCAGTCAGGGTGGTTGCAAAAATATTAAGGGAAAAATGTTAGAGAGAGTTATAGAATATAGACACAAACCTTCTTAGAAGGCCAAGAAGTTGCATAGTTTCAGTAGAAGTTTTGGCTGAAGGTAGTCTTATCCCCTTTACTTTTAGTTGATAAAGACAAGCAAATGGCTAGGACATGTGGGGAAGTTTATTTGAATAACAGTTGACTCATGTGGTCCTATAAACTAACATTTGATTATCACAGATAGCTCTCTCCGGGAGGTCAACCAAGGCTATTACCTACTAATGGTGTTTGCTTTAGGCCTTGGAACCTGTCCTTTAATCTCTTTACTGTAGTGGTGTTGACTCAAATCTTTTGTCATTTAATGTGTGCTGAATGAAGGCTGGAGAGGCCAGTGTGACAGGGCTGGAAGCTTCTATCTCTTTATAGCACTCTCCTCAAATATCTGCTAGTGGCCTAGATATCCCAGCTCTCTCATTCACTGTATTCTCTGTGTGTGTGAACTTACTTATCCATTGTTGAGTCAGGGTCTGTGGGACACTGCAGTTTCCCCTCAACTTTTCTCAAGCAAAAGGAGTCTCTCCCCATAGCCATCACGGTTGGGAACATGGTGAGTCTCACCTGAGCCAGCTAGTCTCAGAGTCTCACCCAAGGCCCACAGTGTACTACCTGGGTATCACTGCTGGTTATTCCGATCCCAAGGGCTCATTATTCAGCAGCTGATGGATCGTGATGAGACTGGATCCTTCCCTCTAAGGCAGTGTGTTCCCTTCTGGCCCAGGCTATGTCTAGAAATGTTGTCTGGGAGCTAGAGTCTGGAAGGGGACCCTCACCACTTTAACTGGTGTCCTATCCTACTATGGCTTAGCTATTATCCAAGATGCAAGACAAAGTCCTCTCTATTCTCCTCCAGCAAAAGAAAGGGCCTCCTTTGCAGCTGCAAGCTGTACAGACTGGGTCTGGTGGAGGGCTGGCACAAGCACTCCTTTTGCTGCCCTGCCTGATGCCTCAATAGCTCATGTGAACTCCCAGTTTACTGGCTCTGAGCCCAGTTCAGCACTAGGACTTACTTAGCAGTTTCAGTCATTGTGGTCTACACTATCTTTTAAGTTGAAATTCAGAGTTCTAGAGTACTTTAGCACATGGTGGTGAGGCTTGCCAGAACTAAAGTTCTGACTACTGGGATGGGTGATTTTTCTCTGGCTAGGGCTGATTTAAACACTCCTTCTGTGAGTGGTCATCAGCTGAGTTCAGCTTGGCTTTGCTTTCTGCTATGACAGGAAGCCTTGGGTTCAATGCTCATAATTGATAACTTCTCACTCTCCCAAGTTGACAAATTCCTTCTTTGTGTCATGAGTCCAGTGCTGGCGTAGTGAAAAGATGACACTAGTGATTCAAGACTGTTGTCTACCCTCCTCAGTGCTTCTTTCAGTGATATAAGATTGATAACAGGTATTGTGAATGTTCACATGATTTGGGGGTTTTATTAAGGCGCTTGTGTGTGTGTGTGTAGACAACAAACTGGTGTCCTCATTGAGGGGATGATCAGTGGAGCCTTTTATTCAACCGTCTTGCTCCAGCGTCCATCTTCCCTTTAAATTACACTATTGTATTGTTTTCTTTTTTTAAAAAGAATTAGCTTTTACTTAGTTCCAGTATATATTTTTTGTCATAACTTACTACTTTCTGTTTATATAAATGCTATTTTCTTCATTGTTTTTATTTTGATTTACTTTTCCTATAGTGAATTTTATTTTAATGGATAATTTGTCTTTTTCCATTAATGTGTGCATTTGATATAATAAAGTTGTCTGTATTACTTTAGTTGAATCCTATGAGTATTTATAATAATTACATATATTAATTGCTTATATGTGATTTTTTTTTACTATTATTTTTATAGATTTGGCAAATTTTTGTATCTGAAAAGGAGGTTGTGTTACTATATTGATTTTCATCAAAATCTTCATTATTGACAAAAATGTTTATTAACTACCTCTTTTGGATATTTGAGGGATAACCTTGAGATTGGTTTTCAGATATTTCATCTCTGTGGCTTCAGGAGATAACATGAGTTTCTTTGGGAGTAGAGCTTAAGTTGGAACTTGGAAACCCTGAGCTAATTACTTCTTTTTTTCACTTCTCTAGAGCAGTTTCCAGCAACCAGCCAAACCTATTATATTCCTTAATTAGACTGAAATGTTCTAGATATCAAATAAATGGTCACAAAAACTTCAACATCTACAGGCATTTGATTAGGGACAAGCATTGGTGACATTTTACATATCTCTGTTATCAGATCTTGCCATGACCTACCAGTGCTGTCTTTACCACCAGAAATAAACTCATTAATGCCTATAAATTTAACCAGATCAGAGACCGAATTTCAGGAAACCCATAACTAATTTAGAAAGCCCATTCTTAAAATTATGTTCTTTGAGGACCACATTCAGTACAAAAATCTAAATCAGTTAGCTTTTGACCAGAAAAACAGAAGCAACTGAAGATATAGACTAAGAGGGGTAATGCAAAGAACTGATTTATATGATTATATGGGATAGTTCAGCAAGTCCAAAAGTGTCTGACAGGCTGCTGGGAGAGCAAACTAAAATTCTCATGCTCAAGTTAAAGCAGTTATTCACAGACCAAATATCTTCTTCAGGAAAGCCTCAGACTCTCTCCTAAGGTTCTTCTGTTTCTGTTTATATGCATGCTATTTCCCCCATTAAATTAAGACATACAGGATATATAAGATAAACTCTCATGAAATTAAATTAAGACATACAGAGTACATAAGATAATCTCTCTTATTTAAAGTCAACTGATTAGGGACTTCAATCACTTTAACAAAATACTTTCACAGCAATACCTATACCTTTACTAGCATTTAATTGAATAGGAACTGTGGCCTGGTCAATTTGACATACACAAAAACATACTATCATATATATATATATAATATTACCACAATCTTGCTGGCTTAAAATAGCATAAATTCATTTCTCACAATTTCTGTGAGTCAGGAATCCAGTGGCAGCTTAGATGGGACCTCAAATTTAGTGTCTTTCATGAGGATGCAATCAAGGTGTCATGAAGAGATGGGGTCTCATCTGAAGGCTCCACAGGTGAGACTTACTTCTAAGGTCATTCACATAGTTTGGTTCTTTTTGAGTCCTTGGACTGAAGGCATCAGTTTCAAACTGACTGAAGGCCTGACACTACTCTCAGTTTCTTGTCATAGGGACTTCCTCAAATGGCAACTTTTTCATGAAAGCCAGAAATGGAAGGTGTATGCTAGCAAAGCAAAAGTCAGTCTCTTATAATCTCATGTCTAAGTGACATTTTACTACACATTGAGGTATTGTGTATGGTAGAAGAATGCTAATCAAGGAGAAAGCATCATTTTCAGGCTATAAATACCAGGCTGTGAACACTTAGGGGTAACCTTAGACATGCCTATTACAGGTATATTGATTCTTGTTATTCAGGTATGTCTATCTAATTCTTCTTACATTACCTCTAGTTTCCTTCTGTGAAAACTTTCATATAAATATATTTATAATTATTTTTCTATGTATATAAAACACCAGCCCCTCTCTTCTTATATCTTCGAAGTTCATCTTGCAAATAATTGTATCAGTGATAAGTAATTATTAAAACATGTAGGTTAATTTAAAAACTCTAGGTACTCAAGAAATCAAAATAATGTAACATTTTCCAAATTTTAAAGGCATATTTAACTCAAACATTTGAACTTGGGCCATTATATGCTCAGCCATATGATACTCATTTGTCTTTAAAGAAGAAATAGCTTTTTGTACATTTTGCTAATAATGCTGCATTTCTCCATTAAGTAATTTTTATTGTTTTGTTCAGTAGTCTCTTGAACATCTGAACTTTATACTATATACATCACTAAAATATTATTAGATTCCACAAATCACATAGTGCAAAATCAATAATACCCCAAGGAGGGGGTGCTTATTAAAAACACAAATTTTCAAACATTAATTCGTAACCAGATTTCTTCTTTACTACATTATTTTAAGAAAAAAAGGACGTGACTTTATTATCATCATTACCCCCTCCTGCATTTAAAGTCTTAGTTATCTCTTTATTTTCTATCTTTTATAGTTCCTGCTTTTCTGAACACTTCTATAGGAGGATTTGGTGTAGTTATAACATATTCCAACTGCAATACTAATCTATCCCAAATTTAAAACTGATATTGGTACGTCTCCTAGAAAATTACTAGCTGCCAATTACCAATTACTGGAAACTCTCAGTGGTTGTGGGGCCTTGCACCATAACCAGCAATACCACCTTACTTGTGTCTTCCTCAGACAGTTTTGTACAAAGTTCTAATGCCTTCATCCTTCATTGGTTTCAATTTACTTCATCCCATCTATAGAAGTATATGGTCACCCCTTGAGAGTGTGCCTTTTATTTTTATTTTTCATTACCAAACCAGAGGGTTGTGCCATGGATCATTGTGTCATCCAAAGTTATTATGATGAAAGTTTAACTTATGATATGATTGTAGTTGGAGATAGGGCTTTTAAGAGGTAAAGTTAAATGAGCTCATAAAGGTAGAGATTCTAATTCAATAAATTGAGAGAGCAAATAAGAAGAAGTAGAGAGAGATTCCTCTCTCTTTGTGCGCACATCAAGGAAAAGCCACCTAAGGATACAGAAGGCAGTTGCTTACAAGCCAGGAAGAGAGCTGCTCACTGGGAACTAAACTGGCTGGCACCTTGGTCTGGGACTTTCCAATCTCCAGAACTATAGGAAAAAATTTTCTATTGTTCATGTCATCTATTTTCTGGAGTTCATTGTGGCAGCCCTGGCAGAATAAGATGACTTACATTCTGGAACAAGTGGGACATGTCTGCCATTCTGGAAACCTTCCATTTCTAACATCCATGGCCACTCACCTTGATCCTTAGGTCCTGAGAACATTACATTGCTTCTCTTTTAGTCACCAATCCACATGGTGGACAGAGTGTAATTGTGATTATATAAAGACAACAGCAAAGAAGACAAAGAATACAGCTCAGCACAAAGAAGAATATGCAAAGCAAGAAATGCAACACAGTTCTCAGTAGAAGACTCCATATTAAATGTCCAAGCTTTCAGTTTAGTCCTCACAGAGTTAGTCAGCTTCCAATAATGCCATCTGCCTAGAAAGGTGCTTTCGTTAGGCAGTTAAGCTGACTTAGCTTTTCCTTATAGCTTTCGGACTCTTCTAGCACTTTTGGAAACCCTAGGTATGTACTTATCTCCCCAGCAGGCACAAGTAACTGGCAACAACCTCAGTAAATTCCTGTGCACTTGGTAATAGATGGTTGCTATTTCAGTAATATCTCTCTTTTTCAGTACTTATCAAGCCTAATGTCTATCCTTTGAGTAAATTACACATATTCTCATTTTACAATAAATAACATGAATATGCCTACATTTAAGAGTCATTAATATAAAGAATCTAAAATACATGTGGCTTAATCTGACACTCTTCATTGTGTTCTAGAGACATTTTAAATCACTGTAAATTTTTTTTAGTGAGTCACTGAAAGATGTAAAAATAGATTTTATAGTTCACTTTTTTCCTATTAAAAAATTTAAAAATATAAAAAAAAGTATAGATTATTTGGAATCATTTTGTATTTTCCTGTCCCCAACATTCTTAAAACATCACAAAAAATAAACAATTTGTCATCAATTTCAAATAAAACATCTAAAAGTATTCATTATTTTTAAGAAATCCAAACTGGGATATATCTGTACCACTGAGCCAGTCTTCTTCCTGCGTCCTTATTGGTTCCATTTACTCATGGAGTCATTTATATGCTAAAAGGTGTAGCTAGTATAGATGAACTGTTGTAATATGTTATAATGCTTAGATAATGTGATTAGAGTAGCTTAATATTTTTAAGCTTATTCCATTATGATTAGATAATAAATGAAAATTGCCTCTTAAACTATTCATAAGAAATTATACAATTGCATATTTATTGAACATTCAAGAAAATAGCAGAAAAAAGTGTACATAATATATATGGTAAGTATTGCGATAAAATGGAAAATTTTGAAACTTGCTGTTGTTTTAACTTTGTAGCAATCATTTTTGGCATATATATGAACAATATTTAGTATATTTGAAATTGTTTCTGCTTAATCTTCAAAAGATATGCATTTTTTCCAAAAAAAGTTGTTTTTATTTTTACCAAATTAAAAGATACAAGCAGCTAAGCTGTAAAAAAAAAAAAAAAAATACTAAAAATTCGTAACTTGCAAATTCTTTTATCCCACCAACTTTGATTTTTGAGTTCTTTCCAGAGGAAACTATTTTCAATTTTTAGTTGTAGTCTACTATTTATCTATTTAGTTTTATTTATTTAATATACACTAATGTTGTTTGGTGCTTTAATTGATAACCTGTTGATAAATTTTATGGTAATTAAAAATTTTGCTCTCAAACCCCAACTTTTTCACCACAATGCCACAATTTCACAATATTTCAGGTTAAATTATTATAAATATTTACATTATTATAACTATATTAATATTTCTAATGTCTAATTTACATAGTTGTAATAATGTAAATATTTATAATGTCTGTTATTAAAAAATTCTAATTGGAGGGTCATTATACAGGAGTGGCTCTACCACTTTAAAGTCCTATAGAAACAATCCAATGGCTAATGTAAACAGTAAACTGGAAGTAAAACTCTAACCAGTCAGAAACCACCAACTCTCCTGTAGGAATTTTTCTTTCTAACCAAACAAATTTGTTTTCTTTGTCTTCATTCTGTAATCACTTTATGGAAGTTTCTTTTTTTTTTTTTTTTTTTTTTTTTTTTTTGAGACGGAGTTTCTCTCTTGTTACCCAGGCTGGAGTGCAATGGCACGATCTCGGCTCACCGCAACCTCCGCCTCCTGCGTTCAGGCAATTCTCCTGCCTCAGCCTCCCGAGTAGCTGGGATTACAGGCATGCGCCACCATGTCCAGCTAATTTTTTGTATTTTTAGTAGAGACGGGGTTTCACCATGTTGACCAGGATGGTCTCGATCTCTTGACCTTGTGATCCACCCGCCTCGGGCTCCCAAAGTGCTGGGATTACAGGCTTGAGCCACCGCGCCCGGCCCGCAAGTTTCTTTCTTAACCCTCTCACCTGAAATGCTGACCACTTGTGATCTGCTGCTGCTCCATTAATGAATTGCTGAATGCTCAAATAAACTCTAACATTTAAATGTGCTTAAGTTTTCCTTTGACCACTTCTGAGTCAGATAGTATTTCCTTTTTCATAAAATTTCAAATTTTTACTACAGTTGAAAGTTACTTCATTACTCATTTTCTGCTCTCTCCCCACCCCCATTTATCAATCTTATATCTAGAAAGATAGACGATTTGGATGGGGACACAGCCAAATCCTATCATTCCACCCTTGTCCTCTCCCAAATCTCATGTCCTCACATTTCAAAACACAATTATATCTTTCCAAAAATCCCCAAAAGTCTTAGCTCATTCCAGCATTAACCCCAAAGTCCAAGTCCAAAGTTTCATCAAAGACAAGGCAAGTGTTTTCTGCCTTTGAGCCTGTAAAATCAAAAGCAAGTTAGTTACTTCCTAGATGCAATAGAAGTGCAGACATTGGGTATATACACCCATTCCAAGTGGGAGAAATTTGATTTGGCTCTAAAGACTAAAGGAACACTTCCTTTGTGTTAGATTAACACAATTAGATTAACAATTAGATGAACAACATGGACACATGTGGAGTGCTTTCAAGGAGTGGAAAGTTTAATAGGCAAGAAAAAAGAAAAACCTCCCTTGTAAGAAACAGAGGGTTGGAGGCTCTGAGTAGAGAGAGAAAACCTCAAGTGTGGCAGAAAACAGTTGATTATATTAGGAGGCTGGAAGAAACAGTGTCTGATTTGCATAGGGCCCAGGGAATTGGTTTGACCAGGTGTGTCATTCACAAAGGCTCCAAAAAAAAAAAAAAAAAAAAAAAAAAAAGGTCCTCCCACCCTAGCCCTTCACTATGCAAATGCAGGTCACCATGATGTCCTGCACAAGTGGTGTTATCTGGAGGCAGCCATGATGTTTGGATCACATAGTGAAAATAAGAAAGCAGGAATTGCGATGTTGGATGGACCCAGTTTTTAAGGGCCAGAAATTGCATATCACAGCATGCCAGCCTGGCCCTTCAAGCCATTTTTTTTCTGCTAGAAAAGAAACCTTTCTGGAGCTGCTTTTAAACAAAACAAAACAAAACAAAACAAAACAAAACAAAACAAAACAAAACCTTACCGAGGAACCCTTACCCTCTCTTTCTGCCTAAAAGAATTTCTTAACAACTCCTGTAACAAATTGGCCCAAACAAATGGCCACAGGCCCCCTACAAGTCCAAAATTCGATAGGGCAGACATTAAACCTTAACCTTCGAAAATGATCTCCTTTGACTGGATGTCTCACATCCAGGTAATGTTAATGCAAGATTTGGCCTCCCATGGCCTTGGGCAGCTCTTGCCCTTGGCTTTGCAGGGTACAGCCCCACACCTGGCTGCTTTCATGGCCGATGTTGAGTGTCTGCCACTGTTGCAGGCACACGTGCAAGCTGTTGGTGGAGCTATCATTTTGAGGTCTGGTGGACAGTGGCCCTCTTTTCACAGATCTGTAGTGGGGACTCTGTGAGTGGGCTCTGATCCCATATTTCCCATCTGCACTGTGAGGGCTCCAACTTGTACCTTGACATCCAGGCATTTCCACACATCCTCATAAATTTAGGCAGACATTCCAAACCTCAATTCTTGACTTCGGTGCACCTGAAGAACTCACACCATGTGGAAGTACCAAGGTTTTAAGTGTGCACCCTCTGAAGCAATTATCCGAGCTGTACCTTGGCCCCTTTTAGCCATGGCTGTAGCTGAAGAAGCTGGGATGTTCGGAACAGTGTCCTGAGCTGGACAGAGCTGGGGGACCCGGGTCGGCCCATGAAACTATTTTTCCTTCCTAGGCCTCTGGGCCTGTGATGGGAGGGGCTGCTGCAAAGGTCTCTGACATGCCCTGGAGACATTTTCCCTACTGTCTTGGTAATTAACTTTTGGATGCTATAGCAGGCTTGAATTTCTTCCCAGAAAATGGGTTTTTCTTTTCTGTCTCATAATCAGGATGCACATTTTTCAAACTTTTATGCTCTCCTTTCTCTTGAATGCTTTGCTGCTTAGGAATTTCTTCTGCCAGATACTCTAAATCATCTCAAGTTCAAAGTTCAACAGATTTCTAGGGCAAGGGCAAAATGTCTTCAGTCTTTTTGCTAAAGCAAAAAGTTTCAGTTCCCAAGAAGTTCCTCATCTCCATCTGAGAATCCTCAGCCTGGACTTCATTGTCAATATTACCATTAGCATTTTGGTCAAAACCATTTGATGAGTCCCTAGGAAGTTTCAAATTTTCCCACATATTCCTGTCATCTAAACCCTCCAAGTTGCTAGGATGTTCCACACTCCCACATTATCCTGTCTTCTTCTGAGCCCTCCAAACTGTTCCAACCTCTCCCTGTTACCCAGTTCCAAAGTTGCTTCCACATTTTCAGGTATCCTTACAGCAGCACCCTACTCTCTGCAGTACTAATTTACTATATTAGTCTGTTTTCATGCTGCTATGAAGAGATACCCAAGACTACATAATAGATAAAGAAAAGGTATTTAATTGACTCACAGTTCCGCATGGCTGAGGAGGACTGACAAAACATATAATCATGGCAGAGGGGGATGCAAAGGCGTCCTTCTTCATGTGATGGCAGGAGAGAGAAAGGCAGAGCCAAGGGGGAAAAGCCCCTTATCCAACCATGTGATCCTATGAGAACTCACTATCATGAGAACAACATGGGGTTAACTCATGAATCCAGTATCTCTCACCAGGTCCCTCCCATGCATGACACATGGAGATTATGGGATCCACAAATTCCCTTTCAGATGTTTAATCTTCTGTTCATATAGTATAATTTTCTATCTTTTCTGTCTTATTTTCCATCCCTTTGCCATTTAAGGGCATTTTTAAAGATCGTCTAATTATTTCATTAATGTTGTTTTAAGCTGAAAGAGCATATTTGAATATCTAGGAATTTTTCTTACTCACTTATTTTTTATTTGGCCTAGTATTCTATATTTAATATTTAAACATAATTATCCTCTCTTAATACTCTTAAAACAATTTTTTTTTCAAGTTTTCTTCTGCTTGTATATCTCATATATTTTATTGTTATTATTATTTTGGCCTCTGTCTTCACCGAAGGAGACTTTTATCGAGTGCGTGACTATCCCTGTTTGTTCATTTGTATTATAAAATTAGACACTGAGAACCAAATAGAAAGCTTAATATATATGTTTATGAATGGGTTTGAGGTTAGGGGAAGTGAGACTATCCAATGAGAGGTACACAATAGACTATTTTTAGACCTCCTTTGCCAATCTTCCCTTTCAACATATTCTTCTGGATTCTTTTATTTCTCTCCTTATTTCATTTAATTGTTCTGGATTTTTTAAACCCAATTTATATCTCCACTAAATTTCTAGTTGCAGATATGTTCTCCTTGGTGTCAAAAATAGCAACTGATGATAAGATCAAGGGGTACCAGGACCATATTATGCAGACACTCTAGGCTATTTTTAGAAATTTAGCTTTTATTCTGAATGCAGTTGGGGTAATTGCAGGGTTTTAAGTAGAGGAAAGATATTATCTAGGTAATTTTTAGAAGAAATTGCAAAATTTACTGTGAATAGATTTGAGGTAGGAATAACGGAACAGGAAAGAAGAAGGGAGACAAGTTAGCAACTATTAAAACAAATGCTACAACAACTTCAATTTCAATTGTGGAAAGCAATCTTTTAGGCATACCTGTAACTTCTTTAGATAGCATTTGGTCTGACTAAACACTGAATAGAGGTTCCGTCTTTGACATTTCCGAGATTTTAGAGGATTTTAGTCATACCCTCAGCTTCACCATCAGATTATGCTTTAGAATGAGTATCCCAAATGTGATTTCTGATTGGAAACCATTTCTTAGTTTTAACATTGCTTGCCATTCGGAGAGACTGCAAATCTTGTAATACCAATGAGACCTAGCTACTTTTACCTTAGCAGGTATGCTTTTAACTTATTACTGTCTTGTTACATTTTACCAGAAGTGGCAAGAAGAAATAAAGACAGACTTTCAATATTATGGTTGGAAATCTCCTTAGCAAAATCACCTAGTCCTTTAGGTATGTTTTCTACCTTTCACATCACTACAGACAACAGGGTTGTTGAATGTTCTGCCACTCATTTACATAAATCTCTCTTTTTTTATAGTTTCCTATAAGCATTTTTGCCTTCTGTTAAAGACTCACCAGTACCTCCCCAAAGCCCCAAATACTATAAATGGAGTGTTTGAGGCTCAAGCTCTTATCACATATTTCCTTAGAATCCTTGCAGTTTTGTTCAGCTCCTGCCAACTGCCATTTCTAAAGTCACTCCTATGATGTTGCTGTAGGGGTATTCCACTTCTATTACAAAAACATCTGCATTCAATATATATTAGTTATGTATCAGTTATCTATTGCTACATAATAAATTATTCCTGACATTAGAAACTTAAAGCTATAAATATTTACTATATCCTGTGAGTTAAGAACGTGGGAGCAGCTAGCTGCATGGTTCTGGCTCAGGGACGCTCATCACGTTACATTCAAACGGTCAGCTAGATCTTGAATACTGGCTTCCAAGCATTCCTATGGTTGTTGGCAGGATTTAGCTTTTTACCAGCTCTTGGCTGCAGACCTCAGTTTTTGCCGCAGGAGCCTCTACATAGGATCTCTGAATATCCTCATGCTATGTATGCTGGTTTCCCACAGGGTGACTGATAACAGAAGAGAGAGAGAGAGAGAGAGAGAGAGAGAGAGAGAGAGAGAGAGAGAGAGAGAGAGAGAGAGAGAGAGAGAGAGAGAGAGAGAGAACAGAAAAAGAAAGTCCTCAGACAGAAGCTTCAGTCTTTATGATCTAAGTTCTGATGTGATGTATCATGACTTCTGCCTTATGCTGTTAGTCACATGGCCTTTCTTGGTCCATTTTGTGCTACTATGACAAAATACTACAGACAGGGTAATTTCTAATGAACAGAAATTTATGTCCTTACAGTTCTAGAAGATAAGAAATCCGAGATCAAGGAGCTGGTATCTTTTGAGGGAACATGGAAGTAGGTAAAAAAGAGAGAGAGACAAGGGAACCAACTTGTCCTTTTATAATGAACCCACTTTTACAATAACAGCATTAATCCATTAAGAAGTGTAGACTTATGGTTTATTCATTTCTTAGAGGTCCCAACTCTCAATACTGTAACTTACAATGGCGATTGAATGTCAGCATCAGTTTAGCAAAGGACAAACATTCAAACTACAGCAAGTCTCAACAATCCAGATACAATTAAAAAAGATGATAGCACTGGGACAAGGCGATCTCTGGGGGACATTTTCTAGGCTACTTACTACACTGAGTAAAACTGGGCTCCCTTTATATTTTGAGCAGCAAGCTCAGACATTGTTTTTTGGTGAAGAAGTGACTCGTTCAAAGCAGGAAGACTTATGACAATCAAATTTATCTTGTGGTGGAAATATCTAGCTTTGAAGACATCCAATGAACTGCAATGTCATTTTAGGAGTTGGATTGAATGTATGGAGTTTGTTTTTAATTAGTGATAGCCTACTTTCAAAGTAATGTTATTTTTTAAGAATAAAATGCATGACAGCTATCCAAAAAGTGAGGACATTTTAGAATTAAAATTTCTGGATCAGTTTTCACAAGAGTCAGCGGTAATGTGAACTGGCATCCAATATAAATATTAAATACAGGCTGATATTCCTCCAGGCCATATGCATTTACATGGTCCCAGGGGAATTACTTTGGACATCATGAAGCATGGCTTTTAAAATGCAGCTGCTGTTTTTATCAGAACTGATTTGGTTTCCCAATAAAATAAGCACTTAAAAAGAAAATTGATACAAACTTTGAGAAGTGTACAAGTCTGAATATGAACTAAATTTTTGGTTACTGAAACACTGAAGATTTGTATATTATATTTTAAATAAAAGGTATATACTTCATAATTTATGAGATGGCTAGCAAAATGTAAAAATAAAATAGCATTTTATTCAGGTGTTACATAAGATTTGTTCATGGTTCAAGTTTCCTTTCTGATTAGGATCCCAGGGCCCTCATTAAAAAAAAAATGAACTATTAGTATACTCAAGAATTTGATTGAGTTAATCCCTAGGATATGAGGCTGAATGAGAAAAAAAAAAATCCTTGAAAGTTTGCATGCCAAATTATTCCTTTTACATACCTTCTCAAAATGACCAAACCAAAGTGATCAAGAAAAGTTTAATGATTGCCAGAAATTATAGAGGCAGTGGGCTGGGTAGGTGTAATAAAAAAAAATAGCACTAGGAAATTTCTAGGTAGTGATAGCACAGTTTTGTATCTTGATTGTGGTTCTGGGTATATTAATCTTTAAATGTGGTAAACATTAATAAAACTATATGCACACAGAGACACACCTGCAGGTAGCTCTAAGAATAACCATAGGATGTGCGAGGAATGCAGTATCTTGAGATAGGAAGGAACGGCCTGAAACAATATTGGCCTTGTTCCAGTCGCACTTAGGAAATGCAACATCTTGAGTCAGAGAGGAACTGCCTGGGACAACCTGGGCTTTACTTCTCTCTCCTGTGAAAGCAAGATGCACTTCAAAGCTTTGTCCAGTGAGTCACATTGCCCCTGAGGTGTATAACCTGTGGCAGGTTGAATTTCAGGCAAAGAGGGGCAGACTGCTTTGCACGCAAAGGGGAGCAAGCTCAGTCAAAACTCCATCCTTTATGAACAGCGTTTTCCAGCCTGAGGGGACTGGCTCACAATGGAGTCTAGGTTTTATTTACTTATTTTTTGTCCCTTGATGCCTATCTGTAAGAAATAAACCTACTTCATATAACTTGCTTCATGTAAGTGTGTTCTGTCACATCAGATTCAGGCAATTGGTGAAACTGGAGCCCAAGATGCAGTGGGCAGAAGTGTTAGGACTGCTATACCTTGTGGATGATATTTGCTACCCTCTATGCATTGGAAGTTCTCCTTTGAAATTGGTAATTAGCAAACCTGATTCTCCCAATAATTATTTCAATATAAATGGTTTTAAAATAATAAAAAATGAATGCATAGATTATTTAATAAAGTGCAATCTTGAGAGCTTGTTTGGAGGTTCTAACAGTGGAATGCAGCTACTCCCATGCCCTTGACCAAAGACTGGTCCTCTCTATCAAGACTGGTTCTCTTCGACTGAGTGTGCAGCTTTGTGAAGGATGCACATGGAGCAATGAGGGAGGAAAGGAACACCGGTCTAGCCATCCAGATCAGCCGAATCAACCCTCGCAATCAGTGGGGTGACAGATGTCACAGCCAGATCGCCCTCACGTACAATCTGAGAGAGCATTTTTAATACCACTTTTTACATTAAATTCTTTCATAAGAATATGTAGAGCAAACACTTAGCTATCAAGAATTCAAGGAGAATTTAACTATATTGAGACTAAGATTATAAATGAGAACACTGCATTTTATAGTATTAACTTATTATGACACATTTATATTATTTTAATAAAATTACTGAAGTCAGTCTTTAAACTTCAAATTATTTATGAAAGTCTGACACAAATGAAGTAAAAGAGTTATTACATAAGATTATACAACTAAGTATTATTACTTTATTTTTTCTGCTTTTATTATCATCAGAACCAAAGGTGTGCAAACTCTGTGTTTAATAATTTGCTTAATAGACAAAACCATGTTACAGAAGAGTAAATGTAACCATTTAACACATGAAAACATGGACATGCTGATTAGAATGGTATATACATTTTTCTTTGTGGTTTTTGTTTGCTCATTTTTAAAAGTAGTGTGACTACATTATTCTTGAGAATCTTCTCAACATGTGAAGTTAAAAACATATTTCTCAATAATTGATTGGTATTGCATTTAAAAATTGAAAAACAGGATTATACTGCATCATAAATTTATCTACTGATAGACTATTTGATAATTAAACTGAAATGTATATTTAACTATGAATCATAAAATTTACAGAAATATTGGAATAGTAAAAGGTTAGAGATATTATCTACTGAATTGTGATATATTTTATTTTCCTCTAATATTGATAAAAGCAAAATGAAAAATTTTGAGTTTTTGAGTATTTCAAAACCTAACTTTTATCTCTGTAATTTAAAGGATGCTTTTTACACAGTTTTTTTTTGTTGTTTTAAATATAGTAATTATTAAGTTTTGAAAAATGCAATGAGACATCAAACAGATATGTGATCACTATAAATGAAGATCTAGAATGTTCTTTCTAGCAAAAGGAAGAGAATTACTGAAAAGCTATTAAAATTAATAAACATTTGTTATGTAGTTCACTAATTTTAAGAAGTCAAAACAAATAGAAGTCACAAGACACAATACATTATTACCAATGATCACTCATTCATTGATTTATTCAACAAACATTTTGAAAGATTACTATGTGTCAGAACATGTTCTATAGCATGAACAAAATAGAATTTCTTTCATCATGGAGATTATATAGCAATAGTGTAATACATAACATAAAATACCTAAGAATAACTTTATACATGACACATCAAAAAAAAAAAAAAAGGGCAACAACGTGTGAATGGATAAACAGAGTGGTGTTTCTCTACAATGTAATACTCTACAACAAATTGTAATGTTGAGAGTAAGTATATAATGATTAAGCACAGTAAACAAGACACAAAAAGTAAGGTGCTATATGATTCCATTTGCTGTATTCTGGAATAGGCGATACTGTGAAGACACAAATCATAGGGTTGATGGATTTACTGAAAAGAACAGAATGTTTTTGTGTGTGTATGATGGGAATGTTCCATATTTTGATTGTGGTGGTGTTATATGACTGTATATTTTCCAAAGGTCACTGATCCACATATTTAAAAATTGTAAACTTCATTATATATATGAATAAGAACCTTAAGTTGTCTTAAAAGGAAATGTAAGGTTGATCATAAGAAAGAAAACAATTAATTAAAATATGTACAATGAATAGAATTATTGTGCAAAATTACAATCTCAGTACAAATACATTGAATTGGAGAACTTGATAAATACATAAGTTCAAACAAAAGCTTAAAAAATCTACCTTCAAAAAAAGGAAACAGGAGAAATAAGGATAAAAACATTTTAAGGAGACATTCTCTGAGATGTATTAAAATATCATGGGGCTACAACAATTCTTTTTTTGTGTGTGTGTGATGGAGTTTCACTCTTGTTGTCCAGGCTGGAGTTCCGTGGCATGATCTCGGCTCACTGCAACCTCAACCTTCTAAGTTCAAGAGATTCTCTCAGCCTCCTGAGTAGCTGAGATTACAGGCATCCACCATCATGTTCAGCTTTATTATTATTATTATTATTATTTTATTTTTTCAGTAGATACGGGGTTTCACCATGTTGGCCAGGAGGGTCTTCTTGAACTCTGGACCTCAAGTGATCCACCTGCCTCTTCCTCCCAAAGTGCTGGGATTTCAGGTGGGTGCCACCGCACCTATAATCCCAATTTTAACGATGTATTATGTTTGTATCAACAGACTTCAGAATTAACAATGGATCTGAATAAACAGCTCACAAAGATATCCAATGAACAATTTTTAAAAAATGTAAAGTATTAAATTGACAGCATCACAAATATGTGTGAGGGAATTGATTATTAAATAAGTGATATGTAGAAATTCAATTTTTCTGGAAATGGAAATATTAAAGTGGAGAATACAGCTTAACATTCATAGCTTAACATTCATCCAGGAATTCACAAGTCAAATAAATATTATTTTTAAAAAAAATTAATAAAAGTATGGTTACATATTTAATCCTAATGAGAGTTGCTAGGTTATATTATTCCAATGAAATATTTGAAAATGCAAGAGAAACAATTAACCACATATTGCAGTTCTGGTGGTGTCTTGATTGATTTAGCAGACATGAAATTCTTCAGAGGCCTTTGGGTGATGGTCTGAAACTCTCCCACTATATGTTGAGAACCATCACCATCACCAGCTTGCTCATTGGCTTTTTCATGCGATTTCTGATGCTAGAAGAGGTTTTTCCATGTTTTTGTCTCTTCAGCTCTCCCAAGAGTTTTATATATATCTGAATATTTGTATTTAAACTGCCTTTTTTTTGGTCTATCCAGATTATTTTCTATTTTCCTAACTAAAAATGTCTAATACAGGATTATTATTTGTATTTCATGTTTAAATTGAGGTAGGGTAGTGCATTCAACAGTTTGAAATGAAGTGTCATTTCCAAGGACATTGTAAATATATATAACTCTTCAACCTAAGACCTAAATAATTATTTTATAAAACATAATTTATTCAGTCAATTTTTATCAATTTCTGGCATAGAAATATGCCATTTGCTCAATGATCTCTAATTTAAATTTGGATATTAGATACCTGAAAGTGTTATGAACAAATTATGAGCAAAAGCAATTTCAAATGTGCATTGACTATAACTCACTATATAAAAACTTGGATTATCCTGTCAAAATTGCCCTACCAAATGTAATAATGTTCTTTTCAAATATATTTGATGACAGAGTAAAAGTAAAAGCAACCACAATTTGGCAACTATAAAGTACCAAACTCTTAGATATATCAGTTGACTTTGATTCTCATAACATTTCCACGAGGAATTAATATGACAAGTTTACACATGAGAAAAAGTAGTCTTGGAAGGGAGGCAGAAACTAATAACAGCTCATTCACATGCACATTTTGTTCCGTTTATTCAGTTTGTTTAGTTGGTTTTCTAACTACCATTCCAGCTTCTCATACAATTAGTTGTGTCCAAATGACTAAACTGGATCAACAAAGCATAAGTTTTAATATATGTATAGAAGAGATGTGTGTCACCTCCGGTGTCAATTAACATGTGTTGCGTGAGCCTTTTTCTATGTTTTTCCCTTCTGGTTTAAGCAGAGAGAACTTCTAAGGAAGACAAGAAGCCATATTTTGAAACTGATAGAGCTTTGCCTGTTACCTGGTTTCCACCTGGCTACCTAAATGACCAAATGGAGGAAGACTGTTCCATTCATGCTCACACACTTTTTACAGTTTCACAAGGAGTAGGCAAATGTCTACTGTACTTGAGTCCTTACACAATTTTTGTTTTTGTATTTAAAGTTACCCTCCCCAATGAACAAAGTTAGTTAAGTAAATAGTTTCACTTCCCAAACTTGGTAAATGGAAGAATTCTTGAATCCAAATCACAGGATACCAAATTCCAATATCAATGCACCACATAGAATACTCGTGTGTGTGTGTGTGTGTGTGTGTGTGTGTGTGTGTGTGACACCATTTTATTTTATTTTATTCATTGGGAGTTGATCTGCTGTGGGCATGACTTTGGCTGGTGCAGATAATTTAGCAAGAATAATTTACTTGTCTAGATAGTTATTTACACTAAAAGTATTTATACTAAAAATTATTGTAACAAAAACACTATCTAGTATCTGCAAATATTCCTATGTTACATCATATTTGATATTTTCTTTTGTTTCTGTTAGGTAGAAGTTTTTTTTTTTTTAATATTGTGAGGAGTAAGTAGAGAATTTTCCTTAATGGGGAAAGTGGGTAGGTTTTTCTCTCTATAACTGATATGGTTTGTCTGTTTACCCAACCAAATTTTATCTTGAATTGTAATCCCCAAATATTAAAGACGGGACCAAGTAGAGGTAATTGGATGGTGGCAGTTGTTTCTCCTAAGCTGTTTTCGTGATAATGAGTGTCTTTCACCAAGATATGATGGTTTTGTAGGCATCTGGCATTTCCCTTGCTCACACTCGCTCCATCCTGCTGCCCTGTGAAGAAGGTGACTGCTTTTGCCTTCCACCATGATTGTACGTCTCCTCAGTCCTCCCCAGCAATGCAGAACCGTGATCAATTAAACCTTTTTTTGTTAGAAGTCACCCAGACTCGGGTACTTCTTCATGGCAGCCATGAAAATAAACTGACACGGTAAGTAACACAAAAATAAAAATAAAGCCATAGTCCATAGGCCCCTATTCTTCAATAATTCCAGCCAATAGGGTGATTTCTCCACACTCCAGATTAGTAGCATACCCAGACTTCCTCAAAACTCTCATTTTTCCCTAATGTAGGTTCCTTCCATCCATTCTCCACATGTCAGAAAGGGTGATCTTTCTTAAATGCAAGTCTGATAAAGTGCTTGATAACTTCTTCTGTTAAAAAGTCTCTAATTGCTTTCAATTACCCTTTGCATAAAGTCTAACTTCTATAGTCATGATTGTTATATTCCATGCTTCAAGAAGAACAATTCCTGATTTATTATATATTATTTGTAATCAATTTTTGAATAAATTTTGAGTTTATTCAATTTTTAAATGATTTAATTTTTAATAAAAGTTGAAATAAGAATTACAGGGGCCTGGGAAGGTTGGGTGCTGAGGAAGGTTATGAGTTATATGTCCAAGTCTTTTATGAGTGGAGAGCAGTGGCATAGCATGATTCTAGACCCTTGAAGAAAATAGCAGAGAAGTGTTCTTGAGGTGAGAAAGAGGAATAAATTATGATGTCACTGTTAGACATCATAGTCAGGTTTCAGTGAAGACCAGGGAGTTGAGAAAACATTCAACTGTAAGATAAAGGTACACTGAAAGGTTTCTGTTGTTTTTCTTAAACCCAAATGCTCATCAAGTTCTACAGTCTACTTCATACGTCTCCTTGGATATCTGATAAGCTTCAAAATGACTTAACTGTGACTCAACACTTCCTCTCCCTGTGTTCCTCTTTTCTGTTAATGTCATTACTTAGCATCTCTCTACTATTTAAGCCAGTAACCAGAATTATTCCAGAATCTTGACTTTTCTACTAGGATTTTAAGTCCTTAACATTTCTCAATTTTGTTATTCTATTTTCATCCATAGTAGCTATGCCTATATTCAAGTTGTTATTTCTCTCAATTATTACCATAATTTCCTACTTAATTCCTGGCTTCATAGAGAAAGTCTGGCAGAGAGTTTAGAGGAAAAGCTATGTGTAAAAGCAGAAGAAACATAGAAATGAGCTCTGTTTGTGCTCATAACCTTGGGCAAGTTAATTATATATAATCTCGTATTTGTAAATTAAGTTAATAATAACAGGAAAAGGAGAGATTTTGTGGTAAGTTATGTTTGTAAATGGTAGCTAATATTTTCTCATTATCTTGTTTTCCCTGTGTTGAGAATTCTTTCAATTTAAAAATTGCAAAGATAATTATAAAATACAAAGTTGCCTAAGTCAATCCTTTATTGAAGTACTATCAATGACTCTATATATTTTTATAGAATTATGCAATTCAGTATATTCTTCTCATGGTAAAGCCCTCCAGCCCTTCAATATCATATTGTTTTTTCCTCCCCTGGAAATGTGTGCTCTAATAACAGAATATTTAAGAGTTCCCCACAGTGATTGCTTTTTTCTGTGCCTTTTTTCTTATTGACACTCTAACAAACATGTTCTTCTCACCTTATTTGCCTTAATCAATTTTAAGTATCCTTCAAGCCTGTGTCCATAAGTACTTCTTAAGTCCTTTTCCAGACTGCTAGGATGGCCTGTTAGCTTTTTCCATAATAACATTTATATATTATTTAAATAATAATAAACTTATATTTAAATCTTATTTGTGATCATTTTCCCCTCTATGCTGTCAACACCTCAACATCAGAGGTTGTGACTTATCTTTTTAATTACTAACACAAACGTGGAGGTGGCACAGGATAGGCATTCAGTACATTTTTAAACTGAATTTAATTTTACATTTTTAGTCCTGGAATAAACTCAGATTTCTCTATATTTCTTCTGATGTCTAGAGGCTAATCTTTTGTACTCTTGATCCTTGTTAGACTATTATCCCTGATAATACATTCTAGAATTAACTCCATTTCTCCTCCACACTCCCATAATCACATCTATGACTATCACGCCAAATTAATTAATGTAATTTGTTGGTGAGAGAATGACTATTTTTTTAAAAAAATGCCATTTTGGTTCAATTTCTTTGAGAAATATATTCTAGAATGATATTTTAAAGTTCTATTTCATAATGATAGTACAATTCAATACTGCTCATAGAGATGAAAATCATTTTATACAGTATGAAGAAAACATTTTATACAAAGGAATGGGAGAAGGCTACACATGTTATTGTACACCTAGAGAAAACCTGATTGAATCACTAAAATATTTAGATGTGCTTTTGTCTGTCCAAATTAATTACACATTTCTAGAAGAACATGAGTATGCCATGGTTGTCTGCTTTTTCAGCATCTGGCAATATGTACATATAATTGACCCGTCAAGAATACAGAGTTGAATTGCACAAATTCATTTATACTCAAATTTTTTAAATAAAAGACACATTGAGTGACTCTGCTTCTCATGCCCCACTTTCCACCTTCTCTACCCCTTCTATGTCTGCCACGCCTGGAGACAGCAAAACCAACCCTTCCTCTGAGGAGGAGGATGAAAGAGGCTGAGGAGAAGGAAGACCTTTATGATGATCAACCTTCACCTAATGATTGATAAATATATCTTCTCTTCCTTATAATTTTCTTAATAACATATTTTTACTTTATTTTAAGAATGCAGTATCTAATACATATAACAATACAAAAATGTGCTAATTAACTGTTTATATTATTGCTAAGGTTTCTGGTCAAGAGCAGTTAAGATTTGGGAGGAGTCAAACATTATACACAGATTACTGTATGACAGCTAGGCACTTCTAACTCAAACATTGTTCATAGATCAGCTGTAGTAGTTCATATGCTTAAGCTAATTTTAATGACGACAGGTTCTATAGCCCAGTAAATCATAGATGGGGAAATACCCTCAGGCAAGGCAGTCAGTACTACACAAAGAAAGGATAGAAAAAACACAGAATTAAAACTCAGAATTAATCAACTATTCATTATTCGTGACTTGAACACCTTTCATTTTTTGGTTGCGTCAGTTCAGTTGTACAGCATTGTGCCAAGTCCCTAATATATCCTGAGTCTATTTTTCATTCCCTCTTTCTACTCTATCTGCTGTCCCTGTAGATGGAGTGAAGATTGTTATAAATACATTTGTCTCACTGAGGCCTCAGGTGGCTCAAAATTTGAATGACCTAAACATGTTTTATAAAGTCTAAACTGTTATAAAAATAAAACTTACTACCATATATTCATATAATTAATTATGTAATTATCAAATATTTATGTTTCTAATAACTTTCACAAGTTTAATGGACAATGATTAATCAACTATGAAATGTGGCTTAATCAATAAAAAAATTAGATATATACTAGTATCCATTCACAAAATATTGCTAAATTAAAGATTATATTAAGGAAGGTGAAAAAACAGAGTCTTAAAACATATTTTGGCTTTAATTATTAAATGATCCAAATGACATATGAAGGATTATCAAAAAAAGATGAGACATTTATTATAATTCGGGAATACAAATATCTTATTTTGGACGTTATTGAAGTAAGAGAAAGGCAAAGCTCACTAGGAAGTACATAAGGTTAATTAAATGGTTACATATATTTAAATTTATATATACTCAAGGGTACCACTTCTGAAAAAATCTTACTAAATGTCAACCTTAATTATAAAACTAAAAATATTATTAATTATTAATCAATATAATTTTAGAGGCTTTCAAGATTTTAAGAATCTCTCAAATCTGACTTAAATCAATTTCAACTTCATTCCAATTGTTAATGTAGTCGGCTGTTTAGAATTCAAGCAAAAATACTATTAGCATTTTCAATATTCTTCATAAAGTCAATAAATAGCTCAAAATGTATATGAGAAATAATGTCTATTAGCCTATAAAAGTGAGGTGATTCTATTATCAAAATCTTATGATTAAACATTTTATAGAGACCTTTTAAAAATTGTTAACATCATTTAGTTCAATGATACATGCATAAAAAATATTCCAAGAAATTGCACATACTAGTTTTCGCTTCCTCTGTAGCAATTTACCACAAACTTAGTGGCTTATGCCAAAGCAGTCATTATTTCACAGTTTCTGTAATCCAGTTGTCTGGTCATGGCTTAGCAAGGCTCTGATTAAGATGTTGGCCAGGGCAGGCATGTCATCTGAAGATTTGAATGGGTAAGAGTCTGCTTCCTTCTCACTCATGTTGTTGGCAAAATTTGTTTTATTGCTGCTGGAGGATTGAGGCCCCAACTTCTTTGTCACTGTAGCCTACAGATAACCTTCAACTCCTACACACTTCTTCCATTTCTGGAAGCTACCTGCAGTTCCTTGCCATGTGGACTTCTCATCCTGGCCTTTAACATTATCAAACCAACAAGGAGAGTCTCTAGTCAGCACCTGAGAGCAAGACAGTTTTATCGAATATAACATAATCATGGGACTGATATCTCATCCCCTGTAAATTTACTCTATTAATCAAAAGCAAATCACAGGTCCTGCCCACATCCATGAAATAGGACTACAGGAAGTTTTTAATCAGGAGGGAGTATTATGGGAAACAACATGGAACCTTTTCACCAGACTATAGAAATAATACAAATCTAAAATTTTAAGTCAAATTTCAAGCAAGTAACAATAAGATGTGAGGTACTCTAGACCTTCAAATTTTTGAGCCACTTATATTTTTCCTAGTGAGGGTTTTGGAATGTCATAGTTTATCCAAAAGCATTTATTTAAGGAATATTAAAGGAAGGATTGTAAGTTTAGGTTAGTCTTACACATCTGCTAAAATCATTTATCTATAAACAAACCAAAATGAAAGGTAATGAGTAAAGGAAAATATAAACATAATAGCTTTTCTCTGTATGTGTGTGATAAAATTGGTACTTTTTTAAAAAAAATTATCCCCAAATGCACTTCTTGAAAATGTGCACCAGATGTACTTTTTATTTTCTGTTATGTTCCCTAGAACATTTTGTCACCAATATATTTTTTTAATTTCCCAATACAATAGATTTAAATGGATTACTGATAAAAGGTAGAGAGGTTTATAAAATTAGCAAGCCCATTTTAATTAAATCATTATAATAACAGAATCAATAGCCGATAATATTGGTGGTCAGAACAGTATTTTACCTTTTAAAATATAAAATGTAATTAATTACTAGCCAAAGGATAAAATGCTATAGTGTGGATATAATGAATAAAACATTTTTATCTTTCAACGGTGTCTGATTTTTAATTTAAAATGTGTTAAACTTATCCACACCAGCTGTATTAGTCTGTTCTTGCATTGCTAAAAAGAACTACCTGAGACTGGGTAATTTATAAAGAAAATAATTTATTTGGTCCACAGTTCTATAAGCTGTCCAGGAAACATGGCTGGGAAGGCTTCAGGAAACTTACAATCATGCCAGAAAATGAAGGGGCATGCACTTTACAAATCCTGAGAAAATTGCTTCCATTTAGGAGGTAAACTCTACCTGAGGTAATTACCCAAGTAATAATAAAAGTAATTACCCAGGAAATAAAAGCTGATATTTAAGATTATATATATATATATATATATATATATATATATATATATATATATATATAATACATATGTATTCAAGGTGGTATTCAAGCTGTAGATATATATCTGTATATTTGTATAAATATATAGATATATCTTGACATATATATATGCAAGCTGGTATACACTCACCACTACCTGAGGTAATTACCCAGGTCCTTGTTTCCCGCTCTGACACTCTGTTGTGGTAGTCTCAGAGTTGCTACAAACCTCTTATGGTCCTGGGGGTGGCATGATTCTCACACCACTCTTTGCTCAATTAGAAAGACCACCCAATGAACAAAATGGGTCTCCAAAATACACCTTTGTTGTGTAGCTGATTACTTAGGGCAATACGACAGATAATTAATAATCTAAAAGGGGGAAATAAATAAAAATAAAACTATTGAGATTATAAAAATGCAGAGCAAACATTTTTTTTTCTAGACCACGACTAATGACTGACATAGATGTTGAAATGCTGACATCCAGGAAATTAGCTAAGCAGCATTCTAGCCATGATTAGATCTTAAATAAGTTAAAAATCCTTTTAATGTTCAAGCTGCCAGGTTAGGATCTCCTGCAAAATTTAAAAGAACAAAAAATGAATAAAAATGAAGGAAAAAAAGGCACTTCACCCTATGATCTAGTGAATAGAATTTGGCAATTTCATGGCCATAGGTGGGGTTCAATTTCTGGTCAGGGAACTAGTTACTTCTGGTGTGATATTTGTGTGGCATTTGACATTGTGAGATACTAGTTTTGGAAAAGTATACCTTGAAAACCCAGAAATATCAGTGTTGTCTAAACTGAACTATGATAATAAGAGATTCGAAAGGATTGGTTTCAAAAGAGCTCTATGATCAAAAGTCAGCTTAATTAAAAGCTGATATTTAAAATAAGATATTATATATATAATACATATATATTCAAGCTGGTATCAAGCTGTAGATATATATCTGTATATCTATATAAATATGTAGATATATCTTGACATATATATATATATATATGTATATGCAAGCTGGCATACAAGTTATATCTATATATCTATTTAGATACATAGATATATATTGATATATATCTATATATATCTATATAGATATATCTTGATATATAAGTGTATAAGATACACATATCTTGAATATATATATGTGTATATATATATGTGTATATATATGTGTGTGTGTGTGTGTGTGTGTGTGTGTGTATATATATATTCAAAGGTTTATCTGGGTTTTATCTCTTTGGATTCTGTTTTCAGACCTTTTTTTCTCTCAGTGGACTAAAATCCTTTTTTAATTACGCGCTTGATCCTTCTGTTCACTTTGTTTGTCAAGAATTGTTCTCAGGACCAGGTGCAGTGGCTCATGCCTGTAATCCCAGCACTTTGGGAGGCTGAGGCAGGCAGATAACTTGAGGTCAGGAACTCGAGACCAGCCGGATCAACATGATGAAACCATGTCTCTACTAAAAATACAAAAAATTAGCCAGGCATGGTGGCACATGCCTGTCATCCTTGCTATTCAGGAGGCTGAGGCAGGAGAATCATTTGAACCTGGGGAGTGGAGGTTGCAGTGAGCGAGATTGCACCACTGCACTCCAGCCTGGGCAATAGAGTGAGACTCTGTTTCAAAAAAATAAAAAAAAAAAAAGAATTTTTCTCTGATTGTTCTCTTGGCAGGTGCAGTGGCTCACTCCTGTAATCACAACACTTTTGAAGACTGAGGCAGAGGATCACTTAAGCTGAGGAGTTCAAAACCAGCTTGGGTAACATGGCCTCCTCTCTATAAAAACACATACAAAAAATTAGCCATTCATGGTGGTGCATCATACCTATCGTCCCAGTTACACAGGAGGCTGAGATGGGAGGATCACCTGAATTTGGGAATTAAAGGCTTCAGTGAGTCATTATTGCACCACTGTACTCCAGCTTGGGGGACACTCTGTCAAAAAAAAAAAAAAAAAAGAAAGAAATGTTCTCTCATTTACTTCTACTACTCCCTACTCTTTCTTTCTCTTCACCATATTTGGCATTACATTAAAGGTACTAGGATAGACATCTAATAATGCAGACTTCTTATGAAACACAGAAATTCCACCAGAGACTCCTTTTTGAGATCTGTCTTCCAGTGGAGTCTAAGGAGTAATGGACACATTTCTTTCAAGTCCAAAACTATATTCTCCTTTGTATTGCTTTACTTGATCTTTTTGGCTTTTGAGGTTAACAGAGATTATTTTTTACTAAGAAAAAGAAGTTGACCTTGGTATGTGTGAGGGTTGGTGAGTCACTGGTAAGATCTGCACTTTTGGAGGTGGTTGAGGGCCATTGTTTATATTAAATAGTTATTAGTACAGAGGGCTACCCATTTATTTGTACCTTTAGATAAGAAATGTATGATTTAAACCCTTAGAGGAATGACCTTATAGTGAAGTGTACTGCAAATATATAGTGCAGTCCAGGCCCATGGCTTTTCCTTTTTTGGGACAAGCAATTTTGTGTAAAAGTAGAATCTCCGATTTTTAAAAATCTAAATACTCTGCCTTCCAAATGTGCCTACTTTTCACCTATATAAACTGTAATACCCTAAAAACTGCAAATGGTTTGTTGGCTCTGTTTCTTGTTAGTTAAAGTTCTGGGGTACATGTGATGATCTTGCAGGATTGTTACATGGGTATACACATGCCATGGTGGTTTGCTGCCTCCATCCCCCCCATCATCTACATTAGGTATTTCTCTTAATGTTATCCCTCCCCAATCTTGCCACCCCCTGCTATTCCTCCCTAGTCCTCCACCTCCCCAACAGACCCCAGTGTGTGGTATTTCCCTCTCTGTGTCCATGTGTTCTTGTTCAAAACCCACTTGTGAGTGAGAAAATACAGTGTTCGGTTTTCTGTTCTTGCATCAGTTTGCTGAGAATGATGGTTTCCAGATTTATCTATGTCCCTGCAAAGGACATGAACTCATCCTTTTTTGTGGTTGCATAGTATTCCATGGTGTATATTTGCCACATTTTTCTTATCCAGTCTATCATTGATGGGAATTTGGGTTGGTTCCAAATTTGCTACTGTACACAGTGCCACAATGAACATACATGTACGTATGTCTTTGTAATAGAATGATTTATAATCCTTTGGGTATATACTCAGTAATGGGATTGCTGGGTCAAATGGCATTTCTATTTCTAGATCCTGGAGGAGTTGCCACTCTGTCTTCCACAATGGTTGAACTAATTTACACTCCCACCAACAGTGTAAAAGTGTTCCTATTTCTCCACATCCTCTCCAGCATTTGTTGTCTCCAGATTTTTTAATGATCACCATTCTAACAGATGTGAGATGATATCTTAATGTGGTTTTGATTTGCATTTCAATAATTGTCAGTGATGATGAGCATTTTTTCATATGATTATTGGCCACATAAATGTTTTCTTTTGAAAAGTGGCTGTTTATATCCTGTGCCCACTTTTTGATGGGGTTGTTTGTTTTCTTCCTGTACATTTTTTGAAGTATTCTTCCTGTACATTGGTTGAAGTGGATTCTGGATATCAGCCTTTTGTCAGATGGGTAGATTGCAAAATTTTTTTCCCATTCTATCGGTTGCCAGTTCACTCTAATGATTGCTTCTTTTGCTGTGCAGTAGCTTTTAAGTTTAATTAGATCCCATTTGTCTATTTTGGCTTTTGTTGCCAATGTTTTTGGTGTTTTAGTCATGACGTCCTTGTCTATGCCTATATGCCTATGTCCTGAATGGTATTACCTACGTTTTCTTCTAGTATTTTTATAGTGTTAGGTCTTATGTTTAAATCTTTAATCCATCAGGAGTTAATTTTTGTATAAAGTGCAAGGAAGGGGTCCTGTTTCAGCTTTCTGCACATGGCTAGCCAGTTTTTCCAACACTGTTTATTAAAGAGGGAATCCTCTCTCCATTGCTTGTTTTTGTCAAAGATCAGATATTTGCAGATGTTTGATGTTACTTCTGAAGCCTCTTTCCTGTTCCATTGGTCTATATCTCTGTTTTGGTACCAGTACCATGATGTTTTAATTACTGTAGTCTTATAGTATAGTTTGAAGTCAGGTAGTGTGATGCCTCCAGCTTTGTTCATTTTGCTTAGGATTGTCTTGGCTATGTGGACTCTATTTTTGTTCCATATGAAGTTTAAGGTGGTTTTTAACAGGTTCTGTGAAGAAACTCAATGGTTGCTTGATGGGGATAGCATTGAATCTATAAATTACTTTTGGCGGTGTGGCCATTTTTATGATATTGATTATTCCTAACAATGAGCATAGAATGTTTTTCCATCTGTTTGTGTTCTCTCTTATTTTCTTGAGCAGTTGTTTGTAGTTCTCTTTGAAGAGGTCCTTCACATCTTTTTTTTAGTTGTATTCCTAGGTATTTTATTTTCTTTGTAGCAAATGTGAATGGGAGTTTGCTCATGATATGGCTCTCTGTCTGATATCAGTGTATAGGAATGCTTGTGATTTTTGCACATTGATTTTGTATCCTGAGACTTTGCCGAAGTTGGTTATCATCTTCAGGAGGTTTTCTCCTGAGATGATGGGCTCTTCTAAATATACAATCACGTTGTCTGCAGGTAGAGAAAATTTGACTTCCTCTTTTCCTAATTGAATTCCATTTATTTCTTTTTCTTGCCTGATTGCTCTGATGAGAACTTCCAATACTATGTTGAATCGGAATAGTGAGAGAGGGCACTCTTGTCTAGTGCCAGTTTTCAAAGGGAATGTTGCAGTTTTGGCCCATTCCATATGATATTAGTTGTGGGTTTGTTGTCAATAGCTTTTGTTATTTTGAGATATGTTCAATTGATACCTAGTTTATGGAGAGTTTTTAGCATAAAGAGGTGTTGAATTTTGTTGAAGGCCTTCTCTGTATCCATTGAGATAATCATATGGTTTCTGTCTTTGGTTCTGTTTATGTGATAGATTACATTTATAGACTTGTGTATATTGAACCAGCTTTTCATTCCTGGGATGAAGCATTCTTGATCATGATGGGTAAGCTTTCTGATGTGCTATTGCATTTGGTTTGCCAGTATTTTATTGAAGATTTTTGCATCCATGTTCACCATGGATATTGGCCTGAAGTTTTCTTTTTTAGTTGTGTCTCTGCCGGGTTTTGGTATCAGGATGATGTTGGTCTCATAAAATGAGTTAGGGAGGATTCCTTCTTTTTGTATTGTTTGGAATATATTCAGAAGGAATGGTTCCAGCTCCTCTTGTATATCTGGTAGAATTTGGCTGTGAACCCTTCTGGGCTTTTTTGGTTGGTAGGCTATTAATTACTTCCTCAACTTCAGACCTTGTTATTGGTCTATTCAAGGATTCAACTTCTTCCTGGGTTAGTTTTGGGAGGTTGTAAGTGTCCATAAATTTATTCATGTGTTCTAGATTTACTGGTTTATGTGCATAGAGTTGTTTGTAGTAATCTCTGATGGTACTTTGTATTTCTGTGGAATTGGTGGTGATATCCCAGTTATCATTTTTTATTGCGTCTATTTGCTTCTCTCTTTACTTTTTTATTAGTCTGGTTAGTGGTCTATCTATTTTGTTGATATTCTCAATAAAACCAGTTCCTGGGTTTATTAATTTTTTGAAGGGTTTTTTGTGTCTCTATCTCCTTCAGTTCTGCTCTGATCTTAGTTATTTCTTGTCTGCTGCTAGCTTTTGTATTTCTTTGATCTTGCTCTTCTAGTTTTTTAAATTGTGACAATAGGGTGTTGATTTTATATATTTCCTCACTTCTCATGTGGGCATTTAGTGCTAAAAATTTCCCTCTAGACACTGCTTTAAATGTGTCCCAAAGATTCTGGTACCATATGTCTTCATTCTCATTGGTTTCAAGAACATCTTTATTTCTGCCTTCATTTCTTTATTTATCCAGTAGTTATTCAGGAGCAGGTTGTTCAGTTTACATGTAGTTATGCAGTTTTGAGGGAGTTTCTGAATCCTGAGTTCTAATTTTATTACACTGTGATCTGAGAGACTGGCTGTCATGATTACCATTTTTTTGCATTTGCTGAGGAATGATTTACTTCCAATTATGTGGTCAATTTTAGAGTAAGTGTGATGTTGTGCTGAGAAGAATATATATTCTGTAGATTTGGGGTGGAGATTTCTGTAGATATCTGCTAGGTTCGCTTGGTCCAGATCTGAATTCAAGTCCTGGATATCCTTATTAATTTTCTATCTAATTGATCTGTCTAATATTGATAGTGGAGTGTTAAACTCTCCCACTATTATTGTCTGGGAGTCGAAGTCTCTTTGTAAGTTATTAAGAACTTGCTCTATGTAGCTGGGTGCTTCTGTATTGGGTACATATATATTTAGCAAAGTTAGCTCTTCTTGCTGCATTGATCCTTTTACCATTATGTAATAATGCTCTTCTTTGTCTCTTTTGATCTTTGTTTGTTTAAAGTCTGTTTTATCAGAGACTAGGATTGCCACCTCTGATCTTTTTTTGCTTTCCATTTGCTTGGTAAATCTTCCTCCATCCCTTTATTTTGAGTCTATGTGTGTCTTTGCATGTGAGATGAGTCTCCTGAATACAGTTTCTTCATTGTGTCAATGGCCTTTACCATTTGGTACATTTTTCCAGTGGCTGGTACTGGTTGTTCCTTTCCATGTTTAGTGCTTCCGTCAGGAGCTCTTATAAGGCAGGCCTGGTGGTGACAAAAACCTTTTAGCAATTGCTTTTCCATAAAGAATTTTATTTCTCCTTCACTTATGAAGCTTAGTTTGGCTGGATGTGAAATTCTGGGTTAAAGGTTCTTTTCTTTAAGAATTTTGGATATTGGTCATAACTCTCCTCTAGCTTGTAGGCTTTCTGCCTGGAGATCCACTGTGAGTCTGATAGGTTTCCCTTTTTGGGTAACCTGACCTTTCTCTCTGGCTGCCCTTAGCATTTTTTCCTTCATTTCCAACCTGGTGAATCTGATGATTATGTGCCTTGGGGTTGCTCTTCTTGAGGAATATCATTGTAGTGGTCTCTACCTTTCCTAGATTTGAATGTTGGCCTGCTTTGGTAGGTTGGGAAAGTCTCCTGGAGAATATCCTGAAGAGTGTTTTCCAGCTTGGATTCATTCTCCCTGTCACATTCAGGTACATTGATCAAACATAGATTAGGTCTTTTCACATAATTCCATATTTCTTGGAGTCTTTGTTCATTTCTTCTCACTCTTTTTTTCTCCCATCTTGCCTCCTCATTTTATTTCATTGAGTTGATCTTCAATCTCTGATATCCTTTCTTCTGCTTGGTCGATTTGGCTACTGAAACTTCTGCATGCTTTGCAAAGTTCTCATGCTGTGTTTTTCAGCTCCATCAAGTCATTTATTAAGTTGGTTATTCCAGTTAGCATTTCATCTAACCTTTTCTCCATGTTCTTAGTTTCTTTGCATTGGGTTTGAACATGTTCCTTTAGCTCAGCGAAGTTTATTATTACCCACCTTCTGAAGCCTGCTTCTGTCAAATTGTCAAACTCATTCTTTATCCAGCTTTCTTCCCTTGCTGGTAAGGAGTTCTGATCTCTTGGAGGAGAAGAGGCAATCCAATTTTGAACTAGAGTTTTAAACCTTTAATATATGATGAATTTTCCAAAATCAAATTACAGATTCAAAAAGTCAGTCTCTTTTCAAAATTATCTCCTGGAAGAACAAGAGAGACATATTAGGTTACTCTGGTATGTTAAAATTATACAAAAAGCATTGCCAAATAAGAAATGGTGTTTAACTTTCTTTAGGTTTATTTGTGCTATTAATATATGTTAACTAAATTAAATGTGTTATTAATATGTGTAAAGTTTAAATTTGTTAATGAGATTCATAAAACTGATATGTTTTCATATATGTTATCAGTAATAATTATGATAATTATGTTAAATGGTTATATGTCACAGGAATAAATTTTCTTTATAATTCTGTCTTTCATTATATTGTTCTAAGGCTTTTATTATCTACATTTATTGCTTTACTTTTATTTTTCTCAAAAAGTGCTTGTAATCAACCATCATCCAAAATTTGTTTCTTCTTCAAGGAAGTTAATGGACAGGATTGTGATAAGTACTCTTGAATACAAGTTTCTGATAACTTGGGAAACCATACCATTGGTCTTGGTAAAAATTTCCAGGACTTTAATTAAAAAGAAGATGTGTTCATGAGAATTGCTAACTCAGCATCAAACAGAACAATTAATTATATGAAACTGACAGTTACTGAAAAAACTTTTATGTCTTTTTTGTGTGAAACATTGCATATTTATGTGTTTTGTTTTTCAAAATCGAGAAAACGTTTTTTGCCTTTTTAGCCATTGATCGCTTATAGCAATTGGGTAACATGTTTGGAGGGGTGTGTGTGTGTGTGTGTGTGAGTAAAATGGACATATTTATCTTTCTCAATACCAGATTTTTCCAAAATTGAAAGCTATGTATATTATTGATTTATGATAATACAGTTGTTTGCATATATTCAAAAATAATCTGTTTTATTTTGTAACACAACAAACTAAGGTACACTGGTTATTTTACAAAGGCTTTGAGCAGAATGGAATATTTTTATATATAACCAGATTGTTATTGAGTAATTGAGATTCATCCCATCAAAAACTCCTTGGAATGATTGACCTGGTACTTTTTATACATGGGTCCCTTAGAAGGTTACTGTTCTTCTTGTAAGTAAAGAATGTAACTCTCTGACATGCCCAGGAACCTCAAGTTATTTTGGGACTTCTAGAAAAAAGGAATTAACCCAATTCATATGTGTATTGCAGACGATCTGATGGCAAATCCTGGCTTGGTTAGCCCGGAGGCTTTCAAAAGTCTAATCTGAATTTGCTTACTCACTATTCTTGTTCTATTTAATTTTTAAAATATTTGAATTATGACTCGTGCTAAGTGAATTTGCATTGTTTAAATAAACAGGCAAACTATAATAAGACTAAAACAATTTGCAAATAACTAAGTTCTACTAACATCTTGGTAAAATGGAGACCCTAAAAAAGGAAACGTTTTATTTCAAATGAAAGCTATAGTACACCTGTTACTAGCTTTTAGCCTTAGTCATTATTTTTAAGATTTATATTTAACATACAACTTAAACTAAATTCTGAATTACTTTTCAGCTACAACAAGTCTCTGAAGATGAACTTGGATTTAGTTTTCTTCACAATATGTTTAGTTAACTCACAAGTGGAATCAGTTTTTATTTGTTGTTCTGGCACACAAATTTTCTTTTTATAATCATTATGTTTACTAATTTTTTTTTACTATATATCTCTTGTCTTTCTTATTATGAGAAAACTAAGTTCTACGTACTTGGAAAACTTGGCATAATTCAATAAGTGACAGCAACTCTAGATCAATGACTTTGACAGAACTGCCCAGCAATGAGCCTTATAGGTGACAAGGGGCACCTTCATATTTACGTTTTAATCATCAATGCTTAAAAAGGAAAAAATGAGAAAAGAAAGTCACTTTTATCTAAGGAATGCATGTCCTTTTAACTATCAGCCCCCAAAAGACATTAAAATGAGATTGCAATCATACCCTACTCTCTGATTTGAGCTATGTATTCATATCTTGAACCTGCTTGTTGTTGCCACAAGTAGCTATGAATTGACATAATATTGCCATAGCAGACACCATAACCCATACCCTGCAGCTTACTAATGTATAAATGTATGGCCAATCATGAATCAATGTTATTTTCATAAGCCAATGAGAATTCCTTACAACTTTGTATCAGTCCACTCTCTGCCCCCTCCCCCAGTTTGCCTTTAAAAATTCACACGTAACTACACAACTGGAGTGTACATTCAGGAAAACATGAATCTGTGCTCCCAGGTTGCAAACTCAAGCTTTTTCCAAACAAACTCACTGCTTATATTAATTTGGTCCAGGTTTTTGCTTTTAGGTTGACAGCAGAATACCAAATAAAGTTCTTGAATAGAATTTGGGAGCTTAGTTTTATAAAAAACAAAGTATCTTTGTGTGATGTAACTTCATTTCTCTGGGTAAGACAGCAGTAAAAACTGAGGGAAAAAACACAGTCATGTCTCCTGTCTCAAGAGATCTCACAGTTATTTGTTTATGTAGTGGAATATAAATGATATATTTTATTGCCCCAATATATTTAGACTATTTTAAATTCAATATGTAATTAGTATCTAAACAAGTACTAAGATATTTAAATTGTTTTTGTACAAAATATTTGAACTCCAGGAAGTGTTTTATACTTACAGCTCATTCACTGTGGATTAGGCACATTTCAAGTGCTTAGTAGTCATGCATAGATAATGGGTACTATACCAAACAGCACAGGCCCAGTTTAGTAGAAGACAGCTTCATCCAGTGCCTTGTGGATCTCACATACCATATGGCCTTGTGAACTCTCCTCTGTATTCTTGAGAGACATGAGAAGGAAAAAGGCAAATAAAAATTTATAATTATTATAAAAACAGCTCAATCTCACAGATGTCCTGAATTGACTCAGAGAAGCTTAGGGGGCCTTGGACTATGCTTGGAGAAGCAATGCTGTGTTGAAAGGTGAATTCATACCTACCCTTTGAATTTTGAAAGTGCAGTGAGTCTTTCTTTCCAAATTTCTTGCTCTTACTCAATAGTGACAAATAGATACTTAGCTCTTGTCTATTTTTGTCAGCCTCAGGAGATTCTCAGAAGAGGTTATGATTGGGAGTGAGAGGTTGTGCAGCTCTGTACTAGACATATCAAGGTTCCATTTAAACCTGGAATTTCAGAAAATCTTTTTATCATGTTGCTGCCTCCTTTAGGTTTACAGTGGATATGGTCATGTCTTCTTAATTACAGTCCTTCAGAACTTGCATTTTGTTTTTTATCATTAGTCATTCTTAAGTCAGACTCATCCCCAACCCATTTCTATTCATTTGCCTGACATGGGTAGTAACACCGAACCTAAATTTATCTGCAGTTTGCAAGCTTGTAAAGAGAACCCTGTATAGAAACGTGGATCAGGCAAATGAATAGAAATGGCAAACAAAGGAATAGAAATGGGTCATTTTCTGAAGAGTAAAACTTGTACCCTTTGAGTTAGTGTCCAAAGCTTCTTGTTTTAATCTCCCTATCTCTCATCTCCCACCAACTCCAGTTCATGTAAACATTGAGGAATTTTTGAGGGCAGAGATATTTGGTACTTTCTATACAGCATTCTCTTTACAAGCTTGCAAATTGTGGATAAACTTTAGGTTCAGAGGTACTTCAGCCTCTGAATTTTAAATTCTTCTAAGTCAAAAGCATTTTTAGCTTTACTGTTTCTAACTAAAAATGAATTTTAGCCTAAATTTTCTGATGCCCTGGTGTCCTTTATCTTTACTCAGCTGTTGTACCAGGCCTGAACACAGATCATTGAGCATAGGCATGCTCTATTTAAAAAAAGTTTAAGCAGAAAAAACAAAGTGGATGATAGAAAAAGTTTTTGATAAAATTTACACTAACCACAGCAAAAGCCTAAATTAATATCTCAGGATATTATCCCTCAACAGAAGTAAATTTTATTGCAACTGGTTTCTATCATTTTCTTTTAAGAAATTTAAGAATCAAACAAGTGTCAGAAGAAATGGCTATAAATAAAAATCAATAAATGCTATTTTAAAGAAGATGTATTTATATAGATGCTGAATATCATTTTGGAAAGGGAAATAAAAATGCAAAATAAGAGTAAGAATTCTCTCATGCTTGTAATCCCAGCACTTTGGGAGGCCAAGGGGGGCAGAACACGGGTTCAGGAGTTCGAGATCAGCCTGGCCAATATGCTGAAACCTCGTCTTTACTAAAAATATAAAAATTAGCTGGGCATTGTGGTGTGTGCCGTAATCCAGCTACTCAGAAGGCTGAGGCAGGAGAATCGCTTGAACCTGGGAGGCAGAGGTTGCAGTCAGCTGAGATGGCAGCACTGCACTCCCAGCTGGGAGACAGAGAAAGACTCTGTTTCAAAAAAAAAAAAAAAGAAAAAGAAAAAAAAAGAAAGAAAAGAGTATTAATTCTCCCTATTAAAAATAAGGAAAGATATGTCTGCTCTTCTTTTTTCTTAGATTGTTTACTTTATAAAGCTTGTAATTTTAAGTACTTTCTCTATTTTTAAAATGTATATAAATCCTTTTGTAAACTGCATAAGCCTTCTGCCAGTTTTCTGAAATCTCTTAGAAGCCTTTTCTTTGAAATATAAGCATAAAGGTAGATAGCACCCCACCTTCAGTTTCTGTGTTAATAGGAGAATAACTTCTTAGATGAAAGCCTGGCTCCAAGCTGCAAAACTATATCCTGTAATGAATGTATGAAAAGTTCGTTTCTTCCTATATAAAGCCAATTAATTACCATGAATGGTTATCCCAATAACCAGACAAACATAGAATGAATGGAGTGTGACACACAGTGCTGTTATCCTCTAATGGGGACTAGTTATTGTGGAATTTGAAAACATACGTAATGTATTGTACCAGCTTGGCTATATAAAACAGTGAGATTTCTTTCTGTCTTTGAAATCTCTGGGTGAGTACCTGTGACACACATCATATTCTGGTTTAAGGCTTATTCAGTAATAAAAGTGTTTTCTTTTTCTACTATCTTTTTGGAGAAGATTTCTGGGTTGGAACACATTATGTTTTAAATTTTATTTCCCCACCACTTTGCCTTAAAAAATACTGAGAGATGGAGAGATGAAAGCTACACAAAGGCCAACAGTGTTGTAAATTATAGGTTAAAAAAATACCATATTCAGCACTATGTGTGGTTGCACACTGCCTGGCCTGTAGGCAGCACTGATAGGAATTTGAAGTAAGGCCAACCCCCCTGTTGTGTTACGCTCAATTCACAGAGGTGGCCACAACGATGGTCCAAATAAAGGGAGAAAATGGTCCCAGCTCTGGGTGAAGGCATGGAGAGTGAATGAGAATACTAGGAACATTATGTCATAATGTGATAATTATAAAACTGAACTGATTCCCAGAAAACAATGGGCAAATAGAGAACTCTCAAGTGAAATCCAACCACATAGCTTTCCTAATTGAAGCCAGAACCATGTACACTGTTCCTAATAGAAGAAAGTTAGCACATATTTGTGAGAGGGGGCAATCTTAACATTTGAGAATTTGTGGTAAGTCTAGATAGTGGGAGAGTGAATTAATATCTCTATTAAGATTCTGAATAATCATCCTAAACAATCCTCCTCTCACAGACTGCATGTTTTTGTCCCCCAAATTCTTATCATTAGTCCCTTACCCCAAAGGTGATGGTATTTAGAGATTGGGCTTTGGGAGGTAATTTGGTTGTAAGGGGGTAACCCTCATGATGTAATTACAGCCCTTATGAGAGGCTTGAGAGACTTTGCTTCCTCTCTTTCTACTCTCCACCAGGACACAGTGAGAAGGTGAAAATACTGTCATCTGCACACTCAAAAGAGGGTCTTTACCTGAACCTGATTATTCTGGCATGCTGATCTTAGGCTTTCAGCCTCCAGATCTGTGAAAAATATGTTTTTTATTTTTAAGTCACTTGGTCTATAGTAACTTGTGATAGCAGCCAAAACTAAGACAGCTTCCAGTTGAAACGATTAAATTGCCATATTGTTGTATACATAAACACACACACACACACACACACACACACACACACACACACAAATAGCTTAAAATAAATCAAGAATAAATCACAAATATAAATAATTTGAGGATCAAATTTAAAGTGAAAACAAGAACCACGGAGATCTCACAGTGTAGCTAACTTCCAACCTGTTTTCTTTTTTCTTGAGATGGAGCTTCACTGTTTTTGCCTAGGCTGGAGTGCAGTGGCACAATCTCAGCTCATTGCAACCTACACCTCCCACATTCAAATAATTCTTCTAGCCTCAGCCTCCCAGGGAGCTGGGATTACAGGTGTGTGCCACCTCACCCGGCTAATTTCTGTATTTTTAGTAGAGACAGGGTTTCACCGTGTTGGCCAGGTTGGTCTCAAATTCCTGACATCAAGTGATCTGCCCACCACAGCCTCCCAACATGCTGAGATTACAGGTGTGAGTCACCAGACCCTACCCCAGCCTGTTTTTTAACTGAAACCTAGAGACCAGAAACTATTATTCAATGACAGCACAGCCTTGTGGGTTAGGGGATAAACTCAGTAGTAAAGGAGATGAGAAATTTTGTAAGAAGTCTTTGCATAAAGCTGAGGGCATGAAGGACTATGTCCTATAAGTACAGGTGAATAAAAAAAATCTTTGGTATGTGGCTGGGTGTGGTGGCTCACACCTGTAATCCCAGCACTTTGGGAGGCCAAGGTGGGCAGATTACGAGGTCAAGAGATCGAGACCATGGTGAAACCCCATCTCTACTAAAATATACAAAAATTGGCTGGGCGTGGTGATGCGCATCTATGGTCCCAGCTACTCGGGAGGCTGAGGCAGGAGAATTGCTTGAAACCAGAAGGCGGAGGTTGCAGTGAGCCGAGATTGTGTCACTGCACTCCAGCCTGGGGCCTGGCAACAGAGCAAGACTCTGTCTCAAAAAAAAAAAAAAAAAAAAAAAAAAACCATGAATTACTTATGAAAACTAATTTCATATCTAACCAGAAATGCATCCTCCAAAAGTTTATAGTACTCTACTGGGCACAGTGTGGTGACTCATGTCTGCAATCCCAACACTCTGGGAGGCCGAGGTGGGTGGCTCACTTGAGGTCAGGCGTTTGTGACTAGCCTAGCCAACATGGTGAAACCCTGTCTTTACTAAAAATACAAGTAAAAGCTGGATGTGGTGGTGAGTGCCTGCATTCTCAGGTACTCAGGAGGTTGAAGCAAAAGAATTGGTTGAACCCAGGAGTCAGAGGTTGCAGTTAAAGAATCTCTTGAACCAGGAGGTGGAGGTGGCAGTGAGCCCAGATCACTACTGCACTCTAGCCTGGATGACTGAGCAAGAATCTGTACAAAAAAAAAAAAAAGAAAGAAAGTTTATGGTACTTGTGCCATTCAATTCTCCCACTTCAATATAACCGATTTAGAAATCAGCAATCAAATATTCTGTAAATCATAATTATTTGATAACTAAAATATACAACCAAAGAAAAGTCAGGTCATAGAAGAAGTTATAATATGTAACATAAGTATTTAAACTGAATAATAATTAAAAGCTTACTTAGCTTTGGGGAGATTTTATTAACTGGCAACTAGGAGAAATTTAGCATTTTATGTATGCTTAGAATGGCTCAAGCCTGTAATCCCAGCACTTTGGGAGGCCGAGGCGGGTGGATCACGAGGTTAAAAGATTGAGACCATCCTGGTCAACATGGTGAAACCCTGTCTCTACTAAAAATACAAAATATTAGCTGGGCACAGTGGCGCGTGCCTGTAATCCCAGCTACTCAGGAGGCTGAGGCAGGAGAATTGCCTGAACCCAGGAGGCGGAGGTTGTGGTGAGCTAGGATTGCACCATTGCACTCCAGCCTGGGTAACAAGAGCGAAACTCCGTCTCACAAGAAAAAAAAAAAAAAGAAAAGAAAGAAAGAAAAATAAATGAGGTAAATATCCAACAAAAAAGACTAAAGGGTAGTAGAACATATTTAAGAAATTAGAAAGAAGAAAATTACAGAGATAAGAATGAAAATAAATGAAAAAAAAATCCTTCATTATAAAAATCCCAAACACCAATATTTGTTATTCGACAGAAATAACAAATAAAACACAATGCTGGTAAGAGAAACCAAGAAAAGAAAAAAGAAGCAAAAATAGACTATAACAAGAGTTAGGAATATCTTAGAATTACAGATATTAAAATATATGTATAATTTTATGTCAATGTATTTAATCAAGAAAGTTAATTAAAATATTCTCAAAAAGAGAAACAGAGGGAATGGTTTCCAACTAACTAATTTAACAAACTTAGATATACAAATTAAACAAGCCAAAAAAGGAAATGAAAATTACCCTTCTATCGTATTCTGAGCTGGACTTAGATGGGAACTTTGTTTTTTAAAAAAAAAAAAGAAAAAAAAAAAATATATATATATATACATCAATATGAGATCTAAGACTAAATAAGCTGCAAGCACTTCAGAACATAGCATAATAGAACAGAAGCCATATTTTGAGAATGGGTGCTTTAGAATGAAAGGTATCTAATAGCAATAGCTATTAAAAAAGCAGAAATACTGGTTGTGGGAAATCCTCTGAAAGTGTATAAACAAGAGTTTTCAACCTGGCTACACTGGTTGAGTCATCCTTCTGGAAGGTTTTCTGGTGTCATACCAGAATTTTAAAACACAGGTATGAATGACTTTAGATAGGTTAAGCACTCACTTCTACTAAAAGTCACCGTAGCATGTGCATTCATTTATTCATTTGTTCATCCATTCATTTATTCACATATTCATTGAAAATAAATGTAATATTAATATACAATTTTAACAAATTGCACACATGCTGTTGTTAAATATAAGCATAGCATTGTTTCATGTGGTGGATCTCTAGAATATATTATTTATTTTATTCTATTTTTTAAACTTTTATTGTAAGTTCAGGGTATAGATGCAGGTTTGTTACATAGATAAACTTGTGCTATGGGGGATTTTTGTACAGATTATTTCATCACCCACGTATTAAGCCTAAAATCCATTAATTATTTTTATGATTTTCTCCTTCTTCCCACCCTTCACTGGTAGAAACATGCTGCCTCTGGATCAACACCCCAAGTCAAGCAGAAGAAATCCAACAGGTGCTTAACAATGAAGTTGAAATTATTGACAGTTAAGAGAAAATGTAGGCTTCAGCCTTGAATGGCCACAATCCCTCTTTAATGAATTGTAGTCTTCTTTTTGAAACTGGTTAGCTCCATTATTAAGCCCCCTCTTTGTCATATGTTTAATATTAATGTTTCAACCTTGTCTGCTCAATACTATAACTCAAATTGTTTCCTCTCAGCTAGAAGCAATCAAACTACAAATGGTGCTGCAGATCAAACCATACATTGACCTCGGTTTGATCTTTCTTCTGAGGACCCTTAGATTGTCCCCAGCAGGAGCCCTAGCTGTTGTCCCCAACATGACACCGTTTTTCAGCAGGAAGTATCCAGAAAGAGTCATTGCCAAACATCCAGTAATAGCAGTTAGAGTTACTACTCCTGAGGTGGGCATGATATAGGAGTTAAGAAGAAATCCCTTAGGCAGATAGTAAGGATATGGGAGTTCTCAGTCAGGTTTTTACTTTTATTGAGAAGCAGCCTCAAATCATTTTCCAACAAAGAGCAGCAACCTGTAAAGTTGAGCTGAAGACATAGACAAGCAAGCTGGGAGTTTTCACAGGTGAATGCCAGCAGGAACTAGGGACTAGACATGTTCAAGATGGCTGCTCCATCTTCCCTTTTCTACCAGCTGCATGTACAGTAAAAAGGAGACAAGGTTGCACCGGCTAAAGGGTGAATTCATTTGCATAATAAGATTACGGTGGGGTGACCAGCCTTCCCCACCTCTATGTAAACATTACACCTGATCAAAGCAATCTGTAAACCCTATGTAAATCAGACACTGCCTCCTCAAGCTGGACTATAAAATCTGGTGCATCCAATGCCAGCTGGTCCTTTCCACTTGGTAGACCTCTCTCTCTCTCTTAATAAAGAGATCTGTTTTTCTTTCTCTTTTCTTTTGTCTATTAAATCTTTGCTCCTAAACTCCTAGTGTGCGTCTGTGTCCTAAATTTTCCTAGTGCTAGATGATGAACTCCGGGAATATACCCCAAGCAATGTAGCTGCTTAAGCCAGTTTAATTGCATGTGTGTGGACTTATTTCTGGGTTCTCTCTTCTGTTCCATTGGTCTATAGATGTGTTTTTGTGCCAGTACCATGCCTTTTTGGTTACTGTATCCCTGTAGTATACTTTGAAGTTAGGTAGCATGATGCCTTCTGCTTTGTTCTTTTTGCTTAGAATTACCTTGGCTATTTGGGCTTTTTTGTTTGTTTGTTTCAGATGAATTTTAAAATAGCCTTTTCTAGTTCTATGTAGAATCTCAGTGGTAGTTTAACAGGAATAGCGTTGAGTGTATAATTTGCTTTGTGCAGTATAACCATTTTAACAATATTGATTTCTTAATTTACCCCTGAGCATGGAATGTCCATTTGTTTATGTCATATATAATTTTTTTATGTAGTGTTTTGTAGTTTTCCTTGTAAAGATTTTTCACCTCCCTAGTTTGCTGTATTCCTAGGTATTTATTTCTTTTTGTGGTAATTGTTAAGGAGGTAAGTTCCTGATTTGACTCTTGGCTTGATTGCGGTTATTGTATAGAAATGTTTGTAATTTTTGCACATAAATTCTATATCCTGGGGCTATCCTTAAGTTGTTTATCAGCTGAAGGTCATTTGGCCTGAGGCTCTCAGATTATCTAGGTATAGGATCATGTTGTCTGCAGACAAGGATAGTTTGACTTCCTCTCTTCCCATTTTGATGCCTTTTATTTCTTTCTCTTGCCTAACTGCCCTGGCCAGGACATCCAATACTATGTTAAATAGGAATGATGACAGAAGACACCCTTGTCTGATGCTGCTTTTCAAGGAAAATGCTTTCAACTTTTGCTCATTCAGTATTATGTTGGCTGTGGGTTGTCATAGATGGCTCTTACTATTTTGAGGTATATTCCTTCAATATCTAGTGTGCCGAGAACTTTTAACATGAATGGATGTTGGATGTTATCAAAAGCTTTTTCTTCATCAATTGAGATAATCATGTAGTCTTTTCTTTGGTTCTGTTTATATGATGAATCCCATTGAATAATTTATATATGTTGAATCAACCTTGTATTCCAGGAATAAAGCTTACCTCATCATTGTGGATGAGCATTTTGATGTGCTGCTGGATTTGGCTTGCCAGTATTTTGTTGGGGAGTTGTGCAACAATATCCTTCAAGAGTTTTAGCCTAATGTTTTCTTTTTTTTTGTTTCTCTGGCATGTTTTGGTATTATGTTGATGCTTACCTCATAAAACTAGTTAGAGAGGAGTCTCTCTTCCTCAATATTTTGAAATAGTTTCAGCAATAATCGTACCAGCCAGCTCTTCTTTGTATATCTGGTAGAATTCAGCTGCAAATCTGTCTGGTTCTGTCCTTTTTAAAATTGCTAGGCTATTTATTACTGCTTATATCAGAACCATTAGCGATCTGTTCAGGGATTCAATTTCTTCCTGTTTAACTCTTGGTAGGGTGTATGTGTCCAGGAATTTCTCTATTACTTTTATATATTTTAGTTTATGTGCATAGAGGTGCCCACCATGTTCTCTGATGGTCCTTTGTATTTCTGTGGAGTCACTGGTATTATCCCCCCTCGTTATTTCTTGCTGAGTTTATTTTAGTCTTCTCTTTCTTCTTTATTAATCTAGCCAATGGTGTATCTATTTTATCAATTTAAAAGAACAGCTTCTGGAATTAAAATTTTGCCAAGGTTCAACATAAGCCAAGTGCTATGGGTTAAGTAGGAAAGATGAAAATCGCCATCTTTAAAATTTATAGTACCTATCACAGGGAAGTATTCAATTGATATTAAAAGCAGTCTAGTAGCCACTCAGTGTCTCCAATAGCTATTGCTACACATTATTCATAATGTTTTATATTTACATTTGGGTATTTAATTTGTAATTATTAGAATTATATAACATATATGAATTAATTTTTAGAAGTCTATTCAAAATAATTCAGTTAAGCATATTCTTACTAATATTTTCCTAAATGGGATCTATGTATTTTAAAAATGGAGTCCAGCTTTAGAGATGTTATTATATATTTTGTCTTATTTTTCATAAATCATTTTGTATGTTTTGTTTAGGAATTCTTTTTTCCACATTTACAATTTTTTAAAAAATACTTAAGGCCATTATATACACATCTTCTTTATTCTTTGTAATTGCTGCACAAATTCCATAGAAGGTTTACCATAGTTTATTTAATCCTTTTAATATTAATAGTCATTTGTGTCCATCTATTTATATTTACAAGCAAAGGTAAATAAAAGCTTTTGTCTGCCTCTTTGTGTCAACCTGCAAATATTTCTCCAGGACAGTTTAAAAAAGGTGGAATTTTAGTGTAAGTATAATTTTATTTTTATCAAATATCTCCTTTTCTTAAATTTTAATTTTTTAGTGGGATTTGTCTTGGTCCTTCTCTTTTTAGAAGTTGTTGTTGTTGAGAGTTTTGAGACATTGTCCTTTAATACTAGTGAAGAAACAATTTAGATTGTAGCACATGTACTTTACAATGCATATTTTGAAGTCACTGGCCCAACATCAATTATTTCCTGAAATAGAAGCCTAGCCGCAGAAAGATATAAATTAATAGAGCTTGTAAAATGTCAGTAACATATTAAAATAGTTTAATGTGTGAGCCAGAAATTACCTTATTTGTGTATTTGAAAATCAGATTCCAGCTACTTACAAGTATCTAATCAGTTCAAATTCAACCTTTTTCCACTGATAAGATTTAGGACAAGATGATGCAGCTTCATGATAAACATTTTGAGGTTGATTGATGAACAAAAAAGAGGCAATAATCCCTAAATTTTAAAATTTTCCATGCTGCTCAAAACAGGTCTCATGGCAGGGCATCTTCTGATTTAATTCTTTCAGTAAATCCCCTGGCCCTTAAGCTCAGCAAGAACATTGTATTCCACACAATCTTATCAACTCAATAAATTAAGAGCTCTGTAGTTTTGTTTATTTCCACTAAGAGAGGGCTTCTTGTCATGGTAATGAGAAGAGAAATCATTTGTCAAATATCTGTGGCCCTGGCTTTATGTGATTGAATGGAGTCACTATCACTAAACCAAATAAAAGGATGTGTGGTTCCTTTTTGGGCAGCATAAGCACACAGGCAAATATAATACAAAGTTCACAGATAAAAAAGGAAGGTCCTCCAAATAGTGACTTTGTAATAATTCTTAACCTTGGATTTATCTTAAAATCATCTGCAAAACCATTTCAAAATATTGATTCTCAGGTCCCAATCTGACCATGTGAATCAGAATTTCTAGCAGCAGGTCCCAGGTATTGCTGTATTTTTGGGTTATCTGGATGATTCTAGCACACAGCTGGGTTGCCAGTCCCTATCAGTTTGCAAATAAAGAACAAGCTGCTAGGCTTGGGAAACTCTTAAAATATATATCAAATAATTATGGCTTTCCATGATGCAAAAAATTTACTGTATTTTTCTTTGGGGAAAATGTGGCCTTTATTACTGTGTGTGTGTGTCTATGTGTGTGTGTTCCTCTTCTCCATGCAAGATGATAAATTTTTGCATTTTTCTCATACACTAGCATTCTGAGTTCACATCAAGATTGTCAATATATAATTTCTGAAGACAGGATTTCTAGTTTTGTCCTGGGAACAAATGCTAGGGGACAGATTCTCCTTCTTCAAGACCTTTTCATTTGTAGAGGGGAAAAGGTAGGAGCAGACTAGCTGACTCATCTCCATAATAATATGGTAACTCTATAATTAATGTCATAATTAATCAGAATAATCACAATTATTTGCCATAATGAATGCCATGGAGTCTGCTTACATGCATTTGCTTATCTGTGGATGTGGCTTTCTTTACTTAGGATTGTCTAGTATGTAAAACTGGCCAACTTATGTTCTTTAATCACTTATCAAAACTTTTGAAGATAACAATCTGTCCTCTAGTATATTTTCATTGCTTTTCATCAATGTCTGTATTTGCATTTTATTTTTTTTTGTACCTTTAATACAATTTGGGAAATGAGACATAAAACACAGAATTTACTATCTTGAAAACCTTATTTAATTTTATTAAATTGATTTTCATGTCCTTTGTAGGGACATGGATGAACCTGGAAATCATCATTCTCAGCAAACTGACACAAGAACAGAAAATCAAACACTGCATGTTCTCACTCATAGGCGGGTGTTGAATAATGAGAACACATGGACACAGGGAGGGGAGCATCACACAGTGGAGTGTCTTGTGGGGAAATAGGGTAGGGACAGTGGAGAGTGGGGAGTTGGGGAGGAATAACATGGGAGAAATGCCAGATACAGGTGAGGGGGAGGAAGGCAGCAAACCACATTGCCATGTATGTACCTATGCAACAATCTTGCATGTTCTTCACATGTACCCCAAAATCTAAAATGCAATAAAATATTTATAAAAATAAATACATAAACTTAAAAAATAAACTATATATTTTATTTTACTAAATATATATTAATGCAGTGCAAATGATACTTAATTTTTTTATACTAGGATTTAATCTGTTTTCATCTAATTTCTCAGTTATTTTCTAAAACTTCTAACATAAAACCATGGCAGAAATATTTACAGACCTGCAGCAAAGGCACTTAATAATGAAACATTGAAACCATTCGTGTTAACAAATTGCCTCAGCATCCCAAAGTTCTGGAATTACAGGGGTACGTCACTATACCCCGTCAACGAATATATTCAATACTGTAGTGGTAGTTCTAGTAATTAAGATGGAAAAACAAGTTATTTAATTGTATAATGATAATTCAAAATTGAAGAAAATAGAAATAAAATAATAAATCAGTAAGAATGTATTACAGTGTAAATTTTGTATGTATACAAAATATCAGTTCCATTTGTACACTTTAGCAACAGCTTGAAAATGAAAACATAAAACATACTTAAATTAATCTTGATAGTACAAAGTATCTAAAAATAAATCTACATAAAAGATTGTTAATGCATTTATGAAAATATTTATACAATTCTATTTAAAAACCTGAATGAAGATTAAAAATGAAAACAAATCAAAATGCTGAATCTCAATCTGTAACTTTAGATATAGCATTAACATGCAATCTTTATGCAAATTTCAATTGTCTTGAAAGTCTTGATAATCTGACAATTTTTAATCAAAGAAAGTTCAAAAAATCCATTCCTGGATTATAAGTATAGGGATGTCTAAAAATGAAGTAAGATTTTAATATTAATATTGAAGACGTAATTCAATATGCATTGAAGCAGGGATTAGACTTGAACATAGTGCAGAATCAACAGTCCAGAGGCAAACTGAGTATATTTAAATTTGACTAGATTCTGTTTCAGTTATTTATTGCTGTGTTCAAACCCACTCCAATATTTGGTGACCTAAACCAGTATCTACAATAGGTTGGTCTTGTTCCAGTTCACTTGGTACGCTGCAGTCAGTTAGAAAATATTATCTAACTCATTACTTATGATATACTGTCTCATATCACTGGGGAAATCATAGTTTTTCAATAAACTGTGGTGAGACAATTGATTATTACTTTGGAGAAGAAAGGCTAAACAATTCAACTAAATTAAACTCTAGAACTTTGGTTCTAAATCCAGAAGGGGGCACCATAAGGAGACTTGGAAAAGAATATGCAATAGAATATGGAAGTGATTTTAACTCATATGATGCGACAATACACAAGTTACTTGAATGTAAACAAAAATGTTATACATCATTAGGAAACAAGAAGATACCCACAGAAACTACACAAAAATGAAAAACAAATGGTCCGTTCATTTACAAATGAATGATCACCTTTACTAGCAACCATGGAAATAAATATCAAAACTATAATGGCACTCATTTTATTACTCACAGAATAGATAAATGTCAGAAATTACCATATGTTTACCAAGATATGAAACAAAAATGGGCAAACTTATGCTAAGTGTGTTTGCTTGTAAATAAAATGATTTATTAGGCACCATTTGATTTTGGACAGAGGTTTTAAAAAGGGTTAAAGATATATACTGGATTTAATTTTTATTTCAAAGCTGAGTTCTAATGGCATTTATTGTTTAAAGGCTGTTCCGCCTTGCATTTTTCCTTACTTGCTTATTCTGAACATGAACGTCCTTATCACTGCACTTTCTTTATTCTCTTTCATGTCTTTATGAAAACTGAACCATTTTTTTTTCTCTGCATTCATCCCTTTCTTATAAAATTTGGTCAAATGTAGCTAACTAAACCAAGATGTACCATACCACTAACCATCTTATTTCCAAACTCTGTTACTTATGCTAGATATTCAAACATATATTATCTTTCAAATTATTTTCACCAAATAATTTGCCACTGCATTACATGGATTTTCATCTTTTCAGCTTTTAATAACAACACCTCCCTCTCTGATCATTTATATCATTCTACACACACACACACACTCATATACATGTATGCTGTGTGGTAAACACACATAAGAAAAATTTTTTTAAAAAGGAGGATAACAAATTTTTTTAAAGTAATTAATTCTATGGAGAAACAAGTGGTGATGCTGATAAAAACAGTGTGCTTCTAGGGTATGTGATAAATTCTTTCCTTCACTGGTTGTTAAGTACATTTATTCACAATCTTATTCTATACTTTAAATTTAACAGATAATTTTCAAACACACTTTTGTATATGTACTATAATACTTTTCCAGTTAAAAAATATTAGGTGTACTGATTAGACAGACCAGACAACTATCATTGCTCAGAGAGGTTCACTTAAACATTATTAATGTTGGGGTGTGTTACATGTAAGATAACTATTCAGCAATGGTTACTATTAGAGAAGAATCAAAAATTGAACTCTGTTTGTAGAATACCAAAGCAAAATAAAGAATCATTGGCTACAATTAGAAGATTAGTTGATATTGGTGTCGGAATGTTAACTGACAGAGAAATTTGGAAATAGAAAACTTACTATACTAGAAAAATATAAAGTCACTTCAGAATTTTACCTTGTATTTTTATTGAAATTACTATTAATGGCTAATAAAATTGTTGGCTGAGTACAATATAATACAAAATAATATGACTATTTTATATTACATTTTATTTCTCATTAAATAGATATGAACAGACACACACAAATGCACCTACTCATGTGTTTATCAAGCAACTGCATAAGTCAGTGACAGGTTTTACATGTTCTTGTATTTTTCTTTTTCACAGTATTATCATCAAACTTGAAATGTGAAGACATATGAAAGAGACACAGCTTAGATTATTTATTATTTATTACTAGGTTTTGTTTCTGTATTAGTTGAGTTCTTATAAATGCTGCAAATGTCTACTGAAAGGAAATGACTCAATTGTCCATAAAATACACTTCCTAGTATTTGAGTAGACGAGTTACAATGTTGTTGTGAGCTCATGCTTCTTTCAAAAGCACTATCACTACCCAGATAAAAGCGTGAAGAAAGCTGGGAATAGGAACATAACTCTAAAAATATTCCAAGAACAGGTAAGTCAGGAACTACTCTCAATCTATAATTAATCACATAAAAAATAGTCTCAAAGCTACGAATAAAAATGTGTTCTGTCAAAATCAGGTCTTCTTTATTTAAAGTACAACAGCTGTATTAAGTTGTATCAAATGTATAACATTGTCTTTATTCTTTTACATAAATATTTTAAAGATTTAGAAAGGTTATTTGTTTTGATAGAAAAAAAGAGACAAATGATAATTCAGGCATAATAAAAAGAGGATTACTTCTTTCTCCACGTGGTCTTAGTCATATAAGAAAATTGACATGTTTTGATTGGTTCTGATTAATATCGGTGAAAATATCAGCCGTAAGATAGCACTAAAAGAAGCAAAATTTAAAAGAAAGACAATAACAGATATGGGGGGGGGGGATTTGGAGCAAATGGAATCACCATATGTTGCTGGTATTGCTGGCAGAAGTATAAACTGGAATGATTACTTTGAAAAACGGTTTCTCTTTATCTATTAAAGCTGAAAACACAGATTTTCTAGGTAGAGCTAGAAACATCTTTCCTAGGTATATATTTAATATAATGCATGTATGAGCACACTCATTTGCACACACATATACATGTACAATAATGTTCATAAAGCATTATTATAGTCTGAAACTGGAAACAACTTAATGTTTATCATTAATGAAATAGAAAAAAAATAATAATATCGAAATCATGAAATGTGGCAGTGAGTAAAGGTAAATAATATGGCTTGACAAAAAAGCATAGATAACTTTCTAAAACAATGCTGACCAACAGAATAGAAGCCAAGAATATTAGTCGGGGTTTTCCAGAGGGACAGAAATAATAGGATATATGTGTATGTGAAAGAGAGTTTACTAAGAAGAATTGACTCCGATGAAAACAAGGTGAAGTCCCACGATAGGCCATCTGCAAGCTGAAGTGGAAGGAAGCCAGCAGTTGCTCAGAGTCCAAAGGCCTCAAAAGTAGGGAAACAACAGTGCAGCCTTCAGTCCGAAGCTGAAGGTGCAAGAGCCTACAGCAAACCACTGGTTTAAGTCCAAGAGTCCAAAGGCCGAAGAAGCTGGAGTCTGATGTCCAAGGGCAGGAAGTATCCAGAATGGGAGAAAGGTGAAAGCCAGAAGACTCAGCAAGTCAGCTTATCCCACCTTCTGCCTGCTTTGTTCTAGCCGAGTTGGCAGGCAATTGGATGGTGCCCACCCACATTGTGGTTGGGTCTTCCTCTCCCTATTCGCTGACCCAAATGTTAATCTTCGCTGGCAACATCCTCAAAGACACAGCCAGAAATAATACTTTACTAGCTATCTAAGTATCTTTCAATCCAATCAAGTTGACACCTAATATTAACCACCACGCCAGGTAATGAAAATGCATAGTATATAAGTTCATATGTGATTTCAAAAAAAAATAAATAAATAAAAGCAAACCATTCTAATTTGTTATAAGTCAGGGTAGCAGTTAACATCAAGAAAGAGACTAGGGGTTGAGAGGCAAAAGAGGCAATCTTCTATTTCTTGACTTAATTATTAAATATATGGGTCACTGTGATATTTCATAGAACTGAACATTTACTGTTTGTATGTGTTATTTTTCAATAAACTTTGGTTTTGTTGTGTGTTTTTTTTGTTGTCAGCATTAGATAAGTTATCATTAGTATCTTTTTATGTCATTTGAACTAAAACATTAACCCTGTAACATTTTCTTTCCTATATAACTTGTTCATGTCACTGATTATCTGGAAGTGTTTTTTTATTTTTTTGTTTCCTTAACATCATGTAAAAAGAAGATATATTAGTTTTAAAAAACAGGATAATAGATAGGATTGGTCTTCAACACTATACAGACATTATTTAAATATTTTATAGCATATTCTATAGCACTTTCTTAAATATTTGGTACTCTGTTACCTTGGGTGGAAGTGATGTACTTATTAAGGTTTTAATGCATTAATTAATTAGCCACTTCTATATAAGTGATCTCTTTAGATAAAAATAATGTAAAGATGAATAGAGCATAGACCACACCCTGAAGAAATGTAAGCAGCTCACAATTTGTAGGGAAAACTTAAAGATATCATTATAATATCAAATGGTAAAATGTGCAATGTAGTTTGGATAATCAGAATACCTTTTGTAAGATAATCAAGAAACTCTTGGAGGATGTAAGGATGATATGTCAACAAAGATAAAGTTCATTTTAGGTAGAAGACTCCTTTAAAAGGAATCGAGGAAAGAGAACTTAGCAGTTCAGAATTACTGAGGTTAAAAGAAGGGGCAGTCAGCATCCAGCAATATTCCTTTGCAACAAATCTGCACCTGTGCCTCCTGATTCTAAAATAAAAATAGAAAAAAGAGAAAGAAATAAAGAATATGTCAGGGAACAAATGAAGGACTGTTAAATGATGTGTGGGAAGGTCGTGAAAAAGATGTATGCTCCAGCAGCCATAACACAATACCGCAGACTGGGTGGCTCAAACAACAGGAATGTATTTCTCACAATTCTGGAGCCTGGGGAGTCCCAGATTAAGGTGAAGGCAAAGGAAGTTTTATTGTGAGTCCTCTTCTGGTATGCAAGCTGGCTGCCTTCTCTCTGGGTGCTCATGTGATCTCTTTGTGTGTGTGAGCATGGGGAAAGAGAGGAAACAAAGAGAGAGCGAATAAGAGCCCTTTGGAGCCTTATTAAATAAGGCACCATCCTTATGACCTCATTTAGCCCTGATTGTCTCCTTAAAGGCCCTATCGCTAAATACAAACACATTGGGAGTAAAGGTTTCAACACAACAGTTTTGGGGAGAAACAGTTTTTTCCATAACAATGTTCAATTTCAATAGGTTTACCTTTTGTAAAATTTGTATAAAATGTACAAAACCTGTACAATGAAAGTCATACCTATTTTCTGATATCTATCATTCTATCATTTAACTTTCTAGGTAGTAAGAAAGAGAGAAAGATGCCATGTTCTCAAAAGAATATTTAATAGCTTCAATGTCATTTCTTCCTAAATAGATCAATAAATTATATGTACTTTCAACAAAAATGCTAAAAAAATTTTTAAGATAGTACATTTAAAAAATACTTGATGATAGCCAATAAAATTTGAAACATTTGAAATGAAGGAGCTTATACTTCTGGAGATCAAAATGTACCATAAAATTATAATAATTAAAACAGCAATACTCATAAATCAGTAGAAATAAACCCATATATATATATATATATATATATATATATATATATATATATATAATGCAACATTCCATTTTCACAACATATAAAAGTCAATTTAAAATGAATTAAATAATTAAGTATATTAGGTATATCTTCTTTCATACATACACACACATACATATATTAGGGGTGTGTGTGTGTGTTCACATATGACTTAGAAATATTTTAAAGTGAGGGAGAACTTCTTGAATAATAATTTTTAAGGCCAGGCATGGTGGATTATGCCTGTAACTCCAGCACTTTGGGAGGCCAAGGTGGGCAGATTGCCTGAGGTTCAGGAGTTTGAGATCAGCTTGGTCAACATGGCAAAACCCCGTCTCTACTAAAAAATTAGCCTGAAGTGGTGGCAGGCCCCTGTAATCCCTGCTACTCGGGAGGCTGAGGCAGGAGAATTGCTTGAGCTCAGGAGTCGGAGGTTACAGTGAGCCAAGATCATACCACTGCACTCCAACCTGGGTGACAAAAGTGAAATTAGCAAGATTAGGGCACAGACAGATCCAATACCTTGTCAAGTCCTTCTTCCTGGTTTGCAGACAGGTGTCTTACCATATTCTTGCATACACAGAGCAGTGATGGGAAGCTGTAGTATCTCTTTCAATAAAGGCAGTAATCCCATTCCTGAGGGCTCAACCTTCATGACCTAATTGTCTCCCAAAGGTTTTACCTTCTAATAACATCATCTTGCCAGTTAGGATTTAAATATATGATTTTTTTTTGAAACGCAAACATTCAGTTCATAATAACATATATCACAAGGTACTCAAACATATACAAGCAATTATACAAATTTACAATAAAAACAGTAAACCAAGTAAAAATTGGTTATTTCACACACAAAGCATACAAAACATTTCAACAAGATTTCAATCAGGAACATGCACATTGGAGCTATTAAATACTATCTTTGATGCATTACAATGTCCACTGTGGATACAAATGTGCTGTCATCCAGTGTTAACAGGAGAATAAATTCATGAAACCTGGAGGAGACTATTTTGACTATTCTGTTAACACTTAAGAGAAATCAAACTGCACAATACTTGCTTTTAGGCTGACATCCAACACTGTTTTTTGTTTTTTTTTTAACCAGCATTTCAAGTAGTGATCTCTACGCAAAGAACAAAAAAATGCAAGTTCCTTATAGCCCTCTAAACAAGAGGTTTTGATGATACCCTAATGAAACAGTAAACATTTATTTAGAAAGAGCAGGTATGCAAATATGTGCCATGTAAGTGATCCTGCATCAGAAAAATTCTAAACATGTGAAGAGAAATTACATCAAGATGGCATTAGGGCCAGGTGTGGTGGCTCATGACTGTAATCCAAGCACTCTGGGAGGCCGAGGTAGGCAGATCATAGGGTCAAGACATCAAGACCATTCTGGCCAACACGGTGAAACCTGGTCTCTACTAAAAATACAAAAATTAGCCATGTGTGGTGGCGGACACCTGTAGTCCCAGCTACTTGGAGGTTGTGACAGAATTGCTTGAACCTGGGAGGTGGAGGTTGCAGTGAGCCGAGATTGTGCCACTGTATTCTGGCGACAGAGCAAGACTGTCTCAAACAAGCAAACAGAAAAAGATAGCATCAAAACTAAAGAAATATGATAAAAAGAAGTGGACAGATTTGACAGCATTTTAGGTATTTAAAATAGCAGAATTTAGTGTTTGTTTGAATATAATGGCATTAGAATGAGGAATGTGTCGAGGAAAATTTTTAGAAGTTGAATAACTGGATGCATACAAACAGAAAAATCAAGAGTGAGGTAATTGACAGCTAAGGGCTGGCATTTATTCTGCTCCTACCATTCACAAAGTCACTGCTCTTTTCATTATCTCATTTAAACCTCACAAAATAAGCATCTGAAATAAGCATGGTTAGAGTCTTCATTTGAGTTACAAAATGAGGACAAAGATGGTAAGAAACACAATCGCTAAGTAGTGAAACCAGTAAGTCACCCACCAGGCTAAGCCCAGGCCTTGTTTATTTCTTTTTTTGGGGGGATGGGGGGCGAGATGGAGTCTCACTCTGTCACCCAGGCTGGAATGTAGTGGTGCAATCTCAGCTCACTGAAACCTCCACCTCCTAGGTTAAAGCAATTATCCTGCCTTAGCCTCCTGAGTAGCTAGGACCACAGGCATGCGCCAACACACCCAGCTAATTTTTGTATTTTTCAGTAGACAGGGTTTCACCATGTTGGCCAGGATGGTCTCGATCTCCCAGACTTGTGATCCTCCTGCCTCAGCCTCCCAAAGTGCTGGGATTACAGGCCACTGTGCCAGGCTCAGGACTTGTTTATTTTTAACTGTTAGCATAAACTGTGGTGGCTTCAGGTTTGTTTATGTTGAGTTGAAGTTGCTCATGTAATCTGAAGATGGATGAGGAAGTGAGAAGGGATGTAGGACAAATCTGCTGCTTTATGTTGAGCCAGTGGGTGTTCGAAGATGACAGTTTTGGAGAGTGAAGGGTGGACAAATACTCAGATTAAATAAAACAAGCAAAGAATTTACTGGGTACTCTAAATGATTAGAGTGGATCCCAAGAATAAGAAACATAGCCAACGTTAGAAAGAAAATTTTTGAATATGAATCTTTTTCTCTTTGAGACCATGAAACAATGAACTTTGTCTTCATTTATTTCTTTGAATAGCTTTTGTTTGTATCTTTGTGACCCTGGTTTCTCTCATCATTTGTATGATGAAAGTTGATATACCTGGGTAATAAACCTCTCTTCCTTTTAAAACAAAATAGAATGGGATGGGTAGACACTTCCAAATCTTTCTACCAAATTTCATTTTTTTTTCTAGAACAGATTTCTTCCTTGACTGAAATTTAAATTTGCCTCCACCTAACATGATTCAGCAGTTACAATTTCAACTACAAATGCGCTTACTCAATATTGTGGAAGATAATGCAGTGCCACAACACATACTGCATCCCAGTTGCAAAGTGGCATTATTTCCAGCTGTTGTTTTTCATCCTCTGGTCCTCGAAACAGATCAGGTGCTTCTCATTATCCTGCAAGCTTTGAGCTAAATGCAAAAAATAATCATTCCCAATGCAACAGATATACAATTTGAACAAAGACATAATACAATTATGTAGTGATGAAAAGCTGTCAATAAAAGAATATCTGAAATCAGATCACCTGCTTTTTATTTCCAACACTATTAGTGGAATAATTGTGTGTATGTTATTTTATATTCCTGTGCTGTGTTTCCTCCTTTGTGAGAGCCAACTTTTTTCTCTATGTGCTTACAGTGTATCCAGGACTCTTCAGAAAACTGTACATATGCCCATTCTTTTCATTTTTACAAACAGCTCATGAGGATAGGGCTATTTGTACCCTTATTTTAAAGCTGTGGCATATCAGTCACAGATTTTATCAAAGTTGTCGAACTAGAAATTGTTAGGGATAAGGAGAGGTCTTGGAAGTCAGCAACAAGACTTGGCATCAGTTCAGAGAAAATTCTGCATCCTGCAATGTAGGGTAATCTTGATTAAAAATGTGACTGTCTCATGGGATGTTTACCAGGAGCGCTCTCCTGGTCTCTAGTGCTTCTGAGTTTTTCTAAAACAGAGGAATTCTGGAGAGGGTATTGGAGAGGAATGTGCAGTTGTGAATACTCACATTGTTCAAATTGTCTTCAGAGTTTTGTGTGCCTAAGGAGCTGAGATGCTCTGTTTTGCTTGGTTCAATGAAAGCGTGTGTCAATGTGTGCTAAACCTGTATGTGCGTGTGCATGCAAGTGTGTGTGTCTACAAGCACTCACATGCATATGCTGGGTTTTGGCTTAACTTCCCTTCTTGAGCAGGACCCTCTACCATTTCCACTTGTTTTTCTGATCAGATCTGTCTATGATTCACAGTCTAGCTTGGAGATTGGCAAGTAACTGTTTTAGGATAGCCAAAAAGAAAAGTTCATCACTTAGCAACCAAGTGCCCCTTGCATCATGCCTCTTTGTGTCTGAGGGAGCCAGTGTTATATAATGTTCTTTAAGAATAGGATGCAGAGACTTTTGCTAGTGTACTGTGTTTTAGCTTGTTTCCCTGTATCTCCTGGGGCTTAGCAGCACTAATTAAGCTTTGCAAACAGATGTATCTATAGGAAGCTTCTAGACAGGAGGCACTGGAAGAATCCAGGTAATTGTGTTTCTACAGCCCCATAAGCACCTCTATTGTGTGCCCTTATTTAACCAGCCAGAATGATCCTACTTGCCAATAGAATTTATACATTTGTCACCTTATCCTTTTCAGGTAACAACAAGACCTTGTAAATATTTATCAGCAGCCCTTTAAATATAGGTCAAGCAAGAATACATTCCCTAGTTTAGAATGAGAAATGATTGATTTTGGCAGAGCCTCACTTCAAACTGCAGTCTCTTTTTGCAGCAAAGTCTGAGGGCCACATTTTCATTTTTGTATTAAGCTTAGAAACCTGAGACTAGATTTTTTCCCCTAATAAATTAAGCTATTGTCTTTCCTTCCCCTAAAACATTAACTTAATGTAACACAAGGTCTAGACACCTGAAAATTTCAGAAGGCAGTTTAAGTAGTTGTACTCTGTTATTTGGTGGTGATAGATTTACGTCCTAGGATCAGGGAGACCACTCTCCTCCATGTTTTCTCACTTTCAAGTGTTTGATACTTGCAACTAAGTCCTCTCTTTCTTTTATAGTGGTGGTTTTCTTCAAAAGATGAAACTAGCTGAAAAGAAATATAATGAGGGATTCATAGGTTTGACTTGACTATAGTAAATGACTAGATAGAAAATAACCCTACTAAATGACATGACCCGACATCTGGCAATTCAGGAGCTAAGGTTACCTTCTGTCTCTTATGAACATGTCTCTTATGTATGAATCATTTACATGATAGAAACAACTTTCTTGAAGATACTACATTGCAAGGACTAGTCAGGTGCTTATCTCTTATCAAGTCATATGAAGGTAGGAGGTAAAACCATTTATGATTAGTTAAAGGCACGTTCACCTTTCATCAGAGAATTCAAGTGACAGACAATACTCAGACAAGGTAGCAGGGGCTGGCTGGCAAGCCTAAAATTTTACCATTGTAGGTGGGTTTTGGAGTTCAGGGGAGCCCTCAGCACCCCTAAGAGGACATTTCTTCAGATTCTTGGTCTATCACTCAACCAAGAATGGGAGAGGAGACCACAGTGCAGTGTGCTCATAAAGTAAATGCCGGACTCAAAAAGTTTTTGCAGAAAAGTGATTTATTTAGGCAGAGAGAGAAAAGGGAGGAGAGATAAAGAAACAACCAGCTCTCACACTGAGTGAGAGAAAGAAAAGCCGCTCTCACACTGAGTGAGAAGGGTTCCCAGAGGGGAAAACCAGAGAAGGAAAACTCCTCTCACACTGAGTGACAGAATCCAGAAAGATGGACTCCAGGAGAGAAAAGCAGCTTCCACACTGAGTGGAAGGGAATTGAGAGAGACCTGGAGTTTAGGAGGAGAAGACAAGCTTCCACGAGAGAGTGGAAGGGGACTTCAGAGGGGAAATCTGCCTGGATGAGGGAGACAGGGACCTTTAACCCAGGAGGAATTCCCACCTTCTCCATGTTCCCTGGCCAATGAAAGGAATACCTTTAAACTTCCACTGGAGTGATTGACTTTTGAATCAGCACCTGAAAAAATTAAAACAGAAACTATGAAATCTCCCGGATAGAGAGAGATGGGAGGGGGTATGGCGCTGGGAAGTTTTTGCCCTTAAAACTACGTCCCCTTGTGGACGCGGAAAGAAAACACATTCCCTCACCATTTAGCCTAAGTGTGAGAGACAATGTCATAAGAATACGGGGAACATATATTGACAAATATATTACTATATTGACAAAACCAAGGACAAAGACTAGCCAAATTGAAAATCACAAAGGAGGAACAGCCAATCCAGAGACATATAAGTAGTCTGAGATGCTGGGTCAAGGTGATACAGCGGTTTAAAAAGATAGAGTGTTTAGGATCAGATTGCAGATTTACACTAGAAGCCCAATTCCTCCAATAAACAGCTGTTTGACTCTGAGGAAATTATTTAACTTCTTTGAGCCTCAATTTCCTTCTTTATAAAATATAGACAGAGTTTTTAGAATAAAGATACATTTTCTTAATTACATTTTGTTAGATTAAATTACAAGAATGTATATAGTCTGAAACATCTTATGTAGTCCATAATAAGTGATCAGAAAAGGTTAGCTAAGTAAACACAACAAAATAACAGTTTGCTCTTATAAAACAAATTAGTAAACGTGGGTAGTGGTACTAGGCAGTAGAGAGGTTGAAGAAAATAGAGTAAAAATGTCCTTTGAACTTGGTGATCAGAACATTCTTGTGAGAAAGGTCATTGATTAGGGTGGTTGAGGAAAAGACAGTGGTAAGGGATGATGCAAATAGAGAACGCGGTGCAGCTGTATTAAGTCACATTGCTGAAAGGGGAGAGAAGCACTAAAAAAAAAAAAGTCAGCATATGTAGACATCCTTTCACTGGTATTTATGGGATTAAGAAAGTAGCATGTATGGTGTTTGGCCTCAATAAACAATATTTTCCAGATATCCTCTCAAGTGTTCAGATAGAGATTTTAAGACACAGAAAGGCATAACTTGGGGCTTGTGACTAATAAGAATCCTGACAAAAGCCTGACAACTGTGGAGGTCAATATCTGTACATCCTTGCTGCCTCGCATAGTACCTGATACATAATTCATGCTTAAAAAGGATGAATTATTTCACTTTTTCCTTATATTTATTCAACAAGTATTCAGTTAGCGTTGACTGAGTGTCTGGAGATATGTTAGGTGAAAGGTATGAAAAGATAAGTAGGATGCAGATTTTTCCTTTAACATAAATCATGCTAGTGACTGCTGTGCTTGAAACACTATGAGCTGATTCTCACAAGCACTAAGGGAATGATTAGCTTTGTCTAGAATAATCAAAACATACTTGCTGGGGGAAATGACATTTAAAATGAATCTTAGTGCTTGATTGGAAATTCATGAAAGAGAAAAATAAAGAAGACTATTCCAGTAAGAGGAAACAGCAAACAGAAATACAAACGAAAAATAATCAATTTATCATTTTTTGAACTATGCTTTTTGGTGATTATTTGCAAACAAGAAGATGTTCTTAGATTTTCTTGTGTGTGATATTAGGAATGTCTTAACACTTGAATCTCATTTTACACATTTATATAACTCAGTCATGACGGAATGTGGAATCAATGTGCTGTAAACATACAAATACTCTAGCTAACTATACCTACTATGTACTATAAGAAAATGAAAATATAGGTTTTCAGGACAACAGACATTGTAAATTGCATAAAATGCATCTGATGGCTTACCATACTATATTAAGCTACTCATCTTCTGCAAGGTGAACTAGAAATTTGAAGCCAAATCTCTAATAATAATTAAAAGAATATTAATTGGGACAGAGAAACTAAGTATGGTCCTTTATCTCTACATGAACATACAGACACCACCACAGACACACACACATACACACACACACACACAGACTGCATAAACCCCAAAGAGAGATACAATCTAGGTTAAAAGGCAAAACATAGGATTTAGTGTTCTTGTGGCCATACATGTAAACACTTAATATAATCCATTCTTATCTGAACTTACTCAAGTTTATATATTTTTAGGTACCTAACCTTTATAATGAAATGGAAATGTTTGTGATTTGCAAATGAAAAAGAAGTTATTACTAAAGATTTACAGAATACTATTAAAATATTAACAATATTATTGTATAACAAAAACAAAATTGGAATACAAATGAGGAACCATGGATGTTATTCAGATTTAAAACTTTAATTCCACTTGATATTATAATTTTTAGCTTGGTTTGTGAACAGGGAAGCTACAACCTTTTTTTTTGGAGAACAGAGACCTCATGAGAATCAAATAAAAGCTGGAGACATTGCCCCTTTCTATCATCCCATCTTCTATGTAAATTTGTGTTTTTCTTAACATATTGTTAGCATTTGATAGCTAAAGTTAGCGAGTCAATGGTTTTTCGATCACAGAAAGGCCTACCCCAAACAAATGATTTGACCCTCAACATGTTTCCTCTGATTTTCTGCTATCATTGGTGAATTATTCCGCAGTAGGGGAGTGATGTGGGCTGGGCACTGGGAAATGAATCATGATTCAACAGTCCCCTAGGATTTACAGAATTTTTACTAGTTTTCAAGAAGCAATGATTTTAAATAAATTTTATTGTTTATATGTCTATTCAGCCTGGGTACTTTAGCAAATGTGTACCCAGCTTTAAAGCACTAGAGACTTCTTTCTGGGCTAGGGATCAAATGGTGATGACATGCAGCTGGGTAAAGAGCTTCTTTGTCACAATAGAAGATGCAGGAATGAGTGTAGACATGGTCAAGTCGGTGAATACAACAGGTATCAACCTTCTTTCCCACCTACCATAATGCCACACTTTCTTGGAAATATCTCAGAATACTTGGACATATTAATGTATGGGAAACTATCCCAGTGCTGCACTGAAATCACGACTTTAGTGTCAACTCTTGTCCTTACCAAGTATGTGACTTGTCCAGAACACTTGCCTCTGATTCTCAGGTTGTTCATCGGGAAAACTGGACTTGTAATATTTTTTCTCATGGCTTTTTTTTGGGGGATCAAATAAAATGACAAATAAAAGCTCTTTGAAATCTTCAAGGATCTAAAGAATAATAAGATTTTATACTTGCTGGAAGTGTTTTGCAAATGACATTGTCATTTTTAAATGAACATCTGATTACACATAACCCTATCATACAGTCCTGGACATTTTTACATAATATTGATAGACATGCTTTTATTTACACATTATATGCAGAGATTTAGGGCTGTGTAAATTTATCTAATGACACCTCTCACAAGTGGAATCAACTAAGGATAGAGATTTTTACAATTAGCAAGTTTATTCAAAGACAGACAAAAAGGAGATGGTTCTTTGTGTGATTATTGACTGGTGATGTTCTCAAATTCTACAGTCAAGCTTGGGTTCTAAAATCATTTTCATGTTGTGCCACTTTGTTTGCCCGAACTGTTCTGCAAAAATCCCTTCTGACAATTCAACATCAAAACAAGCAATGTTGTTTTCCTAAGCAAAAAGGACATAGCTGTGTCTGGCCAGCCTTTACAAGTGCCAACAGCATTTCTTTCTAAAGCACCTGCTGTTACACATCAGCCTCAGCCAGCAAAGGATACAGATAACGACAGCAATTTTTTTATTAGTATTATTCCTTTCCAGTGCATGAAAGCAGGGTAATGAATTCTATACAGATGCATTAATTTATGGCATGCAGACAGGCACTTGCTGTCTCAACCTCCAGACTCATGAATCGTAAATATTACTGTGGAAGGTAAAAGAACAAGTAGCTACTGTAGAAAGTAATTGACAGGCAAAACCAAAGAAAGGCCTCTGTTTGGAAGGCATTCACTCTCATAGAGTACTGGATGTGAAGCAGAAAATGAGACATGCACACACAAAAAAAACCCAAACACTAGTCACAACAGACTTGCTCATCTTTTTATCAGATGCTTTTATGGATTGCTTTTTCCTGCACTTTCTCTACTCTCATTTGATTTATGAGGATAAAATCTGATTTTAAAATAGTCCGTGCTCTGTATATATACATACAAACCTAGATCAAATAAGCAGGTTTTATACCCACCCTTTTACAAAATGTTTAAAATTAAATATTTCCTTGGTTCTTAATTTGAAGTTCTGGTTGTCATCTGTGAAGATCCTGCAATTATATTCTCAGAAACTTTCAGGTTTTTAACATCAGTCTTAGTCACGGGACCCACTCATCTTCCACACAGGACAGATTATGCAAACGATATTGATTTTATCTCACAGACTTTCTGAGTGAAAATTGTCCCACAAATCAAAATGCTAACCATTCCCCAAGTCTCAAATCTTTTATTGATCTAGTCCTGTTTTTATCACCACTCTCTTTGGGGGAGCTCAGACCTCCTGTTCACAAACTGCATCGGGTGTCTCTTCATCAAAAGTCTGCCTACTTCCTTGGTTCGTGTGATTATCTCCTAATTCTTCTCTCGGTTATTTTCCTCCTAAGGTAACCTTATGCTCTTAGAATTCTCAAGTTCTTCCTTTTCTCCCTTTTCTGTCTTCCTTATTTCAAGATCTCTTTTAGTTCTGTTTCTAATTGCTTTAAACAACTAGATATTAGAAAAATTTAAAACTTTCTTTTCTTCCAGTAAAAGAAATAATTATTAATTTTCTCTCCCATGGAAACAGGGAATGTGATATTTATTTCTTTCATTTTTACCTGGAAGTTGGAGCAGTCATAAATTCCTCTGGTAAAAATTTCTACATTGTTTATAATGTTATGACTGCCATTTATTGATGAACCTGGATTTGTCAGCCTGTATAAAAATAGATGTTCTTTTCCCCCTTACAACGGCAGAAAAGAAAGTGGAAACAACCATGTTCCTCTTAGTTTAAACAAGTCTAGTGTCTAGGAAAGTTCTGCTATGGGTGAAGGGCTGAAAGAAAACACTTCTGGGCCGTTTTTGATGTTCCATGTTCTTCCTGAGATGACACTTGATCACTTTATTGTTACTCTGATCGGTACTTTATATTCCCTTTGACTCTTCTGTAAAACAGATAAAATAGGAAAAAAAAATATATATGTACACCTTACTTTTGAATATACCTATCTGGTTAAGAATGATGAGGCTTTCTTTTTATTTGATAAACCGTCCACTTCACTGCTACAGCCATTGGCAGAATATTTATCCCCAGTTCTTAGAGATGTCACACCTCCTCTCCTCAAACTTATTTACAGAAACCTTAAAATACAGTGTTTTCTTTCCTATAGCTAATGTAGCACAAGCCTTCTCAGATAAACACATACTTATTGAACAAGAGACAATTCATTTTTCTTCTATCTCTTCATGGGACAAATACATTTTAAATTAATACTGCAGACTTCAGAGATTAAGGGGTCCAAATTACTGGATACGTGGACAAAGTAATATAAAAATAGAAATGATATCAGCATCTAAACTTCTTCCCCTCCTTCTCTTCCTCCAACATCCTTATACCCAGCTTCTACCTGAGTAATGACCTGCTGTATTTTCCTTACCCTGATCACAGGATATAGACAGAGGTTCAGAGTTACCCTTGGAAACAATGTGGCTTAGAGAAGCTGCAGGGTTACTCTATCTCCCTAGACCTTTATTTTTGCTCAGTTGTGCACATTTCTAACTTTCCTTTCTCATCAAAAGGTAGAGTGTGTGGTGGGTTTCCGGTTATCCACGCAGAGTGGATGCAATGTCCTCAACAACAATTGCTCTTCAACTGACACTAGTATTTGTGCATCAGAATGAAACTGAATTCCCACTGGTCCTTCTCCTCCAAAGCAAGCAGGAGACATCTCTTTAATTGCCTAATGACAGGATATTAGTTCAATCTCTTACAGTAACTTTTACAACCCATTTTTTCTCTCTCTTTGAATTTATAATCCATTTTTATCCACCTATTATTCATCCTACTGGGCAAAGTGCAAGCTCATTAATGCAATGAGAAAGGTCCATTTTAATTTGGCACTGACTGACTTTTGTGCAGTGCTACCAAAACCCCAGTCTTCTATAACTGATTTACAAACTCTATATATGTTGCATTCTTAACTCTCATTTCTATGTTTCCCTAAGTCTGTAATATTTCAGTATGTCCTTCAATTCCTCCTTTCCATGAACTCTTGAAATTTTCACAATTTACCTTAAGTATTACTTGTTCTGCAAATCCTTCCCCAAATTCTGCATCCTTAAATAGAGTAGTTAGGTGATCCTCTGACTCCACACAAATGTTAACCACAATATAATTATATTATGACATTTATCACATTCTGTTGTGTTTGTCTACTACAGCAATATCCATTTTATTATGAGCAATAAAAAATAATGTCTTTAGAAAATCTTTATAGCCACCGAGTTTAATGTAATTGCTGAAACACTGGGGCTACTCAGTAAATATTATTTTTATTCATGCAGGATAGAGTATCAGTTTCACCAATAAATGATGGTCATGCATATCATTCCATTTTTCCCATGGTAGCTTAAAGTACGGAAAACTTTGTAGCTTGCAATGGCATTTATACATAATATTTTGGTGGATACAAGTCAGCCTCGGCTGCTGCAGTTCTACTAAGCTCCACCAGCCTCTGAACACTCTGCTTTACATGTTTTCCATTCCAGTACCCAACTTAAATAAACAGCTTCTACTTGAAACAGGCTTGTCTCATGACAGAGCAAGACTAATGACTGAAAAACAGGATGCATTCCAAAGTTTCAGCTCACATCTGGCTGATTGTTACCTTGGATCATATTACATTACCTTAATTCATTTCACCAAACTTGATAGCAATTAATTATAACTCCTTTCACAGAAGGAGCAACAAATGATGTGATAGCAGGGTTATATAAAATATATGTAATATTAGTATACTATAAATAATATGTAAGAATTGATATATAATATGTGCATATTTATATGTGAATAGATTATATATATGAATATATGTAAACATATGTGTGTTAAGACCTTACAAGAGGCAAGCATAAATAATGAGCAACAATAATAGAAAGTAATAATAATTTGTATTCCTGTCCAAAATATTTCCTTATTTGCTTTTTTGTACATGAAACACACTACCATTCTTTCCAAGGGGCACTCAATATTTCCATCCAGCCTGGCACAGTGGCTCACACCTGTAATCCCAGCACTTTGGGAGGCTGAAGCAGGTGGATTGCTTGAGATCAAGAATTGGAGACCAGCCTGGTCAACATGGTGAAACACCGTCTCTACTAAAATATACACACACACACACAATTGCCAGGCATAGTGGTGAACGTCTGTAATCCCAGTACTTGAGAGGCTGAGGCAGGAGAATCGTTTGAGCCCAGGAGGCAGAGGTTGCAGAGTTGAGATTGTGCCACTGAACTCCAGTCTGGGCGACAGAGCAAGACCTTCTTCTCAAAAAACCAAAAACAACAACAATGACAACAAAAATTTCAGTCTATTGTGGCATCAATCCAGGATCCACATGGGAAGTACCTAGAAGTCAGAAGTCAGAGGTTCACGGCAATTCTGAAATCTTATTGGCCAAACATTAAGTCTATTTCTTATCCTAAAAGTGGGACCTTAGCCTCCCTTGCCTAGCTTCCTAAGCCCACTGATCTTAGAAATTTTTTGTGAGTACTGAGATATCCCTTTCCCCCCCCACTTTTTCTTGCCCCCATCGAAGTATACTGGAAAGAGTATTTTTGAAACTAAAAAAAAAAATAGTCTTAGTCTTTTTATAGCAGTTAATTGATTTTTTGAACATGTTGTAATAGCAACATCTAATGTTTGGTACTAAATTCTGCATTTAAGTCAGAGTTTATGTAATAATAAACAATAAAAAAGACTGCAGCAGTAACATCATGAATAATCATAAGGAAGCAACATTTTTAAGAGCAAAAAAAAAAAAAAAACAGTGGCTTATAGAACATTTCTCTATTATTTTAAAAAAACACTTTACAAAAGTGTTTGACAAAAGGTGATTGACAGAAGGCAGTGCATATTAAATGTACACAACCTGATGAGTTTGGAGATAAGTCTACATCTATGAAAACATCATCACAACCCATGTCATAAACATGTCCATCACTTCCTGATGTTTCCGCCTGCCTTCTTTATGATTATTTATGATATGGACATTTAATATAAGATACACCTTCTAGAAAAGTGTTCAGTACACAATACAGTATTGCTAGCTATTGGCACTATGCTATATTGTAGCTTCTCTAGAATTTACACATCTTGCTTGACTAAATTTTGTACCTTTTGACTAATATCTCCCTATTTCCTCCAACTCCAGCCGCTGGCAGCTGTCATTCTACTATTCACTTTTATGGGTTTGACCTATTTTAGATTATTCATATAGTTGGTATCATGTATTTGTTCTGACATATTTCACTTATCATAGTGTCCTCCAGATTCATTTACATTATTGCAAATGGAAGAGTTTTCTCTCTTTTAGTCCATTGTAAATACAACAGTGAATATTCTATTGCATTTATATACCAATTTCTTTATCCATTTGTCTGTTGATGGACAATTAGTTTGTTTTATGAGTTTGCTATTGTGAATAATACTGAAATCAGCATGGAGTACAGACATTTTTTGAGATAGTAATTTTAATTTTTTTAAATATATAGCTCAAAGTGGCATTTTTGGATCACATGATAGTGCTAGTTTAGTTTTTTTAAAATTGTACTTTAGATTTTGGGGTACATGTGCAGATAATGCAAGGTTGTTGCATAGGTACATTGATAGCAAGGTGGTTTACTGCCTTCATCTGCCCATCACCTATACCTGACATTTCTCCCCATGTTATCCCTCCCAACCTCCCTCCCATTATCCCTCTTCTAGCCACCCCCTCAACAGACTCTGGGGGGTGATGCTCCCCTCTTTGTGTACACATGCTCTCATTGTTCAAAACCTGCCTATGAATAAGAACATGCAGTGTTTGGTTTTCTGCTTTTGTGTCACTTTGCTGAGAATGGTGGTTTCCAGGTTCATTCATGTCCCTACAAAGGACATACACTCATCCTTTTTTATGGCTGCATAGTATTCATGGTGTATATGTGCCACATTTTCTTTTTCCAGCCTATCATTAATGGGCATTTGGGTTGTTTTCAGATCTTTGCTATTGTAAATAGTGCTGCGATGAACATGCGTGTGCATGTGTCTTTATAATACAATACTTTATAGTCCTTTGGTATATACCCAGTAATGAGATTGCTGGGTCAGATGAAATTTCTATTTCTAGATCTTTGAGGAATTGCCACACTGTCGTCCACAATGATTGAACTAATTTACACTGCCACCAACTGTGTAAAAGTGTTCCTATTTCTCTATATCCTCTCCAGCATCTGTTGTCTCCAGATTTTTTAATGATCACCATTTGAACTGGCGTCAGATGGTATCTCAATGTGGTTTTGATTTGCATTTCTCTAATGAACAGGATGATGAGCATTTTTTTCACTTGTTTATTGGTTTCGTGTATGTCTTCTTTTGAAAAGTGTCTGTTCATATCCTTTGCCCACTTTTGGATGGGTTTGTTTGATTTTTTTCTTGTGAATCTGTTTTAGTTCTTTGTAGATTCTGGATATTAGCCCTTTGTCAGTTGGGTAGATTGCTAAATTTTTTTCCCATTCCGTTGATGGGTAGATGGCAAATATTGTTAGTTCACTTTAACGATTGTTTCTTTTGCTGTGCAGAAGCTCTGAAGTTTAATTAGATCCCATGTGTCTGTTTTGGCTTGTGTTGCCAATGCTTTTGGTGTTTTAGTCAGGAAGTCCTTGCTTATGCCTATGTCCTGGATGGTTTTGCCTAGGTTTTCTTCTAGGGATTTTATGGTCTTAGGGTTTACATTAAAGTCCTTAATCCATCTGGAGTTAATTTTAGTGTAAGGTGTCAGGAAGGGGTCCAGTTTCTGCTTTCTGCATATTGCTAGCCAATTTTCCCAACACCATTTATTAAACAGGGAATCTTTTCTCCATTGCTTGTTTTTGTCAGGTTGGTCAAATATTAAATGGTTGCAGATGTGTGGTGCTGCTCCAGCAGCCTCTGTTCTCTTCCATTGGTCTATGTCTCTGTTTTGTTAACAGTACCATGCCATTTTGACTACTGTTGCTTTGTAGTGTAACTTGAAGTCTGGCAGCGTGATGCCTCCAGCTTTCTTCTTTTTGCTTAGGATTGACTTGGCTATGCAGTCTCTTTTTTGGTTCCATATAATGTTTGACGTGTTTTTTTTTTCCAGTTCTGTGAAGAAGGTCATTGGTAGTTTGATGGGGATATCGTTAAATCTATAAATTACTTTGGGTAGTATGGCCATTTTCACGATATTAATTCTTCCTAACCATGAGCATGGAATGTTTTTCCATCTGTTTGTGTCTTCTCTTATTTCCTTGAGCAGTGTTTCATTGTTCTCCTTCAAGAGATTTTTTACTTCCTTTGTTAGTTGTATTCCTAGGTATTTTATTCTCCTTGTAGCAATTGTGAATGGGAGTTCACTCTTAATTTGGCTCTCTGTTTGCCTGTAATTGGTGTATAGGAATGCTTGTGATTTCTGCACACTGATTTTGTATTCTGAGACTTCGCTGAAGTTGCTAATCAGCTTAAGGAGAGTTTGGGCTGAGATGATAGGGTCTTCTAAATATACAATCATGTCATCTGCAAATAGAGACAATTTTTAAAGTAAATTTCACACATTTTCTACAGTGGCGACACCATTTTATATTCTCGCTAATAGTGTACAAACTTCCTTTTTCTCCACATCCGTACCAATACTTTTTATCTGCCTTTTTGTAAGAGCCATTCTAATAGGTGTGAGGTGACATCTTATTGTGGTTTGATTAGAGTTTCCTTGATGACTAGTGATGCATAATGTCTTTTTAGATATCTATTTCCAATTTGTGTGTCTCTTTGTAGAAATATCTATTCAGTTCCTTTGCCCTTAGCTGACCTAACTGCACAACTCATAGCAGGTGGAGTTACAGAATCACCAAATAATTTCATCACCAAAACGGGAACTCCCACAGAAATTCTTCACCTTTTTTCTTGAACTCACTGTGAAGTACTCCAGTTTATATGCTTGAAGTAATTGTGTACATCTTGGCTTGAATAGCTCCGAATTCAAATATTTTCTGGGAATTATTTTTCTGAGTGGTTATGTCTCAATTCCTAGAAGCCGTATGTTTTGGGAACAAAAAAGAGATGTGCACAATGTACTGGTTGGTGCTGCCATGAGACATGACTGCTTTGAAACTGTATCTTCTAATTTGCATGTTGCTGACAATGTAAATTTGGATCCCATGGGCAAATTTTCCAAGTTGTGACTTCTCATAAGCAAACTTAATGAGAGATATATAAAATTTGTTCCAAATGAAATGCATTTCAGCATTGATGAATCCATGGTTCCTTATTGTGATTGTCACAGGTGCAAACAATGTATTCAGGGAAAACCCACTCAGTTTGGCTATAAGTTTGGTTTGGTGCCACATGTCTGGGCGACTTTTTCTGGTTTCAGCCATATTGGGGTAAAAATCCAAATACTAAATATGAAGAATATCATGTCAGTGCATCACTTATTTATAAGCTTAGTGAGGGACTTACACACACACTGGACAATACCATTTTGTACTGAATAACTTTTTCACCAGTATTGCACTTTTTGATGAGCTCAGTTCAATAGGACATCAGGCAACAGGTACAGTGAGAAAGGATCACATTGACAAAGCTGCATTGGAATCAGATGTAACTCCAAAGAAAAAAGAGATAAGCATATTCGATCATTGAATTGATGGCAAAGGCAATAGTGTCTGCAGATTGATATTTTCTTTATATATTTAAGTGCTCCAATGTTGGGTTCATATGTACTTATGAGTACTATGTCCTATTGCTATATTGACGTTTTTATAATGTAATGACCTTTATCTCTTGTTATAGTTCTTAGCTTAAAATCTATCTTACCTTATATAAGTATAGCTACTCTAAATCTCTCTTGGTTTCCATTTACATGGAATATTATTTTTTCCTGCCTGTACTTTTAGTGTATGTGTGCCTTTATGGGCAAAGTGTTTCTTATTGGATATAATTTTTCATCCATTCACCTACTCTATTTCTCTGAATTGAAAAATTTAATCCAGTTACACAGGTAGTTATTGACAGGTAGCAACTTACTCCTGCCATGTTGTTGTTTGTTTTCTAGTTGTTTTGTAAGTCCTTTATTCTTTACTTCAACTCTTACTGTCTTCCTTTGCGGTAAAGTGGCTTTCTCTAGTAGTATATTTTGATTCCTTTTGTTTTATTTTTAGTGTATTTATTATAGGTTTTTGCTTTATGGTTATCATTAATCTTACAAAATATCTTATAACTAGTTATTGTAAGTGTGAAAAAACTTAACTTTGATTACAAATAAAAGAAAAAAATGTACAAAGAAAAAATCCTAAACTTTGTTGCCCCATACATACTTTGAATTATTTATTTATTTATCGAAGTTTTTATATCTCTTATTCTTTAACACATTAATACAATGTAATTTGGTAAATCTGTTATGGAAAATATTATTTAGGTTCATCAAATATTAAAAAACATAACTAACATATAATCCAGCAATCTCACTACTGGGTATATATCTAAATAAATAAAATCAGCATGCCAAAGAAATATCAGCACTCCTGCGTTTATTATATAGCACTATTTGCAGTAGCCAAAATATGGAATCAACCTAATTGTCCATCAAGAAATGAATAGATAAAGAAAATGCAGTCTGATGTGTGCTGCATCCCACGCTGCACAGGAGTTCAAAGACGTAAGAGGGAACGGTCAGGGATGAAGAAAAACACAAAGACAGACACAGAGAAAGCAGGTCCAGGCAGTCTGGGAAAGTGAAACCATCAGTTTCTCCCACCCCATCCTGCCTGAAAGTACTTTATTTTATATGTTCACAAAGCATACAGCAGAGTGAGGGTGCAGTTACCCAGAACTGCCTGTGGTTATAATTTTCATACTTCAGCTAACATACCTCAGCTAATAACTATCTTGCAGCAAGGTCAGTGAAAGCTGGTTATCTTTTGCTAGGTCTGACTGCTTTTCTCAGAGATGTACACATTCCCCTATTATGGTTTCACTTCTCTTGGATTTCAGCCAAAGTTCACAGCAGTCTTGTTGCTGATCCCCTCAGAGGGGGTGGGCTACTCTGGCTCTCTACAATGCAGTATATTTGTACTATGAAATACTATTCTGCGATGAAAAGTGACTAAAATTTTATCATTTGTGGCAAATTGGGTGGGCCTGGAGGACACTATTTTAACATTATTTTAAGTGACATAAACCAGGAACAGCAAAACAAATAACCACACAATCTTACTCAGATGTAGAATTTGAAAAAGTTGATTTCATAGAAGTGGAGAGTAACATAGTCATTTAATTGTAAGCTTCAAATGATTGAAGGTAGGGCTGATGGGGAAATGTTGGTCAAAGGGTACAAAGTTGCAGTTACATAAGAGGAATAAATTCTAGTGTTCCCTTGCATAATAATGTGACTATAGTTAACACTTACATATTACAAAGTAACAAGAATAGAAGATATTGAATGCTCTCAGCACAAAGAAATAGTGTTTGAGGTTATAGATACACTAATTACCTTAGTTTGATTATTGTAAATTGCATACATATATTGAAACATCACACTGTATCCTCAAAATATGTATAATTATTTTGTGTTGAATACAAAATCAAACAAAACAAGACAAACCCTTGAGAAATCACACTTCTCAATTTTAAAATATATTGCAAAGCTACAGTAATCAAAATTACATAGTAATGTCACAAAAATTACATGTGGAAGAATGGAACAGAACAGAGATCTCAGAAATAATACTATGCTTGTACATTTAACTGATTTTTCACATGGGTGCCAAGAATAAACAATGAAGAAAAAGTCTCTTCAATGAGTAGTGCTGGGAAAACTGAATATCCACATGCAGAATAATGAAATAACTGTGATCTTACCTTATATAGAGTAATTAACTCAATGAGTTACCGATATTAAAATAAGACATAAAAATTCTAGCAAAAACATAAAGGAAAAGTTTCTTGACATTGATCTTGGCAATGATTTCTTGGGTATAATATCTGTTTTTCTTATATGTGCATCTTGTCTGCTATTGGCTTCGACTATGAAATCTCTGCTCAGCTCGGCTTTACCATCTTCTTATTCCTGAATAAAATCCAAAGGAGCAGCCATTATTTGAGCCATTTGGTCTCATGGTAGAGAAAAAAACAGCTTGAGAGATGCTAAAAGCAGATGATATCTTTATGTTTGTTTGTTTGTTTTTCCAAGGAAATGGAACAATTTCACCTCTGCTAACATACCACTTGGCAAAAGAAATTATGCAATCAAGACCAGTTCAGCTGGGGAGGAAGCATGCACCTCACAGGAGTCACTGCAAGACACATCTTGCAGTGATCAACACTGAATAATACTCTTTTATAATGAAGGAAAGAATAGAGTCAATAAGGCAACTAATCTACCACTATGTAGACTCTAAGATATGAAGGCACAGCACAAGTGTTAATTACCCTGAAAGTACTATAAGAGAGTAGTTTTTAAAAGCAGCAACAATTGAGCTTATTTCTCAATTTTCTAGTTATTCAGTGTTTATTGCATAGCTTTTAGACAGGTATTTAGGTATACAAACTAGCACAGATATTAACCCTGAACTAATGTAACTATTACTTAGCATGTAAGTGGAAAGTAACAAGAATTTATTATGCATTGTGATATCTGGTATGGAAGGCTAAGTATGTGGTGTTCTTAATAGAAGCATGTGAAGGAAACTGCCTTGACTCAGATGTAGCAAAAAAACCGATCTGCATTTGAGAAGGTTGTGAAACAGATCTGGAATAAATCAGGAACTAGAAAACTTGAAAGTCAAAAGAACAACAAGAAACACTTAGGAAAATCAATTTATAGGACTGCCTACACTGGATTTTTAATATAGTCTCTGAGGCTATGTACTATGTTTTAATGTAGACCATTTTGTAATTTCCTTCAGTTCAGGTTTTACTGTAAATATATTCTCCATTTATGATGTGAAAATAGTAGAAAGTTTTCTCTAAAAATCATGAACTTGGAAAAATCAAGGTGCTGATGCATGCTTAATAGTGATGAAAATTTAAATTTAATACTAAGAAAATATGAGAAAAAATAAATGTTGATGGGCATGAAAAAATTTAAAAGGACTTCATGGTGTCCATTCATTTTTCAGTTTATTTCAAAATAAAAATATTTAATTTTGTAGTGACAATATATTTGATTCTACATTAAACATGTTTAACATATATACAAATTAATACGTGAGTTTATATAAATTATTTTGTATGTGAATTGATGAAAACCAAATGGTGCATTTACTTAATACCTTGAAATAAAAAGATAAATAGTAAAAAGTGTTAAAATATAAACCTAAGCCCATGTTAAATATTTCTGTTTAATCTAACATATTTGAGTGGATATAGAATATACCATGCACAGTAATTGTGTATGCATATATTTACATATACATGTATATTAACTCTGTGAATTACTATATATAATGACTGCCCTGAAGTTACCCATAGCGTACTAAAAAGACTTCTGACAGAAGAAGGCTGGAAAGAGCACTTCAACTAACTAAGTTATAAAAGCATATGGGTAATGAAGCTATCTGAGCATCAATTTTCTCTTTTTAAAAGGACAACTTTAAAAACAGAATAATCCTTAAAGTTTTTTTGAAATATTGAACATTCTTTCACACGAATAAATATTGGAAAATGGAAGCATATAGTTGATTTAGTTTTCCAATTAGCAATGAAACAGATAGAAACACTGAAATTATTTTTTGACAACTTATTCCAAGGAAGACCTTTATATTTATATTTTAAGCACTCTGGTTTTATTCACTGTCCTTGAATTGCAAGGAAGTGTAGAAAAGTAGAATTCCTGTGTATCTATTTTATTCAGTTCTTGACTTAATATACTTGTATTTTATCACTTTTTTTCTTTTATTTCTTTAGAGCAATTCAGTCTGGTCTTTTTAATCTCCCCCTCATTTGGAGCAACCTCCTGTAGTAGTACCCATGATTACAATCCTTTTCACCGTCCTTCACTGGACCTTTTCTATTTCAGTTACGTTTATTTAGAAATGAAGTGACCACAAATGAAAACCTTATTAAAATGTTATTTAAGGTGAAACTGCTCAAAGCACTATGATGAGTGTTGTAGGTGAATACCATTTTAGAGTAAGAAATATCTCTGTTCTTAATAATTTTATATGTTTGCAAAGCAGTTAGACACTTTCACAAATTTATCTGAAATACTGTGACAAAATATAGTCATAAAGTACTGTGGAGGAGAAATAATTTCTTTTGGTGGAGAGAGAATGATGATATAATCAGAACATTCATCCAATCCAGGAGAAACTCCCACTAACTATTATATTGCCACAGGCCATATCAATTCAGAGTTAAAACCTGAACCTTTAGATAAATATTAGCATTCAACAGTCTTCATCATATAAACATCAAAAAAGAAACAATACCCATAAAATGTAGGTACTTTCATTCTTATTTCTATAGCTGATAATATTCCCTAAGTTGATATTAATACCCTTCCTTTGTATGTCACCATTCTGAGTCCCCATTTCCCTTGTTTGCTTGGGTGGAGGAATTACATAAATTTGATTCCCACAAAATTCGTATCTTGGTGGTCCCATAGGTTTTGGTTTGTCATACTGGCTACTGCCAATACATTTCATATAACTCATGACTATCCTCTCCATGATAGTAAGAATCAATGTAATCAAGAAGTTGACCAGTAAGGCAAGACCATGACGTCTTGGGTTATAGTTTGGATTATAGTTTTGGGCTTTGCTGTTGGAAGGTTGTACAGTAAATAGCATTGGTGGATCTCTTTTGGTGAAGGAAAGTCCTCCTTGTAAAACTATGCATAGTCCATCCTTCCATCACAGAGGTTTTGTACGTAGACCCACTGAGCAACCCTTACTGTGACTTGGAATAGAAGTTTACTGAAAGCCAAAAAACAAATTTTCTTATACATGGACGGATAGTATTCTCTGCCATGAGTTTCTTGTGAAGGTCATTAACGCATGCTACAGACATCACATTCTGTGCCCTTCCTGATAGACTCATTCACATATCTCTCTGACAGACTGTCTTGCTACAACTTTCTCATTACAACGTTTCAAAGTTTTTGCTCGTTTGACCAATGCATTAGCCACTACCCATGAATTAATTACAATTCAGGCTATGTCAACATTACACAAAATAGAGAATCATAAGTATTGCTCAAGTTACTCCAGTTAGGAAGATTTCTCTCCACCACTGCATTTTAGGTTTGTATTTAGAGAGTCTTTAGTGCAATGATGACGTATCAACAGCTGTGGCCAGCATGCCATGCAGGCTCCTCTGTGTCACATGTGCACTTTTTACTCCTCTAATCTGGTGATATATGTGAAAGTTGTGAGTTGAGAGAAAGGTGGTGAGGCAGGATAAACATATATCATGGGAGTATGAGCCAATTTTAAGGTAATGCATGTATGCATTCCACATGAGCTTGAGCCTGAACTAATACATACCATATTCATTTAATATGGGTATGCTGTTATTTATGTGGGAATGTATAATTTGGTGAATCATATGACACCCAAAAGGAAATTTGGATTATGTTGTCACTTGGTGTCTCCTGATTAGATATATATCTCTATCAGTAATCACTGAAAGCCAAAGCTACTTTTCAAATAATGTCAGAATTGTTTTCTATTAGGCTTACCAGAGATTTCATACAGTATATCTATCTTCCAAAAATATTTCAGAAATAATAGGGTCGACTGTGCCATATTTTCAAATGGTAGAGAAGCTTTAATGTCAGCCCTGTGCTGCCAAAAATTCTTCTTTGGTCTAAACCACATCAAAACTAGCAACATTTTGAGTTATTCATTAATAGGTAGATCAGCACACTCAGATATGACATATGTTGCTTTCAAAATCATATATGTTGCCCACAAGTATTGTGCAAGGAGAAACGAATTGTTTATGAATTTAAATGAAATATTTAATACACATCAGACCAAAGAATCCAAAAACAGAATTGCTAAGTATCTTAACATTTTTGGGATTCTGACAAATGTCACTTAGCATAGTGTCCTCCAGATTGATCCATATTGCAAAGGAACAGTTTTCTCTCTTTCATTCCATTGTAAATACAACAGTTGAATGTCCTATTGCATTTATATACCAATTTTTTAAAATCAATTTGTCTGTTAATGGACCATTAATTTGTTTTATATTTTTACTATTGTGAATAATATTGAAATCAGCATGGAGTACAGATATTTTTTGAGGTAGTAATTTTAATTTTTTTAAATATATACCATTTGACCCAGCAATCACATTACTATGTATATTGCAGTGCTGTTTATGATAGCAAAGACCTGGAACCAAGCCAAATGCCCATCAGTGATAGACTGGGCAAAGAAAATGTGGCACATATACACCATGGAATACTATGCAGCCATAAAAAGGAGGAGTTCATATCCTTTGTAGAGACATGGGTGAATCTAGAAACGATCATTCTCAGCACACTGACACAAGAGAAGAAAACCTAACACTGCATGTTTTCACTCACAGGCCGGTGACGAACAATGAGAACACTTGGGCACAGGGAAGAGAACAACATTCACTGGGCTAGGTGGGGTGGAGGGAAGGGGAGGGGAGGGACAGTGGGGGATTGGGGAGGGCAGGGAGAGATAATCCTGGGAGAAATGCCTGATACAGGTGATGGCAGCGGGTGGGGAGGATGGAGACAGGAAACCACCATGGCATGTATGAACCTATGTAACAATCCTGCAGGATGCAGGATGTGCACATGTACCCCAGAGCCCAAAGTACAGTAAAATATATATATATACATATATGTCCCAAAGTGGGATTCTTGGATCATATGGTAGTTCTAGTTTAATTTTTATAGCAAATTTCACACATGTTCTACAGTGGCTATACCAATGTATATTCCCATTAATAATGTACAAAGCTTCCTTTTTTCTCCAGATTCTTACTAATAGTGTTTGTCAGCCTTTTAGGTCAGAACCATTCTATCAGGTCTGAGGTGACATCTTATTGTGGTTTGTGTTTTTGCTTTATGGTTTTCATGTTGATAGTTTCTTTTGATTTGCAGAAGCTCTTAAGTTAAATTAGATCCCATGTGTCAGTTTTTGTTCTTACTGCAATTTAGTTTTAGCCTCATCATTCTAATCTTCAAAGCCAGGATTTTCAAATGCCTTTTTTCATCTCTACACTGTCTTCCTGCGTGTTACATCTTCCTTTCCCTCCTTGTACTAGTACCTGTGATGTCATTTGGGACTCATCAGATAATTCAGAATAGGACTTATCTCAATGTCTTTAGGTTAATCACATCTGCAAATATCCACCTGTAAACAAAAACAAGGAAACATTTGCAGGTTCCAAAGATCAAAACATGAATATATTCTGGGAGCACATTTTTTTTAGCCTACTATAGTTATAATACATTTTATTTATTTATGTATTGTTTTATGATCTGCATTTTTATTATGCTCACTTTTGCTGAAACATAATGTAAATGAAATAGTAATCATTTGACTCACCTCTTTGTTTACATCCTCATTATTTCTTTTTATTTTTTTTTTTTTGAGGCCAATTTTCTGTATTATTTTTTAAATTGTTTAGTAATACATTATACATTTATGTATTTGTAGAGTACACGTAACATTTTGATACTTGCATGCAGTGTATAATGTTTAAGCCAGGGAATTTAGAATATTCATCAACTTAAACATTTAATTACTTGTGTTAAAAATATTTCAATTTCTCTCTTTTAATTATTTGGAAGTACACAATGAATGTCCCATTAATTATAGTCACTCTACTGAGGTACTGAACACTAGAAATTATTTCGTCTATCTAATTTTATGTTTGTAACCATTAAACAGCTACTCTTCTCTTCCCCCCAACCCCATTCTCACCATTCCCATCCTCTGATAATCATAATTCTACTCTCTACATCTAGAAGATTGAATTTTTTACTTCCTACATATAAGTGAGACTATGCAACATTTATCCAATCCTAGCTTATTTCAGGAAACATAATGACTTACAGTTCTATTCATGTTGCTGCAAATTACTGCGTTTAATTTTTTTTTTTTTTTTAATGGTGGAATTTTCCCCATTACACATATATAGCACATTTTCTTTACTCCTTCATTTATTGATAGGCATAGGTTGATTCCATATCTTGTCTATTGTATAAATAATGCAGCAATTAACATTGGGTATAGGTCTCCCTTTGATCTGTTGATTTTCTTTTCTTTCTTTTTTTAAATTATACTTTAAGTTCTGAGGTACATGTGCAGATTGTGCAGGATTGTTACATAGGTATACACATGCCATGGTGGTTTATTGCATCCGTTCCCTAGTCATCTACATTAGATATTTCTACTAACATTATCCATCTCCAATCCCCCAACCCCCTGATATCCCTCCACTACCTCCTCCACCCCCCAACAGGCCCCAGTGTGTGATGTTCTGCTCCCCATGTCCATGTGTTCTTATTGTTCAACAACCACGTATGAGTGAGAACATAAGGTATTTGATTTTCTGATTTTTGTCAGTTTGCTGACAATAATGGTTTCCAGCTTCATCCATGTCCCTGCAAAGGACATGAACTCCTCCTTTTATATGGCTGCATAGTATTCCATGGTGTATATGGGCCACATTTTCTTTGTCCAGTCTATCATTGATGGGCATTTGGGTTGGTTCCAAGTCTTTGCTATTGGTGAACATACGTGTGCATGTGTCTTTAGAACAGAACAATTTATAATGCTTTGGGTATATACCCAGTAATGGGATTGCTGGGTCAAATGGTATTTCTATTTCTAAATCCTTGCGGAATCACCACACTGTCTTCCACAATGGTTGAACTAATTTACACTGCCACCAAGAGTGTAAAAGTGTTCCTATTTCTCCACATCCTCTCCAGCATCTGTTGTTTCCAGATTTTTTAATGATTGCCATTCTAACTGGCATGAGGTGGCATCTGAATGTGGTTTTGATTTGCATTTCTGTAATGACCAGTGATGATAAGCATTTTTATATGCTTGTTAGCCACAAAAATGTCTTCTTTTGCAAAGCGTCTGTTCATATCTTTCGTCAACTGTTTGATGTAGTTATTTGTCTTTTTCTTGTAAATTCGTTTAAGGACTTTGTAGATTCTGGATATTAGTCCTTTGTCAGATGGGTAGATTGCAAATTTTTTTTCCCATTCTCTTGGTTGCCAGTTCACTCTAATGATAATTTCTTTAGCAGAAGCTCTTAAGTTTAATTAGATCCCATTTGTCTATTTTGTCTTTTATGCCATTGCTTTTGGTGCTTTAGTCATGAAGTCTGGCCATGCCTATGTCCTGAATGGTATTGCCTAGGTTTTCTTCTAGCATTTTTATGGTGTTAGGTCTTATGTTTAAATCTTTAATCAATCTGGAGTTAATTTTTGTATAAGGTGTAAGGAAGGGATCAAATTTCAGCTTTTTGCATATGCCATGTCAGTTTTCCCAACACCATATATTAAACAGGAAATTCTTTCTCCATTGCTTGTTTTTGTCAGATTTGTCAAAGATCAGATGATTTTATATGTGTGGCATTACTTCTGAGGCCTCTGTTCTGTTCCATTGTTCTATATCTCTGTTTTGGTACCAGTTTCATGCTGTTTTGATTACTGTTGCATTGTAGTATAGTTTGAAGTAAGGTAGCGTGGTGTCTCCAGCCCTGTTTTTTTTTTTCTTCAGATTGTCTTGGCTATGCGGGACCTTTTTGGTTCCATATAAAGTTTAAGGTTGTTTTTCCCAGTTATGTGAAGAAGGTCAAAGATAGCTTGATAGAGATAGTATTAAATCCATAAAATACTTTGGGCATAGTATTTATTCTTCCTGTCTATGATCATGGAATGTTTTTCCATCTGTTTGCGTTCTCTCTTATTTCCTTGCGAAGCGGTTTGCAGTTCTCCGTGAAGAGGTTTTTCACATCACTTGTTAGTTGTATTCCTAGATATTTTATTCTCTTTGTAGCAATTGTGATTGGGAATTTACTTGGCATTTGGTTCTCTGTTTGTCTGTTCAACATACACAAATCTATAAATGTATTTCATCACATAAACAAAACCAGAGACAAAAACCACATGATTATCTCAATACATGCATAGAAGGCTTTTGACAAAATTCAACAGCACTTAATGCTAAAAACTATCAATAAACTAGGTGTTGATGGAATGTATCTCAAAACAATAACAGCTGTTTATGACAAACCCACAGCCAATATCATACTGAATGGGCAAAAACTGGAAGCATTCCCTCTGGGAACTGGCACAAGACAAAGGTGACCTCTCTCACCACTCCTATTCAACATATTATTGGAATTTCTTGCCAGAGCAATCAGGCAAGAAAAACAAATAAAGTTTATTCAATTAGGAAAAGAAGTCAAATTGTCTTCATTTGCAGACAACATGATTGTTTACTTAGAAGACCCCATTATCTCAGCCTAAAATCTCCTTAAGATGATTTCCTTTGCTCTAGAAAAATACCCAACAGTTATATTGCTGGATGAGGTAATAGTTCTACTTTTAGTTTTTGAGAAACTTTCATACTGTTTTCCATAATGGCTATACTCATTTACATTCTCACCACAATGTATAAAGGATTCTTTTTCTTCTCAGTCTTGCCAGAATTTGTTAGTTTTTGAAATCTTTGTAATAGCTATTTTAACTCACTCATTGTGTTATTGACTTGTATTTTTCTAGTAAGAAGTGATGTTGAGCATTTTTTATATACCTGTTGGTTATTTTTATGTTTCCTTTGGGGAAATATATAACTAAATCTTTGCTCACTTTTTAATGGGATTTTCTTTTTTGTTTATTGATTGAATGATTACTTTTGACTTCTTCAGTTTCTTTTATTTTCTTGACATTAGTTCCATTTCAGATGAATAGTTTGAAAATATTTTCTCCCATTTTACAGGTTGTCTCTTAACTTCATTAACAGTTTCTTTTGCTCTGCAGAATCTTTTTATTTTAATATAGTCTCACTTGCCTGGTTTGTGTTGTTTTTTTTTTTTCTGTTGTTGTTGTTTGTTTGTTTGTTTTTGCTCAGGCTTTTAAATTCTTATTCATAAAATCTTTGCTAGACCAATGTCCTGAAGTGTTTTCTATATGTTTTCTTCTAATAGTATTATAGTTTTGGGTATTAGGCTTAAGTTTTTAATTTATTTTGAACTGATATTATATATGATGAGAGACAAGATGTACTTTCATTTTTTCATTCTTCATATCGGTTCCCAGGTTTTTCCAGCACAATTTATTGAAGGTGTATAAATTATCTCTCCTCAGTGTATATTCTTGTTGCCTCTGTCAACAATGAATTAGTTTCAAATATTTGGATTTATTTCTGGGCTCTCTATTATGTGTCATTGGTCTATTTGTTTGTTTATATCAATATCTTGCTGCTTTGGTTACTAAAACCTTGTAATATATTACATTTTAAGGTCAGGTAGTGTGATGCCTTTAGCTGTGTTTTTATTGCTCAGAATTCCTTTAGCTATTTGTGCTCTTTCATTGCTTCTTATGCATTTTAGAATTACATATTTTCCCATTCCTGTGAAGAATGTTATTGATATTCTGATTTAGTATTTGAAATTTGTAGATAGTTTTGAGTAGTATTATCGTGTTAACTAGGTTAATTCTTCCAGTCCAAAAGTATGGGCTATCTTTTCATTTGCTTGGATGTCTTTCATCAGAGTTTGGTTGTTTTTCTTATATAGTTTTCTCACCTGCTTGGTTAAAGGTCTTCCTAGGTATTTTATCTTTCTGGCACCTATCATAAATAAAATAACTTTCTTACTTTCATTCTCAGTTCATAACTGGTATATGAAAACACCATTTATTTTTATATGTTTATTTTGTATTCTGCGATTTTACTAAATTTAATGATCAGATCTAAGCATTGTTTGATGCAAACTTTAGGTCTTTTTAGATATAAAGTCCTGTCATCTGGAAAGAGAAACAATTGACTTCTTTCTTTTCCAATTTGGATGAATTTTATTTCTTTCCTTTGCCAAATTGCTCCTGGAAGGAGTTAACAGTACTATGAGAGGCATGCACATCACATTCTGATCACTATTTTTTTTTTTAGAGTAACACTTTTCTGGTTATTCACATTCAGTATTGTGTTAGCTGAGTGTTTATCACAGATGGTCTTGTTATGTTGAAGTATGTTTCTTCTATGTCTAATTTGTTGAGTGTTCTTATTATGAATAGATGTTGAATTTTATCAAATGCCTTTTCTGCCTCTGTTGAGGTGATTGTATGATATTTGTGTTTCATTCTGCTTATGTCATGTATTAAATTTATTGATTTGCACATCTTGAACCACTCTCACATTTTTGGGACAAACCCCACTTGAACAGAGTGTATTATATTTTGGATATGTGGATGGATTTGGTTTGATAGTATTGTGTTGAGAATTTTTAAATTTATTTTTACAGATTTTGAGATGTTGTCTTTCCATTTTCATTTGGTTCAATAAATTTTTTTAAATTTTCTTCTTAAGAAAATTATTCATGGACCCAATGGCTGTTCAGGAGTCTGTAGTTTATATGTAATTGTACAGTTTCCAATGTTTTACTTGTTATTAATTGTAATTTTATTTCATTATGGTCAAAAATAGTTTGGGTATGATTCTGACTTTTTTTGAAAGAGAAAAAAGAAAGAAAGAAAGAGGGAGAGAGAAAGAAAAAGAATGAAAGAGAGAAAGAAAGAGGAAGAGAAAGAAGCAGAGAGAATGGGAATCTTGCTCCATTGCCCAGGCTAGAATGCAGTCTAAAATATATATTAAAAACCTCTTTTATGCCAATAATTATGCTTAACAATGGAGACAGGAAGGAATAAAGGAGGAAAATAACAAACAAGTAGCCAACCAATATTTCATTTAAACCTTTGAAATGCTATGTAATTGCTGAGGAGAGATTTACTTCCAATTATGTGGTCACTTTTAGAATAGGTATGATGTGATACTGAGAAGAATGTATGTTTTGTGGATTTGGGATGGAGAGTTCTGTAAATGTTTATCAAGTTTACTTGTTCCAGGTCTGAGTTCAAGTCCTGAATATCATTGTTAATTTTCTATCTCGTTGATCTGTCTAATATTGACGATGTGGTGTTAAAGTCTCCCACTATTATTGTGTGGGAGTCTAAGTCTCTTTGTAAGTCATTAAGAACTTGTCTTATGAATCTGGGTGCTCCTGTATTGGGTGCATATATATTTAGGATTGTTAGCTCTTCTTGTTGCCTTAATCCTTTTACCATTATGTAATGTCCTTCTTTGTCTCTTTTTGTCTTTGTTGCTTTAAAGTCTATTTTTTCAGAGATGAGAATTGGAACTCCTGCTTTTTTTTTTTTTTTTTTTTTTTTTTTGCTCTCTATTTGGTTGGTTAATCTTCCTCAATCCCTTTTTTTTGAGTCTTTGTGTATCCTTGCATGTGAAATGCATCTGGATGCAACATACTGATGGGTTTTGGCTTTTTATCCAATTTGCCTGTCTGTGTCTTTTGATTGGGGCATTTAGTCAAATTAAATTTAGGATTAATATTGATATATGTAAGTTTAATACTGCCATTTAATGCTAGCTGACTGTTTTGCCCATTAATTGATGTAGATTGTTCATTAATGTGATGCTCTTTACCTTTTGGTATGTTTTTGGAGTGACTGATACTGGTTGTTCCTTTCTATGTGTAGTGCTTCTTTTAGAGGCTCTTGTAAAGCAGGCCTGGTGGTGATGAAATCTCTGAGTACTTGCTTGTTTACAAAAATTATTTTTCCTTCACTTATGATGCTTAGTTTGGCTGGATATAAAATTCTGGGTTGAAAATTCTTTTCTTTAAAGATGTTGAATATTGGCCCCTGCTCTCTTCTGGCTTGTAGGGTTTCTGCTGAGAGATATGCTGTGAATCTGATAGGCTTCCCTTTGTGGGTAACCTGACCTTCCTCTCTGGCTGCCCTTAATATTTTCTCCTTCATTTCAACCCTGGTGAATCTAATGATTATGTGCCTTGGGGTTGCTCTTCCTGGGGAATATCTTGGTGGTGTTCTCTGTATTATCTGGAGTTGAGTATTGTCCTGTCTTGCTAGGTTGGGAAAGTTTTCCTGAATAAAATCCTGGAATTTTCCAGCTTGGATTCATTCTTTTCATCACATTCAGGTACACCTGTCAAATGTAGATTAGGTCTTTTCATATAGTCCCATATTTCTTGGAGACTTTGCTCATTCCTTTTTACCCTTTTTTCTCTAATCTTGTCTTCTCATTTTATTTCATTGAGTTGGTCTTCGACCTCTGATATCCTTTCTACTGCTTGGTCAATTTGACTATTAAAACTTGTGCATACTTCGTGAAGTTCTCGTATTGTGTTTTTCAGCTCCATTAATTCACTTATATTCCTCTCTAAATTGTCTATTCTCATAAGCATTTCATCAAACCCTTTTTCAAAGTTCTTGGTTTCTTTGCATCAGGTTAGAACATGTTCTTTTAGCTCACAGAAGTTTCTTATTATCCACCATATGAAGCCTGACTCTGTCAATTCATCACACTCATTCTCCATCAGGCCTTGTTCCCTTGCTGATGAGGAGCTGCGATCCCCTATAGGAGGAGAGGCATTCTGATTTCGGGTGTTTTCAGCCTTTTTGCACTGTTTTCTTCCCATCTTTATGGATTTATCCACCTGTCATCTTTGTAATTGCTGACTTTCAGATTGGGCCCTTGAGTGGACGTCCAACTTGTTGGTGATGAAGTTTTTTCTGTCTTTTAGTTTTCCTTCAGTGGACTCCCCTCCCCCACAGAGCTGGACCTTCCTGGGTTCAGCTGTGCTTGCTCTGAAATTCTCAATCCTCAGCATTTCCAATTGCTTTTTTTTTTGTCAGGGTGGAACAAGCTGAGCCTGATCACCTGGCTCCCTGTCTCAGAGCCTTTTTTTTTTTTTTTAGTTGAACGGCCGATTCTCTCCCAGGTGTTCCAGTCACCTGTTGAACAGACACTGGAATCTGTGTAACTTCCCTTGTGGCGACTCACTGCACCAGCTGAAATAGCGGTGTTGAGATTTGTGGCGCTTTTTTGCCTGGGAATCTCCCGGTCTGGCTCCCTGTTTCAGTCCCCTTTTCAATCAGCTGAATGGGCGACTCTGCTTTCCTGGAGCTCCAAATGCCAACTAAAAGGGCACACAGTCTCATATACTCTGCACTGAGAACCGCTGCACTGGAGCGCTGGCAAAACAGCCATGCTGTCCAAAAGAGTCACGCTGGTGACCAGTGGGGCTCCTCCGCTGGGAATCTCCTGGTCCATGGGCAACAAAAATTTGTCTGGGAGTGTGACATCCACTCACTCTCTGTGCTTTCACTGGGAGCTGCAATTCTGAGCTGCTGCTAATTGGCCGTCTTGGATCTCTCTCCCCTGATTTTGACTTTTTATAAATATGTTGACTTGTTTTGTTTCAAAATGTATAATCGATCCTCAACTGTGTTCTATATCCTGATGAGAAGAAAATGTACACTGTAACTATTAGATAGAATTTTATGTAAATATTTTTTAAGTCCACTGGTTTTGTAGCACAGTTTAAGTACTATGTTCCTTTGTTGAATTTCTGTTTAGATGATCTGTCTGATGCTGAAAGTGTGGTGTTAAAGTGCCCTGTCATTACTATATTGAAGTCTATCACTCTCATCAACTCTAAAAATGTTTGCTTTATAGTTTTGGTTTTCTAGTGTTGAGTGCATGTATATTTACAATTGTTACATTCTCTTGGTGAATTTATTTCTTTATCATCATATTAAGAAAATCTCTGTCTCTTTTCATTTTTTTTTTTTGTTTAAAGTTTATTGTTTTGTTTGTAAGTATAGCCATTCCTGCACAATTTTGGTTTCTGTTTGTGTGGATTCTTAAAATTCATCCCTTCACTTTCAGTTTATGTGCATCTTTATAGCAGAAGTAAATTTTTGTAGGCAGCATATGTTTTGGTCTTGATTTTTAATCCATTAAACCAATAACTAATATGTATCTTTAAATGGGAATATTTAAACCATTTACATTCAAGGTGGTTATTCATAGGGATGGACTTACTTCCATCATTTTGTTAATCATTTTCTTATTGTTTGGCGTATGCTTTCTTTATTTCCTTTTATTGTTTACCCTCAAAATTTGCTAGATTTTTGTAGTGGGAATGTGTGATTCCCTTTTTTTCTCAGTTGTGTTCTCTTCCAGCTAATTTTATATTTCATGTTTTTTTCATAATTGCAGATATTGTTCTTTTGCTTCCAGATATATGACTCCCTTATTAAACATCTCTTGTAGAACCAGTCTAGTTTTATGAACTTTCTGTTTTCATGATTAAAAATACTTTATTTCTTCTTAATTTTTAAAGGGTAGTTTTGCTGAATATAGTAGTCTTGCTTGACACTGTTTTTTTTTCAGTGCTTTCAATATATGATTCCATTCTCTCATGACCGATGAGGTTCTTGCTGAAAAACCCACTTTTTAATCTGATAGAGAGTCCATTTTATGTGATACTAGATTTAGTAGTTGTGCAGTTCTGTTCTCCTGTTTTCCATCCTCTGAAAGTTGGATGTGGACTCTAGTGGCAGCTGGCAAGGCAGATTAATTCCCAGGCCTCTGGACAATGTACATATGTGCTGGTGGTGGCAGTGGCCAGTATTTTTATTCCTCTTTTGAGTAATTTATTATCCAAGGGAACTCAGAACATATGTTTATTTATTGTATAATTATGAAGTCTTTACTTTTATAATTTGTTCGCTTTACTTCAGATGCTTTATTGCTTAATCAGATTTTCTCTGCTAATAGTTTAGGTTTCTTTTTCATTAGCTTGCTAAAGTTAAGTAGTGAACTCTATTAATATTTATGTATGTTTGATATTTTATTTATTTCCCTTTTTGGTTTTGGTTTGTAGAACATAAGATATCAAAATATTACAAAGCAGCATTATAAGATATGTCAATGGTAAGTTTACATACAATAGCAACTAAAATATGTTTTAAATCTCCATAAGGTTATTTATAAAAGCATAAAATGTAAACATGTACATTTTTAAAAATATAGAAATTGTTTATTATGCTATATAAACTTATATGATGAGTAATTATTTGCTTCTAAAAATACATTTTGTAGAAAAACATTTACTGTCATAGAAAGTAGTAGCAATATGATAATGAATGATGTAACCTATAAAGGAGAAAGAATGAATAATTTTATTTTAAAAAATGTGTTTATTGAGATAATTTTAGACTTAGAGAGTAGTTGAATAGATAGTTAAAAGTGTTCCCATATGCCTTTTTAGCAGCTTATACAGTGTTGGTACAATTACCAAAACTAAGAAATTGTTTTTCACATACTCTATACAAGACCCCCACAATTTTGAAGTTACCAATTTATTGAATTTACCATTTCTCCTTAAAATGTCTCCAATTTTTGGACTGTTCATGTATCACAGCAGCAGCAGTTATGACTCTTGTGTACTGTCAATTTTCAATTTTTCTCATCAAATATTTTCTGTATAGGAAAACAATTTTCCCCATAATTTTATAAGATAATCATTTATTTATATCAGTATGGACTCATGGACATATTTTATTTTGGGGGCTATATTCCAACATTATTGCTATTTAATTCTTAGATTGGAATGTTGCAACTTTGTCTATCAAGAGCTCTTTCTGGTTGGTGACTGTTTCTTTCATCAGCTCTCATTTTTTCTTTTCATCTTATTAATTTTTTATTATTTATTTTATTGTTTGAGAACATTTTTCTGTCTGTTACTCTAATATGTTTCAAAGTAGATTTATATTTATCTTGCCCTAGTCTTAGATTCAGCTATTTTTTAGGGAACCATGGTTCCTTTCATTTGAAATTGTATTTAATAACTAAGATCTGGATGCTAGGTATGCTTATTGCTACTAGATGTCACTATTTCTAGAACCTATCATCAGTTGTCCACACTAGAAAGCATATTTTATGTTTACTTACCTATGTATACATGCATATATGAGTTAATTTCCATTTCTATTTGTATGAGTGTGTGTGTATATATATGTGTTAGCGCTCATTTCTCTAATTCTACAGCAAATGTCTCGTTCTAGCCCTTCCCTTCCTTAATTATAATTTCTTTGAAGACTTCGACTCTCATACTCTACAATGTATTTGCTGTTTTTTTTCAAGCCTAGTGTACAAATAGATAAGTTTTCGAATAGCTATAACATACCATAGTGAGAAACACATTTTTATCTATGTGACAGTGTTTATATACTGTCCCTTTGGCTTTAGCCTTTAAGAATCCAGTCAAAACAGTTTACAAAGTTACTGAGACCCTTTTCTTTTCCCCACCTCTTTCTGTGAGGTTGATATCATGCATTTCTGAGAGAGGTGTAATCAGTTGTCACCATTTGCAATCCATTCTGGCATCTGCTAATATCTTGACTGATTAATTAATTAATTTTTAATTTTTTAATACAGTGTCTAGCTCTTTCACTCAGGCTGGAGTGCAGTGGTGCAATTATAGCACAAAGCAGCCTCAAACTCCTGGGCTTAAGGAATCCTAAGGCTTCACTGCTTCAACCTAAAAAATAGCTGGAACTACAGGCATGGACCAACACACTCTACTACTATTTTAAAATTTTTGTACAGAGATATGGTCTAGTTATGTTGTAGTCATGAGAATCTGCATCTTTGTTTATAGAACTGTTATACATATTTCTTACAGGTTTGGTTAAAAATATGTTTTCAACCAATTTTGATAAATATTTGAAAGTGTCGAAGCTGTCTGTATTTACCATTGTAAGAAAATATCACACTGTTTTCCAAACTGGAAACTTAATTTCAGTAAGAAATTGGTGCAAATTTATTTTACTTTGTAATTCATTTCATATGTATTATTTGTGATGATTCATTTTAGGTATCAACTTGACTGGATTAAGAAATACCTAAAGAACTGGAAAAGCATCAATTCTACCTGTGTCTGTGAGGGTATTTCCAGAGGAGACTGGGGTGAGTAGGTGGAGGAGTGAGAACATCTGCTCTCAATGTGGGAAGGAATCACCCAATCAGCTATGGGCTCTTATAGAACAAAAAAGGCAGAAGAAAAGCAATTTTCTTTCTCTTTCCTGGAGCTAGGACATACTTTTTCTCATACTCTTTGAGAGTAAAACTTCATGCTCTCCAGCTCTTTGGCTTGAGAACTTACACTAGCAGTACTGGGCCTCATTCTTAGAGTTACACCTTCAATTAGAGATGCCTTCAAGGCATCTCATTCTGATGCCTTCAGGCTTGGACTGAGCCATGCTACTGACATCACAGGGCTTCCAGCTTTCAGATGTTGGAACTTCAAATATTCCAATAGTTGTGTAAGCCAAATCTCTTAATATATTTTCTCTTGTTTATCTATCTATGTATCTATCAGTGTATGTATGTATGTATGTATGTATGTATGTATCTATCTATCTATCTATCTATCATCTATCTATCTATCTATCTATCATCTATCTATCTATCTGTCTCTATCTATCATTCACCCTTCTGTGGTTCTTTTTCTCTGAAAAACTCTAAGAAACCATTTTTTTTTTTTTTTTGCTATGGTCACTCTAATAGATACGCAGTAGCTTTTCTTTCTATATCTATTTTGCATTTTCCCAGTGGGTAATGTGTTGAGCATATTTTAACATGAATATTTGTCATCTGAATATCTCATGTGGTGAATTGAATTGTTTGTCTATATTACGTGCTGCTTTTTCTTTTTTCCAGACAGATCTCTGTGTGTCACCTAGGTTAGAGTACAGTGACATGATTATAGCTCACTGCAGCCTCAAACTTCTGGGCTCAAGTCATCCTCTTGCCTCAGCCTCTTCAGTAGCTAGGACTACAGATATGTACTACCATGCCTGGCTATTTTTCACACTTAAAAAACAACAACAAAAACAAAACCAAACAAACAAACAACAACAAAACAGGGTCTTTCTTACTGCCCAGGTTGATCTCAAACTCTTGGTCTAATGTGAACATCTTGCGTTGGCCTCCCAAAGTGCTGGGATTACAGGAATGAATTACCATGTCCAGCCTGTTCTGCTCATTATAAACAGAGTTAAAATATGCAGTTAAATTTTGTTGAGTTAGTATTCACTGTATATCCTAGATATACCTTTTTCCAAATATATAAGAAACACATATTTCTTCTGTTTTGTGGCTTGCCTTCTATTTCTTTAATGCTATTTAAATAACAAAGGTTTTTATTCTAATAAAATTTAATTTATCCAATTTTTCTTCTATGAATCATGATGTTAGTGTCATATGTTGCCTAATTTATATATATATTTATATTATCATGTTATATAACACCTTTATTTTTTTTAGTCAGAAGAATTGCTTGAACCCAGGAAGAAGAGGTTGCAGTGAGCTGAGATTGTGCCACTGCACTGCAGCCTGGGAGACAGAGGGAGATTCTGTCTCTCTCTCTCTCTCTCTCTCTCACACACACACACACACACACAAAGTTGAATAGTTTGTTGTAACCACTTATCTCACTAGGAAATTATTTCAATATGTCTCTGGTTCACTTGAAATGATGATGTGAGTGAAGATGTGGTGTGATCTACTGCACAGATGCTTCCTGGTTTGGCTACGAGAAAGTCTACAGCAACTCTTTTATTTAGTGCTATTTGACCCAAGGAATTCAGAGACTTTTGTTGTACTGCAATGCTCTTTGGAATATCTTAAGTGATCTGTCCTATCGTGGGTGACAGATTTTTTTTTTTTTAATCATATCTCTATTAGCATATTCCTCATATCTGAGAACAACTATCCCTAGGAGTCTCTGCCACCAAGTATCTTGATAACTTCCTGGTAGCTTTGTTTTCATTTTAAGGAATAAAAATGGCAAAGAGTGGGTTATCTGCACAATTGGAATATTAAGTAACTGCACAGCATTTTGGGTTAACAGAAAAATTAAAGCGTTTAGAAGGATTATTCTCTTGATTGTGTTGTTGTTTTTCCATTTATTCTCCCAATCACATGAGGGCATTCTTACACCACTAATGCCAACATGTAGCATATTATCTGGGTGATATTTTTCCTTTGCTTTCCCCAATCCCGTTGTTTGAGTTCGAAAAATATTGTCCCCTTTGAGGAAAAATACATATGAGTATTATGGTGGATAATGAGGAAATATTGGCCCAGAAGGCTAACTGGGGCTTTGGAGCATATCAGGACTCCATGGGATTGACTGAGGGTATCACATTCATAGCCTTGGGAGGAAGGCCAAACTCAATGGACCAGTATGTCAAAGGTTTAGATTTAAAGCAAGGAATAGGTTTATTAGGTGGATCCACCATATTAACCTTTCATTATTCTGAGGAACAGGCTTTTCAGATAAGGTGGGATTTATAACTGATAGAGTAGTTCCCTTGACTATCAGGGCTGATGAGAGCTATTATTTGTTATTTTGTTAATTTCTCCAAAATGGTTAAAGCAGGGTATTGGGAGAAATGAAAACCACTTATTTCCTCAGAGAAACCTTAGTTTAATTTGAGCTTATCAACCTGTTTTCATTTCAGTTTCTTGCAATTTATTTTAAAATGCCCTGGTTTCTTGCAGGAGAAAACTCCCAGAGCCAGTGGACCTAATTTTCTTGTTGGCCTGGAAGTTTTGAGAGGTCAGCTGTAATAATTGTAAGTGCATACCTTCATGAGTCTTTTGCTTTTCCTTTTATATCATTATACAGGACAACTGGTCAGCTAAATTGCCCAGGTTACTAGTTCTGGCCATAGCTCAGTTAGTCATATGATATCTTATAAGAATGCCTAACTTGTCACCCAAATCATTTTGGAAATTTGAATTTAGTAATGTGTCATTTTTTATTTTTTGATAGTTGTCTGCTGACACTCTGCAATATTGTCTTACTGTTATAGCAAAGTGGATAAAATAATGTAAAACAGACTCATATGTTCTTCCAAGAATGGTGAGGGCTACTACACACATCAGGAGCTTCCTCTCAGACACCCTCATGAGATTCTCCACTACCTGAGGATGCCCTGTAAGCAAGTACTCTTTTGTCTTTGGAGTGGAAATGCCACATTCATACACTTTAGGACATTAAATGTTGGTCAAATCCAGAAGAAAGAAAACTAAAACCAACCAATCAAACAAGAAAAAGCAATTTCTGAGTAAAAAGAAGTTATGGCTGGCAAAATATTCAGCTAACAAATTTAAGGTAATACTCCAACCCGGGTCATTACTTGGAGATGAAGTTAATGAGCTGAAAATGGCTCTCTGTCCTCATACAAGGAGAAGACTTTCTTTTATTTTTGGAAGCCAACACATAGGGTGCACATGGCAATCAAATATTGAGATCTAAACCAAAGATTGGGAAATGGAGACCTTAGGAAGGAAAAGCCCTTGACCTTGGAGAGTTACGCAGTGTGATCAAGTGAAAAGGGGCTCTCAGTTGGAACTGAGCACTGAGCAGAGAATTGCTGTGTTTCCAGAAAGCTAGACCCTACTCAGAGATCTCACCTGGGATGACAATAGTGTCAATCCAAATGAGAACTCATGGCAGGTATGTAAATGAAATAAAATTCATTATGTTGAGCTTGAGGACACATATCTGGAAAGCATATGTTAATCCTGAGTGCACATCCTCAAGCTTGGAATAATAACCTCATTTAATTAAGTTTCCTACCTGGGTCTGTCATTTGGATTGACAAGATTTAATTATATTATAGTAAACTGGCCACCAATAGAATGGGCAAACATTTTTGCAATCTACCCATCTGACAAAGGGCCAATATCCAGAACCTACAGAGAACTTAAAAAAATTTACGAGAAAAAAATCAAACAACTCATTAAAGAGTGGGCAAAGGATATGAACACACTTTTCAAAAGAATACATTTATGCAGCCAACAAACATATGAAAAAAATTTTATCATCACTGGCCATTAGAGAAATGCAAATCAAAACCACATTGAAATACCACCTCACATTAGTTAGAATGGCTATCATTAAAAAATCAGGATACAATAGGTGCTGGAGAGGATATGGAGAAATAGGAATGCTTTTATATTGTTTGTGGGAGTGTAAATTAATTCAACAATTGTGGAAGACACTGTGACAATTCCTCAAGGATCTAGAATTAGAAATACCAATTGACTGAGCAATCCCATTACTGGGTATGTACTCAAAAGATGATAAATAATTATATTATAAGTATACATGCACATGTATGTTTATTGTGGCACCATTCACAATGGCAAAGACTTGGAACTAACCCAAATGCCCATCAAAGATAGACTGGATAAAGAAAATGTGACACATATACACTATGGGATACTATGCAGCCATAAAAAAGGATGAGTTCTTGTTTTTTGCAGGGACATGGAAGAAACTGGAAACCATCTTTCTCAGCAAACTGACACAAGAACAGAAAAGTAAACACCGCATGTTCTCACTCATAAGTGGGTGTTGAACTCATGGACAGAGGGAGGGGAACTTCAAACATTGGGGCCTGGGGGCTGGGGAGGCCTAGGGGAGGAATAGCAGAGGGTTGGGGGATTAGGGAGGGATAGCATTAGGAGAAATACCTAATGTAGATGATGGGGTGATGGATGCAGCAAACCACCACCGTGGCACATGCATACCTATGTAACAATACTGCATGATCTGCACATGTACCCCAGAACTTAAAGTATAATAAATATTTAAAAATTAACTAAATAAATAAAAATATGCACTATATGATTTGAATTATTTTAAGCTTGTTAAGGTTTGTGTTGTGGGCCAGAAGATGATCTTACTTTGTAAAAACCACATGTGCATAGGAGAAGAATATATATATTCAGTTATTATTGAGTAAAATGTTCTTCAAATATCAATTATTTCAACTTGGTTGATAGTGTCTTTCAGATATCTATCTCTGTATTAATATTCTGCCTAATAAGCCTATCAATTTCTGAGACAATAGTGTTAAAGTCTGCAATTATAATTGTGGCTATTTTTCTGTTCAGATCTGTTTATTTTTACCTCACATATTTTGATGTGTTAGTGTATATTATGTGCATAATTAAGATTGTTATGTCTTCTTGAAAATTAATCATCATGCAATTATCCTCCTTAACTAGGACAACATATCCATCTTAAAAAAAGTTATTTAAATGATCATCTTGGCTTTACAACTTATATTCTGGCATAATCTGAATCTACTCTTAAATACTATTGTATGACTGCATAGAATAGTACACTTGTCCCATAATATTCTCAATAAATCCATCCCATTCTTTGTGTCACTACAGTCAAAACTTTCCATTTTTCATATGTTATAGACATGTTATATTTCTACAACTTTTTGTGAAAAAATTTTATTAAAAAAAATAAAAGTAAACTTAAAATATTATATTTCATCTTCATTAATTCCATTTCTGAAGTACATCATCTCTTTGAAGAGATACAAGTTTTAACAAAATTGCCTTCTTTCTGGCTAAGGAATGTCTCCTTGTCTTATCTGAGAGCACCTGGTGGTAATCATACTGGGAAAGCCTACAAAACTGTATAGCGTAATAATGGAACAAGTGTTGAATAGTGTACTGATGTGAACACACTTGGTTCTGAAGAGGTACAACTCCCATATGTCTTCAGAATCAAGGGTCTTCACTTCTGTACACTATTCAACACTTGGCTTTGGCAATTTGTTAAACACTTCTTGCTGAATCATTTTACTGCTTATATGGGGTTCTGTAGAATTTGCCTGAAGAAAGCAAATGATGGAATCTTTTCTCCCAGCAAATTCCTGTCTCTCTTCAGATTTAGGATTAGTTGTTTGCCTAATAATGCCAGTTTTCTCATGTCTTCAAGAGAAAAGGTAATTTATAACTTGCAATAAGAATCATCTTTCTTCTTAATAAACATGACAGTAACATTTATGAGAGCTTTACACCTCTCCTCTGAATCCTGAAGTCCAATAATTTCATTTGGTAAGAAAATGCATAGATAAATAGGAAAAAGGGTCAATTCATTTCAAATGTAATAGTATCTGTAGACTCACATACTGAGCCTTTGTGTATGGCCCAATATTGTAAAGTTTTCCTGTAATTTTATAATCAGTAAAATAGAATATTAGACATAATAGAATTTTACAACAGAATTGTGAACACAGTATAATAAATATTCAAAAAAGAATTTAGAATGGAGATATGTGGGGGGAAATATCATATTTGGAAAAAAACCAGTTCAACTATATAGGTATATATATGAACAGATATACTTATTTATAGCACCTTCTATTTCAAGAATACTATTCATACAAATACAAAATGAACACATGTTGATAAACAATATCTGTTTTTTGTTTGTTCTTAGCAGAGGAGCAAGAGAAATTTGTACTTCCTTGACAGCTTATTTGAATTCTTTTTGTTAACACAAACAGAATTCTCTCACTCTTTCATCTTATACTTGTGGAGAGGGGTCACAAAATACCTTGAAATCCCTTTTGATTTTGCCAGTGACTTCTTGAAGTGATCTAGGGAAAATTTATTAGCCACCCCTTCAAATTTCTTTTTTTATCTGCATAAGAGGAATAGCAATAACCTTTTTTGTCTTCTAAGTCTATTTTGATGATTTATGATATGACATTCTAAATTCCTTGGAAGAAAATTGATAGATAAAAGTACATGCATAATAGACAGAGTAAGATTATAAGTCTAGAAACACAAACAAAGTTGGAAAAGTGAAAATACATTTCAATGTGACTGAGTTAGCCCATTATTCAGACTCATTTTGATTTCACTCGATGAATTGACTTTTATATCCTTCACCTCCAACAATTACAGATCTTGAAACCACATCTTGTGTCACATTAAATATGTCCCCAAGGGGCTGTTTTTGCTGATCTACCCACTGTCACTAGCTGACTGAGCATTAAAAGTCCCACTTGCTGCAGAACACCATTCTTCCTAGTCCAACTGCCATAGTAGAAAAACTAGTGACACTGAATTACACTGAGGAGAGCTTATATTCACCTGCCATTAACTGCTCCAAGGACCCTCGAGTAGGTCTGGATTTTAACAGTCTTTGGAAAAACAAAGAGAAAACCAGGCATCTTGAATTTCAATTGAATGCATTCTATATTCCTGATATTATTGAGTGATATAGCTTGGTTGTGTCTTCATCTGTATCTCATCTTGAATTGTAGCTCCCCAAATTCCCACATATTGTGGGAGGGACCCCCAGTGGGTGATAACTGAGTCTTGTGGGCAGTTTCCCCCCATACTGTTCTCCTGGTAGTAAATAAGTCTCACCATATCTGATGGGTTTATAAGAGGAAATCTATTTGGCTTGGTTTTCATTCTCTTGTCTGCCATCATGTAAGACGTGCCTTTCACTTTCTGCCATGATAGTGAGGCCTTCCCAGCCACATGGTACTGTGAATCCATTAAACCTTTTTTGTTTATAAATTACCCAGTGTCAGGTATGTCTTTATCAACAGTGTAAAAACAGACTAATACATGGAGATACCAATAGTATAAGTATATTTTACAATTTACATTAGATATGCACCTTAATTATTCACTGTTTTGATATGGACTCTAATAACATTTTGTGCTGTGTGAAACTCTGCTATTGTTTTATTATATAACTATAATTCCTGTTTTATCATGAAGCAATTGGGAAAGTTTACAAGTAAATTTTCTAGGCAGTGGAGCTTAAAAAGTGCACAGCAGAGATCCATGATGAAAACAGTTGGTTATATTGTGTTTTGTTTTATGTCTATGTTGAGTTTATTTGGCAGGACCACATCATTGTTGACATCTCAGGGAGAATATAAGAATAAACAGAAAACAATTAATGCAGTGTAATGGCAAGAAATGCGAAGCAAGACCAAAATGTGACCCCAAGGAAAATTCAAGAGAAAAGAAAAGAAATAATCTTTGCCATCACTCAGAAAAATGGTCCTGTCAGGAAATTATTTTAAAGACAATGCTGTTCAATTAGTGTATGTGTACAAATAGCCACACTAGTTATTTTAAATCAAATTTATACATATTGAACACGAAAAATATTATGATTCCTTACATTTGCTTTTGGACAATATTGATCATATCTTTTCTCTGAAATTTCACTTTTAGGGAATAGAAATAGCTAGAAATATAAAAATACTTAAAAAGTAAAGTTTAAAAAATATTTTTTTTTCTAAATATATATTTTATTGCATTTTAGGATCTGGGGTTCATGTGAAGAACATGCAAGAATGTTGCATAGGTACACACATGGCAATGTGGTTTGCTGCCTTCCTCCTCATCACCTATATCTGGCATTTCTCCCTATGTTATCGCTCCCCAACTCCTCATACCCTGCTGTCCCTCTCCTAGTTCCCACTCCACAGACCTCAATGTGTGATGCTCCCCTCACTATGTCCATGTGTTCTCATTGTTCAACACCCACCTATGAGTGAGAACATGAGGTGTTTGATTTTCTGTTCTTGTGTCAGTTTGCTGAGAATGATGGTTTCCAGGTTCATCCATGTCCCTACAAAGGACACAAACTCATTTTTTTTTGTGGATGCATAGTATTCCATGGTGTATATGTGCCACAGTTTCCTTGTCCAGTCTATCATTGATGGGCATTTGGGTTGGTTCCAGGTCTTTGCTATTGTAAATAGTGCTGCAATGAAGATTCTGGTGCATGTGTCCTTATGCTAGAACACTTTATAATCCTTTGGATATATACTTAGTAATGGAATTGCTGGGTCAAATGGAATTTCTATTTCTAGGTCCTTGAGGAATCGCCACACTGTCTTCCACAATGGTTGAACTAATTTACACTCCCACCAGCAGTGTAAAAGTGTTCCTATTTGTCCACATCCTCTCCAGCATCTGTTGTCTCCAGATTTTTTAATGATCACCATTCTAACTGGCGTGAGATGGTATCTCAATGTGGTTTTGATTTGCATTTCCCTAATGACCAGTGATCATGAGCATTTTTTCATGTGTTTGTTGGCCTCATATATGTCTTCTTTTGAAAAATGTCTGTTAATGTCCTTCACCCACTTTTGAATGGGCTTGTTTGTTTTTCTCCTGTAAATCTGTTTTAATTTTTTGTAGATTCTGCATATTAACCCTTTGTCAGATCGGTAGATTGCAAAATTTGTTTCCATTCTGTTGGTTGGCGATTCACTCTAATAATTGTTTCTTTTGCTGTGCAGAAGCTGTGGAGTTTAATTATGTCCCATTTGTCTAAATGAAAGTCACATTGATATAATTTTGAAACTAAGTATTAGTATTGTAATGCATAAAATGTCAAAGATCAGTCTTATGTGCTCTGCCTCCACCCCATATTCTAGTCTCAGGTTTCCATGTTGTTTCTTCTTATAGCATAGTCTCCACTTTTCACCCTAATATTATATCATTCTTCAATATCCTATGCTGCTTTAACGTCTAATTCACAGCTTACAATGTTAAAAGGTTTTTGAATTACCTCAAGATATTTATTTTGAGACATTCTTGAAAATCCTTGCCTTATAAAACCAAACTCTAGGTCATTTGTCATGTGACAATGATTCCTTGATCTTCAAAAGGAGGGCCTTTATAAACAGTATTCTATCTTTCTGGCCATGATATTCCAAGGCCTTAGTCTTTTATTTTCCCATCTCTCAATAACTCAAAATTGAAATCAAAAGTTATTTGTGCATAATTTTGACAATTAACATCATGTCAATTACCTTGGTGCTAATAGTAGAAGCAAAGTCATTTCTCCCAGAGATATAACAATCAGGTTATACTGCCACATCATGGCAGGCATCCTGTTCTACACTCTAGGAAAGATATTTGTAATTGGTACTCTATGAATCAAAGAGAGAAGTCACTGTGGGTGTGTGATAAATAGCTCTTATTATTTTGAGATATGTTCAATCAACACCTAGTTTATTGAGAGTTTTAGCTTGAGGGTGTGTTGAATTTTATCTAAGGCCTTTTCTGCATCTATTGAGAAAATCATGTGTTTTTTTTCATTAATTCTGTTTATGTGATGAATTACATTTATTGATGTGCACATGTTGAACCAGCCTTGCATCCCAGGGATGAAGCTAACTTGATTGTCGTGTATAAGCTTGTTGATGTGCCGCTGGATTCAGTTTGCCAGTATTTTATTGAGGATTTTCACATCAATGTTCATTAGAGATATTGGCCTGAAATTTCCTTTTTTTGTTGTAGCTCTGCCAGGTTTTGGTATCAGGATGATGCTGGCCTCGTAAAATGAGTTAAGGAGCAGTCCCTCTGTTTCTATTGTTTGGAAAAATTTCAGAAGGAATGGTACCATCTCTTCTTTGTACCTCTGATAGAAATCGGCTATGAATCTAGCTGGTCCTAGGCTTTTCTTGTTTGGTAGGCTATTAATTACTGCCTCAATTTCAGACTTTGTTATTGGTCTATTCAGGGATTTGACTTCATTCTGGTTTAGTCTTGTGAGGTTGTATATGTCCAGGAATGTATCTATTTCTTCTAGATTTTCTAGTTTATTTGCAGAGGTGTTTATAGTATTCTCTGATTGTAGTTTGTATTTCTGTGGGATCAGTAATGATCTCTCCTTTATCATTTTTATTGTGTCTATTTGATTCTTCTCTCTTTTCAAAGTAGATAGTCTGGCTAGTGGTCTATCTATTTTGTTAATCTTGTCAAAAAAACAGCTCCTGGATTCATTGATTTTGTTGAAGGAATTTTCATGTCTCAATCTCCTTCAATTCTGCTCTTATCTTAATTATTTCTTGTCTTCTGCTAGCTTTTGAATTTGTTTGCTCTTGATCTCTAGTTCTATTAATTGTGATGTTAGGGTATCGATTTTAATTCTTTCCTGCTTTCTCCTGCAGCCAGTATCATACAGGATGGGAAAGAAACTGGAAACATTCCCTTTGAAAACTGGCACAAGACAAGGATGTCCTCTCTCACTACTCCTATTCAACATAGTATTGGAAATTCTGGCCAGGGCAAGGCAAGAGAAAGAAATGAGGGATATTCAGATAGAAAGAGAGGAAATCAAATTGTCTCTCCTTGCAGATAACATGATTGTATACTTAGAAAATCTCGTCATCTTAGCCCCAAATCTCCTTAAGCTGATAAACAACTTCAGCAGTCTCAGAATACAAAATCCATGTGCAAAAATCACAAGCATTCCTATACACCAATAATAGACAAACAGAGAGCCAAACCATGAATGAACTTCCATTCACAATTGCTACAAAGAGAATAAAATACCTAGAAATATGCCTTATAAAGGACATGAAGGACCTCTTCAAGGAGAGCTACAAACCACTGCTCAAGGAAATAAGAAACAACAAAAACAAATGCAAAAACATTCCACGCTCATGGAAAGGATAAATCAATATCATGAAAATGGCCATAATGCCCAAAGTAATTTACAGATTCAGTGCTATCCCCATCAAGCCACCATTGACTTTCTTCAAAGAATTAGAAAAAATATTTCAAATTTCATATTTTTTTCAAAAAAAAAGAAAAAAAAAAACGTATATAGGCAAGACAATCCTAACCAAAAAGAACAAAGCTGGGGACATCATGCTACCTGACTTCAAACTATACTTCAAGATTACAGCAACCAAAACAGCATGGTACTGGTACCAAAACAGATACATAGACCAATGAAACAGAACAGAAGCCTCAGGAATAACATCACACATCTACAATGACCAGATCTTTGACAAATCTGACAAAAACAAGCAATGGGGAAAGGATTAACTGTTTAATAAATGGTGTTGGGAAAATGGGCTAGCCATATGCAGAAAACTGAAACTGTACTCCTTCCTTATACCTTATACAAAAAATAACTCCAGATGGATTAAAGACTTAAACATAAGACCTAAAAACATAAAACCTTAGAACAAAACTGAGGAAATACCATTCAGGACATAGGCATGGGCAGTCTTCATGACTAAAACACCAAAAGCAATGGCAACAAAAACCAAAATTGACAAATGGGATCTAATTAAACTTAAGAGCTTCTGCACAGCAAAAGAAACTATCATTATAGTGAACAGTCAACCTACAGAATGGGAGAAAATTTTTGCAATCTATCCATCTGACAAAAGGCTAATATCAAGAATCTACAAGGAACTTAAACAAATTTACAAGAAAAAAAATCAACAACCCCATCAAAATGTGGGCAATGGATATAAACAGATACTTCTCAAAAGAAGACATTTATGGGGTCAACAAATATATGAAAAAAAAAAGCTCATCATCATTGCTGGTCATTAGACCATTGCAAATTAAAACCACAATGAGGTAACATCTCATGCCAGTTAGAATGGCAATCACTAAAATGTCAGGAAACTACAGATGTTGAGGAGGATGTGGAGAAATGGGAATGCTTTTACACCATTGGTGGGAGTATAAATGGGTTCAACCATTGTGGAAGACAGTGTGCAGATTCCTCAAGGATCTAGAACCAGAAATACTACTTGATCCAGCAATCCCATTACTGGGTATATACCCAAAGGATTATAAATTACTCTACTACAAAGACACACATACACACATTTATGTTTATTGCAGCACTATTCATAATAACAGACTTGGAACCAACCCAAATGCCCATCAATGATAGACTGGATAAAATAACATGTGGCACATATACACCATGGAATAGTAGGCAGCCATAGAAAAAGATGAGTTCATATTATTTGCAGGGAAACAGATGAAGATGGAAAGCATCATTCTCAGCAAACTAACACAAGAACAGAAACCCAAACACTGCATGTTCACACTCACAGTGGAAGTTGAGCAATAAGAACACATGGACACAGCGAGGGTAACATCAGACATCATGGTTTGTTGTGAGGTGGAGGGCTAGCAGAGGGATAGCATCAGGAGAAATACCTAATGTAAATAATGGGTTGATGGGTGCAAAAAACAACCACAGCACCTGTATACCTATGTAACAAACCTGCATGTTCTGCACATGTATTGCAGAACTTAAAGTATAATAAAAAATTATTATCACAAAGAAAAAAAGGGAGAGGGAAGAGAGAAGTCACGATTGCATGTACCACAAAAAAAGGATAGAAATACCTATTTTTCAAAATATTGTCTAGCAGAGGAAACATAGTAAACTTTTATAAATCAAATTTGTGATGTCTATGTCTTTATTTGTAAAATACCTATATTTTTGAATAAACGAGTAAATACATAAATGAGGCCTATAAAAGAGAATAAAATCTCAGAAAATCATCATAATAAAAACTCTAGAACATTCATAAAAACTTGTTTTGTCATTGGAAATTTTAGAAATAAATTTTCTATTTCAAAACAGTTGCACATTTACAAAACATTAGATCCAGTTCAAGTCATTTTTACATATTAAGGCCCTTTATATCTTAATTCCTCTACCTGAAATTTTTTTCTATTTTATCCTTCAGTGATTGTCTCCTCTTTGTCATTTATAGCTAAAGTAATTTACTATAAAAAGTGCTTAAAACCACACAAATTTATCAACCTACAATTCTGGTAGCCAGAAGTCTAACATGGATCTCACTGGGCTAAGATTAAAGTGTCAGCAATTTGGTATTTCTTTCTGGAAGCTGTAGTAGAAAAGGCCACTTTTGCAGCCTCTGGGGGATATCTGTGTGGCTTGGCAATTCTAAACATAAAAAGGTGCTGTAGATAAATCATGATCGAAGGAGAAGATAAAAGAAATGTTTAAAAATTTGGAATTCATGAGTTAAAAAGATTTATGAAACATTATACATTACTATACAATGTGTGTTTTTATGCTTATATTATTATTCAGGAAATATATATCCCATTTAATATTTATATCCTGTTTTGATGGGTAAAAGTCAATATATTTTTATAGTTATTCATATTATTTTTAAACTTAAGGAAAACTCTTATTTGAATCATATATTAGACTCCGAAGAACAAATTTTATAATAGAAACGGCAGCTTGAGAATATATAACACATCCAAAAATTTAAAAGTTACTAAGTATTCTACTGACAATTTAAAGAAGAAATATTTAATGAGCAAATAATTCATTACAATATAAGAACATATGGGTAAATTAAAATGCATCAACATATTAAATTTGTTATGCCTTATTCACCTACATAAAAAATTTACAATATTTGGATTCCTAAACACTAAAATAAAGTTTCTCAAAAGTTCTTTAAGGTTTTTAAGGTGAATTTGCTTTAAACATTAATGTCATCTATAGTACAAAGAATAATATGCACTCCCAATGTGTCTATTTTATGAGCCTGGGAAATATGTACAGTTGATTTGATTATTGAAGATTCAGCAGAGTAAAGATGGAAACCAATTTCTTTGGATTGTAGAATATTTTTTTTTTTTACTGTCTTTCCTTCATAATTAAATGTGTCTTGGAGAATTTAATTGTGTAGGACAGGTATAACTTTGGTTGAGACACTCTGAAATCCTATTGCTTAACTTGTCTTGCACTTTTGTATCAAATTACACAACCTAAATCTCTATTGCGCTGACAGACAGTCAGATAAACAATGCAGGCACAAAACATTGCCTACCTTCCCCTTCAGCTATTCAATGGCCAAAGATAATAAAAATGAACAGAATAGAAAAAGACCATAGATGAAGGGCCCCTGGACTTTTACTATTAGATAATGCAATTTAGGAAGAAAAGTGATCACTTTAAGGTGAAGATGAACTTCTTGCAGCAAGTTAGATAAATAGTTTTCATTCCAGGCAGTTTGAGATAATGCAATATTCAGGTCTGAATGGCGTAATTACTAAATATGTTCCGAGCTGTCAGGAAATTCCTATATCAATCACCAAAAGACATGCTGTACCTGCTCCTATTTAATTCCACCTGGAGTAAAAATCGCAACAACAGTAACAACTACAAAGATGAAAAAATGACAATGACCAAAATGAAGAAGGTTAAATAATGAATACAGGTGCTCAATATCATCTTTTAATTAGTGGAAAATTTACATCTATAAATATAAACTGAAATCATGCTGAGATTTATTATCAGGCAACTCCAATTTACCATCACACGTCTCACAGCTCTGTCATATAAAATCAAATTTTAAAAAAAGTGAACGTTGCTTTAGTAATATAAAATGCAAATTGATTTTTAGACCAAAAGCATTCATAATATTTGATAAAAATTAATTCTTTTTAATTTTTAAAATATTTTATAATAGATTACTTTAAAAGTAAGAATAAATAAGAGAAAACATAGAATTTTTGCTTTACCTAGAATTTTCCCTACATTTGTAACAGGTAAGCAGATGAGAAGAAGGTATAAAGGAATTAGGCCTCTCTGGATACAGATATAATATGAAAGAAAGAATGTCATGCTTTTACTCTAACACTTGATTTATAATAGTTAAACCAGAAAATGTACAGAATACACAAAATATCATTTTACTACCTAAAGATACTTTCCATATGTGGTAAATAAAAAACAAAAACAAAACAAACAAAACAACATCATCCATTACAAATGGGAAGCCTAAATACTCTATTACGACTTTATTTTATATGCACAACTTCCCCTAATGGTTTAGGAAAGTTTTAGAGGAAAAGATATTATGCTCATAAAAAATCTGTTTCACTTGCTGAGCAGATTCAATCTTCTCCTTACATGGGGCAACCAAGTTTAAATGTTTCATCAGCAATTCAATCTAATTCAACAAAAACGAGACTCATCATTTTCTTCCCAATAGTCCTGATCCATCTCCATGCTTTGTGTTTGGTTTAATGGTATCCAATCAACAATTTCAAGATCTTGGACCATTCATTAATTTTTCTTCTCTTTCATCATGTCAGCAAATCCTATTGGTTTCATTTTGACCAGGTATTTAACTTTATTTTTCTTTCCATTAAAACAGCAACATCCAGGCCAATGTTGAAACATATTTGTGTTGTCACAGTATTTTCGTACAGACTAAGTTACTTTTAAAAATCTCTTTTTCTGGTCTACCTTAAGCATTACTGCCTCAGCAAAATTATAGTTCTTCTCTAAATATGGTCAGGCTTATTAGTTAAGGTTGAAATACATCTGTGTGTGTAAAGAGTTCTATAATAGCATTTTAAAAATGAGTTTAGACATTTCTTTTTTACCTCTAACTGGGCTGGTGTGATGACACTTCTGGAAGTTATCCAGGGACTCTGGCTCTTTTTATCCTCTTTATTCACTCCCCAAAGCATCACTCAAGCTGGCTTGCTACTGTAAATGTGGTCCAAGTTAAAGATGGAGGAGGAAGTTAGAGGGTAAGGATAAGTATTGAGCACATAATTTCACAGCATATCTCAACAACTTAATCTTAGTAATATATAAACATACCTAGATTCACAGACAACTGAGTTAGTTATACAAACTTTAGGCAGCCATTCCTGCCAATTTCTCTAACAGATATCTTTTTTGTTTTGTTTTGTTTTGAAACTGCGTCACAATCCTGTTGCCCAAGCTGGAGTACAGTGGTGAGATCTCGGCTCACTGCGACCTCAACCCGAATCTTTCTGCCTCAGCCTCCTGAGTAGTTGAGATTATAGGTATGCGCCACCTTGCCCAGCTAATTTTTTTCCTTTCTTTTCTTTCTTTTTTTTTTCTTTTTTTTTTTTTTTTGTATTTTTTAACAGAGATAGGATTTCACCACTTTGGCCAAGCTGTTCTAGAACTTCTGGACTCAAGGGATCCACTTGCCTTGGCCTCCCAAAATGCTGGGATTACAGGCATGAGCTACAGTGACTGGCTTCTAACAAACATTTTTGATCACTCTGATAAGTTTTACACTGCTGAACTGTACTCTGAAGATCTTCCTTCCCCCCCGTTTCTCATTTCCTAATTATCATTCTGAATCCCCAATTGAAGCCTCTCTCAGCCTTCTCATGATCTCTCTCCACTTTATTCTTCACAGGCTCTTCGCCTCAATATTTTTTTGCATGAATAATTCCATCTTCTTATCTGCTTCCCAGAAAACTAACTTAAATCAAGGATTCTAATAGCATGATAATGAAAGAAAGAAAACAGAGAAACATTGACTTTCTCTGCTATAACTCACAAGTCCTCACTAGTTTGTCGAACTTACAAAAGTGTTTTAAAATGTAGCTTCAGAAGAAACTAATTACTGGAGAAGTAGTAGTTTTCATGCCATAAAGAAAGTTATTATTCCTAAAACTCTATGAATATTGGCATTAACATTGTATGAATAAATAGCTATGATTTGGGAAACTGTTCATTGTGTATGATACCAAATTAGGAAAAATGTTCTAAATAAGTGGATTATGACAGCAAATAAGCATCAGTTCAAATGTCAAGTACATAATTGACTACATGTATGACCTCAGGTAAATAAGTACATTTTTCTGAGCTTCCAGTTTTGATCTACTAAAAACAGATATGAATATTTATCCTCCTATAAGTTTATTATAGAGAATAACAGGAGATAATGAATGTAAAGGCTTAGCAGTATGCCTAATACACAAGACACATTTCTATTTTCTTCTCCTCTCTCTCCTTCTCATCCTTCTTCTTGCTATTGCTATTATATTGTTGTAGCTATTAGTACTGTTTATTGATTGTTATTATCATTACTACATGCAACAGCCTTAGCTTTTTTTTTTTTTTTTTTTTAAATGAGAATTCCTCATTTCCCTCTGCCACTGTGGACTGTCCAGTTGAACTCTGTATAGCTAGTGTTTGCATCCTGGTAGAACAAAATGATCTTTAAACCTTTAAGAGAAGTTTATGAGAACTTCTAAATACACTAGAAACAACATCAGCTTTATAGAGGTCCCCGGAGTTAGGCATTAGAAAGTATAAACAAGATCTGGCAAAATTTGAATTAGCATTTTTCATGTACAACCATCTCTACTCTAATTTATAGATTAGTAATGGTCTCTGATCTTTTAAATTACACTTTTTATGTCCTATCCACAATTGCTGTGAATCTGGTTGACACTCCCTTTCTACCTCATCTTCAGAATTCTTGAATAACCCAAGAGAAAGACTCAAAGGACTATAATTATCATGCCAGGTTCCCTGGCAAGGGCTCCACCCTTGGGCCTGTGCCCATGAATCTGAGTACAGGCACTCCTGTTTTCATGCCAAAATGTTACATTTTCCAAGATGACTCTACTTTCCTGCCACACCCCCAATCCTGTGCCCATATAAACCTGAGACCTTAAGCAGATGCAGACACAAATGACTGAACGTCAAGAGGAACACATCAGCAGACACATACAGATGCTGACAGATCAGTGAAATGATGCAGATGCAGAGAGGAGTTTGGCTGGTGGTGGTTGCAGAGAGGAGTTTGGCTGATGGTGGTTGCAGAGAGGAGTTTGGCTGGTGATGGTTGGAGAAGAGTCCAACCACTGGGCAGCCCAACTCCAGAGGAAGACCACTTTCCCACTCCATACCCCTTTCTGGCTCCCCATATATCTTGCTGAGAGCCACCTCCACCACTCAATAAAACTTTACACTCAACTTCCAGCCCACATGTGATCTGATTCTTCCAATACACTGGGCAACAACTCAGGCTGTCACACTGGCCCCTTGTCCTTGCAATTAAGCAGAAGCTCAGTAGACTTTCTGGACCTTGGGAGTCCTAGACCCTGCCATGTGGCCAGAGCCCAAAAGCACTCTCCATGGCCTCTGCACCTGTCCATTTGCATGCTCCCCATAGGGGTTTGAGCAGTGGTGCACCCAAGAAGCAAGCCAAAGCCCTGTTGCAAGCCCTGCAAAGGGAATAAGGGAACTCTCCCATTTCAGTAATTTACATTTTTCTAATGATTAATGATGTTCAGCACCTTTCTATGAGTCTATGCCCATTTCTACCTTTTTATAGACTCTAGTAATTTAGGAAAAATACTTTTATTATTATTATTTTAATGAACATATTAATTAATAATAGTTATTTTAACATTTCTGTCTTGTCACTGCAATATCTGTGTCATCTGTGGTACTGTTTTTCTTTTCCTTTATTTTATTTTGCTTAAGTCATCTGGTCTTGTTTTATGGAAAATCAACATTATGTATAATGAATTTAGAGTCTTTGGTGATTTTCTCACACACACTTAGAATATGGGTCTATCATCTTAATGTAGTCATAGATTGAGATGGCTCAGATTTTATGTGGCTTTTCTGTTTCTAGATGCTTTTACTTCTAGAGTGATTCTCTTCTAAAGTTTTAACTGAAATCTGGACATTTTACCAGAAACTCTCCTCCCTAAGATCCAAGTGAAGGTTAAAAGTTCTGAGTTGACAGCAAAAGTATTATTTTTACTTTTTTTTTTTTTTTGCTATAATGGCAACTCCCACGCTTTGGCTCATAGACCAGAGACAAGTGTAATGAAGCAAATAAGCAACATGTACAATGTCAGAAATACTTGGAATTTGGACATTGGACTTACAAATGCACAGGTCTCAAAGATAGCAGAACTAAAGAAAGGTTTAAAAGAAAACAGATTATTATTAAAACAAAGAAGTTTTTTCCCTCCTTATGTTTATCAGCATTGGAGAAACCAATGTAGAAAGAAAGACCAAGAAAAAAGGTCTAAGAATATAACTCACTGCAGTAGCAGTAGCAGTGGCCATTCAGCCAGTGATTCTTCATCAGAGAGAGAAGAAACAGCTACATCCTCCTCCTCAGAGGACAGTGATGCTGATGAAAGCTCTTCTAGTTCCTCATCCTCAGCCTCCTCCACAGCTCTTCCTCCTCCCTGGTTTCAGACTCAGATTCCAGCTCTTCCAATAGCAGCAGCACTAGCACAGATAACAGTTTCAAGGATGAACCACCAAAGAAGAAGAAAAAGAAGTAGAGTTGCTCCATCCATATTGGATAGATGAACTGAAAATATTAATGTGATTCTTGGAAGGAAATTTAGAACATGTTGAAGACAAATAGGTTAACTGGTGAAAATTTCTGGAATTTAAAATTTCTAAACGTTTTACATTTCAAGAGCACAAAGAGTATTAATAATGGATTGTGTATAGAGACTTCTTTATTTGAAGGGTGAATCTTGTTTTTCTAGAGATTAAAATATATATCTAGAACTTAATCAAAGCCGAAATCTGCAAATCTGTTTGTGTGATGAAACTATCTTTTCTATCTGTGAAATAAATGCCATACTTTGTTTCTTTGTTATATATTTTAATGGTATATATCAGACTTATTTTCAGGATGGTGCATCAGAGTATCTGGCAATGATTTTCTAATACTTTTGGCTGTGTATTATCATGAAGATTTAATATGTTGTTACTGAAAGTTTAGGAATTGTCCTACTATTAATAAAAGTGCTTTATTTTTACATTTATGTTCAGAAAGTTATTCTGACTTTTTGTTTTAAGTGGTAGGTTCAAGGAGCCTATTAATATATTTACAGTTTTTGAATGCTACAAGTTTCAAGTTCTATGTTACATCATTTTCTTCTTGTTCCTTAAGTTTTTCAAGTTATCCTTTTCTGAGTAAAATTATTCTAGAGGAACATAAAAAGGAACAAAAAATCTGAAACTAGGAGTCTAATCTCGGTGACTTTTGATAATGTCTGTGTATCAGAAAAGAAAGCAGCCATGTAAGAGGCTAACTTAAGTATACGTGCTAGAAATATATTTGTGTATTAACATGCAATAAAAGGTACTATTCAAAGCAGGGGAAAGGTAGGAGGAAGAGGTAATTTTTACTGAAAATTAGTGCAGTGTTTGTTATCTCTTATGACAAGCGTTTTTTAAGCTTTCATAAAGATTACGTTTTGTTATTTTTGCAATAAATGTATTATAGTTAACATGGTAACTGGTCATATATATGGCAGTCTATTGCATAAATATGAAAGAGTAGGATTAATCCAGTGTGTTTACATAGGATACACATAGTTGAAATCTAGCATGAAAAGTTAAAAAGGGAATATGCAACATGCACATAATTTCTTAGAAGTAAAATGCTGTTATTGTGGCGAGAATTTTTAGTTCAACATCACATTATTCTGTGATTTTTTAAAAACTTTTTGGAAAGAGGTATCATTGTAGAAAAATTTGATTTAGTTTACATATAGATTTTAAAACTATAAATGTTGTCTTTTTTTACATTTTTATCAAAAAAGCAGTAGAAAATTACTTATGAAGAAAACAAGCTTTTGAAATTTTAAAATTTATGTATGTGGGCCAGGCGCGGTGGCTCAAGCCTGTAATCCTAGCACTTGGGAGGTCGAGGCGGGTAGATCACGAGGTTAAGAGATCAAGATCATCCTGGTCAGCATGGTGAAACCCTGTCTCTACTAAAAATACAAAAAATTAGCTGGGCACGGTGGTGCGTGCCTGTACTCCCAGCTACTCAGGAGGCTGAGGCAGGAGAATTGCCTGAACCCAGGAGGCTGAGGTTGCAGTGAGCCAAGACAGCGCCACTGCACTCCAGACTGGGTAACAAGAGCGAAACTCTGTCTCAAAAATAAATAAATAAAATAAATAAAACATACGTATGTTTTGAGTTTAAGGGGCCTGTAACTACTTGTCAGTTTTACAGAACTGTCTGTGTTCAATGGTTGTAAATAAAGTCGCAAAACATTATTTCAAAGGCTGTCCACAGAATATTATCACTTGACAGATAGAGTTAATAAATTACCAATCAGGCATATTTTACAAAGTTTGTCTCTGTAAAGATAATGTTAGCAGTTGAAAAACATGAATGAGAAAATAATGTGTTAAATAGGTTACATCACTTGCAGTTAAATAAAACTCACAGGCTTGGCACGGTGGCTCATGCTTGTAATCCCAGCACTTTGTGAGGCCAAGGCGGGTGGATCACGAGGTCAAGAGATTGAGATCATCCTGGCCAACATGGTGAAACCCTGTCTCCACTAAAAATACAAAAAAATTAGCTGGGCATGGTGGCGCACACCTGTAGTCCCAGCTACTTGGGAGGCTGAGGCAGGAGAATTGCCTGAACGCAGGAGGCGGAGGTTGCAGTGAGCCGAGATCGCGCCATTGCACTCCAGCCTGGAGCCTGGTGATGGAGTGAGACTCTGTCTCAATAATAATAATAATAATAATAATAATAACAACAACAACAACAATAAAAAAAACTCACAATCTGCGCTCACAAGCTTAAAAAAATAATAATAATTTAAAATTTTATGAACTGCTCCTTCTCAAAATTAAGACACAAACAAAAACTGGAATTTTTGTTCTGAAAATATCCTATAAAGAGGACAAAAAGACGTGTTTGTACACAGTCTAGGAGAAAATATTTGTAAACAATATATCCTATGTAGAACCTGCATTTACACTCTGTGAATAACTCTCAAAATTAACCAGAAAAATATAAACTACCCAATGAAAAACTGAGCAAAAGACATGAGTCAACATTTGAATTAATAGAATATACAGATGTTAATCAAGTATATAAAATAATGCTCATGACATATGAAAAAGCATGATCAGATAATAGTAAGCAAATATAAGAATAGCTGAAGTGAAATGTAACAAGGTTACCAAATGCTGGAGAGAGGACTTGGAGAACCTGAAAATGTAAAATGGCTCAGCCACATTGCCAAAGATAATGACAGGTTTTCTGAAAGTTAAACAAGCACTTGTCATACAATTTGGTTCTTATTAAGCTCAAGCCACAAACAACAAAAAGTTTCCATATTTTGTCACTTCCTCATGATTTCTTTTACATAAAACATATTGTTTGCTAATGTTAAATGGCACAAACTGACATATTAACTATTTTAAAAGGCTTTAAAAATTGTTTAATCTTTATCTAGAAATTAGAAAATTTCTCATACAACTTTACATACTCTGATTGTTGCTAACACAACCATTTAAATATAGAAAAGACAATGGAGTTGTTTTTATTTATCCAAATTCCATAGTTAAGAATCAAACTGATAGGTTCGCTCATTAAATTGATCTTTATGTCTTACACAGGTCAAAAAACTGTCCTTATTTTCTCCATTGGTTTTGTGAAAATTTTTTATGAAGATAATTTTAAGCAAACATGTTTCACTTAATACTTGCCTAAATATGCTGTGGAAAAAAAATCAGCGTCCTCAATCTTTCAAAGCTCATAATATATTTGAATCTATGTCAATAATATAATTGCCAATAATACATAAGTAATATTGTGGCATAACTTAATGTTGCTTGAGTGATGTTACATTTATTATTAGTTTTTATGTATTGTAGACAAAAAATAGCTCTTCTAATTTTATGATATCTTTTAAAATACTTTATTGTCTAAACTTTGGGGTGTTGGAGCTAGCATAAAATAAGTGTTTGGGCAAGTTGTAAATTGAAGAATGCACTTGCTTTTTTAAAAAACTACTTTGAAAATAAGCAACTTTTTGGAAATTAGGAAAAAAGATAAATTCAGGACTGTATGATTAATTTGGCAAATATATAGAAAGTATTGGGCATAGTGGATTTGAGACTTCTATTAAAAACACACAAAATGTGTTGCGTATGTTATGAGGGTTTATAACCCAAAACCTATGATGGAGACTTGGAATACAATGCATTGACATTAGAACTTTATTTCAGAAATTATAAAAATAAGAAAAAAAAAACACATATTTTCACATTTTAATAGAATTATGCATTCACTTCACCCAAATGCATCATCAGATTTAAGGTAAAGGATCCAGTATATACAACTATTTCACTCAACTGGAATTTATTTTCTGAATAATGTAAACCTCATTATAACTAATATGGTACCTGGAATTGGATATGTAGTCACTGAGTGCTATCAGATATTGCACAGTACTTTACAATTGTCCATTTTGAATTATTCATAACATGATAACAGCAAAATTTAGTAATCTAATTAGTTAATTAAAGAAATTAAAATTTCCAAATACAAACAGAACAGTTCTGAAGAAATTGAGTTTCACTTAAATTGAATTGCATTGCTGTTAAAATGAAACCAGTGATAATTGATTATTCACCTTAAAAACTGGATGAAGAGAGGGTTGACTAAACAGAGTATGTTGCTACTGAGCTGTGAAATATTACCAATCACTCTTTGCTTCTTAGAGAAAGTTAAGGTACATATTCCTATTTCTAAACTCTGATATTGTTTGGGATTTAGTCACCTTGGAGAATGCTTCTCTACGCTAGCCAGGAAAGGGTTCACTTCAGGATACTTGTTTCCAGATTAGAAAATCTAAGAAAATGAAAAACAGAATTTCTTTTGAAATGCACTCATAGTTCAAAATCTGTACTATAAAAGACGTAAGTAAGGGGTGGAGCTTCCTTTTTTCCTCTCTCTTATGTCTATACGCCTTATGTCTTATGCCTCTTATGTCTGTACCAGAGAGAGGTTACCTTGGTTGTCACAAAGTACACAGTGATTAAATGTATGTGTAATAGGAACACTGTTCTTACAATCATCTGAACTCATCAGGAAATTTACAATTGACTCTTGTCAGTCAGTTTAGTAAGAAATGGTGTTTTGCATGCCATTATCCTCAACACACAAACCTACAAGGTTTCCAAGTATTTTTACTCACAATTCACAGTCTGAAGGCTTTCCAGGACTTTTAAATACGTACTGAAATAAGCAATTATGTAGTGGAATGTTTAAATGTTGGAATATATTGGACATTTCACACATCTGTTTTTGATGTTCCCAGCCTCTGGATGTTAAGAATGTTCATAGAAATGAAATTTCTACACTCTTAATATGCCCATTGTATTAAAATGTAAGTTTTATATTACATTTAGCTTCTGTATTTTTCAGCATATTTTGGAACTCACCGTGATACAACATATAATGAGTAGATATTCCTTTTAATAAAAATGAGATGAAGTATTATAGACTGTGGATATCCAAAATTAAGACTACTCATTAAGAGGTGATTCATAATACACTTCATTTTCCATACTTCCTCCCTTCTATCCTCCCTCTTGCTTTCTCTTTCTTCATTTCTTTTTTTTGCTTTTCCTTTCTCTCTCTCTTCCTCTCTTTCTCTGCTCTTCCCTCTCTATTTCCTTTTTCTTTTTTTATTATGTATGTATCTACCTACTTTTGTATCTGTCATCTACTTACCTACCTTCTAATCTATTATCTATTTATCATCACCACCTATCTCCACAACTGCAAGCCAGAATTGTGATTACAAATATAATATTTAGAAGTGAGATTAACCAAAGACAAAAACAGTTCCTAAATTCTTGTCTAACTATACTACTTTACCTTACATGTTTACCTTGTATGTAGACCTTCAGCTATTATGAAAAAGACATAACTCCAAATTTAAATTGATTATTTAGGAACAATCAGAATATTTTCCTAGTTCAATAGAAATATACATTAGAATTCTGAGAAAATATTTAAATAGTATTTTACATAATTTAGAATGGATAATATACCTGCTTTCTCTCACATATTACAAAATCTTTCTACTGTAAATGTATATCAAATTTTCAGTAAATTTCAGGAGATACATTTTTATTTTAATAAAAACAAAACAAGCTATCTTGAAATATGAGCTCCTTCTTTTACATGGCTTAATTATGGATTGGTAACTTAAATATTTTGATATATTAAAGTTTACTATAAAATATGTAATATAATAACTAATATTGACATGTATGTAAATTTGTAGCCTAATTCAATAAATATGCAAAAGTTTAACTTAGTTTTAAATGTATAATTGGATGTGTCACTGCCAATGCACACTAAAAAATTTCAAGTTATTTCTGTATTGTGAGACAAATTACATTCTCAGAAATATTTTATAAAATCTCTAAATGCTTGCTATTAGTTTCTATACTCAGATTTTAATTTTTGACAGTAATTTGGTTATAAAATTTATATCATTTTTGTTGTAGCTTGCATTATTCTCATTGTAAATGAGTCATATATTTTTAAAGTATATATTACAGAACTATTTTAGATATGAGTTTATGGTATATTTTACTATATTGTTTTTCTGTATCTATTAAAATTATCTAATTCTTTAATCATTTAATTTCTTAATGAATTCATGACATTCTTAAAATCTGTGTACTTTCCCCATCTACCATCTTGACATAAACCAAATTTGAGAACAACATATATTTTCATTCAAGTGCATTATTTTCTAAAACTTTTATTGTTTCAATTTGCTAATATTTAATTTGCAATTTTGCATTTTTGTTCTTGAGTTATGGACATAAACATCCTTCCTACTTCTGCCTTTGTGTTATTTTAATATTAAAGATATGGTTTGTGAAATTTGTGGAATAATATACCTTTTTTGTATAAAGGTATAATAAGATAGAAATATCCCTTCCTGGAAAGTTTAGTAAAAGCCCATCTAAAGCCATCCGTTAACAGTATTTTATTGTTAAGAGATTTTACAGCTTCTTCAATGTGTTTGATAGTTCAGTATAATTCAGTATTTCTAATTATTTTGAGTCAGTTTTGTTCATTGTTATTTTCTAGTAAATTGCCCATGTTGTCAAAGTTTCTCCACTTTTGGGCATTAACTTTGTAGCTTTATGTGTACTAAGACCACTGTTAAATTAATTTTTAAAAGAATTTTAAATATGGTCATAACTTTAGAATGTTGTCGTGGTTAATTTTATATGTCATTTAGGCTTGGCCATGGTGCTCAGATATGTGCCCAGACATTATTCTGGATGCTTCTGTGAGGGTGTTTTTGAGGGAGATTGACATTTTAATTGGTGGAATGGGTAAAGTAGATTGCCTTCCATAATGTAGGTAGGCCCCATCAATTGAAAGCCTGAATAGAACAAAAGAATCACCTTCCATGAACAAGAGGGAATTGTGCAGCAGATGGCCTTCATTGCCTCTCCCCCACAACTCCAGCCTGACTACTCACCATACAGGTTTTGGACTTGACAGCCTCCACAATTGCATGAGCCAATTCCTTAAAATAAATAAATACACACACACACACACACACACACACACACACACATCTTTGGAAAATTCTGACTAAACAGGTGTCTTCCTTTTTGTGGTAACAGTTTTCATATGTGTTGTAAACTTCTTGATTAGCTACATGAGATCTATTTCTGTTTTAGTAGACTTCTCTAAAGAAAAGGATATGGTTTGCTTTTAAAGCCTAAGACAAAGATTACGATGCTAAGCTTGAATTTAAAGGGGACACATAAAGGGTGGTAAAGATGTGTGAATCCATGATAAATGAGGCAAGGAAAGGCTTATAGCAATAATTCATTTTTTAAATCTAGCAAATTCCTTAGTAGATGTCTGCTAGGTTGGGCATGAGGGACTAACTCATCTCAGAATTGTCCATGGGATAGAAAACTGAGGATGAAAATATATGCTCAACTTCCTCCCTTTTCTTCTTTTTGATTCATCACCATTAAGTGTTCAGGGATGCAGCAACAACAGACTTAATGGTTGTACTGTCCATCAAATCAGGAAGTCTTATTAGTTGCCCAATAGTGTAGTATTTCGTTCAAGTCCAAGACTAAAGAGAAGACTGTATCAGAGTGGGATCCCAAAGAAAAATTGAAAAAGAAAGCATTCAGAGAAGAGAAGTTACACAGACAGGCACAACTTTTCCCAATTCAATCTATTTCTCGTGCCATTTGGGTACCTTTGTGACCTCTTATTTTTATCTTGGTTGTATACTACCTATATTTTTCTCGTGATAATAAAGTCACTCCTACTTCATCACTGAGAAGGGAAATACAAGTGTAATAAATCAGAGTCTTCCCCACATAGCTGGTCAAGTGTCATTGCCTAGGAACTTAGTCATTAAAAGGCTTATCATTAGCTATCACTTGGCTAGTCTGTTTTGTTTGGTAGAGTGATCAAGATCATTTTTCCCAAGAAATCTGATCTTTTAGTTGCATCTTAGAGAGTCATTATTACATATGTGTTTCAATAATCTCCAAATTACAGTCATTCACTTTGTGTTGCTTACCTTAGCCAATATGACAACTCCTTTTTGGCTTATGGGACAAAGGTAATCGAAGCTGACATCAGGTAATTGAAGTCCCTAATTTGTAGCACAACTTCCAATTTAGTAGAATATCTTATTATGTCCCTTACAAGAAATGTTTCTCATTTGGTTTGAGGGAACCAGAAGTCATAACCCAACTAATGAATATTGGGGAAAAGGAATAAAATGTTCAGAAGTGGATCTCTGAGTGTGATACTGATAGACATAATTTCTATATTTTCCCAACTCCCTTGACTTCCAGAGGCATGTATTGTAGCTATAGTAATTGGTTTTATATGTTAGGTTTTTTGTTGTTGTTGCTCAAGGTATAAACTAGGTTCAAAAAGAGTGTACCATAAACTAAGCAGTACTTTCCAAGAACTTGTAACTTAGCTGAGGTTTGACACTCATTCTAATGTTCCATCAGGGTAACTGCTTTCAAGAGATAGCGTTCATGTGAAGACCCATGGGGATGAGTTCAGTGCTACACATTGGTCTCAGTCAATAGTTGTACAAAGCCTCATTGAAACAGTGGCATTTGAAGGCAATAAAATTTGGTGCTGATGAAGATACTGTGAACAGAGATGGTAAACCCATATCTGGAGTAGATAACAACTCTGTTAAGAACAAATTACTTCTTTGTCTGTGTTGGAACTAATCTAATCAAACTGCTCTTTTTCAGGTGACCAGCTGGTTCCATAAGAATAATGCTATTTTGGGCTCCAGTATCTGTCTCTCTTATCATGTTAGAAATTAAACAATGGCAGTAATCAAATCAGCCTTACTGGGGGAAATTTTATATTTTTGAATCTAAATATTCTCCATTGCTCCCACCATGGTCCTTCCATTCATGGGAATTGTAAGAGACTTGATAGAGAGGTTTTTGACATTCAAATATAGGTGATTCTAACAGATGATTCTGCAGAAGATGCTTTCTGGGAGGCATTATTGTGAATAAAAAATCTTCATAGTTCGTACCTCTCTCACAGGTATGTAATAAATTTATTCTCCGACGCTTGTAAATTTAGTCCAGACCCTAATGAAATGTCCTTGAAATCATTCATAATACAGAAAGTAATGTAAATGAAAAACCTAGAATACCTGTAATCCTTAAAAAGTAAATACAAACTGTGTTCCTCATAGCTCTACTCATCATAAAGTTTTTTTTTTAACTATTATATTTTTGGGTCGTTCATACAAGGGACTATTACATGTCTGCATTAATCATCTAATTAATACACATACATCGTGAAGACTCATTTGTGAATGAGACTCGAGTTTCTTCTTCTGTAAATTGGCATTAGGAGAGCATTCATAAAGCTCTAGGTATGGATTACAGTTAGGTAACAGTGTGGCAGAGGTAGTTGTTATGGGAATCTGTTCCTGCAATTTACCTGGGCTTTCTGGACCTACTTAAATCTGAGTTAAATGGTGAATTGCCCTTGTACAAACATGCCTTAATAACCTGGCTGATGAGATAAAACTCAGTTCATGATGAGAAGCTTTAGGTCTCAGCAATAATTTATGATCCTGGTTAAGAAGTCATTCACGTCTAGGGCCTGGTAGCATCACAGATACTATAAGCAAATAGAAAGTAGTTCTCTACCACAAAATGCATATGCTTTTTGCCAAACTCTAAAAATCTGTGTAATTCCCATTAGACCTTGAAAATTATATACATATCATGGTATATTACTAAATATGCTATATTATACAACACAAGAAATAATAATTTTACCATATCCTGGAGCCGTAGCAGAGGCCTCTTTTCCTCTGGACGTTATTTGAACTAGGCAACATTCCAGGTAAATCATTAAATAAGTTGGAGCTGTATTTTAAGTGCAGTCAATATTGTTTCAAAATCTAGAGTTGTCTACTATCGTAGAGATTTCATTCACAGTAATTGGAGGTGCAAGAAGCAGGAAATTGCACTTTATCTTAAAGGATTTACACTAGCATGTCCTTGATGGTTAGATAAAAAGTGAGTGTCCATGTAGGACATATAAAATGACACAAGAACTTTATTGGGATTATACATGTGTTTTATATGGCATCTAGAGAACCTGACATTTCCAGTTTCACAGATTTATTTAATTTGAAGTCATCACTATAACAAATTACTGGTATCTGCTGTTGATTGTCAAGGTCATGAGTGTTCCTCTATAAACTATTATGCAGAGCATGAGAAAATTGACGTAAACGTGAAATAAAACCAGTAAGGTGGATTGTTGTTCTTGGCATATAACCATATGAAAACAAATATAGTCTCTCTCTCTCTCTCTCTCTCTCTCTCTCTCTCTCTCTCTATGTGTGTGTGTGTGTGTGTGCGTGTGTGTCTTTTTTAAAAATTATACTTTAAGTTCTGAGGGATACATGTGCAGAATGTGCAGCCTTGTTACATAGGAATACACATACATAGCCATGTTGGTGCAGGTTTGATACAAAGGCATACACATACATAGCCATGGTGGTTTGCTGCACCTATTAACCTGTCAATAATGAAACCAAATAATGCATTCCCAACGTCCCAATGACAATGGCTACAATAAACTTTTTAAGTTGAGGTTTTACATGTAGAAGTAGCAGTTTCAAAACCAAGCTACCGCCTGGTTAAGCACAAAAGGGTTCATATTTGTCTGTCATTGTCCATCATGGACCTGCTAAAGCCATCTAAAATAATTGAATGGAGGCCAGGCGTGGTGGCTGATGCCTGGAATCCCAGCACTTTGGAAGGCAAAGGTGGATCACTTGAGGCTAGGAGTTCAAGACCAGCCAGGCCAACGTGGTGAAACCGCATCTCTACTAAAAATACAAAAATTAGTTTGGCATGATGCTGGATGCCTGTAATCCCAGCTACTTGGGAGGCTGTGGCAGGAAAATCACTGGGAGGCAGATGTTGCAGTGAGCCAAGATCCCACCATTGCACTCCAGTCTGGGCAACAGAATGAGACTCCATCTCAAAAATAAAAAAGAAAGAAAGAAAGAAAATAGAATGAGATATGCTGCAGGAATACACTGCTACCAAAGTTTTCATATCTTTCATGGGAAAACTCATCTCTTCGATATTTCCAGAAATGCAATACTGGTTTTGATTTCAAGCTTGTTACAGTGGAGAACAGTTTCAGTTTTGTTTCATTTGGTCCTCCTATAGTAACAGCACTTACCCCATAAATCTGGAAATCAAGACAGGGACCTTCTATCACTGAACACGTTTATTCCACTTATATATTCAGTAACTTTATTAAGTGAAGAAATATTTTCAGGGTTCATTATGATCCCATAGAGCACCCTGTGATTTTGGCTTGATCGAGAACTGAACTTACTATCTGACCTCCATATTTCTCATGTGAACCACCTGAAAAGGTATCATTCTTCTTTTTTTTTTTTTTTTTTTTTTTTTTTTTTTTTTTTTTTGAGACGGAGTTTCACTCTAGTTACCCAGGCTGGATTGCAATGGCCTGATCTCGGCTCACCACAGTCTCCGCCTCCTGGGTTCAGGCAATTCTCCTGCCTCAGCCTCCTTAGTAGCTGGGATTACAGGCACGCGCCACCACGCCCAGCTAATTTTTTTGTATTTTTAGTAGAGACGGGGTTTCACCATGTTGACCAGCACGGTCTCAATCTCTTGACCTCGTGATCCACCCGCCTCGGCCTCCCAAAGTGCTGGGATTACAGGCTTGAGCCACCGCGCCCGATATTTTTGATATTTCTGTCAAAAAGTTCTTGAAGAGTCTGAATAATAACTACTTTGTGAAGTTTCCCTGACAATTAACTGCAGACTCTTTTGAGGAAGAATCAACAGACTACTTTACTAGGCATGTATCTTATGAGGTTTCGAGTTCTCTCTTCAAGGTAATCCTGCTTCCCTTTAAATTAATAAACTTTCAGTGAATTTGTTGAGATGTAGACACTAGCTATGTTTTCCACTAAAATGTCTGATGTCTGCTTTCACTTGTCTACTCATTTTCTTTTTCTTTTAATTAAAACATGGAACACAATTGATGTTTTTCTGTCTTTCTCAACTCCATACATTCCCTGGTTTACCAACAAAGAGCTCTGTTAACAAAGGCACTCTAATTGTAGAATTATATTTCTTCTGCTTCTAGGTATTAAGTTCACCATTTGGCCTCAATTAATTTGTGGTTCTATCGTTTCCATTGATATTTGAAAGAATAAATCCAAGAGCATATACTTCTTTTTTGACCTTGGCTTAAAGATGTCAACCACTGCTAAGCCATCTCACAGTAGATGTTTATTGTCATTTCCAGTGCATTTCTTTATGTTTAAATTAGGTGTTTGAACATAAACTGTTCACTGTCACATTACTGCATCCCTAAATTTTCTTATATATTCTCTCATACAATGTCCTGAGCATTCTTATACTTCCACTCATTTATTGTAGGTCAGTCTTAGACTCAAAATTCCAATTTCCAATTCAAAGAGCTATTACAATACAAATACACAGATACACATGTGCACACACATGCCTGTATCTCTCCTTGTTAATCTCTGATCCAAACTTAAGTGAAATAAGTGTAAGAAAATATTCTAATTTGTGAAGTCTTATGCTTTCCTAGTGATGATTGTTTGGCTACCTTTATGGAAAATTGTAAAATTAGAGTGATTAGGTTGTCTTAATAATTAAAAATTTTATCAGTTGGCAACATTTTTAATTCCTGATCATACTTAGTTTGCTTATACTAATACGACTAAATCAGTGTTTTAAATCAACATGCTTCCCTTAGATATTTTCTGTTGCTTTTTCTTCTGTGTCCTAATAAACTGGGTCAGTTTGGAATAAATAACAAATGATTCATTAATTGTCTCTTTAGCTAAATTAAATTTTATGTTTAATGTACTTATTGTAATTGTAATTTTAACATTTATATTTCTGGTATCCAAAAATTGTGTTGAATATTTGCAAATAGGTAAAGACTTTTCTAGATTTTTACCTTTTGATTTAAAATTATTTGAAATAATTTCTCTATATTTTGGAACTGATAATTCAAAAAATCATTGGATTTATTGATGAACAGGATATGTATATTAGTTCCTCCTGTTTTTCTGCTGACTTTTATTTACCTTTGACTTCTTTTTATCTACAGTAGTTCATTTCTGATACTGAGATCATTTTCCCTTTTTTTTTTTTTTTTCAATTTAATCTGCTGAAATCCTGAGGGCCTGAACAGAGAACAGTTTCCTTTAAAATGAGTTTCAATTGCACCTGCAAAGTTACAAGGAACATTGCTAACTTGGGGAACTATCTTAAACTTTACTTTTGTTTATCAATATATGATTTTATTATTAAATATCTACCGCTAATTTGCACTTCAGATCCCAGTGGGATCTATAACAGGATATGTTACTATTAACCCACGGCCATAGCAGAAAAGGGTAATTATTTTTTAGCTGCCTCTTGCTGATTGGTATAGTTTTTGATTCCTGTTTTAGTGAGCATTTGGCTCCCAATGAGAGTCTATACTTAATTTGTGTCTCAGACTCAGTTCCATAACTTAATAGAAGTTTGTAATTCACCTGATCTTTCCTAAACTGATAATGAATTTGCTTAGAAAACAAAATCAACTTTCTTCCTTGATTAACATCATTTCTTGGATTATGAGTCACCTTTAGCTGCTTATGTTCTATTTCTTTGGCAGGGCCACTTGGTCCCTTCCCTTATTTTCTTGCAATCTCAGCAATATATTATCCCTTACATTGATTGCATTTTATCTCATCTCTAGCTGTATTATAGACTGCATTCCTTTAGAAACCTACTCAATTATACTTTATAATAGAAACAATATTTTTCAAAAGGCATGTTTTTACCATTTATAAATATTTTAAGTTTAATAAAAAATATAATGAAATAATGAAAGAGAAAATAAAACATAATGTTTCAGAGAAAAATATATTTATATATGCTTGAAATTTCTTAAAGTCTTATAATGATAAAAAAAAAAAAACCCTATATTTGGAATCTCTGATTCCTGGACTCACTCAATAGGGAATACTGGTAAGTTATATTTTCAGGAATTCAATCATTCTTCATGCCCTGAGCCTTCCTAAATTATCTTATCAGGAAATCCAATAACTTCCTAGTATTCCTACAGTAAATATAGTTGTCTGATTTAACAGTAGTATTCCTTCCTTTTACTTCAAATAACTCCAATTTTGATTAAGTATAACTTTCCCATAGGCAATATGGGCATCCCACAGGCTTATGTGTGACAAACTGGAAACTGTGCCTTCTTCATTGGAAATCATGGTTCAACTAAGTTATTCTACTTGTTAGTGAATTTTTTTCTTTTTTTTTTTTTTTTGCGGGGGTGGGAGAATAAGAATATAATAAAATTCAGAATATACAAAACCGTGAAGAAATTTGCTTTTGGAAAATCTCTTTCTCTGTATTCAGCAATGCTTTGCAGGTACCTTTTTTGTTATACCATTAATGTGAAGACGAAAGTAAGTAATCCAAATCATTTTTAGCAGTAACTCTGCAGCTATGTACAGAGCTAATTTTAGGCTAATGACAATACTGTGGCCAGCAGAGCTTGGAGTTAGTGATACTTTGCCCTTTGTAATGTTAATAAGCTTCTGAACTCACAATTGAGAAGACGGCCTTTCCCCTAGACTTTCCCTGTGCTTTTTCACAGCCACCACCACCATGTTTAAGGGATTTGAGCCAGGGTTTCTTGAGTCACCATCCTAATAAATCAGATGTTTGTATCAGAAATGGAAAGCTGAATATAACATTCTAGAATATAAATCTGGACTAAAATAGATGTCAAACAATAAGGTTCTTCTTTTTCTGTCATAGGAATTAAGAAATACTAATATTCTGTAATTTTTTTGTTGTTGTTATTTTAACTATGACCTATTTTACATTGAGACATATCAGCTTCTGACAACGGATAAATCATTAGGGATCTTAGCAGGAAAAATAGAACATTGGACCAATTTGAATCTTTTCTATGACATTATATGACACTTTAAAGTGTGAAGAAAACTTTGGTCTGTGTGTGTCTCATTTGAAATCTGGGAGAGAAAAAAATATGTTTATCTTAAGATAAGCTGTCTTTGCCTATGGATTATAGTAAAGCAAATATAAAATTTAGTCACCAGGAGCTGGAGGATTCAGAAAAGCTTTCAAGAGCCATATAAAAGTTTGGGAATTTGGATAAAATAAGATTGGAACAAAAAAAAATGCTCATCCATAAACGTCTCCCAAGTACCTCCTGTAGAATACTGTGTAACTGAAAAAGGGGACAACCAGAATACAGCTATCTAAAAGCAAGTGTGTTACTGCCAGAGGCAATTGGTAAAATCACCTGCTAGGTAAGAAAGAGAAAAACAAGGTATTAAATTAAGGTCTTACGACCCAAACAGAGCACAACAATTGTCATGATAAACCAGAACCTTTCAGGTTCTTAGCCCTAAACAATTTCTGATTGTGTATTTTTAGTTATAGACTTAATTGAAAACAAGTAGACTGGACAACCAATTTTAAAAGAACTGTATCATCAAATTGTGTGTGTGTGTGTGTGTGCATCTGTACACACACACACACACACACACACACACGCATATGAGAGAGAGTGATATATTGAAGTACTTATTCCATATCCATATACAGGTTGATAGATAGATAAATATTAGGTAGGTTCTTAAATAACCAAATAATCTTAACTATTTTGATAGTTGCTCCACCAGCCAGCCACCTTTCATATTCCTTCTTCCATTTTCTTAGTATAAATGAGCCAATTTTTCTAAATATATACCCCTTTCTGTGCAGTTTATATAACTTAGTAGAAATTAAGTTAACTCTTTAGTCAAAATCAATCACAGTATTTATCTTTTTATTTGTCAGTGATTGATTGGAAAATAGACGTGGGATTTATTCACAGTTATATGATTTGAGAAGTCTGCTGAGAGCTTCTGGGAAATTTCATTGCTCTTTAGTAAGGGCCCTTAGGAATATGAGTAAACCTAGAATCCTGTTTGCTACTAGTAGTCCCCTGAGAACCCTGAGAACAACTGAATAAAGACAGTCTTGAGGGTAGAAGAGTGAAGAGACAGATAAAACTAATGACTGTGATGGCTTCATCACCATCTCTTCAATGAGTTTAGAAACCTACTTTATTTCCAGTTCTGTGAGAGAATAAATTTTCTCATTGTTTTAGCAAGTTTAAATTAGATTTCCTATTACAAAACCAAACAAATTAAATAATATATGTTTTCCTCCATTTATTGCTTCTAGGAAACCCAGAGGGTTGTTGTAAAGAAATTCTCCACAAGTTAATTTTCCAGGTGCATCCACAGTTGTCCCACAAATCTGGCATCTTTGTGGTCCACAGTCAAGGGAGAACAAGTACTTTTTATTTATCCTGTCCTCTTCTTTGATGTGTCTCATAAAACAAGAGGGTATATGCATGTCTGGACCCCATTTTGGACTTTCATGTACTGAGCCATGTGGGTTCAGTTTCCATGAAGAGCAAAAACTAGACTGTGTATTTATTTCAATGACTGGACAGATCATGACAGAATATCTTATTTCATTATATGTTTGTTAATAGAGTTGCCTATTGAGAGGACATGAATAACCAAAACAACATTGCATTTTCTCATATTTGAAAATAATAATGCTGTTAATATTCTTTGTTTCTTCATAGGACTTAAAGTTGCAGTCTAGTGTTCTTTTACGTCAATATGAAGGACTCCCATGAGTATTTCTTACAGGGCAGGTTTAGTGGCTATAAACTCCCTAAGGTGTTGTTTATCTAGAAATGTCTGTCTTTTTCCCTTCATTTTGAAGAACAATTTTGCTGGATAAAATTCTGGGTTGACAGTTTTGTTGCTATTGTTGTTTTTGTATTTTCGTTGTTGTTGTTTATTTAAGTACTTTAAATATATCAGCCCACTGCTTTCTGGGCACTAAAGTTTCTGAGGAGAAATCTTCAATAATCTTGCTGAAATTCTCCTGTACATAATGTGTTATTTTTCTCCTTCTGCCTTCAAACTCTGTTTGTCTTTGATGTTTGAAAGTTTAATTTTAATGTTTCTACATGTCTTTGTCTTTCAGTTCATCTTATTTGTACATTATTGAACTTTTTGGATTATAGTATTATAATGCTTTTAAAAAAAACAGAAAAGGTTTAGGCATTATTTAATTGAATGCAGGCATTCTTAATTGAATTGTCCTTAGCTTTATTATGCTTTCTAAATACAGTATTTTTTTTTTTTTTTACAAATTGAGGATTTGTAGCAATCTTCTGTTGATGTATTTTTATTGGAATCATTTTTCAAATTTCTAGCAGCAAGTGTTTGTATCAAATCTCTGTGCATCATTTTGTTAATTCTCATAATATTTCAAACATTTTATTATTGTGTCTGTAATCATCATCTATATCTCTGTGTATTATGTTGTTAATTCTCATATTTCAAACATTTTCATTACTATTGTATCTCAAATCATAACTCATGACCTGTGATATTTGTTGTTACTATTGTAATTGTTTCGGAGTGTCATAAACTGTGTCAACATAAGACTGCAAACTTAATCAATAAATATTCTATGTGTTGTAACTGCTCCACAGTCTGGCTGTTTTTCCATCTTTTTCCCTCTTCTTTGATCTGTCTATTCCCTGAAACACACAACAAAATGGAAATTAGGTCACTTAATAACCCTCAAATGGCTTCTGAGTGTTCAAGTAAAAGAAAAAGTCATATGTTTCTCACTTAAAATCGAAAGTTAGAAATTATTAAGCTTAGCGAGAATGGCATGTTGAAAACTCATAAAAGTTGAAAGCCAGGCCTCTTGTGCCAAACAGTCAGGTTGTGAATGCAAAGAAAAGGTTTTTGAAGGAAATTATGTGTGCTACTCCAGTGACAAACAAATGATAAGAAGATGAAACAGCCGTGTTACTAATAGAGAGAATGTTTAAGTGGTCTATATGGAAAATTCAAACCAACCATAACAGTCCCTTAAGCTAAAGCCTAATCCAGAGGAAGACCCTCAGTCTCTTCAATTTTATGAACAATGATTGAGGTAAAGAAGCTTCACAAAAAAAAAAAGTCTGAAGCTGGCAGAGCTTCATGAAATGTATGTACAGAAACCATCTCCATAATGTAAAAATGAAAGATGAAGCAGCAAGTGCTGTTGGAGAAGCTGAAGCAAGTTATCCAGATGATCTAGCTAAGATCACTGATGAAGGCAGCTATATAAACAAACAAACAAACAAAAAAAACTACTTCTAAGGAAAAAAAAGATTCCTTCCCAAATAATACTAATAGTGTACAGTAGCTATGTACCTAGTCATCTACCTAGTTCAGGTAACAATGTACAAGGAGATTAATTTTGTTTCCATTCCTACTTATACAACATCAATTCTGTAGTTCATGAATCAAGTAATACTTTTGATGTTCAAGGCCTTATATTTCAGAAATACATCTTATAACAGTGTATCTGACATAGAGACTAATTATTCTGATGGATTTAGTTAAAATAAATTGAAGGCCTTTTGGAAAGAATTCATTGTAATAGATGTCATTAAGAACATTCATGATTCCTGGGCACAGGTCAAAATATAAATATTAACGTGAATTTGGAATAAGTGGGTTTGAACGGTCCTGAATGACTTTGAGGGCTTCAGGACTTCAGTGGAGGAAGCAATGGCCAACGTGGTAGAAATACCAAAAGAAGTAGAATTAGAACTGCAGCCTGAAGAGGTGAGTATGTGAGTTAATTGATGTAATCTCATGAGAAAACTTGAACAGATGAGGTGTAGCTTCTCATAGATGACCAAATAAATTGTTCCCTTGAGAGAAAATCTACTCCTCATGAAGATGCTGTGAATGTTGATAAAATGACAAGAAAAATTTTAGAATATTACATAAACTTAGTTGATAAAGCAGTGAATGGTAGCATTTGAGTGGCTCTAGATTTGAAAAAAATTCTACTGAGAATAAAACGCTATCAAATAGCATAGCACCCCACAAAGAAATATTTCATGAAAAGAAGAATTAATGCAAAACATTTTATTATTGTCCTACTTTAAGAAATTGCCACAGCCACCCCAAATTTCAGCAATCACCACTTGATAGCTGATAATCAACAGCTATCAACATTGAGGCAAATTCCTCCACCATCTGAACTCACTGAAGGTTCAGATGACCATTAGCATTTTTTACCAATAAATTATTTTTTAACTCAAGTATGTACATTGTATTGTAGATGTAATGCTATTTCACACTCAGTAGACAATAGTATTAGCTAAATTTAACTCTTATAAGTACTATGAAACCAAACTATTTCTGTTACTTGCTTTATTGCAATACTTGTTTTAATGGAGTAATCTAAAAGAAGAACCCAAAAGATCTCCAAGGTTTGCTGGCATTCTCTCTAATTGCTTTCCTTTTTCTTCTCCTTTTGAGATTCCCAAACAGCATGTCCAAGTTTGCTTAATAGTGTTCCACAAGTCTCTTAGGCTCTGTTCACTTTTCTTTAATCTTTTTTATGTATTTGTCAGTATCCATAACTTGTATCGTTCTACTTCAAGTCCACTTATTCTTTATTATGCCTACTTAAATCTACTTTTGAATCTTTCTAGTAAAGTTTTTATTTCATTTATTGTACTTTTGAGTCTGTCTGCAAGCTGCAGATTCACCAGGATTGAATTCATATGTACAGGGAGGAGTAAAACTAAAATTAGAGATCGTAATTATTTTTTGAAAAGCCAAGTAAAACTTTCCTTGCTTTAACATGGTTGAAATGTGTATATTAAGCAAAAATAATTGCAACACATAACTTTTCTCAAGCAATAAAAAAAAGAATTGAAATATAGAAATTTATAAAATAGAAAATATTCAATGTACATAAAATTAACAGATGCAAAAGTTTTTTAGGAAAAAAATAAACTTGGTAGACTTCTAATAAGACTTTAAGAAAGCGATAGAAAAAAGAGGGAAAAAAAAATCACCAGTACCAGTAAGTAAAAGTATTTATTACAACTATCCCAAAGATTGGAGGAAGAAGGAAGTCCTAGAGTTCCTGCAGTGACCTAGAAACCAAAGGGAGAGAATGATTTGATAAAGACTACATACAGTAAAATATTAACACAAATTATTCTAGATTTCACAACACAGAGTTTGTTGGACTCCTCCAAAGAGCAGTATTAGCAGTGTAAAGAGAATGTCAAATTGTATTGGACTGAATTGTGTTTGGGAAATGGTTTGAACAAAATATATATGTAGATAAATTATTCAAGAAGTTTGGTTGTGAACAAGAAGAGAAAAACATAATCTACCTGGAAAAAGATATATAGTCATCAATAATTTTTTTATTTTTTTAAGTAAAATATAATGCTTTCACATCTGCAAGGAAATTGACTGGCCAACAGAACAACAGAACACTACCCTTGCCCTGTAAAAATATACAGATATAAATATAATGATATCAGTTGTTTTTATATTATCTGAAAACTTTGCTGCAAAGCACCATGGTCTTGGTTGAATATGAAATTTTATATTAGTTTGTTTACACCTTACTTTGAATAATAAGAAGACTGTGAAGGATTTATAATTATGGTTTATTAAATATATCACTTACAATAGAATTGACAGCCAATTAATCAAGAATCTTTTGAATTAGGTAAAACTGCAATTTACATGCTGCAAAAAAAATGGAGAAGAATAAAATAGTATTAGTTAAGAGACAAAAAGAATTAAAAATCTTGTAGGCAACTGACTTTTGTTTTAGATGAATACATTTAAGAGTAGTGGATGTATCTTGAATTCACTGGATAAAACAACCAAAAGTTTATAATTACGTTGTTCATTGTGTTAGGCAATTATTGCCCGTTTTAATGCTTTGCCACTGTATCATGCCGTAGGCAAATACTCTCCGTGTTCATGAATATTGGAGAAAGCAGGTCATAAATCTGTAAACTGAACATAAGCATCTTTCAAGCTGTCTGGACGCTTGCAGTGTTTGCAAAGCTTAACATATATTTTAATCTGTGCACTGCTGTTTTTATTTGGTGCTTTCCATCTTTCTGTCCATCTTCCTGCCTCCTGTCTTTCCATCAATCCATCATTTTTTCCAATTAAGGCAAGCTAGATGACAGACATGACAGGCACTCACTGTCCAATGCCACAGATTCTAAGTAGAAGTAATTGCTGTGTAAGAAACTGTAAGAGTACACCAGGGCTGCCATCACAAGCCTCATGTCAGTCAGCTTTCTTGCTTGAATAATAGGCAGGAGATGAAGTGAAGGGTCTGGAATACCGAATGCAACTCCAGAGATGGTTATCTAAGATAATCCTTTTAATTCTCATCAACTGAAAGCAAAATTTATCTTTCTCTGAATTCGCAGCTGAGAAAACCTTTATTACTGAATTCTGACACACTCTGAACAATGTAATCCTGGAGGGGAAGATTTTTGGAAAAACGCTACAGGCTTTATGTGACAGAAATATCCTTCATTTTCTTCTTGTTACAGGATTTGTCATTAGAAATAAGGGTACAATAACCTGCAGCCGAACCATGATAATGACATCTATTTATTCAGCCATGAATATGGAATCAATTGTGTATAAATATTAGAGACACACACACACATAATTTGCATATATCACCACATATGGTTATATACATTTAGTAAGCTCAGCAGGTGTTTTTCTGTTTGTTGCTGAATAATAGAACATGTGTCAGAATTTTACACTATGTATTAATCCACTTCTCTTTAAAAAATGAAAACATTGACTTATCTGGTTAGAACTGAAAGTTCTGTGAGATTCAACAGAAAAAATACATCCAAATTGCATGTAATAATGTACTGATATCAGAGTAGACTGTAATCAGTCATTTTACTTATTCTAGTGTGACAGATTTGGAAATGCAATTTCTATGAAGAAGCAGGGAATGACACTTTTTAAAATGATGTAACAGGTGTCCCAATGCCAAGATTGTTGTCTCTAATACAATCCACTCAATTAAAAGGGCCTGAAATTTGGATTAGGAAAATGGCCGGTTCTGTGTTTGAAGCAGGAAATGTACAAGATGAATTTTATACATTCTATAGTGCCTGAAAAAGATAAGCTACCAGAAAATAACAGAGCCATGTAAGAGAACTCAACAGTCAGCTTTAATTGAATCCTGTAGACTACTGACAAGACAGTTTAATTTTTTTAAATGACCACAGTGGATTAAAGCTCTTTAAATATAGAAGGTGAGTTTACAAAGATATTTAGAAAAAGAAGAAAAAAGGAACAAATGAAAATAATAAAATCATTTGAGTTTGCTAAAGCATCAACTCATTAGTCTGAAAATAAAGATAAGTAAACATTTTATTGTCTTTCTTGAAGTAACTGTATTTACAAGACAGTCAACTAACTTTAAGCATTATCTGTTCTTAGAAATTTATAAACAAACGGAGAAGAAATTATCAAATTTAATTAATTTTGGATCAATATTAAAGTAAGGCAATAATCATGATGGCTGGTATCTTTGTGTTAATGTGGAAGGTTAATGGGAAGCATTATAGTGAAGAGGTTATATTGCCATCACTGAAATTCATTGATCAATTTTACTACAAAAAGCAAGTTACCATGCAGGGCATTAAGCTCTATCTTCATATTCTTTTACTTCCCAAATGCTACTTCGAAGGCTTTGGAGAGGCTAGAGCAAATGATGTTTTGAATAGTTAGGCTTTATAAATTTTAATTATAGTATATGTCTCTTTACTATTTCTGACTAAATCTTGTGTTTTAACTGACTTTTTATCTGTAGTTTTGTAGGCATTTTGTAAATGAAGGAACTCTGATTGTGAAAGCTTCAGGCTCCCTATTATCCTGAGTTATTCTTGAGTAGAATCACTAGAACTGACACAAACATGTCTCCCATGTCATGCAATAGAAACACCCAAAATTATCTAAAAAATATTCTTGACAAAACTTCTGAAGCTGAATACAGTCAAGTCTTTATAGCTAAATAACAATTGTATGGGACAGAGAAAAAAATTAAAACACCCCATAAAAAAATCTAGAAATGACATGTAAAATCTAGAAATGACATGTAAAGCTAGAAATGACATATACTCTAGAATAATTGACTGCATGTCTTCAAAATTTTAATAAAATGGAAAAAAATATCAAGAGTAGAAAGCTTTGTATGTACTATTTTTTTTCTTGATTCTGATATGACCAAAAAACCAGTGAAAATATATTTTATTTTTCAGAAAAATAATTGAAAATTCATCATTAGATAATATTAGAAATAACTACATTTATAATGTCATGATGTGATTGTGTTTATGTGAGAAAAGTTTCTATCATTGAGATTTAGATGGGGAATGGTGGCTTATGCCAGTAATCTTGGCACTTTGAGAGGATGAGGGGAGCAGTTCACCTGAGGTAAGGAGTTCAAGACTAGCTTGGCCAACAGGGTGAAACTTCCTCTCTACTAAAAATACAGAAATTAACCAGGTGTGCTGGCTCATACCTGTAATCTCACGTACTCGGGAGGCTGGGGCAGGAGAATCACTTAAACCTGGGAGGCAGAAGTTGCAGTGAGCCAAGATCGTGCCACTGCACTCCAGCCTGGAGATAGTGCAAGATTCCATCCCCCTCCCAGACAAAAAAGGTTTCTATTAACTTAAAAATTATTTTTTCTAAAGAATAAATTTTTGGCCAGGTTCAGTGGCTCACGCCTGTAATCCCAGCACTTTGGGAGACCAAGGTGAGTGGATCAACTGAGGTTGGTGGTTTGAAACCAGCCTGACCAATTTGGAGAAACCCCAGCTAAAAATACAAAAAAAAAAAATAAAAATAAAATAAAATAAAGTAGCCAGGCATGTTTACGCATCCCTGTAATCCCAGTTACTTGGCAGGCTGAGGCAGGAGAATCACTTGAACTTGGGAAGCAGAGGTTGTGGTGAGCCAAGACTGACATCCAGAATACATTGCACTCCATCTCAAAAAAAAAAAAAAAAAAAAGAAAAGAAAAGAAAAAGAAAAAACGAATAGATTTTTTAGGGAATATTTTTTAAACTTCTGGCAAAATCTAAGTTTCGTTTGTTAAAGCTGTGTTATTCATTCATAAGGGTTACTGAACTTGTTTCTTTGATAAATGTTGGAAAATTTTCACAATTTAAAAACATTTATATTTTATTTCTTTAAAAATCCTATCTACTTATATCATGACCAAGTAGGACTTGTTCCTGGAATGTAAGGATAGTTCCGAATGTAAGGTTTGAAAGAATGAAAACTTTTTCTCTAATATCAAAAATAGGACAAGGATGACTTCTCTCACCACTTCTAATTAGCATGGTAATAGAATTCCCAACTAGACCAATTAGGCAAGGAAAGGAAATGCAAGAAATATAGATTAGAAAGAAAGAAGTAATGTGGTCTATTTGCACAAATGGCATCATTTTATATATAGAAAACCCAAAAGATTCTGCTAAAAGAGCATTTGGACTAATAAATGAATTAAGCAAATTTGCAGGATATAAATCAAACACACAAAAGTGTGTTGCAATTCTATACATAATAATACATAATTGAAAAAGACATTAACAAAGCAATTCTATTTTCAGTAGTAACAAAAATAATAAAATAATTATGAATGAACAACGAAGGAGGCAGAAGACTTGTACACTGAAAACTAAAAAAAAGTTGCTGTAAGAAATTAAAGAATACACAAGTATGTGGAAAGACATCTCATGTTCGTTGACTGGAAGGCTTAGTATTATTAAGATGTCAATATGACAAAAAGCAAACCATAGATTCAATGCAATCACAATAAAATTTCAGCAATAGTTTTTAGGCAGAAAGAGAAAAATTCATCTTAAAATTAATATAGAATTTCACAGGACCCCAAGAAGTCAAAACAATCTTTAAAAAAGGAACAAATATGGAAGTCTCACACTTTCTGATTTCAAAACTTATCATAAAACAGCAATAACCAAATAATTTGGTACTGAGATTAAGACAGGCATACCAATGGAATAGAATAGAGAGCCCTAGGGCCGGGCGCGGTGGCTCACTCCTGTAATCCCAGCACTTTGGGAGGCGGAGGCGGGTGGATCACGAGGTCAAGAGATCGAGACCATCCTGGTCAACATGGTGAAACCTCGTCTCTACTAAAAATACAAAAAATTAGCTGGGCACGGTGGTGCGTGCCTGTAATCCCAGCTACTCAGGAGGCTGAGGCAAGAGAATTGCCTGAACCCAGGAGGCGGAAGTTGCAGTGAGCTGAGTTAGTGCCATTGCACTCCAGCCTGGGTAACAAGAGCGAAACTCCGTCTCAAAAAAAAAAAAAAAAAAAAAAAAGAATAGAGAGCCCTAAAAGAAACATTCACATATATGGTGAATTGATTTTTGACAAAGGTGCTAAGACAGTTTGAGGGAAAAACAATCTGTTCAAAAAATAGTGTTGAAAAATCTGGATATTAACTTTAGAAAAATAAATGTTTTCTAAAAAAATTTGAACCCTGACCTTATGCCATATACAAAAATTATCTTAAAATGAATTGAAGTCCTAAATGTAAGAGCTAAGGCTCTAAAACCTTTAGAAGAAAATACAAGAGATACTGGATTTCATAATGATCCATTGACTAGGGCACTGAAAGTACAGACAACAAAATATAAAATGGATAAGTTGTACTTCATCAAAATTAGACGTTTGTACACCAAAGAATACCACTAACATGGTGAAAAGGTAATCCATGGAGTAGGAGAAAATATTTGCAAATCATGTATCTCATATGGAATTGACTTCCAGAATATATAAAGAAACTGAAAACTCCTACAACTGAAAACGATAATGCAGGTATTTACTGTACAGAAGACTTGAGTAGAAATTTCTCAAGGGGGAATGTACAGATAGCCAATGGACATAAAAAGGGATGTTTGGCATCACTAATTAGAAATTCAGTTCAAAACTACTATGGCATGCCAATTCACAACTATCAGAATGGCAACCTAGATGCCCATTTATAGTGGACAGGATAAAGAAGAATGTGGTAATGAACAACATGGACTACTACACAGACATAAAAATATGAAATAATGTTCTTTGTAGCAACATGGATGAAGTTGGAGGCCATTATTCTAAGTAGGAACAAAACATTGAGTATACATGAACACAAAGAGGAAGACAATAGACACCAGGACCTAATGGAAGGTGGAGGGTGGGACGAGGGTGAAAAATATGAAACCATCTATAGGGTCCCATGATCACTACCTGGGAGATAAAATTATTTGTACACCAAACCCCAAGTGACACACAATTTACCCATGTACCAAACCCACACGTGTATTCCCTGAACTTAAAATAAGAATTGGAAAAGAAAAAAACAAAAATCAAAAAATGTTGTTGTCAAAAACAACACCAAAAAAGCCTGTAAATAACAGGATGTGGATATGTTGGAGATCTTGCTCATTGCTGGTGGAAATATCAAAAGATCAATGTGTGAATGACAATGTAGGAATTTCTTGAATATTTGTATACTTTTATTATTAACTTTTAAAAAATAAAGTTTAAACCTAGTGTTGAATATTTATAGCATACTTCTTGAGTCTCCAAATTTAGTGTGGCTGATTATTCTGTAAAACACAGCATTCGTCATCTTAACTTATGTGTGCACAACCCTGAGAGTACCTTATTAGATATTCCTTGCTACAGGTTTAGACAAATGATGATGACAAGCTGTGAGCCCAGAAACTGCATTTAATGGTCTATCAGAGAAGGTTGAACATTGAGAGTGAAAACATTTATTGATAAAATTTCTGACTCACGCTGTGTTGGGGAATGGGTGGATCAGGGAACTGATGCCTGGCAATCAACACACCCCAGGGAAAACAGAAACAATACAAATCTATGTCACCTATGTCACCTCCTATTTGCTTTACATTTTGCCATTGGTTTAATGAATAGACTCTGGTTCTATCAAATCTCTGCAGGGTTCTCCAACTTTTCTTTTCTTGCATTTCTGCCATGAACACATCTGCCTGAAACTGTCAGCCGTGGGAAGTATACATTTTGAGTATTAAGAGGTTCTGCAACTTAAGCATAGAAAACACCCAAATGAAGATCCTACATACTTGGGATACATTTTTTCTAATTCCATTTTAGGAAAATTTGTCCCAGAGATGAATGCATGTGAAGTCTTTAGAAAAGCCTTAACATCTGTTTGAGACACTGATGTTTCACAAATTTCAAAGCTAGCAGATGTGACTCAGTGAATGTCAGTTTAGGCACAGTCAAAGAATGTCCAGAATGTCATAGTTTAATTCAAGTAGATATACTGCATTATTTTTTTCTCAGCAAAGTATGTGTTTATTAATTTTAATATGTGGCCAAGAGCAGTGGCTCACGCCTATAATCCTAGCACTTTGGGAGGTCGAGGAGGGCAGATCACCTGAAATCAAGAGTTAGAGACCAGCCTGGCCAACCTCGTTTCCACTAAAAATACAAAATTAGCTGGGCCTCTTGGCACATGCCTGTAATCCCAGCTACTCAGGAGGCTGAGGCAGGAGAATTGCTTGAACCCAGGAGGCAGAGGCTGCAGTGAGCCGAAATTGTGCCACTGCACTTTAGCCTGAGCAAAAGAGGAGAGACTGTCTCCAAAAACAAAATCTTAAAAAGTCAATGTGCTTATGTTTTTTAAGATAAAATTTAACATGTTCCTGAACAGAAGGTGATGATACAATTTATACTTCAAGTTTTCAAAGGGGCTTAACATATGGACACACTTATACATCCCGGTTTTGATATTTTTCATACACACAGTAGATAAATTGACATAACTGGCAAATTTTGATTAAAAATATTACAGTTTTGAGCCAGTTTTTTCATGATGCTTGGAACTTCAAATTAAAAGAAAATGATGAACATGACCAGGAAAAATACAATAGAAGAAAAACAAAGTCACTTATTACTGGCCCTAGGATTATCAATTATAACTTTAAAATTTAATTTAATAAATTTAATAAACTTTAATAAATTTAACATCATTTTATCTATTTATCTACATATGATTATCTATCTACATATGTCAGCTTTTTTTCAGTGTTTATAGAACAGTCCTATAAATGATTTAAAATTTGACTTTACTGATTTGGACAGGAAATTATCTTTCTATAACAGGGAAGTTCCATGTGGAACACTATTTAAACTATAAGGAGTGAATGTGGAAAAGCCGTTTTGTGTCATAAATCAGCACAAAGAAGATACTCAAAATATGTTGGCTGAATACATCATAAAATTATTATAAAAAGTTGACAGAGCAAAAAAAAGAATACATTGGATTAAAACTTTCAATCTAGATAGCCTAGAATATTAGTAGTTGCTTAATAATAAAAAGAACTTACTATGATTCAAGCATTTTTAAGTGTTTTACACATATTAACTTCTTTATATTCCTCCCAGTGTGGAGATAGCCCTACTTATAATCAATACTTGGTTATTAATTAACTAAAATTTCCACTTCCAATTGTTATTTGGTTTCTATAAAATGTGTATGCATGAATATTTCTAAGACTGATTGCATGCCTCTATTTAAGTAAGTGCTCATAGTGGTTAGAGTGAGTTTGGGAATTTCTTGACTGATCAAGGGAATGGCATGACCACAACATGTCAGGGGTATACAATGTGCTTTATGTGGGAGGCACTTGGACAGTTTGTGAGAAGGACTTCCTCACAGCAGTAGATCTTCCAGAGACAACAGTATAAGGCCACCATCTAGAAGGGGAAAGGAGGAAGGGATTTCCTGTGGCAGAAGAGAATCGGCGAGGAGGCCCCAAGGTCTAGGTGCTGTCACTGAGCAACCACATGGAGAGTTTCTGGGCCATGAGGCTCTAAAGGGCAAATCTTGGCATCTGTAGTGGCCACAGGATTAATATTATTTATGCCCGGCAGATGTTGTGTACAATATCGCAGGTTGTGCCAAGCAGGCAGGCTCTACATGGCTAATCTCATGCTCATACGGGCTGTTTTTAAAGTGACTGATCATGTAAAAAGTTTAGTTTGGTACTGGCAGGATTTGGAGCTAACAGTCTTTGTCGACTGTAAGAAATAAACAACATAGTGGCTGATACACAGGGATTATCTTTGGCTCATTTATATCACATCTATAAAGTAACTTCTGCTCATTCTTTTTTAAAAATTTATTTATTGTGCTTTAAGTTCTTGGATACATGTGCAGATGGTGTAGGTTTGTTACATAGGTATACACATGCCATGGTGGTGGTTTGCTGCATCCATCACCCCGTCATCTACATTAGGTATTTACCCTAAGGCTACCCCTCCCCAGTCCTCCCACCTCCTGCTATTCCTCCCCTAACCCCCATGCCCCAGGCCCTGGTGTGTGATGTTCCCCTCCCTGTGTCTGTGTGTTCTCATTGTTCAACACCCACCTATGAGTGAGAACATGTGGTGTTTTGTTTTCTGGTCTTGTGTCAGTTTGCTGAGAATGATGGTTTCCAGTTTCATCCATGTCCCTGCAAAGGACATGAACTCATCCTTTGTATGACTGCATAGTATTCCATGGTGTGTATGATCCACATTTTTTTTATCCAGTCTATCATTGATGGGCAACTTCTACTCCTTCTTAGATAAATAAAGTAAAAAAAAAAAAAAACCCAACATGTTACTGGTTTTAAGTTATGTGGTATGATGATAGATGATAGATAGTGATACCTACCTAAATATTTACATCTACATCTGTATCTATATCTTCCTAAGCTATAGTTTCAAGAACACACACACATGAAACCCTAAAACTAACCAAAACTTAAACTTTTAAAACATCTTTCTACGTATGTTAACATCTAAACAGTTTTGCTTAGGGAACTTTATTACTTGTACTTTTGAGGGTTGGGCACTTGTATCACGACGCCAGTGCTAACAAAGGCTAGGTCTCTTATCAAGAGACATTTGTTTTCTCATTGATGTGGAGGCTGAAAGTTGTAACCAAGGGGTAAGAAGGTTTGGTTTCTCCTGTGGTCTCTCTTTTTGGTGCACAGACAGCCTCCTTTTCAGTATGTCCTGGGGCCTTTTTCTCTGTGTGCACACTCCTGGTTTCTCTCCCTCTTCTTATAAAGACCATTCTCATTATATTAAAGCCCCACTGTTATGATATTATGTCATCCTTATTATGTCTTTAAAGGCTCTATCTCCAAATACAGACACATTGAGGGTTAGGGCTTTTACATATGAATTTTGAGGAGACACAACTCAGTATATAACAGCACTTTGCACTTTGAATAAAAGTTGCTATTGCATTTGCCATGTTTCCATTTAGATGCAGAGCCTATAATATGTGCTCTGTATTATTTCAGTATTTTAAGTGTTTGTGTGTGTATGTGTTGTATGCCACATTTCTACTTAACCTTAAACAAGAATTGCATGTGCATTTGGCTCGCAAAATTCAGTTCCTTGGCAATCTCAGTTTCACACAGCACTACAATAAGAACTGAAAATTAACTTTCCTAGTTTACTAAAATCAGATGGAAACAAATTTCAGTGCTTAAAAGAACTTTGAAAAAGATGTTGTATCACACATTTCACTTAATTTATTCCATCAGACATTAAAGTATCTGTTAAATACTCATTCCTATAAAGATGTTCACAACTACCAAATGGAGTAGCCATCACATTAAGAGCTCTATGTAATTATTAAAACTGTACTTTATTGAGATCAACCAATTCCATTAAAATATCATTAAAAATGAATAAATTGAAAAGATCCTCAGAGAAATGAGAATAAATAATTATGCGTTTCTGAAATTTGAGCTTCATGAAGGCAGTATTTTGTTGTCATGGTTTTTATTCATTCACACAAACAGGAACAAATCTGGTAACATTATATTTTAAATTACTTTATACTAAGTTGACTCCTCCTCACCAATATTTAGCAATTCTCAACATTATATCTATGTGCCAGACACTTTTTTGGGATTTGGGAATAGAACAGTGAACAAAACAAACTCTCTGCCCTTACAGAAATTTATTCTATCATGAAGACACATAAACTAATTCTTCCTTTAATTTGAGTTTCCCGTTTAGGACTAATTAATGTCAGTAAGATAAGTTTATCAGTATTCAATGCATAAAAAATATCTATAAACCATAAAATATACATATAATAATTGTACATATAATTATGTATTTCAAGGATACAGACATGTCCTACCTAATATGGATGGCGAAAATAATCAGGAAAAAGAATTCAATTGTAGTTTCCAAAATTTATTGGTGGTAAACAGTGGACTAAAATGTGGGAGGAGGGCTTATAAAACTAGTTTCTTGCTCTGCTTCACTCAGTTCTCAGTTACTTACTAACTGTAAAATGAGCAACGCTTTTACCTCCACAGAACTCAAGAATTTCCTGAGTAAACTGAGTCAAATAATAATAACTATTTAAATAATGGCTCTACATATTACAGAATAGAATATTTTTTGTCATCCTTAGCATGATGCCCTGCACATTAAATTCATTCAGATTTATGTCAACTATTAATATTACGAAAACATAGATGTGCTGAAGAGGGCAAGCAAAGATTGTATGCTTATTTTTTTCTTCCTGTTAGTATCAAATTGTTTTACTCTCATGTCTTGGTTTATATTTTTTAAAAGAAAAGAATGCCATCATATAGGAAAAAAATTTCATAGATTATTATAATGATAGTGTCACCCCAGAACACTGAAAATTTAAGTTTAGCTATAAACGTTTAAATATAAAGAGAATAGTCTGGCATATTGTTTATTGAAAGACTTCCAGCAATTTTATTTTTGATAGATTTGTGTTCTACAAGTATAATATGTATTGCTTTTCAAAGTAAAAATACAGCCAGATTGTCTCACTATTGAAGTGACAGAGGACAGATAAGCAAAGGAAGGAAGCATAGATTGACCCATGTGCTAATGAATTAGAATTAAAGATCTCAGGAACCAGGAGAAGTGGCTGATTCTAGGACCAGGGGAGAAAATATAACATATGAGCTTGGACCATCAAGTAGTTTCAGAAAATAAGGAAACGGAGAATATGAAAACCAAATATGAAAAAACAAAAAACACACATACATATAAAATGAAGGTAGTATGTCAAGGGGACAGAGAAAACAACTAAAAGAGCTCCGAATGACCAAAGCTGGAACAATTTGAGCATCAAAATAGTATGGGATTGCAAATGAAAGTAGAAAATAAATATCAGTTAGTCCGTATTGATATAAATAACTTCAGAACAGCAAATAATTTGTGTACATACTTCATCCTTAAGGAGGTGGAACACAATTCCTGTTTCTTAAATGTGGGTTATCCAGTTATTTACTTCCCATGACTATAGTATGGAAAAGGAGTGGCAGGTGGAAATAAAATAAAAACGTTACAGTAAAAAAAACCTGGCTAACACTACCTCAGCCAGATGGTCAAGGTCAACATTAACAATGACAAGTTTTGTTGACAGTACATGCCCATGATATTATGTAAGAAAAATGTCACTGGACTCCTTAATATTTCTTCCAAACCTGAGAAAAATATCAGGCAACTCTCAATCAAGTGACATTAAAGAAAATACCTGAATGGTTATCAAAACTTTCAAGGTAATCAAAAATCAATGAAAGTATGAGAAACTGTCTCAGTTAAGAGAAGCCCTAAGGTGACAGGGCATGGTGATATTCTCAATGAGTTGGTGGAAGAAAAAAAGATATTAGGTAAAAAATAAGCAAATATAAACAAATTATTCACTTTATAATTAGTTAATAATTAGATATCAATATAGTTTCATTCAGTGTGACAATGCACTGCTAATTTATGATGGTAATGTTCAGATTGAGCACTTGAACCCTTGCATATTTCATAGTGGGAGGACAATTATGTTACAAAAACAATTATAATGTCAAATCTCCCAAACAGAACATTCCAAGGACTGTAAAACCCTGAATCTGCACTGGGCACAAACTGAAAGGAAGAAAGAAAAAAGTGGCTTTTACTTTTATTCCTGCCCTCATTGTCCTGCTCCCTATCACGTGGGAGACCCTATTTCCTTTGATTGTAGAATTTGGTACACACATCTCCTCTTTCAGATAGATTACTATGCATCCTTCAATCTGGCTCAAAGTTTTTTCTTTCATGAAGTCTTTTGTGAAACTATCAGAGAGCATTAGTTGCTCTAACAGTGCTGTGCTTATTCTATTTATTGCTTCAACTAATATATACTGATTGGCTACTATGTTCCAGGTCCACATTTGCATTTCCAGACCACCATTTCCTGAAATGTGTGACAGCATTGTCTGATTTACATTCTAGAGTATGACACACACTTGGTGGTCCCCTCATAAAATGGAGAGCATTTCTACAACTTCAAAATAAAACCCATATCCATTAGCTGTCACTCACCAACCTCCTTCCTTCAAGGACCACTGATATGTTTTCTGTCTAGATGGATTTGCTTATTCTGGCAATTTTGTATAAGTAGATTCATAGAATGTGTGTACTTTTGCATCTGACTTCTTTCACTTAGCATATTGTCTGCAAGTTCAACCATTTTACATACCATATGAGAACACCATTCCTTTTCATGACCAATATTATATGGTATGAATAAGCTACATTGTGTTTATTCGTTATTAGTTGATAGACACTTGGATTGTTCACTCTTTGGATGTAATGAATAATGCTGCCATAAACATTCTTGTACAAATTTCTGGACACATGTTTTCAATTCTCTTGGATACATATCTAAGTGAGGAATTGCTGGGTCTTAGGGTAATGCTATACTTAGCTATTGAGGAACGTCTAAACTTTTCAAAATGTCTGCACCATTTTATATTCCTACTGTTGATAATGAAAATTCCAGTTATTTCACATCCTTGTAAACACTTATTTTTTTTTTTGCTTTTTGAACGTAGCCATTCTAGTGTGTATGCAGCGATTTCATAATTTTTTGTTTGCATTTCCCTAAAAGCTAGTGATATTAAATGTATTTTTATATGCTAATTGCTACTTACACATCTTCTTTGGAGAATTGTCTATTCAAATCAGTTGCTCAAATTTATTTAAATTTTCTGCCTTTTTATTGTTGTCTTGTGAGAGTTCTTTATGTATTTCGGGCATGAGTTTCTTATCAGATTTAGGACACATAAATAATTTCTGCCACTATGCAGCTTGTATTTTCATTTTCTAGATGGTGTTCTTCACAAAATGTTTAGTTTTGATGAAGTCCAATATAAAGTGATTATTCTATGGAATTGATTTATACAATTATAGAATCTGAGACATCCTGAGATTTACAATTGGCAAGCTAAAGACTCAGAATAGTCAATAATGTATTTCTTATTCAAGTCTGAAGGCCTGAGAAACAAGAGAGATTCTGGTGAAGTTCTAGTCCCAAAAATGGCAGGATCGAGACCCAGGAAGAGCTAACATTTTGAGTCCAAAATCAAGAAAAACACCACATCTTAGGTCAAAGGCAGGAAGTTCCTCTTTTTTTTTTTTTTTTTTTTTGAGACAGAGTCTTGATCTCTCGCCAGGCACCAGGCTGGACTGCAGTGGAACAATCTCAGTTCACTGCAATCTCCACCTCCTGGGTTCAAGCAATTCTCCTGCCTCAGCCTCCCAAGTAGCTGGGACTACAGGCATGCACCACCACGCCCAGCTAATTCTTTGTATTTTTTTTAGTAGAGACGTGGTTTCACCATGTTGGCCAGGATAGTCTCGATCTCTTGACCTCGTAATCCACCCGCCTCGGCCTCCCAAAGTGCTGGGATTACAAGTTCCTCTTTATTAGCATGAGATTGCCACTTTTTGTTCTAGTCAGGCCTTCAACTGATTGGATGAGGCCCACCTACATTAGGAAAGCAAGCAGCTTTATTCAGTCTACCAATTCAAATATTAATCTCATCTAAAAACACCCTCATGGAAATACTCAAAATGTTTGGTTAAATAAGCACATCAGGTTTCAGTCAAGTTGACGCATAAAGTTAACCATCACTGACTCTCAATTTCATTCATTGTGTCTTTAGGTCTGCTTTGCATTTTTCATATGTAGCCTTGATTAGAATGGCTACATTCTAATACCTTTGTGTTTTTCATATGTAGCCTTTATTAGAATGAAGTAGTTCACTTCTGTTTCTACTTTGTTATTTACTTATATTTTTGTGAGTCTTTGATTCTGTCAAATGCATTTTTTCGTCAAGTAGGATGATCACATTTTTGTCTTTTATTTTATTAATATGATTATTATAATCATATTTGCACATTAAATCAACCATGTATTCCCAGGTTAAATTCCAGTTAGTTATAGTGTATTATCTTTATGTATGTTATTGGACAAGATTTGCTAATATTTTGTTAAAATTCTTTGCATATATTTGTAAATGTAATTGTAATACCTTGAAAAAATATTTGGTTTTGGCCTCAGTTTAATACTGGCCTCATAGAATAGATTGTGAAGTGTCTACTATGATTCTATAAGGTGGAGGAACTAGTGAAAGGTTGATGATAATTCCTCTGTACACATTTGATAACGTTATATGTGAAGCACTCTCAGCCTAGACTTTTCTTTGTTAAATTTTTAATCACTACTCAATTTCATTACATGTTATTTATATCTATTCACATTCTATTTCTTCTTTAGAAAATTTTAGTAGTTTATTTCTCTAGAGATTTGTCAATTTCATGCTATCTAATTTGTCTAAATACAATGCTCACAGTGTTGCCATATAAACTTTTTAGAACAGATTTATATTTAGAGAAAATTGAGCATATAGTGCAGAGGGTTCCCATATACCCTCTCCCTTCTCTGCAGATTCCTATTACAAGCATCTAGCATTAGTATGGCATATTTGTTACAACTGAGGAACCAATATTGATGCATTATAATTGACTAAAATAAATAGTTTACAGTAAATATTTTACTGTGTAGTATCTTTTATGGGTTTTAAGAAACATAAAATATTTTACAGTCATCATTAGAGTGTTACAAATTATAGTTTTACTGCTCTAAATCTTCCTTGGGCTTTATCTATTTATCCCTCCCATTTCACCTACTCAATCTCTGGCAACTACTAATATTTTATTTTCTCCATAATTTTGCCTTTTGCAGCTTGGCATTCACTTTGAATCATTTAATATGCAGGCTTTTCATACTGTCTTATTTTATCTAGTAATAGCATTTTGTGTTATCTGTTACTAAGTAATATTCTATTACACAAATGTACCACAATTGCATATTCATCTACCATTTGAAGAAAATGTTGGTTGCTTCCACTTGTTGGCAATTATGAGTAACAATGACATGAATATTTTATGTGCAAATTTTTGTGTTTACATGAATTTACAACTCGTTTGGATGGTATCTAGGAGCACAATTGCTGAATCCTAAGGTAAAACTACGGTAGCTTTGTAAGAAAGGCCAAATCGACTTCCAATGTGCCAGCACTATTTTGCATTTCCACAAGCAATAAATAAATGAGTGTTTCTTTTGTTCGATGTCTTTGCCAGCATTGGTAATATTGGTTTCTTTGGATTTTAGCCATTCTAATAGGTTTGCAGTGGCATCTCGTTGTTTTAATTTGCATTTCACTAACAGCATACAACTTGAGCATCTCTTTCTATGCTATTTGTCTTCTATACATCTTCTTTTCAGGGCGTCTTTTCCCAGATCATCCCTAAGTTTTGTTTAGTTTTCTTCCTTATTGTTGAGTTTTATGACATTTCCAGTCAAAATAACTTCATTGAATATATATTTAGCAACCTTATTCTCCTAGTCTGTGGCTTGTCTTTTTATTTCATAGTGCACTTCGTGAGCAGATATTCTTAATTTTAATGAAAACCCATTTATAATTCATCTTCATGGATTGCACCTTTCATATAGGTTCTAAGGAGGCATCACCAATTCCAAGGTCATTCACTTTCACCTGTGTTGCCTTTCACTCATTGTATCAATTTATGTTTCACTTTTAAGTCTATAATTCATATTGAGAAAACTTTTGTGAAACGTGTAAAGTCAGTGACTAGATTAAATTTTTGGCATGTGAATGTTCAGTTTTTCTAACATCATTTGTAGAAAGGAATTTCCCTTGCTCTTTTGTCAAAGATTACTTGACTATATTGGTGTGGGTCTATTTCTGGCCTACTTTTTCTATTCCTTTGGTCTGTTTATATTTTTCATTTACATCACAGTACTTTAATTTGTGCTTTTATATTAAACCTTGAAGTTGGGTAGTATCAGTTCTCTAACTTTATTCTGAATTTTCAGTATTGTGTTACCTGCTCTGGGTCTTTTCCTTTCCATATAAACAATAGAAAATGTTTGTCAACATCTGAAAAAAAAAACTTGCTAGATTTTGATTGAAATTGCTTGAGTCTATAGATAAATTTGGGAGAAATTGACATCTTGACAAAATTAAGTTTTCCTATCATGAACATGGAATCTCTCTCTATTTATTTAGATATTTTAAATGTCATTCATCACAGTTCTTCAATTTTCTGTCATGTAGATCTTATACCTGTTCTCTTAGGTTTATTTCTATATACTCCATTTTTATTTGGTGCTCATGTAAACGGTACTATATTTTAAATTGCAAATCCAGTTTTTCAATGCAATTGACTTTTGTATATTAACCTTGTATCTTGCTGGGCAGCTGTAATCCATTTTAGTTTTATGAGATTTTTGGGTTTTTTTGGTCAATTATGTAAAATTATCTACATAAAAATTATATTTATGAACAAAGATAGTTTTTATTTTTCTTCTTTTCAAATCCATATGAATTTTGTTTCTTCTTTTTTTGTGGTTGTTGTTGTTTTGTTTTTGCATTAGTTAGGACTTTCAGTATAATATTGAATGGGAATGGTAAGAAGAGACGTTTTGTGTCTCACCTTAGAAGAAAACATCTAATTTCCCCAATACTAAGTATAACTTTATTTCTGTTATTTTTTTCATTGATGCTTCTTATGAAGTCATAGAAAATCCTCTCTGTTGTTAATTTGATGAGAATTTCTCTTTTTTCTTCTTGTTTCTTTCTCTCTCTCTTTTTTTTTTTTTTTTTGAGACAGAGTCTTGCTCTGTTGCCAGGCTAGAGTGCAGTGGTATGATTTCAGCTGCAACCTCTGCCTCCTGGGTTTAAGTGATTCTCCTTCCTTAGCTTCCTAAGTAGCTGGGACTACAGGTGCGACTCCGCATGCCCAGATAATTTTTATATTTTTAGTAGAGACGGGGTTTCACTGTGTTGGCCAGGCTGGTCTTGATTTCTTGACCTTGAGATTTGCCCACCACTGCCTCCTAAAGTGCTGGGATTACAGGTATGAGCCACAGCGCTTGGCTGAGGGTTTTTCCTTATCATGAATAGTTGTGTTGTATTTTTTTTTAAATGCCTTTTCTGCATTAATTGATATGAACACGTAATTTTTCCTCTTAGACCTTTTGAGATTTATTACATACATTGATTTAAAAATACTGAGCCAACCACGAACACCTAGCATAAATTCCACTTGATTATGGTACAGAATTCATTGTATATATTGTTGCACTTGATGCACTATAATTTTGTGTAGAATTTTTGTACCTTCTTATGAGAGACACTGGTCTGTAGTTTTATTTTCTCATATCTTTATGTCGCTTTGGTATTGGGATAATAGTGACCTTATACACTAATTTAGGAATTGTTTTTCTGCTTCTATTTTCTAGAAGAGATTAAATAGAATTGCAATCTTTATTTATTAAATGTTTGGTAAAGTTCACCAGTAAAAAATTTGGGCTGGGCGTGGTGCTCAAGCCTGTAATTCCAGCACTTTGGGAGGCCAAGGCAGGTGGATCGCGAGGTCAAAAGATCGAGACCATCCTGGTCAACATGATGAAACCCCACCTCTACTAAAAATACAAAAAATTAGCTGGGCGTGGTGGTGCGTGCCTGTAATCCCAGATACTCAGGAGGCTGAGGCAGGAGAATTGCCTGAACCCAGGAGGTGGTGGTTGCGGTGAGCCGAGACCGCGCCATTGCACTCCAGCCTGGGTAACAAGAGCGAAACTCCGTCTCAAAAAAAAGAAAAAAAAAAAATATATACGAGCCTGGCATTTTCTCTTTTGGAAAGTTAATTATTGCTTCAATTTCTTTCATATATATGGGGCTATTCAGATGATCTGTTTCTCTTGTGTGAGCTTTGGTAGGTTGTGCCTTTTAAGCTATTGTTATGTTTCATCAAAGTTTTATTTTTGGTCATAAAGTTGTATATAATCTGCTATTGTCCTTTTACATTCAATAGGCTTACTAGTGATAATCGTACTTTTATTCCTGATACAGGAAATATGTCTTCTCTATTTTATTCTTTTATCAGCTTTTCAATTATTTTACTAATTTCAAATAACCATTTTTTTGACTCACTGGTTTTTTCTAGTGATTTCTTAGTTTAAAAAGAAAATCATATTTTCTCTCCTCTAATTTTGTTGTTGTTATTGCTCTTTACTGTTGTTTGTTGTTGTTCTCTGAATAAAACTTTTCTGGAATAATTCTGTAAAGTCTGTATTCTTTGTTGTATGTATCCATAAAAGTCTCTACTTGGGTAGTCTTACTAGAGAGCGATATCCTTAAACACCTTGAATCAACAAGCTTTTGAGCTTTGGCCAATAGGCTCTTTGTATGTAACAATATACACTATCAATCATCCTTGCAATAGTTTACAACTGTGTTAGAGACTTCATTTCCTGCTTTTGTAAGGACTCAAGGTCAGACAGAAGTTAGAAGTCAGTGCTGTCTCAGGTCTCAGGTCTCAGGTCTCTTTAGGGCATTTGTACAGCCCTATGCATGAACACAGCCTCCTAGATTCCCTGGAATTTGGCAAAATATTGTAAATCCTCAGGGTCTATTTTTTGGCCATCTTCTCATTTACTTTAACCGGTAATACTACCTCAAATAACAGCAGTGTTGTACAATGGCTGCTGATTATTTTGACAAATTTCCTGGAGGTAAGCTGCTCTCACACAGGGAGCTTAGAGTCAGGTGAAATGAAGAAAAGTGCCAAGAATTAAATATTTCAGCCAGCCCCTAGTCCAGTCAATCGTCGAATGGAAGCTTAGGGAACTCCAAACCTCTGCTCCCTCTTCCATAGCTGTTAGGTTGCTGAATTTTGCAGCTTTGCTGTTGTGAGACTATTGGTTTTCAAGGCTGCCAAGGTGCTAGAAGAGGAACGGGATCAGGGCAGGGCAAAACACCACAAGGTTCACTGTTCATACTGAGATTCAGTCATTTTTCTTGAATAAATGCTCTTTGGATTGTTTATAAGACTGTAACCAATTTTCAGAGTTCCAAAGTGTTTATTTTTTTCTGCCAGCAAAAGGAATAGAAGGCTTTCAGAAGTCCTTACTCTGCCATTCCAGAAGTTGGTCCCCAAACACATACTGTTTTGATTATATGACTGTGGAGCTTTTTTGGATCAAGCAAGAGCTCACTGAACCTGGCATTTCTATGTACTATATCACAGTATATTATATCATGTTATGTCATATTTAGTATATATCACATATTTGCATATCTGTTATATATCAATATTATATATTATATATCATAGCCATATACATGTGTGTTTTGTGCAATAAACTTTTTCACACTATATAAAAGGAAACAGTTTATCCAATTACAATTAAAGTCCCTCCTACTCAGTGCTTTTCAGAGAGAAAAGTGAAAATATGAGTTTGAGATTAGTTCCCACTTTGATTCTATACCTTCTGTTGAAATGGTCCAAGAGGAGGTAAAAAAAGATCGTTGCTCTTTCATGACAATTAAGTTATTCCAGAGGAGTATGGAATTGTTAAACACACACACACACACACACACACACACACACACACACACACACACAGTTGGTTTTATCTCATGAGACTGTAGTGGTGGTCAAAACCTAAGTTCATTTGAAGTCCAGAAATTTGAAATATTGATGAAGGCTTTGGAAGAAACTCGGCACAGTTAAACCATGGTCCAATATACTTTAATACATTGGTCTGGGACAAAGAAAGCTGTTTCTGTCCTAGAAGGAGGGGTGGTTCTAAAATGAGAAATTCATTGTACCCACTTGGTACCATTGTGTGCTTTGTTTGCTATACTCAATTAATTGAACAATTTTATAATAAATTGTAAATATATTTTATAATTGACAATTCATTTCTTTGAATTAGTTTGGGAAATATTAAAATAGGATGTTTTTGGTTCTATTAGCAATATTGTATAACAGTAAAAACGTATTTTATTGTGTACTATGATTCGAGATGTAAATGAGTAGGTTGGTGACACTAAAATGACAAATTTGTAAAAATTGTGTAGATGCACTGAAATTTGTTATAAATAAACACTTTTTTAAAATCCAGAATTTCTAATGGATTCTTCTGTCTGCCATTAATTTTCTGAAATGATACCTATATCACATAATCCATGTTCTACATTCTATTTTATATTACTTATATATACAAGTTAAAGACAGATTAAATACATAAAAGAAAAAAAATGAAAATTTGTGTTTTCCACTTTTTATAAGATATCCATGGAGTCACTTTAGATTGGTGCATAGGAGACACTTTTTTTTTCTTTTTCAGGAATTCTGTATTAACAAAAGAGGCCTTTATAGCATAAAACAATATGAAAAGGCAAAAAATCATTGTGTTTGCTGCTCATATACTGAACATTTTTATTTAGTAATCTAGACTTGCTGAAAATTTTCCAAAAGATAGAGGGAAAGGGTGGTTAGAAAGAAAAAAAGGAACTTGAAAACAAAACTAGTTTTCCCACAAAATGAAAGCCATCTTATACCCCATGTAATGATATACTCCCTCTAGCAAAGCTTTATTTTTAATCTAATAAAATATACTAACTTAATCAGTGGTCAAACATGCTTGTAGCTATTTACTCAGGCTTTGTATATAAAACCTAATTTTATAGTAAAAAAGCTGCCTATATCCACATTGATGTACAAATTAGAAAATCACTTAAATTGTCATAAAGGCCAAATTTACTAAAGAAAGCTAATTAAAGTTCAAATCAATAAAGGAATCTATGTTTGAATAGATTACAAAAAAACTTACTGTTTCATGATGTTTAAAAATAATAAGCTCACAGATGCAAAATGAATAGGAATGTTCAATTAAAACATTGACAATTAATATATAATTATATATAATTTAATAAATACAATTAGTTATTGAATTATGAATTAATTTATCAGTTTAATAAATTCTTAATTCAATTTAGATGTGTAGCCATTATCCATGCCATTATTGGAAGAGTGAGCTTCATAAGTATTCTATTGTTGAGAAAACATTTCCAAAGTATTAAACATCTCTTGTAAAAAATAAACTTAACACAGCCATGGAATCAAATTGAATCATCCACAAAAGAATTATATTTTTAAAGGTTTCATTCCCCACAGTCAAGGGATTAAAATTATAATTAGAAAGTTAAACTGAAAAGATAATCAAGAATCTGAAAGAAATGAATAGTCATTCTAAGGAATTACGCCAACTATCTTGCTAATTTCTAGGCACTAAATCTGTCCTGTCTTGAAAGAAAAGCCAAACTGAATGCTCCAGATTTCCTTAAATTCTGGCAGTTTTTTTAAAATGCTGAAATTCTTAGTTATTTTAACTTATTAAAAGTAAAGATATTCTGTTATGAAGTATAGAAAGTATCATTTATTCTCAAATGTTAGAAGGACTAACATATATATTTTAACTAACATTCACTAAAAATATACTTTTCATAACTATATTGAATTCATCTATGAACATTTTTACGTATGTGAAATACATTTCTAGTTGTATATTCTTGTTCTTTTATTTGGTTATGCTTCTATTTGTGCTATTTTATCATGTTTTGTTATAAGCCAATAAAAATTTCATATTTCCTTATTATTTTTCAAATCAATCTTTGAAATTCAGTAATGTAGTCTTTAAAAATATATAGTTTTTAAATCATCTCTTGATTTTCAATTTATTCATTATTTAATACAAGTGTTTGTTTGTTTGTTTTGTTTTGTTTTTAATTTCTTTGAAGTCAATTTTCTTAAGATTATTTCTTCCAGATAAATTCTGTTTAATGTGGTAGGGCTGGGTCTATTCCCTTAAAATTATAAAGTCAAAGTGTTTGTATGTATCTATTCTTATACATCTTTCTACAAATTTGCTTATTTTGTGTATCACACTAAAGATATTCACGTCAGAGCCCGAGATAGAGGAAATCTATCAGAAAAGTTTGAAACATTTTTATTTTTGAGACAGAGTATTGCTCTGTTACCAGGATGGAGTTCAATGGCGTGATCTCAGCCCACTGCAACTAAGGCCTCCAGGGTTCAAGCGATTCTCCTGCTTCAGCATCCCGAGTAGCAGGGACTACAGATGTGCACCACTATGCTCAGCTAATTTTTGTATTTTTTATACAGATGGGGTTTCACTGTGTCGGCCCGGATGGTCTCCATCTCTTGACCTCGTGATCTGTCTGCCTCGGCCTCCCAAAGTGCTGAAATTACAGGCGTGAGCCACCGCGCCTGGCCAAAACTTTTTATTTCAAAAGAAATCTCTACTTTCTAAGAAAGTACTCTAAATGATTAATCATCATGAAAAGTAATGCTTGCTAACAGAAATAATCTTAGCCTGGTTAAGAGATCACAAAGACATGTTATTGTGGCTGATTTATTAGCAAGTGTGAAAGCCAGGATTAAGTTTTCTTCGTAACCATTACTTCTTCCCCACCCTGAAACCCCACATTCCCACCCTTGCCCCGCCTGGATTCTAAGTAAGTTGCTTATTCAGGCCATCTGCCCGAGGCAAGGAGAAGTGAGATCAGTATACTCGCCCTTATTTTACACAAGCAAGAAGCTTGCCAATATTTTATTGAAGATTTTTGCATCTATGTTCATCATGGATATTGGCCTGAAGTTTTCTTTTGTTGTTGAGTCTCTGCCAGGTTTTGGTATCAGGATGATGTTGGTCTCACAAAATGAATTGGGAAGAATTCCCTCTTTTTGGATTATTTGGAATAGTTTCAGAAGGAATGGTACCAGCTCCTCTTTGTGTGTCTGGTAGAATTCGGCTGTGAACCCATCTGGACCTGGACTTTTTTTGTGTGGTAGGCTCTTAATTACTGCCTCGACTTCAGACCTTGTTATTGGTCTATTCATAGTTTAGGCTTCCTCCTGGTTTAGGCTTGGGAGGACATAGGTGTCAAGGAATTTATCCATTTCTTCCAGGTTTACTAGTTTATGTGCAAAGAGTTGTTTGTAATATTCTCTGATGATGGTTTGAATTTCTGTGGAATCTATGGTGATTTCCCCTTTATTGTTTTTTATTACCATTGACTTTCTTCACAGAACTGGAAAAAACCAACTTGAACTTCATATGGAACCAAAAGAGAGCCCGCATAGCCAAGTCAATCCTAAGCAAAAAGAACACAGTGGGAGGCATCACATTACCAGACTTCAAACTATACTACAAGGCTACAGTAATCAAAACAGCATGGTACTGGTACCAAAACAGAGACATAGACCAATGGAACAGAACAGAGGCATCAGAAGCAACACAGCATATCTACAACCATACAATATTTGATAAACCTGACAAAAACAAGCAATGGGGAAAGGACTTTCTGTTTAATAAGTGGTGTTGGGAAAACTGGCTAGCCATGTGCAGAAAGCAGAAACTGGACCCCTTCCTGACACCTTACACTAAAATTAACTCCAGATGGAATAAAGACTTAAACATAAGACCTGGCACCATAAAACCCTAGAAGAAAATCTAGGCAAAACCATTCAGGACATAGGAGTAAGAAAGGACTTCATGACCAAAACACCAAAAGCATTGGCAACAAAAGCCAAAATAGACAAATGGAACCTAATCAAACTCCACAGCTTTTGCATGGCAAAAGAAGCAGTCACTAGAGTGAATCAGCAACCAACAGAATGGGAAAAGATCTTTGCAGTTTACCCATCTGTTAAAGGGCTGATATCCAGAATTTACAAAGAACTCAAACAGATTTACAAGAAAAAAATAAACAAGCCCATCCAAAAATGGGCAAAGGATATGAACAGACACTTTACAAAAGAAGACATACATGAGGTCAACAAACATATGAATAAATGCTCATCATCACTGGTCATTAAAGAGATGCAAATCAAAACCACATTGAGATACCATCTCATGCCAGTTAGAATGGCGATCATTAAAAAATCTGGAGACAACAGATGCTGGAGAGGATGTGGAGAAATAGGAACACTTCTACACTGTTGGTGGGAGTGTAAATTAGTTCAACCATTGTGGAAGACACTGTGGCAATTCCTCAAGGACCTAGAAATAGAAATTCCATTTGACCCAGCAATCCCATTACTGGGTATATATCCAAAGGACTATAAATCGTTCTACTTTAAGGACACATGCACACGAATGTTCATTGCAGCACTGTTTACAATACCAAAGACCTGGACCCAAACCAAATGCCCATCAATGATAGACTGGACTGGAAACATGTGGCACATATGCACCATGGAATATTATGCAGCAATCAAAAACGATAAGTTCATGTCCTTTGTAGGGACATGGATGAATCTGGAGAACATCATTCTCAGCAAACTGACACAAGAACAGAAAATGAAATACCACATATTCTCACTTATAGGTGGGTGATGAACAATGAGAACACATGGACACAGGGAAGGGATTACTACACACTGGGGTCTATTGGGGGGAATAGGGGAGGGACAACGCGGAGGGCAGCTGGGGAGGGACAGCATGGGGAGAAATGCCAAATGTGGGTGAAGGGGCGGAAGGCAGCAAAACACACTGTCATGTGTGTACCTATGCAACTATCTTGCATGTTCTGCACATGTACCCCAAAACGTAAAACGCAATACAAAATAAAAAAATTAAAAGAAAAATAAGAAAAGAAGGAGAGCTTAAAGTCCTGGGCACGTTACTGGTTACTGGTAGATGCAGAGTCAGAGTTTGTGACTCCTGGTGTTCCGTGTTATCTTTATTCAATTTCATAGCAGGTCAGAAGTGGATACACATGAGAGAATGAGATAAAGTGTGATTACCAGCCCCCAGAGAAAGGGCTTGAGCTGGCACAAAAAGGGGTCTCTCCTGTTCTGCCTGGTGTAACTTCAGAAGGCACTCAGCAATCTGAAATCCATCCGATGGAGCATGATGAAGTGGGTGCAGGCTTTTCAACTGCCAGCTGGGCCCTTCTTCCCTTGGGCAAATGCCACTGGTCACAGGCTGTCCCAGTTGTGGCTGAGCCAGCCCTGAAACCTGGGACCCAGCTGCTGCCTCCCTTTTCCACATAGAAAACAGGTTATCATTACTCTTAATTCACCTACTTATTCTAGAGATTAGAAAGAAAGTATACATCCCTGACTAAAAATGTAATTATCAAATCTATAATTATTGTAGTAGTAACAAACCACAAGTCATATTCCTGAGAAAATCAAGACAATGAAATGGATATTCAGTAAATGTGCTTAAAATTCAGAAGAAAAATATAGAAACTTAGTTATGATGAGAAAAATTAATAGGAGAAAAATGCAAAATAAAGTTTAGTTTATATAAAATTGCAACTTCATTAGAAAGCCAGAACTGATAAAATATTGAATAAAAATACTTTTTCATCTGTAAGAAGAGTTAAAAGTTTCCAAAGCATGAAACAAAATTAATAAATCATCATACAGATATATCTTGGTTACTTTTGCAAATTATAAGGATTTTTTTTTTAATCCAGAAAGCAACATATGAGTGACTCTTTCAGTTGTAGATGTAGCTTCCTTCAAGTATTATTTAATATGAAAGTCATGTTGAAGCTGCCAAATACCAAACATTCCATCTGAAGAAAACATAATGCAAAAAAAAAAAAAAAAAAAAAAGGAAAAATGTCTTCTTTCAAATGAGTAAATGAAAATAAACTGAGGAAAAATAAAATAATTCAGATTTTCAACTAATGATGCTGAAAATTCATGAAAAGATGATAATAAAAAGATGTGATTAAGCACAGATATTCACAGGTTGTTTTTAAGTAGATGTTTACATTTTTCCAAAGCAGCAGCCAATCTTCATGAAAAGTGCAAGTGAATATTAAATTATTCACTACACCCCATTACCTAACACAATGCTTTGTGAATACCCTCAAATACTTGGCATTATTAAGAATGTTGGTTAAAGATCAGAAAGTAGACACGAGTTTCCTTTTACTCAGCAAGTTAGCCTCTGTTCAGTTTCTGTGTCCTCTCTAAGGATGCTCTTTGAGGGCAGGGTATTCCCTTTAAGAGACACACTCTCTCTGCCAAACTACAGTAGCGTGCTTTTTTCCTATTATTTCAAGAGGCTGTGAATATCATAACACAATGATTAAAATGTGTACATTTAATTAGAAGATGACTGATCTTCTTATCAAGATCCTGAAATACAAATCCAAATAAATTTCATATGGTGTCTTAGCTCTGGATGCTGTAAGAAACTCCCACAGACTGGGTGGCTTAGACACAACACCAATTTATTTCTCACAGCTCTGGAAGCTAGAAATCTGAGATCAGGGTGTCAGTATGGTCAGGTATTAAGAAGGGCTTTTTTACATGTGCAGACCGCAGTCTGCATTTCATGTGCAAACTGCATTGTATTCTCACAGGGCAGAAAGCAAAGAGAAGCAAAATCTCTCCTAACCCTTACAAGAGCACTAATTTCATTCTCATTAGACCTCATCTAATCTTAATTACCTCCAATGATGCCACTGCCTAATATATTCACATAGGAGACAGGATTTCAGCATGAATTTTGAGGGGACACAAACATTCAGTCCATAATAAATGGACAACTGTATAGAGCATCACATTACTAAAATAATCTAGGAGACAATTGAAACTCTGAGCTGCACAATAAAAGTAGAAATAATGAGAGATTTGATTAAATATAAAAACTTCAACAGCAAAGACAAATATTTAAACAGAGAAGGAACATTTGCAATGCAAAATAATAAATACAGGGTGAAAGAATTTCTTAAAACTAATAGAATAAATCTGACAGTGGACAAATGCCAGGAAGAAGCAGTTCAAACAGGTAAATAAACATCAATAAATATACTAAAATGCTCTAAACATGTAATATTCAACAAAACAAGATAAAAATAAAAGTACGTGTTTTGCTGTTGTTGAAACATTTATGTTCATTTATATATATATGAAATTTGGAAAATGTAAATTATTCAAATAGGTGTAAGAATGCAGTATATAAATAATTATAGTCATTCATTTTATGAGATCAACATTTTTAGATTTCACATATGAGATCTCACTCATGAAGTATTTTTATTTGTTTACCTGGATTATTTCACTTTACATAATGTTCTCCGGGTGTGATCATATTGTAAATGACACAATTTCCTGCTTTTTCTTGGTTGAATAGTATTTAATAGGATTTAATTGCGTATCTGAACCACATTTTCTTTATCCATTCATCTATTGATACATACATAGGTTTAGTCCATATCTTGGCTATTGTAAATAAGGCTGCAATAAACCTGAGGGTGCAAATATTTCTTTGACATAATGCTTGTGTTTCCTTTGAGGTATATCCGGTAGTGAGATTGCGAGATTTCATGGTTGTTCTTTTATTATTTTTCGAGGATTCTCCATATTGTTTCTATAATGGATGAATTCATCTCCATGCACATCTACAGTGTGCACAGCTTTCCTTTTCTCTACATTCTTGCCAAAATTTATCTTTGTGTTTTTGATAGCAGCCACTCTAACAGGTGTGTGATGATATTGCACTGTGAATTTAATTTGCATTTATCTGATGATTATTGATGCTGATAATTTTAAAAATATACCTGTTGGCCTTTGTATATTTTCTTTTGAGAAATGTCTATTCAATTTCTATGACCATTTTTAATGGCTATTTGTTTTCTTGATATTGAGCTGTTGTGTTCCTTGTATGTTTTGGATATTATCCCCTTATCAGAACTATGGTTTTCAAGTATGTTCTCTTGTTCTGTAGAATGTCTCTTCAAACTGTTGATTGTATTCTTTGCTGTTCAGAAGCATTTTAGTTTATAAAAAGAGACAAAGTTGTGCAGACACATTTTAACTTGGAAAAGGAAACAAAGAAGTTCATTATATGTGATAAAGGGGTTAATTCAGCAAGACAATTTAATAATTGTAAATATATGCACCCAACAATAGAATATCTAAATATATACATCAAATATTAATAGATCTGAAGATAGAGACAGAGTGCAATACAATAATAGTAGAAGACTGCAACATCCCACTATCTGTAATGGACAGATCATTCAGACAGAAAACCAGTAAGAAAACATTAGATTTAAACTACACACTAAATCAAATGAACCCAACAGACAAATACAGGATATTCCATCCTAAAGCAGCAAAATACACATTCTTTTCAACTGCACATAAAACATTCTCCAGGGCAGATTATATTTTAGGCCACAAAAGAAGTCTTACCAAATTTAAAAAGGTTGAACTTGTATCTAAGTATTTTTTCTGATTATATATGTTCTGACAATAAAGATATAAAGCCAGAAATCAATAAGAGAAATGTGGAAATTAAACAACATGCTCCTAAATACCCAATGGATAAATAAAGAAATTAAAAGTAAAATTTAGAAATTTATTAAGATGAACAAAAATAAACAGACAATGTACAAAAACCTATGAGTTGCAGTCAAAGCTGTTTTAAGAGGAAAGTTTTTGGCAGTAAATGCTTCTATCAAAAAAGAGGAAAGATTTCAAATAACAACACAGTATCTCATGGAACTAGAGAGAGAGAGAAAAAAGAATAGAACAAATTAAGCCCACAATTAGTATAACAAAGAAAGAAAGAAAGAACAGAGCAGAAAGAAATGCAATAGAAACTATACAACCAGTAAAAAGCATCAACAAAACTCAGAATTGAGCTTTTGAAATATAAATAAAATTAACAGACCTTTAGCTAGACAAAAACAAATAGATAAGACTAAAGTAAATAAAATCAGAAATGATAAGGAGGCATTACAACTGATCTAACAAAAACACAGGCAGGGTGCGGTGGCTCACGCCTGTAATCCTAACACTTTGGGAGGCCAAGGCAGGTGGATCACGTGAGGTCAAGAGATTGAAACCATCCTGGCCAACATAGTGAAACCCCATCTCTACTAAAATATAAAAATTAGCTGGACGTGGCGGCATGCGCCTGTAGTCTCAACTACTCTGGAGGCTGAGGCAGGAGAATGGCTTGAACCCGGGAAGTGGAGGTTGTCAGTGAGCCGAGATCGTGCCACTGCACTCCCGCCTGCCGCCTGGTGACAGAGTGAGGCTCTGTCTTAAAAACAAAACAACTGCGGGGGGCGGGGGGGGGGGGGGCTGGGGAGGGATAGCCTGGGGATAAATGCCAAGTGTGGGTGAAGGGGAGGAAGGCAACAAAACACACTGCCATGCGTGTACCTATGCAACTATCTTGCACGTTCTGCACATGTACCCCAAAACCTATAATGCAATAAAAATTTTAAAAATTAAAGATAAAAAGAAAAAACAAAACAAAACAACAACAAAAAGACAAAAATACAAAAGATTATTTTAGAATATGAAAAAGAATTATGCATCAACAAACTGGGTAACTTATGAGAAATGGATATCCTTGCCATAAACAGTTTACCAAGAATTAATTATGAAATAGAAAATCTTAAACCAATGCCTAGTAAGGTGATTGAATCTTCTTATGAATAATCTCCCATCAAAGAAAAGCCCAGGCTTGGATGGGTTAAAATTCTATCACACATTTTAAAAATACCAATTATTATCAACCTCTTTTTAAAAAAATTGAAGAACAAGGAATGCTTTACACTTATTTTACAAGATTAGCATTAATCTGATACCAAAGCCAAAGATGCTACAAAACAAACAAACAAAACTCCAAACCTCAAGTCCAATAACCATCATGAATATAGATGCAAAAATCAGCCGCAAAATACTAGTCGACTGAATTTAACAGCACATTAAAAAAGATCATTCACCATGGTCAAGTGGGATTGATTCCAAGGATTCAAGGATGTTTCAACACATGTAAATGAATAAATGCCATACATCAAGTTAACAGAATGAAAGAAAAAAATATATTTAATTATTTCAATAGATGCAGAAAAAGAATTTGACAAAATTTAAAATTATTTCATTACTAAAAACTCTCAACGAATTAGGCATAAGAGGAATGTACTTTAATATAATAAAGAACAACAGGAAAAAGTCAAAAGCTTTATCTCTAAAATTCAGAACAAGATACGGATACCCATTCTTACCACTGATATTAAGTATAATACTGGGGGTCTTAGCCAGAACAATTAGGCAATAAGAAAAGTCATCCAAATTGGAAAAGAGAAAATAATATTGTCTCTTTTTGCACATGACATACTATTATGGATAGAAAACCCTAAATATGTCATCAAAAACTTATGAGAACTAACAAATTTGGTAGTTTCAGGATACAAAATTAACATACAAATATCAGTAGAACTTCTGTATGTCTAGAGTGAATTGTCTGAAAAATAAATCAAGAAAATAACCTGTTTACAATAGTTACAAAAATGATGAGGACTATTATAACCAAGAAGGTGGAAGATCTCTACACTAACAACTACAAAACATTAATAAAAGGAATTGAAGAAGACGCAAGTAAATAAAGCTGCATCTCATGTTTATGGACTAAAGGAATTAATATTATTAAAATGTTTATAGTACCCAAAGTAATCTACAGATTCAACAAAATCCCTATCAAAATACCAATGACATTTTCACAAAAATACATAAAAACAGTCCTAACATTTGTATGGAACCACAGAATTTTCAGATTAGCCAAAAAATTAAAAATAGAACTACGATACGGTCCAGCAATCTCATTACTGGGTTTATATCCAAAGGAAACAAAACCAGTACGTCAAAGAGACATGTGAACACTCATGTTGATTGTAGCCTTATTCACAACAGCCAAGATATGGAATCAACCCAAATGCCCATCTAATGATAAAAAAAAAAAAAAGAAAATGCACACATGCATACATATATATACAATGGAACAGTATTCAGCCATAAAACAATAAAATTCTGTCATTTGTGGCAACATGGATGAACCTGGATGCCGATGTTAATCTCTGCTATACTTATATATATATATTTGAGAATTCCCATAACAAAATGTTACCTAACCAGAAAACAGAGGAGTAGGAATGAGTTAACATTTACGCAGGACACAGATAATACAGAGCTAGGTACTTACTATATAGACACACACACAGAGTTTATCTTGAAGAGATGTGGGGAAGAGAGTGAAATAATCAGCTTTGAAGTGAGAAGATGAGAAGACACTGTTATTAATTTGGACATAAATTTGTCCAGAAACATTACAACGTTCCTTGGTTTCTGTAATCCCAGTCCCTGATACATTCTTATTGGTGGATTTATTTTGCAGGATGATAATAGAATATAAAGAAAAATAAAGATCATTTTAAAATGAGATATAAAAACTAAAGGAATGAAATACTCCTTGGTATGGTGACAAAAAAAGAAGAAGAAAAAAAAAAACCTCTCCTGTCTTGCAGCAGGAGTGCATAGAAAGCCAAGCATGAAACACAATATTTATTGGACTGTGTGATTGACTTCAAAGGAGGTTAAGCCCTCAAGGAAGACAGATTTGTTACGCCACAGAGAGAGCTTCATTGGAAAAGTCTGGTATCCTACAACAGTATTTTGGTATAGAGGTGATTGTCCTTGGAGACTTGTTTGCTCTATCTCTTCTGATACATCTAAGTTTGAAAATATATCTCATTCCTCCCTGTTATGATTAATGTGCTCCATAATCTTGAAAGGTAATGTACTCAAAATGTGCCTTCGCTTCTTCTTTGAACCACCCAGCTTTTACCTAGGTTGAAGTCACAAAATTAACTAGTTGAAGATGCACTAAACTTGATAAAGAAAGAAAGAACTGTAATTTAAAGATGCTACAAACTTAGCTGGCAAGTATTGGTAGCAGCCTGGGAAGTGTGAGAGGCACGAGTTTAGAAGATTCATCAAAGGGACTGAAATATGAAGTTTGAAAAAAAAAGTTTACTTACCTGAAAATATTCTCTGGAGATAAAGGATTTCTCATGCTGGAAAGAACCTCCGGAGATCCTGCAAACTACCTAATGAGTTGGCTCTCAGTGCCATGGTTTACACAATGGCCAAGCTGAACAAAATTGAAATGCATAGAATTGCCATTTCCGATGATGGATAAAGAGATTAAAAAGTTCAGGGTAGCAGATTTGCTAGTATGGATAAAATATGTATAGCCTGAAGATGAGCAAGATAATAATGCTACCTGGGAAGGCTGAGAGGACACACAATTTATCAAGACCACAAGAATGCCCCAGTGAGAAACACAGTAGCATCACTAAAAAGTTCAGTAGTGGCTCTGCCTTGCAGTTCAAGGATGGAGGTAGGAAAGACTGTTAGAAAATGTGCCTTGTTGGCCGGGCGCAGTGGCTCAAGCCTGTAATCCCAGCACTTTGGGAGGTGAGGCGGGTGGATCACGAGGTCAACAGATCAAGACCATCCTGGTCAAAATGGTGAAACCCCTTCTCTACTAAAGATACAAAAAATTAGCTGGGCATGGTGGCACGTGACTGTAATCCCAGGGAGGATTACTCTCCTACTCAGGAGGCTGAGGCAGGAGAATTGCCTGAACCCAGGAGGCGGAGGTTGCGGTGAGCCGAGATCGCACCATTGCACTCCAGCCTGGGTAACAAAAGCGAAACTCCGTCTCAAAAAAAAAGAAAACAATGAGTCATGAATGGACTTTAAGTGGTGGCACTTAACTGATAGTACCCAGGTTGTGTTTAACCACAGATATATAATTACTAGCAAAGTTGAAGTAGCAGCCCCAGGAACCTAATCCATGGGGACTTGTAATGATTGTTAACAGAAGGTGACCTCCCTTCCACCAAATAGACTGGTGGAAGACAAATACACTATTCAGCTTAAACCAGAGGAAGAAGTCAAGGTTTATCTATTAGTCTGTTTCCATGATGCTGATAAAGACTTGACTGAGACTAGACAATTTATAAAAGAAAGAGGTTTATTGGATTTATAGTTTCACATGGCTGGGGAGGCCTCACAATCATGATGGAAGGTGAAAGGCACTGAGGAACAAGTCACATCTTACTTGTATCGTGGCAGGCAATTAGAGAGAGAGCTTGTGCAGGGAACCTCCAATTTTTAAAACCATCAGATCTCATGAGACTTATTCACTGTCACAAGGACAGTACAGAAAAGATCTTCCTCCATGATTCAACCAACTCCCACCAGGTCCCTCCCACAACACGTGGGAAATATGAGATTTGGGTGGGGACACAGAACCAAACCATATCAGTTTGGTAACAGGGAATTTGGGGGAGGTCATCTTAATAAAAATTTGTTTTTCCCCTGGATAGTTTTCAGATTTGAGCAACTGAGCAGACCCCACCCATTAAACACATTTGACTTGTTTCCGAGGTGCAATGATTCTCCAGGACCATAGCAGGTATACATAGAAATTATTTCTTCAGTATTTACCAAAGGGAAGGACAACCAAATACTCGGTTAATTGAACATTGGAAAATAAGAGCTACTCACATTTTTCTAATACAGGGTACAGGATCTAATGGACATTAAAATATGGATCTTTGAGACATTACCATAGCCTTCTAATTTGTTGGAAACATATGGGAGCCAGGTAAGAAAGAGCTTATTGGACCATCTTGTTGACCCTAGTCCTTGAATATTTAATGGGCACTGACATACTCGAAAGTTAGCATAATCTCAAAATTGGGATCCTGGTAGAAAAGAACTAATATGAAGGGGAAAGCTAAATGAAAGCCAATGAAGTTTCTCCTTCCATGACCAAATTACTAAAAAAAAAATTGGTCCTGTGTGTATGGCAGAGATGAGCAGATTCATGCCTGCCCTATGTCTCTAAGAGATGTAGGGATGGTGGTCCTCATCTCAACTTCATTTAGGTTATCCAGTGTTTCCTTTGCAGAAACCAGATGGATCTTGAAAGATGATTATCTGTCACTACAAGCTCAATTCAGTAGTTAGTTGCCATGTGTGGGTAACCCCCCAACATGGGCACCAAGGAAGGAGAGCTGTGCAAACCCCGGGCACAGTTAATGCCTGAAGAATATCTTAGTTTATAGTGTTATTACTCAGCTATTTCCTTTATATAATCCTTTATATATAATCATATATTAGTTTATACATATAGATATATAATCATATATTAGTTATTAGTGCCTGAAGTATAACTTACTGCTTACATAGCTTATATAATCATACTTAGTACTTACAGCTAGTAAACTTAGTTCCATATAATCTTTCCATATAATCATATAGGTATTGTAGTCGGAGCTGTACCGACACATTTAGTGCTGATTTATATAATCATTCTATATAACCATATAGTAGTCTGCAGTAGGTGGAATGCCTAGAGCAGTCAAGAAGTGGAAACATCTTGTACATCGGAAAACAGCCAGACCAGGGCAAGAACCAAAGACCTGGGTGGTGTTGTCCCTGCCTGAAAGGGCATACGCTGTATGGGAGGCTTAGAGCAAGAGCCTCTCCTCCTGAAAAAGGAGTTGTAGTACCTTGTCTCCAGTTCTCGTGGAAAGTAGTCCTCAGACCTGAGATCCCGCAAATAACCGAGGGAGAAGAACCCCTCTGGTGTGACTGGGTCATGGTGGCTGTACACCCTGTCAGTCTTTTCAAACTTCTGTGCTAGCTCAAATTATCCTCCCATAAATATCTTAGAGAAGAGCACAAGTCTGTCAGCTCCCACTTCATTGACCTACAGTATCTTTCTATCAGAAATTCTTTGAAGTCTCCAGTCCCCAGATAAGAAGCGTTACGCATGACACCTGTTGCACACAGCCCACCTCCTTGCCTTGGTGACCTAATGGGGGTGGACCCTTTTTCTGTACATGACCCTCTACTACTGCACATGGCCCTCTACTGCGCATGGTCCACCTCTCTGCCCAGGTGACATAATGGGGTGGCCCCCTCGCTTGTTACTCACGTGATTATGTATGCCCTATCACTAAGTTATAGATGATGACCTTACTTACAACTCTTTCCCCTGCTTGTACCTAATAAATACAGATGCTTCTGGACGTTTGGGGCCTGGCCTGTCTCCACTCATAGGACGTGTGGCCCCTTAAGTCCTGTTGCTCTTCTCCAGTTCTTCAGTGTCCTGTCTCTTTACTTCTCAGATCATGCTTCTCAGCACAGCATAAGGGATACCCCACGAACCTGTGGGGTCAACAGCCCTACAGCCATTTAAACTGCCATGATAGAGATATTAACTTTGTTAGAGCAGAAAACAGTTCCAGGTTCCTGGTGTGGACATTGACATGGCATGTGCTTTTTTTTTCTATTTCAATTAAAGAAATGAATCACAAAGAATTATATTTTATTAAAATATACAATAAACCTTTATAAAATTTGACCTCAGGCTATGTTACCTCCTCTCTCTTCTATCATAATGTAAGCCAAAGGGATCTGAACTATCTCTATATTGTACAGAGCAGTACGTGAATCCGTTTCACTGAGGATAGCATGTTGACCTACTCAGGCTAGCATCCTGAAAGTATAAGATACATGTGAATTAGAGGACAGAATGACCCAGTAGGAGAGATGGAGACCAACAGCATGGATTCCCACTTAACTTCCAGAGGTGACCAGACTAATAGAGCATAGTATGGCCTGTTGTAGGCACAAACGAGGCATCACCACCGTTGCTATACTCTACAGTATTATGGTGTCACAGAAATGGATTTCATAGTAGATGTGATGGTTAAATTTATGTGTCAGGGAGTGCCCTGGCATTTGACCAAACATGATTCTCATGTATCTGTGAGGATGCTTCTGGATGAGATTAACATTGAATTCCATAGACTGAGTAAAGCACTGCTCTTGCTAATGGGGGTGGACTCCAGTTTCTTTAATTGAGAGCCTGAATATAACAAAAAGACTGGTTAACAGAGAACTCTCTTCCTGTCCTACTGCTTGAGCTGGAACATCAATGTTATCCTGACTTCGGAAGGACTGAAAAATCTACTCTTCTTGAATCTCTAAACTGCTGATTTTTAGACTGGAACTTTTTTTTTCTTTTAGTTTTTATTTTATTGAGACAGAGTCGTGCTCTTTTGCCCAGGCAGGAGTGAACTGTTGTAAGCATGGTTCACTGCAGCATCAGCCTCCTGAGTAGCTGGGACTACAGGCACAGACCATCGTGTGTGAGCCACCATTCTCAGCTGCACTGAAAGTTACATCATTGACTCTCCTGATTCCTGGTCTTCAGACTTGTACTGGGACTACATCATTAGCTTTCTTAGATCTGCAGCTTGCTGACAGCAAACCTTGGGGCTTGTCAGCCTCAATAACTATGTGAACTGACTATATATAAAAATATATATAATAAATACATAAACATCTGAGGGAGGACACACACACACACACACACACACACACACACACACACACACACACACACACGAGATAAGTCTGATGCAGGAAGGCTTAATGTTTCTAACTCTGTATTGTCCTACGTACTACAGGGCTTGTCTTCGAAAGTGATGGTTCACTTCCAATGTTATATATTTTTTTGATATTGTTTTCTGAGATATGCTTATTCAAGATTCACTAATTCCCAGCATTTCAACAGTCTTCCTTAGGATTCCCAGTGTTACCATCTTCTCAGCTTGGATTATATTACCAAATGTTTTCTTTTAAGGTAGGTCTTTTGTCTTTCTGAAAAACTGTATTATGCTGCTTTCACTGATCCTTTGGAGTTTAGGCTCAGATGGTTTAATCTTCTCATCGTTCCACTGTGTTTCCTCTACTCTTGCTCTACAAAATTCTGGAGACTGTGCATTTTCTTACAGTGTCGCACTTGGTTCATACACTATTGTTCTAGATGCTTTTGAGAACAAGTTTTTATTTGTGACTTTTGAATTCTAAAACCTCTGTGCTTCTTCACTCTTTCCCCTTTTCTTTTTACCTACCTTTGGACAATAGCTAGTTCAGCATGGATCTGAAGCCATGAAGGGCATTTGCCATACCACTCACCCTCAAGAGTTCTTCAAGTATTCAACAAACTCCTATGTTTATTGAATAAAAGGCTTCAAGGAATATGTTGTTTGTTCATAAATTATTTGTTGTTCGGTTTTTGTTTTTTTTTTGGTCAGTCTGGTACTCATGCTCGAATTTACAGGAATTTAACTAGATTGCTGCAGCCATGACCCTTTTGATATTGGGTCAAAATTAATGTTTGATCTTTATTTATAATATTAAACATATATTGTTTCTAGAAAATTCCATAAATTTAATGTGTTTATATAGATTATAGATAAATCAATGCATATATCATATTTAAGAAATGTATTAGTTTTTTCTGTATTATATATTATATAGTATGCATTAATTGTATACCGTATTTCACACATAACTACATTAAATAATATAAATCTGATTAGTAAATTTCTGTAGAATTTTATAAAATCTTATTTTGACCTTATAACAAATTATACTTAATTTATGCAACTTTCTCTGTTTAAATCATAAGCTATTTGATAAATAAAATTACATTTTGTTAATATTTGTAACACTGGTGACTAAAAATAATACCTGATATGTAATAGCAATTAAGAGTTTTTACATATCAAACTTAAAACACTTCTGTTCTTAACCATCAGTATTTTCACCAATCAACATAAACACCAGAATATGTCACCAAAATTTAGCAATTATGAGCTAGGAAAAATAGTAGTTAAAAATCATGGGCAACTTGACCCAAATGATATTGCAGAAAAATAAATATTCCAGTTTCATATAAAACTATTCACAGTTGAATTTTGTTTGTATTCATAATGTCTTAATCATTTCTGAACATCAAATGTTCCCTGAGGAATTTCTAAGATAACATGTGAGATTAAAATGTCTAAAGTTTTATAATGTTTATACAGATATTTATTTGCTAAGATATTGTAGCATAACAATCTTGACACTTACAGTTCTTCTCCAAATTTTACTTCTAAAATATATTTTTAAGAAGTAATGAAAAATAAGTATTTGATTTAGATATTGAAATTATTTTCTATCCTGGGTATCATCCTGCACACAATAAAATAAAACATTAACAAAAACTTTCTTAATGGACTGTTTTCTTTTTCTTTTTTTTTTTTTTTTTTTTTGGAAGATGATAACTAGGAAGGGGAAGAAAAAACGCTTGCATTTTATATATTTTTTTCTTTTCTTCTTACTTATTACTAATCTGTTTTGATTCTCAAAGCAGAAATAAATTAGTCCCTTAAATCTTACCATTGATACTTTTAGAAAACAAATTTATTGAGGAAATTGTACCTTATATTACTATTTGAATGCGTTCCTTCATATTTTTGAAAGCGTAATCAGATTTGACTTTCCAGGTCTATATAGTTCCTCACTATTCTGTAACTGTGTTTTCTCAGTACCACCACCATATTATTCTGATGCAGAAGTTTTGAAAGAAACATTTATAACTAGGACTATCTTGAAAGGTTTTGCAATTTTAGTACAAATAACTCTGTAGTTTACAGATGAAAAAATCTGCAGACAAATTTTTCCATTCTTGGAGGACAAGCCTTGCACATTTTCAACAATTTATTTGACTTTCAATGTCCATTTCATCCAAGCAATCAATTTATCTTTCTCTGTGGAGTCTGTGAACAGGACTCCATTGCCAATTGGTGGCAGGGATTTCCCTGACTAGCTGCCCTTTTTGCTCCTTTTCTAGTGCTGTCACTAGAGAGAAATGACTCTATGCCATCGAAAGGAAACACTTTCTGACACACAGTGCTATCTATATAAAAAGAGAACAATGCACATGTATTTGATACTGTGTCTATTTGCCATTAAAGATCTGCATATATACTCAAAGTTTCCATTGTATGTGAATGTTGTTCTTCCATAAAGCAACCATATTTACTTTTGTGCATCAATTTATCTTAAATTTGGCATGCGATGTTTAATATATACACGATTTACTTAATTTGGAAAGACATTCTTTGCAAAAACCTCCATTTAACCTCCTTCTTCTTAATAGAGATTGTGCTTTGTATGGTGGCACAAACCATTTAATATGCAAAAAAGAGTCTGAAAATAAATATAACTTATTGGGGCTGAAATAATGGCCATTGGCTTTCATACGTAAAGATTGATGGGTGAAGAGGTGAAGATCATCTTTGGTACACTGCTAGATGTTATTTTTTTTTTCAAATTATTTTTATGGGGCATTTTATTTTCCCATCTCTTGGCCTTGTGGCTAGATGTCTAAGCAATATTAAAACTTATCCCAATTTTAAAAGGAATGTAGAAATGTTCCCTCCTTAGTGTAAACCCAAGGTACTGGGGTTCTCTCCTGGTGTATTTCTATTTCAAAAATCATTAAAAATTGACAATTAATATACTGCTACTTAAGATATTAAGAATCGTAGTTTGCAATGTGATATTTGCTAGGCAAAATTATCTTAATTATTCAGACAATTCTACCCAGAAAACCTATAAGAAGAGTCTTAGTAATAGAAATAAGTCAGAAGTTCTAGATACTCAGTACTGCTGCTGAGTTGGTATTTTACTACAGTCTTGGGGTAAGGAATTTAAATTAATGTCTTACTTTTCTTCCTTGCTAGTATAAAAGAGAGAATATTTTATGTGTGATTACAGATTACAACCTTTGCATCAGATTAATTCTCATCAATTTTCATTACTAAAATTAAAATCCTTAGCTTTTACTCATTACTTAAGGGGGTTAATTCAATGCTTTTTAAATATATAAAGACAATTTCTATGGTATTTGTTGGTTATTTTGGTCCTATTTTTTTGTACCTATCACTGTCAAAATACAAATAACAGATTATGATAGTATAATAATTCACATATCTTTTGGTTTTAGGTTATTTGCTTTGCTGCGTTACGTTTTAAGAGAATATACGATGCTTTGAGGCAAGAGTATTTTTTGCCATTAAAATACGATTGTTATTGGCAAAAAATTCTTCATATTATAAATGACCTTGAAAATAATGAACAACTTGACAGAGTTTATATTTATATGTTCAGTGTAATTAACGGTTGTCTTAATGCCACTATTGACTAACTAAGAAACATACTAAAATGCCTTTGCAACATTCCTTATTTATTATTGCTCTTGGAAATCACTTATGTAGCACTCATTTGGTGTATTCGAAAGTTTATTTACATGACTTTTAGGAATATAGCCTATTTAACTAGAAAATGATGGAATAAGAAAAGTTCTCAAGGATCAATCATGGTAAATTTGAATGTTAAATAATGTGGTTTACAAGAAAAAATAGCTATGGAGAATACCTGTAGACCCAATAATATATTTTTATGTGTGTGTGTGTGTGTGTGTGTGTGTGTGTGTGTATAAAGTCTGTTAATATATCATTTGACTCACAGAAATCACTGTACATTGCACATGTGTTTATATAAGTGGAGCTACTTTGCGGGAAAATTAAGAATAAAACCCAATAATCCAGTTTACTTGTTAACAATGCCCTCATTGGACGTCTTTATTGTTTCTGCTATCATTAAGTATCATTCAGTACTAAACCTGAATTCCCGTTGCCAGTGTTTAAATCCATATTTCCTTGATCAATATTTCCTATTTAATCTTTTATACTTGCTTAAAAACATTAAATGTGGCTACACATCATACAGATAAAATACCATTACTCCAGGAATATCTTAGAGCAATATAGCACAGTGACCCCATTTTGTTGGATTAATCTGCTTGGGTTTAGATTTTGGTTTAACTTATTAATACCTATGTCATCTTGATAAAGTTTTATGACTTCTTAAAATAGCAGCTGCCTTAATAAAATGGGATGAATCTAACATTTCTAGATTTTTGCAAAGATTAATATGATAACTTACACAGATTACTATATCAATTCTAGATATGTAATAAACAGGTAATAAGTGGTAGTCAATTTGAGAGCTAGTCCAAGGCATTAGCTATGCTTTTCTTTTAGGATGAACATAATCACCAAATGGCACTGAAAGTTTTGAAAACGTTATTTTTTGAGCTAAAAAAGAAGTTGAGACTTCCTGATACGATGGCCTCAGAATCTCCCATTTTACCATCTTGGCACAGAAAAGTTGATTCTTTCCTATCAAGAAGCTAGCATACCTTGTTTGCCTTTTGAAAATTTATGCTGCTATTAAACATCAAAAACTGTGTCACATGGAAATGCCTTCCTGGCAGGGTGTGCCATTACTGTTGAATCATCTGTTTCTGCTATCATTAAGTACAAAAGCTTTGAAGTAAGACCTAAAGCCAAAATTCTCACAGATGTTGCACGGAAATAAACTTCAAAAAGGATGCACAGTGCTCATTCATAGACAGGTAAACATCTGTGAGAGAGAGAGAAAGAGAAAAGAAAGCAAGAGAGACAGAGCAACTCACTTAAAGGCTTAGCTTTGAACAAAACAGGGCCCGGGCCTTTTCTTTCAAATGGATGTCTCTGTTTATACAGCTTCCTGCCTCTGTGCTAGGTGACTGTTGAAGTCCCACTGTTTGAATTAATTTACACTGACCTCTTCCTAGTTCCCAATAGTTTCTTTCATAGTAAGGTTTGTTTTCTCTAATGAGGCTCAGCTAGGACCTGGGATAAACAAAAGGAAATAAACATCCTTTAACAGATTCTGTCTCTGCTGAGGCTGATATTTGAATAAGAGGAGGGGCCAATAATTAATAGAAGATGTCCTTGAATCTGCAGATTTGAAATTGGAGATCCCATAAATTCAACGTGTTTAAACTCACTAAATCTTTCTTTACATTAGAAATATTATATTTCATACACTAGGACTAAAAAATTGGGATAAAGGAAGCCATATAATGAATGTTTACTTTTGATTACTCTTAGGCTAGGACATGAACTCATTCTCTGTTTTGAATAAGCGTCCAAGATTTAGATCAAGTTTTACTTCAATGAAGAAAGGACTTTTGTCTTTATGTTGTGTTAACCAATGCCTTAGAAATACTGATGCCATCACAAAATGAAAAAAAAAAAAAAAAAAAAAAAAAAACTGCAAATTAGAAATGGCCAATCTATCAGGATTATAGCTTGCTGTTTCAAAGCCTAAAGCTTACTCAAACCCCAAAATAATTTCATCGAACAATGTTATAAATGGAGATAAACAGCCCAGTTTCCTTTGAGTTTTCAAGTCTGTTGTCTTCTATTATTAGTTTATCATATGACTTATTTTCAAAAAACAAGAATCTATCAAATTCATGCCACTAAATCTCTTTACTACTTTGATCTTCATTTATGCTCTAAGGCAAAACAGCCTATGTGATGATAGGCTTTACGAAATGTAGATTCTTTGCCCTTCATGTGCAAGCCAAACTTCCCTCACCTCCAAGCATTCTGGAACCGATCGATGGCAAGTTCTGCCTCAAAACGTCTTTTCTCTTCTTATCCTCAGTGAGAATGTATCAATAAATAGGAAGAGATGATGATGCTATTGAAGCCTGTAAGCACAACTTCTCATTTCATCAGCTTTGCTGATGTTACCTCTGGCTCAGAGGTTCCATTTTCTCTCTGCCTCTATGGAATGCATCAGGATTGCTTTGACAGCAAGCCCCAAAGGCATATGGCAGAGAGCTTCTTGCTTTTTATGCCTGCTTTTACTGGCTCACCAGTTAAGTGCAGTAGCAGTTCTAATGATAACCGGGAAGCTGACAAAATAATCCAAACAGAGCTTCCCTCAAATTCTGAGCTGAAAAAAAAAAAAAAAAAAAAGCCTATTAGTATCAATGCATTTAACTCTGGATATAAAAGAAAGTGCAATATGCTTCTGAAAAGACTGACTTTTATTTTATTACTATTACTATATTTCTTTCATTATTTTCTGTTAGAAGTTCATGAACTGGGGGTCAGAAAGAGGTGACTGGAATTCTTTCTTACTTTTGAGGATTATGACCAGAGAAATTGTGTAATCCTCTATAGTCCTTAAAATTCAATCTTCTGGCCAGGTGAGATGGCTCACGCCTGTAATCCCTGCACTTTGGGAGGCCGAGGTGGGTGGATCACAATGTCAGGAGTTCAAGACCAGAATGGCCATCATGGTGAAACCCCGTCTCTACTAAAAAATACAAAAATTATCTGGGCATGGTGGCTCTTGCCTGTAATCCCAGCTACTTGGGAGGCTGAGGTGGGAGAATTGCTTTAACCGGGACCTGCGAGGCGGAGGTTGAAGTGAGCCCAGGTTGCACCACTGCACTACAGCTGGACAATACAGCAAAACTCCTAAAAAAAAAAAAATTCAATCTTCTTTACTAGTTTGTATTAAGCTATAAATCAATTGGGGCTATTATATATCCAGATCAAGTTCTTATAATGCTTAAATAGAAAATACGTGTTTATGTTTAATATTGTGAGAGACACTAAAATAATCATTAACATGAATTGTCTGTTTTTAGAAGTAAAAAATAAAACTCTTTCCCTTTAATAGATTAAAAACACCTATCTCAAGAGCAGGGGCTTCTCTAAATTCTTTTTCTATTTCTGAAGTTTTCTGTTTTATTGCCCATAATCTGAAGTTTTATTGCCCATAATCTTATTATCCCCAAAAGATATCTCCATCCCATAATATTTCAAACCTGTGAATATTACCTTTTATGACAAAAATGTTACTGAGTTAAAGAATCTTGAGAGGAAGAACTCATCCTGCATTATCTGGTAGGCCCTAAATACCATCAAATATATTCTTAGGAGAGCAAAGCAAAAATAACGTTGAAGCAGTGCAAAGAGGAGAGATATAAGCAGAAGAAGGAGAGACTATCTGACTTAGAAAGACTGGAGTGATGCAGCCACAAACCAAGGAATGCCTGCAGCCTTGAGAAGCTGCAAGAAGCAAATAATACATTATTTGCTACAGCTTCTGGAGGGAGTATAGCACTGGCAAAACCTTGACTTACAACTTTTGGCCTACATAACTGTAAAATAATAAATTTCTGTAGATTTAGTTTTTACAGCAGCCACAGAAAACTAATACATTGTCATTTCCTCACTTTGTTCATTCCATGTATGTTTTGGTAATCTTATGTCACTAGACTTAGGACCTTGAATGTGGAAATTACATCTGTCACCTTTTTGTGTTAGACTTAGTACCTAAATGATTGTACAGAGCTGGGGCCAGGAGAAAGTTTCCAAATAGATTAGTGAATGCCACCGTCAGTGAGATAATTGTTTTTGACACAGTTCCTAATTGTAATGATTAAGAATAGATTGACAAAAAGTTTAAAAAATGGATAATTATCTAGAGACATATTTGGAGTAGGAGTAAAATGAAACATGCAATTTTGCATTGAGGAAATAGAAAAGGACATCATAAATAACAGCAATTGTGAAATCTGAGAGATGACTTGACAATCAAAAAGAGGAAATAGTAACAGGATTTTTGTATATGATATCAACTGTACTTCCGGTTTTCTGTTCAACTTATAAAGAGTTTGGATGATGTCAATCCCATTCTCACAAGAAGAAAAGTTGAACAAGCTGCAAATCAATAACACTTCTTACAATCTACGTAGAATTAAAGCCACAAGGCAAACTGCCATCCCTACAGATGGAGAGATAGACAGAGAGGTGAATACAGAGAATAATAACTTACGAAGGGCAGATGCCCAGGAGCAGAATTTCGTCACTGGTGCCAATCCTGTTAAGAACATTTACATTTTAATTGACAAATTGCTGGAGGTTGGGTATGGGCTAGCTTGAAAGTTAAAATCTCCATGTGGTCCTAGTCTTTCACTAATTTTATCTCCAGGAATCCCACAAGGTTGTCAAGAGTGAGGATTTGATGGAAATTCTCTCACACTTCTGGCAGAAAGAAGGGAAAAGTAACCATTTTGAAATATACCCAGATATCTTTGCTTCCTTCAACAACGCCTGCCCTCACAGGAAACAATAGTGTCAGAGCCTAACTGGGACTTATTGAAGTCTGACCTATCTGTTGAAGTGAAGTATCCAATTCCAACCCCTTCTAGCCTTTCTGTCTCACCTATGGAGGAAAGAGAAAAGATGATTAGCAATTGTGAGGGTCACAGCCAGGGACACAGGTTCACTAAAACACTGAGACCTAGTAATGGAACCATAGGATACTTTCCTCCCCACAAACCATTTTACCACATCAATATAACTCCTGTATAAAAACAAGGGATGATAGCTAAAAGCATTGCAAGCCTGAGAAACTTTTTAAAAACTGAATGTCTTAATTTTACAGTCCCCTCCCCACAAAGGTGAAACAAAAGTGAGGACCCTAGTTGGAATTTAGCTTCTAACACCACAGCTACAACCGACAGGAAAACATAATGTGAATCACATTTAGATAAACAGAATTTCACACTAAAGAAAAATCCATCTCACTTCTTTATACGTCACATCTGGCTTCCAATTTAAAATTATAAAACATAGAGCTATATTTGATGGCCAGTGTTGTGATCAAGCTTACAATCCCAAAACTTTGGAGGCTGAGGTGAGTGGATTGCTTGAGCCCAGGAACTTGGGATCGGCCTAGGTAACATAGTGAGGCGCTGTCTATTAAAAAAAAAAAAAAAGGAAATAAAAGAAACAAATTACAACATAATAAAAGGCATAAAACACAGTCTGAATAGAAGAAACAAGCTTTAAAACCAGACTCAGATACGGCAGAGATTTTAAAATTTAAAATAATTAATCCCAGCACTTTGGGAGGCCGAGGTGGGTGGATCACGAGGTCAAGAGATCGAGACCATCCTGGTCAACATGGTGAAACCCCGTCTCTACTAAAAATACAAAAAATTAGCTGGGCATGGTGGCGCGTGCCTGTAATCCCAGCTACTCAGGAGGCTGAGGCAGGAGAATTGCCTGAACCCAGGAGGCGGAGGTTGTGGTGAGCCGAGATCACGCCATTGCACTCCAGCCTGGGTAACAAGAGTGAAACTCCATCTCAAAAAAAAAAAAAAAAGAAATTAAAATAATTACAATTAATATGCTTAAAGTGGCAATGGGAAAAATTGGACAACATACAAGAACAGACAGTACAAGCAGAGAGATGTAAACTCTAAGAAAGAACCAAAAAGAAATGCTAGAAACAAAAGTCCTGCATGTTATGATCTGCATGCTTGTGTTTCCCTCAAACTCACATGTCGGAAACCCAAATCCCAAGGCGATAGTATTGGCAGATGAAGCTTTTGGGAAATAATTACCTTAGGAGGTTGGATATCTCATGAATCTAATTATTAGTCTCATAAAAGAGGCTAAAAGGAGCTTGTTTTCCCATTTTACCATGTGAAGATGCAGCAAGAGGTTTCATATACAATTATAAAAAGCCCTCATACAAAAACCTTCATGTATAAACCTCATGTGTGAGAGCAGATCCTCACTACACACTGAATATTCTAGTCTCTTGATCTTGAAGAGGCTTCATATAAAATTATAAAAAGCCCTCACACAAAAACCTTCATGTATACACCCTCTTATGTGTGAGAGCAGATCCTCACTACACACTGAATCTTCTAGTGTTTGGTCTTGAACTTTACACCCTACAGAACTGTGAGAATTACATTTCTGTTGTGTATAAGCTACCCAGCTCGTCATATTTTGTTAAAACAGCCCAACCAGGCTAATACATTTTACCAGAAATGAGTAATGCCTTTGATGGGCTTACCACTAAACTGGATGTGTGCTTAAAGATGTGTCAATAGAAACTTCTCAAACTGAAATGCACCGAGAAAGGAAGAATAAAAAATAAAGTGGAACATAAAAAACAAGTACTATGGGAAAACTACAAACTGTGCGACATAGATATAAGGAGAATAACAGAAATACATAAAGGGAACAAAGGAATATTTAACATAATAAGGGCTGAATAATGTGCCCAATGAATGGCAGACACCAAACTACAGATCCAATAAATTTAGTAAACAGCAAGATACATAGTAAAAGTCTCCACCTAGTCATGTTATCTTCAAATTGAGGAAAACTAAGGACAAAGAGAAATTCTTAAAAGAAGCCAGGAAAAAGTTGTTGGGTGTACATCTTACCTATAGAAACAGAAATAGGATTACATTGGATTTCTTCACATAGAATGACATTACACTTCTTTACAGAAACAATACAAGCAAAAAAATTGTGGACTAAAATATTTAAAAGATGTTGAAAGAAAATCCCAAATCAAAATTCTATATCCAGACAAGTACCTTTTAAACAAAAGAAAAAAATAACTATTCCTCAAACAGAAACTAAGAGAATTTGATGCCTGTCGATCTGCCTTGCAAGAAATATTAACAGTTTTTCAGAAAAAGGAAAAATTATATGGGTCAGAAAATCAAATTCAAATAAAGAGAGGAAAAAAATTAAAGGTAAAACAAATAAAAACTAAATAAAATATTTTATGTTAAATTACAAGGCTGTAGTCTTTTCAGAAACTGTCAGAATTCATCAAAAACTAAAAGTCAGTGATACACTTCCTTGTTTCAAAGTGAGGAAAATTTTGTTATGTCCTGCCTTTGTGCTTTCTGTGTTGACATAACAGAATATCTTATGCTGGGTAATTTATCTGAGAAAAAAATTTATTCTGACGGTTCTGGAGGCTGGGAAATCTAATATCGAGTTATCAGCATTTGGCGAGAGCCTTCTTGTTTCATTATCTCATGGGAGAATGAGAGAAGGTGACATAGGTCTAAAAAGAGAGAAAAGAGAGGGCCAAACTTGTAACAAGCCCATTCTCTTAATAACAAACCCACTTCCCTGACAGCAATATTACTCTATTCATCAGAGTAGAGCCCTCATGACGTAATCACCTCTTAAAGGTCTCTCCTCCAAACACCGTTGCATTGAAGATTAAGTTTCCAACACGTGAGCTGTGGGGGACACATTCAAATTACAGTAGGTTCGTAACTGTAACTTCTAAGTCTCTAAATTTATTTAACTGAATAATTGTTCATTTTCAAAACAGTAGGTGCAGCCTTTTATTAGTGAAAGTTATTTGTGAGTTATAGTTGAGGAAAATCGCCTAATCCCAAAGGTTTATTTTTCTTCTCCCAGAATCCCCAATAAAGAATGGTGGAGGAATTTATAAAGGTATTATTTCAAATTGTCAAAGAGTTAAAGAGAAGAAACTTATAGGTGATGTACTTGCAGCCGGTTTATAATAAAGTCAATTTGATACAGAATCCAAGAAAGGTTCATGATTAGATATTTAAGATAATTTCTAATATATGGACTCTAGACAAGATAGAAAACAGTAGAGTATAAAGAACAGAAATCAAGGCATGCAACACAGTAGAGGAGCTCCTAGGTCGAAAATGAATGAAAGTCCAGGGAAGACTACTGTACCACGAGACTGAAGAATAACGAGTCCTAATTAGATAAGAATGATCTCCCAAGGGGAAAAAAAAATCTGAATAAAATCAGTGGATCTTTTGGATTATTTGGTAAAAATGTGAAAATTCTGTAGTTACAGAAAACTAGGCAAAGGAAACAGTGAAAGCATTTAGCATCTCCAGGAAAACAGGCGAGTACACAGGAGGGAGATTTAATCATGTGCATGGCTGGGCTATAGAGTGAACACATTTTGCATGTGTGCTTTTCTCTGTATATGCATTTCTTTTACAATTGTAATAAGTATAAAGAAAAAACAAGAGACATTTGTGTTTGCATATGAGTAAACTGGTTTTTAAAAATAATATTATTTGTAAAACAATGTGAATTGTGTTGAGGATATTTCCATGAGATTGGTAGAGATCAAGAGATATGTCACTTTCTTTTACTTTTAATTTATTTTATTTTTTTATTTTTTGGGGATGAAGTTTTGCTTTTGGTGCCCAGGCTGGAATGCGATGGCCTCATCTCAGCTCACTGCAACCTCTGCTTCCTAGGTTCAAGTGATTCTTTTGCTCAGACTCCTGAGTACCCGGAACTAGGTGGGTGTCACCATGCCCAGCTAATTTTTGTATTTTTAGTAGAGATGGGGGTTTCACCATATTGATCAGGCTGTTCTCGAACCCCTGGCCTCAGGTGATCCACCTGCCTTGGCCTCCCAAAGTGCCAGGATTACAGGCGTGAGCCACCACTCTTAACTAGGTATATCACTTTCTAATCTACCAAATAGTCTCAAAATGTTATAATTTGTTATTGCTAAGCAATGTTTTACATGAGGTGGCACATTCATAAATTTCAGAATATATGGTTTCTTCTTCCATTCTCCTTATTCGATCTTATCTCACTTATTTTCTTCAATCCCTCTTCCACCTTATTATATCTTCCTCCATTTAGTCTCATTCCTTATAAAAAATAGACCTACTTCTTTTCTGTAGACTAAACAAAGCATAAGTGCATAGAGAAAAATTAATAAGGATTATCACTGCAAAAGTGGTGGTGGGGTACTCCTTCTAAAAGAGAAAAAGGGAAATGAGAAAATGATACAGAAATGTGCTTCCTGAACTGCCTTTGGTACCACATACCCTTTCATCATGACACATCGGTTTTTCTCCTGTCTATCTTCAAGTAGATTTGGCATCAGTTCAAATCCATTTGCTGGCACATTATATCTCAACTTTGTGCCTCTCTTTTGCTCTAACAGTGATGGGTGATCTCTTATGGGCCTTTTGGTCTCACTTTGTTTCTTCTCTAATGGGAAGCAGAACACTTTGACAAATCCATCCCTGTACCCTTAAACTAATTTTCTTCAGGCATCATTTGAAGTTCTCAGTTGAATATGGAGAAAAATTTATTCCTATAGGTTATATACTTCGCTGAACAAAAAAATGCAAGTTAGAGATAGACTGACCTATTCAATATCTTCTATCTTCAGAATTCTCAGCTCATGAATGAAATATTTTAGAGATGTTGTTATTAATTTTTCTTGTAGGGTGTATAGATCCAGAAGTTACATATCAATTATAATTAATTAATTATTAATAGCTGACAAATAAATATATGCAACTACTTTTTTTCTGCCCTATAGTAGTATTACATACAATGCTTAGATGATGACGTACTGGCTTAGGTGAGTAGTTGCTCCAGATGACAAAGTTAATAAATAAGGAACAGTGCTGAAATTTACACGTATGCATACTTAAGCCCACCCATATATAAATTTTAAATTTATGGTTTTAACCTATACTTACCTTCAGTTCTTATATTACGTATTTATAAATATTGTAAATGGTGATCGATATTAGTAGCAATATATTACATTTCATGAAAATCTCATTATTTATTACATTTTACCTCTCACGGTTTGTTTAGCCTCACTATATACACTGGCCGAAAGCAGGAAAAAGAAGGGAATTTTTCTGTTAGAATGAAGTTCTACTTCTTCCTTAATCCATGATGTGAAATTGAAAAGTAAAATTCAAAAGATCAATAATGTACAAATAATAATGAATGGTACTGACTTCTTAAACTGTCAAAAGTAAACATGTCTGCATAAGATTTAATTATAAGTTCAAGTAGACAGATCCATCGGCATAGGCAGTGTAAAGCATTTTCACTGACAGGTCTTGTAGTTCCTGTTATTGAATTCTGCTCAATAGCTAAAGTAGTAGTCATCAATTTGGTGACTTAAACATTTAATTTTCTCTAAATATCAGAGTGTTCACCAAGCGGAATAAGAATTGTGTATGCAATTGTCAGTTGAATTGCAAACAACCAAACACTGCCGAAATGACATAAAATAAGGTTGGTATGAAGTGAGATATTTAAAAATGCTCAACATAGTAAGTATATCATTTCCCCCCCATAGATTCATAAGTTTAATATCATTTAATGAAAATCTAAATTGGTCTTTATATATTTGATTAAATAGTTTCAAAATTAGTCTGGAAAGGGAGTTTAGGATCATTTACCTCTTACCTTGTGTGACCCATGGCTTCACCACTCCTGTGCTGCATTAGGATTTCCATCAATAAGGAATTTCTATTTCTTTCCATGAATGAGGCTTTTTTACCTCTCCTCATTTCTGTTTATCCCTTTTTAATTCCTTGGTTTCTGATCCAGTGCCTTGCTTGCTAGTACTCGAAACTGTTTTGCTTTTTTTTTTTTTTTTTTTGCCGCCACAGTCTTGTCCCAGCTACACTCACTTCTAATCATATTCCTCAAACTATTGCCTCTAGGTCTATGGCAGCTGTGAGGGAATATACAGAAAATCATGGATCCATGCACCTGAAAAGCCTTGTGAATTGATTGCTTCCAATTATCTGGCAAACCCACTCTCTCCCTCTGCTCACTCTTTCTCACAATCGCTGGGGAAGTAGAAGTTCTTATTTGTTTTTTTTTCTTTTCAGACCTTTGAGAGCCCCATGTTCCCTTTCACTTCAAGATCACAAAATTTCTCTAACTGTTACATACAGCAAAGGCAGCTCAGGAGGTACATTTTTATTTCATTTTTTTTTCTCTTTCTCTTTTAGAAATAATATCCCTTTCTTTGTTGATGGTAATTCCAATTAATTTCTTCAGGCAGTTGTTCTTTGTTTATCTACAGAAAAGAACCAGCTCCACATTTTAAATACAGAAGAGATTATAAAAGGAAGAAGATGTAATGAGGTGGAAGAGGCATTACAGGAAAAATAATTGACACAAGATTGAATAAAAAAGAAGGAAGAAGAAATCATATACATTTATTACAACATGTTAACCAGGCAATTTTAATGCAAAAAACAAAAGCTGGCTAGGTTAAAATTTGCAAAAGTACTACTTTATGTAAAACACACCAAAATTTAGAAAATGGAAGATAATATCTTTATACTCAAAGCACTGAATCCACGAATATCCCTACATTGAAATGGATTTTCCATTTCCTTCAATGGAGTAAAGATGGTCTCCCACCTTTACTCATTGAAGGCCATTGTCTCCACTACTGCCCTTTATGTGGTAATATTTTAAGGAAACATAATATTCATTACCATTTGAATTACCTAACTCACTTGATCTACTGGATACTTTCAACAGCTTTTAAAAATGCTCATGTATATCTCTTTAACCCCTACCCTTTCTAGATAGATAGAAAGATAGATTGAGAGATACACATATACAAACACACACATACATATATACACACACCACAAAGGGCTCTAAAGTATACCTGTGTGTGTGTGTGTGTGTGTGCGTGTGTGTGTGTGTGTGTCTGTGTGAGAGCCACCTGTATTATCTTTGCAATCTTCTTTATCTAAAATTACTTCAAAATAAAATGTTAAAAAAAATACGAGAATTTTACCTCTTTTTACTAATAGTAACCTAATTCTTCACTCCTTTTCATAGACAAACTTTATTCAATTTTTTTCCTCAACTTTGATTTTGGAACCATCCTAAATTCAATGGTTAACACCCCAAAGGCCACAGCAAACAGTTACTTCCAATGAAGAAACCTGATCAGGCTGGGCACGGTGGTTCACGCCTGTAATCCCAGAACTTTGGGAGGTCAAGGCTGGCAGACCATGAAGTCAGGAGATCGAGACCATTCTGGCCAATGTGGTGAAACCCTGTCTCTACTAAAAATACAAAAAATAGCTGGGTGTGGTGGCACATGGTAGCTGGTGTCCCAGCTACTTGGGTAGGCTGAGTCAGGAGAATCGCCTGAACCTGGGAGGTGGAGGTTGCAGGTTGCAGTGAGCCAAGATCATGCCCTTGCACGGCAGCCTGGCTACAGAGCAAGACTGTCTCAAACAACAACAACAAAACAAATTTACTGGGTTTTAGCTCTCTCAACTCCTTTTTCTTTGTTGGAACTTCGATGTATAAATTCCAGCTACCACATAAGGCTCTTCATCTAGGCCCTCTTCTCCTAGCATTACTATGACATACTTGAAAATAAACTTCCTACTTCAACTCTCTAACTCAGAAATATTTTTAGTGTTTTCTTTTTTCATTTTTATTTAATTGACTTTTTAATCGTCCCCGGAGGATGTCTAAAATATACCCCAAAGTTAACATAATCAACTTGAACTTTCCCAAGCTTGCCTTTATCGAGTCACTTTAATCTCAGTGAATGGACAGCTATCTACCTAAGTGCTTGAACTATACATCTCATAGTTAATCATATATTACTGCTGCACATTCTCTTACAAATTTATGACTCATTCATTTTTTTCTAACAACTCCTACATATGTCCCAGTTTTATTCTGTTTTTTTTTTTTTTCTTTTTTTGAGGCTTGAGTGCATTGGTGAGATCTCTGCTCACTGCAACCTCTGCCTCCTGAGTTCAAATGATTCTCCTGCCTCAGCCTCCTGAGTAGCTGTGATTACAGGCATGTGTCACCACACCCAGTTAATTTTTGTATTTTTAGTAGTGACTGGGCTTCACCATGGTGGTCTTGAACTCCCAGTCTCATGATCCGCCCACCTCGGCCTTCCAAAGTGTTGGGATTATAGGTGTGAGCCACCGTGTCTGGCCTCAATATTTTTTATTCACATTTGGAAAGCTTCATTGACCTAAACACATTTTTATCTATATTCTTTTTTTCTTTGCTTCTGGAATCAACTCTGAACACCATAACAAGAATTATCTTTAGAAATTCGAATCTGATACTGTGCCTCCATGCTTACAATCCTCCTCTGTTTTACCACTGATGATACAGGCAGAAGATTCATAAATCTACAGCATGGGAAAAATACATAATCTCTACAATAGACTACAAGACTGTGCACGAGAAGCCTATATTCAGTTTTGCAGCTTTTATGTCCAATTCTAGCTTTTAGTACTTCAATATTATTCCATTCTCCTTAATTTCTTTCTTTTTTTTTTATTGCATTTTAGGTTTGGGGTACATGTGCAGAACATGCAAGATAGTTAAGATTTATTATGCCTCCTTTTCAAATAGACCTTCATGTATGATTTATCCCCTCCTTGGAAGGTTTCCAGAACTTTGTTCACCTGCATGGAAAAATTCTACTCTTCATTTTATCTTGGTTAACTATTCTCCGGAAGTCTTCATCTTAACTGGTCTTATTTTTATGAAGTGTCTGCACCATGCAAGTGTGTTCCTCAGAGTGCTCTGCATACCAACCAACGTGACGTGAACATGATCATACCATGCATGAAGTTTCCTTCTAGGGAGGATTGAAAGTCTTTTTGTTTATTTTAACAATCTCTGCACAAAATTTATATACATAGAAATTGACCTTTATTATTACAAATATGTCTTACTGAAAATTTAAAAAATGTTACAAAAAACAATACTGAACCTCATCAGATATATCATAGAAAATATAGAAATGATTAGAAAATATAGAAAATGATTAGAAACAGACATCTGATTTTAATATTTACTATTTTAAATTTTCAATACATGATATATGTATTATATTTTAAATAGCATCGTTTAATTTATGAGACAATTTAAAATTTAGAATATAAAGTTAATCTTTACTTAACCAATGATACCAAAATAAATTCTATCTCAAATATTTTAATTAAAATAGAATCATTTTAAAATATGAATTTCACAAATGTAAATGCCTCTTCCTCTAAGTTTAATAAAAATAACAACTAAATTATATTCCATGTTTAGGGAAAAACAGTTTTAAAATTCTGCCTCTAGATGAATTCCTTACAAACAAAATCTGTATAGAAAACCAATAAAAAAGATATATTCTTTAGTGGTAAAATTATTTGCAAGATATAGACAAAGAGTTGAGTAGCTCTATAGAAAACTATGGGCATTGCCACGTGTGGAGGCTCACGCCTGTAATCCCAGAACTTTGGGAGGCCGAGGCGGGTGGATCATGAGGTAAAGAGATCGAGACCATCCTGGTCAACATGGTGAAACTCCGTCTCTACTAAAAATACAAAAAATTAGCTGGGCATGGTGGCGCGTGCCTGTAATCCCAGATACTCAGGAGGCTGAGACAGGAGAATTGCCTGAACCCAGGAGGCGGAAGTTGCGGTGAGCTGAGATCGTGCCATTATACTCCAGCCTGGGTAATAAGAGCAAAATTCTGTCTCAAAAAAAAAAAAAAAAAAAAAAAAAAGAAAAGAAAAGAAAAGAAAAAAGAAAACTATGGGCATTAAAAATTAGGTACAAAAACATGAGCAGATGATTACGAAGAAGCGAAACTGGTCAAAGCATGAACATGTACATCAAATGGTCAATAGTCCTAAAATAAAAGCAAGAACAAAGTTGAGAAAACATAGGGTAAAAATCAGACTAAAACCTACAGTATTGGCTTTACTCCAGCTTAAATGTTCTATATTTATTTATGTTTAATAATAATTTCAGCCTTTATTATAGATTACTGGGTACATATGTAAGTTTGCTACATGGATATATTGTGTGATGCTGAGGTTTGAGGTACAAACAATCTCATCACTGAGGTAGAGAGCCTAGCACCCAATATGTGGTTTTCTAACCTATTCCCCCTTCTTCCTTCCTTGTCTAACACTCTTAAGCATCTTCTGTTCTCATCTTTAAGTCTTTGTGTATTCAACATTTAGTTCCTACTTATAAGTAAGAACATATGGTATTAGTTTTTCTGTCCTTAGCATTAATTTACTTAGGATAATGGCCTCCAGCTGCATTTGTGTTGCTGCAAAGGACATGATATTTTTCTTTTTTGTGGCTCTGTAATATTTCATGGTGAATATGTACAATGTTTTATTTCTCCTATCCACCAAGGATGGGCAAGTAGGTTGATTTCATACCTTTTCCATTGTGAATAGTGCAGTGATGTGTATGTGTGTCCTTTCGGTTGAAGGATTTGTTGTCTTTTGGATATGTACCCAGTAATGGGTTTTCAGGGTCAAATGACAGTTCCAAATTCTTTGAAAAATCTGTACACTGCTTTCCGGACTGGCTGAACTAGTTGCATTTCCAACAATATGCAAGGGTTTCCCTTTCACCACAGCCTTACCAGCTTATTTTTTCTTCTTAATAATCATCACTCTGACTGGTTTGAGATGATATCCCAAAGCTAGTAGAGAAAAGAAATCACTAAATTGGTGAAGAACTGAATGAAATTGAGACCCAACATTTTAGTCAAAAAAAATCAGTGAAACCAATAATTGATATTTGTAAAAATGAATAAGAATTATTAGCTAGCTAGATTAACAAAGAATAAAAATAAATCTAAATAAGTACAATCAGAAATGCCAAAGAGGTCATTAAAATGAATTGCACAGAAATACAAAATATCCTCATAGACCATTATGAACACCACTAAGAATACAAATTAGAAAATGCAGAGGAAATTGGTAAATTTCTGAAAACACTCATCTCCAAGATTGAAACAGGAAGAAAATGAGGACCTGAAAAGAACAGTAAGTTTGGCAATTCAATCAGTAGTAAAAATCCTGCCAAATGAAAGGAGGTCTGGGCCAAATGGATTCACAGTCAAATTCTTCTAGATGTGCAATAGAAGAACTGATGCCCATCTTCCAGAAACTATTTCAAAAGTCCAGGAGAAACGGCTTCTCCCTAACTCATTCCACAAAGCCAGCATCATCCTGATACCAAAGTCTGGTGGAGACACAATGGAAAAAGAAAACTTTAGGCCAATATCCCTGTTGAACATAAATGTGAAAACCCTCATGAAAATACTAGCAAAGCAAACCAAATTGAGCAGCACATCAAAAAGTTAATTTACCATGATCAAATAGGCTTTATTTTTGGGATGCAAATCGATTCAACATACAGAAAGTAACAACTGTGATTCACAATATAAACAGTGTAAAATGACCCTTCTTTATAAAATCCCTCAACAGACTAGTCCTCAAATTGACATACCTCAGAATAATAAGAATCATTTTGACAAACTCAGAGCCACTATCATACTGAATGGGCAAAAGATGAAATTATTCCTCTTGAGAACTGAAAGAAGGCAAGGATGCCCAATCTCATGACTCCTACTCATCATACTACAGAAAGTCCTAGCCAGAGTAATCAAGCAAGAGAAAGAGATAAAAGGCCTCCAAATAGAAAAAGTATAAATCAAACTATCTCTCTTTTCTGACAATATGATTAGAAAGAAAACCCTAAAGACTTCACCAAAAGTCTCCTACAACTGATAAATAAACCAGAATACAACATCAATGAACAAAATTCGTAGAATTTCTGTACAAAAATAGCATTCTATCTGAGAACCAAATCAAGGACAAAATCCCATTACAATAGCCACAGGGAAAATGAAATACTTATAAAAATATCTAACCAATGATGTGAAATATCTCTACAAGAAGAACCATAAAACACTGCTGAAAAATTCAAAAACGACTCATGCATTTTTAAAAATTGCATATCTGGGGATAGAAAGATTCAATATTGTTAAAATGGCCATACTTCCCAAAGCAACTTACAGATTCAATGCTATCCTATCAAAACACCAATGCCATTCTTTTTTAGAATTAGAAAAATCTATTCAAATATTGATTCGGAACAAAAGACCTGAAGAGCTAAAGAAATCCTCAGTGAAAATACTAAAGCCATCACATTACCTTACTTCAAGCTATACTATAAGGTAACAATAACCAAAACAGAATGGCACTGATGCAAAAACAGACACACAGACCAGTAGAATAGAATAGGAAAATCAAAAATAGAGAGAAACCTACAACCATCTGATATTTTAAAAAAAAAATTGACAAAAATAAGCAATAGAGAAAAAATTTTCTATCAATAAATTGTGCTGGGCTAACTGGCTTGCCATATACAGAAGAATGAAACTGGACCCCTACTTCTCATTATATATAAAAATTAACTAAGGACACATTAAATATTTAGACCTAAGATCTCAAACTATAAAAAAGCAAAAAGAAAATGCAGGAAATACCCTTCTCAAAATCAGCTTTGGCAAAGAATTTTTGACTAAGTGTCCAAAATAATTTTAACAACAACAACAACAACATCAACAACAACAACAACAACAAAATAGACAAGTTGGACTTAATTAAATTAAAGAGCTTCTGCACAACAAAATAAATTATCATCAGAGTAAACAGACACCCTCCAAAGTGTCTGTTTGAAGACTATACTCACCAACTATGCATTTGACTAAGGACTGATAGCCAGAATGTGTAAGGAACTTAATCAACAAGCAAAAAATAATAATTAAGAAATGTGCAAATCACATGAATGAACCTTCTCAAAAGAAGATGCACAAGTAGCCAACAATCATATGAAATAATGCTTAACACCACTAATCATCAAATAAATGCACATCAAAATTACAATGACATCTATTTATTTATTTTTTATGTTCAGTCCAAATAATTTCACCTGTCATTTTTAAATGCAACATGCACATTTATGATATCACTCCTTTGGCACAATTCACCCACTCTTAATTGACTCTTCAGCTTACTCTGACCCTTCTTCCATTCATTCAACTCCTCAAATCTCAAGTTTCAGAATATAAGACTGAAGTAATCTCTCCTTCAACTGAACAATTTGTAAATATGGTTATCACACCATTGTTCTAACCTCATCATATTACACTTTCTTATATTTGTCTTCGTGATAGATTGTGACATCCATGAGTTCTCATAAGTTGCTAGTAGGAAGCTCTATGCCTGGTAATGATAAGCATGCAATTACATTTGCTAATTTGGATCTTAGGGGATGGATTATTGTTTGAAACATGTTACCTGGGTGAGATATAATGGGGTCAGAGGCAGATCAAGAGAGAGAGCCTAGAAAGAGATTTATGGTTCTATTAACTCACAGTTCCCTTGGAGAACACATTTTAGCATAAAATATTTGAAGAATTTCAGTGGGTTCTGGGAAATAAAGGCTGTCCCTTGTCTATTCCCTGGACCTGTAATAATTAAGGTACAAGTATAGTGGTCAGAGTAGGAGTACTTGATAATAAAAGTGGTTGGTGATGTGGATTAAATTGGCTGCTCAAGAAGGGAAACTTACTGGCCTTTATCCAAGGTATCAAACCGGATCAAGATAGCCCAAGAAAACCCACCATGTTTCACGTAAGTGTGAAGAGTTGGCCATGATGATACATACTTCTAAAATCCAATGATAGATATCTATGCAAAAAAATAAGGCCATTTTACTGTACAGTGAAAACATGGCTTAAAATGGTAAATATAATAGTGAAAATCTGAAGAGTAGACAGTTCAGCCTATCATGCAATTTAAATATGTTAAAATATTTACTCTTTAATGTAATATTTTAGTAATATCAACAGGGACTTGTTACAACAGTATACTGCTTAAATAAAAAATAAAATAACATTCTCCCATGAGAATAGCATGCCAAAATATTTAGTTACACATTATTATGTTTAGCCATAACCACATCATGTATCTATCTGTCTGTCTATCTGTCTATCTATCTATCTATCTATCTATCTATCTATCTATCTATCTATCTATCTATCGATAGATTATCTGTCTGTCTATGAATCATCAACTATCATCTGTCAGTCTCTATCTTCTATCATTTATCTCTCTTTCTTTCCAGTATTTCAGAGAGTTGAAGTTTTTCTCTTAACTTAAGACTACTAAAATAATCTGGGACTTGTAACTGTTACAGTACAATTTTAGGTACATTAAGTGTTTTAGTCTACTTGGGCTACTATAAAAACACTGTAGAGTGAAGTAACTATAACAAACAAATTTTGTTTTCTTATAGTTCTGGAGGCTGGAAAGTCCAAGACCAAGTTCCAGAAGTGTTTAATTTCTGATGAGGGCTTTCCTACTGGCTTGCAATTTGGCAACCTTCTAGTTGTGTCCTTATGTGGTAAGAAGAAAGACAGATGAAGCTCTCTAATGTCTCTTCTTATAAGGACAGAAATCCTATTGTATTAGGACCCCATCCTTATAATCTATTTTTGCCTTAATTACCCTTGAAGGCCCTATCTTTAATTATAGTCACATTGGGTTTTAGAGCTGAAACATAGCAATTTGAGGGGTACACAATTCAGTCCATAGCACTCAACAATGATGAGGTAGTTATGTGGTCAAATTACTGGTGTATTCCTCTATTATATTCTAAATACATTAACTGTCTTTAATTATGATCTATGTGTAAAGGAAACAGATTTATGGTTTCAGTAATGTCTACAAGATTATGAAAGCAAATGGAGATTTCCTATGTTTAGGGGAATTCTCAAGAAATCCATCCTTACCTACCCAAGAATTGCAGTGCTTTGTTTACACAGTCAAGGTTCTTGGTGATGTGAAAGGCCGAGAAAGACTGGGCATACTTGCAATAAAACATAATAAATCAGCAAGGCAACACGTGAGGATTTGGAGGTTTTTATCCTCTTCCCCATCTCTGTCATTCTTCTATACATATTAGTATATTGAATATGTATGTCTTCTTCTTCTGTGTGTACTCTATAACTGCAATACCAAGACAATTCTCACAGTCCACATCCATAATAGGTTTTAGTGCTAAGTTCTACATGAAAATTTAATGTAGAACATGGACGTGAAACTGTCTAAAAGGTCAGATATGTTTTACATTTTATGATTTTTTTTTCTATAAGTACTATACATTTGTATCTTCTCACTTTCTTTTTTCTTTTTTTTTCCTTACCAAAAACTCAGTAGAAACAAATAAACTAGTATCTTTTACATTTCCTTTTTCCTGGGGTAAGTGAAAACTATTTTCTTTTTTCTAAATTTAACTTTAATTATTTTTGTAGAAAATGTACCACCAAGGCATGTGTATACCTATGTAACAACCTATATGTTCTGCACATTTACCCCAGAACTGAAAGTATAATAAAAAAAGAAAAAAAGAAACCATATATATTTATTTCTAGATACATAAATTTCCAAATATGTAAATTTTCTACAAAAATGGTTTAAATTATTTTTAGCTTATCAAAAATTGTCTTTTCTCTAAGTAGGACACAAAAAAAGACACAAACATTATGAAAACTTTGATATACAGGCAAGATAGGTTTTCTCCAAAAACCAAGTTCTGTAGTGTGAAGACCAGATGAGATTGAAGCTGACAGGTGTGGAGCAGGGCTTGATGGTCCTTCTGGTGGTAGGACCTGGGCGCATCAGAGTAAATGAGATTTAAATGAGTTGTCCTCAAATTCCCCACTTTGGATAAGCCATGGTTTAGCATCTATAATATTTAAAACATCTCCTAAATATGAAATTAGAAACTCAAATTTCTTGTATGAGGATGAGAGCAGGAGTAAAGTTCATTCTCTGGACCACTTAAAGTTAATTGAGAATTTACCTAGGATTAAGTTAGTTAGCATTGGATATTCAATTTTTTTAATTGCAACTAAACAAAAATCACCCTTTTCCCTAGAAAAACTAGAGAAAACAAGAATTCTTTAGTAAGACTTTAATCAAGATATTATCAGAAACAGGTAAAAGCGTTATTTCTTATGATTCTTACTGAGATTTCTCAAAAATGCTTTATATGTAAAATTTTAAAAATTAAGAAACATACACAGAAAAACAACAAAATGTATTTTCATAATAAATGACTCACTCCCTAAAATTATAGGGATTATGTGAGTTATAAAAATTTTGGGGGAAACGTGTATTTTTATTATTGATTGAATTTACTATCTTTTAGAGTTATTGTTGGTCTTACAAATTCATTTCTGCCAGATTTTGTCTAATCTGGAATTCATTGTTATGTTCTTATTGGTAATGCTCAGGATAATTCAGTAAAAAGTGGAATGATTTTTAATTGCTCTTGTTCAAATATTCTGAAGGAAAACTGAATACACTGAGAGCTGATAAAGTCAATATCTATCCTGATTGAAATTTCTGGCAAATTAGAGGTGTGAGAGGCAAGTATTCATTGTTATAAATAGAAACCTTCTGAAATATCATCATTTTAAATGACAAAGACTGAAATAAAGGTCATTTCTGTGGAGAAAAGGCTTAGTTTTCTAAGAGATGAATGAAGATAAACAGATGTAAAGTAAGAACAGAATCAAAAACAAAAACCACATGATTATCTCAATTGATGCAGAGAAGGCCTTTGACAAGATTCAACAGCCCTTTATGCTAAAAACCCTCAATAAACTCGGTATTGACAAACTATCTCAAAATAATAAAAGCTATTTACAACAAACCAGCAGCCAATATCATACTGAATGTACAAAAACTGGAAGCATTCTCTTTGAAATCTGGCACTAGACAGGGATGCCCTCTCTCACCACTCCTATTCAATATAGTACTGGAAGTCCTAGCCAGGGCAATCAGACAAGAAAAATAAGTAGAAGGTATTTAAATAGGAAAGGAGGAAGCCAAATTGTCTTTATTTGCAGATGACATGATGGTATGTCTAGAAGACTCCATTGTCTCAGCCCAAAATCTCCTGAAACTGATAAGCAACTTCAGCAAAGTCTCAGGATACAAAATCAATGTGCAAAACTCACAAGCATTTCTATACACCAGGAACAGACTTAAAGGGAGCCAAATCAAAAACGAACTGCCATTCACAAATGCTACAAAGAGAATAAAACACCTATGAATAAAACTAATAAGGAACGTAAAGGACCTCTTCAAGGAGAACTACAAACCACTGCTCAATGAAATAAGAGAGGACACGAACGGATGGAGAAACATTCCATGTTCATGGTTAGGAAGAATCAATATTGTGAAAATAGCCATACTGCCCAAAGTAATTTACAGATTCAATGCTATCCCCATCAAGCTACCAATGACCTTCTTCACAGAACTGGAAAAAAACACATTAAACTTCATATGAAACCAAAAGAGAGCCCGCATAGCCAAATCAATTCTAAAAAAAAAGAACAAAGTGGGAGGCATCACACTACTGGACTTCAAACTATACTACAAGGCTACAGTAATCAAAACAGCATGGTACTGGTACCAAAACAGAGATATAGACCAATGGAACAGAACAGAGGCCTCAGAGGCAACACAACATATCTATAACCATCCAGTCTTTGACAAACCTGACAAAAACAAGCAATGGGGAAAGGATTCCCTGTTTAATAAATGGTGTTGGGAAAACTGGCTAGCTATATGCAGAAAGCAGAAACTAGATCCTTTCCTGACAACTTACACTAAAACTAACTCCAGATGGATTAAAGACTTAAACATAAAACCTAACACCATAAAAACCCTAGAAGAAAATCTAGGCAAAACCATTCAGGACATAGTAGTAGGCAAGAACTTCATGACCAAAACACCAAAAGCATTAGCAACAAAAGCCAAAATAGACAAATGGGACCTAATCAAACTCCAGAGCTTCTGCACAGCAAAAGAAACAGTCATTAGAGTGAATCAGCAACCAACAGAATGGAAAAATTTTTTGCAGTTTACCCTTCTGACAAAGGGCTGATATCCAGAATTTACAAAGAACTCAAACAGATATACAAGAAAAAGACAAACAAGCCCATTCAAAAGTGGGCAAAGGATATGAACAGACACTTTACAAAAGAAGATACATGAGGCCAACAAGCATATGAAAAAATGCTCATCATCACTGGTCATTAGAAAAATGCAAATCAAAACCACTTTGAGATACCATCTCATGTCACTTAGAATGGCGATCCTTAAAAAATCTGGAGACAACAGATGCTGGAGAGGATGTGGAGAAATAGGAACACTTTTACACTGCTGGTGGGAGTGAGAACTAGTTCAACCATTGTGGAAGACAGTGTGGCGATTCTTCAAGGACCTAGAAATAGAAATTCCATTTGACCCAGCAATCCCATTACTGGGTATATATCCAAAGGATTATAAATCTTTCTACTATAAGGACACATGCACATGAATGTTCATTGCAGCACTGTTTACAATAGCAAAGACCTGGAACCAACCCAAATGCCCATCAATGATAGACTGGACAGGGAATATGTGGCACGTATACATGATGGAATATTATGCAGCCATCAAAAACGATGAGTTTGTATCCTTTGTAGGGACATGGATGAACCTGGAGACCATCATTCTCAGCAAACTGACACAAGAACAGAAAATCAAACACCACATGTTCTCACTCATAGGCGGGTGTTGAACCATGAGAACACATGGACACAGGGAGGGGAGCACTACACACTGGGCTCTATTGGGGGGAATAGGGGAGGGACAGTGGGGGGTGGGGAGTTTGGGAGAGGTAACATGGGGAGAAATGCCAGATATAGGTGAAGGGGAGGAAGGCAGCAAATCACACTGCTAAGTGTGTACTTATGCAACTATCTTGCATGTTCTTCACACATACCCCAAAACCTAAAATGCAATTAAAAAAAAAAAAAGAAAATGAAAGTATACCTCATATAATTGAACTCTGGACTGAAAGATTGAGGTTTGTAAAGAAGTTTGAACAAATTTAATTTTTAAGAGCTTTTTCTTCTGAATTTTGAGAATATTTCATAATTTGTCTATTTTCTGAAAACTGTACAATGACTGAAATTGGTGAATTATATTTATTACTAATTTGGAATTAGGACAAAATACATAAAATTAATTCTGTTCTATAAAAAGTTTTGGCTTGAAGGAAATGCTTTGAAACAACAAGTTATTCAAGGAAAATGCTAGATTTTTGAAGGAGTAAAATTGGAAAAATTTTCTAGACTCATTAATACAGTGTTGGAAAATAATACAGCACTTTTTAGCAAATATTGAAATCAAAATATATGATTTAACAATCTATAACAAATATTGTTTATATTTATTAAGTCTACTTGTTGGTTATGTGCACTTTGTGAATCCAATATTATATACCATACTGAGGACATGGGAAACATGATAACAAGCAGGGGACAGGGGAGGTATTATATCAAAATGCTTTACAAGATCTTGAACTAAGTATAAGTCCTTCTTATCTCCTGTTCATGCAAGAAAGTAACTCCCTAAAGCTGTAATACACTTTCATAAAGCCTTTTAAATGCTTTCCTCAGGAGAGTCTTATTGAACTGGAGAGAATAATAATTGAAACATAATTGCACATTCTTTCTGAGCCAAGATACATTTTCTCTGTGTTTGTGTAAATATTAGAATAAAATGTTCAGTTGAGTTTCTTTTTTCAATTTTACTGAATATTTTTATTCTTATAAGTAGAAAGTAGTTACCAGATGTATTTTATGAGAAGTGAGGAAACATATTTACAACTATTAATAATAAACGAGTAATTTACATACAATAATTAGGAAAAAAATTAGAAAAAAAGGAAAAAAAAAGGTACAAATTCATTTCTAGCAGATTTTGTCTTATCTGGAATTCATTGTTACTTACTTATTTATTACTTTCATTGATGGTTTTCTAATATTTCAAGACTGTTCATAATTAGTAATCATTTTTAAAATCTTTTGTTTTTGCTATCTGTTTTTTCTGCCTTTTGATTGATTATAGCATTATTGCTATAATCATAAGCATTTTATAGGTAAAGTTAACATAACTGAATATTCCTAACTCAAAATGTTGAAAAACTTTTTTTTTCGATTTGCTTTATTAAACTTTATTCTTTTTTATTTTATTATTATTATTATTTATACTTTAAGTTCTCAAGTACATGTGCAGATTTTTGCACGTTGATTTTGTATCCTGAGACTTTGCTGAAGTTGCTTATAATTTTAAGGAGGTTTTGGACTGAGACTGTGGGGGCTTCTAAATATATAATCATATCATATGCAAACAGAAACAATTTGACTTCCTCTTTTCCTAATTTAATACCCTTTATTTCTTTTCCTTTCCTGATTGCTCTGGCTAAAACTTCCAATATTATGTTGAATAGGAATGGTGACAGAGGGCACACTTGTCTAGTGCCAGTTTTTAAAGGGAAATATGGAAAGAAAAAAGAGCTCACATAGCCAAGACAATCCTAAGCAAAAAGAACAAAGCTGGAGGCATCATGCTACCTGACTTGAAACTATACTATAAGGCTACAGTAATCTAAACAGCATGGTACAGGGATATAGACCAATTGAATAGAACAGAGGCCTTGGAAGTAATGCCACACATCTACAACCCATCTGATCTTTGACAAACCTGACAAAAACAAGCAATGGGGAGAGGATTCCCTATTTAATAAATCATGTTGGGAACACTGGCTAGCCATGTGCAGAAATCTGAACTGGACCCCTTCCTTTCACCATAAACAAAAATTAACTCCAGATACATTAAAGATTTAAACAAAAGACCTAACACCATAAAATCCCTAGAAGAAAACCTAGGCAATACCATTCAGGACATAGGCATGGGCAAGGACTTCATGACTAAAACACCAAAGGCAATGGCAACAAAAATCGAAATAGACAAATGGGATCTAATTAAACAAAAGAGCTTCTGCACAGCAAAAGAAGCAATCATTAGAGTGAACTGGCAACCAACAGAATAGGAAAAAAATTCTTTATTATTTTTCAGTGACCATTTCAATTTTTATTATTTGTTATTTTAAATTACCATTGGTTATTGTATGTCTTGATATTAGATAGATTTTGGGCAATCTTTTCTACTTTACAACTATTTTTACTATTTATGCATATTCACAATTTCTTTAATATATAATTACTAATTCAATACATACAGTTTTGTTTAAATTTTATTAAAACTGTTTAATTCATTGATAAATTTGTAATTACTTGGTTCCTACCATATTTCAATCTTTCAATCTACACAAATTGTACATCTTCCTCTTTTTTCTATTTATTTAAGTGTATAAAATTGTTACATATATTTTATTAAATTTGCTCCTAAGCATTATTTATATTGGTGCTATTAATATAATTTTTATTTATTATTTATTTATTTTTTTGGGACGGAGTTTAGCTCTTGTTACCCAGGCTGGAGTGCAATGGCGCGATCTCGGCTCACTGCAACCTCCGCCTCCTGGGTTTAGGCAATTCTCCTGCCTCAGCCTCCTGAGTAGCTGGGATTACAGGCACGCGCCACCATGCCCAGCTAAGTTTTTGTATTTTTAGTAGAGACGGGGTTTCACCACGTTTACCAGGATGGTCTCGATCTGTTGACCTCGTGACCCACCCGCCTCGGCCTCCCAAAGTGCTGGGATTACAGGCTTGAGCCACCGCGCCCGGCCTCTTTTTTAATTTTAATTTCTTGTGAGTAGACGTGCTTTAGATTTTTAAAAATGCCTATCTGAAGGCCGGGTGCTGTGGCTCACGCCTGTAATCCCAGCACTTTGGGAGCCCGAGGCGGGTGGATCACGAGGTCAAGATATTGAGACCATCCTGGTCAACATGGTGAAACCCTGTCTCTACTGAAAATAGAAAAAACTTAGCTGGGCATGGAGGCGTGTGTCTATAATCCCAGCTACTCAGGATGCTGAGGCAAGAGAATTGCCTGAACCCAGGAGGCGGAGGTTGCGGTGAACGGAGACCAAGCGTTGCACTCCAGCCTGGGTAGCAAGAGCGAAACTCTGTCTCAATAAAAAGCAAGCAAACAAACAAACAAACAAACAAATAAATAAATAAATGCCTATTTGATTTCCGACAAAACTGATAAACTCAACTAATTGAGCTATTTTATGTTTAGATTATCTGAGATTTACTATGTTGGCAATTTTACTATTCTTAAATCACTGCAACTTTTCAATCATTGCTTTCTACTACCTATGCTTTTCATTTGTCTTCTTCCTCTTGTTCATCCTCTCATTTTTCTTCCTCTACCTCTTCCTTCCTCATTATTTTTTAAATCGTATTATAATCAAGACTTCACTAAAATATTAAATATGTGCAATTATGGAATATTTAAAAATATCTAACATTAAGTCTTAATTTCTTTTGTCTTCATCTTTCTTTTCTCAGTCTATCCTTCTCTCCCTCTCTCTCCTCTGAATATAATCAATTGTACTTAGAAGACATATCATCATAATATTTTCTCCTTTAATTTATTAAAATTTAAACTTTTAAAAATATTTCACAAGTATAACACTGGGAGGTGAACCTACTTAGATAATCTTGGTTTGCAATATTTATTACTATTATTATTATTATATGGAGACAGAGATCATGCAGTGGTGCAATCTCGACTCACTGCAACCTCCACCCCAGGGTTCAAGCAATTCTTATGCTTCAGCCTCCCAAGTAGCTGGGATTACAGGCACGCACCACTACACCTGGTGAATTTTTGTATTTTTAGAAGAGGTCAGCTTTTGCCATTTTGTCCAAGCTGTTTTCTAGCTCCTGGCCTCAAGTGATCTGCCCCCCCTTGGCCTTCCAAAGTGCTTGGATTACAGGTGTGAGCCACTGTTCCTGGTAAATATGTTCTTTATTCATAGCAATGCTTTACCTACATATACTTGTATGCAAGGCTTTATTTATGTCATTCTAATATCCTCCACACTTTCTTATTTTCTTGGTCTGATTTTGTCTGATGTTTCAAAGCAAGGAGTCTTAAATTTATGACTTTATGGATTTCTTACATCTCTATTGAATTCTCCCAAAGTTTTGTTTACATATTTAGATATGAGCTGTATCTGCTGCATAAAAACATCATTATTGCTGGCTCTCATCCCTTTAGTTTCAGCAATTTGGGAGGCTGAGGTGGGTGGATCACTTAAGGTCAGGAATTCAAGGCCAGCCTGGCCAACATGGTGCAACCCCGTCTCTACCAAAAATTACTCCACTCATCACATCCCCCTCCTCTCACCCTTGCAAAAAAAAAAAAAAAAAAAAAAATTAGCCTGGCATGGTGACACGTGCCTGTAATCCCACCTACTTGAGAGGCTGAGGCAGGAGAATCACTTGAACCCAGGAGACGGAGGTTGCAGTGAGCCAAGATCACACTGTTGCATTCCAGCAGGTGAGATTCCATCTCAAGAAAATAAATAAAAAAAAATCATAATTGCTTTGTTCTCATGGACTATTATTTAGTTAATAATCAGCTAATTATTCACTCTTAATACCATTAATTATTTTAATTTTGGTTCTATTAAAATTTACAGTGAACAATTTTATTATGCTGCAGTTGATAGTAAACAAACTTTGGAAAGTGATGACATTTGCTATTTTATTTTGGGGTACTATCTGGAAAGTGGTATATACTTTATACACATACACCCACACACATACACTTATATATATATATGGCAAATATGAAAAATAAGTGAATATAGAGTCCATCCAATTGGTTTTACAGTCTCCAAACAATTTGCTTTAGATATTTCTCTTGTCAACATCATAAATTTGAAGTGAATTTTCTGTCTTTTAGTATTCAAATTTAGTTCATTTTTACTTAATATTTTTTATTACTTAATGTACTTGCAATTACTTCTTCATACTTGATGTTTTTCTTCTGCAATATTATTATTTTGCTTGTTTTATTTTTCCTTTTGTGTTGAACAAATTTTATTACAACAATTTAACAATACATTATTTAGAGGTCAATCTTTCTAATTTCAATTTTTCATTGGTTACCCTCAATACATAATGTGCAGACTTCCTATTCGTTTAACAAATTAGATAAGTAAAATTTCAACTTTTTCCTCAATGGTTACCTGTTTATGCCTCATGTTATTTTGGGCTAATGTTTTATTTATTCTCTATTTCAGACTTCTTTATTTTGATATCACTTCTATAGTCAGGATTAATATTCATTATACTAAACAATGTACTTAGCAATTTCTTTGTTAAATATCATGTTGTTTTTTACTTCTGTTTTTGTTTCTTTTCCTCGAAGAAATGTCGTTTAATCTATCACTGAGGCTCAAATATCTAGATTTTTCCAGAGAGAGGCGTTTGAGCTTTTATTTATATTACCTATTGTTACATCAGAAATGTAAGAACTTATAAGTACAGCAAAGTTATTACTGACTTGTCAATACTAAATTTGTGGACAATATATCTATGACATAAATAATATCCACTACTTTGATTGACAAATACTATTTTTAAAAACTATCAATTGGAGTAAAATATACATAATGTAAAATTTAGAATTTAACCATTTTTAAATGCACAGTCCTTTGATACTGAGTTCATTCAGAATGCTGTACAATCCTCATCATCTACTCCAGAGCTCATTTCATTACACAAAATTGAAACTCTGTATCCATTCATTCTTCCTCCCCTCCCCAGCCTCTGGTAACCACCATTGTATTACTTTCTGGTTCTATAAATTTGACAACTCAGTATACTTTGTTGAATTTTGTAATTTTTTTTTCTTTTTGTGACCGGCTTATTCCACTTAGCATAATTAGTTAAAGCTCTTCCATGTTGGAGTAGGTGTCATAATTTATTTTTTTATGGATAAATAGCATTCATATGTTATTTACATGTTTTGTTTCTCCATTTGTCCATTATGAGCAATTGCATTACTTCCACCTTTTGGCTATTGTGAATAATGCTGCTATGAATTATTACTATAAACACACACACACATACACACACACACATTGACATACACAAACACACACATGCACATACACGCACACACACACCCCACAACTCTGTATCCATTAAAGGATTGCTACTCATTCTCCCTCCTTCCCCAGTCTCTGGTAACCAACAGAGTACAGATATGTTTTGGGCATACAAATATATTTTCTTCAAGACTCTGCTTTTAATTCTTTTGTGTATATACCCAGAAGTAGAATTTCTGGATCACATGGTGTTTCTATTTTTAGTTTTTTGAGGAACTTTTACACTGTTTTCTGTGGTGGTGGCACCACATTACATTTCCATCAAGAATGTGTAAGGGGGAGGCCCGGCAAGATGGCGTCGTAGAAGCGACTCAGGATTGCAGCTCTCAGTGACGGCGCAGAGGGTTAGTCCTAGCCGCATTCTCGGATGGACTTTTCTAGCCCACAGAGCCTTGAAAATCCCACAGGACGCTAGTAAAGTAAAACCGGCTAACGCAGCCCTCTGGCGCGGCCGCTTCGGCCGGCGCCGCTTAGGCCGGCGCCGCAGCAGGACCCGGCATGGAACTCACTGGTCTGGGCGCCCTGTTAAACCGGCAATCTGAGAGTTTGAAGGGCAGATTGGCGCGTCCATCTGATTGAACGGGACTTGGACAGTGAGCCAGACTAGGAGTTTCCTGGGAAGCGTGATCTGAGCCGGTGAAGTGGGCAGTGGCACGGGAGATCGCACGGATCCCAGTGCCCTATCGGCAGGCTCCTGGGGCGCCAGTGAGAGAGTCGAACTTTAAGCTTGCGGAGAGGCAGGGAGAGAGAGAGAGGACAGACTCTGAGGCAGGGAGCTGGGTAATCGGGCTCAGCGGGTCCCACCCTCACAGGGACAAGCAGGGCAATGACTGGAGACGCTTGGCGCTGAGAGTTTTGCTGCCGGCATCTAGGACGGTGCAGCCCGGTGAGGGAGGGGCGTCCACCACCGCTGACACAATCCGCCCCTATTGAAGTACCGCCCAGGGCCGAAGCAGCCTGCCGTTGCTGAGGCAACCTGCCATAACAGAGAGACTCCCAGGAGACGGGAGCTCTCCACAGCAGAAGGGAGCCCAGCAGCAACAGGGCAGAACCGCGCTAGTGGGTCAGAGCCCCGGCAGGCAAATAGTGAATAGACTGCCACCTAGTGGGGCAGGACAGTGCAACAGATACTCATAAAAAAGCCCCAACTCCCTGAAACAGTGCATATAAGGGGGGGGGAAATAAAAGGGTGGTGTTTTATGAGTTCTATTGCAGCAGACATAAACAACCTCCCAACAACCCTGAATGAACAACGGAGCTCACAGCTCAGCACTGGAGCTACTATAAAGCACAAACCGTCTCCTTAAGCAGCTCCCTGACCCCTGTATATCCAAAGAGTCACTGCAAAAAAAGGACTAATCAGATTGACATTAGGTGGGCATCATTCTGGAACAAAGACAGCAGAAGAAGAAACTGGTATCATCCCTCACTCTTCCACAGCTGCTACAGGTATACTCCAGACAAACGGGGCCTGGAGTGGACCTCAGCACTCATACAGCAGAGGGGCTAGACCACTAGAAGGAAAACTAAGTAACAGAAATACTTCATCATCAACAATCTCAGCATCCACACAGAGACCCAATTGAAAAATCAGCAACTACAAAGACGACAGGCGGATAAATCCATAAAGATGGGAAGAAACCAGCGCAAAAAGGAGGAAAACACCCGAAACCAAAACACCTCACCTCCTACAAAGGACCAAAACTCCTCACCAGCAAGGGAACAAAGCTGGACGGAGAATGAGTGTGACAAAATGATGGAATCAGACTTCAGAAAGTGGATAATGAGAAACTTCATTGAGCTAAAAGAACATGTTCTAAATCAGTGCAAAGAAACTAAGAACCTTGAAAAAAGATTTGAAAAAAAATTCGAGGAATTGATAACAAGAATGGAAAACTTAGAGAGGAATATGAATGAATTGAAGGAGCTGAAAAACACAACACGAGAACTTCGTGAAGCATGCACAAGTTTCAACAGCCGAATTGACCAAGCAGAAGAAAGAATATCAGAAATTGAAGATCAACTCAATGAAATAAAATGTGAAACCAAGATTAAAGAAAAAAGCACAAAAAGGAATGAACAAAATCTCCAAGAAATGTGGGACTATGTGAAGAGACCCAACCTACGTTTGATAGGTGTACCAGAATGTGATCAAGAGAATGAATCTAAGCTGGAAAACACTCTTCAGGATATTATCCAGGAAAATTTCCCCAACCTAGCAGACAGGTCAATACTGAACTCCAGGAAATACAGAGAACACCACAAAGATACTCTGCAAGAAGAGCAACCCTAAGGCACATAATCGTCAGATTCACCAGGGTTGAAACGAAGGAGAAAATACTAAGGGCAGCCAGAGAGAAAGGTCGGGTCACCCACAAAGGGAAGCCCATCAGACTCACAGCAGATCTCTCGGCAGAGACTCTACAAGCCAGAAGAGAGTGGGGGCCAATATTCAACATCCTTAAAGAAAAGAGCTTTCAACCCAGAATTTCATATCCAGCCAAACTGAGCTTAATAAGTGAAGGGAAAATAAAATCCTTCATGAACAAGCAAGTACTCAGAGATTTTGTCACCACTAGGCCTGCTTTACAAGAGCTCCTGAAAGAGGCACTACACATAGAAAGAAACAACCAGTTCCAGCCATCCTAAAAGCATACCAAATGCTAAAGACCATCAACAAAATGAAGAATGTACATGAACCAATGGGCAAAACAGCCAGATAGCATCAAAATGGCAGTATCAAATTCACACATAACAATATTAACCCTGAATGTAAATGGGCTAAATGCACCAATCAAAAGACACAGACTGGCAAATTGGATAAAAAACCAAAACCCATCAGTGTGCTGTATCCAGGAAACCCACCTCACACACAAAGATACACAAAGGCTCAAAATAAAAGGATGGAGGAAGATTTACCAAGCAAATGGAGAGCAAAAAAAAGCAGGAGTTGCAATTCTCATCTCTGATAAAATAGACTTTAAAGTAACAAAGATCAAAAGGGACAAAGAAGGTCACTACATAATGGTAAAAGGATCGATACAACAAGAAGAGCTAACGATTCTAAATATATATGGACCCAATGTAGGAGCACCCAGATATATAAGGCAAGTTCTTAATGACTTACAAAGAGACTTAGACTCCCACACAATAATAGTGGGAGACTTTAACACTCCACTGTCAATAGCAGACAGATCAACCAGACAGAAAATTAACAAGGATATCCAGGACTTGAACTCAGACCTGGAACAAGCAAACCTGATAGACATTTACAGAACTCTCCACCCCAAATCCACAGAATATACATTCTTCTCAGCACCACATCACACCTACTCCAAAATTGATGACATAATTGGAAGTAAAGCACTCCTCAGCAAATGCAAAACAACAGAAATCATAACAAACAGTCTCTCAGACCATAGTGCAATCAAGTTGGAACTCAGAATTCAGAAAATAACTCAGAACCGCACAGCTTCATGGAAACTGAACAACTGGCTCTTGAATGTTGATTGGATAAACAATGAAATGAAGGCAGAAATAAAGAAGTTCTTTGAAACCAACGAGAATGAAGACACAACGTACCAGAATCTCTGGGACACATTTAAAGCAGTCTGTAGAGGAAAATATATAGCAATAAGTGCCCACATGAGAAAAGTGGAGAGATCCAAAATTAACACCCTATCGTCAAAATTGAAAGAGCTAGAGGAGCAAAATCAAAAAAGCTCAAAACCTAGCCGAAGACAAGAAATAACTAAGATCAGAGCAGAACTGAAGGAGATAGAGACAAGAAAAACCCTTCAAAAAATCAACAAATCTAAGAGCTGGTTTTTTGAAAAGATCAACAAAATAGACAGACCACAAGCCAGACTGATAAAAAAGAAAAGAGAGAACAACCAAATAGATGCAATAAAAAACGATAAAGGGGAAATCACCACAGATTCCACAGAAATTCAAACCATCATCAGAGAATACTACAAACAACTCTATGCACACAAACTAGTAAATCAGGAAGAAATGGATAAATTCCTGGACGCCTGTGTCCTCCCAAGCATAAGCCAGGAGGAAGCTGAAACTATGAATAGACCAATAACAAGGTCAGAAGTTGAGGCAGCAATTAAGAGCCTACCACACAAAAAAAGCCCAGGTCCAGATGGGTTCACAGCTGAATTCTACCAGACACACAAAGAGGATCTGGTACCATTCCTTCTGAAACTATTCCAAATAATCCAAAAAGAGGGAACCCTTCCCAAATCATTTTATGAGACCAACATCATCCTGATACCAAAACCTGGCAGAGACTCAACAAGAAAAGAAAACTTCAGGCCAATATCCATGATGAACATAGATGCAAAAATCTTCAATAAAATACTGGCAAATCGATTGCAACAGCACATTAAAAAACTTATCCATCATGATCAAGTAGGATTCATCCCGGGCATGCAAGGCTGGTTCAACATACGCAAGTCTATAAATGTAATTCACCACATAAACAGAAGCAAAAACAAAAACCATATGATTATCTCAATTGACGCAGAGAAGGCATTTGACAAAATTCAACAGCCCTTTATGCTAAAAACCCTCAATAAACTTGGTATTGATGGAACATATCTCAAAGTAATAAAAGCTATTTACAACAAACCAACAGCCAATATCATACTTAATGGGCAAAAACTGGAAGCATTCCCTTTGAAATCCGGCACTAGACAAGGATGCCCTCTCTCACCACTTCTATTCAACATAGTACTGGAAGTTCTAGCCAGAGCAATCAGGCAAGAAAAAGAAATAAAGGGTATTCAAATAGGAAAGGTGGAAGCCAAATTGTCTCTATTTGCAGACGACATGATAGTATACCTAGAAGACCCCATCACCTCAGCCCAAAAGCTCCTGCAACTGATAAGCAACTTCAGCAAAGTCTCAGGATATAAAATCAATGTGCAAAAATCACAAGCATTCCTATACACCAATAACAGACTTAAAGAGAACCAAATTAAGAACGAACTGCCATTCACAATCGCTACAAAGAAAATAAAATACCTAGGAATACAACTCACTAGGAATGTAAGGGACCTCTTTAAGGAAAACTACAAACACCTGCTCAACGAAATAAGAGAGGACACAAACAGATGGAGAAACATTCCATGTTCGTGGTTAGGAAGAATCAGTATTGTGAAAATGGCTATACTGCCCAAAGTAATCTACACATTCGATGCTATCCCCATCAAACTACCATTGAATTTCTTTATAGAACTGGAAAAAACCACCATGAATTTCATATGGAACCAAAAAAGAGCCCGCATAGCCAAGTCAATTCTAAGCAAAAAGAACACAGCGGGAGGCATCACGCTACCAGACTTCAAACTATACTACAAGGCTACAGTAATCAAAACAGCATGGTACTGGTACCAAAACAGAGATATAGACCAATGGAACAGAACAGAAACATCGGAGGCAACACAACATATCTACAACCATATCATCTTTGATAAACCAGACAAAAACAGGCAATGGGGAAAGGATTCCCTATTTAATAAATGGTGTTGGGAAAACTGGCTAGCCATGTGCAGAAAGCAGAAACTGGACCCCTTCCTGACACCTTACACTAAAATTAACTCCAGATGGATTAAAGACTTAAATGTAAGACCTGACACCATAAAAACCCTAGAAGAAAATCTAGGCAAAACCATTCAGGGCATAGGAGTAGGCAAGGACTTCATGACCAAAACACCAAAAGCATTGGCAACAAAAGCCAAAATAGACAAATGGGACCTAATCAAACTCCACAGCTTCTGCACGGCAAAAGAAACAGTCACTAGAGTGAATCGACAACCATCAGAATGGGAAAAAATCTTTGCAGTTTACACATCAGACAAAGGGCTGATATCCAGAATTTACAAAGAACTCAAACAGATTTACAGAAAGAAAACAAACAAGCCCATTCAAAAATGGGCAAAGGATATGAACAGACACTTTACAAAAGAAGACATACATGAGGCCAACAAACATATGAAAAAGTGCTCATCATCATTGGTCATTAGAGAGATGCAAATCAAAACCACATTGAGATATCATCTCACACCAGTTAGAATGGTGATCATTAAAAAATCTGGAGACAGCAGATGCTGGAGAGGATGTGGAGAAATAGGATCACTCTTACACTGTTGGTGGGAGTGTAAATTAGTTCAACCATTGTGGAAGACAGTGTGGCGATTCCTCAGGGACCTAGAAATAGAAATTCCATTTGACCCAGCAATCCCATTACTGGGTATCTATCCAAAAGACTGTGAATCGTTCTACTATAAGGACACATGCACACGAATGTTCATTGCAGCACTGTTTACAATAGCAAAGACCTGGAACCAACCCAAATGCCCATCGATGATAGACTGGACTGGGAAAATGTGGCACATATACACCATGGAATATTATGCAGCAATCAGAAATGATGAGTTTGTGTCCTTTGTAGGGACATGGATGAATCTGGAGAACATCATTCTCAGCAAACTGACACAAGAACAGAAAAAGAAATACCGCATATACTCACTCATAGGTGGGTGAGAAAAATGAGAACACATGGACACAGAGAGGCGGTCTACTATACACTGGGGACTGTTGGGGGAAATGGGGGAGGGACAGCGGGGGGGGCCGGGGGGGATAGCCTGGGGATGAATACCAAGTGTGGGTGAGGGGGAGGAAGGCAGCAAAACACACTGCCATGTGTGTACCTATGCAACTATCTTGCACGTTCTGCACATGTACCCCCAAACCTATAATGCAATAAAAATTAAAAAAAAAAAAAAAAAAAAAAAAAGAATGTGTAAGGGTTCCAATTTATCCACAATCTCACCAACACTTATTTTCTATTTGTTGTGTTGTTGATGTGTGTGTATGTGTGTTTATAGTAATCATTTAAGTAAATGTGAAGTGATATCCATTATGATTTTTTTTTGCATTCTCTAAGGATTAATGATATTGAACATCTTTTTGTGTGTGTGCTTGTATAACATTTGTATATATTTTTACAGAAATCCATTCAAGTTATTTGACTATTTTTGAATCAGGATTTTTTTTTTTGTGCCTGTTGACTTGCAGGAAGCCCTCTTGTTTTTCATTTCAAAACATCATTGTACATCAAAAATGAGCATATATATATATGCTCATTTTTATACATTTTAAATAAATAAAGAGAGGGAGAATGAATAGTAATCCTTTAATGAATACAGAGTTGTGGGGTGTGTGTGTGTGTGTTTGTGTGTGTTTATATATATATGCTAATTTTTATATATTTTATATTATATATTTATGCTTATATAGATACACATACATACATATACACACATATGTAGATACATAGATACACACACACACACACACACATATATATATATATATATATACATATATATGTATATATATGAATAGTACTTCAGTATGCTGATAGAATATAATAAAATTTATAGGACAACACAAGTTACATAAGGTATGCTATTTTAATCCAATGGGATATTAAATTTTCCAAATAAATAGTAAATAGTATTCAAGATTATATGTTGAAAATAGTTTTCTCTATCTCTGATTCAGTTTCCTTTTTGTTAAGGGTATATAAAATCTATTCTGTGATTACATAATATTGTTACAAATTAGGGACCTCTAAGAAATCTCAAATACTTATTTTCAGTTATTGTGCTGTTTTTCTCCTCGGATACAGTGTAATTAAGGAGAAAACTGCAAACACATTTAAGGATAACAATAAAACAAAAAAAATTTGAATTTTGGAGGACTACTATTTCTATAATAGAGTGAGATGCACTAGTATTTATTAAAATATTACATTTTTAATATGTTGACAATTATTTATAAAAATAAAAATTTATAGATTTAAAAGCAAAAATTACATTAGTCTTTATACTAAAAAGTTGCTTCTTTGAACATATCAGCATAGTAAACAGAATTATGAAAATAAATACAAATAGTTAGAAAATAATATTTACATATAAAATAAAAAAAATACTTGCAGTCAAGAAAATTATAAAATAGTGTATTTAACTTAATATTTTATTCTACAATCTGTAACATGCTATTTTACAAGAACATATACATTTAAAGAATTGAGTGAAGCTGAAGAGTATCAGTATGGAACCTAGAGAGAATAACGGTCATAAAACCAAAAGCAAGCAAAACAAAAGCAAACAAAACAATAAAATTAGTCAAGAACACAGTCTAACATAGGACAAAAGCTTAGGTTTAGCTCATAACATAAAATTTAACTGAATCAACAAATTTCTAAATTTTACAATGTGAAAAACATGTTACTTTTTACAGTGAGTGTACCCCAGCTGCACTGAAATTAAAACAAAAAAGAGCTCCGAATAATTCGTTAAAATAGGAAACCATTAGTCTCCTTTCATTGTTACCGTAAACCATCTGTGAGCCACATTTAAAAATATTCTTTAGTCGAGGCCATATTTTCCAAATGCTTTCCCTAATGGAGTACGCTTGACATTATGCCCATGAAAATATCATCTACAACATGGAAATTTGTATGGTCAACTAGCTTAGGTTATAGGATTCTAACCCAAAATGTTGGATTAAATTTCTGCCATGCCACTTATTCTCCACTTCTAAATCTATATAGTTTTTTAAAAAATCTGTAACAGAGGATTCTTGATAATAAATGACTCTTTCATAGGGTTGCAATAAAGATTGAAAAAACTAGCATACATGAAGTCAAACATACTATAAAAATTAATGGTAAGAAACAAAGTGCATGGTAGTGACAAGCATAGCAAGGTTTGTAGTGAGAGCAGGTTTAAAGCTCAGATCTATCATTGTTACAATTATTAATGGGCTTGCTGTCCATCAATATTATATATATTTAATATAACACTAAATATAAATACCAAAAATACATGTTGTGCTTGTATTTAAACCAAGGATGTTGTTTATCTCTTTTCTCAAAGATAATTTTGAGGATTTAATGATTTAATATTTGTAAAGAACTTCATGCGGCAGTATGTTGAAGCAGCCTTCTGGTAGGTCAGTTTGATAAATTGTGCACATTACTAAAAGTGTTACATATTCCATGTTCTCTAGTTTTTTCCAATTCTTGAATCATTTTAAGAATTTCAAATATTTAGAACAGATTTATAGGCAAATCAAAATCTTTGTAAACATTTTCAAGTCTTCTAATATAATTTGTTGCGAGATCTAAAAACAGCTTTCATTTGATACAATGTAGTTTTATGTTAATCCAAGGAGAAGAAGAAAATATTGCATAAAATGAGATATACTTTTATTATAATGAATCATGAAACACAGCTTTATTTAACCAACTAATTTATTGGTATTGTAAACAAAATTAGAAAGGTAAATGTCATTTTAAATGAAGTATTTTCTCTCATTGTGTTATCAAACCAAGCACTACTATAAACATATGAAACCCATCAAACTTATATAAAAGCTGCTTTTCCTTTGTTAAATCCTAGAAGTTCAAGATGAAATGTTATGTTTACTCTTTAGAACTCTAAAAATATAAAACTTACTTAATTTACCAATATAATTCTTCGAGGAATTAAGGAATTTTATAAAAGAAATAGGAGAATTTTATTTTAGTTAATAGAAATAAACTTTACAGGTTTAGCTAAGTTGTGATAAACCATTATGTCCATAAATATTGACCTACATTTTTAAAATTTTCAAACCAAGAGTTTGTTTTAAAATGAATCAAATTTTATATTTTATACACATATATCAAATATCACCTTAAATTTATATTACTCTGGAATTATGAGCCACTTTGAATATTATTAACGTTAATTCTAAAATATAGAAAACATGCTTATTTAGCAGTAGTGGTTATTCCCACTTTTTTTTTCTTAAGATGAGTCCTTACTCTGTTACACAGGCTGGATTACAAGTTAAGTCACAAGATGATAGCTCACTGCAGTGCTGAGCTCCTGGGCTCCAGTGATCCTCCAAGTCCCTGGTTTTTTAGGCATGTGCCACCACACCCAGCCACCAATGTGTCTCAGGAAATGAATGGATAGAAATTCATTAAAGGATAGAAAACCACAGCTACATTCCAGTGGTCTATAGCACTGTAGAATGACTATTGCTAACAATAATATATAGATTCAAATAGCTAGAAGAAGGATATTAAATGTTCTTAGCACAAAAATAATAAATGTTTGAGACGATTAATAGTATTGGTCAATAAAAAGAAATAAAAAATAATATAAAATGTGTCAATCAGTTTTGAATTTCTTCCAAAAAGAGGCATATATTTATGTTCATATATGCTCTGTAAACTGCATTTTAATCCTAGAAAAAAAAGACATAATCAATTTATCAATTGATTAATCAAAGAAATGCTTTAATCAAACCAATGTTTTAAATGCAATGACTTATTGAATATAAATATAAATATGTAATTTATTGTATATTATAATGTCTGTTTTTATTATTTAGTGCAATAAAAAGTAAAAGCTGGTTTTAAATGTGTATTGCTACAAATTATATCCAACATTTAAGCTTGCTGTCAGGTCAACTACACTTTCTTACTAGATGCTCTATTATTCAAATTGGAAAACAGAAAAGTATAAATTAAAGATCAACAAAAATATGCTTTATGAATCTAGGCAGAACATATCTAAATTCAGTTATCAAAACAGTTTACCTACCATGTGAATATATCTGAGACTAGAGCATAGTTGTATTTATTTTTCCCAAGATACAGCACCCCAGCCAGAAATAGCTTCGAAATTCTATTACAGTTTACATACTCTGTATTTTTTTGAATATATGGATATATATACTAATTTCCAATTTGAGAAAATTATTCTTGTTAATACTTAAACTCCACACCATTGTATTAATACTGATCTATATTTAATGAAATTTGGCAGTTTATTTTTTCTGTTTAATTATTAAACAGATATGTTGAATATCTAAAATATACAGAACACTTTGGTTTCCTTTTAGACTGTAAAAGTGAATTGGAATGCATCTTAATTCAAAAAAGTTATAATATTTTTAATTAAATGACTAAGGAGTTCCAAGAAAAAGAAATTATTTTAATTAATGGGATCAAAGACATCTCCAGAGAAGCAGATGTGTATCAAGCTGAGCCTTGGAAGAGAGGCAAGGATTTGCACATGTAGGTAAGGATTTTAAGGGTGGTTCAGAAAGAAGGAGCCTGTCCAGAAGGAAGTTTGGGGTATGTAGCATATTAGAAATTGAGCCACAAAAAACAGAAAGGAATTCTATTCGGCAAGGCTTTGTAGGGCTTTCGGAGTCAGTCTAAAGTATATATAGGCTTTATTCAACACACAATGGAATGACCTGAAGAGAATTTCCATGGTGAACAACAAGGTCAATGCTGTCCTGAGGAAAATAATTAGGCATCAATATTTCAAAGCACTTGGAGCAAGAAGGTGAACAAATATTTTGTAATATGTGGACTGTGAGAAAACATATTATTTTCCCCAACTTTCTACTTCTTGAATATTCATCCTATAATTAAGGGTTTGAGGACAAGAATAGACCTATAAACAAAAAATAAATTCAACTTCTTGTTAAAAAGTCTTTCCAGTCCTTGCCATTTTAAACAGTGCTGCCAACCCAAATGCCCATCAATGACACACTAGATAAAGAAAATGTGGCACATGTACACCATGGAATACTATGCAGACATAAAAAGAATGAGTTCATGTCCTTTGTGGAGACATGGACAGAGCTGGAAACCCATCATTCTCAGCAAACTAACACAGGAACAGAAAACCAAACATCATGTGTTCACACTCATAAATGGGAGTTAAACAACAAGAACACATGGACACAAGGAGGGAAACATCACATCCTGGGGCCTGTTGGAGGGTGGGGACTGAGGAGGGACAGCATTAGGAGAAATACCTTATGTAGTTGAGGGGTTGATAGGTGCAGCAAACCACCATGTCACGTGTATACCTATGTAACAACCCTGCGTGTTCTGTACATGTATCTTAGAACTCAAAGTATAATTAAAAATTAATAAATAAAATAAAAAAATTAAAAAAGAGAAAAAAGAGTGTTCCCAAAAGGATAAGCATATGTTCCACAATCCTCACAATAGGAGAACTAACAAAAATTCTAGGAAAGGTGATATTGAATGTAAACTAGTTCAGTGTTTGAGAAAAGCGCATACGCTATTTTAGTAAGACAAAGATTGACTGGATATTCAAACCTGAGAAACTACTGAAGGAAACTTGTTTCTGTGCTAAACTCATTTTACACTCTATCAACTTATATTTTTTAAATAAAAGCAATTTATGGTCATCAAGTCCTTTATCCTTGTTTATTGTATTGTCTGTATTCTTCCAACTAAAATGCAAACTATATGAGGGCATAAGTTTTTATCTATTTTGTACACTACTTTTTTTCAAATTTTTATTTTGAGACAGAGTCTTGCTCTATTGCCCAGTCTGGAATGCATTGGCACAATCTCAGCTCACTGCATTCTGAGTTCAAGAGTTTCTCAGCCTCAGCCTCCAGAGTAGCTGGGGTTATAGGCATGTGCCACCAGACCCAGCTAATATTTTTTTTATTGGACTTGTAGTAGAGACAGAGTTTCACCATCTTGGCTAGACTGTTCTAGAACTCCTGACCTCAGGGTGATCTACCTGCCTCAGCCTCCCAAAATGCTGAGATTACAGGCATGAGCCACTAAGCCCGGCCTGTCCACCACTTTTTTTTTTTTTTTTTTTTTAATTTTTATTGCATTATAGGTTTTGGGGTACATGTGCAGAACGTGCAAGATAGTTGCATAGGTACACACATGGCAGTGTGTTTTGCTGCCTTCCTCCCCCTCACCCACACTTGGCATTCATCCCCAGGCTATCCCCCCCAACCCCCCCGCTGTCCCTCCCCCATTTTCCCCAACAGTCCCTAGTGTATAGTAGACCGCCTCTCTGTGTCCATGTGTTCTCATTTTTCTCACCTGCCTATGAGTGAGTATATCCACCACTTTTTGACCAACATTATAAAGCAAGTTTTTCCTGGTTATGTATAAATATACAATATTATTGTATATATTCTCGTATGCCTGGGTTTCTTTTCTTTATTAAAGTGTGAGATTCATTTATGCTTCTCATACATCAGTTGTTTATTTATTCTCATGCCTCTACAGGAGGTGTTTTATAAACCTTTTCATTTCAGGAGCAATATTCAATTTTAAAAATATTGAGGACCCCAAGGACCTTGTGTTTATTCATACCTATTAATTTCTATAGCATTAGAAATAATACCAGGAGTTTTGTATTTATTTATTTAAGTAACAATAATAAACCCAGTAAATATTAACATGAACAATATTTGGTGTTTAAAAATAACTGTATTTTCCAAAATATATATTGAGGAGTAAGGCAGTGTAATATCATTTTTTAATTCACTTTAATCTTTAATTCAGTAGAACATAATCTATCTTTTGTCTATTTTCCTACCTACCATCTGTATTCATTTTGTAGCAATATGTTGTTTGGGTTGAAGGGTATGAAGGAAATTTGGCTTCACATATATTTGTGTCTGTAAACAGGAATATATTTGAATGGTGTTTTCGGATATTTTTGGATATTCTTATTTGATATTACATGCAAACTCAATGTTTTAATTTTACATTAATTGAATTATAGAATCCAAAACCATTTCAATGAACTTTTCATAATCTGTCACATCAAAACTTATTGATTATCTTGTATATTAAATAGATTTTTACCACTGCAAAATGTTGTTACAATGATTATATTTCTCTGTTTTGTGCAGATCTTCTAAATATTGATGCATGCCATTGTGCAATTTGAAAACTTACTTTTACTTATACCATCACAAATCTCATTAGGAAATGTCATGGTAATGAGTAGCTGTCAATCTCATGGTGATACAAGACTTCCAAAATTCTAAAATTTGCTAGAAATTTTCTTGATTACTCCAAACTCTCTACACTCTCTATTTTGTTCTGTGAAATAAAAAATTCACTCCAATTATTTTTGAGGATACTTGAACTAGATACCTAAGACAAGGTAATGATAATTTCTCTGTTGGTTCTTTTTTGTTTCAAATAAAAATGATATGATATGCTGTGAATAAAAGTGCTAAAGCCTTGTGAAAATACTTCTCTAAAAAGGTATATGAAATGCCAGTAGACAAAGCAAACACATATTCAAGTAACGCTAATTAAAATTTCAGTGTGGTATCATCAAAGACCTCTTCAATAGTGTCTAATATTTCACAGTTTAATTTCATTCTTTAGTTCTAAAACATTTTAGATTAAAATTACTAAATGTTCGCCAGAATGTGCTTAAACATTGGATGGAGTGCATTGTCTTACCAACAGTTGGAAATTGCGTAGGCAGTTTTCTTGAAGTTAAGTATACATGCATTCATTCTAATTGCAGTAATTTTACTAACATAAAGAAAACATACTTGTAAGAAGGAGCTCAACAATAATGTTCATTGGAGTGCCATTTATAACCACAAGTAAAAAAATCCATCAACAAGCGAATGAATAAACAGATTCTGACATGCTCTTAAATTTGAAAAACTCTTCGATAATAAAAAGGAACAAACTCTTGATACAGACAACATGAACAAAATTGAAAAGACTTGTTCTAAGTAAAAAAACAATTTCAAACAAAAGGGTATTTCATATATAATTACGTTTACGTGTCTAATAAAAATAGTACATATCAACTTGGTCATCCTCGTACACATTTTATTTCTGGTTTGCTTTTTCATAGTGACACAATATCACTATCGTTTTATAAATTATGCTTCTTTAGATTTACACATACAATGACTACTTTCCCTGACAAAGTTTCTTTTTCGTTTTTGTTTTTTTTCAGACTCTTCTGAAAACATCTGTAACCTGAATTATATCTTTTATGATTGTTTTTTGAAATGGAGTCTGGCTCTGTCGCCCAGGATAGAGTACAATGATGTGGTTTCTGCTCACTGCAACCTCTGCCTCCCAGGTTCAAGAGATTTTCCTGCCTCAACCTCCCAAGTAGCTAGGACTACAGGTGTGTACCACTACACAATAGTTTTTGTATTTTTAGTAGACATGGGGGTTTTGTCATGTTGGCCAGGCTGGTATCAAACTCCTGACCTCGTGATCCACCCTCCTCGGCCTCTCAAAGTGCTAGGATTAAAGGCGTGAGCCACAGCACCCGGCCCTTTTATGATGTTTTATTGAGGTTCTGTCAATGGAAAATGCTCTGTAGTATCTCATTTGAAAATGATCTAATGTCTTCATTTCAAATGCATATTTTTACTAGGTATATAATTCTAGACCAAAGCTCTCTTCTGTTAGAAAATCGAGTTTATGATTTAATTGTGTCCCATTTTCCATTGCTTCTTTTGATGTGACACTTTTATTCTATTTCATTGGTAATATAAACTATTGTAAATATTTTCTTTGAGTTTGTTTTTTGTTTTCACTATGATATAATAATGAAATGTGTATATTTTTATCTACTCTGTTCAGAAATTACAGGATCACTGGGATTTTTTTCTTCTGTGTTTTCAAGGCTTGATTTAATTTTGATAAATTCTTACTCATTATCAGTTAAAATGTTTGTTCCTTTCCCAGTCTTTCTTTCTTATCTTTATGGAGGTATAGTTAATAAATATATATTAATAATTTTATAGTTATATGTCATGTTTGTACATATACAATAATATATATTTTTGTGTGTACCTATGTGTATATTACATATCTCCCTTGTTTTTAATTGACTCTTTTTTATACCTTTGCATTATAATTATTTTGGTTTTATACCTTTGTATTATTTTGTACATATTAATATTTATCTTTTTATTAATCTTAAATGTTAATAAGTCCATTTCAGATTCAAATCCAATAAACCAGAAGTGTTTTTCTTTCTAATTTGTTAGACTCATTGGCTATCTGTAAAAAGGTTATTTTTCAAATCTTAAGTTTGAAATATTCTTCAGAGGAATTCTTTTTCTCTAATAGAAGACACTATTGTAAGCATAAACTCCACCTGGTCACTACCTGATTCAGCTCAGAATCAAGTCAAATATTGGCAGCATGTGGTTTGTGGTTTGCTAATAGATCTCAGATCCAGTACTGAAGCTAACATTAGGTTGGCCCAGGCCCTTATTGTAGATTTCTCTCTCAATACAAGCCCCAGTAAGTGGTCACTTTAGTGTTTCTAGTATCTTTCTTCACAGAGGATTCTCCTACAGCTTCCTGTCTCAAGTCTTGTTGCCAGCTCAGACTTTCAAATCACATGAATTGTTGTCCTATGCTAGTACCCTGCAAAGGTTGAAATCCTGCCTAAGCTCACTCCAAGGCTCAGACCCTTGCTGACCTATGACAAGCTCACAGGTTTTCTGGACTAACTTCTCTAGACTATCGTTATGTATATCTGTAATAAACTATCTGGCTTCAGTTTCTGACATTTGACAGCTTTAAGCCTTGCCTTACCTCTTCTGCTTTCCCTTCTGTGCTTCATCTAGACAAAATAGTAAGAAAGCCTGGGTGACTCCTCACTTGCTGTCAGCAGTTCAAACATTCCTGAGCAGGGGGAAACCACCCTGGCCCTATCCACAAACCATCATTAAAATCTCAAGCTTCTTTCTTTTCTTTGCTCTCTCCATCCCTCTGTTAATAAATGATAATAAATTAACATTTATTGTGTTAATGTTTGTATTAAGTTCAGGGGTACATGCACAGATTTGTTATACAGGCAAACTGCATATCCTAGGGGCTTGCTGTACAGATTATTTCTTCACCCAGGAAATAAGCATAGTACCTGATAGGTAGTTTTTTCTATTTTCACTCTCCTCCCACCCTCCAAATTCAACTAGGCTCTAGTGTATCTTGTTCCCTTCTTTGAGTTCATGTGTACTTAACTTTTAAGTGAGAAGAAGTGGTATTTGGTTTTCTGTTCCTGTGTTAATTAGTGTCAGGTAATGGTCTAGCACTTCATATATGTTGCTGCAAAAACATGATCTTGGTCTTTTTTTATGACTGCATACTATTCCATTGTGTGTGTTTGTGTGTGTGTGTGTGTGTGTGTGTGTGTACCTAAATGTCCATCAATATTAGGTTGGATAATGTATCACATTTTGATTCCATGTCTCTGCTATTGTGAATAGAGACAAAATGAATATACATATATACAGGTGCATGTGTTTTTATAGGAGAATGATTTATCATCTTTGGATATATGTCAAGCAATGGAATTGCTGGGTCAAATGGTAATTCTGTTGTAAGTTCTCTGAGAAACTGCCATACTAAATTTTACAATGGCTGAACTAATCTACATTCCCATCAACAGCATATAGCCATTCCCTTTTCTCCACAACCTTGTCACCATCTGTTATTACTTGTCTTTTTGATAACAGCCATTCTGACTTTGTGTTAGAGAGTATGCCATTGTGGTTTTGACTTTCGCGTCTGTAATGATTAGTGATGTTGAGCATTTTTTCAGTTGCCTGTGGGCCGTGTGCATGTCGTCTTTCAAAAAGAGTCTTCATGTTTTTGGCCACTCTTGAATAGGGTTGTTTATTTTTCACTTGTTAATTTGTTTAAGTTTTCTATAGGTATTTGGTAGTAGATCTTTTCCAGATGCATAATTTGTAAATATTTTCTCTAATTCTAAACGATGTCTATTTGCTCTGTTGACAGTTTATCTGCAGAAGCACTTGAGTTTAATTAGATCTCATTTGTCAATTTTTGTATTTGCTGCAATTGTTTTTTGCACCTTCATCACAATTACTTGCAGACCTATATCCAGAATGGTATTTCCTTGGTTACCTTCTGTGTTTTATAACTGTAGGTTTTACATTTAAGTCTTTAATCCATCATACTTGATTTTTGAATATGGCATGAGAAAGATGTCCAGTTTCAACCTTCTGCATATGGCTAGCCAGTTATTCCAGCACCATTTATTGAATAGGGAGTTATTTTACCTATTCAAAAACATCTCTTGTTTTGTCATCTTTGCCAAAGATAAGAGACTGGTAGATGTGTGACATTATTTCTGAGCTATTTTATTCCGTTGGTCTATGTGTCCATTTTTATACTAGTACCATGCTTTTTAGGTTACTGTAGCCTTGTAGCATAGCATGAAGTCAGGTAATGGAATGCCTCCAGGTTTGTCATTTTTATCTTAGGGTTGCCTTAGCTGTTCAGTCTCTTCTTCACTTCCATATGAATTTTAAAAGAGGTTTTTCTAACTCTGAGAAAAATATTATTGGTAGTCTCATAGTAATAGCATTGAATCTATTAATTGCTTTGGACATTATGCTCATTTTAACAATATCAGTTCTTTCTACCCATGAGCATGAATATTTTCCCATTTGCTTGTGTCATCTCTGATTTCTTTGAGCAGTGTTTTGTAATTTTTATTGTAGATATTCTTCCCATACCTAGTTAGTTATATTTGTAGTCATTTTATTCTTTGTGGCTACTGTAAATGGGATTATATTCTTGATTTGGCTCTCAGCTTGGAAGTTGTTGCTGTATAGAAATGTTACCAATTTTATGTGTTATATTCTGAAAGTTTGCTCAAGTTGTTTCTAAAACCAAAAAGGTTTTGATCAGAGACTATAAAATTTTCTTGATATAAAATCCTATTTTCTGCAAACAGAGATAGTCTGACTTCCTCTCTTCCTACATGGATCATATATGGTTTGGCTCTGTGTTCCCACCCAAATCTCATCTTGAATTTTAATACACACATGTCAGAAGGAGGTCCTTGTAGGAGGTGACTGAATCATGGAGGCGAATTTCCTCCTTGCTTCTCTCATGATAGTGAGTTATTACGAGATCTGATGGTTTTAAAGTGTGGTACCTCACTCCTACCCCTCTCCTACTGAAAAGTAAGATGTGCCTTGCTTCCCAGCTTCTGTCATGATTGTAAGTTTCTGTGAGTCAAGTAAATCTTTTATTTCTAAATTACCCAGTCTCAGGTAGTTCTTTATAACAATATGAAAATGAGCTAATACAACGGATGCCTGTTATTTATTTTTCTTGCCTAATTCCTCTGGTCAGCACTTCCAGAAAAATTTTGAAGAGGAAAGGTGATAGAGGGCATTCTGGCCTTGTTCTAATCACTAAGGGAAATGCTTCCAGCTTTTGCCCATTCAGTATGAGCTTGGCTGTTGCATATGTCATAGATGGCTCTGAACATTTTGAAGTAGATTGTTTAAATATTTAGCTTTTTGATGTCATTTTTGACATTAAGAGATGTTGAATTTTACTGAAAGGCTTTTCTGCATCTTTTGAAATGATCATGGGAGTTTTTTATTCTGTTTATGTGATTAATCACATTTATTGATTAGTATATACTGAGCCAACCTTAAATCCCAGGGATAAAACCCTCATGATCGTGGTGGTTTAGCTTTTCAAAGTGATGCTAGATTTGATTTGCTAGTATTTTGTGAGTATTTTTGCATCTTTGTTTATCAAGGATATTGACCTAAAGCTCTTTTTTTGTTGTTCTTGAGATATTTTGTATTACAATGATGGTGGCCCCATAAAATAAGTTACAAAAGACTCCTTCTTCAATTTTTTGAAATAGTTTCAATAGAAATGGTACCAGGTCTTCTTTATGTATATAGACAAATTTCATTGAATATCCATCTGGTGCTGAGCTTTGTCTAACTGATACGGGATTTATTACTGATGAATTCTGTAACTCACTATTTGTCTGTTCAGGGATTTATTTCTTCCTGATTCAACCTTGGGAGGTAGTATGATTCAAGAAATTTCTCCTAAGTTTTCTAGCTGGTGTGCATAAAAGTGTTCATAATAGTCTCTGAGGTTTTTTGTATTTTTGTGGAGTCAGTGAAAACATCTCCTTAGTTATTTCTGATTGTGTTTATTTGGATCTTGCCTTTTTTTTCTTTTTAGTCTAACTAGTGCTCTATCAATCTTTATTTATTCTTTAAACAACTCTTGAACTCGTTAATGATTTGTATGGTTTTTCACATCTCAGTTTCCTTTAGTTCAGCCTTGATTTTGGTTATTTCTTGTCTTCTCTAGCTTTGGGGTTATTTCTTGTCTTCTCTTTTTTCTCTAGTTCCTCTAGGTGTGATGTTAGGTTGCTATTTGAGATTCTAACTTTTTGATGTGGGTGTTTAGTGCTATAAATTTTCCCTATAACAGTGCTTCAGCTTTGTTCTAGAGATTCTGGAATGTTATATCTTTGTTCTCATTATTTTCAAGGAATTTCTTGATTTCGATGTTAATTTCCTTGCTTACCCAACAGTTGTTTCAAAGCAGGTTGTTTAATTTCCATGTAATTCTATGGCTTTGAGTTATTTTCTTAGTATTTATTTTTACTGCACTGTGGTCTTTGTGATTCATATGATTTTGAGGGTTTTTTTTAACTTAATAAGGTTTTTTTATGGTTAATTTTGTGGTTGATTTTAGAATATGTGCCATGTGTATCTGGGGAGAATGTATATTAGTTGTTTTGGGGTTGAGGGGTCTGTTGACATCTAATCTATTATGACCATTTGGTCAAGTGTTGAGTTCAGATCCCAAATATTATTGTTAGATTTCTGCCTCAATAATCTGTCTAAAATTGATAGTGGGGTGTTGAAATCTCCCACTATTATGATGTGGGTAGCTAAGTCTCTTCATAGGTCTCTAAGGACTGGCTTTATGAATTTGAGTGCTCCTGTGATAGGTGCATATATGTATTAAGAGAGTTTGGTCTTTCTGTTGAATTGAACCCTTTACCATAATGTAATGTCCTTTGTCTTTTTTTGATCTTTGTTGATTTAAACTCTGTTTTGTCTGATATTAGAATAACAACCCCTCCAGCTTTTTTTTCTCCTGCTTTCTGATTGCTTGTCAGATGTTCTCCATCCCTTTACTTTGAGCCTATATATCTTTGCATGTAAGATAGATCTCTTGCAGATAGTATACCATAGGTTCTTGCTTCTTTATCCAACTTGCCATTCTGCATCTTTAAATTGGGGCCTTTAGCTCATTTGTATTAAAGGTTAATGTTGATATGTGTGGATTTGATCCTGTCATCATGTTGTTAGCTGGTTATTATGCAGACTTGATTATGTGGTTGGATTACAGTGTCAATGGTCTTTGTTCTTAAGTGTGTTCTATGGTAGGTAATGGTGGTAGGTAATGGTCGTTCCTTTCTATATTTAGCATTCCCTTCAGGACCTCTTGTATGGAAGAAATGGCGGTAACAATCTCCCTTAGCATTTGCTTATCTGAAACGAATTTTATTTCTCCTTAACTTATGACACTAAGTTTGGCTGAATATAAAATTGTTGCCTGAAATGTCTTTTTTTTAAGAATGCTCAATATCAGCTTCTAATCTGTACTCTTAGCCTGATGGAGTTCCCTTTGTAAGTGTTATGTCCCCATTTTCTAGTTGCCTTTAATCTTCTTTCAACAATGTATTATCTGATGACTATGTGTCTTGGTGATGGTTATCTAGTGTATTATCTTGCAGGGGTTTTCTACATTTTCTAAATTTGAATGTTGGCCTCTCTACTGATATTGGGGAAGTTTTTCATGCAAAATATCCTGAAATATGTTTTCCAAGTTGCTTGCTTTCTCTCTCTCTCTTTCAGGGACATTAATGACACATAGATTTAGTCTCTTTATAAATCACGTTTCTCAGAGATTTTGCTCTTTCTTTAAAATCACTTTTAATTTATTTTTGTCTGACTGAGTTATTTCAGAGAACAAGTCTTCAAGCCCTGAGATTCTTTTCTCAGCTTGGTCAATTTTGCTATTTATATTTGTGATTGTGTTCTGAAGTTCTTGAAGTGGGTTTGTCAGCTCTATCATATGTTTGCTTCATTCTTAAAATGACCATTTTATCTATCATCTCCTATATTGTTCTATTGTATTACTTTGAATCCCCTAATTGGGTGATGAATTTCTCCAAAGAACCTCAATGGTCTTTATTCCTGTCCATACCCTGAATTACATTTCTGTCATTTCAACTACTTCAGCCTAGTTAAGAATCATTGCTTGGAAACTAGTGCAACTATTTGGAGGTAAGAAGACACTCTGGCTTTTTGAGTTACCAGAGTTATTGTGCTGATTATTCCTTATCTTTATGAGTGGGACAGGCCAAAGTCCTTACTGGGGCAGTGGCAGTGGCAATGGGATTTGTTCATGCATGCTTGCAGCAGTGGCAGTGCAACACAGTGCACACATCAGCTGGAGCAGGGTTCCAGTAGAAGCAGGGCTGCAGCATTTCTGCAAGTGCTCACACTGTTGCTGGTGGAGGTGGGAAACAGGGTGCTGGTGGGTGTGGGGCTGCCAGAGTCCATGCATGCCTTTACAGAAACAGTGGCATCAACATATAGTGGGCTGGGTTGCTGGCCTCCATACATGCATTCACGCTGGAGACACTGACTGCATAAGGGTGAAGGTGGGTTGTTGGCTTCTGTGTATGCATTTGTACTGGTAAGGCGTTGGGAGGATAACCAAGGGTGATTGCCTTCCAGCAAAGTGGTGCAAGTGAGATTGAAGTAAGGGGTGGGGGTGCAGATGGGCTTGTGTTTGTTAGCAGGTGATACTTTGCTGGAGCTCTCCAATGATCAGGCATGGACTGCTGGAGAAGGAACTATGATGAAGGTCCCCAGAAAGTGCCCCAGTTGGACATGTGAGGCTGCACTGCAAGTAGGCATGGCCAGGCTGGGGCACCAAAGGAGGCTAGCAGACAGGGGGTGGTCCTATCAGACTGACCCCATCTCTCAAGAAAAGCCACCATGCTCTTTCCAGGTCTGAAATTCTCCCAAAAGCTAAAGTCTCTTAGGGGAGCATGGTGAACCTTGGGTAATGAGCATCCCTGGCTATGCTCTACTACAGATGTGCCCATACCAAACCCTCTGGGTTCTTCTCAGGCTGGAGTTTTCTTCACCTGTGAAAAGTCAGATCTCAAGGCAGCTTTCCCTGCCAGCTTAAGTGTCTGTGGGGTTTTTGGGGTCTCCTACTGCCAAGATTTCAGAGGTCTGTGATGAGAGTGGATTGCTCTTCTTCTGTTCAACTCACCCCTTCCCTAGTAGTTGTTGGAGGATAAGAATGAGTCCTAGTGTGAGGCAACCCTCTGCAAAGTTCCTAGCTAACTCCCCATTCAGCCTAGCGCCTGCATCCTTCTTCCATCCACTCTCAATGCTTTCCAGCTGAAGATCTGCTCAGAGTATCCCATTCTTCCTAATGTCCTGTCTTTCAGTGGCAGATGTTCCTCCTGACTGTCTCTAGTTGGCTGTCTTGAATTCTCTACTTTTTTGTTTCAATCCCTTTATTTACCTGCTTGACATCCACTCTGCTCTCACCAAAATGCCTCTTATGTGGATAATATACCTTTCACACCTTTGTGTTTGTGTGTGTCTTTGTGCATGCACACGTGTGTGAATCGTCTCAATATCCTAATCAAATTTGGAGTAAGATAGGTGGCCACAACATCTTTATTTTAAGTTGGTTATTATATTTAAATTTTAAAATGTTTTTCTTAAATTCTATATTTTTATGTGGTGAAATGCATGAATGGAACATATTTCACACAAACTCACTTTGCCATTTGAATAACACAATAGTTATTTATGGTTACATATTTTATTTCTAATTGTTAACCTTTAGCATGTTTGCTTTTTCTGAAATATAACTACTTTTTAGTACACTTTCTGAAGTCAGAAAAAGGGAAATAATTTTCACATGAATTTTTAGTGATTTGCACCTATGAGTCTACAGATAATAGAATCATCAAATAGATTTTTGAGTAACAGTTCAGATTTTTATTAATACAGTTTAAACTATAATTTGATTTATAAAGAATTTTAATTTCAACATTAGATTTTTTAATCCAGGTAATACATCATATCTTTTCATTAACAAAGTGATTAATATCTAGGAGAATAGTTTGTAGCCCTCCTTAACGTGTTCTGTGTAACTGCAGAATCACAAAAGGTTTTTATTTTTATATTGTTATTGGGTGGAATAAATTTAACTTGGATGGTTTAATTCAATGCTAGTATAAAAGTTAACTATGGTTTTATTATATTTGTGTGATTAGCCATTCCCTGAACTTCCTTATTAATCTCACATTTTCTCTATTGATTTATAAAGGTTTTCTTAAGATAAAACATATTAACTACAAATACATGTAAATTATCTCTATCACTATCATTTCAGTGCTAGATATTTGAGAAATATTACTAATTAGATTAATAGTTTTCACTGATAACAATATTGATTATTGAATTTTCTAGATTTTACATTAAACAGTTTAAAATTTCACTACATGTATGTCTTTTATTACACTACATGTATGTCATGTATTTACTATAAGGACTATTTATAAGAAATAGTCCTTAAATATTAAAAAACAAAAATATTAATTGCATATCTATTTATTTTAATCACTTTTCTCACGTCAGAAATGGGTAATATGTATCATTAACTATTCAATTGATAAAAATGTCATTTTATGATCAATATTGTGCTAATACTATATTATGTTTTTTAAATTAAATCATTCTTCCCTTTCTAAAATTAAATATTTGTTATTGTATATAAATGTTCTCTTTCTCTGAGTGGATTTACTTTTCTCCTATTTTATGAAAACTTTCCTCATTTATATTAATTACTGAGGCAATTTTATCTTACAGCATTTTTGCTAACTTTGTCAAATTTTTAATTAATATTTTAAATGGCTTTGTTTTCCCTGCCTTTGAAATATTATGCAGTTCTGACCTCATTTATTGCTTCATGGTTTATGGAAATATCCAATATGAATTCAAAGGCAATACTACGTTGAAGGTAATTTTTATAAATTTTACAAATTCTTGATAGGCACTCTCTTTTTCAAATGAATGTAAAGATTCTTATTTCTAAGATATGCTATATTTTGTTTTAGAAAATAAAGATGAGGAAGAAAAGAAATAATGAAATAATTGTATAATAAATTATACGATACTTAAATAATTCTATATGCAATATAGTTCTTGATATGGCCATTATTCAAGATATTTATCTTGAAAATACATTTTTCTAGTTTGTGGCTATTTCACCTTCATATATGCATTTCTTTTCTTTTTTTTTTTTAAGCTCCATCTTATTTATTTATTTACTTTTATTGTACTTAAGGTTGTGGGGTACAAGTGCAGATCATACAGCATTGTTGCATAAGTATGCACATGGTAGTGTGATTTTCTGCCTCCATCCCCTGCGTCACCTACTTCTGGCATTTCTCCCCATGTTATTTCTCCCCAATCTCCCCATGCCCCTGCTGCCTCTCCCTTGGCCCCTCCACCAACAAACCCCAGTGTGTGATGCTCCCCTTCCTGTGATCCTGTGTTCTCATTGTTCAACACCCATCTGTGAGGGAGAACGTGGTTTTTGATTTTCTGTTTTTGTGTCAGTTTGCTGAGAATGATGGTTTCCAGATTCATCTATGTCCCTACAAAGGACTCAAACTCATCATTTTTTTAAGGCTGCATAGACTTCCATGGTGTATATGTGCCACATTTTCCTTGTTGAGTCTATCATTGATGGGCATTTGCGTTGATTTCAGGTCGCTGCTATTATAAACAGTGCCAGTATGAATATATGTCTGTGTGTGTCTTTATAATAGAACAATTTATAATTCTTCAGGTATATACCCACTAATGGGATTGCTGGGTCAAATGAAATTTCTATTTCTTGGTCCTTGAGGAATCACCACACTGTCTTCCACAATGTTTGAACTAGTTTACACTTCCACCAGCAGTGTAAAAGTGTTCCCTATTTCTCCACATTTTCTCCAGCATCTATTGTCTCCAGATTTTTTTGTGATCGCCATTCTAACTGGCATGAGGTGGTAACTCAGTGTGGTTTTGGTTTGCATTTCTCTAATCAGTGATGATTAGCATTTTTTCATGTGTTTGTTGGTCTTATATATGTCTTCTTTTGAAAAGTGTCTGTTCATATACCTCACTCACTAATGGATGGGTTTGTTTGTTTTTTTTTCTTGTATATCTGTTTTAGTTCTTTGTAGATTCTGGATATTAGCTCTTTGTCAGATGGGTAGATTGCAAACATTTTTCCCATTCTATTGGTTGCTGGTATGTTATAATGATTGTTTCTTTTGCTATACAGAAGCTCTGGAGTTTAGTTAGATCAAATTTGTCTATTTTGGCTTTTGTTGCCAATGCTTTTGGTGTTTTAGTCATGAAGTCCTTGCCTATTCCTATGTCCTGAATGGTATTGCCTATGTTTTCTTCTAGAATTATTATGGTGTTAGGTCTTATGTTTAAGTCTTTAATCCATCTGGAGTTAATTTTAGTGTAAGGTGTCAGGAAGGGGTCCAGTTTCTGCTTTCTGCACACTGCTAGCCAGTTTTCCCAACATCATTTAGTAAAAAGGAAATCCTTTCCCCATTGCTTGTTTTTGTCAGGTTTGTCAAAGATCAGATGGCTGTAGATGTGTGGCATTGCCTCCAAGGCCTTTGTTCTGTTCCATTGGTCTATATCTGTTTTGGTACCTGTACCATGCTGTTTTGATTACTGTAGTCTTGTAGTATAGTTTGAAATCAGGTAGCATGATGCCTCCAGCTTTGTTCTTTTTTCTTAGGATTGTCTTGGTTATGCAGGCTCTCTTTTGGTTCCATATGAAGTTTAAGGTGTTTTTTTCCAGATCTCTGAAGAAGGTCATTGGTAGCTTGATGGAAAAAGCATTGAATCTATAAATTACATTGGGCAGTATGGCCATTTTCACAATATTGATTCTTCCTAACCATGAGCATGGACTATTTTTTCATCTGTTTTTATCCTCTTTTATCTCCTTTAAGGGGTCCTTTACATCCTTTTTTAGTTGTATTCCTAGGTATTTTGTTCTCTTTGTAGCAATTGTGAATGGGAGTTCACTCATGATTTGGCTCTGTTATTCTGTTTTTGGTGTATACAAGCGCTTTTGATTTTTGCACGTTAATTTTGTATCCTGAGACTTTGCTGAAGTTGCTTATCAGTTTCAGGAGATTTTGGGCTGAGATGATAGGGTCTTCTAAATATACAATCATGGCATCTGCATTAGACAATTTGACTTCCTCCTTTCCTAATTGAATACCCTTTATTTTTTTTTCTTGCCTAATTTCTTTGGTTAGAACTTCCAATACTATTTTAATTAGGAATGGCGAGAGATGGCATCCTTGTCTAGTGCTGGATTTCAAAAAGAATGCTTCCAATTTTTTTGCACATCCAGCATGATATTGGCTATAGATTTGTCATAAATAGATTTATTATTTTGAGATATGTTTCTTTTATACCTCGTTTATTGAGAGTTTTTAGCATAAAGCACTATTGAATTTTGTCAAAGGCCTTCTCTGCATCTATTGAGATAATCATGTGGTGTTTGTCTTTGGTTCTGTTTATGTGGTGGATTACATTTATAGACTTACATATGTTGAACCAGCCTTGCATCACTGGGGTGAAGCCTACTGGATTGTAATGAATAAACTTTCTGATGTGCTGTTGCAATCACTTTGACAGCATTTTATTGAAGATATTTGCATAGAAGTTCATCATGGATATTGACATGAAGTTTTCTTTTTTTTATTGAGTCTCTGCCGGGTTTTGGTATCAGGATGATGTTGGTCTCATAAAATGGTTTGGGAAGGATTCCATCTTTTTCTATTGTTTGGAATAGTTTCAGAAGGAGTGGTACCAGCTCCTCTTTGTACATCTGGTAGAATTCAGCTCTGAACCCATCTGGACCTGGACTTGTTTTGGTTGGTAGGCTATTAATTGCTTCCTCAACTTCAGCCCTTATTTTCGATCTGTTCAAGGTTTCAACTTCTTCCTTGTTTAGGCTTGGGAGGGTGCAAGTGTCCAGGAATTTATCCATTTCTTCCAGGTTTGCTGATTTATGTGCATAGAGTCGTTTGTAGTGATGTCTGATGGTAGTTTTTACTTCTGTGGAATCAGTGGTGATATCCCCTTTTTCATTTTTTATTGCATCTATTTGATTCTTCTCCCTTTTCTTTTTTATTAAGCTGGCTAGTAGTCTATTTTGTTGATCTTTTCAAAAAACCAGCTCCTGGATTTATTGATCTTTTTGAAGGGTTTTTGTGTCTCTATCTCCTTCAGTTCTGCTCTGATCTTAGTTATTTCTTGTCTTCTACTAGCTTTTGAGTTTTTTTGATATTTCTCCTCTTGCTCTTTCAATTTTGAGAATAGAGTGTTGATTTTAGATCTTTCCTTGCTTGTCTTGTGGGCATTTACTACTATAAATTTCCCTCTAGACACTGCTTTAAATGTGTCTCAGAGATTTTGGTAAGTTGTGTCTTCATTCTTGTTGGTTTCAAAGAACACCTTTATTTCTGCCTTCATCTCATTGTTTATCCAGTTGACATTCAGGAGCAGGTTGCTCAGTTTCCATGAAGTTGTGCAGTTCTGAGTTAGTTTCTTAATTCTGAGTTCTAATTTGATTGTCCTGTGGTCTGGTAGACTGTTTATTATGAATTCCATTCATTTGCATTTGCTGAGGAGTGATTCACTTCCAATTATGTGGTCCATTTTAGAGTAGGTGCCATGTAGTGCTGAGAAGAATGTATTTTCTGTGGATTTGGGGTAAAGATTTCTGTAGATGTCTATTAGGTCTGCTTGGTCCAGGTCTGAGTTCAAGTCCTGAATATCCTTTTTAATTTTCTGTCTCATTGATCTGTCTAATATTGGCAGTGGAGTGTTAAAGTCTCCTACTATTGTTGTGTGGGAGTCTAAGTTTCTTTGTAGGTTGTTAAGAACTTGCTTTATGTACCTGGGTGCTCCTGTATTGGGTGCATATATATTTAATGTTGTTAGCTTTTCTTGATGCAGTGATCCTTTTCCCATTATGTAATGCCTTTCTTTGTCTCTTTTGATCTTTGTTGGTTTAAAGTCCATTTTATCAGAGACTAGGATTACAACTCCTGCTTTTCTTTGCTCTCCATTTACTTGATAAATCTTCCTCCATCCCTTTATTTTGAGCCTATTTGTGTCCGTGCATGTGAGATGGGTTTCCTGAATACAGCATACCAATGGGTCTTCACTTTTTATCCAATTTGCCAGTCCGTGTCTTTTGATTGGGGCATTCAGCACATTTACATTTAAGGTTTGTATCGTTATGTGTGAATTTGATCCTGTCATTTTGATGCTAGCTGAATGTCTTGCCCATTAGTTGACACATTTTCTTTATTGTGTCAATGGTCTTTACCATTTGGTACACTTTTGGAGATGCTGTTGGTATTGGTTGTTCCTTTCCTTGTTTAGTGCTTCTTTCAGGAGCTCTTGTAATGCTGGCCTGGTGGTGATGAAATCTCTCAGCAATTGCTTGTCCATAAAGGATTTTACTGAAGCTTAGTTTGGCTGGATATGAAATTCTAGGTTGAAAGTTCTTTTCTTTAAGGATGTTTAATATTGATCCCCACTCTCTTCTGGCTTGCAGGGTTTCTGCCAAGAGATCTGCTGTGAGTCTGATAGGCTTCCTTCTGTGAGTAGGCTGATCTTTCTCTCTGGCTCCCCTTAGCATTTTCCCCTTCATTTCAACCCTGGTGAATCTGAAATTATGTGCTTTGGGATTGCTCTTCTTGAGGAATATCTTTGTGGTGTTCTCTGTATTTCCTGAACTTGAATGGTGGCCTGGCTTGCTAGGTTGGGGAAGTACTGGATAATATCCTGAAGAGTGTTTTCCAGCTTGGATTCATTCTTTCCATCATATTCAGGTACACCTATCAAATGTAGATTAGGTTTTTTCACATAATCCAATATTTCTTGGAAGCTTTGTTCATTTCTTTTCACTTTTTCCTCTATTTTTGCCTTCTCATTTTATTTCATTGAGTTGATCTTCAATCTCTGATATCCTTCCTTCTGCTTTGTTGATTTGGCTATTGAAACTTGTGTATGCTTTGCAAAGTTCTTGTGCTGTGTTTTTCAGCTCCGTCAAGTCGTTTATATTCTTCTCTAAAATGTTTGTTCTAGTTAGCATCTTATCTAACCTTTTTTCTAGGTTCTTAGTTTCTTTGCATTGGATTAGCACATATTCTTTTAGCTCTGATAAGTTTATTATTACCCACCTATGAAACCTGTTTCTATCAATTCATCGGATTCCTTCTCCATCCATTCTCCACTTTCTGATAGGTCCCATTATCTGTTGTTTTTCTCTAAGTGTCCATGTGGTCTCATTACTTACCTCCAACTTTTAAGTGAGAACATGCAGTATATGATTTTCTGTTCCTGCATTAGTTTGCTTAGGATAATGACCTCCAGCTCCATCCATGTTCCTGCAAATAACTTAATTTTGTTCTTTGTTTGACTGCATAGTATTCCATGGTGTATATGTACCACATTTTCTTTATCCAGTAAATCACTGATGGCATTTAAGTTGATTCTATGTCTTGGCTGTTGTGAATAACTACAATGAAAATATACATCTGTGTGTCTTTATGACAGAATGATTAACATTTTTGGGGGTATACACCCCTTAATAGAATTACTGGGGTTGAATAGTAGTTTATTTTTTTAGGTCTTTGAGAAGTGCCATACTGTTTTCCACGACTTGAACTAATTTACATTCCCATCAACAGTATATATGCATTCCTGTTTCTCTGCAACCTCACCAGTACCTGATATTTCTTTTTAACTTTTTAATAATAGCTGTTCTGACTGGTGTGACAAGGTATCTCATTGTGATTAGGATTTGAATTTCTCTAATGTTCAGTAATATTGAGGGTTATTTCCATAAGATTGTTGGCAACATATGTATCTTTTGAAAAGTGTCTGCTCATGTTTTTGCCCACTTTTTAATGGGGTTGTTTGTGTTTTTCTGGTAAATTTATTTAAGTTTGTTATAGATGCTGGTTATTAGACCTTTGTCAAATGCATCATCTACAAAAATTTTCTACCATTCTCTAGGTCATCTGTTTACTCTGTTGATAGTATCTTTTGTAGGCTAGAAGCTCCTTAGTTTAATTGAATCCCATATATCAATTTTTTGTTTTGTTGCAATTGTTTTTTTGTATTTTCATCATGAACGCTTTGCCAGTTCATATGTTCAGAATGGGATTGCCAAGGTTGTCTTCCAAGTTTTTCATAGTTTTGGATTTTTACATTGAAGACTTTAATCCATCTTGAATTGATTTCTGTATATGGTGTAAGTAAGCCATCCAGTTTTAATTTTCTGCAAAGGACTATCTTGTTATTCTAGCACCATTTATTGAATAGGGAATCATTTCTTCATTGCTTGTTTTTGTCAACTTTATTAAAGTACAAATAAGGTTCAGCCTAACTCCTGAGCTCTGTATTCTGTCCCATTGGTCTATGTGTCTGATTTGGTGCCAGTGTCATGTTGTTTTGGTTACTGTAGCCTTGTAGTGTATTTTGAAGTCACATAGTGTGCTTCCTCCAACTTTGTTCTTTTTGCTTAGGATTGCCTTGGCTATTGGGACTCTTTTCTGATTCCATAAGAATTTTCAAATAGTTTTTTTTATTCTAGTTTTGTGAAGAATGTTATTGGTAGTTTGACAGAAATAGCATTGAACCTGTAAATTACTCTGGACATTATAGCCATTTTAAGTATATTGATTCTTTCCATCCATGAGCATGGAATGTTTTTACATTCATGTTATCCCTGATTTCTTAGAGCAGTGTTTGGTAATTCTCACCTTAGAGATCTTTTGGCTCTCTGGTAAGTTGTATTTCTAGGTATTTTATTCTTTTTTTGTGACAACTGTGAATGAGATTGTGTTCCTAATTTGGCTACTGACTTGGCTATTGCTGGTGTGTAGGACTGCTAGTGATACTTTACATTGATTTTGTATCCCGCCACTTTGCTGAAGTTGCCTGTCAGTTCAAATAGCTTTTGAACAGAGACTATGGGGTCTCACAGATATGAAATCATATTATTTGCAAACAGGGATAGTTTGACTTTCTCTCTATATATTTGCATGTGTTTTATTTATCCTGCCTGATTGCTTTGACCAGGCTTTCCCATACTACATTGAAAAGAAGTAGTGAAAGAAAGCATCTTTGTCTTGTGATGGTTTTCAAGAGGAATGCTTCCAGCTTTTGCCCATTCAGTATGATGTAGGCTGCTGGGGTGTAATAGATGACTTTTTCTATTTTGAGTTAAGTTCCTTTATTATCTATTTTGCTGAGGGTTTTAACATGAAGAAACATTAAATTTTATTGACAGCTTTTTCTGCATCTATTGAGATGATCATGTGTTTTCTGTCCTTAGTTTCCTTTGTGTGATGAATCACATATATTGATTTGCATATGATAAGGCACCCTTGCATCATTCCAGGGATAGAGCCTACCTGATCATGGTGGATTAGCTTTTTGATGTGCTCCGGGATTTGGGTATTTTTGCATCAGTGTTCATCAAGCATATGGGCTGGAATTTTTCTTTTCTTTCTTTTAGTATTCCATTGTTTTGTGTCTGTTTTGTACTGGTACCATGGTGTTTTGGTCACCATAGCCCTATAGTACAGTTTGAAATCAGGTGGTGTGATGCCTCTAGTTTTGTTCCTTTTACTTAGGATTGCCTTGGCTCTTAAGGCTTTCTTTTGGTTCTATAATAATTTAAAAATAGTTTTTCTTAGTTCTGTAAAGAATTTCATTTGTGGTTTAAATTAAACAACATTGAATCAATAAATTGCTTCAGACAATATGGCTATTTTAATGATATTGATGACAACACTGAATATTTTCTCAAGTGCTAGTTTTTGGGTATATGTTTAATTTGATGGTCTAAATCTTATAATTTTGCTCTTCTCAAGCTTATCTTGAAACTAGGTACTCTGCATTTTGACATAACGTTTAGACCAACGTTTAAAAATAAATTATAGGCCTGTAATCCCAGCACTTTGGGAGGTGGAGGCGGGTGGATCACGAGGTCAAAAGATAGAGACCATCCTGGTCAACATGGTGAAACCCCATTTCTACTAAAAATACAAAAAATTAGCTGGGCATGGTGGTGCGTGCCTGTAATCCCAGCTACTCAGGAGGCTGAGGCAGGAGAATTGCCTGAACCCAGGAGGCGGAGGCTGCGGTGAGCCGAGATCACGCCATTGCACTCCAGCCTGGGTAACAAGAGCGAAACTCCGTCTCAAAAATAAATAAATAAATAAAATAAAAATAAAAATAAATTCTACAAAAAAACTACTGTGTTTGCTTGCGCTCACTTTGGATTTCTAAACAAATTTTGTCAGAATTGATATCTTAATATTTTAAATTCTTCCAATCCATAAATTATGAATGTTTTTTCATGTACCTAGGTCTTCCTTAATTTCATTGTTTTGTAGTTTTTAGGTAATTGCTTTCACATAGCTTTTACTGGATATATTCCTAGGCCTATAGAATGTTTAACAATAGCACAATGATTTACATCTGTTCATTTAAAATATGTGAGTAGCCTTTAAATCATCTGAAATGTTGGCTGTTTTTTTTTTTTTTTTTACAATCTGAATAATTTAGAGGACACATCAAAGCTTTGCTGAGTTTTGAAAATAAAATGGCAATTTCTCTCTCCATATATATATTTACAGTATATATCTTTACAGTATACATCTTTATAGTGAAGCTACAAAATTATTCATATTCTGGTATTTAAATTTTATTCATTTTGTTATTTATTTACTTTTTGATAGTTCCCATAAGTAGGTAATTCTTTGTATATAATTTTGTTATTTAAGAATAATGACAGCTAGGAGCACTGGTTCATACTGTAATCTCAGCACTTAGGGATGCCAATGAAGGTGGGTTCCTTGACTTCAGGAGTTCAAAACCAGCCTGGATAACATGACAAAACCCCATCTCTACAAAAATACTAAAATTAGCCAGTCATGGAGGCTACTCAGGAGGGTGACGTGGAAGCCTCACTTGAGCCTAGGTGATAGAGGCTGCAGTGAGCTGAGATAATGCCACTGCACTCCAACCGCTGTGACAGAGTGAGACCCAGTCTCAAAAAGAATAATAATAATGACAGTGTTAACTTTTTAACATGTTATTTTATTTCTTTAGGTTTTGCTTTATTGCATAAGTGACATTTAATACAACATACAGAAAATGTGGGAAAAAATATTCTTTATTCTTTCCAAACTCAGTTGATTTATCTCTTTTAAGTTGAATATCAGTTGCACATTTTTATATCTTTACTGACTGAAAAGTTCCTCAATTTTTGAGATTCACTTAACCATTTTCTATGCTTATTTTGGTCAAGTATTTTAATATATGTATTTAGCAAAATATTTCATTGATTTTCTTTTTTATTTTAATGTACTAAAATAATTTCATGATATTTATGTGTTAAACTAATTTGAATTAGGTTAGAATGTAAATTTCCTACAAAGTCATGCTGTAGTATTAGTTTGTATAGTTTTACATCAATTTTAATTGAAGACATTGCCTTTACACTAATTTGGTTTCTATTCTGAAGTTGTAATATGTGGGCTCAATTATTTTGTCAATGTATAAAAATAATTGGTTTATATATTTTTTATTTGTGCTTTGGCAGGTGCATTTCTCTTTTCCAAAGATTTGATAGGTTTCACCTAAATTCTCAAATTTATTCCTACAAAATTTTGTATATTACCATTTTATAATATTTAGAACAGGACAATCTGTATGCCAATATCTGTTGTTTGCTTTTTTTTTCTTGACCTGGTTTTCAATGTTTGCTAATTTCATTAAAATTCACATGCCATCTTTGGACTTAATATTTTTTTCTTGAATGTATGCTTAATATTTTATTTTTGCTTTTGTATTATTATGTCTTTTCTATTGGGTTTAACTCTCTTTTACAATCAAAGTATAGATTATTATTTTATACTATTTTCTGTTAGTATTTTCTTTAAAGCTGGACTTGTAACTCATGAAACACTGCTTTAGCTGCCAGCCACAAAATATGATATTCTTTGTTTTCATTATTTTCACTCCAAAATATATTAATTCCCATTGCATTTTTTTTTAAAAAAAAATGTGTTTCTTAATTCTCACACATTTGTAAACTTTCAAGTTATCTTATATCTTTGCTTTCTAGTCTAATTTTATTATAGTCAAAGAATATATGAGGTTTGACTTAAATTTCTGGATATGTAGGGAAACTTGTTCTATGGTGCTTCATATAAACTATTTTGTGTGTGTTTTGGAAAATATTCCATGTGTTCTCGAAGAAGTTGTGTATTTTATGAATGTTGAATATAGTGATACAAAACACTTTCTAAGTAATTAGCAAGGTGGTTTTACATTTCTGTAAGCGAGGATTGCCATCTCTAGCTGGCATTGTGACTCCTGATTTCTTTAGATTGTAGATGATTAGCCAACACTTCAGGTGATATTAAACAATGACACACAAATTTGCTACTTCAGCAGAAGGATCACTGGGTGTGATGGCTCACACCTGTAATCCCAGCTCTTTGGGAGGCTGAGGTGGGTGGATCATGAGGTTAATAGATAGAGACCATCCTGGCCAACAGGGTGAAACCCGGTCTCTACTAAAAATGCAAAAGTTAGCTGGGTGTGGTGGAGTGCACCTACAGTCCCAGCTGCTCAGAGTCTGAGGCAGGAGAATCACTTGAACCTGGGAGGCAGAGGTTCCAGTGAGCCAAGATTGCACCACTGCACTCCAGTCTGGTGACAGAGCTAGACTAGTCCATCTCAAAAAAAAAAAAAAAAAAAAAAAAAAGAGTCACTAAATTGTTAGTAAACATCACAGCACAAAAAAATTGTAACAACATGGTTCTTTGTTATTAAATGTGTGAATCAACTGTTAAAAGACAAATCATGTAACTGAATTTACATGGGTACACACACACACAATGAGCTTGCCTGTAAATGGATTCCTAGGAAATCTGCTAAATGCCAAGGAACATAATCATCCCTCTTAGATTGTGTGACATGTCTGTGGGAAACAGGTTTTACAACTATGTGTGTTACACTGGTGCTTCAAGGGAGTCTCAAAATATGTAGCATCCTCCCATATTTATTATTTAAAAATCTGAGAATAAATTAAAAAGCAAGTATGGAAGACCACTATTATCTTTATTAGAGAATAAGTTGGAGGATTTTACTTAGCCTGAGAGCCAAACGGACCTACTAAATCAACTTCAGCGTTAGGTAAACCTAGCCACCCAGTTACAAGAAGTTCAAGACAGGAGAGGGCTTAGTGTAGAGAAGGGTTTATAGTTGCTACCTCTCAGGAACTAACTGCTAGGCAGAAGTATCCCAGATCAATTATGCTGTGTTGCTTCACTATTGCTGCAATGATGCTTTGTAACAAACCAGCCCCAAATTCGGTAGTTTAAAACAACAACCATTTATTTTTCTCTTTCACATGTCTGTGTATCAGTGGGGTGGCTCTGATTCAGGCCCATGAGCCAACTGGGTTATCAGGCTGCTGTGGGCTGAGGTCTGTCCCTGTGTCTCTGGGTTCTCTCTGGCTTAACACCTAGCTGAGCATGTCTTTCTCATTGCCATCATTGAACCACAAATGGTGGACTGGAAACCAAAAATGCCATACAATACTGGGCTCAAAATTGTCCTGTTGTTAATTCTGCCCATATTATTTTTTCCAAAGCAGGTCATGTGAGTACAGATAAATCAGTGAGATTGGAAAGTATATAATATAAACTGTGGGGTCATTAAAAGTGCATGCATCAAGCTGGGCACAGTGTCTCACATCTATAATCCCAGCACTTTGGGAGGCCAAGGCTGGCAAATACCTGAGATTGGGAGTTTGAGACCAGCCTGACCAAAATGGGGAAACCCCATCTCTATTAAAAACAAAATTAGCCAGGCATGGTGGCACATGCCTTTAATCCTAGCTACTAGGGAGGCTGAGACAGGAGAAGCACTTGAACCCAGAAGATGGAGGTTGCAGTGAGCCAAGATGGCACCACTGCACTCCAGCCTGGGCAACAAGAGTGAAATTTCGTCTCCAAAAAGAAAAATGAAAAAAAAAAAAAACCACATGCATAAAGAGTATGAATATATAATTCCAACACAGGGAGGGAGTGGAAAGCCAAGAATAATGATATAATCCTCACACATGTTTACTTATTCTGTCTAAATTAGCAATTAGACAAGACCATCTAGTTTCTCAATGGTGGAGTGAGAACAAAAAATTTGGAAACATGCTCAGAGTTACTCATGTAGATCTCTCTTCACAGTACAAAAATACCACTAATAGGGCAAAACATTTTTCATTTACAAACTAGTATCCAATTTATCAGTGTATTGAGTAAAATAATAAGAAATCAGCATAAAAATGAATTTGATTTAAATAGAATCTTCCTAGAGAGGCATGAAGGATTATTTTGTCTTATCTAAAAATTAGGAAAAGTAATTATTTTAGATGTTGAAAATCATGCATGTTGCAATTTCCACAGATTTCATTTTTTGACAGCCTAAAGCAATTTACAAAATAGGAGACAAGTATGCCTTAGACCACTGTTACTCTACTTTGAAGTTATTATCTCATAGGGACATTTGCTCCAAAATCAGGACTAAGGCCTTTTATGAGATTCCAACTTTTGACAAGAAAATGCAATTTCATATATTATCATGTTTGAGTGAATTGATTGTCTCCTTTTTGGACACAACTAGTTTTACTATATAATTCAGGAAAATGTATTGAACAAAATAGTGAAATGTATATTGTGAGATTATCAGCATAAACACTTATTCAGAAATGGTGGTTTTAAAAGTTAAATCAGGTTAAAAAAGAAAAAGATAAATATAGAAACAAATTATTTTAACTTTTCATATATGTACTTTTGGAGCATATTTTAAAATAACAACTGAAGAACAAACAGCTTACTCCTGGCCAGGCGAGCTGGCTCAAGCCTGTAATCCCAGCACTTTGGGAGGCCAAGGCAGGTGGATCACTAGGTCAAGAGATCGAGAACATCCTGGCCAACATGGTGAAGTCCTGTCTCAACTAAAAATACAAAAATTAGCTGGGCATGGTGGCACGTGCCTATAGTTCCAGCTACTCGGGAGGCTGAGGCAGGAGAATAGCTTGAACCTGGGAGGTGGAGGGTGCAGTGAGCTGAGATTGAGCCACTGCACTCCAGCCTGGCACCTGGTGACAGAGCAAGACTCTGTCTCAAAAAAACCAAAACCAAAACCAAAAAAAAAAGAAACAGCTTACTCTTAATCTAGAATCTTTCTTCATTCATCTACTTTAAATTTTTTCAACTTATTCTGCTTTCAAAACCCCACCTAAAACTAACCTACTTCCTGCAGAACCATTCACAAAATCCTTTTAATAAGGTCAGCAAAAATATGTGATTGTGATTGATGGAAGTTAAACTTTGCCTTGTAGCAACAGAAATTTTAATGTATTTTTTGCTGAAACTTTAAAATAAAAAACTAAATATAATTTTTTTTAAATTTTAAATTTTTATTGCATTTTAGGTTTTGGGGTACATGTGCAGAACGTGCAAGATAGTTGCATAGGTACACACATGGCAGTGTGTTTTGCTGCCTTCCTCCCCTTCACTCACACCTGGCATTTCTCCCCAGGCTATTCCTCCCCAGCTCCCCCCACCCACTGTCCCTCCCCCATTTCCCTCAATAGACCCCAGTATGTAGTAGACCCCCTCCCTGTGTCCATGTGTTCTCATTTTTCTCACCTGCCTATGAGTGAGAATATGCAGTATTTCCGTTTCTGTTCTTGTGTCAGTTTGCTGAGAATGATGTTCTCCAGATTCATCCATGTCCTTACAAAGGACAAAAACTCATCATTTTTAATTGCTGCATAATATTCCATGGTGTATATGTCCCACATTTTCCCAGTCCAGTCTATCATTGATGGGCATTTGGGTTGGTTCCAGGTCTTTGCTATTGTAAACAGTGCTGCAATGAACATTCGTGTGCATGTGTCCTTATAGTAGAACGATTTATAGTCCTTTGGATATATACCCAGTAATGGGATTGCTGGGTCAAATGGAATTTCTATTTCTAGGTCCTTGAGGAATCGCCACACTGTCTTCCACAATGGTTGAACTAATTTACATTCCCACCAATAGTGTAAGAGTGTTCCTCTTTCTCCACATCCTCTCCAGCATCTGTTGTCTCCAGATTTTTTAATGATCGCCATTCTAACTGGCGTGAGATGGTATCTCAATGTGGTTTTGATTTGCATCTCTTTAATGACCAGTGATGATGAGCATTTTTTCATGTGTTTGTTGGCTTCATGTATGTCTTCTTTTGTAAAGTGTCTCTTCATATCCCTTGCCCATTTTTGAATGGGCTTGTTTTTTTTCCTGTAAATCTGTTTGAGTTCTTTGTAAATTCTGGATATCAGCCCTTTGTCAGATGGGTAAACTGCAAAAAATTTTTCCCATTCTGATGGTTGCTGATTCACTCTAGTGACTGTTTCTTTTGCTGTGCAAAAGCTGTGGAGTTTGGTTAGGTACCATTTGTCTATTTTGGCTTTTGTTGCCAATGCTTTTGGTGTTTTGGTCATGAAGTCCTTGCCTACTCCTATGTCCTGAATGGTTTTGCCTAGATTTTCTTCTAGGGTTTTTATGGTGTCAGGTCTTACATTTAAGTCTTTAATCCATCTGGAGTTAATTTTAGTGTAAGGTGTCAGGAAGGGGTCCAGTTTCTGCTTTCTGCACATGGCTAGCCAGTTTTCCCAACACCATTTATTAAACAGGGAATGCTTTCCCCCATTGCTTGTTTTTGTCTGGTTTATCAAAGATTATATGGTTGTAGATATGTTGTGTTGCCTCCAATGCCTCTGTTCTGTTCCATTGGTTTATATCTCTGTTTTGGTACCAGTACCATGCTGTTTTGATTACTGTAGCCTTGTAGTATAGTTTGAAGTCTGGTAGTGTGATGCCTCCCTCTGTTTTCTTTTTGCTTAGAATTGACTTGGCTATGCGGGCTCTCTTTTGGTTCCATATGAAGTTCATGGTGTTTTTTTCCAGTTCTGTGAGGAAATTCAATGGTAGTTTGATGGGGATAGCATTGATTGTGTAAATTACTTTGGGCAGTATAGCCATTTTCACAATATTGATTCTTCCTAACCACGAACATGGAATGTTTCTCCATCTGTTTGTGTCCTCTCTTATTTCATTGAGCAGTGGTTTGTAGTTTTCCTTTAAGAGGTCCCTTACGTTCCTTGTGAGTTGTATTTCTAGATATTTTATTTTCTTTGTAACAATTGTGAATGGCAGTTTGTTCTTGATTTGGTTCTCTGTAAGTCTGTTATTGGTGTATAGGAATGCTTGTGATTTTTGCACATTGATTTTATATCCTGAGACTTTGCTGAAGTTGCTTATCAGTTTCAGGAGTTTTGGGGCTGAGGTGATGGGGTCTTCTAGGTATACTATCATGTCGTCTGCAAATAGAGACAATTTGGCTTCCACCTTTCCTATTTGAATACCCTTTATTTCTTTTTCTTGCCTGATTGCTCTGGCTAGAACTTCCAGTACAATGTTGAATAGGAGTGGTGAGAGAGGACATCCTTGTCTCGTGCCGGATTTCAAAGGGAATGCTTCCAGGTTTTGCCCATTCAGTATGATATTGGCTGTTGGTTTGTCGTAAATAGCTTTTATTAGTTTGAGATATGTTCCATCAATACCAAGTTTATTGGTTTTTTTTTTTTAGCATAAAGGGCTGTTGAATTTTGTCAAATGCCTTCTCTGCGTCAATTGAGATAATCATGTGGTTTTTGTTTTTGCTTCTGTTTATGTGGTGAATTACATTTACAGACTTGCGTATGTTGAACCAGCCTTGCATGCCCGGGATGAATCCTACTTGATCATGATGGATAAGTTTTTTAATGTGCTGTTGCAATCGGTTTGCCAGTATTTTATTGAAGATTTTTGCATCTATGTTCATCATAAATATTGGCTTGAAGTTTTCTTTTCTTGTTGAGTCTCTGCCGGGTTTTGGTATCAGGATGATGTTGGTTTCATAAAATGATTCGGGAAGGGTTCCCTCTTTTTGAATTATTTGGAATAGTTTCAGAAGGAATAGTACCAGCTCCTCTTTGTGTGTCTGGTAGAATTTGGCTGTGAACCCATCTGGACCTGGGCTTTTTTGTGTGATAGGCTCTTAATTGCTGTCTCAACTTCAGACCTTGTTATTGGTCTATTCATAGTTTCGGCTTCCTCCTGGTTTAGGCTTGGGAGGACACAGGCGTCCAGAAATTTATCCATTTCTTCCTGGTTTACTAGTTTATGTGCATAGAGTTGTTTGTAATATTCTCTGATGATGGTTTGAATTTCTGTGGAATCTGTGGTGATTTTCCCTTTATCTTTTTTATTGCATCTATTTGGTTGTTCTCTCTTTTCTTTTTTATCAGTCTGGCTAGTGGTCTATTTTGTTGATCTTTTAGAAAAAACAGCTCTTGGATTTACTGATTTTTTGAAGGGTTTTTCATGTTTGTATCTCCTTCAATTCTGCTCTGATCTTAGTTATTTCTTGTCTTCAGCTAGGTTTTGAGCTTTTTTGATCTTGCTCCTCTAGCTCTTTCAATTTTGATGATAGGGTGTCAATTTTGGATCTCTCCACTCTTCTCATGTGGGCACTTATTGCTATATATTTTCCTCTGCAGACTGCTTTAAATGTGTCTCAGAGATTCCGGTATATTGTGTCTTCATTCTCGTTTGTTTCGAAGAACTTCTTTATTTCTGCCTTCATTTCATTTTTTATCCAATCAACATTCAAGAGCCAGTTGTTCAGTTTCCATGAAGCTGTGAGGTTCTGAATTAGTTTCTGAATTCTGAGTTCTAACTTGATTGCACTATGGTCTGAGAGACTGTTCGTTATGACTTCAGTTGTTTTGCATTTGCTGAGGAGTGATTTGCTTTCAATTATGTGGTCAATTTTAGAGTAGGTGTGATGTGGTGCTGAGGAGAATGTATATTCTGTGGATTTGGGGTGGAGAGTTCTGTAAATGTCTATCAGGTTTGCTTGTTCCAGGTCTGAGTTTACGTCCTGGATATCCTTGTTAATTTTCTGTTGGGTTGATCTGTCTGATATTGACAGTGGAGTGTTAAAGTCTCCCACTATTATTGTTTGGGAGTCTAAGTCTCTTTGTAAGTCATTAAGAACTTGCCTTATATATCTGGGTTCTCCTGCATTGGTTCCATATATATTTAGGGTCATTAGCTTTTCTTGTTGTATCGATCCTTTTAGCATTATGTAATGACCTTCTTTGTCTCTTTTGATCTTTGTTGCTTTAACGTCTATTTTATCAGAGACGAGAATTGCATCTCCTGCTTTTTTTTTTTTTTGCTCTCCATTTGCTTGGTAAATTTTCCTCCATCCCTTTGAGCCTTTGTGTATTCTTGCATGTGAGATGGGTTTCCTGGATACAGCACACCAATGGGTTTTGTTTTTTTATCCAATTTGCCAGTCTGTGTCTTTTGATTGGTGCCTTTAGCCCATTTACATTTAGGTTTAATATTGTTATGTGTGAATTTGATACTGCCATTTGGATGCTAGCTGGCTGCTATGCCCATTGGTTCATGTAGATTCATTTTGTTGATGCTCTTTAGCATTTGGTATGCTTTTAGGATGGCTGGTATGGTTTGTTCCTTTCTATGTGTAGTGCCTCTTTCAGGAGCTCTTGTAAAGCAGGCCTGGTGGTGACAAAATCTCTGAGTACTTGCTTGCTCGTGAAGGATTTTTTTTCCTTCACTTATGAAGCTCAATTTAGCTGGATAAAAAATTTCTGGGTTGAAAGTTTTTTTCTTTAAGGATGTTGAATATTGGCCCCCACTCTCTTCTGGCTTGTAGAGTCTCTGTTGAGAGATCTGCTGTGAGTCTGATGGACTTCCCTTTGTGGGTGATGCAACCTTTCTCTCTGGCTGCCCTTAGTATTTTCTCCTTCATTTCAACCCTGGTGAATCTGACGGTTATGTGCCTTGGGGTTGCTCTTCTTGTGGAGTATCTTTGTAGTGTTCTCTGTATTTCCTGGAGTTGAGTATTGGCCTGCCTTGCTAGGTTGGGGAAATTTTCCTGGATAATATCCTGAAGAGTATTTTCCAGCTTGGATTCATTCTCTTCATCACATTCTGGTACACCTATCAAACGTAGGTTGGGTCTCTTCACATAGTCCCACATTTCTTGGAGATTTTGTTCATTCCTTTTTTTCTCTAATCTTGGTTTCTCATTTTATTTCATTGAGTTGATCTTCGACTTCTGATATTCTTTCTTCTGCTTGGTCAATTCGGCTGTTGAAACTTGTGCATGCTTCGCAAAGTTCTCGTGTTGTGTTTTTCAGCTCCTTCAATTCATTCATATTCCTAAGTTGTCCATTCTTGTTATCATTTCCTCGAATCTTTTTTCAAATCTTTTTTTAAGGTTCTTAGTTTCTTTGCATTGATTTAGAACATGTTCTTTTAGCTCACTGAAGTTTCTCATTATCCACCTTCTGAAGTCTGATTCCGTCATTTCATCACACTCATTCTCTGTCCAGCTTTGCTCCCTTGCTGGTGAGGAGTTTTGGTCCTTTGTAGGCAGTGAGGTGTTTTGGTTTCAGGTGTTTTCCTCCTTTTTGCGCTGGTTTCTTCCCATCTTTGTGGATTTATCCACCTGTCATCCTAGTAGTTGCTGATTTTTCAATTGGGTCTCTTAGTGGATGCCCAGATTGTTGATAATGAAGTATTTCTGTTGCTTAGTTTTCCTTCTAATGGTCTAGCCCCTCTGCTGTATGAGTGCTGAGGTCCACTCCAGGCCCTGCTTGTCTGTGGTACACCTGTAGCAGCTGCAGAACAGTGAGGGATGCTACCAGCTTCTTCTTCTGCTATCTTTGTCCTAAAATGATGCCTGCCAAATGTCAGTCTGATTAGTCCTTTTTTGAGGTGACTCTTTGGATATACAGGGGTCAGGGAGCTGCTTGAAGAGATGGTCTGTACTTTATAGGAGCTCCAGTGCTGAGCTGTGAGCTCTGTTGTTCATTCAGGGTTGTTGGGCACCTGTGTTTTGGTCTGCTGCAGCAGAACTCATAACCCGCCCCCCCCTTTTTTCCCTCAGGTGCTCTGTCTCAGGGAGTCTGGGCTTTCTTTATGAGTATCTGTTGCACTGTCCTGCCCGGCTAGGAGGTAGTTTATTCACTATTTGCCTGCCGAGGTTCCGCCCTGCTAGCGCGGGTCCGCCCTGCTGCTGCAGGGCTCCATTCTACTGTGGTGCGCTCCACACTGCTGGTGGAGTCTCTCTGTTATGGCGGGTTGTGTTGGCAATGGGAGGCTGCGTCAGCACTGGACCTGTACCTCAGTAGGGCTGGATTGCATCCGTAGTGGTGGATGTCCCTCCCCCACTGGGCTGCACCATCCTGGATTCAGCTGAGCCTGTAGCAGAACTCTCAACCCCAAGTGCCTCCAATCGCCACCCTGCTTGTCCCCGTGAGGGTGGGACCCGCCGAGCCCCATCACCTGGCTCCCTGCCTCAGAGTCTGTCCTCTCTCTCTCTCTCTCTCTCTCTCTCTCTCTCTCTCTCTCTCTCTCTTTCTCCCCAATTTGAATGGTTGACTCTCACTGGCACCCCAGTAGCCTGCTGTTAGGACACTGGGATCCATGTGATCTCCCATGCCACTGCCCACTGCACCGGCTCAAATCACGCTTCCCAGGAATCTCCTGGTCTGGCTCACTGTCCAAGTCCCATTTAATCAGATGGACATGTCAATCTGCCCTTCCAAATCTCAGATTGCCTCTTTAACAGGGCACCCAGACCAGTAAGTTTTGTGGCAGGTGCCGCTGTGCTGCGGCGCCAGCTGAACTGGCCACGCGAGCCAAAACACTGGCTGCACTGGTGTCCCATGTCTCTCCTACACCTGGGAATTTTCCTGTTCTGTGGGCAACAAAGTTCTGTCTGAGAATGTGGCTAGGACTCACCCTCTGCACCTTCACTGAGAGCTGCAATCCTGAGTTGTTTCTACGGTGCTATCTTGGAAATCCTCCCTGTAATATTGTTAATTTTGTTTAATAAATTTTACATCAGTTCATTATTTGGATGTTTTAAAGCTAATAATTTTATCAACAACAAAATATTTTTTATTTAACATATTAACTTCTCATAAAATATTTAGAGCAGCTATAATAAGGAATTCATGATTGTTCTGTATATGTTTATATATACTTTTCTGAGACATATATGTATATACATATCTTGAATAGTATAGGATTCTTATATTTAAATAAATAATAAACACTAAGAAGGTATAGCTATAATGCCAATAGATAAAATACAGTGTAAAAGAAAAAATGTTTGATTAATCCACAAGAAAAAAGGAAAATGTATTTTACTTAGCAATAATTTTTCTAAAAATAGTGAATGATTTTTACATTTAATAGCATGGATGAATCTTATGATAAACACTAAGTCTAAGAAGTAAGACAAAAAGAAACCTTGTAAATTAAGGTTTTGTAAAAAAACGTTTCATAGGGAAACAAGAAGTATTAGTCTGTTCTCATGCTGCTGATAAAGACATACATGAGACTAGGTAATTTATAAAGGAAAAAAGGTTAATTTATTCACGTTCCACATGGCTGGGGAGGCCCCACAATCATGGCTGAAGGTGAATGAGGAGCAAAATCACATCTTACATGGTGGCAGCCAAGAGAGCTTGTGCAGGGAAACTCCCATTTATAAAGCCATCAGATCTTGTGAAACTTATTCACTACCACAACAACAGTATAGTGGAAACTGCTACAATACTTCCATTATCTCCACTTTGCCCTGGCCTTGACATGTTGGGATTATTACAATTCAAGGTGAGATTTGAGGGGACACAGCCAAATCATATCACAAAAAAAAAATAAATAAATATAGAAGTTTGCTTGCCTCCAGGTGAAGAAATTGAGAGAAGAGAAACAAGAGAAATTTCTGGAATAAGTAAAATCTGTGCACATTGAATAAATGTAGGTTACATGGATGCATTCATTTCTCTATCAAATATTACATTTATGACTTAATAAATTTAATTCCATAAAATTTGACCTAAAATTGCAAACAACTATAGAAATAGATTTGCTTTCCATAGTAATATGTGTTAGCATTTCAAAAATATTTTCTGTAAATTCTAGGTTTGAAAAATGTGTAGTTTTATTGTGTCTCTTAATAAATTTGCTTTCCATAGTAATATGCATTAGCATTTAAAAAATATTTTTGATAAATTCTAGGTTTGAAAAATGTGTGATTTTATTCTCTCTTCTCTCACAGTTGAAAATAAGAGACTGATTACACATGTGGCAAGAGAATAGACTAGAATGACCAGGGTTGATCTGAAATAGAATTGTAGGTAGTAGTATGAATTCATAACTATGAATATAAATGGATATGTAAATATATAGGTACAATTTTATATATTTATATACTTATGTGTGTGTATCTAAACATCCATATATTTATGCATATATGTGTGTGTATTTTTTTCTAGTTCTACTCTCTGAAAATTCATAGAAGCAATGACAAATCAGTAGCAATAAGCATACCTAAAATTTAATATTTTGCATTTAAAAAATAATTTTTAGGTCGTTTTAAGTTAACAGTAAAATTTCACAGAGAGTAGAGACAGTTTCAAATGTATCTGCTCATTCTCCTCACCCAAGTTTTCCCTATTCCTAGTATGTTCTATTAGGTTGAAACCTTTTTGTATTGATGCTCCAATATTGATACATTATTAACTAAAATCCACAGTTTACATTAGGATTCATTTATTGATCCATCAATTTTGACAAGTGTATAATGACATAGATAGACCATTACAATATCATGCAAATACTTTCACTGTCCCATTCCATCATTTCCTTTCTCTTTCCCCAACCCCTCAGTCTGAATTCCTGGGGATCAGTTATCATTTTATTCACTACAATAGCAATGCTATTGTTGATTTTTCCAATATTGTAATATCGATATCCTACACTATACAGTATTTTAACATTGATTTCCTTAACTTAGTAATGTGTATTCAAGTATCTTCATGTCTTTTCAAGATTTGAAAACTCATTTATTTTTATTGCTGAGTAGCATATCACAGTATGAATGCACCATAATTGGATAATCCATATACCTACTGAAGGACATGGTTGCTTCTAAGTTTTGACAACCATGAATAAAGATGCCATAAACCCTCTTGTGCGGGTTTTTGTGTGGGATATAGTACTGAGAACCAGGTCGGTCCAGAGAGCACCACCCAGAAGGCGCTGAAGATATTGAGAGGCAGACACCCAGACAGAACAACAGAGTGGATCTATCCAGAAAACCAACATCTGAGAGCTGAGAGGCTAACAGGATTCCAGGCTGAAGGCCCTGAGCAGATTCTCATCCACATATTTATTTGCTCTTAGACAGGTGATTCTTATTAATACACAGGTTCTCTACATTTACTTATAACTCAAGAATATACTAAGTAGCCTACCACTAATTACAAACTAAAAGGTACCCTTGACAGAGGAGCCATCGGGGCAGGGTAAAGTTAACATTTCTCAACATCGTTCCCCTTCTTTATTTCAACAAAGCTAGGTAAGCAAGCACAGCTTTATCTTGGTGAACCAATTCTCAGATCTTGGATCTGCACCTGTAGACTACACAAAGAGAAACAAAATAGATCAATAACATAATGACAACAGCAATCACAGATCCTCCAAGCATTTTAATCCAAATTTTAGGGCTGCCAACCCATCAGCAGCTTCCTCAAGCACCTTGGAGCCCGACTACCTGCCTACTCTTACATTTCTTCCTTAAGGAGTTGGGACCGAGAAATCTTTTGGGAAATAGGGTGGGGGTCATTCTTCTGTAACTACTTCCTGCTGGAAAGGGGCATAGAGGGTCTTCTGGGTCCCTCCTCCTTACTTGCTGTCTAAGGCTTTTCCAGGTGCTTTTTATCCTCTCTGGATTATGTTTCATCTCATTATACTTTTCAGAGTTACAAAAGTTTGTCTACAACTCTACAATCACCAAAAGATATGAGGGGTATACCACAGCTCTGAATCTAGAGCGCTTTTATTTCTTGTAAACTTCTAATGAATACGAAATAGGGCCTAATTCTCTATTATATGTTCCTTCCCAGACTTTTATTCGTTTTAGAGTCATAGGTATTTTTAAAAGTTCTTTTTATTCAGCTCTTAACATTGGCAATAGTATTTCTGGTAGTGGTTTTATTAATCCACCATCTCTCCAGACAATAGAGTTGTTGATCTCAGTGTGCACAAATTCTAAATAATTGTAGTTCTTTATCTGCCATCTGAATTCCATGTTACTACAAGAAGATTGACTGGTACAATTAATGCTAAGATATCACCTTAGGGGACCAATAATCAATAATAATTTCTCAGGAACTGTTGTGCAGCCCCTCAGCCTCTATCACAACACAATCTCTCCAGATTACTGTTCTTAACTTAGGGGACAATTCTTTACTTTATTGGTATTCAGGTTTTGATGGCCAAAACATTGTTACTTTATTTCCTAAATTGTTGCAGAAAATACTAAGGCCAGAGTTCATTAAAGGAAGGAAAGAATATGTGCCCAACATGTGGAACTTTCTTTTCCTTCTATCCCAACTCCAGAAATACCCACTTTAATCGTGATAACCGTCATGATGTTTACCATAGCAGGCTGTCCTGCTTTCTTCAGGCTTTCCTTCGCTACTTGTGAACGTTTCTTACTTTAACCCCAAGTCGGTGGTGATGTCTGGCATGTTCTCCTTGTGGGAACAGTATTCTCCCTGGATGTTAGTTTTGTCATCTCTGAGAAGAGGGTGGGGGTCCTCTGGAAGTCTCCTTTTTGGTATCTGGCTCATAGTACAGCTTTAAATGTCTGGATGGTACCCACGCCGGTTGTTGATTTGAACCTACAGAAATACAAGCAAATCGCTCCCCCAGGTTATTACATTGCCTTTTTCCAATTCTTTGTGAGTGAATCTCGCCACCAGATTAATTGCCTTATGGTTTCTTCCTTGTTTATTCAGGTGTTGTTCAGTAACTAAATTTTCTAAAACCTCCAGTTTTTCTTTTGTTAGCAGCTATGGCTCTATCCATATAGGTTTGTCATCCATTTCAAGGTGATAGGCTCTGGAGGCTTAACAATGGCTGACATCAAAGAATATCTTAAGCCCCAATGAGAATTTTGTCCTTTAATTTCTAAAAATTCCTTTGGTCTCTGGAATTTTTTTTCTAATCCCATCCCAGGCACATAGCCCTTATCCTGCATCATTTGATGGTCTAGGGGGCTACATGATTGTTCAGGTATTAAAACCTGAGCTCCCCATTGCTGCAAAGTCCCTTCCCCATAAATTAACAGGGATTTGCCTCACAGTAGGCTGAATAGTTCCAAGCTGTCCTTCAGGTCCCTCGCAATTTAAAAGGTGACTACATTGATACACTTCAGAGGCCTGCCCTACTCCAAGAACATTGAACTGAGCATTTTCCATGGGCCAACAAAGTGGCCAATGTTGGGAAGAAATAATAGAATAATCTGCTCCAGTGTCTACAAATCCTTTAAATTTCTTTCTTTGAATCATAATCTTACATGTAGGACACTGAGCTGTATTTTGATTTACCCAATATGCAGCCCTGTCTTGTTTGTTTGTACCTCCAAATCTTCTTGTTCTTTTAGTTTCACTTTTTCCTAGTTTATCATTTGGCACAACTAAAATCTGTGTTACGTGTTCCCCAGGATCAGCGCTCCAAGCAAAGGAAGAAGACACTACAATTTGAATTTCTCCTATAAAGTCCACATCAATAATTCCTGTATGAATTCTAACTCCTTGAGCAGTAAGACTAGATCTTCCTAGAAGTAAATCCACAGTTCCGGGGGGTAAAGTGCCACAACTCCTGTAGATATTTTTTGTAGTGGCTCTCAAGGTAAAATGCTTACCCTATGAGAGCTGCACAAATCTGCTACGCTCCCAGCTGCAGCGGGGAAACAAGCATCATATAGGGATGAGGGAATAGCTTGTACTGGATGGGCCTGAGGTAGGCCCCCCAACCTGTTTCCTGAAATCAGAACAATCTTTATAGCTTCTTTCCAAATTAAGTCATATATTTTTCTGCAGCCCTGCTGCATTTAAGTGTGTCAGTGTGTGCAAATGTTGAGCATCAGATAGAACTGTAGCAACTAACCAATCTGACTGCAAAAACTGAGAAGGCAGCAAACAAGTTTGGGTTAACAGATCCCAGTCTGTAGGAATCCGCCAGTAAAAAGTAGCTATGTTCTTCAGTAATCCTAGCACAAATGGAGACCCAGGCCCACACCAACAGATGGTCCATTTAAACTCCTTCAGCAATTTGAAGGGAAGCAGCTAAAAGGCAACTAGTATTTGCCCCTGCTGATCTTGAGGGTGTACAACAACTGGAAATTGCCATGCCTCCAAATCTCCCTCTTTTCTCACTTGTTGAATTCCAGCTTGGATGAAACCAGTTACCGTAGTTCGAGGCATACAAATGCCTGAACCGGTTACGATAGTTTTAGGTGCACACATGCCAAAAGAAGCAGAGGTAGAGATATTGGGAGGATCTGGCCATCCCTTGACAAGATACTGAGCAGGGGCTGATGGCACACCTTTTCTTCATTTGGTTTTTCATCTTTTTGCTCTATAATTTCTTTACATACTTCATCACACTCCGTTTATTCTCCTGAATCCTTTTCCTGATCATCTGTCTGAAACAGCTCCAAGGCAAAACGCACCAAAACCCAAACAGACCACACAAAACAAGCCCTGTGTTTGCTTGATCTTTGTCCTGTGTTACCCCAATATGACCAAGCTCCCCCAGCTCATTCTGGGAGGTTTTTTTCTAAAGTTCTCAGGCTAATTCTGAGCTCCCCCAACTAACCCTGGGAGATATTTTTCTAAAGTTCTCAGGCTAATGCTGAACTTCTCCAGCCTCACCCTGGGAGATTTTCCAAAAGTTCTCTGTCTACTTCCAGGCTCCCCGCTAACTCAGCTGGGGGATTTTTTTTTTTTTTTTTTGAAAAGTTCCCAGGCTACCTCCAAGCTCCCCAACTTACCCGAGAGATTTTTTTCCAATAGTACTCAGGATTCCTTCAGCTTAGCCTTTCCTCTCTCATTGCTCAGGCAGCTCTTCATCCCAGGTTCGAGTTCCCACATTTTGGTGCCACTTATCCAGAACCAGCTCAGTCGGAAGACCCTCACCCAGGCAGCGCTGAAGGTATTGAAAGGCAGACACCCAGATAGAACAACAGAGTGGATCTATCTGGGGACCGACAGCCTGAGAGCTGAGAGGATAACAGCATTCCAGGCTGCAGGTCCCAAGCAGATTCTCATCCATGTACTTATTTGCTCTTAGAAGGTGATTCTTATTAACACACAGGTGCTCTACATTTATTCATAACTCAAGAATATGCCAAGTAGGCAGCTGTTACCCACCAACCACTAATTACAAACTAAAGGGTACTCTCCACAGAGGAGCCATGGGGGCAGGGTAAACTTAATGTTTCTCAGCAATATAGTTTTCAGTTTATTTGGCTAAATACCTAGGAATGTAATCTCTAGATTGTATAGCATGATAATGCTTAGTTTTGAAACTCCCACACTGTCTTTCAAATTTTTTTTTTAATCATTTTACATTCCTACTAGCAATGAATGAGACTTCCTGTTGCTCCACATCTCTACCAGCATTTAGTTTTGTTAGTGTTTTGAATTTTAGCTATTTTAACAGATTAGTAGTGATCTCTCATTTCTGTTTTAATTTGTAATTACTTAATTATACATGATGTTGAGAAACTTCCATATGCTTATTTGCCACTTTTATGACTTCTTTAGTGAAGTTTTAATGATATTAAATGTAAAATTGTTTTAATGTTTATTTTGGGGTCTCTTTCTGTAAACTAGTCCTAGAGGGAATTTTTCTTGTTTTTTTTAATTTTAATTTTTATTTATTTATTTTTTTCCCCCCGTCTACTTTATGTCACACTCTATGGAGCACAGGGATACTCACTGAGCAAATGCAGACACACAGTCAGGTGGCCAACCAACTCCCGAGTTTCCTTCCAGCCAGCTGAGACCAGTGCAACATGCCTCAGAAAGAAACTGGGAAATCCAACATCCCTTTCCACAGTCCTTCATCCTCATTCATGTCAGAAGTGCAATCTCTGCCAAATTTTAAATTTTTAGCAGGCGTGTGCTAGGTTCTTGGATTTGGGATAAGAAATGTTTGAATTCTACAAACTCACAGTGACATGGCTATAGTGGAGGTCAGAGAAACATCATTATTCCTTGCACTGCCATGCAACACATCATGAGCATGACATTGCTGTCTGGGCAAGGGCATGAGAGGTACACCCAGAGGGCCAGAAGAAGGGGGATGGGCAACTGTCCATGAGAACATATCCAGGAAGAGGGCAGACTAGGCTGAGTCAAGCCTCCATTATTCTTTTTGACTTCGCTGGCAAAACACAAATTCAAAAAAAAAAAAAAATTATTGGGAATTTCAAAAGGGTGACTATAGAAACCTCAAGAATGGGGCCCTTCTGAGGACAGAATACTCGAGATGAACTATTGCACTGGTCACATGCCAATGACTCTCTAAAACTTATAAAGTGAATAACTTTAAATGAGAACCACAGAGGATCTGGAAATCTGTGTATTTACCAGTCCCTCAGATTTTTTTTTTTGTTTCATCTTATATTTAAGGACCAATGAATTCAATGTTAAACTTTATGAAATATTGATGTCTTAAAGACAACAGTATGTTTTTGAAGCATTTGACATGAAAAACTCAGAAAATATAATGAATGGAGCCTTAATCCTTTAAGGAAAGATCAGGCCATTGACTGAGAACAAGGAAAAGTAAGGATAGAGGACACCAGTCCCACGAAATGGAATCACTATAAGACATAAATAAAAGGAAAGAGGGAAAATTCAGTGAAGTGAGAAAAGATGCAGTGTGACTTATTTATTCTGGATTCTCCAGTAATGTTCTGCAATTTAAGAACATAAATGATGAAAACATGGAATAGGAAATACAGTTCAGGTATGCTTTAAAGTGGAGGTGGTGGGTTCTCAATAGGGCCTCTGATTCAACCAGTAAAATATATTATGATTGCTAAGAATTCATTAGCTTCAGTTTCACAGTCACATAAAGACTGGGCTTTATTTAGCATAAGTATATACAAAGGTTTCTTTTGGAAAAAGTAAAATATTAGAGAAAGGGTAGAATGCCCCAAATCAAACAACACACAACAGAATTGCTGTATTACAAAGAGAATAAAGGACTGAGTGTGTAAAGTCTCTTTATAGGAACAGGGGATCTTAAAGTTTTTCATTTATCCACTGTTGGAATCCCTTCTGTAATAACTTGACAGATGATAATAGCAGCGTGATTAATAGTTTACAAGAGAGTCTGTTCCATTTTTGGGTAGCTGCAACTGTAAAAGATTCAGTCAATATATTGAGATTAGATTACTCCTCTTCCTGATGTTTTGCTTATTTTATTGTCTTGCAAAAGTGCATAAAATAATTATCATATTTTGTTTCTCTGTGAAACTGTCGAATATTGAGTTACAACCACTAGGTCTCCTGCTATGTCTCTTCTTCTCAGGCTAAACATTGTCAATTCCTTTAATAATTTAACCTCTATTTATTCTGATTCTTTTAGCCACTTCATTATTTGATCTTATTTAAATAGATGGGCAGCTGTGATAAAATACAATATTGATTGACACTAGTACCTGATACTTACTTCCTCAGACGGAAATATTCCATTAGAATTCAGAGAAACCAAGCTTCACAAAATTTATTAGTCTAAGCTGAGATATTTACACTGAAAATATTGAATGAATTAATAATGAGCAACTTTAATTTTAACAAAAACTGAGAAAGCAAACAATTAGAATGGTAAGAGCCAGACATTATTATATATTTTTTAATAAGACCATAAATGTCATAATATTATTTTGCTTTTAAAACCATAGCTATAATTTTCTCATATCATGTGACTGGCTTTGAATTACTCTCTACAAAATTAAGTGCTTTGAAGAATTCCTGTGCATTAAATTTTCTGAAGCAAACACCAACTTTTCAGTTTCTCTATTCTCATTATAGAGCCTAAAATTTTGGTTTAGTTCAATATCAGTTGTTTCCATGTCAACCATGTGTATTATTGTGTTCCCAATGGTGTAGGTATCAACACTCAAAATAAGAAAAACATTTTAAAATCTGTTTGTTTACTTACTTTATGATAAAAAAATAAAATTATAAATAATATTTGCACTGATGAGCCATGCAAAATGAATGAGCACACAGAAAACAGCGTTGGTAGAATAAGTGTCCTCTCATGAGAAAAATCCATATAAGGAAGCTTCTGAATTTCTACTAATGCCTAAGATGGAATTTTCTAGAGCAGATTTCTGTTCCCTTGTTTGATATCACAATTATCTTTGTGACATCAAGGTATCTATATACATGTTACCCTGCTTCAGACTTGCTTTTTGTGGAAACAGTGGTTAAATCTAACTCATTCTAGATATTATGATATAGACCTAAATAATAGAAAATTAGCAATATTAATAGATAACACTTTATTTGTCAATTATATTTCTATTCACTCTCTCCACGACATGACTTAAGTCTTCATATAAGTGTACAGTTATTTTCCCCATATTTCTTGATGGAGATGCCAAAACCTAGGCCAATCTATTATACATAAAAATATATTATTTATAACAAAAAATTTAAACCTGTAGCTACCAATCTGCTAAATAATGTAATAATATGAATTGAATGAAAATCTTTGTTGCAGTTAAACGTAACAAAGAATGTAAGCTAAAAGCACAAAACAACACAAGACAGCCACAGTGTAGGCAGTGACTTCCTTTTTAAAGTTGAATCTCTCTTTGACATACACGGGGACACTTTATTCTCTAAAGTCTATTTCTCATACATGGGGACCCTTTACTCTCTAAAGTCTGTTTCTCATTTTGTGAGGTACGTCGTCCTATATCTGGGTGGTAGGTGTTTAAGTGGGGAGTAGAACAATGAATGGTCTGGAGTTGTTATGTTCATATTGTCTCATGACTCCTAGAAGCTATAGTCTAAGTATGGGTCACATGTTTTTTTGCTTAGCAATTCAGGTTTGTATTATCACTGTCTAGGTCTGAGCCAACTAAAGAACATGCGGTATTGCCAAATTAGCAAAACAATATTATTTAGACACTTAAACTCTAACAACCTTCTAACCAAAATCAACTTCATCTCAATTTTATAATTTATTACACATTGATTGGTAGCTATGAAATAATAATGCACATTCCATAAGGAAAAAAATCAATTTTAGAGATAACCATTGTCAGAAGCCTATTAAAATGTTTGCAATGTACCACTTACACATACTAAGTACATGCATAACTCAGAGATATTGCAGGTTTGGTTTCAGAGAAAACCAATGAAGTGATATTACAATGGAGTCATGTAAGATATTGGTTTCCCTGTACACATGACAGTTATGTTTAAACTATATTGTAGTCTATTCTGCGTGAAATAGTATTGTATTAAAAAGATACATACTTTAATTAAAAATAATTTATTGTTATAATGTGCTAATGAACCTTTAGCGAGTCATGATCTTTTTGCTGGTGGAGGGTCTTAGCTTAATGTTGAAGGCTGCTGACTGATCAGGCTGGTGGTGACTGAAGCCTGGGATGGCTATGGCAATTTCTTAAAATAATACAGGAATGAAGTCTGCCACATTCACTGACTCTTCCTTGCACAAGCATTTTCTCACAGTAGAACTTCTTTCAAAATTAAAGTTAGTTTTCTCAAAGCCTGCCACTACTTTATCTACTAAGTTAATGCACTAATTCTTAATCCTTTGTTGGCATATCAATAGGATTCCCAGCATCTTCTCGATTCCATCCTAACCAGTTTGTTTTCCCATTTATTAAACACAACACGTTACTCATTAATGCCTTATGAAAAATTACAGCAAACAAGTCACATCTTCAGGCTTCACTTCTAATTCTGTTTCCCTTGCTATTTCCACCATATACACAATTACTTCCTTCACTGAAATCTTGAAGCCCTCAATGTTATCCATGAGGGTTGAAATCAACTTCTTTCAACCTTCTGTAAATGTTAATATTTTGACCTACTCCCATAAATCATGAGTGTTATTAATGACATCTAGAAAGTTGAACATGCTTCAGAAGGTTTCATTTGACTTTTATGAAATGCATTAAATAAATCACTATCTACGGATACCTATAATGCTAAAAAATGTATTTCCTATATAACAAGACTTAACATTTGAACTCCTTGATCTATGAGCTGTATAATGGATATTGTGATAACAGGTATGAAAACAACATTAGTCTTTTTTTACATCTCCATCAGTGCTCTTGGGTGACTAGGTGCATTGTAAATAAGCAGTAATATTTTGAAAGGCATTGTTTTATCTGAGCAATAGGTCTCAAGAGTGACCTTAAAATATTCAGTAAACCATTCTGCAAACAGATGGATGGGCTGTCATACTGTCTTTGTGTTTCATTTATAGAGTACAGCCAAAGTGAATTTAGGATAATTCTTAAGGGTCCTAGGATTCTCAGGATGGAAAATATGAGCATTGGCCTCTCACAGTCAGTTGTCAACTGAAATGCCTTTAACAAGACAGTCAGTCTGTCTTTTGAAGATTTGAAGCCAGGTATTGACTTTTTCTCTGAAGCTATGAAAGTCCACTTCATTCTGTACTTTTATGTTATGGACTCGGTTCTTTTTATAAACTTCATGAACCAGTCTCTGCTATCTCTAACTTTTCTTCTGGAATTCTTGAATTTTTATCTCTATAGAATTAAGGAGCTTTTGTTTTGGACTAGGCTTTGGCTTAAGGAAATGTGGCTGGTTTGATCGTGTATCAAGACCAATAAAAGTTTTCTGTATCTACAATAAGATTGTTTCACTTTACTTTCTTTCTGTGTTTATCATATAAGCAATTTTGATTACCTTCAAGAACTTTCCTTTTGCATTTACAACTTGACTGCTTTTGGGTGCAGGAGGCCCACCTTTCAGGCCCTTTCAACTTTTGAAATGTCTTTCTTACTAAGCTTAATCATTTCTATATGTTGATTGAATGTAAGAGACATGAGACTCTTCTCATGAACACTTTAGAGGATATTGTTGGATTTGTTATTAGAAAATATTGTGAGATTAGATATTATATAGTCTAATTCTATAATTGTATCTTGGAAAATAAAGTGAGAGAGAGGAGTATGTCTCATCAATGGAGTAGTCATAAGACATACAACATTTATCAATTAATTCACCATCTAAGATAGGTGCAGGTCATGGCATCCCAAAGCATCTATGATAGTAATATCAAAGATCACTGATCACAGGTAACCATAAAAGAGGTATTAATAACAAAATTTTCAATGTTGCAGTAATTACAAAAATGTGACACAAAGGCATGAAGTGAGCACAAGCTATTGGATAAATGGCATCAACAGACTTGATCGATGTAAGATTGCCAGAAACCTTTAATTCATATTAAACATAATAATAATATCTGATAAATACAATAAAATGAAGTCTACCTGTAAAGCATTATTAAATACAGTTACCATGCTATACATTTGATCCCCATAAGTTTTTCATCTTATAACTGAAAGTTTATACACTTTGACCAGCATCTCCTCATTTTTCTCAACCAGCTGATGGAAACCACCATTCTAATCTGTGTTCACCAAGTTCAGATTTTTAGATCACACATGTATAAGTGAGATAATACAGTATTTGTCTTTCAGCATATGGTTTATGTAACTTAGTACAATGTCCTCCAAGTTCATTCATGTTGTCACAAATGGCAGGAGGCCCTTATTTTTGTGGGTGAATAATATTTCACTGTATATCCATTTTATAAACCACATTTTCTGTATATATTCTGCCATCAATGAGCCCTTAGGTTGTTTTCATAGCCTAGCTATTGTGAATCATGCTGCAGTGAACAGGAGACTGTGAATATATCTTTGAGACTGTTATTTCATATTATTTGTGTGTATACCCAGAAGTAGTCCTGCTGGATCATATGGTAGGTTTATTTTTAATTTTTGACAAAAAATTTATATTGTTTTCCATAATGACTGTAGAATTTATATTCCCACAAAGAGTGTGCAAGAATTCCCTTTTCTTCACATCTCTGTGAGCACTTTTTGTCTCTTATCTCTTTGTTAGTAGCTATTCTAACAATTTTAAGGTGATACATCAGTGTAGTTTTGATTTGCATTTGCTTGATAATTAATGATATTGGAAATATTATCAAATGCCTATTGCCCACTTCTATGTCTTCTGTGAAAAAATGTCTAGTCGGATTACTTGCTCATATTAAAATCTGATTACATATATATATATATATATATGCTATTGAGTTATATGAGTCACATATATTTTGGATATTAACTTTAACTTCTTATCAGATATATGGTTTACAAATAATTTCTTACATTCTAAATGTTGACTTTTTATTTAGTTGATTGTTTCCTTTACTGGGCTGAAGTTTTTTAGGTTGATGTAGTCCTAGCTGTCTATTTAGATTGCATGTGCTTTTGAAGCCATACCCAAAAAAGATCATTGCCAAGGCCAATATCAAGGAGTTTCTTGTCTGAAGTGCTAAGAATATTCTAAATTTAATTATATATGTACCTTTATAAGAGGGTGTTATACAGTCATATGTTTTCATCTTGTTTCTAAGAGTTATTTTGTTAAAATTTGAATAACTCATTTTAATATTACTTCAAAGGCAGGGTTAGTGGCAATAAGCTCTCAGATTTCATTTTTGGGAATGACACTTTTCTCTCCTTTATCACTGAAGGACTAGTTTTTCAGTTCTGCTATATTTGTTTTTTTTTTTTTTTTTTTCCTCTTTCACCCTTTTGACTATATTATGCCACATTTTCCTGGCTGATCAGCTATCTGCTGAGAAATTTGTTCATAACTTCATAGATACGTCATTGTATGTGACTAGTTATTTTCCTTTCACTACTTTAACATTCTCTCTTTGTATTTAACTTTTGGAAAATTTCAAATGACTTGCCCTTGAGTTTTCTGATTCTTCTGCATAATCGAATCTGCAGATGGAGCTCTCTGTTGAGATATTTTTAGTTCTACCATTGTATTATTCAACTCTGCATTCTGTTCATTTTGTAATGGCTTCTCTTTATTAAACTTATTTTGTTCATGCATTGTTTTTCTGATATCATTTAGTTGTAAATCTGTGTTCTCTTACATCTCATTGACCTTCCTTCAGATGATTACTTTTTTAATGCTTTATCAGGTAATTCTTAGATCTTCATTTCTCTGAGATCCTTTATTGGAGCTTTATTATATTATCTTTGGTGTTGTCCTATTTGTTTGATCTAGCTGATCTAAGGAGAATTGAGTTGGTGTATTAGTCCATTTTCACACTGCTGATAAGGACATACCCAAGACTGGGCAATTCACAAAGAAAGACTTTTATTGGATTCACAGTTCCATGTGGCTGAGGAGACCTCACAATCATGACAGACAGTGAAAGGCACTTCTTACATGGCAGTGGCAAGAGAGAAGCGAGCTTATGTAGGGAAACAACTCTTTTTAAAACTATCAGATCTTGGGAGACTCATTCCTTGTAATGAGAACAGAACAGGAAAGACCTATCTTCATGATTCAGTTATCTCCCACTGGGTCTATCCCAAAACGTGTGAATTATACAAGATGAGATTTGGGTGGGAACACAGAGCCAAACCATAACAGTTGGTGTCTGCATTTAAAGGAGCAAATATTTATTCCAATATTTACAGGTTGATTTAGCAAGTAAAGGCTGTCTTCTGTCAGTTCCATGGGCTGACAGAATCATATCAAATATTGTAATCAAACAGGGTTGTAGCCAGTTTATGTAGTTTCTTCTGTCTGTAATGGGGTCCACATTTGGCAGGCTGGTTACCAGAGTTTTAGCAGATGTAGATTCTCTCTGGTCCTTGGGCAGATAGGACTGTGTCCAAAATTCTGGTAAGCTGGATGGGTGATGATACATGGGAGCATTTCAGGGCTGTCAGTTGGGTCTACAAATGGTGGGCTGTTACTGATAGTGTTGACAGGTATGGCTCCTACTGGGTCCCTGGTAAGGCTCCTAACAGGTCAGGAGACCTGTCTCAGAGCTGTCAGAATTGGTCCAAAACTGAAGCTCAGAGGTGCTAAAGGTGATTCGCAGAGCTGCTGAAAGAGTCCACAGCCAGAAGTGTTGTCTGTAGGCCTTTATCTGTTGGTACAAATAGGTATGTCTTTTGTTGGTTTCTCGGAAGCACAGAACCACCCCAAGTTCATGACTGGCAAGGACTAGACTGGGATATAAAGCCATTTAAAACACAGAGTAGGACTAAAGTGAACAGATCTGCTTCCAGATTCCTAGATGGGCATGTATTTGGATGAGTCCTTGGGCCAATTGGACTGTTTCCTCACCAGGAATAGGAGAAACTGAAGCCAGGTTACCTTAAGATCTGCAGTTGAATCAAGGTTGGTAGATCTACCTCTGGGGAATTAAAAGGGCATGGGTCCCTTGGTGGGCAGAACAACTGCTGGACTATATCCGGGATGATTTGGAGTCAGGGTTCAGAAGCCCTTTAATATCTGCAGCTGGACTGAGGTCAGCAGGTCTGCCTCTGAGGGAACAGATAGAAATGTCTCCCAACAACTAGCTGGGAAGGTAGGACTTCTGCACTGTAGCTGGAAGAGGCAGAGTCTGGCTCACACAGCAACTTAAAGATCCACAGTGAGGCAAAAAACTGAGGGCTATGTTTTCATTCAGGGGAATAAACATGTGTTACTTCTCCTGTGTTCCTTGGAAGATGGTTCTGATGGCAGGACCAAGTTAAAATGAAGTTTCATTAGAGTTCACAGGGAGATGAGGCTGTTTCAGCTGGGGCTATGGTCAGTGAGCCTGCCACCTAGGGAAAGGCCTTCCCTATCAAAATTGCCCTCCTTAGTCTTGAGTTCCACTGGAATTTCTCAAGCTTTGACCTTGATCTTGAAGTTTGAGGTCAAAACAATTTTATTTATGAATGATTATCAAATTATTGTTTTTGTGAAGGGATATAAATGTGGGAACTTCCTGTTCCACAATTTTGCTTATGTCCTATATCCTATTGCTTGAAATAGATATCATCTTTATATGTAAAATGAGTTCATGTAAATAGAATGTAGTTGTGTCTGGGTTTTTCATTTAGTCAGAAAAATCTCACTTTTTAACTACAATATTTTAAACAATAATTTTTTAAGGTAAGTATTAATAGGATTTGATTTAAATCTATCATTTTACTTACTCTTGCCTATTTTCTTGACTTACATATATATTTTTTGCCCATATCTAGAATTTAAGTTTTATTTTAATGTTTAGCCTTGTTTTCTGTTTACTTTTTGATTCTGTGCATGTGATTCTGCATGACTCTGCTATTTTCATATTAGCTACATGTTCTTGTTGATATTTTTAGCAGTTGCTTTGGGTTTATGTATCATAACCATAGGTTGCAAAAAAACCACATGCTTTGAATTCAAAAGCACTTTGTTTTGGTTTGCTTTGAAACAGTCAATGATCTCTTAGAAATTAAAAATAAAAATATATGTTTTTACATTTACCTCATATACCTTTTTATGCATATATGTTCATATGTAAATATGTTTGTATTTATATAATATATTTATATACATATAAATATGTGTCTATATAAAATAGACATAGAATATATATAATTATTAGAAATATATATACATATATATATTTCTTTCTAATGCTTTTTTCTTTGTATAGTTTTCTTTCTAATGCCCTTTACTCTTTATTAAAAGTGCGAGGTTCAAACTCAAAAAATGTTGTTCTTCTAGTGTCTGTCTTACAGTAATTATGTCAGCTTGTGTTATTCTAAAATAAATTTACTTCAATTTTATGTTTAAATGACATTTTTTGCTAAGTATTGAATATTGAGCTTTCTTTCTTTTTTTGGCAATTTAAAGATGGCATTTTGATTTTTTTTCTAACCAGCACAATTTTTGTGAGAAGTCTGTTATTATATTTGCCCATTCTCTGTAATGTAATATTCTTTCTCTAGTTGCTTCTATGAATTCATCTTTACGATTGGATATCAGCAACTTGATTATGATGCACCTTGCTTTTTGCAGGCTTCATTGGGATTTTTCAACTTTGGCTCTTTAAATTGTATTGTATTTGAAAATTTTTTACACTGTTTCTTTAATTGTTCCGGCCTCCCTCTCTCTGCTTTTATTTTTGGTAGGAGAGCACTCCAAGATATTTTTATTATTTTTAGTCTTTTTCTAATATTGGTTCATTGTGGTCTTTGTTCTGCAATATCTAATCTGATTTTATCCCATCCTTTAATTCCATAAGTTTTTGTTTGCACATTTTTTTTCCCTCTTTAGACATTGTGTGATTAATCTTCCATACTTCTATTTATCTAATTTTCATATCTTCTATTTATTTTATTACTATGTTTATCATTTCCTTTGCATCTTTGAGCACATTTAAAATATTACTATTTGTTTTATGCTTTCTGCTGTAATTCCATAATGACAATTATTTCTGTTAAGTTTTATTGACTATCTTAATTCTCTTGCTTATTAATCTTTTATTTGTTGTTTCTTTGCATGCTTATTAATCTTGACTGTGTAATAAATATTTTGAATTTTGGAGGATGCTGAATTATGCTTTATTTCTTCAAATTTTCTGGTATTTTCTCTCACTGACAGTTAATTTTCTAACTTTGTTACTTGCTGTTGAGCTTCATTTTGGCAAGTTCAAAGCAGTTTTTATTCTGGGGTTAATTTTGCTTTATTTTAATATAAGGCATTCTAAAGACTCTACATGGATGTAATATGATGTCTCTTTGTCTGCTGTGAAATACCACTGTTCAAAGCCTTGTATGAATTCTGATCATTGTTCAGCCTACTGCTTTCCAGTTGTCCTTCTCTCAAGGAGAAATCTTAAGTTTTCTTTCAGTCATGTGCAACCCTTTCTTCCCTCGCTCTCTGCAGATCCATTTCTAGAGACCTTACTTGCCTATGTCTAAATTCTTCTCAACTCAGTGAGAATTTTAGATTTTATTTTGCTGTCTGTCTCTACTGTGGCCTGGAAACTGCCTTCAGGCACTATCTTGGGAGCAACTATTGGGTTCACTTCCTTTGTTCTCCTTTCAGTCAATATTCACAACCTTGTGCTGCCTGTTATCTAAAGTACAAAAGCAATTATTTAATATTCTTTGTTATTTACATTGTTCGCCATAGGAAGCCAATTCCAATATAACTCACTTTGTTTTTGAAACATTTTTTTTTCTCTTGGATTTTCAGTTCATGTCACCAGCATCCTTCCAGTTGCTAAGACCTAAAATCTTGGTGATACTTTTGAATTCTTTATTTCAACATGCTTCCTATTCTACCTTTGGCCTCTACCTCTCCAACAGCCCCTAAACTGTCCTTTTCCTCACCCTTTCTTCTTTAAAGTCCAGTTCCCATTTTTCTTAAAACCTCTCATTAAATCTAGAGTGAAATAAAATCTATCTTAGAAATTTTACATGATTTGGTCCCACCTCAGCTTTTCTAATCTACGTTTGTGAATTCTTGTCCTGATTCCATGATATTCACTTGCCTTTGGTGTCCTAATGCTTGGAATGCTCTTCCATTAAATAGCCCAGTATTGGACCCTTGTCATTATTTAACCCTAGTTTCAAATAGCTCCTCTTCAGGAAATCCTTCCCAACCAACATATCAAATGTATTCCCCCTTCAGCCACTCTTTTCAATTGTCCCATTTATCGTATTGTAAACAGTTATCACTCAAATTATATTAAACTATGTATTTTTTTGTTATCGCATGAATGCCTCACTGTGGTGAGTTTTATCAGGAAAGTGGCACATCTACTCTGTTACGTTCATATCCCAGTAGAATTCGTGGCTTATTCACATTTATCTTAAAAATTTTAGACAACAGGGCGGGCGCGGTGGCTCAAGCCTGTAATCCCAGCAGTTTGGGAGGCCGAGGCGGGTGGATCACGAGGTCAAGAGATCGATACCATCCTGGTCAACATGGTGAAACCCGTCTCTACTAAAATTACAAAAAATTAGCTGGGCATGGTGGCGCACGCCTGTAATCCCAGCTACTCGGGACGCTGAGGCAGGAGAATTGCCTGAACCCAGGAGGCGGAGGTTGCGGTGAGCCGAGATCGCGCCATTGCACTCCAGCCTGGGTAGCAAGAGAGAAACTCCGTCTCAAAAAAAAAAAAAAAAAAAATTTAGACAACAAATGTCCCTAGCCAAATGAGTCACTGAAACAATTCAAAGCTTCATTATTTGATTATAGTGAGGGAGACTTGGAAATTGCCTATCAGGAAAACCATGGGACAATTCACGGAACAACAACAACAAAAAGATGGATTATACTACTAAGAGAAAGAGTGGCTTTCAGTGAAAACTGCAGCAGGGTTTTTATATAGCTTAAAGAAAACCCAGGGCTATGTATAAATGTGAGATCAACATCTGGTTTCTGCTGGAAAGTCAACTCAAATACCATATTCTCAGAAAATACAGTGTGAAGATTGATTTGGGATTCTGAGTCTACAAAGTCTTTACCTGAAGGCTTTTACAATCTATGTGTTGCTAGGCTGTAAATAAAGACTTCTTTTTAAAGTGACTTAGCTTCTCCACTCAAGAGGGGGATGGATGTCTCATTCTTACAAGTATAACTTAAAAATCAATGTTATGATATTATATTGTTTTAGAAAACAAAATTTCTCAGTTAGTTATAAAGCAGTAGTATCTCAAAGAAAAGGGCGGAGGATGCTATTTGTATGAATTGCTGAACTCCTGAGGAAAAAAAAGTTTCCTATTTAATTGCAGCTGGCTTTATGTGTCGGTTATTCCAGCCTGATGTATGGCTGGGGAGATTTTACTTTCTAAGTTTACTACTATTTTTTAGCATGGGTGAATGAGAGAATAAATTTTGTAATCAAAGGAAATGTTTAACGTTTCTGGACATGCAATATACTAGTATTCTGCAGTTTAAAATAGGACCTTAAAAACAAATTTTAACTTTGTAATTATAATAAAAAATATAAATAAAAATGTTAAGGAGTTCATTAGAAACAGAAATACTAAAAGACAAAATTTAAAAATTTATTCTGATAAATACAATATTGCATTAATTATATAAATACCAACATGTATACTAATTGTATGAGTACTAGTCATATATTTGTAGAAGAATTAACTTAATGCATTTAGAAAGATTTTATACCAAAAAGTGATTAATACTCTTTGGCAAACATATATACTCTTTATCCTTTTTTTGCTTTTGTGAAAATACAGCAACAACTATTGGGTGTTATTAACTTCAAAACATATATATGGCTTGCCATTTCATACAGGCAATAAGTGAGTCAACATATAAAATAAGATGCACAAAATTAACTCTCTTTCTGCTGCACCATCCTCTTTAATTCACTTAATGACTGTTACAGTTATGACACATTTTGAAAACCAAAAAAAGAGAAAAATCCTAAATAAATTAAATATTTAAAATAGTCAAAATTAATGAAAATTAAAGTATGGGCTATATCTATAAGAGAATGAGAAAGATTTGTGTTGCTTACCTGTGGTTTTATGTGTGAAAAATGACACAGTATGTAAAGGTCCTATCTTTTCGTTGTTGCCACATTCTGCATAGTAATAATTTCTGTGCTTGTTTTCTAAAGAGTTTATAAATGAATATATGATACTATTAGTCAGTGAACCTAGATTAATTCTGTTATTTACATATTTCTATTTGTATTTATTTGTTTTTTTCAGAGACAACAAGAACATAATGATGAGAATAAAACACTAATTAAAAGTCTATAGGTCTGGCTGGGCTTGGTGGTTCATGCCTATAATCCCAGCAATTTGGGAGGCCAAGGAGGGCAGATCACTGAGGTCAGGAGTTCAAGACCAGCCTAGCCAACATGGCAAAACCCCATCCTACTAAAAATACAAAAATTAGCCAGGCAAGGTAGTGTGCTATTCTCTCTCTCTTTCTTTCTCTCTCTTTCTCTCTTTCTTTCTTTCTCTTTCTTTCTTTCTTTCTTTCTTTCTTTCTTTCTTTCTTTCTTTCTTTCTTTCTTTCTTTCTTTCTTTCTTTCTTTCTTTCTTTCTTTCTTCTCTTTCTCTTTCCTTCTACTCTATGTTCATGAGTTCGATTGTTTTGGTTTTTAGATCCCAAAAAGAAGTGAGAACATGCAATGTTTGTTTTTCTGTGCCTGGCTTATTTCACTTAGCATCATTATCTCCAGTTCCATTTATGCTGTTGCAAATGACAAGACCTCATTCTTTTTTTAAAGAAATTTATTATTCATTTATTTAAAAAAAATTTTTTTGTTGCGTTTTAGGTTTTGGGGTACATGTGAAGAACATGCAAGATTGTTCCATAGGTACACATGTGGCAGTGTGATTTGCTGCCTTTCTCCCCTTCACTTTTATCTGGCATTTCTCCCCATGCTATCCCTCCCCAACTCCCCACCGTTGTCCCTCCCCTATTTCCCCCAAACAGACCCCAGTGTGTGGTGTTCCCCTCCCTGTGTCCATGTGTTCTCATTGTTCAACACCTGCCTATGAGTGAGAACATGCTGAATGATTTTCATTTTATTTTCTTTCTTGAGACAGAGTCTCACACTATTGCCGGGCTGGAGTGCAATGGAGCGATTTAGGCTCACCGCAACCCCCGCCTCCCAGGTCCAAGCGACTCTCCTGCCTCAGCCTCCGAGTAGCTAGGATTAGATATGCCAGCCACCACACCCAGGTACCCAGCTAATTTTTTGTATTTTAAGTAAAGACAGGGTTTTACCATTTTGGCCGGCCTGGTTTCAAATGCCTGATGTCGTGATCCACCTGTCAGCCTCCCAAAGTGCTAGGATTATAGTCATGAGCCACTGCGCAGGGCTGCAATTCAGTTTTATACTTCATCATCTCCTACAATTTCTAGAGCCTTTATGCAGATAATCTATGGCTTCTTACTTCCTGCCATCCACACCTGAACCAACCCTGGTCAATACTAGTTTGATTTCTGTCTCTAAACATGCGTTTTTCTGACCAGTGGAACATTCATGTAAATGAAATCATGCATATGTATTATTTCATAACTGGCTTAGTCTATTTAGTATAAGCATGTTTGTACACTCATGTAGTAGCATGCATCAACATGTTTTAATTGAAGAAGAAAATTCTCTTATATGGAATTTTGTTTATGCATTCACCAGTTGATGGACATTTGAGTTGTTTCCACTTTGGGCTGCTATGAATAATGCCTGCTTCTAAGAGTAAGAAAGTTTTGATTTAACTTCACTATTGAGACTGTTTTAACACATTTTAATTTTATTTATTTATTATTATTATTATTTTGCCTTATTACACTGAGTAGAGCCAGAAGTATAATGGTGAATGGAAATAGCAAATGTAATTTTTTAGCTTCTTCCCAGTTTTAGAGGAAAATGCATTCAGTCTTTCAACATTAAGAATAACAGGCCAGGTGCAGTGGCTCAAGCCTGAAATCTCAGCACTTTGGGAGGTTGAGGCTGGCGGATAACAAGGTCAGGAATTCGAGACCAGCCTGGCCAACATGGTGAAACCCACCTCTACTAAAAATACAAAAATTAGCTGGGTGTGGTGGCATATGCCTGTAGTCCCAGCTACTGGGGAGGCTGAGGCAGGAGAATTGCTTGAACCCGGGAGATGGAGGTTGCAGTGAGCTGAGAACGCACCACTGCCCTGCAGCCTGGTGACAGAGTGAGACTCTGTGTCAAAAAAAAAAAAAAAAAAAAAAAAAGAATTATATTGTCTGTAGGCTTTTTGTGGAAGTTTCTTCTATTTCTAAGCTTTTGAAAATAACTTTATAAGATTTAACTTGTCTAAAACTATTCTTATTTCACAATTCTAATTGATAGATAGTTTTGTCTAAAATTATTTGATGAGTTGGACATAACTTCCATGAAGTGTTGTACTCTCAGTATTTCTTGCACATTGGATGCTTGATATGTTAATAACAGTATTGTCCTGTGTTTTTGGTATAGGCCTATATTCCATACGTTTCTAGTTGCTAAGCCAAGTTCAGTTATTTGTTGGAGGAGTAATATGACCTAGGAGGTCCAGTTTTTCTGCATTTATTTATTCAAATAGTACTTTCAATAATTACTCCAACAATAACTCAACATACCTCTTTCACAAACAGCTCTGTAATTGGGAAGTTAGTATTCCAAGCTTGGAAAATTTTAAAAAATGTGTTCAATTTTATTTATGTTTTCTTGTGTAGGTAACTTCTATTATTTTCCCTTTAATATTTTTCCATCATTTTTCTACCCTCATTCTTGTAATTTCTTGCCTATGAATGGTAAGCTGACTTATATTGCATTCTCCAAGAACAGACCATGAGTTGACAACACATGTAAAGTGATTTGTGAACAATATGTTCCAGGAGAAGCTGGTAGGTGACTGGGACAGGAAAGGGGGAGAAGCCATATTCAGTGGTGATTTCGTGCAGTGTCAGCCTGAGTCTGAATCTGCAGGGGAGCTCTAGAGTGTAAGATACCTAAGAGTCAGTTCCAGGCTCTTACAGTCCCTCATGACTCAAGGTCACCTTTGAGGGTTGGAAGTCATATCCTATCAGAAGTTACAGGATCTATACATGTGCTGGGAAAGTAGCTCCAGTAGCCAAGGAGAGTCCTCCAAAGACAGAATTGGGCACAGAACATAAGAAGCAAATGCACACAGATCTGAATATATTCCTACAGATAACAAAAAAGTATCTGAAGGATTTGGGTGGAGTACTAACAGTATCCACTACACTAAATTGTTGTGCTTTGCATTAGATTTTTATGCTTTACATTAATATCAGGTATTCTTAAGTATCTTTTATAAATATTCTTTATTTAAACTTCTTAAAATTGTACTGACTTCAACTATGTTCTAGGGCCAGAATGAGGTATAAACACATAGCATTTTCATTTTAATGAAATGTATTTTGATAACATTATCATTCAAAAAATAGAATGTATCATATTATGCATAGCAGATTCCTGATAAATAAATATAATTAGAAAGAAACAAACAACAATGTTAGGTGGGAAATTATCCATATTGTCCCTCTTAATTCTAAAATTCTGATTTTCTATAGAATTATGAAAAAATACTTGGGAATGTATTATATCTGATTTATTTCATGTAGTTCAAAGTCAGTAATAAAGCATTTCATATTATTGTCTTCCCTCCTACCATAATAAAATGATTAATATTATGTACAAATTGAAGAAAGAAGTACAGAAAAAGAAAATTTCACGAATGAATGTAATAGAGACCAGTACAGCAATATTGCTACAAGTTTCTTCCATAAATGCTCTTTCTCATTTTGGAAAAACAATTGTGTATTAGTTGTTAGTTTCAGAGAACTTTATATCTTGAAGATGCACTTTGTAAGAGAAAACATATTTTTCTAAAGAGGTAATTGTTTTGTCTGATTAATCACTTTCTTATAAATAAGTCAACTTCTTGTGATTCTTTTCTTTTGTATTTTTCTTTTAGAAAATAATATTATTCAATCCACTTGTCAGTGTTGGACAATTGGAAATACGACTTGCTGAACTCTGTCATAGGCTAAGAATGACAAATTTATAAGGAAAATTGAATATTAAATCTCGATACTGTCATTTTTTACAGAGCAGAAACCAGTGTTGACATGGAATAGACAGTTAGTATAATGTCATTCAAAATGTAAGTTTAAAAAAATTCTGAGAAATATTCAATTGAAATGGAAATTATCAAAAATTGGAGGGGAAAAAACAACAGCATAACATACCTTTACCAATAAGACCATTTGATATTTTCCAGGTGGATAGAAGGATATAAACATAATATGGAAATGTGATATATTGCCAGAAAGTGCTACTCCACTGTGGGATCGAAAATAAAAAGTGAAGCTCAGTACCATTGGGAAAAGTGTTTTACCTTTATTTTCTTCTCATGCTGTCTGCTGATTCTCTGTATTGATATGCTGGTACCTGCATTTGTATGTATGTCTATACCTTTATCTGTGGTAGAATTCTATCAGTTTCATTTAATTTAATGCAGAGAGAATTAAAATCATGTTATTTGTCAAAGGGAATCATTCATGGCTGCATGAGCTGACAAGAAGAGGGTGAACAGAGATGATGCTCCATGAGATTTGACTGTAGGAAGCCAGAGAGAAAAATCTGAATTAAAGAGGCCACTAGTAAGGTGTGCATGGTACCTGGAATTGCATAACAAGAAACAGTGCAGTCCTTGGCCTGTACCAGTGCCTGTAATGACCAAAACAAAAACAGTGTCAGATAATTCAAAGCTGGTGGCAAGTCAAAAAACACCAAAAATTTTATGTAGAGGAGGAAAAAGTATGAGAGTAACTGATCTAATTTGAAGGGGAATGCTTATGAAAAATATTAGAGTTCTCAAAGTTTTATGATTAGATTTCAATAATTTTATTCTTTATTTCAATAATTTTACATTTTATTTGAGCTGCTCTGACCACTACATTTTTATGAGTTAATTTAGAATTGCACTTAGGCAATAACTGATAGCTAATCCTAAGATTGGGCCTACCATGTGTTGGGCACTTGTTCTGAGCACATTACATGATTTAACTCATGTAGTCATCTCAGTAACCATAATTTGAAACAAATTTTATAACCAAATGTTGGTTGTCATCTTTAATTCTATGTTGAATATTACAATGGAATTGTCAAAGGAATCTGATGGTGATAGAGGATATAAATTACTAATCACCTGACCCCAGGGTCTAAGTATTGAACCACCATTTGTAATTTACAGCAAAAACGTTTTGGAGTATCACTTGTGTATTAGTTTTCTAGGGCTTCCATAGCTAAGTACCATATACTGAGTGGCTTAAGCAACAAAAGTTTTTTGTGTCCCAGTTGTGGAGGCTAGAAGTTTGACATCAAGATGCCAGCAGGGCTGATTCTCTCTGAGAGCTGTTAAGGGTAGATTTATTCCCTGTCTCTTTGGCTTGTAGATGAACATCTGTGTCTCTTCACATTATCTTCTCTCTATGCATGCTTATTTGTATCCAAATTTTATACACTTTATAAATACACCAATAGTATTGAATCAAGGCTTACCATAATAATTTACTCTAACTTGATTAACTTTACAAAGACGCTTTCTCCAAATAAGGTCACATTCTGAGGTTCTGGGGGTTAGGACCCCAAAACATTTTAGAGGTGGGGGAACACAATTTAACCCATCACAACTTGGTTTAAAATATGGGGCCTATTGCCTTAAGATTTTGTTCTAGGTCTAATAACAGGCTGTTAATGATTCAGTCTTGTTGAAGAATCCACACTATTCCTTCAAGCACTACTAGATAAGAGCTGTAGTGACTTTCCTGTTTTAAAATGCTAATGCCCCTAGTTAAATCACAACCTTTAAAATCATACTATAGAGTTGATATATTTGGCTTTGTGCCCCAACCCAAATCTCATCACAAATTGTAATCTGCAGGTGTCCAAGGAACGACCTGGTGGAAAGTGATTGGATCATGGGGGTGGTTACTGCATGCTGTTCTTGTTCTCACCAGATGTGATGGTTTTATAAACGGCGGTTTTCCCTACACTTTCCCTTTTTTCTCTCCTGTCACCATGTGAAGATTGTGTTTGTTTCCCCTTTGCCCTAAGTCATGACTGTAAGTTTCCTGAGGCCTCCCCAGTCATGCAGAGCTGCTAGTCAATTAAACTCTCTTCTTTATAAATTACCCAGGTTTGGGTACGTCTTTATAGCAATGTCAATATGGACCAAGACAATAGCATGTTTATTATAAATTTAATTTTTGAATTTATCAATGATTTTAGTTTCCTTGGGTTACCATACAAAGTACCAAAAGCAGGGTGGCTTTGAAACACAGAAATTTGTTGTTTCACTGTTCTGGAGCCTGGAAGTCTTCTATTAAGCTATATGGTAGGACCATGTTCCCTATACAATCAGAAGAGAAATTATTTCTTGCTTCTTTCTAGATTCTAAGGGTTTGTTAGCAATCTTTGGCATTCTGTGTCTTGTAGCTATGTCCCTCTAATCTTCACTTTCCTTGTCATTCAGCTTCCCCTGTGTCCCTCTGTGTCTCCACATAGCCTTATGAAGACTTAAGTCTTATTTCATCAGAAGCCCACAGCATGCCAGTATGATCTCTTCTTAACTAATGACACCTATAATGACTCTGCTACCAAATAAGACCACATTCTGAGATATCTTGGGTTAAGACGTTTCTTCCTTGGGGTCAAAATTCAACCCATAACAACAATCAAAATGGCATAAAATTTCCAAGGATGGCCATAATGTAGAAGTTTAAACATATTAAGGATAAAATGTTTAAAGGGAACAATAGAAATAAAAAAACAAAACTTACAAAATATACTGAGACAACAAAATTAAGTTCAGACTCAGAGGCTTTTTCAAAGAGCCTTTAACAAGAGCCAAGAAAATCAATTATTTCCACATGAACCATCTGAAATATCACTCTGCTGCCTCCAGCTTACCTGCTTTATGTTCATTATTGCCTTGTATTTTCTCTATCTCCTCTCTTCTAGACCCCAGTCCCTTAATGTAGGCCCTTAACTGAAGTCTTGAACTTCTATCAATTAAACTGTTTACTCATCAATTCATAATAAGAAGGAAAATAAAGTCTTCCAAATGATGCTTTAAGAAACACGATTAAAACAGAGAACAACCTTCATTAGGGACTAAATAAAGCAAGAAAAGTAAGGCAGTACTTAGATCAAGCTATGTCTTACCTTTAAAATTTGACTGAGCTAAAAGGAAGGTGGTAAATTGGAAAGATGCTTTAATAAGAAACTTACTAAATGTGATTTTCAATATTCTTTAAAGAGCAGTCTGGGTGGAGACCTGGTAGTTGATGTGAAAATAACTCTCTCTTATAAATAAGAATTTAAACACTGAACTGATTGAGAAATAAAATAAATGTTAATAGTAAACCAAAGATTTGGAGGATTTTTAATCTGCAGTTAAATTAATTAGGAAATATCAGTACTCTGCCCTCATGTAACCATTCAATGTTTTAACATTTCAACTTATAATTATTTTACCAGTACTTTATGAAGAAGAATCACGTTTGTGTTTCTATAGTTTTGGAATGCTATTGCCCAGTGTAGATCTTTTAAATATCCGTGAACCAAACTCCAAGTTAAATATTATTGTTAATGAGTCTCATATAAAAAATCAAAAGTAGCAATACCAATCTGTTTATGGAATAAACACTCTGCATACACTTGTCTGGCTGTTTTCAAAAGGATTCAATCAGAATTAAAATAGCTTATGTGTATAACATAGTACAGAGTAAATTATTCATTTATAAGTCAATATATATTCCATATTTGGTGAAGATAACTAGGAGGCTGAAAATTTAATTTTGAATACAAACTTTCATTGTCTTTGGTAATTAAAATTTTGAATAAAGGAGAAAACAGTACTATATAACAATTATATCCTCCAGGCTATGATAAATATTTTATTGGTATAAACCAGACATAACTATATTAGAAGCAAGAAAGTGGCAAAAAATAATATCTTACAAAACAATGGTATATACGATTTTTAAAGCAGAAAACTTGATTTGTTTTTGACATATACTAAGGCCAGGGGAATTGAAGGTAGGTTACCTTACTATAGCTCAATATTTTCCACATCTATTTGACAATAGAATGTTTTCCTTTTATAAAACCCATGATAAAATTTTGTAGCACAGACCTTAATTTAGGAAAAGAAGAAGTGATTACAACAACATGAATAAAATAACAGTTTCTGAAATAAAACTAGTCAAGATTAAATAAACAGTTGAGAATAAAGTGGTCTTTTTCAGAGGTTGCTAGACTTGCTTGTTGCCTATTCCTACCATATGAAGTGGGAATAAGAAATCTGTATTACTGTAAATAAATCCCCCAGGCACAGTGGCTCACACCCGTAATCCCGGCACTTTGGGAGCCTGAGGTGGGCAGATTGCCTGAGGTCGGGAGTTCAAGACCAGCCTGGCCAACATGATGAAACCTTGTCTCTACTAAAATTAGCTTGGCACAGTGGCAGGCACATGTAATCCAAGCTACTTGGGGGGCTGAGGCAGGAGAATCGCTTAAACCCAGAAGGCAGGGGTGGCAGTGAGCCAAAGCACACCACTGCACTCCAGCTGGGTGACAAGAGTGAAACTCCATCTTGAATAAATTAATAAATAAGACTCCTAAAAATGAATATTAAGAAAGATATTTGTGATGCAAATAACTCAAATCTGATGTTGAATTAGAGTCTGATATTTGTGTTAATTTTGTAACGTGCTATTATGCTATTTTATGTTTGATTTTTTTTTGTTTGTTTTTTGCCCAAAATACTGCGGGAATTAATTGTTGAAAATGAAGAGATGCATTTTGTTATGGTCTGAATGCTTGTTTCTCCAAAATTTGTTTGTCCAAATTCTAACCCACAAGGTGATAGTGTTAAGAGTTGGGGTTTTTGGGAAGTTATTGGGCCATGAGAGGGGAGCACGCATCAATTTTAGTTTAGTTACAGCTACGGGAATTAGACTAAGAAATGGAACTCATAGTGGCTTCACACTCTAAGTAAACATATTTTATATATATATAGACTATTAACTCAAGAAAAGATGGCATATTTTACTTATTATTTTTGATCATATAATGCTCTAGTTCACTTTCATAATAACTGATTTTATTTTTACCATTTATTGTTTATTTACCTCTGTGAAGAAAGCTTTGAACTTTATGAAACTGTCTCAAAAATACCCTTGCCCCTTTCATCATGTGAGGACACCACAAAAAAGGTTCTACCTATGAACCAGGAGTTTAACCCTACTATGTCGATGCCAAATCTCATATCTTAATTTTTGACTTCCCTGTCTCCTAAAGTGTGGGAAATAAATCTCTGCTCTTTATAAACCACACAGTTTATGGAGTTTTGTTATAAAAGCCCAATAGACTAAGATAGTGTTTAGTTTTCATTCAGGTATCAAAGTAACTTGGACACTGGTGTCTGATTTACTGAAATCAGCTTTTTTAAATATATTGATTTATTGAAATCAGCTTTTCCAGAATAGTGAGCATAAGTCAAACACACAAACACATATGAATGTATAAACACATTCCCAAATATAACTGTCACTGAAAAACTCTGATTTACATGGTTTAAAATTTATAACTTACATATGTATTTTAGGATGTACTGAAAAATACAAATTCTCAATATTCTTTCTAAAATATAAATCATAGAATTTTATAAAATATTAGTTTCTGTACTTCTAATAAACAAATAAATCAAGCATGGATGAAAAATGAAACTTGAAAACATTTTTAATTTATACATGTATTCAGTTTTAACAATCAAGATACTTAAAATAGAATTGTTTTATTAAACAATGAAAGGGGTCGGGCATAGTGCCTCATGCCTGTAATCCCAGCGCTTTGGGAGGCTGAGGCAGGTGGATCACCTGAGTTCAGGAGTTTGAGACCACCGTGACCAACATGGCTAAACCCCATCTCTAAAAATACAAAACTTACCCGGGTGTGGTGCCCGGCGCCTTTAATCCTAGCTACCGGGGAGGCTAAAGCTGAAGAATCCCTTGAACCTGGAAGGCGGAGCTTTCAATCAGCCCAGATTGCACCAGTGTACTCCAACCTGGACAAGAGCGAAACTTCATCTCAAAAAAAACACAAAATCCCCAAAAAACAATGAAATGATATTTTAATTGACTATTGGTCACAAAATAGTATTATGTCAAATATTTGTGATATTAAGGTATTCATAATGCTACTATGAGAATGAAGACATACATGCTGGCCAGGCGTGGTGGCTCACTCCTGTAATACCAGCATTTTGGAAGGCCAAGGCAGGTGGATCACCTGGGGTCAGGAGTTCCAGAGCAGCCTGATCAACATGGAGAATCTCCACCTCTACTAAAAATACAGAATTAGATGGGCATGGTGGAGCATGCCTGTAATCCCAGCTACTCGTGAGGCTGAGGCAGAAGAATCTCTTGAACCCAGAAGGTGGAGGTTGTGGTGAGCTGAGATCATGCCATCGCACTCCAACCTGGGCAACAAGAGTAAAACTCCATCTCAAAAAAAAAAAAAAGACTTACATGCTGATTATAAACTACATATATCCTTAAACATGTGTATTTACTATACACAATTTAAATACAAATGTGTATGTATATCTTTATCATATAATTACAAAGTAATTATAATATATGCATGCATATTTAACACATATAGCACATTATGTAAAAGGACTTCTTAGGCATTACATTTTTTAATAACAAAATTTTGGTAGATTGATTCTTCTCAACCACTACTTTTAGCCAATTATTCAGTAGAATATATTTAAAGAATGAGGAGATCTTACTGAATTACATCCAAGCTATATCTTTGGACCTTCACAAGTAACACAGAGAATATGAAGAGTTGCCTTTTTGTTTCATTTACTTCTTAGCCCATTCTCAAAATCTAAGTCAAAGAGGTAATCTTTTCATTTTTCTCTTTCCCTAATATCATTTTAAGTCTTTTCAGGAGAGTCACTGTTATTTGGAGTATTCATTTAGAGTACACATCTGATGTCTGAGAGTTTTGAAAAATGAGCTGCGTCTCTCACTTCTCCAATGCTCTTTTTCTTTATGCATGTATTTAAAAAAATAAGATCTAACTACTCACTTCTGAGCAAGATTTGAGTGAGTTCAAGTAAAGTTTTCTTCACAGAGTTAAACAAATAATAAACAGTAAAAAAATCAATTATTATGAAAGTGAACTAGAGCATTATATGATAGAAAATAATAAATATAACATGCTTTCTTTCCTTGAATATTTCAGTCTCTATATAAAAATATGATTATTTTTAGTGTGAAGTCACTATGCCTTCCACTTCTTAGCTTAACTTCCTATAGCTGTAATAAAACTAACATTTAAAATATAACATGTTACTCCCCACCTAAAATCTTTTTATAGGGACCTAGACCTAACAAATACAATCTTTTTGGATAAACAATAAATATTCTAAGTGATGTTTTCTGTCAACTATTCAAATGCCACCTTTCGTTTCTAGATATCAAGTGATTTTAAATTATTTTCATATCTTTGAATACAGCACACTTTTTCAGATCTCTATGATTGTGTTCAAATTATAGAATATCATTCTTCTTTCATATCGTCTTGCACATTCTTACTTGTGATAATTCATTTTATATGTTAAATTGGCACACTATGTTACCCAATTGTTTAATTAAACACTAGTCTGGGTGTTGCTGTTAGAGTATTTTCTAGATGTGGTTAATATGCACAATCAGTTGATTTAAGTAAAGGAAATTACTGTTGATAATCTGGGTGGGCTTCATTCAGTTAGTTGAAAGGCCTAAGAGTGAAAACTGGATTATCAGCTCCTTCCTGAGTTCCTAGCCAGCCAGCCTGCTCTACAAATTTTGAACTTACCTGCTCCATGAATGTCAAACTTGTCAGTCCCCATGTTCTCCTGATCCAGTTTGTCAGTCTCTGTCTCTGTTCATCTCTCTCTCTCTTTTTCTAGGTAGACAGATAGATATATTGATCAATAGCTAGATAGATAGAGAAAATGGATAATTATCTAATCTATCTATAGATCTATCATCTATATATCTATGTATCTATCTATGTTTGTTTTTATTCTATTTCTATGTAAATTTCTCTTTACATATAACCTTAACTGGTAAATATTTAATACCAGAAACTGAGGTGGTGATGTAGCAAGTATTTTAAAAAATGGAAGAGACTTTGGAATTGGGTAAATGATGGAAGAAATTGGAAGACTTCTGAAGCTCATGATAAAATATAAATTAAGCTCAGATTTTTTGAAGAGACTGTTGGTAGAAATATGGATGTTTGATAGTGATTTTGGTGAGGATTCAAGATAAAGTAGAGAAACTATATTTTCTTAAACAATACATATATTTTAAATAAAATGTTACTAAAATATGAAACTTAAAGGTGCTTCTCATGAAGTCTTAGGACAGAAATGAAGAATATGTTACTAGAAAATGGAGAAAAATAGATCCATGTTATAATGTGGCAGAAAACATGCATGAATTGAATTCTGCTTTTGTGTGGAAAGTAGGGTGTATATGGCATGAACTTGGAAATTTAGGGAAAGAGACTTTCAAGCAACTTATACAAAGTGTAGCCTGATTTCTTTTTGCTACATGCAGTAATAAAAGAAAGGAAAAAAATAAATTAAGGAAGAAATCATCAGAAAACAAAATTAGAAGTTGATGATTTAGAAAAACAGCTGACTCATACTAAAATAAAGATAAGAAAGCATGCTCTGGAAAAACATCAAGGTTGTGGCTGTACAGTCTTGTATTGGATAAATGAGGTATGTGAACTAGAGATTCTATCAACCACCTCACCTGAAGGCAGGAATAGAGATGGGATGATCCTGGAAGGAGCTGTGAGGATCCGAATGTTTTATGGTATGGATTTTCTTGACGTTAATGGAATACTGAGAAGCTTTTTGAGAATCTTATGTCAGTGGAAACACTGCCAACTTGTACTAAGTGAACAGAGACAGAAAAAAATTAAAGAGGGCAGTTGAACTTCCAAAATTCTCCAAGCAGGAAATGTGCTGGGAGGTAGGGCTGCAGTTTTCTCTGTTGGGCAGCAGAGAGGAGCTACTGCCTAAGTGTCTGAGAAGACAGATCATTGAGCCAGAGAGGGCTGTTCTCTAGCCTTGAAAGTTAATGAAATTTGCTCTTCTGGATTTTGAAATTGCTTGAGTTCCTTGACCTGTTTTTACCTTTTTATGTATCCCTTTTGAAATGAGTATGTCTAGTCTATGCATATCTCATTATTGTATTTGAGAAAATTAACTGTTTTTTCCCTATATTTACAAGTTTACAAACAGAAACAAATTTTGCTCAGGATGGACCATACACAGATTTTTACTGACACTTAATTTAGATGATCTAGAAAATATTATTTGAGAACTTTTGAGTTGATGATATTTAGATGATATTTTGAACTTAGTGTTGATGCTGGCATGGGTTAAGATTTTAGTGGAATGTTTGGTTATTGCAAATGTGTTTTGAATATGGGAGAATAAAACTCTGATGAGAAAAGGGCAGAAGGAGAACTGTATTGAGTTAAATAATTTCCCTGCAAAACTTTTGGCCATCTCAAACCTACAGATATGACCTTATTTGGAAATAAGATCTTTACATATGTAATCAATTACAATGGGGTGATTGTGGATAAGGGCAGAAATAAAGTTTAATGACTAGTGTCCTTATAAGATGCACAGACACATACAGACGAAGAAGGCAAAGTAAAGATGGGAGCAAAAATTGTAATGATGCAGCTAAATCCAAATATTGCCAAATAAGGAAGGATTTCTTTCATGGAATTTTCATCGTGGGCATGACCATGCCAGTATTTCATTTTAGATTTCTAGTCTCCAGAACTGTAACAGCATACAAATATGTTTTTGAAATAACCTTATTTTGCTAAATTGTTATGATAGTAGACCTAGGAAACTAAATATGGTGCATGTCCCTCTGGTCTTGTCTAACAACAAATGGTCTCTATAAGGCTTTTTCAGCAGCCACCAAGTAAGTGTCTTTTCATCATACTCACATTGTTCCCTTTGCATTGTCATTCACAACACTAAATATAGCATACAAAATTATCTGTCAATGTGCATGTCTGCTAGTCTCATATTGCCTTAAACTGACATGTGTCTTCTTTGTTACAATGCTAGTATCTACATCTACAAAAACGTCTGTGAATGTTATTCTCTGATTTTTGAAACCACTTAATTGTGGTACCATTATTGTGCAACAAATTGTACACATATAAAGTATATATTTTACTGAATTTTGACATATAAACACTTGTGAGATTATTACCATAATCAAGATACCAAACTTCTATGTTGAAAAAGACTGTTTAATTGAATGAAACATTTTCTAGTTTTGAAAAAACAAATCATCATAATTTAACAGTGCAGGTAAAATAAGTTTAGTCCACTTATGTCTTTACTCAAGGCAGGAACAATATTGGCAGTGACATAAAGTGAAGTACAAATCAAAACAGTATGCAATATTAAAGCTAACTTCATCATTAAAATAGAAGAGGCTTGTACTAAAGACAAATTATTTGTAATACAGTTTGACAATATTATTAAGGGAGATTTCTTTGCAAATGAAATGAGTTCAGTATTTTGCTTATAAATTGTATCTCAGTATTAATTATAATTATGAAGGATAAATATACAAAATAAAGGAAAGCTCATAAAAGATAGATTCACCTCATTATTTTCTTAATTATTTTACACAATATAATATTCTCCTTCCAGAAATAAAACACCCTTGAAATTTGCAAAAAAAAAAAAAAAAAATGCTCTTGTTTTTCACAGACACCAGATACAGAAGAACATCATCCGGTGAATTCACACATTAAAGACTTAAAGATTATAAAAGCATTTTTTAATTACTGGGTATCAGCTAATGATATCTCTATACCTTTGATAAACTTACAAAAACAATTTTAGTAGAAATTCAAAACTCTCTTAGAGCTTTGAAGTTAAACAACAGACAATTTTATCAAATAACAAAGGAAGTTTACTGGACAAAAATGTAATAAATACTTACAAATTAAATACTACTACACAGAATTATGAAACATGGCAAACATTTAAATAAATAACATATTTTTTCTCTATCCCTTTGCTCTAAATATTAATGAATTTAGACAATCTCTCATAGCAACTTTCTATATTTTAAAGATTACTATGTTTTTTTTACCTCATTAAATACACTTATTTAATTTAAAGTTAATTATATATATGTATATCTAGCAGGATTTCTGGTTTTAACTTTTATAGTAATAAATGTTAAAGTCATCTCTTTCATATATATGAGAAGAAAAATTTAAAAAAATAAAAATTAATGACTTTTTAATGATTCAATATGGAATAAAGTTTATAGATCTAATCACCACCCCAAAATCTACAGAGACTTATGCAAGTGTATGTTCATCACAGCATTATTTACAATATCAAAGTCATGGAATCAACCTAAATGTCCATCAGTGACAGACTGGATAAAGCAAATGTAGTACCTATATACCATGAAATACTACACAGCCATCAAAAGTAATGAGCTTATTTACTCTGCAACAACATGGATGGAGTTAAGAGGATATTATCCTAACACAACTAATGCAGGGACAGAAAATCAAATACCACATGTTGTCACTTATAAGTGGGAGCTATACGTTGCTTACAAATGGACACTGGGAGGGGAACAACAGACACCAGGTCCTACTTGAGGATGAAGGTTGAGAGGAAGAAGCAAATAAAAAAAACTACCTATTGATTACTTCACTTATTACCAAGGGGATGAAATAATCTGTACACCAAATCCCTGTTACAAAAAACTTACCTGTATAACAAACGTGAGCATGTACCCCTGAACTGGAAAATGGAAGTTAAGAAAAAGGAAGAGAGAAAGAGAAAGAGAGCGGTAAAGCGAGGTAGTCACAACAAAGATCTATTTATCTGGAGAAAAGGTTGCGGTAGCCATAGACATAAGGACTCCCCAGTGGTAATAGTCATTAATTTCTGACTGCTAATTATGGGCTAGATTTCAAGAATTAAGGCAGTTTCATAGAATGGCTATTATTCCAACTAGAATAGTACCTATTTTGAAATACAATATTATCTGTAACAATGAGCTACTGTCCATGAGACAGACTGCTATAGTCCTATCCCAACTGAAGAGTATTTAACCCAAGTTGGCATTATTGATTTTTGTTACCATAAGGAAGGCCATGAGTGAGTTGCCTAGGTCCTTGTGGTTTGGAGAAAGAATCGAACACAAAATACAAAGTACAAAAGAACAAAACACAAAAACAAAGCAGTGAAAGCAGACATGTATGAAACCAAGAGAATACTCCACAGGGTGGGAGTGGGCCTAGGCAAGGGGTCAAAGGCCTGGTTACAAAGTTTGCAGTATTTTGTTTGATGGTTTGTTTGTTTAATACTTTAAGTTCTGGGATAAATGTGCAGAACATACAGATTTGTTGCATGGGTATACTAACCAATCATCTACATTAGGTATTTCTTCTAATGCTATCCCTTCCCTAGTCTCCCACCCCCAGACAGGCCCCAGTGTGTGATGTTCCCCTCCTTGTGTCTATATGTTGTCATTGTTCAACTCCCACTTATGAGTGAGAACATGTGGTGTTTGGTTTTCTGTTCCTGTGTTAGTTTGTTGAGAATGATGGTTTCCAGCTTCATCTATGTCTCTGCAAATGACATGAACTCATCTTTTTATGGTTGCATAGTATTCCATGGTGTATATATGCCATATTTTCTTTGTTCAGTCTATCATTGATGGGCATTTGGACCGGTTCCAAGTCTTTGCTATTGTGAATAATGCTGCAATAAACATATGTGTGCATGTGTCTTTAGTAGAACGATTTACAATCCTTTGGGTATATATCCAGTAATGAGATTGCTGGGGCAAACATTATTACTGGATCTACATCCTTGAGGAATCACCACACAGTTTTCCATGATGGTTGAACTGATTTACACTCCCACCAACGGTGTAAAACCATTCCTATTTTTCCACGTCCTCTGCAGCATCTGTTGTTTCCTGATATTTTAGTGATCGCCATTCTAACTGGCTTGAGATAGTATCTCATTGTTGTTTTGATTTGCATTTCTCTAATGATGATGAGCTTTCATTCATATGTTTGTTGTTCACATAAATGTCCTCTTTTGAGACCTATCTGTTCATATCCTTTGCCCACATTTTGATGGGGTTGTCTTTTACTTGTAAGATTGTTTAAATTCTTTGTAGATCCTGGATATTAGTCCTTTGTCAGATGAATAGATTGCAAAAATTTTCTTCCACTTTGTAGGTTGCCTGTTCACTCTGATGATAGTTTCTTTTGCTGTAGAGAAGCTCTTTAGTTTAATTAGATCCCATTTGTCAATTTTGGCTTTTGTTACCATTGATTTTTGTGTCTTAGGAAGTCTAAATGGTATTGCCTAGGTTTTCTTCTAGGGATTTTATGGTTTTAGGTCTTACATTTAAGTCTTTAATCCATCTTGAGTTAATTTTTGTATAAGGTGTAAGAAAGTGATTCAGTTTCATGAATGTGGCTAGCCAGTTTTCCCCACACCATTTATTCAATCCTTTTCCTTTGGCTTATTTTTGTCAGGCTTGTCCAAGATCAGATCATGGTAGATGTGTGGTGTTATTTCTGAGGCCTCTGTTCTGTTCCATTGGTCTATATATCTGTGTTGGTAGCAGTACCATGCTGTTTTGGTTACTGTAGCCCTATAGTATAGTCTGAAGTCAGGTAGCCTGATACCTCCAGCTTTGTTCTTTTTGCTTAGGATTGTCTTGTCTATACAGGTTCTTTCTGGTTCCATATGAAATTTAAAGTAGTTTCTTCTAATTCTGTGAAAAAAGAAAATGGTAGCTTGATGGGGATAGCATTGAATCTATAAATTAATTTGGGCAGTATGGCCATTTTAACAATATTGATTCTTCCTATCCATGAGCATGGAATGTTTTTCCATTTGTTTGTGTCCTCTTGTATTTCCTTGAATAGTGTTTTGCTTCTCCTTGAAGAGGTCCTTCACATTCCTTTTAAGTTGTATTTCTAAGTATTTTTTTCTCCTTGTAGCAATCGTGAATGGGAGTTCCCTCATAATTTGGCTCTCTGTTTCTCTTCCAATACACCAATAATCAACAAACAGAGAGGTTTCTGGATTTTAAGTACTAATTTCAAGGATCCTACCAGCTAAACCTTATCTAGATAAAGGAATTGGTCTATGGCTAATTTAAAAAAGTTCTTCAGGAAAGGAAATAATATAGGACAGAAACTTAGATCCACATAAAGAAAGGAAAACTGTCCAAGAAGAGTAAAGGGAAAATAAATTATTCTTATTGCATTTGGTTGATCTAAAAGATAACTTTTTGAAGTAACTGTAATAACAGTTTATTGGGTTATTATATCACATGGATAGATAAAATGAGTGACTGCAGTGTAATAAAATGAGGAATTAAAAATTATATTCTCTATCTGTACTCTATATTAAGCAGCAAAGCATTACGTAAAGTTACGCATGTGTATATACGTAATCTATATACTTATAATTAAAATGATATATATTTAAACAGTGCATGTATAAACAATCCATAAGACATCAAAGTAGAAGTCTCAAGAGAAATATAAATTACTGTAACTAATTACAATGAATCTATAACAACAGTATTTGTGGGATATAACAAAAGAAGCACTTAGAGAAAAATGTATGTTATTAAACACATATATTAGAAAACATGAAATATCTAAAGTCAATAATTTAAAAGATCCTTTTAGGGAACTAGAGAAAAAATTTCAGCCTAATGCAAGTAGAAGGAAAAAATGATAAAAATGTTAAGAAAAAACAATGAAGTTGAGAACAAAAAATAATAAATCAATAAGCTAAAAGCTAGCGTTTTATAATGATCAGTAAAACTGATAAACTTCTAGCCAGGCTAAAATAGAGAAAGAGAGAAGGATAGAGATCAAGTTACTTACAGTAGACATAAAATGGGTCATCACTACTGATTACACAAATATTAAAATTTTATAGAATGTTATGTACATTGTATGCAAACTTATTTGATAACGTGTATAAAATCTGCTAATACTTTAAAAAACACAAGTTAGCAAAAGTCACAAAAGATAAATAGCTACTTTGAATAGGCAGTAGCTATAATATATAAACAAAATTGTTTTAAAATTGACAACAAAAGGCAAAAGGCTTAGACTGAGCCATCACAATGCTCAAGGATAAGAACAAATTTTGAGTACTTTGAATTTCATTAACTATAAAACTAGTACTCTGTAAAGTGCCCTTAAGAAAATGAAAAGGCTAGACACATACTGGAAGAAAACATTTGCAAAATATAAATCTAATAGAGAATGTGTATCTAAAATGTGCAAGGATCTCTGAAAACTTAAGAAACCAGAAATCCAATTAAAGTGTACTAAATGTTGAATCTGTAAATTACTTTGGGCAGTGTGGTCATTTTCACGATATTGATCTTCCTGACCATAAGCATGGAATATTTCTCCATCTGTTTGTATCCTCTCTTATTTCCTTGAGCAGTGGTTTGTGGTTCTCCTTGAAGAGGTCTTTTACATCCTTTGTTAGTTGTATTCCTAGGTGTTTTATTCTCTTTGTAGCAATTGTGAATGGGAGTTCACTTATGATTTGGCTGTCTATTGTCTGTTATTGGTGTATAGGAACGCTTGTGATTTCTGCACATTGATTTTGTATCCTGAGACTTTGCTGAAGTTGCTTATCAGCTTAAGAAGATTTTTGGGTGAGACAATGGGGTCTTCTAAATATACAATCATGTCATCTGCAATTGGAGACAATTTGACTTCCTCCTTTTCTAATTGCATACACTTCATTTCTTTTTCTTTCCTGATTGCTCTGGCTAGAACTTCCCATACTATATTGAATAGGAGTAGTGAGAGAGGGCATCCTTTTCTAGTGCCAGTTTTCAAAGGGAATGCTTCCAGTTTTTGCCTGTTCAATACGATATTGGGTGCAGGTTCATCATAAGTAGCTTTTACTATTTTGAGATAGGTTCCACAGATACATAGTTTATTGTGTGTTCTTAGTCTAAAAGACTGTTAAATTTTGTCTAAGGCCTTCTCTGTATCTATTGCCCTTCAATGATAGACTGGACAAAGAAATGTGGCATGTATACACCATGGAATACTATGCAGCCATAAAAAACAATGAGTTTGTGCCCTTTGTAGGGACATGAATAAACCTGGAAACCATCATTCTCTCTCAGCAAACTGACACAAAAACAGAAAACCAAACACTGCATGTTTTCACTCATAGGTGAGTGTTGAACAAAGAGAGCACATGGGCATAGGGAGGGGCACGTTACACACTGGGTTAGGTTGGGAGATGAGGGGCTAGGGTGGGACAGCGGGGGTCAGGGAGCCTGGGGAGGGAAAACACTGGGAGAAATGCCTGATGTAGGTGACAGGGGGAAGACTGCAAACCACCATGGCATGTGTGTACCTATGCAACAACCCTGTAGGATGTGCACATGTACCCCAGAGCTTAAAGTACAATTAAAAAAATGTACTAAATGTATGACAAACATCTCACCAAAGAACATATACAGATAGTATTAACCATATAATATTATGTTCAAAATCATTTGTCATTAGTGAGTTGCAAAGCAGAACAAACACTAATGCAATTTACTTACAAATCTATTATAATGACCAAAGCCCCACACCAGACAATTCTAGTCAATGGTACTAAGCACGTGGAGCATTGAGAACTTTTATGTTTCCAATTACATGATATTCTGGAATAGATAAAACTATAAAGATGGTAAAGACATCAGTGGCTGCCAGACAGTGTTTCATGCAGGAGACGTTTGAAGTTTTAGTGTGATGAAATTCTACAGGAAAGGATATATATATCCAATTCTACAGGAAAGGATAATGGTGGTTGCATAACATTATAGATATGTCAAAACTCATAGAACTGAGGGGCACAACAATTGAATCTTAATATATGTGAATGTTTTAAGTATTATAGGAGATCATGGGATTTCAGGATGGAGTACCAGGATGGAGTACAGAATGTGACAATATTATTTAACTCTATTAGAAATATATTAAACAATCTCTCTGGAAAGTTTTGGGGAGATTTATAATTTAAATAATTTTCAGAATGAATGAAATCTATTAGACTAAAGGCAAAGAAAGTTGTAAATAAGAGCTGTTGGGGGGATTACGGGAGGGACAGCAGGGGTAGGGAGGTTGGGAAGAGAAAACATGGGGAGAAATGCCAGATATAGGTGGCAGGGGGATGGAGGCAGCAAACCACATTGCCATGTATGTATCTATGCAACAATCCTGCATGATCTGTACATGTACCCCGGAACCTAAAGTGCAATTATATACATATATATATATATATATATATATATATATATGTGTGTGTGTGTGTGTGTATGTGTGTGTATATATATATACACACACATATATATATATATAAAAGATCTGTATCTAGTTGATAAAGCTATTTCTCACTGTGTAAGGTTAATAAATTTTATACCACAATACACACACACACACACACACACAGGAATTTAAATGAATGGCAGGTGATGGGAATCGTTTTTCTCACTTGTGGAATGGGAGGTTACAGATTAAAAAAAAAAGAGGGTAGAATGATCAAAGTATTTATTAATTAGAGGCAGAGACATCGTATGAACAAATGTTTAACTTAAGGTTAGATAACAATGGTATAATTGGAAATATTTGTAGATTTTTATATAGACAGAGATTTGTCTGGAGCTTAGCTGAGTTAGAGAGAGAAGTGAGCAGCCAGGTGTTAGAGTAATTGATTAAAAACAACAAGCCAAAAATGAAAGAGCTGGGCATTTAATCACTTCTTCAGTGGTATAAGTAAGAGACTAAATGCTGAAAAGTGCTAGACTTCACCTTGCCCTTTCTGTCACCTCCCACATTATGATGTGCCACTCAAGTATCAGGTGGATCAGTAGACACAAATGCCTTTACCCTGTTTAGGAATCTTGGACAAAAGATTTCTGCTGTTATATAAACCCAGGCCTAAGAGTTGGGGAGAGTGAGGTGGTAGCAAGAAAAGGGACGACTAGAAAGTACTGAGATTCACACTGGGTAAAAGTGACTTCAAATTTGCTCCTTCTCCCCTGATAAGGAGGCTTCTGCATAGGTGTCTAAAGACCTTGGCTGAAAACTCCAAATAGAGACCCTGGAATAAAGTTTCCTGTACAAAAATGCATATATGATTAAAAGCATGACTGACCAAGAGTGAAGGCTGAGCTTTTCTAGAGACCATAACGAATTGGCAGTGCACAAAGTCAGCTGTGGGAAGGGAACTTTCTCATATGAGACCTACATAAAGCCTTTGTTTTGCCTATGGTTGGGACTGAAAATGACACATAAATGTTTGGCCAGGAGATGGAGTCCTCATGTATTCACACATGTATTTGCTTGCTCTTAGCTGAGGGAGCCTACTAGGAGCATTATCCAGCCGTAATGAGCATACACAGTACTCAAATGATTTCTTATACTCTTTTTCAATTACAAAAAAAAAATCAGGGCTTAATGGAGATACAGCTGATTCTAGGACTGGAGCAGGAAATATACAAGACAGATCAGCCTGAGCCTGAGGATAACTTGTAGTTTTGGGAAAGGTAGTTCCGTCCATGTAGTCTTTTAACTTTCTCCCAGATGCATAGAACGGGCCTTTGGCCAGAAGCATTTCTTTACCAAGAGAGGAAGAGTCCTTGCTACCTGTGTTGGACTTTTCTCCTCATGTGGGAGTATCATTCTCTGTTTTAGGTTCACTGTGTACCCCTTTGTTCTGTTTAAGGATATGCATCAAATGACACATGGCCAATCCCACTATTGCCTCTGTCCTCTGCAGGGAGTGGTTGAGGTCTTCCTGCTGCAGCACAAGAATTGTTCATCAAAACAAATTGTCCTGTGTCAATTACTGGGAGGGGCCCACTGGCCCTAAGGAACTGATACCCAGGACTGAAGCTAATCATAGACTGTCTTCTCTATGTAAGTAAAACCTACTTCCATCCAGCATTTGACTGCACTGTGTTTTCTTTGGCAATGCTAGTGTGTAGTGCCCAGAAATGCTCATTCAGACTTCTCTTCCTAATCAAAGGCACTTGCTAAACATGTAGCTCAGAAGAAAGGAGGCAGTAAATAGGGAGAAAAAAAAAAGATTGGGTTATTTCAGTAGGATACAAGAGCCAACTGAAAGAGCTCACAAAGTTCAAATCTGGAGCAATGTGAGTAACAAACACCGAGTATTGGATATAACGCAAAGTATAAAATTAATACCCATAAGTCTATACTGGCATAAATGATTGAGTAAATAAATAAATGAGAACAATAGCAAAATATTCCACGTGGAATGATTCCAAATAATTTATGTAGATACTCCACTGTATTATTTGGGAGATCTGCCATAATGAAGTCACAGACTGAATGCCTTAGACAACAGTTTCTCTCTTTTTCTTTTCTTTTCTTTCTTTCCTTCCTTTCTCTTTCTTTCTTTCTTCTCCTTTCTTTCTTTCCTTTCTTTAGTTCTTTCCCTCTCTCCCTCCCTCTGTCCCTCTGTCCCTCCCTCCTCCCTCCCTCCCTTCCTTCCTTCCTTCCTTTTTTTTTTCTTTCGTTTTGGAGACAGGGTCTCACTCCTGTCTCCCAGACTGGAGTGCAATGGTGTAATCATGGCTTATTGCAGCCTTGACCTCCCAGGCTCAGGCGATCTTCCCACATCAGCCTCCTGAATAGCTGGTAGTACAGGCATGTTCTACCATGTCTGACTAATTTTTGTGTATTTTGTAGAGGGAGGATTTTGCCATGTTGTCCAGGCTGGTCTCAAATTCCAGGGCTCAAGCAATCTCCCCATCTCAGCTTCCCAAAGTGCTGGACTTGCAGGCATCAGCCACCGTACCCAGCCAGCAGTTTATTTTTGAACAATACTATAAGCCAAATTCTGAGACTGAGTTGTTAGCAGAGTTGGTTTCCTCCCAGGCCTCTGTCCTTAGCTAGTAGACGGCCATCTTCTCCTGATGTCGCCACCTGGTGTTTGCTGTGTGCATATCTCTATCCTGATCTTCTCTACTTATAAGGACATCAGTCATATTGAATTAGTGCTCATCCTGATGGCCTCATTTTAACTTCATTCTGAGGCACTGAGCATTAGGACTTCGACATATGAATTATGGGGGAGTCACAACTCAGCCTGTAGACTCAGAGAGAAGAGTCTGTGAAGACACAGGGAGAAGATAACTGTCTATGATCCAAGAACAGAGTTATCAGAAGAAAACCAATTGTTGGCTCCAGGAAAATAACAAAAGTGATAAACATTTTGCCTACCTAATAGAAATGAATTTAGTGTAAGTAAATTTTAAAAACAACTATATATTAAAAAATAAGATAACATATTAAAAAATATTCTAGAAAGGCATGAATTACTAAAACTTAAGAATAAATAGAAATTCTGGTAAGCCTCCAGCAAATACTTAGACAAATTAATAATTTTTCCAAAACCCCCTCAAAGAAAAGTCTGGGCCTAGATGTCTTCACTGGTAAATTCTAGCAAACCATTTTCTTTTTAATAATGTAAAATATTTACAAACCTTAAAACACATTCTATGAAAATTCTATATGTTGAACCAAAATCAGTCAAAGACAACGCAAAGAAAACAAATTAATAAAAATGTCTCCTGTGAATGTTGACTTAAAATACTCAACAAAATCCTGGCAAATTAAGCCCAGTGTCATAAAAAAAGATTAAATACATCAAAGGAGAACTATCCCAGGGAAGAACGGTTTATTTAACTACCAAAAGTCAGTTAATTACCATATCAGAATAGCACAGGCAAAATACATTAATAATAATCTCAATAGATGATAACAAAACATTTTTTAATATCACATTTTTTCCTGGTAAGCATGTCAACAAACAAGGAGAAAGAACCCTTTTCATCTTGATAAGGAACATACTGAAACCTGCATGTTTCAGTGAGATTCCATAAAGTTGGGGACGATACAAACATGCCCACTTTTGCCACTTGTTCTTAATACCATATTTGATGATCTAGATGGATAATTAGGTGAGAAAAATAAAGGAGAGCTATGTCGTTGGGGAAGGATGACATGATCTTGTTTGCAATAAAACAAAAGGAAACCACTACAAAATGTTAAAACTAAAAATGAGTCCATTAAAGTTATAGGAAACAAGAACAATGTACAAACACTATTTGTCTTTTTATATACATGCAGTAAATTCTCCTCATAGGTGGGTGTTGAACAATGAGAACGCATGGACACAGGGAGGGGAGTATCATACACTGGGGTCTGTTGTAGGGGCTAGAGGAGGGATAGCAGGGTGTGGGGAGGCTAGGGAGGGATAACATGGGGAGAAATGTCAGATACTGGTGATGGGGGATGGAGGCAGTAAAACACATTGCCATGTATGTACCTGTGCAACAGTACTGCATGATCTGCACATGTACCCCAGAGGAACAAAAAAACCTAATTGTTGGAAAAACAAAGCAGACCTAAGCAAATTGAAAAACATTTAATGTTTATAAATCAGATGATTTATTAGTAAGATGGTGATAGTCTCCACACTAGTCTATAGATTTTGTGCAATCATTATCAAAATACCAACTGACATTTTAAAATTAATTGCTAACCTATATGTAAAATTTATGTATAAAATCAAGTGGCCCATAATAGCTAAAAGTGTCTTAACAAAGAACAAATTAGGCTCATATTTTTCACTTTTAATATTATCTCCAAAGCTAGAAACTAACTAGACATGTGAAATGTTTGGTACTGACTCTATAAAAATAAAAGTAAATGTAACAGAATTGAGAGTCTATAAATATATTCTTATAGTAATGGTTAACTGAATTTTTAAAACTGCTTAGACAATTTTGAAAAATCTTTTAAATATATGTAAATTTATATTTACAAATAATGTATGTTATATACATATAATATAAATGGATATCCACATTAAAACAAGTAAAATTGAACCCCTACCTTAACCACGTACAAAAGCTAAATAAAATTGGGTTTTACACTTAGATATAAGAACTAAAAACTACAAAACCTTTTGAAGAAAAAACATGAGTAATATTTGACTATGTTAGGAAACAACCTCATACAGAGGTTGCTGAAAGCACAAGCAACAACAAAATATTCATAAATTTGATTTCATCAAGTTAAAACAATTGTACTTCAAACAACAACATCAAAGAAGTGAAAGATTTTTTAGTAATTCATGTAGATGGGATGGATCCTCTCACAGGCATTCAAAATTGTTTTACATGTCAAGACTGATGATGTCTCACACATACATGCCAAGAGAACATAAAGAGATTTATCACATAAATATTCAGACTTTCCAGCAAAGGTGGATATCCTCATAGCTGCTCCAAAATGACTTGAAAGAGTAGGGAGAATTTCTGATCTTCGATTCTATGGTGAATAAGGGATGCCGTAGGGATAGTATTCTTACATACTTCCAGGTTTTGCTAAACTTCCTGCAGGTATCAATAGAAAAAAGTCCCTGAGGTTTCTTAATGTTTTGTCTGAATCGGTAAAAGGTAAAGCGAGAGAAGAGGAGGAGCTTGATAAATGTAAACAATCAAACATTAAAATTTGAGCCAGACCTCTTGTTCAAATAAGATATTTAATGATAGACATATCCATAATATATAAATGTTTCTTATGACTTAGTAATAACATGGCAAATGACCTAAATTCAATAAAATGGTAAACTAATCTGGATAAACACTTCTCCAGAGATATAAAAATGTGCAATAAGAACATAAATAGTTGCTCAGTATTATTAGCCACTAGGGAGATGCATATCAAAACTGCAATGAGATGCCAGTTCACACTCATTAGGATGATTATAAAAGCTAGTTATTAAATATAAAAATATTTTGGAATTTTAATAAAACATGAGAATGCCTCTGTATATGCTTCAATTAGTTCAGTCACTGTGGAAAGAAGTTTGGAGATATCTCAAACAACTTAAAACAGAGCTAGTATTTGACCCAGCAATCCCATTACTGAGTATATAATTAGTACCAAAAAGAAACATTCACCTGTAAGGTCAATCTTGTGCTATTCATAATAGCAAATACATAGAATTGGCCCAGGTACCCATCAATGGTGGATTGGATAAAGAAAATGTGGCCACATATACACTATGGAAAACTATACACACAGAAAAAGGAATGAAACCCTGGCCTTTGCAGCAATACAGATGCAATTGGAAGCCACAATCTTAACCAAATACATGCAGGAATAGGAAACCAAATACTTTATGTTCTCACTTAAAGTGTGAGCTAAGCATTGAGATAGGAATTGCAGACACTGTGGACTTCAAGAGGGAGGAGGGAGAGAGGTCTGGGTTGTAAAATGACCTATTGTATTATGCTCATTATCTAGGTGCAGTAGACCCAGGTAACAAATTGTTTATGTACTCCCTGTATCTAATATAAAAGTTGAAATTTAAACATGTTAATTCTTGGTTGCTTTTCTTAGGTAGTTCTCTTGTTGTGCCTGAGTTTATTCTCCTAAACTAAGGAGAATAAAATTACCTATTCATTTATATTTATACCATATATTTGATTATTTTTCATATTTTATTTTTGTTTTCCTTTACAACTAAAGCAATTTGCATTTGAATTTCAGAAACCAAACTCCTACATTCTTTATTGGTATGGTTTAACTCTATGCTGTGATAATGCATTTTCTTTAGTCGATCTATAGCTTCACAACCTTTATGGTTTTCAGTTCCTTTCACATACTCTCAATATCCTCGTTATCTGCCAATCATTTAAACATGTTTTCTATGTCTTCCACTAAGTTTTATTTCCAATTATATGGCCTGTTCTTCTGGCAATCCTAGTGCTTAGAAAATGGAACCGTTCCTGTCTAATTTAGTCTTTTAATAGTGTGAATCGTTATGTCAAGCCTCCTACTTTGATAAGTTTAGGAATGCTTCTTCTGTCCTTTTCTTTTCTATCATTAACTGTTAATACCACCATTAATACAGTTGTTATTTTGAATAAGTAAATATTGGGTTACACTGTGATATTTACACAAAATCAGGCTTTGTTGTATAACAGTCTCCTACACCAAGTAGTGATGAGTTAAAATTAATTTTAAAGTTGTAACTGCTGAATATAGATAAAACATGAAGATATTGTGATTTCCTAGTATTTAGGTTTTATAAGGTAACATGATTATAAATTAGTTAATTTAATTCCATATGAAAAGAAAACGTGAAGCATTTCTGGTGTTATTTTAAAAATCAGAATGCAGAACACAATGAAAGTCACTAAATTTTGAAAATTCAGGTTAAATATGATATTTTTATGTTCAGAATTATATTCTTTATAAACAGTTTATAATAAAACAGGTGCATTTTAATGTTTAATTTTTTTTTCCAAAAGATATAAAAGTATGCCAGGTGAAAAAGGTATCAGAGAATATTGTATAAAATTCTAATAAATTATGGAATTATATATATATATATATATATATATGTGAGATGTGACAGTCTGATAAAACATTACCTTGCTAATATATTATTTTTTAAAATAATAATGCCTACTTAAAAACTACAAACTCTGACATGTATGTATATATATATTATTAATATATATATAATTTTTATAAATAATATATTGTGTATTATAAATAATGGTATTGTGTATTATAAATATGTGTATTATAAATAATGGTATAATTATGTATAGAAAAAGCTAATGAAGTCTTGATTACAAAGAGCAATAGTTTTACCAAAAAAAAATTTTAGTATACAATTAAATTTCGAGTATATATACAATGGAATTTTTCTAAATTTATTCATATATATGAGAAATGGAAAATACCTACCAGATTAAATAAACTTGACTATGTATAAAGAACTCTAAGAGAAATATGTAACTTCTTTTAGAGCAAAAGTTAAATAATTTATCTAATAATTACCATGCATAAAAATTGAAATACATTATTTTGAAGTAAGGACTCAAACACTAAATAGTTCTGCCATAATTTTTGAATAGTAAGATGTATGTAAAAGAAAAAAAACATGCAAAAGAAAACGATGAGTAATAATGCTAGAAGAAACTAAATTAACCTAGAAAATGCTTCCAGCTGTTTTCACATTAGGCTCAGTTTCCATCCTCAGTCCCTATGTTATAAATATCTAGAATTTCTTCAGATATTGAGGGACAGATAGGAGAACATTTAATTCTAGGTGTTAAAATGTATTCAACTTTACATACAACATGATTCATTTACATTTTAGACATCGTTGTCAAGCATAAAATACCAAATGAGCCTATTTTTAACTGACACATACCTGAACATACAAGCCTAAGAATTAATTTGAAATCAGATCAGATAGTTTATGCTCCAGAAACACACTTTTCTGTGAATAAAGTATTGAATAGATAGTTCAGAATTCCCACTATATATCAGTCACCATACTTTTCCAGATAATACCCACTAAAGCAATAGAAATCGAATACTATTAATCTAGTTTTGTAGGTAATGTTACTGAGGTCCAGGGGCTTTATTAAATACTAAAATTTCAACAAAAGAAACATAACTTCATCCTACAAGCTTCAAATTCAATGTTTATGATCCTTTATCCAACCTAATTTGCAATCTTTTAACAATATTTTTGTTTTCTCTAATCCATGTATTGTCTATAAAATTAAAATATCTTACACGCACGTTGTATTCACTTCGTGTAGTTTAAGGGTACAAATTTATGCTATTCTGTGCTCCTGGGCTTGGCAGTGTGCCAAGACACCTGGCAAAAGCAAACACAAATAATTACTGCAGATAAACTATTGATTCTCCTTAGAATGTTATCAATGAAAATGAAATGTAGAACTGAAATTCTAAATACATATTTTAGATCAATCAGATATGTTTTATTAATAGATGGTATTTATAGAATGTGTAAAGGGAAATAAAAGAAAAAAAAAACACAGAAGTTCATTTGTTTTCTGGGGCTGCAATAACAAGGTACCATAAATTGGGCAGCTTAAACTGCAGAAATTTATTGTCCTTCAGTTTTGGAGGCTGAAATCTGAAATAAAAGTGTTGAAAGGTTTGACTCCTTCTGAGGACTGTGAGAGAGAATCTGTCCTATGCCTTTTCTGGGCTTCTGGTAGCTCAGACATTCCTGGCTTTGTAGATAGTATTGCCCGTTGTGATTTATATTGGCTTACATCCGTATGTATCTGTTTCTGTGTCCAAATTTCCCCTTTCTATAAGGACATCAGCCATATTGTATTAGTTCCCACCATAGTGACTTCATCTTTACTTGATCATCTGCAAAGTCCAAATAAGGCACCTTCATAGATGTGGAGGGTTAAAACTGTATCATCTGTTTGGAAGATATATTTTAATCCACAAGGACCAAGGCATAATACGAGATATGTCTTGGAAAAAAATTAATAAGTTTCTAGTAGTGAATAAAATGTAACTTAAATTAAAATATTGATGCATTATCTATTCAGCAGTTTAGGCCACCTAAAGAGAGCAGTAATTAACTGTATTATAGATTTAAAGAATTATCCAGCATACAATACAGAACAGTAAAAAATATTAATGAACATAAAATAAGTAAGAGAGAGAGAGGCTTTAAATGATGTTGGAAAACGAAAATAGCTATTTAGCTATTTATAAAACTACAAAGAAAGACTAATAGCATATTCTTAACAGCAGTAGAAGTCAGAAGACAATTGAATATGTCTTTTAAGAACTAAGAGAAAATTTCCTTAATTTAGAATTCAAACTCACAGTAGTTACATTCAAAAATAGGAGTCAAGACAATATATTTCCAAATAAACAAAAAAATTAGAATTTACCACCATCATATTCCCACTATGGAACTTCAGAAGAATTAGAATTGGCAAGATGAAAATGTAATTCTCAGAACTGGGGATACTTTATATGGATTATGGAGCTGCTGGAGATGTTGGCAAGGACAAATGGGAAAACCTTGACCTACAGGTAGATGAAGAAGTTTGGAAGACAAATTAAAGAAAACAGGGATCAAATAGCAGCTCCTTCGAAATAATAAACTATATGAATGGTCCTTCCAGATGGAAGACCTAAATGCAAAATTTAATGCTAAATAAAAATCCTGGTAAGTATATTAGTCTTGTTGGGCTGTTATAACAAAATACCACAGACTGAACTGCTTAAACCACATAAATTTACATTATTACAGTACTGGAGACTGGAAGTTCATAACCAAGGTCCAGCAGGGTGGTTTCTCATGAGGCCTCTCTAGAAAGAGAGGCTAGAAAGGTCACCTTTCTTCCTGTGTCTTTAAATGACCTGTCCTTTGTGCATACAGACACAGTGAGAGCAGACTCTTGGGTCTCCTGTTTTTACCAGGACATCTGTATTAGGACTCTAACCTTATAACCTCACTTTCCCATAATTATCTCCTTAAATGTCCTGTTTTCAAATACATCCACAAAGGAGGATAGGACTTCAACACATAAATTTTGGGAGGCCACAATTCAGCCTATAATATTAACCATATTTACGAAGAACACACAATAGAGTATAAAACAATGATACTGTCTGAAAATAAAGCAAATAAGATACAACTGAAGGATTGTGTAACACTTGTATATAAAGTACAGGGAAATGATGATAGAACAATCTCCAAGTTAAGGAAGACATGGTGGCTGCATATCTTGCTTTATAAACTGCCTGAATTTTTAAGTCTTTATAAATGTCACCTAATTAAATAATTTAAGCTTAAAATCTAGTGAGTCATCCTAGATGAGTCACTAACCCTGAAGCACACCCTACCTGATCGTTTGGAATTCCAGTGTCTTATTTAAAATAATTTGAAAAAGAATACTCTGCAGTTTTCAAAATATGTTGAAAACATTTCTAACCCCCAAAGGGAGCAGTATTAAAATATTGTTAGTAAAAGATATCCACAATATGAAAATTGAACAAAGAGATGGCAGGTGGTACTTTTGAAACCAGTTTAAAGCATTGCCTAACATTCCTGTGAAGGATTTCATAACTTGAATCAGTCCTCCAAAAAGATACTGAAATCTTTACCCCTGGTTTCTGTGAATGTGACGTAATTTGGAAATAGGTTCTTTGTAGATGATAAGTTAATATAAGGTTATATTAGGAAATGCTCTATTCCTATACTGTGCCCTTATTTAAAAATAAAATTTGAGCACACAGAAACATAGGGATAATTTTAAGTGAAGAGTGAAGTTATGCACAGGTCGAGAAACACCAAAGATTGACAGAAAACCACTAGAAGATAGAGGAAACACATAGAACAGATATTTCTTCAGAACTCTCAGAAAGAACCAACACTCTTGACAACTTGAATTGGGACTTCCAGAGTCCACAGATTAGGGCATAAATTTCTGTTCTGTAAGCTGCCAAGTTGATGACACTTTTTTATGGCAGCCCTAGCAAAGTATTCCGTAGGTTTTATAACTTTGACTTGAGACTTACTCTTAATAGTCATATTTTGTAAAATACCTGTAACTTGTATATTTCTGTCTAATAAATATGAAAATAATTTTGCGTAGTGAAAAGCACTAAACTCAAATATTCTAATTTTATTTCTTTGAAGAAAATAAGTGACCTTTGAACCAGCTCTACCATCTCATTGATTTCTTCCTTAATGTATTAGTATTAAGCACTCTGAAGAGTCTTGGATTTCACCTAACTGCAGGTTATCACATTAGCCTACCAGTTTTACAGATGTTAACAGAATATACAAGACTTCATCAAGAAGCATGAGTGTTGTTTATTTGCATAAGTTTCCCTGGCACTCAGTTCCCAATAGGGTGACATAGGTAGGCCCAGATGGAGGACTGCACGTAGTCCTTCTGTTATAGGAAAGCTATCTTGATCTTATGAAACTTTAATCTTTTATAAGAGGCCCAAATATGCCAGTCCTTTTATCCAGAGAGACAGAATATTTCTGTCTTCCAAGGCTGGTAGCAATTTGATATTTGCTTCAGGGAAGACAGAATCTCTGTATTCTAAGCTTTCTTTGCTATGCAAATACCCAGTGTGTTTAGTTTTCTTTTGCTATTTTTTAGCTTCTAATTGGAAAAAGTAGGTATTTACAGCTATGGGTTTTTCATAAGCAATGCTTTATCAGCATCTAGTAAGATTTAGTATATTGTGTTTTTAGTTTTCATTCATCTCAAAATATTTTCTAATTTATTTTGAAAGCATAGTCCAATGGGCAAAGTGCATAGCTAATTTTCTTTTTCTTTTTCCTTTTTTGAGATGGATTCTTGCTCTGTCACCCGGGCTGTAGTGCAGTTGGCGATCTTGGCTTACAGCAACCTCCGCCTCCCGGTTCAAGCGATCGTCCTGACTCAGATTCCTGAGTAGCTGGGATTATAGGCATATGCCACCACGCCCAGATAATTTTTGTATTTTTAGTAGAGATGGTGCTTCACCATGTTGGTCAGGCTGGTCTTGAACTCCTGACCTTGTGATCTGCCCGACTCAACCTCCCTAATTCCTGGGATTACAGGTGTGACCCACTGTGCTGTGTCATCCAGCACAGTGGTATAGCTTCCAGCCAGGAAATTTAGCAAAGATGTGAATAAAGATTATTCTAATTCTTTCTTTCTAATTTAGATGCAGATGACATATTATTGTATATAAAAAAAATCCTAAGGACCACATACATTCAAAAAACTATTAAAGCTATTAAATGAATTTATTGAAGTTGTAGAATACAAGGCAATATATAAAAATAAATTCTGTTTACATAAATTAGCGATTAACAATCAGAAAAAAATAAGAAAATTTTACTCATAGTAGCATTAAAGAAAAATATTTTAAAATAAATTTAATAAGAGAAAGGAAAATTTTACATCAAATACTATAAAACATCATTGAAAGACATTAGAGACCAAACTGAATGTGAGAACATCTCATGTTCATGGATTGGAAAACAGCACTGTTAAGGTGGCAGTCTTCCTTAATTAATCTAAGACTTAGTACAAATGTATCAAAATCCCAGATGACTTTATTGCAGAAACCTATATTATGATACTAAAACTCATATGGAATTTCAATGCAAGAGACCCTAATAGTAAAAATGATAACGAAAAAGATGAAAAAGAAGACTAACTTCTTGATTTAAAAACTGACTACAAAGTTTATAGTAAACTAGGATGCATAGGCTAGCGTAAGAATGGACATAGAGGCCGGGCGTGGTGGCTCAAGCCTGTAATCCCAGCACTTTGGGAGGCTGAGGCGGGTGGATCACTAGGTCAAGAGATCGAGACCATCCTGGTCAGCATGGTGAAACCCCGTCTCTACTAAAAATCAAAAAATTAGCTGGGCATGGTAGCGCATGCCTGTAATCCCAGCTACTCAGGAGGCTGAGGTGGGAGAATTGCCTGAACCCAGGAGGCGGAGGTTGCGGTGAGCCGAGATCATGCCATTGCACTCCAGCCTGGGTAACAAGAGCAAAACTCCGTCTCAAAAAAAAAAAAAAAAAAAAAAAAAAGACACAGAGAATGACATGGCTTGCCTGTGTCCCCACCCAAATGCATCTTGAATTGTAGTTTCCAAAATCCCCATGTGTCATGGGAGTGATCCATCGGTAGGTAATTTAATCATGGGGGTAGTTACCCCCATGTCTTTGGCCTCAATAATAGTGAGTGAGTTCTCACAAGATCTGATGGTTTTATAAAGGGCTTTTTCCCCTTTTTCTTGCCCTAATTCTCCTTCCTGCAACCTTGTGAAAAAGGACGTGTTTGCGTCCACTTCCACCATAACTGTAACTTTCCAGAGGCCTCCCCAGCCATGCTGAACTCTGAGTCAATTAAGCCTCTTTCCTTTACAAAATATCCAGTCTCAGGTATGCCTTTATTAGCACTGTGAGAACAGACTAATACAGAGAACAATGGGATGAAATTTACAGAATAAAAATAAAGTCGTATATTTACAATTAATTGATTTTGACAAGGATGTCAAGACAATTCAATGGGGAAAGAATAGTCTTTTCAACAAATAATGCTGAGATAACTAGATATCCACATGCAAATGTTATTGGGCCTCTATCCTATGTCATACATACATATAGATATATATATATAAACCTCAAAATGGTTAAAATACCAAAGTGTAAGAGCAAAAACTGTTAAGTTCTTAGCAAACATATGTCCAAATCTTTACAATGTGGTTTTACAATATGGTTTATTTCATACAATATAAAAAACAGGAAAGAAAAAAATATAGACAAATTTAGCTTCATCAAAATAACAAATGTTGTGTTTCCAAAGGTACAATAAGAGAAATGAAAAGATAATCCACAATTAGAAGATAATATTTGCAGATCATAGGTCTAATAAAGAAAAAGTGTTCAGAATACATATATGTATTTTCTGTTATACATATTTCTCACTCATAAGTGGGAGCTGAACATTGAGAACACATGGACACAGAGAGGGGAATAACATATAACAGGGCCTGTTGACGGGTGGAGGGTAAGGGGAGGGATTTTAGAAAAGAGGTCAACAGATTAGTAGGTGGCACCATGGCACACATGTACCTGTGTAACAAATTTGCACTTTCTGAAAAGTTATCCCATTTTTTAGAAGAAATAAACACAAAATTATATATAATTAGATATATACATCTCATTTTAAATTATACTTTTTGTTTTTTAATTGTTGAGTTAAGAATAAATATTATATGTATAACATAATATATTGCACAATATTTTATTGTTAGAGCTGTTAAGAATATATACATAGTTGAATTGTTCAGCATAAACACATATGTGTACATGATAGGAATATATATAAACACATTCTCAACAACAATAAAAAGACAAATAATACAAAATGAACAAAAATTGCTTTTGTAAAAAGATCTTGATTAATTGGCTTTATTTGTGATTCTAGAGTTAGGCAACATTTAATTCCATAAAATCGAATGTGTTTCTAATTTGAGTAGATATTTCTCCAAAGAAAACATATAACTGGGCAATGATTACATGAAAGGTTATAGAATTTTCAGTCACTAGGGAAATGAAAATTAAAATTAAAATTCAGTGACAACACAAAAAGTGGCATAATAGGAAGGTCCAGAACTTGGTTCCTCCATCTAAACAATGATTAAAGTTGAACAAATAGTAAAAATATAAACCATTTTTTCTCCATCTAAACAATGATTAAACTTGAACAAATAGTAAAAATATAAACCATTTTAGAAATCTAGGACCTGATAAGACATTTACAGCAACCAAAGAGCGGCTTCATGAAGGGACAGACTGCCTAAATTTTATTTAAAACACCTTGGCCAAACTGGCTGCCATTCCTTATTTGTCAGGTTTGCTGTGGCTACGAGGATAGTAGCCCATATTCCTAGAATGAATGTCTAGTTGTAAAGTAAAATCCTGTCCCTCAAAAATTTGTTGTTGTGTGTGCTGATCAATATGATAGTTTCCAGGAAATTGATACCTTATAATATTATAATATATAATATAATAGTTCTATATTTTTATTATATATTATATTTAAAATATAAAATATGCAATGAAGTAGGAAACCATGGCTCATTCACTGGAAAGACATAAACTATTTGTAATTAGAATTACTAATCAAAAATGTTAAGTGCTTTAATTATTATTAATGTGCTAGAGAAAACTGCCAACAAAGAACTAAAGAATATTTGAAAAAGTATGTATGAACAAATAAGAATATAAACAAAAAATGTAAATTTTAAAAAGGAACCAAATAGAAATTATTGATCTGAAGGTATAGGATCTATTTTTTTTTTTAAAAAAAAGAAAAGTTCACTAGAGGGATTCAATGGCAAATTTGAGTGGGTAGAAAAAAGAATCAGGAAATTTGAAAATAAGACAGTTTTAGGAGCAGAAAAAAAAATTAAGAAAAATGAACAAAACCTACTGAACTTGTGGAGCACTATCAAATGCACTAACATATACATTATAAGAGTTTCAGAAAAAAAAAAAGAGAAAAAATTAAGTTAAAAAAATGAAGAGTGGAAAAAACTTCCTAAATATGGTGAAAGACATAAATATTCACATTCAAAAAGCTCAATAACTTCAAACATGACAAACTCAAAAAGATTGACACTGACTCATTATAGTTCAATTGCTGAAGCCAAAGAAAGAATCTGAATACAGCAAGAGAGCAGTTACTCAACAGCTAGAAAGAACTCTCAAGAAGATTATTTATTTTTAGTTGATTTATCATTGAGGACTATGGAGGTCAGAAGAAGTGGGATGAGATATTTACAGTGCTGAAAATAAAATAGCAAACAAAAATAACAAGTTTTTAAGAAATTAAGAAATTCCCAGATAAACACAAGCTAAGGAAGTCAGCATATAGTAGATCTGTCTTACAGGAAATGCTAAAAGGGGTCTTCTAGTGGAAATGAAGTGATAATAGACAGTGACTTGAAGCCATGTAAATCAGTTAAGAGTGCCCATAAAGGCAGATAAATATAAAATTAAGTGTTATTGTGCATTTGGTTTGTAACTCTTTATTTTCTATATGATTTAAAATCAAATACAGAAAAATAATAATTATAAACATATGTATAAAAATGCAATTCATGACAATATAAAGGAAGAGGGATGGAGATGTATAGGAAATAAATGTTTGTTTACTATTGAAACTTAGTTGGTATTACTCAAACTATGTTTTTATGTTTAAGTTGTTAACTGTATTTCCCTAGATAATCACTAAGAAAATAACAAAAATATACAGAAAATAAAAGGAGGGTGTCAAAACAGCAAGCTACAAAAACTTAACCAGCTAAAAAATAAGGTAATGGTGAAAAAAGTGAGAAATAAAAACATATACAAAATGTAAAAAAGCAAATAGCAAAGTTGTTCTTTATCAATAATTAAGTATAAAGTAAATGGAAAATGGATTACATTTTTAGTTAAAGGGTGGAGATTTACAGAATGTGTCAAAAAGTGTTCCCTTAGAAACTGCATATAAGAAACTCAGTTTAGATACAAAATAATATGTTGAAAGACAAGCAAACCGATTTTAAAAATTGGCAAAGGGTTTGGGATGGACATTTATCCAAAGAGGATGTAACAAGGATCGATAAGCACATAAAAGATGTTCAACATTATTAGTTATTAGAAAATGAATATCTAATCCACAATAATATGTCACTTTATACATGCTAGGATAGCTGTAATTTAAAAATACTGATGAAAATTAGTAAGTCTTGCCAAAGATGTGGAACAACTTTAACTCTCTCATATATTACTCTTGGGAATGTGAAATGGTACAGCTGTTTAGGAAATCAGTTTGGAAGTTCCTCAAAATGTTTACCAAAGAGTTACCATATAGCCTAGAAATCAGCAGCATTTCCATCACAATGAAATTGAATGCATATATCCACATAAAAACTGGTACACACATTTTTATAGCAGTATTTATTATACTAGCCACAAATATCAAATTGATGAATATGTAAACAAAGTATATTACAGCCGTATAATGACAAATCTTTCAGCTATAAAAATTTAGGTCAGAAAGTACTGCTACATGTTACACTATCTGTGAATCTTGAAAACATAATGCTAAGTCAAAGAAGCTAAACACAACAAGACAAATATTGCATTATTACATGTATGTAAAATATCCAGAATAGGCAAATCCATAGAGATGTAAAGTAGATTACTGCTTGCTTAGTGGAAAAAGCATATGTGCCCTAACTGTGAATGCATTTGATCTTTCCTTCTGGGGTGCTGCAAAGGTTCTGGAGTTAGACAGTAATAACAGCTACAAAACTTTGTGAATATGCTAAGAATCACTAAATTGAATATTTCCAAAATATATTTTATTTTGTATACTGAAGGTATACCTACAAGATGGCATGTGAATCACATCTCAGTTTAAAAAGATGTAAGAAAAAACCTAATAAACACGGATATTCCTTACCTCATCATAATGTCAAGAGAGAGACTGCATCTCCAGAGTGGCCCTTAACAATTAATTCTACACCATCACATGGTGCTGGGACCCTGAGACTTTTGATCCTATATTAGTTGGTAACTAAATAGACATAAGAGGAATTGCCATTCTGAAATATCCAAATGTGAGATACAATTGGCTTTATATCCCTACAGGGCTGATCACGCATATATCTTTGATCTGAGAACATTAGATGACAGACGATATACAAGAGCAATATCCTTCTCCCAAAATGCATGACTTCTCATTATGCTCAGATTGAAATGTATTAGAAGAGTGAATCTTTTCTTTCAAACCTGAAAGCAAATATTTCTCCTTATGTATTAGAGGAAGGAAACATTTTACAGCTCTCCATTACACATTTTTAATGTTTTCAAGTTTTGCACATGTACAAATAATATGTTTTTATTTTATTCCCAAGATAAAATTAATATACACTTAAAACACTTTAATTTATAAGGCAAGTAAGGAGTTAATTTTAGTGAATATTGTGGAAAAACATGTCCGTATGTAATTTTTTTTCAAAGCTCAATCTGAATTTGTTTACACTGCTCAGATTTCCCATGTTAAAGAATGTGTTTCTGAAAAGAGCACTTAGTGTTTTAATTCACCTAATTTAATGTCTGGAAGTTGCCTACTTGCAGCTATGTAGATAACAAATTATTCCATCTCATTGTCATTGCTTCATTAATTGTCTGCAGGTTAAATGCATTGTAGTTTATACCTTCAAGTTACATATTGTATCAGATATTTTCAAGTTCTTATTTAACACAAGCAATTTAACCAAACTGATGCAAGTGAAATTAGAGTCCAGTGAAAGGATTTTTTATTATTAAATGCCTTGTACTTCCCACAGGTTACACTACATAAATTGTTGAATGGTTTCTAAACAATACCAATGTGTTTTCATATCAATGCAGTTAATATTCTAATACTATGCCAGAGGAAATAAAACAAGACCTTAAAATTGTCATCAAACTTGTAAAATCCTCACAGTCTAAATCTTATTCTGAATATTTATTGAATTAAATTACAGCACCCCTTCTCTCTGAGCAGTTTTCCTGCTTCTTTGTTCTGCAGCTATCCCTATTCTATCCCAGAGGTCTGTTTCATTTAGCTGTGGACACAGCTAAACCACATAATTCTGCCCCTGGCCCCACCCAAATCTCATGTCCACACACTTCAAAACACAAACAGTTCCATCCAACAGTCCCCAAAAGCTTTAATACATTCCAGCGTTAATTCAAAAGTCCAAGTTCAAAGTCTCATCTGAGACAAGGCAAGTCCCTTCCACTTATGATCCTGTAAAATCAAAAGCAAGGTAGTTACTTCCTGAAAACAATGGGAGTACAGAAATTGGGTAAATAACCCATTCCAAATGGGAGACAAATGGACTACGGGCCTCATGAAAGTTTGAACCCAATCGAGCAGTGATTAAATCTTAAAGTTCCAAAGTGATCTCCTTTAACTCTATCTCACATCCAGGGCATGCTGATAGAGGTAGGCTCCCACAGCCTTGGGCAACTCAACTCCTGTGGCTTTGCAGGGTACAGCTTCCTTTCTAGCTGCTTTCATGGACTGTCACTGAGTGTCTTCAGCTTTTTCCAGTGCATAATGCAAACTGTCACGGATCTCCCATTCTAGGATCTAGAAGGTGGTGGCCCTCCACTCACAGCTTGAAAAGGCAGTGCCCCAATGGGGACTCCAACCCCACATTTTCATTTTGCACTGTCCTAGCAAAGGTTCTCCATGAACTTGCAGCAAACTTCTGCCTGGACATCCAGGTATTTCCATGCATCCTCTGAAATATAGGCACAAGTTCCCAAACCTCAATTCTTGACTTCTGTGCACCTGCAGGCTCAAAGGGACCACATGAAAACTGCCAAGGCCTGGGGCTTGCATCTTCTGAAACTACAGCCCAAGTTGTACCTTGGCCACTTTTAGCCATGGTTTTCATGGCTGGGACATGGGAACCAAGTCCGTAGGCTGCACACAGCAGGGGGCCACTGGGCCAGACCAAATTTTTCTCCTAGGCCTCTGGGCCTGTGATGTGTGGTGCAGCATGATGGTTTCAGACATACCCTGGAGACATCTTCCCATTGTCTTTGTGATTAACATTAGGCTTCTTGGTACTTACACCAATTTCTGCAGTTGACTCAAATTTCTCCCCAGAAAATGTTTTTAGTTTTCTTGTTGTTGTTGTTGTTGTTGTTTTCATCATGCTGCAAATTTTCCAAACTTTCATGCTGTTTCCTGTTGAACACATTGCTGCTTGGGAATTTCTTCTGCCAGATATCTTAAACCATCTCCCACACATTCAAAGTTCCACAGATTTCTAGAGCAGGAGCAAAATGCTGCCAGTCAATTAACTAAAGCATAATAAAAGTCACCTTTGTTTCAGGTCCCAATATGTTCCTCATCCCTACTTGAGACTCCCTCAGCCTGGACTTCATTGTCCATATCACTATCAGCATTTTGATCAAAATCAATCAACAAGTCTCTAGAAAGTTCTTAACTTTCCCTCATCTTCCTCTTCTCTTCTGAGTCCTCCAAACTGATCCAATCTCTGCCTGCTACCCACTTTCAAAGTTGCATCCACATTTTGGGGTATCCTTATAGCAGCACCTTACTACTTCCAATACCAATTTATTGTATTAGTTTGTTCTCATGCTTTTACGAAGAAATACCCAAGATTGGGTAATTTATAAAGAAAAGAGGTTTAATTGACTCACAGTTCTTCATGGCTCCAGAGTCCTCAGGAAACTGACAATCATGAAAGAAGGGAAAGCAAACACATCTTTCTGAACGTGGCAGGAGAGAGAAGCACCAAGCAAAGGGGGAAAAGCCCCTTATGAAACAATCAGATCTCATAAAAACTCACTCACTATCATGAGAACAGCATGAAGGTAATCATCTCCATGATTCAATTACCTCCCATGGGACCCTCCCAGGACAGGTGGGGATTATGAGAACTACAATTCAAGATGAGATTTGTGTGGAGACACAGCTAAACTGTGTCAGGTACTATGTTATTTTATCCAGGAATAAGCTTTACTATCTTCTTAGCAAAGAGGCTATTCCATTCCTAAGAAGATTTTATACCTCTTACCTGGAGTTTGTTCTTTTTCTTTTGCTTATTTTGTTTTGAAAATGATTCTTCCCTTACTTATGGGGAGGTTGTAAATGTGCCAGGTGCAATGTTAACTCAGCTTCATGTCTGGAGGGAAAGCTTAGAGGTGCCCTGACTTTCTTGTATGCTCTAATGCTAAGTAAATAATAATGACACTATAATAATGACATGAACTGTGTGTAAGTGGATGGAATGAGTTTATTCACTTAGAAAAAAATACTTATTCTCCATTTGTGAAGTTGAGGAGGAATAAAGCCATCCAAACTATGTAAGCTAAAAATAAGGAATAGACAGTTTCCCACAAAAATGAATATATTTTTATAGGATATAAGTAGACTGAAGATAGGAAGAAATGGAAAACAATAATGTCAGATATTCTGGTAAATCAATAATATGCAGATAATCTACTAAAATAAAATATGTATATATTTAAACAAAGATAATATTATTGAATTCTAAATTGTTTGAATGTATTAGAGACGTGGAAAAGTACAGAAAAGCAAACAACTATCATTTAACACCAAAATCTTGAGATAACTAATAATAGAATTTTGATATACACATATATATATAATTGAAAATGAGTTTATTTTGTAAGAAACATAAAATAGGTTTTAAAATACCATTATATGTACGTTAAATCATTTTCCCATATTGAATTTTATTTCATAACAGAACTATATTTTAATGTTTTTTCTCTATTACTAAACATATAGATTATTTCTAGCTTTTAAATATTTTAAACATTGCCATATTGAATGTTCCTGCAGGTAGTTAGTGATGTCCCATGAACATTTTATTAGAACAAATTTGTAGAATTGAGGTCATTGGTGCACTTTTAAAACATTGATGTTTATTATCCTTCAAGAAAAATCTGGATTGCTACCTTTTACCAGGTAATTAGCTTTTAGTCGCCATTATAGTTGACATAAGGGTAAATAAAATCTATTTACTCGACTTAGACATTGCTAGCTTATTTGTCTGTTTAGCAGAGTCTAGGGTGGTGTACACTGTCAAATAGTAATAAGTGTCTAAAATTTTCACTTTCCTAATAAACTAATATTAGCCCCCCATTGAAACTCATATAAGGGAAAATTCTCTTAAGATAAAAAAGCCCTGTTTTTTTTTTAACAAAACACTGCAGTCAAAATCATTGGGAGATACTTCCTATTGTGTTTCACTGTTAGAAAATACACTGAATGTCATTTATTATATTAATATATTAAAAGCAATCTACAAAAATAAAATATTTCTTATTCTATGAATACATCACATATAAAATTGGCAGGGGCTGTTGATTTTAGAAACAGGAGGTTTTGAACTGAAAACAAAGTAGAGAAAAGATGAAATTGTATTTCTCTCATTCTCTTTCTCTCCCTACCCCATCTACTCTTCCTTCCTTCCTCCCTTTTTTAATTCTTTTTTTCCCTGGCTATTGGTATGTGTTATTTTTCTAAAAAATAATTAATTAGCAATTTGACTTTTACTACATGAAAATAGTTATATTCACTTTAATGTTTTCTAGTAGTAGAGAAATTTAGTTCTCACTATTTAATACAAAAAGTTTTCATTGATATAAGGTGAATGAATTATTTTATTCCCTACCTCCTCATAGCCAAATAAAGAAAATATTATAATAGAACCCACTTGATAATCTATCTGTATATATTACTACATTTATGCTTATACTTTGATTTTTTTTTTTTCTGACCTGTCTATGTGAATCTGTAACCATCCTGTCTAATTCTGGGTCAATATTTTATTGATCCCAGCTTTTCTCTATGAGGTCATAACTTTTAAAATCTAACTCTGATTTACCTTTACTCACTGATATTTTGGAGTAGACATTTTATTAGCTATTTTAATAAGGTATAATTAACATACATATAATTAACATGCACACTTGGATACATTCTGTCACGTTATATACCTGTGAAACCATGAGCACAACTAAGATCATAAACATATCCTTTATCTCAAAAGTAATCATGAATCTGTTTTCTGTGCTCATAGACTAAATATTCCATAGCTTTATATAAATAGAACTATGCAACATGTATTGTGTTTTGTCTGGCTTCATTCACATACTTTAATGTAAATTTTAAGATCCAACCATGTTATAGTAGGTATCAATATTAATTTATTTTATTGATGAATACTAAATGCTATTCTATTCTATGGTATACCAAAGTGTGTTAATCCATTAATCTGTTGATAGACATTTGTGATGGTCGACATCTGTCTAGGTTTTGGCTATCTCAAACAAAGCATTTCTGTATGTATGTATGTATGTATGTATGTATGTATGTGTGTGTGTGTATATATTCACGTAGACATCTTTTTATTGACATAAGCTTTTATTTTCCTTGTTTAAATAAATAACAATATGGCTTAAATTTACAGCAAATTTAAGTTTAACATTTGAAGTAATCTTCAACCAGCTCTCCACAGTTGTAGCATTTTTACATTCCGCCAGCAGTGTATGAGAGTTCCAGCTGCAACATCTCCTTCATCTCTTCACAAGCCCTTGGAATGGCAAGTCTTTTCATTTTAAACATTCTAATAGGTATGTAGTGATATTTCATTGTGGTTTTGATTCACATTTCTCTGATGATTAATAATGCTGAGCTTGTTTTTATGCTCATTTGCCCTTCGTATTTATTTTTGTTAATTTGTTTTAAGAAATACATCACAGGTTTTACTCTTAGAGAAACATTATCTCAAGTAACACCATCAACCTTGACGTTAAGTTTGGAAATGTAAGGAAAAATCTTTTATTTTGCTTTATTTCATAACAAAAATGCTGCTATCTTGTTACTCTCCCTTGTAACACTTTTTGCTTAGCCGTCTTTTCTCAACTCTAACTTTTTCTGTTGCATTTTTGTATCAAGCCATGATGTCTGTCCAGCTTAATTTAATTTGTTCATCCATCCACCAGACAAGCAAGCCTGTTACTACAGAAGAACAGAAATAAACTATCATCATCCTTTATTAAAAATATTAATGCACTTGCCTACTTCATCCCTCTTTCTGTGGTATGCCCAGAACAGTGATCATATTAAAAACAAGCCCAACCTTACTAATATTGAAATCGATTTTAGATAAGGGAAGTTTTGTGACAGAGAAGAACTCTGGCATGGGCTTATCTTCTGGTAACAGTAAATGTTCTGGAAGGTTTTCATTTCTGTATTACTTTTATGTTCTAAATTTCTAGTCAGCAGTCATCTTGAGCATGACTCTTCTTAAAATAGAACTAAAAATAGTTTACTAATCCTTATTTGTGCTCAGAGAATATGCAAGGCAAGGATAAAAAAATGGAGAATTTTTTTAATGACATTATATATATATATTGCGTGAGCTGTGCTCTACAAGGACAGAGAAAATGTGTCCAATTATCTTTTTAAGTGATGACTAGTACTTTACATTTAACAAAACACTTATATTTTCTCATTGGCTTGCTTTAATTACAAAATTAAGGATGGAGTTATATTTTATATCTTTGGTGGAGGAATATTAATTTAGAGGCCAAGTGATCTTGAAATGAATAAGTAAATAATCTTAAGAGTATCCAATAGCATTAGTGTCACTACAGCCGGTATACAACCTCCACTGCTAAATTTGACTGGCTTTAAAAAAAAAAAATAAAGTTTACAAGTGGGCTTCTAAGTTACTTGCAATAACTGAGAAGAGGAGATTGCAGCTACTTAAATGAGTTTCTAAGAAATTTTACTTAGCTCATGTTAAGATACAGAAGTAGTAAAATGAAAGGATGTACACATCTAGCCTAGAGAATTATCTGCCAGTGTTTCCTTCAAGTTTCCAAATGCACAAGTAAGTGATGAGCTCCCCTGAAATCTTGCTTACCATTTTGGAATTGGCCTTGAATCACAATTACTGTTTTCAATATTCCATTTCCTGAGTTTATCTTTTATCTCTCTACACAAAGGACCATGAATGTCTGCTTCCAACTTTAAGACATATGTAACATTATAAAAACAAATTATGTTAATTAATTTTTTAGTCATTTCAGTGAATCAAATCCTAAATTTTATATGTCTGTAAATTTAATTAAGAAAAGAAATAGGACAAAAACTCGTGTTTATCAAATTGGGAAATTCCAGCATACATGAGAGGCTTTTATTCTTATTACTGCTATGGTAAGATTCTTCTACTGTAAGGTAGCCCATAACAATAGAGAGAAAAAAATCGAGTCAATAAATGTTCTGCTTTAAACAACATACAAACAAACGTTATAGGTTTCCATGCAATTGTCAAATACCATGAAAAACTGACAGGTTAAATTCAATGTCATTTCACATGGATAGGCATTGATTAGTAATATGTCACTTATGACTTTCTCAAATAATTAGACTCTTCATTTAAATATTTGCTGATAATGCATTTTAAAAGGAAAAATAACTACTATTAAATTACTTTGTTTTACTCAGCATCATATCTGCTATTTTATCACATCCATAGAGTTAATAATTTAAATAATTGAGCTTAGGAAGATTGATATGTTAATTTAATTAAAACTTCTCTTGCAATTCTTCTTGTTATTTTGCCACATCTTACTGCCAGTACTTTCATAAGCTCTGGATGAAAGTTGTTGAGAAAAGAGCTTACAATTTGCAATGAATTTCTTTCTGCTGAAAATGGGAACCGTTATAAAGTTTTATTTAGCGTTTTATCCAAGATGGAAATATGCTATACCCAGGATTATGGGCCTGTCATTTTGAAATTGTCCAGTGATTTAATGCTGACTCTCCTAGTCCAGCTCCATGGAAACCTGATTACTCTGCCTTGAAGTAGTAAACATGCTGCTTGACATCTAAACACATGCAGAACTTTTGCCAAAGGCACAGCATCTACTAATGATTTTCAGTGGTGTCAGCCAGGAGAGTGTCAGTGACAGCCAAGCCAAGTAAAAATAAAAGAGTGTTCAAAGTGATCACTGGGAAAACTTGACTGGAGGCAATATTTTCAAGCCACAGATTTTACGGATGAGTCAGTAAATTAAAGGTTATAATATGAATTTTTAAGAAGTCTAAATAAATGCAGTCTACAAGCAGTAACCGAATCTGAGAATAAGAAGACCCACATCTAGACCTAGTTCTGAACTGTGAAACTGAGAAAAAATACATTTGCCTGTCAGAATTTATTTACACAGCTTCTTTTTGCGTTTTTTGGGGGACGGGGTTTAGCTGTTGTCACCCAGGCTGGAATGCAATGGTGCGATCTCAGATCACTGCAGCCTCCATCTCCTGGGTTCAAGCAATTATCCTGCCTTAGCCTCCCGAGTAGCTGAGATTACAGGTGTGCACCACCATGCCCAGCTAATTTTTGTATTATTAGTAGAGACAGGGTTTCACTGTGTTGGTCAGGCTAGTCTTGAACTCTTGACCTCAGGTGATCCACCCATCTCGGCCTCCCAAAGTGCTGGCATTATAGGCATGAGCCACCACACTGGTCCTACACAGCTTTTTAATATAATTTAACTTTTACTTTAGATTCAGAGATACATGTGCAGATATTTCACATGAGTATATTGTAGGATGCTGCAGTTTGTTGTATAGGTCCTATCATCCAGGAAGTGAGCATAGTGCTTAGCAGGTAATTTTTCAACCAATTGTCTCCTCCCTTTCTCCTCTCTAGTATATTCTGTAGATCTGTTGTTCGTCTCTTTCTATTCATGTGAGAACGTGAGTTATTTCTTGGTTTTGTTGTTGTTGTTGTTTTTCTGTTAGTTCATTTAGGATATGGCCTCCAGCTGCATCCATATTGCTCATAAAGACATGATCCCATGGCTTTTCAGTATTCCACTGTGTACATGAACTACATTTGCTTTCGCCAATCCATCACTGTTGAGCACCTAAATATGATTCCATATTTTTTGCTATTGGGAGTTGTGTTGCGATGAACATTAAGTGCATGTGTATTTTGGGTAGAACATTTTATTTTTCTTTGGGTGTATACCTAGTAATGAGATACTGAGTCAAATGGTATCTCTGTTTTAACTTCTTTGAGAAATATCTAAACTGCTTTTCACAGTGGCTGAGCTAATTTATGTTCCCCTCAACAGTGTATAAGTGTTCCCTTTTTTTCTTCAGCCTTGACAACATCTGTTTTTCTTTTTTTTTTTAACTTTTTAACAGTAGCCATTCTGACTAGTGTGAGATAATATCTCACTGTGGGTTTTATTTGCATTTCTCTGAAAATTAGTGATGATGAGCATTTTCATGTTTGTTGGCCACTTGTATTTCTTCTTTTGAGAAGTGTCTGTTCACATCCTTTGCCCATTTTTAATCAGATTATTTGTTTTCTTTTACTTGTTGATTTGTTTAAGTTCCTTATAGATTTTATGTATTAGACTTTTGTTTGATTCATAGTTTGTGAATCTTTTCTCTTATTATTTAAATTTTTCTTATGCTATGGATAATTGATTTAAAATATGAAATAAGAGAGAGAGAGAGAGAGAATAGGACCTACCATAAAATGCAAATATAGTTAGATCTCATTTACTAATGGAAGAACTGGCTTAAAGAAATTTATTATCCTGTACAGGTTAGTAACTTGGGAAACAATAATTTAACACCAGGCTGTCAGATTTCCCACAGAGTCCACAGGCTTTTCCTTTTGCACAACACTATGTTTGCTTCAAACAAATAATGTAGAGGTCAAGTATTGTGGGTGAAAAAAATTAGAATAAATAAGGAATCATCTGGAATGTGTCACTTCCTTTCTTTTCTAGAAATATCCTAATTATCTCTCTGTGTTCTCACTGTCCAGGGCCATTCAGCCTGGCACTCATAGGAGACCATGGCATTGCTCTTTGCTCCAGAATTTTCTCCCAACACACACCACTAGTTAGTATCATTTAACTTACTTTCCTTTGGTAAATAAAAATCGGTCATACCGAATCTATCAAATAAACACATTTTCTGAAAACCTGGGAAAAGAGAGTGAGCCCAATGTTTTGCTCACTCATATTTTAAATGTTTTATAATCACTTTCATTTCAAGCTTGTGTGATGAACTGAAGCTTACCATGTATTATTTTTTAATCTTCCAGTGACATTCTTTCCAATATGGAATACTCTGTGACAACTTCATTCACAGAATATGAAGGAGATGGTGCAGTACCATATTCTGAGTCCAGGCTGCTTTTGCTTTCTGTCTTTTACAACACACATATTTAGAACCCAGCTCTCATGCCATGGACATCCTGAGATACTTGAGAGGACACGTAGAGGCAATGCATTCCAGAGCTCTAGCTGAGCTCCCAGCCAACAACAGGTTCAACTCTCAGCAATGTAGGTGAAATACTATGGATGTCCAGCCATGCCAAGCTTGCAAATGGCTCTAGTCCCAGTTTATTTTCAAGTGCAACCACTGAGAGAGGTTCTAGTTAAGAAATGCTTGGCCAGGTGCAGTGGCTCACACCAGTAATCCCAGCACTTTGGGAGGCTAAGGACGGTGGATAAGAAGGTCACTAGTTAAAGAACAGTCTGGCCAAAATGGTGAAAACTCGTCTCTACAAAAAATAGAAAAAAAAAATTATCCAGGCATGGTGGCAGGTGCCTGTAATTCCAGCAACTTGGGAGACTGAGGCAAATAATTTCTTGAACCCAGGAGGTGTAGTTTGCAGTGAGCCACTGCACTCTGGCCTGGGTGACAAAGCAGGACACCATCTCAAAAAAAAAAAAAAAAAGAAGAAGAAGAAAAAGAAAAAGAAGAAGAAGGAGTGCTCAGCCCATCCTAATCAACCCACAGAAGCATGACAGAAAACAAAATTTTTGTTCATTTTTATCCACTATGTTATGCAATGCAACAGACAACTGGAATGGATTTGTACACACCAGATATTTATCCAACATAGCAACTGCTCTATACCTGTAGTAAAATACAATATAACAGGTAATAAAGACATAGACCTGGCCCATCTTTGGCATCCATTTAAGTTTTATTATCCAGGATTCTAACCTACTGATATGGTTTGGCTGTGTCCCCACCTAAACCTCATCTTAAATTGTAACTCCCACAATTCCAATGTATCGTGGAAGGAACCTAGTGGGAGGTGATTGAATTATGGGGATGGGCCTTTCCTGTGTTGTTCTCATAATAGTGAATCAGTTTTGTAAGATCTGATGGTTTTAAAAAAGAGGAGTTCCCCTGCACAATCTCTCTCTCTTTGCCTATTGCCATCCATGTAAGATGTGTCTTGCTACTCCTTGCCTTCTGCCATGATTGTGAGACCTCTGCAGCCATGTGGAACTTTAAGTCCTTAAACTTCTTTTTCTTTATAATTTACCCTGTGTCAGCAGTGTGAAAATGGACTAAAACACCTACCTTCAACTACAATCATTATAATTTTTTTTTGTTTGAGACAGAGTCTTACGCTCTCTCCAAGGCTGGAGTGCAGTGGCAAGGTCTTGGCTCACTGAAACCTCTACCTCCCAGGTTCAAGCAATTCTCCTTCCTCAGCCTCCCAAATAGTTGGGACTACAGGCACCCACCACCACACCCGGCTAGTTTTTGTATTTTTAGTAGAGATGGCGTTTTACCATATTGGTCATTCTGGTCTCGAACTCTTGACCTTGTGATTCACCCACCTTGACCTCTCAAAGTGCTGGGATTACAGGCATGAGCCACCGTGCCCAGCCTACAATCATTATCTTAATGTGAATGAAATATTTTGGATTTCTCTATCTAGAACTTTCACAAGCAATTCAGACTGAACGGAATCATTTACTCTGCCTAGTTGGCCATGTGCTTTTATTCCTATATTAACTTCTCAGGTTAATGAAAGGAGAATTTCAGAGTCATGTATTCTCTATAGATCTATCAATCTTTACTTGAACCATTTTTGGCATCTGATTAATTCATATTCTCTTAGCAGCATCTTCAGTTAAAAATCATCTTCTATTTTACATATATTAATTAAAGTTTACTATCCAGAACTTTTCCTGTCCAATTTATCACTTACCAACCTATCTGCAATACAGTTCCTCAGATTACTTTTCAAAAGAAAAATGTAATAATGCTATTACTACACTCAATTGATACGTTGATTAATTTTTTTTTCTCACTCTGTGACAGGTCAGGGAAATAATGCAGAGAGAGATCTCTGAAGGTTCAGAACTTCAGAACTGACTAATATTCAGAGACTCAATACATTTCTTTACATGAATATACCCAAATAAAACATTATACTAATAAGAAATATGTCGTTAGTACTAGCAATGACAAAGAAGCTGTTCTAAATGCATTACACATATTAACTCAGTGAATCTTCACAATAATTCTATGTGATATATACCACTATTATCCCACTTTATAGGTGAGGGAATTAAATAACAGAGGTTAAATAATTTTAACTTTTTTGCATGTCTCTATCCCTTTAAGATATGAATATTTGCTAAGCATTTGCATTCAATAACACTATTTTCATAAATATCATAAAATTTACAAAAGACATGAAGAAAGGGAGAACAAATAGGTTAAGAAATCTAGTTCGGCTTCAGATTCCTCACATAGTACATAGATATTAATTGCTCCATTAAGGCATATGAGTCATCTAGTCAGAATTTCAGTGTTGTCACCAGCACTAGGAAAAGAATAATACACATATTTTCCATTGAAGGAGAAATTGTATAGGATCATCTTCTGCAAAACATAAAATAAATAGGATAGAAGCTGTGTCCTAGAATGGAAATTCATGATATTGGTCAGTTTTCATTATCACTGCAAAATTTGTCATTTTTCTAACAGTTAGGTTTGTGTGTTTTTAATGTTTACTATAATTTTTAAAATTTTTATTTTTATTCTATTTTAAATTTTTTTCCACCATGGCCCTCCTCCCACATTACCATTATTTTATTTATTATTCTTATTTTTTTAACTTTTACTTTAAGTTCAGTGGTACAAGTGCAGGTTTCTTATATAGGTAAACTTGTGTCATGGGGGATTGTGGCATAAATTATTTCATCACCTAGGTATTAAGTCTAGTACCTATTGTTTTTCTTGATTCTCTCCCTCTTCCCACCCTCTACTCTCTTAACTATTTTAAAATTTATATGGAACCAAAAAACAGCCTGAAGAACCAAGGGAATCCAAAGCAAAAAGAACAAAGCTGGAGGTATCATACTACCAAACTTCAAACTATACTACTGTGCAACAATAATCAAAATAGCATGGTACTGTTACAAGAACAGACACATAGACCAATGGAACAGAATAGAGAACCCAGAAATAATACTGCACACCTACAACAATCTGCTTTCTTCAGAAACCTGACAAAAACAAGCAATGAGGAAAGATATCCTATTCAATTAGTGGTTCTGGGATAACTGACTTGCCACATGCAGAAAACTGAAACTAGACCCCATCCTTATGCCATATACAAAAAATAAGTCAATATGGATTAAATACTTAAATATAGAACCAAAAAGTATAAAAGCCCCAAAAGACAAACTAGGTAATACCATTCAGAACATAGGCATAAGCAAAGATTTTCTGACAAAGATGCCAAAAGCAACTGCAACCAGAGTAAAAATTAACAAATGGAATCTAATTAAATTTAAGAGCTTCTGCACAGCAAAATAAACTATCAATAGAGTAAAGAGACAATCTACAGAATGAGAAAATTTTTGCAAACTCTGCATCCAACAAAGGTAATATCCGGCATCTATAAGAAACAAACAAATTGCCTGTAATCCCAGCTAGTCAGGAGGCTGAGGCAGGAGAATTGCCTGAACCCAGGAGGTGGAGGTTGCAGTGAGCCAAGATCGTGCCATTGCACTCCAGCCTGGGTAACAAGAGTGAAACTCCATCTCAAAAAAAGAAAAAAAAAGAAAAAAGAAAGAAAGAAACAAATTTACAAAAAACAAACAACTGTATAAAAATGTGGGCAAAGGGCATGACAGAGATTTTTCAAAAGAAGACATACATTTAATTTCTTATAGTGTACTATGTTTATAGTGCCATTGTTTGTTTTCTGTTTGTTATTTTTGTGGTTTATTCTCTTCTGGTTAATTCTTTTGATATGAGCAGTAGTCCTTCAAAAGAAGAACCCTGTAGTTGATGTACCTTTTCTTTGCCTTGTGTATATCTGTCTCTCTAAAAAGTTGTTTTCAGAGTTAGACTCTTCCCAGAAAGCCTGAGCATGTTTTGTGTCAATTGATATTATTTCCACTTATGAATGAATGAAGAATTCATTATCACACTATGGTCTCCAAAATTTGGAAAATAAAAAAGAATTTATAAGAGGGACCACATCCACACTAAATAATATAATAACTGCCCCTCCGTACACACATGCTCTTTATCTCCCCTCCTCTACATACATACACACACACACACACACACACACACATACATACACACACATAGAGATACCTTTCTGCCAGAGATAAACACTTGTGTTCCTAGGTTCTGCACACAGAAAGACAGTTACTCTCTTTCTGCAAAAGAAGGAAAATTAAAATCTTTTTGTGAACAAGCAAGTACTTAGAGATTGCATCACCACGAGGCCTGCTTTACAAGAGCTTCTGAAAGAATCATTAAACAACCAGTATTAGCCTTTCCAAAAATATACCAAAAAGCAAAGAGCATCAACATAATAAAGAATTTACATCTATTAATGGGCAAAACAGCCATTTGACATCAAATGGCAGTAATAAACTCATATATTATTACTAATCCTAAATTTAGGATTTATTTCCCTATTCGACTAAATCCCCCAATCAAAAGACACAGCCAAAACCCATCAGTGTGCTGCATCCAGAAGGGATGGAGAAAGATTTACCAACCAAATGGAGAGCAAAAATCAATCAATCAATCAATCAATCAATCAATAGCAGGAGTTGCAATTGTCGCCTCTTTAAAATAAATTTTAAAGCAACAAAGATCAAAAGAGGCAAAAAAGGTCATTACATAATGGTAAAAGGATCAATGCAACAAGAAGAGCTAATGATCCTAAATATATACGCACCCAATACAGGAACATCCAGATACATAAGATTTATAAAGAGACTTAGACTCCAACACTATAATAGTGGGAGACTTCAACATCAATAGTAGATAGACCAATGAGACAGAAAATTAACAAGGATACTTGAACTCAGCTCTGGAACAAGTAAACTTAATAAACATTTATAGAACTCTCCACTTTAAATATACAAAATATACACTCTTATCAGTACCACATCATACCTACTCACAGGTTTCTACTTATTTGTTATTTTCTTCCCTTACTTTTTTCTATCTCCATTATTAAGCACAATTATTGGCATAAAAGAGGTTTTTAATACCCATTTTTAGACTGCACTCTAGCCAGAGCATTATAAAAAACAACTGAGATTACACTAAAAGCATGATAGGACAATGGATAAAATTTGAAAACAGTTCACAAAAAAAGATAACTAGTGTTCCTTAAATATATGAAAAGATAATTGAGCTCACTCATAGTAATAGAAAGTCCATTGAAAGCAACACTAAGACATTATTCCTTAGCTATCATTCCATCTCAACTATCAAATTGTCAGAAATCAAAAAATGTGACAGCACATTCTGTTAGCATGGCTGTGAATTATCAGACACTCTCATACATTACCAATGGCAATGCAAAATTGTACAACCCCATGCAAGGGAATTTAGCATTATCTAATTAAGGTATATATACTAATCAACTTTCAGGAAACTATCTTGAAGAGACATTTTCATGTATATAAAAATATCATGCATTAGTTTATATAATTCAAGCTTAAAGATTATCTCAGTTTACAAACCACTGCTCAACAAAATAAGAGAGGACACAAACAGATGGAGAAACAGTCCATGTTCATGGTTAGGAAGAATCAATATCGTGAAAATGGCTATACTGCCCAAAGTAATTTACACAATCAATGCTATCCCCATCAAACTACCATTGAATTTCTTCACAGAACTGGAAAAAAACACCATGAACTTCATATGGAACCAAAAGAGAGCCCGCATAGCCAAGTCAATTCTAAGAAGAAAAAACACAGCGGGAGGCATCACACTACCAGACTTCAAACTATACTACAAGGCTACAATAATCAAAACAGCATGGTACTGGTACCAAAACAGAGATATAGACCAATGGAACAGAACAGAGGCATCGGAGGCAACAAAACATATCTACAACCATATAATCTTTGATAAAGCAGTCAAAAATGAGCAATGGGGAAAGGATTTCCTGTTTAATAAATGGTGTTGGGAAAACTGGCTAGTGATGTGCAGAAAGCAGAAACTGGACCCCTTCCTGACACCTTACACTAAAATTAACTCCAGGTGGATTAAAGACTTAAACATAAGACCTGACACCATAAAAACCCTAGAAGAAAATCTAGGCAAAACCATTCAGGACATAGGAGTAGGCAAGGACTTCATGACCAAAACACCAAAAGCATTGGCAACAAAAGCCAAAATAGACAAATGGGACCTAATCAAACTCCACAGCTTCTGCATGGCAAAAGAAACAGTCACTAGAGTGAATTGGCAACCATTGGAATGGGAAAAAAATCTTTGCAGTTTACGCATCTGACAAAGGGCTGATATCCAGAATTTACAAAGAACTCAAACAGATTTACAGGAAAAAAAACAAACAAGCCCATTCAAAAATGGGCAAAGGATATGAACAGACACTTTACAAAAGAAGACATACATGAGGCTAACAAACACATGGAAAAATGCTCATCATCACTGGTCATTAGAGAGATGCAAATCAAAACCACATTGAGATACCATCTCACGCCAGTTAGAATGGTGATCATTAAAAAATCTGGAGACAGCAGATGCTGGAGAGGATGTGGAGAAAGAGGAACACTCTTACACTGTTGGTGGGAGTGTAAATTAGTTCAACCATTGTGGAAGACAGTGTGGCGATTCCTCAAGGACCTAGAAATAGAAATTCCATTTGACCCAGCAATCCCATTACTGGGTATATATCCAAAGGACTATAAATCTTTCTACTATAAGGACACATGCACACGAATGTTCATTGCAGCACTGTTTACAATAGCAAAGACCGGGAACCAACCCAAATGCCCATCGATGATAGACTGGACTGGGAAAATGTGGCACATATACACCATGGAATATTATGCAGCAATCAAAAATGATGAGTTTGTGTCCTTTGTAAGGACATGGATGAATCTGGAGAACATCATTCTCAGCAAACTGACACAAGAACAGAAAAACAAATACCGCATATTCTCACTCTTAGGCAGGTGAGAAAAATGAGAACACATGGACACAGGGAGGGGGTCTACTACACAGTGGGGTCTATTGGGGGGAATGGGGGAGGGACAGTGGAGGGGGCTGGGGAGGGATAGCCTAGGGAGAAATGCCAAGTGTGGGTGAAGGGGAGGGAGGCAGCAAAACACACTGCCATGTGTGTACCTATGCAACTACCTTGCACGTTCTGCATATGTACCCCAAAACCTATATTGCAATAAAAATTTAAAAATAAATAAATAAATAAATAAAAATAAAAAAAAATCTCAGTTTATAGTGTTACTACCCAGTTGTTTCTCTTTATATAATCCTCTATATATAATCATATTATTTCATAGAATGAGTGCCTAAAGAATATCTTACCACTCCATTATTTCCATAAAAAAAAGACAGTTACTCTCTTTGTCTTGTTTGTCTGCAATGGTCTTATTCATTCTCAATTATTAAACTTGTTTTGGGTCCAGTGTCTCTCACTGTTTTTCAGGCTTAACTTGAAAATTAGTCTACCTTTTACAATACTCTGTTGTATATTTTGTCAACATAACCAATTATTCCTGAATCATTTTCCAGCCTTTCAACAAGTGACACCAATGACTATCTTTTTATTGTATTATCAGTTTATTTCTTTTTATTCATTTGCATTTTCATTTCAGTAAAACAACAGTTTTAGAACATGCATAAATGGCATGTTGAACCACAGTTTTTATCATCTTCATATGTTCTTCATAATTAAATATGCATTTCATTGGACAGAATTCCTTGATCTCTTTATAATACTTGATTTAATTTTTTGCCCCATTTTAAACATTTAATATTTTTAAAAATCCCATTGGTATTTTTTTCTTCTTCAATTGTTTAATTAACATTGTTTTGATCTTAGTAAGAACTCTAAGGTAAGAGAAAGACATGAAAGTTTATTGGATTTTACTGAATATATACATATATCACCAGTTCCCTCAAAAGGCAGAAAGGACAGAGATTAGACACTAGTCACTTTCCAGAAATAATCTGTTGATCTGACATTTATTGCCAGGACAGTTGGTATTGTCTAGTTCTTTATGTCAGGAATAATATAGCATTTATGTGGCACGTTACATTTTCAAAGTGCTCTTCAATCATTAATAAAACATTTCCCTTAACGTTCCTGTCAGAGAGGTCAGTATAACTACCAGTAACTAGAACCACTTAATAACAAAATAGTAAAAGAGTTACCATAATCCTTTTTTTTCATGGTGTTAATTTTCAAGCATGTAAAATTTGGGCATTTGTTAAAATCCATTAAGCCACATTGCATTAATTTCCATTAATTGAGGTAAGGGTGAGTTACTGTAAATAACATTGTGAAAAGATTAAGAATTATAACTTTCCTTTCAATTGTGGGCTGCAATTAAATCTACTAATAAACATATAGCAAATTATCTCAGGACTCAGGGCTATTCTACTAATGCAGATATTAGAAAATTCTGTAATTTTTAATGTTAGCAATATTGTGTCAGAATTAAATAATGTAACACAGATTGACTAGAGGCTAAAATGATATTTATGAGAGAGTACTGGTTCTCAAGTCAGCTTAAGGGAAACACAAGGCAGTAATTTAGCAAATATATAAGTATAAATAGAAGGCAATATTCTCAAATGTTGGTGAACTAAGATACATTTGGAAAACATAGTTTGTGTTAAGTTACCACACAACACATTTACTATACAATTATTATCAGTTCACAAATGATTTCTCTGTGTGTGTGTGTGTGTGTGTGTGTGTGTGTGTGTGTGTGTGTGTGAGAGAGAGAGAGAGAGAGAGAGAGAGAGAGAGAGAGAGAGATATTCCTAGTGTTTTTGTGAAGTTTCTTTCACTCTAGCCTCATAAGAATACACTGAAAGTACATCTGTATTCTTCCTCTCTGAGGCTACCTTGGCTTGTTATTTGTTTTTGATTTTGTTTTTATTTAAAAGGGTGTCAGGAATAACATTTATTTCTTATTTTTAAATGGAAATGAGACTGCTGTGAAATATTTTTATTATCCTGTACCTTTTTGAGAAATTTGTATATTTCATTCTAGATGTCAATTTTCTCATAAAAACGTTTTATATTCTCACCTGCTTGTCTTTCTAATATTTGTATTTTTATAGTTTTCTACTTTTTAATTCATGATACTGGTACTTTGTTACATCAGTCTTGTTTGTATCAGTCTTATTAGTGCATTGCTGTTATAGAATAGTTTAAATTTTCTAAAATCATGTATAAAGAGGGCCATATATTATTTACTCTTTTGTGTCTGGCTTCTTGCACTCAACATTATGATTCTGAGATCCATTCATGCATTTGTATTTACCCATAGCTTGTTTCTATTGATGAATACTGTTCCTAGATGCAGATATAGATATGGATATATATAGATATATATCTCATACTGTATATACATTCACATGTGAATGGACATTGGCCTTCCTTCCCATTTTGTGATTGTAAACAAAACAATCTAAATAATTTTATAAATAAAATTATGCAGGTTTTTTGTGAAGCTTATGTTTTTTTTAATTTCCCTTTCATAAATATATTGGGGTCTGGCATATTGGATCATGCCTGTAACTCCAGCACGTGGGGAGGGTGAGGGGGTGGATCACTTAAGGTCAGAAATTGAGACCAGCCTGGGCAACATTGTGAAATGTTATCTCTACTAAAATTTCAAAAATTAACCAGGCATGGTGGCATGTACCTTTAATCCCAGCTCTTTGGGAGGCTGAGGAGCCAGAATTGCTTGAACCAGGGAAGGAGAGTTTGCAGCAAGTCAAGATTGAGCCACCACATACCAGCTTGGGAGACAGCATGAGGGTCGATCTCAGCACAAACAAAAAACACCAAAAAAACCACCAATAACAATAATAGAATAAATATATTAAATGGAATAGCTGAAATAGCTGGGTCAAATAGTCTTTATCTTTCAATTGACATTTAACTCATTTCTTAGGTTTTTAGTTATACTTTATTGTATTATTGCATAGTAGTTTATGTCGAATGGCCACAGATACTTAAACTTTCATAGTTTATTATGAATCAGTAATTCCACTCACATAAGATTTAGAAATTTTAGATAGTTTTTTATAATTGCTATCTTTCATCCATGCTTGTCATATGAATTAAACACAATGCAACTCCCATAAGACAATACTCTTAAATAATTAAAAGGAAACAATGTATTCTATATTTACTCACATATATAACATTTCTGATACTCTTCATATTTTCCTAAAAATTTGAGTCTCTCTTTAATGTCATTTTTCTTCTCCTTAAAGAACTTCCTCTAGAAATATTTGGTGAATTTAGGTCTGCTGGTAACAATTGCTTGTAGTTGTGTTTTATTAGAAACGTTCTTCAAGTCAAGATGGCTGAATAGACACAACTCCAGTGCACAACACCCAGTGAGAGAGATGCAGAAATCCAGAAATCTCCTAGCTTCAACTGAGGTACCAGGTGCATTTCAATGGGTCTGATCCTATGGTTAGCAAAGTCCAGGCAGGGCAGACGGAGGTGGGGAGGGGTGCTGCTTCACCCAAAAACTGCATCTGACCGGTGAGTCAGAGGCTCCCCCTCTGACGCTCCCGTCCAGATACAGCACTTCCCCCAAAGCCTCAGCAATACAAAGAAAAGGGGATCTTTGCCAGTCAAGTACTGGGAATTACAAGTGCAGAGTTGAACAATAATTCAGGATGGTGTCCCAGATTGGCGCACAGATCTAAGCAAACACATAAGCCCATAAGCTGGCAAGAAGAGCCTGTGGACCAACCTATTGCCCCCTCCCCCTGCCTGGAGGGGGAGGGAGCTGAAAGCAAGAAGACAGATGGAGCAGCAGTGTGGGCCTCTCCCCCATGACAGGAGAGAGGGAGCTGAAAGAGGGGAGACAGGCAGTGCAGCCGGGTGGATCCCAATCCTCCCCCACAAACCCCAGAGGGCTGAAGCACTAATTCTAGCAGGTTATGCAGCCAGTGCCACAGTCTGAGCTGAACCTGAATGATGCATTCCTGTGGAGGAAAGATATCACCCTCCATTAAAAGGGAGGGGCTAGACTTCATGGTTTACAAAAAACACAGGAAGCCTACATAGCAACGGGACCATGTTCTTGACCACCCAGCAGCACTTTCAGGTCAGTGGAAGAGGCAGGCCTAATCTCCCAGTGTAAACAATAAAGACACAGGAAGCTTACCTAGCAACCTGAAGGAGTCCCTAGAAACCCAGTAGTGCCTCAACAGGCAGAAAAACTACCTCATCAAGCAGCTCCCTGAGACCACAGCCAGGTAAATCCATGAAGACGGGAATAAACAAGCACAAAAAGATGAAATCATCAAAAACCAGAACACCTCTTCTACTTCAAGGGATCACAACTCCTCAACAATGGGAACACAACATGACCAAGAAAGGGTATGACAAATTGACAGAAACAGGCTTCAGAAGGTGGATAATAAACTTTTCTGAGCTGAAGGAACATGTTCTAACTAAATGCAAAAAATCCAAAAACCTTGAGAAAAGGTTAGATGAAATGCTAACTAGAATAACCAGCTTAGAGAAGAACATAAACGACTTGATAGAGTTGAAAAGCACAGCACAAGAACTACATGAAGCAAACACAAGTTTTAATAGCTGAGTCAATCAAGCAGAAGAAAGGATATCAGAGATTGAAGATTAAATCAATAAAATAAAAAGGAAAGGCAAGACAAGAGGAAAAAGTGAAAAGAAACAAACAAAGCCTCCAAGAGGTATGGGATTATATGAAAAGACCTAATCTATGCTTGAATGGTGTACATGAATATGATGGGGAGAATGAATCTGAGCTGGAAAACACACTCCAGGTTATTATCTAGGAGAACTTCCCAATCCTAGCAAGGCAGTCCAACTTTCAAATTCAAGAAATACAGAGAACTCCACAAAGATATTCCTCAAGAAGAGCAACCCCAAGGCACATAATTGTCAGATTCACCAGGGTTGAAATGAAGGAAAAAATGCTAAGGGGAGGCAGAGAGAAGGGTCAGGTTGCCCACAGAGGGAAGCCAATCAGGCTCACAGCAGATTTTTTGGCAGAAACCCTACAAGCCAGAAGGGGGGTGCAATATTCAACATCCTTAAAGAAAAGAACTTTCAATCCAGAATCTCATATCCAGCCAAACTAAGCTTCATAAGTGAAGGAGAAATGAAATACTTTACAGACTAGCAGTTATTGAGAGATTTTGTCACCATGAGACCTGCCCTACAAGAGCTCCTGAAAGAAAAACTAAGCACAGAAAGGAAAAAATACCAGTCACTACAAAAGCAAGCCAGTTGGCAAAGACCAAAAATGGAATGAAGAAAATGATTCAACTAATTGGCAAGAAAACCAGCCAGTAACAAAATGGCAGGATCAAATTCACACGTAACAATGCTAACATTGAATGTAAATGGCCTAAATGCCCCAGTCAAAAGACACAGACTGGCAAACTGGATAAAAACTGGATAAAAAGTCAAGACACATCAGTTTGCTGTATTCAGGAAGCCCATCTCACATATAAAGACACACATAGACTCAAAATAAAGGGATGGAAGAAGATTTACCAAGCAAATGGAGAACAAAAAAAACGGGTTGCAATCCTAGTCTCTGATAAAACAGACTTCAAACCAACAAAGATCAAAAGAGACAAAGAAGGGTATTGCATATGATAAAATGATCAATCCAACAAGAAGAGCTAACTATTCTAAATATATGTGTACCCAACACAGGAGCACCCAGATACATAAAGAAAGTTCTCAACTACCTAAAAGGAGATCTAGACTCCCACACAATAATAATGAGAGACTTCAACACTCCACTCTCAATATTAGATCATGAGACAGAAAATTAACAAGAACATCCAGGACTTGAATGCAGAGCTGGACCAAGTGGACCTAATAGATATATACAGAACCTCAACCCCAAATCCACAGAATATACATTTTTCTCAGTACCACATTGCACTTACTCTAAAATTGACCACATCATTGGAAGCAAATCACTCCTCAGCAAATGCAAACAAATGGAAATCATAACAAACAGTCTATTGGACCACAGTGCAATCAGATTAGAACTCAGCAATAAGAAACAGACTCAAATCCGCATAACCACTTGGAAACTGAACAACTTACTTCTGAGTGTCAACTGGATAAACAATGAAATGAAGGCAGAAATAAAGATGTTCTTTGAAACCAATCAGAATGAAGAAACAACTTATCAGAATCTCCCAGACACCTTTAAAGCAGTGTCAAGAGGGAAATTTATAGCAATAAATTTCTTGTTCCTCCATGAGAAACAAGGAGAGATCTACAATTGACACCCTATCATCAAAATTGAAAGAGCTAGAGGAGAAAGATAAAAAAAACTCAAAAGCTAGCAGAAGACAAGAGATAACTAAGATCAGAGCTGAACTGAAAGAGATAGAGACACAAAAATCTCTTCAAAAAAATCAATAAATCAAACAGCTGGTTTTTTGAAAAGATCAACAAATAGACAGACCACTAGCCAGACTAATAAAAAAGAAAAGAAAGAAGAATCAAATATATGCAATAAAAAAAGATAAAGGGGATACTACCACTGATCCCATAGAAATACAAACAACCATCAGAGGTTACTACAAACAGCTTTATGCACATAAACCAGTAAACCAGGAAGAAATAGATAAATTCCTGGACATTTGTACTCTACAAAGACTGAACCAGGAGGAAGTTGAAACCCTGAATAGACCAATAACAAGAGCTGAAGTTGAGCCAGCAATCAATAGCCTACCAATCAAAAGAAGTTCAGATGGATTCACAGACAAATTCTACCAGACTTGAATGCAGAGCTGGACAAAGAAGAGCTAGTTCCATTCCTTCTGAAACTATTCCAAACTATACAAAAAGAGGGAATCCTCCCTAATTCGTTTTATGAGACCATCGTTATTCTGATACCAAAACCAGGTAGACACTCAAGTAAGAAAGAAAACTTCAGGCCAATATCCATGATGAACATCAATGCAAAAATCTTCAATTATATACTGACAAACCAAATGCAACAGCACATCAAAAAGCTTATTCATCATGATCCAGTAGGCTTCATCCTGGGATGCAAGGCTGGTTCAACACTGGCAAGTCCATCCATAAATGTAATCCATCACATAAACGGAACCAAAGACAAAAACCACATGGTTATCTCAATAGATGCAGAGAAGGCCTTTGACAAAATTCAACAACCCTTCATGCTAAAAACTCTCAATAAACTAGATATCTATGTAATGTATCATAAAATGATAAAAGTTATTTATGACAAACCTACAGCCAATATACTGAGTGGGCAAAAGCTGAAAGACTTTCCTTTGAAATCAGGCACTAGACAAGGATGCCGTCTCTCACCACTCCTATTCAATATAATATTGGAAGTTCTAGCCAGAGCAATCAGGCAAGAAAAAGAAATAAAGGGTATTCAATTAGGAAAGCAGGAAGTCAAACCATCTCTATTTGCAGATGACATGACTGTATATTAAGAAGACCCCATTGTCTCAGCCAAAAATTTTCTTAAACTGATAAGCAACTTCAGCAAAGTCTCAGGATACAAAAATCAATGTGCAGAAATCACAAGCATTCCTATATATGAATAAGAGACAAACAGAGGGCCAAATTAAGAGCAAACTCCCATTCAATTGCTACAAAGAGAAGAAAATACCTAGTAATACAACTAACAAAGGATATAAAGGACCTCTTCAAGGAGAATTACAAACCGCTGCTCAATAAAATAAGAGGACATGAACAGATGGGAAAACAGTCCATGTTCATAGTTAGGAAGAATCAATATCAAAATGGCCATACTGCCCAAAGTAATTTATAGATTCAATATTATCACCATCAAGCTACCAATGACCTTCTTGAACAGATCTGTAAAAAACAACTTTAACCTTCATATAGAATAACAAGAGAGCCCTCATAGCTAAGACAATCCTAAGCAAAAAGAACAAAACCAGAGGCATCACATTGCCAGACTTCAAACTATACTACAAGGCTACAGTAATCCAAACAGCATGGTACTGGTACCAAAAACAGAGACATAGACCAACGGAACAGAACAGATGCCTCAGAAGCAACACCACACATCTACAACCATCTGATCTTCAACAAGCCTCACAAAAACAAGCAATGGGAAAAGGACGCCATGTTTAATAAATGGTGTTGGGAAAACTGGCTAGCAATGTACAGAAAGCAGAAACTGGACCCCTTCTTGTCACCTTACATTAAAATTAACTCCAGATAGATTAAAGATTTAAACATAAAACATAACACCATAAAAACACTAGAAGAAAACAAAGGCAAAACCATCCAGGACATAGGCATAGGCAAGTACTTCATGACTAAAACATCAAAAGCAACAGCAAGAAAGGCCAAGATAGATAAATGGGATCTAATTAAAATTCAGAGCTTCTGTACAGCAAAAGAGACCATCTTAGATCACAGTGTACCCATCTGATAAAGGGCTAATATCCAGAATCTACAAAAAACTAAAACAAATATGCAAAAAAAAAAAAAATTCAAAAGTGGGTAAAAGATATGAAAAGAAACTTTTCAAAAGAAGATATATATGAGGCCAACAAACATGAAAAAATGCTCATCATTACTGATCATCAGAGAAATGCAAATCAAAACCACATTGAGATACCATCTCAAGCCAGTTAGAATGGTGATCATGAAAAAATCTGGAGACAACAGATGCTGGAGAGGATGTGGAGAAATAGGAACACTCTTACACTGTTGGTGGGAGTGTAAATTAGTTCAACCATTCTGGAAGATAGTGTGGTGATTTCTCAAGGATCTAGAAATAGAAATTCCATTTGATCCAGCAATCCAAATTGTTCTACTATAAAGACACATGCACACATATGTTCGTTGCAGCCCTGTTTACAATAGCAAAGACCTAGAACCAACCCAAATGCCATCAACAATAGACTGGACAAAGAAAACATGGCACATATACACTATGGAATAGTATGCAGCCATAAAAAAATGATGAGTTTGTGTCCTTCATAGGGAGATGGATGAATCTGTAAACCATCATTCTCAGCAAACTGACACAAGAACAGAAAACCAAACACTGCATGTTCTCACTCACAGGTGGGTGTTGAACAATGAGAACATGTTGACTCAGGGAGAGGAGCATCACACACTGGGGAAGTAGTGGGGGTAGGAGAGGGACAGTTGGAGGTGAGAAGGGTGGGGAGGGATAACATGGGGAGAAATGCCAGATATAGTATGCACCTATACAACAACCCTGCATGACCTGCACATGTACCCCAGAACATAAAGTAAAATAAATAAATAAATAAATAAATAAATAAATAAATAAAACAAAAGTTCTTCATTTTGCCTTTATTTTTGAGATATTTGTATAATACAGATATAATTCTATTTTGATATTTTTTAAAATTTGTTTTTCATTGTTTTCTGCCCTCTATTATTTCTAATAAGACTTCTACAACCATTGAAAATCTATTTCCCTGTTTATAACATGTTATTTCTATTTGTCACATAGAAGCATTAAAATGAATTTCTGTTTTTAGTTATTTGACTATGACAATGCCATAATCACTTTTAAAATTCTATTTAGTTTTGGTGAATTTCTTAAGACAGTAGATAAATCTAAACTTACTGACCATTTTTGTTATTTCCATTTCATTATCAAGCACACTAAAAAGTTTTACCTCACAGCTTTTACTCTTAGGTGTAAAATGTTTAATTTAAAAGAAATACCCATTTAAATGTTGGCATTTCTCATATTTTTATGGATATGACATTTTTAATTTATTTATGTGAGTATATTTTCATATGTGTAACAAGTGTTTATCATGTGTTTCCTGGATCGTATATTATTCTTCTGTGTTTGTATTATTTATATATACAAACACATAAATTTCTATTTTGTATTATATATTTATATAATATTCTGTGTGCACAGTTTAAAAATTTATTTTAATTATTTTCTGCCCTCTATTATTTCTGATAAGAAGTCTATAACCATTCAAAATTTATTTCTTTGTTTATAACATATTATTTCCATTTGGCACTTAGAAGTTTTATAATAAACTTCTGTTTTTAGTTATTTGACTATGAAAATGCCATAATCACTTTTAAAATTCTACTCTATTCAGAGAGAGTAGTTTCTCCACTCAGTCATCATTTTCTTTTCTGCAGTTTCAGTTACTCATTAACAGTGGTCCAGATACATTAAAAGAACAGTACATTGTAATAGACATTTTGACAGAGAGGAAGCAAGAAAGAGACCACATTCTCACAACTTTTGTTACAGCATAATTTTATAATTGTTCAGTATTATCATTGTGAATTTTATACTGTGTCTAATTTACAAATTACATATGTACAGGAAAACATGTCATATACAGTAGTCCCTTAGTATCCATGGGACATTGGTTTCAGGAACCCCCATGAAGACCAAAATCTGTGAATGCTCACATCCCTTATGTAAAATGGTGTAGTATTTGCATATCGTCTTGTATAATGTCAATTATATAATTTGCATTGTCTTGTATAATGTGAATTATATCTAGATTAATTCTAATAATACAATATAAATAATATGTAAATAAACTTTACATCATATTGTTTGAAAATTTGTTTTATTTTGATTGCTGTAATGCTATTTTTGTTTAACTTTATAAAAAATACATTTGGTCTGTGGCTGGTTGAATCTGCGGATGTAGAATCTTCTCAGAGGGTTGGACAACAATATATAATGCTTAGAACTATCCACAGTTTCAGGCATTCACTGGGAGTCTTGGAATGTATACCCCATGGACAACAGAAGACTACTATATATTTTTATATTGTTGATCTCTTCATGGTTTCTTACTTAACTAAATGCTTTCTTTTCTCTCTCTATCCCTCCCTCCCTTTTTTCTTTACTTTTGTTCTCCTGTCCTAGCCCTGAGAAATATTTAATTTAAATAGCAAATATCAATATTTAATTTATTAAATTAAAATACTATTGACATATTCTGTATTATTATATAGTATATGTTAATTTAATGCAATATAAAAAATATGTTTTTAAGCTTCAGCATATTTTGTGCAACCAGTGTATTTAACAAACTAAGTTGGATAAAATGCCCTCAAGAAAAAGCTTTTTTTAATTTCTTTTTCAGCCACGGGACATTATTTTGGAAATATTTGACAGCATTTGTATTCTATATCAACTGTTACCCAATGTTGTCTTCAAATTCACCCAGAATTATTGGTGTAGATTTTTAAAAATCTTTACTTCTGAGGACACAGTCTATAATTGATATTATTATCTTCCATCAATTTGGCATCAAAAAAAGTTTTGGTTTCTTTTGACCATAGAACATTACAACAATTTTTTAAAAACAAATGAAAAATAAATTACAATCTTACATATCACATAACAAGACTCAGGAACTTGAAAGGGAAGATAAGTCACCAGCTTCAAAATTATCTTGATTCAACATAATCAAAGGGTGCACTAGAGTAAAAAGAAAATATTTAAGAGTTAAAACGAGGCCTATTTATTATTAATTTATTTAACCCAACTTAATAAATAGCCATATATTGGCAATGCAGTAGTAAATTAAATATAAATATAAACATGTATACCAAGATATATATATTATCTTAATCTATAATGATGATTATATATATATATGCACATACGTATAATATCTTCCCTCAAAGTGCCATCAATAAGGTGAAGATTTAAAGAGTAAAGAAAATTAACTAATTAGTTATGTAGCCATCTATAGAAATATAACTGCTAGATGCTGCAAGTGGAAAAGAAAATATGTTATTACATCATACAAAAAGAAGTAAAATATACTATCAGAGGCCATAGAGTATCTATTAAAATGAATTTAAGCTTATAATTTCACAATGAATGACATTTTGCCAAGTAAAAAGGAGGGATATTGTATAAATAGGGTACAGTGCATTTTTTACATAATGGCCAGGTAGGCATTTTTCTCGTGCAAGATAGAAGCTTAGTGTAGTGGATCATGGTAGAATCTAGTGAGGTGGTAACTGTGGAGGTCAGTGTCATCAATGGCTGTTGGTAATGCTAGAGAAGTGAGCAAGAGCCGGGTCATGATGTCTCTGGCAGAAAATTGTTTGTATTTTTGTAAAAAGCTTGAAATCCATAATAACACAATAGGTTAAAATTAAATTATATTCCAGAATAAACTTTGATATGTGTATGAGTGTGTAGAATTGTAATGTGCAGTGAAAAAGTGCTTAACCATGCCATATCTGCTACACTTATTTTTTTATCATTTTCTCTTTGACTTTTTTTAACTTATTTTTTTATGCTGATACAGGGGAACTAATTGAATTTCTTTACAATTTGGGGAAAATGTGATGAACAATTTTAAAGATTTGTTTTTGGTTGCTTTCCCATATGACAGCATGAATTATATTTTTAACAACTTACATTTGCTTCTTCTTCTTGAAGGTAAGGAAAGAGAGACCAGTTGGCTTTTCTAGCTGTCTGATTCGTAATGATGATAGCTTAGATGAGGCTAATAGTATTGGCAACATGTCACAACATCTACCTCAATTTTAGCAGGAAAAACTGGCAGGGATTGCTTTAAATGATGACTACAGGTTTCTGGCATAATGAAAAGCAGATATAAATTTCTTTCTTAAAAATCTACTCAAATCACCACTTGCTCCTGATGTTTTTCCCTTTTTTATCCTGTTGACCTGTAGTAGTTGTATATATTTATTGGGTACAGAGAGATATTGTGATACATTAATTCAATATTTAAAGATCGAATCAGGACAATTAGAATCTCTAAACTTAAAACATTTATTATTTTTGTGTGTGTATGTTGGGAAAATATAAAATCTTCTATTTTAGCTTTTAAACATACATAATAAATTATGGTTAACTATATTCAACCTACAGTGTTGTAGAACATTAGAACTTACTCCTCCTATCTAGCTGTAATTTTGAATTTGATTACTAACCTCTCTCTATCCTCCCCTTCCTACTACCTTTCTCAGTCTCCGTAGACATAGTTCTACTGTCTACTTTTGTGAGAACATTTTATTTTTTAGTTTCACATATGAGGTTGAACATGTGGCATTTATCTTTCTGTCCCTGACTTATTTTGCTTTCTATAATTATTCTTGTTTTGCTTCAAGAAAAAACAATCTGCTTAGCAGGGTCTTCAAAACTCTACATTGAATAGGATTATCTCAACCTTGAGAAAATCTTCTTCACTAGCCTTTTTTTTTTTTTTTTTTTTTTTTAAGACCAAGTTTTGCTCTGAGTGCAGTGGAATGATCTTGGCTCCCTGCAACCTCCGCTTCCTGGATTCAAGTGATTCTCCTCCTGCCTCAGCCTCCCGAGTAGCTGGGACTATAGGAACCTGCCACCACCCTCAGCAAATTTTTGTATTTTTTAAATTAATGTATTTGTTTTAAATAGAGACAGGGTTTCACCATATTGGCCAGACTGGTCTTGAACCCCTGACCTTGTGATCTGCCCATCTCAGCCTCCCAAAGTGCTGGGATTATAGGCATGAGCCACCGTGCCCAGCCCTCACTAGCCATTTTCTAGCTCCACTAAAATGCTCTTTATGTTTTGACACTACCAAATTTATTTCCTTTCTGGGTCCTTTATTCCTTTTATATTTTTGACTAGAAATTTCTTTCCTCATATCTCTGCTTATCTGGCTTTGGATGATGTAATGTAAAGGCTAGAGCACAGACATGGCCTGAGACCATTCTTGTACCTCATAAATTTGACACCTAGAGATAGGGTCATTTGTAACACTCCCTCTTCTACTTGGCATTTATTTTTCCAGTAAATAATCATGAAATGAAAAGAGTATAATAGTGGCCATTAAAAAATGTAGAAAATAAGCACTATCTTTACTGAACTTCCTACCTATGATCAAGTAAGAAAATAAGTTAGAAATCAAATAAAGAATAAAATAATGATTTACATATAATGAAGGAAAAATGAGAAATTGATAAATATACATTTTACTTACAGTGACGCATTTCACAAATAAAAACAATATGAAGAAATGTTTCTTCTAAAAGAATAAACTGCAAAACTTACGGAATGATTTCCATATATATTGACAGCTCTAGAGTAAAACAAATTCTGTTTCTTCATCTTTGTGAACACTGAGCTATTACTGTTTCTTTTAAAATCACTATTTACCCACACTAAATTACTGGATGGCTTAAGAAAAACTGCAATTAAATGAAATAAACTGAAAGAATTTCTAACTGTTACAAACTTACACTCACAACAAAGATCTTTAGCTGAAACTGAGGCTTTTGGAGGGAGAGATTTATAACTGGGAGTTCTACAGATCAATTTTTATGTATATTATAATATTTATTAAAAGATAATTAAAAATGTGTTAATGTAATTTATATGTGGAAAATATTACTAAAATCAAGATAATGTGCAATTGTTTAACTTAGAACATCAAAAGTTACTGTACATTAAATAGTATTCTATCATTGCCATGAATATTGTTTAGGGTTACCAATAATGCTAAAAAAAAATCAGACCAGCTTTATGTGATTATAATTTTTTTTTCAAAATTTCTACAAACAGGATTTATTTCTGGGATCCTAGGTTGGTGAAGCATATGCAAACCAATAAATGTTATTCACATTAACAGAATGACAAAACATTCAACTCAATAGATACAGAAAAGACTTCAATAAAACTCAACATCCTTCTTGATAAAAGCCCTCAATAACCTGAGCATTAAATGACCATACCTCAGTATAAAAACTAGCTATGACACACCCACAACCAACATCATATTGAGAGGGCTAAAGCTGGAAGCATTCCCCTTAAGAACAGGAACAGGCCAAGGATGCCCACTCTCACTACTCCTATTCAATGAAGTACTGGAAATCCTAGCCAGAACAGTCAGGAAAGAGAAAGAAATACATGGTGTCCAAATAGAAAAAAAAGAAGTAAAATTAAGCTTTGCTGCTTAGAAATTTCTTCCATCAGATACCCTAAGTCACTTATCTCAAGTTCAGAGTTCCACAAATCTCTAAGACAGGGACAAAATGCCACCAGTCTCTTTGCTGAAACACAGCAAGAGTCGACTTTGCTGCAGTTCCCAACAAGTTCTTCATCTTCATCTGAGACCACCTTGGCCTGGATTTAGTTTTCCCTGTCATTATCAGCTTTTTGGTCAAAGCCATTCAACAAGCCTCTATGGGGTTCCAAATTTTCCCACATTTTTCTTTCTTCTTCTGGGCCCTATCCCAAACTCTGTCTGTTACCCAGTTCCAAAGCTGCTTCCACATTTTCAAGTATCTTTTCAGCTGCACCACACTCTACCGGTAACAATTTACTGTATTAATTCATTTTCACGATGCTAATAAAGACATACACGAAACTGGGTAAGTTACAAAAAAAAAAAAAAAAAAAAGAGGGTTGTTAGATACGCAGTTCCACATAGCTGGGGAAGCCTCACAATCATGGCAGAAGGTGAAAGGCAAGAAGAAAGTCACATCCTACATGGATAGTGGCAGGTAGAGAGAGAATTTGTGCAGGGGAACTCCCCCTTATGGAACCATCAGATCTCGTGAGACTTATTCACTATCACAACAGCACGGGAAAGACCTGCCTTCATTATTCTATTATCTCCCACCAGGTCCCTCCTCACAACATGTGGGAATTCAAGATGAGAGTTGGGTGGGGACAGAGCCAAACTATATCATTCTTTTCACTGGGTAAAAGTTTTTGAATGTAATTAGTCCCAATTTTCAATTTTTTTATTTCCTATTATTTGAATTCTTAACCATAAGATTTTTCCCTAGAACTTGTGTTGAAGAATGGCCTTTATGTACTATTGTAATAGATTTATCAATTTGGGTCTTATGGTTATCTCTAAATAAAAATTATTTCATTACATCATTATATATCATTATGATATATTAATTATGATATATTTATTTTACCTTGTTTTTTTTCAGCCCATGCATATACACGCTTTCCTCAGTAGTCCTTAGCTCTTCCTTTTACTCTCTAAAATAATGCTCGACAAAGAGTTAAAAGCCAATAAATATTTCTGGAATGGGTATTTACATATATAATCATATATGTGCATGTACTATATATTCTTGATAGATCTTCACAATATTAATGGAAAATGTATATTATATTAAAAAATATATGCATTACCTTCAACTTTTTGACATTAAATTATACTCGTACTAATTTGTTGTTTCAACAGGATCTAGTTTCAGGCACCAAAATGGAAAAGGCATCAGTTTGAAAAATGCCCCTATTAGAGCAATATTAATTGTACTAAACTGAAGCAACGACAAACATCAAACTTATTGTGAAGATTGGGAGGAAGAAGAGTGAAGTCACTGATGCTTTGTACAACGCTTATAGGGAAGATACTCAAAAGAAATCAGCAGTTTAAAAATAAATAAATCATTTTAAGAAAAGATGCTGAGGATGAATCTAACAGTGGCAAATAATTTATATCAATTTTTGAGGAAAAAATTAATATTGTTTGTGACCTAATTGAAGAGGAATAGTGATTAGTAACAGAAACAATAGCCAACACTATAGTTATCTCAACTGGTCCAGCCTATACAATTGTGACCGGAAAATTAAAGTTGAAAAACTTGCTATTCATTGGGTGCCCTAACTGTTGTGCCCACATCAGTTTCAGAAAAAAAGGAAAGCTTTCAATGAAAGCTTTAAACAAGTGAGATTAAGATTCTGAAGCAATTTGTCAAAGAAGTGCAAGGGGTGATGAAAACATGGCTTTACCCGTATGATTCTTAAGAGAAAGCACATTCATAGCAATGGCTACCAAGAGATGCAAGTAGTCCAGTCAAACCAAATGTGGATTGGTCAAAAGGATAGCTCGTGCCAATGGTTTTTTGGGACATTCAAAGCATTTTGTTTGTTGACTTGCTGCAGCTCCAAAGGATAAGCAGAATTATCTGCTTATTGTGAAAGTGTTTTGAGAATGCTAACAAACAATTTAGCAGAAAAATAACCAGGAAAATTTTACCAGAGTCTTTTCCACCATGACAGTGTTTTACTCATTCCTCTCATCAAACAAGAGCAGTTATTTTAGAGTTCTGATGGAAAATCATTAGGCATCTACCTTCCAGTCATGACTTGCCTCCTTCTGACATTTTTTTTGTTTCCCAATCTTAAAAAATTCTCTGAAGACCACCCATTTTCCTTCAGTTAATAGTGTAAAAAAGCTGTATTTACATGTTTAAATTCCCAGGACATTCAGGTCTTGTGGTATGGACTAAAGAGCTGGTATCATCACTTATTAAGTATCTTGAACTTGAAGGAATTTATTTGAAAAATAACATTATATATATATTCCACAGACTCTTAAAAGTCCCATCATGTGGTGTCTGTCTATTTAGAGGAATAGGAAAATGACATAATTATGCAAATGTTTGAGGCAATAGTGATCCCATTTATTGCTGTGGGAGATATCTAAAAACGATCCAGTTTTAGAGAAGAATAAGAGTCTCATTTTAGACCTAGCTCATTAAATATTATAAGGGATAATATAAGAAATGTCATACAAATATTATAAAGGACAGGATTAATATGATATCAGAGATGTAGAGATAAACTAGGCATAAGTGGTGCCACATTATTTAAAGAGAAAATAATTATGAGGAAATAAGATAACAACTATATGTCACATTGAAGAGAATTCTCATTGTAAGTTCCATTTGAATTAGCAACATAACAATTTTAGCAAAAATAGTGATGACATTGCTTGGCTCTGTGTCCCCAGCCAAATCTCATCATGAATTATGATCTCCAGGTGATTGGATTATGGGTTTCCCTGATGCTGTTCTTGTGATAGTGAGAGAATTCTCACAAGATCTGATGGTTTTAAAAGTGTGGCCATTCCCCTTTGCTCATGCTCTCTCTCTCCTGCCACCTTGTGGAGCAGGTGTCTTCTTCCATTCATCTTCCACCATGATTGTAAGTTTCCTGAGGCTTCCTCAGCTCTGTGGGACTGTAAATCAATTAAACCTGTTTTTTAAATAAATTACGCAGTTTCAGTGTGAAAATGGAGTAATACAAGTGATGATGAAGTTTTAAGTGTATAAGCCCACTGAGAGAATGTAAAAGAATAATTGATAGGTTAAGTTATAGAAGCTATTTTATTTTATTTTTTATTTATTTTTTATTTTTAAAATTTTTATTGCATTATAGGTTTTGGGGTACATGTGCAGAACGTGCAAGATAGTTGCATAGGTACACACATGGCAGTGTGTTTTGCTGCCTTCCTCCCCTTCACCCACACTTGGCATTCATCCCCAGGCTATCTTTTTAAAAATTGTTTTCTAGAATAGTAAAAGAGAGTCATTCACAAAGATTATAGCTTGCAGGGATTTTAAAAATGATTTTTGTTGTGTGTTTTATTATTTTTATTATTTGAATATATATATTTAATTAACACATAATAATTGTACATATTTATGGGGTACTGTGTGATGCTTCCATACATACATACAATAGATAATGACCACATCAATGTAATTAGCATATATATCATCATAAACATTTATAATTTATGATGAAAACATTCAAAATCTCTCATCTAGTGATTTTGAAATATACAATACATTACTGTTCACCGTATTTACCCAATTGTAAACATCAAAGCTTATTCCACCTATTTTAACTTTGTTGCAGTTGATCAACTAGCCCCTCCATTGCTCTTCAGCCCTGATAACTACTACTCTCCTCTCTACTTCTATAACAACCTTCTATAATAAGTTTTATAATAACAAAAGTCAATTTTTGATGTTCCATAAATCAGTGAGATCATGAGAAATTTGTTCTTCTGTGCTTTGCTTATTTCATTTAATATAGTATCTCTATCTTGTCACAAATGACAAGGTTTTATTCTTTTTATGGCTGAACAGCATTTCATTGTGTGTATATATTACACTTTTAAAATTTATTTATTCATTTGTAGGTACTTTTGTTGACTCCATATTTTAGCTATTGTGAATGGTGTTGCAATAAACATGGAAGTACTGATATCTCCTTGACATGCTCATTTCCTCTTTTTGTATGTATATCCTGTAGGGAACTTGCTTGATATATGGTAGTTCTATTTTTGATTTTTGAGGAACTTCTATATTGTTGCTCATAATGGCTATATTAATTTAATTCCCACTAACAATGTGTAAGAGTTCTCCTATTTCTATATACTTACCAGCATTTTTAAAAATTTTTTTGTCTTTTTGATAATATTTATTTTAACTGAGATGAGCTAATATCTCATTGTGATTTTGATTTACATTTCCTTGTTTATTAGTGATGCTGAATATATTACATATTTTCATATACCTGTTGTCCATTTGTATGTTTCCCTTGATAAATGTCTGTTCTTTTTTGCACATTATTTAATCAAATTATTCAATTTAAAAATATATTACTGAGTTGTTTGAGTTCCTTATATATTCTGGGTATCAACACTTGGGCAGAAGTGTAGGTTCAATTGTGCAAATTGTCTCAACACTCTTGATATATCGTTTCCTTTGTCATGTAGAAATTTTTTAGTCATATGTAATTCTATTTTCCTATTTTTGCTTTTGTTGCCTGCTTGAGCTCTTATTCAAAAAATCATTGCCCAGGCCAATGTCATAAGCATTTCCATTATGTTTTCTTCTGAGTAATTTCATAGTATGGGATCTTACATTTAATTATTAAATTCATTTTGAGTTGACTTTTGTAAACAATGAGAGGGGCCTAGTTTTATTGTTCTGAATGTATTGACTTTTCCCGGAATCATTAAATAAACTGTAATCTCCCAAGTATGTGTTCTTGATGCCTTTGTCAAAAATCAGAGTTGAATATAAATCTGTAAATTTACTGTCCTTCCTTCCTTTTTATAGACTATATTTATGGTTAGTAGTATATTTGGATTCCTTGAATTTTATTTTAGTCTATCTACAATAGGTTTTTGCTTTGTAGTTACGATGAAGCTGACAGAAAGATTCTATAGTTATAACAATAACAATTTATTTTAAACTGATAAATTAACCTTGGTTTCCAAAATGTTTTAGAACAAATAAGGCTGTACACTTTAACTTTATTTCTCCTCCACATTTTGAATTTTTGAAGTCTTTTTCTTACAGTGCCTGTCTCTTTTTTTCTTTTTTTTAAAATATATGTATATTTAATTGCATTTTAGGTTCTGGGGTACATGTAAAGAACATGCAGGATTCTTGCACAGGTACATACATGGCAATGTGGTTTGCTGCCTCCATCTCCATCACCTGTATCTGGCATTTTTTTCCCATATTATCCCTCCCCAACTCCCTACCCCCCACTGTCCCTCCCCTACTCCCCTGTGACAGACCTCAGTGTGTGATGCTCCCCTCACTGTGTCCATGTGTACTCATTGTTCAACACCCACTTATGAATGAGAATATGAGGTGTTTTCCATTCTTGTATCAGTTTGTTGAGAATTATGGTTTTCAGGTTCATCGATGTCCCTACAAAGGACATGAACTGATAGTTTTTTTATGGCTTCATAGTATTCCATCGTCTATATGTGCCACATTTTCCCTGTCCAGTCTATCATCAGTGGGCATTTGGGTTGGTTCCAAGTCTTTGCTATTGTAAACAGTGCTGCAATGAACATTCGTGTGCATGTATCCTTATAATAGAACCATTTATAATCCTTTGGATATATACCCAGTAAAGGGATTGCTGGATCAAATGGAATTTCTATCTCTAGGTCCTTGAGGTATCGCCACACTGTCTTCCACAATGGTTGAAATAGTTTACACTTCCACCAACAGTGTAAAAGTGTTCCTATTTCTCCACATCCTCTCCAGCACTGTTGTCTCCAGATTTTTTAATGATCACCATTCTAACTGCTGTTAGATGGTATCTCAATGTAGTTTTGATTTGCAATTCTCTAATGACCAGTGATGATGAGCATTTCTTCATATGTCTGTTGGCTTCATATTGTCTTCTTTTGTAAAGTGTCTGTTCATATCCTTTGTTCACTTTTGAATTGGTTTGTTTTTCTTAACAGATTATTGTAGTTATTATTTTAAATTTTATCTTCTATTCTTCATAGCTAAGGCATATTGCTTTACACACCACAATTATCATATTGGAATTAAAATTATATTAATAATATTTTGTTTTGGTTTTAAAGCCTGCTTTGGCATTTCTATTTGGACAGATTTTATACTAATTAAATTTCTTCAGCTTTTATTTGTCTAAGAAAATTGTTCTCTCTCTTTCATTTCTCAAGGATAGCTTTGCTAGGTAGATTATTCTTGCTAAGCAAGGCTAACACTCAATATATTTTTTCCCTTCCTCCTGGCCTGCAAGGTTTCTGCTGCGACATCTGATGCTAAGTATATTGGATCTTCCTTAGATGGTATATCCCTCTTTTCTCTGCTGCTTTCAAACCCTCTCTCTCTTTGACTTTTATGTTTGATTATTATATGTCTCAAGGCATTAATATTAGGGTTGAATCTGACTGGTGACAGCTGACCATTCTCTATATAAAAATATAAAATTGGCTATTTATATTTTCTCTAGGTTTGGAAACTTCTCTTATTATTTATTTGAATAAGCTTTATATGCTTTTGTCTTTCACAATTCCCCCTTAAAGCTCAATAATCCGAATCTTGCCCTTACGTTATCGTCTCATAAATCTTATATTCTTTCTTCATTCTTTTTATTATTTTTCTTCTTTTTTATCTCAACTGTATATTTTAAAATAGCTCTTCTTCAGGCCCATTTATTCATTATCCTATTTGATCAATTCTGTTGTTGATTCTCTCTACTGAACTTTTAATTTTTTATTGTATTTTTTGTATCTAGAATTTCTGGATTTTATTATTTTCATCTCTCTGTCACAATTTTCTCATAAATTCCTAAATGGTTTTCCTGTGTTTTCTTGAAGCTTGTAGAGCTTCCTCAAAGTAATTATTCTGAATTCTTTATCTGAAAGATCATACATCTTCATCACTTTAAAGTCGGTATCTAACACATAATTTTGTTCATCTGATGAGGCCATATTTCCCTGCATATTCTTGATGCTTGTGGATGTGCAACAATGTCTGTGCTTTGAGAGATTAGGTATTTATTCATGGCTTTGTGATCTGCCTTTGTTTGTGTTCATCTTCCTCTGACGTCTTCCAAATATTCTAAGCAGACTGACTCTTGTGTTTCCTAAGCCTGCAACTACCACAACCATCATAGCACTAGACTAAACCTAAACCCAGGTCTTCCAAAAGTCTCTCAATGGTTCTGAGGTTGGTGCAGCCCTCTGGCCTGTACAGACCTTCAGGGGACTCAAGAAGTTTGCCTAGGCTGTGTGGGAAATCTGGCCAGGAAGTCAAGCCTGAAAGCTTGTCTTGGTGTACCAGATAAACACATGTCACAACAGATTCCTGCAAAGGCTGAATAAGTACTCAACTGCAATAACATGGGCTAGAACTGAGACTGGGTACCCTCAGGATCAGGTGTGAGCTGAAGGTTGGTGAGCATGTCACAGAGGCTAAGACTTCTGGACTGTTAGATACAGTGTGTCTTTCTCTGGGTTCCTGTGTGAACAGTTCTGAGCTGAGACTTCAGCTGAGGAAGACTGGAGCCAATCGACATAGTAACTTTCATGTTTACTGCTGAGACTGACATCAGCAGGCATATGAGCCTATTCACTGAGGCACTAGTGGGCACAGTTCCTCCTCAACCCCTTGGTAGATGATTAGGGTTGCAAATTCTAGACCAAGTGGGGCTATTGATAAGCCCCTTGGGAATGAAATTGTTTCTGGGCTTGTATCTGGGAACAGGTTCAGCAAATCAGCAATACAGCTCCTAGTGAACATTCTTAAATAGACACTCCAAGATCTTGGGCTCCATCAGAATTTTACAGCCTCCCATATGAATCCCAAGGCTCCCAAAGAAACACTTTCATCTGTGAGTGATTGTGGAATTCTTGTTGTTGTGGGGGTTTATAAGCAGGTCATCATCTATTCCACCATCTTCCTGATGTGACTGCTATGATACTGTTTTTAATAAGCGAGAGCCACATTGTCAATAAGGTAGGTGCTGTTTCACATGTGCATATTGAGCTGTAGACAATGAGATGTGCTGTAAGTGTAAAATGCACTCCAGATTTTGAAGACTTGGTAAGAAGAAAAAATGTAAATAGTTGCTTAAGAACTTTTTATATATAGTATGTGTCAAGATTATATTTTTATATGTTGAGTTAAAATATATTCTTCAAATTAGCATCACATGTTCCTTTTTACCTTTAATGTGATTACATCTGTGACTTGCCTGTGAAGGTTATAGTATGTTTGTATTGAACAGAGCTTATCTAGAATATATTTGGGTGCTCATGGGAATGAGAGAGAGAGAGAGGAGGAAAAGAGTAATAGAATCTCTCAAAATCTCAAGACAGAGATAAAACAGTAAACAAAGTTGATTGAGTTTAAACTTTGAGAACAAGTACAGAATATGGAGAGTCAGGAAAGATTCTTGAATTATTCAAGAAAAGTTTAAAGTTCAATTGTGCTTTCTGTATCTAATATATATGCCAGAATTACAATTAATTGCTAGTTTGAATCATGGCAGCAAGCTACAGTAGACATATCCTAGGGTCCCTCATGCTTCCCATGCCCCCGTGCTCACACCTTTTATAATCACTTCCTTTGAGTAGAGGTGGGTCTGTAATTTGCTTCTAGTTAAGAGAAGATGACAAAGGTGATGAGGTTTGCAGATGTAATTAAATTCCCCAAGAAGTTTATTTAAAGTTAATAGCAGTGTAGATTGTTTTGTGATAGACTGATTTAATCAGGAGAAAGCTTTGAAAAGAGGGATGAGGAACCTCCCTGAGGTGAAATAGTTGACCTTGCTGCCTTGATTGTAAGCATTCTAACCAAAGAGGTCCAAATGCCAAAGAATTGCAGGTGGCCTCTGGGAAATTTAAGCAGTTTTTAAAACCTGAAGGTGGTCCTCAGCAGAGGGCCAGCCCAAAGGCTTCAGGCAAATATTCACAAAGAAATGACTCCTGCCAACAACCTGAATGATGTTGGAAGTTTTCTCTCTAATTGAGCCCTGGATGGTAATGGTGTCTGCCTGACTGCATCCTTCTGAGACCCTGAGCAGTGATGCCATGTCCAGACAGACTACTGAGCCAGGGGAATTGTGAGCAGATAAAAACAAATGGAGGTTGTTTTTATTCTCCTAGTTTGTAGTTTTCTGTAATGCAGCAATAGAAAAAAAAAATACATAGGCCAGGCATGGTGGCTCATACTTGTAATCACAGCACTTTGGGAGGCTAAGGTGGGTGGATCACGAGGTCAGGTATTCAAGACCAGCCTGGCCAAGGTGGTGAAACCCCATCTCTACTAAAAATACAAAAATTAGCCAGGCGTGGTGGTGGGCACCTGTAATCCCAGCTATTCAGGAGGCTGAGGCAGAGAATTGCTTGAACCCGGGAGGTGGAGGTTGCCATGAGCCGAGATCATGCCACTGCACTCTAGCATGGGAGACAAAGCAATCCCCCCCCACAAAAAAAAGAAAAACAGAAAATAATACATAGCCATTTTTGCTTTCATGATTTGGGTGTGGCATTTCAGAGTTCTGGACGTCTGAAGAGCTGAGTTATATTCTAAGATGGAGTTTAAATCTCTTAATTTTCTGACTTATCTGTTGCAGATTACTCTTCTGCAAAGCATATGCAAAAACTTTAGTGTCAAACATTAATGATTATTTCTAACACCAAAATTGTATTATTGTTCAATCATTACATAGAAAATAATTTTCAGGCCGGAAGTGGTGGCTCAAGCCTGTAATCCCAGCACTTTGGGAGGCCGAGGCAGGTAGATCATGAGGTCAAGAGATCGAGGCCATCTTGGTCAACACAGTGAAACCCGGTCTCTACTAAAAATACAAAAAACTTGGCTGGGCATGGTGGCGTGTACCTATAATCCCAGCTACTCAGAAGGCTGAGGCAGGATAATTGCCTGAACCCAGGAGGCGGAGGTTGCAGTGAGCCAAGATCGCACCATTGCACTCCAGCCAGGGTAACAAGACCAAAACTCCCTCTCAAAATAATAATAATAATAATAATAATAGTTTTCAACAGTAATTTTCTACAACTTTAGGAGCCACGTTAAAACTTAGCACTTATCACTTTTTAAAAAATTCAGATAGGCCGGGCACAGTGGCTCATGCCTGTAATCCCAGCACTTTGGGAGGCTGAGGAAGGTGGATCACAAGGTCAAGAGATTGAAACCATCCTGGCCAACATGGTAAAACTCCATCTCTACTAAAAATACAAAAAAATTAGCTGGGCATGGTGGCACACAACTGTGGTCCCAGCTACTCAGGAAGCTAAGGTGGAAGAATTGTTTGAACCCAGGAGGTGGAGGTTGTAGTGAGCCAAGATTGCTGTAAGATTTATTGCTGAGGTAAAATAAGGAAACTGAGGCAAGTATAAAAAAAGTGAGAACCCAATTTATTCAGCTCCCGGGCAACCTCAGTGGTCCAAGAGGGGCCAGAGAAGTCACACCCAGCTGTTCAGGGCGTGGGGTTTTATGGGATGTGCAGGCAATTTATTGGTTACTGGGGAAACAAAGAGAAGGCATTTCTATTGGCTGTTGAGGAGCAGGAAGTACATGGAGTTAAAGTAGGAAGTACATGAAACTAGCTGCCATTGGTAGGCGGGACCTTGGGTAAGTGGGCCTTGATTGACTACTCGGGAAACAAAGAGAAGGCATTTCTATTGGCTGTTGAGGAGCAGGAAGTACATGGAGTTAAAGTAGGAAGTACATGAAACTAGCTGTCATTGGTAGGTGGGCAGGACCTTGGGAACGCGGGCCTGCTGGGGCCATACGGGTCAGGCTGTTGCTGGGAAGGGAACGGTGGGGCTTCTTTTTTTAAAAAAATTTATCTGCAGCAGTTTTTAACAGTGGGCTGGAGGTTGGATGCATAATTTAGTTCTGAGTGTGGGCTTGGTCATGGTATGCAGAGGTGGGTGCGGGGAAGCTTTGTTGGGAAGCCAGATAATGAGCTCGGGTGATGACACAGTTATCAGGCATGGAGAGTGATGAATGTGTTCATTTGACTCCCGGCAAGGCAACCGGCCTTACAATTGCGTCACTGCACTCCAGCCTGGTGACAGAGCAAGACTTCGTCTCAAAAAAAAAAAAAAAAAAAAAAAAAAAAAAAAAAAAAAAATTCAAATCATCTACAGACTTTGACAAAAGATTTATAATATACTAGATAATGTGCACTAAAAAAATACAATAAATATGTAATCAGTAGGATAAAACTGTCATAAAAATTCTTCATTTAATTACAATTTGGCAATTTACTAGTTATGACTTCTAAAGATCTTTTTGGGAAAAAGAATATATTGATATTTTATAGCAGTTTTATATTTTTAAATATTTAAAAAGCACTTGTGTTTTCTTTCAAGTAAACAGTACTCATGAGAATGGAATCCTAATAATAGGCACATGAAAAATACATTTGACACAAAGTTAAACTATTTTATACTCTTTGAAAATTCCATATCATGTGTTAAGGACAACAATTTCTCAGTCGGAGAAGTCAAGTCTGATCACGAAAATGGACAACTGCTTTTTTCCCTTCTTAAATTTATGTCGAATTATGGAATGGCTTAAATTTAAAGAGAAAAATCAACAGGAAGATCTTAGAGTAAAACATGCACACATATCATAAAACTGGCAGATTTTGAAAGTGGGTGATGATCTATAATAAACTAATGAAAGTAAATATCTCGTAGGGTGTTATGGAGGCCTATACTATATTTATTTCTGTCAGTTAATATTTCTATTGATGATCCAGAAAAATGAGTAAAAGCAGCCCACTAACTATATTTTCACATGAAATTAGATTGAAGGACTATGCGAAGGGAAAAAAGAAACAATATAAAACAAATAGACTGTTACAAGATCACAGCAAGCCTGTCTATTTGTTGACAGTGTAAAACTTCAATCTAAGAGATCTTTGCACAAATCAGAGTGGAGATGAATGCCAATGGGGTCAGCGATGATTTCATTATATAGAACTGAAATGAGGAAAGGCATGTGCAAAAAAATATTGGAATGTGTCAAAAATGATTCATTATTGCACAGAAAAGGTAACAACACAAATCTATTCTGGAGAAAACAGAAAACACGTCAGTATTTTTTAAACTTGAAAATGAACTGTGAAATTTGAGACATTTGATTTGCAAAAATTAAATGGCCTAATATATGAAACTGTATGGGTGGGGAAAGGAATCAGGAGGCCTGAATCAGTCACAGCATTCTGCCTTATGTAAGATGTTATATATAAACTAGAACTATAACATTATTTTTTATTTTAAATGAAAAACCATTTTTATAAAATGTACAACACATTTGACATGAAGTAAGATTCCTCTAGAAAGATTCTTGTGTTTGTTCCTATACTTGAAAGCTTGTATTGTGCTCTTTTTTTCTTGAAAAGCAACATTCATAATATACAACTTTCCCTATTTTTCACAGGTGCATATAAAATAAAACCATATAACAGGTTCTGATCCCTTCCTTACAATACTTCTTCATCCATTTCATTTTGCATTCTTCTCTGAAACAGTAGCTTTTTTGTTTCTCATCACCCAGGCTGGAGTGCAGTGGTGCAACTCAGCTCACTACAACCTCCGCCTCCCAGGTTCAAGCAATTCTCCTTAGCCTCCTGAGTAGCTGGGATTACAGGCGCCTGTCACCACACCCAGCTAATTTTTGTACTTTTAGTAGAGAAGGGGTTTTGCCATGTTGGCCAGGCTGGTCTCAAACTTCTGACCTCAGGTGATCTGCCCTTATTGACCTTCCAAAGTTCTGGAATTACAGGCATGAGCCACTGCACCCAGCCTTTCTACATTTTTAAACCACTTAATAGAAACAAATTCCATTAGGTTTAGGGGAAGATACTGAAAAAAAAAAAAAGAAAGAAAGAAAAAGGGTGGTTTTATGGCTAGTACAGAAAATGAAACTGTATCTGTTGAGTCCCAAGACACAAAATTAAGCTAAAATTATTTATATATTAGGTGATAAATCCTCTTAATGATCATTGACCTGAGGTCCCATATATGGCCAGAGGCACAAGTTCTCAATTATGTGGAAAATACTTCTATTTCTTCAGGTAAAGATTCTGTCTTTCAGAAACTAAGCTAAGCCGTACACAAAGAAACTGCAATTGGCAAATGGAAAAAGACATGCAGATTGAGTCATACAGTAGGGATAATTTTGTTAACAAATAAAAGGTTTTCAAATCCTTTATCTTCATAGAGTTCTTTTTCTACTTTAATTATGTAACACATATTAAATGAGACAACATGCTTGAAAAAAATTTAACTCGCTATTATTCCAACTAAAAAGTCACTAAATGTTTGTTGAAAGAAAAAGTCATATTTCAGATGATTGCTCAGTGACCTCAGAGAATAAAAACATATTACAGTTGTCAAAACATTGATATAGACAAGATGGGAGATCTATTCATTTGCTATTGCTGCTAATGAACAAAAGCAGTAATAAATATTATTTTATCACCTTTGGTCATATGCAAAAGCATTGTTATGATTGTTGTGTCTGATCCATGGCTGATTCCTGTGAGCCTTTCTAAAGAATCTCTTCTGATATAACTGGAGGTATGGCTCTGAGATGCCATTTCAAAAGGGTAAATGAAGAGACAAGAGTATGTCCATTGGTAATGGGTACACAGTTTATTTGTGTCTGCCCACCCATACTTTTCTTCCATCCATCAAAGCAAAGTTGTGTCTTCACATTTTACAACTGATTGATCTGATAAATCAAAAGCTTGGAGAAAGTAAGAGCAGTTTTTCTCAATCACCATTGGCCCAAGATTTTTGATGATATTTGGGGAGAAGCACAATTTAAAAGTCAACATGAAAACATTTTTGGATGGTTATCTTAATGACCTGTACAACACCTAGTAATTTATCATTCATCTATGCACTATATTGGATTCAAAATAAATTTACCCATTTCCCCAACTGAAATAACTTATTAATTATATACATGATATATAATTATAATATAATATAATATATATGTATATGTATATGTATATGTATATGTATATGTATATGTATATGTATATGTATATGTATATGTAAATTTTCAGTTGGAGTCATGCTATCACCCAGGCTGGAGTGCAGTGGTATGATCTTGGCTCACTGCAACCTCCTCCTCCCAGGTTCATGGGATTCCTCTGCCTCAGCCTCCCAAGTAGCTGGGATTACAGATGCACACCACCAAACCACTTAATTTTGTTAAATTATTTTTATTTTTTATTTATTGAATTTTAGGTTTGGGGGTACATGTGAAGAACATGTAAGATAGTTGCATAGGTACACAAGTGGCAGTGTGATTTGCTGCCTTCCTCCCCTTCACCTATATCTGGCATTTCTCCCCATTCTATCTCTCCCCAACTCCCCCCCCACAGCTTTCCCTCCCCTATTCCCCCCAACAGCCCCCAGTGTGTAGTGCTCCCCTCCCTGTGTCCATGTATTCTCATTGTTCCACACCCACCTATGAGTGAGAACATGCAGTGTTTCATTTTCTGTTCTTGTGTCAGTTTGCTGAGAATGATGTACTCCAGGTTCATCGATGTCCCTATAAAGGACACAAACTCATCGTTTTTGATGGCTGCATAATATTCCATGGTGTATATGTGCCAAATTTTCCCTGTCCAGTCTATCATCAATGGGCATTTGAGTTGGTTCCAAGTCTTTGCTATTGTAAACAGTGCTGCAATGAACATTCGTGTGCATGTGTCCTTATAGTAGAATGATTTATAATTCTTTGGATATATACCCAGTAATGGGATTGCTAGGTCAAATGGAATTTCTATTTCTAGGTTCTTGAGGAATTGCCACACTGTCTTCCACAATGGTTGAACTAATTTACACTCCCACCAGCAGTGTAAAATGTTCCTATTTCTCCACATCCTCTCCAGCATCTGTTGTGTCCAGATTTTTTAATAATCGCCATTCTAACTGCTGTGAGATGGTATCTCAATGTGGTTTTGATTTGCATTTCTCTATTGACCAGTGTTGATGAGCATTTTTTCATATGTTTGTTGGCCTCATGTATGTCTTCTTTTGGAAAGTGTCTGTTCATATCTTTTGCCCGCTTTTGAATGGGATTATTTGTTTTGTTCTTGGAAATCTGTTTTAGTTGTGAGGTTTCACCATGTTGGCCAGATTGGTCTTGAACTTATGACCTCATGCTCTGCCCACCTTGGCCTCCCAAAGTGCTGGGATTATAGGCATGAACCACTGCACCTGGCCTAATAGAGTTAGAATTAGAATTACCTAAAGAAGTTTGTAATCTGCAGGGTAGTACGTAGCTTTTAAAGGATATATGAACAAAATTACGGTGTGCAGAAACACTTTACATAAATTGTTGTCATTGCTCAACAAATTTTGATTTTTCTGTCATAATAACACCTTGGTTTGTATGTTGCTCACTTAGCTAAACTATTGTAATTTACCATGTATTGTGAATTCTTTGAAGGATGATAAAATATAAGGAATGTTATCAGAGGTTCTTTATGAGAGGACCCTGGGAGTAGTTGGGATGGTGGAATCACGGTGATATTATTAAAGCTTACTAAGATTAAATTGCTTTTGGAGTGGCAGGAGAGTATAAAAGTACTATGGTGCTGATATCCACACATTTTTTTTTAACACAGAGGGCATTGTAGGGTCATTCCAAAAGCCAATGCTGCAACATACAATATGATTAAAATATTTCTTGCTTTTTCTACTTTGCAATAGTTATGGCAGGCAAGGTGATTGAAGAGAAAAAAAAGAAGTTTCAAAATTAAATGTCTGGATTGTAAATTCAAATTATAATTGTGTTTCTGGAAATCTTATTTTAAAGATGAATCTTTGTGATTTTTAAATGTTCCCAAAATATGTTATTCTAATTTTTATGAATTTGCTTGATTTTTATGCTTATATAAGTTTGCTAAACAATGAAATATTTTGCATGTATTTGTACATGTTAAATTAAACTTAGAACACCTATAAAATAAACTTTTAAAAGTATGTCTATTTTGTTTATATAATAAGACATTAGAGTGTACTTTAATTAATGAAATAAAATAGAAATAAATTATACATTCTTCATCATTTGATTTTAAAAAATAATTATTTGCAGCCTTGATTGACACAATTATCCCAACCCATACATTGAATTCTATATTTTCAATTCTCACTGAGCTTTTTAACTTAGAAGGGCATATTAAATCATGCCTTCAGTGTAAAGCCTTGATATGCTTTCAAGGGATTTTTTAAGGTACACAATTTCAATTCACACATAGAAAAATGTTAAAGACAAATACTGCTAAAAACAAATACTGTTAAAGACATTTTCCTATGTGTGCATCAAAATTGTGTGTCTTAAGAAATGATAAAATGCTTAAAAGTATGGCATTACCATTTCATCTTGATAATCAAATTTTACTTCTTAGTTTTAATTTTCCATTGATCTTAACAGGCAAAAGATAACCAGCCTGAATTGATGTGACAGGTAATTTTTTTTTTTAACTTTGTGTTGTTTGTTTTATTCTTCTAGTTTTTTCTCCCCACCAAAATAAATCTCTTTTTACTATTATTCTGTCTTATGAGAAAGTCGTCATTGAGGAGTAATCCAACATACTTCTACTAACCCTATTTTCTTCTTGCACTGTTTTCATCGCTATCAATCAGTTTGTAGATTTTTTTTCTTGCTATTTGAAAAGACTAATCTTATAACAAAATCAATTTTTAAGACTTTAAAGTAAAATTGTCCAAGGAAGCATATAAGACTATGCCCATCACCGTTTAAAATACCTTCTAATTATGCTGAGAAATAGACAAATTACACTTCTATTTGGAATGGCCTTAATGAGATGATTCACAACACAATTGAATCTTAAAAACCAAATACTGTTCCAAAAATACATTATTCCCTGTGACTTGCTTCTTAGATGGTGTAATCTTTCCTCCTTCCTTATACTTCTTTTTCCTCTACCAGCATACCAGTACAGAGACGACATGATTTCTTTTCAGATACGCCTTTCTCCCATGTGTCTGCAAAATCATGTGTAGCAAACTGAAGTTTTTGGTGTCAAATTTATGTGGTTTTATGAGATTAACTTCTGGATTCCATTACTGTGATCAACAGTAGTAAATATAAACAAGTCAGAAAGCAAAGTGAAATTGTTTTATTTTATAGTCTTGTCACCATTTGTAATGAATGGAAATATATTTTCTTTTTCTTTACATATTTTAATTTCTGTAATACATGCAATAGAGTATATTTTGTTTATAATTCACTGTCTTACCTCTTCTTATGTGCTCATGCAAACTTGTAATTTTCTGTGGAAAAATCCAACATACTAAAAAGACCCTTAGTTATATATAAAAACAAATTTTACATTAGATACCTGTAAGGCCGGTTGCCTTGCCAGGAGTCAAATGGACACATTTATCACTCTCCATGCCTGATAACTGCATCATCACCCGAGCTCATTATCTGGCTTCCCCACAAAGCTTTCCCGTACCTGCCTCCACATACTATGTCTAAGCCCACACTTAGCACTAAATTATCCATCCAACCTCCAGCCCGCTGTTAAAAACCCTGCAGAGAAATTTTTTAAAAGAAGCCCCACCATTCCATGCTCAAAAACAGCCTGCCCCATATGGCCCCAGAAGGCCCATTTACCCAAAGTCCCGCCTACCAATAGCAACTACTTCCTACTTTAACTCCATGTACTTCCTGCTCCCCAACAGCCAATAGAAGTGCCTTCTCTTTGTTTCCCCTGCAGTCAATCAAGGCCCATTTACCCAAAGTCCCGCCTATCTACCAATGGCAGCTAGTTTAATGTACTTCCTACTCCTCAACAACCAATAGAAATGCCTTCTCTTTGTTTCCCAGTAACCAATCAATTGCCTGCACACCCCATAAAACCCCACACCCTCAACAACCACGTGCAACTTCTCTGGCCCCTCTTGGACCACTGAGGTTGCCCGGGAGCTGAATAAATTGGCTTCTCACTTTTTTTATACCTGCCTCAGTTTCCTTATTTTACCTCGGCAATAAATCTCACAATATCCATTACACATTAGTTAGTTACTATTACAAAGAAGATTTCAAAACCTAAACTCTGCCAAATAAAACAATTTTTCCCATAAAGAGGAGTCACACAATTTAATTGAAGTTTTAATGGACTTCTAAGTATTTATATAAAAGGCATTATGACTTCACTATATCTATTACTTAAATAAAAGTTAACATTTGTGGAATAAGTACCATGTGCCAGGCTCTATGCTAAGCACTTTTCCTAACTCATGTTTTTCATTCAAGACATTTCTAGGTTAGTGTTTTAATTATAGATAGTGATGAGAAAACAGAGGTTCACAAGGGTGAAGGTATTTGCACTGCAAAATAGATGGTTTCTAATTCTCAATATATTTTTAACTCAGTGCACTTTTGTAGTAATTCAAGCATAATGTGATATAATCCTGAAAGCTGAGATAATTTTCAGTACATTTATGATAGACAACTTTTGAATTGTAAGTAAATCTAAAAGTAGAAAACAAGTGAAACACTAAAAAAAATTACAAGCACTTAAATTATATTATTGAAAATTTAAAGGTAAAAACATTTAGACAATTTGAAATTATTCTTACTTTTTCTACAAGCCAAAGGGACTGCAGAGAACAATCTAATTAATTGATGTTTACCACATTAAAAAAAGTGGGATTTAAAAAAAAAATTAAATGGCCTAATATTTTGAAAAAGGCAGTCATAATAGGTTTCTGTGACCTTTTATAATTAATTGAGCACCATGATCTTGAGGTTGGAGAGGGATAACATGGGGAGAAATGCCAGATACAGGTGATGGGGGAATGGAGGCAGCAAACCACATTGTCATATATGTATCTATGCAATAATTCTGCATGTTCTGCACATGTACCCCAAAACCTAAAGTGCAATAAAATATATATTAAAAAAAAGAAACTCTCATCACAGTTTATTGGCAAAATGCCTATACATAGAAACAACTAATCTTTATTAACATAATGAATTAATGAATAGTCTGCTTTGATGAATTTTCTAATATTTGCATTTCTGAGATAAATACCAACTTGACACTGTTAGTACAAGCTAGTATTTTGAAAGATCATGGTGCTCAATTAATTATGAAAGGTCACAGAAACCTATTATGACTGCCTTTTTCAAAATATTAGGCCATTTAATTTTTTTTAAATCCCACTTTGTTTATGTGGTAAACATCAATTAATCAGATTTGTTCTCTGCAGTCCCTTTGGCTTGTAGAAAAAGTAAGAATAATTTCAAATTGTCTAAAGTGTGTGATGCTCCCCTCCCTGTGTCCATGTGTTCTCATTGTTCAACACCTGTCTATGGGTGAGCACATGTGGTGTTTTATTTTCTGTTCTTGTGTCAGTTTGCTGAGAATGATGGTTTTCAGACTCATCCATGTCCCTACAAAGGACACCAACTTATCATTTTTTTATAGCTGCATAGCATTCCATGGTGTATATGTGCCACATTTTCCTTGTCCAGTCTATCATCAATAGGCATTTAGGTTGTTTCCAGGTCTTTGCTATTGTAAACACTGCCACAATGAACATACATGTCCATGTATCTTTGTGGTAGAATGATTTAAAATCCTTTGGATATATAACCAGCAATGGGATTACTGGGTCAAATGGAATTTAGACACCAGGTCTTGCCATGTTGCCCAGGCTGATTTCCAGCTCCTGTTCTCAAACAATCCACCTGCCTCAGCTTCCTAGTGTTGAGATTAGAGGCATGAGCCACTAAACCTGGCTCTGTGATTTTTTAAAACAAAACTAAGGAGCAAAAGATGCTATATAGTAATTAATTGGGATATATTTATTCTCTTTTAATAAATATTTATTCTCTTTCAATGAATATTTACTAATTAATGACTATATAGCATCTTTTGCTCCTTAGTTTGGTTTTAAAAGATCACAGGGCCAGGTTTGGTGGCTCATGCCTGTAATCCCAACACTGTGGGAAGCTGAGGCAAGTGGATTGATTGTTTGAGAACAGGGGCTGGAAATCAGCCTGGGCAAAACACGGCAAGACCCCACGTCTACAAAAAATACAAAAATTAGCCTGGTGTGGCAGTGCTCACCTGCTGTCCCAGCTACTTGGGAGGTTGAGGTGGGAGAATTGTCTGAGATTGGGTGATAAAGGCCGCAGTGAGCAGTGATTGCACCACTGCACTCCAGCCTGGGGAATGAAAAGAGAATATGTGTAAAGCAAAAGAAACTCACAGGAATCTTTAATTTTTAAATTTAATTTGTTTAAAGTTTTGTATGGCTACTATGTGTGTATATATATATATATATATATATATATATATATATATATATATATACACACACACACATATGGCTCAAAATCTGAAACTGACCCAATATTTCTATACACTGTTCTTTTTGATAAATGTAGAAATTGAACATTCTGGTCTTAAAGCTTGAAATATGTTTGTTTTATCTGAATTCCTTCCTCAGGACAGGACATTCAGGACTCTCCAAAAAAGTATCAAATAATTGCAACTTGTATCAAAGAACTGAAACTCACCAAATCACAGCACCAGATGCAGACCTCTCATTCATCATGATTGCTCCCTCACCCCTCCCTAGTTCTTATTTTCACACATGGTTACATTTGTTCCCTGCTATATACACCCTAGTTTTAGTCAGGGAGATGGATTTGAGACTGATCTCCCATCTGCTTCGCTGCAGCACCCAATTAAAGCCTTTCTTTCTTTTTTCTTTTTTTTTTTTAAATACTTGTGGTCTCAGTGATTGGCTTTCTGTGAAGTGAGCAGCAGGACCTAGACAAAACCCCTGGTGTTTTGGTAGCAAAACAAACAAAATGTCCTAGAAAGCATACAGGAACTCCATTTTCTTACCTTCCAGGTTCTCATCCACACCTAAGATATAAAACCCACAGGATGTTGCTATAGGAATATCTATTTTTATTCTACATATTCTTTATGGCTATAAAATCAAATAGACAGCAATGACTATATTCATTTTAACAAAAATAGTAGCCTGTTAAAAACATGTAGGTTTATTCATAAAATTAGAAAAAAAGAATCCTCACTCTATTAACAGATACATAGTATTACATCATTCAGATATGCTATAATTTTTTTTTAAATTATGCTGTATAAATACAAATTTTAATTTTGTTATAAATCAGAGGTTGCCAAGTTTTCCTTAAAGTATCACCCAATAAATGGTTTAGCCTTTTGCACATATGATCCTTGAAACTGGTAAACTTGGCTGTACATGGCCATATGTAACAAAATGAAAATAGCTGTTTTCCAATAAATCAATTTAGAGAAACAATGATTAGTCTACAGGCTGAGGGCAATTCAGCAAACACTGAGTTTGCTGAGGGCAATTCAGTGCTACAGTGTATTTACATTATCTCCAGCAATGAATAAGCATACCACTTTGCCAAAGCCATACTAAATGAACCTATTATGTTGCTCTTAGATTTTGTTTTGTATTTGCTTAATTGGGGTATTCAAAATACCTGCAGAAAGTGTTTTTGTTTGTTTTTTCTACATCTATTAATTCTCTTTAAACTTAAAATTCTTTATTTTCACTTTATTTTATTCACTATTGATTTTTGTTTTGTAATCCAAGTGTCCCTTATGGTGTTATAAACCTTATTGTTCTTTGTTACACTTCCAACATCATTGTCTTTATTTTGTGTTTTTCTTCTTTACCTCTTTCATGTGTTCTTTGATATCAAAGTTTATTTCTCACTGTCAACTTATCAACTTTTTATTCAATTCTTGTTTTCTTGTTTTGTGCTGGTTCACCTTCATATATATATTTGCTTGTTTAAGTTTTTGTATTCATTTACTTCCTGTTCTTTTGTTATGGTTTTGGAATTGAAGGTGAAGTAATTGGTAACTGTAAGGCCGGTTGCCTCTCCGGGAGTCAAACGGACACATTAATCACTCTCCCCACCTGATAACTATGTCATCACCCAAGCTCATTATCTGGCCTCGCCACATGGCCTCCCCACACCCAACTCTGCATACCATACCCAAGCCCACACTCAGCATTAAATTATGCATCCAACCTCCAGCCCACTGTTGAAAAACCCTGAAGAAAAATTTTTAAAGAAGCCTCACCATACCCTCCCGGCAGCAGTCTGCCCTGTATGCCCCCGGAAGGCCCACTTACCCAAGGTCCCGCCCACCTACCAATGACAGCTAGCTCCAAGAACTTCTTGCCTCTCAACAGCCAATGAAATTGCTTTCACTTTGTTTTCCCTATAGCCAATCAAGGCCCACTTACACAAGGTCTCACTCGCCTACCAATGACAGCTAGCTCCAGGCACTTCCTGCCTCTCAACAGCCAATGAAATTGCCTTCCCTTTGTTTCCCCAATAACCAATCAATTGCCTTCCCTCCCCATAAAACCTCATGCCCTAAACAGCTGGGCGTGACTTTTTGGCCCCTTCCTGGACCACAGAACCTTGCCCGGGAGCTGAATAAATTAGCTTCTCATTTTCTTATAGTTGCCTCAGTTTTCTCATTTTACCTCGGCAATAAACCTTTCAGTAACATATCTTATTTCTTCTGCTACCTGATAACATGTTCTAATGGGCTTAACTCGGTTTCCTAATTTCCTCATTTCATTTTTCCTTATTATCATCCAAGAGACTTTTGGTGTGTACATAATGAAAGCCCATTTTTTTTTTTTCCCTCACAATAAAATTATTTTGGTGGAGGAAATATTATTCTTCCAGGTTAACTGTTTTTAATCTAAAGGCAGTCTTTATTCCAAAGATTTTCTTTGTCTTTTATATATGGCTACTTTTGGAGATTCTGTATCCATTTCTGCCTGCTCTGTGCCTCTAAGATAAACCAAGTACAAGATGACCTATGCTGCCAGATTTAACTCTACTTTCTGTAACTTCTCTTTTGAAAAATTAAAGAGGCCCACATTTTCGGGAAGGTTGTTTTGGTTAAATTTTCTGAGATTTGTCTATACTGATCCCTCTTAGCCCTACTTATCTTTTTATCCTTCTTTACAGCTCCACTTGACCCAATAGCTGACTATGAAAGCCCTTACAAGGTATTAACATATGCATTAAATTAACCTTGTAATTTCATTGCTAAATGAGTTTGAATAATTTGCGATTTTATTACACACACACACACACAAACACACACACACACACACACCCTGCACTCTTTCTCTCTTTCTTCCTCTCTCTCTAAGGAAAAGGTTAAAAGACCCCTTAAAGGTTCTTTTTTCTTAAAGTTACCTATTTAAAATTCCAGAATAAATCTGAAAAATATAACCATTATTTTAATAGCTTAAGATGTGTTCATAAATTTTCTTATGTAATACAGTACAAATCTTGCATAGTGTCAAAAAACAGTTCATCACAAAATATCTACTAGTTTATGGATTCTTATTTTTTGATGAGATTCCATGTTCTTCTTATAATCTATTAAATAGTATTTTTCCAAGGATTAAAAAAATAAGTTACAGCCTAAATGTGAATAAAATGTTGAAAAATATTTATCATGCAAAGATAATTATATTAATAATAGTAATATGAAAAGTATAGTAATATAAAATAAGAAACATTTTACAAGTAGTATAACCTTGAACACTGGCACTTTGACTTGTAATTATTCTTCTAAGGTGACCCAATTGGACCCAAATTAATTAAGATCTGTACCCTCATAAAATAGACATTACCTTGATTACTATGCATGGAATGTCAGTACTCAGACTCCCACATGTTATTTGTAAGGGAACAATAACCAAGATATATTTATTCTAAAACTATAAAGAAGCATAAAGCTGGAAGGCATTGTAAGGTCATGGTATCTATCTTCTTTTTTATATGACAATTAAAATACCTTAAACCACCAAATTTCTCTCTATAACAAATTTAAAGCAGATTTTTTCTTTTAAAGAAATGTAAAAACAAAACAACAGACAAAAATGTGTGCAACTATAAGTATTTTTATGGGTATGTGTTATGCTTACCCATAAAAATAAGGAAAAGGACTCCTTTTCCTATTGTCCTTAAAATGGTGTTTTGATCATCTTCTTTAATTCTTCTATATTTTCAGTGTTCCAAAATCCTACATACACCAGAAGTACTAAAGCCATAATATTAAATGTAAACAAATTTTATCTGAACAAAACATTTTATGGTTTTCTCAGCTTGCTTTTGCCACTAATTTAAGATTATAATTTTAACAAATATTTTAAAGTCAGCATGAAATATTTAAAATTTTAACTCTGGTCTTATTAGTTATTATTCACATGGTGACTTCAGTCTTAATGAAAAGGTATTATACATTATAATAATGTGGGGTAATTATAATGTGGGGTAATTATTAAGATTTAAGAGCATTGTTGTTTCTGTATTGGAAGTAAATGTAATTTGGAGAACATAAAATTTATTATTTTCCTATCTCATTCTTATATATTACTACCAAATTTTTTGTTAAAAAGCATTATTTTTGGCTGGACACAGTGGCTTATGCCTGTAATCCCAGCACTTTGGGAGGCCAAGGAGGGCAGATCATTTGAAATCAGAAGTTCAAGACAAGCCTGGACAACATGGCAAAACCCCAACTGTACTAAAAAAAAAAAAAAATACAAAAGTTACCCAATCCTGGTGGCAGGTGCCTGTAGTCTCAGCTATTTAGGAGGCTGAGGCAGGAGAATCACTTGAATGGGGGAGGTGGAGGCTGCAGTGAGCTGAGATCACTGCACTCCAGCCTGGGTGACAGAGTGACACTCTGTCTTAAATAAATAAATAAATATATATATATATATATATATAATTAAATATTATTAAATAATATATATTTATATATTAAAACTATATATATATACACACAATATAGAATATAAAAATATATATAATTTTTATATGACTGGGAAAATAAAATATATATATATTATATATACAATATAGAATATGTAAATATATATAATAGAATATATAAATATATATAATATATACAATATAGAATATATAAATATATATAATATATACAATATAGAATATATAAATATATATATACACAATATAGAATATATAAATATATATATAATATATATACAATAAAGAATATATAAATATATATAATATAGAATATATAAATATATATATATAATTTTTATATGATTGGGAAAATAAAATAGACAGATTTTAAATTAATATTTTAACTAAGATTTATATATTGACCCAAAGTTTTCTTTTCCTTTGGTGTCCTTGTCTGGCTTTGGTATCAAAATATTGTTGCCCCCATAAAATGAGTTTGGAAGTGTGCTTTCCTCTTCAATTTTTTTTGGAAGAGTTAAGAATGGCATTAATTATTCTTTAAGTGTTTGGTAGAATGTACTTGTAAAGCCATCCAGGCCGGGGTTTTTCTTTGCTGGAAAATTTTTGATTAATGATCAATCTCTATACTAGTTATACTTTGTTCCAACTTTCTATTTCTTCATGATTCTGTCTTGGTACATTATCTGTTTCTAGGTATATATATTTCTTCCAGGCCATCCAATTTCTTGATGTATAATTGTTCATAGTAAGACTTGATGATATATTTTTTTCTGTGCTATTTGTTGTAATATTTCTTCTTTTGTTTCTTTGCCTTCTCTTTTTTTTTAAGTAAGTCTAGACAAAGATTCATCAATTTGTTATTCTTTCAAAAAAAAAAAAAACTCTTGATTTTCTTACCATTAATTTTCTGTTCTTTATTTTATTACATCCACTTTAATTTTTCTTAATTATTTTCCCAGAGAAACAGAACAAAGTTAGGCTGTTCATTTGTGATGTTTATTCTTTTTATAATACAAACATTTATCACAATATACCTCCCTCTTACAATGGCTATGCTGTATCTCATGAGGTTGTGTATGTTGTATTTTTATTTTTATTTGTCTCAGATATTTTCTAATTTCTTTTTTGTTTAATTCAAATATTATTTTAGGTTCAGTGGGTATGTGTGCAGATTTATTACATGGGTATATTTTATTGGATTGAGGTTTGAGGTACAAATGACCTTGTCTCCCAGGTATTGAGCATAGAACCCTGATACGGTTTGGATGTTTGTCCTTTAACTCTCATGCTGAAATGTGATTCTCAATGTTGGAAGTGAGGTCTAGTGGGAAGTGATTAGATCATGCAGACAGATCCCTCATGAATGGCTTAGCAGCATTCCTTTGGTGATAAATGAGTTCTCCTTCAGTTAGCTCATGTGAGATCTGGTTGTTTTAAAGTTTCTGGGACCTTTCCCTCCTCTCTTCTTGCTCTTGCTCTCAACATGTGAAATGTCGGCTCCCTCATTGCCTTCTGCCATGATTGCAAGTTTCCTGAGGCCCTCACCGGAAGCAATGCTAAAGCCAGGCTTGTACGGCCTTCAGACACTCCAGCCATTTAAATGTCTTTTCTTTATAAACTACCTAGCCACAGGTTTTCTTTGATAGTGATACAAACAGACTTCCGCATATACAAAAGGTGTATGTGTTCCAACCCTTGTCCCTCTCTCTGCCCTCTTTGCAATTTCCCAGTGTCTTATTCCCATCCATATGTACTAAGTATTTAGCTCCCACTTGCAAGTAAGAACTTGCAGTATTTGGTTTTCTGTTTGTGCAATAATTAACTTAAGATAATGGCCACCAAATACATTCATGTTGCTGCGAATGATATAATTTAATTCTTTTTTAGAGCTTCCTAGTATTCCATCATGGATATGTATCACATTTTCTTTATCCAGTTAACTGTTAATGGACATCATAATTTATTCCATGTCTTTGCTCTCATGGATAGTACATGAAATGACATATGAGTGCATGTGTCTTTTTGACGGAATTAATTGTGTTCACTTGAGTATATACCTAGTAATGGGATTGCTGGGTCGAATGGTGGTACTGTACTATTTTAAGAACTTTAAAAAATCTCAAAACGGCTTTCTTTGTATAGTGTGGAACTAATTTATATTCCCACCAATGGAATATAAATATTCCCTTTTCTCATAAATATCTATTATTTTTCATCTTTTTAGTAATAGAGATTATGACAGGTATGAGATGGTATCTCATTGTGGTTTTTAATTTACATTTCTCTTTCCACTTACTTCTATTCATTACTTTTATCCATTGTATGTTTAACAGCATGTTATTGTATTTCCACGATTTTGAATTTTCCTATTTTCCTTTGCAATTGATTTCTCATTTCACTACATTGTGGTCATAAAAATTAATGGATATAATTTTAATCTCAAATTCATTGACTTGTTTTGTGACATGATATATGATCTACCTTGACAAATAATTTGTGTGCACTAGAGAAGAATGTGTATTCTCTGTTGTTAGATGTAAGAATCTGTATTTTCACTAGGTCTATTTGGGGAGTGTTGTTCAAATGCTCGGTTTTCTTATTGATTTTCTGTCTAAATATCCTATATTTTATTGAAAGAGGAGTATTAAAGTATTTTACCGTTGTTTTATTGCTTTGTCTTTCCCTTCAGATCTTCCAATGCATGCTCAATAATTCAGGTGCCTTGACATTAGGTATATCTATATTTGTAATTGTTATATCTTCCTGAAAAATTGACCCTATTGTTATCATATAATGTCCTTATTTTTCTCCTGAAGTCATTATTTATTTATTTTTAAATCTGTTTTGTGCTTTTTTTTCTTTCCTTTTTTTTTTTTTTTTGGTTACTGTTTGCATGTAATAGCTTTTTTCCATCCCTTCTCTTTCACTCTTTGTGTGTGCTTGAATCTAAAGTGAGTTTCTAATAGACAATAGTTGGGTTATGTGTTTTTGTCTATTCAGCCACTCTACGTCTTTTAATTCAGAAGTTAGTTTATGTAGGTTATATTTAAAGTATTACTGATAGGAAACGGTTTTCTATTGCCATTTAAAAAATGTTTCTCTTAGTATTAAAAATGTTTTGTCTGTTTCTTTCTCTTTTGTTTTCTTCTTTTGTATTTGCTCATTTCTTGTATGAATATGCTTTTATTCCTTTGTCTTTGGCACAAAATTGCCATAACTACTGTGGGGCTGACATAAAATTTATTATAGTTACAATGGTCTACTTTAAGTTGATAATAATTTAAATGCCATGCATGCAAAAAAATTATTGATGAATATAGAGGCAGAAATTTTTGAAAAATTCTAGCAAATCAAATTCTACAGCACATTAAAATGATATTACAACATGATCAAGTGAAATTTATATCTGGGATAAAAGGATGGTTGGACATATAAAAATTAGGTGATGTGACATAACACTTTGACAAAATAAATAATAAAATTACATGTTCATCTCAATATCTACAGTAGAATTGTTAGAGAAAAATGTCATAATGTTTCATGATAAAATATTTGAACAAACTAAGCATAGAAAGAAAGGATAAAAATGTATCAAAGCCAAAATATAAAAAGCCCACAACTAACATCATGCAAAAGAGAGAAAAACTAAAATCTTTCATTTAAAATAAGGAACAATGCAAGGATGTCTTCTCTTCCACTTTGACTACTTTTATTCAACAAGTTACTGAAAAATTTTTTATGAATAAACAGGCAAGGAAAATAAATAAGAGACATCCAAATCAAAATATTTCTGAAAGAAATAAAAAAGATATAAACAAGTGGATACATCCATGTTCAAAAATCTCTATCAAAATCCTTATAGAATTTTATATAGAGATAAGAAAAACAAATCTTTAAATTAATAAGGAAACACAAAAGATCTTGAAGAGCCAAAGGAAACTTGAGAAAGAGAAGCAAAGCTGAAGGCACTATACTTTTTTTTTCTTTTTATTGCATTTTAAGTTTTGGGGTACATGTGCAGGACATGCAAGGTAGTTGCATAGGTACACACATGGTAGTGTGATTTGTTGTTTTCCTCCCCTTCACCCACATCTGGCATTTCTCCCCCTGCTATCCCTCCTCAGCTCCCCCCCCACACTGACCCTCCCCTATTCCCTGCAATAGACCCCAGTATGTAGTGCTCCCCTCCCTGTGTCTATGTGTTCTCACTGCTTATCACCAGCCTATGAGTGAGAACATCTGGTATTTCATTTTCTTTTCTTGTGTCAGTTTGCTGAGAATGATGTTCTCCAGATTCATCCATGTCCCTACAAAGGACATGAACTCATCGTTTTTGATTGCTGCATAATATTCCATGGTGTATATGTGCCACATTTTCCCAGTCCAGTCTATCATCGATGGGCATTTGGGTTGGTTCCAGGTCTTTGCTATTGTAAACAGTGCTGCAATGAACATTCATGTGAATGTGTCCGTATAGTAGAACGTTTATAGTCCTTTGGATATATACCCAGTAATGGGATTGCTGGGTCAAATGGAATTTCTATCTCTAGGTCCTTGAGGAATCGCCACACTGTCTTCCACAATGGTTGAACTAATTTACACTCCCACCAGCAGTGTAAAAGTGTTCCTATTTCTCCACATCCTCTCCAGCATCTGTTGTCTCCAGATTTTTTAATGATTGCCATTCTAACTGGTGTGAGATGGTATGTCAATGTAGTTTTGACTTGCATTTCTCTAATGACTAGTGATGATGAGCATTTTTTCTTATGTTTGTTGGCTTCATGTATGTCTTCTTTTGTAAAGTTTCTGTTCATATCCTTTGCCCATTTTTGAATGGGCTTGTTTGTTTTTTTCTTGTAAATCTGTTTCAGTTCTTTGTAAATTCTGGATATCAGCCCTTTGTCAAATGGGTAAACTGCAACAAATTTTTTTCCATTCTGTTGGTTTCCAATTCATGCTAATGACTGTTTCTTTTGCTGTGCAGAAGCTGTGGAGTATGATTAGGTCCCATTTGTCTATTTTGGCTTTTGTTGCCAATGCTTTTGGTGTTTTGGTCATGAAGTCCTTGCCTACTCTTATGTCCTGACTGGTTTTGCCTAGATTTTATTCTAGGGTTTTTATGGTGCCGGGTCTTATGTTTAAGTCTTTATTCCATCTGGAGTTACTTTTAGTGTAAGTTGTCAGGAAGGGGTCCAGTTTCTGCTTTCTGCACATGGCTAGCCAGTTTTCCCAACACCATTTATTAAACAGGGAATCCTTTCCCCATTGCTTGTTTTCATCAGGTTTATCAAAGATTGTATGGTAGTAGGTATGTTGTGTTGCCTCCGATGCCTCTGTTCTGTTCCATTGGTCTATATCTCTGTTTTGGTACCAGTACCATGCTGTTTTAATTACTGCAGCCTTGTAGTGTAGTTTGAAGTCCAGTAGTGTGATGCCTCCTGCTGTGTTCTTTTTGCTTAGGATTGACTTGGCTATGTGGGCTCTCTTTTGATTCCATATGAAGTTTAAGGTGGTTTTTTTCTATTTCTGTGAAGAAGGTCATTGGTAGCTTGATGGGGATAGCATTGAGTCTGTAAATAACTTTGGGCAGTATGGCCATTTTCACGATATTCATTCTTCCTAACCATGAACATGGAATGTTTCTACATCTGTTTGTGTCTTCTCTTATTTCGTTGAGCAGTGGTTTGTAGTTCTCCTGAAGAGGGCCTTTATGTTCCCTGTAAGCACTATAGATTTTGAATTCAAAATATGTTACAAAGCAGAGTATTAAATTAGCATGGCACTGGCATAAAGACAGACATACAGACAAATGTAATAAAGTAGAATATTTAGAAATAAATTCATGAATATATGGACAAATGATCTTTCACAAAATTGCCAAGAAAAGACAATGGGAAAAGAATTGCCTATTCAACAAGTGTTAGGATTACACATGCAAAAGAATGATATAATACTATTATCCCATACACTAAAATTAATGCACAATGAACTAGTTACTTAAATGTAATACCTAAACCTATAAAACTTCTAGAAAAAATCATCAGGTGAAAGCTCCTTGTCATTGGTTTGGACAATTTTATGTATATGACACCATAAGCACAAACAACAAAAAAATACAGAAGTGGAATTATATCAACCTAAAGTATTTATGCACAGTAAAGGAAACAACAGAGTACAAAGGCAGCCTGCAGAATCGGTTAAAATATTTGCAAATCATTTATCAGATTAGAGATTAATTTCTAAAATATGTAAGAAACTTATACAATTCAATAGTGAAAAACAAAAGAAACAACAACAAAAACACAAACCTGATTAAAACTGGGCAAAGAACCTGAACAGACATGTCTCAAAAGAAGACAGACATATGGACAACAGGTATGTGAATAGATGATCAACCTCGCAAATCATCAGAGAACTATCACAATGAGATATCACCTCACAGCATCAAGATGAATACTATCAAAACAAAAGACAACAAGAAAAAAATTCACAACAAAAGCGTTGGCAGGTATCTGGAGATATTGGAACTTCTGCACACTGTTGGTGCGAGTGTAAAATGATGCAGTCAGTATTTAAACAGTTCTGAGATTCCTTAAAAATTAAAAAAAGACCATCCTCATCAACATGTTCAAACCCCGTCTCTATTAAAAATACAAAAAAATTAGCTGGGCATGGTCGCGTGTGCCTGTAATCTCAGCTACTCGGGAGGCTGAGGCAGGAGAATTGCCTGATCCCAGGAGGCGGAGGTTGCAGTGAGCCGAGATCGTGCCATTGCACTCCAGCCTGGGTAACAAGAGTGAAACTCCGTCTCAAAAAAAAAAAAAAAAATTAGAAAGAGAACTCTCAAACATAATATGCCATTATAAGCAATCCTACTTCCAGCCATTCAATTTCTGAGTGTTTATCCATCTAATGAAAATGAAATCATGATGTTGAAGAGAACATACAGGATGGAAGAAAGTATTTCTAAACTGTAAGTCTGACAAGTGTTAATATCCAGAATATGTAAAGAACACAAACGGCCCAGCAGCCAAAAAAATAAGTAAATAATCCAATTAAACATTGGGCAAATGATCTACATAGACGTTTCTCAAAAGAAGACATAAAAATGGGCAACAGGTATATTTTTATAAAGCTCAGAATCACTAATCATCTGAGAACTGCAAATCAAAACCAGAATGAGATAGTACCTCTATAGGGTCCAGTGAGTCCCACCTGCTGGTGTGGAGACGAGAAATTAGAAATAAAGACACAATAAAGAGAGACAGAGAAAAGAGAGTTTGGGCCCAGGGATCCACTGATACCCAAAGCGCTGGGACTAGCAGTGGCCCGGAGTACCTGGACACTCTGACTTCTATTGAGTACAAAGCCGGGGATTAGGCAGGGAGGGCTGGTAGGATGAGGTAATGATGGTCAGTGGTAAGGTCACGTAGATCACATGTTTTGGAGATAGGGGGCCTAAGACTTTGAAGAAGCTAAGGTGAGGAGAAAACCTAAGGCGTCAGCACTTTTTTCATACTTGTCAAGAAATAGCAAGATCACTATAATTTGTGTTACTATTACTAATTCTTTTCTTCTAAGAAAAAGAGGAACCAGGTGCAAAAGCAGAACTTGAAAGTAGCCATGGAACATGACAGCTAACGCACAAGACCACATAGAGACAATTAAATCCCCGGATGTCGGTGGGCCTCCCTGGCAGCCATCAGGCCTACCACAAGAGCTAGGGAGAGCGGAGTTTTCTCCTTACTCCCCGAGACCTCTCAGCCATCTTGGACATCTCCTTTCTTAGCTGGCTACACAGCAGGCGCTTTCACGGTGCTGTTCCTGCTGCACAGCCAAGGCATCCTCCAGCAGCCCTTATGCGGGAGTGACAGAGGACGTAGAGCATCTTGCCTTACGGTCACCTCTTTTCAGTCCCTGAAACTTCTTCTTGACCCCATACTTATTAGTAAGGTTAAAGATTATATGACTACATAGATGTATATTTTATGATTACATATGAATAGCTATGTGATTATATATTATTATACATAGGAATAGCTATGCAACTATATCTCTAATTCTTTTCTAATTCTATATGTATATGAGAACATGCTGAGGCTTCAGGCCCTTGCCTCGGCTCTCGTGGGGTTTCCCCAAAACATACCTCATTCCAGTTAGTATGACTATTGTTAATAAAAGCAAAAAATGAATGCTGGCAAGGATGCAGAGAAAGAGGAACTCTTATGAACTGCCGGTGGGAATGTAAATTAGTACAGCCACTACAGAAAACAGTATGGAGCTTCTTCACATCACTAAAAATAGAGCTACCATATGATTCAATACTCACACTACTATATATATATACATATAAAGTATGTAAAAAAAAAAATCATTCCTGTGTCCATTTCAGCACTTTCACAATTGTTAAGCTATGGAAGCAAACTAGAGAGTACTATTGTTTATCACTAGTTCCTGGTTTTCACAATGTATTTCCTTTTGTAAATTATCTCTTTAAATGTTTTGTTCATGTTTTAAAAACTGGATAGCTTTAAAAATACTGAGTTGAAGACTTTATATATGTATGTGCATTAATTATATACATGGATTCACATAGGCAGATATATATATATATATATATATATATATATATATATATATATATATATATATAAAACGTATAAATATTTTATATGACAAAAATCATACTCAGACATCCAAATTTCCAAAACCCCACCAACTATGTGGCTTGCCTTTTCATTTTCTTAAAGTGTTTTCAAAGAGTAAAATTGTCTTTTTCCCCTTCAAAGACTATATTTTCTAATTCATTTACCTGTTGTATATTACAAGAAACATTTACTTGTTCCCAGGTCACAAAGTAACTATTATTGCTTTTTCCCTGTGCTTTATTTTAGTGCTCATATTTCATCTTTTATACATTTTCTGCTTTTATATACATCCTGTGGGGTAATTCTCAGTTTGTAATCATACAGATATTAAATTGTTTCAGCAACATTTATTTCTTTCTTTATTTAGATTATTTAACTTTAATCATATAACAAAATATGAATAAATATTTTTCTAAAAGTTTCCTCAAGGTTTGTATTTCCTATAACAATGTTGCTCTCTTAAAAAGACTTTCATACTGACACTGAAATTACTGAATATCCTTGTTACGAATCACTCAGACGTGTATCTGTTTACTAACTTCTGGACATTATTCTCCTCACTTCATCTAGCTTTCTAAATTTTTGCCAGAATGGCACTATCTTGATTATTGCCGTTTTATAGTAAGTTCTCTCAATTTGGTTTTTCAAGTATTTGGCTATTCTTTGCTGTAAATTTTAGAGTCAGTTTGTAAGTTTCACTATAAGTTACTATTGGATGATGTAAGCAAACTAATTGCAATTATTCTATCAATATATTTTTATTTATTAAAATATTATCAAATATAATTAAATAGCTCAATGATATACTGCAATACCTCCTGTGCAATTAATGTTGATCCCAGCTACGTAAACATGGTTCAATATTAAATACAAATATCAATGTTATTTTCTCACTAACAGATTATAGAACCAATTGAATATGTTCATGGAATTGAAAACAATGCATATCCGATAAGTGTTAGTTTTTTTACTAATAAAATTAAAAAAATTTTCTTTATAGACAGGCACTTGCATACCTGGAAACTCAAGACAGACTGCACAGGTAAGTATAAGTGCATGTAATCATTTTCTTAAAGATAGAAACCAAACAGTTTATTCTTAATGTCTTTCTTAAACACTAGTATTTTTATAACACAAACATGACACTAGTTATAAATTGACAATGTGATAATAAATTTCTTAGGAAAATTAATAACCAAGAATAATTGAAGCAATATAATATAATAAGAACTTTTAAGCTGGAATAGTGAAACAGTGTTATGTAATCTGATGTTATCTGTGTGAAGAAATATGTAACACTAAAACAAATGTACTCTGCAGATGGTGTGATATTCAACATATTGGGCATTGCAAGTCAGTTGGGAAAAACAATTTGTAATAAACCATAATAGAATAATTGTTCCATTTATATATATACACACATGTATTTGTTATCCAAATACATATATATTATATACATACATAAAAATATATATTTATAACATGTACATATATTTTGTATATTTTTGTGTATATATAATATGTATTTGTATATATACACAAATAAGTACAAATATATACAAATACAAATATATTTATGGCAAACTAAATACCTTTTTCATATTTTATGTGCATTTAAAAATTATCGAATATAAACAAAACAACTAGATAGAATATGGGATGATATTCTTTTTTCTTTTTTTTCTTTCTTTGACACAGAGTTTCACTCTGATTACCCAGGCTGGAGTGCAGTGGCACGATCTCAGCTCACTGCAACCTCTGCCTCCTGGGTTCAAGCAATTCTCCTGCCTCAGCCTCCCTAATTGCTGGGACTACAGGCATATGTCACCATGCCCAGCTAATTTTTTTATTTTTAGTAGAGACGGGGTTTCATCATGTTTACCAGGATAATCTCCATCTCTTAACCTCGTGATCCACCTGCCTCGGATGATATTCTTTAAGATATAGTCATGGTTACTTAACCACAGGGACATACTCTGAAAAATGCATCATTAGGTGATTTCATTCTTATGAGAAATTTGCAGAGAGGACTTAGAACATGTTCTGGAGGAACTGGGGAGAGGAAATTGAGATAATTCCCATTTATTGGGCCTTTTTTTGGTAATATTTCAGGCAACCTTAACTAGTAAGAAAAAGCTGAGTATATATGTACAGAAAGTAAATCTTTAAAGAATAAATTTTACTTTATGTAAATTATATATCTCAGTAATCTTGACTTTAAAAGAGAAAGAAAACACATTCATTCTTTCTTTTGAGCTTCATTATACAATAATATATTAATAAAAATATCTAGGTAGGGAAAGTAAAAATACAAAAGTTGGAAGTATTTGTACAAATTTAAGACATACCACGATTTAGATGATGATGACAAACTTTTCATTTTTATCAATAATTGATGTGTTTCTATCACAATTCATGATGTTTATCAAAAACTAAATAGACTAGAACAATGTTTCCCCAATCAAAATTATAAGTTGAATTAAATGTTAATAATGAATAGATATATCAAATAATAAAATCATGAATAAGCAAAAACAATAGCTTTAGTACATACTCATTAAATTTAGAAAATGCATGTTAAAAAGAATTATCCATTATGCATGCTACTTTTCACAATCAGTTGTAAATTATTTCTTAGCTATGCCTTAACAATCTTTAAATTACTGTATTTTCAGACTTAGGACAGATGAGTGAATTTTTAAACTTTAATCCATGTATTTCAACATTATATCTATGACTTGTAGATGAAATAATCAAAACTTCAAATTTCAAAGTCTGATAATAATGAGTCAGAAAACAGTCATCTTAATTTGGTAGAAAGTACATTTCTTGTAATTAATAGCAAACTAACTAACATATACTTTGATAAGATTATTAATTAAAGTTTTATAATATTTTCCTGTTTATAAAGAAGCAATCCACTATTAACTGTTTTAAAAGCCCAAGAAATCCTTAGAAAGTTGTGCTGAGGGGTGAGGAAATGTTTTGGGTAGTAATACATTTTTTTAAATGAACACATTAAAAATAATATAAACTACAATATCTCTAGAAATATATTGAACTACTATTTTGAATATTTTTAAATATCTTAGTCCTCATTCATTTAAAAAAATATTTCTCAGTACTATTACATTATGAACTGTTCTGTTAAACTCCTTGTATCAAGGAATTTTAGAGATTCATGTTCTTTTCCCAGAATAATTAGAGTGTATCACTGTCTCAGGTAGCAGCATAGTCTACTTTTCATATCACTCAGGAACCACAGGAATATTGATTTGCATTTAAAATTTTAACTGGCAACATATGAACACTTGACCACTATAAAAATTTTATACAAAAATGAACATTTATGGATGCTTTACTAATTTAAATATTACTTTCCATCTTACATATATTCTACTATATTTCCTATCAAATATACTCAAAGATCTCTGATTCTATTGTCCACAGATCTCATTTTATTCTTTATATTATACATTCTGCTATTCATAGCATTTGTGGAGTTTTTATTCCATTTTTTTTCTTTATTATATGAAACCTCTAATTGCTTCTTTCCCTAACAAATATCTCATTATCTACTTAAGTTAGCTTGTATTTTGATTGTTTATGATGCACTATGGATGATGATACTATGCACATTTAAAAAATTCCATTTTTCCCTAAAAGCATTTTTGCAGTTTTGTGTCTATATTTTATAAGTAGGATATTTTGATTTTAAAAAATATTTATGCTGTATCAAAGCTTTATTTTTGTTATTTGTTGATTAAAGCTTGCTTGATCAATATTGGTCCTTGTACTGTTTGTCTTACTTAACTATGGATTCTGTCTCCCTGGGCATAAATACAAATTGCGATAAGAAAAAAAAAATATCTTCACCCCATGATTCAACAGGGAAAAACAGGGAATAGTAAGGACTCCCATTTGACGAGGTTTTTCTACACAACATTTTTTTTCATTAAAGAGGTGAAACTGCCCTTTAATCCTCCTATTATATTCATTATATCAGAGTGGCTTTGTTGCTCTTTATTATTTAGAACAAAAATCTATATGCTTACTCCATCTCCCAATTCTCTCGCTTACAGTTTGCAAATGTTCAAAAATATTATTGAGTATTTTTGATGGCCTTGTTTCCTCTTCAGTACTGAGTGATACAGTCCTTTGGATTTGACCATCCTTTAATTCAATTTGTTATAGAACTTACAGAAATAAAATATTTCTAAACATAACAACACTAAGATATTATTTGTAATTCTAGAACTGTTGTGTATTTTATATTAACTCTGCCATTTAAAATGAATTCTTATGTAGAAAAATAAATTATTGTGTATAATGAAATTTATTGAGACAAAACTCATGAGTTTCTTTAACAAGAGCACTCCACCTTGTTTTTGCCATTTTCCAATATCATATCAATAAAATTGTAATTACTAATTCATCAAGAAAAAGTGAAATTCTTTCCTTGTTTTTTTATGTATCAGAAACAAAATTCTTATTTCCATTAGATTAAGAATAGGGAGATGTTCATTATCATTAGTAAAATTTTACTCAGAAATAGAGGCATTAGCTTATGCAATCAGGTAAGAAAAAGCAGTTTTAATCCGAATAACTGAAAAATAATTACAATCCATATTTATCAGCAGATAATTATATATATTTTTGGTAAATTCAAAAAGCAATATGGAAGCTATCTAAAACTTAGACAATATAGTAAAATAATGTGATTTAAAATTATTAAACAGGTCAACAGCTTTTGTAAATAAAACAATAAATGAAAGAGAAATTTTAAGAGGTTGAAGACACAAGTTACAATAACAAGTCAATTAAAAGAAAAAACATAGTAAAATGTCAAGTAAAAAGCGTACAGTTACACTTCTATGAAAGCATAAAGTATTGTGGTTTACAAGCATCAAAACAATGAAAATATACCATTTCTTCATATTCAAAGGCCAGATTCTACCTTTAGATCTGTCAATGACATCCAGTAATACATATGTACTTACATTTTGTGGAAAAAATTAAAATTGACCTAATAATACAACTGAAATTTTCTTGAAGTCTAACTAGTAATAAATTCTTCCTCAATGAAGTTTTGTCTTACAATAAATCAGTAAATATTATACCGGATATAGTATTTAAAGTGTCTGGGATTTACATATAGTTTTCTTATATGCAAAGGGATTTCATTTTCTGAAATAAAAGAAAAACTATGTGCAATATTATCTAACCCTCAGATTTGGAAGCTGGTCCATTTTAATCACAGTAAGTCTAATAATAAAACAATGTATAGCATGTTTGGCAGGCTTGAAAACATATTTAAAAATACTAGAAATAGGCAAGATAAATGGGTTACCACTTTCTAAATCTGAAAACTTTTCTAAGTTGGGATTCTTAACCTGAGTCCATTTATTTGTTTCCAGGAGGTCCAAAATTTTTACTATGAGGATGTAATTACTTTGTATTTTTAAAATAATTAGATTTATTTTTCTTTTTTGCTTTTTAAAATTATACTTTAAGTTTTGGGGTACATGTGCAGAACGTGCAGGTTTGTTACATAGCTTTTCCAATATGACTAAAGGTCATTTGAAAACTTGAACAAGTAAAATGTTGTTTAGAAGACAAAACAGGAAAATAACTAGATGTTCAAAACAGTATGCCAAGTAATGGAAACACTGTCCTAAATTAGAGTAGTGTATATTACTCAAAAAATATTTTGAACCAATTTTTCTAAATGACATGGTACTTACTTAGTACCACTTAAATTTGGATAGAATTGTCAAAGAATAGTTAAACGTGCATACCCATAAAGTCATGTGATAATTAAAGGAGGCTTCAGAAGAAAATTAAAGCACAGTCAGTCTGTTTAAAGACAGCTTGGGAGACTCATATAAGACTATCTGAGCATTTTCAGTATTTTACAAAATATCTTTAAATGAATCAAATAAAGCATGTTATTGTCATGTAACTCACCAAGTGCCAATTGCCTATTTTTCCTTTTTTAATGTATCAATGATTTTGATATCATTTTCCAGAAGACACTTTGGGAAGATCATTTATCACAACACAACTTTATGTAAAAGGACTGTCAGGGCTGTAATTTATTAGTATGTATCCTAAATAATAAATTTTACATATTTTGAGACATTAAATTGGCATGATTATATAATAAATCACCATTTCACTTTATAGATTTCTCAGAATTGGTTAAAATTCTATTAGCAGTTAACCACCGTCCTAAAATAAAACCAGAAATAAAGCCAAAGCATTTTATGATAAGGTTTATTTGTCTTTCAGATTAAATCAATTAACTATCATTATACTGCAGAATTTATTCTATGTTTTTTTCTATCAAAACAAAAGTAAAATGGCAAGTAGTGAATATGTTTCTTCTTGACCAGTCAAAACTCATACTCATATCCCCCAAAATTAAAACTTACATCTGGAAAGAAGTTAAAACTACACCTGCTTCAAAAATGTAAAGTAACAGACATTTGCAAGTTAAAAGTAATTCATTTCCTCTGGAATATAAAAACTTACCAATGAAACTCATGCCCTGGAGAAAAGGAATATGATAGAACATTTACTTTAAATACACACACATCCCCACTCTACAACAAAAACACCGAAAAGCCTTGTGAGGCTTGGAGGAAATATTAAAATGAGATAAAAAATGCAGTCATTTTCATTCACAATTTTATTAAAATTCTCACAAACAAATGCTCTCAATATTTGAATTTTGTTAGGCTGGGACTTAGAAATGAAAGACTAGAATGAAAGGAACAAACAGAATACTGTTTTTAAATCTGGTAAATATAGCCAGTTTCTTTTTCTATTAAAAATAACATATGCATGTATTTGCAAAGTAAAATGCTGAATAGTTAGAAACCAAATTCTTAAAAACAGAACATAAAGATCTGAAAGCCAATATTTATTTTAAATAATTTTAATATATGTATTCTGATATAATTATGTTTTGACTAAGTTTTGATGGTTAATACTGAGTGTCAACTTGATTGCATTGAAGGATACAAAGTATTGATCCTTGGTTTGTTTGTGAGGGTGTTGCCAAAGGACATTGGCATTTGAGTCAGTAGGCTGGGAAAGGCAGACTCACCCTTAATCTGTGTGGGCACCCTTAATCAGCTGCCAGAGTGGCTAGAATATAAGCAGGCAGAAAAATGTGAAAAGAAAAACTACCCTACCCTCCCAGCCTACATCTTCCTCACATGTTGATGCTTCCTGCCCATGAATATTGGACTCCAACTTCTTCTGTTTTGCAACTCCGAGTGACTCTCCTTGCTCCTCAGCCTGCAGGTTACATATTGTGGGATCTTGTGATGGTGTGAGTTAATACTCAATAAACTTTCCTTTATATATATATATATATATATATATATATATATATATATATATATATATATACACACATACATTCCATTAGTTCTGTCCCTCTAGAAAATCTTCACTAATACAGATTTTAGTACCAGGAGTGGTTCTAGAGGAATATAATAATGAGAATATAGTTCTTTTGTTGGTTTTGAGGTTTCTAGAGTTGGGTTCTTAATATGATTAGATCCAAAAATGCTAAGGACTCTACTTCTAATAGTATGGAGAACACCAGAATACTGATAGTCCTTGAGGCGAACTGTTTAGAGAGTTATGCAAAACAAATGCATTTGACACTCCTGATTTACTGCTAGTGAGAGTCATGGAGTTTAGTGACTCTATACATAATACATTTGACCATATGTGGAGAACCAAGAAACATAATGAAGCTGGTTGATTGCTCCTAAGTTTAGTGGACAAAATGTTAAAAGAAAATGATGAACTCAGGGATTCTATCTTCCAGCTTCAGAAGTAGATACTGAGCATCAAATCTGCTAAGATTGCTCGGAGTGAGAGTCTTATGTCCTGTAGAGACAGAGCTGAAATTGTGGAAAAATAGACAGAAACACTTACCATCCAAGTGGCTGACCTGCAATGAGGGATGCAAGCACAGCCTCACAAACTTCTACCTCAGTAGACTTTCTAGAGGTCCAGTGTTATGGAGCCTGTCAAGATATTCCTTCTAAGGTGAGGAGTAAGTTGCTGCATTTGGCCTCTCCTACAACAACAACAACAACAACAAAAATCAGCAGCACAACATCTACTGAGACTCTTGGGATGTTTTGGAGGTAACACATTCCTCATTTGGTTGTTTTACTTTTCCCCCATTTATTAGTGACCTGAAAGCCTTCCAGTTTTGAGTGGGGTCCAGAACAGGAGAAGGCTCTGGAAAAGGTCCATGTTGCTGTGCACACTGCTCTGCCACTTGGGTCAAATGATCCAGCAGATCCAATGATGCTTGAGGTGTCCGTGGCAGATAGGGATGATTTTTGGAGTCTTTGGCAGGCTTCCATGACCGAATCACAGTGAAGGCCTCTAGGAGCAGAGACCAATACTGAGCTCCTGATATGGCACCATTTCTTGGAGTAATCAGCCAGCCACCTGGTGGCAGATTGACTATAGTAGACCTCTTCCATCATGGAAAGGTCAGAGATTTGTCCTCACTGGAGTAGACACTTATTCCAGATATGGGTTTGCCTATCCTACTCACAATGCTTCTGCCAAGTTTACCATTGGTGGACTCATGAAATGCCTTATTCACCATCATGATATTTCATATGGCATTGCCTCTGACCAAGGCACTCACTTTACAGCTAAAGAAGTGCAGCAGTGGGCTCATGGTCATGGAATTCATGGTCTTAACATGTTCTGCATCATCCTCAAGCAGTTGGATTGGCAAAATAATGGAATGAGTTTTGAGGTCAGTTAGAAAACCAACCAGATGACAATACTTGGCAGACCTGGAGCAGAGTTCTCCAGAAGGCAATGCATGCTCTGAATCAGCATCCAATATATGGCACTGTTTCTCTGATAGCCAGGATTCATGGGTCCAGGAATCATGGGGTGGAAGTGGAAGTGGCACCACTCACCGTTACCTCTAGTAATCCACTAGCAAAATTTTTGCTTGCTGTTCCTGAGACATTATCATCTGCTGGCCTAGAGGCTTTTGTTTCAGAAGGAGGAATGCTGCCATCAGGAGACATAAGGATTTTATTAAACTGGAAGTTAAGATTGCCACCTGGACAATTTGGGTCCCTCCTACCTTTGAGTCAACAGGCTTAGAAGGGAGTTACAGTGTTGTCTGTGGTGACAGACCCAGACTATCAATATTAAATCAGTCTACAATTCCACAACAGAGTCAAGGAAGAGTATGCATGGAATACTCAAGATTCATTAGGATGTCTCTTAATATTACCATGCCTTGTGATTAAGATCAATGGGAAACTACAAAAGCCCAATCCAGGGAGCACTGCAAATGACACAGACTCTTCAGGAATGAAGGTTTGGGTCACTTTACCAGGAAAAAACCCTGACCTACTGAGGTACTTGCTGAAAGCAAAGGGAATACAGACTGTAGTAAAAGGTGGTCATCAACACCAACTATGACCATGTGAATAGCTGCAGAAACAAGAGCTGTAATTGCCATAAGTACTTCTCCTTTTGTTAAAAACATGTTGGTGCATGTACATGCTTGTACTAAAAATATCTTCATTTTATTTCCTTTCTCCTTTATCATGTGACATAAGATTTATTGACTTCACATCAGCATTTAAGCATTGTTAACTTTATGTAATAGCATTTGGGTTGGAGATTGGTGTATTTCCAGTTGTAAGAAGGATAGCTGGAGGGGGATTTCCAAGATGGTGTGGTAAGAACAACTCAGGATTGCAGCTCTCAGTGAAGGTGCAGAGGGTGAGTCCTGGCTGCATTTTCATATGGATCTTTGTTGCCCACAGAACGAGGAAATTCCCAGGTGTAGGAGGGACACAGGACACCAGCACAAACCTTTTGGCTTGCACAGCAATTGGCCAGTGCCGCAGTGCAGTGGCACCCTGCACAAAATGCACTGGTAGGGGTGCCCTGTTAAACTGGCTATCTGAGATTTGGGAGGGCAGATTAACATATCCATCTGATTAAACGGGACTTGAACAGTGAGCCAGACCAAGAGATTCCCGGGAAGTGTCATTTGAGCCAGTGCAGAGGGTTACTGCACGGGAAATCACACAGATCCTGGTGCCCTATCAGCAGGCAACTGAAATACCTGTGAGAGAGTCAACTGTTCAACTTAAAAGAGAGAGAGAGAGAGGGAGAAAGGGTTCAGAGGCAGGGAGCCAGGTGATTAGGCTCGACAGGTCCCACCCCCACAGGGACAAACAAAATGGCAATTCAAAATGCTTGAGGTTGAGAGTTTCACTGCAGGCTCAGCTGAATCCAGGATGGTGCAGCTCAGTGGGGGAGGGGCATCTGCCACTACTGACATTTCACCCCTACTGAGGTACACTCCCATTGCTGAAGCAGCCTGCCATTGCTGAGGCAACCTGCCATAACAGAGACACTCTGCCAACAGGGTGGGGCCTACAACAGCAGTGCAGAGCCCATGGCAACAGGGCAGAGCTCATGACAGCAGGGCAGAGCCTTGGCAGGCAAATAGTGACTAGACTGCCCCCTAGCTGGGCAGGACAGTGCAATGGATACTCATAAAGAAAGCCCTAACTCCCTGAGACAGAGCATCTGAGGGGGGAAAAAAGGGGTTTAAGTTCTGCTGCAGCAGACCTAAACACAACTACCTAACAGCCCTGAATGAACAACAGAGCTCACAGCTCAGCACTCGAGCTCCTATAAAGTACAGACTCTCCTCAAGCAGCTCCCTGACCCCTATATATTCAAAGAGGCACCTCAACAAAGGACTAATCATACTGACATTGGGTGGGCATCAATCTGGGACAAAGCTAGCAGAAGAACAAACTGGTAGCATCCCTCACTGTTCTGCAGCTGCTAGAGGTGTACCCCAGACAAGCAGGGCCTGGAGTGGACCTCAGCAGTATTACAGCAGAGGGGCTAGACTATTAGAAGGAAAACTAAGTAACAGAAATACTTCATCATTAACAATCTGTGCATCCACTCAGAGACCCAATCAAAAAGTCAGCAACTACTCAGATGACAGGTGGATAAATCCACAAAGATTGGAAGAAACCAGTGCAAAAACAAGGAGGAAACAGCCCAAACCAAAACACCTCACCTCCTACAAAGGACCAAAACTCCTCACCAACAAGGAAACAAAGTTGGATGGAGAATGAGTGTGACAAAATGACGGAATCAGACTTCAGAAGATGGATAATGAGAAACTTTCATGAGCTAAAAGAACATGTTCTAAATCAATGCAAAGAAACTAAGAACCTTGAAAAAAGATTTGAGAAAATGGTAACAAGAATGGACAACTTAGAGAGGAATATGAATGAATTGAAGGAGCTGAAAAACACAACACGAGAACTTCATGAAGCATGCACAAGTTTCAACAGCCGAATTGACTAAGCAGAAGAAAGAATATCAGAAGTTGAAGATCAACTCAATGTAATAAAATGAGAAACCAATATTAGAGAAAAAAGCACAAAAAGGAATAAACAAAATCTCCAAGAAATGTGGGAGTATGTGAAGAGACCTAACCTACGTTTGCTGGGTGTACCAGAACGTGACAAAGAGAATGAATCCAAGCTGGAAAATACTCTTCAGGATATTATCCAGGAAAATTTCCCCAACCTAGCAAGGCAGGTCAATACTCAACTCCAGGAAATACAGAGAACACCACAAAGATATTCCGCAAGACGAGCAACCCCAAGGCACATAATCCTCAGATTCACCAGGGTTGAAATGAAGGAGAAAATACTAAGGGCAGCCAGAGAGAAAGGTTGGGTCACCCACAAAGGGAAGCCAATCAGACTCACAGCAGATCTCTTGGCAGAAACTCTACAAGCCAGAAGAGAGTGGGGGCCAATATTCAACATCCTTAAAGAAAAGAACTTTCAACCCAGAATTTCATATCCAGCCAAACTGAGCTTAACAAGTGAAGGAAGAATAAAATTTTTTGCCAACAAGTGAGTACTCAGAGATTTTGTCACCACCAGGCCTGCTTTACAAGAGTTTCTGAAAGAGGCACTACACATAGAAAGGAACAACCAGTACCAGCGACTCTAAAAACATACCAAATGCTAAAGAGCATCAACAAAATGAAGAATCTGCATCAACTAATGGGCAATACAGTCAGCTAGCATCAAAATGGCAGTATCAAATTCACACATAACAATATTAACTCTAAATTTAAATGGGCTAAGTGCACCAATCAAAAGACACAGACTGGCAAATTGGATGAAAAAACAAAAACCCATTGGTGTGCTGTATCCAGGAAACCCATCTCACACGCAAGGATACAATAAGGCTCAAAATAAAGGGATGGAGGAAGATTTACCAAGCAAATGGAGAGCAAAAAAAAAGCAGGAGTTGCAATTCTCGTCTCTGATAAAATAGACTTTAAAGCAACAAAGATCGAAAGAGACAAAGAAGGTCATTACATAATGGTAAAAGGATCAATAAAACAAGAAGAGCTAACGATCCTAAATATGTATGGACCCAATACAGGGGCACCCAGATATATAAGGCAAGTTCTTAATGTCTTACAAAGAGACTTAGACTCCCACACAATAATAGTGGGAGACTTTAACACTCCACTGTCAATATCAGACAGATCAACCAGGCAGAAAATTAACAGAGATATCCAGGGCTTGAACTCAGACCTGGAACAAGCAAACCTGATAGACATTTACAGAACTCTCCACCCCAAATCCACAGAATATACATTCTTTTCAGCACCACATCACACCTATTTCAAAATTGACCACATAATTGGAAGTAAAGCACTCCCCAACAAATGCAAGACAACTGAAATCATAACAAACAGTCTCTCAGACCATAGTGCAATCAAGTTAGAACTAAGAATTCAGAAACTAACTCAGAACCCCACAGCTTCATATAAACTGAACAACTGGCTCTTGAATGTTGATTGGATAAACAATGAAATGAAGGCAGAAATAAAGAAGTTCTTTGAAACCAATGAGAATTAAGACACAACATTCCAGAATCTCTGGGACACATTTAAAGCAGTCTCCAGAGGAAAATATATAGCAATAACTGCCCGCATGAGAAAAGTGAAGAGATACAAAACTGACACCCTATTATCAAAATTGAAAGAGCTAGAGGAGCAAGATCAAAAATCTTAAAACCTAGCAGAAGACAAGAAATAACTAAGATCAGAGCAGAACTGAAGGAGATAGTGACACGAAAAAAACCTTCAAAAACTTAATAAATCCAATAGCTGTTTTTTTGAAAAGATCAACAAATAGTCAGACTGAAAAAAAAAAAGACAAGAGAGAACAACTAAATAGATGCAATAAAAATGATAAAGGGGAAATCACCACAGATTTTACAGAAATTCAAACCATCATCAGAGAATCCTACAAACAACTCTATGCACATAAAGTAGTAAACCTACAAGAAAGAGATAATTCCTGGACACTTGTGCCCTCCAAAGCCTAAACCAGGAGGAAGCTGAAACTGTGAATAGACCAATAACAAGGTCTGAAGTCAAGGCAACAATTAAGAGCCTACCACACAAAAAAAGCCCAGGTCCAGAAGGGTTCACATCCAAATTCTACCAGACACACAAAGAGGAGCTGGTATCATTCCTTCTGAAACTATTCTAAATAATCCAAAAAAAGGGAATCCTTCCCAAATCATTTTATGAGACCAACATCATCCTGAAAACAAAACCTGGCAGAGACTCAACAAGAAAAGAAAACTTCAGGCCAATATCCATGATGAACACAGATGCAAAAATCTTCAATAAAATACTGGCAAACTGATTGCAACAGCACATTACAAAACGTATCCATCATGATCAAGTAGGATTCATCCTGGGGATGCAAGTCTGGTTTAACATATGCAAGTCTATAATCATAATTCACCACATAAACAGAAGCGAAAACAAAAACCACATGATTATCTCAATTGATGCAGAGAAGGAATTTGACAAAACTCAACAGCCCTTTATGCTAAAATCCCTAAATATACTTGGTATTAATGAATGTATCTCAAAGTAATAAAAGCTAATTATGACAAACCAACAGCCAATATCATACTAAATGGGCAAAAACTGAAAGCATTTCCTTTGAAATCTAGCACTAGACAAGGATGCCCTCTCTCACCACTCCTATTCAATACAGTACTGGAAGTTCTAGCCAGAGCAATCAGGCAAGAAAAAGAAATAAAGGGTATTCAAATAGGAAAGGTGGAAGCCAAATTGTCTCTATTTGCAGACGACATGATAGTATACCTAGAAGACCCAATTGCCTCAGCCCAAAAACTCCTAAAACTGATAAGCAACTTCAGCAAAGTCTCAGAATATAAAATCAATGTGCAAAAATCACAAGCATTTCTATACACCAATAACAGACTTAAAGAGAACCAAATCAAGAACAAACTGCCATTCACAATTGCTACAAAGAGAATAAAATACCTAGGAATACCTTACAATTAACATAAGGGACCTCTTCAAGGAAAACTACAAACCACTGCTCAACAAAATAAGAGAGGACACAAACAGATGGAGAAAAATTCCATGTTCATGGTTAGGAAGAATCAATATGGTGAAAATGGCTATACTGCTCAAAGTTATTTACAGAATCAACGCTATCCCCATCAAGCTACCATTGAATTTCTTCACAGAACTGGAAAAAAACCACCATGAACTTCATATGAAACCAAAAGAGAGCCTGCATAGCCAAGTCAATTCTAAGCAAAAAGAACACAGTGGGAGGCATCACATTACCAGACTTCAAACTATACTACAAGGCTACAGTAATCAAAACAGCATGGTACTAGTACCAAAACAGAGATACAGACTAATGGAACAGAACAGGGGCATCAGAGGCAACACAACATATCTACAACCATACAATCCTTGATAAACCTGACAAAAACAAGCAATGGGGAAAGGATTCCCTGTTTAATAAATGGTGTTGGGAAAACTGGCTAACAATGTGCAGAAAGCAGAAACTTGACCCCTTCCTGACACCTTACACTAAAATTAAATCCAGATGGATTAAAGACTTAAACATAAGACCTGGCACCATAAAAACCCTTGAAGAAAATCTAGGCAAAACCATTCAAGACATAGGAGTAGGCAAGGGCTTCATGACCAAAACACCAAAAGCATTGGCAACAAAAGCCAAAATAGACAAATGGGACCTAATCAAACTTCACAGATTCTTCATGGCAAAAGAAAGAGTCTCTAGGGTGAATCGGCAACCAATAGAATGGGAAAAGTTTTTTTCAGTTTACCCATCTGACAAAGGGCTGATATCCAGAATTTACAAAGAACTAAAAGAGATTTACAGAAAAAAAAAAAAAAAAAAAAAAAAAAACAAGCCCATTCAAAAATGGGCAAAGGATATGAACAGACACCTTTCAAAAGAAGACATACATGAGGCCAACAAACATATGAAAAAATGCTCATCATCACTTGTCACTAGAGATATGCAAATCAAAACCACATTGAGATACCATCTCATGCCAGTTAGAATGGCAATCATTAAAAAATCTGGAGACAGCAGATGCTGGAGAGGATGTGGAGAAATAGGAACACTCTTACACTGTTGGTAGGAGTGTAAATTAGTTCAACCATTGTGGAAGTTAGTGTGGGGATTCCTCAAGAGCTTAGAAATAGTAGTTCCATTTGACCCAGAAATCCCATTACTGGGTATATATCCAAAGGACTATAAATCGTTCTACTATAAAGACACATGCACACGAATGTTCATTGCAGCACTGTTTACAATAGCAAAGACCTGGATCCAACCCAAATGCCCATCGGTGATAGACTGGACTGAGAAAATGTGGCACATATACACCATAGAATATTATATGCAGCAATCAAAAATGATGAGTTTGTGTCTTTTGTAGGGACATGGATGAATCTGGAGAACATAATTCTCAGCAAACTGACACAAGAACAGAAAATGAAACAGTGCATATTCTCACTCATAGGCAGGTGAGAAAAAATGAGAACACATGGACACAGGGAAGGGGGTACTACACACTGGGGTCTATTGGGGGGAATAGGGGAGGGACAGTGGGGAGGGGAGCTGGGGAGGGATAGCCTGGAGAGAAATGCCAAATTTAGGTGAAGGGGCGGAAGGCAGCAAAACACACTGCCATGTGTGTACCTATGCAACTATCTTGCACATTCTGCACATGTACACCAAAACCTAAAATGCAATTTTAAAAAAATAAAAATAAATTTAAAAACACAATAAAGTAATTACTAATAAGAAAGGAAAGAAAAAGAAGGATAGCTGTATTATGTTAGGCATAACTAGGACTTTATTATAATCTCTATATGAAGATTATGTATGATCTCAGCAAATGTGTCTGGGTTCAGGTTGACAAGGGGTGGACTTGTGATGGTTAATATTGAGTGTCAACTTGATTGGATTGGAGAATACAAAGTATTGATACTGAGTGTGTCTGTGAGGGTGATGCCAAAGAGATTAACATTTGAGTCAGTGGGATGGGAAAGGCAGATTCACTCTTAATCTGGGTGAGTGCAATCAAATCAGCTGCCAGAATGGCTAGAATATAAGCAGGCAGAAAAATGTGAAAAGAGAGACTGGCCTAGCTTCCCAACCTACATCTTTCTCCTGTGGTGGATGCTTCCTGCCCTCTAACATCAGACTCCAGGTTCTTCAGTTTTGGAACTCTGACAGGCTTTCCTTGCCCCTCAGCCTGCAGATGGCCCATCATGGGACCTTATGATCATGTGAGTTAATACTTAAACTCATATGTATTTGTATATATATTCCATACGTGTACACACACACACACACACATATATATATATTATATAAAATATATATATTATTATATTATTATAAAAATTATTATAAAAAATATTATTATATAATATATTATTAAAAATATATTATATTTTTTATTATAAAAAATATATAGTTTATTAATACATGCCTTGCAGGTGCACTTAATAATCTCTGGCTTCTTCTTAATATTTGTTTTCAACAAGGAAGTTTTCATTAACATGAATTTTTAATACTAAGCATCCAATCAGGGCCGGTGTGATGGCTCATGCTTTTAATCTCAACATTTTGGGTAGGCTGAGGTAGGCAGATTGCTTGAGCTCAAGAGTTTGATACCAGCCTGGGCAGTCTGCTCTGTAGGAATAAAAAATAAAAACATAAAAAAGTAGCCAGGAGTGGTGGAGCAAGTTTGTAGTTCCAGCTATTTGGGAGGCTGAGGTGGGATGATTGCTTGAGCCAGGGAAGTCAAGGCTACACTGAGCTGAGATCACTTAACTGCACTCCAGCCTGTGTGACAGAGTGAGACCCTGCCACAAAATATAAATAAAAAAATAAGCATCTGTAGCAGCATCTGGGGGAGTGTGGGAGAGGAAGGGGGTGAAGCATTGGGAAAGAATTCTAATCTGAGGATAAGAAAGCTCCAGGTTCATCCATTTGTGGATTTTGTTGACAAAAAGAGTTAAACTATGGGGCCGGGTGTAATGGCTCATGCCTGTAATCCCAGCACTTTGGGAGGCTGAGGCGGGTGGATCATGAGGGCAAAAGATCAAGACCATCCTGGTCAACATGGTGAAATCCCGTCTCTACTAAAAATACAAAAAATTAGCTGGGCATGGTGGCGCGTGCCTGTAATCCCAGCTACTCAGGAGGCTGAGGCAGGAGAATTGCCTGAATGCAGGAGGTGGAGGTTACGGCGAGCCAAGATTTTGCACCATTGCATTTCAGCCTGGGTAACAAGAGCGAAACTCCCTCTCAAGAAAGAAAGAAAAGAGAGAGAGAGAGAGAGAGAGAGAGAGAGAGAGAGAGAGAGAGAGAGAGAGAGAGAGAGAGAGAGAGTTAAATTATGTAAAATATTTGAGGAGATTTATTCTGAACCAAATATGAGTGATCATGGCCCATGACACAGCCCTCAAGAGGTCCTGAGAACATGTGTCTAAGGTGGTCAGGGTACAGCTTGGTTTTATATATTTTAGGAAGGCATGAGACATCAATCAAATACATTTAAGAAATACAATGGTTTGGTTCAGAAAGGCAGGACAACTCAAAGTGGGGGCTTCCAGGCTATAGGTCAATATAAACATTTTCTGGTTGACAATTAGTTGAGTTTATTTGAAGACCTGGGATTAATGAAAGGAATGTTCAGGTTAAGATAATGGATTGTGGAGACCAATTTTGCTGTGCAGAGGAAGCTCTCAAAAACCAGACTACAGAGAGAGAAAGTTCTAAAATGATTCTTATCTGACCTAAAAGGGGCCTGGCTCTTAGTTCATTATTTGCTGGATCTGGAAAGAAAGGAAGGAAAACAAAGGGGAAATTAGGTTCTCTATAAAATGTGCATTTTTCCACAAGAGACTGTGCACACTATTTCAAGATATAGCAAGGAAATTTATTTTCATGTTAAATACTTTTTCCTGGTCTCAAAATATTATGCCAGAGTCAGATTGAAAAGTAAGTTATAATATACAGGGGCAAATAAAACCCATCTGATGAGAATATATGGTTTGAAGGGCATGACCCCCTAGAACCCTTAGGTGGGAATTTGGGTAAGATAAAGAGTTTAGCCTTCAATTTCATAGTCTCCCAGGGACACATGATTCTTAAAAATTGTGCCACTTGTTAAGGCACTCTTGTGTCCCAGTGGGATGCCAGTTTGGGCTGCAATCAGCTTCTCAGGGTCCCCGATGGTGTCATCCACATTGTATTTATTGCGGATCTGCTTCCCCAGAGAGTTGTGCAGACAACCTTGGTCATCCTGGCTGGAGCTGGAATTACCTGTTACCTGTGGATGCGACAATCTTCTTGCTTGAGCGCTGAACTCCTGATCTCTGTTTAAATCAAGCTTCAAAGTAAGTATTAGTTGGAAGGGTTTACACATAAGAAACAGTTTTAAACATAGTTTAAGAAACTTGTTTGAAATTGAGAGGGGAGATTCCCTCACCTCCTTCAATTTCACCTCCTGCCTACCCACCTTCCAAATGGGAAGGAGGGTGAGGAAGGAAAAAATAAAATGATACCAAAGAGCTAGGAAAATGACTGCCTTTTTTAGTTCCCAGCATCTCTGCTGTTTGTTAACCTTGGAAGAGCTGCAAATGGAGTCTGACACTGGTTCATGCCCCACATTTCCAGGGACCAGGCTCCCTCCTAGAAATACCTCTGCCAATAAACAGCTTGTTGCTTTTGTCTTGTTTCTGTAAAGTCTCTCCCCTGCTGGTCCCTGCTCATGCTGTAAAGCATACTACTTAGTACATAAAAGGTCATCAGTGATATTTATGGAATAAATTAATGAAAAGACAAAAGAATAAATATTGATATATTTTACATAACACTGAAGTTAATTTTCCTTTATTAGAAATTCATTGCTCAAAGTTGTTTCTTATATTTTTGTGATATTTTAAGAAATTAGTAATCAGAGAAACAAATGAATTTTTCATTAAGGGAAAAACCTTTTGTTGGTAGAGGCAGGTTTTTTCTTTGCTTTTAAAGTATTAGTATAAAACTACTAATACTACACTGGTAGGCAATTTCATTTTTAGTTTTAGAATATTGTTTTATTGATGTTGGCCTAAAGTTTTCTTTTCTTTTTGAGTCTCTGCTGGGTTTTGGTATCAGGATGATGTTGGTCTCATAAAATGATATGGGAAGGGTTCCCTTTTTTTGAATTATTTGGAATAGTTTCAGAAGAAATGGTACCAGATCCTCTTTGTGTGTCTGGTAGAATTTGGCTGTGAACCCATCTGGACCTGGGCTTTTTTTGTGTGGTAGGCTCTTAATTGCTGCCTCAACTTTAGACCTTGTTATTGGTCTATTTATAGTTTTGGCTTCCTCCTGGTTTAGGCTTGGGAGGACACAGGCATCCAGGAATTTATCCATTTCTTCCTGGTTTACTAGTTTATGTGCATAGGGTTGTTTGTAGTATTCTCTGATAATGATTTGAATTTCTGTGGAATCTGTGGTGATTTCCTCTTTATCATTTTTATTGCATCTATTTGGTTGTTCTCTTTTCTTTTTTATCAATCTGGCTAGTGGTCTATTTTGTTGATCTTTTCAAAAAAACAGCTCTTGGATTTATTGATTTTTTGAAGGGTTTTTTATGTCTCTATCTCCTTCAGTTATGCTCTGATCTTAGTTATTTCTTGTCTTAGGCTAGATTTTGAGTTTTTTTGATCTTGCTCCTCTAGCTCTTTCAATTTTGATGAGAGGGTGTCAATTTTGGATCTCTCCACTCTTCCCATGTGGGCACGTACAGCTATATATTTTCCTCTACAGACTGCTTTAAATGTGTCACAGAGATTCTGGTATGTTGTGTCTTCATTTTCATTGGTTTAGAAGAACTTCTTTATTTCTGCCTTCATTTCATTGTTTATCCAATCAACATTCAAGAGCCAGTTGTTCAGTTTCCATGAAGCTGTGTGTTTCTGAGTTAGTTTCTGAATTCTGAGTTCTAGCTTGATTGCACTATGGTCTGAGAGACTGTTTGTTATGATTTCAGTTGTTTTGCATTTGTTGAGGAGTGCTTTACTTCCAATTATGTGGTCAATTTTGGAGTAGGTGTGATGTGGTGCTGAGAAGAATGTATATTCTGTGGATTTGGGGTGGAGAGTTCTGTAAATGTCTATCAGGTTTGCTTGTTCCAGGTCTGAGTTTAAGTCCTGGATATCCTTGTTAATTTTCTGCCTGGTTGATTTGTAGAATATTGACAGTGGAGTGTTAAAGTCTCCCACTTCCTCAAGGACCTAGAAATAGAAATTCCATTTGACCTAGCAATCCCATTACTGGGTATATATCCAAAGGACTATAAATCATTCTACTACAAGGACACATGCACACGAATGTTCATTGCAGCACTGTTTACAATAGCAAAGACCTGGAACCAACCCAAGTGCCCATCAATGATAGACTGGACTGGGAAAATGTGGCACATATACACCATGGAATATTATGCAGCAATCAAAAATGATGAGTTTTTGTTTTTTGTAAGGACATGGATGAATCTGGAGAACATAATTCTCAGTAAACTGACACAAGAACAGAAAAGGAAATACCGCATATTCTCACTCATAGGCGGGTGAGAAAAATGAGAACACATGGACACAGGGAGGGGGCCTACTGCACACTGGGGTCTATTGGGGGGAATGGGGGAGGGACAGTGGGGGGGGAGCTGGGGAGGGATAGCCTGGGAAGAAATGCCAAGTGTGGATGAAGGGGAGGAAGGCAGCAAAACACACTGCCACATGTGTACCTATGCAACTATCTTGCACATTCTGCACATGTACCCCAAAACCTAAAATGCAATAAAAATTTAAAATAAATAAATAAATAAATAAATAAATAAAAAGAAAAACTTGAAAAAAATAAATAAAAATAAAATAAAATATTGTTTTATTTAAAATTTAGTTTGTTATTTAAAATATTTTGTTTTTTATTATTTTTACTTAAAATATTCAGGTTTCTTTTAAATATTTAGTTTTATTTCATTTAGTTTTAAAATATTTTTACCAATTAATACAAATATAAATTAATGCAATTTGTATTTTATAATATAGACACACGAAAGGATAACTTGATATCATAGTCATATAGGACATGCATTTTAATATTACATTAAAATGTAATAATATATGTGCTATAACCAAGTCATAAATCAATATAAAGAGTGTAGACTGGTAACTATGAGTTACATTTGCTCTTTATTTATTTGATTTAATAGGCAAACAGTCAAGAACACTCATCAAATGTGAACTATGCCCTTGGTCCTTTGCTTGCATGTCATTGGACTTAGTTGTCTCCAAGGGTATTTAATTACTACAATTTTTATAAAAACAATGAATCTTCTCATTCCTGAGAGAATAAATGTGCTATGTATTTGAGAAACTACTTTTCACATGAATTTTGCCTTCTAAAATAAGATAATTAAGCCAAAACTCTAAAATGGTAAGATTCCTGCTTACTATTTGTGTTCATTAAGGCCACCTTAACAGCATATCACAGATTGTGCTGCTAAAAACACATTTTTTAAAAACAGGTTAGAAATTTAAGGTGAACTTGCCTGCAAGTGTGGTTTCTTCTGAGGCCTCTGTACTTGACCTGCCAATGACTGCCTTTTTGCCACATCCTCTGTACATTTTTGTCCCTCAGTACATGTACTTTTTTGGTGTTCCTTGGTTTGTCCAAATTTCTATTTCTTATGAACACATTAGTCAGATTGAATTAAGGAACACCCTAAAGGCCTCATTTTAACATAATCATTTCATTAAAGACCTTATCTTCAAATATACTCAAATTGTCAGGCACTAGGCATTGGGACTTGAGCATATGAGTTTTGGGAGAATGCAGTTAAATCCATAATACTATTGTGATGCAAACATTACAATTAAATAATTAAGCTTAACTTATCCATATAACCAAGATTGTTTCATTTAAGAGAAATGACAGTTGAGCTGAAAGAAAAAAAAAGCCACAAAATGCAAGACACATAACTGAGTAAAGGCACTATAAAGCAAGGTCACAACAACAGCACAGGCCGGGCGTGGTGGCTCACACCTGTAAACCCAGCACATTGGGAGGCCAAGGTGGGTGGATCATGAGGTCAGGAGTTTGAGAACAGCCTGGCCAATGTGGTGAAACCTGGTCTCTACTAAGAATACAAAAATTAGCTGGGTGTGGTGGCACTTGCCTGTAGTCCCAGCTACTCTGGAGGCTGAGGCAGGAGAATTGACTGTACTCGAGAGGTGGAGGTTGCAGTGAGACTAGATCATGCCACTGCACTCCAGCCTGGGAGACTGAGTGAGACTCCATCTCAAAACAAACAAACAACAACAACAAGAAAAACACACAAATAAAATTGATTTAATTGCAATTATTCTATTGTTATTTTCTAAACAATTCCAAAGTTTTGCTTTCAGATACTGCCCATATATTATTTAGAGAAAATCTCTTTTGGAGAAAATCATAAAAAAGATTGTTGTCTGATCGCTTTCAAAAATGCAGTTTATGCATTTGATTTCAATTGTATTTTAATATTAGCAAGATGTATTCTGGAAACCATGTTATTATACTATTGTACATTTCAAACACAATGTAATATCAAATATGATTATCCTAGAAGTCATGAATACTGGATTGTTACCAGTTAAGACATTTCTTTTCCTGGGATTCTCAACAAAAGTATTGAGACTTTGAGGACAAATTAAGAACAAAAACAAAATGCAAAAGCACTTGATTATTAACAAGCCTTGAGCTCCAACTTCACAATTCAGTAGATTGGTTAATAATAGGGTGTAGCTGGTGGCTTAAATGTGATATTTAAATGATTTCTCCGTGGCCCTAAGCCTAGAGACAATTGGAGAATGAGAGTTCAGAGTGACAAGTGTAACTGAGTGTGTGAATAAAGAGAGGAAAAAAAGTTCATATCTCCTACTGTGCACTATGAAATCATAGGCTTTTGACATCCAGCATCCTGAAAGAATATAGCCAAAAAATCTTCATCTCTGTGAGAGTGGTGGTCATAAAATGAGAGCCTCACATTGTATCATGTGATATGACAATACACATGTTAAAATCGTTTTGGAAGTGATTTAAATTCTCAGTGAAACATTTCAAAAATGGTCTGAAAGTGAAGATGAGAAAAGTTGTAATATAGTTATAACTAATATTAAAAAACCTTGGGGAATTTCCAAGATGGCGCCATAGAAACAACTCAGGATTGCAGTTCTCAGTGAAGGCGCAGAGGGTGAGTCCTAGCCACATTTTCAGATGGACCTTTGTTTCTCACAGAAGGAGGAAATTCCCAGGTGTAGGAGAGACATGGGACACCAGTGCAGCCAGTGCTTTGGTGCACGCAGCCGGTTCGGCCGGCACCACAGCGCAGCAGCCCCCAGCACAAAACTCACTGGTCTGAGTGCCCTTTTAAACCAGCAATCTGAGATCTGGAAGGGCAGATTGACATGTCCAGCTGATTAAATGGGACTTGGACAATGAGCCAGACCAGGAGATTCCTGGGAAGGGTGATTTGAGCTGGTGCAGTGGGCAGTGGCATGGCAGATCACACTGATCCCAGTGTCCTATCAGCAGGCTACTGGGGTGCCAGTGAGAGAGTCAACCATTCAAATTGGGGAGAAAAAGGGAGAGAGAGAGAGGACAGACTCTGAGGCAGGGAGCCAGGTGATCAGGCTCAGTGGGTCCCACCCTCACGGGGACAAGCAGGGTGGTGATTGGAGGTGCTCAGAATTGAGAGTTTTGCTGCGAGCTCAGCTGAATCCAGGGTGGTGCAGCCCAGTGGGGGAGAGGCATCCACCACTACTGATACAATCCACCCCTACTAAGGTACACGCCTAGTGCTGATGCAGCCTCCCATTGTCGAGGCAACCCACCATAACAGAGAGACTCTGCCAGCAGGGCAGAGTGCACCACAGTAGATCGGAGCCCCGTGGCAGCAGGGCAGATTCATGCTAGCAGGGAAGAGCCTCAGCAGGCAAATAGTGAATAGACTACCTCCTAGCAGGCAGGACAGTGCAACAGATACTCATAAAGAAAGCCCCAACTCCCTGAGACAGAGCATCTGGGGGAAAAAAGGGGGGGTGTTTATAGGTTCTGCTGCAGAAGACTTAAACATACCTGCCTAACAGCCCTGAATAAACAACGGAGCTCACAGATCAGCACTGGAGCTCCTATAAAGTACAGACCATCTCCATAGACCCAATGTAGGAGCACCCAAATATATAAGGCAAGTTCTTAATGACTTACAAAGAGACTTAGACTCCCACACAATAATAGTGGGAGACTTTAACACTCCACTGTCAATATTAGACAGATCAACCAGACAGAAAATTAACAAGGATATCCAGGACTTAAACTCAGACCTGGAACAAGCAAACCTGATAGACACTTACAGAACTCTCCACCCCAAATCCACAGACTACACATTCTTCTCAGCACCACATCACACCTACTCCAAAATTGACCACATAATTGGAAGTAAAGCACTCCTCAGCAAATGCAAAACAACCAAAATCATAACAGTCTCTCAGACCATAGTGCAATCAAGTTAGAACTCAGAATTCAGAACCTAACTCAGAACCGCACAGGTTCATGGAAACTGAACAACTGCCTCTTGAATGTCGATTGTATAAACAATGAAATGAAGACAGAAATAAATAAGTTGTTTGAAACCAACGAGAATGAAGACACAACATACCAAATCTCTGTGACACATTTAAAGCAGTCTGTAGAGGAAAATATATAGCTGTACGTGCCCACATGGGAAGAGTGGAGAGATCCAAAATTGACACCCTATTGTCAAAATTGAAAGAGCTAGAGGAGCAAGATCAAAAGAGCTCAAAACCTAGCCGAAGACAAGAAATAACTAAGATCAGAGCAGAACTGAAGGAGATAGAGACAATGAAAACCCTTCAAAAAATCAATAAATCCAAGAGCTGTTTTTTTCAAAAAGATCAACAAAATAGACAGGCCACTAGCCAGACTGATAAAAAATAAAAGAGAGAACAACCAAATAGATGCAATAAAAACCAATAAAGGGGAAATCACCAGAGATTCCACAGAAATTCAAACCATCATCAGAGAATACTACAAACAACCCCATGCACATAAACTAGTAAACCATGAAGAAATGGATAAATTCCTGGACATGTGTGTCCTCCCAAGCCTAAACCAGGAGGAAGCTGAAACTATGAATAGACCAAGAACAAGGTCTGAAGTTGAGGCAGAAATTAAGAGCCTACCACACTAAAAAAGCCCAGGTCCAGATGGGTTCACAGCCAAATTCTACCAGACACACAAAGAGGATCTGGTACCATTCCTTCTGAAACTATTCCAAATAATTCAAAAAGAGGGAACCCTTCCCATATCATTTTATGAGACCAACATCATCCTGATACCAAAACCCAGCAGAGACTCAACAAGAAAAGAAAACTTCAGGCCAATATCTATGATGAACATAGATGCAAAAATCTTCAATAAAATACTGGCAAACCAATTGCAACAGCACATTAAAAAACTTATCCATCATGATCAAGTAGGATTCATCCCGGGGATGCAAGGCTGGTTCAACATACCCAAGTCTATAAATGTAATTCACCACATAAACAGAAGCAAAAACAAAAAACCACATGATTATCTCAATTGATGCAGAGAAGGAATTTGACAAAATTCAACAGCCCTTTATGCTAAAAACCCTCAATAAACTTGGTATTGATGCAACATTGGTATTGATGGAATATATCTCAAAGTAATAAAAGCTGTTTATGACAAACCAACAGCCAATATCATACTTAATGGGCAAAAACTGGAAGCATTCCCTTTGAAATCTGGCACTAGACAAAGATGCCCTCTCTCACCACTCCTATTCAACATAGTACTGGAAGTTCTAGCCAGAGCAATCAGGCAAGAAAAATAAATAAAGGGTATTCCAATAGGAAAGGCAGAAGCCAAATTGTCTCTATTTGCAGACGACATGATAGTATACCTACAAGACCCCATCACCCCAGCCCAAAAACTCCTGAAACTGATAAGCAACTTCAGCAAAGTCTCAGGATATAAAATCAATGTGCAAAAATCACAAGCATTCCTACACACCAATAACAGACTTAAAGAGAACCGAATCAAGAACGAACTGCCATTCACAATTGCTACAAAGAAAATAAAATACCTAGGAATACAACTCACAAGGAATGTAAGGGACCTCTTTAAGGAAAACTACAAACCACTGCTCAACGAAATAAGAGAGGACACAAACAGATGCAGAAACATTCCATGTTTGTGGTTAGGAAGAATCAATATCACGAAAATGACTATACTGCCCAAAGTAATTTAGACAATCAATGCTATCCCCGTCAAACTACCATTGAATTTCTTCACAGAACTGGAAAAAACCACCATGAACTTCATATGGAACCAAAACAGAGCCTGCATAGCCAAGTCAATTCTAAGCAAAAAGAACACAGCGGGAGGCATCACACTACCAGACTTCAAACTATACTACAAGGCTACAGTAATCAAAACAGCATGGTACTGGTACCAAAACAGAGATATAGACCAACGGAACAGAACAGAGGCATCAGAGGCAACACAACATATCTACAACCATATAATCTTTGATAAACCTGACAAAAGCAAGCAATGGGGAAAGGATTCCCTGTTTAATAAATGGTGTTGGGAAAACTGGCTAGCCATGTGCAGAAAGTAGAAACTGGACCCCTTCCTGACACCTTACACTAAAATTAACTCCAGATGGATTAAACACTTAAACATAAGACCTGGCACCATAAAAACCCTTGAAGAAAATCTAGGCAAAACCATTCAAGACATAGAAGTAGGAAGGACTTCATGACCAAAACACCAAAAGCATTGGCAACAAAAGCCAAAGTAGACAAATGGGACCTAATCAAGCTCCACAGCTTTTGCACAGCAAAAGAAACAGTCACCAGAGTGAATTGGCATCCATCAGAATGAAAAAAAATCTTTGCAGTTTACGCATCTGACAAAGGGCTGATATCCAGAATTTACAAAGAACTCAAACAGATTTACAGGAAAAAAACAAACAAGCTCATTCAAAAATGGGCAAAGAATATTAACAGACACTTTACAAAAGAAGACATACATGAGGCCAACAAACACATGAAAAAAATGCTCATCATCATTGGTCATTAGAGAGATGCAAATCAAAACCACATTGAGATACCATCTCATGCCAGTTAGAATGGCGATCATTAAAAAATCTGGAGACAACAGATGTTGGAGAGGATGTGGAGAAATAGGAACACTCTTACACTGTTGGTGGGAGTGTAAATTAGTTCAACCATTGTGGAAGACAGTGTGGCGATTCCTCAAGGACCTAGAAATAGAAATTCCATTTGACCCAGCAATCCCTTTACTGGGTATATATTCAAAGGATTATAAATCTTTCTCCTATAAGGACAATGCACACGAATGTTCATTGCAGCACTGTTTACAAAAGCAAAGACCTGGAACCAACTCAAATGCCCATCGATGATAGACTGGACTGGGAAAAAGTGGCACATATACACCATGGAATATTATGCAGCAATAAAAAATGATGAGTTCGTGCTCTTTGTAAGGACCTGGATGAATCTGGAGAACATCGTTCTCAGCAAACTGACACAAGAACAGAAAAGGAAATACCGCATATTCTCACTCATAGGCGGGTGAGAAAAATGAGAACACATGGGCACAGGGAGGGGGTCTACTACACACAGGGATTTATTGGGGGAAATGGGGGAGAGACAGCGTGGGGGGAGCTGGGGAGAGATAGCCTGGGGAGAAATGCCAAGTGTGGGTGAAGTTGGGGAAGGCAGCAAAACACACTGCCATGTGTGTACCTATGCAACTAACTTGCACGTTCTGCACATGTACCCCAAAACCTAAAATGCAGTAAAATTTTATTTTTTTTTTTTAAAGAAAGAAACCTTACCCAAGACTACAACACTTTTTTTTTTTTTACTTTTAAGTTCATGGGTACATGTTAAGATTTGTTACATAGTTCAACTTGTATCACAGGGGTTTTGTTGTACAGATTATTTCATCATCTGGGTATAAAGCCTAGTAATTGTAAGTTATTTTTCCTGATCCTCTCCTTCCTCTCACCCTCCACCCTCCAAACAGTCCCAGTGTGTCTTTTTCTCCTCTATGTATCCGTGTTCTCTCATCATCCAGCTCTCACTTATAAATGAGAACATGCAGCATTTGGTTTTCTGTTCCCGCATTTATTTGCTAAGAATTATGGCCTCCAACTACAACAATATCCTCCCAAAGAACAGGACCTTGTTCTTTTTTTATGACTGCATAGTATTCCTTAATGTATACATACCACATTTTCTCTATACAGTCTATAATTGATGGCCATTTATATTTATTCCATGTCTTTGTTGCTGTGAATAGTACTCTAGTGAACTTATGTGTGCATGTGTCTTTATAGCAGAATTATTTATATTTCTTTGGGTATATGCTCAGTAAAGGTATTGATGGGTTGAAGGGTATTTCTGTTTTGAGATCTTTGAGTAATTGTCACACTGTTTTCTACAATAGTTGAACTAATTTACACTCCCACCAATAGTGTATAAGTGTTCCTTTATCTCTACAACCTTGCCACCAACTGTTGGTTTTTGACATTTTAATAATAGCCATTCTGTGTGAGATGATACCTCATTGTGATTTTGATTTGCATTTCTCTAATGATTAGTGATGTTGAGTTATATAGGTAGGATTTTTGGCCATCCTCAACCTATATTCACTACTTTTCTTTTTTCTGCTCAGGAAATGGTTTGTATATATGCTTTTGAAGTCATATATTCCTATTACTGTTAAGTTTATCCCTTGGACATTCAGATATTTCTAAAAAGGGAAATGGACTTACTATTCTTAATATTCACCTACTGGATGCCAGATAAAACTGAAAGGCAAATAATAGAATTAATTATCCTGTGGGTGTGGGTGTGGGTGTAGGTGTGTGTAAACTGTATCTTGTTTTAAACTCATTTTCAAATCATCATGTGTTTTCACATACCCATGGTTATTAATAACACTTAGTGTCTTGACACACATATTTTTATTTATTTATAAAATAAAATACCTTTTTTTAAACATTCAATTAAAATTGCCAATTATCTGCATTTACCTAATGATCACCTGACGTGGGATATATTAACAGGATGACAACATAGAAATAAAAATAAATGAAAATTGTGAAACATTGTTTTAAAGATAACCTTCTTTAGACACTGAACCCTGAATTTGTGGCAACTTAAGCACAGTAAGAAAAAGCATTTCAAATGATTTTATTCACCATTCCAAGTAATATCATATAATATTAAATATTATTTCCCAAATATTTTTTCATTATTCTGATAAATAAATAACATGATAAAAAGTAAAATATATGTATATTTTAAAATAATATTAAGTTTGTCTAGTCAGTGAAGCACATTGACATAAATAATGGGATATTTTTAACAGCTTAATATTTAAATATATGGTCTCATAAAAATATTTTAACCTATACTGAGCAATGCAAATGTTTCTTGCTAAAATTGTTTTCATGCTTTATCAGTGACATTTTCATAGGTGGACTAGGAAGATGGGAGATTATATCTCACATATTTGTAAATAAATAATTATATACCATATAAAAACATCATACCCAATGTGTCACGTACTGAGTATTGTTGCTTGAAGTTCTCAAGTCCTAAATGGTATCATAATCCATTTATACTAAGGCAAATTTGTGTCTTTATGTGCTATATCACCATCTAGCTCACTGCCTAGGTATTGACTTTTATACTTAGACGTGTGTGTATATGTTTCTGTATGTGCACACAATTTTTTTGTATCTGCACAAAAGCATATTTTAAACACACTCCATGTATATTCAAGTGGTACTATTTTTACAGCCAATGATGGTTAAATTTTCTTTTAGACAAAAGTACCTCAGCTACATATGGATTTTTTTCTGATTTCCTGAATAATAATTAAAATAGATATATCCTAGATAATTTTTTCAACTACAGAGCTACTTTTTAAGAAGTTCAAAATGTCTTGTTTAAGTTCATTGAATGCATACACAAAACTTAATCGGCGGGGATGCACTTATACTACAGCAAAGAGCAATGGCCATCTATTTGATGATTTGAATGCTGTGCTAAATTATTCTGCTACTGTTGCAATAAACTAGATAAGGAACTACTCAAAATTTAGTTCTCTGTAATTGTAAGAAATTATTTTTTTGTACTTATTCTCTGTGCAACAACTGAAGCATCACTACATCAGATTTCAGCGAGCTGGACTTGACTCAAGGCTTTGAGTAGGGTTCATAAGAATTCCACATTATCCATGATCCCCTTGAGCAAACACTTTCCAGGGTATATTTTTCACATAACAGACACAGAGTAAAAAGTAGACAGTGTCTGGCACAGGGCCATTTCCTGTGGTCTCAGCTACTTAGAGGTCTAAGTGAGGAGAATTGCTTGAGTCCAGGAGTTTCAGTCCAACCTGCAGCCTGGACAACATAATGAGACCACCTCTTAGAAAAAAATAATAATTACAGACATCAAATCAGACAAGACTTAATCTCTCATTGGACAATTCACATCACATGACAAGTCCAAAACCTGGGCAGAAGGAAAATGTAGTACACCCTGAAAAATATAGAAAAATGGGTGAACATTTGCAAAAAATATTTACATATATGCACGCACAAGTATATCTCTGTTTAATGCCTGATAGCCACTATTTTCTAGTAAAAGCTGAATTATTTTATTAATAAACTCATTTTTGAGCAGTTTTAGTTTTACAGAATCATTGTGAAGATAGAACAGAGAATTCCCATATACCCCATGCTCATTCTACCTTAGTATTAAATTCCTAGATCACTGTGATACCTTTGTTGCAACTAGTACTGATCTATTATTATTAAATAAAGTTCATGCTTTATGATTCCCTCAGTTTTTCCTTAATGTTCTTTATCTTTTGCAGAATTTCATCTGGACTACTGCATTACATTCAGTAGTCATATCTTCTTAGACTCCTCTTGGCTGTGACAGTTTTTCAAACATCCTTTTTCTCTGATGACCTGGATTGCTTTGAGAATCACTGTTTAAACTTTTTTTAAGTAATTTTTTTATTGCAATTGAGGTTTTGGGGTACATGTGAAGAATATGCAAGATTGTTGCATAGGTACACACATAGCGGTGTGATTTCCTGCCTTCCTCCCCATCACCTATATCTGGCATTTCTCCCCTAGGTATCTTTCCCCAACTCGCCACCCCCTGCTGTCCCTCCATTTCCCCCAACAGACCCTAGTGTGTGATGCTCCCCTCCCTGTGTCCATGTGTTCTCATTGTTCAACACCTGCTTATAAGTGAGAACATGCAATGTTTGATTTTCTGCTCTTGTGTCAATTTTCTGAGAATGATGGTTTTCAGGTTCATCCATGTCCCTACAAAGGACATTAACTCATTGTTTTTGACGGCTGCATAATATTCCATGGTGTAAATGTGCCACATTTTCCCTGTCCAGTCTATTATCAATGGGCATTTGGGTTGGTTCCAGGTCTTTGCTATTGTAAACAGTGCTGCAATGAACATTCGTGTGCATGTGTCCTTATAGTAGAACGATTTATAATCCTTTGAATATATATCCAGTAATGGGATTGCTGGGTCAAATGGAATTTTTATTTCTAGGTCCTTGAGGAATCGCCACACTGTCTTCCACAATGGTTGAACTAATTTACACTCCCACCAACAGTGTAAGAGTGTTCCTATTTCTCCGCATCCTCTCCAGCATCTGCTGTCTCCAGATTTTTTAATGATCGCCATTCTAACTGGCGTGAGATGGTATCTCAATGTAGTTTTGATTTGCATCTCTCTAATGACCAGTGATGATGAGCATTTTTTCATATGTTTCAAAGGGAATGCTTCCAGTTTTTGCCCATTCAGTATGATATTTGCTGTTGGTTTGTCATAAATAGCTTTTATTATTTTGAGATACATTCCCTCAATACTTAGTTTATTGAGGGTTTCTAGCATAAAGGGCTATTGAATTATGCAAAAGGCCTTTGCTGCATTCATTGAGATAATCATGTGGTTTTTGTCTTTGGTTCTGTTTATGTGGTGAATTACGTTTATAGACTTCATATGTTGAACCAGCCTTGCATCCACGGGATGAATTCTCCTTGATCTTGGTGGATAATCTTTTTGATGTGCTGCTGCAATCAGCTTGCCAGTATTTTATTGAAGATTTTTGCATCTATGTCCATCATGAATATTGGCCTGAAGTTTTCTTTTCTTGTTGAGTCTCTCCTGGGTTTTGGTATCAGGATGATGTTGGTTTCATAAAATGATTTGGGAAGGATTCCCTTTGTCTGGATTATTTGGAATAGTTTTAGAAGGAATGGTATCAGCTCCTCTTTGTGTGTCTGGTAGAATTCAGCTGTGAACCCATCTGGACCTGGACTTTTTTTGTGTGGTAGGCTCTTAATTGCTGCCTCAACTTCAGACCTTGTTATTGGTCTATTCAGGGTTTCAACTTCTTCCTGATTTAGGCTTGGGAGGAGGCAAGTGTCTAGGAATTTATCTATTTCTTCCAGGTTTACTAGCTTATGTGCATAGAGTTGTTTGTAATAATCTCTGATGATGGTTTGAATTTCTGTGGAATCTGTGGTGATATCCTCTATTTTTTATTGCTTCAATTTGGTTATTCTCTCTTTCCTTTTTTATTAATCTGGCTAGTGGTCTGTCTATTTCATTGATCTTTTCAAAAAAACAGCTCCTGGATTTATTGATTTTTTTGAAGGTTTTTTTGTGTCTCTATCTTTTTCAGTTCTGCTCTGATCTTAGTTATTTCTAGTCTTCTGCTAGGTTTTTAAGGTTTTTGATCTTGCTCCTTTAGCTTTTTCAATTTTGATGATAGGGTGTCAATTTTAGATCTGTTTTATTCTCATATGGGTACTTATTGCCATATATTTTCTTCTAGAGTCTGCTTTAAATGTGTCCCAGAGATTCTGGTATGTTGTGTCTTTGTTCTCATTGGTTTCGAAGAACATCTTTATTTCTGCCTTCATTTGATTGTTTACCCAGTAAACATTCAAGAGAAAGTTGTTCAGTTTCCATGAAGCTGTGCAGTTCTGAGTTTGTTTTTGAATTCTGAGTTCTAACTTGATTGCACTGTGGTCTGAGAGACTGCTTGTTATAATTTTTGTTCTTTTGCATTTTCTGAGGAGTGATTTACTTCCAATTATGTGGTCAATTTTAGAGTAGGTGTGATGTAGTGCTGAGAAGAATGTAAATTCTGTGGATTTGGGGTGGAGAGTTCTATAAATGTCTATTAGGTTTGCTTTTTCCAAGTCTGAGTTCAAGTCCTGGATATCCTTGTTAATTTTCTGTCAGGTTGATCTGTCTAATATTGACAATGAGGTGTTAAAGTCTACCACTATTATTGTGTGGGAGTCTAAGTCTCTTTGTAAGTCATTAAAAACTTGCCTTATGTATCTGAGTGCTCCTGCATTGGGTGTGTATATATTTAGGATTGTTAGCTCTTCTTGTTGCATTGATCTTTTTACCATTATGTAATGTCCTTCTTTGTCTCTTTTGATCTTTGTTGCTTTAAAGTCTATTTTTTCAGAGATGAGAATTGCAACTCCTGCTTTTTTTTTTTTTTTTTGCTCTCCATTTGCTTGGTAAATCTTCCTCCATCCCTTTATTTTGAGCCTTTGTGTATCATTGCATGTGAGATGGGTTTCCTGGATACAGCACACCGATGGGTTTTGGCTTTTTATCCAATTTGCCAGTCTGTGTCTTTTGTTTGGGGCATTTAGCCCATTTACATTTAGGGTTAATATTGTTATGTGTGAATTTGATACTGCCATTTTGATGCTAGCTGGCTGTTTTGCTGGTTAGTTGATGCAGATTCTTCATTTTGTTTATGCTCTTTACCATTTGGTATGTTTTTGGAGTGGCTGGTACTGGTTGTTTCTTTCTATGTGTAGTGCCTCTTTTAGAAGCTCTTATAAAGCAGGCCTGGTGGTGACAAAATCTCTGAGTACTTGCTTGTTCACAAAGGATTGCTGTTCTTTTGTGAGGATGGGACCAGCTGAGCCTGATCACCAGGCTCCCTGCCTCAGAGCCTTTTTTATTTTCTCAGTTGAACAGTCGACTCTCTCCCAGGTGTTCCAGTCACCTGTTGAAAAGGCACTGGGATCTGTGATTTCCCGTGTGGTGACTCACTGTGCTGGCTTAAACAGTGGCACTGAGATTTGTGGTGCTTTTTTTGCCCAGGAATCTCCTGGCCTGGCTCCCTGTTCACTCCCCTTTTTAATCAGATGAATGGGCGACTTCCCAGGGCTTGAATTGCCAGCTAAAAGGGCACCTGGAAAAGTGTATTTTGTATGAAGAACTGCCATGCCAGGGCGCCAACAAAGCAGCCATGCCGGACAAAGCAGCCACCCTGGGCAAAGCAGCAGCCCTGGGCAAAGCAGCCGTGTTGGCCAAAACAGCCATGCTGGTGACCCGTGAGGCTCCTCTGCTTGGGAATCTCCTGGTCTCTGGGCAATAAAAATCTGTCTGGAAATGCAGTGTCCACTCACCCTCTGCACTTTCACTGGGAGCTGCAATCCTGAGCTGTTCCTAAAAGGGCATCTTGGATCTTCCCCACTGTTTAAACTTTTTGTGGTATGTCCCTCAATTGGAATTTTTTATGAGTTTTTTTCTTTTTTATGATTAGACTAGAACTTTGTGTTTTGGAGAGGAAGATCACAGAGGTAAAGTGCCAGTCTCATCACATTGTATCATGCATATGTACCATCAATATGACATACATTTATGTTAATATCGCCGTATTGCCTCAGCTCAAGTTGTTCCTGGGCCAAACTGAGGGTCCAGCTGTTATTTCTCTTGGCCCAATAATGAGATGCAGATGAACTGTGGAGAAAGAGAGTTTTTATTTCTGTAACTGGTTACAGGGGGAAGGCCTGGAAATTATCACCAGACCAATTCAAAATTACAAAATTTTCCAGAGCTTATATACATTCTAGGCTATATGGATAAAGATAATAGTGATTAACTTCTTTTAATGTATATCTAAGGTCTGAGTCCTGCAGATCTTCTGGAGCCTTAGTAAGTTTACTTACTTTAAATGGATAGGTGCAGGGGTGATTACCCTTACCTTGTCTCATTGCTAAATCATACAGGTTTGGGGAGTTTCTTTAGAACACAATAAACTTGTTTGTGGAGGCCTGGGGAGTTTCTTCAGACCCCAATAAAGCTCGTTTAATCCTAAAAGGGCCCTGTTAAGAATTTCTTCATTATCTTGTCATGTTTCAGGGCCCAGGAAAAGTCTAGGCAAAACTTTTGGTTGGCTCTTTGTTACATTCCAGTTTTTGTTTAAGCACACTTGCTCAATCATGTTTTTCTGCTTTTTTATTTATTTTTTTTTTTTGAGATGGAGTCTTGCTCAGTCTCTCATACTGGAGTACAATGGTGCGATCTCGGCTCACTGCAACCTCCACCTCTCAGGTTCATGCAATTCTCCTGCCTCAGCCTCCTGAGTAGCTGGGATTACAGGCACCTGCTATCATGCCTGGCTAATTTTTGTAAAGATGGGGTTTCACCATTTTGGCCAGGCTGGTCTCTAACACCTGTGATCTGCCTGCCTCAGCCTCCTCAAGTGCTGGTATTACAGGCATGAGCCACCACACCAGGCCTCAATCAGCTTTTAATGTTTAACCTGGCTACTCAGTCAGTGCTGGACAGTTGTAATGGAGGCCTGCGTTAGAGAGACCTGGCCTGCCACAAACTTACTCTATGTTTTCTTCTTTTTGTTACAGTACTTCTTCAAAGCAAACCACTATGAACACTCTTATTGAAGGATTCGGAAGTCATGCTGCATCTCCCTAAGGGTGGCATATTTCCAGAAATAATTTTAAATTATTCCATATAAAAAATTAGTCATTTCTTCATTTGTTTATTTATTTAATATTTGTTAACCAACCTGGATTCAGAAATATGTAATTTATACTTTTTTTTTTTCATTGCATAGATTTAGGGGTATAAGTGCAGTTTTGTTACATGGATATAGTATATAATACTAGGGTTTTGGCTTCTGGTTTACTCATGATCTGAATAGTGAACATTATCCCCAATATTTAATTTTTAAATCTTCACTTTTTTTTTCTCATGGAGTTGTTTAAGTTTTTTGTGGATTCTAGATAGTAGTTGTGTGTCAGAAGCATAATTTGGACGTATTTTCTCCTATTCTGTAAATTGTCTACTTACTCTGTTTATTATTATTTTGGCTATGCAGAAGCTTTTTGGTTTAATTAAAATTTATTTTTCTAAATTTTTAAGGTCTTATTCATAATTTATTTGCCTAGGTTTTTAACAAAAGTTTTAGAATGTCCTGAAGAGATTTTTCCAGGCTTTCTTCTAATTTCTATAGTTTCAGGTCCTACATTTAAGACTTTAATTCAGTTAATTTTTATATATGGTATAAAATATGGGTCCAGTGTCATTCTTCTGCATATGGATAATTGTCTCAGGACCATTTATTAAATGGAATATACTTTCCCCACTGATTCACCTCAATGAAATAGAAAGGCTAGCAGAACAACAACAACAAAATAACAAAGGTCAGAGTAGAACCAAATAAACTGATACCCAGAAAATAATCTGAGACTACTTAGAGAATCTCTATGTGCACAAACTAGAAAAACTAGAAGAAATGGATAAATTCCTGGAAACATATGACCTACTAACATCAAACCAGGAAGAAATAGAAACCCTGAACAATCCAATAAAAAATTGAAGCAGTAATAAAAGAAAAAATGTTTCAACAACAAAAACCAAAAGGCCCAGGACCAGATAGATTAACAGATGAATTTTATGAGATGTACAAAGAAAATCTGGTACTAATCTTATTGAAACTATTCTACTTATATTCTAATATAATGTTATTTATTTTGTTATACAAATTGTGGAAATTTTAATCTTGCTTTGCTTTTCTATTCTGTTATCTCTCTCTCTCTCTCTCTCTCTCTCTCTCTCTCTCTCTCTCTCTCTCTCTCTCTCTCTGTGTGTGTGTGTGTGTGTGTGTGTGTGTGCGCTTTCAATTTCTTACTTTGTGACACTGTAGAATGCTCTATGCTCATCTTGCAAATGTTCTGTCCTAGCCCTAGAATTAGTCATTTCTCTGAATAGCCCTGGTTTATTTTATGGAGGAAAGTATTAGAAACCAAGATATGGGCCTTATACATGGTTGTTACTACTAGGATTATATTGACATTAACTACTTTTGATTATAAAAACACAAGTATCTCTAAAAAGGCATGTAAACACAAAAAATTAATGTTTAAAGCAAATATATTTATTTTCAACAAGTTGCACTTTACTTAGAGCCAAAGTAAGGTAATCTCAGAGTAATACACACTTAGAAAAAGTGTAGGGACAGTAAATGTGGAATGTACTTCTAGCTAATGTGAATTTTTACATATATAGGTATACATATATGCACATGCATATATGTGTATATGCATACATTTACAGAGACATGTATATAAATATGCACTCACACATAATAAACATAAGCAAACAGGCAAACATGTATATTTGTGTATATATATATATATATATATATATATATATATATATAGAAGAATGGTAAAGATAAATCAACAGAATTGTGGTTAAAATTTTGCCTAAATTTAGCCATGATATTTTTTTTATATAACAAAAATATATGTGTCATTTTGATGTGTAAATAATTGTTATTAAAAAAATAAATATACATGCAAATTTATATGTATACTTGGAATTATTTCAATTTGGGAAATGTGTCAAAAATTTCTCAACAACCAAGAATACAGACAATTTTGATAATGGTTGTTGCACTAATGGTACATTAATTAAGTACATTAATTCAGCTTTCTAATTTCATCACCAATACCTACATTTCAGATGAACACTTACTGGTTCCTCTTTCTATCTTTTTAGGCCAAGCCCAGGTCCTCATGGTAAGCCAAGGGAGCAAAACACACTGATTACTGGGAATTTGCTTCTGAATGATTTTCTCCATTCTGAGATTTTGTTCTAATAACTCTTATTTGCTCTTTTATCTCTCTGTTGCCTCTAAAATAAGATTTTGGTACTTCTCTGTATTCTAGTTGTTATTAGTGGAAGCAATAGCCTACTACAGTCCAGCATTCTCTAACAGGAAGTGTAAAACTGATGGTACTTGTTTAAACAATTGTTAATATGTGCCACACTTCCTTTTATCAAGTAAGTTCAATATGCCAACATGGAATATTTATGTTATAGCTGTTTAAAGTGTCATCAGTCTTTATTGTCATTTTTGTCAAAGGGATTTTATAGGGTCATCATATTATGGTCTTCCTTGAAAAAGTAGGTGAACATCAATTATATATAGTCACAACTTTATTACAAAACAGAGCAATGTACTGAGATTGAGGTAAAAAATTGTTTTCTATTCCTGATTCCACCATTAAGTTGCACTCAACCTTGAGGAAGTCATTACATTTCTGTGAACTTCAATTTTCTTATTTCAAAAACTAGGATAATGCTTATCCTGGCATAAAGTTTGATGATGTCTAGCTGACTGCATAGGAAGGAAACACCATGAATAGGGCAGCAGAGCCTCAAGGTATTCATTATGCACTTTGCTTGCACAACATTGTGAGACACACTCTCCTACAGCCTGGCTTTTCTTATATGTTATATTACTTTTCTTGTTAATATTTGAAATTGGTTATAAATAGAACTAATAGTTACTCAGTTACCATTCACTACTATACTATCTGTAATAAGTGAGAAATACAATGATTTAATACAAATGGAGAAGTTACTTGTTTTAATTTTTGTTCCTGCAATTTATCTCATTAAATTTTAGAGAATATGAGACAGATTTATAGATAATAAAATTATTTAAACAAAACAAGTAGCCTGTGTCTTTATATCTTAAACTAGAGCTAGAAACTTAAAGTGAAGTGGAATCAATGACCAAAGTTTTAGTCAGAGCTTTTGAAAATGTACAATTGCTATTTCTAATAATGCCTCTCATACTAAAAATATATAATAAATGAATAATATAATAATTGTAATTAACACAGTATAAGGTCAAAAATTATGTAGGTATTCGAAAGGTAAAAAACTTTGAATATAGGCTTCTGGGAGTGATGGTATATTTCTGTGAGTTAGAAATAACATGTTTTACCAACCCATTTTCAGGTTTTGCAGCAAATCACCATAAACTTTGACAAGCATCATTAATATTATAAAGCCTGAAATCTATTGAAAACAAATATTAGAGACATAGAGCAGTTATATATTGTGTAACAAGAAGCCATTATCTCAAACCTTCATTAAATCATGAAATATGAAATTATTTCAAGACCACTCTGTTGAGTGAGCTTTAGATACAGCATAGTATACAGTACTGTACTAATTTATATATACTATCAGTAGAATGTTTGTCAAATTTGTTTTTTTCTGAGTATTTGTATATAGTTATGATAATGCAAGATTAAATTTGGAAGACAGCAGATCTGTGACCATGTTTTAGTCTTCACTGGTGAGTCAAATTTAGGGTAATACAAAGGGTGAGATAATAGTTGGGGTGAATGTTCAGCCATGGTTAGTGGAAATTTTTCTGTTCTTCAGCATCTGTTACATAATATAGTACTTATGATTCATGATTATAGAGAAAAATATGAACTTATTTTTAGAACTTAGGTTTTTATTCCTTAATAATAAAGACTGAGACCACCAAAGGTAGCACATTGAAATTTTATATATATACCAAGTTACAGACTGTGTGACAAAAGATTGTTAGCACATGATGGCTTATATTGTAATAATGATAAATAAATACCTAGAGACTGAAAAATAAGGAAGATATAATTTTTTCATAGGAAAATTATGCCTAATTGTAATTGCATACAATTTAATCATGTTCAACACAATTTCATTGTATTGTTTGTTTTTTCTGTGCAGAAGTTTTAGTTTGATGTAGTCCTTGTCTATTTTTGCTTTCTTTTGTCTATGCAATTTTTGTCATCTACAAAACATCCTTACCAAGACCGATGTCAAGCAACATTTTACCTGTGTTTTCCTCTAAGAGTTTTATGATTTCAGGACTGATATTTAAGTCTCTAACCTATTTCAAGTTAATTTTTACTTATAGTGTAAGATAGGAATTCAATTACATTTATTTGCATGTGGATAACTAGTTTTCCCAATGTTACTTATTTAAGATACTATCAGTTTTCCATTGTGCTCTTATCAGTTTAGTTGGTCATATATGCATGAGTTAATTTCTGGGCTTTCTACTCTGTTCTATTGGTCTATGTGACTGCTTTTTACCCTAGTGCTATACTGTTTTGATTACAATAGCTCTGTAATATAGCTTTAAATCAGAAAGTGATGGCTCTAGATTTGCTTTTCCTTATTAAGACTGCTTTGGTTATTAAGGGTATTTTGTAATTTCACACAAATTTTAGAATTGTTTTTAATATTTAATATTTTGGTGAAAAATGTCATTGGAATTTTGATAGGAATGTGTTGAATCTATAGATTCCTTTGGTGATGTCAAAATGTTAACAATACTGATTCTTTCAGTTCATGAATACCATGGTCTTTTCACTTATTTGTGTCTTCTGCCATTTATTTCATTAATATTTTATCGTTTTCAGTGTTCAGACTTTCCAACTCCTTGGTAAATTTATTCCTAAGTATTTTATTTGTTTTTATGCTATTATAGATAGTATTGTTTCTTAATTTCTTTTTCACAGTTTCTTGTTAGTATATACAACCACAATGGATATTTGAATGTAGATTTTACATCCTGTAAATTTACTGAATTCATTTATTAGGTTTAACAGTTTATTTGTGGATTTTTAAAATTTTTCTATAGATAAGGCCATGTATCTGCAAAAAGAGACAGTTTAACTTTTTCCTTTTCAAACTGAAAGCCTTTAATTTCTTTTATTTGCCTAATTGTTCTGGCTATGACTTCCAGTACTATTTTCAACAGAATTGGTGAGAGTGAGCATTCTTGCTTTGCACCTAATGTTAGAAGGAAAACTTTCAGCATTTCACAATTCAGTATAAAACTAGCTGTGGGCTTGTCATATGTGTCTTTCATTATGTTGAGGTAGATACCTTATATACCTAATTTGTTGGCAGGTTTAATCATAAGAAAATGTAGAATTTTTATTGTGAAAGGATTTTCTTATTGCTTTTTCCATATCAATTGAGATGATTATGATTTATATGCTTTATTCTGCTAATATGGTGTATCACATTTTAAAAAAAACTTTTATTGCATTTTAGGTTTTGGGGTACATGTGCAGAATGTGCAAGATAGTTGCAGTATCACATTTTTTATATTTTTAGGTAGAAACATCCTTGCATGCCAGAGCTTAATGTCTCTTGATCATGGTGTACAATCCTTTTAATATGTTGTTGAATTTTGTTTTCTATTTTTTTGTTGAGGAGTTTTGCATCTTTGCTTATCAGGAATATTAGTCCGTAACTTTTTTCTTGTAATATGTTAGTCTTGTTAACAGGGAAATGCAGGTCTTATAAATTGAGGTGGAGATATTATCTTAATTTTATTTTGAAATTATTGGTATTATTTCTTCTTTAAATATTTTGAAGAACTTACCTGTGAAGCCATCCTGGACTGACTTGTTTCATTTGTAGGCTTTTCAGTACTGCTTCTATCACCTCACTTGTTATTGGTCCCTTTAGATTTTCTATTTCTTTATAATTAAGTATCAGTTAACTGTATGTTTCTAAAAATTTATCTATTTCTTTGAATTTACCAAATTTTTCAGCATACAATTATAATTATTTTTGTCATTTGCATTTCTGTATTATCAATTGTAACATTTCCTCTTTATAATATTATTTACTTGAGTGGTCTCTCTCTCTTTTTCAATGTAGCTAAATGATTGTCAATTTTATTATTTAAAAAAAGCAATACATTGACCTTTTACTGATGTTTTTGTATATACTCTATTCTGTATTTTGTTTATTCATGCTCAGGCCTTTTGTATATGCTTCCTTTTGCTAACAGTGGACTTAATTTTTTCCCCTCTTTTTTTTACTTAAAGATATAAAATTAGGTTTCTTAATTTAGATTTTTCTTTTGTCTTAGTATAGGTGTTTATGGCTATGTATCTTCCTCTTACAACTGCTTTGTTAGCTGGATGGCTCATATTTGTAATCACAGCACTTTGGGAGGCAGAGGCAGGTGGATCACCTGAGGTCAAGAGTTCTAAACCATCCTTGCCACATGACAAAATTCTTTCTCTACTAAAGATTCAAAACTTAGCTTGGCATGGTATGCATGCCTGTAGTCCTAGCTACTCAGGAGGCTGAGGTAGGAAAATTGCCAGAATCTGGAAGGCAGAGGTTTCAGTGAGCTGAGATCACACAATTTCATTCCAGTGTGAGCAACAGAGTGAGAATCTTTCTCAAAGTAAAACCAAACCAAACCAAACCAAACAAAATAAAACCTGCTTTTGTCAGATACCATAAATTTGACATGTTCTTTTTCCATTTTCATTTCGCTCAGATTTTTAATTTTTTTATTTATTCTTTGATTGGTTGACCAAGAACCTGCTTTTGAATTTAAAGATATTTGTGAATTTTCTATTATTTCATCTATTATTCTAATTTCATATTATTGTCGTTGGAAAAATAGGTTATATAATTTATCTTTTTTTAATTTGTAAAGATTGTTTTGTGGCCTAACATCTCATATAATCTATTCTAAAGAATGTTCCAAATTCATAAGAGAAAAAGTAGGAATTTTGCTGCTCTTGGATGAAATACTCTGTACAAATCTTTTAGTTCCATTTCGTCTATAATTTTGTCCAAGTCCTCTGTTTCCTTACTGATTATCTGTTTTGATTATATATTCATTGTTAAAATGGACGGCTGAAAATTTTTTTAATGGTAACTCTTTTATGTGTTTGCTTTTTTTTTTTTTTTTTGTAATTTTTATTGCATTATAGGTTTGGGGATACATGTGCAGAACGAGCAAGATAGTTGCATAGGTACACATATGGCAGTGTGCTTTGCTGCTTTCCTCCCGTTCACCCACGCTTGGTATTCATCCCCAGGCTATCCCCCCCAGCCCCCCCTGCTGTCCCTCCCCCATTCCCCCCAACAGTCCCCAGTGTATAGTAGACCGCCTCTCTGTGTCCACGTGTTCTCATTTTTCTCACCCACCTATGAGTGAGTATATGCGGTATTTCTTTTTCTGTTCTTGTGTCAGTTTGCTGAGAATGATGTTCTCCAGATTCATCCATGTCCTTACAAAGGACACAAACTCATCATTTTTGATTGCTGCATAATATTCCATGGTGTATATGTGCCACATTTTCCCAGTCCAGTCTATCATCGTTGGGCATTTGGGTTGGTTCCAGGTCTTTGCTATTGTAAACAGTGCTGCAATGAACATTCGTGTGCATGTGTCCTTATAGTAGAACGATTTATAGTCCTTTGGATAGATACCCAGTAATGGGATTGCTGGGTCAAATGGAATTTCTATTTCTAGGTCCCTGAGGAATCGCCACACTGTCTTCCACAATGGTTGAACTAATTTACACTCCCACCAACAGTGTAAGAGTGTTCCTATTTCTCCACATCCTCTCCAGCATCTGCTGTCTCCAGATTTTTTAATGATCGCCATTCTAACTGGTGTGAGATGGTATCTCAATGTGGTTTTGATTTGCATCTCTCTAATGACCAATGACGATGAGCACTTTTTTCATATGTTTGCTGGCCTCATGTATGTCTGCTTTCATAAAGTTTCTGTTCATATCCTTTGCCCATTTTTGAATGAGCTTGTTTGTTTTTTTCCTGTAAATCTGTTTGAGTTCTTTGTAAATTCTGGATATCAGCCCTTTGTCAGATGCATAAACTGCAAAGATTTTTTCCCATTCTGATGGTTGCCGATTCACTCTAGTGACTGTTTGTTTTGCCGTGCAGAAGCTGTGGAGTTTGATTAGGTCCCATTTGTCTATTTTGGCTTTTGTTGCCAATGCTTTTGGTGTTTTGTTCATGAAGTCCTTGCCTACTCCTATGTCCTGAATGGTTTTGCCTAGATTTTCTTCTAGGGTTTTTATGGTGTCAGGTCTTATGTTTAAGTCTTTAATCCATCTGGAGTTAATTTTAGTGTAAGGTGTCAGGAAGGGGTCCAGTTTCTGCTTTCTGCACATGGCTAGCCAGTTTTCCCAACACCATTTATTAAATAGGGAATCCTTTCCCCATTGCCTGTTTTTGTCTGGTTTATCAAAGATAATATGGTTGTAGATGTGTTGTGTTGCCTCCGATGCCTGTGTTCTGTTCCATTGGTCTATATCTCTGTTTTGGTACCAGTACCATGCTGTTTTGATTACTGTAGCCTTGTAGTATAGTTTGAAGTCTGGTAGCGTGATGCCTCCTGCTGTGTTCTTTTTGCTTAGAATTGACCTGGCTATGCAGGCTCTTTTTTGGTTCCATATGAAATTCATGGTGGTTTTTTCCAGTTCTGTGAAGAAATTCAATGGTAGTTTGATGGGGATAGCATTGATTGTGTAAATTACTTTGGGCAGTATAGCCATTTTCACGATATTGATTCTTCCTAACCATGAACATGGAATGTTTCTCCATCTGTTTGTGTCCTCTCTTATTTCGTTGAGCAGTTGTTTGTAGTTTTCCTTAAAGAGGTCCCTTACATTTCTAGTGAGTTGTATTCCTAGGTATTTTATTTTCTTTGTAGCAATTGTGAATGGCAGTTCGTTCTTGATTTGGTTCTCTTTAAGTCTGTTATTGGTGTATAGGAATGCTTGTGATTTTTGAACATTGATTTTATATCCTGAGACTTTGCTGAAGTTGCTTATCAGTTGCAGGAGCTTTTGGGCTGAGGTGATGGGGTCTTCTAGGGATACTATCATGTCGTCTGCAAATAGAGACAATTTGGCTTCCACCTTTTCGATTTGAATACCCTTTATTTCCTTTTCTTGCCTGATTGCTCTGGCTAGAACTTCCAGTACTATGTTGAATAGAAGTGGTGAGAGAGGGCATCCTTGTCTAGTGCCAGATTTCAAAGGGAATGCTTCCAGTTTTTGCCCATTAAGTATGATATTGGCTGTTGGTTTGATGTGTTTGCTTTTTTAAAATTATATTTAAGTTCTGGGATACATGTGCAGAATGTACATGTTTGTTACATAGGTACACATGTGCCATGGTGGTTTGCCTCACCTATCAACCCATCATTCACATTAAGTATTTCTCCTAATGCTATCCTTGCTTTAACCTCCCAATCCCCTAACAGGCCCCAGTATATGATCTCTTCCCTGTGTCCATGTGTTCTCATTGTTTAACTCCCACTTATAAGTGAGAACATGTGATGTTTGGTTTTCTGTTCCTGTGTTTGTTTGCTGAGAATGATGGTTTCCCACTTCATCCCAGTCCCTGCAAGGACATAAACTCATCCTTTTTTATGGCTGCATAGTATTCCATGGTGTATATTTGCCACATTTTATTTATCCAGTCAATCATTGGTGGGCATTTGGGTTGGTTTCAAGTCTTTGCTGTTGTGAATAATGCAGCAATAAACAAACATGTGCATTTGTCCTTATAGTAGAATGATTTATAATATGTTGGGTACATACATAATAATTTGATTGCTGGGTCAAATGGTATTTCTGGTTCTAGATCCTTGAAGAATCACCACAGTGTCTTCCACAATGGTTAACCTAATTTACAGTCCCATCAACAGTGTAAAAACCTTCCTATTTCTTCACATCATCTCCAGAATCACTGCAGTTTTCTGACATTTTTATGATTATCATTCTAACTGGCATAAGATGGTATCTCAAGTGGTTTTGATTTGCATTTCTCTAATGATAAGTGATGATGAGATTTTTTGTTTGTTGACTGCATAAATGTCTGCTTTTGAGAAGTGTCTGTTTATATTTTTTGCCCAGTTTTTAATGGAGATTTTTTTTTAATTTGCATAAGTTTCTTGTAGATTATGGATATTAACCCTTTGTCATATAGATAGATTGCAAAACTTTTATCCTATTCTTAGGATGCCTGTTCACTCTGGTGATAGTTTCTTCTTTCTGTGCAGAAGCTCTTTAATTTAATTAGATCCCATTTGTCAATTTTAGCTTTTGTGGCCATTGTTTTAGTTATGAAGTTTTTTCCCATGACTATGTTCTGAATGGGATTACCTAGTTTTTCTTCTAGAGTTTTTATGGTTTTAGGTCTTACCTTTAAGTTTTTAATACATCTTGAGTAAATTTTTGTACAAAGTGCAAGGAGGGGGTCCAGTTTTAGTTTTCTGCATACGGTTAGCCAGTTTTCCCAACAGCATTTATTAAATGGGGGATTCTGTTCTCATTATTTGTTTCTGTCAGGGTTTTCAAAGATCAGATGTTTGTAGATGTGTGGTGTTATTTCTGAGGCCTCTATTCTGTTCCATTGGTTTATATTTCTGTTTTGGTATCAGTACCATGCTGGTTTAGTTACTGTAGCCTTGAAGTATAGTTAGAAGTTAGGGAGTGTGATGCCTCCTGCTTTGTTCTTTTTGTCTAGAATTGTCTTGTTTATACAGGCTCTTTTTTGCTTCCATATGAAACTCAAGGAGATTTTTCTAATTCTGTGAAGAAAGTCAGTGGTAGCTTGATGGGAATAGCATTGAATATATAAATTACTTTGGGTAGTAGGGCCATTTTCACAATATTGATGCTTCCTCTCCATTAGCATGAAATGTTTTTCCATTTGTTTGTGTCATCTCTTATTTCCTTGAACAATGGTTTGTAGTTCTCCTTAAAGACGTCCTTCACATCCCTTGTAAGTTGTATTCCTAGGTATTTTATTCTCTTTGTATCAATTATCAGTGGGAATCTACTCATGACTTGGCTCTCTGTTTGTCTATTATTAGTGTATAGAAATGCTTGTCAATTTTACACATTGATTTTGTTTCCTGAGAGTTTGCTGAAGTTGCTTATCAGCTTAAGGGGTTTGGGGAATGAAGCGATGGGGTTTTCTAATTATACAATCATGTCATTTGCAATCAGAGACAATTTGACTTCCTCCCTTCCTGTGTGAATACCCTTTATTTCTTTCTCTTGCCTGATTGCCTTGGCCAGAACTTTCAATACTACGTTGAATAGGAGTGATAAGTGAGGGCATCCTTGAATTGTGCCAGTTTTCAAAGGGATTTCTTCCAGCTTTTGCCCATTCAGTATGATATTGACTGTGGGTTTGTCATAAATAGCTCTTATTATTTTGAGATATGTTCCATTAATACCTAGTTTATTGAGAGTTTTTAGCATGAGAGGGTGTTGAATTTTATTGAAGGCATTTTCTTCTTCTATGGAGATAATCATGTATATTTTTTTCATGGGTTCTGTTTATGTGATGGATTATGTTTATTGATTTGCCTGTGTTTAACCAACCTTGCATCTCAGGGATTAAGCTTACTTAATTTTGGTAGATAAGCTTTTCGATGTGCTACTGGATTCAGTTTGCAAGTATTTTATTGAGGATTTTCACATGGATGTTCACCATGGATACTGGCCTAAAGTATTCTTTTTGTTGTTGTTTCTCTGCCAGGTTTTGGAATCAGGATAATGCTGGTCTCATAAAATGAATTATGGAGGAGTCCTTCTTTTTCTATTGTTTGAAATAGATTCAGAAGGAATGATACCAGCTCCTCTTTGTACCTCTAGTAGAATTTGGCTGTAAATCTGTCTGGTCTTGGGTTTTTTGGTTGGTAGGCTATTAATTTCTGCCTCAATTTCAGGACTTGTTATGGTTCTAGTCAGGGATTTGACTTCTTCCTGGTTAATCTTAGGAGGGTGTAAGTATCCAGGAATTTAACCATTTTTTTCTAGATTTTCTAATTTATTTGCATAGAGGTTATTATAATATTTCCTGATGGTAGTTTTTGTTTCTGTGGAATTAGTGGTGATATTTCCTTTATAATTTTTCATTGAGTCTACTTGATTCTTCTCTTTTATTATTATTATTATTATTATTATTATTATTATTCTGGCTAATGGTCTATCTATCTTGTTTATCTTTTCAAAAAACAGCTCCTGTATTTGTTGATCTTTTGAAGGGTTTTCATGTCTTTATCTTACTTAGTTCTTCACTGGTCTTACTGATTTCTTGTCTTCTTCTGGCTTTGAATTTGTTTGCTCCTGCTTCTCTAGTTCTTTTTTTTCTCCTATTTTTCTTTTTCTTTCTTTTTTTTTAATTGTACTTTAGGTTCTGGGGTACATGTGCAGATCATGCAGGACTGTTGCATAGATACATACATGGCAAGGTAGTTTGCTGCTTCCATCTCCCTGTCACCTATATCTGGCATTTCTCCCCATCTTATCCCTCCCCAACCTCCCCACCCCCTGGTGTCCCTCCTCTAGCCCCCACAAACAGACCCAAGTGTGTGATTCTCCCCTCCCTGTGTCCATGTGTTCTCATTGGTCAACACCAGCCTATGAGTGACAACAAGCAGTGTTTGATTTTCTGTTCTTGTGTCAGTTTTCTGAGAATGATGGTTTCCAGATTCATCCATGTCCCTACAAGGAAACGAACTCATTGTTTTATTATGGCTGCATAGTATTCCATAGTGTATATGTGCCCCATTTTTCTTGTCCAGTCTATCGTCAATGGGCATTTGGGTTGGTTCCAGGTCTTTCCTGTTGTAAACAGTGCTGCAATGAACATACATGTGCATGTGTCTTTATAATAGAATGATTTATAATCCTTTGGATATATACCCAGTAATGGGATTGCTAGGTCACATGGAATTTCTATTTCTAGATCCTTGAGAAAACGTAACACTGTCTTCCACAAAGGTTGAACTAGTTTACACTCCCACCAGCAGTGTAATAGTGTCCCTGTTTTTCCACATCTTTTCCAGCATATATTATCTCCAGATTTTTAAATGATTGCCGTTCTAACTGGCATGAGATGGTATCTCAATGTGGTTTCGATTTGCATTTCTCTAATGACCAGTGATGATCAGCATTTTTTCATGTTTGTTAACCTCATATGTCTTTTTTTTGAAAAGTGTCTGTTCATATCTTTTGCCCAGTTTTGAATGGGTTTGTTTGTGTTTTTCTTGTAAATCTGTTTTAGTTCTTTGTGGATTCTGGATACTAGCCCTTTGCCAGATGGGAAGATTGCAAAAAAATTTTCCCATTCTGTCGGTTGCCTGTTCACTCTAATGATTGGTTCTTTTGCTATGCAGAAACTCTGGAGTTTAATTAGATCCCATTCATCTATTTTGGCTTTTGTTGCCAATGCTTTTGGTGTTTTAGTCATGAATTCCTTGCCTATGCCTATGTTCTGAATGGTTTTTCCTAGATTTTTTTCTACTGTTTTTATGGTGTTAGGTCTTATGTTTAAGTCTTTAATCCATCTGGAGTTGATTTTAGTGTAAGGTGTCATGAAGGGGTCCAGTTTTTGCTTTCTGCTAATAGCTAGCCAGTTTTCCCAACATCATTTTGTAAATAGGGAATTCTTTCCCCATTGCTTGTTTTTGCCAGATTTGTCAAAGAACAGATGGTTGTAGATGTGTGGCATTGCCTCTGAGGCCTCTGTTCTGTTTCATTGTTCGATATGTCTCTTTTGATACCAGTAACATGCTGTTTTGATTACTGTAGCCTTGTAGTAGTTTGAAGTCAGGTAGGGTGATGCCTCCAGATTTGTTCTTTTTGCTTAGGATTGTCTTGGCTATGCAGGTTCTCCTTTGGTTTTGTATAAAGTTTAAGATGGTTTTTTTTTTGAGTTCTGTGAAGAGGGTAATTTGTAGCTTGATGGCGATAGCATTTAATCTATAAATTACTTTGGGCAGTATGGCCATTTTAATGATATTGATTCTTCCTAACCATGGGCATGGAGTGTTTTTCATATGTTGGTGTCCTCTCTTATTTCCTTGAGCAGTGGTTTGTAGTTCTCCTTGCAGAGGTCCTTTACATCCTTTGTTAGTTGTATTCCTAGGTATTTTATTCTCTTTGTAGCAATTGTGAATGGGAGTTGGCTTTTGATTTGGCTCTCTGTTAGTCTGTTATTGGTGTACACAAATGCTTGTAATTTCTGCACATTGATTTTGTATCCTGAAACTTTGCTAATGTTGCTTATCAGTTTAAGGAGATTTTTGGGCTGAGACAATGGGATCTTCTAAATATACAATCATGTTGTCTGCAAATAGAGACAATTTGTCTTCCTCCTTTCCTAACTGAATACACTTTATTTCTTTATCTTGCCTGATTGTTCTGGCTTAAACTTCCAATACTATATTGAATAAAAGTGGTAAGAGAGAGCATCCTTGTCTAGTACCAGATTTCAAAGGGAATGCTTCCAGTTTTTGCCCATTCAGTATGATATTGCCTGTGGGTTTGTTGTAAATATCTTTTATTATTTTCAGATATGTTCCATTGATACCTAGTTTATTGTGAGTTTTTAACATAAAGGGCTGTTGAATTTTATGGAAGGCCTTCTTTGCATCTATTGAGATAATCATGTGGTTTTTGTCTTTTGTTCTGTTTATGTGGTAGATTACATTTTAATTGTGATTTTAGGGTGTCAATTTTAGCTCTTTTCTGCTTCCTCCTGTGGGCACTTAGTGCTATAAGTTTCCCTGTAAACACTGCTTTAGTTGTGTCCCAGAGATTCTGGTATGTTGTGTCTTTGTTCTCAATGGTTTCAAAAAATGTATTTATTTCTGCCTTAATTTTATGATTTACCCTCTAGTCATTCAGCAGCAGGTTATGCAATTTTTATGTAGTTGTGCAGTTTTTAGTGAGTTTCTTAATCCTGAGTTCTTATTTGATTGCATTGTGGTCTAAGAGACTGTTATAATTTCTGTTGTTTTGCATTTGCTGAGGAGTGTTTTACTTCCAATTATGTGGTCAATTTTAGAATAAGTGTGATGTTCCCAGCACTTTGGGAGGCCAAGGCAGGTGGATCAAGAGGTCAAGAGATCGAGACCATCCTGGTCAACATGGTGAAACCCTGTCTCTGCTAAAAATATTAAAAAAATTAACTGGGCATGGTGGCGTGTGCCTGTAATCCCAGCTACTCAGGAGGCTGAGGCAGGAGAATTGCCTGAACCCAGGAGGCGGAGGTTGTAGTGAGCCAAGATCGCGCCATTGCACTCCAGCCTGGGTATTAAGAGCAAATCTCTGCCTCAAAAAAAAAAAAAACAGAATAAGAATAAGTGTGACATGATAATGAGAAGAATGTATATTCTGTTGATTTGGGGTGAAGAGTTATGTAGATATTTGTTAGGTCCTCTTGACTTAGACGTGAGTTAAAGTCCTGCATATTCTTGTCAATTTTCTGCTCTCTGATCTATCTCATATTGACAGTGGGGTGTTAAATTCTCCCAGTATTATTATATGGGAGTGTAAGTCTCTTTGCACATCTCTAATAACTTGTTTTATGAATCTGGGTGCTCCTGTATTGGGGGCATATATATTTAGTACAGTTAGCTCTTTTTAATGCATTGATCCACTTACCATTATGTTATGCCCTTCTTTGTTTTTATTGAACATTGTTGGTTTAAAGTCTGCTTCCTCTGAGACTAAGATTGCAACCCCTGCTTTATTTCCTTTCGATTTGCTTGGTAAATATTCCCCATCCCTTTATTTTAGCCTATGTGTGTCTTTGCACTTGAGATGTGTCTCCTGAATACAGCAAAGTGATGAGTCTTAACTCTATCCAATTTGCCAGTGTGTTTCTTTTAATTGGGACATTTATCCCATTTACATTTCAGGTTGATATTGTTTTGTGTGAAATTGATCCTGTCATTATAATGCTTGCTGCTTATTTTGCCATTAGTTAATGTAGTTTCTTCATAGAGTCCATTGTCTTTACAATCGATGTATTTTTGCAGTGGCGTGTACTGGTTTTTCCTTTTACATATTTAGTTCTTCCTTCAGGAGCTCTTGTAAAGCATGTTTGGTGGTGACAAAATCTCTATGTATTTTCTTGTCTGTAAAGGATTTTATTTCTCCTTCACTAATGAAGCTTAGTTTGACTGGGTATGACATTCTGGATTGAATATTCTTTACTTTAAGATTGTCAAATGTTGGCCTCCACTGTCTTATTGTTTGTGGGGTTTCTGCAGAGACATCTGCTGTTAGTCTGATGGGCTTCCCTTTGTCTGATCTTTCTCTCTGGCTGCCTTAACATTTTTATCTTTATTTCAACTTGGTAAATCTGATGATTATGTTTCTTGGGGTTGCTCCTCTTGAGGAGTATCTTTGTAATGTTTTCTGTATTTCCTGAATTTTAATGTTGTTTTGTTTTGATAGGTTAGGGAACTTCTCCTGGATGATATCCTAAATAGCACTTTCCAACTTGGGTTCATTCTCTCCATCACTTTCAGGTACACCAATCAAACATAGATTTGGTCTTTTCACATAATCCCATATTTCTTGGAGTATTTGTTTATTTTTTTTCATTGCTTTTCCTCTAATCTTGTCTTCATGCTTTATTTTATGAAGTTGATCTTTATTCTCTGATATACTTTATTCCACTTGATTAATTTGGTTATTGATACTTGTGTTTGCTTTATGAGCTTTTCAGCTCCTTCAGGTCATTTATGTTCTTCTCTAAACTGGTTATTTTAGTTAGCAGTTCCTATAATCTTTATTAAAGTTCTTAGCTTCCTAGCATCGGATTAGGACATGCTCTTTTAGCTCAGAGAAGTTTATTATTACCCACCATCTGAAGCCTTCTTCTGTTAATTAATCAAACCCATTCTCTATCCAGTTTTATTCCCTTTCTGGTGAGGAGTTGTGATCCATTTGAGGATAAGAGGCATTCTGTTTTTTGGACTTTTCATCCTTTTTGCACTGTTTTTTCCTGATCTTTATGGATTTATCTACATTTTGTCTTTGATCTTGGTGCCTTTCAGATGGTGTCTCTGAATGTGTGTCTTTTTCTCTTGATGTTTATCTATTTCTTTTTGTTTGTTAGTTTTCCTTCTAACAGTCGGGACTCTCTGCTTCAGGTGTACTAGAGTTTGCTGGACATCCACTCCAGACCCTCTTTTCCTGGATGTCACCAGTGGAGGCTGCAGAACAGGAAATATTGCAGCCTGTTCCTTCCTCTGGAAATGTCATCCCAGAGGGGCACCTGCCAGATACCAGCCAGAGCTATCCTGTATGAGGTGTCTGTTGACCCCTGCTGGGAGGTGTCTCTCAGTCAGGAGGCATGTGGGTCAGGGACCCACTTGAGAAGGTAGACTGTCCCTTGGCAGAGTTCCAGTGCTGTGCTGTGAGATCAGCTGCTTTCTTCAGAGCCAGCAGGCAGGAATATTTAAGTCTGCTGAAGCTACACCAATAGCTACCCCCTCCCCTGGGTGCTCTGTCCCAGGGAGATGGAAGTTTGATCTATAAGCCTCTGACTGGGGATGCTGTCTTTCTTTCAGAGATGACCTGCCCAGAGAAGAGGAATCTAGAGAGGTAGTCTAGCTACAGCGGCTTTGCTGAGCTGCAGTGGGCTTCACCAAGTTTGAACTTCCTGACGGCTTTGTTTACACTGTGAGAAGAAAACCTCCTACTCAAGCCTCAGTAATGGCAGATGCCATCCCCTTCCACCACCACATTTGAGCATCCCAGGTCAACTTCAGATTGCTTTGCTGGCAGCAAGAATTTCAAGCTAGTGGATCTTAGCTTGCTGGGCTCCATGGGGGTGAGATATGCTGAGCTAGACCACTTGGCTCCCTGGCTTCAGCCCACTTTCAAGGGGAGTGAACAGTTATCTCTCGGTGTTCAAGGCACCACTGGAGTATAAAAAAAACTTTCTGCAGCTAGCTCATGTCCGCCCAAATGGCCACCCAGTTTTGTGTTTGAAACCCAGGGACTTGATGGTGTAGGCACCCAAGGAAATCTCCAGGTCTGTGGGTTGCAAAGACATGGGAAAAGTATAGTATCTGGGTCAGAATGCATGGTTTCTCATGACACAGCCCCTCATGGCTTCTGTTGACTAAGGGAGGAAGTTTCCCAACACGTTGCACTTCCCAGGTGAAGTAATGTCCCACCCTGTTTCTGCTTGCCCTTCAGGACTGCACCCACTGTCTAAGCAGTCCCAATGAGATATACCTGGTATCTCATTTGGAAATGCAGAAATCACCCACTTTCTGAATTGTTCTCACTGGGAGCTGCAGACTGGAGCTATTCCTATTTTGTTATCTTGCCAGCCATCTGAAGTTTCTTACAATGATTGCATTGCTATCTATTGCTCTCTTCAGTTCAATTAATATTTAATTTATTTAGGGGCTTCATTATTGGGTATACATAGATTTATAATTGTTACAGCCTCTTAATGAATTGACTCCTTTATCAATATACAATGATCAATTTTTCTTGAAAAATTTATTCCATTTATTTTTACCATAATTATTAATAGTTAAGGACTCAGCATTATTATTTAAGTCTTTTGATTCTTTTTGTCATGGTCCCTTCCTTTGTGATTAATGTGATTTTGAAAGTGCTATGTTTGATTCCTTTCTCTATGTCATTTGAATATCTACAATAATTTTCCACTGTGGTTACTTCCATCTGGTTCCTGGTCATTGAATATATTCTCCATGGATAAGGAGAAACAACAATACTTTCACTTCAACTTTAAGTATTCCCTTCATTATTTCTTGTAAGGCAGGTTGAGTAGTGATGAATTCCCCAAGCATTTGTTTGTCAGGGAAAGTGTTAGTCTTTCTTTCATATCTGAAGGACAGCTTTGTCAAGTATAATAGTGATGTTTTTGTATTTATATATTTTTTTCAACCCTTTGAATAGATTACTTTTTTCTGTCCTGGTCTCCATCATTACTGATGACATGACTTATAATGAGATTCCTTTTTATGTAACATTCACATTTTCTCTTGCTGCTTTCAGATTTTTCTTTGTCTTTTAATTTTGAAAGTATGATTATAATGTGGCTCATTGAAGATCTGTTTCCATTTAATCTATTTTGTGTTCTTATGAATGTTTGTTTTCTTTTCATATTTGGAAAGTTTTCTGTTATTATTTTTTGAAATAAGCCTTCTGCCCATTTCTCTGTCTCTGCTACTTCAGGAATCTCATATTGCATACAATAGTGTATTTTGTAGTGACTTATAAGTCTCATAAGCTTTCTTTATATTTCATCATTTTCTTTTTTTCTGATTGGGTAAATTCAAATGATCTCCTTTTTTGCTTGCTTTTATCTTTACTCAAATGAATCTGCTGTTGCTGTTGAAATGGAAGTTTTCATTTCAGTAATTGTGATTTTCAGCTCCAGTTCTGTTTAATTCTTTTATGTTTTCTTCAATCTCCTTATCAAACTTCTCATTTTATTTCTGTATTATATTCCTGAGTTAACTTAATTTTATACTTCTGTTCTCTTATACATAACTGAGCTTCTTTAAAAATATCATTTTGAATACTTTCTCAGGCATTTTGTAGATGTTCATTTTGTTAAGGTTGGCTACTGATGCTTTATTTTGTTCTATCAGCACTGTTATGTTTCCATGATTATCCATAATCCCTATAATTTTTATAGTTTTTTGTGGATTTGAAGAAATAGACACATCTTCCAGTGTTAACCACCTGGCTTTGGTACATAAAACACTTACCAATTAGCCCTTCCAGAGATTATGACAGTCAGCTAATGGGGTTCTCAGGTTGTTATGCTGCTAGAATCCTGAGAAGGGCTGACTTGGTGCCTGGGGCCATAAGAGTTTGCCTAATGCTGTGTCTGCTGAGGCCAGCCTGGTGCCTGGAGTTATGGGGGTGGTCACGGAGCTAGGGCCACAGTGCTTGGCCTGGTATCAGATGGGCATGAACAGGGGCCAGCATGAAGCCTTGGATTATGGATGCCAGCCTGGTGTAGGGTTCCAGCCTGTAGCAATGAACACTGAGACAGTTCTGATGGTAGGGCCTGCAGTGGCTTCAAATGCTATTTCCCCAACATGGAAGATAATTTTCTTCATGCTATACCACATGGGGTTGGGGAAAGTGTGATATGAATAATGTAAAATTGTTCTTCTCATCTTCAGAACATTTCTTCTTATTTCTCTGTTCCACTCAGATGCTATAATCTCTCACTTGAATTTTTCTGCTCTTGTGAAGCTAGTTTTGCAAGCCAGTGTTTATTCAAATTGATATTTTCATGAAGACATGAGTGCTGAAACTCCTTTTCCTCCATCTTGCTGATTTTACTCACTGCCTAAAATTTTACATTAGATTTTGTAGCTTAATTCAAAGTTTCAAATGCTCTTTAAAATATCAGACATCAAATTTTGAAAATGGCTTAAGTTGTATAAAAATAGGTTCAAAGTATGTTTTAATACATGTGTTCTCTGAAAGATAAGAAAATACAAGATGTTTAACATCCATGAATGACTAGGTCAAATGACGTGGAGAACACTGTTGGCAATGGTAAAAAGAAAATAATAATAAATGAAAGCAATGAGTAGTCTTACATGAAATAAGATTAAAGCCATGTATAAGATTTATTTGCTTTCAAGAAAATCACTTCAGGAATCATGAACTTGAAACTGCCCTGAAATGTTCCGATTTTGTGGAGTTCAAGAGTAGTAACCAGAAGAAGTATGTGCATGTATGATAAAACCTCTCAGAGTTTGTCATGATGGAACTAGCAAAAGACTCAAACAGTTTCAGTCAGCAATTCCTAGAGATGTAAAAGGAAAAGTTAATGTTACAAAAAAGATCCAGTGCCTTGTGGTTGCACTTGAAATATAGTTTTTGCCTTTCAGTTGCATTAAGCAAATAACCTAAGGTCTGCAAAAGTAGCTAGAGTCAGAATTTAGATACAGATAGGGACAAGAGGAAATACAGGCCAAGGCACAGAAGAGAGAATGAGAAAGAATGAGAGGATGTCCTGCTTCATTGTCCAGGGTCATAGCCAGTAGTCACATGATGTTATTTAAAATTCAATTAACTGAAATAAAATTTTAAAAGTTCAGCTCTTCAGCCTTGCCAGCCACGTTTCTAGTGTTTAATAGTCACTAGTTGTCATCACGTTGAACAATGCTGATGAACTATATTTGCATTGTCACAGAAAGTGCTGGTAGAAAAAGCTGATTTACAATATCAGAGAGAAAGAGAGAAACCAGAGGGGAGGTAATCATAGGCTTAAGCTGAGAGATGAGTGAAATAACAAGAGTTAGTGAGAGTAACAGGTAGATATTAGAGAGAAAAAAATTTGATTTATTGTTTTATTTTAGTAGTTTGGGGGTACAGATAGTTTTGGTTGTGTGGATAAGTTCCTCAGCCACGATGTCTGAGACTTTGTTGCACCTGTCATCTGAGTAGCATACAGTGTATCCAGTATGTAGCCTTTATCCCTCACCTCAGCTCCTGCCGTTTTTCAAAGACATTCTGTTGTAACTTACAGAAAAAAATATAAGGTGCAATGTAGGGAAAATAAACAGAGGTAGAAATAGTATGAAAGCCTAAAAAGATCTGACTTGTTTCGTTTGTGATTTAAAAATAAAATCCATGACCATCACCCCAGCATGCATCATATTCAGTCTTTAAAAACTAAGGACCAAATGGGTAAACTGCAAAATGTTTTTCCCATTCTGTTGGTTGCTGATTCACTCTAGTGACTGTTTATTTTGCCGTGCAGAAGCTGTGGAGTTTGATTAGGTCCCATTTGTCTATTTTGGCTTTTGTTGCCAATGCTTTCGGTATTTTGGTCATGAAGTCCATGCCTACTCCTATGTCCTGAATGGTTTTGCCTAGATTTTCTTCTAGGGTTTTATGGTGCCAGGTGTTATGTTTAAGTATTTAATCCATCTGGAGTTAATTTTAGTGTAAGGTGTCAGGAAGGGGTCCAGTTTCTGCTTTCTGAACATGGTTAGCCAGTTTTCCCAACACCATTTATTAAACAGGGAATCCTTTCCCCATTGCTTGTTTTTGTCAGGTTTATCAAAGATTGTATGGTTGTAGATATGCTGTGTTGCCCCTGATGCCTCTGTTCTGTTCCATTGGTCTATATCTCTGTTTTGGTACCAGTACCATGCTGTTTTAATTACTGTAGCCTTGTAGTATAGTTTGAAGTCTGGTAGTGTGATGTCTCCTGCTGTGTTCTTTTTTGCTTAGGATTGACTTGGCTATGCGGGCTCTCTTTTGAACTTCATATGTGGGTTCCATATGAAGTTCAAGTTGTTTTTTTCCAGTTCTGTGAAGAAAGTCAATGGTAGCTTGATGGGGATAGCATTGATTCTGTAAATTACTTTGGGCAGTATAGCCATTTTTATGATATTGATTCTTCCTAACCATGAACATGGAATGTCCTCAAACAGATTAACAAGAAGAAAACAAACAAACCCATCCAAAAATGGGCAAAAGATATGAACAGACACTTTACAAAAGAAGACATACATGAGGCCAACAAACATAAAAAAATGCTCATCATCACTGGCATTAGAGAGATGCAACTCAAAATTACATTGAGATACCATCTCACACCAGTTAGAATGGCGATCATTAAAAAATCTGGATACAACAGATGCTGGAGAGGATGTAGAGAAATAGGAACACTTCTACACTGCTGGTGGGAGTGTAAATTAGTTCAACCATTGTGGAAGACAGTGTGGTGATTCCTCAAGGACCTAGAAATAGAAATTCCATTTGACCCAGCAATCCCATTACTGGGTATATATCCAAAGGACTATAAATCATTCTACTATAAGGACACATGCACACGAAAGTTCATTGCAGCACTGTTTACAATAGCAAAGACCTGGAACCAACCCAAATGCCCATCAATGATAGACTGGACTAGGAAAATGTGGCACATATACACCATGGAATATTATGCAGCAATCAAAAACGATGAGTTCATGTCCTTTGTAGGGACATGGCTGAATCTGGAGAACATTATTCTCAGCAAACTGACACAAGAACAGAAAATGAAATACCACATATTCTCACTCATAGGCGGGTGATGAACAATGAGAACACATGGACACAGGGAAGGGAGTACTACACACTGGGGTCTATTGGGGGGAATAGGGTAGGGACAGCAGTGGGGGGAGCAGGGGTGGGATAGCATGGGGAGAAATGCCAAATGTGGGTGAAGGGGCAGAAGGCAGCAAAACACACTGCCATGTGTGTACCTATGCAACTATATTGCATGTTCTGCACATGTACCCCAAAACCTAAAACGCAATAAAAAATAAAAAATAAGGACCAAAAAGAAGGTCAGGGACATTATAAACTAAGCCCCCAAATTGTTTTTGTTGCATCCATTTGACTTTTAGAAAACACAAAAACTAAAATTTTATTATTTCTTTCCTCATTTGTAGATGAAATAGAGCTACTGCCTGTTGGAGCAAGAAATAATGGGTGTTTTTTTAAAAAAATGAGAGAAAGATTATAAAAAAAAAGCAAAGCCAGAATAATTAACACATTAAATTTTTGCTGTAACTTGACATCCTAACACTTTTTAAACTTTTCCTTTCTCTGAAAAAATGGAATATAAACTGTTTAAGAAAAACAAATTATTTTTTAAACAAAATATATTTTAAAGGTTAAGAAATATAATTAAGAATTGAAAGACGACATGGTCTTTGAGCTGAAGTCGAGGTAGTCATTTTTAGCGCAGCCTCCCCATAGCCGCGGATCCCTGCTTAAGCCTCCTGTGGAAGCCCGGGCCCGCTTCGTAGCTTTCTCCGTTTGTCTCATAATGATGTCCACCAACGAGAATGCACATACACCTGCTGCCCGTCTTAACAGATTCAAAAACAAGGGAAAAGACAGTACAGAGATGAGGCGTCACAGAATAGAAGTCAATGTGGAGCTGAGGAAAGCTAAGAAGGATGATCAGATGCTGAAGAGGAGAAATGTAAGCTCATTTCCTGATGATGCTACTTCTCCGCTGCAGGAAAACCGCAACAACCAGGGCACTGTAAATTGGTCTGTTGATGACATTGTCAAAGGCATAAATAGCAACAACGTGGAAAATCAGCTCCAAGCTACTCAAGCTGCCAGGAAACTACTTTCTAGAGAAAAACAGCCCCCCATAGACAACATAATCCGGGATGGTTTGATTCCAAAATTTGTGTCCTTCTTGGGCAGAACTGATTGTAGTCCCATTCAGTTTGAATCTGCTTGGGCACTCACTAACATTGCTTCTGGGACATCAGAACAAACCAAGGCTGTGGTAGATGGAGGTGCCATCCCAGCATTCATTTCTCTGTTGGCATCTCCCCATGCTCACATCAGTGAACAAGCTGTATGGGCTCTAGGAAACATTGCAGGTGATGGCTCAGTGTTCCGAGACTTGGTTATTAAATACGGTGCAGTTGACCCACTCTTGGCTCTTCTTGCGGTTCCTGATATGTCATCTTTGGCATGTGGTTACTTACGTAATCTTACCTGGACACTTTCAAATCTTTGCCGCAACAAGAATCCTGCACCCCCGTTAGATGCTGTTGAGGAGATTCTTCCTACCTTAGTTCGGCTCCTGCATCATGATGATCCAGAAGTATTAGCAGATACCTGCTGGGCTATTTCCTACCTTACTGATGGTCCAAATGAATGAATTGACATGGTCGTGAAAACAGGAGTTGTGCCCCAACTTGTGAAGCTTCTAGGAGCTTCTGAATTGCCAATTGTGACTCCTGCACTACGAGCCATAGGGAATATTGTGACTGGTACAGATGAACAGACTCAGGTTGTGATCGATGCAGGAGCGCTTGCCATCTTTCCCAGCCTGCTCACCAACCCCAAAACTAACATTCAGAAGGAAGCTACATGGACAATGTCAAACATAACGGCTGGCCATCAGGACCAAATACAGCAAGTTGTGAATCATGGATTAGTCCCATTCCTTGTCAGTGTTCTTTCTAAGGCAGATTTTAAGACACAAAAGGAAGCTGTATGGGCTGTGACCAACTATACCAGTGGTGGAACCATTGAACAGATTGTGTACCTTGTTCATTGTGGCATAATAGAACCATTGATGAACCTCTTAACTGCAAAAGATACCAAGATTATTCTGGTTATCCTGGATGCCATTTCAAATATCTTTCAGGCTGCTGAGAAACTAGGTGAAACTGAGAATCTTAGTATAATGATTGAAGGATGTGGAGGCTTAGACAAAATTGAAGCTCTACAAAACCATGAAAATGAGTCTGTGTATAAGGCTTCATTAAACTTAATTGAGAAGTATTTCTCTGTAGAGGAAGAGGAAGATCAAAATGTTGTGCCAGAAACTGCCTCTGAAGGCTATACCTTCCAAGTTCAGGATGGGACTCCTGGGACCTTTAACTTTTAGATTATGTAGCTGAGGTATAAATTTGTTGTGTACTATGTTTGGTACTTTGTCTTCCTGTTTCTCTACGAAGAACTCTTTCTAAATGTGGTTTATTATTGTAGCACTTTTTACACTGAAACTATACTTGAACAGTTCCAACTGTACATACTGTATGAAGCTTGTCCTCTGGCTACATTTCTTATTTCTATGTGGAATTTCATATCTTTCAGCCTCCTGTAAATAAACATTATTAAAACCCCCACAAAAAACAAGAATTGAAAGACAATCACCTAAATGTTATGTAAGCAAATATACAGGTATTAAAATGTAATGTAATCTTTGTTTATTGCCTGCTGTTTTGAATTGAATAATCTACCTACATGTTTTCCAATGATTACACTGGGAGATCATTTGATTATTTATTTAAAATAAATCTCTGAAAGAGGGATTACATGAGAAAAATGCATTCTACAATGATGACAAACATGTAAATATTGAGTCTCCTCAGAAGAAAAGAGGTACAGTTTCTGTGAACGGGCTGTATAGTGAAAATATAAATTTAGGAGGAAACTTAAAAATATTGCTTTCAGGAGAAATGATACACATTAAAAAATAGGTTGTTATTACCAAGTAAGGAACCTGACAATTATCAATTATCATCTTTCTTTCTTTTCATCCCTTGTTTTGAGAGAGTGGTTTACATTTACTAATCTGTAGTAAATGTACTATTCTATCTCACTTTCCATTTCTCCTCTATTTAGTAAAATAAAACTATACTAAACTGGTTGCTTCATTCTATTTGCTCTTTTCCCTTTTAATTTATTGTAGATGTCAATTACATCTCCAGGACTGATGCCTCTCATTTGTGCGTCTGTATTCACGTAGCTGCATATGTGTGGAAATATATGTAATCTTACTCTGATTTTCACATATTGTATTGTAACTTCATCTTGAATGCCTGTGACTTCCAGTAAGCTCCCTAAAATAGAGAATTCTTACTATTTTTTAATTACAGAAGGATTTGTGATGAGTTAAACCACAAAAGTACATTGAGATTATTTAGAAGATGCCTATATAATTTTTTAATACATAATTTGGTTTTCTTCTGAGTGGTAAAATTATTCTGCTAAATAAACTATGAGACTGAGCTGGACAATGATTTATGATTCCTGGGATTTTTTCAAGTGGCTTTGATCATGCAGGGGAATATTATTTTTTTAACTATCTCTGTCTATGATTAAACAGAAATCATGAAGGGCTCGACATTTAGAGTGTAAGCAGAATACTGACAGTCAAAGAAAGCAAGTAAGGATAGCAGAGAAACTTTGTTTAATATGTGACAAACAGTAATAATTAAAGGGAGAAATGACTCAACATAATTAAACAGCATGAAGAAAGATTTATTTTGAACCACTTTGACAAGCTTATGTCTAAGTTTAGCCTTTTTGAGAATGAAATGCACTGACATTTACAACATTTTGAAAATAGTAAAGTCTACTTTAAACTTCAATTACCAGAAAACTAAAATAACTTGAGATAAAATTTCATCTTTCAAGACCATATTAATGTATCTAAGTCCTTAGTAGCAAATATAATTTCCATGACTGTGTGAAATTTTTATTTTTTTGTTAACTGCTGCTGTCATGGAATCTATATTATGCTCAGACATAGAAGAGTTTCAATAAAATTTCATAATTCATACTATCATTTATTGTTCAATCATTGTTAACTGAGTATGCTCTCTTTCCCAAGCATGTGCTAGGGCTGCAAATATAAATAAGGTCAAGGAGTCCAGAGAGATGCAGCCAAATGACAGAAACTATGATGTATGATACATTTGGATGTAAGTAAAAAGAAATTGCTAATTTGGTTTTCCTTCCTTCCTTCCTTCCCCCCCTTTCTCTCTCTCTCTCTCACTCGCTCTCTCTTTCCTTTTTCTTTCTTTCTTTCTTTTCTTTCTCTCTCTCTCTTTCTTTCTTCTTTTCTTCCTTTCTTCTTTTTTTCTTTCAGTGATGGAGTCTCTCTCCGTTGCCCAGGCTGGAGTGCAGTGACATGATCTCTGCTCACTGCAACCTCTCCTGGGTCCAAGCAATTCTCCTGTCTCAGCCTCCAGAGTAGCTGTGATTACAGGTGCGCATCACCACCCGCTGGCTAATTTTTGTATTTTTAGTAGAGATGGGTTTTCACATGTTGGTCAAGCTGATCTCAAACTCATGACCTCAAATGATTTGTCCTCTTTGGTCTCCCAAAATACTGGGATTACAGGCGTGAGCGACTGCACCTGGCCAGAAATTTAATAGAGGTGCAGACAAGTCCTTTATCAAGCTACTTACCAGACAAATTGGAGAGAAACAGATGTGGGAGTTGGACAAAACATGCAGATAAGTATGAAGGTCAAGTGAAGAGCAGGGGCAGATGGCTTATATTTTTATCTGAAGTCTTATTTCTCAATTCTAGAGGATGGATACCAATAGGATCTTTCTAATATTTTTTAAGAATGTAATGAGTTAATGTATATTTAAGTCACTCATAGAATTATTCTGGCACATGATTAGCACTCAATAAAGACTGCTGTTATTGTTACTTATCTGTGACATTATTTATTCTCATACTAACAACCAGTATCCATTACATTAGAATCATGCAATATATTTTGTTTGCTGAAGATGCACAGAATAATTACAGTTTAATGTTGAGAGGATGGATTTTTTTAATTGAATAAGTTCTTGCTCCAGAAGAGAGAAATCCTGGGGGAAATGAGGAAAATATAAAAATATACAAAAGTAGTCTCTTATATGTTTAATTATAGAGTATTCTAAGCATATTAAATGACAAAATCAAGGCAATTAACGTAATAGATTTTTAAGGTTTTGTAGACATTTCATCCAAATATTTCTCAAAAATAAGCACTAGTTCTTACTCAGTTTCTAAGACAGAGAGAGGGCCAGCAGTAGAAAGTTACCTGAAAATGATCATAGCCTCTGCATTCCAGTTTTCCTTCTGCCATCATAGCAGACTAATAAAACTTCACTAGTCTTTGGAGGTTTTATGTTTTGTTTTGTTTAAATGTGATTAGTGATACAAACGTACATTTTTCTTCTGAGTATTGGGTAAGAATAACATAAGTTAAAATGCTGTGGCAGAATCAATTAAATAAAATTTAAAATAACAAATTAAGGCACTGTGAAGTACAGCTATGAGACAAATTGGGACCAGTAATTTTTAAAAAGACCAGAATAGACAAACCAGTTTTCTGGTATTTTAGTACTCTGTGGGAGGCAACATTTCCCACTTTGTTTATCTACTGAATACTTTAAAATAAAATAGTATATTTTGAAAATGATTTTCTGCAGATATCTTATTATGAACTTCTGCTGCTGAAGAACTTCCTGAAAATTATCTGATTTGGTATGGATATGGTATTTCCACATCTGTAATAAGATTCTTCCAAGTGTGTAGCTACTCCATAAAACACTAACTGCAGAGGTTATAGCAACAGCTTCTGAAAACAAAATTTAAACTACTCAACCTGAAAATACACATGTATTTCAAATAAGTCAATTTTGGCAGAAAAGGAAAAGAGGCTCAAGTGGCATGTTTATATGCATATGAACACTGGTGCCTTTGGGATCACTCTATCACCTTTCATATGATATTGTAATGTTGCTCCCCACAAACAGGAGGGAAAGTTGCCATCACAAATTGTTTAATGCACTCTCCTTTGTGCAATTAACTTCATTTTTTTGACACCAGATATCCAAGTCCATATTATCCCTTTCAAAGTTCAAACTTGAGGCCAGGCAGGGTGCATCATGGCTGTAATACTAGAACTTTGGAAGGCCAACGTGGGTGGATCACCTGAGATCAGGAATTCAAGACCAGTCTGCCCGACATGGTTAAACTCTAGCTCATTAAAAGTATAAAAAATTAGCTGGGCATGGTGTTGCACACCTGTAATCCCAGCTATTTAGGAGGCTGAGTAGGGAGAATCTCTTCAACCTGGGAGGCCAAGGTTGCAGTGAGCAGAGATCAGGCCATTGCACTCCAGCCTGGGTGGCAGAGCCAGACTCTGTTTCAAAAAATAAATAAAATACAATAAAATAGAAGTTCAAACTTGAAGAAGAGTAATGAAAACAAGTTAAGGGGAAGGGGAAATGAGAATATCTTGGTCAAAGGATATATAACTACACTTAGATAAGAGTAATTTTTAAAAAGACAGAATAGACAAATATATAGCAACAAAAAATTGATAAGTGATTTCCTTGGTCCAAATTGCAGTGAGGAGACAAATAAGAAATGACTGTTAATGGTTGTGGAGTTTTTTTTATCAGGTATTAATGCTGTAAAATTGATTGTAGTATTGGTTGTACAACTTTCTGATCATACTAAAAATCACTGAATCATACATTTTACATGGGTAAATTGTATGATATGAAAATTGCATCCTAAAAATTGTTTAAAAACATTTTCATCATTTATATTTCACCTTTTTATTTTGTTTTATCTTCTAACACAGACATAAATATTTGTGCATCCCTAATAAAGCTTTCTTAAAAAATATTTATAATTATTCCTGGATCAACAGCTTGATTTTTTAATAAAAAACAAGGGAATTGTGTTACTTTGATATATTTCAGGACTATTAAAACAAATAACATAATATTTAATAAAATGAAATTAAATGTGAAGACTAAAGCCTGCTGAAGTTGGATAATGAAATTTGTATGTTCATGTATATGGACAATTTATAGTATAGGCTTATTACCAAAGTTACTATAGACAATACTTACATATATATCCTCATTTCCTTTCAAATTAAAACCACATTACAAGGTATTTAAAACTAACAATTAAAGTTTATTTAAAGATAATGTTTTACTTATGTATTCCCTTTATTTCTCTTAAAAATTCTTAGAAGAAAAATAAAAATAATTTTTATTCACTAAGATATCCATTTTGTAAAATAAAATCACTGATGGCCAGTCAGTCATTAATGTAGTTTTCTACATCTTATGCTAGTCAGAATGGTTTTAATTAAAAAGCCAAAAAATAAATGTTGGCAAAGCTGCAGAGAAAAGAGAACACTAATACACTGTCATAAGGATGTAAATTATTTAAACTACTCTGAACAGCAGTTTGAAGATTTCTCAGATAACTTGAAACAGAACTATCATTCAACCCAACAATCTCATTACTGGGTATATACCCAAAGGAAAAGAATTGTTCTAACCAAAAGTCACATTCACATGTATGTTCACTGCAGCACTATTTACAGTAGAAAAGACATGTAGTCAACACAGGTGCCCATCAAGGGTGGAAGGGATAAAGAACATGTAGTATCTATACACCATGGAATACTACTCAGCCATTAAAAATAATGAAACTATGTTCTTGCAGCAATATGGATGTACCTGGATGCCATTATTTTAAGCAAATTAACATAGGAACAGAAAATCTTAAATACTTAGTGTTCTCATTTATGAGTGAAAGCTAAACACTGGGTACACATGGACATAAAGACGGGAGCAATAATCCACTGAGGACTCCTAGAGGGATGAGTCAGAGAGGGAGGCAAGGGCTTAAAAAGTACATATTGGGTACTATGCTCACTATCTGGATGATGGATGTATTTGTACTCCAAATATCAGCATCAAAAAATATACCTCTGTAAAAAACCTGCACATGTACTTTGATTCTAAAATGAAAGTTGAAAAAAAAATAAAATAAAATAAAATAAGAAGTGTCCCTGTACCACTATGGAACTAGTTTCTCAGGAGAATAAAAAAAAAAAAAAAGAATAAGACAATTATTTGAAGATACGAGGAATGGGAATGTTCCCAGTAGATGAAAATTATTAATTATATATACAAGAAGTTTAGCAAAACCCCAAGCAAAACACCAATATACTATTTGTATATCCTTTGCTTAAGTGATTTCAACCAAAGAAAACGAGGAAATCTCAAGGGGCAATAAAAGAGTACTCATTACATGCACATGTGCCTTTTTACAGTAGAACAACAACATAAATGACTAGTGACTTCTGATCAGAAAAAAAAAAATAAAAGTTAAAAGAAAATAGAATTTCAAAATGGCAGAAAGAAAATAAATCAGAATTTTAATCTATAATTTTATATTCAGTAAAGATATTGTTTTAAATTTCAGCAGGTTTCAAAAAATATTTCCGGTCAAAAGCTGAAAGTATTTCATCCAGTTAATTCACTATGAAAAATAATAAAAATTTTCCTCAAGCTGAAGGGAAAAATTAACATATAACCAGACTTACGCTATGTAACTAAAAGCTCCAGAAAAAGAATATACCTAAAAAATTATAAAAATGCAGATTTTCAGTATTCTTTCATATGTAGAGTCCTAAAATTATTAATAGCTTAATATTATTTTAAATTAAATAAAATAATTTATATTGTAAAGGAAAGTAAAATATAAAACAAGAAGTACACAAAACTTGGAAGAAAATAAACATATGGACACAGGGAGGGGAGCATCACACACTGGGGTCTGTAAGGGGGAAATACAGGAGGAACAGTGGGGTGTGGGGAGTTGGGGAGAGATAGCATGGGGAGAAATGCCAGATATAGGTGATGGGGAGGAAGGCAGCAAATCACACTGCCATGTGTGTACCTATGCAACAATTTTGCATGTTCTTCACATGTACCCCAAAACCTAAAATGCAATTCAAAAAAAGAAAATAAACATATTTTACTCTTACAATAAGGTTCCTAGAATAATTATGAAATAGAATAATATTTGCATATTAAAATGCACAGCATAGTAAAAAGAAACATAGGTATATTCACAAGAAAGAAAACAGGGAAGACAAAGAAAGGAAAAAATAAACACAAATCAGATAAATGAATGCCAAATATTAAGATGGAAGACTTAAATCAGATAATTATTAATTGTATATGTTTGAATTAAGCCTTTCAGTTAAAAGGCAAAGATGCCAGACATAATGAACAAGCAAGGCCATGTTATACATTGCTATCAAGAAACACATTTTAAATACATAGATATACTCAAGCTGAAACTTAAATATTGAAAATGACATACTATGTAAACACTAAGCTAAAGTGGCCTAGGTTGGCTATATTCCTACCTATATGGCATAACTTCCACCGGAAAGGAACTTCCTTAACCTTATAGAGGGCAACTTAGGGCATCTAATACTGTACTTATTATGATTAAAAAATTGAACGCTTTCTCCTTGAGCTCAGGAACAAGATAAGCCTATCTCTCTGCCTTCACCTTTCGATTAAATGTTGTATGAGAAAATATGTGAAATATATAACTGATTATTTTTAATAGAAGCAGTGTTGGACATGCATAAATTAATTATATCAATTTGCTTCCTTTTTTTCTTTTTTTTTTTTTTTTTTTTAATTTTTATTGCATTATAGGTTTGGGGGTACATGTGCAGAACGAGCAAGATAGTTGCATAGGTACACAGATGGCAGTGTGCTTTGCTGCTTTCCTCCCCTTCACCCACACTTGGTATTCATCCCCAGGCTATCCCCCCCAGCCCCCCCTGCTGTCCCTCCCCCATTCCCCCCAACAGTCCCCAGTGTATAGTAGACCGCCTCTCTGTGTCCATGTGTTCTCATTTTTCTCACCCACCTATGAGTGAGTATATGCGGTATTTTTTCAAATGCTTTAGTTTCTGTTTTTGTAGTACTTTCCTGGTGATTTGATCTATTCGTGCATATACAAGTCAGGGGTACTAAAACAAGTTCAAGTAACGTGCATGTGGGGAGACTTGCCCATCGTGTCCTTTACGGTAGGATGATGATGAACTTTCTGTCACTTATTGTGAAAATCACTTCTGATAATATTATTTTTATTTGGTCTTGGGTTTGTCATACGTTTTTGAGAAGATAAGGCCCATTTCTTATCAGCCATCTAAATAAAGCGTTAACAATTAGAACATCAAATAGTAGAAATCTTTGGCTAGCCCTCTATCCTCCTGAGAACAGGATAGTCTCCCGACATTTAGGTTTTTGTCTCAGGCCAAATAATTTTGGTTTGCTGCTCTCTAGAATATAGTCCTCCTCTTCTTTAATTTTTTTAAAAAATGTTCATAGGTTTTTGGGGAACGGGCAGTGTTTGGTTACATGAGTAAGTGCTTTAGTGGTTATTTGTGAGACCTTGGCGCACCCATTATCAGAGCAGCATACACTGTACCTGATTTGTAGTCTTTTATCCTTCACCCTCCTCCCACTCTTTCTTCCAAGTTCTTGGAATCCATCATACCATTCTTATGCCTTTTCATCCTCATAATTTAGCAAGAATTTAGCATAATTTAGCTTATAAATCCCCATTTATAAGCAAGAACATACAATGTTTGGTTTAGCATTCCTGAATTACTTCACTTAAAATAATAATCTTCAATTCTATCCAGGTTGCTGCAAATGCCATTATTTCATTACTTTTTATGGCTGAATAGTATTCCCGTCTTCTTTTGAGTAGAGAAACTGCAATCTCCTGCATGAATAGAGAAGGGAGAGGAGACTTTGGTGGAATTTATTCTAAATTAGGCCTTCAACTAGTCCCCCTGGTTTGAATGTTGTCTTCCTTCATCTTTCTAAGTTTACTGTCACTAATTACTATGGTTTCAGGAAAATGCATAGGAGTATGTTAACTACATTTTGGCTTCTGCCACTGAAAAATTAAAATACTGTCTTCTCAAGTTTATTGCATTGAATGAAAAGATCTGTTATCTCTTTAATCCTTTTTTTTTTTTTTTTTTTTTTTTTTTTTTTTTTTTTATTTTTTTTTTTATTTTATTTTATTTATTTATTTATTTATTTATTTATTTTTATTGCATTATAGGTTTGGGGGTACATGTGCAGAACGAGCAAGATAGTTGCATAGGTACACACATGGCAGTGTGCTTTGCTGCTTTCCTCCCCTTCACCCACACTTGGTATTCATCCCCAGGCTATCCCCCCCAGCCCCCCCCTGCTGTCCCTCCCCCATTCCCCCCAACAGTCCCCAGTGTATAGTAGACTGCCTCTCTGTGTCCACATGTTCTCATTTTTCTCACCCACCTATGAGCGAGTATATGCGGTATTTCTTTTTCTGTTCTTGTGTCAGTTTGCTGAGAATGATGTTCTCCAGATTCATCCATGTCCCTACAAAGGACACAAACTCATCATTTTTGATTGCTGCATAATATTCCATGGTGTATATGTGCCACATTTTCCCAGTCCAGTCTATCATCGTTGGGCATTTGGGTTGGTTCCAGGTCTTTGCTATTGTAAACAGTGCTGCAATGAACATTCGTGTGCATGTGTCCTTATAGTAGAACGATTTATAATCCTTTGGATAGATACCCAGTAATGGGATTGCTGGGTCAAATGGAATTTCTATTTCTAGGTCCCTGAGGAATCGCCACACTGTCTTCCACAATGGTTGAACTAATTTACACTCCCACCAACAGTGTAAGAGTGTTCCTATTTCTCCACATCCTCTCCAGCATCTGCTGTCTCCAGATTTTTTAATGATCGCCATTCTAACTGGTGTGAGATGGTAACATATGAAAAAGTGCTCATCGTCATTGGTCATTAGAGAGATGCAAATCAAAACCACATTGAGATACCATCTCTTTAATCCTTTTAAACACACTGAGGCTATATGCAAGTGTGCCTGTGTGTGCTAATTAACTTTTGTCTTTCTCAAATGTTATGCTCTTGAGGTTGACTTTGAGTTTAAGGCCATGGCTTGAGGTCTCCTGGTATATTTGACTGTTGACTTTCACTTACTCTGAATGTTGTCATTTTTGATTTTGAGGTTATGAGCTCATCTTAATGTAGCATCTTTTGATTTTCCCCTTTGCAAATCCTACATGAACTAATACATTCCTCCTGAGCAAGTTTTCATTTGATTCCTAGATCCCCCAAGGGTTTCCACCACACCAGGATCATTTTTTAATTGACACCTTCTCAGCTTGAGGTATTCTCACATTATGAGGGCAATGTAAGTCTGTGTTCAAACACGACAAAGTTGCAGCCTATTCTTTTGCTTTCTGTAGAGGATTTTTTCCAACACACATGGCAAACTAAATTTCATTTATCTGATGACAGATTGAATTAGTTCTTTTATTACTGATACTGGAGGTCTTTGCTCCTACCAATTCTTTAGGATTTTTGTAAGCCTAAAGCCCACTACTCTAATTATTACTATTTCAATAACTGTGCATGGCTGCTGCTTTATTAACTTATTTACCTCTTTGTCTAGTTCTCAGAATATTCTTCACTTCCAGCATCTACGATGCCCCAACATTTTTTTTTGTAATGTATGCTATATTTTAAGTTATAATTTATCTAGAACACTTAGTTTTCCTTTTTCAGAAATAAATAATTGTAAATATATTACTTTAATTCACTACACATTATAAGTAGTATTTTAAAGAGATAACTGTGTCTTTGTGTTTCTTAACAGTGATACATGTTCATCAAGAAGAATAACTTTCAAAGGTGGACCACAGTGTTTGTATTTGTATGTATGCATGTGTGTGTCTTTCCTTTTTCAATATCCTTTTTGAAAATCTCACAGCTTTCAGTGCAATCATATTTGTTCACGTGCTACTCAGTTCCTGAGACCTCCACTTGCATTGGTTTTCGGTTTGCTGCACTAGGTAGATTTTCTCGGTCATCAAAATAAACTCTTGAGGATTCTGCTCTATCTTTTCATCTATCTTCCAAGTGATACCTTCTCAAGTGTCTTACATTATATCTTTTTGTTTGACATTGTAGTCCCAGGATTTCCCCAAGCAAATTATTTGCAATAAACCAAAAGCAGATGGTGGCTTTTCCTAAGTTGATGCATCTCTTTAGAAATACACTGTTAGTGAAATGGTTGATTTGTGAGGCAGTCTTATCAGTTGATGGTGTGGATGGTTCAAAGTGACATTTTGAAGCTACTCTAGAATCTTCAGGTGATATCCATGGCAGATCAGTGTCTCACAGAAGGAGAGATTTTGTGTTCAGCATTGCTCTATTGACTTCTTGTTCAATTTGTCCTTTCTTGCCATAAGCTGTAATGATTCAGAAATAGATGCTGGCTTTCTCTATTATACAAGTATCTACCACTTGCCAGATAATACACCTCGTGACAGGATTGCCTTAGAAGAAATTTGTGATTGAAGACATTGCCTGATTCTTAACAGAAAATACTAGCATATCCACATTTTTGTTGCAGGTGGTATATATTGTAAAAGATGACAATTCTTCAAATTTATTCAAGTAAATAGGCACACAAGTATGCATAATTGTACAAATACATACATGCTGGGAAAAGCAGCAAATGAGAAAGGAAGAAAGGACTTACAGGGTGCCTGCATAAATTGGTTATGAGTAACGTGTATACAAGGAACAACAAACTGTGGAAGACCGCAGGAGGTCTCTGAAGAAGAAGGCCTCTCCATGCCTCATGTTCCAGTGCAGGGTGACCTAGACTCAGCTTCCATAAACATTATGCTCAAGAGCGTAAAACCCCTTCATAGCACTGTGAAGTAGCCAGATTTGTAGGCTCCTTGTAAGGCCTGAATTCCACAAGCTGCATGTAGATAATAAGTTAAAGATAACCACATGATCTTGTTTTACGAACCTCCCAAACTGCCACGTTATCAATCTTTAGAATGATACACCAGTTCTGGCTCACTGATTCAGTTCTGGCTCACTGATTCACTCCACCATCACCCTCTCCCTGCCATCACTCCACCCCCACCCTGTAGATCAAGTAATTGTAACCAATAAATAGAGTGGATGATCAGAGCTCAGGGCCTTCACTGACTCCTCCAAAGTAATAAAGTGATGGTCCCCTGGTCCCACTACCTCTCTTAATCTGTCTTTTTCTCATTCCTTTGTCACCACTGAACACGGGGTACCCATGGGTGGTGTAGGGCTGGCTCCCTACATTCTGGCAACATGTGGGGCTCATGGATTCCCTACATTCTGATGCCCAACGTGGGGCTCATGGATTCCCTACACATACATATACAAATTTTATGCATACATAAATATATGTATATGTCTGTGTATGTGTGTGTGTGTTGAGTATCTCTAATCCAAAACCTAAAGTTCAAAATGCTCCAAAATCCAAAACTTTTTGGGAGCTGATTTGTGCTCAGTGGAAATGCTCATTGGAGCATTTTGGATTTCAGATTTTTGAACTAGGGATATTAAATATGGTAAGTGTCCCAAAGTCTGAAAAAAGAATAACCAAAATTCAAAACACTTCTGGTCCCAGGTATTTAGGAGACACAAACTGTATATACAATGTGTGTGTGTGTGTGTGCGCGCGCGCACGCGCGTGCATGTGCGCATTTACCTTTACTATTTTTGTGAACTCATGTAATTTTATCGTATTTAACAAGTATCATCTTCATGCAAACATGTTAAACTTTATATTGCAAGCACTATTTTACCTTCTAAACACCAGTCACGTATTTCTAACTCTCCATTTAATAGCTATTTTCAGCTCCTCAATCACTTTGATAAAAATCTCAAATTTTCTACCTTCAAAAATCAGTTTTTTTAAATCCTCCTTTTCCTATCTCCAGTCTTCCCCCATTTCAGTTGATCCCAGCTTCTACAGATCAGTTGAAAAAGCTCGTGGTTATCTTTAAGTCTTGGGTTTGTCTCATAAGCCATAGCCAATCAGTCATAATTTTTGGCTTTTATTTCTTCAAAATATGCGTAAAATCGAAAACTTCACAACACTTCCGCTACTAGAACAAGACATTTGGCTGGGTGTGGTGGGTCACGCCTGTAATCCCAGGACTTTGGGAGGCTGAGACGGGTGGATCACGAGGTCAAGAGATCAAGACCATTGTGGCCAACATGGTGAAACCAAGCCTCTACTAAAAATACAAAAAATAGCTGGACATGGTGGCGCGTGCCTGTGGTCCCAATTACTCGGGAGGCTGAGGCGGAAGAATTGCTTGAATCCAGGAGACGGAGTTTGCAGTGAGCCGAGATTGCGCCACTACACTCCAACCTGGCAATAGAGCAAGACTCCGTCTCAAAAAAAAAAGAAAAGGAAAAAAAGAAAAGAAAAGAAAGAAAGGAAAGAAAGGAAGAAAGGAAGGAAGGAAGGAAGGAAGGAAGGAAGGAAGGAAGGAAGGAAGGAAGGAAGGAAGAAAGAAAGAAAGAAAGAAAGAAAGAAAGAAAGAAAGAAAGAAAGAAAGAAAGAAAGAAAGAAAGAACAAGACGCTCACTCTGTCTCACTTGAATTATCATACTAGCTCCCTTCAATGCTCTTCTCGATTTTGATTTTTCATCCTTTCCTCTCTGTAGTCATAGCAAAGGTTAACATAACTCAGATGATATCACTACCCTGCTTAAAATCCATGGCTTCCCATTTCAATCTGCAAAAATTACTTACAAAAATTTCTATGGTGTTGGCAGAATCATGATCACAATTTTACAAATAGGGTATCTAAAAGACAGAGAAGATCAGTTTATTGATCCAGATTACCTGACTAAGGGTGGCAGCGCAGGATTTGAATCTAAGCAGTCTTTTTCCAGCATCTATGCTTGAATTGTAACAATATAGTGTATCCTGGCAGTGAGAGACCACAGGCTCTGCTTGACTAGCACTCACTCTCTCCTCTAGCTCCTACTGATCTATCTTCCTTTACTTCCTTTTGGTCTATTGCATGTTCTGTCAAACTGAACTTGTTGATACATCCCAAGATAGTTCAGGCACAGTTCTGCATCAGGTTCTCTGTACTGGCTTTTCTCTTCTGCTCTAATGTTCTTCTACCAAAAATCTATTTGTTTCACATTCTAACCACATACCTATACTAAAATAATATTTAACAGTAGTATCTTCTCTGTGAGACCTAGCCTCACTTCTTTACTGAAAATTTTAACATCCCCTCCTGTAGCCTCAGACTACTGTGGCTATTGATTTTTAGAAGTCAATAGAACAAAGTTGAACACAAAGTAATATAGTTTTTTTCTTTTTTAGATGGAGTTTCACTCTGTTGCCCAGGCTGGAGTGCAGTGGTGCAATCTCAGCTCAATGCAACCTCCACCTCCTAAGTCAAAGATTCTCCTGCCTCAGCCTCCTGAGTAGCTTGGATTACAGGCTTGTGCCACCATGCTCAGCTAATTTTTGTATTTTTAGTGGAGATGGGGTTTCACCATATTAGTCAGGCTGGTCTTGAACTCCTGACCTTGTGATCTGTCTTCCTCTGCCTCCTAAAGTGCTGGGATTACAGGCGTGAGCCACCATGCCCGGCCAGTCTCAGACTACTTTAAACTGCCTTACGTGGCTCAGTGTTTGTCCACAAACCTATTATCCTCTAATGTAATATTAAATTTAGTTCCAAATTAATTACAATTAGTTAATTTTGGTGTCCAGCAGAACAAAAATAAAGAAAAAGAATAAAATTAGTATTAGAAATAGAGTAATATAAGTTAAATTGTATATATTCTAATCACTCTTTAAATTTATATATAGGCTTTTCCTCTGACTTTATTGTAAAATAGTTAATAACATTTCCAAATTATGATAAGTAAAAATGCATTTAAATTTGTAGGGAAAAGTTAATGATTGAGGTCAGAATTTCTGATTTTTTAAGGCTAACTTTGGGAAGAAAATAAACTAAATCTAATGAAGAATGTTAAATTTGTATTTTATTATTTCCAGCATCACTGTGATTTCTCTTTCAAGCCATTTTCACCATACGTATCTCTCTTTACAAATAACTATAAAGGTATTTTGAAAATAAGCTAATAGCAAATAATTTATTGAACTCTTGCTAAATCTAAACCTAAGTATGTTAATATAGGATTCCATTTAATGAACACAAATATTTATGAGGTTCTATTATATCCTGCATTTTATGAATAAGAAATTTAGTTTACAGAGTTTAAATGGCTCAATTGAGTTTACCCAACTAGTGACTCATCCAGAATATAGATTTAATATTTCCTCCCAATGGAGAAACTTTCATTGCCCACTGAAATCCCTAAATTTTCTTTTCTAATTCTTAGTATTCAGAAATATAAAACTATTTATACCTACATTAATTTTAGAATATTTATTCCTATGACTAGTATCATTTCACAATGCCTATTTATATTAATAAATTATGTGTCCTCTTAAACTAAGACCATAAGGCTAGTGTTCTTATTACTTTCTCTATCAGTTTAACTTCTCCCCAGGAAATCAAATATGTTTCCAGGTACACATAGTATTTCTAAAAGGGATATATAATGTGGGATAGGTTAAAACATAACTCCTATTCATTATTACACATTTTGCATACCCTGAAATTCTCATGAGATTGACTGTTTCCTATGTATGTATTTCATGGTCTCTGTTTTTCAAGGATGTCCTTTTCAAACTATCTGTATCTTCTTAAAGTACACTCACCCCTGGTGAATTAAACATTTAACACAGAACAACTTTTAGCTACCGTGGCATTTCTTGAAAGCTACTATAAATCAATTTATAATAGACCTGTTTATTGAAAAGACTAATATCTACAGATAAATTATGAGCATAAAATAAATTTCTTATCATTTACTTATATACTTTATTAATACTGTGATACTTTACATATACATTTACTGTACAATGTCTGCATAAGCTAGGGCTTAAAAATTAAAGGAAAAATACAAACGAGATTGAAGATGAACATGTCTCAACCTTTTTTTTCTATTTCTTTGCTCTGATTGGAACATCATTTGATTTACATATTTAGATATATCATCAAAATATGGCACTGCACTTCAGAAAGAAAATGTTTGTATGGTTTATGTTATGTTAAAATATATCTTCTTAAATGTAAATGATTAGAATATTGAAATGATTCTTTGAAACATTTGTGCAAATGTATATGGAAAGAAACTATAATATTATTTAAAGACTATGATTGGGAAAATGAACTAGATGAAAGGTGTATTTGTGATTTTTATAGGCAATTACATTCAGAACCAACTCAACATAAGACAAGGAGTAGTGACAAATACTGTTAAGAGTAGAAATAATTGCTAGTGTTTTAATTGTAAAAATGAAGAACAATAGTTAATCACAAATACTGAATTAGCAACATAGCTGGTTAAATTCGACTGACTTATTATTTGTTCATCGGTAATATGGAGATAATAATACCTGGCTGGCCTTCACTGAGATTTTTGTAAGAGTAAAAGTGTTGACAAATCTGACAAAATAATACAAACTACTTACTGAAATATCAAAATCCTTAATCTATTTATGCTAGCCTTTCTGATGTGGTTTATATGTGTATTTCCAACCTCACCATTAAACACATTTTGTTAAACATAGGATGCTATCAAAAACAAATTTATTGGCCAAGTGCAGTGGCTCACACCTATAATTCCAGCACTTTTGGAGGCCAAGGCAGGTGGTTCACCTGGGTTCAGGAGTTTGAGACCACCCTGGCTAACATGGCAAAATTCCGTCTATACTAAAAAATACAAAAATTAGCCAGGTGTAGTGGCACGCACCTGTAATTCCAGCTATTTGGAGGCTGAGGGAGGAGAATCACTTGATTTAGGGAAGTGGAGGTTGCAGTGAGCAAAGATCACACCATTGCACTCCAGCCTGGGTGACAAGATCAAAATTCCAACTCAAAAAGAAAAAGAAAATGAATTTATTATATTCTATTGCCACAATCAATTGTAACCTTTTATACCTTCTTGCCTGTGTGCCACTTTCCCTTCTTGAAGGTGCTTCTTCATTTGTGTTTGTTTCTGTTCTATTTACTGCAGAAAGAGGCTATTCTGCACCAGTCAGTGTATAAGTAGGATAACTGAAATCCCTCTGGACATTTTAAGAAGAGAAGGATTTGACCAACAACCTATATGGAAGCCCTGAAGTTGCAAAAGTGAGAAAAGATGTTTCACAGATGTGTAGATGATGCGATAATCCTAGCCCACAAGCCTTCACTTGCAGTTCTGGGGCTGGAGCCTTTCCTGTTGCTTCTGCTGCTAAGGATATTGGAGACCACAGATTCCTGGAGGTGCCAAAATCTGCTGTTGATGCTTCTATCATAGTCAGAGCAAGAAGTGACCTGTTTTATCTTCCCTTCTACATTTTCATAAGGGATTCCTAGTCACTGTAACTAAATAGAAATCAGCTGTCAAAGATGTTTCCAAAATATAATCTCTAGGTTCCTAGCTCTCTGTAAACCTCTTAAGAACTAGAGAGGGCTGGAGTGGAACTTGGAACAAACATATAGTATCAATCACAGAGTTTGTACTGGTTTTCTAGGTCTGCCATAAAGAAGGACTATAAATTCTGAGGTTTAAATAACTAAAATTTATTTTCAAGCAATTCTGGAGACTAGTAGTTCAGAATTAAGATATTGGTATTGGGAGAACTGCTTTCTTCTGAGGACTGAAAAGTTTGTTTTAGACCACTCTCCTTGGCTTGTTGATGGCTGATTTCTCTCTGTCTCTTCACTGACATTCTCTCAGTGTATATCTGTCCAAATTATTCCTTCTTACATGAATACAAGTCATATTGGATTAGGGGCCACCCTAATGACCTCATTTAACTTGATTATGTATGTAAAGTTTATCTGAAAATAAGATCACCTTCTGAGATATGGGGGTTAGGGTTTTATGCTTGTGAATTTGAGAGGAACACAATTCAACCCATAACAGTGTCCTGATATACCAAGTAAATACGTGAATCGAGGCCCATATGAGAGTTTATTGAACTTCCTTAACTGTGTGCTTTCTTCTCTGCTACTGTAGAAGAAATCTTGTTTTCTTACTTTTTTTAACCTTGCCTTATTGAACAGTGTGAGCCTCATTAGACAATTTTAATATATGCCGATGGACCAATCATTATAAATGATTGAGCTAAACATGTAAAGTTAACTTGATGACTTCCAAAACTTACATTTTGAAGACCTTCAATATTGTTTTCCTATGCCATTTTATTCAATTTCTTAGTATACATCTATTCATATCTTACACATCAGACATGATTTTAAAAAGGCACTGAGATTATACATTGAATATACAAATTCAATTAAATATTCTTACTTCAAAAAGCCTATATTCAACAGAAAAACAAATAGAGCTAAATTTAAAATCTTAGCACAGCATAATAATTGTTCTTCAGATAAATGTAATGCTCTGTGAATAGAGGAAAACTAACCATGGGCTCAACTTTTTACATCACTCATTTTCAATCCCACATGTGAATCATGCTGGGTATACCATCAGAAATACATCCACACTGTTATCTTCCTCAAGGATATAGAACTAGAAATTGCATTTGACCCAGCAATCCCACTACTGACTATATACCCAAAAGATTATAAATCATTTTTTATAAAGACACATGCACATGTAGGTTCACTGTTACACTGTTTACAATAGCAAAGACCTGGAACCAACCCAAATTCCCATCAATGATAGACTGGACAAAGAAAATGTGTCACATATATATCATGGAATACTATGCGGTCATAAAAAATGATGACATGGTTGAGTCTGGAAACCATCATTCTCAGCAGGAACAGAACATCAAACACCAGATGTTCTCACTCACAGGCAAGTGTTGAACAATGGGAACACATGAGTAAGGAAGCATTGCACACTGGGGTCTGTTGGGAATTGTGAGGACAGGGGAGGGACAGCCTGGGGTGGGGAGGTTGGGGAGGGATAACACTGGGAGAAATGCCTGATATAGGAGATGGGGGATGGAGACAGTAATCCACTATGGCATGTTTGTACCTATGCAACAATCCTGCATCTGCACATGTACCCCAGAATTTAACAATAATAAACAAATTCTTTAAAAATAAAAAAGGCTGTTATGACATAAGTAAAATAGTAGGATAGTTCCACATGTATCAAATGGTTAAGAAATACTTTTTAAAACATAATAAATATAATTATAGACCTAAAAAATACCTGAAATTTTCTTGTGGAAGTGAAAAGTGAAAGAGTTCAAATGGGTAAGAAATTTTATCCAAAATTGGATAGACAGTTGTAACAACAGAAGTGTGTGTCTCGTAATACACACTGCTATGGTAAATAGTATATGTTTAATGTATATGTGTGCTTGTTGTATATTCCTATAATTCATCTAGATGAAGTTTTCTATTTTCACCTAGGGTATCTCTTGAATTTGCAGATAAGTCAACATGATTTTCACTTTATGCACCAGTTGTTCGCTAGTATATCCATTACGTTTGAATAATCTCATTTTCAAAAACAGTGTGTGAAAGCAGAACTTGCTGTCTTCTTTCTATAACTTGTGTGATAAATGAAATGTTAATACAAATATAACTTAGATGTTTACAATATTAACTTGAACACTTACTGATATGGTTTAGCTGTGTCTGAACCCAAATCTCATCTTGAATTGAAACTCCCACAATTTCCACCTGTTCTGTGAGGAACCTGGTGGGAGGTGATTGAATTAAGGGGCCACACCTTTCTTCTGCTGTTCTTATGAAAGTAAATGAGTCTCAGGAGATCTGATAGTTTTAAAAATGAGAATTTCCCTGCTTTGTCTGCCACCATCCAAGTAAGATGTGATTTGCTACGCCTTGCCTCTGCCATGATTGTGAGGCCTCCTCAGCCATGTGCAACTGTAGCCCACTAAACCCTTTTTTCTGTATCAATTACACAGTCTTGGGTGTGTCTTTATCAGCAGTGTGAAAAGGGACCAACACACTTACTACAATAAAAGCTAACCCTCATGAGAGAGAAGACCAAATGGGTAACTTGAGTTACAACATGGGAGTAGGAAGATTTGATTCTGATAACCTGATAAAGAGGGTGTTTCTTCAATGTGTTGTCAGAGCTTTCAAAAATATTGGCCAAGCATATTTTCAGAATGAATTTTGGATAAAACAATTTATATATGTTTTCACTTAGTTTTTTATTATTTGAAATAAGTTTTGATTTATGAAAGTGTTGCAAGGATAATACTGAGTACTAACTTAAATTTTTCCTAAGAAATTAGCATTGGGGAAACCTATGAAAAGAATTAGAAATTTTATTTAGATTTCACCAGTTTCTTCACTAATGATATTTTTCTGTTCCAGGATAAAATTCATGATGTACTCGATTTTTTGACAATTTCTGCATCTGTTCTTGTCTTTCATATCTGAGGCATTTGGAAGAGTACTGGTGAGGTAATTTGTAGAATGTTCTTCAGTGTGGATTTTTCTAATGTTTTCACTTGAATAGACTGAGAGTGTGGATTCTTAGGAAGGATTATCAAAGTAAAGTGTACTACTAATTTAATCCCACAGGTGTGTGTCATTAACACAAATTATTGCTAATGATGTTGATGACCTGTTTATGACAATATCTGTCAGTTTTCTTCACTGTAATCTTACTATGTTTCTTTACCATATTCTACTATTTGGAAGTAAGACCAACCTATACTCAAGGAGGGAAAATTAAGCTATAGTTCTTCATTGAGGCAGTATCACATGATTTGAGGATATATGTTAAACCAACACAGTAATATCAACTTTAGTCATTCATCAGTGAACATGCAGCAACTATTCCTGTGTTGTTTTGATAATTTGCCATTTTGCTAATTCTATTAACATTTACTACTTAGAATTACTTTAGGAAATATTTATTATTCTCATATACTTATTTATTTACTCAGGAATATAGTTTTATTAATGTCAATTCATGAATGTTCCTTTTATTATTTGCATTGTAATCAAATAAATATTTCTAAGTTACATATTCTATTGCTCAAGTTATTTTTCCAGATTTGTGACCTTCTCAAACTCTAGATAGGGCTTAAATTGCAATGGATTGAAAAATATCTTTATTTTTCATTATTATCTAGGATTCCTATGTTATCTGAAAAAAAAATTCTAATATTTAGAAAACTCTTTTTGTATATATTTCTTCAAAAATATATCACCTACATTAAAAAACTAATAGGATATTATTCATGACCTTTATAAATATATCTCAAATGACATTTAAATAGCAGAAAGTAGACACCATGCAAATTATTCCATGAGTTAAATAATTTAAAAATGTGGTAACACTGCAATATACAGAGAGACATAAAATAGTCAAGTGAAAAACGAACCTTGAAAATATAATCAGGTGTACAAACATGTACAGCAAGATTGTGCATTTGTGTGTGTGTGTGTGTGTGTGTGTGTGTGTTGTTCTTCATCTTTTTTTGTGGATTTGTCCATTTTGTTTAATTTTGTTTAATTTGCTGGCTAAACTTATTAATAATGATTATGTTAACTTTATTCTTAATGTTTTTAATGTCAGTAAAATAAGGCAGAATAAACTTTGTACTGTTAAAATTGAGATTTTGTGATTAACTTTTTTAGTTTTTCCTATTTTTAATTCCAATTTCGATTTTATTGATATGTTTATAAAGTTAATTTCTGCTGTTTGTTGTTCTATTGTACTACTTGTTGTTTTCAAATTTTTAAACTTGTTTTCTTACAATTACTGTTTCCATGGGCAAGGTCTTCATGATTAAAACACCAAAAGCAATGGCAGCAAAAGCCAAAATAGAAAAATAGGATCTAATTAAATTTAAGAGCTTCTGAACAACAAAAGAAACAATAATTAGAATGAACTGGTATCCAACAAAATGGGAAAAAATGTTTGCAATCTACCCATCTGACAAAGGGCTAATATCCAGAATCTACAAAGAACTAAAACAGATTTACAAGAAATAAACAAAAACAGCATTCAAAAGTAGGCAAAGGCTATGAACAAACACTTTTCTTTTTTTTTTCTTAACCTTAAAGCAGTGCAGAAAAGGGTATGAAGGCTGGGGACACACTGTAGAGAAAAATTTGTTTTTAAATCTTCTAACTGGTGCATAGTAGAGAGAGAAGGCTACTAACAAGTGAAATTTACATATCCCTGGAAAGTTCTACTTTTTTTATTTTTTTAATTAATTAATTTTTTGAGAGAAGGAAAGAAAGAAAAGGAGTAAAGGAGAGGAAGAAAGAGGAAGAAAAAGAGGGAGCGAGAACGGAAATGTTGCTTTATTCTAAAAAATGGGTATTGATAATGGCTGATCAATATTTCATTTAAACCTATGAGTAGGTGTGATGTGGTATTGACAAGAATGTATACTTTGTGTATTTCAAGTGGAGAGCTTTATAAATATTTATTAAGTTTACTTGTTCCAGATCTGAGTTCGAGTCCTGGATATCCTTATTAATTTTCTGTCTCATGGAGTCTAAGTCTCTATGTATCTGGGTGTTAGGATCGTTAGCTCTTATTGTTGCATTGATCCTTTTACCACTATATCTTTGTTGATTTAAAATCTATTTTATCGGATATGAGAATTGCAACTCCTGCTTTTTATTTATTTATTTTTGCTCTCCGTTTGATTGGTAAATCTTTCTCCATCCCTTTGTTTTGAGTCTTTGTGTATCCTTGCATGTGAAATGGGTCTGGATGTAGCATACCGTTGGGTTTTGGCTGTATCTTTTGATTGGGGGATTTAGTCGACTTAAATTTAGGATTACTGCCATTTGATGTTAACTGGCTGTTTTATCCATTCGTTGATGTAAATTCTTCTTTATGTTGATGCTCTTTACTTTTTGGTATATTTTAGAAAGGCTAATACTGGTTGTTTCTTTCTATGTGTAATGCTTCTTTCAGGAGCTCTTGTAAAGCAGGACTGGTGGTAATAAAATCTCTGAGTACTTTCTTGTTCATAAAAGATTTTATTTTTCCTTCAGTTGTGAAGCTTAGTTTGGCTGGATATGAAATTCTGGGATGAACGTTCTGTTCTTTAAGGATGTTCAATATTGGCCCCCACTCTCTTCTGGCTTGTAGAGTTTCTGATGAGAGATCTGCTGTAAGTCTGTTAGGCTTCCCTTTGTGGGAATCCTGACCTTTCTCTATGGCTGCCCTTAGTATTTTCTCCTTTGTTTCAACCCTGGTGAATCTAATGATTATGTGCCTTGGGGTTGCTCTTCTTGAGGAATATCTTTGTGATGTTCTCTGTATTACCTGGGGTTGAATATTGTCCTGCTTTGCTAGGTTAGGAAAATTTTCCTGAATAATATCCTGAAGAATATTTTCCAGCTTGGATTCATTCTCTCCATCACAGTCAGGTACATCTATCAAACGTAAATTATGTCTTTTCACATAGTCCTACATTTCTTGGAGACTTTGCTCATTCCTTTTTATCCTTTTTTCTTTAGTCTTGTCTCCTCATTTTATTTCATTAAGTAAGTCTTCGACCTCTGATATCCTTTCTTCTGCTTGATCAATTCGAGTGTTAAAACCTGTGCATCCTTCACAGAGTTCTCGTATTGTATTCTTCAGTTCCATTAATTCACTTATATTCCTCTCTAAATTGTCTATTCTCATTAGGATTTTGTCAAACCTTTTTTCAAATTTCTTAGTTTCTTTACATTGGGCTACAACATGTTCTTTTAACTCAGAGAAGTTTCTTATTATCCATCTTCTGAAGCCTGATTCTGTTAATGGGATGCACTCATTCTCCATCAAGCCTTGTTCCCTTATTGATGAGAAACTGTGATCCTCTTTAGAGGGAGAGACATTCTGTTTTTGAGTATTCTCAGCCTTTTTAAGCTGGTTTCTTCCCATCATTGTAAATTTATCCACCTGTGGTCTTTGTAATTACCGATTTTCAAATTAGGTCTCTGAGTGGATGTCCAAGTTGTTAATTCCCAGGGCCAAAATATGAGCAACCCACTGTGCCAGCCAAAATAGTGGCATTAAGACTGATGGTTATCTTTTGCCCAGGAATCTTCAGTCTGGCTTCCTTCCCGAGTTCACAATAGGCGACTCTGCCTTCCCGGTGCTCCAAACGTCAGTCACAAGGGGAACCAGTCCCATTCACTCTGCACCAAGAGCTGCCGTGCCTAGGTGCTGGCAAAACCGCTGCGCTGGACACAAGAGTCGTGCTGGTGACCCGTGGGGCTCCTCCACTGGGAATCTTCTGCTCCGTGAGCGACACAAATTTGTCTGAAAGTGTGGCGTCCTCTCATTCTCTGCGCTTTCACTGGGAGCTGCAATCCCGAGATGTTAGCGATCAGCCATCTTGGATCATTCTCTAGAATGCTCTCTAGAACGTTCTCTAGAACACTTTTCAAAGAAGACATTTATGAGGCCAATAAACGTACAAAAAATGCTCATCATCCCTGGTGATTAAACAAATACAAATCAAAACCACCTTGAGATACCATCTCATGCCAGTTAGAATGGCAATTATTAAAAAATCTGGAGACAGATGTGGAGAAACAGGAACACTTTTACACTGTTGGTGGGAGTGTAAATTGGTTCAACAATTGTGGAAGACAGTGTGGCAATTCCTCAAGGATCTAGAACTGGAAATACCATTTGACCCAATAATCCCATACTGGGTATATACCTAAAGGATTATAAATAATTCTATTATAAAGACACATGCACACGTATGTTCATTGTGTCACTGTTTATAGTACCAAAGACCTGGAACCAACCCAAATGCCCATCAAAGACAGACTGGATAAAGAAAATTTGGCACATATAACTATGGAATACTTTGCAGCCATAAAAAAAGATGAGTTCATGTCCTTTGCAGAGATATGGATGAAGCTGGAAACATCATTCTCAGCAAACTGAAGAAAGAACAGAAAACCAAACACCACATGTTCTCATTCATAAGTGGGTGTTGAATAATGAGAACACACCGGCACAGGGAAGGGAATATTACACACTGGGGCCTGTTGGGGGATTGTGGGGTAGCGGTGGGATAGCAGGGTGTGGGGCGATTGAGGAGGAATAACATTAGGAGAAATACCAAATGTGGGTGACAGAGGTATAGATGCAGCAAAGCACCATTCCATGTGTATACCTATGTTACAATCCTGCATAATCTGATCATTTACTCCAGAACTTAAAGTATATAAAAAATGGGCATTGTGTATCTGTAACTATTATGTCCATATAATCAATGCTTTGACCACTGTGGGAACAGCTGGAATTTGTTCTCATCCTCTGAATGCATTCAGAGCTGAAAATGACTTTGGTTACTCAACAAATGGGTAAAAGTACTAAATCTAAATAGGATACATTTTCCTTCAAAACGTGGTTGTCCCATTAAAGCTTAGTGTTATCTTTGCTAGAACGGACAGAGTATACCATGCTGTTCTTCATTTAAAAAAGTAATATTTCAACTTGTCTTGACTACTGGATGCACAAGAAACTTTCAAGATCTAGTGGGCAATTTATTCATAGAAGCATCTCCCTCTTTCGTGATAGCTGTTTCAGCCATAGCCCTACAAACGTAAAAGAGCTGGACAATTGCTTTCCAGGTTGTACAGGGATGATGTCAACAAAATTTTAAACAGATGGATATTATCTGAGACGACGAGAGGTTTGTTTCCTGGAAACTGAGTTTTAAAACAGAAATGAAGTGGCAATGCATGCTAAGAGTAGAGTAAATATGCACTTTTGTTACTGCCTTACTAAAACATTTCCTTCTCTCATTAGTAATTTTTATGACGAGAGGAAAAATCTGATCTCATTGATAGATATGCAAGATACAAGTAGCCTTGTTAATTTTCTCAAGTAGGGAGATCACATCTGGACAGCAGCTGTAACAAGATTCACCACCCAATTAAACTGATGATTACTTACTGTCATTCTCCAAGACCCATCTGTCTATTGAGCCAACTGAAGTAGATAATTAAATGAGGATGTGCTAGAAACCATTGCTTTTATGTCTATCAAGGTTTTAATATGGAGAAATCTCTGCAATTCTACCAAGAATAATATATTTGTGTGTGTGTGTGTGTGTGTGTGTGTGTGTGTGTGTGTGCACGTGCACGTGTGTGTGTGATGGTGATGATGGCATTTTTTAAAATCTTTTTTATAGAGAACAGAATATAGGGGTTTCCCCTTGATCATTCTTCCAAAATATTAATATATTCTAAAATAAAATGTGTATTTGTTTAAATTTTCTAAAATCCTAAGAAACTAAAATGAGGAGATATATATATCTTACTTTGAAGCATTGGTCAAAATAGTAATTATTTTTAACAGCTCCCTTAATTTTTTATACTTATTTGTAGATTAAAAATTATCTTTTGTTTATGAGAATTTATAGTAGCTTAGATTTAGGTCTTCTATTTTCTGAACGTATTAGTCATTGTTCCATATCCGGTGATGTTGATCATTGCCAAGATTCCATTGGTGATGATTGAGAAAAATAATCTTTGTACATATTTGTAGTGTAGGTTTCCTTTTTTCTGCAGCCTTTAGTATTATTGTGTTTTTCATCAGGTATATAAAACTGTCATTTTCTCGATTGATTTTAGGTGCTTTGTTTTACATAGGCCTTGAAGTTGACTTTGGAGTCATAGATGTAATGTATTATGGTGACTCAAGATATGTTTTGTAAACTTGAAGATTTGAGATTATATAAGCCAAGCTGAAACTTAATTGGCATTTATAACTTTTGGTTTCAGAGACTCCATGATCAGCTAAGAGCCACCAGACATTTTTTATTTAAACTATTTTGACCATGCTGACTCTAGTGACTCTTCGGTTACTGTATTCACTTTAACTCTAGAAATGAATTCTTACTAAATGATGTCTGTCACTATGAGACCCTTCTATCTTCTGAAATATGAACATTTTAACTTCAGTTGTTCAAACTGTGTCATTAACTATAGCATTCAAAATGAGATAGGATATGCTAAAGTAATGCACAAACAAAAAATCCCAGTGACTAACACAAAAAAGTTTTTTGTACTCAATTTACATGTCTAATGTAAGACAGTAATAGACCCAGAGACACCCAGAGACCAAGGAGGAATTGTGATCTGTCTGCACACATAGTTTCCAATGCCTGAGTGAATTGTGCATTGGCTTTTAAACTTCCACTCATATTTAATTGAATAAAGATTTTACTCAAAAGCCATTTGACCATGAGTTTCATGACCATGATCAAGGACTACAATATTGGGAAAATATTTTTAATGTATAAAATTTAGCAGGATAGGCTAGCAAGCCAGAGACCTACAGAAAAGTTAATATTGTAGTCTCAAGACTAAAGGCAATCTGCAGGCAGAATTATTTCCTTGAGGGATCTCAGACTTTTAATATATTCCACTGACTAGATGAGACCTACCATATTATGGGGGATAATCTGCTTTACTCAAAAGTTACTGATTTTTATTTTAATCTCATCAAAAAATATGTGCAGAACAGTATCTAGTCTGGTATTTGAATATATATCTGGATGCAATGGTCTAGCCAAGTTGACACATGAAATTAAGGATTGTACTATCATTTTTTATTTTTTTATAATTTCAAATTTTATTTCAGCTTCAGGGGGTATGTGTGAAGGCTTGTCCCATGGGTATATTACATGATGCTTAGGTTTGGGATACAAATGATCCTGTCACCCAGACAGTGAGCATGGTACACACAGCTTACTTTTATACCATTGCCTTCCTCTTTTGCTGCCCTTTATATTACTCCCAAGTGTCTACTGTTTTGCTATCTTTATTTCCACAAATATGCAATGTTTAGTCCCCACTTATAAGTGAGAACATTTGGTATTTGGCTTTTTGTTCCTGTGTTAAATTGTTTAGGATGATGGTCTCCAGCAGCATCCTTATTGCTGCCCAGGACACTATTTTGTTCTTTTTTATGGCTATGTAGTATTATAGGTACCACATTTTTTATTCCGTCCACCACTGATGGGCATGTAGATTGATTCCATGTCCCTTCTATTATGAATAGTGCTGAAAGAAGCATAAGAGTAACAAGAGTGCATATGAGATTTTGGTGAAACAAGTTTATTTTCCTTTGGGTATATACCTAGTAATGGAATTATCGGATTGAATGGTACGTCTGTTTTAAGTTACTTGAGAAATCTCCAACCTGCTTTTCACAGTGTCTGAACAAATTACATTCTCATCAACAGTGTGTTTAGTATTTCCTTTTCTCTGCAGCCTTGACATCATCTACTGTTTTTTTAATAAATTTTAAATGATAGACATTCTGACTGGAGAGAAATAATATTTGCATTTATCTGATGATTAGTAATAAAGAGCATTATTTCATGTATGTTGGCTCCTTGAATGTCTTGTTTTGAGAATTGTATGTTCGTGTCTTCTGTCCAGTTATTATTTGTTTTTTGTTGTTGAATTGTTGAAATTCTTTATAGATTCTGGATATTATACCTTTGTCAGATGTATAGTTTGCAAATATTTTCTTTAGTCTATAGATCGTTTACTCTGTTAACAGTTTCTTTTGCTGTGTAGAAGCTCTTTAATTAGGTTGCAATTGTCTTTTATTTCCAGTTGCTTTTGAAGACATTGTCACAAATTTTTTTCCCAAGGCTACTGTCTAGAAAAGTGTATCCTAGGTTTCCTTCTGGCAATCTTACAGTTTGAGGTCTTGCAATTAAACCTTTAATCCATCTTGAGTTAGATTTGCATATGTTAAATTATAAGAATCAATTTTCATTCTTCTGCATGTGACTAGCCAGCTAGCCCAGCACCATTTATTGACTAGGGAGCTCTTTCATCATTGCTTATTTTTGTTGACTTGGCTAAAAATTAGATGGCTGTAGGTATGCAGCTTTAGACAATAATACACTGTCATGTTCTGCATGTTTTATGGCTACTTCAACTTACAACATGTCATAAATATGTATAATATTTACTTTAAGGGAAGTCAACAGTTTAGAGGAATAGCAATGTCATAAAGGACTACAGAAAGGTAGAAAGTTTTATATATGTTTTAGCCCATTATGTTGTAAGTTTTTACCTGCTTTTGGTTCAGAATTCTTTAAATGTATCTAATTAATATAGATACTTGCATTAGAATTTTTTAAATGCCAACAGAATTAGGAGATGTAATTAATGTAACTTTAGAGTAACAATGAACATAATGCAATTTGAATTCACCTTAATATATGAATGCAATTTAAATTCACCTTAATTGGAAAATAATTCTGGTGTGTGTGTGTGTGTGTGTGTGTGTGTGTGTGTGTGTAACATGCACTTTGTTAATCATGTAATTAATTGCCTTTTATATTACATTTTATTAATATGTGCTGAAAGTACATCAATGCCAAATAGTTATCTTTACATCTTTGCAATCTTGTTAAAGACTGCAATATTGATGGTATATTTTAACATGGTTTTTGATTCATCACTTACCATAAATTAAGAAGTGTGATGTATTAAAAAATAAGAATGTAGTGTTTTCCTTTATAAGCTATTAGGCTTTTTCTGAATACAGAAAAAACATTTAAGCAAGATATGGCTAAAATTTAAAATATGATGATTTTAAAATATGATGATTTTACTACTGTTACATATTTTTGAGGCCAAGCCTACTTTCAATCAACACATTACTTCTTAATGTACTTTCAACTTATTGAATTAAAAAAATAGAATTTACATATTTAAGAGAAGTGAGAAACTGAATTGTGAATAATTAGGTTGAACTACAGTAAAGTCTTATAATTGTATAGCTGTGCTATTTGAGCTTTTAGTATTAGCTTTATTTCAATAAAAGTATAATTTTTTTCAGAATTATTGAATATTATTTTATCTGTTTAAACCAATTTAAAAACAATGTAATTTCCTCCTGGAGAAATGTGGTCTGGAAGAACCACTCTATCTACCTCTCCTAGTCATATCTATGCTTTGACTCTTGGGGCCAAAGTTAAAGCTACACACACTCTCCCCGAGAGGTGGTGCCTTGGAAGAGTTATTCCATATTTGCTTCCTAGTCAGTTACACACTGCCCCTAGGGAGCTGAACTGACCTTGGGCATGACTTCCTGAGGGTATGTGGCCTTGGGAGAACTGCTTCAAAAACATCTCTCCATCACTTCTATACCCTATTTAACTGTGCTAGAGCTAAAATCATACCAGACATCCCAGGAGAATGTTGCCTTGGCTGCCTAGAGCAGTTGTTCTTGTGCTGCTCTATGCCTGAGCAAAAGTGATACCTTGTCTCCTGGGAAAACAGTAGCTAGGATGCTCAGACTAGTTATGCCTCACTGGTGCCTAAGTTGAACCAGTTTTCTGCCTCTCAGAAAATTTTGTGTTGGCTGCTCAGTACTAGAAGTTCCAGACAAAGCAATTAGGAAAGTTAAAGAAATAAAGGGAATTCAATTTGAAAAGAAGGAAGCCTATTTTTTTTTCCATTTGTAAATCACATAATATTTTATGCAGAAAATCCTAAAAGTTCCAGTGGAAAAAAACTCCTAAACTTACAAATTCTGTAAAGCTAAGAGACAAAAAATCAGCATATAAAAATTACCAACATTTCTTATAAACTAATGACAGATTTGCATAAATAGAAATCAAAAGCAATCCCATTTATAATATGGGTAGAAAATCCAAAACCTAAAATAAGTTTAAGTCAGTAGGTTATAGATCCCTACAAGATATACTATATAACCCTGAAGAAAGGAACTGAAGATTATACCAAAAAAATTGAAAGATATCTCATATTTATGGATTGGCAAAATAATATTGTAAAATTGACTGTACTACCTAATCTACAGATTCAGTGCAATATCTGCAGCAATGACAATCTTACAAAAAAAATTTCTAGAATTTATATAAAACAACAAAAAATTTGAATAGCCAGAGCAATCCTGAATAAAAGAAAGAAAGCATCACACTACTTGACTACAAAATATACTACAAAGTTATGGTATCCTAAACAGCATGGTACTGGCATACAGACAGGCACATAGATCAATAGAACTCAATAGAGAACCCAAAAATAAATACATATGTGTACAGCCAATTGATTTTTGACAAAGATACCAAGAATACTTATTTGGGAATGATCAGTGTCTTCAATAAATGGTGCTAGGCAAACTGAATATCTATATGGAGAAAAACGAAACTATATTTGTCTCAGCATATTAAAATAAAACAATATGGATTAAATTCTTAAATTTAAAACCCAAAACTTTGAAACCACTAGTAAGAAAACATAGGGGAAATCCTTGAAGATGTTATTCTGGGCAAAGCTTTTATAATGAATACCTCAAAAGCCTAGACAACAAAATAGAAAAATTATATCTTGTTAAATTAAAAAGCTTTTTCACAGCAAAGTCAACAGCCAATAGAGTGAAGAGACAACCAGCAAATAGGGGAAAAATATTTGCAAACTGTTCATCCAAAAATGATTAATATCCAGAATATACAACAGTTTCAAACTACTCAAATGCAGAAAACAAATAACCTAATTTTTTTTTAAAGAGAAAATGAGTTCCTAGATCCTTGAGGATTCTCGAAGGACATACAAATATCTAATACATATATGGAAAAGTGCTCGACATCATTAATCATTAGGGAAGTGCAAATATGAAACACAATGAGATTTTATTTCACAACAATTAAAGTGACTATGATCAAAGAGTCAAAAAATAACAAATGTTGGAAATGATGCAGAGAAAAAGAAACTCTTATTTTCTGTTGGTGGAATTCTGAATTAGCAAAGCCATTAGGGAGAACAGTATGAAAGTTCTTTAAGAATGTATAGATTTGTTTAGAACTCCCTGTCAAGCTACCATTGTCTTTCTTACAGAATTGGAAAAAACCACCTTACACTTCATATGAAACCAAAAAAGAGCCCACATAGCCAAGACAATTCTATGAAAAAATAATAATAATAAAAATAAAACAAAAAGAAGCTGGATACATGATGCTACCTGACTTCAAACTATACTACAAGGCTGCAGTAATCAAAACAGCATGGTACAGACCAATAGAGCAGAACAGAGGCCTCAGAAATAATGTCACACATCTAAAATCATCTGATCTTTGAGAAACCTGACAAAAACAAGCAATGGGGAGATAATTCCCTATTTAATAAATGGTGTTGGGAAAACTGGCTAGCCATATGCAGAAAGCGAAAACTGGATCCCTTCCTTACACCTCACATAAAAATTTACTCCATATAGATTAAAGATTAAAACATAAGACCTAATACCATAAAAACAGTAGAAGAAAACATAGGCAATACCATTCAGGAAATAGGCATGGGCAAGGACTTCATGACTAAAACACCAAAAGCAATGGCATTGAAAGCCAAAATAGACAAATGGAATCTAATTAAACCAAAGAACTTCTGCATAGCAACAGAAACTGTCATTAAAGTGAACTAGCAACCAACTGAATGGGAAAAAATTTTTGCAATCTACCCATCTGATAAAGGGCTAGTGTTCAAAATCTACAAAGAACTTAAACAAATTGACAAGAAAATAGCAAACAACCCTATCAAAAAGTGGGCAAAGGATATGAAAAGACACTTTTCTAAAGAAGACATTTATGTGCCAAAAAAAAAAAAAAAAAAAAAAAAAAACATGAAAAAAACAGCTCATCATCACTGGTCGTTAGAGAATTGCAAATCAAAATCATATTGAGATACCATCTCATGCCAGCTAGAATGGCAATCATTAAAAAATCCAGAGACAACAGATGGTGGAAAGGATGTGGAGAAATAGGAATGCTTTTAGATTCTTGGTGGGAGTGTAAATTAGTTCAACCATTGTGGAAGACTGTGTCATGATTCCTCCAGGATCTAGAAGTAGAAATACCATTTGACCCAGCAACGAAATGACTGGCTATGTACCCAGAGGATTATAAATCATTCTATTATAAAGACAGATGCACACATACATTTATTTCAGCACTCTTCACAATAGCAAAGACTTGGAACCAACCCAAATGCCCATCAATGATAGACTGGATAAAGAAAATGTGACACATATACACCATGGAATACTATGCAGCCATAAAAATGGATGAGTTCATGTCCTTTGCAGGGAATAAAACTGGAAACAATCAGGCCCAGAGTGGCTCCGGCCGGATGTCATGGCGCTTGTGAAGGTGAGGCCAAGAGTTCAAGGCCAACCAACCTCAGCAACCTTACAAGCTCTCATTGATTGGCAAAAAAGAAACAAACAAAAAAAAAAACTGGAAACAATCACTCTCAGAAAACTGACACAGAAACATAAAAACAAACACCACATGATCTCACTCATAAGTGGTTTTTGAACAATGAGAACAACACATGGACACAGAGAAGGAATATCACACACTGGGGCCTGTCAGGGAATGGGGTGCTAGGGGAGGGGTAGCAGAAGTGGGGTGATTGGAATGGGATAGCATTAGGAGAAATACCTAATGTAGATGACATGGTGATGGATGCAGCAACCACCATGGAACATGTATAACTATGTAGCAAACCTGCACATTCTGCACATGTACCCCAGAACTTAAAATGCAATTTGAAAAAAAAGAAAGTTTTCAAGACAGTAAAAATGGAGCTCTCATATGACCCAGCAGTCCCACTGTTGCTTATATATCTAAAGGAAAGAAAATCAGTATGCCAAAGAGATATCTACACTTCCATGTTTATTGCAGCACTATTCATAATAACCAAAATATAGAATCAAGCTAAGTCTCCATCAATAGATAAATGAATAAAGAAAATGTGGTAAATATGCACACTTGAATGCTATTCATTCATATTAAAAATGAAATTCTGTCACTGTGACATCACTGATGAATTTGGAGAATATTATATTAAATAAAATAAATCAGGCACAGAAAGACAAACACTACGCTACTAGATATGTTGAAGCTAATATAATTTGGTCTTGCAGAAGTGGAGAATAGAATAGTGATTATTAGATAGTGGGAAGGGCATAGTTAGTCAGAGTTTGGTGAAAAAACACAAAATTATAATTAAATAGGAGGAATAAGTTTAAATGTTCTATGGTACTGGTTATAATTAGTAATTAAGTTTACATTTTCATATTGCTAGAAAAGCAGATTTTGAATGTTCTAAACACAAATAAATAATAAATCTTTAAGGTGAAGGGGATGCCAATTGCTTTGATTTGACCATTATAAATTGTATATGTATATCAATATCTTACATTGTCCCTAATAAATACATAAATTTTTATGTCAATTAAAAAAATAAAAGCAGAAAAGGAATAGATTTAGTGTTATATAAGAAACAATTCACAAAAACATTTACATTATACCATGATAACATAATTGATCAATCCTGTCAATGTGAAAAGATAGAAATCTATGCAAAATAGAGATTAATTGAAGCAATCTACTGGTAGAAAACAATATTATATAACATAATGTTAACACTATATAATTCATATGGTTGTATATTCTTGTGTATTTGTTGGTTTACACAAATTATATTTTAAAATTAAAGAGTAATAGGAATAATAATGACCTCCTTGTAGGATCTACATGTGAAATCCTATATTTTGTGAATACCTTCATTTGTATGGCAAAGGTGATTATGATTATAGATGAGTTTAAGTTTGGTAATTCTTTGACCTCAAAATAGAGAGAGTATCTTGGATTTTTCAGGTGGGTCCAATATAATTATAAATAATTAGAAGTGAAATGAAGTAAAGATTCAAAGGAAGATTTGACAATGGAAAAAAAGCATAACCAAAACACCAGGGGTTGGTTCTATGTCCTGTTACTAACTGCACAGAAGGCTGATCACTGAGACAATGAGTCTTGCCAGGAAAGAAGATCCTTATTTCAGTGACGCCAATAGGGAGACAGGGAATAAATCTCAAGCATGTCCCTAACTAACTAAATTTGGAGGTTCATATAGTGTGGAAGAAATGTAGTTACTTGTGGATTAAAAAAAAATGGAGAGGGATAGATAAGGAAGACAAGTTTTCCGGATCTGGTGATCTGGTTAGTTTCAGTTCCCTGATACTATCTGGAAGGCCCAATGGTCAGTTTTTCAAGAAAGTGACTCAGATAAGAAAAATACAGGCTTTAAGCTTTAAGACTAGAGGGGTTAATGTCTATGCTTATTTTTTAAAAAGCTGTAAATATCAGTTCTTTGGGGAAGGGGGTAGAAAGTGATGTAATATTGCTGGCTTTGAAAATAAAGGAGGGGAAGGTCTCTGGAACTTGTATAATACAAGGAAGCAGATTTTTTTTTCCCCAAAAATTCTTAGAAAGGAATACAGCCCTGCAAATTCTGATTTTAGCCCATGAGAACCACATCAGATCTGTGATCTATAAAACTATAAGATAATAAATTTGCAGGATATTTAAACTGCTACATTTGTAAAAAAAATGTTATGGCACTATTAGAAAACAAATGTGAATTAAAAATAAATTAAAATTTTTAAACATTTTCTAAAAAAGCAGGCTTAAAGTGCATTCAAAACCTTATCTTGTTGCCTATTTTAGGAATGTAGAATAGAAAGTAAGAGGATAGTGGAAGAATCTTATATGGGGTTTCTGAACACCAGATATTAAGATATTCTGGGAATTCAAAGGTTGCAAAAACACAAATAACTAACATTTTGCTTAATGTTAGGTAAAAAGTACACAATGACAGTTTGAGAAACTTTTTCTATTAAAGGGTATCTACTGTGCTGAGGAGTAGGAGAGGGAGTCATTGCTCAGAGTTCCTAATCTCATGGGAAAAAACCTTGCATTTTATAATCTAAATTATTCACAATCTTTTAATATTGAATTGGGCTGTGATATGGTTTGGCTCTGTTTCACTACCTAAATCTCATCTCAAATTGTAATCCTTACAATGTCAAGAGAGAGGGACCTGGTGGGAGGTGATTAGATCATAGGGCTAGATTTTCTCTTTGCTGTTCTTGTAATACTGAGTGAGTTCTTATGAAAACTCATTGTTTAATAGGAGTCTTGTGCTTCTCACTGCTCTCTCTCCTTGTAAATAAGACTTGTTTCCCCTTTGCCTTATGCCATGATTGTAAGTTTCCTGAGGCCTCCTAAGCCGTAGAAAACTGTGAGTCAATTAAACCTCAGTTCTTTATAAATGATCCAGTCTCAGGTAGTATCTTTACAGCAATGTGAGATTGGACTAACAGAGCAGAATTGGTATTGGGACTGGGCCACTGCTATAAAGATAACCTGGAAATGTGGAAACAACTGGGTAACAGGCAGAGGTTGAAACAATTTGGAGGGCTCAGAAGATGGAAGAAAAGTGTGGGAAAGTTTGGAATTTCCAGAAGACTTGTTGAATGGTTTTGATCAAAATGCTTATAGTTATATGAGCAATGAAGTCCAAGCTGATCTGGTCTCAGATAGACATGAGAAACTTATTGGGAACTGTAGTAAAGGTCACTCATGTTATGCTTTAGCAAAGATACTGGGGTCATTTTTCCCCTGTCCTAGAGAACTTGTGAAACTTTAAACTTGAGAGACATGATTTAGGGAATCTGGTGGAAGAAATTTCTAAGCAGTAAAGCATTTAAAATGTGACCTGGCTTATTCTGAAAATGTTTAGTTATATGCATTCAGAAAGGGGTAGTCTGAAATTGGGACTTATGTTTAAAAGGAAAGCAGAGCATAAATGTTTAGAAAATTTGCAGCCTGACCATGTGGAAGAAATAAAAAAAAAAAAAAAAATTTCTGGGGAGGAATTCAAGCTGGCTGCTCAAATTTGCCTAAGTAACAAGGAGTTGAATGTTAATAGCCAAAACAATGGGGAAAATGTCCCCAGGGCATGCCACAGAACTTCAAGGTAGCCCCTTTCATCAGATGCCAGGAGGCTTAGGAGGGGAAAATGGCTTTGTGGGCTGGGCCCAGGGCCCTATTGCTCCGTGCAGCTTCAGAACTTGGTTCTCTGCCTCTCAGCCACTCCAGCTTATTCATGGCTAAAAAGTCCAAGGTACAGCTGGAGCCATGGCTTCAGAGAATGCAAACCCAAGCATTGGTGGCTTTCATGTGGTGTTGTGCCTGCTGGTGAGCAGGAAGCAAGAGTTGAGATTTCTGAGGATGTATGGAAATGCCAAAATGTCCAGGCAGAAGTTTGCTGCTGGGGCAGAGCCCTCACAGAGAACCTCTGCTAGGGCAATGCAGAAGGGAAAGGTGTGGTTGCCGTCTCTACACAAAGTCCCCATGGGGCACTTCAGAGTTGAGCTGTGTGAAGGGGACCACTGTCTTACAGACCACAGAAAGGTAGACCAACCAAAGCCTTGCACTGTGTGCCTGGAAAAACTGTGTGCACTCAATGTCAGCCCATGAAATCAGCCACAAGTTTGTATCCTATAGAACCACAGGGGCACACCTGGCCAGGGCCTTGGGAATCTACTCCTTGCATGAGGGTGGCCTGGATGTGAGACATGGATTCAAAGAAGATAATTTTGATGGCTTAAGATTTAATGATTACCCTACTAGGGTATGGACATTCATGGGGCCTGTAGCCCCTTTGTTTTGGCCAATTTCTCCCATTTCAAATGGAAATGTGACCTGTTGGGACATGATTGGATCATAGGGGAGGATTTCCCCTTTGCTGTTCTTGTAATAGTGAGTGAGTTCTCACGAGATCTGGTTGTTTGGGGATAAGTATTGATGCTTACCCCTTCTCACTCTTGTTCTCTTCTGTTACCATGTAAGTCATGCTTTCTTTCCCCTTCACTTTCCACCATGACTCTAAGTTTCCTGAGGCCTCCCCAGCCATGTGAAACTGTGAGTCAATTAAACCTCCTTTCTTTATAAATTACCCGTTCTCAGGTAGTATCTTTATATCAGTGTGAGAATGTATTAATACAGACTGTCTTTTGCTTGTAGCTGAGCCTGAGAAGAAAGAGGATGCCACACAATGATGCATGAGAGTGAGAAGATTTTACTGTTTATGCTTTCCAGCCTATAAGTGCAGAAGCTCTTATTTCTTTTTTTCCTGCTGTTTGACTATCAGTCCAAGATAAAAAAATTCTAAAGGTATTAAGAAAAAATTATCATTCTGAGTAAGCAAAGGGAATCCTCTCTTAATATGACTTCATAACCTGAAAGAAAGACCACACTGAACCAAAGGAAGAAACTGATAAAAACAATAAAAAATAAAGAACTAAGAAAATACAATTAGAATATGCAAACAAACAAACAAAAAACTTCAAAACCCAGAACTATGAAAAGTGTGTTTCCAATTTTTGAATTAACTTAAATAGGAACAATTATTTCTAAGAAATAAATTTATTTTCCAAAATATAAACTGAATACAAATATTTTAGAATTTAAAGCAAAGTAAGAAAGAACTGGAAATCATATATTAAAAAATCAAAGAAACATGGTCATTGAAGGTGTAAATATAAAGATGAAAAACATATCTGAATAAAAAAGAGAAAAGAAAAAATAATTAAATAAAAATATTTCCGAAAATAATTGACTTTAGCATCAGAATGAAATATACCAATGTATCCCTTGAATTATTAATTTAAAATATACCTGCATATTTTCCTTTCAAAATTACTGAAATACAAAGTAAAGGGAAAAATGTACATAAAAGTTAAGACATGAAGAATATTGTACTCATAAGGGAAAGACAAAAAAATACTAATAGCAATCTTCATCAGAAAGTATTCAAACCAAATTAGTACTATATTTGAGTACAGCTCTCAAAATACAAGAGGTCTGGAATCAGTGGTGGGCAATGAGTCTACCTTACCAAAATTACATCAAGGATTGAAAAATTCAAATAACAAAAATAAGCTAAAACTTATGACTACCTTATATTTAATAAACTGTATTTATATTTAGTAAACATATTTAGTAAACTATTTTCACTAATTGCATAAAGGGGTGTTTTAAATAACAATATAATAGTGTTTTTTGAATTTCCATGTGGTGAGACATAGACAAACACATAAAAAAATAAATTAGGCAACTTAATTGGAAAATTCCTAAAGATTAGAAATTGACAAATAGATACTTTAATAACCAAATCATTAGAAAATCACAAAGAATTGGCATTTTAACCATAAAAATTAGTGGTTACAGCAAAAATACTGCAATATTCAATACAAGAAAAGTTAAGTGGGTCTTGATCAAGTAGTTACATTTCACATTGTACATGCAAAACAAATGAATATTGGTGGGCATATATCTCCATGTTTAATAAAGTAAATATAAACATATAAAGTGTATGTTAAGGAAATAATACATTAGAATATATAGATATTAATTTGAAATAAGGAAATATTTCTTAAACTTGATGGAACAATCCCTTAGTCCAAAGGGAAAATTTGATAAAATTGATAGTGTTTTGTTTATCAAATTATTGTTGTCTTTTATCTGTTTATTAAATATTTAAAGAATAAAATGGCATAAAGAGAATAGAATAATAAATTTGCAATAGACACAAGAAACGTAGCACCAATTTCACATATCTGAAAACAATTTGAAATTAAAAAGATAAAGGCAGATAATCCAATGTAAAAAATGTACAAGGGACTGAAAAGGCATATCACAAAAAATTATTTTTATATTGAGTAAATAACAAATAAGTTTAAGTCTTAGAATTATGTGTGTGATTAATTACCATTTAAAAATTCTGATAGAATGTAAGGTAAAGGTCAAGTTTCATATTTTACATATAGATGCCGAAAGACACCAATACAATTTTTTAAAATAAATTATTCATTATCCTTGAATTTCCTTGTATCGTACAACAAAAATAAAAATTGACTTTAATAAATCATTTCTAGGCTCTCTAGTCTGTCCGTATTATCAATATATCTGTTTATACGTGGAAACCCCACTGCTTTTGCTTCCATAGTTTAATACAAAGATCTTAAGTTACTTGACATGTGTGGTTCAATTTTTTTCAAAATTATTTTAATTATTTAAAATTCTTTATATATTAATTTAAATTGTAGAATAAATTTATAAATTTTGACAAAACTCAGAAGAAATGTTGATTAGGATTACACAGCACTCATGGTAAATTTAAAGAAGATTGTTATTTTACAAAGGACACAAACCCATCATTTTTGATTGCTGCATAATATTCCATGGTGTATATGTGCCACATTTTCCAAGTCCAGTCTATCATCGATGGGCATTTGGGTTGGTTCCAGGTCTTTGCTATTGTAAACAGTGTTGCAATGAACATTCGTGTGCATGTGTCCTTATAGTAGAACGATTGTCCTTTGTAAGGACATGGATGAATCTGGAGAACATCATTCTCAGCAAACTGACACAAGAACAGAAAAAGAAATACTGCATATACTCACTCATACGTGGGTGAGAAAAATGAGAACACATGGACACAGAGAGGCGGTCTACCATACACTGGGGACTGTTGGGGGAAATGGGGGAGGGACAGTGGGGGGCCCTGGGGGGCATAGCCTGGGGATGAATGCCAAGTGTGGGTGAAGGGGAGGAAGGCAGCAAAACACACTGCCATGTGTGTACCTATGCAACTATCTTGCACGTTGTGCACATGTACCCCAAAACCTATAATGCAATAAAAATTAAAAAAAAAAAAAAAAAAAAAAATACTTTATAGACACACACACACAAAAAAAAGAAGATTGTTATTTTAACATGGTTGAATCTTCCAATTTATTGACATATATCTCCCCATTTATTTAAATTTTCATCAAAATATGTTAAGAATAATTTTAGGTTTCAGCATGCAGAACTTGAGTAGATTTTAATTTATCCATAGTTATGTCATGTTTTCAAATTTTTTAAATGATTATAATTCACATTTGTCCTTTGGTATCATATAGAAATACTATCAATTAATTTTTAATTGACAAGTAATTAAATATATTTATGGCATAAATATGATATTATTTTACATGTATATATTGTAGAATAATTCAGTTGATCTAATTAGCATATCCATCACCACAAGTATTTTTTTTTTGTGGTGAGAACATTTAAAATCTACTCTGAACAATTCTGAAGCATGATCTCACTTATACGTGGAATCAAAAAAATTTGAACTTGTAGAATGTTGATCACCAGGAATGGGGGCTATAGATGGAGGAAGAGAAGATGTTATTCAGAAGGTACAAAGTTTCAGTTAAATAGGAGAAATAGTTTTTGTGTGCGCTATTGTACAGCAGGGTGACTATCGTTAATAATAATATATTACATATTCTGAAATACCTTAATTTTTATATGTCAACCTTGACACTGCTAAACTCTTTCTAATTGGTGTAGATTTTTCCTTCTACATGCTTGGGGAAAATGACAGTTGATGTTCACTTTTTTAATTCTGATATTATTAATTGTTGACTCAAACAGATCTCTTGAGGGAAAACATCAAAAATCGATAGACAGCCAACACAGACACCATCGTTAAAGAGGGAGAAAGCTGGGAAGCTTGTTCAGTGTCATTGGCAAGAATATTGCCCCCACCCCACAACAAAAAGAAGGGGTGAGTGAAGGAACCCTGCTGCAACACACTCCCATGGTGGACCTCTGAAATTTAACTACAGGAGTTCTCACAAACATCATAGACTTTTGGAGTGGCAGGGGGAAATACCCAGGAAACGAGCAGGGCCACGGGCTTTAACCCACAAGGAGCTCAGAAGGCTTCATTGCACTTTGCAGCAGCAGCACAATGCAACTGTGGACACCAGTCTCTGAGGCTCTCTATTTTGCTCTAAATGGCGGCAGCTCCTGCCATCTGCTGGGTCAGGAGACAGCAAGGCTGCCACTGTGACATAACCAAGGTGCATCTCATCCACGTGTACCCTTGCCTGCCAATCTCTCCCAAGGCTGTCTCTCTGGCTGTTCCATTGAAGAGCACCCACAGAAAAACTTCCATTTCCCTGCCTGACTGTTTTACTCATATCCTGAGAGCAGTCTACCCTCAAATCAGAGCTAGTGTTTGACCCCAAGAGACCAGAGGACAAATCCATAGGCTTGGTTTCAACAAACCAGGACTCAAACACTGCCCAGGGGTATTGGTTCTGGGACTTGAGCTTGAGTGTGGAAGGAGCTCCCAGTGCCAGAACATAGAGGAATGTAATGTGGGTTTGTGTGATTATGTGAATGCGAAGCACCCCTCTCTTTGCAAGACTGGGTCAGGAATGGTGTGGTTACAGAGATGTCTCAAACAGCTCAGAGATCTTGGCACAGATGTCTTGAAGAAAGACTAGCTGGCTTAGCATGTTCCTGGGGCAGATGGCCAAAGGAAGACCCATAATATGAGAGGAGTGTGAGCTGGGCAGCCCCTACAGCCATGTAATGTGATAAACATAATGCACTGCAGGTGCCGTACCAGTTGCACATCTGCAGTGCCACTGCCCTGCCTAGGGATCTCCACCCTTGATTCACTGCATCACCAGAACACCCACAGACCTACCATGCAACGTGCTATAACTTTGGCAAGCACAGGTGTTGTAGATCTCCTGGTAATCTAACTTTTGGCACAAATTGCCCTCAGGCAAGAGGGAGTACAGTTTACCAAAGCCCTCTTTGTGGCAAAGAAAGTGTAGATGCAGCACCAGTAGTTGAAGGGAACACCACCCAGGCCCAGGAATGAACTTGAAGAGGAAGTCGTATCTCCCTCCACTCGCTTCCCTTCCCCAAAGCACTGTTGTCCATGCATGGAATTAGAGAAAGGGCAAGCTGGCTGAGTAAGATCCTATCTGCCGGCCCTTGTTCTTAAACACCATCTAAAAATAACCCGCGATTTGAAGGATGACATGGCTATATTAAGAAAGAACCAAACAGAACTTCTATCACTGAAAGATTTACTACATAAATTTTTAGATAGAATTTAGAAGGCTTAACAACAGATTAGACAAAGCAGAGGAAAGAATTTCAGACCTCAAATACCATTCCTTTGAATGAACTCAGTCAGACAAAAATGAAAACACAAAAATTTTTTTTAAATGGAAAAGTCTCTAAGAAACATGGAAGTATGCAAAGCAACTAAACTTTCTACTCATGGACATTCCTGAGAAATAAGGGAATTAAAGCAACTTCAAAAACATGTTTAATTTTATAACTTATTAATATTTCTCAATATTTTCCCAAATTTTATAAATTATTATTGGTCTGTTCAGGGTTTCTGTTACTCCTTAGTTTAACCTTGAGAGGGTGCATGTTTCTACAAATTTATCTATTTTCTCTGGTTTTTTTATTTTGTGCACACTTAGATGTACATAGTAGTCATAAGTTGATATGCAGGTACAAGAAATTTAGAAAACTCCTATGAGATGTTGTAAAAGACACTCATCCCTAAAGTACATAGTCATCAGCCTTTTCAAAGTCAATGCAACAGAAAAATGTCAAAGGCAGCTAGAGAAAAGAGCCATACTATCTATAAACGGAATCCTATCAGAATAATATTAGATTGTCAGCACAAACCTTTCAAACCAGAAGAGATTGGAGACCTATTTTTAGCATTCTTAAAGATAAGAAATTCCAATCATTTTTTTTCTATTTTAATTTTTTATCTTCATTCTGTATTATTTTGATTTTTATCTTCATTCTTATTTTATAAAATAAAATTCTATACTTTAAATTTAAATGTTTCATGGTTGCCATGGGACATACAACAAGTTTAATTCTATAGACCTCCAATTATTATTATACCACTTCAAAATACCATCTAAATCATATAACGGTATACTTTCAGTCTTTCTCCAATTCTTGTTTTGTTTGTTTGTTTTTGTTTTGAGATGGAGTCTTGCTCTATTGCCCAGGCTGGAGTGCAGTGGCATGACTGCAGCTCACTGCAACCTCCACCTCCTGGGTTCAAGAGATTCTTCTGCCTCAGCCTCCTACTGAGTAGCTGGGACTATAGGTGTACACCACCACGCCTGACTCATTTTTGGATTTTTAATGGAGATAGAGTTTCACCACATTAGTCAGGCTTGTCTTGAACTCCTGACCTCGAGATCTGCCCACGTTGGCCTCCCAAAGTGCTGGAATTAAAAGTGTGAGCCACCACTCCCGGCCCTCCAATTCTTAATGGCTGTGATTTTCACAAAATGTATACATACTAAGTCCAATAATACGTTGCTACGAGTTTTGCTCTAGTTAGTAATTTATCTTTGAACAATATTACAATAAAGAGATAAACTTTATTATTATCCTCATTTTTACCAACTCCAATGTTCACTTTTGTAAAATTTAGATATAAATTTCCCTCTGTTACTAAAATCCTTTCTAGTTAAAAATTTAATTCTACTTTGTAGTTTTGTATTGCAGTGCTGCTGGAAATGGCTTTTCTCCATTCTTCTTAGAAAAAAATAAATATTTTACCTTTATCTGTATCTGCGAATGTATTATTTTTCTTTTAGGTCCTGAAAAATGTCCCTCCATCAGCTGCTGATTTTCATAATATTTTATAGGTAGTTGGCTGCTTTTTATTCTTTCTTTCTCTATACATAAATCATCTTTTTCCTCGCCTCCAACTTCAGGATGCCAAAAAAAATTTTCCTGTAAACTTGGTTTTCAGATGCATGACAATGATCCATCTTGATCTGTTTTCTTTTTCTTATTATTCATGCTGCTGGTTGTTTTCCCAAATTTTTGAAATTGTTTTTGTTTCATGTCTGTATGTTTTAAAAATTGTCAGTTATTTCCTATTCAACTATTGTCTTTGACTTATTCTTCATCGTTTTCTGGGAATTCATGTGTATGTATGCTAGATTGTTGATATTGACCTTCAGTTATCAGATGCTGTGTCCTATTTTTTGTTTTTGATTTTTTTCCTCCAATCTTTTTGTTTGTTTGTTTCAATTCCTGTACTTTCTGTTGTCCTGTTTACATGTTTGCTGATTCTTTTATCTGAGATGTCTGGTTTGCTTATAGCCAACAGTAGGAATTTATCATCTGTGAAATAGTTGATTTTCTAAATTTTATTCTTTGTGTTTTCATTTTATTCTTTATGTGTATTTTTCATTTCTCTTAAAATTATCCATATTTCATTTCATTTCATGTCTACCTTTTTAACAAAAGTTAGAACCTTTCATTTGATAATAAGAGATTTTTTTTTTTCTATTACATCCAAAATCTTTGTCTTTTATGGTTTTGAAGCTTTTGATATCTCTATATACTGATGATAAGTCAATTTTGGTAAGTTTTTTATCAGTTTTGCTATTTTAGTGTATAAATGTTTTATTATATACCAGAAATTGTATACAAAAGATATTATAGGCTGAGAAAAATATAGCTCTCACATACTCATGTGCACATGCATCTTTTCTTTTGTCAAGACATTAGTGTTAAGTGCAGAGGCTAAGTAGTCAGTAGTTAAACATTTTGGTGAAGGACTCTAGGACTATAATTAATTTGAGATTACTACTGTCTTTAAATGCTGACTTACATTGTGCATAGTGGAGCCCTGGAGATCTGGAGGATTTTTCTCACTATTCCTTTTCCACTCTTATTTTTCAGCAGGCTTAAAAGACGTGCACCACAGATAGGTTTTCCTGCATTCGTGCCTCTAACCCAATAGTAGATTATGGTTGTGTGTTTTGTGATGAACTGCTTATAGTGAGGCAGGGTAAATTATTGGTTTTCTTGCAACAGAGTTAGTCTTTGGCAGGCATATCCTCTGCCAAAGTGATATAGTTCGTGTGCCCTATCTTTGAAGGAGCTTCTCATCCTTTGAAATTTATTTCACTTGTTTGTCTTACACAGCAATTCTCTGATAGGTTCCAGAAAGTTATGATGCTGTAGATTAACTGACTTTTTCTCAATGATAAGATGTGAGTAATATTCTCTATTAGGTGGCTTCCTGCGCCTTCAGTAAATGTAGACCCTTGCTAATATAGTCAGCGTTTCCTAAGTTTAAAGCATGCATCACTATATCATAACATGTTGATCAATTCAAACATCCCTGTGGCAACATAGTAAATGTATACCGATTTTCATTTCATGACAATCTACACCTGCCTTACTGCACTCTAAATTAGGATTACAAAGAAGTCATTAACCGACCTACAAAGGTTATAATGAATTACCAGTTCCTCTTGGTTTGTTGAATTTTGTGAATGATTTTCCATAAAACATGTAGCTGAAACAATTTAAATATTAAACATACAATACTGTTGAAATGGGAATTAGTGGAAATTAAAACTGCCTTATAAACATTTATTTAATCAGATAAATAATATCTTGTCTTCTTGGGATTCTTTATTTTAGTTATTTATTTATTTTGAGAAGTAGTTTCGCTCTTGTTACCCAGTCTGGAGTGCAATGGCGCGATCTCGGCTCACTGCAACCTCCGCCGCCTGGGTTCAAGCATTTCTCCTGCCTCCGCCTCCTGAGTAGCTGGGATTACAGGCATGCGCCACCATGCCCAGCTAAATTTTTTTTTTTTTTTTTTTTTTTTTTTTTTTTTTGTATTTTTAGTCGAGACGGGGTTTCACCATGTTGACCAGGATGGTCTCGATCTCTTGACCTCGTGATCCACCCGCCTCGGCCTCCCAAAGTACTGGGATTACAGGCGTGAGCCACCGCGCCGGGCCTGGTTGGTATTTTTAAGAAGTGTATGTGTCTAGAGGGGATCTCTCTCTCTTCCCAAGTGTTTATAATGGTCCAAACTACAGCTATTTTTTGCAACTTCATATACAGTTATATTCAGTGTTACTCGGTTTTTAAATTATTTTCTCACAGTTTTATGTGAAGTTTGGCCTCTTTATACATAAATAAACCTTTGCTGACTGGGTATGAAATCCCAAAAACTGCTTTACATGTTGGAATGCAAATGGGTTAAAGGGTGTATTGTACAAAAAAAAAAAAATCTTTTTTAAATGAAATAAGTGTATAAAGTAAGAAGGGGGAAGATCGAAGAGGTCACAGATAAGATGTCAAGATGGACAATTCATTCTAGTTTGAGGAATATCGACAATTATAATGCGAAGGAAGTTAAACTTGAGCCAAATCTTGAATATAAGGAAGATTTCAAAAAGTTTGATGTGGGATAAGCTTGGAAAAGATTTAGAGATAGGGTTTCACAGAGGGTTTTATATTTTTCTAATAGTAAAAGTTTAACCAATAGGCATTGACAGTTTACATGGATTCAAATAATGTTAATAACTTTAAAACTTTGATGCCTTTAAACAAATTTTCAAAATGTATAAATTCATAGTCACTGAAGTATTTATTTACTTATATGTTTTCTCCCCAGCAATATCATAACAGAAGAACCCTAGTATAAACTCTGTCATATATGTTCTGTTTGCACAGTTCTGAAACTCTAAAAACTGGTAGGTCAGACATCCATTGTCTTTGTAATGTGAGTTTTACATTGCAATTGCTTAAGATACTGTTTCAGTAAAATTAGGTGTTTCTTTTTCTACCTTGACCTACTCCTCATTTGCTGAATTAATATGAAGGACCAACCTGGGAACCTGAAATAAAGCAAATTCATGTTGCCTTCATTACATTGACTTGATTCACTAGCAGATGATACAAAGTGAGGAATAAAATATAAGGAAAAAAAGAAAAAGCAGCAGGTATGGGACACACAATCATTGCCTAAATCTGTCAAAGAGAAATTTGAGTTGACAATAAATAATTAGCTTCTGGAAAGATTTTTCCTTTTGGTTTCTCATAGTTTATTACTTAACTTTAGGAATGGTCAACCCCTAAGAAAATGAGAAGTAGGAAAACAAAATCTGGTGAATTAAATCCATTTAACAAAGCTCTGGCTGGTGTGTGACTTCCTGAAGCTTTCATCTTATGTGATCTCTGCATGCTGTTAAGAGAAAAAAGAAAGAAAGAAAAATAAATATTCCAAAATTGTTGAAAAAACCCAAACAGAGAGTTTGGATTACTTTCAGCTTGATATAATTGTATGGTCTTGCTCTTCAAAATCTTTCAGAATTTTAGAAGATTATCCATGTTTTTCTCTGAAAATATCAGCTGTGTACTAATAAACATTTTCAAGCAGAAGAGATGCTGAATATTTTTTTCAAATTTAATGAGTAGATTAATCAGACTTTTAGGATTGAGTCTTTCCTGGATTTCCAAGTGATATTGACATCTTTTTCAAGCAATTTTCTGAAGTTGGAGCTGGGATTAAGTGCATACATAGAAATTATTGGCAATTATTAGACTAAAAATGTATACAACATACAATTTTTACTTATACTTTAAATATATATACTAATTAATTAGAATTAAATTTATAACCATAAAGTCATACTTAAAAGATTAGCTAAAATGACAAAATTAAAAAAAGTTTTATCTAGAGACATGTGTATGTACATGTATAAATTATTACTATTTTATTTAGCTCAAATTTCATTATATTCTTAGAATTATATTTATCAATTAAATTACATGTGCTGCCATGTTATTGTATTACTACCACATTTTCATGTAAATTGTGTTGCAATAATAATCAGACATTTTCTGTGACCTTATTCAGGTATATTAATGTATTAAAGCATTTGGGAGCCTTGTAATGAAACACCAGGTTATTAAGTGGGCTCACTATAATTACACTTCTGGTAGTATAACTATAATTAAAATTTTTAACATATAATCTCCTAATGTCTCTGAAAAACAGACAGTTGGTGATTATAAGTACAGCACTATAGTTAGTGAAAGGAATTTGTATACTTAGGGTTTAAAACACAGCATAAAATCTTCTCCATTTTGAACTTCACAGGGTTTAGGTAATATTTCGAAGCATATTGTATTATAAGATAGTCATTTTCTGAATTATTCCTAGTTTTTCACTACTGTACTTGTATTATTCTTAAAATATAATTTTAAAATTTATTTTTTCCCCTAAGGAAAAATAATTAGGTATTTAGAAAATTATACTTTATTTTGCCACATCTAAGTCACTTTCATTGCTTAGATACATAATTATTATTATTATTATTTTAATTTTTATTGCATTATAGGTTTTGGGGTACATGTGCAGAACGTGCAAGATACATAATTATTTTATTTAATGCTGAGAAAGTTAAAATAAATAAATAAATGAAAAGTCCCAATTAACTAAAATATAGTGTTTACTTATCAAGAAGATTTTGAGATTTTAAGTTTACTAAAAGAGCTCATTTATATTTATTTAGATATAGATTTTCATATTATTACACTTACATGTGTAAAAATACAATGAAGAGAAACTATGAAAATATAGTAAAACTTTTTTTTTTACTGATAAAATTTAACTCTTCTAAATAATTTTTCTCCTAACGACATTGAAGTTTTTTTTTTTTCATTCAGTACACTCCTCTGTGCTATCAGTATTGTTAGTAGTATAGTATTTACTTAAAAATCTTGCTTTATGATGTCTTCCAGATGTTGTGGTTAAAACATTAATAACAGTTGCCCAAATCCTTTTCCTGAAAAGGTAGTTATTCCACCACATGAGGTATATCTTCTTTGTTTGATACTTGTCTGCCTAGGTTTATGACTGGTCTGTCTTTTATTTCTGTAAAAACTGCTCCCTCATTTCTTTGTTGACTTTTTATTTATTATTCAATAAATGCACATATTCTTCTGTATGGCTATATTTCACCATTTCTTTATTGTGTCTATATATCCATAAATATAACATTGGCTCCTCAGATCTAAATATTATCTCATGTGAATTATGACAAACTTTCTGCATCCAGTTCAGATTAGTTTTCTGAGCTACACTTTCACAAATCAAACTGCATATAGATATTACTAAAGAGATTTTTTTTAAATTGTACATACTATGTTTCATATTATTAGGTCAGAATAATATTGCAAAGGATAAGTCAAATAAGTTCCTGATGATTTTAAACATTTTTTTAATGATTAGAGTGGCTGTGTTTAGTTACACAAAAAGTAACTGCAAGTGAATTTTTTAGGGAATTGGCATATTAGACAATGTAGTCACCACGTAATTACAGTAACGTGGCTGTTCAGAAAATTTTATTACCTCATGCTGTCACCAAGACTTCTGATCGTTTTGTTGATGAAGTGTTATAAAGCCAATGGTAATGTCAATGGAATTAAGATTGACCACCAAAGGCAGGGGTTTAATGCTGCAACATAACATTGACATATTATTCTTGCCCATTCATAATTCAGCCAAGAGCACATAAATTAACTGGTAAAAATATATTACTCAATATTGAAAAATATTACTATTCAATCACTAATTTAAAATATTTTATGAAAAGGAAATGGGTAAACCTATAGATGTTCTTCCTTGTGTGAAAAATATACTTTTGGGGCCCAAAGTGGCTCCGGCCGGATGTTGTGGCGCTTGTGAAGGCGAGGCCAAGAATTCAAGGCCAACCAACCTCAGCAACTTTACAAGCTCTCAATGATTGGCAAAAAAAAAAAAAAAAAAAAAAAGAAAGAAAAATATACTTTTTTTTTTTTTTTTTTTTTTTTTTTGAGGTGGAGACTGGCTCTGTCACCAAGCTGAAGTGCATGGGTGCGATCTTGGCTCACTACAACTTCCACCTCCCGGTTTCAAGCAATTATCCTGTCAGCCTCCCGAGTAGCTGGGATTACAGGCATGTGCCGCTACACCCTGCTAATATTTGTATTTTTTTAGTAGAGATGGGGGTCTCACCATGTTTTCCAGGATGGCCTCCATCTTCTGACCTCATGATCCGCCCACCTCGGACTCCCGAAGTGCTGGAATTACAGGCGTGAGCCACTGTGCCCAGCTGTAATTTTTATGAAGTAAAATTCTTCATTCTAGTGAGCTCATTAGAAAGATATTTTTTAGTTATGCACATGGTCATCATCACTGGTATTTTAACCTACCTTCCAGCAACTGGAGACTAGAACCTGAAGAAGTTTTTGACAGCTATGCAAATGCTGCCTACATTGGATTGTGTGTATGTATGCATGTGGTAGGTTTTGAAAGAGAAAGATACAAAAAGCAGTCTCTCTGTGGCCTGAAACTCATTTTACAGATAATGAATTTTGCAACTGAAGGAAAAGCAAGTAGCAAACTATCAACATTTAGGTTTGTAGGTTTGAATTTAGGCATTCAGGTTTGAGAAAATTTTTCTTTTTTGACCCATTGCTAGGTTCATGGTCAAAATCTGTATAACAAAAGATAAACAAACAAAAGTAAAGCACACGTATTTATTTAATACAGGTTTTACCCTCCATGGAGCTTTTAGAACTAATGACTCAAAAGAAATATGGAAATCTATGTACTTTCTGCTATGTTTGATTTTTAAAAGTGCGTAATTGTGTAGAAGTTTGATTGGATGAAAAAAGTATAGTCTGTGATTAACTTGGGAGGACTTAAGTTTGTTTCTTCAGATTCTTCTCTGTTTTCTGTTATTTTCAGATAAGAAAATTTCTTTCCTTCATGTGTAGAGTGGATACCTCTGTCATGCTCTTTAGAAAGATCAGAAAAATCTTTCTAGATTTTATGACCTGGCTCAGAGAGAAAGGTAAGGTGAAAATGACAATGACCTTCTTGATTCTGGTATTTTCTTTTAGCTCGCTCTCTCTTTCTCTCTCTCTCTCTCTCTCTCTCTCTCTCTCACACACACACACACACACACACACACACGTGTGTGCATGCCTTTTTCTGTTGTGGCATGGCATGAGTTATACCTAGGGGATCACAGCTTTTAGGTAAGATGGTTTACTGCTTACTGTGGTTTAACTGTTTTTCCTTTCAAAAACTCAACTTGAAATTTAACCACCAATGCAGCTGAGTATTGGGAGCTGGGGCCTCATGGAATGTGTTTAGGTTATGAAGGCTCTGTTTTAATGAATGCATTAATGCCATTGTAATAAGGGCTTTCAAGAGTGGGCTTTCTGCTCTTCTCTCTGCTATATGATGACACACATAAGAAAGCCTTCAGCGTATGCCAACACCCTGATATAGGACTTCCCAATCTCCAGAACTATAAGAAAATAAATTTCTGTTCATTATAAGTTACCCAATCTCAGGTATTCTGTTACAGCAGCACAAAATAGATTCAGACCCTGATATAGCCAATTATTTCCAAATGTGACATAGCTTCTCCATAACCCTATGGACATGACAATCACTATTTATTTCCTCAGAGTATGTTTTTAAGAAACTTCCTTAAAATATATATCCTCCAAGCTCTTAGTTTTGATAGTACAACTTTCCAGTCTCTATAGAATATTAAATTCATAGAACTTTAGAAGGTCACATGAGATTCAACTTAATGGTTTTCTTTGTTGCACAGAATGTAACTGAGTGAAAAATTTCAGGACACTTTGGCTTCTTATTTAAATTCTAATTTTCCTATTAAAATTCTATGAAATACATGCCATTAGTGAACAATATTATTGCTGAAAAGATGTCTTTGAATTCGAAGAGGAAACCTGTTAGACAAAGATGCCTGAACATTTGTACATAATTTGTATCAGCATCAGAAGCAATAGGTCACCTATTTTGAATAGTGTCCACCAAACAAAATAACTTGGGAAAGTCTCTTGTACGTTGCATTAATAGTATCTGGTCTACCTACCTAGATGTTACTGATGTATTGAGCAGTGGTTAATAACTAGCTTTCGAAAGCTTATTTAATTTTTCAATTTAAATGCCTAGATAATGCTGGGGGCAGTACTGATATATAAACAACTTGCTCTTGGCCTCAGGAAGTGTTATTATTGCTTAGGATAAGCAATTATTCAAGATATCCCCCGGGGATGTGCGATGTGACAGCATTCACACTGGCACTGTTTAGAAGCAGCCTGCCAGATGGTCAGAACCTGCAGTGGTGGAATGAATGAGGACAGTAGGATGGGACCTGGAGCAAAACAGCTTTTGTGTAGCAATCTGGTGGCAGCAGCATTTGGAAACTTGAGGGACTTGTTCCCAGGGTTTGAGAAAATGACATAAATTCTACATGAAAATTAGTTAATCATGGACAGAAGTTACACTAATTTCATGACTCAGTCTTTTCCTGCTAACATCGTCTTTGGCCTAATATATTGGGTTGTTTTTACTTTAACATGACACACCATACAAGTTACAGTAAAATTTTATATTTTCCTTTAAGAACTGAATTGTTTCTCTATCGCCCCAGGTCAAAATCAGTTGGATGTTGCTCTGGTCACAATTTCAGCTGTTCTTGAGGTTGCCTGGGTTATAGGGTTATTTTGATCTCTTCACAGTTCCCCTGTGTTTTCTGCAATGTTCAGTACTCAGGACCATTGATTTCACTGCCCAAGCAGCATGTCATTGGTAGATAAGTGTATATGGAAGGGGATGTGAGCTACTAATAAGTGTTAGAAGAAAGGAAGGCAAAATTGTCTGTTGTGTTTATATAACTCATTTTAAGTGTTATATTAGTGAGGCATGATGAGTGATAGGCAAAGAGTTATTTAAGAGAAACTCCACAGACCATTCATTCCAGCAAACATATGCAATTCAATTAAAATATGGTATTTCTAATATTTCAAATGTTAGGAATGTTCATTTGTGAGCGTATAGAAAAGAATTTATAACTGTAATAGCACATCGTGAGCCTTAATTTAGATTTTTAAGTTAAATATATTGCAATATAATTTAAAAACAATAAAATGCCCTCATGCTTATATCATACTGCCTTCATTACTCCAGCATCATTATATGTCTTGAAAACAAATAGCTAAGCATCTGTCAACTTTTACATCCTTTTCCCCAGTAGTTTTGACTATTCTAGAGCATTTGCGTTTCCATTAAATTATGCAATCTTCTGACGCCGTTACAAACTTCTTACTGAGATTTTGATCAGGATTGAAGTAGGTTATAAAAATCTTCTGGCTCAACAACTCAGTAATTTATTTAATTTTTCTTAATGTCTAGCAATCATTCCTAAGTTTTTTGCTTTTAATACTATTTTAAAGAATGTCTTTATTTCAATTTTATAATCTAATTTTTTTATCCCTGATATGTAAAAATGTATATTTCTTCTATATATAAACCTTGCATTTTGTGAACTTGCCAAAAATCACCTATTTATGTTTTTCGATCTTTCTGCTTCTTTACTTAGATACTTATATAGTTTGAAGGTAGTTTTAGAGTGAGACATCTTTGCTTTATTGCAAATCATAGAAAGTATTTAGTCTTTTGCCATTAAATCTAATTTTAGCTCCAGGATTTTCATAAATGACTTTTATTAAATTGAGAAGTGTTTATTCTATTACCAGTTGGACGGTTTTTAAAATTATGAATAGAGTTTGAATATTCTGAATACTTTCTTTACACTTTTGAGATGACTTTGAGGTAGTTTTTCTTTATTATGTTAATGTGATAAGTAACATTAATTTTTCAAATATTAAAAAAATAATATTGCATCACTAGGTATATATTCAACATCAAAATTATATAATGTTATATGCAAATAATAATATTGTTTTGAGGATTTTTGTATCTGTAGTCAAGAAACACATTGGTTTGTAATTTTCTCTGAAATTTTTGAAAAATTCTTTGAACATTTATTGCAATAGATTTTCAGCAGCAACAGGAAGCAAGGGGTTGTGGAATACTAGTCACACTTACTCTTCAAGTAGATCTTAGGTGTCTGCCAGCCCCTGAGAATTCTCTTTGTTCTGCCTTCAGCCACATGCACCTCAGGTTTCTCTGGAACCTCATCTGCTCTGATCTAAGGCATCCTTCCTGGTCCTACTGCCCCAGGAACCAAGCCCTCTTGACCAGATTGTGGTATTTGTGGTGGCTCATTGTCCCACCATGGATTTTCAGCACATTTCCACATTACATTTCTACAGGTTGATCTTAGACTCCCTTAGGCCTCTCCCTCCCTTACCTGGCTAAAGGGACACTTGTAGAAATGGGCTGGAGTCACAATCTCTGTAGTCCCCATATCCAGTCTGGACAGGAGATATTAAAGAGGTAAGCCAGCTCTCCAGGGGGCTAATGGTCATCTTCTTGGAGACCAGAATCTCCTCAAGCTCCAACTGGACTCCCTTGCTAGAGACAGAAGCATCCCACTTGGACTTGTTGATGGAGTGTTCTAGCTACCCAGCAGCCCTGAGACCAGCCAGGGAAGACTAACCAGTTGAAATGTTAACCACATCATGAGAATAGTCGGTGGATGATGGTAGACCCAGGCACTCAGGGGATCATTCCGCAACTCCTCTCAGGCGCTGCTGGTGTCTAGAGTCATCTACATCAAATTTGGGTATCACAGATGTGCTTGTTTCAAAATTGAGTTGATGAGAATTCCCTCTTTATTTAGCACTAATATGAAAATCCACTTTAATAATTTTTTTTTAAATATTTGTGCTTAAAAATTAAATTTCTCTAATAATACAAGGCCAATCAGATTTTCTATTTCGTTGGTTCTGGTACCTTTTTTTAAAGTTACTGAAATTTTTCCCAAATTTTATAAATATTTGCATTAAATATGTTATCACTTTATTAACTCAAAGTTGTCTGTAAATTTTCATGATTATACTTTTAATGTCTGAAGAATTATTAATGATGTCTCCATTCATTACTATTATTAGTAATTTGCGTGTATATTTTTCACTTTAATAGTTTTGAAGGCTTGGAATTTACTAACTTTTTTCTTTCATTAAAACATTTACTTTTGTTTAAAGGTTGAAGAGTCACATCTAGTGAAGGCCTTAGTTTGGATAAAGAGAAATTTCACTAATTTTCCTCTGATTAAAGAAAGTGTCATTTTAGAAAATGAAGAAATGGCCATTATAGCTGAATTGCCAAAACATTTATAAGAGTGGAATCTTTTCAAATAACTACACTTTACTCTTTATAGTTTGTTCTTGTTTCTTTTAGTCTTTTTCCTTCTTTTATTTCATATATTATTTTTATTATTTCTTTCCTCATATATACCATGAGCTAAATTGCACTTTAAGTTTTTTTGTTTGTTTGTTTCTTTGTTTGTTTTTCTGACACGGAGTTTTTCTCTGTCACCAGGCTGGAGTGCGTGGTGCAATCTCGGCTCACTGCAACCTCCAACTTTCTGGCTCAAGTGATTCTCCTGCCTCAGACTCCTGAGTAGCTGGGATTACAGGCACGTACCACAATGCTCAGTCAGTTTCTTGTATTTTTAGTAGAGATGGGATTTCACCATGTTGGCCAGGAAGGTCTAGATCTCCTGAAACTGTGATTCACCCACCTCCATCTCCCAAAGTGCTGGGATTACAGGCATGAGCCACCCCACCTGGCCTAAAAAAAGAATTGTAATGTAAAAATGTATATCATTGCTTCAAAACATTTCTTATTTCCAATATAGAACTTTCATAAGAATTCCTTTTAAGTAAAGCTGTGGCCCTATCTCAGAAATTCAGATAGACTATATTTTTATTATTAAACTTGAAATGTTTTCTAATTTCTCTAAATATTTTTCTGAAAATGTTTTATTTTTGATTTACTATACATATAGGTATGTTGTTTAATTCCAAATATTTTGTGATTTACTAGATATAGTTATTAGTATGCATCTTAACTGGCTAAATTTGTGATCGGAGGACAGACTGTTTAAGTTCAATAAGTTCTGTTACTTGGTGCAGAAGCTGGTCTATCTTGGTGAATGGCAATTTGTACTAGCAAAAAAATATGTATTCTGTAACTGTTGTTTGTAGTGTTTTCTAAATGCCAATTTTTCCAGTTTTGTTGATAATTCTCACATCTTTTATATTCTCCCAGATATTCATTCATCATCAGTTTTATCAATTACTGAAAGAAGTGCTTTAAAAATCTGTAGTCATTTTTTGTTTTACTATTGTGTTTTCAGAAATTTTAAAGCACTCATTAAGTGCATAAATATTTATGATTGTATTAAAAATAGGAGGAAAAATTGTGCACACATTGCACATATGATGTTATCTTATAATTAAAAACACTTCCCAGATTTGTGGAGTCTATTTGACCCAGGTAAGCTGTGAGCAACAAGAAAAACTTTAGATAAATTAAATTTAACAGAGCTTATTTGAGTAAAGAACAACTCATGAATAGGTAGCACAAGAACCAGGAGAGTTTTAGAGAGTTACACCCAACAAGGTGGACTGGCAGCATTTATAGACAGAAAAAGACAATACCATGTAGAAACAGCTTGATTTGCTACAGCTTAGCATTTGTATTATGTAGCTATTGTCTGATTAGTTAGCAGCGTATAATTGGCTGAGAAAGCTATTTGTTACAAGTGTATACTCTTATTAAGGTTGGAATTTGCTTACATTTTGAATTAGGTCCTAGATCACCATACAGGGAGGCAGCTTTAGACTAGATTTAATTTAATTTAATTTAGCAGGTATAAAGTAGTATTTGATAAAAATTAGAGGCTTATGAATTTTGAAAGTATTATATTTAAAAACATTTTCATATTCAGTGATGTATTATTGCTTAATTAGTAAGATTGTCCTGATAGTTGCAAAATATGTTCTTTAAAATACATCAAAAATATTCTAGCCTTTATCGTCACTTAAAATTAATAGAAATAAATGTGCCTTGGGAAGTAACTTGCTGGGAACAATCAGTTCCAACTCTGCCACTTTCTCTATGCATGACCTTGACCTTATTTATTTGTCCCTTAGATTTCTGATCTATGTACTTGGCTTGTTGAGAGTATTCAGTGAATTCATGAATATAAATATGTTTTTAAAATGACAGCTACTTATTAAGATGCCAAAAGTTACCTAATAAAATTGATCATTAGCTTTGTAAGTGTAGTTATTAGTATTTCATGAATTATACTCAAGTCAAATATATAGATGGGGACAAATAAGGAATGTATTAGTTCTTGGCCAGGCACAGTGACTGATGCATGTAATCCTAGGACTTTGGGAGGCCGGGATGAGTGAATCACTTGAGCCTAAGAGTTGAAGATCAGTCTTGGGCAACATGGTAAAATCACCTCTCTACAAAAAGTACACAAATTAGCTGGGTGTAATGACATGCCTGTATCCCAGCTACCCAAGAGGCTGAGGTGGGAGGATGGCTTGAACCTGGGAAGCTGAGGCTGCAGTGATCTGTGACTGCATCACTGGATTCCAGCCTGGGTCACAGAGCAAGAGTCTGTCTCAAGAAGAAGAAGAAAAAATAATGTATTGGTACATATTACTATGTAAACTTTCTTTTCTCAAAACCTTGGTTTCTTAGCTAATATGCACATGGAGAAAATCCACTTGTTCTATTTATTCTATAGAATAAACATTATTCATTGGTTGGAGTGACCTATTTCAATTCAAATGTTTACAAAAATATACAGTACCACTTGTACTTTGTGGAAAATCTCATCTTTGTAAGCAATAGAAAACAAATGAAACTATAGGCTTTACTGAATTTTGGGAGGATTATTTCTATTACTTTCAAGTCTTTATTCCCAGATATAATGAAATTAGTTATCTTAAAGCCTTTGAAAGTCATTTTTTTCTCTGCCAATTCTTATGATTATGCTAACACCAAACTAAAAAAAAAGAAAAAATGTAAACTAGAATAAAAGTTGACTTCTGAAGAGATTTTAAAAAATAGCAAAACTTCAAAAGCGGTTGAATCAAACTTTAAGAAACCCAATGTGTTTTTTTGTTTGTTTGTTTTTCTATTTAAACAAATTCTACAATGAAATCATGTGAAGAACTTCAGGAATATTGAATTTTAATGTCTTCACTCTCTGAGAAGATTCGCATCTACTGAATTCAAGCTTCGGGCAGCTAGGATGACAATAGCAAGAAAAATATGCTATTTGTCAGTATAGACCATATTCTTTCCATGGCATTGTAAGATTATTGACTAAATTCTCCTGGGGAAGATAGGGCTGACTGAGATACAGCAATGTAAAATACCACCTGCGTCCCTAATTGGAAAGCTTCAATTTAAATTCTCCTAAATATCACAATTATACTCAGTATTCTTTACCAGAGCTAAGTTAACTACATAATAATGAATAATATTAAGATGTCAAAACCATTTAGAATTACTGGGGTTAATTGCACATAAAAAGGATCAAATATACTCATTATAGTTCACTAAAGCACAATTAGATACACATTACTTTTTTCCCAGCAATGTATCCCCACTTTGAGGGCAAATGCCTGGAGCCTGCCCCCACCCCCACTCCTTCCCAGCAACCTTTTCCCACAAGGCATGTAGAATTTTTGAGCAAGTTTATAAATTAATGACTGAATGTAGTAGGATTCCTCATTTGCCCCCAAATCAGGAAAGTCAGAGGATCAGTGAACAGAAACATAAGAAATTATAGAACATATGATGATAAAATGATTCATATTGTGAAACTAACAGGTGATTTTTAAATTCCTGTTATTTGGTTTTGTAATTCATTTGAACAAAACAGATCAATGGATCCCATGGAGACATTAAGGCAATGGATGCCTTACTGAGCTGAGTAATGCTGAGATTCAGTTCAGTTTAGTTCTACCAGTATTTCTTGATCCTGAGCCTATGAGAGTCCCTGAGAAGCAATAGAAATAATGTCCATGCTCTATCCCCGGACAATTTAGTGATTTATTCCGGAGTGTGTCCCAGCTGTGAGAATTAATCAAATCACCTCAGATGATTGGCAAAAGTAGCTACAGTAATAAATACAATTTAGCCAGATAATAAATAAAAAGATAATTTCTAACTATATAGAGGGAATAGTATAAACAAAATACAACATAATAAACCATTATAACAGAAGTGTTGGAAGATCATGGTAGTAGAAGGAGTGGGGAGCATACAGAGATGAAGTTGAGAAAGAAGAGCATGGAGAAATTTGTTTCAAACATTTGGAAGCTAGGATTTTACTATAGACAATGGGAACAACTGCTAAGGATTTCAAGCAGAAAAACAGCAGACTCAGTTATGGTTATTAGGCTGAAATTTCTCATGGAGATGCTATGGCTGTATCTGAGGAGTTACATTAAATAAATACCTCATTTAGGATTCTTACACTATGATAAATAGGAGGCAATAATGACCTGAATTAAGAATAAGAATAAAGATAGTAAGAAAACAATAAACAATATATTGGTATGCAGATATGGTTCTATTAATTTAAATTGGTGAATTAGATTTATTTACATGGCTAAGCTGGTATTTGATTTGAAAGCATCAGATATAAGAACATGTAAGAATATGATTAACTGATGATATTCATACTAATGTCAACACTAATCACAATGTACCAATACTTTGAATTTACTACGCATTGTAATGCACGTTTTAAAATTTTAATTGCATTTATTTATTATCTAAATCGAAGGAGGTAGATTTCAGTGGTAAAATTGTAATATCTAATATTTATTGAGTAGTTACTTTGCTTCAGGTATTGTGAAAAACTCTTTACACACAAGTATTATTATTTTCTTATTAGAGTTGTTGAACATAGCACACTATCATGTCCATTTAAAATATGTAAAGTTTTAAATAAAGAAAATGACTAAATTTTGCCAAGTTTCAGAAGTTGTAAGTCATCAATCCACAGTCTCTGTTAATAAAAGTGCAGGCTGTTAACCATTATCTTATTTATTTCAGAAAATTAGATATTCTAGTTAAATAATATAGAAGGAGAGAAATAGAAGGGAGGGGTTATGGTAGGTGTACTTTTATCTAACACTCTAGTGTTAGCAGATTTATACAAACTTAATGGCTTAAAACAACACAAATGTATTGTTTGTGAGAGCATCACCTCTCAGTTTATATGGCTCGGAAATCTAGAAACCTACTGATTGGATTGTATCTGATGTGGCCAAAAAGGCGTCCCCAGCTGAGCTCTTATCTGAAGGATCTGAGGAAGACCCAGACTCCAATCTCATTCTGTTGCCGCAATTTATTTCCATGTGGCTGCAGGTGCTGGGTCTCGGGTCTCTGTTTTGATGCTGGCTGTCAGCTGGGTGCCCCTCTCTGCTCCTAGAGGCTTACGCACTCCTTTTTATGTTGTCTTCCAGTATTGAAAGCCAGAAATATATGTTGCAACCTTCTCATTGTTTAGATCTCTTTGACTTCTGCTGCTGCTGCATCTCTCTGACTTACTTTCTGCCTTTCTTCTTCTGCCACCACCCAGGGAAATGTTTCTGCTCTATGAGCTGATTTTACGAGAAAAGCCCAAAGCAGTTAATCTGTATGCTAAGATCAATTGAAACCAGACATTAATTATATCTGCAAAATCACAGCAGTACCACGGTTGTTATATAATTGAGTAATTGTGTATTACGCTGTTCTTGCCCTGCTATAAAGAAATACCCAAGACTAGGTAATAGATTAAAAAATAGATTTAATTGGCTCATGGTTCTGCAGGCAGTACGGGGCCATCTGCTTCTGAGGAGACCTCAGGCTGCTTCCAATCATGGCAGAAGGCAAAGGAAGAACAGGCACATCACATGGCAAGAACAGAGCAAGAGAGAAAGAGTAGCCAGTAAAGTTACCACACACTTGTAAATGACAGATCTCATGTGACCTCAGAATAAGAGCTCACGTATCACCATGGGGATGGCCTATCCATTGATGAGGGATCTGCTCCCATGTTCCAAACACCTTCCTCCAAGCCCCACATTCCAACATTAGAAATTACAATTTAACATGAGATTTGGATAGGAACAAATATTCACACTCTATTAAACCATAAGATGAGAATGTTGGAGAGTGGGGGCCATTTTTAGAATTGTGTCTACCAGAGGAAGATAAAATTATGCACACACATGCAAATACGCATACATACATGTACACACACCTTCACATATATCCCTCAACAGAGTTAGAATTAATCAGCTTTTGGCTAGTGGTATAAACTATTGGTATAAATAATTTGTAGATGATGTCTGTTCAGATCCACAAGAGAGAGAGGCATGTGTCAACTCTGGGAATATTAACCGCAGATATGGGCAACAGGATTAGGAAAGAAAAAAAAAACAGAATCTAGATAAAAACAGATGATCAAATAGGGAATGTTTATCTTCTCTCTGGAAGCCAAAGAGAAGAGCATTAAGGTCAAAGAGATTTCTGATGTAAAATGCTGAACAAGCAAATAGTGGATTTGACCATTTTTATTAATTATCTTAGAAAAAAATACATGCATAATATTAAAAAGAAAAGATATGGTTTGTTTGTACTCATGAAAAGTCATTTTAAAATTTGATGACAATGTGGCAGTATGGGGAGGTTGGGCCTAGTGAGAGGTCCCTGGGTTACAGGGGTGGATTCCTCATGAGTAGGTTGGTGCCATTCTAGAGGTGGTAAATAAGGTCTCACTGTGGTTTGACTGGATTAGTTCTTGTGTGGTGGATTACTTCCACTACAGTGGGTTATTATAATGCTTGGCTGTCCCTCAGGGTTGCCTCTATCTTCACACGTGTCCACTTCCCCTCTGACCTTCTCCACGATGTTATGACCTAATATGTGACCCTCGCCAGAAGCCAAGCAGATGCCAGTACATGATTCTCATACTTCCTAACCAGCAGAATTATAAGCTAAACAAAACTTGTTTTTTTGGTAAATTATTTAGGTTCATGTATTTTGTTATGGCAGCAAGAAATGTGGTAAGACCAACAGATCAGTATAATTTTCTTTTCCTTTTTTCTTTGAAATGGGGTCTCACTCTATTGCTCAGACTGGTGTATAGTGGCACAATCATAGCTCACTGCAGCCTTGACATCCCAGGCTCAAGTGATCCTCCTCTTTCAGCCCCTTGTATAGCTAGGACCACAGGAGCATGCCACCATAGCCAGCTAATTATTTTTTTAAAATGTTTTTGTATGAACATGGTCTCACCATGTTGCCCAGGGTAATTTCTAATTCCTGTGCTCAAGTGATCTACCTATCCTGCCTTTCCAAAGTGTTGGCATTAGGTATAAGCCACCATGCCCAACCTAATATAATTTGCAATCAATCTGATTACTTGTTGGTCCTGAATATGGAGCTCATGATGGGCAACTCTTTTCACAGAATCATTTGCAGTTCTATTATCAAGTGCTAAATAGGCCTCAAGCTGCTGTTTAAATAGTGTGTAATTCTCTATTGCAGGTGGCATTATCTGCAATACAGAATTAGGTCTTACTCCAGAAACCCTAGGTGACTAAAGTTGCTGCTGGAACTCTCCTATTAAGACTTGTGACAAACTCTACACTGCATCCTATGTACCACCAATACCTCTGGCACCATGGGATCTGATGGTTCATTGGAAACAACAGGCAGTACCAGGTTTACTGCATCCTGAACATGCTGCATATATCTCTTTTTTTCTGATCTTTATTGAACAGTAAGAAATTACCAAGGTACTTTCTAAATGAGTCAAATCTGCATTGCAGAATGTTCTATTGGCTCTTTTCAAAACTTAAAGAGTCCTACTAAATGTTGTTCCCCTTTTTGATAATAGAAGTGTCAAGACAGAATGACTTGACTTTGGGATTCCAGCATGCCTCAGACAACTAGAAGCACTGCCACCCCTCAAAAAATTAACCCAAAGTGATATCCCTCTGAATTTCTGTAATGTTATCTCCCCATCTTCCCATGTTCATGCATCTTCTGAGGATACCTAGACTATTTGCTACTACTTACTTATCGAATCTAATTCACATATCATCAATAGGATGAACCAGTGATAACCTCTGTGGAACATCTACATGATAAATGTCCTTTGTACCACAGAGAGTGAATACATTCGTGGTGCACAGTCACAAATATGAGCTGCTTTTCATGGCAAGGGAATGTGAAATGTTCCTGCTGCTGCACAATAAGAATTGAAAATCAACAGCAATTTGCAAATCAATATTGGTGTACTCCATGCTACAAGGTGCGCTGAACTTTTCTTTTATTTTTTTTTAAATTTTAAATTTTTATTGCATTTTAGGTTTTGGGGTACATGTGCAGAACATACAAGATAGTTGCATAGGTACACACATGGCAGTGTGTTTTGCTGCATTCCTCCCCTTCACCCACACTTGGCATTTCTCCCCAGGCTATCCCTCCCCAGCTCCCCATCGCTGTCCCTCCCCTATTCCCCCCAATAGACCCCTTTGTGTAGTAGACCCCCTGCCTGTGTCCATGTGTTCTCCTTTTTCTCACCCGCCTATGAGTGAGAATATGCAGTATTTCCTTTTCTGTTCTTGTGTCAGTTTGCTGAGAATGATGTTCTCCAGGTTCATCCATGTCCTTACAAAAGACAAAAAACTCATCATTTTTGATTGCTGCATAATATTCCATGGTGTATATGTGCCACATTTTTCCAGTCCAGTCTATCATCGATGGGCATTTGGGTTGGATCCAGGTCTTTGCTATTGTAAACAGTGCTGCAATGAACATTCGTGTGCATGTGTCCTTATAGTAGAAAGATTTGTAGTCCTTTGGATATATACCCAGTAGAGGGATTGCTGGGTCAAATGGAATTTCTATTTCTAGGTCCTTGAGGAATCACCACACTGTCTTCTACAATGGTTGAACTAATTTACACTCCCACCAACAGTGTAAGAGTGTTCCTATTTCTCCACATCCTCTCCAGCATCTGTTGTCTCCAGATTTTTTAATGATCGCCATTCTAACTGGCATGAGATGGTATCTCAATGTGGTTTTGATTTGCATCTCTCTAATGACCAGTGATGATGAGCATTTTTTCATGTGTTTGTTGGCCTCATGTATGTCTTCTTTTGTAAAGTGTCTGTTCATATCCTTTGCCCATTTTTGAATGGGCTTGTTTTTTTTTTTTTTTTCCTGTAAATCTGTTTGAGTTCTTTGTAAATTCTGGATATCAGCCCTTTGTTAGATGTGTAAACTGCAAAGATTTTTTCTCATTCTGATGGTTGCTGATTCACTCTGGTGACTGTTTCTTTTGCCTTGCAAAAGCTGTGGAGTTTGATTAGGTCCCATTTGTCTATTTTAGCTTTTGTTGCCAATGCTTTTGGTGTTTTGGTCATAAAGTGCTTCCCTACTCCTATGTCCTGAATGGTTTTGCCTAGATTTTCTTCTAGGGTTTTTATGGTGCCAGGTCTTATGTTTAAGTGTTTAATCCATCTGGAGTTAATTTTAGTGTCTGGTAATGTGATGCCTCCCGCTGTTTTTTCTGCTTAGAATTGACTTGGCTATGCGGGCTCTGTTTTGGTTCCATATGAAGTTCATGGTGGTTTTTTCCAGTTCTGTGAAGAAATTCAATGGTAGTTTGATGGGGATAGCATTGATTGTGTAAATTACTTTGGGCAGTATAGCCATTTTCACGATATTGATTCTTCCTAACCACGAACATGGAATGTTTCTCCATCTGTTTGTGTCCTCTCTTATTTCGTTGAGCAGTGGTTTGTAGTTTTCCTTAAAGAGGTCCCTTACGTTCCTTGTGAGTTGTATTCCTAGGTATTTTATTTTCTTTGTAGCAATTGTGAATGGCAGTTCATTCTTGATTTGGTTCTCTTTAAGTCTGTTATTGGTGTATAGGAACGCTTGTGGTTTTTGCACATTGATTTTATATCCTGAGACTTTGCTGAAGTTGCTTATCAGTTTCAGGAGTTTTTGGGCTGAGGTGATGGGGTCTTCTAGGTATACTATCATGTCATCTGCATATAGAGACAATTTGGCTTCCACCTTTCCTATTTGAATACCCTTTATTTCTTTTTCTTGCCTGATTGCTCTGGTTAGTACTTCCACTACTATGTTGAATAGGAGTGGTGAGAGAGGGCATCCTTGTCTAGTGCCAGATTTCAAAGGGAATGCTTCCAGTTTTTGCCCATTCATTATTATATTGGCTGTTGGTTTGTCGTAAATAGCTTTTATTACTTTGAGATATGTTCCATCAATACCAAGTTTATTGAGGGTTTTTAGCATAAAAGACTGTTGAATTTTGTAAAATGCCTTCTCTGCGTCAATTGAGATAATCATGTGGTTGTTGTTTTTGGTTCTGTTTATGTGGTGAATTACCTTTATAGACTTGCGTATGTTGAACCAGACTTGCATCCCCGGGATGAATCCTACTTGATCATGATGGATAAGCTTTTTAACATGCTATTGCAGTCGGTTTGCCAGTATTTTATTGAAGATTTTTACATCTATGTTCATCATTGATATTGGCCTGAACTTTTCTACTTAATCATACTACATGCAGAAAAACAGCTGGTCTGAGGCTATGGTTTGGTTATGTTATGGCAGTCAATTCTTATCTGTCAACATTCATCTTATTTTTTTTTTCTAGTGCATGACTAATAAACTGAGATATGACACAAGGACCAATATTTCTGTATTCATTAAATCTTTGAACAGGGCACTAATCCCTGCCATTCTGTTCAGAATGGAGTATTGCTTCAAACTTGTTATTAGTTGTGGTGAAAGGACTGGGGGACAGTCCCAAGGGCTTCCACTTGGTTTCTTCTACACTAAAGTGGCTAACTCTTGTGCATAGGAAATCAATATGAGAGTTCTTCAAGCTGCTAAAGATATCCATCCTGATTATGGACTCGACCAGTGAGGAATGACCGTTTTACTGTGAGATGGATTCAGGAGAGGACTTCATTCACCCCTAGCCTGAATAATCCCCCTCTCTTATTGTGGGGCAATGGTGGTGTTTGGGTGCTCTTGTGTTAGTGTCAGTGCAGATCTTTAACAGAGTGTGAGAATTGAAGTACTTTTCTATGTGACAGCGTACAATTCCTCTGGAATAGTTTTATGTCCCTTTGTGGCAGGATTAGGAAAATTGATATTTAACATCCTTGTAGCAATGCTTGCAGTAGGTTGTTCCTCAAGAGGATATATATTCCCTTTCCATGGATGTGCTCTGAATCTGAGAACTATTTTGTATCTGGTAATTGGGATAGTGCTTTATATATTCTAGATATAAACTTTATTATTTATCCAATATTTTCTGTACCATTTCTTCTCTGCCATCCTTCTTGGACTCATACTACATCTATTCTAGCATTTTGAATATTGTCTATTGCCTCAGATAATACTCTTTTTATTTCAACTTTTCTTTTCCTCTGGATATTGGCTCATGGGAAACTTCTTATTTAAATTCAAAATCATTGATTATTTTTCTGCCATCTTACACTGATTTTGAAAACTTTTAGTGGATTTTGCATTTTAGTATTTTATTTTTCAATTCTGTAATATTTAATATAATTAATTCTATTGAGAGCCTGTATTCACTGAGTCATCGTCATTGTGATTATCTTTTTTTTTTTGTACCTTTTCCAAAAAGGCTTAAAAATAAAACCAAAGTCTAATAAAGTCAGTGCCAATATATCCCTGGTTTGTGTTGTTTTTTTGTTCCTTACTTTAAGTTCTGGGATACACGTGCAGAACATCCAGGTTTGTAACATAGGTATACATGTGCCATGGTGGTTTGCTGTACCTATCAACCCGTCATCCAGGTTTTAAGCCTCACATGCATTAGGCATTTGTCCTAATGTTCTCCCTCCCCTTGTCTTCCACCCGCTGACAGGCCGCGGTGTGTGATGTTCCCCTCCCTGTGTCCATGTGTTCTCATTGTTGTCATTTGAACATATAACATATTTAAAATGGCTGCTTTGAATTCTTTGCTCAAAATTTTAACTGTGGATATACATAGACACTTTATATTGGCTGTTCTTTTTACACTATTGATGACATCTGTTATTTCTTCTCATGTCTTATAGTTTTCTAAGTATTTTACATTTTAGTTACATAGCAACTCTTCATTTTCAGGTTGTTCCATTGAGGGTTGTATTGTGTTTGTTTCGTACCTACCCTGGGCTAAAATTGTAAAACCTGTCTTCCTGTGGTGTGTCATTGATGCGTGTGTTTGGTTTTATTTTTATTATATTTGTTCTTAAGACTGGATTCATTAAGGTTTGGCCCTGCATCTGTATAGCTGTGTAATAAGTAAAAGATTGGTCACAGACTGTGCTCATCTACTCTTTGCTTATAGATCTGTTTGTGGACAAAATAGTACATTGAAAATGTCAGTTTACTTTCAAGGAGGTCTCAGATTTCACTTTCTGCTCTTCTGCATCTCCTCTGGGCATTTGTGAAAACTCCATCAGGCAGGAAAGTGCAGGTGGCTTCACATCTCTGTGCTGTCCACTATACATGCACCTAGCTTTAGGTGAATCCTGAATGTGGAGATGTTTATTAATCTCCCTCTGCTCTCTAACCTCACACAACTCCCTGTTAAATGCACAATGAGTCCTGCAGTCCATTGCTTTCTCCAAAAATATTTTAGTTCTGAGAGGTTCATTACCACTAGACTTCACTGTTCACTTGTTGCCAACATTGCCATTTTAATGGATTCAAGTCAAGCAATAAAAGTAAAGCTTCTGTTTTTTTTTTTTTTTTTTTTTTTTTTTTTTGTGTGTGTGTGTGTGTGTGTGTGTGTGTGTGTTTGATTTTTGCTTACCATTTTTTCTCCTCTCCCAGATAAAACTACTAACCAAGTAGATACACTTGGTGGAAGGGAGTTATAAGACAATCCCCAGGCAAACATGCAACAGATGTTTGCTGTTTTTACTTGAAGCTTAGTATTATTCTCATTAAAAATGTTTTTTAAGTGTGTTTTATATTATTAGCCAAACCCCAGGAACACTTTGGTCTGGCTTTATAATCCCTCTGGGGGGAGAGGATTTGTCAATTCTCTCAGTATGTCGTTATGAAATCACCCTACCTATGTTAACATTTTATAAGTTGTTATACTTATGTACAGATTGAGTGAAGGGATATAGGGTGAATAAAAATCTCAATAGTGCTGGTAGTTTATAGAATGTGGATACAGTTTATCCAGGCAGATATACAGCATATGGATACCAAAAAGACCAAAGCAAAGGTATCTAAAGTAGATTGAGAAAATATGTGTTCAACGTAGCTCATTTATGTATCTAAAGGTAAGATTATTTTTTCCAGAACTTATTCACACTGATGGTGAGAAAAATAAAAGTAATTCACTATCCTCCTATTCTCCTAATTAAGGTAGCACTGTGTATTTGTAAATGATATTATTATTTTGATCTTAAAATCAAATAGATCTCAATATAAAAGCTGTTTATATTTTTCCTCCACTTTTCTGACCCATTTGATATTCTAAGAGTGCAGGAGTAAAATTATATATTGTCATGACACTGTTTCTGGGTTCCTCTCATATCTATTAGCCTTCGCTATATTGAAGACAATCTGAGATTTTATTAGACAACAACTCATTTCCAATAAAGAGACAGCTATAGTTTCTGCAATTAGTGCACCTCAAGGCAAGCTTTCTTAGTATGTCGTTTCCTAGTTGTCTCCTTCTTAATCATTTTCCCTTATCTCAGATACCATTAGCAGTATAGATCATTTGAGTCCTAACTTGCCATTGGCTTAGACTTTCTGTTTGCAGCTTCACTGGCAGTTTACCTTACCCTTTCATGCAGTTATGAAATCGAGTTTCTTAACCTCCAATCCAGATGCCTGTTAAATCATGTACTTGGCACTTGTGAGGACTTCTGATTTTTTTCTAAACCACATAAGAAGAGAGGGATAGTGTTGGGAGTGCTATGTTTGATCACTTTTCCTAAATATGCTAGATCACTTCCTAGACGTGGCATATAGCCAGTTCTAGTGATTCACTTCTATACGTGCTAAGCCATTATTTTAAGCATAGTTCTTTCCTAACATACACTTTATAGATATTGGCTCTTTGTCTCTCTCAAGGAGTTCAAAAGGCAGGTAGAGAAGGCATATACTCTTCCTTGATATTTCACCTTAACCTACATAATATATCAGTATTTCATTACCTCCTTCCCACTGACATTCATCTCTGCTGTGTGGCACACTGGTTTTCTCCTATAATAATGATTGTAATAATAATAAGCAGAATTTACTTGTGCCTCAATTCTCAATTTTATTCCTCCCTGTAAAGATGGATGCTTTTCTTTCTTCTATTTATGGTGCAACAAATGCAGGAATTTTTGCTCTTTATCACAGCTAAAATCTTCCTTCTTGTCTTCGTGACCAGGAAAAGTTAGGCACACAGATATGTTGAAAGGTGAGGAGAACAGAATTTATTAAAACAGAGCACTCAGCTAAAAAAGAGTGAGTCCTGCCAACAGCCTCCCACTGGGCAGATTGAATACTAGGCCACTACTCAGGAGGCAAACAGGCCAGGCTCCTCTCCATCGCTCAAGGTGGGAATTCCCGGTGGCTCCACCCCATTCTCCCAGTGCACAGTTGGGCCCTTAGTCGGAGCCACTCCACATTGATTTATTTCCTTTACTACACATGTGTTAAGCGATGGAATTTTTCACAATGGGTATCTTTAGGCAAGTGCCCTGTGCACAAAGATCTGGACAGCATTTGGCTTGCTCCCATCTCTGTCACAACTCCTGTAACCTTCCCCAAAGCACTACAACTCAAGCTCTAAATATCAGGGAAATGAAACCAAAGCAGTATTTCCAACAGAAGAGCATATATTTAAGGGTATTTCAAAATATTTTTTCTTATATTATTAATAAAAATTATATTTTTAAAACACTTATCATTGTAAAAATAAAAATTGCCGTTTTTGAGAGCTTAGTTTTAGCAATACTCTAGTAGAGTTTATATACATCTTTATCTTTATTCTCATATAAAAATGTTGAATCTTAAACATTCTCAGCAAATGTGTGGCAAAATGTGACATATTGGTTTCACTAGGCGAGCTGACATCAAAGTTTATGCACCTCTCCACTATTAAAAACAGAAGCCACTATGATATTCAACATGCATACATACACACACACACACGCATGCATATATGCATTCATGCAAACACCCAAAAGGATAAAGGATTGTCTCCAGGGGGTAATGGTCAAATGTTTTATTTAATTTATTTATTAATTTGAGGGTCTCACTCTGTCACCTAGGCTGGAGTGCAGTAGTGCCACCACGATTTACTAAAGCCTCAAACTCCTAGGTACAAATGATCCTTCCACCTCAGTCTCCTGAGTAGCTGGGACCACAGGTGCACCCTGTCCCCTCCGGCTAATTTTTTAAAGTTATTTTATTTTATTTATTTTTTGTAGAGATGGGATCTGTCCCCTAGGCTGGTCTCAAATTCCTAGACTCAAGTGATCCTCTTGGCTTGGCCTTCTAAAGTTGTTGGGATTAGAGGCATGAGCCACCATACTCAGCCATCAGACGTTTTAAATTATGGTGATAGGTAAAGTAGAATTTGAAAGAGGTTTATATTATCTCACAATAGTTTTAAATATTTGGAGAAGAGTAATACAATTTTTTTCCTTATGTCATTTCTTTTCTACTGAAGCTTTGCAAGTAATTTAATTGTTAATATAATTTAGAGTTGATTTGAGTTATCACTGTGATAACTTTCTGTCACGCTATTTTTATTTTATTAAATTTTTTTGGTTAAAAACAAAAGAATAGCATTGTATCTAATATGCTGGAATTTTGTATAAACTAAATCTTGCAGTGTTCACAGACAGAAAATTATAGGACATGTGATGCTCTAATAAAAGTGGTTTCTAGTGAGTGTTGTAGGAAAGTCAAAGGAGGTACAATAAAACAAGCGTCGAAAGGTGATCAGCCGAGTCTGAAAGTCTGATGGGAGGTTGGAAGGGAAACAGAAAAAAAGGAAAATAGATAAAAGAGTCATTCTTTGATTTTCCATTGAGATAAACACATGTTTTCTTTATAAGATAGAAGAAAGATGTAGTTTGTTCATATCTTAAACATATTTGTATAGTGAAGAAATGAAAAATTCTGGGAAGTTACTCAAAAATCTATTAATAGTGATAGCTTCTGCAGAGTCCACATTGGGGGCTAGGAGAAATTCAAAGTGAACTTTTATTGTTTGAAATTTTCTTAACTATCTGATTTTCCCCCATGCACATTTATAACTTTTATAACTTTTCTTTTTTATATAGTAAGGATAGAATAAATAAATGTGAAAAGTACATGGCTAGAATTAGCCTTGTATTTTTATGATGATTTAAACAAATATAATTAAATTAATACTGTATTCTGTTTTAATGATGGTTTATCCTACCAGCATATAAACTGAGTTATGGCAAGATCCATATACTTATTGCAAACTTATTGTTTTGTATTTTAGTACAGTAGCCAGGAAGTGGTGAAGAAATTTATGTATGGTTTGTGAAGAAATGCAAAGGGTTAAGAGTCATAAAGTGGATGAATATGGATCCTAGACAAAGAGAATACCCTTTTTTTACTTTTTAATTAAAAAATTATTATACTTTAAGTTCTGGGGTACATGTGCAGATCGTGCAGGATTGTTACATAGGTATACACATGCCATGCTGGTTTGTTGCATCCATCCCCTGTCACCTACATTAGGTATTTCTCCTAATGTTATCCCTCTCCAATCCCCCACCCCCTGATATCCCTCCCCTAGACGTCTCACCCCAACAGGCTCTGGTGTGTGATGTTCTCCTCCCTGTGTTCATGTGTTCTCATTGTTCAACACCCACTTACAAGTGAGAATATTCGGTGGTTGGTTTTCTGTTCTTGTGTCAGTTTGCTGAGTATGATGGTTTCCAGCTTCATCCATGTTCCTGCAAAGGATATGAACTCATCCTATTTAATGGCTGCATCGTATTCCATGGTGTATATGTGCCACATTTTCTTCCAGTCTATTATTGATGGGCATTTGGTTTGGTTGTAATTCTTTGCTATTGTAAACAGTACTGCAATGAACATAGGTGTGCATGTGTCTTTATAATAGAATGATTTATAGAGGATGCCCTTTTCCACTAAATCTGGCAATCAAGATGGGGAGAGTTCAAGTAATTAAGGATTGTGATTGGTTTACCCATGTTAGGCATTTCAAGGCTGATTGCATTGTTTTTCCTATAACTTAAAAGATAAGAATTCCATTGATGGAAACTGTGAAATAGGAAGGGTCATGTAATTTAGTGATGCAATGTAATTGTTTTAAGCAGATATGTTATAAAAAATGTAAAATTGAGTCCAACACAAAAACTTTTCTTAAAATGGTATGTGCCGTTCACATCAAATTTTGCCAATCTTAAGGGCATTATGAGTAGATTGCTCTTAGCTTTCACAGGAATTATATTTTGCTAAATATCCATGCCACGCTAAATTGTCACAATGTACTCATATAACTGTCCTCCAGAATGAACTGGATGTTTCTCTAAAACAGAGGCCACTTACTTGTCTATAAATCAGCAACCTCAAAAAATTAAAAGTAGAACTACTATATGATTCACACATCTGGGTGTGTGTAAATGGATCTCAATGAAAAATCTGCACTTCCATATTCCCTGAAGCATTACTCACAAGAGCCAAGATTTGGAAACAATCTAAATGTCTATTAATGGATGAACTGAAAAAGAAAATGTGGTATACACATGCAATGAAATATTATCCTGCCTTATAACAAGAAAATACTACATAATTCCATTTATATGAAATATTTCAAATAGTCATAGTAACAGAGTGGAGTTCAGTCAGTAAGTGTTAGGAGGAGGGGGAAATAAGAAGTTGCCAGAGCAGCTAGAATATAAGCCCACAGAAAAACATGAAAAGAGAGACTGGCCTAGTCTGCCAGCCTACATCTTTCTCCTGTGCTGGCTGCTTCCTGTCCTCAAACATCAGACTCCGTGTTCTTCAGTTTTGGAACTCAGTGTGCCTCTCCTTGCTATTCAGCCAGAGGACAGCCTATTGTGGGACCCTGTGTTTCTGTGAATTGATACTTAATATACTTTCCAGCCGGGCACAGTGGCTCAAGCCTGTAATCCCAGCACTTTGGGAGGCCGAGGCGGATGGATCATGAGGTCAAGAGATCGAGACCATCCTGGTCAACATGATGAAACCCCGTCTCTACTAAAAATACAAAAAATTAGCTGGGCATGGTGGCTTGTGCCTGTAATCCCAGCTACTCAGGAGGCTGAGGCAGGAGAATTGCCTGAACCCAGGAGGCGGAGGTTGCAGCGAGCCGAGATCGCGCCATTGCACTCCAGCCTGGGTAACAAGAGCGAAACTCCGTCTCAAAAAAAAAATATATATACACAAACACACATTTTCCTTTATATATACATATATCCATTCCACTTGTTCTGTCCCTCCAGAAACCCCTAATACAATGACTGTTAATAGAGACTAAGTTATGTCAAGTTATACACTTGATAAAATGTGCAACTTAACTTTTTAGGGAAAAATCAGAGAAAGAGGTGATAAAGGTATTGTAAATGTCATTAATAGAATAAATATTCAGCAAGTTGTACAAAATTTTAAATTTAAGTATGCAGGGCCATTGAAAAATAGTATATTTTTCTTATGCATCTATTTGTAAAAATGCTACATGATTTTATATGTGCCTTTGACTGACATTAAGGTATCTTTTTCTTCACTATTCATTTGAAAATTTTATTATTGTTTTATGAATTTCACTACAAAACGCTCAACTTAATGGTAACTTGATAGTATTATATAATATCTATGCTTATAACTTGGATTGTGTCTTCAGTACTATTTTATGCTTGGAAAGTTGAGGAAAACAGTATGATTAATTTCTGAGGCTCCAGGAGTGGCAGAAGTTTGTCAGCTTCTTTTCTTCTTATTTCTTAGTTTTCAGAACATCTCCATATGGCTAGGTTTTTTACTACCCTAGTGAAACTAGCCTCCAAGCAATATCAAGACCAATTTCTCTTGAGCAATTTCAAGAGAATAGCACTCATTTTTTTTTTTTTCAGGTTATAGACTGCCAACTAAAGTCCACACGTTTTAGCTACAAGATGTGTATCATCCCTTATGTTTGGCCCACAAAATTATCTCAACTTAAGAAAATATATTTATACCCTAAATATAGGCAGTGACTCTATCTTCGAAATAAATCCAAGGGAATATATTAGTCCCACAATACATTTAATAGATTTTATGTTAGAATTATGTGGACAGACATACCACAGTTATTACTAATAGTTTCTGCTACTATATCTGAAATAGCGGCCAGTTTCTCAAATTATCTACCAAGAGATGTAGAAGACCCCAATAGAAAAAGGTAACAGTTTTTGAATTTTGATGCTTAGCACATTACAAATGCTCAGTACACACATTATGTAGAAAGGATTATTTAGAGTTTATATTACTTCCCACTTCCAAAGACTATCATTATTTAGAAAGTTTTAGATCATTTTCTACTGCATGAAATAACTATTTTACACATTTCTCAGATAGCTATAACAATATATGATACAACCAAATCCATGACATTTCTGCAGAATTATGCTTCTCCACATGTTGATTCATTTTTTATTTTTTACCATTTAAAAATAGAAGATTGCCTTTTAAGTTTTCCTTAAACAGGCTTTGAAATTTGTGTTGGCTAAAATCCCCTAATAGTATTCACTTGGTATATGTTAAACATACATTTTGCAGGCCTCATCCACATAACTTATGAGTAAATTATTATTATTTTTTTATGATGGGGCCTTCCTCTGTCACTCAAGCTGGAGTACAGTGGCTCAATCATAGATGATAGCTCACTGTAGGCTTGAACTCTTGGATTCAGCAATTCTGCTGCCTCAGTTCCTGAGTAGCTGAGACTATAGGCATGTGCCACCATGCCTAGCTGATTTTTTTTAATTTTTTTATAGAAATGGGGTTTTGCTATGTTGCACAGGCTGCTTCCGAACTCATGCCTTCATGCTTTTGAACTCATTCCTCTTGGCTCAGCATACCAAAGCTCTGAGATTACAGGGTTTAGCCACCCCATCTAGCTTGAATTGAAATTTTTAAGGGAAGAGCCTGTAGATTTGAAACCTAAGAAGTAAAATTAGTTAATTTTTATAATTATACCATTATTTAGGTATATGAAATACTAATTAAATTTGTTTTGCTCGTATTTGTTCCTACGAAAAAACTTGACTAAAGTTTATTGCAGAAAGATAGCCTTGTATTACCTTGATAATATGCTCTGGATTTTATGTTTTTCATATATGATTTTCTCCTATATGTTTTATTTCTGTGATATAAGTTATTATAATGAGGAAACACTTTACTCACTTTTCTTTTTTTTTTTTTTTTTTTTAATTTTTATTGCATTATAGGTTTGGGGGTACATGTGCAGAACGAGCAAGATAGTTGCATAGGTACACACATGGCAGTGTGCTTTGCTGCTTTCCTCCCCTTCACCCACACTTGGTATTCATCCCCAGGCTATCCCCCCCAGCCCCTCCCCGCTGTCCCTCCCCCATTCCCCTCAACAGTCCCCAGTGTATAGTAGACCGCCTCTCTGTGTCCATGTGTTCTCATTTTTCTCACCCACCTATGAGTGAGTATATGTGGTATTTCTTTTTCTGTTCTTGTGTCAGTTTGCTGAGAATGATGTTCTCCAGATTCATCCATGTCCCTACAAAGGACACAAACTCACTTTTCATTATTATTAGTTCTTTTATAAAACTTCTACGTAAGTGCATTAGAGAATATCAAAAATAGCTTTCAGTTCGGCACATGAATTTATATTTTTCTATTGAAAATATTTCCCAGTTCTAATTACTAAGTATAACCAAATGTTAAGAATTAAAGTATTTTAGAGTTTTTTCTGTAAGTGAATTGTGTATCCATGTGTTATGAGTTGAATTGTGTCCACCTGAAAAAGATACCTTGAAGTTCTAATGCCAGTACCTCAGAATGTGACTATGTAAAAAGTTTATTTACATAGGAAATAAAATTATTAATAAAATGATGTCATTGGGATGGTTTCTGATTAAGAAGGCCTTAGCAGTTCTCCAATTGGCTAAACTTTAGACAAGTTTCTTCCTGACTCTGGGTCCCTGGAATCCTTTTCTTAGATTTAGTTAGAAAACGTGTTATTATAAGTTTTTTCTCCTATCCTTTGGGATGTAAATTTTCTCCCAGCTTCTTTCCAGTTTTCTACCCCAGGAATGTCTTTCTCAAGGAGCTGGGAACCATCTCTTTAAAATATAATTATCAAAAAGGATAGTGCCCCTATTTCTCAGTCTCTGTGGAAGTGAGGACCCCAACTGCAATAAGCACCAACTAGAATATATAGATGGTCTAATTGCTGTAGTCAACCTCCCCTGTAATGTCTTCCAGTACTTTCCCAGGGCCTGAAAACTCTTGCCATTTATTTCTACATGATTGAGTCCAATCTCTCCCCTATTGTCATAGTCTTGACCTCTTTTGCAATAGTCTTTGAAAAAAGTCTACCTTACCCTCACCTGTTTAAATTGCTGGGTGCAATTTCTATTTGACAACTTCAATCTAATATGACTTCTGTTCTTTAAAAGGAGAAAATCTGGACATAGAGACAGACATGCACATAGGGAAAATGCCATGTAAAGATGAAGGCAGAGGCCAGGTACGGTGGCTCATGCCTGTAATCCCAGCAGTTTGGGAGGCCAAGGTGGGTGGACCAGCCTGGCCAATATGGTGAAACCCCGTCTCTACTAAAAGTACAAAAAATTCGTTGGGCAAGGTGGTGGATGCCTATAATCCCAGCTACTTGAGTGGCTCAGGCAGGAGAATCGCTTGAACCCGGGAGGCGGAGGTTGCAGTGAGCTGAAACTCTGCCACTGCACTCCAGCCTGGATGACAGAGCAAGACTCCATCTCAAAAAAAAGAAAAAAAAAAATAGATGATGGCAGAAATGTAAGGAAAGCAGCAGAAGCCAATGAACATGAAAGGTTTCTAGCAAACCACCAGAGGTATGAAAGAGGCATGAAACAGATGTTCCTCATGACCTTCAGAAGAAACTAACCCCACAGACATCTTGATCTGGACTTCTATTCCCAAGAACTGTGAAAACACATCTATGGTACTTTGCTATGGAAGCTTTAGGAAACAAATGGGCCATATTACCGTGACAACAGCCTTCAATTGTGATTGAGAAAGCTAGGTTTGAAGATAAACTCTCTTCCTTCCTAGGTTTTGGCCTGAGGAAGTTGGTAAGTCTCCACACTCTCCTCAGACTTAACATGGGAGACAATTTTGACTATAATAAGGCTAAACAAATATTTTGTTATTTTATTTTACTTCTCAATCAAGAGCTAATATAATTTGGTATTGTTAAAACAGAAATTGGAAAATGGAGTCTTTAAAAAGTACAACCAGAACTAAGCACCCGGCAGCAGGATCACCTAACATGTAGGGAACACCTGGAATTTCAAAGCCATGCTCTTTGGCGTTAACTACTTTATCAGGATTTTCTGTGGGTACCTGATTGTGATAAGCTTTATCCAATCTACAGAAGCTGTCTGTTTCCCCTCAGCATGCACCTCCCATCTATATTATTTCATTCCTATGGAACACCATCTCAACCTCAGCATATATTTGGATGTATTTTCTATTTTCATCAAAAACACCTGATACAAAGATACAATGTCAAAATTTCCCAAGTATTAATAGAAACACACTCTTCTTTTTCATTTTTAAGACAGTATAAGCAGAGTGACCTAGAAAATTTTCCCTGTCTACTGAAATCGTTAGTGTTCTAACACCAGCATGAGCTTTTTAATACTATGTTTTATAGCGTGGATGCTCAGAAAGAAAATATAAGAAAAATAGTCTAATACTTTTCAGAATACTATATAACCTTTGAATAAAAGGAAGGTTTTTGTAACAGCAAGCCAACAATTTTATGGTACTGTTGTGTTTTTCTGCCCCTTACAAAGAGCTAGGGGAAATTAAACAGGGATCCATTTAAATTTGGAGTGAATGCCAGTTTGACCAAATTCCATGCAAGGCAGTGAGCCATAATTAAAGTCAGTTACACTAATCATCAAACACAAAACAAACAGTAACAAAAGCAATTGCCAACCAAATAAAAGTAAACTTTAGAGAAGAAAACATAATTACCTTTTAGGAATAACCAGTTCAGAAACAATGGCTAAAGACAGTAAGATAAATGGTGAACTGCTTGTTGTTACTTTTTCTACTTATATTTATCCCTGGGAAAACCTTTTTTAAAAGGTGAGTTAATTAAATATCAGTTGAAAAATGTTGATAATAATATGTTACTTTCTGGTCAGTAGATCATGTCCATGACAGCATTCATAGAGTAAGTTAACTAAATGCTTTCAATAAAAATGCTAAACATTACCCACTGAACAAAATAAAGCTATAGGAAGGTCTTTGGACATAAGGTGTGTTCTTATACTTACAAATTTTAATCTTCTTAACCTTATGCTAATTACCATGAACTCTTAAAATAATCATATCAGTCCTCTAGCATAGATGAAATTTAAGGCTGTCAAAAGGCTGGGATGTAATCACCAAGCAGATTGATGGTAATGTGAGCAATTTCAGTTGCAGAAGATAGGGAGAAAAATATCTCTTTTCTCTTCCACCTTTGGCAGTGGACCCTATCAAAAAAATCTTATTATCTCTCTGATCCTTTACTGTGAAAATAACTGGTTCCAGCTATTTTGATTTTTATTTATTTATATATATAATTTGGCACATGAATATTCCCAACCCCTTTTATTGGACATTGCAGTACAAAGATGAATAGAGCATGAGTTGATCACAATCATGTAATTTGTAAAGGAGGAGTGATGATGGTGTGGGGTCAGTGGGCAGCAGAAGTCCAGTGATGACTGCCAAACAAATTCGTATCATAACCAGAATTTTGATAGAAGAAACTTATGAGAGCATGAAAATGTCTAAATGGGAAATATAGTAGTAATATAGAAGCCAACTATTAGGAAATAGTCCAATTGAGAAATGATGAGAATATTATCTAAGCTTTTGGCAAAGGTGATGGAAAATATAAAGGCAGATTCAGAGTCTTGGAGACCAGGTGGACATGGAGAAGAGAGAAACTTACCAGTAAAGGATGTTCCTAGGTTTCTAATTCAGTAGCTGAGTAAATCATGAAGAAATTAACCAATATTAAGAGTACCCACAGCTGCCAAAACAGATTAAAAGGGAATGCCATTTTCTTAGCATTAGAAATGTTGAATTTGTATAGCCAGTTGGATACATGAGATTAGTAATAAATTGCCCTTCAGCTTTAAATTTTATAAAAGCCCTAGATATAAAGATAATGAGAGTAGTAGAATTTATACAGTAGTTAGACTTTGAAGAGGAGAAATCACAGATTTTATTTTTTAAGGTAACATGGGAAAACTCAAGAAGTGACATCAGCCACTTGGAAAAGTTTTGTCGGAAAACATAAGATAAATCTGGTTATAACCTCATTTTTGAGACCTGTCCAGTAGCATTGCAAGTGTACTCACACTACATATCATTTCTCTACTCCATAAATGATCTGAATTTTTTTCATGAACACCTCAACATTGAATACAGATAAAAAAGGATAGAATCAAATAAATAAGTGCGTAATGCACAGTATTGGTTTAATCGTAGGTGTTAGTTTTCTATTGCTGCTATAACAAATTATCACAAACTTAATGGCTTAAAATAGTACACATTTTTTTTTTTTTTCAGTTCTGTATGTTAGATGTTTTCCTAGGTTAAACCCAAGCTGTTGGAAGGGCCATGATTTTTTTCTAGTGGCTCCTGGGGCATGTCTCCTTGCTCCTCACCCCCTTGGGTTTTCTGGCTTTCAGAGTCTGTCTCCTTAACTATTAGTGCCCTTCCTCCATGGGCAGAGACAAAGATGATGGATTGAGTCTTTTCTAATCACACTACTCTGATCTTTTGTTTTGCCTCCCTTTCCATTTTAAAGGACTCTTATGATTACATTAGGTTTACTTGGGTAATGCAGGATAATCTCCCTATTTTAAGGTCAGATGGTTAGTAACCTTACTTCTACATACAGTTTTAATGATTCCTCTGGTTACAACTATGAGCACTAAATTCTCTGCTTTGAGATGCAGGCTTTTTGTGCTTTTCTACCCAAGATTGGCGAGGTTTGAGCTCAACTACTCCCACCTAGTTTAAGGAGTGCTGTGTTGTTACCAAAACCTATAGCAGATTGTGCTGAATCATAGTTGCCATCTATAGGTTCGTTTGTCTTGACTATACAGAATTTGCCATTTATAGTGCTCCTGGTTCATGTCCCCAAAGAGAAAATAAATGCAATTCTGGATCCACCAAATCATTTGTAGGCCAAATGATTGCAAAAACATTGCTTCAGGTTCATCTGGATTTCCTTTCCCGTCCACAAACATACCATCTCTCTTTACTGAAACCGTCTTCCGGTATCAGTCCTGTTCCTGATCATGCAGCTTCAAGCTTCTCCATTTATTGGTGGCTTCTCCCAAACTCCAATTCCTACCATGGGTTTCGGTTTGAGGTAGTAGGAATATGAAAATGAGCCTCTCAAATTGTCATTCTCTTTTCCTGAGAGCTTCTCTGGGTCAAAATTACAGGCATTTTTCACATTTTTCTCTTAGCTATATCTTCCTTCCATCCTGTGGCAGCAAACACAGTGGAAGACTTGTTTGAAATATCCATGCATATTTTGTAAGGGATATTAAAAAACACTGTATTAGGTAGGAAACTCTTTGACCTCAGGTTGCTTCTTGTGTTTCTTTCATCTGTAGGGGAGAGATAATGTATATTTTTTAACTAAGGATTGCAGATGATAAACTATTTCTTTGAGACCTAAGACTTTAACCTTTAACTCCTTTGCATATGGACATCAAATCACTTTTCTTACCATTCAATTTCAAAGTGATTCACGCTTTTTTTTTTTTTTTTTTTTTTTTTTTTGCAGTCTCCCTGTTGCCCAGGCTGGAATGCAGTAGTGTAATCTCCGCTCATTGCAATGTCTGCCTCCCGGGTTCAGGTTCAAGCTATTCTCCTGCCTCAGCCTCCAGAGTAGCTGAGATTACAGGTGCTCACCACCACGTCCAGCTGATTTTTGTATTTTTAATAGAGACAGGGTTTCGCCATGTTTCTCAGGTTTGTCTCAAACCCCTGACCTAAAGTGATTCGTCTGCCTTAGCCTTCCAAAGTACTGGAATTACAGGCATGAACCACAGTGCCTGGGCCAAAGTGATTCACTCTTTACTCTCTGTTACTATTCTACTAATATATTTTTATTTTCAAGACATTTATACTTTTTGGAAGAAGCAAATGACTTCCTGAATTTATTAATATGCCACAACAAATTACTTATCATCATTCAATAACTTTTTTCCTGAAAGTATACTGATAAAATTGTACTGAAGAAAAATGGAAGTCATATGACTCTTTCATCTTTGAAAAGAGTTTAAAATTTGAAGCACAAGTCATATAGTAGAAAAACATTATAAAAAGAAAAAATGTATCGTTATAGTATTTATTCCTCTTAAATTTTGGATTAAATTACTTGCTGTATAATAAGCATAACACTTTCCACCAGTAAATATTAATCTTTTTGCTACCATTATGACTTTATGCTTCTTGGAAGAATGCTTTGGAGAGCTGGATCATCAGATCATTGTTTCTGAATCTAGCCTTCAGATTCTTTTGATTTACCACTAAAGGATAATCACAAGCTTCCCTCTTTATTATACACTGGAAAAATAATGGTAGGCCTTCAGATGGAGTACCACTGTGTGATAACATCTTTTTCCAACAAGAGTAAAATAAGCATTCCCCATTTTAAACCCAATCTTTAATATTTACTGTGTATTATGCTTCAAACTCTGGAAGAATAAACTTTTTGTTTGTTTTTAGAATAAATAAGAGGAGACCAAAACCTATTCTTTTCTTTCTTCTTGTTTAATATAAACCTGGGGTAATATAAATGTTAATTTTCCAGACTTTAACAATTATATATTTTGTTTTGAGTAATTTTAAATATTTGAAATTTTTTGATTATTTTTGGTGATATATTGAGGTAGTAATATTTGTGCTGTTTCAAAAAAGTAGATGACCTTTGAAAACATAAATAATGATAAAAAGAGAAAATATAAATATAATAGAAAATGTATAAAAATAGAATATTAAAATTATAAAATAATACCAAAATGGATTTTTTTTTTTTTTTTTTTTTTGAGACAGTCTCAATATTTTGCCCAGGCTGGAGTGCAGTGGCATGATCTCAGCTCACTGCCACCTCCACCTCCCAGGTTCAAGCAATTCTCCAGTCTCCAAATAATCCTAGTTATTCGGGAGACTGAGACTGCACTGTCACGCCCGGATAATTTTTGTATATTTTAGTAGAGATGGGGTTTTGCCATGTTGGCCGAACTGGTCTCTAACTTTTGACCTCAAGGAATGCACCTGCCTTTGTCTCCCAAAGTGCTGAGATTACAGGCATGAGCCACCGCTCCTGGCCAAAAATTATCAGTATTTTTTGAAACTTATGTTAAGAGGAAAAATTTTCTCTTCAGAGAAATTGAATCAGTAACTTCTGATTTTTTGCATAATATGTAACTATTCCAGATTACTTTAAAATAGACTTTTTAGCAGACATTCATGGAAAGATAAGTCTAATCTAACATATATTTTTGCAAAGATTTAAGGAAACAAAAAGAGTTAAGCTTCTCCACAATGAAAAGGGATAAAAACAAAATCAGTAAAGACAATGCAAGTATACATTTTAAAACACAATGTAATGTTATGTAAGAAACTATTATTTCTCCAGGAATTATTCTAGAATTCAACAACAGAATATGATTTTACAGATTAACCGTTTAAAGAAGGGAAACTGTATGGTTGTAGGAAAAAAATAAGGTCGAACAGTTATACCTCATTTCAGGATTCAAGACTTAGTAAATTAGGAAAAACAAGAAATGTTTAGCCATATATTGAGAATACACAAAAATGTTGCAAATAAGATGCCATATACTAGAAAAAATACAATGTACTTTACATCAAATCTAAACTAATGGTCATTATTAGAAACATAAAACTTTATTCAAAATATTTAAAAGGCCTGTAAAATTTATAGAAATACTGTTTTGGAGTCAGGAAGACTAAACGTGGCAAATGTAACTATACTCTCAAAGTGATCTATATATTTAATTGAAATATAATCCAAACAGAAATATGCTCATGCAAATAAAGTTGTTTAATGTATGACAATTTGCATATTCTTGGGAATAAAGTAGACTAACAAATAGATTCTGAAAATAGTGATCAAGTGAAAAAAGTACATAAATCTCTCTCACTATAATCAATGCTTGGTTTTAGATATACATTGACATAACGTGAAAGGCATATCAACATTTTTTGGAAGATGATATAAGGTAATGACTTTATGGCCTTAGATAGGAAAGTAACTTTTTAAATAAGAATCAAAAGTTATGAAAAGGAAAAAAATAATAGATTAATTCAGTACATTTAGGAACTTCTGTTCATCTACAGGCAGCATGAATGATAAGACGAAGGAAAAGATAATGTTTTTCACAAATGAAACTCACAAAAAGTTAGTATTCAGAGAGAATATACATGATACATGAGTGAGTGTGTATGTGTGTGTGCATGTGTGTGTGCCAGTAACAAGAAGACAACTATAAGGATTTTAAAATACATATGTGAACAGGGATTTCACAAAAGATAAAATATGAATAATAAAGGAATGTTAGAAAAAAGAGAAATGTATATCAAAACTACAGGCATCAACTTGGTAAACATTCCAAAGTTGGACAAAATCCATTACTGGTGAAGATAATGGTGCAAGAGAAACTTTCGTTAACTGCTTGGTAACTGCTTATCTCACTGTAAATTGATGCAGTCACTTAGAAAATAATTTGACTTTACTCAGTCCTACTAAAATGTGCATATCTTATGACTCAGCAATCTCATTACTTGGTATTTACCCAGAGACAATCTTGTCCATGTGCTTCAGTAGACATGAAATCAGAAGTTCCCTGATAGCACTGTCCATAATAGCAAAATACTGGAAATCACCTAAATGTCCATCAACATTGGAACAGCCTGCAGCTGAAATTCATCTAATTGTATGGACCTCAAAAGTACAAAGTTGACTGAGAATAGCAAGCCCCAAAAGAATACATAATAAATTTATATCTGTAAATTGAAAATGCGGACAAAATGATAGAACACACACATACACAGTTTAATATGGTCTTAATATATGTATACTTTAAAATACGGACGGTAAAACTCTAAAGAAAAGAGAATTAATATCACATAAATCAGAATAAGTGGTTACTATTAGGTGAATGAAGCCCATCGGGACAAACAAGGACTTTTAAGATATTAAGCTGATATGTGAATATATTGTTTGCTTTATTATTAATTGTACATCTAAGTTATATATAGCAGTATTATGTCTGCTTCACAATCTTTTAAAATGCCAAGCAAATTCAGGGTTATTATTATAGTAAATGCACACACACTGGAGATATGGTAGCCCATTTGAAAGGCAGAGATTCTGGAATTAAAGAGATGCAGTGCTGAATAGTTATTGCACTATTTTCAGGTGCTGTGACCTGAAAATTTTTAAAAAGGAGGTAATAATAATCCACTTGGTAGGGCTGCTGTGAGAACTAAATGAAATAATGAATGCAAAATGCCAACCGAATGCATGGCACACAGATGCTCGAATGGAGAATCAGCATGAAGAAAATGAACTCTCTTTCGCTGACAGCAATTTCAACAGGAGTGTTTGTTCACTGCAGCAACTACATTGTAGGAGGTATTGTCAAATTGTGAGTGATAAATGCAATGGTGTAACAATTTCCAATAAATAACATTGTAAAAAAGCAGAGTTTCATCCTCCTCAGGCATGCATATACATAGGGAGAGGGGAGGCATGTGATAGAAGTTGCTCTCTTCCCACTGAGACTCTTTCACCCTTAGATGATCTGTCATTGTATGCAGAACACAGTGGCAGATTTATCCCCACAATTCAGGTTGCTCAGTAATTGTTCAGGTGAAAGCATTTCAGTAATGCCATAAAGTGGGAACTCATAAATGACGGAGTCTATTATTGGGTGACAAGCTCCAGCCCAGTGACTTTGTTTGTGACTTTGTATAGACTCTGCAGAAATGCTTACGTTGTTATGAGCTTCAGGAGGAAAAGAAATGCAGTAATAGCACAGGTCAGCACATTTAACCACATAATACTATTTAAAAACACCTCATATGGACAGGAGTAAGTCTAAAGAGTTTAAAATAACTGTCATGATGCAGAGCAATTACATACAGTGATGATATCTCTAAGTGTGGAAAAGCCTGGGTGTGTTTTATGATTTCTTTAGTATTACCAAATTAACAGTTCTTTCCATATTCCAAATAAAGCCACTGAATTTTCATTCTGCTTTTCTTTATATTATTTTTAAAAATGGTCATTTATAGTGTTCATCTCTATGAATAAATGACTGGCCAAAAGAAAAATGTGTGTCAATAACAAATACAGGTGACTGATATTCCTGTTAGGCATTGAGGTGGGAGAGAAAAATTAAGACAGCATTTTGCCTGACATAATTGTGCCACTTGCTATAGACTCTTCAGGGCTGAATCACAATAGAACCTGGTTAACCCATAATTTTCTATATTTTGATTGTTTTCTCTCTTTTAATATTAAAGGGACAATGATGCTGATTTCGATCTAATTATTAATATTTACAGGGACATTAGAATCTTCAGAAACCCGTATCTTCAACTCTGCTCCTGTTCATATCTCAGAGGAATTCTTTGTGATATTAACATGAAATGATACAGATAATATCATTTGTCTCACATTTTCTGCAATATGTATGCAAGGAGCTGCAGCACCACTAGACTGTCTCAGAAACATTTAAGATACTATGTTGTATTTTTTTTGCCACAAATACATGATTATTTTAGTTTTCCTATCAAATGTTAATTCATTTAGATAAAAGCAGAATTCAGAACCATTCATCAAAATATCGATGAATCATTAAAAATCTGCCTAAATAACCCAGAAATAATGCTTCACCATGTAACAGTTTTTCTATGTTCATTTTTGTATGTGTTGAATTATATTTAAACGATAAAAAGCATAAAATATGATGGCATAAAAAAAACAAAAATACTTTTTGTGGAAGATTTTGAAGGAAATGTGTAAAGATGAATTATTGCTGTGTCAAATTTGTAGTATTTGGATCTAAACATTTGAGTATATAACAAGATACAGAGCTTTTGAGTTAGATATCTCAGTAATTTAAAAATCCTAAAAAAAACTTGACTCAATTTGAAAATGATAAAAATAATAAACATTTTTTATAGTTTTATATCTAGTGAAGAAATTGAATATGTTATTAAATAACTTTCCACAGAAAAATCTAATGAATTTATCTAGTGAATTATATAAAATATTCAGTCAAAAAATATGTGAATATTATACAACTCTGCCAAGATCAGAAAAACAAAGAAATATATGATAACTATAGGTAAGTCCCTCTTTAAGTCATGTGTGGATAATTCCTAAATCTAATATTTTCAATAATATATGTGAATAACAATGCACCATAAACATATTGGACTTAGTCCATAAATGAAAAAGCCCTTTGAAATTCAAAACATTATCAATGTAATTTTATCATGGTGATTGAGTCAGAAAAAAAAAAAAAAACATGTGATCATAAAATTAAAAACCGATAAAATCATTATATAATTTATCATTTATATTAAAAAAATACACATTTCAGAATAGAATTTCAATATCCTGAAAGGAATATTTGCAAGATCCAGCTAAAAAAATTATACCAATATGAAAAAAATTTTTAAAATAAAGCTTTTTCTCTGAACAAAACAATTGAAAATAAATTTACTGTCCTTTAGTAGGGGAATGGACTAATACATTATAATGTATTTATACAACAGAAATAATGAGTGATACATAAATCAAAATGAACAACTTCAGAAATGAATGCTGAGTTAACAAAGGAAGATAGATATGCATTTTAGAACACATAAATTCATATACATATCAGTGTTCTATATACACTAAATCAGTGTATATATTTAGAACGCTGATATATATGTTACATATAACATTCATTATATTTATTTATACAAATATATGTATTAATTTATATATATATATAATTATATTTATTTAATTAATATATATGTTATATGCTTATCTCCATTAGACTGAATTTTAGAACTTACAGACAGTAGGATACAGCAAAAATTGAGCATAAAAAATAAAAATATTATTTATTCATATAATTCATAATAAAATTTATATAATCTATATATCATTTTAATCACAAAATAGGCTTGTCGAATATCTCTATATAAGGCTAAGGTGCAAAAACTCAACTGAATGTGTATATACTGTAAACAAAGAAAAATGATATTAGCAGTGCATCCAGGAAAATTAAATATATGAATATTAAATGTAAAAGTATTCTGTACTAATGACAGTCAGGCTTATTGCTATACATTTAAAAAGACCTAAATAAATCAAGGACAGTATTAATCCCTAAAATCAATGATTCAATATTGTTAAGTATTAAATGTGCTAAGATTTTTCTAAACATTCAGTACAGTCACAAACGAAATGACTGGTGGGTTATTTTTGTGGCTATCGTAAAATATATATCAAAACATAAAGGGTAAATAAAGGAAAAGCAGTAATTTAAAAGAAATAAAAATTTCAGTGATTTTTCTAAAGGTTGTTTTGATTTATTTATTGGAAAATAGACCAGGAAATGTTATTTTGAACTGCAGATAAGCAAGTAAGCAATGGAACAGATTAGAGAGTCCAGAAACAGACTCACACATATGCGAATATTTGATATTTGACAGTAGAGCAAAGATGGTCTGTGTAATAAATAGTGCCGTGTCAATTACTCAAACACACACACACACATATAATCTTTGTATATCAGTATGTGTCATATATAATGTTAAGATATATAAGTCTACATAATAATTAAGAGTGTGTGAAAATTTAAGCTACTAACTGAAAATAACATTTTAAAAATACATAACTAACAAAAAATTATATTCAGGAAAACATATACATTTCTACAAATAAATAAGCAAAGACAGAATTTCACAAACAATGGATAAGGTGGACTTGATGAAGCATTTCAATAAGAAGAATATCTAAATTGGCAATCAATGTATGAAAATGTTTCTATTAATCATGAGGAAATGCAAATAATAGTTACCATAGGAAAAGAAATCAGAAGGAGAAAACACTACACACCTACCAGATTACTGAAGTTAATAGAACTGACAATACTTCATTTATTGCTGATGGAGGTAGAACATGATAGGCAAAAATTGAAATTTGACATCATCTATTGTAAATACCTGGCACTAGAGTTCCACTCAATTGCATGCACTAAACATAAATGTATACTTGTGTTCATCAAGGACAGAAAAATGTGTATAGCAGCATTATTTATATTTGCTTTAAAACTGGAAACAAGCCAAGTGCCTATCAATTATATAATGAAAAAATTCAATTGTGATATATTTATAAACAGGGAACTGTAAATCAATGTAAATGAATGAAGTGTTGCTACAAGCAACATCCTCAATCACTCTCATCAATATGAAGTTGGGCTGAGCTACAGATAATGTGATCATACACACACACACACACACACACACAATTACATAAACACACATTCTTACTTCTCCATCTTCATATATTAATCACAACCAAAACACACACACACACACAAACACACACACACACACACATTCTGTTCTATGCTGTTAACATAAGACAGGAGAAGGATAGGTATTTAAAAGTATTGTTTCATGACCTGTGTAGGAGTTAAGTGTCCATGTTTCACTATGTGAAAATTAATTGAACTCTATACTTATGATGTGTATGATGTGTGCAGTTTTATACATATGCCACATTTTTAAATTAAAAATATGTTTAAATAATGGCATATGGAAGAATTATACATTCTGCATGGGTCCTTCTTTCAATATAGAATGATTTTATAAATTCCCAATAGATAAAGATATAGATTACCAAGAATATCTGCACACTTGGAAGGAAATGTCGTTAGGACAGAATGTATCTTGGAATATCTATGGTTTGCCTAATGGAGTTTGTGTGAAATCTTTTTCACACTGACAAGCCATTCAGATACTCTTTAAAATTCAATTTGAGCTGGAAATTTCCAAAGCAAATCTTAAAGTATAAAATTGTCATTTTATGTTAATAATATAACATTTATATTATTATGTTTATAATGTAATATTGCAAACGCATGAAAGTGCACAAAATGACATAGCACTGTTCACATAGATTTATCACGTATCAATATTTTATAATAGCTACCATGTCTTTTTTTATTCAGAAAGAAAAATAGAAGATACCAAAGCCTTGTGACACAATCCTTCTTTGTTTCTATAAAAATTTCAATAAATATAATATATATATGTTACATGCAACGTATATATCAGTTTTCTAACTAAATATATACACTAATTTAGTGTATATAGAACACTGATATATATATATATATTTATGTGTTCTAAAATACATATTTATCTTCCTTTGTTAACTCAGCATTCATTTCTGATGTTGTTCATTTTGATCTATGTATCTCTCATTATTTCTATTTTGTGAATACATCATAATATATTAGTCCATTCCCCTACTAAAGAAAGTCAATTTATTTTCATTTTTTAAATCTAATGCTACGTATCATGTATAAAATTTCAAAAATCACCTAGTACCTAAGAAAAGTGATAAGTAACGCTGGGAAAGAAGAAAAACTCTTTGATCTTTTAAAATAACAGATAATATAGTTATATATCCATACATATGTATATATGTCACCTAAATTATAGATATCAGAAATCAAAATACTATGATATGAATATTTATTATATTTTAATCATGATAAATTATACATCCTTCTACCTTATGATAATGGATTTTAAGATCTATGCTGTTAAACCCTATATTTACTGTTTAATTCATATATTGCTTATTTTACATACATATGAAAATACGTTATGTCTACTAAATCTTTACTCTCATTTACAATCTTACATTTAAGATAATTTTTCAATAAAATAAAAATTCTTCATTGCACCTAGAAAGGAACAGCGTTTGGAAAGTGATCAGTGATTACTCTAATACCTAGTATAACAGTATTATATAGTAAAAATGAAAATACTAGAATGAAAAATGTAAAATAAATATTTTTCTTAGTTTTGCTTTCATTGTTTTTATTCTAGTGTCTATTTTAGAGTGTTTTTACTCTAATTATGTTTTTGTTCAAAAACCAAATGTTCTTCAGATAATTCCATTGATACACTGCATATGAAATTTTTTGTTAAAAATAGGAGATAGCATATTTAATTTAAAAATCCAAATCATAAAATAAAGAGGGATTTTAAGTTAAGTCTAAAATTTTTGTTTCCACTTTGTTTTTATGTAAAGACCTGCTATTATTCTGTGAGAGAACCATAAAAGTCTGCTCAGAAGCATTATAAAGTAAAATGGACAGAGAAGGACAATGAGATATTTAATTTACCACGGCAAAGCCATTGCTGTGAAGAATGGATAATATATGTCAATGATAATATATGAAGAAATAACACAGGTGAATAGCAGAAGCAATAAATCTGTTTTTACCACAGGACTTGTCTTACATCTTTCTCTTAGTAATACATAAAATAATTTTTGACCACATGGAGCTGGGTTGAAATTCTCTTGTTTATGGCAGTACATATTGGTTATGATTCAAACAATATAGCCCATTTCCAAAAACCTGAAACAAAGAGACACTTACTCAGGTGAGTTTTTAGATTACTGTTCATTACAAAGTGTCAGTTTTGTTTTTATTGATCCTCATTATTGTAGGCAAGTATCTGGTCTTCCCTCCATTCTATTAAAACAATATTGTTTTAATATTGAGAGATTAGCACTGAGTCTCTCCAGCCATATGCATCTGTTCATTTCCCTCTCCAGCTTGAGTTTCTCTGTGTATGACAAAATAAGAAAACAAAAATGACATGATAATCTATTTTGTCTGGTTTGCTCTTTGTTCATACAAATACAGAAGAAGTGAGGAGTTGGAAGAAGAAATTGCTTCTGATCTGTTCTAGATACAGGTGAAACACTCTCTCTCTCTTCTCCACCCAATCTCTCTCTGTCTCCTTCCCTGACCCCATCCTTGCTTCTTCCTCTTACAAATAATAAACTGCTCAGATCATGTTGAACCAAAAAATAGCTTTTCTAGCCTCTACATACTTACTTGAAGTATATGTTACTGAGAAATGTGGTGAGCACTTTCAACTCATTCTCCTGTGAAGCACGATGTTGCTACACTCCAAATCCTTTTCTTTATTATTTTAATTTTTATCTTCTTTACTTACATTTCTAACATCAGTTATAAGGGTCTTATAGTTTTCTGCCATCTGTAAAATCTCTTTGCCCAAAACTCAGATGCACAATGTTAGTTTTACTATAATAAATATGTCTACAACAATGCTATTGACTCTGGTTTATTTCAAAGTCAAGTTTCAATGCAGGTAAAAAAAATACTAATATGAATAAGAAAGAGTGCTGTTCTGAAAAAATGTATATTCTAGTAGGAATAAAAAGAAAATAAATATATTTAAAAAATTATATTTCAGTAAGCAAAAATGCGACTCAGAAAAATAATGTATATTAGCAGTCATTTTGTATTTTAAATTAACTTCTGATATATGCATATATATATAAATTATTATTAATATCTAACTTAGTTTAAAGAATTAGTGGATATGCACACTTTGATTTCCATATGTAATGTACTCTCAACATCTTCACAAACATGTCAATTTTAATATGCAAGTAAAACATTTTACTGAATTATGATTATCTTTTCTATATTCATATTCCTAAACAAATACGGTTTCCTAATGTAATTAAATTTTTAACTAAAAAAATGGAAATACATTATTGAGGCGATAGGATTATTGGGTGGCTATAAACAAATCCACTCCATAGCTGACATTTGTCTTCTACAATGACCAATGACAACTTTATTTTTTAATAATCAGTATGGGCTAATCCTGATGATTCTTTAAAATGTTTTCAAAATAGGGCTTCATATGACTTAAAATTAATATATACATGTATACTTATATAATATTCCTATTTATTAATGGACTTCCTAGGTAGCTCATATTGACATTACATTTTAATAAAATTCTACAAGGCTTTTCTATAGGTAAGTTACACATTTGAATTTCTATTTCACCTATGATTATTTAAGTAATTATTTCTGTTTTTAAGACTTTAATGAAATTTTGTTGGTCATTCATTTTCCGTGTTTTTATTTTGAAATTGTTATTTGATACATTGTCCTATTACATTTTTTTTTTAATTTTTATTGCATTATAGGTTTGGGGGTACATGTGCAGAACGTGCAAGATAGTTGCATATGTACACATATGGCAGTGTGCTTTGCTGCCTTCCTCCCCTTCACCCACACTTGGTAGTCATCCCCAGGTCATCCCCCCCAGCCACCCCCTGCTGTCCCTCCCCCATTCCCCCCAACAGTCCCCAGTGTATAGTAGACCGCCTCTCTGTGTCCATGTGTTCTCATTTTTCTCACCCACCTATGAGTGAGTATATGCGGTATTTCTTTTTCTGTTCTTGTGTCAGTTTGCTGAGAATGATGTTCTCCAGATTCATCCATGTCCCTACAAAGGACACAAACTCATCATTTCTGATTGCTGCATAATATTCCATGGTGTATATGTGCCACATTTTCCCAGTCCAATCTATCATCGTTGGGCATTTGGGTTGGTTCCAGGTCCTTGGTATTGTAAACAGTGCTGCAATGAACATTCGTGTGCATGTGTCCTTATAGTAGAACGATTTATAGTCCTTTGGATAGATACCCAGTAATGGGATTGCTGGATCAAATGGAATTTCTATTTCTAGGTCCCTGTTACATTTTTAAGGTATGTTACCAGAACAATATTTTTAACGAAATTTAGCCTACTGCTTTCCAGGTGAACTGTTGTTTAAAGTATTAATTCATCAAAAATTACTTATATTCAGAGAATGAAATGAAAATAAAGTTATATGTACAAAAATTGAGCAAAAGATACATGATGGTGGCAACACATACAATTCCATACCATTCTCAAATAGTAAATAGAATAGTAAGTAGAATAGGTAGTAAGCAGAGTTGAAATTGTGGGATACAGAACTCTCAGTCACTCAATTGACTTTATTTTTTAGTAATAAAAGATTTGAATTATTCAAGCTGAAGCCATTAAATATTCATAGTGCTTCATATTATAAAATTATTGATTAATGTCTTTGGTAAAGAACACTATTATTTCTGATTACATCAAGGTCATCCTGAGGAACAGGACCAAGGCACACAATTTTATATATGAAATATGAGAAGTTAATACATAATTCATATTTAACAGGTAACATAAAGGTTAACCCCTTGGAGAATCTGAAGCTAATATTCATGTTCTTCTGATAATTCTTCATACTGGCAATTTGGAAAATGCCAGTGTTTTATTACTACCTATTCTTATATTATGACATGAGTTAATACATACCTGCCTCACTATTCCTGTGGGCAAAAAAAGACTTTGAATTATGTGCCAGAGAGAGATTTTACAAAATTAAATGAGGCAAAATACTTTTCCTCTGTATACTCGTTAGAAATATGCTGAGTACTTCCTTTCAGCTCCTTTCACTTTCTGATAAAATAAAATCAGTTCAACATCATAACAGATATATGTTAAACTTTTAATGTCCACTGTTAAAATGAATATGATATTTGGGACCAATTCACATCTTGGACTAATTTACATACTAAGCATAAGTGCAGAATTTAAACACTAACTTGATTTAGAACAGGAGAGTTACTCTAAAAGTTGAAAAATTGAATTACAACAAATGTGAACAGCTTGTTTAGGGTTTCAACAGTTAATATTGGTTGGTAAAATGGAAGGAGAATTCCTTCCATCTCAACCTGGATTTTATTCTGGTTCTGCCACATATTGGTTGCTTCACACAAATGTAACTTAAATTCCAGTTGTCTTGATTTTTCACACACTTACAAATGAAAACAATGTTAATTATATATGATTTTGTGGGACAATGCAATTATGCAAGTATAAGTATTTGGCATATTGTCTCACTTTATAAATATTAGCAATTATATTTTTGTGGAGGGAATAAATCTAACATTCTGGCTTTCAGAATTTCTTCTTATTTTTCTTTCAAATTTATTGCCATGTAACATTTAAATCAATAAATCTGATAACTAAACTGTGGGTAATTATCTCCCAAATCTGTATTTTGTTTACTCTACCCATTGCATTTTAAAATAACAGAAGAGAACTCTAATTAGAGTAGATTGGGAGCCATTTTCTCCCTTTGGTCATATTTTCATCAAAATTCCTGCGTTGTTTAATATTAGGACCTAGTTTGAATGTCAAATCAAAAAGGTTGCTCAATACAAATATCATGGAATCATTTTTCTTTTCTACCACAGAACTTATTAACTGTATGTTCAAAATACAGTTCAATTCTGATCATTTTTGCTGCCTTCACTGCTAGCCTCCTGGTGCTAGCCACCATCATTTGCTGCCTATGTTATTAAAATGGCCAACAGAAAGGTGTTTCTGATTCTGCATGAGGCACCCTTCAGTACATCCTAAAAGAGCAACTTGTATAATTGCTTTAAAGCATAAATCAGATCATTACCTTTTTCTGTGGAAAAACTCGGATCTCTCATTTCATTCATTGTAAAAGTCAGAACTTGCACAGTGCTTCATAGATGCTGCACCGCATGGAGCCCCCAGTTCTTCTATGGATTTCCCTCTTTCCAATATGCAATTTTCTCATTCAGTTTCATGTACAGTAGTCTCCTTGTTATTACTAAACATGCAACAGATATGGTTTGTTCTAAATCTTCCTCATGTCTTTGGTCAGATGCCATCATCTCAGAGAGGTTTTCCACAGTCACTTTATTCAATTTCCAAACAATCTGTGTACTCTGTAGACATTCTCCATTCTTAATTTTTTGCCATAGCACTTACTACAGCCTAATACACTACACATGTTACATTCTTACTTATTATTTTTCTGTATAGTCCCTAGAACATTAGTTCCCTGAAGACAGAGATTTCTACAAGCTTTTCCAAAGACATATCCCCAAAGCCTAGAACACTACCTGGCAACAAACATTTGTAATAAATAATGAATTAGAAATGGGGAGATTCACACATCAGAGAGACAGCATACTATATATAATGATTTTGTAAAGTATTAACTTTAGAGTCATAGATATTAGGATTCGTACCCTGTCTTCGCCATTTATAATTATGCTACCCTCAACAAGTTGTTTAATTTCTACATTCCTCAGTTTTCTCATGACTCATATCCTGGAAATATTCTCTACCTCTGAGCACTTCCAAGAGTAATATTAAGACAACATTTCAACAATGTTTAGCACATTGCTGGATATTAATGAATTATTTCTATTAAATGTAAGAAATTCGGTAGACTGTTGCTAGAAAGAGTGAGAATGGAATAGAAATGAAGATCATAAAACATGATCGCAGTAGTGTTGGAGAATGTGGGTGGTATCCTTAGCACATTCTCTAACCTAAGGAGTAAAATCTGTGTCATATGATTTTATCTTTCTTCTGGAAACTAACAGAATTTAGTAACACACTTTTCTTGACCTGAGGCTTTGCCCTTACCACAAAATTGTTTTTGAAGATTGAGTGTTTACAATTATTTTTTACTGTGCATTTTATCTTCTACCAGTGTCTCTCCAATTCATTATAGACTGAAGCCAGACTAATTTGTTAAGAGCAAACAAAACAAAACAGATATTACCTCATTCCATAATTAGTGCACCTGCCTTTTCTTTTTTCTTTTTTTTAAAGACTACCAATCTTTATTGAGGAACAATAAAAATTTTGGATGAACACATTCAATATCACTTAAATGTAAATTATTTTCAAATACCTAATGTAGATGACAGGGCGATGCACCAAATCACCACCATGGGACTTGTATACATATCCACCTTTTTCAATGAAATCAAAATTAAATGCACAATTCTAATTTTGATTACCTTTGTCCCTGTTTATCTGATGTACTAGGCCATTCTTGTATTGCTATGAAGAAATATCTGAGACTGGATATTATTTAAAAAGTTTAATTGACGCACAGTTCTGCAGGCTGTATGGGAAGCACAGTGGCATCTGCTACTGGAGAGGCCTCAGGGAGCTTTTACTCAGGACAGAAGGCAAACAGGACCAGGCACTTCACCTGGTGAAAGAAGGAGCAAGAGAGAGAGAGAGAGAGTTGGGGTATGTACCCTATCGTGAAGACAGCACCAAGCCATGAAGGATTCGATCCCATGATCCAAACACTTCCCTGGAGGCCCACCTTCAACACTGGGGGTCATGTTTCAACATGAGATTCAGGTGGGACATCCAAACAACATCATCTGTCTGGGTCATCCAAGACTGTGTTATCCGTAGTTCACTTTTATCCAGCAACACAGATTAAATTCAACATTTTCTGTGGGATTTCTTGCTTGAGGTCTTTGCAGCTGCTGTTTCCTTGTCCTGAAACTTTTTTTATCTGCTCCTTCAAAACCAGTGACTCCTCCTCCTGAAAGTCTGTGCTTAAATGTTGCTTCCCAGAGGACTCCCTTCTGAATTAAGCATTCATGCCTTCAACCCACTACTATAGTTTCCTGTTTGTGTGTTAATAGTCCTTTTCAAAATTTGAATACTCATTTACCTTCTTGGGTCATTTGAAATTATTTCTTCTTCACCTGATTCTATAGCAGCATAGTCGATGCCTGCCCCCTTTATTGTTTCTCTACTGACTTGCTGCAATGAATATTCTCAGTAAACATAGAAATAAATTAGTTATTCACATATCCTATTTTGGTGCCTCCTTAGATAACTCCACACTGTGATGCATAATGACCCACACTGGGCTTTGTAGCAAGGACTGACTTACTTTATGCTACGTGTAATAATGATCCATCAACTTAAACACGTAGTTATATTTCAAGCAGATGGTTCACTTGAAACTAAAGTACAGGGTGTACTTATTCAATAAACAAAATAATTTTCTTGATTTCTACCATACATTTATATTCTCTCATTTCTTTTTTGTTTCTTTTTTTTTTTTTTTTTTTGAAATGGAGCCTCGCTCTGTTGCCCAGGCTGTGGCTCCATCCCGGCTCACTGCAACTTCTGCCTCCCGGGTTCGAGATTCTCCTGCCTCAGCCTCCTGAGTAGCTGAGATTACAGGTGTCTGCCACCACATTGGGCTAATTTTTGTGTTTTTAATAGTCAGCATTTCCCCATGTTGTTCAGACTGGTCTTGAACTCCTGACCCCAAGTGACCCACCTCCTTGGCCTCCTAAAGTGCTGGGATTACAGGCTTAAGCCACCTCACTTGGTCTACTCTTTCATTCCTATATTGCTTTCCTTTCTCAAGAAACAAAACAAAACAAAAACAATTTAAAAGGTTTTATAGTATTCATCCATATTAGCAAGCTAACACAGGAACGGAGAGCCAAATGCCATGTTCTCACTTACAAATGTGAGCTAAATAATGAGAACACATGGACACATAGCAGAGAACACCACACACTGGAACTCACCTTAGAGTAGGGGGTGGGAAAAGGGAAAGGTTCAGGAAAAATAACTAATGGGTATTAGGCTTAATACCTAGGTGACAACATAATCTGACATGAGTTTACCTGTATAACAAACCTGCAAATGTACTCCTGAACTTAAAATAAATGTTAAAAAAAAGGCCAGGCTCACTGGCTCACACCTGTAATTCCAGCATTTTGGGGGGCTGAGGTGGGAGATCATGAGATCAGGAGTTTGAGACCAGCCTGACCAACATAGTGAAACCCCATCTGTACTCAAAATACAAAAATCAGCTGGGCGTGGTGGCAGGCACCTTTAATTCCTGCTCCTCGGAAGGCTGAGACAGGAAACTCACTTGAATCCAGGAGGAAGAGGTTGTGGTGAGTGGCGATTGCACCACTACATTCCAGAAGAGTGAAATTCTGTCCAAATAAAAAGTTAACAAGAAAGGCTTCTCTAGTTCTAAAGCACCAAGACAGAACTACCAAAACAGACTAAGAAGCACTGAGAAACATCCAAGGGATGGTTCAAACATCAGCACTAAGGCCTAATTTCCCAATAGTCATTATTCCTGTGGTATTCTGCATATTAGAGATATATAGGTTCCTTACCTAATCTTTGTTTTTTATTTTACTTTTAATACATATAAAAGTCATAACAGAAAAAATCCTCACATATCAGCCGCTCAGCTAGAAATAAAAGTGTCAATTCAAATGGAAGCCCCTGTGAACTTTTATCAAAGTCCTTTCTCTCTTCATAGAGGAAAAAATGACTGTGAAAATGTGGTAGTGAACAAATATCTGGAATTATTTATAATTTAGGTATATGTGCAAGTCTCCACATACACAATTTAATCATAATTATACATTTTTAGAATTTAAAAATGTGTCTATCATCCTGGTGCTCATGCCTGTAATCCCAGTACTTTGGGAGACAGAAGTGGGTGGATCACCTGAGGTCAGAAGTTCAGGACCAGTCTGGCCAACATTGCGAAACCCAGTCTCCACTAAAAATACAAAAATAAGCGAGGTGTGGTGGCGGGCACCTGCAATCCCAGATACTCAGGAGGCTGAGGCAGGAGAAGTGTTTAAACAATGGAAAATCTGTCTCAAAAAAACAGTGTCTGTCTACCTTCTACTTTTTTTGTCTTGTATTACACTGATGATGTCCATCTTGGTTGGTGCATGTGACTCTTATCAATTATTTTAAAAGCTGTTTAGCCTTGTACTGCATAAAAATATTTAAAAAGCTTCCTTTTTTCCATATATTACCATTTTGTTTTTTCTCATTTTCTGTTATTTCAACAAAAAGCTGCTATGAATGTGCATGTGTGTGTGTGTGTATAAATGTACATATGCACACACACACACACACACACACACACATATATATATATATCAGAGTTTCTCTATGATATAAACCTAGCAACATAATTTAAACATAGGATATATTGAATCTGACATCACTGCAAATCCTCTCAGCATTACCTCTTGTTCCAGTCATACCCATGGTTACCATTTTTATGTAGACTTTGTCAGCTTCATAAAGATGGAAGTGATAGTATGTGGCCTCAGACTACTAGCTCAACACTTCACTTTCTGCTGTGGGATTTCTCAATGTTGTGTGGATTATTGTAGGCATTTTTTGTTCTCATAAATGCACTGTCCAGACATATTGAGAGGTTAGCATCCATGGAGCTATGCTTGAAAAATAGAACTCCTAGAGCTGATGGATACATATTTTCCCCAATGTTTTACTTCAGTGAATGGTCATAGAGTATTCCATCACCTAGCTTAATAATGTGTTCTAGATCTGACTCTGTCTCCCTACAGCACCCATCCTGTTTCCTAATTTTTTTTCCACAATACACTTCCAAATTACTTACATAGTCTCTGCTTTAGGTGGTGGGGGTTCAGAGTTATTCCAAGATGACATGGTGTATGCATTTATTTCTTTGTCTACAATGATTGTACTGATTTACACTCTCACCAGCAGTTCATAAAATCCTTCCTTGCAGCTAAGATATGGGCACAAGACTGAAATTTATATCTTTAGCAGATATCTCATTCCTGAACACTCATCTCATTTGCAACTGCCTTGAATGTCAAATAGGCACCTCAACCTTAGCAAGTAAAACAGAAATCTTGATCTGTATTCTGCCAATCCTGCTTCTAATCTGGTAATTTTTCACTCAGTAATTTGAGCCTTTATTAATCAATTTTCGAAAACTTCAAAACATGGAGTCATTACCAGCTGTTTTATATACATCATTCCAAGCTATCAGAAAGTCAATTCCATTTCACCTGCAAATGTACTGCAAATCTGACAACTGTCTCTTACATGAACTACTAAAATAGCTTCTCGGCAGCATCTGTCTGTGCCATTATCCACCCTTCCTCCAATCTCTTCTCCAAGCAATGGAAGTCATCTCTTGCAATATAATTCAGTTCACATTATTTTCATTTTTCCGGCTGGAAATCTCAAAAGAATTTTATTTACTTGGCTAACATAAACTAAAAATATAATCTGGCTCAGAACTATAAACTGACTTCTCCACCTACCACTATCCTTTGCATTGATTACTCTACTCTATATTATCATCTTGCATACCCTAACACTTAACTTTTATACTCAGTGCTCCATCTGTTGTAAACAAACTGATAAATCATATTTCCTCTTTAGCACTGATTTCCTGACCAACTAATCCATATTTGGTATCATCTAACCTCATTTGACTATTAGCAATTATCACTAACCTGATATGATACAATACACATTATTTCTTTCTCATTAATTATTGTCTAATTAAACTGCTAGGTAGAATAAGGGCACTTTATCTATTCTTATCATGAATGTAGGACAATGGCTAGCACAAGATTAGAAATTACATGCTATTCAATTAATGGTTGTTTGAAGATTGATTAAAAACTCTAGAACCATGGGTTCCATTCATATTATGACAATAAATGATGCTAGGGTTGCCAGGTGAATAGCTACCACTAGGTTTACCAAGCTATCCTGTATGGGGTGCCATAGTTACTTAAAATATTTGACAATCCCCAGTTCTGATGATGATGTGGAATATCATCCTGTTAACCAATGCATACAATTTATTTAGTAGTCATAGTGCTAAAGATGTGCATCCCCTCCAAGCGAGCAATTGCACCCTTAGTTATGCATTTATATGAATATGTGTATAGGAACAGTCATGATAAAACTACTAATTATTATAAAATTTTGGGGAAAAGTGTAACTATTAAAAATGAAACTGGTAATTTAAGACTACTCACCTAATACATCAACAAAAATGAATAAACAATGCAAAAACATGGATGAATTTCAAAAATGCAATGTTGAGATAGAAAATCAGCACTGTTTTCAAGTACAATACCAAACAGAACTAAATTGCATTTCTGGATTAAAAAAATTGAAAATGAAATTATAAAAAGTGCAAGAAAAAAATTATCACACAAGTTGGGTTAGAAATTACATTAAGAGTTGGCATGGTTCTATACCGAGAAAACCTTAAAGACTCTTAGACTTGATAAATGACTGCAATAAAGCTTCGGAATACAAATTCAGTGTACAAAAGTCAGTAATATTTCTATACACCAATAATGTTCAAGATGAGAAAATGAAGAATTCAATCTTATTTACAGTAGCCACACTCACACACACACAGACATACACAAAGGAGAAATACATTTGACCAAGGAGGTGAGAGATTTCTACAATAAGAACTACAAAACATGGATAGAAGAAACCCAAAATAAAATAAATTAATGGAAAAACATCCCATGATCATGGATTGAAAAAATATAATTGAAATGACCATAGTGTCCAAAGCAATGTACAGATTCAATGCCTTTTCTATCAAACTACCAATGTTATTTTTTACAGAATTAGAAAACAACAATCCTAAAGTTGACATGAAATTCTAAAGTTGAAAAAATGGCCTGGGTAGCCAAAGCAATCCTAAGCAAGAAGAACAAACCTAGAGGCATCACCTTACCCAACTTCAAATCATACAACAAACCTATAGTAACAAGAACAGTGTGGTACTAATACAAAAACAGATATGTAGTTAAACAAAATTCAACAGAGAACTAAGAAATAGAGGCACATGTCTACAACCAGATGATCTTCAACAAAGTGTGCACAAATAAACAATGAGGAAAGAATACCCTTTTCAATAAATGATACTAGGAAAATTGGATGTCCATAAAAACAAGAATAAAACTGGACTCCTATATCTCATCTTTTATAAAAATCAACTCAAGATTGTTTAAACTCTTAAATGTAAAAACTGAAACTATAAAATTCCTAGAAAGAAAAACTAGAAAAACCTTTGCTGAATATTATCCTTGACAAAGAATTTATGACTAAGTTCTCAGAAGCAAATAAAATAAAAATAATAATAGACAAATGGGACCTAAGTAAACTAAAATTCTTCTGCACAGCAAAATAACTAGTCAACCGAGTAAACAGACAACCTACAGAATGGGAGAAAATATTCACAAATTATGCATCTAACAAAGTGCCAATATCCAGAATATACATGAAACTCAAATGTCTCAAAAGAAAAAAAAATAAACAAATTACATTACAAAGTAGGCAAAGGACATAAACAGACATTTTTCAAAAGGAGACATGCAAGTTGCCAACAAACATGAAAAAATACTTAAGATCACTGATGATCATAGAAATGTAAATCAACGTTGAAAGATACATCGGTCGGTTCTCACACTGCTATGAGGTAATACCTTAGACTGGGTAATTTGTAAGGAAAAGATGTTTAATTGGCTAACAGTTCCTCAGGGCTGGGGATCATTCAGGAAACTTACAATCCTGGTGGAGGGGGAAGCAAACCTGGCCTTCTTCACATGGCAGCAGGAAGAAGAATGAGAGCAGAGCAAAGGTGGAATCCCCTTATAAAACCATCAGATCTTGTGAGAACTCACTCACTATAACCAGCAGAGCATGAGGGGTAACCACCCTCGTGATTCAATTACCTCCCACCATGTCTCTCCCACAACACATGGCAATTATGAGAACTCCAATTCAAGGTGAGATTTGGGTGGGAGCACAGCCAAACAACATCAAAGTGATTCATTTGATATGGTCTTCCCTATCTTCTCTCCTTTAAGGTAACATTATTTCCTTGAATCAAAAGGGTATCCCTGTAGTCTTTGAGTTCATCTTGATGTCTTTGAAACATGTATTATAAATTTGCAAATGTTATTTGTGGCAATTTTTAAGCTATATTTCTTGAAATGCCTTTAAGAATAAATCATTCTACTATGAAGACACATGCTGCACGTGCATGTTTATTGTGGTACTGTTCACAACAGCAAAGACTTGGAACCAACCCAAATGCCCATCAGTGATAGACTGGATAAAGAAAATGTAGCACATATACACCACAGAATGCAATGCAGCCATAAAAAAGGATGAGATTATATATCCGTCGCAGGGACATCAATGAAGCAGGAAATCATTCTCAGCTAACTAACAAGTATAGAAAACCAAACACTACATGTTCTCACTCACAAGTGGGAGTTGAACAATGAGAACATAAATACAGGGAGTGGAACACCACACACTGAGGCCTGTCAGTGGTCGGGGACTAGAGTTGGGATAGCATTAGGAGAAATACCTAATGTAGATGATGTAGATGACAGGTTGATGGGTGCAGCAAACCACCATGGCACGTGTAAACCTATGTTAAGAAACCTGCATAAGGAAAAAAAAGAATGACGCTTTCATTGAAATAAATGAAGGACGTGAATCCTAGTATTTAGAAATACTTCTCAACATCATCAAATACATTTATGAATCATTGTGGACACATCTTGTGATAGTTTGGATTTTTACTGTGGTTAAACTTTTAGAAAGTACAAAATATTCAAAATATTCATATATCTACATTTTAATATTTTATGCTTCAAATGAATTCTGAGCAATTATCTATTTTGATATTCTATAAATAAAAATGTCACTTATACTATAAAAGATTCACTTTTCTCTGTATTTTCATTACTACCTGATGTTATCTGACTTTTAAAAAATAGTCATTCTGACTAGTGTAAGATGATATTTCATTGATGAGACTGAGTATTATTTCATGTAATTGCTGTCCACTTCTTTTGAGAAATTTCTGTTCATGTACTTTGTCCTCTTTTTAATGGGGTTATTTATTTATTTTGTTGTTGTTGTTGAGTTGTTTGAATTTCTTGTAGATTGTGGATATTAGTACTTAGCTGTATGCATAGTTTGTAAATATTTTCTCACATTTTCAGGTGATCTGTTTTCTGTTATTTCTTTGGCTGTGAAGAAGCTATTTGGTTTAATTAAGTCCCATTTTTCTACTTTCATTTTTGTTTAAATTTGATTTTGAGGTCTTAGTCAAATTTTTTTTTTTTTTTTTTTTTTTTTTTTTTTTTGCCAAAGCCAATGTCTAGAAGAGTTTCTCAGGTTTTCTATGAGTATTTTTATAGTTTCAGGTATTACATTTGTCTTTAATTCATTCTGAGTTAATTTTGTATATGGTGACAGATAGGGTTCCAGTTTTATTCCTCTACATGTGGCTTTCCAATTTTCCCTGTGATATACACTGGACAGAATATTGTTTTCCCATTGTAGATATTTTTTCAACTATGTCAAATATTCATTGGCTGTAGCTATGTCACTTTATAAATATTCACTATACTTTGACACTTTGTCACTTCATTCCTGGGTTTTCTATTTTGTTCTATTGAGTTTTCTGTTTAATTTATATCAGTATCATGTCGTTTTTGTTACCATAGCCTTATAATATAATTTGAAGGAATGTAAGTTGGTCCCACCTCTATGAAAATAGCATGAAAATTTCTCAAGAGCTAAAGAGTCAAAATATACTCTAGCAGTACTACTACTGGGTATATATTTAAAAGAAAAAATACCATTGTACAAAAAGATATTTGCACTCACATATTTATAGCAGCAGTATTCATGATACCAAAGATATTGAATCAATCTGTGTCCATCAACAGATAATTGGATAAAGAAAGTGTGATATATATACATATGTATATGTATGTATATGTATACATACACATACAATTAATACTACACAGCCATAAAAAATAAAATCACTTCACTTGCAACAGCACAGAAGAATAATTTTACACTTTATGTCTTGGTCTGTCTCGTGCTGCTGTAACAAAATACTGAGACTGGGTAATAAACAAAAATAGAAAATTATTTTCTCATAGTTCTGTAGGATAGAAAGTCAACCATCAAGATACCAACATGTAATGAGGGCCTTCTGCTGCACCCTCAGATAGAAGATGTGTAAAAGGCAAGAGAAAGGCGGAACTCTGTTTGACAGGGCTGTTGTAATGTTTTGTTATATATGGTTTTGATCATTTTTATTAAAAATATGGGTATCAAAATCTCTACCATTATTGTCATGTTATAATAATTAACTATGAAACTGTGCTACAAAGACTGCATAATAATAGTAAACTAACACTAAAAGCTTTAAAATGTACTATTTGCCTTTGCATACATTGTTTTAATTGATCATAACAGTTATAATAACCAGGCCAGGTATTTCTACTGTTATCATTACAAGTCAAAGAAAACTAATACATTGGATGGTTTAAAAAATTGTAAGAATTGTAAGTGTACATGTAAATAAATAAATAAAATAAATAATCTTGCAAGTATTATAAACAAATTACATTTTCAAATCACAATAAATTCAACATAACATGATAACTATATTTGTACATTGAAAAATGTGTAGACATGTGTACACACTTTTAATTTTGATTTTTCTCCTTCTGAGTGATAATACAGCTAAATTTAAAGAGATTACACTATAATTACATTTAAAACCTTACTTGTACTTTTGAAATAAATTACAGGTTAAGTCATGATAACAGGACAAAATATACTTAGCTGCTGAATATAAACAAAGTATACAGGAGCATAAATCTCGCAAGCACAAAAGTGGTAAAAACAGCAAGATCTAGAGGCTCAAGTACAAGAAAGATGTATTATACCAAGAGCAGTAATCTCAAAAATTTATATCCCGAATCTGCAGACTTGATCTTATTTTCAGTCAGTGTGTTCTGTATGGAAGATGAACACGCACATGACAATGGAGGGTGATTTAGAAAACTATATCCTGCACAGAGGGATATAAAATGTGATTATATACTGCACTTCTGTGCAAAATTTTAAACAGAATTTAATAAATCACTTTGAAACCAAAATATATATGTGCAACAATGACATCACTTTGAAATTATGTGTAGTTTATAAATGCACAAAATTAATAATGTCTTTTGTGTAAATGTATTAATTTGGAAAGTACCTTGTCAGAACTATATTATCAGATGAAACAGTCTTTGAAAATTTGTGTGCTACAAGGCAATTTCCCATTTCATTTTAATAGAATGTTCCATACTGAAAATGTCTAACTGCTCAGAAGTGGAATAGGAGTGTAAATTTATGATCTGGAAAAAGAAAATTAATTGACACTGGCCAAAAATGTAATGGAATTGGACCCATGTGGCATAACTGAGAACTTAGGAACTCTATCTGAGCTCTTTGGAGTGATGAAATTATAAGCAAAAAATATTGAAATATGTCATTTTTGCCTTAGGATCTCTCAAAGGAATATTATATAAAATAATGAAGTCTTCTTTATCTCCAAGATAGTCAGTCTTAGAACACAATACAATATGTCACTTGAAATAAAAAATAAATTTTGTCTTTTTGCTTTGTCTTGTTACGTTTGGGGCTATTTTAAGTATTTAACATTCATAAAGAGAGAATTAGCAATTAATGAGATAAAGTTTTAAAAAATCTAGCGATCAGAACAAGGTGAAAAATATTCATTCAGTCTAAAATTATTTGCTGAAAATCTGTTATTTAATAGGTCATGTTTTAAGAGCTGGGATTACAAATACTATATATATTTTAAATAGATAATTTGAAATGTACAATAAGTCATTTAAAAACATAGTCACTCTGCTATAGAGTTAATCACTATAACTCATTCCTTGTGTCTAACTGAAACTGTACCCTGTGAACAACATCTCCTCGTTCCCTAACCCTTGCCTCCAGTGTTGGGTAACCAGCTTTCTACTCTCTACTTTTATGAGTTTGATGTTTTAGATTGCTAAAAAGTCTATTTAAATGTTCTCACCACAAAAAGATAAGTATGTGATAAAGAGATGTGTTAACCAGCTTGATTTAATCATTCCACAGTATAAATATAAATCAAAACATCACAATGTACCCCTCAAAACAATTATTATTTATTTAAAATATTTTACAAAGAAAAATAATGAGACAAATATCAGGAGAGTAATTTGTTAGACAAGATAGATAATTTCCTACAGCTGCATATGCTGTGAAATAATTTCTGTATAAAAAGGCAGAAAAAAATTATATGGCACAACTTTAGTGCATAATACATTTGTCATGTTTAGTATACAGAACATAGTCCCACGTGACTGAAGCATAGTAAGATTCAGAAGAATGTGGTGTACGAGGAGTGCCTTAGTTTGGGCTGCTATACAAAATTCCATAGACTGAGTGGCTTATAAATTATAAATAATTATTTCCTATTGTTCAAGGAGTTCTAAGTCTAAAGTAGGAGTGCCAAGGTGTTCTGGTTTTGAGGAGGGCCCTTTTGAAGTTTGCAGACTGCTGTTTTTTTTGTTTTTTTTGTTTTTTTTTTTTTATATAAGAACATGGGGAAAAAGTGAAAGCTCTCTTAGGTCCCTTTTGTAAGTACACTAAGCCTACTCATGAGGCCTCCACTATCACAACCTAATTACGTACTGAAGGCCCCACATACTAATCCCATCATACTGACAGTTAAGATTTCAATATATAAATTTTGAGAGTACACTTTAAATATTCTGCCCATAACTTTCTGCTTCAGGTTCCCCAAAATTCATGTCTCCACATACAACACACCATCATTCCATTCCAACAAATCCAACAATCTTAACTCATTCCATTCTCAAGTGTACTCTAAAGTCCAAGGTCTTACTTAAATATAACCTAAATGAGATGTAGGTGACATTCAAGGTACAGTTCATTCTCACAAAATTTCTCTTCATCTGTGAACCCATGGAATCAAACAATACTTACTATCTTTCAAAATACTGTGGTGAGACAGGCATAAGATAAACATTTCAAAAAGTATAACCATTAAAAAAATTAATGAATACTGGCTCCCAAGTAAACCTAAAAGCTTAACAGGGCAAACTCCATCAAACCCTAAGGCTTGAGAAGCATCAAACATCCTCTTTGGCTTGATAACCCATCTTCCAGACAGTCCCCAACAGCTCAGTAAGGCACTGCTCACTGCTGACTCTATGCATTGGACCCACTCATGGCAGTTTTTTGTCAGGACTGAGGTCACTTGTCCAGCACTTCACTGGGTGGTCCTCCAGCACAGCTCCTCCAAGCATCATTTCTGCCCTTTGAAATCAATATGAAGGCAGCCCTGGCCCCCTTCCCATATCCTCTGGATTTCTGGTAAAAGTAGCAGCTGCGATTGTTTGCAAATCCCCTTTGGGCTCCCTCTTCATTAATTCTGAAGAATGAAATAGTGCACATCCACAACTGAACAGCTCTATGGTCCAGTCCTGTTGGGCTTGAGCATTCTGAATGTCTTCCTTAGTTTCGTCCCATTATCAGTTTCCTTTAGTCCCAACTGCCAGTGCTTCTCCTGCTGTAATCCCATTGCTATTTATGGTTTCTGTTGAGATATTTGATTAAGCCTATGGTTCACACCCATACAAATCAAATCAGGAAGAATCCAAAACACTTTTTGTGTTCCCTTCAGAACCTGCTTTCTCACTTTTTTAATAATATTGGCATGCTGAGAATTTCCCAAATTTTAAATTCTGGTTATTTTTTTCTTCTAATATTTTTCTAATAATTCCGTCTTGAAATCATTCTTCTTTTTCTACATTTGGTTCTAAGGACTCAGAAGGAACCAAGCTGCTCCTTCTACATCTTGTTTAAAAATCTGCTGGGTTAGATATGCAATTGCATTGCACACAAGTTCCACCTTCCACAAAACATAAAAACATGTAACAATTCAAAAAAGTTTGTTTCCACTTTTTAACACAGATTTCTTTTGCTCCATTCTCCAATAACATATTCATTTCCATCTGAGACTCCATCAGAATAACCTGTACTGTCCATATGTTATCAATACTGTGCTCATGAGTATTTAGTTATTTTCTGAGAAGATGGCGTTTTGTTCTGTATTTCTTTCCTCTTTTCTTTCTGAGCCTTCAGGAAAAGTGGGTTTTAAATTTCTTTCACAGTAATCTTGCATTTTGCTAGCATGTACATAAAAACTCATCAATACATGAGGCCAACAAACACATGAAAAAATGTTCATCATCACTGGTCATTAGAGAGATGCAAATCAAAACCACATTGAGATACCATCTCATGCCAGTTAGAATGGAGATCATTAAGAAATCTGGAGACAGCAGATGCTGGAGAGGATGTGGAGAAATAGGAACACTCTTACACTGTTGGTGGGAGTGTAAATTAGTTCAACCATTGTGGAAGACAGTGTGGCGATTCCTCAGGGACCTAGAAATAGAAATTCCATTTCACCCAGCAATCCTATTACTGGGTATCTATCCAAAGGACTATAAATCGTTCTACTATAAGGACACATGCACACGAATGTTTATTGCAGCACTGTTTACAATAGCAAGGACCTGGAACCAACCCAAATGCCCAACGATGATAGACTGGACTGGGAAAATGTGGCACATATACACCATGGAATATTATGCAGCAATCAAAAATGATGAGTTTGTGTCCTTTGTAGGGACATGGATGAATCTGGAGAACATCATTCTCAGCAAACTGACACAAGAACAGAAAAAGAAATACCGCATATACTCACTCATAGGTGGGTGAGAAAAATGAGAACACATGGACACAGAGAGGCGGTCTACTATACACTGGGACTGTTGGGAGGAATGGGGGAGGGACAGCAGGGGGGGACTGGGGGGGATGGCCTGGGGATGAATACCAAGTGTGGGTGAAGGGGAAGAAGGCAGCAAAGCACACTGCCATGTGTGTACCTATGCAACTATCTTGCACGTTCTGCACATGTACCCCCAAACCTACAATGCAATAAAAATTAAAAAAAAAAAAAAGAATGGCAATCATTAAAAAATCTGGAGACAACAGATGCTGGAGAGGATGTGGAGAAATAGGAACACTTTTACACTGCTGGTGGGAGTGTAAATTAGTTCAACCATTGTGGAAGACAGTGTGGTGATTCCTCAAGGATCTAGAAATAGAAATTCCATTTGACCCAGCATTCCCTCTACTGGGTATATATCCAAAGGACTATAAATTGTTCTACTATAAGGACACATGCACACGAATGTTCATTGCATCACTGTTTACAATAGCAAAGACCTGGAACCAACCCAAATGCCCATCGATGATAGACTGGACTGGGAAAATGTGGCACATATACACCATGGAATATTATGCAGCAATCAAAAATGATGAGTTTTGGTCCTTTGTAAGGACATGGATGAATCTGGAGAACATCATTCTCAGCAAACTGACACAAGAACAGAAAAGGAAATACTGCATATTCTCACTCATAGGCGGGTGAGGAAAAATGAGAACACATGGACACTGGGAGGGGGTCTACTACACACTGGGGTCTATTGGGGGGAATGGGGGAGGGACAGCGGGGGGGAGCTGGGGAGGGATAGCCTGGGGAGAAATGCCAAGTGTGGGTGAAAGGGAGGAAGGCAGCAAAACACACTGCCATGTGTGTACCTATGCAACTATCTTGCACGTTCTGCACATGTACCCCCAAACCTATAATGCAATAAAAATTAAAAAAATAAAAAATAAATAAAATAAAGTGGTTGTTTTCATCCAGTTTCTAACATATAGACTATTCCGAATAAACTACTCTTACATGAAATATCCTTTTCCTCCTAATGTTTGATATGTGTATCTATAAAATAATATTTTCTAATTACAGAACATACAGGCAAGAAATAAAAAGGGTCCGTGTCCCCAGTCCAATTTTCATCCTCGAAGGTACCATCTGCAACTGTTTGTAGTTTTCTGTGGTTCTTTCTAATGCTCCCTATGATATACCTTTGTTGTTGTCATTGGTACTATTGCTCTTGCACTGAGAAGTATCTCTTAGTGTTTATGTACATCCATGCTAAGGTCCATTTCTTTACTCTCTTCCCCATTCCAAGTTGTGTCACATAGCGGATTATATTGATCAAGTCCTGTTTTTGGCTATCTTTATAACATTAACACTTTAAACCTCAGTTTATTCATTGTTCCGCTGAGATTGCTCTAGCAATCTCGTTTCACTTCACTTCCAAGACTATGACAATAGCAATCTGCATTAATGCAAAAAAACGTTAATATTGTTGAAAATTTGTATTCTCTGTTCTTCCCAAAATCATCTACATCTTTGTAATCGTTTTTTTCTATGAGAATGCTTTATCAGGTAAAACCACATACTGTGAAAATGCTTTAAAATGCAACAGGAGGAGATGTGAAGACACAAAGAACAAGTACATAGTGACAAATGGCTATCAGAACACATTGAAGAGCCCACACTGCTTTTCCCCTTTACCCAGAAAGGAAGGTTCTAAGCCACCTCCTCATCAGCACTTTGTTGCCTACCTTAGCAGGCAACAGTGGCAGTGGCAATACTACCGGTTGGAAGCTAACTGTAGCCCCACCCTTATCTGTGAAAGATGTGTATTAAGACTCTCAGTCAACGCCTGAAACAGTGGGTAGTAAACATATACTCTTTTTCCTACACATTTATACCTATACTAAAGTGTAATTTAAAAATTAAGCATAGTGAAGTTTAACTGATAATTACAGTGATTTATTAGTTAAACTACTACTGCTAATTCTTATAGTAGTAGTATTTGTTTAAACTAATAGATTCACAGGAGTAGTATTAAACTAATATGGTAATTATATTAGTTGAACTAATAATTATATCAGTTTATTAGCTAAACCAATACTACTAATTATAATAGAATTATATTAGTTTAAACTAACATATTAATTATAGTAGTAGTATACTTCTATACTTGTATAGGAATATAATTATATTCATTTTACTAATAATTATATTAATAGAATTATTATAACAATGTACTGTAGTAAAAGTTATGTGAATGTGGTCTCTCTCTTGAAATACCTTATTATGATCTACTTTCCTCTTGTGATAAATAAAACAGGGAGTAGGACAGACAACTTGATAATTTATCACTTTATCATACACGATTTAAAAGTTATTGTTTACTGCTATAACTTTTGTTTAATATTTTTAAAAACCTGATTGACCCCTGGTAGCTAAAACTGTGTAAAGTGAAACCGCCGGTAAGGAGGGACTGCTGTATTGGTAAAAGTGTCTTCATTTGATAAATGTAGCAAGAGTAGATTCTCAAGAGAAGTAGCATTGTAGAGGTAGGAATTTACATGGTAGATGGTCTTGGCTCTTGCTAAATTGCTACAAATTCACTTGGGAATAATATAAGCAGCCACATCAGCAGCAATACCTTTAGCAATATTGTTAGTAGAGTGTCAGTAATTAGGGCTTTGCAATTATGAGATGAGTTTTTCCAAAGACATGGTGCAAACATCCTTAGTAGCAGAACAAAAAAAAAAAAAGTTGAATTCCAACTCTTTCTCAAGAGATATTTTTGGAAATTGTTATCATACCCAAGTTTCCCCTAGGATTATATGGCATGATAAATATGCCTTATACTAAAGTAGTTAAGAATATTTTAGGTAATAAATATTTCATCACGTTAAACAATGAGAGTGGCTGTTTGGAGGTATATTAACACCATGTAGATTGAGGAAGACTGCTGAAATAAAATTGAATACATTTAGAAAGACTGATGGCATATTTTCCAACGAAATCTTTAGAAAACCAAATAGTTAATTGCAGGTTTTATACATGATCTAGTAGTCTGAATAAAACTTATTAAATAATTTTTCCCAGAAGAGGCATTATATTAATATTTCATTTTCAAAAAGTCATATTAATAGTTAATTATCTAGTCATGTAGACATTTTCCAAAATAGTATATCTATAAAGAGCATCTACTTTATCAAATGTAGAAACAAACTCAAGGGATAGTAAATTAATATTTATCCTATAAATATTATCTCCTTGTTTCCATGATATTTGTGAACTTATCCAAATGTAAGGCTTTAATATGTTTACTTGTTGTTAACATACATATATAGAGAGAATTAAGTAGACGAATTTTCAGAAGTTATCTAAGTTTCTCCTACATCAAAGTTACAAATGAGTTGTTTGATTGTTGTACTCAGTTAAAATTCTCTGGCATTTTATCTTGATATTACTGACAGCCTGGAATGAGTATCTTGTTTGTTTGTCAAGTAGATTTTTTTTAAACTACATTATTGTGTCATAATTTTTACTGTTTATATTTCAAGGTTATGAAAACTGGTCCTAAGATAAATGGTATACAGATTTTAATCTGCATGTAGTATATCTATTGTGACATAAATAAATGAAAGCTTAATTTCCTGCCTTTTTGTAGACTATTACAGCATATTATTTTAAGCACTGCACTATACATACTTCCTTTGAAAATTCATGGCACTTATACACATTTCTTTTAGAAATGCATTGCACTCATACATACTTCTATTGGAAAAACTAACAAAGTAATGTATGTTCCAATATAGAATCATCACTAGGGTACATTATGTGATAAAAATACAAGACACTATTCACGCTGGTTTTAAGTTATATAAATATGTATGTAGGCATACATGTGCAAAAAAACGGGAAAAATAATTCAGAATTTGGCGACAGTAGTTCTCTTTGGGGAGTGGAACCAGAGTTGAAGAACTATTTCATTTTTATCTTTTTATATTTTGAAGTTATATACACACAAATATTTATTTACTTATCTATTTAAGATGAGAATAATTTGTATATATTTTTTAATTTTTTTTTTTTTTAATTTTTATTGCATTATAGGTTTGGGGGTACATGTGCAGAACGAGTAAGATAGTTGCATAGGTACACACATGGCAGTGTGCTTTGCTGCTTTCCTCCCCTTCACCCACACTTGGTATTCATCCCCAGGCTATCCCCCCCAGCCCCCCCCTGCTGTCCCTCCCCCATTCCCCCCAACAGTCCCCAGTGTATAGTAGACCGCCTCTCTGTGTCCATGTGTTCTCATTTTTCTCACCCACCTATGAGTGAGTATATGCGGTATTTCTTTTTCTGTTCTTGTGTCAGTTTGCTGAGAATGATGTTCTCCAGATTCATCCATGTCCCTACAAAGGACACAAACTCATCATTTTTGATTGCTGCATAATATTCCATGGTGTATATGTGCCACATTTTCCCAGTCCAGTCTATCATCGTTGGGCATTTGGGTTGGTTCCAGGTCTTTGCTATTGTAAACAGTGCTGCAATGAACATTCGTGTGCATGTGTCCTTATAGTAGAACGATTTATAGTCCTTTGGATAGATACCCAGTAATGGGATTGCTGGGTCAAATGGAATTTCTATTTCTAGGTCCCTGAGGAATCGCCACACTGTCTTCCACAATGGTTGAACTAATTTACACTCCCACCAACAGTGTAAGAGTGTTCCTATTTCTCCACATCCTCTCCAGCATCTGCTGTCTCCAGATTTTTTAATGATCGCCATTCTAACTGGTGTGAGATGGTATCTCAATGTGGTTTTGATTTGCATCTCTCTAATGACCAATGACGATGAGCACTTTTTCATATTTTTGCTGGCCTCATGTATGTCTGCTTTCGTAAAGTTTCTGTTCATATCCTTTGCCCATTTTTGAATGGGCTTGTTTGTTTTTTTCCTGTAAATCTGTTTGAGTTCTTTGTAAATTCTGGATATCAGCCCGTTGTCAGATGCGTAAACTGCAAAGATTTTTTCCCATTCCGATGGTTGCCGATTCACTCTAGTGACTGTTTGTTTTGCCGTGCAGAAGCTGTGGAGTTTGATTAGGTCCCATTTGTCTATTTTGGCTTTTGTTGCCAATGCTTTTGGTGTTTTGTTCATGAAGTCCTTGCCTACTCCTATGTCCTGAATGGTTTTGCCTAAATTTTCTTCTAGGGTTTTTATAGTGTCAGGTCTTACGTTTAAGTCTTTAATCCATCTGGAGTTAATTTTAGTGTAAGGTGTCAGGAAGGGGTCCAGTTTCTGCTTTCTGCACATGGCTAGCCAGTTTTCCCAACACCATTTATTAAATAGGGAATCCTTTCCCCATTGCCTGTTTTTGTCTGGTTTATCAAAGATAATATGGTTGTAGATGTGTTGTGTTGCCTCCGATGCCTCTGTTCTATTCCATTGGTCTATATCTCTGTTTTGGTACCAGTACCATGCTGTTTTGATTACTGTAGCCTTGTAGTATAGTTTGAAGTCTGGTAGCGTGATGCCTCCCGCTGTGTTCTTTTTGCTTAGAATTGACTTGGCTATGCGGGCTCTTTTTTGGTTCCATATGAAATTCATGGTGGTTTTTTCCAGTTCTGTGAAGAAATTCAATGGTAGTTTGATGGGGATAGCATTGATTGTGTAAATTACTTTGGGCAGTATAGCCATTTTCACGATATTGATTCTTCCTAACCACGAACATGGAATGTTTCTCCATCTGTTTGTGTCCTCTCTTATTTCGTTGAGCAGTTGTTTGTAGTTTTCCTTAAAGAGGTCCCTTACATTCCTAGTGAGTTGTATTCCTAGGTATTTTATTTTCTTTGTAGCAATTGTGAATGGCAGTTCGTTCTTGATTTGGTTCTCTTTAAGTCTGTTATTGGTGTATAGGAATGCTTGTGATTTTTGAACATTGATTTTATATCCTGAGACTTTGCTGAAGTTGCTTATCAGTTGCAGGAGCTTTTGGGCTGAGGTGATGGGGTCTTCTAGGTATACTATCATGTCGTCTGTAAATAGAGACAATTTGGCTTCCACCTTTCCTATTTGAATACCCTTTATTTCTTTTTCTTGCCTGATTGCTCTGGCTAGAACTTCCAGTACTATGTTGAATAGAAGTGGTGAGAGAGGGCATCCTTGTCTAGTGCCAGATTTCAAAGGGAATGCTTCCAGGTTTTGCCCATTAAGTATGATATTGGCTGTTGGTTTGTCATAAATAGCTTTTATTACTTTGAGATATGTTCCATCAATACCAAGTTTATTGAGGGTTTTTAGCATAAAGGGCTGTTGAATTTTGTCAAATGCCTTCTCTGCATCAATTGAGATAATCATGTGGTTTTTGTTTTTGCTTCTGTTTATGTGGTGAATTACATTTATAGACTTGCGTATGTTGAACCAGCCTTGCATCCCCGGGATGAATCCTACTTGATCATGATGGATAAGTTTTTTAATGTGCTGTTGCAATCGGTTTGCCAGTATTTTATTGAAGATTTTTTCATCTATGTTCATCATGGATATTGGCCTGAAGTTTTCTTTTCTTGTTGAGTCTCTGCCAGGTTTTGGTATCAGGATGATGTTGGTCTCATAAAATGATTTGGGAAGGGTTCCCTCTTTTTGGATTATTTGGAATAGTTTCAGAAGGAATGGTACCAGATCCTCTTTGTGTGTCTGGTAGAATTCCGCTGTGAACCCATCTGGACCTGGGCTTTTTTTGTGTGGTAGGCTCTTAATTGCTGCCTCAACTTCAGACCTTGTTATTGGTCTATTCATAGTTTCGGCTTCCTCCTGGTTTAGGCTTGGGAGGACACAGGCGTCCAGGAATTTATCCATTTCTTCCTGATTTACTGGTTTATGTGCATAGAGTTGTTTGTAGTATTCTCTGATGATGGTTTGAATTTCTGTGGAATCTGTGGTGATTTCCCCTTTATCGTTTTTTATTGCATCTATTTGGTTGTTCTCTCTCTTCTTTTTTATCAGTCTGGCTAGTGGTCTGTCTATTTTGTTGATCTTTTCGAAAAACCAGCTCTTAGATTTATTGATTTTTTGAAGGGTTTTTCTTGTCTCTATCTCCTTCAGTTCTGCTCTGATCTTAGTTATTTCTTGTCTTCGGCTAGGTTTTGAGCTTTTTTGATCTTGCTCCTCTAGCTCTTTCAATTTTGATGATAGGGTGTCAATTTTGGATCTCTCCACTCTTCTCATGTGGGCACTTATTGCTATATATTTTCCTCTACAGACTGCTTTAAATGTGTCCCAGAGATTCTGGTACGTTGTGTCTTCATTCTCGTTGGTTTCAAATAACTTCTTTATTTCTGCCTTCATTTCATTGTTTATCCAATCAACATTCAAGAGCCAATTGTTCAGTTTCCATGAAGCTGTGCGGTTCTGAGTTATTTTCTGAATTCTGAGTTCCAATTTGATTGCACTATGGTCTGAGAGACTGTTTGTTATGATTTCAGTTGTTTTGCATTTGCTGAGGAGTGCTTTACTTCCAATTATGTGGTCAATTTTGGAGTAGGTGTGATGTGGTGCTGAGAAGAATGTATATTCTGTGGATTTGGGGTGGAGAGTTCTGTAAATGTCTATCGGGTTTGCTTATTTTTAAATTATTATTGTACTTTAGGTTCTGGGTATATGTGTAGATCATGCAGGATTGTTGCATAGGTACACAGATGGCAAAGGGTTTGCTGCATCCATCCCCCCATCACCTACATCTGGCTTTTCTCCCCATGCTATCCCTCCCTGAACCCCCCCATTCCCCACTGTCCTTCCCTGGGTCTCCCCAACAGACCCCAATGTGTGATGCTTCCCTCTCTGTGTCCATGTGTTCTCATTGTTGAACATCCACCTATGAGTGAGAACATGCAGTATTTGATTTTCTGTTCTTGTGTCAGTTTGCTGAGAATTATGGTTTCCAGATTCATCCATGTCCCTACAAGAACATGAACTCATTGTTTTTTATGGCTGTATAGTATTCCATGGTGTATATTTGCCACATTTTCCTGTCCAGTCTATCATCGATGGGCATTTGGGTTGGTTTCAGGTCTCTGCTATTGTATACAGTGCTGCTATGAACATATGTGTGCATGTGTCTTTATAATAGAATGATTTATAATCCTTTGGGTATATGCCCAGGAATGGGATTGCTGGGTCAAATGGAATTTCTATTTCTAGGTCCTTGAGGAAGCACCACACTGTCTTCCACAATGGCTGAACTAGTTTACACTCCCACCAACAGTGGAAAAGTGTTCCTATTTCTCCACATCCTTTCCAGCACCTATTGTCTCCAGATTTTTAATGATCACCATTCTAACTGGCCTGAGATGGTATCTCAGTGTGGTTTTGATTTGCATTTCTCTAATAATCAGTGATGAAGAGCATTTTTTTTTTTTGTATATTTGTTGGTCTCATATATGTCTTCTTTTGAAAATTGTCTGTTCATATCCTCCCATTTTGAATGGGTTTGTTTTTTTCTTGTAAATCTGTTTTAGTTCTTCATAGATTCTGGATATTGGCCCTTTGTCAGATAGGTAGATTACAAAAATTTTTCCCATTCTGTTGGTTGCCCGTTCACTTTAATGATTGTTTCTTTTTCTGTACAGAAGCTCTGAGGTTTAATTAGATCCCATTTGTCTATTTTGGCTTTTGTTGCCAAACTTTTGGTGTTTTAGTCATGAGGTCCTTGCCTATGCTTATGTCCTGAATGGTTTTACCTATATTTTCTTCTAGGGTTTTTTATGGTGTTAGGTCTTATGTTTAAGTATTTAATCCATCTGGAGTTAATTTTAGTGTAAGGTGTCAGAAAGGGGCCCAGTTTCTGCTTTCTGCACACTGCTAGCCAGTTTTCCAAATGCCATTTATTAAAAAGGCAATCCTTTCCACATTGCTTGTTTTTGTCAGGCTTGTCAAAGATCAGATGGTTGTAGATGTGTGGCATTGCCACCAAGGCCTCTGTTCTGTTCCATTAGTCTAGATCTCTGTTTTTGTACCAGTACCATGCTATTTTGATTACTGTAGCCTTGTAGGATAGTTTGAAATCAGGTAGCATGATGCCTCTGGCTTTGTTCTTTTTGCTTAGGCTTGTCCTGGCTGTGGGCTCTCTTTTGGTTCCATATAAAGTTTAAGGTGTTTTTTTCCAGTTCTGTGAAGAAGGCTATTGGTAGCATGATGGGGATGGCATTGAATCTATAAATTACTTTGGGCAGTATGGCCATTTTCACGATATTGATTCTTCCTAACCATGAGCATGGAATGTTTTCTCCATTTGTTTGTTTCCTCTCTTATTTCCTTGAGCAGTGATTTGTACTTCTTCTTGCAGAGTTCCTTTACATCTTTGTTAGCTCTATTCCTAGGTATTTTATTTTATTTTTTTGTAGCAATTGTGAATGGGAGTTCATTCATGATTTGGCTCTCTGTTATTCTGTTATTGGTGTATAGACATGCTTGTGGGTTCTGCATATTTATTTTGTATCTTGAGACTTTGCTGAAGTTGCTTATAAGTTTAAGGAGATTTTGGGCTGAGATAATTGCGTCTTCTAAATATACAATCATGTTGTCTGCAAATAGAGACAATTTAACTTCCTCTTTTCCGAATTCAATACCCTTTATTATTTTTTCATGCCTAATTGCTCTGGCTAGAACTTCCAATACTATATTGAATAGGAGTGGTAATAGAGGGCATCCATGTCTTGTGCTGGATTTAAAAGGGAATGCTTCCAGTTTTTGCACATTCAATATGATATTGGCTGTAGGTTTGTCATAAACAGATTTTATTATTTTGAGATATGTTCCTTTGATACCTAGTTTATTGAGAGTTTTTATCGTAAAAGTCTGTTGAATTTTGTCGAAGGCCTTCTCTGCATCTATTGGGATAATCATGTGGTTTTTGTCTTTGGTTCGGTTTATGTGGTGAATTACGTTTATAGACTTGCGTATGTTGAACCAGCCTTACATCCTCGGAATGAAGCCTTCTTGATCATGATGAATAACCTTTTTGATGTGCTGTTGCAATAGGTTTGCCAGTATTTTATTGAAAATTTTTGTGTCTATGTTCATCATGGATATTGGCCTGAAGATTTTTTTGTTGTTGTTGAGTCTCTGCCAAGTTTTGGTATCAGGATGATATCAGTCTCATAAAGTGATTTGGGAAGGATTCCCTCTTTTTGTATTGTTTGAAATAGTTTCAGAAGGAGTGGTACCAGTTCCTCTTTATACATCTGGTAGAATTCATCCATGAATTCCTCTGGACCTGTACTTTTTTTGGTTGGTAGGCTGTTAATTGCTGCCTCAACTTCAGCCCTTGTTGTTAGTCTGTTTAAGGTTTCAACTTCTTCCTGGTTTAGGCTTGGGAGGGTGCAAATGTCTAGGAATTTATCCATTGCTTCCATATTTACTGGATTATGCACATAGAGTTGTTTGTAGTAATCTCTAATTGTAGTTTGTATTTCTGTGGAGTCAGCAATGATATCCCCTTTATTGTTTTTTATTGCATCTATTTGATTCTTCTCCCTATTCTTTTTTATTAAGCTGACCAGTGGTCTGCCTATTTTGTTGCTCTTTTCAAAAAGCACCTCCTGGGTTTGTTGATTTTTTTGAAGGAATTTTTATGTCTCTATCTCCTTCAGTTCTGCTCTGATCTTAGTCATTTCTTGTCTTCTGCTAACTTCTGAGTTTTTTTGATCATGCTCCTCTAGCTCTTTCAATTTTGATGATAGGGTCTTGATTTTAAATGTTTCCTTGCTTCTCTGGTGGGCATTTATTGCTATAAATTTCCCTCTAGACACTGCTTTAAATGTGTCCCAGTGATTCTGGTACATTGTGTCTTTGTTCTCGTTGGTTTCAAAGAACATCTTTATTTCTGCCTTCATTTCATTGTTTATCCAGTTGATATTCAGGAGTCAGTTGTTCAGTTTCCATGAAGTTATACACACAAATATTTAAGACAAGCTGTGTTGCTCAACAATCTATCCGAAAAACCTGTGAAACTGGTATACAGATCAGAAGCTAGAACTTGCAAGTATGCAGGACCCTGGCAAATACTTTTGCCCATTTATTACCTCTTACCTTCACAAAGTTAACTACTGATATGATTTTTACAGTAATCTATTTCTTGATATTGGTACCTACACATGCTTCCCCAAGCATGTCACTTCAGTATTGCCTGATATGTTTGAACTTCTTATAAATAAAATCGTACAGAACATATGATTAGTTTTATTGGGCATAGCAAATAGTTCACTAACAAGATTCTTACCAACAGCTATGTGTTTCTGGCAATATCTGACATACACAGTTCAGTTAATTTTAAATATTTTGACTTTTTGTCATATTATAACATTAATGTTCTTTTCATATTTTATTTAATAACAGCTATTCTGATTTTTATCGTACATTTAGAAATCCTCTTCTATAAAGTCTCAACTCCTTTTATATTACTGTGTTTTTGATATCTGTTTTAAAATATGTTTTGGATAAAAGCCTTTATTATTTATATATAGAGAGAAGAACTCCTGTATAAATTTCCATTTCACTCACCTTATCATATCTAATAAACCTTAATGGCAATTTTAATGTAGTTTAATTAAATGTTCTTAAATGTGTATGTTTTGTCACCTAGGGAATATTTCTCAATGACTAGTAGCAGTTTTGGTTGTTTAAACTGGTGAGATGCTAGTGGTATCATGTGGCTAGAGGCCATGAATGCCGCTAAACCTGCTACTATACTTGGCCTGCCCAACCATGGCAAAGAATTATCCTGCCAAAATGTAACGCAGTATGTGCATATTTCTTGAAGACATTCTACAGTATACATTTCTACATTTTTTTAATAATTATATTTATCTATACAACCCACTAGCACTGTCTTCTATACATGAAACATGCAGAGAGTAGAGAATTATTTTTTACAACATGTGGACCTGAAACATGTAGAAAATAAAGAATTAGTTTTCACTATGTGGCTACATAGTGAAATGGGACACATAGTTGATTGTATGGGACACATAGTTTATTTGAAATGACACCATTTCAGCTGTGCTGTGCAATATTTGTTATATATCAAATATCCTTATATGCATGAGTCTGTTTCTGGGTTATCAGTCTGGATTCTCTCTTCCAATATTACATTGATTTATCTGTCTTTATGAGTAGGATTAATATAAAAAATGCAAGTGCACTCATGTTTTTCTTGAAATTATTATTATATTATTATTATAATTAATGGTGTATTTTCCGAGTATTATTTCTAATACACAGAAATACTATAACTTTCTGAATATGGGTCATATGTTTTATAACATTGTTAATTCACCATTAATTATAATAATTCTGATGATAACCTAATTGTAAGAATAAGCAATAAATTATTTTAGACTTCCATATACTCTGAAAATTATAGCATTCATTTATCTCTTTCTAAACCTTATATCATTTATTTTTATATGTTGCTTTATTGCACTGGCTAATAAAGTACAGTACAGTACAATGCTTAATTAATTCTTTGTAAATAGACTTTCTTGTCTTTTGTCAGATTACAAAATAAAAGGATTTAAGATTTCATCATTAATTATCATATCTGCTGTGTGTCTTTAGACATTATCACATTCGTTTTTTTCTTAATTTTTGTTTTCATAATGGCTTTGAATTTCATAACTCAATATTCTGCCATAATAGTTGCTCATCCAATGCCTTCTTCCTTTTATCTTTATTACCTAAACTCCTATTTGGTTCTTTGCTAAATGCTTTATTTTCAGAATCATTGCATTTAAGGCTGATCATGTGTCTTTTTTATGCTGAAATGGGCTTTGAGTCAAGACTTCTGCATTTTCTAAAATCATGAGCACTCTTACAAGGGCTTTACCAAATATATGCTCTTTTACAGAGTCAAACTCTTCAAATGTACATTTTTTTTTTGTAAATCTCTACCCTGTGACTGTTATTTTTGCCTTTATGCTGTCTTTAAATGTATATATTTTATATACCATGGTTCAAAATGTTATCTGTATGATTTCAATTATTTGTGATTTATAAGACTTCTTATTAATATACAATTTTCTCAATTTTGTTAAACATTTTTTGAGTGCCTGGAAATAATTTTGCCATTATTTGGTATTGTTTTTTTATATTAACATGTGTCCATTAGAACAATTTTACAGATGAAGTATTTTAGATAATTTCTGATTTGTTGTCTGCATATTCTATGAAAATTTTATTGGCATCTTTTACTTTCATTATTGGCTGATTATCCTTATGATATAAATGTTTATTTACTTCAAATCTATATTGCATGTATGTTTAAATTTGTCATTTATCCCCTGAATAAGCTCTATGTGTAGTAATTTCTTTCTTCATTTAAAGTCTAATCGTTCTAAAACTATTTTGTTCAGGGAAAACTTTAGCTGTTTAATGTTTACACAGGATATCATGTATCATTATGTATGTTTAACTTTCCCATGTTATGTTTTAGATATATTTTCTGTAAATACAACACAGTTACGTTTGTTACTCTTATCCATTACATAACCTCTTTATCTTAATTTTATTATCATTTTTTCTTTTTCCATTTAGGCTTCTACTAATATTGTGTTTTAAATGGTCCATCTTATTATATGTCTAATTTTGTATTACATATTCTATAATATGTTTTTTTATTAAAAATCTGGATAGAAAAATCATGTAATTATTTTTATCCTTAAGTAATCATTTCATTACTATTTTATTTTTTAATTCATTAGTTGTTTAGCTAACCTAGAGATTGCAAATTTGTAATTTATTTTGAAAGTCTACTGTTTCTTGATGTTTTAACTTTTTCTCAAAGAACATATATATTTAACCTATAATTAGCATCTGACTTTCATGCTTTTGCTCTTAAATCTTATCATCTCAACACTAAATGCACTATTGATTTTGTACATTTTCCCTTTCCTGCATTTCTAACTTTATCATGAGACCCTTTCCATGATGGGCAGCTCTGCTGGTGATGTATATGCCTGAAAATGACTGTATTTAATTTTCAAAAGTGAATACACTATTGCTGGTTATAAAAATCTAAGCGTCAGTCTTCTTAAACTCTTTAATTATATCATTCTAATTTCTTCATATTTATTGATGTTAATATGAAAACATGTATTAGAATGTAGGTTCCACTTTTATGGCTTTGTTTTTGCTCTGGTTACCTTATGTCTTGGCACTTTTCTTCTGATATCTTTGAAGTAATTTTCTTTGTATCTTTCTTTATGGTGATAGTACATTTTAGATCTATGAATTGATGTGTGGTTCTTTCATCCTTTAGATAGTTCTTGGGTTTTAACTCTTCAATAGTCAGACTTGTAAGCCTGATTACCATGCTTCAATCTCTCTCTCTCTTTTTTTTTTTTTTTTTTTTTTTCTGAGACAGCGTCTTGCTTTATCTCCTAGGCTGGAGTGCAGTGGCACTGTCTTGACTTTCTACAATCTTCACCTCCCAGATTCAAGTGATCCTCCCACCTTAGCCTCCCTAACTGTTGGGATTACAGACCTGAGCAACCCACCCTGCAGTCTTCATTCATTTAAAAATTTCATTGATAACTGCATTAAACTTTTACAGTGTATTCTTAGTGTCCCTAACTCTTTCCTCCATTTTCCTTTACTGTGTCTTTTATTATTCTTTTGCTAATATTTTTGTCTCATCTATTTTGTAGTTTACTGTTTTGTTCTTTATAATTTCTTTGCTTTTAAATTTATCCATGGAGCTGTTACTGTATTTTTTAATTAACTATTTTAAATTGACTTTCCAATTTTTCTTCAGTTCTCTCCTAAAATTGTGAGTCATGTTTTCTATCTCTCTGGAAATACTAAATAAAATCATTTTTATAATTTGTTCAATAACTTCAATATGTGGAACTACATATTTCTGTTTATATTGTCTGTTGCTTTTCTAGGATTCACTTATGCATTCTTGTCTTGTTGTTTTCTTGGTTCTTTCATTGGTTGCAAACATGGTATTTGTAATTCAAAATAGTTGAATTAATAGGTCCAGCAGGGTTGGACCAGCAACCAGTGCCCCGCAGGATCTGGGATGGGAAAAAAATGAATAATTATTTAAGTTGCAAGGTATAGAGCTTACCTTGTTAGAAATTAAAATGTTTAAAAACTTTACTAAAAATGCACAACATTTATAAGTAAAATGGACTTTGTGTGTGTGTGTGTGTCAAGGATAGGTTTATTAGACTAAGAATGAAAAACATTTTCATTTATAAGCAATTTTGACAAGATTTTGGCTATTCAATTTTAAAATAATTTCAGGATGCTATTCCTTGGTGCTCATTAGCAGATTTTGACCCTCACAAGTTATGACGCTAATGCACGGGGTTATCATCACCATTAAAATAAGTGAAGCCAGAGTCATACGACGGATGTTCTTGAGGGGCACATTAACTTGCTGTGAAAGGTCCCCTTAAAGATTTCCTGAAATCTTCTAAACAAGGACAAAGCAGTGATGCTGGCATGACCTCCACAGGTGACTGCTCCCACGGAGAGAGACCTGCCGTGTGTTCATACTCAATTCATTGTTTGTAATCACTCTCTTGCAGCTCAAGCTACAAAAATTACTTAGTAAATGCTTGACATAATATAAATCATCCATACATATTTCACTCTCTATTTCTACAATATGTGAACAATATTTGCAGCAAAACCATGTATCTATAATCTCACATAAAAATAAGCAATATTCCCTTAGTATAATCAAATATGGATGAGTTTTAAAAGTCCATTTTAAACCATACTGTCTGAGCAATCATGGTGTATCATCATGTATTCCTGATTGAGGTTATCCCTTCATTAAAAATGTTACTTAAATGAGGTTTAAATGTAAAAAAATAAGGAATCTGTAATGATATTAAAGGGAGATACTTTAATATCGTTTAAGTATTTTTGCCATTCAGATTTTCACACAATAGCTTCTTTCTCATTGCTCCCTGAAAAAATAAATGATATGAGCTTTACAAATGAGAATTATCTTTTAATCCTTCAATCCTTTTTTTTTTTTTTTCCTTTTCTAAGACAAGGTCTCACTCTCTCACCAAAGCTGGAGTGCTGCATCCTCCAACTCTTGAGCTCAAGAGATCCTCACACCTCAGCCTCCCGAGAAGCTGGGAATACAGGTATGTGCCACCATACCTAGATAATGTTCTGTTTTGTTTTGAGATGGAGTCTCACTCTTGTTGCCCTGGCTGGAGTGCAGCAGCGGGATCTTGGCTCACTGCAACCTCCACCTCCTGACTTCAAGCGATTCTCCTGCCTCAGCCATCTGAGTAGCTGATATTACAGGAGCCTGCCACCATGCCTGGCTAATTAGTTGAGACGGGGTTTCACCATGTTGGCCAGGCTGGTCTCCAACTCCTGATGTCAGGTGATCTGCCTGCTTCAGCCTCCTAAAATGCTGGGATTACAGGCGTGAGCCATCGTGCCTGCCAGCTGATCTTTTTTTTTTTTTTTTTCTTTTTTCTTTTTGAGACTGAGTCTCTCCCAGTCGCCAGGCTGGAGTGCACTGGCGCAGTCTCGGCTGACCATAAACTCCACCTCCCAGGTTCAAGCAATTCTCCTGTCTCAGCCTCCCGAGTAGCTGGGACTATAGGTGTGTGCCACCACACCAGCTAATTTTTGTATTTTTAGTAGAGACGGGGTTTCACCATGTTGGCTACGATGGTTTCAATCTCTCAACCTCGTGATTGGTCCGCCTTGGCCTCCCAAAGTGCTGGGCTTACAGGCGTGAGCCATTCGCAAGGCCTTTTATTTATTTTTTTCTTTTGTGATGAGATCTCACTAAGGTGCCCAGGCTGGCCTTGAACTTCTGGCTTCAAATGATTCTACCATCTTGGTCACCCCAAGTGCTGGGATTGCAGACTACCATGTCTTCCTGACATATTATTCTCTTTTACAATTTGCAATTTGCTGTCCTTTGTTAAACAGATGTTTCCTACTTGAATGACATTCATAATCATTAGCATTTTGTGTTACTAAAAAATATGTTGCTACTCAAATATCATTAGTTATTTTCCTATATTAACATCCAATCTTTTATTGTGTTTTTTTCTTTGTAACATACACAAACAAGCACCCTATATTATATACTTAGCACCAGTTTTTGGAAACAGGAGTCCTTCTACAACTGCTCTGCAGTAAAATCTTTAGTATAAATCACACTTTCATAAATATGTGACCTTGTTTGAGTGACATTCATTTTATTGACTGGTCTCTTTGTCTATTTTTAATTTACTATTACACTAATGTGTTTGGTTTCAAATAAATCTTATTTGATGTATTGTCTGTTGCTGAGTTTTTTATAAAGTATTAACTATTATTTTTAATATATGTTTTCAAATGTTCTCACCAAATTATGAAAAAATATACATAATGAGATTTATAATGGCCCTATGCTATTGATTGACAGCTTTAGAATATTGAGTTTTCCAAGGAGTGAATGTAACATATATTTCCATTTTACAATGACTTATTTAATGTGTCAATAACAGTTTATGATTTTCTGTGCCGAAATCATACATACATTTTTGGTTATGTTTATTTGTAGGCACCTGGTATTTCCAGATGTTATGGTAAATGGTAACTTAAAAAATATCTCTTAAGTGTTTATTTTTGCTATAAAGAAGGGTGATTTTAATCGGGTTTACTTGAACATAATTTATATACAGTTCATTTCACTTTAAAAGTGTACAGATTTATAATTTTTGAAAAATATACATTCATCAAGCCAGCATCACAATAACGATGCAGAATATTTCCATTATCTCTAAAAATATTCTTTCATGCCATTTAGAGTCAATTTCTTTTCTATATTTCCATTCCGTGGCAACCTCTGCTCTTATTTGTGTCTCCATAATTTTCTCTTTTCCTGAATGTCACATGAATTGAATCACATAGTGCATAGCTCTTTGAGTCCAATTTATTTTACTTATTAAGTTACTTAGAGAGTAATCCTTGTCATATGTATCAGTAGATACTTTTTACAAATGTGGAATCATATTCCACTGTCTGGGCTCATCAGCATTTTTATCTGTATACTAGTGATGATCCTTTTTCTCAATTTTGTGCCATCAAAAGTTTTCAAACTAAAATTAAAACATTAGAGTTTGGATTCTTTAAATTGAGTTTAAGAGAGTCAAACAAGAAAAAGAGTATTCATCTAAGACTATGTCTATTGATGTAAAGAAATGTACATGAGTTTACAAGGTAGAAACCAAATGGCAATTACCCAAATGTCCATAAATAGGTGAATAGATAAACACACTTTAATATAGACATTAATTGAAACATTAAGCAATAATAATGTTCCAATAGTATAATTAATATCTTTATTCATTATATTAATACATACAATAACATGTATAAATTTTAATTATGCTTACTTAAAAACAGTAGACAAGAAGCATACCCTGTATGATTCCATTTATACAATAATCTAGAAAAAAAGGAAAGTAATCTAAGGAACCAGGGAGAATGAAGAGTGTTGGTTTCTTTTCGTGATGATGAAAATTTTCAAAAATTAGACAACTTTTGATGTTTGTACGATTCTCTGTATATGCTCTAAACCACAGTTATACACTTTAAAATGTTTTTATGTTGTGATATATAAATTCTATCTTTGTGAATCTAATATTTTCAAAAGATTGTAATAGATTGTTGGATTAATTTTTAAATGTGAATACTCACTAATCAGCAATGGATTCTCATGTCTACATGTTTGTGTAATAAAATCCATGGGCCAGGTACAGTGGTTTATGCCTGTAGTCCCTGCATTTTGAGAGGTCTAGGCAGGGGGAATCACTTGAGGTCAGGAGTTTGAGACCAGCCTGAACAACACGGTGAAACCCTAGCTCTACTAAAAATACAAAAAATTAGCTGAGTGTGGTGGCGGGTTCCTGTAATCCCACCTCCTCGAGAGTCTGAGGCAGGAGAATCACTTGAACCTGGGAGGGAGAGGTTGCAGTAGCTGAGATTGAGCCATTGCACTGCAGCCTAGGCAACAGAGCAAGATTATGTCTCAAAAAAATAAAATAAAACAAAAATAAAATCCATGAATATTTGAACCTATGGAGCATCAGTGCATTGTTGCGTTTACTGATGGCCTGGATATAACTCTTCTGAAGTGTCAGCATTCTAAAATCAATATCTCAGAAGGCCTGTAACCACCTAAGGATTCTTCGTATAGCATGGATAATTACAAATACGGAAGAAAATGAAAACGGTTTAATTTGTTTGTTTGCTTTTTGAGACATAGTCCTGTTCTGTCGCCAGGCAGGAGTGCAGTGGTGCCATCTTTGCTCACTACAACCTCTGCTTCGTGGGTTCAGATGATTCTCCTGCCTCAGCCTCCCCAGTAGCTGGGATTACAGGTGCACACTACCAAGACCGGCTATGTTTTGTATTTGTAGTAGAGATGCAGTTTCACCATGTTGACCAGGATGGTCTTGATTTCTTGACCTCCTGATCTGCTCTCCTCGGCCTCCCAAAGTGCTGAGATTACAGGCGTCAGTCACTGCACATGGCCTAAACATTTTAAAGCCATTCCAAAGAGATGCTGTCTTAGGCTGCTTGGGCTGTCAAAACAAAATACTATGAACTTGTGACATAAGTAACTGAAATTTCTTTTCTCACAGCTCTGGAGACTGGAAGTTCAAAATTAAGGTGCCAACAGAACCGAGGCCTATTGAGGGCTTTCTCTTTGGGTTGTGAATCCCTAACTCTCACTGTCTTCACCTGGCTTTTTCTTGATGTATGTGCTCAGAAAGAAAACTCCACTGTCTCTTCCTCCTCTGATAAGGGCATTAATCTCATCGTAACAGCCCCATCCTCACAACCTCATCTAACTCTTCACTTCCTAAAGGCTCCATCTCCAAGTATCATCACATGAATATCTAGGCTCTAATGTATGACTTTTGGAGAAATGCAATTCAGGACATAGTAGGTGCTTTCTGTTGGTCCAGGCAATTTATTTATTTATTATTATTATTATTTTCTAGACGAGTCTCACTCTGTCTCCCAGGCTGGAGTGCAGTGGTGTGATCTCGGCTCACTGCAACCTCCGCCTCCTGAGTTCAAGCAATTCTCTTGCCTCCACCTCCCAAGTAGCTGGAATTACAGGCACGCGCCACCATGCCTGGCTAATTTTTTTTAGTATTATGGTAGAGATGGGGTTTCACAATGTTGGCCAGGCTGGTCTCAGACTCCTGACATCAGGTGATCCACCCGCCTTGGCCTCCCAAAGTGCTGGGATTACAGGCGTGAACCACTGTGCCAGGCCTGGTCCAGGCAATCTTGATTTACTAATGTCTTTAGTCACTTCCGTTTCTTATTTGTTGTTGATTGATTACAAAAATGGCAGCTGGCCGAGCACGGTGGCTCACGCCTGTAATCCTAGCACTTTGGGAGGCCGATGCCAGCGGATCACGAGGTCAGGAGATGGTGAACACCCGGGCCAACATGGTGAAATCCCATCTCTACTAAAAAAGTAAAAAAAATAGCTGTGCGTGGTGGAGCGCACCTGTAATCCCAGCTTTTCGGAAGGCTGAGGCAGGAGAATCCCTTGAACCTGGGAGGCGGAGGCTGCGTTGAGCCGAAATCACGCCACTGCACTCCAGTCTGGTGACAGAACGAGACTCCATCTAATAAAATAAAATAAAACAATGGCAGCAAGCAAGCTTTCATCTTTCTTCATATCCAGTCTCTGCATTATGACTTTGCACCTTCTCTGAGCAAACATAGTCTGTGTCCCCACCTTTTGATTCTTGGATGACATTTGACCAATAAATGTGGCAGAATTGAGAATATGTCATCTAGGAGCTTATGCTTTAAACAGCCTTCTAATTTCTGTTATTGCTTTTGGAGACCTGTCACTGTCACGAGCAATGTTAGTCCCACAAAGTTAATTAAAACAGAGCAGATAGCAGCAGTCTCAATATAGACTGACTTCGACTAACCTATTGTTATTGGGCTTTCAAATATATAAGCCTAAATCAGCCAGATTTGACTCACTCGTGAGAAATAACAAATAAGTACCATTTTAAACTGCTACGTCTTCGGTGTGTTTTTTATTCAACAATAGCTAATAGATGGAGTATGTCTCATTGATTCCCCCATGTGTACACTTCTTCCAAAAGTTATTGCAGGGCGTCATTACATATTTGAAAATACAGGCCGGGTGCGGTGGCTGAAGCCTGTAATCCCAGCACTTTGGGAGGCCGAAGCGGGTGGATCATGAGGTCAAGAGATCGAGACCATCCTGGTCAACATGGTGAAACCCCGTCTCTACTAAAGATACAAAAAATTAGCTGGGCATGGTGGTGCGTGCCTGTAATCCCAGCTACTCGGGAGGCTGAGGCACGAGAATTGCTTGAACCCAGGAGGCGGAGGTTGCAGTGAGCCGAGATCACGCCATTGCACTCTAGCCTGGGTAACAAGAGTGAAACTCCGTCTCAAAAAAAAAAAAAAAAAAGAAAAAGAAAATACAGAACTAAATGTATGTATTATCATGTTTACTATGGCTAACCAACATACAAATTATACGTAAACTTAATGCATTCTAATTCCTGTTATTAACAAAATGTGTTATACATTATCAAGTTATTAGACATATCTAATTGCATATTGCATAGAAAGATTTCTTCATATTTTATGTTCATCTCCACTTGACTTCTTTGTAGTTATCTTTCTGTCTTTCTGGAAGCTTATTCTTTTGTCTTTCACTTCCTTAACTTGAACATCAATAATGTAATCATTTTTATTTAATTATCAAAGATTAGTGACTACCGTTTCTTTAAGTTTTAATTCTGAGACTAGCAAAAAGTGGGATGTTTCAACAAAAAGTGGGATGTCTTCTTACTTTACTATGATATTATCAATCATTATACCTTCTCAATACTTTCTAGATGATTTTTTCAACTTGACAATCCAGCTTATTATTCACCTTCTCTTCCATGTTCTCTCGACATTCATTGTATTATCTTTTTCATAGTTATTTACATATTCACTGATATCAGTGAGGGATGATTTGCTCTTAAGATTTTGCTTAATAAAGATGCAGTGAAGAGAGATGCAGTCAGGGACAGCTTTTCTAAGGCATCTCTGAGCCTGAAGCTTATACATTTAAGTAAACAGTATGGGCCAGGCACAGTGGCTCATGCCTACAATCCTAGCATTTTGGGAGGCTGAGGCAGGTGGATCACCTGAGGTCAGAAGTTCAAGACCAGCCTGGCCAATATGATGAAACCCCGTCTCTACTAAAAATATAAAAATTAGCCAGCCGTTGTGGCAGTTGCCTATAATCCCAGATACTGGAGATGTTGAGGCACGAGAATCACTTAAACCTGGGAGAAGAAGGTTGCAGTGAGCCAAGATCACACCATTGCACACTAGCCTGGGCAACAAGAGCAAAACTCCATCCCCCCCTCCCAAAAAAAAGAAAGAAAGAGAGAAAGAAAGAAAGAGAAAGAAAAGGAAAGGAAGAAAGAAAAGAAAGGGAAAGAAAGAAAACAATATGGAGAATAAATACCTTTATTTTAAAAATTCTATATTTTATCTTTAAGAATTTATTTCACGAGAATAGTCATGAGAATACTTTGCTACTGTCCCGTCTTTGGAAAGCACCAGTGCAAATAAGGAATATGCTAGCCTAAACTTTGGTAAATGTATCTCTCTCTGAAAGAGAACTTGCGGCTTCTAATTTTCCTCTGTGACTGACTCTAAGCATGTCATGCCTGGAAGTTTACTCACAGTTTTGTTTCAAATGCTGCATAAAGCCCTGCATTCATCCCATCTCTGTATCCTAGGGAGCATGTGACTATTCCATTCTAAATTGATGAGAAACTGAATCCATGGGGTGCTTTGCAGACAGCTTGTTGCTGCAGAAAACAATAGTTTTCTTTCATTGGTTTCCCTTTGCCAATAAGGATTATTTCCTTGCTGAAACAATGTTACTAATGATGTTGTTCTGTCTAGCCTATGTATTTTGGAGTAGAAAAATAATGTAAGAGCCCCTGGGGTGAAAATTTTCTGCACTGAGATCAATAAACAAATAAATAAACCTGACAAACATACATTAGTGTACAAACGCTAATGCTTTACTGGAACTGAGAAGAATATCTCCAAAGACTTTAAAGGCTGATATTTAACAGATAATGAAAACATTTGTTAAAATTTTTGAAGAGACAGTAAGAGTGATCTATTTTCTGATAAATTAAATCTATCCAAAATATAAAATCCAGATTGAAACAACAAATCCAGGGTTACCAGATTCAACCTGAAATTGTGCCCTGGCGTAACACTTTAACATTATATAGAATACACAATTATTTTTATCTATTTTTATTTACAAGCATTTACCCACACATATTAATATACATATCTGGGGAAATTACACCATCAAAACCTTCCACATATAGAGTAACTACTTTTATAACAGAATGATAAACTATATAGTATTTCCATTTTAATTACAGACAAGATTCTGGGGATGTTTTGCCATAGCTAGAAATGCAACATCATCTAAGGCATAAAACTGTAATCATTTCATATCTTCTCTGGGTCACCATAAGATTTTACGTATATTATTGAATCTTTGTGCAGACAACAATCTTGGAATAAAATTAAATCCAGACTGTAGGTAGCAGGGACACCAGCATCGCTCACCTGAATGATGCCAAGCCCCAGTGACATTGTGGACAGTATTTGGGTAAGAATGTTTGTTTTCATCCTTGTTTTTACAAATGAAAACATTTCCATCTTTCCCTTTTTTAGAATTGATAATATTGATTGTACATATTTATGGAGTTCATGTGATATTTCGATGTATGCATGCAATTCATAGTGGTCAAATCATGGTAATTAGTTTATAAACTACCTCAAACATTTGTGTGTGTGTTTGTGTGTGTGTGTGTTTGTGTGTGTGTGTGTGTGTGTGTGTGTGTGGAACATTTTAAGCCTTTTCTTCTGGATATTTTGATATATGCAATAAATTATTGCTAACTATAATCACCCTTCTGTGCTACTGAACACTAGAATTTATCTCTTCTAGCTAACTGTATATGTGCACCCATTAACCAACATCTTTATCCTCCCTCCTTCCCAGCCTCTGTTAATCAACATTCTACTCCCTACCTTTCTGAGATCAGACTTCTTAGCTCCACATATGAGTGAGAATATGCAACATTCGTCTTTCTATACCTAGCTTATTTCATGTAACATAATAACCTATGTTTCATTCATGTTGCTGCATATGACAGGATTTGATTCTTTTTTATGGCTGTGTAGTATTCCTTTGTGTATATGTACCTCATTTTCTTTATCCATTCATTTGTTAATGGACACTTATGAGCCAGAATTTTTTTAGTTAGTGATTTAGATGCCTTGCATCAAAACTACTTAGAATGTTTATTTTTCTAAAACCATGTTGAGTCTTTATACAGACACAATAAATTAGAGTATCTGAATGTAAGATTTACAAGTTAACTTTTAAAGGTTTTTTTGGTATTTTATGTGTGTATATGCATATGTATGTGCATATATGTGTGTGTACATATGTGCGTGTGTGTGGGAAAACTATGAACCCTAGAATATGAGTCCTTGAAGTCACTAATGTTTGTTTGTGTACATATAGATGTGTGTGTGTTTGTGTGTGTGTGTGTGTGTGTGTATTTACTATTTCTATAATTCAATATTTGTCTTTGAAAATTATGTATTTATAAATGAGTGCAAGCAGGTTTGATTCCCTATTTTCTTACTAAAGAGTCATAAAAATACCCATCCATTTTTATTGTAAAACATATCTCAAAGAGGGCTATATGTCAGAATATCAAAGCTGACTCTTAATTTCTCTTTTATTCTTGATTTTCCAACTTTGAGAGACAAATAAAACTTCTGTGTTCTAGAGTTTTAAAAATGAGGAACACTTCTAATTCCACCTTCTCTGGTGGCTGAGGCATGAGAATTACTTGAACTCGGGAGGCAGAGGTTGCAATGAGGCTAGATTATACCCTTGCCCTCCAGCCTTGGCAACAGAGTGATATTATCTCAAAGAAACGATGAGGAAGGTCAGATAGATCGTAAATCAGACAGGTCTTTGTAGGTAGGGATAGAAAGGACAGGTATACAATATTGAAATTCAAGGATGATATTATGGTATTTCCTTGAAGGATATTAGAAACTTGATAATAGTGGAGAAACAATAAGAACAAAGTTTTGCTCAAGAAACTCATATTCAAGGGTTCATAGTTTTCCCTTTTTTATCCTTATAATGACATTTCTAGAGAGATATAAATATATAAACATAGATAGATAATCTTCCTGTTTGTCCTTATACTTTCTTTTAATCATTCTTAACTATCTTAAATTTCTGTGTTTCCTTATTACTTAAACTCAAGGGATGGAGTAGCAGGTAAAACCAACTCTTCCATAATCTCTTGTACGTCAGTGTGTGCAGGCATGGGTCAATACACTTTCCAGGGGATTTCTAAGACAGTATAAAAATAAATAGCAAACAAACCAAAGTAGCAGTGTTTGAAAGCAAAAATGGAAACATTTTGGGAAAGATACAACATGAAAAAGTAGCTGTTGAATTAATGACTAGCAGGATAGTCGAGACAAAACCCCCTTCCACATAATTATAACAGCATTACCATGCTACTGGGGGACTGAACTCCTTATGTAGGAAGAGATTAATATTTGATAAATTGTCTACCCATATCTATATGAAAATATTTTATTTTACTTGCAATTATGATATAAGCAATTATTTTCAGTAGTCTCAAAATATATGAATTGTATAAGTTTTTGGTAGTAACTTAAGGTGAAACTGGCTGAATAGGGGGCAAGTAGCTGTCATAGGAGCCTAAACAGTGGAGTAGACTTCTGCTGCCATGGGCCAACAAGATTTATAAAGAGAAGAAATAGTCATGGAATCTGTTTGCTCAAATAACAACATGAAATTTCTATGTACAATATTGGTAATGATAATCTAAACCTTTTGGCGTAAATAATTTATGAATCATTTAGGGTGTCAGAGTTTTTTGGCTTTAGTACAGGTAGAAAGGTCATAGATAAGTAGAGAACCTATACAATGAATGAATATTTATATTTCTGGTATCTTATAAGATATACTCAGAACCACAAACATTATCACTTTATTGGAGAAATGAGGAATTAATACATTTATGGTGGTTTTCCCACAATGTCAAAGTTTGTTTGTTTTGACGTACATACAAATCTCATTTATTTTTGTCTGAAGTACAAGGAGCTCACTCAGCACAGGAATAATAAGTTAATCATGCAAATATTAAGAAAAAGCATTACCATGAATACATGCATATATGTTCTTAAGAGCAGTATTTAGTAGTTGTACAATAATGTAAGCTGAGTTTTGCTAAATAATGCTTTCTGACAGGATTTGGAAAAAGAAATGGACAGGTAAATCACTTCCACATGGCAGAGTAGTGCAGGACAGTTCTCCAGTGGCCTTGGACTTAGGGAGAATGTCCCCCTTACTCACTTGTAGTTCTTAAGAAAAACTATAGAATATGCTATAAATGCAACATCCTGAGATGAGTGGGGGACTGGCCAGAAGAGCCCAGGGTCTGTTCTGATTCCCCCTAGATACAGGATGACCTTCAATACTTTAGCCAAGCAGTCCTGTTGCATCTGAGGTTTAAAACCCAGGGCAGGATACTCTCTGGGGTCCCTAAGCTATGGTACAAGTGTGGTACACAGTTGAGATTCTATCTACCTTGTGCAGCTTTCCTGAGCCATGGAAGATAGGCTCACAATGAATCTTTAGGCTTCTGTTGTTCCTTACTGCGTATTTGTAAGTTAAAAAACAACATTGCATGTAACTTGTATATGTAGGTATTCTGTCTCATCAGAGTCAGACAAATTGGTAACCAGTACACAGTAAACATGCTTCACAATGAGGCGAGTATAACATCTGTTACCACAGTTACTTGAATTCCACAGAGAGTGAAAGCTGTCTTAAAATTTATGTGTAACTTTATCTTAGTCTATTTGACTTTTACATTTCACTAAATTTTGACTAGATCCACAAACTAATCCTTCAACTTTTGATCTTTCACACTCAGGCATGTGAGGGGGGAAGGGAGGTGAGGCTGGATGTAAAAACAGGGATGTGACTGATGTCAATGTTTTCTGGAAGTAACTGCACCTATGTACACTTCTTTTTTTGGTAGACTTTACATATTTAATTTAAATAAAGGTGGTATGTTTATTATGACATGTTATTTACAACATGAAAATGTATTGACATTTTGCTTGTCCTCTTCTTTTGATGCTTTTCCTTTAGAGACAGTAAAAAATGCAAAGGTTCGAAGGCATATTGAAAGTGGCTGAGTAGATGTAAAATTACAAATGTCTTTAATCTTTCAAATGAGAAAATGTAAAATTTCATAGCAATCCATGTAATTTAAAAGTATTTTTCTCTTTATTTTTTTTCCTTGAGTCTTTACTCAACATCTGACACATTGTTAGCCTACTGTTTAATAACTCAGAATTATGTTTTTAAAAATTTTTCATTAAAAAATCTGTTTTTTATAGTAAGGACATTGACATGAATGAGATCTGATTTATTAACAAATTGTTAACTGTATAATACACTATGGTTTTACTATGTGTGCAATGTTGTGCAACAGATTTCTATAACATATTAATCTTGCATAATGAAGATTTTATGCCCACTGATTAGCAACTCCTCACTCCACCTTATCCCAGAGCCTGGCAATTACAATTGTACTCTGATCTCATGAGTTTGACTTTTTAAGATACCTCATATAAGTGAAATTGTGTATATTGTTTTCTGTGACTGGTTTATTGTACTGAGTACGATGTCTTAAATTCATTTTATGTTTTCATATATTGCAAGATTTTCTTTTTTAAGGTGTAAAACTATTTTATTGTCTCTGTTTTTGTATTCAAATTTGTCACCAAGACCAATGTCATAAAATTTTTTTTTGAATTTTAGTCTAGGGGATTTATTGTTTCAGGTCTTACATTTAACTCTATAATTCATTTTTAGTTTATTTTTATGTGATGTAAAATAAAGTTTAATTATGTTTTATGTGGATATTCAGTTTTCTCAACATTATTTATGATAGAGACTATCCTTTTCTATTGTGTATTATTGACACTCTTGTTGAAGATCAGTTGACCATATATGTATGGATTAATATCTGGGCTCTCTGTTCTGATCCATTGGTCATGATCTCTGTCTTTACACTAGTGTTAACCTGTTCTAATTACCATAGCTTTGTAATATGTTTGACAATCAGAAAGTGGGATACTTTCAGATTTGCTCTTCTTTCTCAAGGTTTTTTTTTTTTTTTTTTTTTTTTTTTTTTTTTTTGCTATTTGGGTTTTTTGCATTTTTATAGAAATTTTAATTATTTTTTATAATTATGTAAAAAATATTACAGAGATTTTGATAGTAATTAGAGTGAATCTGGAGATTACTTTAGGTAGTATGAACACTTTAACATGTAACACTTTAACAATGTTGTTTTCTAATCCATAAACACAGTATATCTTTCAATTTGATAATGTCTTCTTCAATTGCATTCACTGACATTTACATATCAAGTTTTAGATTTTTTGGGAATAACTGTGCAAGCTTATAGGGATACCACGGAAAAATGTGTTTCTTGATTCAACATTTTTTTACTGTTTCTGTAAACAAGAATATTTATAGATTCATGCTCGCACACAGACATGCAAGTGTATGTACACACACACACCACAGACACACATATAGAGAATATAGCATCAGAGAGACTATAAAATAATTAAGCCAAAGTGTAAGAAAAAATTTTTAAAGCCCAATAGACCTACCAATAATCCACAGTTGTTCATGCAAGATTCCTTAAAGCTACATTGTTCTTCTCATAGAACTAAAGACCAACTGTAAACTTGATTCTGACTCTACTGAAGATTAATACAACTCTTTTCCTGTGAGTTAAGAAAAGGAGAGATTTTTTCCTTTGTAAGGACATGAATGAATCTGGTGAACATCATTCTCAGCAAACTGACACAAGAACAGAAAATGAAATACCGCATATTCTCACTCATAGGTGGGTGATGAACAATGAGAACACATGGACACAGGGAAGGCAGTACTACACACTGGGGTCTATTGGGGGGAATAGGGGAGGGACAGCGGGGGGGAGAGCAGGGGAGGGATAGCATGGGGAGAAATGCCAAATGTGGGTGAAGGGGTGGAAAGCAGCAAAATACACTGCCATGTGTGTACCTATGCAACTATCTTGCATGTTCTGCACATGTACCCCAAAACCTAAAATGCAACAAAAAATAAAAAATTTGAAAAAAAAAGAAAAGGAGAGCTTTAAGCTTTTTGTTGTTGTTATTAATGTTAAAGTGTGACACTCAGACTGTACAAATTCAATCGACATGTATGCATCTATGTATTCATCTATTCAAATCTATTCATATTTATATTTATATTAGTCACACTTAAAATGTGTACATTCACTAATCAAAAATAGTATGTGAGTTGAGCTAAGGACTGGAAAGATAAGCTATATTCAAAAAACATGAATTGAGTTTATTAAAATGATGCAGGAAGTTAGCAGAATTGGTTAAACTATATTAGTAAGTCAGAAGTTCATGTACATAATATAGCTGTGTTGAGCTACTGCCCATTTATATTTATGTATAAACCTAAGCAGTTATATGTATCATCATAATGCAACATAAATAACCAAGGGAATTGGTCTTCCCCTCTAAAAAGAAGAGTAGAAGTATGCAGTTATCCATAAGCAAATGTAATGATTATTGAAAACAAAACATGTATCAACCAAAGTTATCACACATTTTTAAAATTTTAATTGATTGCTTCCTGAAACCCCAGATTTAAATACAGGCAATAATATGACAACAACTATGAGGAACATGAGAGAAGAAATAAGGTTACTTTTATTTTAATTAGGAGGTATCATTCTTTCAAGATATATTCAATAAAGTTCAGAATAAAAATAGGTAGCTTAAAGAGTGGCTTTATAATGATGTGAACACACACACACACACACACACACACACACACACACACGTTACGAAATATATAAGAATATTTCTACTCTCTGTTACCAGAGGGTGGGAAGGATAGAGGAAGGGGTGAGGAGGAGGTAGGGATGGTTAGCAGGTACAAAAAAAGAGCTGGAAAAAAAATAAATAAGACCTAATATTTGATAGCGCAACAGAGTCAATATAGTCAATAATAACTTAATTGTACATTTTAAAATAGCTAAATAATTTGATTGTTTATAACACAAAAGATAAATGGTTGAAGGGATGGACCCTGTTCTCCATGATGTGATTATTATGCATCTCATGCACCCCATGAATATATACACCAACTATGTACCCTCAAAATTTAAAAATAAATTTTATTAAAAATAAAAATATTGTCTACAAAAGAATGTTTCTCAAAAATAAATAAATGTATTAGAGTTGTAAAGTCTAATTGTCTTTAGCAGAATAAATTACATTTAATAGAAAAGAAATTATCACTGTTTTGTTGAATAAAAGTACTTATTGAGATGTGATAGCTGTAAGTAAGATATATGCAGTTATTTATGCTATATTTGAAAGGTGTTTTTTTAACCACCAATCTAAGTAGACATTAGACTTTTCATACTTCAAAGAAGAAACAGTTTAAAAATGGGAGAAGAACCATCTCTGAAAAATGCAACCCTAGTCATTTGCCGAAGGCATTCAAAGCACAAAGTAGGTATAAAAAATGGCTATTTTTTTAACACACTGCTAACCTTGGAAATCCGATTTACTTCCCTTATGTAAATAAAATAATTAAAAGAAGTGAAAAATCATCCATTTCATGATCAAATGAGGTTTAGTTTGAAGAAATTGTTCTCTTGATTCAAGCACTCTAAATCCACTAGCTAGAATTATTTCAACTCTCATCTTATGCTGCTTGCTGAACACATGAATATGTGACCAAAAAGCAATTATTTCACCTTACAGTTTCAAATAAATATTTTTAGTTAGGTCATAAACCATAGAAACACAGCAAATTATTGCAAAACTATAACTCTCCCTCATGGTGAAACACAGAAACAATTGTATTTCTATCAGTTTCAGGAACACACTATTGTTCTGCCTACAGTGATCTGAAACTGTCCGTTGTTATCGTTTGAGAAACGTGTTTCCTAGAAAACTCTCATTGAGACTTAATCCACAATTCAACAGTATTGAGAAATTTGGCCATTGGGAGGTGATTAAGTCATGAGAGATTCATTCTCATTAACGAGATTAGCACCCTAATGAAAGGGATAGAGGTTGTAAAGGACATTCTCTTGCTTTTCACATTCCACCATGTGAGGACGTAGTTACAAGGCATTATCTTGGAAGTAGCGAGCAGTCCTCACTAGATACCAATGGTGGGACCTTGATCTTGGACTTCCGAGGCTCCAGGCCTGTTAGAAATACGTTTCTATTCTTTATAAGTTACCCAGTTTAAGATACTCAGTTTCAGCTGCACAAACAATCTAAGACATCCACATTTAGTGTTATATACAGAGAACGTTTTGTTACATATTAAGGTTTTGTTAAGCACAGCCCCTAAAATTAAGCTGTGAATCACTAATTTGTTTTTGGAAAATCCAGTTTCAAATTTGAGTTCAGATTTCTGTCTATCAGGCCATATTTCCAATCCTGAGTTCTATTTTTATTTTATAAAGACATAATTAAGATATATTTCACATACCAAAAATTTAACAACTTAAAATGTCCTATTTGCCTAGGAAGATCTTTACTCTGTTGATGGGAGTGTAAATTGGTTCAACGATGTGGAAGACAGTGTGGCCATTCCTCAAGGATCTAGAAGTAGAAATACCATTTGACCCAACAATCAATCCCATTACAGGGTATATACCCAAAGGATTATAAATCATTCTGCTGGCCGGGCACGGTGGCTCGCACCTGTAATCCCAGCACTTTGGGAGGCCGAGGTGGGTGGATCACGAGGTCAAGAGATCGAGACCATCCTGGTCAACATGGTGAAACCCCGTCTCTACTAAAAATACAAAAAAAATTAGCTGGGCATGGTGGCATGTGCCTGTAATCCCAGCTACTCAGGAGGCTGAGGCAGGAGAATTGCCTGAACCCAGGAGATGGAGGTTGCGGTGAGCCGAGATTGTGCCATTGCACTCCATCCTGAGTAACAAGAGCGAAACTCCATCTCAAAAATAAATAAATAAATAAATCATTCTGCTGTACAGACACATGCACACATGTTTATGTATAGTAAAGTATTCTTATTTATTATATTTATTATATTATTTATTGTATGTTTATAACACATTACAATTGTACATGTATATGGGGTACAATTAGATGTTTTGATACATATATATGTTGTAGCACAATAAAATCATGGTATTTAGCACATCCTAGCTAATTTGAAACAAACACTGCGTTACTTTGAACCCTGTTATCCTACCATGCAATAGAACACCAGAACTTATTTCTCCTATTTAATTGTAATTTTGTACCCACTGACTAATCTTTTACCAACTTCTCCTCCTGCGTTTTTATCCACTCTCTGTTAACCACTGATCTGCTCCATTACATCACCCCTTTTTTTTCTTAGATTCCACTTGTAAGACTATATGGCATTTGTCTTTATGTGTCTAGTTTATTTCACTTAAAATGGTGTCCTCCAAGTTCATCCCTACTGTCTCAAGTGACAGGACTTTATTCTTTTAATGGCTGAATAATAATCCATTGTGTATATATACTACATTTTATCTATCCATTCAACTGTTGTTAGACACTTAAGTTGTTCCATATGTTGGTTATTGTAAATAACGCTGCATTAAACATGCAAATGCAGATATCTCTTAGACATATTGATTTGCTTTCCTTTTGATACATACACAGTAGTGGGATTGCTGAATCATATGGCAGTTCTATTTTTAATATTTTGAGGAAACGCATACTGTTTTCCCAAGTGGCTTATCCACATCCTCATCAACACCTGAATTCTTTGGTCCTTTTGGTACTCATCATTCCAACTGAAGCGAGGTGGTATCTCACTGAGGTGTTGATTCGGATTTCCCTGATGATTAGTGATGCTGAGCATTTCTTCACGTACCTATTAGAGACTAGAGGCCAAAGTCTAGTGTTCTATTATATTATAACTGATATGACACTCAAACCACAAGAAGTAGTCCTTCCCACTCTTACCTTCCCTTTCCAAAGGCAGAGGAGCCTCACCCCATAGCCACCACCAAGACAGGCCATGGAGAGTACTGCCAGATTAATCCCAATGTTTTCTTAAGGCCCAAAGCTCTCAGGTCAGCTTGTGGTGAATGCTGCCTGGCCCGAGACACACTTCAGGACAGTGGGCTTCCTTATGTCCCAGGGTAGGTCCAGAAATTCCATCCAGTAGTCAAGTTTCTGAATCCAAAATGCCAAGAGCCCACTTGATTATCTACCCCATTGTGGCTATGCTGGTACCTAAAGACAGCAAGTTTCAGAGGTTCCCCCAAGGCCCTTGACATAGTATCTTGATATCATTGCTTGTTATTCAAGGCCTAAGGCTCTTCAATTAGCATGCGATGAATGCTGCCAGGTCTAGATATTTCCTTTCAGGACAGTAAGGCCCTGGGTGGATTCAGAGGTGCTGTCTGGGAATTAGGAACTAGGGTCAAAAACCTTAGAAATCTATTTAGTATTCTACTGTGTTGCTGCTGAGCTGGCACTCAAACCAAAGACACAGCCCTTCCCATTATTCCTTCTCCTTTCTAAAGGCAGAGCAGTCTTACACTGTGACCACCATCACCAGAGGCCCATGGGGAATACTGCCAGACTACTAGCAATGTTCCCTCAAGGCCCAAGTGCTGTTGAATCAGCTTGTGGTGAATAATGTCTGGCGGGGATTCACCTTTCAGGGAAGCAGAATCCCCTCTGGCCAGGACCAAGAGTCAAGTCTTGGAATCAGGGACCTCAAGACCTGACTTGGTATTCTACTCCCCTGTGGCCAAAGTCAGCAAGTCTCAGAGGACCAGACAAGGTCCTCACTGTATTACCTGGATATTGCTGCTGGTTATTCAGGGTCCAAGGCTCTTCAGATAGCAGGTGATGAATGTTGCCAGGACTGGCCCTTCCCTTCAAGGCAGTAGGTTCCCTTCTGCCCTAAGGTATGTCTAGAAATGTCTCCCTGGAGCTAGGAGGTAGGGCCTGGAATGGAGGCCTTAGCAATCCTGCTATGGCTGACCTGGTATGCAAGACACAAGACAATATCCTCCTCACTCTTTCTTCTCTTTTCCTCAAGTGAAAGAAAGGGATCTCTTTTGGAGCCACGAGTTGGGCAGCTGGAGGTTGAGGTAGTGGTGATGCCAGTGCTCCCGTAGCCACCCCAGCTGGTTTCTCAGTAGATCATGTGCCCCTGAGGTCTGTTGTATCTGGGCCACAATTCAGCCGTGGAACTTGCCTGAGAGTTTCAGTCCTTGTGGCCTAGATTGCCTTTCAACCTTACTTAGAGACACAGAGCACTTAAGCCTTCAGTGGTGAGGTTTGCAAAAACTCAACTTCTGATCACTGGGTTCAGTGATTCCACTGTGTCTAGGACTGGTTTAAATGCTCCCTGTGTGCACGGACATCAGAGGTTGGTCTGGTTTTCCCTTCTGCTCTAACAGAGCAGCACTAAGTTCAATGCCTCGCAATAGCCATGCTCTCCCTCTGCCAGTACACAAAAATACCCTCTACAAAAAGTGCTTAATTTTGATAGCATCTAATCTGCTTTTTATTTTTGTCATGTGTGCACTAGATATCATACTTTTGAAAATCTAATTCAAGATTATGATTACTTAGGTATTTTTCTAAGAATTTATAATTTTAGCTTTTACATTTTTGTATGTGACACTCTTCCAGTCGAGTTTTTGTACATGGCATAAAATAGAACTTCATTTTCATTCTTTTGGATGTTGAAATCCAGTTAATCTAGTACCATTTGTTAACAATTATTTATCCATGGAGTTATCTAGACAAATTGTACTTGCTAGCATCTTCAGTATTATATTTAATAGAAGTGTCAAGAGTAGACCTCTTAGTCTTGTTCCTTATCTCATGGAGGAAACATCAAGTCTTTCACCATTAATAGAATATAAACTGTGAATATTTTTGTAGATAACCTTTGTCAGGTTAAGAAAGTTTTATTATATTTCTAATTTCTTGAGTACTTCCTATTATGAAAGATGTTGAATTTTGGCCAGGTGCAGTGGCTTACTCCTGCAATCCCAGCACTTTGGGAAATTGAGGTGGGGGAATCACCTGAGGTCAGGAGTTTGAGACCACCCTGGCCAACATGATGAAACCCTGTCTCTACTAAAACTATAAAAATTAGCCGGGTATGGTGGTGCACACAGATAATCCCACTATATGGGAGGATAAGGCAGGAGAATCACCAGAATCTGGGAGGCAGAGGTTGCAGTTAGCTGAGATTGTGCCACTGCACTTCAGCCTGGGTGACACAATGAGACTCCATCTCAAAAAATAAAATAAAAATAAGAAAATATGTTGAATTTTGTCAAAGCCTTTTTAAGGATGTTTTGAAATGTTTTATTTCCAGCAATTAATTGAAACTAACTTTTATTTGTAATTAGTTAATTCACTTAATATGACATACTATATTGATCAGTTTGGACAAATTATATCAATCCTATATTTATGTAATAAATTCCACTGGTGCTGGTATATAAATCATTTTTACATGTTGCTGGCTTTTGTTTAAAGGCATTTGTGGGAGGATTTCTGTATCTACATTAATAAGAGATACTAGTTTGTTGTTTTCATTTCTTGTAATGTCCTTAATATTTTGAATTTCAAGGTAATACCTGCCTCAGAATATTTTGGGAATGCTTAGAATAAGTTGTTGGTAATCAGTGTTAATTTTTCTATAGTCATTTGGTAGAATTCACAGGTAAAGTCATCTACAACTGTGCTTTTCTTTGTGAGAATATTTTTATAAATGATGGTATATTTGATATATGTTTAGCAAAGCTTTCTATTCCCTCTTCTGAGTTGGTTTCAGTAGTTTATATATCTGTAGGATTTTTTCCATTTCATCTACATTATCTAATGCGATGACATACAAACAATTTTTCCTACTACTTTCTTAGAATTAATCCTTTCCATTTCTGCAATAGCACTGATGATATCCTTTCTTCATTTCTGAAATAGCACTAATAATATTTTTTCTTCATTTCTGATTTTAATAATTATATCATGAACTCTCTATCTTATCAGTATGGCTAAAAGTTTACTAATTTCATTGATCCCTACAAAGAACTAAATTTTGGTTTTGCTGCATTTTCTCTATCAGTGTTCTTTTTATTTATTATTATATTTTATAGACTCCATAATGTCCTTCCTTGTGTTTACTTTGAGTATAGTTGTTTTCTTATTTTTGTAATTTGCTAAAATGATATGTTATTATTCATGATCATTTATTTGTTTTACTACAGGTATTTATAGGGATAGATTTATTCCATCACTGCATTTACTGTATTCATAAGTTTTGATATACTGCATTCACATTTTCATCCATCTCAATGTTATTTCTTCTCATTTCCTTGTGATTTCCTCTTTAATCATTCTTTATTTGTAAAAATATGGTTTAGTTTCCACATATTATGACTTTAGTGTTTGTGTTAGTGATTTCTAATTTAAATGTATTGTGATCATAATTTGAATTATGTGTGTGTGCGTGTGTGTGTGTGTGTGTGTTTTAGTATTATACATTAAATTCTGGGGTACATAGGCAGAATGAGCAGGTTTGTTAACATATGTATACACGTGCCTTGGTGGTTTGCTGCATCCATCCCCCCATCATTTACATTAGGTATTTCTTCTAATGTTAGGCAAGGAAAATATAGATAAAAATATACATTATTCAGCCACAAAAAGTATGTTACACAAGTACATGCTACATCATGGATGAGTCTTAGAAATATTATGCCAAGTTCGAGAAACTAGACACAAAACGTCACATGGTGTATAATATTTATGTGAAATATTATAGTGTTTATTTACAATAATATTTATATGAAATATTATATAATATGTGACATTTTGTGTCTAGTTTATATGAAATATCCAGAATAGGCACATTTTAAAACAGAAAACTGATTTTCATTTGTCAGGAGTTGGGGAAAGGGAAGATAAGGAGAAAAAGCATAACAAACGCAGAGTTTATTTTGATATATGAAATGTTCTGAAACCTATATATTATCAATAATTGGACAATAAGGAAAATGTACCAAATACAACTCAATTATATAATTAAAATGTTTAAAATTATGAATTGTATGTTATGTGTATGTTTTCACAATATAAACGCATTCATGCTACATTCTATACCTTTTATAGTTGCTTATGTAGTTACTTGTACTATTGTTTTATTGCTTCTTAGTGTGGATTTGAATTACTTTCCAGTGTCCTTTTATTTCAGTCATAAGGACTTTTAAAAACTGTCTTTTATGAGTCAAGTCTACTGGCAATACTGTTTATCAGTTTTTGTCTGGTAATGTTTTAATCTCTCTTTAGTAATTAAAATATGATTTTTCTTTATGTAGAATTCTGGACAGTTTCCTTTTTCCCTTCTAAGTCTTAAATATATGTCATCCATCCACCATTTTTCCTTCGTTATTTCTGATGAAAAGTAAGCTGCTAATATTGTTGATGTAATAAGTAGATTTATCTTGATGTTTTCAAGGTTTGCTTTTTGTTTTTATATGTTAGCAGATTGGTTATGAAACTCAATATAGCTTTCTTTCAGTTTGTCTTACTGGAGCTCACTAAAATTTTAGGGCATACAGAATAGTTTTCTTTACATTTGGAAAGTTCAAGTCATTTGTTTTTCCAAATCTTCTTTCTGCTTCTTTCTCTCTCTTTTCTTCTGGAAATTCTGTAATGAATATTCTGCTACACTTGATGATGCTGTACATGTCTGTGAGGCCCTATTTATTTTTTATTCTGGTCTGTTTCAGAGGTTGGGTAATCTCAATATAAGTATTTAGGCTATATGTTAAAATTTGTTTTTAAAACACTCAGTGAGCTTTTTTATTTCAGTGTTTTATTTTCAACTCTATAATTTCTATTTAATTCACTTAAATATATATATATATATACATTTAGCCTTTGCCAGTGGGCTCTGTGTATGTGTTTATGTGTGTGCATGTGTGTGTGTGTGTTGTGTGTGTGTGTGAGAGAGAGAGAGAGGGAGGGAGGGAGAGAGTGAAAGAGATATGAGAGAGAACATGATTTTATAATCTGAAAAGTAGTCTTTACCTACATCTTAGTTTTTACTTCCTATTTACCTACCATCTTAAGGTCTCCAGAGTTCAGAAATCATGGGCTTCCCAGGTATTTTTTGGAAATGTGCAAAGTATTGAGTGTGCACATGACTCTGTTGTTGCATGTGGGTTTGCAAAATACCAACTGTATGTGAGTGGTTTCCAAAGTGTCCCATGAAAAATTCATTTCTTAATTTTTCTTTTAAGATTTTTGGCCAAATTTTTATTTTCCCCAATGGTTATCATCACTTCAGGCAGCTGTGTTGTTAAATAATCTTCATTGTTTGTTTTGAAGTAAATGCTCTAAGGATAGGGCTATTTGCACAGAGGAAGCTCTGTGTTGTATCAACTATACAAATGCCCAGAGAATGAAGCTTTTCAGGGAGTTGCTTGACAGGTCAAGTAATGACACTCCACTGGGGTTTGGGTGTTTTGGATATCTAAACATGTTGTTTCTTCCAGCGGTTGTTAGTTAGCTGGACCTCACAGCTATTGGAATTGTGAGGTGGTTAGTTTTCAAGAATACTGTAAATTTTGGACAGCATGATGGGATTAGGGAAAGTTAAAGGATTATGAATCTCACTGTTCTGACCTAGATTCAATGATTTTTCTTGAGTAAACACCCTGAGTCATTGCAAGCTTTTATTTTCAGATTCTGAAAATATTAATTCTGACAGTTTTTTTTTTCTCCCAGCATGCTCATCAATTTTATGGAGGAGTACATTTTCGAATATCTCTACTCTACCATTTAAAAATTGTCCTCCAGACCTATTTTTAAAGAAATTTTATTTTCAGTTAACATGATTGTCTTTTTGTATCTACAATGTATTAAGTGGCAATATGTTATGATTTTTTTGTGACAGAATAACATATATAGACAATTTTATTTTCACTTCTATAGTTTCCAGCTCTTCTATAAAGCCATGTGTCTAGATCTGGTAAATGAAATGTAAGCAAAAATCATGTCACCCTCAGTTGTCATGGCAGATTATGGGGGATCTAATTTTGAGCTAGAAATAGAGCTATCAATTCTTCTCAAATCATATTTAAATACAGAAATCTGTGCCACAGACTAACTAAGGCTGACTCTGGCAGAATTCTTTCAGAAACATGCATTATTAACCGAAGTTCTTAACTAGTTATGAATAGCTTTTATTTATAGTCTGATATTCCGCAATCAAAAACTGTATATTATATATATACACCAATATATAAGGGTTTAATTTTTAGAATTGATTGATATGAGAGCCTCTTTATCTAATATTTGCTACACCATTTTCTTATTTCTAAAAGGAAGATTTGCAGAATCATCTCCATACCCATCCACCAGAGATTCCATAATTCGTATATTTTTCAAGTAGATCATACATTAAAATTATAAGATAGTAAGTATATTAATTATATTCTGCCAAAAGAATTATATTATACCAAAAAAGATTAAAGCAATGTATCCTTTAATCTCTTTAAATAATAGCTAGCTCACTTCAAATTCAACATTCCTAGTGAATCTCTACGTAGTGAGGCAGCCTTTTTTGTAGGTGCTACTTTAAATTCTCAAAGAGAGTGTTTCTGCAGTCCTTTTAAAAAGTCCTACATTCAGCTGAAATAGCCAAGCACTGGCAACCTCTGCCTGATTTACAATTATCTCTTGTATTTTGCAATCTTAAAACTATTGGTCATATTGGGTAAGATTCTTAATTCATGTGAATTTTATTTCACATTACAATGCATTGTGTTACTGCAACATGGATTTTTTTGAATCTTGAAGCTGTTCAATTATTATCTTTTGCACCCAATAAAGTATTTTAAAGAAATGTTCAAATAGTGTGTCATCACAATATCTAATTCATTTTTATTACTCCACAGTATCTGATAGTATGATTGCAGGACACCTTATAGAGGTGGCAGATATTTGGACCCTTTAATATCTTTCATTACTTTATTATATATATTTTATACTACTTGACCAATATCTTCATGTCGTATGAATTTGGCACTTTAAGCATTTCTGACTTCTAATTGCAAAAGTCCTCAAACTTCAGTTTTCAAAATTGTCATGGATATTCTTGATATTTTCTATTTTATTCTAAATTTTAAAATCAGCTTGTCAATTTCTATAAAAAACTGATATTTTGAGAGATATTTTGAATCTATAATTCATTTTGAAGTAAATGACAATTTCTAAAATATTAAACTCTATGACCAATTGTTATTGCAAATCTTAAATTTTTCAAGACTGTTGTTACTATTTTAGTGTAGATTATTTATCCATCTTTCCTTAGATATATTGCTAGTGTTTTTTCCTCATCCTTCTAAATTACACATATATAACCCCTATATATCATTGCTAGTATTGATAAGAAGTGATTTTTAATATTAGCTTTATATCTATCAAACTTGATTAATTTGCTTATTTATTCATTATTAATAGTTTGATGAATTTTATGTTTATACAACTATGTTATCTGAAAACTGTGAGAATTGTAATTTTCTTCCAAACTTTATATCTTTTCTTTGTATTTATGTCTCATTTCACAATATAAGACCTCCAGTAAATTGTTGAAAACTGTATGTTGAATAACAGAATGTTTATCTATAATCTTATAAATATTAATCCTTATGCTCTTTAGGTGAAAGTAGTACCCTTGCCATTTCACAGATGAGAAAATGAGAGTCTGTGAATTTCTCTCACTTCCTCTAAGTCAAATTGTTTCGATGTGAGCAAACTAGCATAGAAATTCAGTTAACTCATAATGCTAGGGATTTTCCATTTTTCTATTTTTATCATACCATCTAATTTCAAATTCTATTAGGAGTGCACTTTCTTCTAAAGTCCTTAGTGTGTGTTTATTTTAATGTTCTAATTGCACATCACCTGCACTAATCAATTCATGAAAAAACAATTTCTCATACTAAGGACTACAACTACAGACCTCGCATCTGAAGGTTCACTTCCTAGTTTATATATGCTCAAGACTTACTTAAATAATACTCCATATCTATCTATAAAGATTAGTGAAATCTTATGGAGTATTGTTAACATTTTTCTCTGAGAGTCTGTAATTGTGGTATTAACAACTATTGTTCACAAGATTAGATATTGCACACTAAGTTAAAATTATTTAAGTGGCCTAAATATCCTTTTCAGTCCCCTATTTCGATGTTTCTATGTCTAACCCTAGAAAAGTTAAATAGTAAATGTCAAGTAGCCAATCTAATTTTTACTATATATAAAACGAATAATAAAATTTAATTTTAAATGATATTTCTGTACTTCCATATGATTCATCTGAGCATATTTTTAACTACCTGCATAAGCCCAGATAAGCCATTTTTGATCCTTTATATGGAAAATGATTATAGAGTCCATTTGGTGTTATTAAATTGCACGAAAAAAGTCTACATTTCTCTAGTTGATGAATCTCACCCTTGAGTTTCATTTTATTAAACTATAATTATTAGATCCTTTTAATATTCATACAGTAAGAGCTTGTATCAAATTTTGAGCTCAAAACTAAGCAGTGAGGAGATAAAGTGCAATGGGACAGGAGAATTAAAATAGCTATAGGAGTCTCTTTTTCAAAATGCCAATCCGTTTAATATCCAAAGATATACCGATAAAAATTATGTTTGAATATAGGTGCTTTACCATATGTTAAAGATTTAAAAAAACCTCCATGTATTTGCTAAAATATGATTAGTCAAACTTTATTCAGGACCACTGCTATACTTTTGGAGGTCATAGCAATGGTATACTCTACCGAAGGAAAAAAAATTAGGCTCAATTCTAAATATAACATGGGAAAGTGGGAATTTGTATCACTGCAGCAGGATGGGGGTCAGTGGATAAGAAATCACTAAGAGGTAACTTAAAAGTTAGGTAGATCCAGGCTAAACCTATCTAATAAGATTCGTGCTGAAGAGACGCCAAGGTGATTAGACATTACCTAGGGGACTGTGGAGGATAGAAATGCTAGCTAATATTGAAGGTGATAAGATAGTGAGGGTGGGAGGTTCTTGCTGAACTGATTTAGTGGGGCTTCTGCTAAAACTGGATTTTTACAAGCAAGTGTACAGATAAGCCTAGAAGTTTCAGGAGCCATGAATAAAATTTGGTCAAGAAAATAATCTTTGTTACATATATATTAAGGTATGTTTTGTATTCCCAAATCATCAAGAATTAAAGGAAATGTTCCAAACTGTAAGTGGTTTTAAAAACTCAGTTCCCATCCTTTGCAATCCAAATTGAAAGAACTATTAAATATAAAATCAAAGGTGGAGGCCAGGCATGGTGGCTCACGCCTGTAATCCAAGCACTTTGAAGGCCAAGGCGGGCAGATCACCTGAGGTTAGGAGTTCAAGACCAGCCTGACCAACATGGTGAAACCACGTCTTTATTTTTAAAAAATAAAAATCAAAGGTGGGCAATGTGGCCAAGTCAGTGAAAGAGCCTGTTACTCAGAATAACTTACAAATTCTAGAAATAAAGTAGACCTCACTTGAAGTTTACCTCATAATAATTGACTTTAAGACCAGATATCACAGTTAACTTTCCTGGATACTTTCTATCATTTTGTAGCTTTCCTAAGAATTTCTTGCTTTATCATTCCTGATGAATATAATCACTGTTCTTACATTATGAAATGTGGCAATTTTGTATAAAAAAATTATAAATAAACAAATAAATAAATTTTTTTTAAAAAAATAGATGTTTTTCTGAAACATCTGATTCCACCCCCCCCTTTTTTTTTTTCAGACAGAGTGTCACTCTGTTGCCAGGTTGGAGTGCAGTAGTGCCATCTCGGCTCACTGCAACCTACTACTCCTGAGGTCAAGTGATTATCGTGCCTCAGCCTCCCAAATAGCTGGGATTACAGGCAGGCACCACCATACCCAGCTAATTTTTGAATTTTTAAAAGATGGGATTTCACCATGTTGGCCGGATAGTCTTCATCTCCTGACCTTGTGATCCAACTGCCTTGGCCTCCCAAAGTGCTGGAATTACAGGCGTGAGCCACCATGCCCATCCTGATTCTCAATTTTTAAACTGTCTACATATCCTTTCTATTCTATATATTAAAATTTGCCTTAAAATATGTATTTCTTTTTTTTAACATTTGAAATGGATGGTATCTTATCCTGCTTCATGTGATTCTTCATTTAGATCTGGACTTTTTACATTATTAAGGTAACCTGAATATATTCATTATGGTAAGGGATATTTTCATCATTCTACAGAAATAAGTCACAGTAAATTGCTGTATTAGTTCCTTCTTGCATTGCTATAAATAAACTACTTGAGACTGCATAGTTTATAAAGAAAAGTGGTTTGACTCATAGTTCTGCAGGCTGTAAAAGAAAGCATGGCAGAGGAGGTCTCAGGAAACTTAGAATTATGGCGGGAGGTGAAGGGGAAGCTGGTACATCTTACATGACCAGAGAAGAATGAAGGTGGGGGGTGAGGGAGGGAGGTGCTACACACTTTTAAACAACCAGGTCTCTCATAAGAACTCACTATCATGAGAACATCAGTGGGTGTCAACCCTCATGATCCAATCACCTCCCACTGAGGGAATATGTTCTCTTTCCGGGACCACAAGGGGCATAGTATTAAGGGCAAGAACTTTCCAGAGCCATGCCTTGCTGCCATCTCTCTCCATCTGAGAAATATAATGGTTTATGTTTAAATTTCGTGGGCACAGGAAGAAACTAAGAGTCAATCACCCCAGCAGAAGTTTAAAGGAACTCCTTTCATTGGCCAGAGGAACTTGGGAAGGTGGGAATTTCTCCCAGGATAAATTCCCCTGCTCCTTCACCCACACTGGATTTCCAGCTCTCTGGAATTCCCTCTCACATAGTGGGAGCTCTCTTTCCCCTCCTGGATTTCCCCTCCGGGGTCCCCTTCCACCGAGTGTGGAAGCTGTCTTTCCTCTCCTGGATTCCATCTTTCTGGATTCTTTCACTCAATGTGAGGGGAGCTTTCCTTCTCTGGTTTTCTCCCTCTGGTATTCTCACTCAGTGTGAGAGCGGCTTTTCTTTCTCTCACTCAGTGTGAGAGCTAACTGTTTCTTTCTCTTTCCTCCCTTTTCTCTCTTTGCCTAAATAAGTCACTTTTCTGCAACACTTTTGGAGTCTGGTATTTATTTCATGAGTGCACTGCACCAGGGTCTCCTCTCTCATTCTTGAGAGAATGATAGACCAAGAACCTGGAGAAACATTCTCTCAGGGAAGCTGAGGGCTCTCCTGAACCTCTGACCCCCTGAACCCCAACACCACCAGGCCTCTCCTCCAAAATTGAGGATTATAGTTCAACATGAGATTTAGATGAGGACACAAATCTAAACCATATCAATTGCTGATTAGGGTTTTAAGAGGAAATGTATCCAGATCCATCTGTAACTGTCAACAGTTCATAGTCAGAAAAATAAAAATAATCTAGAGAGAATATAAAGAAATTTAAAGATTAAAAAGCAAAATACTCTAACCTCACCAGTTAACAAATATTAACTCATATGAAGTGAATATTTTGTAGCACATGTTATTCTGTATACTGAAGATATAGGGATGACAAAGAAATTAAAGTTCTGGCCTAAAGAAGTTTATATATTTTAAAAGGAGACAGATATCAATCATTTATACATAAACACATAAGATAATTTCTTGTTCTGAGTGCTAAGAACAAGAGTCTAAGGAGGCATTTGACTGAGAGTGGCTAATGAGAGTTTTCTCCTTTAGCTAGTGTTGTTAGGGAGATAAAACCATAATGATGAAAAAAATCAGCAGTGAAAATATCTTCTAGAATAATATTTCAAGCTTAAGGAAGGCTACCGCAAAGGCCCTAGTTCAAATTCAACCTGAAATGCTGGAGGGTTATAAAGACTACAGTGTTGCTAATGCGGGTTTTCACCGTACTTTCATCCTATAGTTGTAATGGTTTCCAGGTTGTGTCACCAGTAGAGGAGGGTCATGACTGCAAGTTGTCCAGGTTCATGACAGTTTGAACAAAGAATTAGACAAAACTCCCAGCAAAGCAATAAAAGAATGAAGCAGCAAAAGAACTAAAGCAGGGATTTATTGAAACAAAAGTACACCGCACAATGTGGGAGCAGACCTCAGCCATGGCTCAAGCGCCCCGAACAGAATCTTCTTGTGTCCCAATACCTGCTTGAAGTTTCCCATTGGCCACTTCACACTCACTTCACGTAAAAGAAGTGGTAGCTCACACTCAGTCTGATTGGTTACAGAAAGCAGCCAACCAGAGTCTGAAGTGAAGTTACAAAGGTCACATTCCTGGAAAATTTCTGATTGGTTGCAAAAGGCAACAATCAGTCTGATTGGTTGTAGACAACAACCATTCGGAGGCAGGAGTGAAGTTACAAAGTTGCAAATAAAGACAGGACCCATGATCAGTTTGAATTGTTGCGGACAGCCAATTTCTCATTTGCCACACAGAAAATCTCAAAGAGGGTAGCCTCTGGTCCTTTCGTTAAACCTTTAAAGTTAGGAGTTTCCTTTCAATTTAGTTCTAGAAAGTTGGCATAAAAAAGCCTTACGTTCCCTGCCTCCAGACCCTATCCTCCTGCCTCAGAAATATTCATCTATAAATATTTAAAATCTCAAACCAAACTTACTTATAGCCTAGAGGTAAACAAAATGACATCTGTGAAAGCTCCCTTATTTTGGGAAGCCCTGTAACAATATACCTGAATACTCAGGACTTGATAGAAAACCCATTTGTGAAAGAATAGAGAAAATTTCTTCTTTTACGAAGTTCTCATATTTAAAGAAAGTTCAGGACATTTTGCCATTCTTACTGAAAAGCATATATAAAATATAAGGAAAGAAGAGAAGCTAATAGAATGATTACCATATGTGTATAACCATATTTCTTTATGGTTATGGGCCTTATTTTGTCTGCTTCTCACAACAGTCCCATATAATCAATATTGTTTCTGCCTGTTTAGTAGCAAGAAAACTATTTAACAAGGGAGACATGAACAAGTTGATAGTTAAAGCTGTGATCATGTGGATTTACAGATCTAACCCCATCCTAACTCTAAGTACGTGATCTCTATTTATACTTTATTATCTCAAAAGAAGGAGACTGTGGATGGAGAAAAGGCACTCAACCCATTAGCCTAATGTTGTTCTCCGGTCAATTTATATTGATGAATTTTTGCTTTCATACTTTTGTTACAGGCACCTTCTTTTTCAGGCTTTTCCTTTGCAGGAATTTAAAAGCAACGCCATGAATATAACATTTTTCAAAAAAAAAAGCAAGTGCCAAACCAGTAGAGAATAACCTTACAATGTGTACATGGATTCCAAATAAAAACATTTTCATCCCTCTGAACAAAAGTGTCTGGCTTTTGAAAAATACGAATTTCTAAAGAGTGGGAGATTCTTACATTTTGTGTACATGGACCTTTTAAATTCATAATAAATGAAAAGTTTAAAAATTCTTTGAAAGTGACAAAACAAAATAAAAACATACTCTTCATTTCAATCCAGGTTCAGAGAAGATCAGCATCTCAACCATATATTTATTGAAGAGGCAGACAGGCTAATCTAAATATTTTATAAACATTAATGGCTTGAATATAGCACAATTATGTCAAATAAGTATTTTATAAACTCGAAACATATACAAACAAAAGTGAAAAAACCGCTATAGTAATTATAAATTATATCTGTTTATACATAATGCCAAACATTGGAATTTGAAATTGCTAATTAAAGACATTAGTGAATGTCAATACAGCAATATTTTAATGACTCCAAGATAATCCCATAGCAATCAATTTAGATCAGAATGAGTTTATTGTGAAGTGCCAAAGGTAGAAAAAATGCTTCCAATGCATGATAAAACAACAATTTCTCAAATGAATAATGCCTAGTCAAAATTTAACTAGATAATTACTTAATTTGCATTTATTAAGGAAATACAACAACTTGGAAGAAAGCTCCTTGGGAAATGATCTCAGAGTTAAGAGTCAACTAATTTTACCTTAACTTCTGAATACACAGAACACGTTAATAAGAATAATAAACCAGAACAACAGCAGCAGAAAAGAACAACAAAGTTATAAGAAATTTGTATGACAAAAGGCAGGGGCCTATTTTAATAGACAGTATGTGTATAAAAATTACCATAGTATTGGTAGGAAGGTACTTGGCCTCATGAGCTAAATGAGAAGGTAAGCTTCAGTTTCTATATTTTATGTACAGTTTTTCTAGAATCAGGGAAGAGTGTCTGCTTTTACTTTTATGCCTGCGTAAATGTAAGTAAAAATAATGCATTAATCTTGTTTGTTCTCATATTCTTTCCAACAGGATCTGACTATTGTCCAATATCTTCATGGTATCACAAAGAAAATGGCCTGGAAAATCACACAAAATGTAATGTCCTAAATTTACCTAGAAGGGTTGAGTCTAATCTATATCAAGGGGTCTTTTGGGATCATGATGACAGCAGTAGAATATTCTTTCTATCAACAAACAATTAAAACCAAAACTAACAACTATAACAAAGTTTTGAGCTAGTCTGAGATAATTTAGTTTTCCAATTAGTTGTAGGTATATACAATGATTTATGGAAATAAAGAAGATATTATTGGAAATATCAAATCTGATGATAATCAGTGATTAGAAAGCTATGAAGGCAGAATATGATATGTCCTTTGCAACTACTTCTAGCAAGAAGTAGAATCTCTCCCACCATCATTTGAATCAAGTCTGGCTTTGTGACTGGGTTTGAACTATAGAATGTAGCATAAATGACAGTGTCAGTTGTGAGCATACATTTCAATAGGTCTTGCAGGTTTTATTATCAAGCTTTTACAATTCTGCTGCTATATAAAACAGTCTCAAATAATCTGAGTCTGCGATATCACCCAGTCATCCCCATCACTTCCGTTTGAAAGCCTGCCACTGCCTGACATGTGAAAGAGAGCATCTAGGATAAGCCACCAGTCAAACTGTCAACTTTATGCAAGTGACACAGTTTATGCAACTTTAGCAAGTGACAGGTCTGAAATCAGCCCAGCCCAGTCAAAAAAGAAAAATTCCAGTAGAATCATTAGATAATGAAATAAGATGTTTAAAGAAACTAAGTTTGGGATGATTTGTTGTTCCCCAAAGACTTGCATGTGACCAAGTGCTAAAAATTATCCATGATTTACCCAACACACTTCAACTTGACCACACATTGGTCAGGCATCTCTCCTCCCTAAATGCCTCTAGACACTGACTTGCCTTCAAGTTCTAGTAAGCACTAAAGCAACACGTTACAGAACATTCCCCTAAACAGCTCATTCTGAGAATTGGCAGACCACAGAAACATTTTATATTAAACCATCCTGACCATGCTGTTGGTTCATGCCTATTATCTGCCCCATTATTCACAAAGTTCTTTCTAGCACTAACCTCCCTATTTTATAAAAGCTTTTTTGTTTATTTTTGAGACACTTGCAGATCCTGAGGTTAGAGTGTTTCCCCTATTGCAGGAGTGTTTTTTAATAAACTCTCTCCTTACTTAAGTCTGCATTTATTTTTTGTTATACAACTTGAAGGGTTTAAGAGTAAATAAATAAGGACCTGGTCAGGTCACTAAATGGCCACTATGTACAACACGACTCAGTTCCATTTTGTTATTGGAGTGTGGTGAATTGAGTGTGTGACTTGCTCAAAAACCAGTGACTCCATACAGTACAACTAGACTGTTGGTTAAAGTGGTGTGTCTTAAACCGCATTGTGCATAGGAATCACCTGTGGGTCTCATGTAAATGCAGATCTGGAATGAATTCTGAGGTTCTGCTTTTCCAAAGCTCACAGGTGATACCAATGCTACCATCAGCTTTCTGCTATTTGAGTTGCAATAGAATAGAGACACTCACATATCTTCATGCAAAGTTTCAAAGTGAGTGTGGAGAGATTATCGAGAAAATTGCCCTTCTGTTTAAACCCTACTAGTGCAGCACAGTTTATATGGTGTTAATTACAGATAACTCATTTATGAATTGGTTCTGCTCTCATCAAATTTCACAGATATCCTCCAAGCTATAAAGAGCCTTTTTAGGGAATTATTTTATTTTTAAATGCCTACTATTATTCTATTTATATGGACAAATGTAGACGGTGACATGTTTCAGCAAATCCAATATTGAATAAGCAAGTAAAAATAATAATTTGACTCTTTTTAGTTATAATTATTTTGACTCTTTTTAATTATTATTATTTCTTATTGTACTTTGGGTTCTGGAGTACATGTGCAGATCATGCAGGATTGTTGTGTAGGTACACACTTGGTAATGTGGTTTGCTGCCTCCATCTCTTTAGATAAATGGATAATGACATAATTGTTTGGGTTCACTGTCCCATATAGTGCTGTGTTATAGCTGTGTTAAAATCATTGGTACTAAAGTAGAACTTTAGCAAAAACCAAATTGCACGTTTTCCCTTTTCCTGGCTCCCACACAGTCCTTTACAAACATTTAATTTGAATGACGTAAAGTGAACATAGTTTTCCACTTTGTTACAGACATCACAATTCTTACATTCTTTCACTTAAGGCAATTCAGAATCTATAACATTAAATTATCTTAAATGTGTGTGTGACCTTTTATCTTTAACGAAACAAGACACAGTCATGCCTCTCTTAATGACAGGAATGCATTCTGAGCAATGCATCATTAGGTGGTTTTTGTCATTGTGGAAACATCACAGAAGGTACTTATGCAAACCTAAATGGTAAAGCCAACTATGCATCTAGGCTATATGGTGTAGCCTATTGCTCCTAAGCTACACACCTGTATAGAATGTTACTTTACAGAACACCATACTCAGTAGTAATACAGTGGTAAGTATTTTTGTATCTAAACATATCTACATCTAGAAAAATGTAGTACAAATATGGTGTACTCTCATGAGCCCACCATCCTAGTCCGTCATTTAGCAAAATATTGTTATGTGCCATATGACTGTAACCTAACTTTTATGGTTGGATTCTTAAACTAGTCATCTTTATTTCTTCCTTATGTATATTAAATATATTTATGTTACATATTCTTATCTATATTATATTATATAGTATAAATTGTATGTACCATAATACAAATTATTATATAGTTATGTTATATATTCATATATTACATATATTTATCTATTATATAATATAAATCATAAGTTATATAATAATTTAAGTTATAACATAATATATAAAATATATCTGAGTTATTTAATATTTATTCTCATTTAAAATTTGTTGTATTGCATAATTTATACATATCTTATGTCAGTGTTCTTAACGTCAAATTTACATTTTGATAATAAAGTTGTCTGTATAAAAGTAAAGCAAATAGAGATTGAAGTAATCATTTTGGGGAGATAGAATATTTTATATATCTGAACACATGTGTTTTTTGAAAGTACTCCTAGATTTAACAACAACTTCAATTTTGATTATAAAAATCAATCTCTCTTAAATGTTTTTCTAAAAATAAGATTTATACTCACATTAAAAGTGTGTGTGTATGTGTGTGTGTTTGTGTATTTTTCAAGACGATAGAATCTAATCTTTCTTTGAAAAATAACAAATCTGTCTTTGGTAAAAGAAGAATCTGATATTTTATTATACTACTCTCTCAAGTCAATTATGCAATTTTATATTCAGGAAATTTTCATGGAATTATTACACATACTCCTATTAATCACTATGTATAGAATTTTTCTCTTAGCCATTGTTCTCTTAATCAGCAATGTTATCAAAACAATTTACAGTCCTTCTACATTTGGGTTCTTAGAAAATTTCCGTGAAACTACTTTAGTAAATGGACTGTTATGCAATAAAAAGCATATGAGTTTAAAATTCTATTTAAAATCTGTTATATTTAAAATATATTGAGATAATATTTTAAGTATTCTAAGGGTGTTTATTTATCAATGCAGATTGGAATCATCTTAATTCTTATTAAATTTATATCCTGCATTGATAGGCTTAAATACATCTGAGGCAGAGGGGAAGCTTAATGAAGGCTCTAATCCAGAGCTGATTAATGACCTCCACCAGGAGACATGCTGCTAGAACAGAGTTCCTGATGGATACACCCATACCTAATATTTATACTTCAGCTTAAAATTTTGAAAATGTATTGTACTTACTGCACAGTTCTTGCCAAGATTTATTCTAAAAATTTAAAGTCTCCAGAGAGATATGAGAATTATATATGCGTTTAGAATAGCAATTAATGGCCATTAATATCTAGTCTTATCAATAGAAAAACTAAAGTTTAATTTCTAAATCAATTTAAAATTAAGGACCTTGATATAAAGCTCAGCATTTATCTTTCATCAGAGTATACTTCAAAATTCTGTTTATTCACTCTGCTTGATTACCTCTAGATTATTACCTCTAGATTACAACAGGTTGTTTCTTAAGACATAAAACATTGATCAGATGCATAGCAACCAGCCTACTAATAGTGAAGGAAATATACCTTCTAATTATTTTAAGGAATCAGTATTATTAAAATACTCTATAATAACAATATACAACAAAAGAACATTAACATTTTTACAATAGAAATATTTGTGTTATTATACTCTGTATTCTCTAATCTGTTTGAAGTTTGCATATATGTATATGTGTCTAAATATAATGTAGTATAATACAATATAATATATAGTTCAAACTTTTATGTCTTATATGATATAAATATGAAATATGTAATGTAAATGCAATATATACAAAGTGAAATGTATTAGTGATGTATATATATACATACACATGCATATGTAAAAATACACACATACATATAAAACATACATACAACATGCACACAAAGATATACACATATATCCAAACATGTATGCAGTTTTTCAATTGGGATATAGGCAGTGGAGAAAAAGGCCAAACTATTCATTGGTCTTTTCAAAACATTCATTAAAACAAGATTACTGAATCTTGACTTTAAAGATGAAAAAATTTAACAAAAGATCTGAGTATAAACATATAAAAAGATCAAATTACAAAATTATCTCAAAATTTCACTTGAGAAAAAATTATTTAGCAAAGTAATATGTTTTTCTTCTGATGTCAATTTTGTAAAACTGAACGTTTTATGTTTGAGATGCAGTGATTCATAATTGTTTTAGGTAAAACAAACTTATAAGAACAATATTGTATATCTTGTGCAAAAACACAGTGTAAAAGACTTGAAGGAATTTCATTCATTCATTCATTCACTCATTCTTTCATCAAAATTTTCTCCTTGCCTCATGTCATAGGAAGCATGCTACAACTCCTGCTCTGAAGGGGTTCATGGTATGAGTCAGAACTTATTGGGATCAGAAAAAGGCACAAAAAATGAACGTATTTTTATATTTACTTGAGCGCAAAAACAATTTTAGAGGAGAGGGCACTCTGAGTTTAAGTCAAGTATATCAATTGAGAGAAGACTTTAGTGGGTGAAGAAAGAGTATTATCAGCTTTTGCTTACAAGAAAATTCTTATGTATAATGTTTAAGGGAGTTCCACAATCTTTCCCTTTATTATTACAATATTACTTAAAATCCAGATTGTGGAGACTATATGAAGCGTCATGAACATTTCTGATTTCTAGTGTCATGAACATTAGCTAGAAAAGTTCCATAAACTAGTTCTCAAAGTAGAGTGAATGAAAGAGAATGGATGAATCTATGGAAGTCTAACACAGAAGGAAGAATTGTGTTCAGCAGATCTGAGATTTAGTCAAAATGTTATTATATACCAGTAAAACACGTATAATAGAGAAAAAACCCACAGACATAAAAATATTTTAAAAACTACTCTCGTAGCCTCATGTAAATTAGGTAAGCTTTATAGTCTCTTTCTTTTCTAGCACTGAGATTTTTAAACTTTATTTCCCTCTAAAACCAAAAATTAAATACAATCACATGTACATACATGTACACACAAAATATAAGAGTAAAAGCGGTGCTTTAAGGAGACAATTTGAGAATTATAATATTTTAAACCATAACATGTATTCTCTGTATAACAACTAAATGTTAAATCCCCTAAAGTTTAGGTTAAATGCTATCTTGCTGTTTGCCAAACAACAGAGACATATGGAGAGGAAAGTATTTGTGTCTCACCAGAAAAATAATTTCAGCTGTAATCCACATACCTGCAGTTTTGATGACAAAACATGGCTTTAAAAATGTTCTGCTCCGGCATCTTAATGGGTAACAAAGGAAGGATCAAATATCTTTCTATTATTTTGTTATTTACGTACATTGGCGAGGCATTGTGCAGCTCTCTGATTCTGTATGTTATTTTTTCTGTGCATATACATGGATGTGTACTTATACACGTTTGAAGTCTAGCTCTTACTCTGTTTCTGTTACTGTCATAATTCTTTTTCCTCCCCTTTTAACTTTCTCTCTAGCTTACAGCTTTCTAAATTATGATTGTTTCCACATAATTGATCATAATATTCAATGAAATCAGCCTTCATTTTTTTTCCACTTGGTTAAAAAAAAGATAGTATTTGTTGATCCCATTATTAAAGAATAAATGAGCCATATGTTTTATATATCTCTCTGAAATATACTCACATTGTAGGATATAAGTCTTTACATTTTGAAGGGCAACTGATCCTCAAAATTAAAAAAGGTAAATTTTGAGAAGTTAATTTTACAATATGTAAAATAAACATTAGTTAAAAAGAACTAGCAAAATAACATTTTACTATAAAACATTTGTAGAATTTTCAAATATCCAACGTTATTTCTAAAGTCGACATTTAAATTCTCAATATTGCATACCAATAGTACAGACACTTTTATTTTCCTAAAGTTTACCATATACTTTGAAATAAACGGATACACAAAAGACTTCAGCTACGTTGTGTATAATCCAATGACTTCTGAAAAAGGTATATACTTCTGACAAAGGTATATACTCGTGGAACCACAGCCACAATCAAGAAAATAAACATAACTATCACACCCCAAATATTCCCTAATGCCATTTTATAATCCCTCCAATACACACTAAAAGAATTTTCTGAATTTATATAATTAGAAACTTACAATATGTACCCTTATTTGCCTAGCTTTCAAATTTAAACACAATTATTTTTAGATTGCAAACAGCATAGCATGTATCAATCAACCATTAATTTGTATTGTTGAGTAATATTCCACTGTATAGATATTCCGAAATTTTTTTGTTCCTTTATTCCCTTATGGCCATTTGGGTTATTCCTAGTGTTTGCCTGGAAATAAAGTTGTTATAAATATTTGTCTTTTCATAGACGTATGATTTTATTTCTCTTGAGTAAACATCTAGAAATAAAATAGCTTAAAATATCCAACAAATTAAAACACAATATTGACAATTTTGAGAATTAGAAAATATATAAAACAAAAAATGCACACAACCAAAAATAACAACAAAACTGCTGAAAATCAAAGACAAAAACTATCTTAAATACAACTAAAAGAAAGTAAGAATGTATAACCTTCCTTGGAGCAAAATAATTATTTTTACACTCAAAACAATTCTTGTGACTTTTATTTCCATATATTTTTTATATTAAATGAATTCAAACTAAAGCATTAAAATCTGTTTATTATAGTTAATTATTTTTAGCTGGACTTGGGGCTTTATAGTAGTTTTATAAGAGAGCTCAGTAGACCATGACACCTAACTTATCTGGATTGTGGAGAAATTAAAAAAGGTAAATTTTGAGAAGTTCATTATGAGTTTAGCATAAAACCACATGTATATTCAGATCATTTCTCACCAGATTGCTGATGCTTTAATTATCAATCATTGTAAAAACACATAGCACATTGTGTTATCAAGAGTGTGAAGATGATAGATATTTATATATTGCTAAAAATATAGTTGTCCCAAATTCTAGAAAGGACGATTTGACAAATATTATCAAAAGCTAAAGTTATACATGTCCTTTATTATAGCAATACTATTCCTAAAAATTTATTCTAAAAATATGCTCTTTATCATATGATTCATTTACTTAATTATGTTTTGGCAAAAAGAAATAATCAAACTAAATATAAGTTTAGGTAAATGGCTGAAGATACAGTACACAACAAATAAAACTGAAAAAATATAATAAGAAAGCTATTATATATATTTTACAGAGTATCTCTTTCTGCTGTCCAGTCTAGAGTGCTGTTGCATGATCATCGCTCACTACAGCCTTTAATTCTTGGGCTCAAGCAATCCTTCCATCTCAGCCTCCCCTGTACCTGGAACTACAGGCACATGCCACCACACCTACTAGTTTTTTTTTCTTTTAATATGCAGGGGTCTTATTATGTTTCCCAGGCTGGTCTCAAACTCCTGATCTCAAGCAATCCTCCTGCCTCAGCCTCTTGAGTCACAGGAACTATAGGCTTGAGTCACCAGTACTGGCCCAGGAAACTATTTCTATTGACATGGAATTAATTACAAAATATAATTATTATTTAGTTATGATTGATAATTTACTGTCAGCTTTGATTTTATATATACTGTATACCATAATGCATTAAACATAGTATATAATATGTCAAGAAGTATTTTAGGCCAATATTGTATTATACAACCAATTATAGTTTAGAGCTACTAAACATCTGTTTTATTTGTCTTCATTTTAATCATTTTTATAAATTATCATCTACTTATGAAAATCCAAATATATGTCTATTCTCACATACAGTGTCTCTGAACAACTTTTAATATTTACTTTAATTTCATTACCCTCTAATGAATTTTGCATTTTCTGTTTAAGTTTTTTTTCCTGTCAATTTTATGAGATATTTTTATTGGGTATAAAATTCTAAGTTAAGTTTTTGCTTTCATTCTGATTTGCATAGTTTCTGGTGACAATTGTCTATCATAAGTCTGAAGTTTTTTTTTTTTTTTTTTTTCAGAAAGGTAATTTTATTTAGGTAGAGAAAAGAGAAGGAAAGGAGAAGAAGAGAAAGGCTTCCACAAAGAGTGTGGAAGGGGATTCCAGAGGAGAAATCCTGGAGGGAGCTCCCACCATGTGCGAGGGGATTCCGGAAAGCTGGAAATCCCAGGTTTTTTTTTTTGTATGGAATGTATCTTATTCTCTGGTTGCCTTTGAAATTTTCTCTTTATCTTTGCTCTTCAGCAATTTAAATATGATGTGTCTATGTGTATGTCCATAGGATATGTTCATAATAGTGCTTGGAAATACTTATGATATTCTGAATTTCATACATATTTATAATATTCCTAATATTTTATTTATAATATTTATCTATTTGTAATATTCCTTGGAAATCTTTATAATGTTTATAAAGATAGTTATCATTTATAGTATATACAAAAATATTTTTTTGGAAATATGTATAATATTTATAAAATTCTCAGCATTATTTCTTCATATTTTTTTCTTTCTAAATTCTCATTCTGGGATTTTAATTACAAACATGTTAGCCATTTAATGCTGTTCCTCAATTCTTCAGTACTCTGTTCTTTCTTTCTCCTACTTCCTTTATTGTTCTATGGTCAAGTTCCCTGTATCTGTCATTGGCTCTGATGAGTCTACTTTCCACTAAGGCATTTGTTATCTCTGTTTACCTTTATGGTATTTCTCATGGGTTTTGTTTTCCTAACCTCCCTGCAATATTATGCCATCATGTGGTCTTTGGCTGAGTCTCATCTAGTGATTATTTTTTTTTCAATAATGGCTTCCATTTCCTTGTTGTGTGTGTATGTCTCAAAAATCTTGGTTAAAGGCTGCACATTGTGTGGAGAGTAGAAATTGAAGATAAATGTAATTATGCCTGGAAATAGGCCTGCCTCTTCCTAATCTAGGTCTTCTCTATGGGCAGTTGAATCAATCTAATCACCTCTTGAGCTGATTTTGTTTTATCCCTTTTGTTACTGTTTTGCATTGTTCTGGATACCCTCAGTCCTCCATTTGTTTCTAATTCTTAACCATTACCTTGTGCTTACAATGGTAAGCCTTCTCTAACTTCATCTTTAGAATTTTCCTCTGCCCTTTCACAACACAAAATGTCTCTACACTCTTTTTAATCTCCTGTTTGTAGAATGCTGTTATAATATTTAATACCAAGTACTTTTCCAGTCTTGTAGTAATAGCAGGGATGTTTTCATTTTCTCATTTCCATCTGAGACTTAGGAAGGATTTGTCCTTGAATCTCAGGGTTCTGGTATTATTAATCTTAACCTTCTCTAATAGTAGAGCCTGGGATGTAATTCTACTCATATTCCAGCTTTGGAGGTATTTTTGTTTTGTTTTGTTTGCCTCTCTCAGCCTTATCATTGTTACCCTGAAAGCAATATTTTTGCTGAACATTCTCTTACAGCTGAAGACTTTTGCTCTACCTGAAAAAAACAATCCAAGATCTCTCTGCTTCTTCCCCAATGGCAACAACTCTTATCCCCCAGTCCTTCACCACAAGGAATGCTTTCTGTCTCTTAATTTGTGCCTAAACTTTCTTATGATTGCCTGGTGGAAATCAGAAGAGAAAACCTGCATGTGGCTGCAAATTTCTCTGATGTCTGTTGCTCCCTGGGATATATATTCTCAAGATAGCTCCCACTAAAAATTTACAATGTATCGAAAGTCAGTCATGCTTATCTACAGGGAGAGAGGTCCTACCTTCCTTGCATACTCTGCTAGAGGTGAGTCAGTGTTTGTGTTTCATCTCTCCCTAGAGAAAACCACCTATCCTTCCTCAGATTTCAGTCAAGTTAGGAAACCTGTTGTCAGCTCCAAGATGGTCACAAAGAAAGTTTTGATTCCTTGCTGTGAGGCTGGCATTGGGATTTTTTTTTTTTTTCATATATCTACATCTTAAACAGAAAACAGAAGATTTACTTTTCTGTGATTTTAAAATTATAATACAAACTTATGAGTAAAATATGCACAGAGAGAATGATGGCAAAAATATGGGTGTTTCTTCTCCAGTAATGCATAGTGTTTTTATTTAAGAAAAAAAAATCATAAACATTTGGAGGGTTGAATATAGACCCCTTTAAAAGAGCAATAAAGTAACATTTACATAGACGGTTGTGCTACAGAATTTCATCAGGGTGGTAATTTGAATTTGGGTGATACGATTTGGCTGTGTCTCCATGCAAATCTCATCTTGAGTTGTAGCTCCCATAATCGCACATGTCATAGAGGAGATCTGGTTGGAGGTAATGGAATCATGGGGGCAGGTTTTTCCATGCTATTCTTGAGATAGTGAATAAGTTTCACAAATCTGATGGTTTTAAAAAGGGCAGTTCCCCTGCACACAATCTCTTACCTGCCACCATGTAAGATATGCCTTTGTTCCACCTTTGCCTTCCACCATGATTGTGAAGTCTCCCCAGCCATGTTAAACTGTGAGTCCATTAAACCTGTTTTTCTTCACAAATTACCCAGTCTTAGGTATGTCTTCATAGGAATATGAAAACAAACTAATAAAATGAATGAATAAGGTATTAACAATAGCAAAACTTGTTTTGTTTTTATAAGTTTTTACTTTTAAATTATATGAACCTAAGATGAGATAATAATATTACAGATAGAATATTCCAAGTGAATATTCACCTAAAGTGTATTTTACTGGAACACAGAAGGATATGTTACCACTTCCATGTTTACCTACATATTTTTGTGCTTTATTTAATCATTACATTACTCAATGTTGATATAGTTTAGATATTTGCACCTATGCTATTCTCATGCAGAAATTTATTCCCCATTTTTGAAGGTGGGGCCTGATGGGAGGTGTCTGGATAATGGAGGCAGATCCTTATAATTGTCTTGGTTTGTTCCCTTGCTGATAATTGAGCACTTGCTCAAAGTTCACAGGAAATCTAGTTGTTTCAAAGTGTATGGCACATCCTTTCCCTCTTTCTCTTTCTGTTTCTCTTTCTCCCTCTCTCTCTCTCTTTTTCTCTTTCATGCCTTCTCCAGCTTTCACCATGTGATGTTGTCCACTACACTTTCATTTTCTGCCATAATTTAAAGCATACTGAGGTCTCCCCAGAAGTCAAGCAAAGGCTATCACCATACTTCCTGTAAAGCCTGAAGAACTGTCAGCAAATTAAACCTCTTTCATTTATAAATTACCCAGTCCTCAGGTATTTCTTTATAGCAGTACAAGAAAAGTGTAACACAAATATTTCCTATGAACTTATTTTCACAAATATGGCATAGTATGTTATGTAGCTTAAGAATATTTTTCATCAATTTTGGAGAGAGAAAAAAGGTACTTATTAATTTCATTAAATGTAAGATTATTTGTCACCAAATGTCAGGATTTGTAGCATAAATAAGAAATACAAAGGAAACCATATCTTGGCAGGCTGGATATTGGTGATATGTTTCATAAGTAACATCAGGTATGTGTAGATGGGTACATCACTATTCATAGAGAGAAGGAATTTCAAACAAATGTTAAAGATGTAAAGCAGCCATGCCTGAGTTAATTGACGTGTTAAACGTGCAGGTACAAATGATGATGTAATTTGGGAAAGATTTGAAGTATTCATATTATAATTTTGCAAATAAATACAAAATAAGATTCTGAATGGCTTTATGTAATTTGGAACCATGAATTTAGAATAAAATCACAGAATAAGACTGACTTATTCTCAATTTACAGGCAAGAGGCCTGCACTTCTAAGAGAGTAATTATGGAGCTGCTAATTGGTACGTTCTGAGGTCAACCGCTACCAAGAGAGGTTAAATAAACAGTGAAGATGTGCATTGAATACCCAGTTTTTCTTTCCAAACTTAACAATTAGTTAAATTATTCTACTCCTCTAGAAGGGAAATTAATAAAGTGAAGAACAAAGGCCCACAGTGTGCTTGGAAAAAAAATATATTTTATGGAAATGAATACCTTGGGAAAAGGTTAATTTTTGTTGTTTGCATTGATTTTCTAGTCTCTTTTATTGTGATGTCTAGGACATCTGCACACACTACACACACCCTTCCACACATTTACTTTTTCTACAAGGGTTCTATTGATCCTCATAACTGCACCGTGAAAGCTGCCAATACTGACCACAAATGGAGGCAGCCAGTACTGCAGGCATTCAAACCTCAAACAGATTTCACTATTTCAGTTTCCTGAAGATAGCACCCCTATGTTCCTTATCACACTGTTGAAAATACTTGTTTTTGTTGTTTATTTTCTTCACTGGCTTTCAAAATTCTATTGACTGATTCTCCAAGGCTCAACTTTTGAGTTCCTTTCGTAAGAATAGGTTTCTGATTAACACAGCAGGACGTAAGCTTTCCTCTTCCTCTGATGGCACTTTGTGACTTTTTACACTGTCTGAAAGGTATGACTTTTTATAAGATCTTCAGTGTGTGTGTGTGTGTGTGTGTGTGTGCATACACATCTATGTATGAGTGCGTGTATTTTTATGTTTGAATAATGGAAAAGTTCATAGCAACTTTCTCTGTGTAGGTGGAAAGGGAAATTCATAATGGTTCAGATCCTTCACTTAAGTAAGGATGAACTGAAAAAACTGCATGGTTGTCTATGTATAAGAGCAAATTGGTATCCATTCAATAGTGGATTCTTTTGTCTTGACATACTTCTTGAGTGTCATTCTTTGTTTCACATTTTTGTTTATTTATTTTTCTTTGAGACATTCTTTTTGTTTTGGCGAAAAGTGTGATTCTTCAAATACCTTATCTTTTTAGAGCTCAAGGATGGTTGTAAAACAAAGTTCATTTTCATGAATGTTTAGGTTCCTCCAGGGAAGAGAACCATCAAATATAATCATCAGTTATATTTTAAATTTACTGAATGTTGTCCAACAATTTAAGATGGTCCAGTTTAAACATACGGCAAGAATAAAAACCAAGGGTCATCCGCAAGCACACCTCCCAAAAATGAACTTCACTAAAGGAAAAGAGGGTTGTTATCCTGTAACCCAGACTTGTGATTACCACCCAAATGCCAGATGAACTAACATGAAGTTTAGGTGCAGTATAATGGTAATCTGCCCATACCATACTTTCTTTTTGTGATGATGGGGAAACTTTCTTAGGTTTTTGTTCTATATTTTCAAAATAAGGAACTGTAGTCTCACTGTTACAAGTAAATTTTAGTATAAGGCCTCCTGTCTATGTATGACACTGAGGGATTGAGATCAACCTTATTTGCTAAACCACAGTGGACTGTCCTGAGAACTTTTGTGGTTTCACTGGTTATACAGTGAGAATTAAAGTTTATTCTCAGATAGAAGAATTGTGAGAAAATTTCTTTCTTCCTTACACAATCAGACAATCAACTGTAGAAATAACAAAGAAAATATTAGGTTATTTTGAGCCATGTTTCCAATTTGAAACTATGTTGAGGAGAGAAATCCAAGATGGCCTATCACTAGCAGCTCAGGCTTGTAGCTCCCAGTGAAAGTGCAGAGAACGAGAGGATGCCATACTTCAGATGAATTTTTGTTGCTCAGGGACCAGGAGATTCCCAGCAGAGGAGCCCCACAGGTCACCAGTGCAACCCTTGTGGCCAGTGCGGCAGTTCTTGGTGCAGAGTAAACAGGACTGGGGTCCCTTTTGGTCGACCTTTGGAGCTCGGGGAAGGCAGAGTTGCCCATTCAGCTAATTGAGGAAGGAATTCAGGAGGGAAGCAAGACCAGAGATTCCCAGGCAGAAAAGCACCAAGAATCTTGATGCCGCTGCTTTAGCTGGCGCGGTGGGTTGCTCAGATTTCAGCTCTGGAAATCAACAAATTGGACGTCCACTCAGAGACCTAATTTGAAAGTCAGTAATTACAAAGACAACAGGTGGATAAATTTACAATGACAGAAAGAAAACAGTGTAAAAAGGCTGAGAATACTCAAAATCAGAATGCCTCTTCCTCTACAGAGGATCACAGTTCCTTAGCAACAAGGGAACAAGGCTTGATGGAGAATGAGTGCATTCCAATAACAGAATTAGGCTTCAGAAGATGGATAATAAGAAACTTCTGTGAGTTAAAAGAACACGTTCTAGCCCAATGTAAAGAAACTAAGAACCTTGAAAAAAGGTTTGACAAAATCCTAATGAGAATAGACAATTTAGAGAGGAATATAAGTGAATTAATGGAACTGAAGAATACAATACGAGAACTCTGTGAAGTATGCACAGGTTTTAACACTCGAATTGATCAAGCAGAAGAAAGAATATCAGAGGTCGAAGAAGCCAAAATAGACAAATGGGACCTAATCAAACTCCACAGCTTCTGCACGGCAAAAGAAACAGTCACTAGAGTGAATCGGCAACCATCAGAATGGGAAAAAATCTTTGCAGTTTACACATCTGACAAAGGGCTGATATCCAGAATTTACAAAGAACTCAAACAGATTTACAGGAAAAAAAACAAACAAGCCCATTCAAAAATGGGCAAAGGATATGAACAGAAACTTTACAAAAGAAGACATATATGAGGCCAACAAACATATGAAAAAGTGCTCATCATCATTGGTCATTAGAGAGATGCAAATCAAAACCACATTGAGATATCATCTCACACCAGTTAGAATGGCGATCATTAAAAAATCTGGAGATAGCAGATGCTGGAGAGGATGTGGAGAAATAGGAACACTCTTACACTGTTGGTGGGAGTGTAAATTAGTTCAACCATTGTGGAAGACAGTGTGGTGATTCCTCAGGGACCTAGAAATAGAAATTCCATTTGACCCAGCAATCCCATTACTGGGTATCTATCCAAAAGACTATAAATCGTTCTACTATAAGGACACATGCACACGAATGTTCATTGCATCACTGTTTACAATAGCAAAGACCTGGAACCAACCCAAATGCCCATCAATGATAGACTGGACTGGGAAAATGTGGCACATATACACCATGGAATATTATGCAGCAATCAAAAATGATGAGTTTGTGTCCTTTGTAAGGACATGGATGAATCTGGAGAACATCATTCTCAGCAAACTGACACAAGAACAGAAAAAGAAATACCGCATATACTCACTCATAGGTGGGTGAGAAAAATGAGAACACATGGACACAGAGAGGTGGTCTACTATACACTGGGGACTGTTGGGGGAAATGGGAAAGGGACAGTGGGGGGGGCTGGGGGGGATAGCCTGGGGATGAATACCAAGTGTGGGTGAAGGGGAGGAAGGCAGCAAAACACACTGCCATGTGTGTACCTATGCAACTATCTTGCACATTCTGCACATGTACCCCAAAACCTATAATGCAATAAAAATTAAAAAAAAAAAAAGAAGACAAGATTAGAGAAGAAAAAGTAAACACAAATGAGCAAAGTCTCCAAGAAATATGGGACGATGTGAAAAGACCTAATTTACTTTTGATAGTTGTACCTGAATGTCATGAAGAGAATGAATCCAAGCTGGAAAATATTCTTCAGGTTATTATTCAGGAAAACTTTCCTAACCTAGTAAGGCAGGACAATACTCAACTCCCGGTAATATAGAGAACACCACAAAGATATTCCTCAAGTAGAGCGACCCCAAGACACATAATTGTTAGATTCACTAGGATTGAAATAAAGGAGAAAATTCTAAGGGCAGCTAGAGAGAAAGGTTAGGTTACCCATAAAGGGAAGCCTATCAGACTCACAGCAGATCTCTCAGCACAAACCCTACAAACTAGAAGAGAGTGGGGGTCAATATTCAATATCCTCAAATTAAAGAATTTTCAACCCAGAATCTCATATCCAGCTAAACTAAGCTTCATAAATGAAGGAAAAATAAAATTTTTTACAAACAAGCAAGCACTCAGAGATTTCATCACCACCAGACTTGCTTTACAAGAGCTTCTGAAAGAAGCACTACACACAGAAAGGAACAACCAATATCAGTTATCCCCAAAACTTACCAAAAGGTAAAGGGTATCTCCATAATGAAGAATCTATATCAACTAATGGGCAAAATAGCCAGCTAGCATTAAATGACAATATTAAACTCACAAATATCAATATTAATCCTAAATTTAAATGGATTAAATGCTGCAATCAAAGACACAGACAGGCAAACTGAATACAAATCAAAACACATCGGCACTCTATTTCCGGATCCCTCTTATAAGTGAGGACACACAAAGAGTCAAAACAAAAGGTTAGAGTAAGACTCACCAATCAAATGGAGAGAAACAACAACAACAACAGGAGTTGTAACTTTCATCTCTGACAAAATAGACTTTAATAGTAACAAAGACTAAAAGAAACAAAGAACATTACACAATGGTGAAAGGATCAATGCAACAATAGGAGTCAATAATCATAAATGTATATGCACCCAATATAGGAGCACCCATATACATAAAACAAGTTTTCCATGACTTATAAAGAGACTTGGACTCCCACACAATAATAGCAGGAGACTTTGACACCACATTACTAATATTCGATGGATCAATGAGACAGAAAATTAACAGGGACATTTATGATTTGAATTCAGACCTGGAACAAGTAAACTCAGTGAATATTTATAGAATTCTTCTCCCCAGGTCCACAGAACATACATTTTTTTCAGTATCACACTACACCTATTTTTAAAGTGACCACATAAATAGAAGTAAATCACTCTTCAGCATTTGCATAGCATTTCATAGATTTAAATGAAATATTGGTTGGCTGTTTGTTTGTTATTTTCTTTCCTTATTCCTTCCTGTCTCTACTGTTAAGCACAATTATTGGCATAAAAGAGGTCTTTAATACCTATTTTTAGATTGCATTCCAGTCTGGGCAATAGAGCAAGACTCCTGTTCTCTTTTCCTCTTTCTCTTTCTCTTTCTCTTTCTTTCTTTCTTTCATTAAAAGAAAAGAAGAAGAAGAAACTATTTTGAAGAAACAAAAATGATAAGATTAGAAGGATGGCTCAGGATTATTTAGAAAGAAGAAAGACTTACACATAGGGGCTGGTTTTTGACAGACTTTAAAGGCCAATGGAGAGAAAATAGTCTTTTCACCACAGGCTTAGCAAGTAAACCTTTAAACAAGGCTTTAAAATATTAAGAAACTTGCTGCACATTCTGTGCCAAAACTAGATTATAGATATTTGAAAAATATAATTCTTTAAAAGACTCAGGTTATTAAACAAACATTATTAAGTCAACAAGTTGCAATATGTTGAATTAAATGCTAACATGGTTTAGGAAATTAAAAGGTTATATTTATTTTTTATTTTTATTTTTATTTTTTATTTTTTATTATTATTATTTTTTGAGACAGAGCCTTGCTCTGTCACCCAGGCTGGAGTGCAGTGGTGTGATCTCTGCTCACTGCAACCTCTGCCTCCAGGGTTCAAATGATTCTCCCATGTTCAAGTGATTCTCCCACCTCAGCTTCTCAGGTGGCTGGGATTATAGGCAAGCAACATCACACCTGGCTAATTTTTGTATTTTTGGGTAGAGATGGGATTTTGCCACGTTGACCAGGCTGGTCTTGAACTCCTGATCTCAAGTGATTCTCCTGCCTTGGCCTCCCAAAGTGCTGGGATTACATACATGAGCCATCACACCTGACCAGAAGATCCTATTTGGATTAAATGCAGAAAGAAGCATAAGGAAATTAACATTGATCATTATATGGTCAGAAGAAATTATACTCAGATCTCACTCTAGGGTGTTTTCTTATTGTTTATAACCTCATCTTCAAGGTCTTATAGTGGAAAGCACCAATGGCTTCACCTGAAGAAATTTAGACAATACAGTCACATAGCTGAATAAAAACCAGACCCTTTTTTATTTTTATTATTCCAGGATCATCTGTTATTCCATTATGTCTGCTTTACATCAGTATTTTCTGCTGATGCCTACTTAAATTGTCTCAATGGAGTTTATATTTATAACATAATTGCACAAAAAGGCTTTGTTTCTTTTCCTCTGCAAGTGACTAGCATTCTGACAAAATATATATTAATATATGTTTTTAATCAAGATTCAGCATTCAAAATAATGGAATGTTTGTAGATTTATTTTTCTAGTATTTACATTTTATGTTTCCTGATCCCTTTTTCACAGATAGCGACAAATATATATATAAAGCAATCACTGTATTGCTAGCATCAAGAACCAAAACATTAAAACTAATCAAACAAGTCAATTATTTATATTCTGGAAAATATTAAATTGATACTGTCTTGTTAATATTTTCTTATATAATAATATGCAAACACATAAAGTGAAAGTTACTTTATAATAATATGCTGTCTTTTAGATTCTAACAATATTTTAAATGAAAATGTTAAAACACATGTAAACTATGAAAAGTTACCAAAATTCTAGCACTTATATAACTTGGTACAATTTTGAATGTCTTTCCAACAGGTTATCTCCTAATACACTCTAATATTCACCTTTATTGTAACTAATTTAAGTGCTAATTATTTGTTATTCTGAAATCTCATCAGTGAACTCATGCATGTTTTTCTAAAATTTTAGTACAACTATAATATCTCTAACTAAGTGAGTTCTTCATCAATCTGTCTAGTATCAATTTCTTCCTAATAGATATTTGAAATGCTACATAATTACATAAATTATGGTTTCCCCGTAAGTTATTCATTCAAGTATTTTTGTAGACATTTAGGTGGTTTCCTATTTTCTGGCAGTATTTCAAGAAGCAACATTGTACACGTATTATTACATAAGTGTCTCTAATCTTTACTGTGTATGAATAGCTTGCAGTTTTGTTTAAACATCTCCAATTAACATCTTTTTTTCCTAAAATACCTAAAGCAATTTCCAAATACTGTGTAATTTCAACCATAATTACTTCAAAAAGTACTCTTCATCTCTACTTCTTTTACCAAACCTAAATATATATCACTCTTTATCTTAACATATTCAAACAGTTATTAACTGAGACTTATAAAACTTTCTAAAGACTCTGATAACTCTGATTTTATACCTCTTTTTTATATCTTTGCATTATTATTATTATTATTTTCTTTACTTTAGAATACCACAACTGAAATGGTAATTTAACTATACTCTATGAGTTTATTTCAAACAAATTCTAATCCACATATGGAAATACATCGGAATAAACTCTCTGAAACACAATCCTAATCATGCTACATTCCTGACCATGTAATGTTTATCTAGTAATAATAATACTAATATAAAATCTTAACTTGTCATGCCTGCATATTTGTATGATGTAATTTTGGATATTGATCCATCCTTATATATATTTTGAATCTATAGGTGTGATTCACTCCTACTATACAAATATAATAGCATTGCTCTAAACTCCATACTCCACCTAAATAGAAATGAGGCTTCCACAATCCACTCAAAAGTAGTTAGATTATTGATATGAGTAGTCTTTTATAATTTACATGTATGTATTATAATATAAAAAGCAAATATACAAAAACCATGTAAAAGGTACAAGTAAAAATACTATAAAAAACAAGATGAAATCCCCCCAAAATTTCAAGTAATCCATAGGATGGCCAAGAAAAAAGAAATAGAAGAATAGAAAGCAGCAAAAACAAACAATAAAATTTCAGACCTAACTGCTAATATATTAATAGTTGCTTTAATAAAATTATGTATATAATCGATTAAAAGTCATAGATTGCTAAAGTGATTTTTAGAGGTGGCCTAACCATATCCTGTTTATATAACATTCACTTCAAATTTAAAGATAAAAAAATTGAAAGTAAAAAGATGAAAAAATTTATATCATGCAAACTTTAAGCAAATAAAAAAAGAATACTACAATAATATCTGATAATCTACATTTAGACAAAACATTTTTAGAAAAAGACATAACAATGAAAAAAATAATCAATCCACCATCTGTAAATTATCTGTAAAACAATACATAAGCATCAAACAAAATCTCCCCAAAATACATGAAGAATGGCTTACAAATATGCGGTAAAATATTTGCAAGTCCACATATTTCATAAGGAATTATTATCTAGATTATATAAATAATTCTTCCATCTCGATAGTAAAAATACAAACCAATTAAAATGGGTAACCTGTTTTGATTTCTCCAACTAATATTCGCAAATAGGCCCAAAAGCACATAAAATGGAATGTGTACTCAACATTTTAAATTATCTTATAAATTTAAATTAAAACTACAGTTAAATACCAGTTTGTACCCATTAAAATAGCAATAATTAAAGAGATAGGCAATATGAAGGGTTGGAAAGATGGGAAAACCTTATACTTGCTGATAGAAATGCAATGTTGTCAAGATGATAATTGATTAAACATTTAAACAAAATGTAGCATATGAATCAGCAATTCCACTGCCACATATCTATTTAATAGCAATTAAAACATATATCCACCTCAAATCTTATGAGTTCACAGCAACATTATTCAACAATATTTTTATGAGTTACTGTTTCATGACATTATTTGAAATAGTTCATCAACTGGAGAGTAAATAAACAAAAATGGATGAACCTCCAAAATATTATGCAAGTTGAAAGAAGCCAATGTGCAAAAGATCGCATTGTAAATAATTTGATTATAGGAAATGTTTAATAAGAGGAATACATAAAGACACAAGTAGATTAGTAGTTGCCTGGAACTCTGGTGAGACATGTTATTGACATAGGAAATTTTTTCAAAATATTAGAAATGTTCTACACATGTATGGTAGTAAAAAGTGCAAGACACTGTAATTTACTAAGATTTTGTATATAAATGTCACATATTCAAATATAAATTCTATGTATAAACAATGATGTAAGAATGATTCAATATAAGTTTTTAATTCTATATTTAATTAAATAATTAGGCTACATCATTTCCATTATTAATTTAATTATCAATTCTAGAATTATTTTGATAATTTTCACTTTATTTTACTGAGCCTCAAAGAAGTAGTGTCTTATGATCAATCAGATCAGTGATTTTTATATATACTCTATGTATGTGTATATATATGTATATTTGCAGTTTACAGTTAGCAGAATGCTCACCTCAGAATATTGTTCAAGAAAAAATGTATTTTTATGATAAACTTGATGTGTTAAATCAATTTTCATGCTGATAGACTGCATTTTTGGGTAGCCTGATGGAGTTTTAAACAGAGGGGCTTATTTTGTGGTAAAATAATGTGCAAATGTTTAATATATAACTCCTAAATTTTTATGTATACCAGGAAACAGATTTTTACATAAGCAGTCTTTAAAACATGTTATGTTCTCCTGGCTCCAAAGGAAAACAAGGTAACTAGAACTTGAAAAGGCTATTTTTTTTTTTTTGAGAAAAGAAATGTATTTTGTAAGGGAGAACTGTGTTTTAGCCTCCAACTATTAATATTTTAAATTAGAAAACCTAAGGATGTGTGCAGATACGATGTGCGTTCATTCTGCTCTGGAATAGGAGTCTCAGAAAGTAAAATCCAGTCTTGTAAACTAATCATTGATTTTGATGAAGGGTTAGAGGTTTCTGCCAGGCTATTAATGGGAGAAGAAGAATAAGCTAGGCAATTGCAGCATCATTTTGCTCTTTTGCTTTGGTGGCCAGCTGAAAATGTGCCAAAAATTGTCAAAATATCCTAAGGATAAATATTTGCATTTTTACATAATGGGGATAGTTGCAAAAGGACTCAGAATTTGTACCAAAACACAAACGTTTAACAAATAACTGTACAGATAACTATGTCATAATAATGGTGATAACTATGATGAAGAAAATACTGGAGTCGTGAGAACATGGAATTCAAGTCCTGAAACAGTGTCTTTCAAAAACTCAGGAGGAAAGGTTATAAAAGGGATTTTAAGCAAGAAAATTATCAGGCGGATTAGCTTGGAAAAAGAAGGATCTGGCCATTTTGATAAAGAAATTGTAGTGCCTTTTGGCAAGTGTATAGTGAGAAAGGTGTACAGGCCAGCAAGAATGCTCTCAAGGGTGGGATAGCTTCAGTCCTTTGTAGATAAGGTTGAGAATTTTGAAATATGTTAAAGTGAAAGAAAAATAGAGAAGGAAAAAGTGAATAAAACCTCGAATATCTCTACTACAGAAATATTAAAGATAATTTGCCTTTATACTTTAGCATACTGCATAGAAAATGATCATACAAATGTAGCATTTTCTAAAAAAATAATAATTTTATACACATATGTTTTGGGGTAATGAAAAATATTTATTATTTTACCAGACCAGTCACAAAAGGAGAATCTGAAATAATTCTCATTGCACAAAAATGTTGGCCTTTGTAATAAAAGGCAGGTTTTACTTGCTTTGTTTTTTTTACTTGCTTTGTTTTTATTTTGTTTAATTTTTCTGATGTATTTATGTGGGTTGTTTACCTGGGTCCCTTCAAATTTTGTGTTCTTCTAATTTAAAAAATTCTTGTCTTTATATTGACTTTTAGGATTAAAAAATACTATTATTAAGGCTTTGCTGGCTATACATGTTGCAAATGCATTCTCCCATACTGATCTTACAAATTTACTCTCATAATACTGTATTTCATTGATCAAAACTAACTTTAATATAATAAGATGAAATACTCTTTTGCTACTATCCATTTTGTTTTCCAAATATTTACTACTCATAAGATAGCAAAATATTCTTCTATGTTATGATCTAGAGTATTTTTCCTTTCTTTGTCTATGACAATTTGAGTAGAAGTAATCTGTGTACATGAATGTTAGATACAAAATAAATTTTACTTTATCATAAGTAGACATCTAGTTTACCTACTAGAATTTACTAAGAAGACAACTTTATTATTTTTGTAGAAAGAAATGTTATCAATTCTGTTGATGGACTCCTTAATCTCTTCTATTGATTATCTTCTACCTGAACCAGTACCAAATTAATGTTGCTTTCTCCTGAAATATGTTAAATGTTTAACTTTGCTCTTATTCCACCTAATTGTGATGAATATAGGTATTCTGGATTTCCATTTAAACTTTACATACAGTTTTTGAATTTCTCCAGAAAAGCTGATAAAATTTTGATTAAAATTGTTTTTAGTCTCTAGATGAATTTGGACAATAAACATATTTAAATGTGACACTTATTTGCAATTATTTGTGATATTTATACATTTCATTAATTTTAATTGTCTGATTGCATTCACATCAATCTCTTTAGTACAATGTTGAATACAGATGGGATTAAATTATATCTCTGTATCATTCTCCACGTTTAAAAAATAGTTATTAATATTTCACCATTAAACATTATATTGGCAATATAATATTTGCAATAGTATTTTGAAAAAGTAATTTATTAAAATATATTTTTCTTCATCTTGAATTTTATAAGGATTATCATAAATTGATTTTTTAAGTGAATGCAAGTTTACTAGAAAAGTAAAGGAATGAAGAATGGCTATTCCATAGGCAGAGCAGCTCCAAAGGCTGCTGGTTGCCCATTTTTAGGGTTATTTCTTTATTATATACTAAGCAATGGGTAGATTATTCATGAGTTTTCTGGGAAATGGGTGGTCAATTCCAGGAACTGAGGGTTTTTTCCATTTTTAAAATATAGGGCAACTTCCTGATGTTGCCATGGCATTTGTAAACTGTCATGGCACTGGTGGGAGTATGGCAGTGAGGATGACCAGAGGTCACTCTTGTTGCCATTTTGGTTTTTGTGGGCTTTAACCAGCTTCTTTTTGGAACCTGTTTTATCAGCAGGGTCTTTATGGCCTCCATCTTTTGATGACCTCCTATCTCATCCTGTGACTTAGAATGCCTAGCCCTCTGAGAATGAAACCCAGTAGGTTTCAACCTTATTTTACTCAGCTCCTATTCAAGATGGAGTTGCTCTGGTTCAAATGCCTCTGACATTTGCTCTATCCCCTTAAGAGAACCCTTAATTCTCAGGGTTGTAGAGAGATAAAGATCCATCTTCTGTAACATCTCATGCTAAATAGGGGTGATGATATTTCTGCCTAACTATGAGGGTCTCTTGTATTCAGGGTAGAGGGGAGCTAAGTCAGAAAGCATCAGTATCCTGAGGGCCATTCATAGCTCCAAGTACCAACAAATTTGGATATCTTGAAGATTAATAAGTGCACAGTTGAAGAAAACATTCTGACAAAACTGGATATCTGAGAGATTAATAAGTTTACAATTTAAGGAAACATTTAGTAAGCTTATCCTGCATTCCTACACAGAGAGTACAACAGCTACATATTCCAAAATATTAAAGCAAAATAAGTAAAATTATTCCAAATAAACTATATAAGAAGGCTTTCCATGAACTGGGAAACTATTGCAAACAAGCTGGTAGAGGATTGCAAGACTGAAGGAAATTCCAATATGTGTCCAGAATTAGAATACAGATCCAGACTTTTAATTTATCATTCCCTCTTGTTTCTTCTGAGCAGCAGCCAGAGATTACTAATTGGTTCACAGAAATAAACAGAGTTATTCTAAACTGCCTGAAAACAAACAAACAAATGATAATTTAAAAAAAAAAACCAACTGATGAGACTAGAATTCAATAACAGGTGTACCATAATTCTTGAAACATAATTTTTCCACCTCCAGGCTTTCATTTGTACTATAGACAAATCCTGGTAGTCCGATTTGCTTTATTATACTTCAACTGATTACTTGTATAAAGTGCTGCAAGAATAATTATTTTTCATATAGACTTTTTAAGTTGAGTTTGATGGAAATTTATTGCATAGAAAGAATCTCAGATAATATTTTTTTTAAAGATGATTACAGCCATGGCTTTGTACTCTCAAATACCTATGAGTTAGGTAAATTCCTCCCCTTCTGATATTTCAAGATAACTTGGAGTTCCTGAGCCATTCAGATAGTTACATTCTTTACTTACCATAGGTCAAGATCCCTGCCCAAGGCCTTTGTAGACAAAGTATGAGGCCAGTTTTCTGAAGGGGTTTTTATTGCCTCTGTAAGTTTAATTCCTTAAAGAAAAGAACACCATTTCAGTCAAAGCCTTGGCAATAACTGGTTTCTCCAGTTGTGTCCTGTTCCAAAAGAAAACATTCTTATTGCACTTATGCAAATAATAATATGGCCACAAGTTAAGAATATTCACAAATAGTTTCCAAATTCTAGATAAATCAGGAGGAGAGAAACAAATATGTTCCAACTTTTGTTCACAGGAGTACACCTAATTGTTGAAAGCTGTCAATATCTCAAAATAAAAAGTTTTCTTGACTCAGAAAATCAAAACAAGGATCAGGAATGTTTTAAGTAAAAAGTCAAAAAATTACTTCAGTCTTCTTAGTTCAGTGTGGACTAACTCCTGTTCTGCTTGATGTTCATGAACATTTCCACTCTCCATGAGGGTCCTGTGAAGGTTTTCTTCCTCTATTCTAATATCACAATTTTCAAAATTATCAGAAAACTACCTTCAGAAACACCTGTTAGAGTCCTATAGTTGATTATAACCAACCTTTTAAAGTGGACTAAAACAAGACAAGAATTGTTGGTGAATGACAAATGCCTTAGGACAGCCTTTATTAAAGTCACAATTGACTAGGAAATTTTAGTTACTTCTGTGACACCCAACAATTTTACATAACAATTATAATTCTTAATAACATACACTAAGTCATATCAGAATTATAGGCATTTCCCATAATTTTGGAATACATACCAATAACATATTTATACAAATACAACTCAAAGAAAGCCAAACACCATTTCATATTTGATAGTGCTTCTCATGAGATTTTTATACCAAATAAGCCAAATGTCATTTTCACATTAGTGTACTATTAAAGTTAAACCCTGCTATTATTAAAACTGTATAGGCAAATCTATCCAATTTTAAAGTCTGACCATAAGGTAAACTCCTTATTAAACTTCTATAATGTTTTAAATTTTTGTTAAAGAGCAGATTAGTGCTCCAAGAAAAAAAACCTGTTGTGCTTTTACTCAAATGATCAATTTATGGAAAAACTGAATAACACCACTTTAACTTTAGCCCATATATTCACACATAGAATTTATTTTACAAGATTCTGACATAAAACCTTTAATCCTCTAAACTTTCGCAAGAAATCCAGGTTCCCATGGCTTCTTAAAATCTTTTACCAAAAGTAAATTCTACTTTCCTTCCATGCCTTGCATGTAGAGCTGTTTCTTAAGTAGTCTTAAATATATGTTACACTGTTAACTCTTGATTTTGAATTATATATGCTACACATTTCTGCATATACTTAAATGATCACACTATTTTCTGCATTTTTCTCTTAATGTGGTACGAGGTAATGAATTCCAAAGGATAAAAAAAATTAATTTCTGCAATTAAACCCATCTTACATTGAAATATATATTTTCCTTATATTGCATAATTCAGTTGACTAATGCATTGTTGAATAATTGGCATTTATGTTCTCAACATAAACTCCAGCTTTAAAAATTGTATGGGAATTACACCACTTTTGGTCTGTACCCTGGAAAAAAATTCTGGACTGAATATTCTCTTCTTCTTCTTCTTTTTTTTTTTTTCTGCTCTAAGCATTCTAAGATAGTATATGCAAATTGAATAACCCTTTTCAGAAATGCTTGAGACTAAAAGTGTTTTGGATTTGAGATTTTTGTTAGATTAGGAAATATTTGTAGTTGCATAATGAGGTATCTTGGGTATTAGACCCAAGTCTAAACACAACATTCATTTACATTTCATATAAACTTCATATACATGATCTGAAGATAATTTTACAGAATATTTTTAATGATTTTGTGCATAAAACTAAGTTTTTGTTAATTATTTATCTGTAAAATTTCCCACTTGTAGCATCATGTCAGTGCTCAAAACGTTTTGGACTTTGGAGCATTTCAGATTTTGAATTTTATAATTAGGAATTCTCTTTTTTTTTTTTTTTTGAAAAAAAAGGAAAGAAGGAGAGGAAAAGAGAGGAAGAAAAGGAGGGAGAGATAACAGGAATGTTGCTTTATTCTATGAATGGGTATTAATAATGGCCGATCAATATTTTGTGTATTTTAAGTGGAGAATGTATATTTTGTGTATTTAAAGTGGAGAGCTCTATAAGTACTTATTAAGTTTACTTGTTCTGGATCTGAGTTCAAGTTCTGGATATCCTTATTAATTTTCTGTCTCATTGAGTCTAAATCTCTTTATGGGTCTTATGTATCTGGGTGTTAGGATGCATTGATCCTTTTACCACTCTATCTTTGTTGCTTTGAAATCTGTTTTATCAAGTACATGAATTGCAACTCCTGCTTTTTGTTTATTTATTTATTTTTGCTCTCCGTTTGGTTGGTAAATCTTTCTCCATCCCTTTGTTTTGAGTCTTTGTGTATCTTTGGATATAAAATGGGTCTGGATGTAGTATACCATTAGGTTTTGGCTGTATCTTTTGATTGGGGGATTTAGTCAATGTAAATTTAGGATTACTGCCATTTGATGTTAACTGGCTATTTTATCCATTCATTGATGTAAATTCTTCTTTATGTTGATGCTCTTTACTTTTTGGTATATTTTTTGAAAGGCTATTACTGGTTGTTCCTTTCTGTGTATAATGCCTCTTTCAGAAGTGTTTGTAAAGCAGGCCTGGTGGTAATAAAGTCTTTGAGTACTTGCTTGTTCATAAAAGATTTTATTTTTCCTTCAATTGTGAAGCTTAGTTTGGCAGGATATGAAATTCTGGGCTGAAAGTTCTGTTCTTCAATGATGTTAAATATTGGCCCCCACTCTCTTATGGCTTGTAGGGTTTCTGCTGAGAGATCTGCTGTAAGTCTGATAGGCTTCCCTTTGTGGATAACCTGACCTTTCTCTCTGGCTGCCCTTAGTATTTTCTCCTTCGTTTCAACCCTGGTGAATCTAATGATTATGTGCCTTGGGGTTGCTTTTCTTGAGGAATGTCTTTGTGGTGTTCTCTGTATTACCTGGGGTTGAATAGTGTCCTGCTTTGCTAGATTGGGAAAATTCTCCTGGATAATATTCTGAAGAGTATTTTCCAGCTTGGATTCATTCTCTCCATCACATTCAGGTAAACCTATCAAATGTAGATTAGGTCTTTTCACATAGTCCCATATTTCTTGGAGATTTTGCTCATTCCTTTTTATCCTTTTTTCTCTATTCTTGTCTTCTCGTTTTATTTTATTAAGTTGGTCTTCGACCTCTGATATCCTTTCTTCTGCTTGATCAATTCAGCTATTCAAACTTATGCATATTTCACTAAGTTCTCATGTATTTTTCAACTCCGTTAGTTCATTTATATTCCTCTCTATATTTTCCATTCTTTTTAACATTTCGTCAAACCTTTTTTTTCAAAGTTCTTAGTTTCTTTACATTGGGTTAGAACAAGTTCTTTCAACTCCCCAAAATTTCTTATCATCCACTTTCTGAAGCCTACTTCAGATAATGGGACACAGTTCTTTTTCATCAGGGCTTGTTCTGTTGCTGATGAGGAAGTGTAATCCCCTGTAGAGGGAGAGGGGTTCTGATTTTCGGTATTCTCAGCCTTTTTAGGCTGTTTTTTCCCTTTATTGTGGATTTATCCATTTGTTGTCTTTACAATTACAGTCTTTCTAATTAGGTTTCTGAGTGGACATCCAATTTATTGACTCCCAGTGCTGGAATCCGAGCAACCCACTGTGCCGGCCAAAACAGCAGCACTAAGATTGATGGTGCTCTTCTGCCTGCGAATCTCCGGTCTGGCTTCTTTCTTGAGTCCACAACAAGCGGCTCTGCCTTCCGGGAGCTCCAAACACCAGTCAGTAGGGGAACCAGTCCCATTTACTGTGCACGAAGAGCTGCCGCGCTGAGGCGAAACCAGCAAAACCGTTTTTTTTTGACGGCAAAACTGCTGCACCGGCCACAAGAGTCACGCTGGTGACCTGCAGGGCTCCTCCACTGGAAATCTGGTCCGTGAGCGTTAAAAATTCATCTGAAAGTGTGGCATTCTCATGTTTTCTGAACTTTCACTGGGAGCTACAATCCCGAGCTGTTAGTGATCAGCCATCTTGGATCAGTCTTCTTTTCTTCTTATTTTGTAGAATTTCACAAAAGGAAGAGATTATTCAAGTTTTTCCTTTCAGTGTTTGCATCCTCCATAACATCGATTTCAAAGCTTAATGAGGTTATGAAAAGGCAAGAAAATTGCAAACTGATCATTTTTTTTTGAAACAGAGTCTCACTCTGTCTTGCAGCCATAAATTGATGTAATCCAGCATATGAACCAAATTAAATAAAATATATCATACATACATAAATATCACTCCAGATGAATGTTTGAATCACTGATTTTTCTAACATTTATTATTTTATATATAGTTCTTAAAAAGTTTTTCCTAAAATGCAGCTATTGCTATATTCTGCAAATTTTCCAGTGTCATATTTCTATTATGTTACTTAAATTTGTATGCCAATTACATACTGTGTTATATCATCTCACATAAATGTGTTTAGAAATATACTGAATAATTTGGAAATATTTAGAATTTTTAAAACTGTTAATTATTTCTAGATGATTCTAATATAGTCAGTCTATGTAAACTATACTTTTAGTCCTTTGACATTTGATGATACATACAATATGTGTTTTATCTACACCTATATATCCATCTCTCTATGTTTTTACAATATTTTCATTTGCCTAGTTATTTTATAATTTATTAATCATTTTTAAATCTTTTGAATAGTTACCATTTTTAACTGCTTTTTTAGCTATGAGAGAGGCATTGTGAAATATTCAACTATAATCATAAATGTGTTTTGGCTTCTGCCATTTTAAAAATTTAAATATGTAAAATGTTATGTGCACAAACATTAGAGTTACTATACCTTAAGGTGTTGTCATTTTATTCAATGTTCTTCTTCCTGTCTACCAATACTTTCTTGACCAGCCTAATTTGTTTTTTTATCATATAAGTACATAAGGTTACTCATTTTTAGTATTTGAATGATATTTATGTATAGGAATATAAGTACATTATACATAGTGTCTTATTTTTGGAATATTTTATGGTATTTTAAGGTGTGTCAATTTTAAGTCACATATTAGTTTTTTTTTTTCTTTTTTTGGCAATCATTGTCTTCAATTGGACTATGTAATCAATTTAGATTTTATATAACTCACTGTAAAATCAGTATTCAATTCATTAAAGTTATTTTCTAATTTTTCTATATCTTTTATATTTTTTAATTTTGTATTAATTAACAAAGTTTATTATTCTTTTTTAACCACATTGACTTAGTAGTTATATAATCTTTGTATAATATTTTACTAGCTCCCATTAATATTAAAACTGGAATCCCTGGCTTATATTTAAGTTGGTCATTTGTTTCCTTGTCAATGCAAGAGTCCTAGGCCATTTAAAGTTTATTTATGTTCCTGCCATTGTATAGAGTTAATTATTTATATCATATTTGCCTTTTCCATACCTCTTTGTGTTTTGTTGCAAGCCTATTCCTCACTCTGTTTATGTTCATCCGCTGAACACTCTTTAGGAATACTTCAGTGCAGGTCAGTATTGCTTATATTTAAGTTGGTCATTTGAGGTATGGTCAAAGAGGTATGGAAAAGGCAAATATGATATAAATAATTAACTCTATAAAATGGCAAGAATATAAATAAACTTTAAATGGCCTAGGACTCTTGCATTGTCAAGGAAACAAATGACCAACTTAAATATAAGCAGTATTGCCTTTTATTCTGATTGGCATTCTTTTCTCTCAGTAAATAGAATTTTATTATATTTTCTCTTCTGTTGCTATTCTTTTGATACCTACTCTTAGACTTTCTACTGCATAAAGGCTTAAAATTTATCTATTTTGTAGTTTTTAAAAGGTATTCTCTATAAGTTCATCTTTTCTATTTCTTTCTTTTTTTTTATTGCATTATAGGTTTGGGGGTACATGTGCAGAACGTGCAAGATAGTTGCATAGGTACACATATGGCAGTGTACTTTTCTGCCTTCCTCCCCTTCACCCACACTTGGTAGTCATCCCCAGGTCATCACCCTCAGCCCCCCCCCCGCTGTCCCTCCCCCATTCCCCCCAACAGTCCCCAGTGTATAGTAGACCGCCTCTCTGTGTCCATGTGTTCTCATTTTTCTCACCCACCTATGAGTGAGTATATGCGGTATTTCTTTTTCTGTTCTTGTGTCAGTTTGCTGAGAATGATGTTCTCCAGATTCATCCATGTCCCTACAAAGGACACAAACTCATCATTTTTGATTGCTGCATAATATTCCATGGTGTATATGTGCCACATTTTCCCAGTCCAGTCTATCATCGTTGGGCATTTGGGTTGGTTCCAGGTCTTTGCTATTGTAAACAGTGCTGCAATGAACATTCGTGTGCATGTGTCCTTATAGTAGAATGATTTATAGTCCCTTGGATAGATACCCAGTAATGAGATTGCTGGGTCAAATGGAATTTCTATTTCTAGGTCCCTGAGGAATCGCCACACTGTCTTTCACAATGGTTGAACTAATTTACACTCCCACCAACAGTGTAAGAGTGTTCCTATTTCTCCACATCCTCTCCAGCATCTGCAGTCTCCAGATTTTTTAATGATTGCCATTCTAACTGGTGTGAGATGGTATCTCAATGTGGTTTTGATTTGCATCTCTTTAATGACCAGTGATGATGAGCACCTTTTCATATGTTTATTGGCCTCATGTGTGTCTTCTTTTGTAAAGTTTCTGTTCATATCCTTTGCCCATTTTTGAATGGGCTTGTTTGTTTTTTTTCCTGTAAATCTGTTTGAGTTCTTTGTAAATTCTGGATATCAGCCCTTTGTCAGATGTGTAAACTGCAAAGATTTTTTCCCATTCTGATGGTTGCCGATTCACTCTAGTGACTGTCTCTTTTGCCGTGCAGAAGCTATGGAGTTTGATTAGGTCCCATTTGTCTATTTTGGCTTTTGTTGCCAATGCTTTTGGTGTTTTGGTCATGAAGTCCTTTCCTACTCCTATGTCCTGAATGGTTTTGCCCAGATTTTCTTCTAGCGTTTTTATGGTGTCAGGTCTTACGTTTAAGTCTTTAATCCATCTGGAGTTAATTTTAGTGTAAGGTGTCAGGAAGGGGTCCAGTTTCTGCTTTCTGCACATGGCTAGCCAGTTTTCCCAACACCATTTATTAAACAGGGAATCCTTTCCCCATTGCCTGTTTTTGTCTGGTTTATCAAAGATAATATGGTTGTAGATATGTTGTGTTGCCTCCAATGCTTCTGTTCCATTGGTCTATATCTCTGTTTTGGTACCAGTACCATGCTGTTTTGATTACTGTAGCCTTGTAGTATAGTTTGAAGTCTGGTAGCGTGATGCCTCCCGCTGTGTTCTTTTTGCTTAGAATTGACTTGGCTATGCGGGCTCTTTTTTGGTTCCATATGAAATTCATGGTGGTTTTTTCCAGTTCTGTGAAGAAATTCAATGGTAGTTTGATGGGGATAGCATTGATTGTGTAAATTACTTTGGGCAGTATAGCCATTTTCACAATATTTATTCTTCCTAACCATGAGCATGGAATGTTTCTCCATCTGTTTGTGTCCTCTCTTATTTCATTGAGCAGTTGTTTGTAGTTTTCCTTAAAGAGGTCCCTTACATTCCTAGTGAGTTGTATTCCTAGGTATTTTATTTTCTTTGTAGCAACTATGAATGGCAGTTTGTTCTTGATTTGGTTCTCTTTAAGTCTGTTATTGGTGTATAGGAATGCTTGTGATTTTTGAACATTGATTTTATATCCTGAGACTTTGCTGAAGTTGCTTATCAGTTTAAGGAGCTTATGGGCTGAGGTGATGGGGTCTTCTAGGTATACTATCATGTCGTCTGCAAATATTCCTATTTGAATACCCTTTATTTCTTTTTCTTGCCTGATTGCTCTGGCTAGAACTTCCAGTACTATGTTGAATAGAAGTGGTGAGAGAGGGCATCCTTGTCTAGTGCCGGATTTCAAAGGGAATGCTTCCAGTTTTTGCCCATTCAGTATGATGTTGGCTGTTGGTTTGTCGTAAATAGCTTTTATTACTTTGAGATATGTTCCATCAATACCAAGTTTATTGAGGGTTTTTAGCATAAAGGGCTGCTGAATTTTGTCAAATGCCTTCTCTGCATCAATTGAGATAATCATGTGGTTTTTGTTTTTGCTTCTGTTTATGTGGCGAATTACATTTATAGACTTGCGTATGTTGAACCAGCCTTACATCCCCGGGATGAATCCTACTTGATCATGATGGATAAGTTTTTTAATGTGCTGTTGCAATTGGTTTGCCAGTATTTTACTGAAGATTTTTGCATCTATGTTCATCATGGATATTGGCCTGAAGTTTTCTTTTCTTGTTGAGTCTCTGCCAGGTTTTGGTATCAGGATGATGTTGGTCTCATAAAATGATTTGGGAAGGGTTCCCTCTTTTTGGATTATTTGGAATAGTTTCAGAAGGAATGGTACCAGATCCTCTTTGTGTGTCTGGTAGAATTCCGCTGTGAACCCATCTGGACCTGGGCTTTTTTTGTGTGGTAGGCTCTTAATTGCTGCCTCAACTTCAGAACTTGTTATTGGTCTATTCATAGTTTCGGCTTCCTCCTGGTTTAGGCTTGGGAGGACACAGGCGTCCAGGAATTTATCCATTTCTTCCTGATTTACTAGTTTATGTGCATAGAGTTGTTTGTAGTATTCTCTGATGATGGTTTGAATTTCTGTGGAATCTGTGGTGATTTCCCCTTTATCATTTTTTTATTGCATCTATTTGGTTGTTCTCTCTTTTCTTTTTTATCAGTCTGGCTAGTGGTCTGTCTATTTTGTTGATCTTTTCGAAAAACCAGCTCTTAGATTTATTGATTTTTTGAAGGGTTTTTCTTGTCTCTATCTCCTTCAATTCTGCTCTGATCTTAGTTATTTCTTGTCTTCGGGTAGGTTTTGAGCTTTTTTGATCTTGCTCCTCTAGCTCTTTCAATTTTGATGATAGAGTGTTAATTTTGGATCTCTCCACTCTTCTCATGTGGGCACTTATTGCTATATGTTTTCCTCTACAGACTGCTTTAAATGTGTCCCAGAGATTCTGGTATGTTGTGTTTTCATTCTCATTGGTTTCAAAGAACTTCTTTATTTCTGCCTTCAATTCATTGTTTATCCAATCAACATTCAAGAGGCAGTTGTTCAGTTTCCATGAAGCTGTGCGGTTCTGAGTTATTTTCTGAATTCTGAGTTCCAATTTGATTGCACTATGGTCTGAGAGACTGTTTGTTATGATTTCAGTTGTTTTGCATTTGCTGAGGAGTGCTTTACTTCCAATTATGTGGTCAATTTTGGAGTAGGTGTGATGTGGTGCTGAGAAGAATGTATATTCTGTGGATTTGGGGTGGAGAGTTCTGTAAATGTCTATCAGGTTTGCTTGTTCCAGGTCTGAGTTCAAGTCCTGGATATCCTTGTTAATTTTCTGTCTGGTTGATCTGTCTGCTATTGACAGTGGAGTGTTAAAGTTTCCCACTATTATTGTGTGGGAGTCTAAATCTCTTTGTAAATCATTAAGAACTTGCCTTATATATCTGGGTGCTCCTACACTGGGTCCATATATATTTAGAATCGTTATCTCTTCTTGTTGTATTGATCCTTTTACCATTATGTAATGACCTTCTTTGTCCCTTTTGATCTTTATTGCTTTAAAGTCTATTTTATCAGAGATGAGAATTGCAACTCCTGCTTTTTTTTTGCTCTCCATTTGCTTGGTAAATCTTCCTCCATCCTTTTATTTTGAGCCTTTGTGTATCTTTGCATGTGAGGTGGGTTTTCTGGATACAGCACACCGATGGGTTTTGGTTTTTTATCCAATTTGCCAGTCTGTGTCTTTTGATTGGTGCATTTAGCCCATTTACATTCAGGGTTAATATTGTTATGTGTGAATTTGATACTGCCATTTTGATGCTAGCTGGCTGTTTTGCCCATTGGTTCATGTACATTCTTCATTTTGTTGATGGTCTTTAGCATTTGGTATGCTTTTAGGATGGCTGGAACTGGTTGTTTCTTTCTATGTGTAGTGCCTCTTTCAGGAGCTCTTGTAAAGCAGGCCTAGTGGTGACAAAATCTCTGAGTACTTGCTTGTTCGTGAAGGATTTTATTTTTCCTTCACTTATGAAGCTCAGTTTGGCTGGATATGAAATTCTGGGTTGAAAGTTCTTTTCTTTAAGGATGTTGAATATTGGCCCCCACTCTCTTCTGGCTTGTAGAGTCTCTGCCGAGAGATCTGCTGTGAGTCTGATGGGCTTCCCTTTGTGGGTGACCCGACCTTTCTCTCTGGCTGCCCTTAGTATTTTCTCCTTCATTTCAACCCTGGTGAATCTGACGATTATGTGCCTTGGGGTTGCTCTTCTTGCGGAGTATCTTTGTGGTGTTCTCTGTATTTCCTGGAGTTGAGTATTGACCTGTCTTGCTAGGTTGGGGAAATTTTCCTGGATAATATCCTGAAGAGTGTTTTCCAGCTTGGATTCATTCTCTTTGTCACATTCTGGTACACCTATCAAACGTAGGTTGGGTCTCTTCACATAGTCCCACATTTCTTGGAGATTTTGTTCATTCCTTTTTGTGTTTTTTTCTTTAATCTTGGTTTCTCATTTTATTTCATTGAGTTGATCTTCGACTTCTGATATTCTTTCTTCAGCTTGGTCAATTCGGCTGTTGAAACTTGTGCATGCTTCGCGTAGTTCTCGTGTTGTGTTTTTTAGCTCCTTCAATTCATTCATATTCCTCTCTAAGTTGTCCATTCTTGTTATCAATTCCTCAAATCTTTTTTCAAATCTTTTTTCAAGGTTCTTAGTTTCTTTGCACTGGTTTAGAACATGTTCCTTTAGCTCACTGAAGTTTCTCATTATCCACTTTCTGAAGTCTGATTCCGACATTTCATCACATTCATTCTCCGTCCAGCTTTGTTCCCTTGCTGGTGATGAGTTTTGGTCCTTTTTTGGAGGTGAGGTGTTTTGGTTTCGGGTGTTTTCCTCCTTTTTGCACTGGTTTCTTCCCATCTTTATGGATTTATCCGCCTGTCGTCTTAGTAGTTGCTGGTTTTTCAATTGGGTCTCTGTGTGGACACTGAGATTGTTGATGATGAAGTATTTCTGTTAATTAGTTTTCCCTCTAATGGTCTATCCTCTCTGCTGTATGAGTGCTGAGGTCCACTCCAGGCCCTGTTTGTCTGGGGTATACCTGCAGCAGCTGCGGAACAGTGAGGGATGATACCAGTTTCTTCTTCTGCTGTCTTTGTTCCAGAATGATGCCAGCCAAATTACAGTCTGATTAGTCCTTTTCTGGGGTGACTCCTTGGATATACAGGGGTCAGGGAGCTGCTTCAGGAGACAGTCTGTGCTTTATAGGAGCTCCAGTGCTGAGCTGTGAGCTCCGTTGTTTGTTCAGTGTTGTTGGGAGGTTGTTTATGTCTGCTGCAATAGAACTCATAAAACACCACCTTTTTTTTTTTTCACCCTTAGATGCTCTGTTTCAGGGAGTTGGGGCTTTCTTTATGAGTATCTGTTGCACTGTCCTACTCCACTAGGCGGCAGTCTATTCACTATTTGCCTGCCGGGGCTCTGACCTGCTAGCGTGGGTCCGCCCTGTTGCTGCCTGGCGGAGTCTCTCTGTTATGGCAGGTTGCCTCGGCAACAGCAGGCTGTGTCAGACCTGGGCGGTACTTCAGTGGGGGTGCACTGCATCAGAGATGGTGGATGCCCCTCCCTCACTGGGCTGCACCATCCTAGATGCCGGCAGCAAAACTCTCAGCCCCAAGCACCTCCAGTCGCCGCCCTGCTTGTCCCCGTGAGTGTGGGACCCGCCGAGCCCAATCACCCAGCTCCCTGCCTCAGAGTCCGTCCTCTCTCTCTCTCTCTTCCTCTCCCCAAGCTGAAAGGTCGACTCTCTCACTGGTGCCCCAGGAGCCTGCCGATAGGGCACTGGGATCCGTGCGATCTCCCGTGCCGCTGCCCACTACCCCGGCTCAGATCATGCTTCCCAGGAAACTCCTGGTCTGGCTCATTGTCCAAGTCCCATTCAATCAGATGGACATGCCAATCTGCCCTTCCAAATCTCAGATTGCCGGTTTAACAGGGCACCCAGACCAGTGAGTTCCATGCCGGGTCCTGCTGCGGCGCCGGCCGAAGAGGCGGCGGGAGCCGGCTGCGTTAGCCGGCTGCACTAGGGTCCAGTGTCTCTCCCACACCTGGGACATTCAACACTCTGTGGGCCTAAAAGGTCCATCTGAGAATGCGGCTAGGACTCACCCTCTGCGCCTTCACCGAGAGCTGCAATCCTGAGTCACCTCTACGACGCCATCTTGCCTCCTCCCCACTTTTCTATTTCTTTTATAGTGTATGTTTAATGTTTCAAAAGTATAAAGCATTATACATATATAAAATATCATATAGATATATAACATTATACTCAGTATACAACATTATACTCAGAAAAGTCTGAGTATAATTTTCTATTTATCTTGAACATGTGACTTGTAGTCTTTCATCAGTTTTGGACATGTTTCTCATTATTTCTTCAAAGTTTTCTTTTTTTTTTTTTCTGTTTTCTTTCTTTCTAACTCCAGTTATACATCAATTACACTTTTTGTTCCAACTCCATCTGTTTGATAAAATATTTATATTTTGTTGTTTTCTATCTCCTTACTTCAGTGTCTTTCTTCTGATTCATTAATTTTCTTTTATCTCTGTCTAGTCTTATAGTACACCCACAATTGAGTTTGTGTTAATGAATTAAACCCTTCATACAATCAAGTTAAAAAAATTTAATTGGGCAATTTGTAAAGGAAATAGAACATTATTAATTGACTCCACATGTCTTCCTTGACTTAATTCTCATACAGTGATACAGCCAAATACAAAGAAATATTTTAACCTCAATAGCCATAGACTGTTTTTCGTGTGATGGATTTATATGTAAATGCAAACATATTGCAGATTCTAATTATTCTGATTCTTATTACTTAATGTTTGTGAGATTCAACCATGGTTGTGATGACAATTTAAATGCCCTTTTCATTGCTGGGCATTGTGCATTGTCCTTATATGTACAACCCCAAATTGAGATATCTATAATTTTATGTAAATTTAAGTGAACTTTAGTTTCTTATTATAAAGATAATTACAAATTGCATACTTACATCTTTCTTATGAAATTAAGGAACTCATTTGGTTTAATATACTAAAGACTTACATTGCTACATTAACATCATAGAATATTTCATCTCCCTGTCTCCCACCTCTCTATCTCTCTTTCTATTTAATTAAATTTATCTATGAAAAAATGCTTTGGAATAAGCAAATTTTGAATTGCAACATGACCCTTTTAACAAAATACTAGAATTTTGCTTCAGGTTTATTGTTAATATATGTTCCTACTTACAAATTTAATAAATATCAGCATCATGGTCATGTAGATTATAGGTTACAAAAACATTTTAAAAATCATTTTACATGCAGTACAGATAAAATTATTTTTATCTATCTATGGTAGGCTGTCTGTGTCAAATATTACATGTTTTGGTTTTTAAAATTTAACAGATGAGGAAACAGCTTACAGAGGTGAAAGTGTTGCCCAAGCTCATGTAACAGACAAAGCAGAGGGAGGTGGGATTAGAACACCAGACAATTTTACTCCAGATTCCATGTATTGAAAGTTAGATTCTATAGAACGTTAAGTAAATTATTTTCTGTTTTACAAAGAAAAATTTTTAACAACACAGTTTTCACTAACTTTCATATTAGAATAAAAATTTACAGTGACTATACACAGATTAATTCATACTCTCGATGCATGACTTAACAGAGCATGTCATTTTTTTGTTCCAGCAGAGTGAACATATCATTGATTTTTGTGGTTTGTTCGGGCAATTCCTACCATTTAAAAATTGTCCCCTCTAGTTATTGTATTCTAGGCTTTGTCTTTATCATACTTGCTAAATCAGCTCATGGAAACTCAGGTATGGTGGCCTCATGGTTGCTCACCTATGAAAGTCGATCGACAGATTATAACAGTCTCCTTAGTATAAGATGTTCCCCACATCAGCATATCAGCATGTTCACTACTATTAAATGTTTATATTCATGGGCTCATTTTATTACAATTTTAATTCCAGATAACTTGCTAATTCTTACATAATTGCTGTCAATTGCTTAGAAAACCATCAGGTCAGATAAATGCATGCCTCCGAACTTTTATCAATGACAACAGTAGTAATAATAGGTGATGGTAGTGATGGTTATGATAATAGCCATGGTTAGAATCTGTCATCTAACCTAGGAATGTTTGATGTACTCACACTAGCAAATGATGGAACCAGCTTTCAAATCCAGGAAAAGTGACTCAAGTCTTAGTGTCCTTGAATGTCATATTAATAAGGGGTTCTTTCTTTTTATTTCCATCTGAGAACCTTCTAGGGTTGTATCCAGAATTTAGAGTGAATCCAAATTTAGGGGCACAATTTTAGTCTATTTTCTTTTATTCCTAGTTTAGAGCTTGCCCTTTCAAGTCTCTAACAATAAACTCTGGCGTATGGGACTTCACTCTCTGTTTAACCAGTATCTCACACAATCATTCTCTCTGCAGCTCACAAAGATTTATCTTTTCAACTTTGTATCTGCCATAGCACCTTATACATAATTACTGCTATGTATAAGGACTAATTATGTACAAGGCACATAATTAGTATGTACAAGCATTAATATGTACAAGGCACCATGGCTTTTCAGGTGGAGGTTCACTAACGAAGAATTGCAAATGCATGTTTGGTATTAGGAAAGGAGCTGAGAAAGGCAGATTTGAGATCACCACGGGGTAACACAGTGAGTTAGAAGAGATGAAGGCAGTGGAGAGAACTTAGGGGGTAAGCAGGCTATGAGCAAACAGGGCCAAATCTGAGCTGGAGAAGCCAGAAGGGAAAAGGACTCACTGGGTGATGGAAACTACATGAGGAGAGAGTTTTAAGAACAGGTTGTTTCACAATGTCACCTATAAAACCTAGCAATCCCATTGCTGGGTATATACCCAAAGAATTATAAGTTGTTCTATAATAAAGACACTTGCACATGTATGTTCATTGTGGCACTGCTAACAATAGAAAAGACCTGGAACCAACCTGAATGTCCATCATCAATAGACTGGATGAAGAAAATGTGGCACATATACACTATGGAACACTATGCAGCCATAAAAAACGATGAGTTCTTGTCCTTCATAGGGACATGGATGAATCTGGAAATCATCATTCTCAGCAAGCTTACACAAGAAAAGAAAGCCAAACACCATATGTTATGACTCATAATCAGGTGTTGAACAATTAGAACATATGGATACAGGGAGGGGAGCATCACACCCTGCAGTCAGTAGGTCAGGTGCTAAGGGAGGGACAGTGGGGATGGGGAGGGTGGAGAGGGATAATGAGGGGAGAAATACCAGATATAGGTGATAAAGGTATGAAGGCAGCAAACCACCTTGCCATGTATGTACCTATGCAACAATCCTGCATGATCTGCGCATGTACCTGAGAACCTAAAGTACAATAAAAAATAAATACATAAATAAATAAATAAATATTGGAGGAGGAGCACTGGCCATTAGGAAGAAGGACCTTTATCCATCTGTGAGAGGTTACTCTAGAAAAATATGAGCATAGCCAGGTTGCTATAAATAGAAACAATAAAGAGAAGAAGGAAATGAAATAATTGAAAGCAGCTCAGAGCTACAGATGTTGAAGGTGATAGAACTCTTGGTGATGATAAATTTCAGGGTATGGCAATGTGTGTGGTGACTGAAGTGGAGAGGAAATACACTTGGTTGGAATTAAGAGGGATAGACAAAGGAAGCAATAAGGATAAAAATTGTGATCCAATGGCCATGGCACTTTTAGAAAATAGAGAAGTATCCTGGTGACTGGAATGAGAGAATGGGAAAAATACAATATCAGAAAACAATAAGTTCTTTCAACAAATAAATTCAATTTAAATCTACATTTGCTTTTTTAAAGATACCACATTTGAAATACCTCAAAGTTATCCAAAAAGTAGATAGAAAATTAAGGTAAAATATTCCTAATTCATCATATTATATTCACTGCTGTAAGCATTTAAACTTTAATATTGTAATATTTTGGTGTACTATGCATATTTAGTAGTGCAAAAGAATGACTTTTGTGTAATTTTTTACACAACTATCCAAGAAATGTGGATAATTAAAATAAGTACTCAGGGGCCTTCTAAGTTTTCACTTACTAGCTATGGACCAAGATGTTAGATTTACTTACTAAAGGAGTTTTCAATGCCTGAAGTTGCTTAGAATATATGCCTTAAATACTTATAAAATGTCTCTTCTCCTTTATCAATGACTTCACACCCTTTTCGTTAATACTTCGAAATCTAACTCATGAGCATGTACAGTGCTAGAAGTAGATCAGCTGACATCACCACAGGTAGGTGGGGAAAGAGGTTTACAAGAAAGCATGTAGGTTCTAAGGCTTTTTAAAAAATGAAGACGACATTTTCTCTCTAATTTGTCTTCAAAAAATTCACAAATAATGTGAACTTAAGCAACAAGTAAAACAGTACAAAGGAAAATAAAGGAAAAATTAAATTAATAATTTAATTTCCTTTAATAATTATCAAAATAATTTATTTAAAAATTCTCTATTTGTAACAATTTATTTTATCCAGGGATATACAAAGGTATTTCTACTAGGCAAATATTAATTACAAAATAGTTCATCAAAAAATATGTATAATTAACATTTATTATAATTTTTGAAAAGGTAACATTTTAATTGGCAAGTAAATTCTACTTGTTACAAATAAATTTTATATACATATCTCTAATTTATGAGTTTAATGAAAAGTTAAAGCACTTCTGTCTTAGTAGGCATTTTACACATGACATAAGTCATAATAATAAGATTGGTCTCAAGGAAATTTTTGGAAAATTGATCTCCTAAATTATATTTGTGCCACTATAATCTCATGGGGAAGATCTCTAAAAGTAATTAAGAATGAAAAGCCAAATTGACACATTTTAAAAATACACATTTTCTTTTCCATATCCCCATTTCATATGAGATAAATTAATATTCTTTATCCTAAATCACCCCAGTTAAAAGTTTTTCTATTCAGGGTTATAGAATACATATGTTAAGCACAGATACGCTTAAATAATCAAACCAGCTGTAAACAGCTGTTGAAAGACTAGCTTCTTTGGGATTCAGTAGAGATTCTTATCTCCTTGCCAAGCATGTGTGGACAATTAAAGGTCATTAAAGAAAGAACAACAACAATGGTCACTTATACTTTTATAGTAATCTACAATAAAGAATCCTAATATCTAGATCAAAATTTAATCATAGAATACTATCCACAGAAATAGTTTAAACTTACTTTTGATTGTATATGAGATAATAACTTTCTTTACACATTTTTGTATTGATAAATTGTCACTAATAGTATCAAATTGAGTTTTAAATTTGACTTATTTGTTATGCAACTATTTTAAATAAAAAATTTGAGAACATATTAGGGTTTTTAAATTGGAAAGGTAACTTAAGTCCATACTTTTTTCACAGTTTCTTCGTTTTTTTTTTTTTTTCTCATGTCCTTTTTACATTACAATTATTACACTTCCTTAGCCTACTCTTGACTGTAACAGTTTCTTAAGCTGTCTTGCTTTTGATGACCTTGACAGATTGAAGGTTAGTCAAATATATTTTAGGATGCCACTTTACTGCAATTTGTCTGATTTGTTTCCCTGATTAGATTCAGTCATGGGTTTTGAGAGGAAAAAAAAAAGGTTGTAAATGTAAAGTGCCATTTTAATAAAATCATATCAAAGGTACATGCTACCAACACCATTGATGGCTGTGATTCGAGGGAGGGTCTTTCAAGTTCCTCCAATGTAAAGTGACTCTGCTGCCCCCTTTCTATATTGTATAACTTGGAAAGAAGTTGCTTTGTGCAGCCCACACATAATAGAGTTATGCCTTTCATCCATGAGATCAGAGTAACAAGAGACATTGTTTGAATTTCTTCTGCACAGGAGATTTGTTTCTTCTTTGCCATTTATGAATGTATTTGATCATTTATTTATGTCAGTATAAACTCATGGTTATTTGCTTTATACTTTAGGTTATAACTTAATGCCACTTTACTGTTCCAGCTTCATCCTTAGGAGCTCTTGCAGTTTGTCCCCATAACACTTTGAAATATGTCCATCAGTGTGTTTCTGTGTTTGTGTGTACCATTTTCTTACTTTAAGGTATTAGATATTTCAGATTCATTTAGTTTTCAAACTCATTAATATGCTGTATTTACTTAGATCTTGTATGATTATATCTTTAGGATTTCATAATTTATACCTTTAATATTTCATAATTTTGGTGTTATTTTAGTTGTCATAGTTATATGTATATATTATATATAATAGTTAACATATTTTGGTGGTACATGTAATATTTTGATACCTGTATAGAAAGTGTAACAATCCAATGAAGGTAATTAGAATATCCATCACCTAAAACATATATCTTTTCTTTCTCTTGTGATTATCACAATTATCTTCTAGCTATTTAGAAATATAGAATACATTGTCGTTAACTACAATCACCTTCTATATTACTTGATACTGAAACTTATTCCTTCTACCAGTATTTTCATACCCTTTAAAAAACTTCTCTTTATCCCTTCTCCTCCTTTCCCTTCCCACTTTCTGATGACCACTATTCTACCTTCTACAGTCATAAAATCCACTTTTGTAGCTTCTATACAAGAGTCCGAACATGCAGTATTTGTCTTTCTGTGCCTGACTTACTTCACTTAAGATAATGACCTCCAGGTCCATCCATGCTGCTACAAATGAAACAATTTCAATTTTTATGACTGAATAATACTTCATTGTGTATGTATACAATTTTTCTTTACCCATTTATTCCTTGAGGGAACACGTAGGTTAACTTTGTATCTTGGATACTGAGAATACTGCTTTAATGGATATGGAAGTGTAGGTATCTCTTCAATATACTGATTTCTATTCTTTGGGATATAAACCTGGCAGTGCGATTGCTGGGTTATAATTTCAAATTCCAATTGTTCATTGCTGGTTCATAGGAAATAAATTTAGTTTTGTATATTATCTTGTATCCTGAAACCTTACTATACTTGCTTATTATTTTCAGGAGGTTTTTTGATAGATATTTCGGAATTTCTTGGGATTCTACAAAGCGAATGATGTCACCATAGAACAAATACAAGGATAAAAAAAATTTACCAACTCTGTATACATTTTATTTTTATTTCTTGTTCATTGCATTATCTAAAACTTCTAGTATGGTGCTTAACAGGAGTGTGAAGAGAACATCCTTGCCTAGTCCCAAGTCTGTGGCTAAGCATCCAATTCCTCACCATTAACTATGATGTTAGGTCTAAACTCCTTGTACACCTTCTTTGTTATGCTGAGGATATTCCCTAACAGTAATAGTTTCCTGATAGTGTTATATATATATATATATATATATATATATATATGCACGATACACACACATATATACATATACATACACATATATGTATATATGTATATATACACACATAATTACATTCATATATGATACATAATATATAATATAAATATTATATAAATATGTAATATAAAAAGTTTTCATCTGAAAATATATACATATGCACATATATGTACAAATCTGTATGTATTATGTATATATACACATTAAATTGAGTGTAATATTCATACGGCTCCTACACACACATGCACACATGTATACAGCTTTTGTGATAAATGATTCAAACATACTTACTTAAAGTGTACACTTCAATGGCCTTTAGTGTATTCACAGAGCTTTACAACCATCACCACTATCAATATTAGTACACTTTAATTATACCAGAAATGATCCTCTTAACCTTTAGATATCACCCCCATCGCCTATCTGTCCCATCTCATCTACTGAGCTGCTTTCTGCCTGTATGGATTTCCCTGTTCTACACAGTTCAAATAAATGGAAACATACCATATGTTATCTTTTGTGTCTAGATTATTTTGCTTAGCATAATGTTTTCAGGATTTAACTAGTTTGTACCATATATCAGTATTTAATCACTTTTTATGACTGAATAATATTCCATTTTGTGGATATAACACTATTCATTCATCAGCTGGTGATCATCTGGGTTGTTCCACCTTTGTCTCTCATGAATATTCTTCTTATATAAACATTCATGCACAAGGTTTGGTTTGAACATACATATGCCTTTATTTCTTTTCTATGTAGACTTAGAAGTACAACGGCTGAATCTTATAAAAACTCTATTATGATAGAGTCTAATTGTTTGAACATGTTGAATTTGTTCATGATTTGGCTCTTGACTTGCCTGTTGTTGCTGTACAGAAATGCTAGCAAATTTTGCACAGTCGTTTTGTATCCTGAGACTTTTTCTGAAGTTGTTTATCAGCTTAAGAAGTTTTGGGGCCGAGACAGTGGGGTTTTCTAGATAGAGAATCATGTCATCTGCAGAAAAAAGACAGTTTGACTTCCTTTCTTTCTATTTGAATACCCTTTACTTCCTTATCTTGCCTGATTGCCTTGACCAGAACTTCCAGAACTATGTTTACTAGGAGTGGTGAGAGAGGGCAATGAACCTAAAATTCCTACGTCACTTTCCCAAGTGACAGCATCATTTAGCATTCCCACCAGTGGTGTGTAAGTGATCAGGTTTATCCACATTCTTGCCAAAACTTTTATCAGACTTTTTATTTCAGTGTTTCTGGTAACTACTTACTTGTATTTTTTGTTTGATACTATTGTATCCATCTACCTGCATTACTCATAATTCCTATTTGATCAATGCCAAGTAAATTAAATATATTAGCATTTTTATACTGCACATTTATGGAGAGGCTTTCTATGCTTAATCTATGTCAGAGTTATGTCAGCACATGATTCAGGACTGTGTGACCATGAGTAGAAACTCTTATAAAAACTGAGACCAATTCTGCTGCTTCAGGTATCAGTTGTATGTTTAAAATAAATATACCAAGATTGTATTTTGCATGTTAATCAAAACTGTTCAGTATTTAGTTCTATAAGATACTGAGCGGGAATCAAAGTATCATATATACATAGAATTTATATTATCTGTCAATCAGTTTATGCTAACCAAAAATCAATTTCGTATAGTTCATTTCTGTAGTGGAAATGAATATGATACTGCCCAGCGGGGCGTCAAGGCTACGTCTTCTATGCATTGCACATAGAGGTCTAAGAACAAAGTATGATTGACCCTTGAACAATGTAGGGATTAGTGGTACTAACTCCCTGTGCACTTGAAAATCTGTATATAACTTTGACTCCCAAAACTAGTAACATAATAGTTGATGAACACATGCTGTGTATGCTATATGTATTATATATTGTATTCTTACAATAAAGCTAGGGAAAATAAAATGTTATTTAAAAAATCATAAGGAATTATATTTATTTCTCATTAAGTGAAAATGATTAACCAAGAGCAATTTTTCTTAAGTAACCAGAATTGCAAAGTGTAATTTAATTATGATTTTTGTTTGTTTGTTTGTTTTTTGAGACAGAGTCTCACTCTGTCACCAGGCACCAGGCTGGAGTGCAGTGTTGCCATCTCGGCTCACGGCAACCTCTGCCTCCCGGGTTCAAGCAATTCTCCTGCCTCAGCTTCCTGAGTAGCTGGGATTATAGGCACGCGTCACCATGCCCAGATAATTTTTGTATTTTTAGTAGAGACAGGGTTTCACCATGTTGGCCAGGATGGTCTCAATCTCTTGACCTCCTGATCAGCCTGCCTCGGCCTCCCAAAGTGCCGGGATTACAGGCGTGATTACAGGCGTGCTCAGCTTAATTTTGAAATTTTTTAGTAACATAAAGTGTAATTTGTGTGCATTACTAATTGTTGAAATCAATAAAAACGGTTATATTTTCATATTCTCTGTTATTATTTTTCTTGGCCTTTCATTTCCTAGCTGATCTTTTTCTAAATAAAGCAACTGGTATTTATCATATTCTCCATCACATGCCTTCAGCTCCTACAATTAACAAGCCCTATTTAAAAGCATCCACTACTCCCTTTTTCTTGAAAAATTGTCTGTTCTTAGTTTTATTAAGAACATATTTGCTGAGTTCTTTCTCAACTATTTTTACTCATGTCAGTGTATTTCTCTTTGTCTAAAGGTTTTTAATTGTTTGCATTCTAATGTTTCCATCCTCTTCTTACTAAGATGAAATTCATATTGAAAGCTAAGACTGGCCAGGCACCGTGGCTCACGCGTATAATCCTAGCGCTTTGGGAGGCCAAGGCGGGTGGATCACGAGGTCAAGAAATCAAGACCATCCTGGTCAACATGGTGAAAAAATTAGCTAGGCATGGTGGTGCAAGCCTGTATTCCCAGATACTCAGAAGGCTGAGGCAGGAGAATTGCTTGAACCTAGGAGGTGGAGGTTGCAGTGAGCAGAGATCGCCCTATTGCACTCCAGCCTGCGTAACAAAAGCGAAACTCCATCTCAAAAAAAAAAAAAAAAAAGATTTTTTTTGTAAATAATGATAGAAAATTTAATCAAGATTATGGTGGAAAGGTTTAGAGAAGTCATACAGATATATTTTTTAAAAAATAATATAGTTATTAAAATGAAAATTTTAATAGCTGAGAGTCAGAGAAGACACAGCATAAAACAACTGTGTTAGAATAGATCCCAGTAAACTCATGAGAATGTAAAACAAAACAGCAATGAAATAGCAAACATATTTCTAAAATAAGAAATAAACTAATTCTACATGATACCAAAGAGTTTTAAAAAAGGGAAACAGAATTATCCATACTAAGATTTATTTTAGTGAGATTATTGAACTTCAACGTTCTTAAAAAAAAAAATATTATGACCAAACAGCACTCAGATTTCTTAACAAACATAATAAATAGTTCTTCAACATTCTTTTTTTTTTTTTTTTTTTTTTTTGGAAAGGAAAAGAGAGGAAGAAAAAGAGGGAGAGAGAACAGGAATATTGCTTTATTCTATGAATGGGTATTAATAATGGCCGATCATTATTTTACGTATTTAAAGTGGAGAATGTATATTTTATGTATCTAAGTTGGAGAGCTCTACAAGTACTTATTAAGTTTACTTGTTCCAGATCTGAGTTCAGATTCTGGATATCCTTATTAATTTTCTGTCTCATTGAGTCTAAATCTCTTAATGGGTCTTGTGTATCTGGGTATTAGGATGCATTGATCCTTATACCACTCTATCTTTGTTGCTTTGAAATCTGTTTTATCAAACGCATGAATTGCAACTCCTTTTTGTTTATTTATTTATTTTTGTTCTTCAACATTCTGAGGAAAAGTGTAAAACAAGAAATTTAAAAAACAAGGTCTACAGATAGACTTTCAAATATTCATGAAGTTAGTATTATTGTTACATATGAATCATATTTTGAAGGGAAGAAGGGAATCACTGAATGATCCAACATAGGCCCAGAAAAACATTTGACTTGATAGTTTACTTCTACCTTGAAATAGATTTAATACTCATGTTGAATCAATTTTAAAAGTTGCCCAAAGAGTTGTATAATGTTATAACCTCTGATAACATAAAAATAGTATCAATATCCAAAACTGAGAGGCAGAATTAAAGACAATAGTGGACATTCTGTTGTTTAAAACTAATCTTTCATAGCAGAAGTTAAATAATGTAAAACATTACCTGTATCTTTTAAGTTAATTTTATAACCTTTCTAAAATTAAGGCCTGTAAGAAATTAAGAAAGTAATAAGTAATAAGAAATTACTTATCTGAAAATTTGCCAGTTTTGAAGAGTGATAATATAATTAGAAATGGTAAGTCAGGACACATGAAGATATGAAAAGAAATACATACATTTAAGAAATAAGAAATCAAATCAGCAGAGCTTGATAATTGGTTTCAAGGAAATAGGAAAATACAAAAGTTGTATTAAAAGATGAAACCTAAGATGGTTGTTGTAACATAAACTAGGATACAGAAAAGAGGAAATACAGATTTGTGTGGGGAGATGATAAGCTGAGATTTTAACATGTTGGGCTGGAGGTATTTTGGAAACATTCAAGTGGCAATTCAAACTGCAACACTATGAATTGGATTTCACAAGAGAGTTGACACAAACATGGGGTTGGGATTTCACATCATACAGTTATTACAGCTAAATGACTTGATGGAGTTATCCAAGGATGATGAGTAGGAAAAAGTAGAAGTTATCTGCAAACCTCAGGGACAACAATACATGAATGATGGGCAGAAAGTGAGGCTTGTGCTAAAAAGAAGCCAGGAGAAGAGATCATGGGAAGGCTTGATAGTGAGAGATATGCAATCAGTTTGAAAAATAGAAGGGATTCCTGCATGGCTAAAGGTGAAATTCAAATTGAATATATAAAATAGAAAATTGAAATCTAAATGACTTATGTTTTTTAATCTCAGAGAAATTGATAGCCGGAATGCCTTGGGTTAATGAGTTATTCTGTAGAAAGGAGAATATTGGGCTGAGAAATTATTATCTATAAATCCCAGTTAGAGGAAATAGAAATGTTATTGCTTTATTCTTCAAAAAAATGGCATAATGGAACCCACTCAGAAAATTGGCCAAGTAAGGTATTGAAATATATTAAAATTATGACATAAGCATTTTTAAACCAAAGTTACTTGACTCCAGGGAGAATTTCATTATTTTTCATTCATTATTGTTTTAAATTTTGTGTTTTGTTGTAGCTGTTGTTTCCTTCTGGTTATACCTACTGGTTTTAATTTCTAAATATTTAATATATACATTTTAGGATACAATTCTTCTCTGTTGTACTTTGTAATAGTCTATGGTGTGTTTTTTTTTAATCGGCAGCATGAATGTATAGTGTGTTACATTACTATATACAGTGATGTATGTTATTATATAAATATACATCATTTTCATGGAAGAAAGAAAATAATTTTATATAATCTTATCTCTTCTTTTAAAAGCCAGGTCATTCTTTCTTAAGCTCTTGTATTGGGTGTTGTAGAAAAATTCATAATTTTTACAGTTAGATTTTATTTTTTCTTCTCCATCCTATTCATGTAACTTCTTTTATCTCTCAGTAGTTTAAATGTAGTTTAACTTTTTACATTAATGCTTCATAATATGAAAAGCAGGATATAGATTAAGAAAGGTTAGCTCTTTGAATTAAATAAAATTAAGTCAGGAACAAAATCGTAAATCTTCCATGGTAGTTGAATACAGAGTGCTTAACTTTGTATTAATTTGCAGACATAATTAAAAATAATGCTTCTCCCAGAAACAGATATACATTTGAAAATAATGTACGACTTTTTCCTAGTTTATATGCAGATTTAAAAATTTTTAAGGATTTTCTTCTAATTTTTGGATAAAATTTGTTTTTATGTGATTTATTACAATTTTTAAGTTATAGTTTTAAAATAAATGATCTTAAGTAAACTGGTCCAGTAGGAAGTGGATCTCAGGAAAGGATTAATGATTTTGTATCAAAAATCTTTGAGAATGCGCCATCTCTCCTTTCTCAGTCTCTTTTTCCTTTATTTGCTGTTATATAACATGTTTTTTTAATTTCTCGATTCTAATAAACAGGAAGAATGATTTCAGAACCTGATTGAGTATATTTCTCCACTACTAATCCCTAGTAAAGAGAGAATGTGGACATCTTAGCTTGAATACACTTAACGTTTCTGGTTCCCTCAACTAAGCCAGGGTTTATGGAGGTGCTATAAATCAGAGACTTGCTCTTCAGAAATAGTAGACTCCTCCAGAGCTGAGCCAATACTACCAACGCTTACTGATATTCATGAGACAAACAGACTTTTTGGTAGGAATCCTCACTAGGGCTTTGAAATTGTTTCTCCTTTTACTTTAGAAGTTAAAATAACAATTTTTAAAATTTGTTTATGTCATCTCTGATTTCTTTCAGCAGTGGTTTGCAGTTCTCCTTGAGCAGATCCTTCCCTTCTCTTGTTAGCTGTATTCCTAGGTATTTTATTCTTTTTTTTTTTTTTTTTTTCTTTTGAAACGGAGTTTTACTCTTGTTACCCAGGCTGGAGTGCAAAGGCGCGATCTCGGCTCACCACAACCTTGCCTCCTGGGTTCAGGCAATTCTCCTCCCTTCTTTTTGTGGCAATTGTGAATGGAAGTTTGTTCATGATTTGGCTCTTTACTTACCTGTTGTTGCTGTGTAGGAATGCTAGGAACTTTTGCACAGTGATTTTGTAGCCTGAGACTTTTTCTGAAGTTGCTTATCAGCTTAAGAAGTTTTTGGGTCAAGACAGTGGGATTTTCTAGATAGAGAATCATGTCATCTACAAAAAATGACAGTTTGACTTCCCTTCTTCCTATTTACCTTTATTTCTTTCTCGTGCCTGATTGCCTTGGCCAGAACTTCCAGAAGTATATTTACCAGGATTAGTTAGACAGGGCAAACTTGTCTTGTGCTAGTTTTCAAGGGAAATGCTTCTGGCTGTTGTCCATTCAGCATGATATTGGCTGTGTGTTTGCCATATGTGGATCTTATTATTTTGATGTATGTTCCTTCAAAACCTACTTTATTGACAGGATTTAACATGGGGGTATGTTGAATTTTGTGGAAGGTCTTTTCTGCATCTATTTTGATAATCATGTGGCTTTTGTCTTTATATATGTTTGTGTGATTAATCACATTTATTGATTTGCATATGTTGAACCAACCTTGCATCCCAGGGATGATGCCTATTTGGTCATGGTGGATAAGATTTTGGTCTGCTGCTAGATTCTGTTTGCCAGTATTTTGTTGAGGATTTGCATCCATGTTAATCAAGGATATTAGCCTGAAGTTTTCTTTTTCTGTTTTATTTCCATCAGGTTTTGGTATCAGAATGATGCTTACCTCATAGAATAAGTTAGGAAGGAGTCTCTCCTTTTAAATTTTTTGGAATAGTTTTAGTAGAAATGGTGCCAGTTTTTCTTCATACCTCTGATAAAATTCAGCTGTGAATCCATCTGTTTCTGGGCTTTTATTTTTCTTGGTAGACTACTTATTGCTGCCTAAATTTCAGAACTTGTTTTGGTCTATTCAGGGATTCAATTTCTTCCTGCTTCAGTCTTGGGAGAGCACATATGTCCAGGAATTTATCCATTTCTTCTAGACTTTCTAGTTTATGTGCACAAAAATATTCATAGTAGCCTCTAATTTTTTTTTGTATTTTTGTGGGATCAGTGGTGATATTCCCCTTATCATTGCTGATTGTATTCATTTAAATCTTCTCTCTTTTCTTCTTTATTATACTAGCTAAGGGTATATTTTATTATCTTTTTTTAAAAAAATAGCTCCTGGATTCCATGAATTTTTAAAGGGTTTTTCCTGTCTTTGTCTCCTTCAGTTCATCTCTGTTCTTGGTTATTTCTTGTCTTCTGCTATTTTTGTGGTTTGTTTGCTCTTGGTTCTCTAGTTATTTTAGTTGTGATGTTTGGCTGTTAACCTGAGATCATTCCAGCTTTTTGATGTGGACATTCAGTGCTATAAATTTTCCTCTTAATTATGCTGTAGTTGAGTCCCAGAGATCCTGGTATGTTGTCTCTTTGTTCCCACTAGTTTCAACTAACTTCTCAATTTTTGTCTTAATTTCATTATTAACCAGAGTCATGGATAGAATCACTATTATAAAAAGGATCATACAACCCAAAGCAATGTATAGCAATACTATTCCCAGTAATCTATCATTGACATTATTTATAGAATTAGAAAAAAAAACTATCTTAAATTCATAAGGAACCAAGATAAGAGTATAAATAGAGAAGGCAATCCTAAGCAATAAACAAAAATCTGGAGGCATCACATTACCTGACTTCAAACTATACTGCAAACCTATAGTAACCAAAACAGCATGGTATTGATACAAAAGCAGAATATAGACCAATGGAACAGAATAGATAACCCATATAAAGACTGCACAACTACAATAATCTGATCTTTGACATACCTGGCAAAAAAAAAAAAAAAAAAAAAGCAATGAGAAAAGACTCCCTATTTAGTAAATTGTGCTGGGATAACTGGCCAGCCATATGCAGAAAATTTAAATTGGACAGCTTTCTTACACCATACATAAATTAACTCATGGTGGATTAAAGACTTAAATGGAGAAACTAAAACTACAAAAATCCTAGAATAAAATCTGGGCAATACCATTCAAGACAAAGGCACTGGCAAAGATTTCATGATAAAGGCACCAAAAGCAATTTCAACAAAGCAAAAGTTGACAAATGGATCTTATTAAACTAAAGAGTTTCTGTGAGAAAAAGAAACTACCATTAGAGTGAACAGACAACCTATAGAATGGGAGAAAATTTATGTAACCTATTTATCTGAAAAAGGTCTAACATGCATCATCTAAAAGGAATTTAAATAAATTTACAAGAAAAAACAACTCCATTAAAAAGTGGGTAAAGACATGAACAGATATTTCTCAAAAGGAGACATGCATGCTGCCAACAAACATCTGAAAACTTGCTCAACATCATTGATTATTAGAGAAATGCAAATCAAAATCCCAAGAAGACCATCTCACACTAGTGAGAATGGTTATTATGAAAAAGTCAAAAACAACAGATGCTGGTGAGGTTGTGGAGAAAAGAAACCCTGATGGGAATATAAATTAGTTCAACCATTGTGGAAGACAGTGTGGCAATTCTTCAAAGACCTAGAAGCAGAAATACCGATTGACCCAGCAATCCCATTACTGGGTATATACCAAAAAGAATATAAATCAGTCTATTACCAACATACATGCACACATATGTTCATTGCAGCACGATTCACTATAAAAAAGATATGACATCAACCTAAAAGCCAATCAATGATAGATCAGATAAAGAAAATGTGGTACATATACATCATGGGATACTATGCAGCCATAAAAAGAATGAGATCCTGTCTTTTGCAGATACATGGATGGAATTGGAGGCCATCATCCTCAGCTAACTAATGCAGGAACAAAAAACCAAATACGGTATGTTCACACTTATAAGGGAGAGCTAAATGATGAGGACACATGGACATATGGCTGGGAGCAACACATACTGGAGGCTATCAGAGGGTAGAGAGGGAGGAGTGAGAGCATCAGAAAGAACACCTAATGCATGCTGGGCTTAATACCTAGGTGATGGGATGGTCTTTGTAGCAAACTATAGGGAGCCAGCCCTACATCACCCATGGGTAACTCTAGTTAAGTGGCAACAAAGTAATGAGAAAAAGATTAAGAAAGACAGTGGGACAGGGGCCATCACTTCATTACCCTGGAGGAAACGGTGAAGGCCCTGAGCTCTGTTCATCCACACTATTTATTGATTACAATCACTTTGAGCTATAGGGTAGGGGTGGAGTGATGGTGGAGTGAATTGGTGAGCTGGAAGTGAATCGGTGAGCCGGAACTGGTGTGTCATCCTGATGAATGATGACAGTGGTAGTTTGGGAGTTTCACAAAACAAGAACATGTGGTTATCTTTAGTCTATTATCTATGTGCAGCTGATGGAACATGGGCTTTACAAGGAGCCTACAAATCTGGCTACATCATAGTGCTATGAAGAGGTTTTACATCCTTCAGCACAATGTTTATGGTAACAGAGCCAACGTCACCCTGCACCGGAACATGAGGCAAGGAGAGGCCTTCCTCCTCAGAGGCCTCCTGCAGCCTTCCGCAGTTTGTTGTTCCTTGTTTATATTACTCAAAACCTATTTATGTAGGCACTCTATAAGCTCTTTCTTCTTTGCTACTTTTCCCAACAGCAAACCACCATGGCACACATTTATCTGTGTAACAAACCTGCACATCCTGTCCATGTATCCCTGAACTCAAAATTTAAAAAATAAATAATAAAATAACATTGGTTTTTCATAACTTTACTCATTTGCACACACTTCTCTCTTTACCTGTGATGTTCTTTTACAATTATTTTAATTCTAGTCCATCAGTTGCTCACCCTGTCATTTCCTGATGCCCAAAACCCTAAGTTAGGTAGTACTGGTCCTGCCCCGGCCTTTCATTTGCTCTATTCCTGTGTAATGCATTGAGTTTCTCCATAATACGGTATGTAGTTTTCAGTACAGTCGATTACTTACCATTTCTTTCCTCACTCACTATCCCCAGTACTTCATTATTTTTCATTCTTTTAAAAAATAAAATTGTTACTGATAAAATATTCTTGTATTCAATTTTAAGACATAGATTAATGCTTAAATAGGCTTTCATCAGAAGCCATATATTTCTTCTGTTTAAGTATTATTAATCTATATGGTGACATGTGTAATACATGTAGAAAATCAGAGCAGAAAAATATCATGCACTTTAAATACTCAATCAAAATATATCAAATTTGAACTACTCTAATATAATTTCAACTACAAATAAAAGGAAGTTTCTTCCATTCAAAAGGATAGTAGCTTCTGTCATCTTCCTCATAATGAAAAAACTCAAAGAAACTAGAAAAACAGACCCCAAAAGAAAAAAAAGTTTTTATTTAGATATTATATAAAACTTAAGTAGTCTTAATTTTCAAATAAAAGTAGTACTGAAAGTAACTACTCCATTAATTTTGTTAACTAATGTTGAAAAATATGATATCAAAATTCAATAAATATGGTATGTTAAGCTATCTTTTGTGCATAAATTTTAATAATTCATATATATACTTCATATCTATATCTATATGCCCCTGTATTTTCTATCACTCCTATCTAAGTCAATCCAATCTAATCTAACCCAATCCATCTTAATCTAATCATCTGATCTGATCTAATCTAATCTGATATAGTGAGAGGTGCTCCATCCTCTTCCAGCTTTTATTTCCCTTGGCCACAGTGACTGTCAATAGCTCAGGCAGTGCTTGCTTTACCTGCACCTGCCTCTCTCACGGATCATAATGAGCATGGAACAAAAGTGAGAACAATAATGTTATTGTTTTTAAATGTAACTAAGTTGTGCCTGTGTTTTTTGCTACAATGTAACTTAGCGTGTCTTGACAATTTCCATCTGATTTATATAATGTGTTTTATTATTTCTTATAATAATTTTGGAATTTTTTACTCATAAATAATAGAGGTACACACATTATCATACTTTAATCTTTGTTACCTTTGCAATCAAAGCTGAAGAAATTGTGTTGTAATAATATTACTCCTTTCACTTACTTTGCAATTTATCTTATACTGAAATATAACATTCCTATAGTGGAATAGTTGTAACAAAGCACTCATGTCAGAGCTAAAGATTAAATTATGTATTTTACCTTATGAAACAAGGACTCTTTTGTATGTATGACATGAAAGGTGATTTATTACTTCATATATGAGACCTTACACTTTAATTAGAACTTAAAATCCAAAAATATTCATTCATTTAAAATATTTATTAATTATAAATGAGCACAGACAAAAAATGGGAAAAATCTTAGTTCTTAAGCAATGTATACTCTATTGGAATCAGAACAAATGACTTAAATAAAATTATTATGAAATAAAATGAAGCAAGTGGGAAGACTGTGGAATCTGGGGACTAAAGATGGACATTCAGCTTTACACTGTATAGAAAGGGATGGTTTCATGGAGAAGGTGAAATTTGGTCAGGATCTTAGAGTGGTGGAGCTATCCAGGTCTCTGAAGAAAGAGCTTTCTAAGTACCTGGACTGGCAAGAGCAGAGACCAGTAGGCTGGAACATACCTAGTGGTGGTGGGGACAGCAAGAAGGCCAGTGCAGCTGGACGAGGGAGACCAGTAGGACAGGAATCAAAAATGGGGACTTTCAGAGGCCCCTGCAGGTCAGATCCTGTAGACATTCCTTGGTTGTTCTGATAAAATAGATTTAATTATCTGTAAGACAGAAAATCAATGGAGGGCTGGAGCATTATGAAAGAATAACTCTAATTACTTGTGTTGAACAGAATGTCAGGAGATAAAGGCCTAAGAGGGAGACCTCAGGAAGATTACTACAGTCACTTGGACAAGGTGGTAACTGTGGACATGGTAAGAAGTGTTGACCTGTTTATCTATTTTGAATAAAGAACCATCAGTATTTGCTGATAGATTGAAAGTAGAACTTGAAAATTGAGAGGAATCGAACATAAGGTATTCATTAGCTGAGATAGGAAACAGGATGTGAGGAAACGGGTGTGACAAAGAAACATCAGCTTGTCCTAACTGCTCCATCGATAACTTTTCTGATTGATGCCTTCATTACAGGTGTAGCTTAGTGAACCTAGATGAGTGGAGCATGTGGTTCTTTGTTAAATGAACATGGGCAGGACAGAAACGGGAAGGTACTATAGATAATCTTTTCATAGGACTCTTCCAGGTCTCTTCAAGGTATCATCAGCCACCCGGGACGCTTCCAAATCTGCTTGATTCCACTGCAAATTATCTTGCCTTTTTATGTTGATCCACCTCCTGCTGACATTAGTTTCTAGTTCTGAATAATGGTGAAGAGCTCCTTGTTTTGAATTCACTGTCTGCCTGTTTTTTGAACTGCAGTTTATGTTTCCTCTTTTAGAATAAAATAAATACCAAATGAATTACATATTTATCATGCATGAATAAAGCTACAGATGTGTTGAAAGAGAATGCAATTTAATATTTCTATTAGATTTGAAAAGAGAGAGTATAATAACATGTAATGAAAAGGGTAGGTAACAGTGCCTATAAATTTTCTTTTTTTTTTTTTTTTTTGTTTTGTTTTGTTTTTAAATTTTTATTGCATTATAGGTTTTGGGGTACATGTGCAGAACGTGCAAGATAGTTGCATAGGTACACACATGGCAGTGTGTTTTGCTGCCTTCCTCCCCTTCACCCACACTTGGTATTCATCCCCAGGCTATCCCCCCCACCCCCCCCACTGTCCCTCCCCCATTCCCCCCAACAGTCCCCAGTGTATAGTAGACCGCCTCTCTGTGTCCATGTGTTCTCATTTTTCTCACCCACCTATGAGTGAGTACATGCAGTATTTCTTTTTCTGTTCTTGTGTCAGTTTGCTGAGAATGATGTTCTCCAGATTCATCCATGTCCTTACAAAGGACACAAACTCATCATTTTTGATTGCTGCATAATATTCCATGGTGTATATGTGCCACATTTTCCCAGTCCAGTCTATCATCGATGGGCATTTGGAAAACAAACCTGGCCGGGCTCAGTGGCTCAAGTCTGTAATCCCAGCACTTTGGGAGACTGAGGCGGGTGGATCATGAGGTCAAAAGATTGAGACCATCCTGGTCAACATGGTGAAACCCCGCCTCTACTAAAAATACAAAAATTAGCTGGGCATGGTGGCGCATGCCTGTAATCCCAGCTACTCAGGAGGCTGAGGAAGGAGAATTGCCTGAACCCAGGAGGTGGAGGTTGTGGTAAGCCGAGATTGCTTCATTGCACTCTAGCCTGGGTAACAAGAGCGAAACTCCATCTCAAAATAAATAAGTAAATAAATAAATAAATAAATAATAAAAACAAACCTTTGTTAACCTAAATGCCTGACAACTTTATAGTTCCTTCAACACAAAGCAGGACTTTATTCCCTTTTACTGTTGTTTATGAGAGTCTCCAAGGGAGTCAAAAGAGCTCTCACTCTGCAAACTGCATTTATTGATTCATAGCTATTTATTCATGTCTACTATACTAGATGAATTTTATTTATTTTTTTATTTTCTCTCTGTTTTTTTAGGGTTTCACCATATTTTTTCTTTCTTTTCTTTTTTCTTTTTTTTTTTTTAGAAAGAAAGGAAAAAAGGAATGAAGGAGAGGAAGAAAGAGGAAGAGAAAGAGGGAGAGAAAATGGGAATGTAGCTTTATTCTAAAAATGGGTATTAATAATGGCCAATCAATATTTTGTGTATTTAAGGTGGAGAATGTATATTTTGTGTATTTAAAATGGAGAGCTCTATAAATATTTATTGAGTTTACTTGTTCCGGATCTGAGTTCAAGTCCTGGATATCCTTATTAATTTTCTGTCTTGTTGAGGCTAAATCTCTTTATGAGTCTTATGTATCTGGGTGTTAGGATCGTTAGCTCTTATTGTTGCATTTGATTCTTTTACCACTATATCTTTGAAATTTATTTTATCAGATGCGAGAATTGCAACTCCTGCTCTTTATTTATTTATTTGTTCATTCATTTTTGCTCTCCATTTGGTTGGTAAATCTTTCTCCATCCCTTTGTTTTAAGTCTTTGTGTATCTTCGGATGTGAAATGGGTCTGGATGTAGCATATCGTTAGGTTTGGGCTGTATCTTTTGATTGGGGGATTTAGTCGACTTAAATTTAGGGTTACTGCCATTTGATGTTAACTGGCTATTTTATCCATTCGTTGATGTAAATTCTTCTTTATGTTGATGCTTTTTACTTTTTGGTATATTTTTAGAAAGGCTAATACTGGTTGTTACTTTCTATGTATAACGTTTCTTTCAGAAGCTCTTGCAAAGCAGGCCTGGTGGTAATAAAATCTCTGAGTACTTGCTTGTTCATAAAAGATTTTATTTTTCCTTCAATTGTGAAGCTTAGTTTGGTAGTATATGAAATTCTGGGCTGAAAGTTCTGTTCTTTAAGGATGTTGAATATCGGCCCCCACTCCCTTCTGGCTTGTAGGGTTTCTGCTAAGAGATCTGCTGTAAGTCTAATAGGCTTCCCTTTGTGGGTAACCTGACCTTTCTCTCTGGCTGCCCTTAGTATTTTCTCCTTCATTTCAACCCTGGTGAATCTAACGATTATGTGCCTTGCAGTTGTTCTTCTTGAGGAATATCTTTGTGGTGTTCTCTGTATTACCTGGGGTTGAATATTGTGCTGCTTTGCTAGATTTGGAAAGTTTTCCTGAATAATATCCTGAAGAGTATTTTCCAGCTTGGATTCATTCTCTCCGTCATATTCAGGTACACCTATCACATGTAAATTAGGTCTTTTCACATAGTCCCATTTTTCTTGGAGACTTTGCTCATTCCTTTTTATCCTTTTTTCTCTATTCTTGTCTTCTGGTTTTATTTCATTAAGTAGGTCTTCAACCTCTGATATCCTTTCTTCTGCTTGATCAATTCAGCTATTCAAACTTGTGCACATTTCGCTAAGTTTTTGTGTTGTATTTTTCAACTCCGTTAGTTCATTTATATTCCTCTCTATATTGTCTATTCTTGTTAGCATTTCGTCAAACCTTTTTTCAAAATTCTTAGTTTCTTTACGTTTGGTTAGAACAAGTTCTTTTAACTCCCAGAAGTTTCTTATCATCCACTTTCTGAAGCCTACTTCTGATAATGGCACACAGTCCTTTTCCATCAGGGCTTGTTCCGTTGCTGATGAGGAACTGTAATCCCCTGTAGAGGGAGAGGGGTTCTGATTTTGGGTATTCTCAGCCTTTTTAGGCTGGTTTCTTCCCTTTGTTATAAATTTATCCATCTGTCGTCTTTACAATTACCGCCTTTCTAGTTGGGTTTCTGAGTGGATGCCCAGTTTGTTGATTCCCAGCACTGGATCCGAGCAACCCACTGCACCGGCCAAAACAGCAGCAATAAGACTGATGCTGCTCTTCTGCCCGGGAATCTCCCCGTTTACTCTGCATGAAGAGCTGCCACGCCGAGGCACCGGCAAAACCACTGCGCCAGCCACAAGAATCGTGCTGGTGACCCGTGGGGCCCCTTCACTGGGAATCTTCTGGTCCGTGTGTGATGAAATTCATCTGAAAGTGTGGTGTTCTCTTGTTCTCTGTGCTTTTACTGGGAGCTACAATCCTGAAATGCTGGCAATCAGCCATCTTGGATCTCTCTCTCACTAGATGAATTTTATATATGCCAAAGCCCATTTGAGAATCCAGTATGTTCCAACTTAAGATTTCTGATTGAGCCTGTTTCTTTGCAGCCTGGTAAATTGGTAGGTTCCATACAGAGTCATGGAAAAGCAATTCCCACACACAATTATCCACACATCACTAATTCTCCAAAGCAATTCTACTTATGCTGGGGTTCACAAAGAATTTCTGAAACTATTCTATCATGACTGACTCTAGTTCCTCTAACTTTAAAAACTTTCCATCAGTCTAAGGGAATTCATAGGTGAGAAGAGTCCTTTAAGACCCTCCATTCTTGTCTTATCTTCATCCAGATCCACCCCAAAGCATTTTTGTCTACCAATGTTAAATATAAACAGACATATAAGCTCTCTTGCTTATTAATAAAGGCTAATATATGTTTGTATGTGTAAAAACATTGTTTTTATACTCCTGGAGACATCTATGGCTTCTTAGATATAATGTTTTTTGGGTTTCTACTAGTACCTATTATTTCTAATAGTACCTATATTTTGTACCTATTATTTCTGTATCTCATTGGGTTATTAGATATTTGACTGACATGAGATATCATGTTTGATGATGAAAGACACCTATTAATTAACTGAGCTGGGATTTAAACCAATAATTCTCTAACAGAAAAATATATGCCCTTCCATTATAGTATATTGCTCAAAAATAGAACAAATGAAATATCAGATTTATTAATAAAATTGTAGAAGGAATTCTCATGTAAGGAAAACTTCTAGTAGAAGTTCACTAAAGGAAAACACAAGTTCTACTTCTGTGAAACTTAAATAATAGCTATAGAGATAATAATAAAGTATATTTGTCATGCATCAAATTGGCTAACATTATTAGAAATTTTAGTGATATGGTAATGAAACAGTGATTTCCAGATATGGCAAAGTAGAATATAAGTACTGATTTTTTAGAATAACTTAGCAATTGTTGTTAAAATCCATATAATGTTTCATATTATTTGATTCAACAATTTTGTGCTTCCTTGCTTTAGAAGTTTGCCCTGTCTAAATAGGTATGTGAGTAAATGTCAAAGATCACATTACAATAATATAGTAGGCTTAATTAAATTAAATCATTCTTTGTTTTTTGCAGAAAGTGATTTATTTAGGCAGAGAGAGAGGAAAAGAAGAAAGAAATGGATAGAGAGCAGAACGTAATTTATTTAGACAGAGAGAGAAGAAAAGGAGAAAGAAATCAATAGAGAGAAAAGCAGCTCCCATAAGGTCGTGGAGGGGATCCAGATATGGAGTACCAAATTAAATAATTATTTAATTTGAAAGGCAAATATACAGAATTAATCACACAGGTAATACTATAGCAATTAGGTTTCATAGATATCAATATGGTTAGTATTATAAATCTGAGTCATGGCCTACTCTCCAGGCTGCCCAGGTTGCTGTATTTGAATGTACTCCAGAGAAATTATTCTAAGTTGAAAAAATGATACTGTCTTTCTTCTTTGACTGCCAAAAAAAAAAAAATTAATGAACTTTAGTATTTCTGACAATTATTTCTATGTATTACATACTTTGGATATAATTCTTTACTGGATATTAAATTGGAGAAGACAACTATTCCACATGCCAAAAGAACCCTGGAAAAATTGACTTGTAATTCACAGGTGGTTCAAATATTTCTTGACTTACTTTTCAAACTATGCTCTTTATAAAAAATTATTTCTAAAATAAGGCAAAAAAAAGAATGTTAAGTGTATTTCTTGTTATACTGAAATGAATTAGAGGAATCATTTGGAAACTATTTTTAGGCATCTCTAATTGCTTTTTCTGCTGTTTGCTGCCTGCAAGGCATCTAGTGATAAGGTTTTACTGAATTAGAAGTTGCATTTTTAACACTGACACTTGATTAAAACTAGAAAGAGTAACAATCATTTATTTCTATAAATCAGAAACACTTGTCTATGATTCTAATTTACAATGTAATGGTAGTTTAAAATTGGCTGAAATGTTAGAAACATGCTGTTTAAGCAACCCAATACTTGCAGAAAAGAACAACTGTTTTACTGATAATGATTTCTAAAGGTATATTGAGTGTAAATGGCCAAATGATAACCTAGGAATATAGCTAACATTATATTTATAAAGAATAAAAGTGTATTTAAATAAAAAATTAAATTTTAAGTTAAATATTGAAAAAAACATACACTACACAAATGTCTGTGCTTGTATGTCTTCCATGTCTCATGTTATTTACCCTGCAGACAATATAGGAAGAGGATTCAGAACATATTCTAGTGTAAGATTCATCCGAATTTTAATATTGGCCCTTCTATCATCTGAATTACCTCATGTGGCTTACTTAACCCCTAAAAGTGACAAGATTTTTATTTAAAATATTCATATTATTAAGAAATCTACCTCAAATGGAGAGTCTCAGGAATAAAGTGGATAATTCATACTGAGAGTTTTGCAAAAGTCCATGAAAGCTACCAATGGTTAAAAGTGTTAGATTTATGATGCTGAAGACCATCGCAGTGATGTGAATGATATTGGAAGAGTAAAATAGAAAATCCATGATGCACACAGGCATAAGAATTGTACACCAAAAAGTATTTCTTCTCGTATGCAAGAACTACCATTTTCTCTCTGCTAGGGATGTTTCTTCACATATTTTTAAGTATATAGCATTTATCATATACAAAACAGAACATTATGTACCAGTGTGTGAAGTAGTAGAGAAAATAAATGAACTTTCTTCAAAGAACTTTCAAGCACTGTATATAAAGTTATTTTTAAATTATAGCTTAACTGATATTCATATAACATAAATGCATCTATCATTATTTAATTCCAGAACATTTTCCTGAGCCTCCCCAAAAAACATTCATGCCCATTATGTCACTCTTGATATTCACCTCCACCCAACCCCCACAGAGACATTCATGTATATTCTGTCTTTATTAATTTTTCTATTCTCAAAATTTCATGTAAATTAGATTATACAATATGTGACATCCTGTGTCAAACTTATTTCACTTAGTTCAATGCTTTCAGGAATCTTCCATGTTGTAGTAGTATCAGCACTTATTTTCCTTTATGGCTGAAAAATATTCCATTGTATTAATATCACATGGCCATACAATTTTTTATTTATTCATTAGTTAATAGACATCTGGGTTTTATTTTGTTTTTTAGCTATTATGAATAAAGTTTCATATATACATATTTATATATACATACACACATACATACATACATATATATTTTATTGCACTTTAGGTTCTGGGGTACATGTGCAGATCATGCAGTATTGTTGCATAGGTACATACATGGCAATGTGGTTTGCTGCCTCCATCCCCCGGTCAACTATATCTGGCATTTCTCCCCATGTTATCCCTCTCCAACCTCCCTACCACCTGCTGTCCCTCTCCTATTCTCCCACTACAGACCCCGATGTGTGATGTTCCCCTCCCTATGTCCATGTGTTCTCATTGTTCAACACCCAACCTATGAGTGAGAACATGTGGTGTTTGATTTTCTGTTCTTGTATCAGTTTACTAAGAATGATGGTTTCCAGATTCATTCATACTTACAAAGGACAAGAACTCATCATTTTTTATGGCTGCATAGTATTCCATGGTGTACATGTGCCACATTTTCCTTGTCCAGTCTATCATCAATGAGCATTTGGGTTGGTTCCAGGTCTTTGCTATTGTAAACAGTGCTGACACGAACATACATGTGCATGTGTCTTTAAAATAGAAAGATCAATAATTGTTTGGATATATACCCAGCAACAGTATTGCTGGATAAAGTTTCTTAATAATAATGAAGTTTATTAATACACATTTTTAGAATAAAGCAATATTCCCGTTCTCTCTACCTCTTTTTCTTCCTCTTTCTTCCTCTCCTTTACTCCTTTTTTTCTCTTTCTTTTCTTCGTTCCTTTCAAAAAAAAAAAGGAGACCCCAAATTCTTGGAATTCACCCACATTAGTATTTTCATCATTATTATGACTACCCTCACTTTTATTCTTATCCCAACACCATCGTTTAAAAAAAAAAAATTAGCCAGGCATAGTGGTGTGCACACACACAAAAAAGTTTCTATGAACACTTTTCAAGGCTTTTTTTGTGGATATATTGTTTATTTTCTCTTAATCATATACTTAGGAGTAGAATTTTTTGTTCATACAGCAGGTCTATATTTTAAGACCTACAATTAATTGGAATTCAATTGTCTAATTCCACATCTACAGACACTTTCTGAATTAAGTAATTTAGCTAAAAAATCAACAAATATCAATTATCTGTAACATGAATATGACAATAATAGGAAAAAAAATTGCTACTATCAGGAACAAGCTCTGTTCCTGAGGATCTTGAATTGTTGCTGAATGTATAGAAGGCCAGATGAGGAGGAAAAAAGGCCATTCAATAAAACACTTCCTCCTTTCATGCAATAAGAATGTTTCCTGTTTCTTCAAATCTATAAAATACATATATTACTTTGAATAATTTTTTCCCAGACTGCAAAAGAAAAAGATGAATAGTTTATATGATTCATATGAAATCCAGAGCTTAGTTATCGTCATCATCATCACCATTTCCTGATGACTTATCATAGGCTAGTCTTAAAAAGAAAATCATGTGAAACAAGTATATTGCATAACATATACTAGAGACACAAAATTAAAGATGCTTTAGGATATCAAACCTCAAGTTTTATATGGCCTCAAATTCAAGAATATTCTCCATGTAGTCTCTTTATTCTGCCAGAAAAAGAGGAGGAAATGTTGTCTTCAAAAATCCAAAATTGTTCCATTCTTGTTTCTATTAATGTGTAAATGCAATCTAGTTTAGGATTGATCATACTCACCAGACAATTTAAAACATGAGCCTTTATGTGAAATGTCAGTCCTGGACCTGAGTTTTCTGTGAAATTTAGAGTTACGTAATCAGAAGATGACACTATAATATATTAATTGATCAAAGCTAGGTACCTCAGTTTAGATTTGAATGAGCTTCGTGATTTTTATTGCTAAACTGAGTTGATAGAACCACTTTTTTTTCTAATCTTTTTAAACCAAAACCTTGTAGAAGGTAGATATTACAAGCTGAGACTGGAGACTGGATTGTAATAAAAATGTTAGATACCAGAAAAGAGAAAAATGTATATTTCATCTATTCTCTATTACTTCCATTTTAATTTACCCCATATAGGTCTGAATTAATTTTAAAACTCTTCATAATAGGATCTAATATGCTATAGCCATTCTGTTGAAAATGTAGATGAGTGTTGATGGGGACAATGAGTTTCCCTCACCTAATCTAATTTCTCTTCTCTTTATTACCAAAATAGTTGGTGTTTTTTTGTAATAAATAATTAAAAGTATAGCAGTAAGTATGGAAGTCAGTGAATTATCATACATTGAAAACAGGTGGAAGCCAGGAATCTGAAATCAAGATGTTGGCAGGGCCATACTTCCTCCCAAAACTAGGAGAGAACTATTTGCCTCTTCCAGCTTGATGGCTCTAGGAATTCCTTTGCTTGTAGCCACATCACTCCAATCTCTGCTTCCATCTTTGCATGCTATTTTCCTCTGTGCACCTTTTATTGAGGTACTGTCTGTTAAATTTTTGGCTTACCATTATAATTGAAGATAATCTCCTTTTTAGTCCTTAAATTAACTAGAACTGAAAAGACCCTCTTTCAAATTAAGATGAAATTGAAAAGTCCCAGGAATTAGAACGTGGCCACGTCTTTTCTGGGTGCCACCATTCCCCTCACTACAATCACTGTATTAATTTCCAAGACCATGAATTTGTTTTGTCTTTTTACAAATTTTATGTAAATAGAATCATATGTAACATACCCATTTGTGGGTTTTTAAACTAAATTTTATATATGCCAATTTTTATCATGTCACTTTAGGCTGGGAGCCTGCAATGAATAAATAGGGCCTGATTATTCTGCTTTCAATTCTCTTCTTGCACACTGCTTCCCAGCTTGTGTGCTGCTAAACTTCTGTTTAGATTATGGCCGGAGGAGAGAAGGGAAAAAAATAGTTACTGTACATGTGTTGTTTATTATCCATCAAGGAACGTAGAGGATGATTACATTCTTTGATGACAACAAATAAAAATAAAATGAACAGGAAAATAGAAAACATAAATCTAAAATCATCAAGAAATACAAATTGTAGAAACACTATCTTTCAAAAGACAAATGCCACTTTCTACTAGTGAGCATGTAGTAGATATAGATAAATCCACATACAATGTTCAAGTTTTCATGTGCATACTACTTCCTTAGGTAGCATGGTAAAATTTCCAGTAGCTAAACCCAAAAGAGGTATTTCCTGGGATCCTGTACAGATAGATATACAAATTTTATCAGAGTATTCAATTAGGGGAATATTACATGTAATAATAAAGTATATTATATGACAATATATAATAGTTACATATATGGGGAAAGAAAGAAACAAAGGTCTTATTTATAGCTTGGATCTTCTCTAAATGAAATAGGAAGAAAAAAGTTACTTTTCCTTTTTTTTTTTTTTTTTTTTTTTTGAGACGGAGTTTCGCTCTTATTACCCAGGCTGGAGTGCAATGGCGCGATCTCGGCTCATGGCAACCTCCATCTCCTGGGTTCAGGCAATTCTCCTGCCTCAGCCTCCTGAGTAGCTGGGATTACAGGCACGCGCCACCATGCCAAGCTAATTTTTCTGTGTTTTTAGTAGAGACGGGGTTTCACCATGTTGACCAGGATGGTCTAGTTCCCTTGACCTCGTGATCCACCCGCCTCGGCCTCCCAAAGTGCTGGGATTACAGGCGTGAGCCACCGCGCCCGGCCTACTTTTCCTTTTTACTTAAGCAGCCAACAACAACAACAAAATAACAAAGCATATTATTATATTGTAGCTAGTGGAACCTAATTCTGGTTGTGAATGTTAAAAGATAACATTTCGAATTGACTACATCATTTAACAAGAAGCACTGTGTCACAGACGTTTTGCTATACATAAAAAATGTATGATCACTCTTTCAGAACAGAGACATGTCTCCAAAGGGTCTGTTCAACTATAGACAACACTGTTTCTCTCATACATATAGTGTGACTACATCTTTAGTTCTCACCCATAGAACACAGGGTATATTAATGAACGTTACTTTCAGAAGAAAAAGGTTTTAGGAATCAGTATTTCTTCCTTGTATACTACATCATTCCATTAACTGGTAACAAGAAGACCTAGGGTTTGACAAATCCATAGCAAGCTATATGAAATCCCAAGCATAATATGACAGAAAGATGCTTACGTAGGTGCAGATATTTTAAAATATTATGAGCATAAGAAATACATTTCTTGCTTTTTTAAATTGCTGAAATAAGAAGGTATTTGTTATAGAATCATGCATTGTGTTAACTAATGCTATATATAAATTTGATTTACTATTTTATTTTTATTTGGGTACATAATACCTTATCTAATCTTTACAGACAAGTTTTCTTTGGGCTTCAGAATTGTGGGATTTTAGAAGATTTCATATACTTACAATGTGTAAATTTTCCTGGTATCTATGGAAGCACATTCAATCAAAAACAACAGAATTTTTCTAGTGAAATATATGAATATTCACACTAACTGAAATAAATATTAAAAATAATTTTCTTCATATTATTGCCACATTTCCTACAGAATATGCTTTAGCTTTAAGCTAAATTCACAATTCTGGAATTGCAATGAAAAATTGTAAAATTTGATTTTAATAAGGAAATGAGCGGTAATATAAATATATTATCTCTTTACAGTCATGTTCCACATAATGACATTTTGGTCAATGACAGATTACATATATGATGGTGGTCCCATAAGATTATAATACTGTATTTTTACTGTATCTCTCCTGTTACACATATTTAGATACACAAATACCACTGTATTATAATTGCCTACAGTATTCAGTACAGTAACATGATATACAGGTTTGCATCCTAGGATCAATAGGCTGTATCATATAGCCTAAGTGTGCAGTAGGCTATACTGTCTAAGTTTGTTTAAGTACACCCTATGATGTTTGCACAACTACAAAGATCACCTAAGGATGCATTTCTTAAGACATGAGCAAACAGCAACCAACAGAAAGGGAAAAAAATATGTTGCAATCTACTCATCTGACAAAGGGCTAATACCCAGAATCTACAAAAAACTTAAACAAATTTACAAGAGAAAAATGACCCCGTCAAAAAGTGGGCAAAGGATATGAATGGACACTTTTCAAAAGAAGACATTCATGCAGCCAACAAATATATGAAAAAAAAACTCATCATCACTGATTATTAAAGAAATGCAAATCAAAACCACACTGAGATACCACCTCATTCCAGTTAGATAATCACTAAAAAATCAGGATATAACAGATGCTGGAGAGGATGTGGAAAAATAAAAATGCTGTTACACTCTTATAAATTAGTTCAACCGTTGTGGAAGACAGTGTGGCAATTCCTCAAAGATATAGAACTAGTAATTCCATTACTGGGTATATACCCAAAGGATTATAAAACATTTAATCATAAACCACATGCACATATATATTTATGGCAGCCCTGTTCACAATAGCAAAGACTTGGAACCAACCCAAATGCCCATCAATGATATACTGGATAAAGAAAATGTGACATATATACACTGTGGAGTACTATGCAGCCATAAATTAGGATGAGTTCATGTCCTTTGCAGGGATATGGATTAAACTGGAAACCATCATTCTCAGAAAACTGACACAAGAACAGAAAACCAAACACCACATTCTCTCACTCATAAGTGGGTGTTGAACAATGAGAACACATGGACACAGGGAGGAGAACATCACATATCTGGGTCTGTCAGCAGATGAGGGTGCTAGGGAAGGAATAACGGGGTGGAGGGATTGGAGAGGGATAGCATTAGGAGAAACACCTAGTGTAGATGATGGGGGGGTGGTTGCAGCAAACCACCACAGCACGTGTATACCTGGATAATAGACCTGTATGATCTGTACATGTATCCCTACTTAAAGTATAATAAAAAACAAGACATTATCCCCATTTCTAATCAAAGCATAATTGTACTTTTAAGTTTAAAAATAGTAATTATGTTAAGGGTAACTGGTAATATTGAAAAGTAAATTTGTGCAATTCAAATAACTAGATTGTCCAAAGTGGTTCTGCATTAGCAAAATGTCAAGATCTGTGAACACCAAAATGCACAACCCTTTAAAAAACCATTAGTACCATGAGCTATAATATTTAGAACATGTTAATAACTTGTTACAATTGAGAATTATTTAGAAAATCACAACCTAGCAAAAACAGATTTAACCTTTTACAGACACTAAGATAATGCTTCTCATCATAGGTCATTTATGATTGGAAAGCCTATTTATTGATTTATATATTCTTCTGCCACTTTTAATCACTTGACATTATGAATTATACAATGTAAGGCGAAAGTTCCAGACTAAAAAAATAGCAAATGAATGCTCATTAACTAGAGTTTGTGTTTAATAAAAATGAATAAAATGATTCAAACATTATAAGCATTGCTTCTAGAATCAGTGATTCTAATGTATTGTACCATACTACAGCATTGTAGCACAAATTTGATAAATTTCTTGAAGCTTAAATATGATGCTAAAAATGTTTACACAAGTATTATATTCATGAAGATATATTGTTAAAAGTTTGTTAACATATAAAAATTGTAATTCTAACAATTACAAATCGTAGTAGAAATAGCTTGCAAAGCTGCTTTTAACTTGATGTAGTTAAAAGATTGAACATTGAAAAGGATAGTGAAGACCTGTATTAGAAAAAAATCTCTTTATACATTCTTATAATTAATTTCAATTCATTTTCTGAATCTGACTATAACAAATTGTCAGCTTCAAGCAATTTCTTATGGACAGACTGAGAACTACAAGCAATACATATTAACAGCCATGACATAGGTATGACTATTCTGTTACATATAAACATGTGACTAAAATAGCTCAGACCAAAATATGACAAGTTCTAGATCACGACCAGTGAAAGAAGAGAGTCCAGAAATTATCATTTGTCAACATTTGCTTAAGGGTTTCAATAGTTTTACTATTGGATAATAGTATGAAGAAGAATTTTTAATTAGTAGCTAAAACATGCACTTACATTTAGGGTAAACCAAGTTGATTTGTGCTTAGGCTTCTTAATTTATAGATGTAATATTGTTTTCATTTTGTAATGTGGAAATAAAATTTGCGTTAACAGTTTTATTATTCAAACACTCCTAAATAAATGCTATGCTATACACACAGACACACACAAACACACATACACAATCATCCTCTGCATAGCAATATTTCTTTCAGTCAACAACAGACCACATGTACCAAAGTGGTTCTATAAGATTATAATGGAGCTGAGAATTTCCTACTGCCTAGTGATGTCTTACCTGTTGTAATCTTGTAGCACAATTACTTAATTTTAAAAATAAATTAGTGTAGCCTAAGTGTACAATGATTCTAAAGTCTACAGTAGTGAACCAGAATGTCCTAGGCCTTCACAATTATTCACCACTCACTCACTGACTCACTCTGAGCAACTTCCAGTCCTGGAAGCTCCATTCATGGTAAGTGCCTTATATGGGTGCACCGTTTTAAAAAATATTTTACTCTACATTTGCTATATCTTTTTATGTTTACATATGGTTAGATACACAAATACCCACCATTGTGTTAAAATTGCCTATAGTAAAATGGTATACAGATTTGTAGCCTCAAGACAATAGGCTATACCACCTAGCTTAGGTGTAAAATAGGCTGTACTCTCTGGGTTTGTATTAGTACATTCCATGATGTTTGCACAATGAGAAAATTACATAAGGATGCATTTCTCAGAATGTAAGCCTACCATTAAGCAATTCATGCCTGTCTCTTTCTCTTTCTCTCTCTCTCTCTCTCTATATATGTGTGTGTGTTATATATAAACACACACACATATGCATGTATTGGAATATTTATAAATGCACACATGCCTACTATATATGCATATACAGGCATTTATATATAAATATATAATAGACAATACATGAATGTGTGGATATATGTATAGTAGTGTTCATGCATGTGTATATATATCACATATGTATATATGTGATATATAATACATAAAAATACATGTATACACATACATGAACATATAAACTAGTAGACCCTTATAGACATTTGCAGTCAAGTTTTTGTCACCATATGTACTGGTTACTCTCTTAAACAATCCTGTCTAATTATGCTATAAGTCATAGGATTAACAGAGATGGTGAGTTTTCTCTTTCCCATTCATAGGGAAGCCCTTTCATTCCCTCTTTCTTGATTCAGTTTAATTTGATCAATATGCTAGTGTATTTTATGACCTTTTTTCCTATTCAGATTGTCCAGATACGTCTTTACTCCATGTCCGGAAATGTTTACCAATGTCAAGCATATGATAATCAATGACATCCAGGATAGGATATGTCAGGGTTCTTTAACTTCTCAGAAAACTTCCATTTTTGTCTTTAGCCTCTGTGAAAGGAAGTTCTCTTTACACCACCTACTCTGTGCTTTTTCTTTGTCAGTTGTCATAACAACTCATTGTTCTTATTTTCCTGGTACATCCACTTTAATTCTCCTAGAGTTAAAAACAACTGATCCTTCAAGAAACTCTCTCCAAAGATATCTGCAACTATATCTGGTACTTAGATCAATAATTTTTATCTCATTTAAAATTACCATATAGACTAGCGTATTAGGATGCTCCAGAGAAGAGAACCAGTAGGAGAGACACATGAGAGATAGACAGATGGATAGATAGATGATAGATAGATAGATAGGTAGATAGGTAGATAGATAGATAGAGAACAGCTATCTAGATAGGTAGATATTATGAGAAATTGGCTTATGTGTTTATAGAGGCCGAAAAATCCCATGATGTCTTTTGCAAGCTGGATGCCCAGGAGAACTGCTGGGGAAGTTCCAGTTCAAATCTGAAGGCCTGAGAACCAAGGGACCAAATGATGTATAAGTTCCAGTACATGTTGAAAAGAAGGTTCAAGAACTGGAGGCTCAGTGATGTAAAACCCGGTCCATGTCCTAAGCCCTGAGACTCAAGAAGTCCAATGTCCCACAGCGAGAGAGGATGATGTCCCAGCTCAAGCGGACAGTAAATTTCCTTTTCTTCTATTTCTTTTTTTGTTCGATTTGAACCCTGAATGGATGGGCTGATGCTCACACTAAATGACAAGCACAATCTTCTTTACTCAATCTATCAGTTCAAACTTCCCAGAAACATACAGAAATACGGCTTTATCAGCTCTCTGGACATCCCTTAACCAAGGCAATTTGACAAATAAAATAACCATCACAGCTAAGAGAGGGGAAATGCTTTTTAGCTTGTGAGTACAAAAGAAACAATTCTACTGCATTTTAAAGGTAACTGATACAAGCATCAGTCTTATAATTACTCTCTGAAGTTTAATTAATCAAATTTTTTACCTAATCCTTCTTAAAAGGTACCCAAATCACAGATTCAGAATTTAGTGTCCAAGTCTTTGGTTAATGAATAGATGTACAGCTCTTATAACCAGAATTATTTCTGGAAATTTAACTTTAATTTTCAAAATATTCCCAATTTACAAAGAATTTATAGAAAACAGCATTAAATGCACCAATGGAAAATATGAAATATTAAGTATAAACAATTTTCAAAATAACTCCTTTCTCTGCACTATTTGTTTTTTACTGAGTGTTTTTAAAGAAGATAAATTTATAACACAAAGATAAAGACAAACATAAAATTGTAGTGATTACACTAAACAAATAAGATTATTTAGTCATCTAATATGCATTATTATGTAGGAAAAGGGGTACTTAGTACATAATTTTAATTGCACTTTATGTGAAACTTAACTATGAATTATGTACTCTATTTTGGTGACAGCAGCATTTTGGTGTAATTAAAACGTGTCTTACTAACTCTTATAAGAAATTATAATATAAATTAGTGAATCTAGAAATTTGAAGGTTACAGATTTGCATTTGAGTATCTGAGGAAAATCCAGGACACCTGTATGAAAAATATATACCTATATTCAATGTTACAAAATACTTTTAACTTTTTTATGACTTTAAAAAATCTTATTTAGGAAGCACTCTAAAAATTATTGGCACAAGCAATGGCCAGATGTGTTTACTTATATTTTATATCAATTTAAAAATATTTAAAAACAATATATAGAAGTAACAGATTATTAATTATATATTAATTTATTATAAAATTTGGGTGTTTTATTAAATCGCCTTTTGCTCACTATTTATAAAGTTAGTATTTACCATAACATGTGATTTAACAAGTTCTATGCTCATAATTGTAATTCCCATTGAATATTTGATATTTCTTAAATGTAAATTTCTGATGTTTCAGGGATATTTTTGGCACTATTATACAGATGCTTGTTATTGATTTCATCATTTTTACTGAACATGATGACCCTTTGTATTTTAAAAATGTTTTTTTTCTGCTCAAGAAATACTCATTTTTTATCTATGCTTTGGCAGGTTACATCTAGAGAAAAACTATTATTTTATAAAATTTTACATAATTTTCCTTCCATAATAGACACCATTGCTTTTTTCTTTTTAATTATTCCAGTTCATATTACCAAAGGTTTGAAAGAAGAATAGAATGTCCTCCATGATGAACATCTGTTATACCATTGATATTTATAAGAAAGGAACTGATATCTTACTTGATGTACAATATTAGAGTGTTTTCTAAAAATGACTTCAAAAGCTAAAGTCTCATCCAAATCAGTGTTTCTGGACTTGTGCATGAGAGGTAATAATATATACCATCATACAGTATGATGGCCTAAAATTAAAATTACCAAAGGGATTGTTACCAATTTTATCTCATAGAAAAGTATGTTTGCTACACAATAGCCATATGATAATTGTTTTAATTGTATGTTTAATTTTTATATCACCTTTCCAAAAATGTTAATAACTCTGAGAAATGAATTGTGTCTTTTCCCCATTTTTTATGATAATCAACTTTATTGTATCTCTTATGCAAGGTATACAAAGATAATTTTTGAAATTTTAAGCATAATTTCTTCTTGTATTATGGTCAGTATAATAAAGTTCATGCATATCCTACACAGCATTACCTGGAACGAACAGAAGCATTTAATATACTTTTGAGAAAAATGTTTGTTCATCATAACTCTGACAGTAATCAACTTCCCAGAACTTTAACTGCCATTTTTATAGCAGGGAATAATTGTCCTTGTATGTCACTATCTACTTTGATGACCATATCGAATAATAAAGTCGTGTGTGTGTGTGTGTTTGTGTGCTTTATATGTGAATTATCAAAGCCTGAACATAAATAGTAATTATCTTTCAACTTCTTTCATTTACCTATTTCTATCATGTGCCTTTGGCATGCATTTTGGTTTCACACTGTAAAATCCATAACTTTCTATATTAAGACCATTTTGGAACAAGTACTACTAATCTGTTTCTAGACTACATGTCCTATATTTTCAATGTGGGTCTGTTTTAACAAGATTCAACTTATTCTTCACAAATTTTTGCTAAATGCTTTTACTTATGTAAACCTAATTTTGGTTCCTACCAAAATTATATCATATTCTATTCCAATCTTGTCACCAAATCAAAGTCCTTTAAACTTTTCTGGTAATAACTAAGTTGGATCACTCTTTTATCTCATTCCTAATTCATTGTCAGTTTGGATATTTGAAATATAATTTAGAGTGACTAATGCTGGATATGAATAAAGTACTAATACCTAGGTCTTTTTTCCTAGATATTTAAATGTATCTCAGAAAGGTATTGGATATTTCTTCCTGATATTATTTTATATACTCATAGAGACTCTGTGATAATATCCAAATAATCATAATTTTAATAAAATCAACATTTAGAACATTTTAATTTTGAAGACTATTACATTTATGCAGACTCTCCTGTAATAACATCCTTGGTATTATGGATATCATTGTTTTAGTTTACTTAGTGGAAATTTATACCTACATCACACAAGTTACATCTTCTATCTTACTATCAGACACAGGTAGGAAGAGAGGAGCATATTTATATACTTATATTTCAGTAGACAAATAGAAGTATTGCACAGAAACACATAGAAGTACTTAGAAATGATTTTTTAAAAAATCATTTATGTATGCAAATTGACAATAAATTATTTAAATATATTCCCTAAATGAACACTTATCTAGCCAAAAATTAACCTAATCAGTAACACATGTCCCTTAGTTCTTAGTGCTACTTGTATATGATTTATATAGTGATATATTATTGAATACATTGTGGGTATGAATTTTCCATCTCAGCATTTTGAATATGTATCTTACTTCTAATTATAGATGTGTTCCAGTACAATTAAAATTTTCTTTAAAGGTTCTTTTTCTACTGAATATGCAGGTTTTCAAGATTTCTAACTTTAATTTTCTAAACAGCTAGTGTGAAAAACAAAAATGTTCTGATTTTGAAGTATAAAATATAATGATACTTTTGATTGTCAGTTTAAATCTAAATATCTCTGACTACATATCTCTATCTACATTTAAATCTCTCTATATATGCATAAATGTGTGTATAAACATGTGTGCCTGTATATTTTATTATTAATCTCACAAATACTATAATGCAAATATTACCAGCCCACTTATCAAAGGTTGCTCTGTAGCTGATTGGACTATTAAGGCCACTCATTTTTCTTATATCAGCTAAGTGTTCTTATAGAGGTCAACATACTGTCCTAATTTATAAATAAACATATCAGTACTTCAGTTTTTATCTAAACATCTTAAACTTCTTAATGTGTTATCTTACTATCATAGTTTGCTTTTCAGTGAGATGCTGCAGTTTTTATTCGTTTTGGTTGCAACAGTGACTTTCTTTGCATTATAAACAAAGAAAAATCTTACATATTTGGTCTCAGAACTTAGGCTGCCTACTTCAGTGCTTTGGTAGCAGAAATTACATGAACCTATGTATAGAACATTATATTGAAGAAGAACAAACTTAATATTTGAGAAACATTTCTGAATCCATTGGTTATGAACTATTAGAGCCTATCTAATTAAAGTTTTAGTTAAATTGTATAATGATTAAGAAATATTCATTTTATTTTAATCCTCTTTTCAAGGTTAATAGGGCAATGTTATTTTTAAATAAAAATTTTGAAAGCAATCGCTCACAAAAACATTACTCATAATCACAATGCAAGCTAGTTCTTTTATTATGCATCAAAGCTACTTCTTTTATTGTATTTCCTTCCTAGGGGGGTCAAATATTTTACAGTCATTATCTTGCTAATCCTCCTAGATTTTAAATTAAAGTAAAATATTGTGCAGATGAAAGCAAAAGGAAAGGAAAATTTATTGTCTTGGTAACAAATATAAAATCATAACATTTTGCAAGGGCCTTTTTTGTCCATCAAACAGCTGTTTATTTCATCACGTCTTTCATTAGCTCCTTTGCTTATCACTTTGTTTTCAAAAAACAAAGGAAGAAAGAAATAAGAGGAGCTAAACTTCAAAGCATCCTTTCCAAGCTTTCTTATTCCTCCTGGCCTCATTGGTCCTTATCCTTATTTTAATCACTTTGTCTGGATGTTGTGTGAGATAGTCCTACACTATTAAAATGAGGACTTAGCAGCTGAGGACTTAGTAGTTCGCCTGAAGCACTACAACATTGAAGTCTGGATTGTAGAAATGGATAGCTCGTCAAGTTATTTGTAATTTGTTATTTATCTTATTTCTCTCCAGTTGACAATAGTATATCCCAGAAAAATTATATGGCCAATAATGTGTTTTCTGTTTCTGCAACATATAAGATTATATGAGATATAGATTAATTAAGTGAAGGAATTGAAACAGGCAATATACACGAAAGAGAAAAATGTTTCCTTCATATTGACTGAGACTTCTTTACTTCCTAAAAAACATGTATATAAGTATCTTCTTTAATAACTTACGAATTCTAATTTGGGTATATAGTGTGCATAATTCAATATATTTATACAGTTTTAGTTTCTAAAAATCCAAATCAAATATTTTAAATAAATTTACAAGTATGGCAGTAAATTAATTTTTAAAAATAAATCTGAAGACACAGTTCATCTCCTTAAGCCTTTTCTTTGGTTAAAGTAAGTAGTGTTTAGTTTTACTTTATATTGAGCATTTAGTTAGTAACAGCACTCTTGCCTAACAATTTGAGTGTGTATCCTAATGCACCTGATTTTTCCTTCTTGGTTCAGAAGTGAAAGACAACTCAAGTTATCTTGTTTCTGGAGTGAAAAATATCTAGAATTTTAGAAAAGAGAACAAACTACAATCCTTATGGCATCAAAAGTAGCAAAACATGTACTCTCTGTAAATTTTCTACATGCCTCATTTTTTGGTTATGGAGATGCAATTTTTTTTTTTCTTCTTTTTCTTTTCTTTTTTTTTCTTTTTTAATTTTTTAATTTTTTATTGCATTATAGGTTTTGGGGTACATGTGCAGAGTGTGCAAGATAGTTGCATAGGTACACACATGTCAGTGTGCTTTGCTGCATTCCTCTCTTTCACCCACACTTGGCATTTCTCCCCAGGCTATCCCTCTCCAGTCCCCCCACTGTCCCTCCCCCCTTCCCCCCAATAGACCCCAGTGTGTAGTAGACCCCCTCCCTGTGTCCATGTGTTCTCATTTTTCTCACCTGCCTATGAGTGAGAATATGCGGTATTTGGTTTTCTGTTCTTGTGTCAGTTTGCTGAGAATGATGTTCTCCAGATTCATCATGTCCTTACAAAGGACACAAACTCATCATTTTTGATTGCTGCATAATATTCCATGGTGTATATGTGCCACATTTTCCCAGTCCAGTCTATCATCGATGGGCATTTGGGTTGGTTCCAGGTCTTTGCTATTGTAAACAGTGCTGCAATGAACATTCATGTGCATGTGTCCTTATAGTAGAACGATTTATAGTCCTTTGGATATATACCCAGTAATGGGATTGCTGGGTCAAATGGAATTTCTATTTCTAAGCCCTTGACGAATCACCACACTGTCTTCCACAATGGTTGAACTAATTTACACTCCCACCAACAGTGTAAGAGTGTTCCTATTTCTCCACATCCTCTCCAGCATCTGCTGTCTCCAGATTTTTTAATGATCACCATTCTAACTGGCATGAGATGGTATCTCAATGTGGTTTTGATTTGCATCTCTCTAATGACCAGTGATGATGAGCATTTTTTCATGTGTTTGTTGGCCTCATGTATGTCTTCTTTTGTAAAGTCTCTGTTTATATCCTTTGCCCATTTTTGAATGGGCTTGTTTGTTTTTTTCCTGTAAATCTGTTTGAGTTCTTTGTAAATTCTGGATATCAGCCCTTTGTCAGATGCATAAACTGCAAAGAGTTTTTCTCATTCTGATGGTTGCCGATTCACTCTAATGACTGTTTCTTTTGCCGTGCAGAAGCTGTGGAGTTTGATTAGGTCCCATTTGTCTATTTTGGCTTTTGTTGCCAATGCTTTTGGTGTTTTGTTCATGAAGTCCTTGCCTACTCCTATGTCCTGAATGGTTTTGCCTAGATTTTCTTCTAGGGTTTTTATGGTGTCAGGTCTTATGTTTAAGTCTTTAATCCATCTGGAGTTAATTTTAGTGTAAGATGTCAGGAAGGCGTCCAGTTTCTGCTTTCTGCACATGGCTAGCCAGTTTTCCCAACACCATTTATTAAACAGGGAATCCTTTCCCCATTGCTTGTTTTTGTCTGGTTTATCAAAGATTATATGGTTGTAGGTATGTTGTGTTGCCTCCGATGCCTCTGTTCTGTTCCATTGGTCTATATCTCTGTTTTGGTACCAGTACCATGCTGTTTTGATCACTGTAGCCTTGTAGTATAGTTTGAAGTCTGGTAGTGTGATGCCTCCCGCTGTGTTCTTTTTGCTTAGAATTGACTTGGCTATGTGGGCTCTCTTTTGGTTCCATATGAAGTTCATGGTGTTTTTTTCCAGTAGTGTGAAGAAATTCAATGGTAGTTTGATGGGGATAGCGTTGATTGTGTAAATTACTTTGGGCAGTATAGCCATTTTCATGATATTGATTCTTCCTAACCACGAACATGGAATGTTTCTCCATCTGTGTCCTCTCTTATTTCGTTGAGCAGTGGTTTGTAGTTTTCCTTGAAGAGGTCCCTTACGTTCCTTGTGAGTTGTATTCCTAGGTATTTTATTTTCTTTGTAGCAATTATGAATGGCAGTTCGTTCTTAATTTGGTTCTCTTTTAGTCTGTTATTGGTGTATAGGAATGCTTGTGATTTTTGCACATTGATTTTATATCCTGAGACTTTGCTGAAGTTGCTTATCAGTTTCAGGAGCTTTTGGGCTGAGGTGATGGGGTCTTCTAGGTATACTATCATGTCATCTGCAAATAGAGACAATTTGGCTTCCACCTTTCCTATTTGAATACCCTTTATTTCTTTTAAGTGCTGTAGCTAAGTTGCTATTCTAGAGATGACAAAGCCACCAGTCACAGGACCATTGATGGGTAAATTTTATTTGTAAAATTGAGGAGCAAAAACTGAAAAGGTGGAGAAAACCCAGCTAGAACTTCAGAAAAATAACTCTTGAAGACACCTAAAGTAAGGAGGACACTAAGCTATGGGAGGATGTGAATGAGAAGAGAAAGAGAACAAGGAAATAAGAGAGGACACAAACAGATGGAAAAACATTCTGTGCTCATGGTTAAGAAGAATCAATATTGTGAAAATGGCCATACTGCCCAAAGCAATTTATAGATTCAATGCTATCCCCATAAAGCTACCTATGACCCTCTTCACAGAAATGGAAAAAAACAAAAACACCTTAAACTTCATATGGAACTGAAAGAGAGCCTGCATAGCCAAGACAATCCTAAGCAAAAAGAAAAAAGCTGGAGGCATCATGCTACCTGACTTCAAACTATGCTACAAGGCTATAGTAATCAAAACAGCATGGTACTGGTACCAAAACAGAGATATAAATGGGACAGAACAGAGGCCTCAGAGGCAATGCTACACATCTACAACCATCTGATATTTGACAAACCTGACAAAAACAAGCAATAGGGAAAGAATTCCCTGTTTAATACATGATTGGTTATGGCAAAACTGGCTAGCCATGTGCAGAAAACAGAAACTGGACTCCTTCCTGACACCTTATGCTAAAATTAAGTCCAGATAGATTAAAGACTTAAACATAAGACCTAACACCATAAAAATTCTAGAAGAAAACTTAGAATCAAATATTCTAAGTTTACATATTTTTATCTTTACTTTTTTACTAGGGGACTTCCCTTTCTGTGATTCAAAATAACAATGTTCTACTCACAATATTGTCACATGGTTGTGTGTCATCAGGAAAATAATTACAACTCTTTCTAAATGAAATACCTGATTTTATTCCCTCAGAATATTTATGTTAATATCGTTTACATCATTTTTAAAAAAGAGATTTTGAACTTTTTAAAGACCTCAATGTAAAAGCACTGATATGTCTCCATATTTGAGTCCCTATATGTAAGGAAAAATTTTTTAAAAAAGAAAAGAAAAACAGAAAAAAATACCCACAAACAAAACAACAGCAAAATCACCATGTTTCAGAATGAAATAAATGGACATACCCCCAAAAGTATTTATAGAATTAAATAAAACACACACACACACACACACACACACACACACACACACACACACACTTCAAACTCAAGCACTGTATAGATTTGCCTAAGATCCCTGAAATTGCAAACAAAGCAATTCTCTTAATGGAGACATGTTTGAACAATTAAACAAATCAACAACAAACACACAGAAACATAAATTATTATGGAAATCCTGACACCACAGTTCAATAGAGTAGAAATATAAATGTAAATGCTAAGCAAATATCAAAGAATCATACCCCTTAACTTTCCACTATCTATGATCCTAGCTAGAGAGAATCATAGGATGTGTAACAGTATGATGATGGATGGAATGTCGATTATCCTTCAAAAAATAAGAAATTGATGACTTAGAAGTTGGTATTTTCAAATACAATGATTCCAAAAGCCCTTAAACTGAAAGTGTTAGGTTGGTGCAAAAGTAATTCTGGGGTTTGCCATTAACCAGCAATTACTTTTCCATCAACCTAATAGTTGTTTCTGTAAGAAAGAAGCCTCCATGTGTGGAGATTTGACTGTAGTATGAATAACAAAGCAGGAGGAAAGACAAATTAAAAGGCAATTTAAGTAGAACTGGCAATAAATAATGGGAGCTCAGACTAGTAAAGTGGTATAGAATTAATATTGTTGTTATGATCTATTGTCAATGAATAATTTATACATACACATTATATATTTCAGTTATACCTCCTTATTATTTAATTTCTTCATTTGGGAACTTGCTATTAATTTTTTAAAGTCTTCAATTCTGCCATTATGTATTTGTTATTAAAATTCTCCTAGCTTGTCTTCCATTCTCAAATGATTTATCACCAGCTCATTTTGGTAAACAAAGAAGTTAATACCTATTTTTTATTTTTAATAACAACTTGGTCATTATAAATCATATACAATGTAAATCAGATAGTTAAATATAAAATTAAGTATCTTTAATACCATCACAGAGTTGTGCGAGCATCACTAGATATAGTTTGGCTGTGTTCCTACCTAAATCTCATTTTGAATTGTAACCTCCATAATCCCCATGTATCATGAAAAGGACCCAGTGGGAGCTAAATGAATCAAGGATGCAGTTTCCACCATGCTGTTCTTGTGGTAGTGAGAGGCGCTCTCGCAAGATGTGACGGTTTTATAAACGTCTGGCATTTCCCCTGCTGGAACCTATTCTCTCTCCTGGCCCTGGGAAGAGATGCTTTCCACCATGATTGTAAGTTTCCTGAGGACTCCTCAGCCATGCAGAACTGTGAGTCAATTGAACTTATTTTCTTTATAAATTGCCCAATCTCAGCTATGTCTTCATAGCAGTGTGAGAATGGACTAATATAGCACGACTGTCAATTTTAGGTGACTTTCATCACCCCCTCCCAAAAAAACACTTATTTGTTTTAGATATCACTCCGCCTGTTCACCATTCTAACCATGTCCCAGATAGAGAAAACCACTAATGTACATTCTGTCTCTAGATATCTTCCTATTCTGGATTTACTATAAATGAATTAGTATGATACATGGTCTTTTGTTACTAGCTTTTCACATAGTATTCATTAAGGTTACTCATGTTCTAGCATGTATCAGTATATCATTCATAATTTTTATTACCCAATAAGACTCCATCGTATGGATATGTGGTCTATGGCTATTTATCTATTCATCAGTTGACAGACATGAATCGACTTTTTTCCTACTTCTGGACTACTATAAGTAATATTGTTATAAACATTTGTGTGCAAGTTTTTATATATCTTAGAGTTTCTGGTTCATATGGTAAAATCTATTTATAAATTTTTTGAGGAACTGCCAGATTATTTTCCAAAGTAACTGCACTATTTTACATTCTAATCAGCAGTGTATGTGTTTCCCAATTTCTCCACATTCTTGCCAAGACTTCCTATTTTTTGTGTTTTTAATCCTATTGAATATAAAAGTTTCTCATAGTGTTTTTTATTTACATTTCCCTAATTACTAATAATGTTTCCTTAATAACTTATGACATTTATGTGCATGTTATTCATTTGTAAATCTTCTTTTGTCAAGTATCTATGCAATCTGTTGCCCATTTTTAAATGGGTTGTCATCTTATTGGTAAGTTGTAAAAATCCATTATATAGTCTATATAAAAGCCTTTTATCAGATATGTGATTTTTAAATATTTTATCCCATTCTATGCATTGGGTTTTCAATTTACTAATGGTGTCCTTTGCACACAAATTTTTTACATTTTCATTAAGTTGAAAATATTTTGTATTGTGTCTCTTGTCTTTTTGGTGTCATATCTAAGAAATTATTGTATAAATTGAGATAATTAAGATTTACATTTTTTCCTAAGAGTTTTATAATTTTAGCTCCATCGTTTATATCTTTGAAATATTTTGAGTTAATTTTTGTAGATGCTGTGAAGCAGAAGTCCATTTTCATTCCTTTGCATTTATATGTCCGATAACAATTTTCCTTGGTGCTATTTTTCTCATTTATTCTGGCAATCAAGAAATTACATTTAAAGTTTCATTCAATTATGTCTTATCTATTTTAAAGGACTTGACTTTTGTTTATAAGTTGGAACATATAGACTGTATTCATTCATTTTTCACCAAATAAACTCTGCTAGTTATTTTCTTTACTAGAGACTTACTCAGCTAGGTGAGGGTCATGAATTTTAGGCCTTTCATTTCCCTTAAACCATTCATTAATACAAAATCTCCAAGAATCCAAACCTGTATTTAAAAGATAATAATATTTTATTCATTTATCAATTCAATCAATTTGGCACAATAATCTATTCTTGCAGTTTTTTTTTCCTTTGTTTTATAGACCAGACATATTGGTGATTTACCTGTGAATTTTGTTTCTCTGGTTTAAAATTAAATGCTAAGTCTAGCAAGATACTATAGTGTCATACTGAAAAGAAAGGAGTGTGATAACTAAAGATAATGCATTTCACACATTTCTTTTCAAAAGTATCTCAAGTCAAACTACATTTTTCAAGATACACAATGTTATGCAAAATTTTGAAATTTTATTAAAGTCCTTTTAAAACTATAGATTAAAAAACATTAGCTTTTTCAAATAAGGGAAAAAAGTAGCTTTCTCCAAGTGAGTATTTCAATGATACATCCTGGAATATTATCCCCTTTTGCTCATTCCCTGAAATATATTTTTGTTCTGTACATGTCAAATATTAATATTGATAATACATCTCATGTTTTTCCTATAATAAATTATTGAGTAATCTAAGACCATATTTTTAAACCTGTCATAAGATTTACCTAAGTGGCTAATTACATATATTTCAGACATCGGGAATTAGAAACGTACGAAAAGAGTTTGGAAATATAAAATTTAAGTGTAAAACCCAGATTCTTTCTAACAATCAGTAAATTTCAAAAGTAGTCAGGTTGTCTTCTTTGATGAGCCTGAAGGATAATATGCTAAGAGAAATAAGTCAGGCACAAAAAGACAAATATTGCGTGAACTCACTTATGTGTTATCTAAAACAAACAAACAATGTATTATTGTACTCATGCCAAAAAGTAGAATAATGGTTACCATGGGCTGGGTGTTATGGAAAAAGGAGAGATTTTGGTCAAAGAGTAAAAATTTCAGTTATAAGACGAATGAGTTCTGAAGACTGAATAATAGTACAGTGACTATAAATAATACCAAAGCATTGTATACTTCAAATATTCTAAGAGAGTAGATATCAAGTTCTCACCAGAAAAAAAAAAAAAATGGTAACTAAGTGAAGTGATAAGTATGTTAGTGAGTTTGATTGTGGTATTCATTTCCCAATGTATACATGTATCAAAACATCATGTTCACCTTAAATATATACAATTTTTATTTACCAATCATACATCAAAAAAGCTAGGGAAAGGGAGAAGAAACTCTTAAATGCAAGTATCTTTGATCTTAGTGATGTGGCATTCAGGCTAACCAGTCTTTCTCCATCAATTTTGTTAACCTATAAGTGTGTTGCACATCACAATAAACTCAACATAGATTTTGATGGTGCAAAATGAAGTGACCATGACATCTTTAGCTGCTCATTCTGATACCACACAGGAGAAGAAAGAGTATATGGTTAGAGGAAAATAGGTTAGTAAATTTAAAAATTACATGTAAAGGCCGGGCGCGGTGGCTCACGCCTATAATCTCAGCACTTTGGGAGGCCGAGGAGGGTGGATCACGAGGTCAAGAGATCGAGACCATCCTGGTCAACATGGTGAAACCCCATCTCTACTAAAAATACAAAAATTATCTGGGCATGGTGGCGCACACCTGCAGACCCAGCTACTCGGGAGGCTGAGGCAGGAGAATTGCTTGAACCCAGAAGGCAGAGGTTGCCGTGAGCCGAGATGGAGCCATTGCACTCCTGCCTGGGTAACAAGAACAAAACGCTGTCTCAAAAAAATAAAAATAAAAATAAAAAATAAATTAATTAATTAAATTACATGTAAAATGGTACTGTAATCTATAACATACAATGATTCTATCAAGCAATGAGTTACAATAAATTCCTCCAGAAAAGAAACTATATTTAGTTCTACTTCCTTTAATCATTCTACTATCAAAAATGACTAAGGGCCCTTGATAAGGTGCCCTATTAAGAGGCATTAAACCAAATACAACGATGCATTGGTAACATGACTCCACCTCTAGGCTCAATATGCTGAAAACCTTCAAACCTCAGTCTGGTTTGTTGTTTAAGGGGTTTAACATAAACCTGACTAACAAATTTAACATAACTTATGACACCTCTATTTGGTCAGAAACTTAGGAGTTCTCAATAAATATGTTTTGAATGAATTAACCAATATTCAGCACCTTTCATCATGTGTCTCTTTTTCAGAAATGTGCACTACCATGGGAAAACTTGCCTATGTGATAGTTGTTATAATGACACAGATTCAATAAATAATTCTATTCATGGAATTTCATCAGTTAATTAGGAAAGAGAAAATGAAACATCACTATGACAGTATACAGAGTTGGAATGTTTATAATTATCAACAAGTACTAATTTATTGAAGGTCTAAACAGCCGTTTATTCAGTAAAGACATTTACACTAATGTTACAACTAATTTTAAATTATTATTCCTTCAGAGTGGCAGGTACTAATCAATTTTTAATGTTGTCTGTTTTTTTTTTTTATTTCATGTAGGTCCAAAAGACCTTTAAAAGAAAAATAGGCTGTATAATGTACATTAATTTTTACCGACAAATTAATAATATTTATTATAATGATTTTTAGAAAGGTACTTTAAAGAAAACAACAAAACAATGGCTCATAGATCACTTCTTTTTAGTTTCAATTGTTTTCTGTTAACTTGAATATATATAAATTCGACGGTCTTAAAAATTGAAAAGTTAATGCTTCAATTGTACTTTATTTGTGATTTTATATTTCTAGAGTTTATGCTCAACTAAAATCAGTCAAAACCAAATATATCTTGTGCTTTGGGAATTCAAGAATATAAAATAACTTTATTACATTTTTAAAAGTTTAAATATAATGAGACAGCTTTTTATATTTTTAATCAATTTTTTTTCTCAAAGTTAGTAGAACTAAGAATTCATAGATGGTTTTCATAAAAATATAAATGTCCAAACCCTGCCTTCAGAGAGTCCCAAAGTGCAGGACAAAAAGGTATCCTGTAAACTTCAGTTTAGACAAGTTCATTATATGATTCTGATTTTGTTAATCAAAACCACACTTTTTCAAATCCAGAGCAAATTCAGTATCATAGCTGAAAATCTTAAAATCTTCTAGGAATTTGAAGTCTCTGGAGATTATTATGGCCAAAGAAAGACTAAAATTTTATAAAACCATATTTAGATGAAGAGACACCAATAACTTATCTTACACTAAAATTATAATTAAAATAGTTTTTATGAACTTTCCAATCTATGTCTAGAAAAAAGCATGATATGGGAGGGAGCATTATTCTCAATTTACGTAAGAGCTTAGCATCAAATTTTATTACCTTTCTTGAGAACCAAAATTAGTCTGTTGTTTTATATTCTGAGTTTCTTATTTTGTATATTAAAATATGATCAAATTTTTAAAATTTACTCATATTGGAAATAAAATTAATTTTTAAAATCCACCTCTGAATTTATAAGTAAGCATGTTAGTGATATCTTACATGAAGTAATAGTTGGTTATTTTCATTAACTTATAAGAGGGTTAATTAATATAGATACCAGCATATAGAGTGGCCTGAACATGCTTTCTTTGTATATACATTTTCTATTCAATAATCTATTAGAATTATGTTCTATATATACTATTGAAGTTCATAAACATTTTAATGTTCCATATACAAGAACATAAATTATATATATATATATATATATATATATGTTTGTCATTTTAGTTTTTTAAATCTTTTTTCATAGATATTCTTTTTTCTTTTTGTAACAAGGGGAGAACCTCACTCTATATATACTTCATACATAGAGAGATACGTGAAATTGCCTTTTTAAATTCCTTCATAACCTATCTAAATTCTGTTCTTTTTAAATATAAAATAAGAAGGCACATTTTTGTTGGTAGTAGCCTCTACCTTTTTTCAGATATATAACAGAAATATATTTCAGATAAAATATGTTTTTTTGAATTTATAACAGATGAATACATTCAGTTGTATATACGCAAGCTGAGAAAATTTCTGAAATTCTAAGAATGTCTCTTCAATTTGGAAAGTTTTATGTCATACAACTTAAAACATTTTTTATTTGATTCTTATGTTTCATTTGAAAGCTGTAACTGTTTCTACTTAATTTAGTGTTGTTAATGAATTAGGCTTCCTGAAAATTCCCTTGTTATTTTACAAATAGTCCTTGATATGGTAGCCCTTTTATATTTGAAAAGATTTTTACAGGAACATCCTTTGGTTAGGCAGCAAAAACTTAATCTTTTGTTAAAAAGCAAAAAATTCTAATACGTTTCCTCTTTTCATCTCTCTGGATTTCAATGCTCTGTTGTAAAATGGTACTATCTATTTTTTAAAAAAGCTTGTAGCTTTTCTTACTAGCTCACACTATCTACTCAAAAAATATTACATACATCTTATATCAGAAATTCTATAAAATCTACATTGAGTAATAATTTTGATCATATGACTAGCTTTCTAACGTATTTTAATAGCTAACACGTTATTTGAATAGTTATTGTCTCTCTGTCTTGATAATTGGAGTTTTTACCTCTTTTCCAGAGATTGGTGTTTCTTCATCTGAAAGTAATTTTCTCTGTTATGAAATTGAGAAATGCATGAACAGAATTAATCTCATATAAAGTTTCCTTTAATAAATGCTAATTCTTAGGCTTTATCCAAGAATACCTGAGATGCAAGCTGAAACCAAAACACACAAACAGGCAAACAAACAAACACAAACTTGGGTAGAGTCCAGTAATCTGTCTTTTAACAACTCCACAGATAAACTTAATTCATGCCGAATTTTGAGAGGCAGTGTTTTGACATATGTTGACTTCTGCTGTGATTTGAATGTATCCCCCAGGAATTTATGTGTTGGAAACTTAATCCCCACTGTGACAGTGTTGGGAGATGAGGTCCATTAAGAGGTGTTTAGGTCTTGAGCGTTCTGCATTCATGAATGGAAGCCAGAAAGGGCTTTCAGGAATGAGCTGTCTTTGACCTGACAGCCAAGTGATAACACAGAAGGAGGTCCTTACCAAATATACTTGCATTATTCTTGGACTTCCCAGACCTGAGAACTAATTGCCAATAAATTTTTGATTTTAATAATAAATTATCCAGTCTATAGTATTTCATTATAGCAGTACCAATGACCTAAGAGACTTCCATTAAAGTATTTCTCTTGAAGGCAAGTGAAGAACAGACCCACTGCTGAAATAATAGTTTTTAGTCTAAATATTGTTAGATGCTTGGAAAATGAAACATAGCACTCTACACTGTAAAGAAAATTAGCCTACTGTAAGAGGACCATGAATAAGAATCTGTTAGTTTTTCATGAATTAGCTCGGGTTAAACCATACAGAAGGTTGTTTGTAAGTTTGGTTAAATTATTAAATGAAAAAAAATCTAATAAAATGAAAAATAAATAATTAAAATTCTAGAGGTGATTTGCTGATTTCTTTGAATTTTTGAGGGATTCTGCAACCTTTACATGGCTAATCTATAATGACAAATTGTCTGTAAAGGTTACATCGCTTCCTGGGCTCCTCTGCTCACACCTCTTTGTAATGTGGCTTGGCAGGTCAGCCCATTAAGGTGTAAAATCTTGTTCCACACTTTTTGAATCTGGGCTGACTTTACTACTATGCTTGGCTGAATAAAAGTGGTGTAAGTGATGCTGTCTAATTTCTACAGCCTAGACTTTAAAAGACCTTTGCCTTTAGAAGTGCAGTTTTGATATTGCTATAACAAGAAAACCATTCTAGCCCAGAAAGAAGAGGATACCCAAGGTATCTCAAGTGATAGCCAGACATGGGAGTGAGGCCATCTTATATACTGCAGTACAGCCAATATTCTGCTAAATGCGACTATTTAAGCTAGTCAAGCTAAACCAGCAGAGGCCAACCAATAGAACCCATATAGTTTAAATGTATGTCATTCACCAAATTTCATGTTGAATTGTAATCTCCAATATTGAATGTGGGCCTGGTAAGAGGTGAGAGGATCATGGAGGCATATTTGTCATGAATGGTTTAGTGCCATCCCTGTAATGCTTTCCTTACCACAGGGAGTTCTTGCAAGATCTGGGCTGTTTAAAAGTGTGTGGCATCTTTCTCCCCCCTCACTCTCTCTGGCTCCTGTTCTTGCCATGTGAGACACCTGCTCTTACTTTGCCTTCTGCCATGATTTTAAGCTTTGTTGAAGGCCTCACCAGAAGCAGATACTGGCACCAGGCTTCTAGTGTAGACTAGAGAACCATGAGCCCATTAAATCACTTTTCTTATAAATTACCCAGCCACAGGTATTTCTTTACAGCAACACAATAATCAGCCACACATAAGAACTTTCAGAAATAATGAATTGTTCTAGTTTTAAGCCATCATGTTTGGGATGATTTGTTATTTAGTGGTAGAGATCTGATACTATAATAAACACAAATTTATCTACTCATTTGTGTTTCTCTCACAACTAAAATAGAAATATAATAGAGGAATTCTAAAGCAAAACCCAGTTTCAAACATGTGGGAATTATAGTACAATCCAAACCTCAAAGGTTATGTATTTTTAAACAACGTGGAATGCCTTATACTAACGACGTTAAAAAATAAGAACACACTACTGTGGGGAAGACATTGGAGAGATCACTAAAACCTGTCAACAAACACTGGAAGATTCTGGAGCATTAGTTAACCTACTTTTGCTCAATGTTTCAGAAATTCTGATTAAGGACAGTTTGGATAGGGATGCCTGTTAATTTTTAAGTTTTGTCATAATAGAGATACTATATACTTGCAAAATGCTCATGGATAAACTTTACAGGGCCAGTGGAATATGGATTAAGGATAAATAATGGAAAGATAAATTAAATGTCTCCTTTTGAGTAAAAACATGTAAACAAATGAATAAGCCTAGATCCCAAATATATTAACTTATTAAAATTAAAATTAATTAAATTGATGCATTATAATTAACTTATTTCAGCTTAAATGGTTTTCCGCATTCTTTTACTGGTAATTATGTTGCTTCTTTCTGTTGTTTGTTTCACCTTGATGATCTTAAAGGCAGTCTTCAAAATCATGTACTAATATATTCATTTTATGTTTTACTCTGTTGAAAATGTATGCAAAGTATTTTAATTAAAGCCAAGACTAGTCTAAGTGAATTTTTAAAATGCACCGTCTGTAATGCAATAAAAGGATAATAAATGCACCTCTTTATGACCCCACCTTTATCACCAATGTCGTGTTAAAAATACACAGAAAGGTTAATTTCTGCATTTGTTTTATATGATCATTTATATTCAAGTTACCTCAAGTGTTATTTTTTAAATGATATGCCTTATTCATAATTGTCACTGATATTACCTATATTCTTTATCTCAGGATAATTATATTAATATTTATGTTGTACAAATTTCAATAAAAGATAATTTATACAGAAGGGATGAAATGGAGTCATGAATCATGGCAAACGCTTGTAACAATTCAAAAGAAGCCATGTAACAGAAGTAAAAGAGTGTGATTGTGTAAATCTTTGTGATTATAAGCATGGTTATGCAGGAGTTTGTGCCTGTCTCTCAGAATAGGCGGAGGATCTCTAAGGGTATTGATTAGAGATATGTGTTACTTTGGAAGATTTTCCATGGTCCATCACATGAGCTATACCGTTATCTCTTACTGGTGACTCAAGACATTGTCACTTCTATAGCACATACCAAGTGACAAATGAAGAATCGAATGTATAACTTTCACAAATGCCTGTATTGTTTGGAGGTCTACAAGGAAAACTGAAACAAAGACATACATTTTCCTGTGATTCACTAATTACAACTGAAGAGATAGATTAATTGTTATATAGTGTAATTTTCATCTGTCTTATTGAACTATACCGTAGCACACCTTCTATACCCATATGATATCTCACTCCAAAGGTACTTTTTAACACTGATTTCAGCAATTGTGTCAGTCTCCTTTTCAAGTTAGTTCTTCAAGGAAAGTGTTATTCTTAGAATTGAAAAACAAAGTTTGTTAATTCTCCCAGATCTACACAATAGAGATGTTCTTACTAATGTCTCTTAAATATTTTAATTCTTTAAGTTCATTCCCTTGCTCTTGTCTCTGGACATACTCTTGCTGTGTAAGTGCACAACAATGTTGAAAAATTGTTGGCTGGGCAATCATTGGCATTCTTAAATTTAAATTCTGTACCTTTCATTTTTTTCTATGATTCTTAGCCAATTTTCATCTTTATTTCAGAAAAACACATTTATTGGTGTGTGTGTGTGTGCATGCTTGTGTGTGTGCATGCTTGTGTGTGTGTTTACATATGTGTGGGTCTATATATATATATATATATATGCATATATATGTAATTTGATAAGTTACAATGAAGTCTTGCACACTTAGGAGTTATCCTATAATTATTCTTAAGCAATTACTCTTCAGGTTTTACCACCAAGTTAGATGTCACAAAGACACAAATGTAACAATTCTTAATTTGGCTTTTCCCGTGTTCTTAGTGCAAGATTTAAATACACCCAAACTCCAAGCCCTGAAATTAAAAGTTACTTATCAATGATATGCAAGCCAAACAAAGAATGTATAACTCGATAAGATAGAAGATGTCCCTGAAACTAACAGTAGTGTCACTTACATATGTACATTTATTTTTGCTATATATTCCTTTGTCAGAGGTAGAAGTTTCTGTATGCTCATGGGGGTGGGGGAGATATTTCACTCCTAGCAAAATTTCAGCTGACTAGAATAATTCACCAATTATAAATACAAGAGAAGCCTAAGTTTCTGGCACTGCAATGCATAACATGCAAGATGATAGAAATAAACATACTTATGAAAGCAGTATTTTAAATCCAAGGATGAAAATTTTCAGTGGAAATATACTGAGCCTTGAAGAGTGGTGACAAATTAGCTTAATTAGTTCATTCCATTCTTTGTTACTGACAAAAAAAAAAAACACAGAGTTTTCCTCTAAGTCTCCAGGCACGTACTTGACTACTTGTTCTGAGTACCAAATATAGTCTCAGAGATTTCTGTGCAGAACATTAGATCCATTCTAACCAAAGGCTTCTGACCAAGAAAGTCTTCACACTTCCCTCAGGTTGACTAAACTTTACATGGGCTTCTTCCTCCTTCTAGTCCCCTGACCTCCCTTTTACCTGGTCCTGAAAGAAGTTCCTCTTCTCCTTCTTAGAGCATTTTCTTTAGAAAACTTGTAACTGCAAATTCTTTCTCTGCTCCTTTGAGAGGTACATATATTTTATAACTGCGTAACTGCTTTAAAAGCCCAGGCTGCCTTTCTTGAGAACCTGAGAGTCATTCCTCTGAAAGATAATCAATTGAGTTAGAATCACCTCTGGGAAAAGACAGGAGTCTGACTGGGATAGGTGCATTGCTCCAAGTTGCAAAACTACCTGCTGTCGTGAAGTTATAAGAAATTTGATTTTTCTCTTGGGTAAGGCCAATTAGCAAACACAGATGGCCTGTAATACCTTTCACTCTATCTCTTCTACTCTCCTGCCCTTTATTTCAACAGAGTTGAATTGAGAATGTGTTCTGGTGTCTAACTCCTATTGCAATATCCTTGAACAAATTCTTCCTGACTTGTTTAATTTTATCTGGTACGAATTTTGCTTTGACACTGCAAAACAGTTTGTTGTTGACTGTGGCTCTTTACCATCAGTCTCTGTATATGGGTGTGTTAAGAAAAAATTCCATATATCAAACATCACATTCTACAACGTAAACATATACAATTTCTACTTGTCAAATAAATAGAAACTCAACAGCAATCAGATGGAGAGTAGATAGAAAATAAGATAAATCCAATTGTATTCTTTATGGGTAAACATTAGGATGAAGAAGAGATTTATTGGTTAGGCATAATAGAACTTTATCAATTAATATCTGAGGAGCCAATATTATGATTCAATTCTACATGTCACAGATATGTTATTCATATGTGAATGTAATATAAGATACAATATCATATATGAAATGGCAAATACGTATTCTAGCTGAATAAATGATATACCCAAACTTAAAATAAAAATGCTTATGAATAGGCTAGTTGTGAGAACCAAAATAAGCTCATTCCTGAAAAAAATAGCTTAATATGTTCTGTAAATATATTGCTAGTATTAAAAAAAACTAGTGTCTTGTTTAGTTCTACAAGAGAAAAGTAAGTGCATAATAAAACATCTTATTTCTCTACTATAATTCCAGAAATAATAAACTTACTTTCTAATTTTAAAACATAATTTTGTTCCTAATATACTTTCACCCTGGAAGGAAAGTAAAGTGTTTGGATTTTAGGGATTTGGGATTATTAATGGGAATAAAACAAGATAGGTAAGTGAGAATTTGAGAAGAATAGAACTTTGAGTTGAAAAAAGAGTTGTTGTAGTTACCTATTGTTTTTTAACAAAATTTTGTAAAACTTAAGTGGCTTAAAGTAAATGTATTATTTTCCTGACTGTCCTTAGGGTTGACTGAAATCAGCTGAACCATTCTTGCCTACAGTTTCTCACATAATTAACTAACACACATGGCTGATAGGGGCTAACTTGCCCAGGACCTCAGTTGGGATGTCTACTAGAGCACTCACATCTGACCTCTGCAATTACTTTGAGGTTATCTGAGTATAGTAGTTGCGTTCTGAGAGGTTGCATCACAAAAATCTGCATGCCAAGACAAAAGGTCTAAGCCGATGCTGCAGGAATTTATTTTTATTTTACTCATAACTACGGTTCATGCTTTATTTAAACTTAATTGATCAAATATTTTGTAAAATGGTAGAATATGAAAGGAAAGAAAGTGGAGCCTAATTACTGAATAGATATGATTTACCCCTATTGAAAAATAATTGTGGGATATTTTATTATAGTTATCCTAGCAAAAGGAACAAGAGTGATTTTTAAAAATGTTATTAGCCGTTACTCTATATAGATGCAGATTTGATGCAACGAGCGTCAGTTTTTACATGTTTTTACATCCACACTATAGGATATAGAAAAGTAATGATCAAGTTATTTCTCTAAAAAACACAGATACAACTTAAGGCAAAACTTTTTTATTTTTGATGCTTTTATATTTATTTTTTCTTAAGTGTTATAACCTATATATTTTTGATAATCATATTTTCAGATATTTTAGTGTTTTATCTGATGCTTTTTTTGAGAAGCATATAATTTATCAGTAGGGCATTAGTTTTTTTCAGTTTACAATTCAATAGTTATTATCATATTCACAAAGTTGTGCAATCATCACTATCTAATACCGTATTATTTTCTATATTTCAGAAATAAATCCCTTGTACACTATTACTAAGTGTTTCATCTCTAATTTTTTTTATCCTATGGAAACCATTAGTCTGTCTTCTCTATTGATGGTGCCTATTATGGAAATTACCTATAAATTAAAATATTCAATGTGGCCTTTTGTGCCTGGAATCTTTCTCTGAGCATAGGTTCATCTATGTTGTAGCTTGTAGAATGTAACTATACTTCATTTTACATATATATTTTTTTACATATATATTTTACAGCTAAATAATGTTTCATTGTATAATTATTTCAAATCTTATTTATACATTCAACAGGTGATGGACATTTGGGCTGTTTTCTCTTTTTGGCAATTATAAATAATGCTAGTATGAATATTAATGTGAAAGTTCTGTGAAAACATATACTTTGAATTCTCTTGCTGGGTCATAGACATAATTCTGTGTTTAGCTTTTTGAGAAACTGCTAAACTGTATTTCAAAGTGGCTGTACCATTTTTTACATTCTCCCTATTGATGTTATTAGGGTTCCAATTTCTCTAACACTTATTTGCCAGCTTTATGGTTATAGTCATTCTAATGGTTGTATCTTATTGTAGCTTTGATTTGCTTTTTCCTAATAATGAATGATGTTGAGTATGTTTTCATGTATTTAATAGGAAAATTCACACCACATACGCGCGCGCGCACACACACACACACACACACACACACAATTCAAGTGGATATTTCTCCAAATAGTGGAAATATACCCTTGAAATATTTGCTGGTTTAAATTGGATTATTAATCTTTTTACTGTTGAGCTGTAAGAGTTCTTTAAATGTTCTGAATACTAGACTTTCATTAAGTATAATTTGCAAGTATTATCTCCCACTCAGTACTTGTCTTTTCACCTACTCGGGAGTCCTCTGAAGCACAAGTTTGTTTTGTTTTGTTTTGTTTTGATGAAGCCAAATTTTTCTTTTTGTTGCTGAATATAATATCTAACAAACCACTGCTGAATTAATGATTAGAAATATTTACACTTTTTTCTAGTGTTTTATAGTTTAGAACCTTACATTTGGGTCTGTGATCCATTGGGGTTTAACCTTTGTATGTGGTATGAAGTAGAGTTTTAACTTAATACTTTTGCATGTAGATATCCTGTTGTCCCAGCACCATATGTTAGAACAACTACTCTCTATTGAGTTTTCTTGACATCCTTTTCAAACCACAATTGAGCATAAATATGGGCTGTTCCTGAACTCTCAATTCTGTGTTATTGATCCATATATCTATTCTTACGCCAGTAGCACATAATCATTATAGTTGGAACTTTATAGAAAACGTTTAAATGAGAATATTTAAGTCCCCCAACTATATGACCCAGCCTCAGACTGAATCACCTGGATTCCATTCTATTGATCAAAAGTGAGTCATGTGACCAGACCAGAGTCAATTGGAGGAAATTATATGAGGGAGTAAATACAAGGAGCATGAGTCCTTTGGGGTTATATTTGGAAACAACCTCTAAAGAAAAGAGTAAGTAAAGAGAAGCTTCTGTAGATTTCTAAATGTGGAGCCCATATCTTTTTTTTTTTAATTTTGGTTAGTATGTCCATGGACTTAAGATCATTGAAGAGTATTATTTAACTGAGACTACAAATATTGGAGAAGACATTTTTAGACCTGATTTTCAAAACTCAATATAGTGTTCTTGTTGTTGATATTGCTGTTTGTTTTCCTTTGCTCTTAACATATAGAATCACACTAAAGATAGACATAATCATCCTTAATTACCTGGCACTATATGGCACCATATAAGTTTGAAGATTTTTTTCAGAGTCTTAGGGGGAGAAGTGGTTTTAAAAAATACAATAATTGCTGGGCATGGTGGCTCATGCCTGTAATCCCAGCACTTTGGGAGGCCGAGGCTGGCAGATCACCTGAGGTCAGGAGTTCAAGACCAGCTTGGCCAACATGGTGAAATCCATCTCTAGAAAAGAAAAAAAATAAATAAAAAATACAATAACTAATTAAACTTTCTACTCTCTCTGAGATGTTGCTAAAAATACACTTAATTGAATTTAATGATAAAAATATGATGTGAAGTTTCTTGAAGAAACTAAAACAAAAAACAAACAGAAAAATCCTCCCAAGCTATTGCTATATCTTGTGAAAAAAAAAGCCCTCTAAGAAAAAATTTAATAACAACAATTACTTGAAATGCATTGATACAAACATCCACTAGTTGAAAAATAGGACGATTTGAGGATTAAAATTAAATTCCTTTTCTTTCTTTTTCTTTTTCTTTTTTTTTTTTTTTTTTGCAGTGTCTCACTCTGACACCAGGCTGGAGCACAGTCCTGCAATCTTGGCTCACTGCAACTTCTGCCTCTCAGTTCAAGTAATTCTTCTGTCTCAGCCTACCGAGTAGCTGGGATTACAAGCACGCACCACCATGCCCGGCTAATTTTTTTTTTTTTTTGGTAGAGACGGGGTTTCACCATGTTGGTCAGAATGGTCTCTATCTCTTGACCTTGTGATCCACCCGCTTCAGCCTCACAAAATGCTGGGATTACAGGCATGAGCCACCGCGCCTGGCCAATTCTTTTTAGTGAATTTAGGTATGCCTTTCTTTGCCCGAGTAATATTTAGGGAAATATAGGTTATCAATACACTAAGATATTCATATTATTAAATTTCTTTAAAGCATTAAATCGACATAACATTATTTGCTTAAAATGTATAGATCTTGAAGAGATCAAAAATAGCCACATTACAAAAATACTGGTAACATGATATCATTTATATAGATTAGAAAGTTCACCAATTAATATTTTAGTTAAATATATAAAAGAAACACAAAAAAATCATTAGCTTAGGTTTTGGGTGGTGTGGGCAGAAGTTTAGAAAAGAAAACATAATATACTTGTTTCAGGTAATTACCTGAATAAGTAATTATTGGGAAGATGAGAAAAAACAAAGCTTGATAAAATGTGTAACAAAGCTATTTAACATTCAAACTATGAAACGTATAAATAATTACCATATTTCCATGCAAGGATCAGCAAGGAGACCTAATGAGAAACAGTGATTGAGGTGGTCAGAAATCCAGGGGAGTGTGAAGATGTGAGGTCAGGTGGAACACAGAGTTTGAAGAGAAGTAAAAGCTGTGTTGGATGTCATGAACAGGACACTTACTTTATGAAGCTGATTTAACATTTTGAAAAAAATGGTGAGGTTCAAAATGGGCATTGAAAGCAAATAATAGAGATTTTGGAGATCAAAGATAGAAAAATAAAAATAATTATGTCTAGTTTAAGATGAATTGCAAAATTTAAAATTATATTAGAAATTATCAGTAGATTAAGAATGCTGGCTCCATGTTTCTATTTTGAAGACAGTGTCATAATAGCATAAATATTTATTAAATGCATTATTGAATTAAAAAATATATGTGATATGTATCACACACATATATATATTTAATCAAATATAATAAAGCATAATACTTTTATTTTCAGTAAATATATGGTTATATTGTTAAAATACATACTCAAATGTGTGTGTGTGTGTGTGTGTGTATATATATATATATATATATATATATATATTTCTTATTTTACTTATTGTCACCTATTACTTTAAAACGTTCTGAAGATTGTCATACCAACATAGCCTTAGGTTTTAAAAGTTGAAACCTTGGGGGTATTCCATTGTTTTTTTACTTGTGTGTCTAACCAGCCAATTGTATTTTCTACTTTAAGAAAACTAAAACTTTCTCTTTGTGAAAATAATTTGTTTAACCACACAGCCTCTGAGTTTACTACTTTATCATTTGCTTTCTTCAAAATACATCTGAATTATCACGCAGACTTTGAATGTAGCAGGGATTCTTCCCAGTTGTTTAAATGGTGACCTACTGTTGCTGCATAGTCTTTAGTATATATTACTATATCTTATTCATTTTTTAATGAAAATGAATGCAGTTGAAGATATCTTTAGTGTACCCAGGTCGACTTCATTTGTAATATGTTTTCATCTTTGTCTTCTAACTTACTGTGATTCTTAAAAATCGTATGTGTTTGTATTAGAAATTATCCAAATTTATTGTACTCATACACCATACACTAATCAAGAAGCTGAACAGAACTGCTGGAAATAATTTGCGGATGACAAGGTCTGGAAGTTTCAAGTGCCTCCTCAAGTTTAGGTTGTGCATATACTATTCAATTTTATGCTATTTCAATCCCCAAAGAGGAAACAGCACGACTTCTGAAAAAGTTAAAAGTGCTTTTCTCTGGCCAGTCAACAATTTTCAGAAACTGTTCTATGCAATCATGGTGATTTGATACAAGATGGTTCTTTTTCTCCTCATATCATTAAGGGAATGAGAATGAGGGTTTGCTGATATATTCTGCTCTCTAGCACATGGAAAACAATTTCAGCACAAAACATACTGCCAGAAAACACTCCTTTACACTAAATCGCTCGCCCAGTATATATTGAACACTTTTATATGTATTTTTTAAACTTGAAGAAAATGAATTTTATAAAAAATAACGAAATGTAAGGATTATCTTTTAGGGAGTGATGTGGTCATGATGATTATTTGTAAGAGAGCTGCTGACTTCATATATCAATTAATATATTAGTTCATGTTTACAGTTAAGCTACTTGCTTACATTCAATTAAATTTTTTCACTCTTTATTATAAAATCGTTGTAAAAATTTATTAGGCTTTGCCAAAAAATGGGAAAAGATAGAAAGAGTACACCATTTAAGGCAATTGAAAATCATTTACAGTCCCTCTATTTTCCTGTTCTCTCTTATTCAAAACATATTGTTTCCAAAAGTGGAGTTTTAGAATCATATAGTGATATGGTTTGGCTGTATCCCCATCCAAGTCTCATCTTGAACTGTAGCTCCCATAATCCCCAGGTGTCCTGGGAGGGAGCCAGTGGGAAGTAAATGAATCATGGGGGCCATTTTCTCCCACTCTGTTCTGATACTAAATGAGTTTCATGTGATCTGACAGTCTTATAAAGGGCAGTTTCCCTGTACATGCTCTCTCTTCTCTGCCACCATTTAAGATGTGCCTTTTCTCCTCCTTTACCTTCCACCATGATTGTGAGGCCTCCCCATTAACGTGGAACTGTGAGTCCATTAAACCTCTTTATGCATTACCTAGTCTTGGGTTGTCTTTATCAGCAGTATGAGAACAGACTGGTACATATAGGTAAACTCATATTTCTAAATGTTGTGTTATCTCTCCAATATACCTAATCTGTTTCTTTATTTTTATATCTCTCATGTTGCTTTGCACAGTAGTTCCACATTGGTTCAATAAATATTTCTATTTCTATAAGTGTGAGATAATATAGCAATAATAATAATTTGATACAAATTTATTCATTTTTTAAGTCAGGAAGAAAAGATAATTCCATTCTAAGGTATTTTCTCAAGATAATTGAGTACATCTATGTGAAATAGTGGATGCATTTATTTGAAGAAAAAACAAAACGTGACTTAGAATAAAAGAATAAACATAAAAATGAATTCCAGTTCACTTCCTTAAACTAATTTTCTGTTATTTAAGATATTCTTTAATTTTTCTCATATCGCTAATATGACCTCTAACATTCAAGTTCTTCTTTCATTTTAGCAAACAACCATGTTAAATACTTCATAGACAAAATGCATGAAATCAGAAGAAAACTATCTCACTGTCCCGTAGCTCTCACTAACTTCTTTAATCCTATTGATATTTCTTCTGTCTTTCTTACTTTACAGTAATAATTGTCTGTACTTCTTTCTGTAGTTACTATGTTCATTTTTCCTCTACATCTTCTCTCTTTTAACAATTTAATACACTTCACACCTGCAAGCAGTCCTTTTTATTCCATCAATACTTTGCCTACTATTTTCCTAGACAAAGATGACAAAGTATTATCCTCCATTGATTCCGTTCCAGTTTTGCTTCATGTTTATGCTCTTTTCAATAGTAACTGAAATATTCATATACAGCTATCATTTCTGTTTCCATAATTCTCATTCTTTCCTTCATCCATTCCAATTGTCTCTCATCTTCACAGAGACTACCTAGGTTATTGTTACAAACATGACTAATGCTAAAAATCAAATTCTGTCTACATTTTTATGTATCAGTAAAAATTGCTTTTTGAAAATGAAAGAAACAACATCTGGCTAAAATGAGCAAATACTTTGTTAAGAGGTCTTTGGGGCTGGACACTGTGGCTCATGCCTATAATTCCAGCACTTCGGGAGGCTGACGTGGGCAGATGATGAGGTTAGGAGTTCAAGACTAGCTTGGCAACATCGTAAAACACCATCTCTACTAAAAATACAAAAATCAGCTGAGCATTGTGGTGGGTACCTGTAATCCCAGCTACTCAGGAGGCTGAGGCAGGAGAATCACTTGAACCTGGGAGAAGGAGGCTGCAGTGAGCTGAGATCATGACATTGCACTCCAGCCTGGACAACAGAGAGATACTCTGTCTCAAAAAAAATAATAATAATCTTGTTGGAACTTCCATTGTTGTGAGAATGAAATTTATGTTCTTCCAAAATCTTTGTGTCAGAAGTTTATTTGAAGCCCACACAGATCAACTGCTTGTCAGCTCTACTAGGCCAAGTGTCCATGCTCATTCTTCAAGTGGTTCTTGAAATGTGTTTATCTGGACTTATCCTTTCCATTGGGGGGAGAAGCCTCTATTTCATAGAAGTAGTTGTGATCACTTAGTTTAATTAGATGAGAGATTTCCAGGCACTGCAATTGGGCATTAAAAAAAGAAAAAAAGAAAGAAAGTAAAAGGGAAAAAAAATGTACTATGATTCCCACCATTGGCTATTCAACAAAAACACACACATATCTTCTAATATCTATATATAATAATGGTTCTTATCTAGAATAATTCCTATATGATTAATAGTATTGGATACATTTTCTCTAGGTCTCCAGAGAAGAATCTGCAAAATCACGATTCATTTACTGAACCAAACTCAAAATGTAGATTATACTTAAGATGACTATTGTTTCTCCAGGGTGATCAGAGACCATCTTAATATTCTGTAATTTATAGATGACATTATTATCTAATTAACTCTAATCCACTATGTGTAAAATTGATAGATAATAAATGGGAAAAGTATTCTTTTATATAAACTATGTTTTTTAACCCAACAAAATAAAAATATAAAAAGCACCTATTAATCGTAACGTCGTCACCTGGTAAGGAAGCTATATTCTGTGATTACCTTCCTCCACTTTTTATTTCATAGTATCCTTAAACTTTAGTTTTATCATTAAGTAATCATTATTCTTAATCAAATAATGTGATTGAAACTTCATTTTTGAGGGCTCTAAGCCTGTTTCAATTTTCCAGTCAAGATGCACTTCCCTTTTTCGTTAACTTTTATTACTAGACAGGTAGTACTAAGATAAACAGAGTATATGTCTTTATCTATATAATTCTATTTCATCTCCAGTAAAAAACACATTTTTTCTTGAAAGTGAGAATGGGTTGTTTCCGCCAAGATCATCCTCTTCTTCTCCTTGCCCTTGCTTGTTTGTCAAAATAAATAAATAAGAGAGACAGAAAATGACAAAAAGAAAAAAAAAACTAGCCAGTAATTTAGTCTCAGCTTCTAGTTCAATATAACCCTTGAAAATTCAGCAGATGGTAGCTTTCCCCAGGGGAATGTGATTCTGAAAGAAAAAAAAATTACAATTAAATTATTTGGTGCAATGCTGAGTAGACACCATTCCTCTTTCATGCTTAGGTTTTCAAACCACATATTCTGTCAATAAAAAAGATATTAATAGGGATGGAACTGTGGATTCAGAAGGTCTTCTCTTTTGTCATAACTAGGTTCAATCATGTATCATTCTAGTTACTTCTGAGTTATGGAATAGAAATAACTATGAAAATTAGTCCATTGCCTCCTGTATTTTACATAAAGTCAATTTTTTGGTCAGATAAAACGTTGTGTTTTATAAAATATCAGCGATTAAATAATTCAATAAATCAAGTGAAGACAGAACTGAGAAAAGCAATAACTACAGCAAAATCAAATGCAAACCGTAAATTAGCATGTATTGCCAAAACCATGAGAGAGGTTTGATGTAAGTTACTTAACACAGAGTTTAATGTAATCTACTAATATGTAGTTGACTGGGCCCCTCCGGAATACAGCACTTTTTCAGGCTATCAACATAGACTACTTTTGGGATGTTAAATGGCATTTACAGTAGCTTTGTCAACTTCAATAAAGAAGACCCGACTGCTATTTCTTGAAAAAGCAACAGTCACAGAACAAGTGCTACACAGCTGGAATGAGCCCATCTAATATTCACAATGCAGTTGATATAATCTACTTAATTATTTGGGTTCTACTCCAATAATCAAGTAGGAACCTTTGCTGAACTTTTAGCATATCATAGGGTGGGCATATTTGTTTCATTATTATTATTATTATTATTAATACTGTACTTTAGGTTCTGGGGTACATATGGAGATCACGCAGAATTGTTGCATAGGTACATACGTGGCAAGGTGGTTTGCTGCCTTCATCTTCCCATCACCTTTTTCTGGTATTTCTCCCCTCATTATCCCTCCCCACTTTCCCCACCTCGGACTGTCCCTCCCCAATTCCCCCCTTCACTGACAGCAGTGTGTGATGCTTCCCTCTCTGTGTCCACATGATCTAATTGTTCAACACCCACCTATGAGTGATAATATGCAGTGTTTGGTTTTCTGTTCTTGTGTGAGTTTGCTGAGAATGATGGTTTCCAGATTCATCCATGTACCTATGAAGGACACGAACTCATCATTTTTTATGGCTCCATAGTATTCCTGATGTATATGTGCCACATTTTCTTTATCCAGTCTATTGATGATGGACATTTGGGTTGGTTCCCAGTCTTTGCTATTGTAAACAGTGTTGCAATTAACAACACATTATACATGTGCATGTGTCTTTATAATAGAACAATTTATAATTCTTTGGGTATATACCTAGTAATGAGATTGCTGGATCAAATGGTATTTCTGTTTCTAGGTCCTTAAGGAATTGCCACACTGTCTTCCACAATAGTTGAACTAATTTACACTCCCATCAACAGTGTAAAAGTGTTCCTATTTCTCCACATCCTCTCCAGCATCTGTTGTCTCCAGATTTTTTAATGATTGCCATTCTAACTGGTGTGAGATGGTATTTCATTGTAGTTTTTTTTCTTTTTTTTTTTTTTAATTTTTATTGCATTATAGGTTTTGGGGTACATGTGCAGAACGTGCAAGATAGTTGCATAGGTACACACATGGCAGTGTGTTTTGCTGCCTTCCTCCCCTTCACCCACACTTGGTATTCATCCCCAGGCTATCCTCCCCCAGCCCCCCCGCTGTCCCTCCCCCATTTCCCCCAACAGTCCCCAGTGTATAGTAGACCGCCTCTCTGTGTCCATGTGTTCTCATTTTTCTCACCCACCTATGAGTGAGTATATGCAGTATTTCTTTTTCTGTTCTTGTGTCAGTTTGCTGAGAATGATGTTCTCCAGATTCATCCATGTCCTTACAAAGGACACAAACTCATCATTTTTGATTGCTGCATAATATTCCATGGTGTATATGTGCCACATTTTCTCAGTCCAGTCTATCATCGATGGGCATTTGGGTTGGTTCCAGGTCTTTTCTATTGTAAACAGTGCTGCAATGAACATTCGTGTGCATGTGTCCTTATAGTAGAACGATTTATATTCCTTTGGATATATACCCAGCAATGGGATTGCTGGGTCAAATGGAATTTCTATGAACTCATTGTAGTTTTTATTTTCATTTCTCTAATGACCAGTGATGATGACCATTTTTTCATATGTTTGTTGGCCTCATATATATCTTCTTTTCTAAACTGTCGGTTCATATCCTTTGCTCACTTTGGATGAGTTGTTTGTTATTTTCTTGTAAATCTGTTTTAGTTATTTGTAGATTCTGGATATTAGCCCTTTGACAGATGGGTAGATTGCAAAATTTTTTTCTCATTCTGTTGGTTGCCAGTTCACTCCAATGATTGGTCCCTTTGCTGTGCAGAAGCTCTGGAGTTTAATTAGATCCCATTTGTCTATTTTGGCTTTTGTTGCCATTGCTTTTGGTGTTTTAGTCATTATATTATCCTTATCCAAAATCCAACTACCTTTTTCACTGGCCAAAAAAGTATAATAAAAGTGGTGTGCTGGAAGAGTTAGGTATCCACATACAAAAATCAAAGACAAACACACAATAATCTTTACCAAGACCCTATATCCTTCATAAAAATTAACTCAAAATTCATCATAGACCTAAAGGTAAAATACAAAACTATAAAATCTTAGAAGATAACATAGGAAAAAATCCATGAAATAAAATCTAGAAAAATCTAAAAAATGTTCTTCATTTGGCAATGACTTTAGATACAATACCTAAGGTACAATCTATGAAAGAAATAATTAATAAGCTACACTTCATTAAAATTTAGAGATTTTACTCTGCAAAAGACATGTCAAGAGAATAAAGAATCCAAAGAATGAAAAAATGCATTGGCAAAAGACTTCTCTAATAAAGGATTGTTGCCAAAATATGCAAAAACTCTGAAAATTCAATGATTAAAAAAAAAACTCATTAAGAAATTCATGAGAAATCCTAATGGAACTTGACCAAAGAAGATACAAAAGTGGCCAATTAACATATAAGAAGGTGCTGCATAACTTATGTTATCAGAGACAATGAACTCAAACAATGAATTACCATTACACACTTATTGACCAAATTTTAGAACACTGACACCACCAAATGCCAATGAGACTGTAGAGCAACAGGAACTCTGATTCATTGCTTTTGAAGAGTCAACCTGGTTCACCATTTTGGAAGTCAGTTTGACAGTTTCCTACAAAACTAAATACACTCCTACCATATGATTCAGACTTTTTTTTTTTTTTTGGTATATACCTAACAGTGTTGAAAATATATGTCTATACAAGAACCTGCATAAATATTTATAACAATTTTATTTATAAATGCCAAAACATGTAAGTAACCAAGATATCCTTTACTAGGTGCATAGATAAATACATGGTGGCACAGCCAAACAATAGAATATTATTCAGTACTAAAAAATAATCTCTTAAGCTATAATAAAGAACGGAAAGACTTCAATGTCATTAAGTGAAAGAAGCTAGTTTGAATAGGCTACATGCTATCTGACTCAGACTATAAGGCATTAGACAAAAAGCAAAAATATGACTAAAAGATCATTTGGTTGGCAGTGGTTGGAGGTAGGAAGAGATGAAAATGTAGAGCAGAGAGAAATTTTAAGGCAGTGAAAGTATTTGATACTGTAATGGTGGATACATGCCATTATACATTTGTCCCAACCCACAGAATGTACAACAACAACAGTGAACTCTAATGAACACTGTGGACTTTGGGTGATAATGATGTGTCAGTGTTGAGTCATCAATAGTAAGAAATACACCCATCTCATGGGGGATGTTGATAATGGTAGAGGCTATACATGAGGGGGGACAGGGAGAATATGAAAAATATCTGTACCATCTGTTTAATTTTGTTTCAAAAGTTTGCATAAAAGTGGACTAAAAAATAAAATCTATCATAAAAAGAGGAAGAGGATGTAATAGAAATTACATTCAACATATTTTAAGTTATTAATGTTAAAATACAGTATTCACCATAGATTCATTATTGTGTCATTTTCATAATTTTATAAGGAGAAGCTCTGGTGGCTTCTACTTCATTCTTCCTGCCTCAAATACCAGTACAGCATAGGACAAGGAGCTAATAAGGATACTATAAAATCTTTTAGGTTGATTGCAAATGCATCTCGAGGTAATCATGGTGCAAGTCTTTGTCTTATAGGGGCCTCCATAAAGACAATTCACATCAGAGCTGAAAACATTGTCATACCCTCTCATAGGGACTCATTTAGATACGTGAAATACAATGGAATTCTACATCCTCAGAGTCAGTGTATGATAATCTCTAGTTAGTTCTGTTTGTTTTATTCCCTTAATACATAATGACCCTATTAAATAGCTATAAGCAACTCAGGGTGGTGTTAAGGCCTGAACTGTGTTCTCTGAAAATTCACATGTTGAAGTTCTAATCTCTAATACCTAAGAATGTAACTGGATTTGGAGACAGGTTCTTTAAAGAGGTAATGAAGTTAAAATGGGATTGTTAGTATGAGCTTTAGTCCAGTATGACTGATGCATTTTAAGAAAAGGAGATTAGGACACACATATACAGAGAGAAGACTATATGAAAATAAAGGGAGAAGAAGCCTATCTACAAGTGAAGAAGAGAAGCCTCAGAAGAAACCAGCCTTGCAAACACCTTGATCTCAGATTTCTAGATTCCAGAACTGTGAGAAAATAAATCTTTGTTGTTTATATCACTCAGTGTATGGTATCTTTTATGACAGCCCGGAAGACCCACCCAGGAAGGAATTATATTGTTCATTGAATTATTTCAGGGCCCTTCCTCAAATAATTAACTTCCTTTTATTCACAGAGTCTAAAATTTTAAAGAACTCAAGTCAGGGAATTGGCCTATGGACTATGTATTAAGCACTAAAGCTGCTCTACTCATAGATCCCTATTTCATTTCTCAAGTCCAACTTTTTCTTCAGTATATAGTTACTCAACTTTCAAATGTAAACATCAAAAATGAAATATCCTGTGAAGTATAATGTTGCAAGGAAGTGGCTACTCACAATGTAGTGAGATAAGTAAAGAATAAAAACCTGGATCAGTAATGATTCTGTTACATATGTATAGACATATATTACCTACACAGATATATCATCTACATCTTATATGCATCACCTACATATATGTGTATCTCCATTATCTATCATCTATCTATCTACCTATCTATTTATCTATTTGCAGTAAGGCACAAACTAAAATCAGAGACTTCCTATGACCTCACTAAAAAGTCTATTATCTGTCACAGTTACAGGGCTAAGAAAAGCCTTTAAAATGCTTAATTCTGCAATTGTATTAATTGCTGGACCAGTTCCATATGTAGATTTATTAAGGGTCTACTGAAGAAGTTAGTGTTCTATTATACTACACAGGAATATCCCTTTATACAGTAGATAATTGTCACTGCCTTCAGTTAAAGTGTGAGCAGATAACAAATTGTAAATTCTTCTCACTTCTCTGGGGTCATTTTACCTCTGATTCCCATCTTATATAAGTTGCTCTTGATTGCAAGCACAGAATTTACCTCTCCTGAATAGAAGAATTAAAAAAATGAATACTGATTGGCTTAAAAAAATATTGGAATAGTTAGAGAATTATTCTGGAAAGATACATAGCTTGCCTCTATGACTAAAATCTTCTCACAAAATTGTCTTAGTAAGGAAACCACAGCCATCTTTTCAGAGCTCTAGATATTGCAGCTGGTTTTACTGCAAATGTTCTACTGACACATTAACCCTTGACCCTGGAAGCTACTACTAACACTTTCTGTTGCCTAACAATACTTAAACTCAATAAAGCTGTCCCTGTTGTTAGAAATGGTAATCTGCCATTGATGCCCATACTTCCTTCGGCCACAATCTTTTGGATAAAAAACATGGTATGTGGCCCTAATTGCAAGAGCATTAGTTTAATACCCATGCTATTGGTCAAAGAAAACTAAGGAAATGTAATAATCATCATTTTTATATTTTATGACAGGAGATATATATTGCATTGTGTAAGACCCAAACATAAAAATCTTTTAATGCCCAATAGCCATAATAATAATAATATAATCCACATCTTGTTATTATGAATAAACTATCCCTCTCACAAAAATCTGCTTATCAGTAAGTGGAATCACAATCTATCCACTTACCGAGGCCAAAAATCTTAGACTTTGTCTGTGATGCATCTTACCATTACATTTCACATTCCATTTATCAGAAAGACGTATTGATTATAACTTAAAGGAGATCTAAACCTTATTACTTAGGCCACTAGAAACCATCTTTAAGCCATTAACATTTGGACTTCAGATACAGTCCCCCATTAGGTGTCCATGCTTCCATTCTTGCTACCTTACAGTCTGTCTACACCACAGCAGCCAGAATGATCTTTCATGACTCAAATAACATTAAGTTGCTGTCATATGTAAAGTCCTCCATTGCAAGCAAAAATCCTATTTTCTTACCATGCCTGCAAATTCTTACAGTATCTACTCCCTGCTTTGTTCTCTGCTCTGATTTACTTCTGACTCTGTGTGCTTAAACACTATTGGTTTATATGATCCTTTGTAATTCTTCTTTACTGTTTAGAAGACAAAAATTTATGAGAACCTTCTTTTTTTCAGGAAAATACATTCCTCAGAGTCCTTTGGCTTCTGCCTTCTTGTAATATCAATCAATGCAAGACTACACATTCATTGCAGAGGCATACATTTCTCTCTTACTCTTACTAAAAAGAATATCAGTGGTCAATTCTACCTTATTTTATGCTCTTCTGAGTACCAATAAAGAAGCAACCCTCTCATGCTCATTAATGAAGCCACCATTACTGTATGGTACCTGATACAGAATAGATAGTCAATAAAAATATTTGACTAACTCAGTAAGTCTAGAGACCAAGTTTTAATGACAATAGTGTCTATTCCCCGACCCCCCAAAAAATGGATAGAAATTAATGTCAGTAACAGGCAGGGAAGCAAATTTCTCACAGTTCCATATGAAATTATATTCTTTTTTCCTGTTCTATGTTGTTTATGTCTTGGGAATGTAAAAATGGTATGTAGAATTCTGAATATAATATAAATATTCACAATTTGGTTATTTTTTTCTATATATTAACACTGATATATAGAAATTCCAAATGCTTCACCAATAATTTCAACTAAATACATTATCCTTGTAGGTAAGATAAAGAACTGAGAGCTGAATAACTAACAAGTTATTTGAAGTTTCAGCCTGTACTCACTCTCTTAGCATCTTAAGTGATCTGGCTTACTTGTGAAGATCTTGCTTTGTCATCTTCTAAGTTACTTACAATTCTTTGAAAATAAATTTTAAAAATACTACCAAACATGTAGATGACAGCTAACTAGAATTAATTTAAATATAATAAATAATGCAAAATGGTCAAATTGGCAACAAAGAGAAAGAAGATTTTCTAGACTTTAACGAGATTAAATGTAACAGAGGTGAATAGAAAAAGAAACACGGTTTCGGAATATCACAGGTTCAAATTAAACCTACATTATTGAGTAAAAAACACTTTAAAGGGTAAATAGAGTCTTTGCTTTAAAACCCTTCATGTAAGCAGCTGATATTAGCATAATCTGAAATAGCTATGACTTGACCCCAGAATAAGGGCAACATGTTTCAGAATGAATATTTAACTACGTAAAATATCTAGAGAAGAGCAAACACATCGAGAGTAGCCTGAAAGCCACATGAAAAATGGTTGAGGAAATGAGACACCTGGTCCAGAGATAATTAATCAATTTTGTTATAGCTTAGACATATTTTTAAGGACTATAATATGAAATGAAAATTTCATATAGTCTCTGCACCTTGAGAGGTCAGAAGCAGCACTTCAGAATGCAAAGTCGGCAGGAGCAGAGATTCAGTTTGATATAACAATGATTGGAAAACTATCATTATGAGCCCATAGTGAAATTGACCTCCCCTTGAAGCACCCTCCCTTTTCAGAGTGATGAGAGAAATCCTTTCTGCATCTAGAAATGGGCCAAGCTAGACTTCTTCAGCCACTCTAACAAAAAATTGTATTTCTGCCAGTCATATGTTTGCAATAAGAACAAAGAGAAATGGGTAGGCAGCAATGTAAGTACTTAGCAGTGGAAAATTGTGTTTGTGGTTTACAAAATACTTTTATATGGTCAGATATTCCCTGCAGCTATTAGATGAACAGGTATGAACTTTGAAAGATCAGTTTCCGTTCTGAGTAGAACCTTTTGCTAACTAGGTTACAGCTAAGGAATCTCATTATTTAATTTTGCGTAGGAGTTTGGAGACAGGCTGCTGAGTGGATATAAGCCTTTGCCCAAGAAGAAAGAGCACATAAAAATGTGACAGCTTGTGTAGTTTATCACAGTGTGTGGGTGAGGGTGACAGTGCTGGCATGAAAGCTGAAATAAAATAAAATGATTATTTCCTTCAATTAATAACTGAAATTCTGTGAGGTAGTGCTCACTTGAATGTGAGACATCATTAATTTATAAATAAGGGCAGTAAAAAAGGAAGTCTGAAGACTGCTTTTTATGTAACCTTAGGGAAGCACAGCACCAATTCAAACGGTAAGAATTTCCTTGTCTGAGTCAGGATGTTTGCAAAGAGTTAACACACTCTTCTCACTCTGTATTCCAAATTACTTTTGAAAGTAATATCCATATTGTACCTTGAAGGAAAGCCTAAGCAGTAAACTTTAATGGCTGCCTGAGTTGGCAATCATTTCATAGAGACAAGACACTGCACTGGAAATTGCCCTATAAATAAGATCCCTTACAGAAAAATTAAAATGGAATTCCTATTATTGATGTTCACTGGCAGCCATAAGAAACACAAGGGAACAGGAAGTGGTACTTGTTTCAAATCGCTCTCAGAGGCACCTGAAGGACGCCCTCAAAGTCAGCTTTGATCAATGGTGATAAGTAGTTAGTCCAGCATGTGGAGTGGGCTGTAATGTATTTGGAAACCTTGAAGAATTTGCCTATTGAATAGAAATTATCCAGACATTAGATGCCGCACTTAGAGTTTTTGTCTGCACAGGCCATTAATTCACCAGTACTCAGATTTTCTGAGGAATAAAGTCTCTTTTCCTTCCTTGCTGATTCTCTACCTGCTTCTCCCTGCTTCAGCTTATTGATTTTTTATATTTGTGTTCATCTCCAGGCTCTATGTTCCCCAGGATTTTTCTGGATTTTGGACCAGAGGAAAGATCTACGATTCTGCTTTTGCTATTAGCTACATAACCTGCTTTGTTAGCTGCATATGTTGATGTGAGAACTGAGACACAAAACCACAATCTCTAGGTCGTGTTGTGCTTCTGAATGTCGTGAGTGGTTACAGTGATGTCCAGATTGTACATTAAATTGTCCATGTTGAGAAGTAGACATTCATATGAAATTGTAAATGTTAACCTAACATCCAAGAAAAACACAGAAGAGGAAGGAAAGGAGCAGAAGATGAAGGAACAAAAACAGGAAAATGACAGCAAGAGTTAAACTGAGAGAGAAATAAAAAAGCAGCAAATGCATTGGAAAGACAAAGCCATTGGAAAAGTTTAGAAAACTAGGAATGCGCAAACCTGCAAGAAAATTGTCTTTTGTGCCAGATATAAAATTTATATCAGAAAAATGGGAACTGAATTATTAACAGCAACACCAAGAATAAACAAACATATTAAAAGAAACTCATTTTGACCATGTCAGTAGGACTGAGAAACATTTCTCTTTTCTAAAACAACTTTTTAAAAAATGTCACAAAGCGAAAATTAATTTGAAATAGAACAAAGAGGATAGATGCAGGAGTTCAACCCAATTCCACCTCATACCAGCTCTTGGCCGTCTGAATGCTTAAGCCCTGGTTTCCTCATCTGCGAATATCTCATATCAAGATAAATATATTCATTGCAGATAATATATTACTTAATGCAATGTCTTCAAATGATTAAGACTCAATAATAATAGTTGCAATTTTAATAATACGGTATGAATTCCAATATATTATATTTTTGTGACTAAGTACATTGAAAAAGAATACAATATATGTGTTAAGATTATAGTAAATTGGTGGTTACCACAGGCCAAGAAGAGTAAGTAAGGAGGGAGCATGATGAGAGATTGATCAAATACACACCTACATAGAAGAAGTAAGATCTGTTATTAGATAGACTTTTTAAGTGACTATAGTTAACATTAATCAATTTTTCATTTCAAAATAGGAGATAATAATTTGAATGTTCCTAGTGTAAAGGAAAAATAAATATTAAAGTGGAGGGATACCCTAATTATCCCTGTTTTATTATATGAATGTGTCAAATATGCCATGTACCACAAAATTATATACAGCTATTGAGTATTAATAAAAATAAATTGATTTAAGCTCTTTCCTGCTTTCTCCAGTGGGTATTCAGTGCTATAAACTTCCCTCTGTTTACAGGGAAATTTAACTGTGTCCCAGAGATCCTGGTACATTGTGTTTTTGTTTTTATTGATTTCAAAGAACTTATTTTAATTTTGTTATTTACTCAGTAGTCATTCAGCAGCAGGTTGTTCAATTTTCATGCAGTTGTGCAGTTTGGAGTGAGTGTCTTAATCCTGAGTTCTCCCTGGATTGCACTGTGGTCTGAGGGACTGTTATTGTTTCTGTTCTTTTGCATTTTCTGGGGCGTGTTTTACTTCTGATTACATGGTCAATTTTAGAGTAAGTGCAATGTGGTGCTAAGAAAAATGTATATTCTGTTGATATGGGGTAGAGAGTTCTGTAGATGTCTATTAGGTCTGCTTGGTCCAGAGCTGCGTTCAAGTCCTGAATATCCTTATTAATTTTTTGTCTCTAGAAATTCCATTTGACCCAGCAATCCCATTACTGGGTATATATCCAAAGGACTATAAATCGTTCTACTATAAGGACACATGCACACGAATGTTCATTGCAGCACTGTTTACAATAGCAAAGACCTGGAACCAACACAAATGCCCATCGATGATAGACTGGACTGGGAAAATGTGGCACATATACACCATGGAATATTATGCAGCAATCAAAAATGATGAGTTTGTGTCCTTTGTAAGGACATGGATGAATCTGGAGAACATCATTCTCAGCAAACTGACACAAGAACAGAAAATGAAATACCACATATTCTCACTCATAGGCGGGTGAGAAAAATGAGAGCACATGGACACAGGGAGCGGGGTACTACACACTGGGTTTTATTGGAAGGAATAGGGGAGGGACAGTGAGGGGGGAGCTGGAGCGGGACAGCCTGGGGAGAAAAGCCAAATGTGGGTGAAGGGAAGGAAGGCAGCAAAACACACTGCCATGTGTGTACCTATGCAACTATCTTGCACGTTCTGCACATGTACCCCAAAACCTAAAATGCAATAAAAATTAAAAATAAATAAATACAAATAATTTTTTGTCTCGTTTATCTGTCTGATATTGACAGTGCGGCATTACAGTCTCTCACTATTGTTGTTTGGGAATGTAAGTCTCTTTGTAGGTCTCTAAGAACTTGCTTTATGAATTTGGGTGTTCCTGCATTGAGTGCATATGTATTTAGGATAGTAAGCTCTTCTTGTTGCATTGATCCCTTTACCATTATGTAATGCCCTTCTTTTTTTTATTGCATTTTAGGTTTTGGGGTACATGTGCAGAACGTGCAAGATAGTTGCATAGGTACATATGTGGCAGTGTGATTTGCTGTCTTCCTTCCCATCACCCACATCTGGCATTTCTCCCCATGCTATCCCTCCCCAGCTCCCCCCTCACTGTCTCTCCCCTATTTCCCCAATAGACCCCAGTGTGTAGTGCTCACCTCCCTGTGTCCATGTGTTCTCATTGTTCATCACCCACCTATGAGTGAGAACATGTGGTATTTCATTTTCTGTTCTTGTGTCAGTTTGCTGAGAATGATGTTCTCCAGATTCATCCATGTCCTTACAAAGGACACGAACTCATCATTTTTGATTGCTGCATAATATTCCATTGTGTATATGTGCCACATTTTCCCAGTCCAGTCTATCATCGTTGGGCATTTGGGTTGGTTCCAGGTCTTTGCTATTGTAAACAGTGCTGCAATGAACATTCATGTGCAGGTGTCCATATAGTAGAACGATTTATAGTCCTTTGGATATATACCCAGTAATGGGATTGCTGGGTCAATTGGAATTTCTATTTCTAGGTCCCTGAGGAATCGCCACACTGTCTTCCACAATGGTTTAACTAATTTATACTCCCACCAGCAGTGTAAAAGTGTTCCTATTTCTCCACATCCTCTGCAGCATCTGTTGTCTCCAGATTTTTTAATGATCACCATTCTAACTGGCGTGAGATGGCATCTCAATGTAGTTTTGATTTGCATTTCTCTGATGACCAGTGATGATGAGCATTTTTTTCATATGTTTGTTGGCCTCATGTATGTCTTCTTTTGTAAAGTGTCTGTTCATATCCTTTGCCCATTGTTGAATGGGCTTGCTTGGTTTTTTCTTGTAAATCTGTTTTAGTTCTTTGTAAATTCTTGGTATCAGCCCTTTGTCAGATGGGTAAACTGCAAAAAAAATTTTTCCCATTCTGTTGGTTGCTGATTCACTCTAGTGACTGTTTCTTTTGCTGTGCAGAAGCTGTGGAGTTTGATTAGGTCCCATTTGTCTATTTTGGCTTTTGTTGCCAATGCTTTTGGTGTTTTGGTCATGAAGTCCTTGTCTACTCCTATGTCCTGAATGGTTTTGCCTAGATTTTCTTCTAGGGTTTTTATGGTGTCAGGTCTTATGTTTAAGTCTTTAATCCATCTGGAGTTAATTTTAGTGTAAGGTGTCAGGAAGGGGTCCAGTTTCCGCTTTCTGCACATGGCTAGCCAGTTTTCCCAACACCATTTATTAAACGGGTAATCCTTTCCCCATTGCTTGTTTTTGTCGGGTTTATCAAAGATTGTATAGTAGTAGATATGTTGTGTTGCCTCCGATGCCTTTGTTCTATTCCCTTGGTCTATATCTCTGTTTTGGTACCAGTACCATGCTGTTTTGATTACTGTAGCCTTGTAGTATCTGTAGTTTGAAATCTGGTAGTGTGATGCCTCCTGCTGTGTTCTTTTTACTTAGAATTGACTTGGCTATGTGGGCTCTCTGTTGGTTCCATATGAAGTTCAAGGTGGTTTTTTCCAGTTCTATGAAGAAAGTCAATGGTAGCTTGATCGGGATTGCATTGAGTCTGTAAATTACTTTGGGCAGTATGGCCATTTTCAAGATATTGATTCTTCCTAACCATGAACATGGAATGTTTCTCCATCTGTTTGTGTCCTCTCTTATTTCATTGAGCAGTGGTTTGTAGTTCTCCTTGAAGAGGTCCCTTACATTCCTTGTTAGTTGTATTCCTGGGTATTTTATTCTCTTTGTAGCAATTGTGAATGGCAAAAACCCTCAGTAAACTCCGTATCGATGGAACATATCTCAAAATAATAAAAGCTATTTACAACATACCAGTAGCCAATATCATACTGAATGGGAAAAAAACTGGAAGCATTCCCTTGAAATCTGGCACTAGACAAGGATGCTTTCTTTCACCACTCCTATTCAATATAGTACTGGAAGTTCTAGCCAGAGCAATCAGGCAAGAAAAAAAATAAGGAGTATTTAAGTAGGAAAGGAGGAAGCCAAATTGTCTCTATTTGCAGATGACATGATAGTATATCTAGAAGATCCCATCATCTCAGCCCTAAAACTCCTGAAACTGATAAGCAACTTCAGCACAGTCTCAGGATATAAAATCAATGTGCAAAAATCACAAGCATTCCTATACACCAATAACAGACTTAAAGAGAGCCAAACCAAGAACGAACTGTAATGCCTTTCTTTGTCTTTTTTTATTTTTGTTGGTTTAAAATCTGTTTTATGAGAGACTAGGATTGCAACCTCTGCTTTTTTTTTTTTTTTTTCTTTCCAATTGCTTGGTAAATTTTTCTCCATCTTTTTATTTTGAGCCTATATGTGTCTTTGCATGTGAGATAGATATTCTGAATACAGCATACCAATGAGTCTTCACTCTTTATCCAATTTGCCAGTCTGTTTCTTTTAATTGGGGCATTTGGCCCATTTACATTTAAGGTTAATATTGTCATGTGTGAATATAATCCCGTCATTATGATGCTAGCTGGTTATTTTGACTGTGAGTTGATAGTTTCTTCATGGTCTTTACATTTTGATATGTTTTTGCAATGTCTGGTACTGGTTTTCTTTTCCATATTTTGGGCTTCCTTCAGGAGTTATTGTAAGACAGGCTTGGTGGTGACAAGATCTCTCAGCATTTGCTTGCCAGTAAAAAATTTAATTTCTCCTTCACTTATGAAGCTTAGTTTGGATGGATATGAAATTCTAGGTTGAAAATTATTTTCTTTAAGAATTTTGAATGTTTGCTCCCAGTCCCATCTGGTTTGTACGGTTTCTGCAGAGACATCACTGATAGTCTGATGGGCTTTCCTTTGTGGGTCACCCAACTATTCTCTTTGGCTTCCCTTAACATTTTTTCCTTCATTTGAATCTTGGTAAATCTGACTATTACGTGTCTTTGGGTTACTCTTTTGGAGGAGTATCTTTTTAGTGTTCTCTGTATTTCCTGAATTTGAATGTTTGCCTGTTTTGCTAGATTGGGGAAGTTCTCCTGAATAGCATCCTGAAGAGTGTTTTCCAACTTGGTTCCATTTTCAGGTACACCAAGCAAACGTAGGTTTTGTCTTTTTAGATAGTTCCATATTTCTTGGAGGCTTTGTTTGTTCCTTTTTCATTATTTTTTTCCCTAATCTTGTCTTCATAATTTATTTCACTAAGTTGATCTTCAATCTCTGATAGCCTTTCTTCTGCTCGATTGATTCGGCTATTGATTCTTGTGTATGCCTCCTGACGTTCTTGTGCTGTGTTTTTCAGCTCCATTGGGTCATTTATGTTCCTCTCTAAACTGGTTATTCTAATTACAATTTCTGGAACCTTTTATCAAGTATCTTAGCTTCCTTGCATTGGGTTAGAACATGCTCCTTTAGCTCAGAGGAGTTTGTTATTACCCACCTTCTGAAGCCTACTTCTGTCAATTTGTCAGACTCATTCTCTGTCCAGTTTTGTTTTCTTGCTGGTGAAAAGTTTTGATCCTTTGGAGGAGAAGAGGCATTCTGGTTTTGGAATTTTCAGCTTTTTTGTACTGATTTTTTTTTTTTTCATCTTTGTGGATTTATCTACGTTTGGTCTTTGATGTTGGTGACCTTTGGATGGGGTTTTTGTGTGGTCATCCTTTTTGTTGCTGTTAATACTTTTTGTTTTCTGTTTGTTAGTTTTCCATCCGTCAGACCCCTCTTCTGCAGGTCTGCTGGAATCTACTGGAGGTCCACTCCAAACCCTGTTTGCGTGGGTTTCACCAGTGGAGGCTGCAAGACAGCAAAGACTGCTGCCTGCTCCTTCCTCTGGAAGCTTTGTCAGAGAGGAACACCCGCCAGATGCCAACCAGAGCTCTCCTGTATGAGGTGTCTGTTGAACCCTGCTGGGAGGCATCTCCCCATTAGGAGACACGGGGGTCAGGGACCCACTTGAGGAGGCAGTCTGTCCTTAGCAGAGCTTGAGCACTCTGCTGAGAGGTGTAACACTCTCTTCAGAGCTGGCAGGCAGGAATGTTTAAGTCTGCTGAAGCTGTGCTCACAGCCACCCCTTCCCCCAGATGCACTGTTTCAGGGAGATGGGAGTTTTATCTATAAGCCTCTGACTGGGGCTGCTGCCTTTCTTTCAGAGATGTCCTGCCCAGAGAGGAGGAATCTAGAGGGGCAGTCTGTCTATAGAGGCTTTGTGGCCTGAGGTGGGTTCTGCCCATTCCGAACTTCCTGGTGAGGTTGTTTACACTGTGAATGGAAAACCACCTAGTCAGATCTCAGTAATGGGAGACACCCCTCCCTCCACCAAGATCTGTGCTTGAAACTCAGGACTCTGGTTATGTAAGCACTTGAGGGAATCTCATGATCTGTGGGTTGTGAAGACAGTGGGAAAAGTGTAGTATCTGGACTAATTAGCACGATCCCTCACTCATGGTTTCCCTTGGCTAGTTGGGGGAGTTCCGGAATCCTTGCACTTCCTTGGTGAGATGATGCCCCACCCTGCTTCTGTCTAATCAGTTCCAATGAGATGAGCCAGTTATCTCAGTTGGAAATGCAGAAATTACCCACCTTCTGCACTGGTCTCTCTGGGGGCTGCAGGTCAGAACTCTTCCTATTTGGCCTTCTTGTCCAGAAAACCAACCAAACTGTTTTTAAGCTGTGTGTGTGTGTGTGTGTGTGTGTGTGTGTGTGTGTGTGTGTGTGTGTGTGTGTGTTTCATGCTGTGAACTTACCACGGCAAGATGTCTTACCTGAGAACATAAGCTCAACAGATGAAAAAAATTATTAAGTGAACTTTAACCAATATATGTCAGAAGACTGACTATAAAACAAAGGAGCAAAACTGTCAAGTGCCTTTGTTGAATAAATATGAAAATGCTAGGAAATTTTTAGAAAGTATTCATGAAATAACTAAAAAACAGTGAATCTGTCACTTCTGTGATATCAAGAAGCACAGGGTTAAAAAAGTCAAAACATAGCAGGAAAGACCAGATGGAGGTCCTTCTTCCATTTCCCAACAGCAAGCAAATTTAGGGTCCTGGCAATGTCAGTCCTCTGGGGTTTTCAAAGAAGTAAATTCCAGTTTATCCTTTGATTCCTCATCCAAAGTAAGTCTGTAATTTCTCTTCTTTAGTTATGAGATTTATCTCATTCCTCACACTAAACAGTAATACAATGTAGTGTAAAAACTATATAATATTTTCTGTATTGGTAATTGCATTTCAATAAGAAGTTGTCTGCTTAAAGAACCTGTAGTGTGTTTAACTGGATGAACAGCCTAAGCTGAAAATCAAGAATGCGAGAATAACATATACTTTCTATGATAAAAAAACAAGAGAGATCATTTTATGACCAAGGAACGCTGAAAGCATTACCACTTACTCTGAGGTCAGTGTTTAGCCTAAGGCGGAATTTATGTGCTCTAATTGTTCCAATAACAAGGGTGCCCGGACTACTGCAATAGAAAATATCTATCTGGCCGGGCGCGGTGGCTCACACCTGTAATCCCAGCACTTTGGGAGGCCGAGGCCGGTGGATCACGAGGTCAAGAGATCGAGACCATCCTGGTTAACATGGTGAAACCTCGTCTCTACTAAAAATACAAAAAATTAGCTGGGCATGGTGGCACGTGCCTGTAATCCCAGCTACTCAGGAGGCTGAGGCAGGAGAATTGCCTGAACCCAGGAGGCGGAGGTTGCTGTGAGCCAAGATCACGCCATTGCACTCCAGCCTGGGTAACAAGAGCGAAACTCCGTCTCAAAAAAAAAAAAAAAAGAAAGAAAAGAAAAGAAAAAAGAAAATATCTATCTACTTGATTGGGCATGAATTGTTTGAAGAAAAAATATTTAAATTAAATAACTGATTTAACTTTTTTTATGTATATATAAAACACACACACACCTTATTCTCATGGAAGATTTATAATATAAATAATAATATTTGGGTAAAAATTTAATTTTGTCCTTAGTCTTACATGGTTTTAGGGATTTTAAATTGCAAATAGCATTTATACACTTTATGTAATTTCCTGAAAAGGGATCCATTCCTGAGAAAATTCCAAGATTATTTATAAAATTAGGCTTGGCTTTTGATGACAGAATCAGTTCTATGTCTTTGCCATACAAGTCAGGAGTTTGTAAGTAGTGAGTAGCAGCACTCCAGGTAAAGGAAAGTAAAAATTATCATTTACATGTATCTACAGTAACACTTTCAACAAAGTTTGGAGCTGAAAAGGCATGTTTGAGACACTGTGAGAATTTCATGTGCCTAGACAGCATTTCACAATGCATTTCTCATAGAATACTTTGAGTATTTGTTAAAAGGTGCTACTAGTTGAATATTTATTTGATCAAAATCATTTGGAAAACATTAAGGTCCAAGCATTCAATTACATGTCTTTACTGAGGACTTCCCAGAACCTGCAAACCAGTATCTATTCTGAATTTTAAGAGGAATAGTTATTTATTTCAAGAGAATAATGTTTAAAACAGTATCCTGATTTTCTATTGTTATGCAACTGGAGAATGGATTAGCTACAGCAAAGGGAGTCAGCTGGGTAATTGTGAAACCCAAGGTTGGAGATACAGGTAGCAGAGAGGTTAGGAAAGCTCCCACTTTTAACATCAGGTAATTTGGTTATACCCTTTGGGAATTTTAACATGTAGGAATGAGCTTAGCTGTATGTAACAGAAAACCTAACAAAAAGGTTAAAAAATGAACACATATTTCTGATAATTAGATGTTCAAACTGTATTTTTACTTTCTGGGTTTGTATGTACATATTGGTTGCAGGTATATACATATATATACACATATATAAATGCATATATATGAATATATAATACAATAAAGTGTGAAACATTTAAATTTTGTTATTGCTTTATGCATTACACTTTTGACATGCTGCCTAAAATCATCTTTATCAAAATCCATCAGCTCATTTTTACCTTCTTTTTTTTTTTATTAGTACAGGTGACAATGCTATCAACTTTCCATTAGTACATAACAGTTGGAAATTATTTTAGTATCAATTGTCTCCATATTGTTTTTGTTACAAGAGTCCAGCTAAGATTAAATGGAGAGGGAACCACATAATAATATGAATGCCAGGAGCTGAGGTTCATTAAGGGGATATATTTGGATATTGATATGGTTTAGCTGTGAACTGAAATCTCACCTTGAAATGTAAAAATCCCCATGTGTCAAGGTTGGGGCCAGGTGTAGATAATTAAATCATGGAGCTAGTTTCCCTTATACTGTTCATGTGATAATGAGTAAGTCTCAAGAGATCCCACGGTTTTATAAATGGGAGTTTCTGTGTACAAGATCTCTTGCCTGTTGCCGGGTAAGACAGGCCTTTGCTCCCCTTTTGCCTTCCACCATGATTGTGAGACCTTCCCAGCTGTGTGGAACTGTGAATTCATTTAACCTCTTTTCTTTATAAATTACCCAGTAAGAACGGAGTAATATAGATAAGAAGTGTTATTTGGTATCATTTGGAAACCATGAATACTATTGGGAAAAGGTGAAGAAATATATAGTAAGAAATATTTGTGTTCTGAAAGATGGTATAAATAATAAAGTAAATATTTTTAAAGCAAATAAAAGGAAACCCATAGAGTTTTCTTGACACACTTTGAAAACTACAGAATATTACTTGCTTTTTGACTTGGAATTTTAAACTCTAAATATTATTGAGTCTTTGCTGTACCTATAATTTCATCATTATCAATTTTTATAAACATACATTGGAAAGAGCTATGTATTTGGCAGACATTAAAGATACAAAAAATGTAGAAAAAACATAATCTATTCTCAAGGTGCCTGTAATGGAAAAAGTGGACAAATAATAAAATTATGTTTTCTTTCTGAAAAGTTTTATACAGGTGATCGTATCTGAAAAGTATGTATATAATAATGAGTATATGTAATATGAGATGGCTTTAAAAAATATTCTGTAGATGAAATTGCATAGATTATTTAAATGTAATTTTCATAATGCTGAAACTTAGTTTCCATGTTGTTTATAAATACTAAAATATTAAACTTTGTAATGCAAATAAATTTTTTTGTTTGTTTTTCTTTGCATAAATTTTATTTTCTTTACATTTTAGAGCTGTGCATTTTTGCCTATTTTTTTTTTATTTAAACCATCGTAGTCAGAACTAAATCTTTTTTTTTTTTTTTTTGCATTTTAGGTTTTGGGGTACATGTGCAGAACATACAAGATAGCTGCATAGGTACATAAGTGGCAGTGTGATTTGCTGCCGTTCTCCCCTTCACCCACATCTGGCATTTCTCCCCATGCTATCCCTCCCCAGCTCCCCCCCTCACTGTCCCTCCCCTATTCCCCCCAATAGACCCCAGTGTGTAGTGCTCCCCTCCCTGTGTCCATGTGTTCTCATTGTTCATCACCCGCCTAGGAGTGAGAACACGTGGTATTTCATTTTCTGTTCTTGTGTCAGTTTGCTGAGAATGATGTTCTCCAGATTCATCCATGTTCCCACAAAGGAAATGAACTCATCGTTTTTGATTGCTACATAATATCCCATGGTGTATATGTGCCACATTTTCCCAGTCCAGTCTATCATCAATGGGCATTTTTGTTGGTTCCAGGTCTTTGCTATTGTAAACAGTGCTGCAATGAACAATCGTGAGCATGTGTCCTTATAGTAGAACAATTTATAGTCCTTTGGATATATATCCAGTAATGGGATTGCTGGGTCAAATGGAATTTCTATTTCTAGGTCCTTCAGGAATTGCCACACTGTCTTCCACAATGGTTGAACTAATTTACACTCCCACCAACAGTGTAAAAGTGTTCCTATTTCTCCACATCCTCTCCAGCATCTGTTGTCTCCAGATATTTTAAAGATCACCATTCTAACTGGCGTGAGATGGTATCTCAATGTAGTTTTGATTTGCATTTCTCTAATGACCAGTGATGATGAGCATTTTTTCATATGTTTGTTGGCCTCATGTATGTCTTCTTTTGTAAAGTGTCTGTTCATATCCTTTGCCCATTTTTGAATGGGCTTATTTGTTTTTTGTTTTTTTTTTCTTGTAAATTTGTTTTAGTTCTTTGTAAATTCTGGATATCAGCCCTTTATCAGATGGGTAAACTGCAAAAAAGTTTTCCCGTCCTGTTGGTTGCCGATTCACTCTAATGACTGTTTCTTTTGCCGTGCAGAAGCTGTGGAGTTTGATTAGATCCCATTTGTCTATTTTGGCTTTTGTTGCCAATGCTTTTGGTGTTTTGGTCATGAAGTCCTTGCCTACTCCTATGTCCTGAATTGTTTTGCCTAGATTTTCTTCTAGGGTTTTTATGGTGCCAGGTCTTACATTTAAGTCTTTAATCCATCTGGAGTTAATTTTAGTGTAAGGTGTCAGGAAGGGGTCCAGTTTCTGCTTTCTGCACATGGCTAGCCAGTTTTCCCAACACCATTTATTAAACAGGGAATCCTTTCCCCATTGCTTGTTTTTGTTGAGTTTATCGAAGATTGTATGGTAGTAGATATGTTGTGTTGCCTCTGGTGCCTCTGTTCTGTTCCATTGGTCTATATGTCTGTTTTGGTACCAGTACCATGTTGTTTTAATTACTGTAGCCTTGTAGTATAGTTTGAAGTCCGGTAGTTTGATTACTCCTGATGTGTTCTTTTTACTTAGAATTGACTTGGCTATGCAGGCTCTCTTTTGGTTCCATATGAAGTTCAAGGTGGTTTTTTCCAGTTCTGTGAAGAAGGTCCTTGGTAGCTTGATGGGGATAGCATTGAGTCTGTAAATTACTTTAAGCAGTATGGCCATTTTCACGATATTGATTCTTCCTAACCATGAACATGGAATGTTTCTCCATCTGTTTGTGTCCGCTTTTATTTCATTGAGCAGTGGTTTGTAGTTCTCCTCGAAGAGGTCCTTTACATTCCTTGTTAGTTGTATTCCTAGGTATTTTACTCTCTTTGTAGCAATTGTGAATGGCAGTTATTTCTTGATTTGGCTCTCTTTCAGTCTGCTATTGCTGTATAGGAATGCTTGTGCTTTTTGCACATTGATTTTGTATCCTGAGACTTTACTGAAGTTGCTTACCAGTTTCAGGAGTTTTTGGGCTGAGACAATGGGGTCTTCTAGATATACTATCAGGTTGACTGCAAATAGAGACAATTTGGCTTCCTCCTTTTCTATTTGAATACCCTTTATTTCTTTTTCTTGCCTGATTGCTCTGGCTAGAACTTACAGTACTATATTGAATAGGAGTGGTGAGAGAGGGCATCCTTGTCTAGTGCCAGATTTCAAAGGAAGTGCTTCCAGTTTTTGCCCATTCAGTATGATATTGGCTGTTGGTTTGTTGTAAATGGCTTTTATTATTTTGAGATATGTTCCATCAATACCGAGTTTATTGAGGGTTTTTAGCATAAAGAGCTATTGAATTTTGTCAAAGGCCTTCTCTGCATCAATTGAGATAATTATGTAGTTTTTGTTTTTGGTTCTGTTTACGTGGTGAATTACATTTATAGACTTGCATATGTTGAACCAGCCTTGCATCCCCGGGATGAATCCTACTTGATCATGGTGGATAAACTTTTTGATATGCTGTTTCAATTGGTTTGCCAGTATTTTATTAAAGATTTTTACATCTATGTTTATCATGGATATTGGCCTGAAGTTTTGTTTTCTTGTTGAGTCTCTGCTGGATTTTGTCATCAGAATGATGTTGGTCTCATAAAATGATTTGGGAAGGATTCCCTCTTTTTGAATTATATGGAATAGTTTCAGAAGGAATGGTAACAGTTCCTCTTTGTGTGTCTGGTAGAATTCGGCTATGAATCCTTCTGGACCTGGGCTTTTTTTGTGTGGTAGGCTCTTAACTGCTGCCTCAACTTCAGACCTTGTTATTGGTCTATTCATAGTTTTGACTTCCTCCTGGTTTAGGCTTGGGAGGACACAAGTGTCCAGGGATTTATCCATTTCTTCCAGGTTTTCTAGTTTATGTGCATAGAGTTGTTTGTAATATTCTCTGATGATGGTTTGAATTTCTGTGGAATCTGTGGTGATTTCCCCTTTATTGTTTTTTATTGCATCTATTTGTTTATTCTCTCTTTTCTTTTTTATTAATCTGGCTAGTGGTCTGTCTATTTTGTTGATATTTTCAAAAATCCAACTCTTGGATTTATTGATTTTTTGAAAGGTTTTTTGTGTCTCTATCTCCTTCAGTTCTGCTCTGATCTTAGTTATTTCTTGTCTTCTGTGAGGTTTTGAAAATTTTTGATCTTGCTCCTCTAGCTCTTTCAACTTTGATGATAGAGTGTCAATTTTGGATCTCTCCACTCTTCTCATGTGGGCACTTATTGCTATATATTTTCCTCTAGAGACTGCTTTAAATGTGTCCCAGATATTCTTGTATGTTGTGTCTTCATTCTCGTTGGTTTCAAAGAACTTCTTTTTTTCTGCCTTCATTTCATTGTTTATCCAGTCAACATTCCAGAGCCAGTTGTTCAGTTTCCATGAAGCTGTGCAGTTCTGAGTTAGTTTCTGAATTCTGAGTTCTAACTTGATTGCACTATGGTCTGAGAGACTGTTTGTTATGATTTCAGTTGTTTTGCATTTCCTGAGAAGTGCTTTACTTCCAATTATGTGGTCAATTTTGGAGTAGGTGTGATGTGGTGCTGAGAAGAATGTATATTCTGTGGATTTGGAGTGGAGAGTTCTGTAAATGTCTATCAGGTTTGCTTGTTCCAGGTCTGAGTTCAAGTCCTGGATATTCTTGTTAATTTTCTGTCTGGTTGATCTGTCTAATATTGACAGTGGAGTGTTAAAGTCTCCCACTATTATTGTGTGGGAGTCTAAGTCTCTTTGTAAGTCATTAAGAACTTGCCTTATATATCTGGGTGCTCCTGTATTGGGTCCATATATATTTAGGATCGTTAGCTCTTCTTGTTGTATTGATCCTTTTACCATTATGTAATGACCTTCTTTGTTTCTTTTGATCTTTGTTGCTTTAAAGTATTTTATCAGAGAAGAGAATTGCAACTCCTGCTGGTTTTTGCTCTCCATTTGCTTGGTAAATCTTCCTCCATCCCTTTATTTTGAGCCTTTGTGTATCCTTGTGTGTGAGCTGGGTTTCCTGGATACAGTACACCGATGGGTTTTGTTTTGTTATCCAATTTGTCAGTCTGTGTCTTTTGATTGGTGCATTTAGCCCATTTACATTTAGGGTTATTATTATTATGTGTGAATTTGATACCACCATTTTGATGCTAGCTGGCTGTTTTACCTGTTGGTTGATGCAGATTCTTTATTTTGTTGATGATCTTTAGCATTTGGTATGTTTTTGGGATGACTGGTACTGGTTGTTCCTTTCTATGTGTCATGCCTCTTTCAGGAGCTCTTGTAAAGCAGGCCTGGTGGTGACAAAATCTCTGGGTAATTGCTTATTTGCAAATGATTTTATTTTTTCTTCACTTATGAAGCTCAGTTTGGCTGGATATAAAATTCTGGGTTGAAAGTTCTTTTCTTTAAGGATGTTGAATGTTGGCCCCCACTGTCTTCTGACTTGTAGGGTTTCTGCCAAGAGATCTGCTGTGGGTCTGATGGACTTCCCTTTGTGGATGACCCAGCCTTTCTCTCTGGCTGCTCTTAGCATTTTCTCCTTCATTTCATCAATTTCAATCTGATGATTATGTGCCTTGGGGTTGCTCTTCTTGTGGAATATCTTTGTGGTGTTCTATGTATTTCCTGGACTTGAATATTGGCTTGCCTTTCTAGGTTGGGAAAATTTGCCTGGATAATATCCTGAAGAATATTTTTCAGCTTGGATTCATTCTCTTCATCACATTCATGTACACCTATCAAACATAGATTAGGTCTCTTCATATAGTCCCACATTTCTTGGAGACTTTGTTCATTCCTTTTTGCCCTTTTTTCACTAATCTTGCCTTCTCATTTTATTTCATTGAATTGATCTTCAACCTCTGATATCCTTTCTTCTGCTTGGTCATTTCAGCTGTTGAGACTTGTGCATGCTTCTTGAAGTTCTCGTGTTGTGTTTTTTAGCTTTATCAATTCACACATATTCCTCTCTAAGTTGTCCATTCTTGCTAACACTTCCTCAAATCATTTTTCAAGGTCCTTAGTTTCTTTGCATTGAGTTAGAACATGTTCTTTTAGCTCATGGAGGTTTCTCATTACCCACCTTCTGAAGCCTGATTCTGTCATTTCATCACACTCATTCTTCGTTCAGCTTTGTTCCCTTGCTGTTGAGGGGTTGTGGTCCCCTTGTAGGAGGTGAGGTGTTCCGGTTTTGAGTGTTTTCCTCCTTTTTGCACTGGTTTCTTCTCATCTTTATGGATTTATCCATCTGTCATCTGAGTTGTTGCTGACTTTTCGATTGGGTCTCTGAGTGGACATCCAGATTGTTGATTATGAAGTATTTCTGTTTCTTAGTTTTTCTTCTAACAGTCCAGCCCCTCTGCTGTAGGACTGCTGAGGTCCACTCCTGGCCCTGCTTGCCTGGGGAACACCTGTAGCAGCTGCAGAACAGTGAGGGTTGCTACCAGTTTCTTCTTCTGCTATCTTTGTCCCAGAATGATGCCTGCCAAATGTCAGTCTGATCAGTTATTTGTGAGGTGACTCTTTGGATATACAGGGGTCAGGGAGCTGCTTGAGGAGACAGTCTGTACTTTATAGGAGCTCAAGTGCTGAGCTGTGAGCTCCATTGTTCATTCAGGGCTGCTAGGCAGGTAGGTTTAAGTCTGCTGCAGCAGAACTCATAAAGCCCCATTTTTTCCTCAGGTGCTCTGTCCCAGGGAGTTAGGGCTTTATCTATGAGTATTCATTTCACTGTCCTGCCCAGCAAGGAGGCAATCTAGTCACTGCCTGCCTGCAGCTGCTATGCTGATCTGCTTTGGGCTCTGCCCTGCTTCTGTGGACTCCATCCTGCTGCCATGGGCTCTGCCCTGCTGCTGTGGGCTCTGCCCTGCTGCCGTGTGTAATTCCCTGTAGTCCTGTTTATATGGGTGTGGTTAGAACCACCATGGCAATGGTGGCCTGCCTCTGTAATGGTGGACTCTCTCAGTTATGGTGGGTTGCCTTGGCAATGGCAGGTTGCCTCAGCAACTGCAGGCTGTGTCAGCAATGGCAGAGTACCTCCGTAGGGGTGGAGTGCCTCAGTAATTGTGGATGCTCCTGCCCCACCGAGCTGCACTGTCCTGGGTTCAGCTGTGCTTGCAGTGAAACTCTCAACCCCAAGCGTTTCCATTTGCTGTTTTGTTTGTTTTTGTGGGGGTGGGACCTGCCAAACCTGATCACCTGGCTCCCTGCCTTAGAGCCCCCTTTTTTTTAGAAGTTGAATGGTTGACTCTCTCCCAGGTGTTCCAGTTGCCTGCGGAAAGGGCGCCAGGATCTGTGTGATTTCCTGTGCAGCGACCCACTGCTCCAGCTGAAACAACATCACTGCCCGGGAATTTCCTGGCCTGGCTTACTCTTTAAGTCCTGTTTAATCAGATGAATATGCTAATCTGCCTTCCCACATCTCAAATTGCTGGTTTAACAGGGCAACCAGAACAGTGTGTTTTGTATGGAGTGCCACCGCGCTGCGGCACTGGCTGAAACAGCCGCACCAGCCGAAACAGCCATGCCGGCCAAAACAGATGCACTGGCAGCCCATGGGGCTCCTACAGCTGGGAATCTCCTGGTCTGTGGGCAATAAAGATCCATCTGGAAATGCAGCATCCACTCACCCTATGTGCTTTCACTGGGAGCTGCAATCCTGAGTTGCTCCTATAGTGTCATTTTCTCCTCTCCAAGGCGGATCTCGCAAATAAATTATTAGTAAGTGTTATGGCATGAATATTTATGACCCTCCAAAATTCATATTTTGAAATTAATCACCGTTATGGAATTAGGCAATGCAGCCTATGGGAGGTGATTACTTCATGAGGGCAGAGCCTTGGTGAAGAGTACTGTGTCCTCATAAAAGATGCCTGAGGAAGTTTGTTTGCCCTTACCAAACATCAAATTTGCTGGTGCCTCAATATTGGACTTTTGAGCCTCCATAATTGTGAGGAATAAATTTATATTTTTTATAAGCAACACAGGCTGAGGTATTTTGTTATTGCATTCCCAAAAGGACTAGGACCAGCAGTTGTAGATTCAGCTGGCCTTCTGTATCCCTGGGTTTCACATCTGTTGATTCAACCAGCCAAGAATAAAAACCAGGGGATAGGGAGGACCACTGTATGTATTTTCCATCTGTGATTGGTGGAATCCACAGATGTGGATCCTGTGGATACAGAGAATGAATTATGCGACACCATTTTGTATAATGAACTTGTGCATCCTCAGATTTTTCTATCAGTAGCAGGTCCTGAAACCCACCCTGAAAATACAAAAGGGCACTGTGTATTACTTGAAAACTTCTATTTGGAACACTTTCATTAAATAAATTAAATAGAAATTTATAACTTTTTTTCTTCTCCTTATTCTCAATATTTATCTCCAATATGCAGCAGATGAATCTATACTTGTACAGCAGTAGTCTGGAAATTTTTTGAAGAGCCTTGCTACTAAGATATAATGAGGAGACTATTCATCAACTATTACCCATAAGTAACTCAGAAAAGGTTTTACCTTATATAAAACCTCTTTCTTTTAGGATTTCAATAGTGTATGTTAAATGAGTGATGCTTATTTTCTAAGTCATCAATTTTTGATGATATAATTATTCAATTTCCTCTGCATAGTATTTTTATCCTAATCTCTCTACTATTATTGTCAGTTATGACATTTAAATTTCTTCAGAGGTAGGCATCATGCTTGAAATTGCCATAGATTTTTGTACTGCTTCTAAATGCTTAACATGACATTCTTGTATTTCCTGTCACAGTTTCTTCAAAATGATATATAAACTTGCAGGCACATCTGTAGAGGGTATCCCATAGGATTTGCTTTATTTTTAGAGCTTATTCTTGTACTTGTTAAGGTTCTACTTAGATAAGTGCCCTTGGAAGAAATTAAAGAAAGGATAAATGGCATTGCTAGAATATACACAAGACAAAAATATACTGACACTTCATAATTTGTTATAAATGTAGCTTTTTCAATGATTCAATAATAAACCTTCATGGGGCTGTGTATATCAAATTTGTATTGAAGGTGTTTCTATTTTTCAGGGGAGATCTTTTAATAGTATTCAATAGCATTTGTGGTCTACAAAAGTAAATAAAATATTCATTATTGTTTAATTATTATATTGAACCATTTTTTCAATACTGTAATTATTGTTTCCATCCTGTGTCTATCTATCTCAAATTTCTGAAATGTAGACTATATATATTATATAGCTATAATCACAGCAGTGCAACATACCAAGCCATGCTAAAACCTTATTGACATATAACAGTTACTATTTCTTTAGGTCATCTTTGTGTCTCGTCTGGATTCACTCGGGACTGCTTCATACAGCCTTCATACAATAACATCTATGAGTTGGCACATGCTTGGCTGGCCTAGGCTGTCCCCTGTGATTCAGCTGTTCTGTGGTGGCTCTGCTTCATTCATTTCCAAATCTTCTCAATATGGATCTGTAAGATAATATGGAGATATTTTTTTCATGGTGACAGCAGAGGTAAAAGAGAATGAACAGAAAAAATACACCACCTCCTATGCTTGGCTCAGAAGCAGACTGTTAACACACACATTCGTGTTACTCATTTGACCTAAGAACGTTACCAGGCAAAACCCAAATCCAAGTAGAAAATATGTAGCTCTTCCACACTCTGACCCTTCAGTGGAAGAAACTGCAAAGTTGCATGCCAATGGCATGAACCCAGGGAAGGCTGAGCATTAAGTGTCTCTAGGCTGCTCAATGACAATATTAGTCTCTGGCCATCTGTGTTGTAAACCTATTGAAATTTATTTTTGAATATAGAAAATATTTTTAACATGTAATTAACTAGATTCTTTAATTTATTAAAATTTTGACAGTGACTTAAGTGGATAAGTTTTAGTTTTCAAGAATATGACTGAAAACAGTTTTAGTATTTGTTTTGTAGTTGGATAATTTTAAATGGACATATTGTAGGAATGTCTATTTTAAACTCTACATTTCATAGTTTTTTTAAGAAATCTGTAATATACTGAAGCAAATATTGAAAATTATGAATGACGGATTAAAAACAGTAATAATTATAGTATAATTTGACAAATATATTATTTCTGCTCTGAATTAAATTAATACTGTATTTAAATTACTAAAAAATAAACTTTTTTACCTTGCTGTAACATTTTAACAGAACTTAAAATTGTATGTACAGGATAAATATTAAGACTTTATTAAAACAAATAACAGAGACACTATTAATACACTACATGCCAACACTTTCACGGATCTTAGGAACTTAACTCATCTTCAGTTGGCTTGGTTATGGTTTTATTATCAATATGACCAGAGAAATCAGGAACCTTGGTCCTTATTTCAATTGAATACTAAAGTAAAGCGAGTTTATATCAAAGATTCCCTGGTGAAACTACGAATAGAATCAAATGACCAGAGGGAAAATTCCACTTCTCATGTGTTTTCAGATTTTTTTTTTAGATCTGATACTTTCTATACTTAAGCAATTCCCAATTAGTCATGGTCAGAAATAACACTACATTTTCAAAATCTCAGAGTATGATTCCTTCTCGAGTTATTTTGCTGTTGTCACAATTTCACGTCTTGCAAGTTGTCACTCCATGCACATGAAATGGGAAAAGCTATCTCAGCAAAGACATTAGACATTATTAAAAAATACTGCTAACCACAGCATTTCTGTCTCTTTTTTTAATTTAATCTTTCTAGTCAAGAGTAGATGCACTAGCTTGAGACATTCGGAGTGAACTACTTTTATGCTGTAACTTTATACTGAGAATGACTCAAGGCAGTACTATTTGAAATACACTTTGATTTGCTGCCGTGAAAGAGAGGAAAGGTCAAGAAATTGCTCCATACCTAGGTGGCCACCAAAAAATATACTTACTTCAGATTCAAGTTATTTAGGTGGTTCAGCACTCATACAAACTTTAAATAATACACACAAAGAAAACAAAGCTCTGAGGACTGCTGTATGGTACAGAAAGTCTTAACCACCTCTCAACAGACTCTTAAAACACAGATGTGTGAGTCGTGATTCAGACTCAAACCATATGAAGAACAGAAAATAATATCAGAGGGAGATTTAGAACATGTGTTTTCCCAAGGGTTAGTGATCCAATTACCATTAGAGCTATGTGGAAAGGGACTTTCACTTATCTCTAGACAGTGTAATTTGAAATGCCCATTTCAGTTCGCTTCATCACATTTATAATATTCCAGAAACATTGCCTTGTTTATGGCCACTCATGTGATGCCATTCAGGGTAATATAAAAAGGTTGAAAGCATAAAAATACAATGCAGCATATTCACTAAAGCTGACAGACAAAAGAAAGCAGCATATAAAAGCTTATTAATTTGGCTCTTGAATATATCTTTATTTTCTGTGAATATGTTATAGAATGCAGATTATTCTAAGCTACACTGTGTTGTGGTATAATAGGGAAACCCACCCTCATATCCTCAGTTTTAGTAGACGTCACCTCTGTAGCGAGGTGGAACTGGAAAGCATGTTCCTGTAAAAGGTGACGCACAATAAGAAACAGACTCTCACGATAGAGTTAGGGATCTGGCCTTTTCCTTTACTATAAACCGACTTTGAATAAAACTAGAAAACAGGTTAAACCTGCTTTCCACATTAAGCCACGTTTATACACAAAAATGTTTACAGAATATTTCCTTCCTAACTTGATGTATTCTGTATTGCAGACTGATTTTTTTCTGTTCAAATGTGAATTATTCTTAGAATGTTAGACTTCAAGGCCGTATCGTAGTGATAGGTACACTGTCTTCCATCTGGACTGACTATACCCTTATCAGGTATGCAATGTAATCTTGCTTCTGGCATTGGCCTTATTACCTGATAGATTGTACAGAGTACCACTGACCTATATGGAGAAGAGTAGAGACTGTTTAATAGTCTAATGTGAAAGTTTAGATATAATTGCAACAGATCAAATACAGCATCTTAACATTTCAGTTTCTTCAAGTAAACCAAATTCTACTGAGCTAAAACTCAAATGAAAGAAACAAATTTACATCTGTCTGTTTCTCCAAAATTACTTTCTCCTTCAATTACATGTGCAATATAATACCTCAGCCTGGAGGAGGTAGAGACAGGTTAGGAGGAAAATATTTTGTGAAATAATTTTTAAGATAATTTCTGAGGCCGGGCACGGTGGCTCACGCCTACAATCCCAGCACTTTGGGAGGCCGAGGCGGGTGGATCACGAGGTCAAGAAATCGAGACCATCCTGGTCAACATGGTGAAACCCCATCTCTACTAAATATGCAAAAATTAGCTGGGCATGGTGGCGCGCGCTTGTAGTCCCAGCTACTCGGGAGGCTGAGGCAGGAGAATTGCTTGAACACAGGAGGCAAAGGTTGTGGTGAGCTGAGATGGCGCCATTGCACCCCAGCCTGGTTAATAAGAGTGAAACTCCATCTCAAGAAAAAAAAAAAAAAGATCATTTCCGAAGTATGCGTAAGAGTCATGTTGAAATGATAGACCGTCATATAGATCATCCTGAAAGCAATGAGATCTTCTAGTATCCATGAGTAATTCTTCTTCTGCATCTTATGTTAAACTAGGATTTCATTTTTAATTTTTAAATCTTTTCTCTCTATGTAATCTCTGTCTCTCTGAGCAAGTGCTTCCACTATAGACTCATACAGTCACACACAAATTCTACAAGGTATTTTCTCTTTGAAGTCCCATAAAGAACTAGGGAACAACATCATATAAACTGATGAAGCCACTTACAAGACTCCATAACCCACCCCTATATACCTATTCTCATAGATTTAATATTTGTTAATGACTCTATCCATCCAATATTTATAAGAATCCAGTTACCATTTGCTTTGAATCCCACTTCACCTTCTAAATATATTTTGAATTATCACATGTTCTCTCCATCTGCACTATAAACATCATAAGTTAACTTGATTATTACTATCTTTTAAATATTTTTCTAACATCAACTATCAATGTAATTTTTCTCTTCCTCCTTTTTCTCTTCTCTTCCTCTCCTCCTCCTCCCCTTTGTCATCATCTTCTTCTTCTTCCTCCTCTTCTTCTTCCTCTTCTCTCTCTCTCTTTCAAATGCATTCCCCAGTATTGCTTGTATTTTTATCTCCTGTTCTGCCTGTATTATTTTTAGAGTAATTCCAATATTAACTCCCAGATGGAGACGTGAGAGAAGGCAGGTCGGGCAAGTTGCTGGAAGTTCTCGCCTTTGAAACAATGCCCCCTTGTGGACTACAGAAGAGAATACACTTCCTCATTAGCATGTGGTGTATACTTAAATTTATAAGCATATATATTCATGCCTATGCATATATACATATGACTAATGCTTTATATCTAAGAAATAAAATATGTAATATTTATAATACTATATATGGTATATATGTGTATAAAAACATGTAAATGGAGACAGATCAGGGAGATCAGAGACAGGGAAGCATATATTAGAAGGTGTTATAAGACAAAGTTGCTAATGTCCCTGATAGCTTTTATGGAATATTTATTTATAATGTAAATCCATATCTTTATTAGTTTCTAGAAAAATGAATTGTTATAATGATAAACTATAATATTTCAATTCTTTAAAAAATTATAAATTATATTCTAATTGTACAGAAATTGGAATCAGAACTTTTTTTCTGCAAGAATCAGATAGTAGAGAGTTTAGATTTTGAAGCCCAAGGAAAAATAATTGAGGATTTCAGGTACACACTTTTATATAAGAGAGAAAATGAGTTCCTATGAACTACTGATTCTTTTTTTTGTAATATATATCTACTAATGAGAATAATGAGATTATTTTCTTTCTTCTTTCTTCCTTTCTTTTTTCCTTTCTGATATAATTTGGATGTGTGTCTCCATGCAAATCTCATGTTAAAATGTAATTCCAGTATAGAAGTTGAAGTCTGGTGGAAGATAATTGGATCATGGGGGCAGATTTCTCATAAGTAATTTAACACCATCCTCTTGGTACTTTCCTCATGATAGTGAGTGAGTTCTTGCGAGATTTGGTTGTTTAAAAGGGTTTGGCTCCTTCACTGTTTCTCTTGCTCCTGCTTTTACTAAGTGAGGTGCCTGTTCCCACAGCATTGCCTTCTGCCATGCGTATAAGTTCCCTGAGGCCTTCCTAGAAGCCAAGAAGATACCAGTATCGTGCTTCCTAGACAGCCTGCAAAACTGGGAGCCAATTAAATTTGTTTTCTTTATAAATTACCCAATCTCAGATATATATTTATAACAATGCAAGAATGGCCTCATACTTTCTTTCTTTTTGTGTCATTGGAACTCAAAGTTTGTGTTCCATATCATCAAAATCTATTGCAAATATTCATTGATTAATGTTAATCTGTGATGAGATTCTTTTTTCTATGAAAACCTCTTCTCCTGGTGATAGCTACTGTCAAATGTTGATATAAATGAAGACACATATGCTTTTAATTGAGAGTATTTATAGACTTCAATTAGGTTGTTGTTCCAATATTTGCTTTTTATCATGTCGTTGCATTGCAAATCAATCCCAACTGAAGGTTGTATGGAAGTGACTCTATTTTATAATTAAATTAATCTTGAAATATGACAATTTTTCTTTCAATTCTCACTGGTCTTAAAAACACTGTTGGAATGGTAGTTTAAACTCACAAAAATTATATGCTGAAAAGTTGTGTGCTAGTATAGATTTTGCTTCTTGTTTTAACTTTTGACAGTACAGACAGTGTAAAACAGCTTGACCTTACTCATAATTCTGTGTTAATTGTTGTCAAAAATCATTTCAATATATTTATGTTTCTTATAAAAGCACTGTTTTTATTGAATTAATTAACATGGCTAAGTCTACAGAAAGAGCTAAGTTTTAAAACCATACATTATTTTATAATTGTGGTTGAAGGAAATTTTTCTTCTTCAAAAAATGATACAACATGTGCTGTAGAAATAATGTTTCTATACCCCAAAAAACTCATATGTCAAAATCACATGTTGTATTTACGAAGGTGACACCTTTGGGAGGTGTTAAGGTAAAGAGAATGAAGCCCTTGTGAATGACATTAGTGTCGTTTGGACAGGTATCCCAGAGAGTGCTTCCACCCACATGGCCATATGAAACCAGAGAGAAGATGTCGGTCTATTAATCAGGAACTGAGCCCTCACCAGATACTGAATGTGTAGATACCTTGATCTTGGATTTCCCAGCCCCCAGAACTATGAATCATAAAGTTCTGTTGTTTATAGTTATCAAGTGTATAGTATTCATTTATAGCAGCCCAAACTGAGTAAGGTGATTTATATCCTTAATATGGAGCAAGATTGAAGTGGTATATTTTCAATAGAAATAATTATGGCAGGAATTCAGATAGTGAATTATTTCAGAATTATGATTGGAAGACAGAAACACTGTATTACTCATAACAAGAACAGGTTCTATTTGCTGAATGATTTTTCTGTATGTCATGATTAATTTTACCTGTCAATTTGGGTGGTCTAAGGGATGCTCACATAAATGATAAAACATCATTGCTTGGGATCCCTTTGAGGGTGTTTCTGGAAGAAATCAGCATTTAAATTGGCAGACTGAGCAAAGCAGAGCTCTCACCAATACTGCATAAATCAGTTGGGTGAGGGTCCAAATGCAACAAAAGATGTGAAAAAAAATGCTCTCTCTTCTGTAGTTAGAACATCCATTTTCTTTAATCCTCAGACCTCAGAGTTCCACATTCTCAGGTCTTCACACCCTAGAACTGACATCAGTATCGCTCTTGGTTCTTAGGCCTTTACTTTTGTATTGGGACTCATATCACCTGGGTCCTTGTTCCCAGGCCTTTGAATGAAAACTGAATTATACCTCCACCATTACTGGTTCTTCAGTTTTCAGACAGCTTATCACTGAACTTTTCAGTCTCCACAATCACAAGAGATAATTCCCATAATAAATACCCTCAGATACTTACGTAATCCCTATTGGTTTTGTTCTCTGGAGAATCTTGACTAATGCAAAGTATATATAAATTCCATGTTATTCAAAAACTTTTAAAATGATGATCCTTTAATAATATTGAGAATGACCTCAAGGGCAGTAAGTTCTTATTTACTAAGAATATGTGATTTTATTTGAACAATAATGTGAACAGAGGAAAGAAAACTGTATTCTGAATGGACCCGGTTTACTTATTAATATTCCCAATTATTCAAAAAACATTGAAAGGTAGAAAGGAAAACAATATCCCCAAGGAGACGAATTTGTTCTTCCGGTTTTGTTATTGTTGTTCTTTTGTTCTTTTGCCACAAGAAAGTAGAATTATCTCAGGTAATATAGTTATATAATAATAATAATAATAATGGGATGACTATTGCATTTGTTTAGCTAACCACCAGAGTTTTACAGGTCTTTGAATTAAATTAGTGTGTTCAAGTGAAGTAGTTTTGTGTAATAATTTATTATAACTATTAATATTGCCAAAAGTATGTAATATTTTTTAGACTTTTTACTTTTGCAAAAAAATATATTCTATCTTCTATCCTCTCTCTGCTAGATTAATCACACATTTATATCTCATTAGCAATAGTAAATATATTATAGTTTTATTATTTATTGTAACTTTTTTCTATTTATACTGTTCTAGATTCTCTTTAGGCTTTTCAATTCCTTTTTATTATTAATTTGCTAGAGCAAAGAAGGGAGGTGGTTATAGAAATTCTAGTGCAAAGATTTCTTAGTACATCAGCACACTAAGTAAATGTACACTAAGAAGTGTACATTTCTTAGTACACTTTTTCCCTTTCTAGTATTGTACTTTGCTAGCTCCACCTAACCCTCTTTCACATTCTAATATTTCCATAATTAATATTTTTATATATTTAATATTTGTTTTTAGATGTTTGCATTCTAGAAAAATTATATAAAATTATCCATCCATTATTTAATCAGATATAATAACATGCTGTAGATTACACCTTCTTTTTTATTTAAGTCTGTGTTTTCAAATATATATTTTTCCTGTATTTAAATGTAGCATATTACTTTGGAGTATTATATAGTAACCCATCATATGTACATATCATCCTTATTTATCTTCTTATTGATAAACACATTATATGCTATATCTAATGTGTTGCAATACAATCCATATGCCTGTTCTCTTATGAAACTTTTGCATTATATATTCAGAAATAAGTACTTGACTCCATTTCCTGGATATAGAATATTTACACAGTTAATTTCAATAAAAACTATGAGAATGCTTTCTAGAATGGCTGAGCATGTTTATCGTCCTACACTAAATACAAAATCATTTGAGTTTTTTCTTATTCTCATCAACACTTAGTTGGACCCCATTTTTAAATGTTGCCAATAAAATATGTGTACATTTAAATCTCACCATTTTTATTATTGTTTTAATAGTGTTCTATCACTAAAATGGCATTAAAAATCAGTAAAGGAGGATTAATTGTTTCAAATGTTATAAATGTATGGAGAAATTAAACATACTTGTCACAGACTGAGAGATGGTATTGGTAATGTTTAAGGTCTGCAAGAGACTAATACTGATAAGGACCCTCTTTTTTTGACCAAAACTTGAGGCAACCCCTCTGAGTCCTCTGCTTAAGTTGATCTGAACTTGAGCTTTCCCTTTGTCCTTGGAGAATCCAGTTCGAGTAAGTATTCTGCTAAGTCAGTTTATGAAAATACTACTTGGTATCTGGCTACCTTCCATATTTACACTAATAGATACACTAATATATACACAAAGCTGATCATCAAAACACTTTATTTTTAAAGTGTGTGTACAAAATCATATTTATGTACATTCTACATTCCATCTGAACATATTTTTCTCTTCATTGTCATCAAATTAGTCTACAACCTCTGACTACTGATGTGTGAGGCTTCTGATTTTTAGTTTTGTCAGTTACTGCTATTATCTGCAAACAGCAAAAATGACAATCAGATTTAGAATTTGTAAAATGTGATAATGAAACAGTGTTTTATTAAAACATTAAATAATTGTTTTAATAAAACATGATGTTCCATACATGCGTGGTTAATTCTGTGGTATTAATGATTTATGCATACTCAAAACCAGTTGATATTTTCATAATTTTTACCTGCATAGTTATGTGTGACCTTTATTGAAAACGTACTCTTGCTATAATTATTGATTTCCATTTTAAACTATACCTTAACCTAAAGTTATCATGGTAAAATCAAGATGAATTTTATATATCTATAAGGGCTATTTCAAGGTTATTTAACAAAAGGGGCAATCATAAAACTGTAAGAATATTTGATAAAATGTGAAAGAGGCACAGGAGAGGAGGGATGATAACAGAATTGTACTCTTACATCCTGTACCTCTTGGCCCAGGCCTTTCTGACCATCCTGTTAGACTGATAATGGGTATTTCTGTTCCAGTTATCAGGAAAATGACTTCAGTCTATAATCAATATTATGCAGACAATGAATCTGCTTCAAGAACTGGTAGATTTTGTGGAGATTTTTAATGTGTTTGTTCTATTTTATTCAGTTCTGTCTGTCCTATTTTGTTTTACTTTACAGACAGGTATAATTTTGATAGATAGTTGTTGTTTTGAAACATCTGAAAATAAATTTACAGCTCAGAGAAAATAAATTTATACCTCTGAGAGGAATATCAAAGTCTTAAAAGGTCACAGACAATATTTGCTAACCAAGAGCTTTGAAAATATTGGAACAAACACTATGTTCTCTTTATGTGTAAAGCATAGACAGGGTATCTTTTCTGAATCAGGCACTTTGGTGATGGAGGAGGAGCTAAGATGAACTGTCCTGAGCTAAGATGAACTGCAGTTGGAGGATACATTGAGGCTGAGGCTGGCCGTATAGAAAAAACATCAAGATAACAGCAGCAGGTCTCAAACTTTCCTGACAGCCTGTTTCCTGAACAGCATTCTTTCTTTTGAATCTTGGATTTAAAGCCCGAGAGTCAGGCAGGAGAAATGTCTTAGTCTCTAGTCTAATCTACCCACCTCATCCAATTCTTTATTTCACATTCAACATGCCTCCTATCCCCTTTGCATTTCTTTGCAAAGAGAGTAAAAATATTGTATTATTTTCTTTTTTTTTTTTTTTTAATTTTTATTGCATTATAAGTTTGGGGGTACATGTGCAGAACGTGCAAGATAGTTGCATAGGTACACACATGGCAGTGTGCTTTGCTGCTTTCCTCCCCTTCACCCACACTTGGTATTCATCCCCAGGCTATCCCCCCCAGCCCCCCCTGCTGTCCCTCCCCCATTCCCCGCAACAGTCCCCAGTGTATAGTAGACCACCTCTCTGTGTCCATGTGTTCTCATTTTTCTCACCCACCTATGAGTGAGTATATGCGGTATTTCTTTTTCTGTTCTTGTGTCAGTTTGCTGAGAATGATGTTCTCCAGATTCATCCATGTCCTTACAAAGGACACAAACTCATCATTTCTGATTGCTGCATAATATTCCATGGTGTATATGTGCCACATTTTCCCAGTCCAGTCTATCATCGTTGGGCATTTGGGTTGGTTCCAGGTCTTTGCTATTGTAAACAGTGCTGCAATGAACATTCGTGTGCATGTGCCCTTATTATTTTCTAAAGCAGAGAGAGAGAGAGAGAGAGAAAGAGAGAAATAATACATTTTCTTACTGTCTTAGTCTGTGATGCTATAGCAGTACATCTGCAACTGGGTAATTTATAAAGAAAAACAGGATGTTTAGCTCATGGTTCTGCTGGTTGAAAAGATCAAGAGCTTGGCTCTGGCTTCTGGGGAGGGCTTTTCTGCTGTATCATAACATAGCAAGAAAGATCAAAGGGGAAGCAGACCAAAGTGAAGTAAGGTAACCAAACAGAACAGGAGAAAGAACCTAATTTTATAACAACCCACTGTCAAATGAAGTAATCCATTTTTATGAGAACCAATCTAGTCTTGTGAGATTTAGGACTCACTTGCTCCATGGGATCAGCACCAAGCCATTCATGAGGGATGATCCACCCTGACCCAAACACCTTTCTCTAGGCCCCTTCTCCCAACACTACCATATGGGGGATGGAATTTCAACATGACTTATACTGGGGAACAAATGGACCATATCAAAACCATTGCACTTCTTATTTCACTCACATTTTTTAAGGGGGTAACGTGTTTGCTGAGAAAGAAAAAATGCCATACTAGGCAATGATAAAAAGTTGGAGTTCTAAGTCCCATGTATTCTTCACTCTCTGAAATGGAAAGGTCAAAGGGATACCAAGGAACTTTGCCCTAAAATACAATTCAGGAGCCATCCAGAGAGTGTCTAGGCAGGTTGGCTTATTCAGTGATATTTACACTTCCAGTGTCGTTTTCTCCAGTAGAAGACACCTCGATATGCTTGAAATTTTCTCTAGATGCTGAACGTTAAACTGAGTCACGACAGTCACCCACCTGACTCCACAAATGGCAGCTTCTTTTGATATTGCTCTTAAAACGCAAGTGCAACAACATTTTAATCCATCCTCTCCAGAGATTTACCTAGCTTTCTCCATTGCAGCTACACTGGAGAGTTTTAGACTAGATAATTTACTTAATAAGCATCTTCAGCCATCCACTCTTCTTTAAAACTAGGTCACTATCAATCATTTTGAAGGTTAAATTCCTCTGAATCATTTAGTTGAGGTTGAAATAAACGTGGCTATTTTTTTTTCTTTTTCTGCATTGAAATTAATTTAAACTGAGTCCTAACTACATAAGCTATGCTAAAATAACTTTTATGACTTGAGCCAGCATCATATTTCAGAGCTCAGTTTTAACTCCTAATACTTCTTTTCCACAGACTGTGCTAGAACAGAAACTCAACAATAAGGAGAAAAATAATATATGGTCCTTGATTATAGCTTTAGCCCTAGATGTAGCTTTCTTCCACAGCCGTATTGTTCCCACCATGGCAAGACTCCAGTCATGACTGTTACCCATTATGTGCATCTTTTCCTCAGTAGTCTATATTTGTTGAATGGTGACTTAAACCGGTTGAAAAACATGGTGGGCAAAATATATTCTTGAAAGTGACTTTAAAAAAATATTTTATGAATACATATAATGTTCAGCACTTAGATTTTTTTTTGGAGTGTGTGTGTTAGAAAGAGTAAAAGAGTTGTTTTAGCATAAGCGTAAATTTGTAAAATACACGTTTGTTATTTTGTTTTGTCTTTGTTGTTATCCTTATGTACTTCTTTGCTATTGTTATTAATATACAATTTTTTTTTTGAGACAGAGTCTTGCCCTGTTGCCCAAGCTGGAGTCCAATGGCACAATCTTCACTCACTGCAACCTCCACCTCCCGGGTTCAAATGATTCTCCTGCCTCAGCCTCCAGAGTAGCTGGGTTTACAGGTACCCACCACCACGCCCAGCTAATTTTTGTATTTTTAGTAAATACAGGGTTTCACCATATTGGCCAAGCTGGTCTTGAACTCCTGACCTTGTGATCTACCTGCCTCAGCCTCCTAAAGTGCTGGGATTACAGGCATGAGCCACCGTGTCCAGCCCAGATTTCTTACTGAAAACCAAATTATGTAATTTATTAATACATTTTTCTAAAGCACAATAAAAATGATAAAAATATCAAATATGCTAATAAAGTTGACCGAAGTGAGTAAAGATTAAAGATTATGACTTTCTCCATTATTTACTCTTAATTATAATTTTGAGTTTCTCCATTATTTACTGTTTCTTAATTATAAATGTAAGTAAAATCATTACAAGTACATGTTCAAAATATTGTAATAAAAGCTTTAAAATACTAAAAGGAATAAAATTCTAAATGAAGCTGTGATTTATTTGTATTGTTGCTATAGTATGATACTCAGTTTCTTTAGTTAATGCCTTATAAAACTTCAAAAATTAGAATTTTAACAACTGGAAAAGTTAGGTAATTCTCAAGTACATTTCTATATACCCATCTAATAAAGAATATAAAATAACATTTAAAATTTATAGTAATTATTTTTCTTTATATCTGTTCCTCATATACCTAGTACTAGATGCAAATATAATTCATATATAATTCAAAAACCATTTCTTGAAAATGGTGATAAATGTTTCCCATTTACTTGTTACAGAAAATAATTTTTATATTTATGTGTGTGTTTTTATAAACATTAAAATTACGATTTAAAAGACAGTTCTTTGAATATTTATATTGCAATTTAAGACATAAAATCAATAGAGAACTTGTCCATTTCTTTGTTTAATACATTTTAAGCTGTGTAACATTTCCCGTTGTAACAAACATAATAATTATTATTATAATAGTTAAGACTCATATAAGAAGATAACAATTTCTTTCCATCCTCTTTCCCCATATCCCACCCTAAGTGAAAGTGAAAACTTGTCTTCACCATATATTATTATATACATTTTTTTCTATTTTTGATTACCTTTCTATTTCACAAATGCTTTTCCCACATTTAGCTCCTGCATTGATGAGTTGTTTTTAATACAAGTGTTATACTTTTAAGATTAACACCTGTAATAGCTAAGGAAATATATTTCAAATAAGATCATCTTAATACATTTGACATAAAATAAAGAAAAAACAGGAGGAAAGGAAGTTGTGTGTATGTTTGTGCATGTGTGAGTGTGTATGTGTCTGATCAACTGATTTTGAGGCAGACAGCTATTTCATTGTTCTTGTAGAAATGAAAAATAACTCAGAGATGGCTGAGCTCTATGAGGTATGCAGGCCCAGAGAGACATGAGTATGGGAACTTATTCATTCCCCTTTATGCTTAAGGGCAATTGTTTAAAGTCATTTTGTTCCTGACCAGCAGCCTCATTAATTATCTCCATGTTCCTAGAATTTATGATAAAAGAAACAAATTTTTAGCCAATTAATAATTTGTTACTTTAATGTAAATTCTTGGTAAACAACTTAGAAAACGCCTCTTATCTTTCTTTTTTTGGCTTACTATCACATTTACTATTTTTGATACCATTAGCAGTTCTTCACCAATGCGTTTCTCTGAGCTTGCCCAATGTTCTAAAAATGGATGAATTAGCAGTCACTTGAAAAGAACTCAGAAAATTGAAAAGGCAAAGCGTGGGGTTTCTTGTTCATGGCACATTCTGCTTCCAGGACCTTTCTTTCAGGGTCCAAATGTTCCTCATTGGACATTGCAGAAAGTACTTCTCAGGCAATGCTCTGCCCCCATGCTCTAAGTCTCTTTTATGGGTCTTTCCCTGGGTGAGGGGTGAGGGGGATGGGCAGCTCTTCCCTTTCTATTTTCTTTTCATTTGTTTAAAAATTTTAGATTTAAGAGGTACATGTGCAGGTAGCTCATATAGATAAATTGTGTAATGGTGAGAATAGAGCTTCTAGTGTACCCATCACCCAAATGTGAACATTATACCCAATAGGTAATTTTTAAACACTCACCCTCCCTACCAACCTGCTGCCTTTCCAAGTCCCCAGGGTCTATTGTTTCTATCCTTAAGTCCATGTGTACCCATTGTTTATCTCCCACTTATTGGTGAAAACGTGTTATTTGACTTCCTGTTTCTGAGATATTTTACCTACCGTAATGACATACAACTCCATTCATGTTGTTGCTGCAAAGGACATAATTTCATTCTTTTTATAGCTGCACTGTATTTCATGGTGGTTATATACCACATTTTCTTTATTCAATCCACAGTTGATGAACACTTAGGTTGACTCCATGACTTCGCTATTGTGAATAGTGTTGAAATAAACATACGAGTGCAGGTGTCTTTTTATATAACGATATCCTTTCCTTTGGGTAAGTACCCAGTAGTGAGATTGCTAGGTTGAATAGTAGTTCTATTTTTAGTTTATTTGAGAAATCTTCATAGTGTTTTCCATAGAGATTTTACTAATTTGAAGTCCGTAGAGGGGTGTATAAGCATTCCCTTTTTCTCCGCATGCCAACATTGTTGTTTTCAACTTTTTGATGATTGTCATTCTACTGGTATAAAGTGATATCTCCTTGCGGTTTTCAATTTCATTTATCTCGTAATTAGTGATTTTGAAGATTTTTTCGTGTTTGTTGGTCATTTGCTTGTTTCTTTTGAGAAATATCTTTTCATGTTCTTTGCTCATTTTTAAAGGGAGTTATACCAATTTTTCTAGTTGAGTTGTTTCAGTTCTTTGTAGATTCTGTATATTAGTCTTTTTTTGGAGACATTATTGGGCATAATTTTCTGCCATTCTGTAGATTGTTTCCTCTGTTTATTTCTTCAGCTTTCCAGAGCCTTTTAGTTTAATTATGTCTCGTTTGTCTATTTTTAATTTTGTTGTATTGGTTTTTGGCGGTTGTAGTCATAAATTACTTGCCTTAGCCAATGTCCAGAAAAGCTTATCCTAGATTTTCATCTAAGACTTTATATTTTCAGGTATTATATTTCAGTATTTAATCCATCTTGAGTTAATTTTGTATGTGGTGAGAGATAGGGGTCTAGTTTTATTCTTATGCCTATGGCTAGCCAATTATCCAACACTGTTAATTAAATAGGGTGTTCTTTCCCATTGTTAAATTTTGATGACTTTGTTAAAGACCATTTGGTGGTGATATGTGACTTTATTTCTAGATTCTCTGTGGTGGTAGGTATGTGACTTTATTTCTAGATTCTCTGTTATGTTCCATGGATCTGTGTATCTATTTTTCTATTAGTACCATGCTGTTTAGCCATAGTAGTCTTGTAATATAATTTGAAGTCAGGTAATGTGAGGCCTCCCACTTTGTCTTTTTGCTTAGGATTGCTTTGGATATTCGGGTTCAATTTTGGTTTCATATGATCTTTAGTAGTTTTTTTTTTTCTTTTTTCTAATTCTTTGGTGAATAATGTTAGTAAACAGATAGGAATTTTGTTGAAACTTTAGATTGCTTTGGGCAGTATGGTCACTTGAATAACCTTTATTCTTCTAATCTATGAACATAAACTGGTTTTCTATTTGTTACTGTCATCTATACTTTCTTCCATAAGTGTTCTGTAGTTTCCTCCTAAAGACATTTCATCTCTAGTTAAATGTATTCTTATGTATTTTTTTAAAAAAATGGCTACTGTGAGTGGAATTGTGTTCTTGATTTCACTGTCAGTCTGGATTTTGTTGGTATCTAAAAATGTCACTGACTTTTGTACATTGATTTTTGTATCCTAAAATTTTGCTGAAGTCATTTACCAGTTCTAGGAGACTTTTGGCAGAGTCTTTACAATTGTCAGCAAAGAGAGATTGATTTCTTCTTTTCCTATTTGGATGTCTTTTATTTATATTGCCTGATTGCTCTGCCTAGAACTTCCAGTATTATGTTGAATAGGAGTGGGGACAGTAGACATCCCCGTTTTGTTCCAGTTTTTAGAGGGAATGCTTTCAACTTTTTGCCATTCAGTAGGAGTTTGGCTATGGATTTTTCTTATATACTTCTTATTATTTCAGGTATGGTCCTTCAATAAAACTTGCGGGTTTTGTCATAAAGGGATGCTGGATTTTTATCAAGTGCTTTTTTTGGATATATTAAAATGATCATGTGCTTTTCGTTTGTAATTCTTCTTATATAGTGGATTACATTTATTGATTTTAAATGTTCAACCATTCTTTGCATGCCTAGAATAAAGCCCAGTGATCATGGCAAATTATCTTTTGGAAGCAAAGTTGGATTTAGTTTGCTAGCATTTTGTTGAGGATTTTTTGCATCTTAGTTTTTAGCAATACAGGCCCCAATTTTTTGCCATTGTTGTTATGCCCTTGCCTGGCCTTGATATCTGGGTGACACTAGTTTCATAGAACGACAGGGGGAAATCACTCCTCAATTTCTTTCCGTATTTTCAGGAAGATTTATACCAGCTTTAATCTGTAGGTTTGATAAAATTAAATGTGAATCTCTCTCATCTTAGACTTATTTTGTTGAAGTATTTTTTGTTACTGATTCAATTTCATTACTCATTGTTGGCCTGTTCAGGATTTTCTATTTGTTCCTGTTTCAATCTTGAAGGTTGTATGTTTCTAAGAACTTAACCATTTACTCTAGGTTTTCTAGTTTGTGCACATAGAGATGGTTATTGTAACTTATGAGGAACTTTCGCATTTCTGTGATATCAGCTATAATGTCACCTTTATCACTGTTGATTGTGCTTATTTGAATGGTTTCTCTTTTTTCTTTGTTAAACTAAGTAGGAATCTATCAATGTTGCTTATCCTTTCAACAGAGCAACTTTTTATTTCATTGATTCTTTGGTTTTTTTGTTTGTTTGTTTTGTTTTTGGTCTCAATCTCATCTAATTGTACTGTTATTTGTGCTATTTCTTTTCTTCTGCTACATTTGGGTTTGGTTTATTGATTTTTTTTTCTAGTTCTTTTGTTTATATTTTCTTGAGGTGTAATATTAGTTTGTTAATTTGTGATCTTTCTCCTTTTTTAATGTAGGCATTTAATACTATAACTTTCCTTTAAGCATTGCTTTTGCTGTACCCCACAGATTTGGGTACGTTGCTTCACATTAAATTGTTTAAACATTGTTTTTATTTCTGCCTTATACCCAAGAATCATTTACAAGAAAATTGCTTAGTTTCCATGTACTTGTGGGGTTTTGCCAGTTCTTGTCAGTATTAATTTCTAATTTTATTCCGCTGCAGTCCAAGAAGATGCTTGTTAAAATTGTAATTTTTTTAATATGTGAAGATATAATGTATATGGTATTTAAAAAGCTAAATAAAAAATTTAGATAGTAAACAAAAATTGAGAAAACATATTTCTAGATTATACAATGTTTTTACCTATAAACTGGTATAAAACCATTACAAATTACTTACTTCCTAGGTTTTTGTTTTTTTTTCACTGAAAGTTAGGGTTACTAAGACTTAAAATTGTAGTTAATGTATGTAATAAAAACTGGTATAAGATAAACAATGTTATATGCAGAGCTATAAAGAAAGTAAGATCTAAAGAAAAATGAAAAGAGAGAGCATTTTTTTTTTTGCATGACGAAGGAATTTGTGTTGCCAAAAAGGAGTAAAAGAGACTAAATATTTTTTCCCTAAGGTAGAGGATCAATATAAAAAAAGGACTATAGGACAAAACTGAAGTTCTGAGTAAGTTGAAGATAATTTGTGGAAGATTCATCACATAGAAGAAATGTTGTGTGTGACCAAGTTGGCTAAAGTCAGATTCGTTTCTCTAAAAATTGAGCATCAATATCAAGGGACACCAATGCCAGACCAGACTCTGGCCCCCTGTGTAGGAATAACAGAATTTTCTGAAAACAGTGATTTGACTTTAATAGAAAATGTTAGAAATTTTGAAACAGTTATGGAAATCTTAACTTGTGTGGTGAAAACATTTTGAGATTAGATTGATTTGTTTTTAAGGTTTTATTCAAATTAGCTTTAGCATTAACAATAACAATATACTGATGCAAAGGTTAATTTTGGTTTTCTCTTTGAAACAAGATTTTCATATAATGTTAATAAGACATAATAAAAGACTTTAGTTCACTTCTTGAGTAATCTGGAAAAAATAAAAATAAAAGAGGGAAGACAGATTCTGTTAGTCCCATGCTGTCTTTATTAGGTTGTTTGCTTGTGTGTATAGCTGACTTTCCTCTCTACCAAATGATAAAATATTTGCTTTCTGAAATCTTTAAATTATCCTTTCTGCTAAATCATTGATGATTATATTATATTAACATGTGATACTATATTGATTAAGTGTTTTAGAACTTTAACAATTGGTCTGGGCACAGTAACACACACCTCTAATTCCAATACATTAAGAGGCTGAGGTGGCATGATCACTTGATCCCAAGAGTTTGAGACTAACCTGGGCAATAGAGGGAGAACTCATCTCTATTAAAAAAAAGGAATAAGAAGAAGAAGAAGGAGAAGGAGAAGAAATAATAGAAAAAACGAGAAAAAGAAACTTTAATATAATATCTGAGATATTTTCCATATTTGTTATGTTAAATCATAGAGGAGGTTATCAAATAAGAAATGATATTTAACTTTTTTGACTTCTATTTGTATAAATGTGTTATTAATATGAATTCCAAAATAGCATCTTATTCCTAAAATTCTCATATGCCTTGATATGTGTTATCAGTAATAATTATGATTATTTTTTAAGTTGTTTTTTGTATATAGAAATAACCAAATTTTCTTGTCAAATGCATTTTTAACATGGCTCTTCTAAGTCTTCTATTATCCACAGATAATTATTGTTTTACTTTGAGACTTTTTAGTTGGTTACAGTGCAAAATTTGGTTTTACTTAAAGGATACTTATGGGAAAATATCCTGAACAGTACTCTTTTATATATTTATTTATTTATGTATTATTTATTTATTTACTTACTTACTTATTTTTTGAGACAGAGTTTTGCTCTTGTTGCCCAGGCTCCAGTGTAATGGTGCGATCTTGGCTCACTGCAACCTCTGCATCCTGGTTCAATTGATTCTCCTGCCTCCCGAGTAGCTGGGATTACAAGCATGTGCCACAACTACTGGCTAATTTTGTATTTCTCCATGTAGGTCAGGCTGGTCTTGAACTTCTGACCTCGGGTGATCTGCTCTCCTTGGCCTCCCAAATTGCTGGGATCACAGACGTGAGTTACTGCCCCTCGCCAGTCTTGAGACTTTTAAAAGTCTAATCCAAAATTTTATAAGAAATCTCCATCAAAGCCAACTTTAAAAAGCCTTATATATATATGGTCAATAACAATTCTTGTTGAACGTCATGCAAATATTCAGGCCAAGTATATTACTAAAACTTATTTTGCAAGTAAGTTGGTGCTGCTAAGGTTTATCTTTTGTAGAAATGGGGAACTGGAGAGAGTAAAATTATGTTTCAGAAGAAAATTATAGCATATCTGTTATTAGATTCCAGCCCTGACCATTGTTTTTGAGTTTTTATTATTTTGCTAAAATCTTGACTAAATCTCTAGTGTAATAGGCATTACAACATATCCCTCATTGTTTTCTCTCTGAGAAAATGAAAATCATGAAATTCTGAAGCTAAGTGATGATTTGACAAGTGACAGCAGTTATATAAAACAGTGACTTTACTGATGGCTATCTTAGAATGAGCCTTCACAGTGTCAAGAACTGTAGAACTACTCAGAAATTGATCATTAATGTTTTCATGGGAAGATTTTTGATCAAAGGGGGAAAATGAGGAAGAAAAAGTATATCACAAGCAGTCTGAGCTCTTTGAAGTGTGCAGGCCCAGAAAGACAAGTGTGGACCTCAGTCATTCCACACTCCTCTGGCACCCATGTCTGGGGCAATTGTTTAAATCATTTTGTCGATGACTAGCTGCTTCACCCATTATCTTCATACTCTAGGAATTTGTAATACAAAAACTACGTATCGCCAATCTATAGGTTATGTTAGTTTAATATAAATTCTTGGTAAACAACTTAGAAACTGCCTCGTCTTTCCCTTTGAAAACCTGCCTGGAAAGATTGCCTGCTCCTAGGAGTTCAAGACAAGCCTGGTCAATACAACAAGTATCTGTCTTATTTATTTATTTTTTTAATTTGCTAAGTTTGGTGTCATACACCTATAATCTCAGCTACTTGAGAGGCTGAGGTGGGAGAATTGTCTGATTCCAGGAGTTCAAGGCTGCAGTGAGCTATGATTGTAACACTGCACTCCAGCCTGGATGACAGAATATGACCTTGTCAAAAAAAAAAAAAAAAAAAAGAAAGAAAGAAAAAAGAAAAGAAAAAGAAAGAGGAAAAAGTAAAAGAAAATCTACTTGTAACTGTTGCTAATTAGAGAGTATCATTATATTCTGGGCAATTTGAATCTATTCTCCCAGGTTAATAATCCTCAAGCATGACCCAAATAAACTCTCTACTTGTGTTAATTTTGCTTCAGTTCCTTCTTTTAGGTTGACAAATGTATACAATCGCACAACACATTTTTTTTTTCGCTATATTAAGAATAAGGGAAAAACAAGGTAAATTATACTTAATATTTCCATTTCTATCATTCAGGTGTTCAAATAATTAACATTGAATTAAAAATAACATGCTGGTATACCTTAGAACTCTGATAACTGAATTAAGTAAACCACAAGAAAGTGAGTCAATCTATCTTTAATTTTTCAACCTAAGTGCTAAATTATAAATTCCTGTCTTTTGGGTGAGGAAGATATTTTGGTTTGTGTCCCCTAAATAGAAGTTAAGTTTTATTTGCATTTCTGAAACTGAGACAAGCAAACATTAACATATTTAAGGAAAAGATTTGAATAAGTAAAATCATTAATATGGTTCACAAGTAAAGAAAAAACAGACAAAACATTAGTCCTTCTGCCTCTTGACTCTTTTTCATGAGACATATCAGATATATACCTATAAGGGCATCCCTTTATGAAGATAACTTACTTTGTTATAATTAAATTTGTGTTCACTGTCAATGATAAACAAAGCTGAACAGTAGTTAAATCCTTAGGGACAGAGTTTGTTTAGTGATACCCATTCTGAAAAGAAAAGGGATCCAGAGTGAAATGAATTCAAATTTACCAAAACTATAGGCAAGATACTTTTTAAAGGTTGGGTGTACTAGAAGAAAGGAACTGGGGATAACAGAGAGGTTTGGTAGACGTGTGAAACCTTTGGGTTTGCCAAATGGTGCTTGTCCAGAGGAAAAACAAACTTCTCTATTTTTATGCCATGAGGCAGTAGTGCAAGAGTAAGCATGGAGCCCACTGAAGTTAGGTCCTATTCTCCCACAGGAACTGGAGATGGAGAGTTTTCTTTCTAACTGTTTGCATTTCAAATAATAAGTTCACAGGCCATGGAGGAAACAGCTCTGGGTGTCAGATTTGCATCTTATAAATTGCAAACATACTAAGGAAACTTCTTTGAAAAGGAGTTTGGGAACCTATCTGCCTATCCCCGGGTTTTGGCTGAAACAAAAAGTAAATTATCTTGGCAACATAACACTGTATTAGCCAAGCATTTAAAAGGGAACGAAGGTAATTCTGATGAACTTGTATTTAATTGTATAAGTGTTCTACTCTTTGAAAATAAATTTATAAAACCAAAAAATAAAATAAAATAAATTTTTAAAAGGGGACTAAGGTCATCTTAGGTATATGACTTTACGTTGTTAGAAACTGTGCTAGAGTTTGTTCAAGTCTCTTAGTATATGGGTTTGGAGGGAATAATGCACCAAGAGTTCCAAAATTCTCACCATTAAGCAATGATCCGAATTTTTGTTTAGATTGCAATAGGCCTGAGCTTAAGAAGATAATGTGTTAGTTAAAGAGTCTAAATATTTGGTTATTTGGGCAGATGCATTTCTCAATTAAAATTATATTCAAAAACTCTGTTTTAAAGTAGCATTTAATAACAAACTCTTGGCATAGAGTTACATGTTATAACTTATATCTTACATGAAAATATTTATGCAAAGTTATTTATATCTTACATGAAAATATTTATGCAAACTATTAAAACGTTCTAACAGCAAATATTGAAACTCAGATGAAATTTTAAGACCTGCACAAACTGATTAAATTAATAAACACAAACATTGGTCTCTTCTGGATCATCTGGTCAGTAACAGTTCTTGAGGTAGACCGCGTATCCTTCATCGTGCTTGATATGGTTTGGATCTGCGTCCCTGCCCCAATCTCATGTTGAATTATAATCCCTGATGTTGGAGAGGAGCCTGCTGGGAGGTCTGTTGCTGTTCTCCTGAGAGTGAATGAGTTAATCACGAGATCTGTTTGTTTAAATGTGTGTAGCACCTTCCCCTTTTTCTCCTGTCTTGCCATCTAAGATGTTCTTGCTTTCTCTTCTCCTTCCTCCATGACTGAAAGTTTCCTGAAGCCTCCCCAGCCATGCTTTCTGTAGAGAGTGTGGAACTGTGAGCCAGTTAAACCTCTTTTCTTTATAAATTCTCCAGTCTCAGGTAGTTTTTCATAGCAATGTGAGAAAAGACTAATGCAATGCTTCACTTTTCTCATTCAACCGGTGTCTTTTCTTTCTTTCTTTCTTTCTTTCTTTCTTTCTTTCTTTCTTTCTTTCTTTCTTTTTTTTTTTTTAGGCAGTGTTTCCCACTTTTTGCTCAGGCTGGAGTGCGATGGTGCAATCTCCCCTCACTGCAACCTACACCTCCTAGGTTCAAGCGATTTTTCTGCCTCAGCTTCCTGAAGTAGCTGGGATTACAGGTGCCCACCAACAGACCCAGCTAATTTTTTAAATATTTTTAGTTGAGATAGGGTTTCACCATGTTGGCCAGGGTGGTCTTGAACTCCTGACCTCAGGTGATTCACCCCTTCAGCCTCCTAAAGTGCTGCGGTCACAGGAGTGAGGCATCATTCCTGGCCTCAGCCAGTGTCTTTACCAGGAAATAATTGATGCTATTATTAAAATTTTTCAAAAACCACTGGGCAGAGAGTAAAAGGCTTTTGATAGTTGAGCCTACGTCTTGAGATGTGTAATTCCCATCGCTCTGAATATGAACATAAATGGTCCTGTTAGCAGAGGGCATTTGGGGTTTAAATTTTTATGTGCTTCATCTCAAGCACATCCCAAGATGTGATTATATGTAAATGTATCACATACAAATTTGACAAAATGTGGTGTAATCACGGCTCTCTTGCAACAGGAACTGAGGAAGTAATGAACTTACTACTAAGGACCAAGAATAAACTGCACTCCCTCGTTCCTTAACACCCTGATCAAGACAGAGCATTTTCATGTTCGAGCACATTAAAGTAAAAAGGAAGGAGGGAAGAAAGGAAGAAAATCAGGAAATAAAAAGGGAAGCAAGGAATGAAGGGAAGAACAGGTATAAAAGAAAGGAGGAAACTGTACTAGAATACTGTAGATAGACTGAATAAAAATTAGAAGACTCAGAGGACCTGAATCTCAGAAATGTACTTTGTAAAACTTAGTACAGAGAAAAGTTTGTAATGATTTCCGTGAAATATTAGTAATAATTAAGGAAGTTAGGATATGTTTAAATAAAAAGAAAACAAAAGAAGATAAAAATAAAAATGAATAAGATGACAACAAATTACATAAAAGGCAAAATTAAAATAATGTTAAAAAATATAGAAGAAAATTTGCAACATTAAAAAATGTAGTAATGTAGTAATCTGAGAAGACATTTTATATTTGAGAAAATAAGGATATAGAGATAACATATTTATACTATGTGGAATTGATGCTAAAAATTGATGTATGCTTAATATATACATCAAAAATAAAACAAACAAGATTAGTAATTTAAAAAAAAACAAGAAGAATTAAAAATAAGACAGAAGAAAAATTTTGAGCTTAGAAAAAAATAACAAAACATATAAAATTGTAATTTGAAAAGGTTTATTGCCTTTCAGGAAAGATCTATAAAAATAAACCCATTTTGAGGTATTGCCAAGAAAGAAACAATAGTCTGTTGATATAATAATACATTGTACCCTAAAATTCTAAGTTCCACAGAGCCATTTATTATATTTTCTGTAGAGAACAGTCTTATTTTATTTTTTTCTTTAATTCTGGCAATAGGAGTTGTGCACCCTAATTCAGTTTGAGAAAGGGTTAGGATTCGTTAGGGGAGAGAGCATTTGGGACACTGAGGGATAGAATTGCTGTATATGAACTTTCATTTAGCTCCACTGTTCTGACCCCATATCGTTTCTGCCTGTGAGTTTAGAATTTGCCTGGATTGCCAACATGACTCTTTGTTTTGTTTTGTAAGTTGCAAACCCTACATACATATTCTTGACTGCTGCTGACTTGCTTTTGTTTTAACCATCAACAGGATAACATTTTACCTTTCTCTCTCCAATAAACGGCTTAAACCTTCTCAACCACTAAAGGATTTATTTCTGTCATTTTTATGAGGGTGTAGATGGACTTGGAGACAGAATACTTAATTGGTTATCTCCAGATTTTCTTGAGTTGTGAAGCAAACTCTATTGATGAAGAGACTGAACATAACATACATCTTTTTAGTGTAGTAGGGACAATAAGATCTCAGAGTGCATAAGAAGGAAAGGAATCTAAGAGGCCTGGACAGGAGAAATTTAAAGTTGTTTGAACAAGCAACATGCTTTTATGGGACATGAGACCCTTCAGAAATAAAGACCCCAAATATAGAACACACTGTTATATTTTTATATATGTTTGTGAAAATGTATGATTGAAGGTCAAAAATGTATGACCTAATGTCAACATACTGGGGAAATTTAACAAGTCCTGTTCAGATTCTTCTGGGCATTATTGTGTCTTCGAGGATAAGGATGTTCTTTTTCTCCAGATATAGAAATAATACCTCTAGAATGAAAGTCTTAATGACCTACTTTGGAGGAAGAGCCTAGAATTCTTTTATGAAATTCTTTGGGAGAGAAGTGCAAGACAAGGTCAGACATGATCTTCCTGCTTCTGCTGTTTTCTTAAAAGTCAAAGTGTTCTTTTTGGGAGTGGCATGTCCTAAACCCATTAAAAGAAAGGGACATGGTGAGATTATCCTTTCATAAAAGCAAGTCAATTAAATCTTGTTAAGAACAAACTCATTGTGATTTGATATTCCTTATATGAATAGATGAAAATAAAATATCTCTCCTCAAGGGATATGGAGAAATCTAATTAAATAAGGTTTTATTGTTTTAGAGTAAAATTATAGTTTATTTTTTAAATACTAGAAATTATTATCTACAAATGTTGAAATGATTATATCTGACTGTATAACTAAATAATTCCATTTTCTCATGGATCATGTTGGGTTAGGTCAGGTCTTGGGGTCTCAAGTATTCTTTGTATCTGGCAACATTGACTCTGCGGATGTGTTAAGTCTTTCACATAGACCACCATAAATCTTAAAACATTGCACACCTTTTATAATGTCTTCAAGACAAAATAGTTGTAAATTACTTTTCAAGAGACGAGTTTAGACGGAATATAAGATTCATGGGGAGAGACTGAGTATAACTGTGCTTGGGAGACATTACAACTTCAGAATAAAAGCAAAGAGCATGTTTCTTCCTCTCCGCTTTCAAAGTTCACTGGAAAGAAAATCAAGTTATTCATGTCTCCAATTCTCCCAATTTGGTAGGAAAGAAAAATATGATTTATTAAATTTGATTTGTGACAATTTTTAGAGTGATGATTGCGCTCTGGGACATGAACTTACATTTTTGGAAATTTGAAATTTATAAAAAATTTAAGGGACAGTTTGCTTAAGGGGAAAAATAAATCACATACCATCCTTTATTTAATAGTTCATACTTATGAATTAGGTCACATACACAAGGAAATCTTTTCCAAAAAGTATTTTTCTATTTAGGTTCCTGCAATTACTGTTTGAGCAGGAATGGTAAGTGAGAGAACAAACTCTTTGTATATACTTATGCCCTAATAATTGAGTCAGGGTTGTTTCTTTCCTAACCAAGTTACTATGCTAACATTGGATGCTCTATTTCCAATACACAGCTCTAAAAATATGTTCATTTTGTTGAATTTTTTTCCTATGTACCTAAAGAAAATGCCAAGGCATTCCTGATATATTTATATTAGATTTCAGATAGTTAGGGTACATTATTTTAGTACCAATATGATTATACCCATGAAAAATTAAATCCTCCCTATTTTGTATCGTGACTGCTCATAAACATGTTTATTTTAAAAAATATGAATGCTATATTTAAAAAAAACATTTTGTATAGTGAGTTTTAAAACAAAATGTTACCTTTAATAACTCTTCTTCAAAGTCAGCAACTATGAAGTTAGAATTTAAGAAATTGGTGCTCAGTATGGAATTTACATTATTCTGTTGTCTATTTGCAGATTCTAATAACACTATGTGGTTCATTGATGCTGACATCTATCACCTTGCCAAGTATTGATTAAATCACTTGAAAATATGTGAGGAACTTGGGGAGTTAAAAGAGAGTTGATTACATATTTATACATATTTGATTTAAAAACCACCCTTTAATCTAGTAGAATTTAAATGAGGTAAATTTCAAAAGAGTGTATTTTTTCTCTCTCACAGAAGAAAGTTTCTCACTCTTTAGAATTTATATACTGAATTTTTAAATATAATTTAGAGATAGGCAAACATACAATTTAATTTTGTCTAGCTGAATATTTTTAACATATTCAAATATACTCTAGTTACTCCTCACATTGGATAATTCTATTGGCATTGAGAAAGATGATTTGCCACAGAAGTGAAGATTTCTCTTCTTGTGTAAAGACTTGGAACAGTGACAGGGTTTATTTAAATTGCTATAATTCCCAATTATTTCCAAGTAAATATCATTGGTTTATAGATGCTTGGAGGTTATATTACACAAAATTGTTACATATATTATAATTTATGGGCTTATTTGTTAAAGTAATATTTTCATCTATATCGTGTAGTTTCATAAAATTATTCAAGTATTTTAACGTCCAATTACCAGTTTAAAAAGCAAAAAAAAAAAAAATAAGTTGTCACATTTAATAAGGCTTAAATCTTATGTATTTATTATCTATGTATGTAATTCATGCATAATGATGCATATTTTTAGTTAATATTATGTAATTTGTTTCTTGCATTATACTGAAAAATAATATGAAAAGTAAATTATTAGTTTTCTGACCATAAATGCAATTGTTTACTAATGATCAGCTGATATAGCATAGGTATGCATTACTGTTATTGTGAATGTAAGTAGTATTATATAAACATTATGTTTATATGCACGCGCATTACATTTCTGGCAATTCCTGGCCTGCAATGACATTCAACCAACAAAATGACTTTAATTAATTTTCAAAATATTATCAGTTCCCAGTTAACAATGTTAGAAATAATTAATCTAAATATAATTTTTAAAGAGAAAATAAGCCTGGTTGTAATTAGCAAGTAGATTTAAGTACATGTCAATGATACCCTAGAATATGTTGATTAGGAATATAGATATTAGTTTGATGGCAATGTTTGAGATAATTTCTTAATAGAGAAATAAACGAACATGCTACACTTTTGGAAATATTGTTACTAACAGTTAAATGACCATACTTTTAAGAAGTAGGGGAAAAAGTCAGTAAAAGTGCATTTCTGAAAATAAGAATAATGTTATTTTATTTATTAAATACTGGGTTATCTACTTTCACTTATCCCCAAATCTCTTGTCTCCCATATGTCTCTAAGTCATTTCTAAGTTTGACCTTAAAAGACAATGACTGGGCTGGGTGCAGTGATTCACCTCTGTACCCCCAACATTTTGGGAAGCTGAGGCAGGAAGATCACCTTAGGTCACCAGTTTGAGACCCACCTGGCCAACATGGTGAAATCCCATCTGTACTAAAAATATAAAAATTAGCCGTATGTGGTGGCCCATGCCTGAAGTCTCATCTACTAAGGAGGGTGAGATGGGAGCATAACTTGAACCCAGGAGGCAGAGGTTGCAGTGAGCCGAGATCACACCACTGAACTCCAGCCTGTGCAACAGAGTGAGAATCCCTCTCATAAAAAAAGAATTAAATTAAATAATTTAACTTAGAAAGACAGATATTAAACACCTTATGCTAAACCATCGGTCTCTAGGAAAAATTCCTTTCATGTTTATAACTACTCTAAATTCAACTTTTTTATGTTCCTCTAGAATTACAATAAATATTCTTAATTAAAAGACAAGTACTATGAAATACTTTATTGTGGCTCTTTGTTCTTTATTTTTCTGTATAATAAATGTCATACTAAGTTGCAATTAATGTAGCTGTCATAATTTAATTACCATAATCCAAACTTTTTGTATTTTAATATGATGTATTGCCCTTTAAAAAATAATATTATTCTAACCTGTACTCTAATAACTATTTGGTTAACTAAATATATTATTTCTGTATTATGCAAATCAGAAATAACGTACAAAATCAATATATAATGGAAAATATATTTGAATAATATTTATGTAAGTTGAACTTGGACAACGACATATGATTTAAAAATAAATTTCTCTCACATAAGAAGTTTAAAATTTGCATTTTCAGGTTCAAGTTTAATATACATTTTAATTTCCTCTACATGAACCAACTTCTGTGCCTAAAACACTTAAATAAATTGATAGCTTTGAAAGCAAACAAAGATGTTGTTTTATTTGGTTTTTTAAAATGCTTGTCTAAGTTTATGGAAATAACCATATAAATCTGGACTTTTGTGGAATAATTGTCCCGATACTGTACACCAGAACACAAAAGGTACTTTATATTTTTGAAGTATTTATAGAAAACTTACTCTGTTAAAAAACAAAAACCTGAAATTTTGGTTGCAAAAAAAGGAATTAATTGAACATTAGGTAGTTGAAAAATTGGTTAGAAATTCAGCCTGTAAAGCAAAAGTTTTAATGATAATTGGATAGATACAAAACATATCTTTGATTTTGGACTATCTGCATGATTTTGCCAATTCATAGACAAGCTGTGGTGTCCTGGAGCTGGCTCATAACAGAGGGTGAAAATTGACTTTCAAGAGTCTGACATTTTGATGTGTCATTGCTGACAGATCTCAAACCTCACCACTTACCCCTCCTTTTCTGTTCCACATTTGGGTAAGCTGAGAAAAACTTTTGGATGCTCTCTTCTTTGGCACTGGAAGGAAATTCAAGCAATTTAATCCTTGGACTGTGTAAGGGAATTCTCACCCTACCCCAAACCCGTAACAAAAATGCCAGCCAAATCAATCTTCTTTCACTGTTCACTTAAGCCTGTTTTATGCCTGCTTGGGAACCTGCCCTACTCTTCTCAGAAAGCCTCATTATGTGTGTAATCAACTTTTTCATAACCTCTTGGTTTGTGTGACATCATCAGTCTTGACATCTGAACTACATTTTGGCTGAAGGTTCATTTGCCTCTGTGGATTGACAGCAACATAAAATTTCAGAAAGTACTTGATTTAATTGTAAAACTAAATCAATATTAAGGTTTAATTATGTAACCTACATCCCAATAATATTAACCCCCAAAATAACAAGTATTCAAAACTCACTTCCTAATAATTTATTATATTTTGATATTATCTAAGCTTTAGAGATTATTGAGATCTCTATTGTTCAGGTGATGCAGAAATACTAAAAAGTATTGTGGTCATAAATGTGACTTTTCAGTTCTGTGATCAATATTATTGGTAGCTTGAAATCAGCCAGAATGAGAGGACACCCCAATCGTACAAATCACTTCTTGATTTTTTATTATATTGATTGTGTATACTTATGTCTATATTTAATGATAAAAAATGTTAATATAGATTAAATTTTAAGAGTGTCGATATTTTTTACATTGTAAAGAACACAGAAATACTTGAGGAGTCATTTGAATATTTTAAAGCTATTGTCAAATTTAGCAAAAATGTTAGTAATGAATGCAAGAAGATCTCACATGTATCTTTGTTGTTTTATTTTTGTCTTATTTATTAATAACCAAAATATAAATAAAAATATCAACTAAGACTCATTCTGGAACTACGTGCACAATTCTGGTTGTTAAATATTTAATGAAACGCCATGCAAGCAGTCAGAGAAATACAAAAGCTACTTCTCTTGTGGTTGACAGGATTTTATGTTATGTGGGCTTTTGTACTGTGGAATTCAGTTCCTTGCTGAGTTATTCAGAAACTTATCTGATTTCTTTTTATGCAGGCCTTTGCATAGGACAACTAAAAAATATGGCTATTTATTTACTTTACAGTGACCAAGCAAGAGAGTATGAGCAGGCATCTAAGATGAAAGCCACATATTCTTTGTTACCTAACCTTAGAAGTTAATCACATTACTTTTGTCATATTTTGTTCATGAGAAATGAGTAACAAGCCTTATTTAAGATCCTTAAGACAGGAGACCTGAGCTAGGAGATTGCACAAAATGTATATATCAAGAGGTGGGAACCTTTCGGCATTATCTTATAGGCTGCCTTTCAGATAATGAGCTATACATGTCAGCTGCAATTGAAACCACGGAACTCAACAAGCCATCAGGAACCTCTCCTTAGAACCAGGGTTCATGAAGTTCAGGTGATAAATAGAGCTGGGATTAAAGTTCATCTCTTAATGAGTCTCATAGATTCCTGAAACCACGGCATGCTTATTTTCCTGGTTGGCAAATATGTAATTGCAGAGGTATATTCAGCACCTGAAATAAAATTTATGTTGATTCTCCTAACTTGGGAATTAAGGGTTCTTATGGTGGGAAAGGTCAAGTAAAAGCTCCTAAATTGTCTTTCCAGCCAAGACAGGAATCAAGGGTAATGTCCTATTTCATGAGGAATTGTGGAAATTATTACACCCAATAAAGATTTGAAGAAGGAAGCAGAAGTGCCCAAGATCATATCTCCAGTCAGCAGTATGTCCTGTGCACAAACAGGGTGATCACAGCAGATGATGGTGGAATACCACAAACTCAAGCATGGGGTAGTCCCATTCACATTTAATGTCATTTCTGTATTTTTGCAGGGACAGGTTGACGCCTGCCATTTGGTAAGTATCCACTGATTTAGTCTGTTTTCTTCTTTATTTATCTTAGTTAGTACGGTGAAAAGCAGTTTCAAATTGCTTAGCAAAGATCGCAGCACAGATTTGTTGCCTTTACTCTTCCCAGCGTTGACTCTCTTGTCCTCTGTCACAACATACAATCCAGTGATCTTTATTATTTTGACATTCTTCTCATACACATGTTAATTATACATGTAACTGGTGACACCATTTTAATTGCACCAATTGAGTAGGAAAACCAAACCATATAGTTTATCTACTAAGATATATACATTCAAGAAAATGGAAGTTAAATGTCATAAAAATTAAAAGGCTTCCTAAATAGAGAAGTTTTTTTTGTTGTTGTTGTTTGTTTTTTTGTTTTTTGTTTTATTCCATAAGGTCAACAATGGAGGACATGCTGGGACATACAGTTCAAGATACAGGATAAACTGTACTTTCTTGAATCTTCTGTCACTATCACTGGGTTGTATTCTTTGAATACTTCTTTCAGTGGCTGCAACAATCCTGGAAAACAAACTTATAAACATGGAGGAAATGAGTCCCTAACGACTTTACACTACTGTTGCACCTCAGCACAATTGTAACTGATGAAGAGATGTCTCGGATATTGAAATTCAGGCCAGGTGTGGTAGCTCCTAGTTCTAATCCTAGCGCTTTGAGAGGTCAAAGTGAGACAACTCCTTGTGCCCAAGAGTTTGAGATCAGAGTGAGAAATATAGCAAGATGCTGTCTCTACAAAAAAATTTTAAAATGGGCATGGTGGCATGCACCTGTGGTCTCAGATACTTAGGAAGTGAAGGCAGGAGGATGATTTGAGCCCAAAAGTTTAAGCCCATTCAGAAAGTTGAGGCTGCAGTTAGCAGTGTTTACGCCACTGTACTCTAGCCTTGGCAACAGAGCTAAACTCTGTCTCAAAAGTAATAATAATTTTAAAAAGAAAAAAAAAACAAATGCAATGTTCTTCTTTGGTTGCTGGACATCATTAAACACATTATTTTAATGCTTTTGAAAATAAAAAAAACTACCATTTATGGAATACTTACTGTATGTAAAACACTGGGCTTATCATAGATACTTTGCAAATACACAAGACTAATTTATTTATTATTTTATAAATAACAATTAACCTTTTATTCCAACCTGTTTTATTTACAGAACCTTTAAATCAGTATAATCAATATTATATTATAAGTTCAGGTATGAGAAGATAAACTTTTCTGATGATTTCCCTCAGAATTAAACTCCTGATATTTTGTTTTATTATTTTGGATTTAATAATAAATCCTTCTTATCTGTGGTTAGTAGGTGACAATATGTAAATTAAACTATTTCTACTTTAATGATTGACCTTAAAAGTGCATTTACTTAAATCCTTACAACAGACAGGGAAGATAATCTAATCAGATTTAAAGATTTTAAAAATGGGTGTGGTTGGCCCTCCCTGAGAAGATTTGCTGAACACAAAACAAGCATTCCAGAAGTCTAGACAATTCTAGGTGAGCTAAAACTAGCAAAATGAAAAACAAATCACAAGCATTGTTTTTAAGCCAGCATATATGAACTATTTTATACAACAGACATTTGTTTTTCTCAGTGAAATATGAACGACCAAATCAGCAGTTCGTGTATTTTATGTTAGGTATAAGCCTGTAAAGTATTGGCAGTATGATTTTACGTATACATTGCAAACTTTAAAATAAAATCTGAAAATCCAATGAATGTTTATTTTTACACGGGACTAGATGGTGGAGCTTCTATGTTTCGATAATAGACAAATGTACATCTTTTTTCCCAAAATAGTCTAGAGTTGCAGAATTCAGTTGATTTACAGTTATTTTATTTATCTTATAGGCCCCACTTTCCATTTTAGTATTATTTATTTTAGACTAGTCTTTTGAACTTTTATTCTTTCATGTTTTTAACTGAGTTTTTAAAGAAATGTTTCCAGGTGTGTTTCGCAGACCCTGGCAGAGCAACAGATGAAAGGAGCACTCAGGAACAGGTATGCCTTGTAAGAGCAGCTAGGGGTCTGCCTGACTCTAGTGGCCGGAGAGGCATCCTCAAGAAGCTGGAGCTGCTTACTTTTCTTCAGTGCAGGCACAATAATAAAAGCCCGCAGCAGACACAGTCTGCTGATAATGAACATTTATGGTTCCCCATTTCAGGTAGCAGGCACCCACAGATGATCAAAGGTCAGTTTCTGGACAACATAAGTAAGCAAGCCTGTTTAAGATAAACTCTCCTAGACTCCCCTGTACCTACTCCTCGTCCTCTGCCTCAGGGTTAGAGAACAGTTGCCTTCAGCTTATCTTTCCCCGAAGCTATGCAGAGCCTTCTGACCTTTCAGAAGGTCTGCTCCTCTCCCTATAGTTTCTCCCACCATTTTGACTGATCTACAAAATGCATCCACTTTTCTAGGTTATTCAGGAACAATCTTGGGATTTGATGAATTTCATTTTATAACTTTAAAAAAAAAAAAATTCTGCTTATACCTTTATTGTCCCAAATACATTAAAAAGGCATCATTTACTTAAAAAAGAGTTTTATCTAGTCAGGGCAATAAGGACAGTAATGACGATAAAAAACGATAAAAGGTATCCTCAGTGAAAAATCTGTAATTCAGGCATAGTTGCTACTGGGGACATTGTTGATTTGCCATAATTTTTGTAATAATAGACCTTGCTTGATGCAGCATAATTGACAGAAAATTTGTAAAATACAAATGGTGGGACATGCCAGGCTTGAAACAAGTTCTTGATTATATATCAAAGCTAGGGGTACCATGGTTCATGCCTATAATCCCAGCACTTTGGGAGGTCTAGGTAGGCAGATCATTTGAGCCCTGGAGTTTGAGACAGCCTGAGCAACACAGGAAGACTTCATCTCTATTTAAATAATAAATAAATAAATAAATAAGAAATTAATTACAACCAGGAATCTTTCTAGAGGCAAACATTTAGAGCAGAAGATCTGACTACAAGGGCTGTGACCGAATAGATTGGTCTACTGCAGGAGTAGCATAATGTGCCAAAAACCAAAAATAAAAGCAAAACAAAGTACAAGGGTGACAGAAAAAGGATACTTGAGAAGAGGAAGTAATGAAAACACAACCTGGTACTGAGAGAATCATGGGGAGAAACAAAAAGAGAGACAATTTAAGCAGTTGTCCAGAAGGGAAAGAGCCTACAGAATATCACATACTGTAGCAAACTGGGGAACATAAAATTCTTCTGAATGTTGCAGCAGCTACTCGGCTTCATGCTATTGTGGCTATATAAGAATGACAGACTGGTATTGCCAATTCTTCTGATGTTTCAACACATTTTCGATGCATGATATTGTGAATTTTAAAATGTGGTAAAAGCCAGGCTAAACAGTGGTCGGTGAACCGATTGTGTTTCTATGAGTTCATCAGGAAAGTCTTATGCATCTAGTAATCATTTTCATTTAAAAGGGAAAATTCAAATTCTATAATGGTGCATTTGACATTGTATATTAATACATGTTTTATATTTGCATATGTAAGTATACATGTATACTAACAAATGAATACAATAAGATCAAAATAAGGATGTTTCCCTTATTTATACTTTACACAAATATTTTGATTTCTTGTGGTTTATCTGAAACTGGGGCTTAAATGAAATAAAGTCTTCAACTTGACTATTTTACCAATTAAGAAAAAACTCCCTTTTTGTTTGCAATATGTTGTTTGTATTCTTATTAGTGAAAAAAAAACCAACTGAATCAATTTATTGATTCAGTTAGTTTTTTTTTTTAGCTATTTTTAGTAAACTCACTGCACAATAGACATGTTTATTTCTGTCCAGTTGTTTAAACGATTCATTCATACATACATCCTAGGTGCCTATCATACAAAAGGCTTTGCTGTAGGCACTGCGCATACAGTAGTAATTGAAGCAGGCAAAAGCTTACCTCCAGTGGAATGTATATTCTAATAGGAAAGACCAACACTAAACAAACAAATAAAATATAATGTAGATTACATTTTGATAAATGTTAAGGATGAAAAAAAAATCAGAGAAAGGGGAATTTAATTGTTAGCAAGTCGTAGGTGGAAGAAGAGCAAGTTTTGAAACTTCAGACTCTGTGGCCAGGGAAAGCTCCATCGAGAAGGTGACTTCTGAGTAAAACACCCAAGGGAAGTGAGGTGACATTCTAAGATATATGTCAGAAGATATTCTAAACCAGTGTTTTTCAACATTCATTAACTATGCTCTTAGGAGACTTTTAAGACATTCATTAATTGAATCTCCCACAGTATACATAAATAAAATTAAATCCTAGGAAATAAGATTTTGATGGGTTGGGTTGAATATTGGAGGGCTACAAATGCCTGTAATATCTAAGATCTTCTTTTGGCCTCTAAGAATCAATTTTTGCTCTCTTGGGAATGACGTAGACCAGATTGAGAAAGCATGTCCTAGACTTAGAAAAAAGCAAATGTCAAGATTTAGACAATTTCTATGGTAGTATGTGGATGCTTACGAACAGCAAGAAGGTTAGTGTCTGAGTCAATAAGAACTAGTGAGAAAAAAGGAGAAAAAAGAGGCAAGAGGGTAGAGAGATCATTTAAGAACTTACAGATTAAAATAAAGACTTTGACGTGGTCAGGGGACTTTAAATGAATGACCTTATCTAACAAGTCTTGACATATCTCACTGGCTGTTCTGTTGAGTCTAGTGGGAATAACAGCAGAAGCAAAGAGAGCATACAGAAAAGGTTTGCAATCAGACCTGGCTATATGATTTGGGGAGCCCAATGTGAAATGAAAATGTTGAGCTTCTATTAAAATAATTATTCAGAAATCAAGAAGCCAAGAGCAAAACATAATGAACAGAGCCCTCTAAACACAAAGATTTGGGAGACTAGACACCTGGAAATGGGTTGCAGACACTTGAAGTTTGCAAGTGTTTGTGAATTAGGATAGCAATATTGGCGATGGTTAAAAGAGATTAAAAGTTGGATATTGAAGGCATAACACACTGTATATCCTCCTAATGTGCATTAAAAAATGACAGAAAGAGAGGACACAAGCATAAACTTAGACTCCACCCTAACTAATAAAAAAATGAATTAGACCTTAACTGAAATAAAGAAAGCAAGGGAGTTGACTTTGTAGATTTGTTTGTGTCACTGTCATTATTCTCAGGATTTCATATAAGATGAGTCGGAATTATATTTATTTCCTATGTTTTTTCTGTGTTGTCATTAGCATATCTTAAGAGTTATTTTAATTGTAAAAATGTCAAAAATGTCTTATTTTAATAAAATTCTCATTTTAAGTTGAAGACTACAACTTTTTTAGTTTTTCAATTTTAGTAGTTATTAATGAAAATATATCAATAATTACATATATTTATGACATATATAAATACATACATGTGTTAGTCATATGTCTATTGGGTGTATTCTTGTATTCTACATTGAGTATCTTTAAGATTTGCAATTGCCTTATTCATCCAAAGACTTATTGATAAATTAAATATTTATGTTTAATTAAAATGATGTATATCTAATTTCCTTTCACGCTTATTCTTACTTGTTGAGTGATTGCAAAATGATCAAGTTCTGGAATTTTTTAAAAACCAATTCCTAAACAGCATAATACATTTGAGACAGAAATTCACAAGCCCTCCTATGTAATATGCTTATTATTTTTTAAAGCCACATCTGGTAATGTCTATTAAAATTTAAAATGTGTACATTCTATAAACGATCAAGTGCACTTCATAGCCACCTCTATTTCTTAATTCTTAATAGCATTCCCTCCTCTGTTGACTTTGTTCTGTAATTTCAAATGTTCCAAGGACACAAATATCAAGTAAATTGCCTATGATTGTATTCATAGTTGTTATCAAATTCAATTAATAAGTATACTATATATATATATATATATATATATATATATATATATATATATATAAGTGATTCAGGCTTTAATTTTTGTGCTGATATTTTGCTTATTTTTAAATCAATGCTTACAAAAAGCCTTAAGATGCTCTTCAGCCTCAACTCTGGAGGTCAGCAAGGACAGAAAGAGCAGAGAGCTGATAAAACGGAGTGAACAGGGCAGACTGTGCCACTGTGATTATTTCCTCAGTGTCTGTTTTGCAGGAAGATCTTGTTATCTTAAAACTGACGAAGATTATAAAGGTTATTTTTCAAGGTATGGGATGATTTTTAAAAAAACTACTCAATCATGCTGTCAAAGATTTGTGTAGCTGAAAGCAGAATTTATATTAGAAAATATATTTCTTTCCTATAGTTGATAAAACTGAGGCCTCAAAATTGATAATTACATTTGTGTTCCCTAAATTTGATGAAGCTAAACAACTGAGAATTCAAAAATAGTGTTTTGACTAAGATGAATAATCACTTTCAAAAATTATAAAGTGAGAATGAACATGCCATATCACAGAAACTTATACCACAATGAAAAGTAAATTTATGTTTTGTATTATTTTAATTTCTAATATGAGAAATATTTATATCAGTAACATGTCTCTACCACAGTTATTCATTTCCAAATACAAAACACATACTACTATGAAAAGTATTTATTTGAACTTACCTTTCCAAATATTCAAAACGTTTAAAAATTGGAAAACTTTACAATATAAAAGTATGTATATGCCTGTGTGTTTTAAAATAGGAAAGCAGAAAAAAAAATGACATCCATAGCATCTTAAGCAACTCTTTGAATTTCACACAAGGGATTTCCATATAAATGTTTCAAGTAATAATTCAAGATGTATTTGCATTTTCTTCTTTTTAAAGATTCTATTTCATGGTTCCAAACTGTTTTAAAAAAACAACTATAAGGAATAATTTACTGATGAGTCTTAGAGGTGAAAATATGAAATGAAAAGTAAGGACAAACACATTTATCTCCTAAAAAGTGAGACATCTATTACCAACAGAGCTGTCAATAACAATTCTGCTTGGAAAGAAAAACTACATCATAGGCGATATTTGAGATGCTATTACAATTGCGAATTAAATATTTTGAAGGAGTACAGTGAGTGAAAAACAAATACTAATTGGCAATTTTAGTAATCTTATCCACTAATATTCAATCAATAATATCAGGCAATTTAATATTTATAATTAAGTGAAATTATACATATTTCATAATTGTGCACACATAGAATGCACAAAATTAGTAAAGATAACCAAAAATGTAATTTGAAACTAAAATATTTCCAAAAGATCTAATAAAATAATTACTAATATTAATGTGTCTATTTATGATATTTCTATATTTTTGTCTCCATACTCAGAATTGTGAGAGTTGCATAATGTTCATTGTTTATAGGAGGCAATATCTCAGTTTTTCCATTAATGGAACTTTTCTAATACTGTTTTCCAGAAACATAAAATCAATTTTAGTAACATAAAGTTCTATAAATAGCATCATAGGCAATGCCTCCAATGTCATAAATACACAACATTAAGGGAAAAAAAAAAATACATGGAATTTTGTACTACGTTTAGACTGAATACTAGCCAAAAACTTACTATTGAATAATTTATTTATTAAATATTTAGAATAACATACCATGCACTGTGCTAGATGCTGAATAAGATACAGAAGGTTATTTTCCTTTGGAAGCTTGCATTCTTGTAGGGAATCCAAACTTTAAAAAATCTTTTCAAGCTGAATGTTATCAAGGAGAGGAATACTACAAGTTTGTTTAAGAAAAATCAGAAGAGGCCGGGCGCGGTGGCTCAAGCCTGTAATCCCAGCACTTCGGGAGGCCGAGGCGGGTGGATCACTAGGTCAAGAGATCGAGATCATCCGGGTCAAAATGTGAAACCCCGTCTCTACTTAAGATACAAAAAGTAGCTGGGCATTGGCGCGCGCCTGTAATCCCAGCTACTCAGGAGGCTGAGGCAGGAGAATTGCTTGAACCCAGGAGGCGGAGGTTGCGGTGAGCCGAGATCGCGCCATTGCACTCCAGCCTGGGTAACAAAAGCAAAACTCCGTCTCAAAAAAAAAAAAGAAAGAAAGAAAGAAAGAAAAAGAAAAATCAGAAGATTAAACCCTCAATATGGTTTAAGGAAGGAAGACTGTACATCCCAGCTTGCTGAAATGGGCCAATCTGTGTCCATTGTCCAGGTATAATAATTAATAACGGCCTATTTAATTTTAAAAATTGTTCCAGTTTAAGCAATAACCAATAATAGTTATTCCACTTAAGACCATCTTGATTGTTGCTTCTGTCAATTGCTCTTTTATCTTCTGTTAAATAATAAATATTTAAAAACTGGGACTATCTGGAGTTTACTAAATATACATTATTGATCAAAAAGAACAGCATCTGTTTTCTTATCATACAGTATTATTAGAAATGAAAGCTGTGAAGATCTTACAGAACTCACCATAAACCCACCTGGATGGATGGTCAATTTACATTTACATAAAATTTCTTTTAGGCAGTCTGTGGACAAAAATCAAAATTGTCCTTTTTTTCTTTCATTGATACATACTATTTTATATATTTATATGGTATATGTGAGTGTTTATTATATGCATGACTTAATAATAAAGCCAGGGCATTTGTAGTTTCCATCACCTTGTGTATTTATTATTTCCATGTGTTGGTATCATTTCAAGTCCTCTCTTCTAGTTACTTTGAAATATATAAAATAATGTTGCTATGTATAGTCATCCTGGTTTGTTATCAAATATTAGAATTTATTTCTTCTATCTAATTCTTTGATTGTAACTCTTATCCATCTTCTCTGCATTTCCCCACTCCCGCTCATCTACCCTTTCAATTCTCTGGTATCTATAATTCTATCCTCCACCTGCATGAGAGCAAGTATAAAGTGGACAAAGACTTAGTTGTGATTTTCAAGTGCCATGCCAGGTGGAGTAGAATCCCAGCTACTCGGGAGGCTGAAGCAGGAGAATCGCTTTAAGTCTGGAGGCAGAGGTTGCAGTGAGCTGAGGTCATGCTAGACTTCATCTCAAAATAAAGAAAAAAAAAATACATATTTATATGTATTTTAGTCCATTTTAATCTTAACTTGCGGCTAAATAACTTACCCCTATATGGGGTAAGTTATTTAGCCGCAAGTTAAGATTAAAATGGACTAAAATATAGAACAGCTTTAAATGTATTTGCCTTTAAATATTCATCTTATAAAAATAATGGGATATCATTAAAATAAAACCAATATATTAAGTCTCTCATGTCCTTCATTGAAATGGTCTCTTTTTCATCTAAAAGCATCCTTTCTCTGAAAACTACTTTCCAAAAGATGAGAGACAAGAATGTGCTTAGCTGCCCCTCTAGAATGCCATGCATAGCCAGACACCCATCTCGCCATTTCAGTGCTGACAGGCATAGCTGCACACACTCTGGTTTCCCAAGTGGTTTGAAGATCTGCTCCTTTCAGGCCGTTCATGTACTATTACACTTTCAAGTATGGTTGCAAACAATAAAATCACTTTGGGTTATGCAAAACAAATGTATCAAAGAGTTTACAAGAAAGAATGGGTATGCAAAAGACCAAACTTGGGCAAGAATTAAGGAAGATGAGGCTCAGCCAAGATTCTTCTGCAGGAAAAATCAGGTTAAACTGGCATTGGTGCCACTATTGCTACCTGATATTTCACCTTGATCACTGCTTCAGAACTTGGGCTTCCATGCAGCACCATTCTGCCACTCTTGGTTAATTTGCATTCCAGACACCATTGTATCCCATTGAAGAAGATCATTTTATACCTTGATGGATTTGGCAAGGAAATAAGGACTAATGAAGAGTTCTTAGAAAGGACTATTACAATAGTATGATGAGTACATGGGGAAAGCATGAAAAACTAAAATGAGAACCTATGTGAACATTATTAATAGAACCATCATCTACCTAGTCATCCAGTTGCCATATATGAAATAGTCCATGCCCTTTTGAGACCCCAATCAAACTGGTTGCATGGTTCTATTTTTCTTTTTTATCTCCATTTTCTTCCCTTTGAATTTGTCTTTCTTCTTCTTTTTATTATCTTATGATAGTTTTAATGTCTTTTTTTTAACCACATTAACTGGCATTTAATATAATTTTCATGAGCAAAAAGCATATTGCATGTTAAAAATTTTTGGTCTGTAAACTATTAATTGACAATTAATGTGTTTATATTATCATTATGAACTGACTGTTGCTACTTCACAGACCACACCAAAACAGTGACTTAAAACACTATTTTATTTACTCATGATAGCGTGGGTCAGAATTGTGAGCTGTGGTCAGATGGGTAGCTTTTCTGAGGGGCTCCACCTGGGGTGCTCTGGGGCTTTTTTATGAGATGCCTTAACAGGGGTTGGATGATCCCAGATGTCTTTACTCCCATAAGTAGCTGTTGGATGCTACATGTGGAACGTGGCTCTTGACTTCTTTTGAATGTGGCTTATTATCTTCTAGTGATTTCATTTCTTTATATAGGGGTTTCATGCACTGTTTCAAGACAACAATAATAGTTACTGGGCTTCTTCAAGAGCCATCTCCTGAATTCTCAAAATGTCACATGTGCATCATTCTGTTGGTCAAGGTAAATCGTATATCCAGCCCAGATTCAAGAGCTGAGAAAATAGGTTTTATTTCTTGGTTGGGGGAATAATGAAGACATTACAAACAATCATACAAATAGGTTTAGAAGGAGATATTGAGGCAATTCCCCCTACCTCTCCCAAATTGACCTCAATATCTAACACAAAAAGAATGCAAGTAAGTAACACAGGGGAGGAAAAATGTTTTCTTGACCCTCTTAAGTCCTTTGGATGATCTATGAATTTAGTTGACATGAGAGATTAACAAGAGAAAAACTATATTTATTATGTACATACACATGGGAGTCCCCCAAAAATATGCTGCTCAGAGAAGTGACCAGAAGATTGAGGCTTACACTGTATTTTTTTCTTGAGCTACATGGAAAAATAGGAATTTAGGACTTCTAGGTGGTACTGAAAGCAAATTATGAGAAGGTGAGGAGATAAGCCAGATTAAGATGAGATGACCAGGAACAGCACCTTAAAACAAAGACAAGATTTGTCACACAGACTTAAGTTTATACCTTCTTAGTTGATTAGAAGTCTCTATTGATCTATTCCTTTTTTCCCTTGGTACAGATGAGGAGACGCTTACAAATGGACTTTTTTTTAATAGACATAAAACATCAACTTTTAAGAACTATTCCTGTATCTGCAGTTCTTTAAAATAACCAGCTCAAAAGCATCAACCTACCAAAGAGGAATGTGTTAGGGTGATGCATTCTGGACTTGTATAGTCATAGTTTTGAGAAGGAAATCCTGAACCTCATTATTAATTTAGCTACAAAAAAAAGCATACCTTGCCTGTTAGGTATGGAAAACATAGCATAGATGGAAAATAGTTGGGAAAACATAGCATAGATGGAAAATAGGAAAACACAGCATAGATGGAAAATAGTTGGGAAAACATAGCCAAGATGATGGACATCGCGGTGAAGGAAGGGCACCTTTTTGACGATTTCTGCTATTTCATAGTGGCATCTTAATCCCAACTCACTCAAATATATTTTCAAAGATATAACACCGTTTTCTGAATGCAAAGAATCTTTTAATTCATATTATTTTCTCAGTTCAAATAAAGAGAATAAAACACTATTAAGTCATTAATAAATAATATGAATAAAATAAAACATTCAGAAGAGAAAATATGTGGCAGGCACATTTTAGTATTAAGAAAGACATGTGAAATACATTAATTTAATAAAAAATGGCATCACTCAATCTCCCACTACATCTTTCATTGTGGTATGAGTGTATGCTCATAACAAAGCATCAAGGAGGAACAAAGAAATGGCCAGTGTACATTGAACTTATTCATTATTGATTCATATTAGGTAAGGGAGGGAAGGGAAGCAAGTCTTATACTGAGAGAAAGAGAATGAGCAAGACAGGTAAATGCCTACCATCCCAGTATAGAATAAACGATGGTTACTTTAGTATCATTTTGCTCACCTCCTTGACCTACTTGCAAGAATTCAAGGTCATCTCAGTAGCTATAGAATCTAATTTATTTGCAAAGACTTGAACAGAAAAAAAAAATTTAGAAATTCCCCTTGGTAATATCTGTTAGAGTCTAGTATGAATTCCTGTCAAGTTTGTCTTTTTGTTGTCCAATCTAAATCACTCCTGCTGTGAATTAAGCATACTTCCTTGTCTTCTCTCAGTGGAAATGAAGAGCAGTTGGTTGTAATACTTCTTCATCTACTTAAAGCTTACAGTTTTAAAAATCACTGAGTTTATTAGTTCTGAAGAAAAACTTTTAAATCTTGGAATATTTTCTTTATATTGATTGAAGGTCATTAAGTCATCCATTGCCATAAAACTATAAGCATGGCAACAGGACTCTAGAGTAACAAAGTGGAGATATTTTCTATACATATTTCTCTCCTTGCTCACTACACTACATATGTTGATAGCTTTGAAACAGTCAGATTTAGTATCATTTTTGTCCCATGTGGATCACATTCAGGATTTTTAGTGTTTAAATTTGTGTGAAAGTTAGACAATGTGGATGAAAACGTAATAGAGTTGATCTTAAACAATGTAGGGATTAGGGTGCCGATTCTTCATGTAGTTAAAAAATCTACATAACTTCTGACTCCCTCAAAAGTTAACTGCAAATAGACCCTTACTGATCAGAAGCCTTACTGATAACTTATAAAGTTGATAAATACATCTTTTGTATATGTATTATATACAGTAATCTTATAATAAAGTAAGCTAGAGAAAAGAAAATGTTTTTAAGAAAATCATAGGAAAAGTTAACCATATTTACTATTCATTAAGTGAAAATGACTAATCATCAAGATCTTCAGTCTCATTGTCTTCACATTGAGTAGGCTGAGGAGGAAGAGGAAGAAGAATGGTTAGTCTTCCTATTTCAAGGATAGCAGAGGTAGAAGAAGATTTGAATATATGTGGACCTGCGCAAGTCAAACCCAGGTTATTCAAGAGTCAACTTTTTAAAAAAATATTTTATTACACTTTAGGTTTGGGGGTACATGTGCAGGACATGCAAGACTGTTGCATAGGTACATACATGGCAACGTGGTTTGCTGCCTCCATCTCCCCTTCACCTATATCTGGCATTTCTCCCCACGTTTCCCTCCCCAACCTCCCTACCTAACGCTGTCCTTCTCCTATTGCCCCCCAACAGACCACAGTGTGTGATGCTCCCCTCCCTACGTCCATGTGTTCATTGTTCAACACCCACCGATGAGTGAGAATATGAGACTTTTGATTTTCTGTTCTTGTGCCAGTTTGCTGAGAATGATGGTTTCCAGATTTATCTATGTCCCTACAAAGGACACGAACTCATTGTTTTTATGGCTGCATAGGATTCCATGGTGTATATGTGCCACATTTTCTTTTTCCAGTCTTATCATCGACGGGTATTTGGGTTGGTTCCAGGTCTTTGCTATTGTAAAAAGCACATAATGAACATGGATGTGCATGTGTCTTTATAATAGAACGATTTATAATCCTTTGGATATATACTCAGTAATGAGATTGCTGGGTCAAATGGAATTTCTATTTCTAGGTCCTTGATGAATCTCCACACTGTCTTCCACAATGGTTGAACTACTTTACACTCCCACCAACAGTGTAAAAGTGTTCCTATTTCTCCACATCCTCTCCAGCATCTGTTGTCTCCAGATTTTTTCATTATCACCATTCTAACTGGAGTGAGATGGTATCTTAACATGGTTTTGATTTGATTTGCATTTCTCTAAAGACCAACAACGATGAGCATTTTTATGTATGTTCGTTGGCCTCATATATGTCTTCTTTTGAAAAGTGTCTGTTCATATTCTTCACCCACTTTTGAATGGGTTTGTTTGTTTTCTTCTTGTAAATCTGTTTTAGTTCTTTGTAGGTTCTGGATATTAGCCTTTTGTCAGATGAGTAGATTGCAAACATTTTTTCCCATTCTGTTGGTTGCCAGTTCACTCTAATGATTGTTTCATTTGCTGTACAGAAGCTCTGGAATTTAATTAGATCCCATTTGTCTATTTTGGCTTTTGTTGCCAATCCAGTTTCTGCTTTCTGCACATGGCTAGTGAGTTTTCCCAACCCCATTTTTTAAACAGGGAATCCTTTCCACCTTGCTTGTTTTTGTCAGGTTTGTCAAAGATCAGATGGTTGTAGATTTGTGGCATTGCCTCTGAGGCCTCTGTTCTGATCCATTGGTCTATATGTCTGTTTTGGTACCAGCACCATGCTGTTTTGTTTACTGTAGCATTATAGTATAGTTTAAGTCAGGTAGTGTGATGCCTATACCTCCAGCTTTGTTCTTTTCTGCTTAGGATTGTCTTAGCTAAGGCAGGCTCTCTTGTGGTTCCATATGAAGTTTAAGGTCATTTTTTCCAGTTCTGTGAAGAGAGTCATAGGTAGCTTGATGGGAATAGTGTTGAATCTATAAATTACATTGGGCAGTATGGCCATTTTCACAACATTGATTCTTCCTAATCGTGAGCATGGAATGTTTTTCCATCTGTTTATGTCCTGTCTTATTTCATTGAGCGGTGGTTTGTAGTTCTCCTTGAAGACGTCCTTTACATCCTTTGTTATTTATATTACTAGATATTTTATTCTCTTTGTAGCAATTGTGAATGGCAGTTCATTCTTGATTTGACTCTGTTTAAGTCTGTTATTGGTGTATAGGAATGCTTATGATTTCAGCACATTGATTTTTTACACTGAGACTTTGCTGACATTGCTTATTAGTTTCAGATTTTGGTCTGAGACAATGGGGTCTTCTAAATATACCATCATACTGTCTGCAAATAGAGACAATTTGACTTCCTCCTTTTCTAATTGAATACCCTTTATTTCTTTTTCTTCCCTGAATAGGAGAGGAAAGAGAGGGCATCCTTGTCTACGGCCAGATTTCAAAGGGAATGCTTCCAGTTTTTGCCCATTTAGCATGATATTGGCTATAGGTTTGTCATAAATAGCTTTTTTTATTTTGAGATATGTTCCATTATACCTAGTTTATGGAAAGTTTTTAGCATAAAGCACTGTTGAATTTTGTCAAAGCCTTCTCTGCATCTATGGAGATTATCACGTAGTTTTTGTCTTTGGTTCTATTTATGTGGTGGATTATGTTTATAGACTTGGGAATGTTGAACCAGCCTTGTATCCCCAGGATGAATCCTACTTGATTGTGATGGATAAGGTTTTGATGTGTTGTTGCAATCGGTTCGCTGGTATTTCATTGAAAATTTTTGCATCTATGTTCATCACGGATATTGGCCTGAAGTTACCTTTTTTTGTTGGGTCTCTGCTGGGTTTTGGTATGAGGACTATTTTGGTCTCATAAAATGATTTGGGAAGGATTTCCTCTTTTTGGATTGTTTAGAATAATTTCAGAAGGAGTGGTACCATCTCCTCTTTGTATATCTGGTAGAGTTCAGCTGTGAACCCATCTGGACCTGGACTTTTTCAGTTGGTAGGCTATTAATTGCTGCCTCAACTTCAGCCCTTGTTATTGGTCTATTCAGGGTTTCAAATTCTTCCTGGTTTAGGCTTGAGAGGGTACAAGTGTCCAGGAATTTATCCATTTATTCGAGGTTTAGGGGTTTATGTGCATAGAGTTGTTTGTAGTAGTCTCTCATGGTAGTTCGTATTTCTGTGGAGTCGGTGGTGATATCTCCTTTATTGTTGTTGTTGTTGTTTTTTTAATTGCATCTATTTGATTCTTCTTTCTTTTCTTTTACATTATTCTGGCTAGTGGTCTATTTTGTTGATCTTTTATAAAAACCAGCTCCTGGATTTATTGATTTTTTTGAAGGGTGTTTTTTTGTGTCTGTATCTCCTTCAGTTCCACTCTAATCTTATTTATTTTTTGTCTTCTGCTAGCTTTTGAGTTTCTTTCTTTTTAAAAAAAAATCTTGCTTCTCTAACTCTTTCAATTTTGATGATAGAGTATTGATTTTAAATCTTTTCTTGTTTCTTACGTGGGCATTTATTGCTAAAAATTTCCCTCCAGACACTATTTTATATTTGTCCCAGAGATTCTGGTATGTTGTGTCTCCATTCTCATTGGTTTTGAAGAACATCTTTATTTCTACCTTTATTTCATTGTTTGTCTAGTCAACATTCAAGAGCCAGTTGTTCTGTTTGCATGTAGTTGTGCAGTTCTGAGTTAGTTTCTGAATCCTGAGTTCTAAGTTGATTGCCCTGTGGTCTGACCAACTGTTTGCTATGATTTCCATTATTTTGCATTTGCCGAGGAGTGATTTACTTCCAATTATGTGGTCAATTTTCGAGTAGGTGCAATGTGGTGCTGAGAAGAATGCATATTCTGTGGATTTGGGGTAGAGACTTCTGTAGATGTCTATTATGTTTTCTTGGTCCAGATCTGAGTTCAAATCCTGGATATCCTTGTTAATTTTCTGTCTCATTGATCTGTCTGATATTGATACTGGGGTGTTAGTCTCCCACTATTATTGTGTGGGAGTCTAAGTCTCTTTGTAGGTCATTAAGAACTTGTTTTATGTATCTAGGTGCCTTGTGTTGGATGTGTATATATTTAGGATCGTTAGCTCCTCTTGTTGCATTGATCCTTTTACCATTATGTAATGCCCTTCTTTATCTCTTTTGATCTTTGTTGCTTTAAAATCTATTTTATCAGAGACTAGGATTACAACTCCTGCTTATTTTGATTCTCCATTTGCTTGGTAAATCTTCCTCCATCCCTTTATGTTGAGTCTTTGTGTATCCTTGCATGTTAGATAGGTTTCCTGGCTACAGCACACCAATGGGTTTTGACTTTTTATCCAATTATGCCAGTCTGTGTTTTTTGATTGGGACATTTAGCCCATTTACATTTAGGGTTAATATTGTTATATGTGAATTTGATCCTGTCATTTTGATGCTAGCTGGCTGTTTTGCCTGTTAGTTGATGCAGTTTCTTTATTGTTTTGATGCTCTTTACCATTTGGTACGTTTTTGGAGTGGCTGATACTGGTTGTTCCTTTCTATGTTTAGTGCTTCCTTCAGGAGCTCTTGTAAGGCAGGCCTGGTGGTGATGAAATCTCTCAGCAATTGCTTGTTTGTAAAGGATTATTTTTCTCCTTCACTTATGAGGCTTAGGTGGGATGGGTACGAAATTGTAAGTTGTAAGTTCTTTTCTTTAAGGATGTTGAATATTGGCCCCCACTCTCATCCTTAAAGAAAGATCTGCTGTGAGTCTGATGGGCTTCCTTTCGTGGGTAACCCGACCTTTCGCTCTGGCTGCCTTTAGCATTTTCTCCTTCATTCCATCCCGGTGAATCTGATGATTATGTGCCTTGGGGTTCCTCTTCTTGAGAAATATCTTTTTGGTGTTCTCTGTATTTCCTGGACTTGAATGTTGGCCTGCATTGCTAGGTCAGAGATGTTTTCCTGGATAATATTCTGAAGAGTGTTTTTCAGCTTGGATTCATTTTCTTCGTCACATTCAGGTACACCTATCAAATGCGGATTAGGTCTTTTCACATAATCCCATATTTCTTGGAGGCTTTGTTCATTTCTTTTCAATCTTTTTTTCTCTAATCTTGCCTTCTCTTTTCATTCCATTGAGTTGATCTTCAATTTCTAATATCCTTTTTTCTGCTTGATCAATTCAGCTACTGAAACTTGTGTATGCTTCACAAAGTTCTTGTGATGGTGTTTTTCAGCTCCATCAAGTCATTTATATTCTTCTCTAAGCTGTTCATTCTCATTAGCATTTCCTCAAACCTTTTCTCAAGGTTCTTAGTCAACTTTACATGTAAAAGTCTTCAAGTGTCATTTAAAAAACTATGAATTCTTAACGAGTTGAGAGTATTTTATGTTATATTGATTTACTTAATTTTTAGATTTTCTCTAAAAATGAGAGAATGTGAGAGTAAGAAAATTTAGTGTACCTAGGAGTTGATTGATTGATGTGGAGACTTGAATTTTAGACCTGAATTAGATAAATAATTGTCAGTAGACAGAAAAGACATGGTTGCAAGAAAAAGTGATTTCATTCAGGTGATACATGGTACTATAAATCTTCAGAAAAACCATTGTCTAATGTATGTGTCTCAAATATCTCTTCTCTTTACTGTCATTTAATACAACATCCTGAACCAAATGCTAATGATTTGCAGTAATGTTTGTATCTTTCAGGAATTTCACCTCAGGATAGCCACTGAATGCGCTCAGAAAATACACCGTTCTAGATTCATCAGAACATCTGTGTATAATTCAATTCATGACTTACCAACGATAAATATAGGCATATAATACTCATCAAAATATTAGTTTCTCTTCTCATTTTTAATTTAGCCCATATGCCATTTGAATTATATTAAATAAACATTGTAGCAACAGAGAGCTACTTGGCAATCTGGAGGACGGGCAGTAAAGTAATAATATCTTCTTTACTTCTTGTCGAAACTGTAAAGCATTTGTTACTTAAAAGCTGTAACAAGACTGGTAGAACTACTTGGGTGGAAGAAAATACCTTCATGTTATTTCTTGTAATTCGGACTATTATATGAATTCTCAACAACTTAAGGAAAAATAGAGGAAATAAAATAATATACCACGTATGATATTGTTCCTCCGTAAACTCTGGAATAAGCATGTGAGTAAATTTGCATGTATATTTCTCAGACAATTTAAGAATGGGTTGTCTTCTAGGAAACTGCACTGATCAAGGGCTTGGTATTTTACTTCATTCCTCTTTTTCCAAGCTCAAGGTAAGTAATGCAGCTCAGAAGGCTGTACATATGCTACATATAACTTTGACACATCAAAGCAAAGCCAATCTTTTAGTGTTTACTGTTAAATATCCTTTCCTATACTTTATTAGATGGGCATTCTATTGTCTAATGGTGATCTATTCTATCTTTAGATCTCTTAGGCTATCAGAGAGTGTTCAGTCCAATCACTGTAAATCTGTGGCTACACAGAGTCTACCACAGAAGTCAGTGGCTTTAAACAATAATAAATTATGGCCCATGCATCTGTAGGTTGCCTTGATATCAGCTGATCCACACTGGGTTCCACTGAGCAGTCTGTTCAACTTGGGCAGACTTATTCATGACTCTACCAGTCCCATAGGAGCCAGCTGTGTTAGATCTAACTTTCTTCCTAGGAAAGGAAGGATCATAAACCTAAGGGGGGACTACTCTTCTCATAGAGATAGGAGCTTCAGGAGGGCAAACAGAATCATGTGAGATCTCTATAGGCCTAAGCTGAAAATCAGTACACTGTCACTTTCATTCATACACCACTGATCAAAACAGGTTTTTGTCCAAGTCCAAAGCTAAGGATCAAATATGTGCAGTGACCATTAGTGATAGGGACCAAAGAATTTCCTTCCAAGAAGTATGAATGCCTGATAGGGCAAAAACCTTGTGCCAATAATAAAAATCTACCTTTTAGCATGATTTGTTAAAATTTCAAGTTTTACCCTTTTCTCACAGAAGCCTCATTTACCCATATGGAAATGAGAAGGAAAAGAGAATTACTGGCTGGGCACAGTGGTTTATACCTGATTCCAGCACTTTGGGAGGCTGAGGCATGAGGATTACTTTTGAGGTCAGGAGTTCAAGACCAGCCTGGTCAACATGGTGAAATGCTATCTCTACTAAAAATACAAAAATTGGCCAGGTGTGGTGGTGCACACTCAAAATCCCAGGTACTCAGTAGGCGGAGGTGGGAGGAGTGTTTGAACCATGGAGGCAGAAGTTGCAGTGAGCCAAGATCAAGTCACCGCACTCCAGCCTGCATGACAGAATGAGACTCTGTCTCAATAAATAAATAAATAAATAAATAAATAAATAACAATAAAGAGATAACTACTAACAGCTTTTCCTTCAAATACAGGACTAGGAGAAAAATACTTCCCACATTTTATTATTATTTAACATCTATTTTCTCTCTCACTCTTGTACATGTGCACAAAGAAGACAGACACTTTATTTTTAGTAGTTCACTGTGTAAGTGTTTTTCATGTCAAATGATAATGTAACCTAATGCAGGCTTGGCTGCTCACTGCTTGCATCACAAAATGACAAGGACAAATGTAGTAAAAATGAAACAAATTTGTTTCAGAGCTTAGCAGTGGAGAAGTAGCTAAATTCACAACTGAAGAAACCACTTCAGATTTCTGAGCAGAAAGTGAAAGCTCGTGAAGAGAAATTTTGGTATCCAGGGACCAAAGAGGTATGGAGGCGCAGGATCTATTTCACTTGCTCCAAATATTTTATCTTGAGTAACAGGCCTTTGGTGAGCAGTCCAGCAACCACCACAATAAAACAACGTTTCTGGAAGGTTCCTAGTTTGTTTCAAGATTTGGTCCTTGGAACCTCTAAGCAAACATATAATTAGAATAGCCCTTAGTGTTTGCAGGTGAAAGTCTGAGGGAAAGAAAGGATGGTAAAGGTTACATTTACATTCCTACAGAGCTAAGTAAGAGGTAATCACACCAGGGGAAAAAGAAAAAGAAAAGGAAATGAGGAAAAAAAATCATTTTTAAGAAAATAGCATACTCAGTTACAGTAATATGATTATATTTTGCTGAATGTTTTATATGAAGAATAATTGTTAATTTAAAAAAATATATGTTTGGATAATTCATGCATTCATTTATTCAACCAATGTATAGTGAGGAACTGCTGAATACACTCAGGTACTAATGTTACATCCTGCTGGGGGGCAGGAAGGACTGACAACAAGAAAGTAGGCAAAACTCCTTGCCTTTAGGGACCTTACATTCTATTCAGGTGAGAGAATCATGAATATGAGAAAAAATATATTGCTAAAATACATATTATGGTGGCATATGTTTACTGCTAAGGACAAAAATACGTCAGGGAATGAGAGTGTGAAGTGTAGAGTCAGGAGGGTTGCAAATTTAGATAAAGTGGCTAGAATAGACACACTGAGAAAGTGAAAAAGTGTTAAACAACGTTATTGGCTCTAAAAGAAGTGACCTGTTTTTGATAATGTTTGGGAAGGGATATACTTATATCCTGGTAAATAAGACTATGTATTTACAAAAATTGTAACAGCGAGAAAATTATGACAGTGAAAGAGATCTTGCCTTTATCTTGTCTTTAGTTTCCAAACTACCCTTGGTCACCCCTGGGCAGGAGCCAAGCTAACTTTTGAAGAAATTTAGTTTTAGTTTAAATGATAATAGTGTTTCCCCAAAACTAAACTGCCTTTGTAAAAATAATGATATGCTACCAGGTTAAGAGGATAAGGAAGATCTGAATTCTGCTAAGATGTAGCCATTTTTCCAGAATTCACAACATATGCAACTTATCCAATTACTTTTGTAATAACATCACTATTGTAGAACCTAAGATTGGCCATTGAAATGTCTTTTCAGGTTTTTGCAATTCTGATCACTATATGGCCCCACCCAGACTGCTGATTCTTGACTCAAATGGTCATCTGGCCCCAAAAGAAGTAAATTCAGTGTGAGGACCATATTCCACATCCCTATGATTGTATCACCAGTCAGTCAGCAGCACCCAGTCCTTAGCTATCTTCGAAAAACCCTAGCCTTGAAATTTTTGGGGAGGCTGATTTGAATAAAAATAAAACTCCAGTCTCCTGTTTAGCTGACTCTCAGTGTACCAAATCTTCCTTTAGTGCAACTCCGCTATCTTGATAAAGTGCCTCTATCCGGGCACTGGTCAAGAAGACCCAGGGTATGTACATGTTACATACATTAAGTTCCTCTTCAAAGGTTTGGCTTGTCAACTTTCTTATTCTTTGTTCTTGAGGCTGACTTCCTTGTACCTCCCCACTCCTAGCAACCTGCTCTGTAGGTAACTTCTCCTGCCAATCCTAATTTGTAATCACATCCATTCCTTATTTGAAAAAATACCCTCACTCCTAGCAACCAGCTCTGTAAATAACTTTCTCTCCGAAACTGCCCTTCCAGCTACTGTAACCACACTCCTCTTCTGTTTAAAATAACCAATTGGAATTAGCTTAGATTGTGTGGTCTGACTCCAGCCAATGGGGATAGGACACAGAAGCAGGGACTAGCTGCATTAAGGATAAAAAACTCCTTCCCTCCTTTGTTTGGTGTGTTCTTGTGACCATACCAAGCATGGGCAGTACTTTTCTTCAAAAGTAAACTTTGCCTTGCTGAGAAATTTCTTGAGTGCTGGTTTTCTTTGCCGCACGGAGAACTAATTTCTAACATACACTATTGCATGATGTCATACTTCAAGGATGAAATATAGTCATGGTATATTATTTCTTAGGGTGCTATGAAGTTCCATTTGTGAATATTACATTTAAATGTTACATAGATTTTCAAAATTGTAATTGGTCTATAGTTTCCTTTATTTACACTATCTTACTAAGCATTCCCCTATCTTCTCAAAAAATAGGATTAGAAAAAATTGTTTTTAATTATATTTTATAATCATTTAAATCAAAATTATTTCATCCTTGCTGCATTTCCCTAGCTTCCCAAAAAAAATAGTATTAGAAAAATTTGTCCCTTAATTATATTGTACAATCATTTAAAGCAGAATTATTTCTTCCTTACTGTATTTGAAACCATTTTTTTTCTGTGAAATTTATTGAGACATGACTCATTTGCAGGAGAGATAATTTCACATTAACTATCTGAACAATTTTAATATATATTTTACTTTAGTATCTTCTTAGATAAAAATATTATGTATTAATAATATATATATATATACATACACACACACATACACAAACAAAGATTGCTTGACAAATTTTAGTCAAGCTTCTAAGCTTCTAAACAGTCTCCTAGTCCCATCTGTACTTATCTGTAAAATCTGGTTTTAGCAAAGAACTCTGCTAAATTGGTTTGCAAGAACCCTCTCAAAAGACAAAATTACAACAAACTTAGTTTAAAGATCTAATTGACTTTATTTGTTGAGTAATGAATCAGGGAACACTTCATTCTGCAAAATCAAATGACAGAGCTCCCATTGTGCAATGGCAGGACAATAGGTTTTGTAAGTTGGGAAAAGGAAACAGAACAAAAAAAAATCCAAATGGATTTGTTAAAATCAGGTTATTTCAGGTCACTGTTCTTGTAAGGCTTAAAGTAGAGGGGACTTTCTTACTAATCTGAAACAGGTAAACTGAAATCTCCTGTTTTCAGGAAAAAACTAGTCTATCACGGGATTTACCTGTTTCTTTAAAGTTTCCATTTAATTACATGACATTTAGCGTGATTATATGATGTTTAGAATTTTGGTTTGTTTTAGCCTTCTGGATATTAGTGCAGGAAGCTAATCCAAAACAATGACCTCTCAAATATTTTAACAACCCCAAATCTTGATAGCTGATCATTCTTCGTATAGTATTGGGTTTTACTTTCTCCACCATCCCCAACAGAATATCCTGTCTCTCTGGTGTGTCTTCAGCAAGAATCTTGTTACATTGGTTCAACCAGAATGCCCCTTACAATTGATGTTTCCTTTTATATCATTTGCCATCTACTGACTCCCTACCCATCTTCTTGGCTATTAATTATTCTGTATTGGCATTAAATGCAATCTTTGTCCTTCATTGCAAGTCACTGTTGCAGTTGCTCCTATACCTATCCCCAAGATTCTGAATACATTCTTCCTTACAGTGCTTTAACAAGTTTCACTGAATAATTTTTGCTTTAAAAATATGTATACATCATACAAACAAATATTTATAAGCTTCGTACATATACATATATGTACAAAGTTAACCACTTGCTGCTGGCTTTTCAACTGATTTTCCTAAGTGTTTTCAATATAAATTCTTGTAATTTAAAAATTCTTAATATAGAAACATTATTGGTCAAAAAATCAGAAATAAATTTTTCAGTGCTAAAATATAATTAATTGATCTTTTATTCTGTTTTTAATGAATAAAAAGTTCAGACTTCAAATACAAATGTCAGAAGACTTTTTTTAAAAGTTGCCCATTTATGTGCTAAAATTATGAAACACATATATACAACATTAAAGTCAGTAACTGCTAATAATTGTATGGATTCCTCTTATATTATCAAGTATCTGCATAGGTTTCTTAGCCTATTGAACATATGGTCTTTACTTCAACTTTTTCAAATGTTTGAGTGGAAATAGAAACTCCCTCAATTCTACATCTTTAATTGTACTTAGAAAGAAGGGTAGGGCAAAGGTACACCAACAATTAAACTCCATGCATAGGCATCTGGTTACTAATGGTCTTTGAATGCTGTGCGACTCCTTTGTTGTACCTATGAAGATTACAAGTAGAGATATCCATTACAGATTTTCATTTCTCATTTGTACTCTTAAGAATCTGGCTATCTCTATTTTCTGATTGTTATCAAGTAGCAAGCTTACTAAATTTCTTATGATATAGTCCAATATATAAATGCTTTCTTATCATTAGTTGTGTCCATATATGTTATAATAACAGCCATCAGTCCCACTAAGTTCTTTGTTAATTCTCTTTCTTTAACTAAATGGGAATAAAAGTTTGCATGGAATGATGTGAAAGTGTGTGAGTGGGGAAGCAGTGAAGAGCACAAAAATATGTGACTCTCTTAAGTTACTACTTTCGCAATGGACTCCAGAGAATTAGGAATTTCTTGGAGAGAGATGCTTGTTTAAGAAACACTTTTATACATGGATTTTCTTTTACAACTCCATAACTGATAGATACAAGACAGAACTTCTAATAAAGCAGGATGAGAGAGGACAGTTTCGGTATTCAAATCCTTCATCTAATGAAGGGGCATGGCACCTAGATCATAAATGGAAGGTCTTAGACAGAAACAGGGACATTTCTTTATTGTAACATTAGTGAAGTCAGAACATACGTGGTCACATAAAGGGGCACTGGTAAACTTGAGAGTGGAAGGCAAGGTGTTCTCTTCTGATGGTTGCCATTTTTTAAATGAAACATTGAGGAAAGTTTTCTGTTGAGTGTAAAAGGTGGATAGAAAGGTTGAAGTTTTAAATAGAGAAATGAGACATAAAGTTATCTACTGATAATGATTTTATCTAAGTTTCCTGTAACTTCTCTCATGATTATCCAATTCTCCCTTCCAATTTATTGATTTAGGTACCAATATAAATGAATTCTACTCTTATATACTTTTTCTTACTCATATATTGGTTCTACAATAATTGTGCTTCTTTCTTCAGCTTAATTAGTTCTGCATTATATGTTTATCTTATTCTGTCATTTTATATGTAAAATTTCTTTGTATTGATATTAGATTTTCTAATCTTAAGAGTTTGTATGTCTTTAAACTTTGGTAAATAATTTTATATTTTTTTAATTTATTTTCTCTCCAGTATTTGCCATGTACTGTTTTTCCCTCTTACTAATTATTAGCGTGGGTAGCCCTACTGGAACTAGATATAATATATCTAACGATTCTCCCTGGCTTCATCTTGCTTTATGTGAAACTGGCTTTCTTCTCCTCAGAGATTAAAGGCTAAATTTGCAGAACTCTAGTCTTTCTGCTTTGCCTATTGTTAGATTTAGCTTTTGATCTTTAAAAATTTATTTATAATAATGTCCTCATATCATTTTAATTACTGGCATATTTTATTTTTATTCAGGGTATCTTAAATTTTTGAAAAGTTTGTTTCACTTCAGACTGACCTCGGGACCTTTGTTTTGCTGAGACAGTCAGCCTTACTGAATTCCTTCCTTATTCCAATCTCCTCAGCAGATACTCCATTCTAGAAAAATGGAGAAATATATTGCTAAATGTTCGAGTGTCAGTCCTGGAATTGCTAACCTATTGTAAAAGGAAAACTTCAATGGACAGTCAATGTCTGTGTTTCTCTACCCAGAGCTGCTGACCAACTCAGTTTTCCTTTTCTATGTTATTTCCTGCTTAACTTTTTCTTTTCTAATATTACCTTTACTATTGAGGAATAAGGTTGTTTCAGGATTAATCAGCTTCTTTCTCAACTAGTACCTAGAAGGAAAAAATATTGCTTTGTTTTACTGGTGTGTCAGGATTACAATATGCATTGTATTCAGGTTGGTTTCTCTCAGAAGACTATAGATGGAGATTTACGTGCAGGAATTTTATTGGTCAGTAGTCTCAGAATCAACATCACTAAGGGAATGAAAAAGTAAGACTAGATAGCAGGAGAAATTGAACTGTAACAAAGATTTCAGACAGTCTTAACAGGGGGACTGGAGCTGCAATGGCTCCTCAGAGTTGTACAGAATTGGAATGAGGGTTCTGAGCATTTATATTGCCAAGTCATCTGGTCACTTGACATGAGTTACTCCAAGAAGAGGGTAATGATATCGGGCAAGCAGCTCTCCTCAGCCTATGGCAAGTGCTAGGAGTGACTCAGCTGGGAGCAATTGTCTGCCCATACTTTCAGCAAGTAGGAGAATGAATTTTCCAGGCCAGGGTGTAGAAAAGGAAGTGAGGAAAGAGAACATCAAGACATTCATTACAGCTTAGAAAGATTTTTTGGTCTTACAGGGTTATTTGGTGTCTCTGTTTATGATACCTAAATCCTTTCTGCCCGCTTCTCTAAAATGGATGATATGTGAGAGAAATTTCATCTTGATTTTCTGCCATCATTCTTATGACTGATGAAACACATGCAAATAATATTTTAAAAATTGTGTTACTAAAAGAATAGCATATCGGTTCTGATTTATATTTGTAAAGTATAAATTTATACTTTGTATCTGATATAATTTGGCAATAAATTTTGAAAGTACATAAAATATCTATTTAAGTTCATCAACATCTTGAAGTTTATTCCATGTAAGGACTCAACAATTTGGAAATCAGTAATTTCCAAAGTTATGTCCTCAAACTGCAATTTAGAAACAATAAGAGATTAGTCAAAGAAATTTTGAGGCTCAGTGTTTTGGAATAATACATAAGTTCTTAAAATGAGTGAAAATACAGGGTATACAAATATACAGAAAGTTTATAATTGCATATATATTTATATTTAAATATAAAATAACCACAGGGAAACATAAACATGCTTATTGTGTGTAATTGAATTATAGTTTATCTTATTTTTAGACCTGTTTGTAATTAACAGTTTTCTCTCATTATTGTGTATAATCGAATAATTTTTTAAAAAGTTTAAAAACATCTGTGCATCATCTTTATACAATATGTAACCATTGGCAGTGAATGTTTTATCTTCTGCATTTAATTTAGATCAATAATCTGATAAGTTGCAGTAACTTTAGTTGGGGGTAATAATTAAGCCTTCTTTTAGACATAAGTAAAGGAAAGAAACTTTTAAAATAAGTCAGTAATTAGACCCAACAAAGTCAAAAGTAAATTTAGGTAATCCTATCAATAACTTTTTCAATTATATCAATAAACATAATATTGTCTTAGTACATAAATAAAATAAAGTGGGAATATATATACACATGGAAAAATGTGTGTGTGTGTGTGTGTGTGTGTGTGTGTGTGTGTGTGTGTGTGTGTATGTCTATTAAACAAATAAGTAATATTCATTCAATCCACAAAATAGTATTTTATTGTAACATGCACATTGGAAAATATAAAATGACCAAAAGTTTTACTAATTAAAGTTTGGTTATTGTTAAAAATAGTTTTGTAATCTGAGAAGATAATTTAAAAATGATAAATAATAATGTATTCGATGAAGACAAATGGCCTAAATATTGAGTATATATGTTAAACCTGAGCCCTATTTATCTTTGAAAGCTAGCAGTGGGGGGAAATGTATTGTTTCTGTATATTTTAAAACCAAGACTACACATATACATTTAGTTTTCAGGAAAAATAGTATGAGCTTCAGGAGGATGAGAATTTCAATTGATCCTTGTGTTTTCCCTCTGGAAATCTGGAGAATTTTATAAGTTAGAAAATGAAGAGTCTTCTTAAATGTATACCTGTCTCAGCAGTAAAGATCTGACTTTAAGTTTATACAAAATAAAATATTCAATGAGAATCTGAGTCACTTTGAGTGAAAAGGTAGTTACATGCAAACTCAAATGGAACTATAAACCTGAAGGACACCACAGCATAAAACATGTTGATAGAAAGTAGGATTTTAGAATATGGATTTAAGCTATATTATGATGTTTATGATGAGATGTGGCCTTTTCACAGGGACCCTTTTAATATTATTTAGAAAAAAGGTGTAGTAATGCAAATATGTGAAAACTATGAGCAAAGTGAAGATATTTTGTTAGACTAGAGCCATTTAGATGGCCTTATTATCTTAAGTACTACTTTTATTATCTTTCAATTTTAACTTTAAACTTCAGAAAATAGAAACTGCTTAAATTTTATGACTGACTTAGAACAGTTGGATGACACTAAAGTTTAAATCAGAATCAGAAAAGGTAACTTTTTTTCTTAAAATGTTCCTTAAAGACATTTTAGAGGGAGTCATGGGAGCAATATCTATCATTATCACTCACTGTGTTTTAGGATCGAGGCAAATGAGCACAAATCTATCCCTAAGGCAAGAGTATGCTCTGTGACTTCCCTGGCCCTGAGAAGCAAAAGAGCCATGGATCAATTTACTAACTACAGTGCAAAGTCTCCTAGACTCTCAGGAAATGCTGCCGATTGCTTTAACTTTATTTGTAAAAGACAAGGTCTGCTTCACTCCCAAATATCTGGAGGTTACAAGTGTAATAAACATGTAATTTTTTTTTCTGGGTCATTCTTTCTGTGGCTGTTCTAAAGTTTTGATAGCTCTCTTGTTTCCAGACCTGTAAGAACTTTCAGGTTGTATACAGTGTGGGGAATGTCGGCTGTATACATATATAGCAAAAGAAAATGAAAAGATAAGAATATAGAGAGCTTGCATAAAATGAATTCTAGAAAGGTGCAGATTGGTAATAGTGTGCTTTTTTTTTGGCTTACTCTTCAACATAAACATCAGAAATAAGCAGAGGCATCAAATTAACTGGTCACATTAGGCATGAATACACGTTAATACCTTAACATATAGAGAAACTAGAAGATGACACAAGACAAGAAACAAGAATATTTACAATTGATGAGTGGTGAGGTACATGAATAAATATAACTCGCAAAACATTAAAAAATATACAGAAAGATGATCTAGTAATATACAAAACTCTGATCATTTTTAAATCTCCATTTTGCTCCAAATACAGAGCAAAGTAAGCCAGAAATCAAACAAATATTCAAAGTAAGAAAGAGGTTGATCTTGCTAGCAACCTGGATTCTGACTGGCAAATGTGTAAAGCGATAGGAATTTCAAGTCTGTAGAATAACTGTGAGCAGTATCACTAGCCTAAGTTGGGAACCAAGACCAGTCTCACTTTTTAAAATTGAGATGGGCAAGGCAGTATTACATGTACATTCTATCTGGGCCATAGTTTATGCTGATTTCACTATTGGGGATTTAGAAGCACACACAGTTTCACACCCCAAATCATATTCAAATCACCAGCTAAATCAGTACACTGCCCACAAAGCCAAAATCATGAAGGACAACTGAGCTGTGAATATCTGAGTTGTGAATATAGAAAGTATTTTTGATCAGAGATTCTGAGTATCTGAATGAAACAATCACAAAACCAACTGAAGAGGGGAGTAAACGGAGGTAAGGGGCGGTGGACGTGAAGAAGAGAGAGAGAGAACAAGGGTATACTGACAAACTGAAAACCAAAGTGCATGAAGAAAAAGCCTGTGTATTACCAGAAATAGCCAACCTTCCAGTAAGTGCTTACTTTCCTTTCCATGACTGAGCCCCTGTGACTGTTAGTTGCAAACAGTGACTGAACCAGGGTCCTCCTTCCCAGTTTCCTGTGCATCTCTGCGTGACCCTATGATTTGTTTTCCCAATTGCAATGTGAAGAGAAATCTTTAAAAATTGAAGATTCTAATTTGTGGTTGTATTTTTTCCACATGTCTCTCTCCACTTCTGTCTTCTGGATGTAGAAAATGACGAGGCTTTTATATTTAGGAGTGAGTACTAAGGATGGAAAGAAGCCAGGTCAGCTCCTGACAAAACAGCCATTTTGGACTGTTGTATGAACAAAACGTTGTCTCTGAAATGTTATAAATGAAGGTGTTTACTAAAATATCTAGTATTACTCTAAAATATAATAATAATTTGTAGTCCAAGAAACTCAGAAAAGAAATTCATTATCTATAAATAAATAAATACATTAAGTATGTTTAACTACCTCAGACCTAAAAATATGATAGTATCCACATAACTTTCATTAAGCTACCAAAGTATATAAGAGAAAAATGAAAGATGATGTAAATTATAATAAAAAATTGAACATATGGAAGATAACATACATAATGATTGAAGTAAAAACATACTAGGTGTTACACACTACAGACTGTACAGATTCTTAATGCATTTTAGTCAATTAGAATTTAGAACTAAGAACTCCATGAGAACTTCACAGAAAAAGTAAAAAAGATGAAAAATATAAAAAAAGCTGTTAAAAAACAAGTGTCCAGTCTTAGGAGCCATCACTATGTTCTTAATAATTATTTCAAATATATTTTTTAAATGGTGGGGAAAAAAGAGCTAAAAATAATGAAGATTCATTTTAATTCAAAAAAAGGCATGAATCTTTGTTTTAAAAGTTGACACAAACTACTGAATAGGACAAATAAAATAAATTCACCCCAAACAAAATCTAATGAAACTCAAAATATCAGCTATAAAGAGAAATCTCAAAGGATAGCTACAAAAGAATGGCACTGAGATCACTGAGATCGAGGTCTTTCCTCTCAGTAATACAAGGCAGGAAATAGGATGGAATGAAGACTTTAAGAAATGAAAAGGAACTATCTTTTTACAAGCCTATAATAGGTTAAACTATTATTCAAGAGCGTTAGTGAAATGAGAATATTCCAATAATGCCAAGATCATATTTTACTAACATTGAATTTTCTTTAAAGAATTGCAAACAAAAATTACAAAATAATAATAAAATGCCCATTATAAATATTACCAAAATATCCTGGGTTACCTGTTCAAATATTTTCTATAATCATTATGGCTAATTATTGTAATTTAAAAAGTGAAAATAAGATTCTTACCCACAATGTCACAGTTGATTAAAACCAGGTGTCTAATTGTTAGTTACATATTTTAAATTTATTTTTGTTTTTAAGAGAAGTCTAGAAATCTGAATAATTGCATTGTAATGAGATTTCTGTGCCAATTAAATTGATAAAAATAATTTAAATTCATAAAATATTAGACATCAGTACATTATAGTAAACATCTAAAAGAATGTTGACAGGACTATAAATTGAGATTATTTTAATTTTTTTCTAAAAGTGAGTTTTTTATCTAAAAATAATTGGAAAGATATATCAAGATTCTGACAACATACATATTTAATTCAATAATTTCATTTTATTAGTCTAAAATTTAAAGATACATTCTATGATTGGAAAGGAAAGAAATTAGTTATGCATACATTTATTTCTGCCTCCCTTAAAGCAATGAACATTTCTATCAATTTTCAAATTTAGGCATATATGCGTGTATATAACTGTATCACTATAACATAATATAATAATCAGGTATTAACTTTAGAAAATGTGACTCATTATATAAATAAATACATTAACATTAAGTGAAAATACGCATTACTTTACTCTTCTGTAAAATATTTATATTGATACCCTGATTATTTTTAAAATTCAACTTTAAGATAAAGAGAGCAATAATTTTCAAAATGATTGGGAAGATATGGTTTGAACATATGACATTCAATACTGTTTAACAATCAAAATTATTCCTGGGAGATAAAGATATCATTATATAGCAAACATAAAAACAAAGATGCTTAATTTGAACCAATCCCCTTTTTCCAAATATTACAACCAGCCAAATATATATGCCATAAGATAAATATAATTTATTGAAATTGAGTGGAGGATACATTTGGCCTTCAGAATTGTTGGGTTCTGCATTAATGGATTCAATCACCCACAAGATAAGTATTTGGGAAAAAAATTCTGCAAAGTTCCCCAGAGCAAATCTTGAATTTGCCCATGCAGAGTACTACCTTAAATTCATTCATTAAATTCACATTCAAATTGAAGCAATGTGTAGGCATTATATTATGTATTGTAGGTCATCTAGAGATGATTTGAAGTAGATGGGATTGTGTACAAGGTTAAATGCAAATACTATGCTATTCTATATAGGTGACGAGCATTTGTGGATTTTGATATCCATGGATATCCTCACATCAATTCCCCACTAATACCAAGAAATTACTACCTAAATATCTCTGGTTATATTCTTTTTGTACGTTTTGTGTCTAAAAGTCAATATATCTTTTACTGATAAGGGAAAAAAGTCACATACAATAGAATTTTACTGGCATTTTCTTACCTTCATTCTTGACAGTGATGACTAGAACTACTATTAGATCATCAACCTGTAGTCATCTCTGCTTATGAGTCCTAGGCCAATGTTTGTTAAGTACACCATAGTATTTAGTCATAAAACCAAGGCATCACATCTTTGAAAACAGGTTGAGAAGCTAATGAACTCCATTGCAAGTACAAGCAAAGCACTTGTACCAGAATTACACAAATCAATAAATATTTCACATGTTGACTTGAACACTCAATAGCTTTTAAATCGAAAATATTACTTGTAAGGAGCCATTTCTTCTAAAATTTTCAGAAATGCTTGCTATTATTTGAAATCTTTTATACATATATGTTTCAACACATAAATATTTTAACTCTATAATATTTTTAGAAAAATGTCAATTTTCACCCTAGTTTAATGTCATGTTGATACATAACATATACAAAATGTTTTATTAATTTATTTATCTCTTTCCCATTCAAGACTGTACATTCTTGCTACTCTGTTTTCTCTCTGTTCAGAAACATACATACAGATATTTTATAACACTTTTGTTGAGTAAATTTTTAATATACACTACTGATTTTAAGTGGTTCCCTCATCAACAGAGTAGATCCAATCAGATAGCTGGCATATAATTACAAAGATGTGGGTATCCTTAAAGAAATTTTTGCCTGTTCAAAAGCTATCTCTGCCAAACACTGCAATATGTAAAACTGCTTTAAACTGCTTCAAAGTCACTATTTCTTTAGTAACAAAATATGCTAAACAATTATTGTGTTCACATTTTCATGTTTTATATTTAAATATTTAAAATGTTTGTTAAACCTACACAGCTATGAGAATTCATTTATTCCTCATTTTTAATCAATATCCTAAGGTTTTATTTTCTACACCATGAAAAAACCTTAACAGTAAGTTAATATTCATCCCTAGTGCTAAATCTTGGATTGTATGGGGGTTAATGGATCTGTTCTTTTACTTGCTAAATAAAATGTGTCCCCTTAGATGATGGTTACCATTTCTTAATTAAGAATCCACTAAAGTGCCATCCAAATGTACATAATTTATTCCCTTTATATTATTGGACTGGGAATTTTGCCAATGAATAAAACATCTTATTCTGAGGCAAAATGGAAACTAATATTTTAAAGCTTGATGAGAAATATCATTTCTCGAACTTGTTTTAATAATAAATTTATAATATAATGAAGAGCAAATCAGGGTAATACCTAATCTGACATTCAGTAAGGGCATTAGCTGAAATCTAAAATGATTACTTCTTAAAGAAAGTATATATAAAAAGTAAAACCTTTGTGATAGAGAAACTATATGCATATGTAGTTTGCATATGTGTGTGTTTATTTTGATTGTTGTTATTATTGTTTTTTATATGAAATGATTGTTGTTTCTCCTAGCAATCCTTGTTATAACCGAAGGCAAATATTTTAGCTTAGTGTTTTTAAATGACTTAAGATGTCAAGCACTTCATAAGAGAACAGCTTTCGAATGAGACAGTAAGTACCAGATAGAATTACTCTTTAAGAGTTAATATAACAAAAAATGGCTCATGTTTGTTTATTTTATAATTTTTAGTAGTATGAAGATTTTAGAAAATACCTTATTGGAAGAAAAATCTCAGAAAGTTTTAGTAAATGTTATTTCTGAGCTGCTTAGTGGACATAGACTATGTCTTAATCTTGCCTAATGTCTGAACTGTGATTCTCTAAATCTTTTAAGCTACTCTTATACTTTATTTCTATGCATATCATTGGACTACACTGATTGATATTTCAAAGAGTAATGGTAATTTAAAAGTAGACTATATCAACCTGTTGCATGAAAATCACATTTAAATACAAGCTTTTATTTTTGATAGGTTGTTTAGTTTGAGGGTTCAATTGTTCCTTAAAAGAAATCTTTATTCAGTCAAGGAGTTAACATTTACAATGAATTTGGTGTATATTTTTTCTCATCATATGTCCAATAAATAGAGGTGACTGAAATATACAATTATCAACAATACATCTGACATAGGTAGCAAGTAAGGATGGAGACAATTACATTGAAAATACATCTGAAGACTTTTCATTTGTGACTTTTACTTGTAATTCGGGTAGAGGTTCTATTTGGGTATGGTAATTTTAAATACTGCAACATTTAGGGCCAATATGAAGATAAGGAAATGTTTCCTTTAAACCATCTCATTAGCTTAGGCAACTTGTCTCCATTAATTACCTACCAAAGAATTATTTACTTAAAATTTTAGCACCCACATCATAGTTAAAATATCTGTTTATTTGATCCTGTATTTCACAAATAATCCACAAGTGATTTATGCATAAATAGCGTTAACTTCTTACCACTTTGACACACCGGTCACATCCATGTATGTTTTCCACTGTTTTGCTGCTGAGTGATCATCAAAAGTGAAAGAATATAATTTTCAATGTATTGTTTCTTAAATTGTAATGTAGACATATTCTTCAGAATCTATGAGATCCTATGTCTGATAAATGTTGCCTAAAGGTTGTCAGATGTAGGAGAAATTTATGGAAATTATTTCACCCTGCTGAATCAGTTTTGCACTTGCCAACTCTCACAGAATTTCATATTGTATTAAATGTATTCATGCTAAATGATTAATACAATGGATAACTAATTATTAATTTAAAAAACTAAGGGGGCAAATACAAAAGGACAAAGTGAATACATTCCTCCTAGTTGCAGTTGGAAATGCAACAGTGTCGATCCTTTTGATTCCGGGGAAGTACTGTCTTCTATTAGCAGTGTCTTATAAAACCTAATTCACAGCAATAAAACCTTTCTTATCCCCATTTAGACTTATTCCGCAATTCTAAGTATATATGAGCAAAGAGAAAAGGCATGGAATAAAAAACAGAAATGTGATTTCTTTGTAGTGGAGAAGAGGTTGTATGACTGAAAATTACCAGAATTGGAAAGACTAGAGTCCTGGTATTCCTGAGATAGTATTTGTTCACCACATAGCGATAAGATCATCAAAGGCAAATATTGCTTTTTCTATCAAAATTTGTTCCTTTCCATCCTAAAGTTCATGTTTCAATTATTTTAAAATTAGGATGCAACATTCTCATGAAATCAGTTGAATAACATTGACCATAATGGCTACAAAAGTAATATTTTATAAAAAAAACCTTCATATTTGATAAGACAGCAAGCTTTCTTTTAAACAAATTACCTCCCATTTTTAGATTTTTTTTTCTAAAATAGAAACACCAAATATATTTTTTAATTAAAAATTTCATGCAGCTGTATTTATACATTTTAGGAGGAAAGCCTTGTTACCAATCCCGATGTTTTCTTCCGTGCAGAGTAGCACCCATCAAGGTAACACTTAAGGTCTCTTTTTCACCTTCACTACCTTCTCTGACAGAAGAAATTAACTGCCTTAATGGAGTATTTGGAAGAGAAAGTGGCAAGTCTCTCGCAAAGCCTATGCAGCTAGATTTAGGTTTAACCCTAAACCTTAGGTCTATCTGCAATTAGGCTACTCTCTGGAACACGTGTTTTTCTTTCTTAGCCTACATTGTAGGTTTTACAGAGACAGGTTCTACCCAGAAAGACATAAAGGTCTAGTGCAGCCCTGGCCAAGAAGATGAGTCTATCCAATTACAGAGTGTCGTATCAAAGCCCTGTTGTCAAACACCCAAGCTATATTTTCTAATAACCACAGCAACAATATGGCTATTTCTGTCTGCTTTTGTGTTTTCCTTCATTCGATGCAGAACTTGCATAGGGAAAGGTAATAATCTGGGGAGTCGCTGAAAATGCTCTAAGTATGTAACCCTAGGATATGTTATAATACTGTTTTTAATTAAGCATTGCAGTAGCTAGCACTTAGCAGAGTAGCTTAGTGAGAAACAAGTGAAATTCAATAACTTTTTTAAAAGATCTATAAACAAGTTAGAAATATGTATGAGATAAATAAATGATTGGAATTACAAAATTCATCACAATCTCTTCTGTTCTCATGACTTTTCGTATCTCCTCTCTGATTTCCTTGTGTTTTCCCTTCATTTTTCTCAGGCCAGTTTTCTTACATAACTGGAGCTATGATTGCAAACAGATATGTGCTTCTGTTTCTAAAAGCATCTTAGAAAAAAAAAAGAGGCTTTCCTTATCTGCTATTTGTAGAAAACAAACAAACATAGAAGCAAAATACATTAAAATGGTTTCTTACTGCTCTGGCTTAAAAAATATGTATTTATTCCTTGAACAACCTCTGTGAACAGGAATGGCAAATAAAATTGATTTGGCCTGAGTCATATATAAGACAACCCTGTGACTAAGGTTTTAGTCTGTTACTAGAGAAAATGGAGAAAAATAACAGAGACTAAGTGTAGGTCATCATGATTCAATATCCCAGAAAACAAAAACAAATCAGTTTTGAGTTGTACCTATAGAAAATGTGTCTGGTAATGAAAGTGTGCCATGCAGAAATGAATGCAATAAACCTCTGAATGCTAAAAAGTATATGCAAGGATATGTAAGGTAAATATTTCTGTCAATATTATGACAGTTAGTAGGTATCTCTTTTTCCCTCTGTTAATGAGATTAAAATATCACTTGAGATCCAATATATGCAAATGACAGGAAATGACAAAATGAACTACATAGCCATGTCAAATCATAGCTATTTAAGATACTCAGATTTTTTCTGGTAGCTAAAGTAAGCTTTGGGAAAGATGCATCTTATATGGATGTAGTCCCTACGGGTAAGTATATTAGGTTTTTTTGTATTAATGAGCATGATAAATTTGTTTCTCTAATTAGGTATAAATTTATAAAAATCAAATAGCTTCAGCAAATTATAAAATTTTAAAAAAGTATTTTATATTTTATATTTTCATTATTCTAAGGAAAGCTAAGGCTGTGTGAAAATACACAGAACTATTCTTCCAACAGGGCAGCAGCATTATTTATAAACTTGGGTTCAGGAAAGTTTGTCGATTATGCTGGATCAAGAGTAGCAATAAAATATTTTTGGATATGACAATAATTCCTGGCATGGTTCACTTTCATACTGAGATGGTTAAGTAATTTAACAGATGTAAATTTTATTTTTGTATTTTGATTTGTATAAATAATGTTGGGGAATACTACAGAAAAAAATTCATTTAGACTAGTATCATTTAAAATAAATATTATTTGAATAAATGTAAAATCTAACTTTGCTCTCTAGTATGAAAAATGATAGAATAAATGAGACTTTAAAACTGGAATTGCAAGAAGTATGCTTAAATTACATGAGAAAAGTTGCATTTAGAAATACCAAATTACGCGTAAGTGGTTTACTACCATCTAAGTCATGTCTTTCCTTGTAAAGCTCTATTTGGCAAAATATTACTAGTGAATTCATGGAAATGTACACTTTTAAATAGCAAAATGTGTTAATATAACATAATAAATGTAATTCTCATGTATTTAGATGGTGCTGTATTCCAGTTAGACTGAATGAGTTAAAATTGCTAATGTGTAGTTGTAATTTTCTTTAACATGTTAACAGCTTTATAACATGTAAAAAACATACTCTCCTTTTTTTGTTTTGAGGCTAGATTTGGGAAAAGTATAAACATATCCTCAATTATCACAATCATCAATTTAGAGCTACATATCCCATATGATTACAGAGGTCCTGGTCCAGCGGGACAAAGAAGATCTCTCAGAACGGTTAAAGAAGAAAGATGGAAGAAATATCTCAAAGAAGGATTGCAACAAGAGTTTTCTAGCCCAAATGTTATCCTGCCTTTTATATCAGAATCTGATTTTAAAGCACCTCTAAAAATATGCCATCATTTTACATCTTTGGTAACTGAGGCATGGCCAAATTAAATAACATTTTCCAGTGAGTGGTAAATTTGTAACACAAAACTAGGATTATCTGGTTCTCAAATTAATAAAGGTTATTTCTATAGTGTGATATCAGTAGTTAAATTATGTATGGCATAAAACGTTACCAGACATGGTGAGACAGTATAATCAATTTTGGTGAGAAAGAGAAATATCAAAACATGAAAAAGGCAACAGGTAAGTCTGTTAGCCTCTAGTTACTTTTGGAGAAGAAGCAAGATGAAAGGCATTAAGGGCTCAGATACAGAACGAGGACTGTAAAGAACTGAACAATAACTCCTAAATCAGCAATCTTCTTAATTCATCCTGTGCTAAATCCTCTTTCTTCTTCTGTTTTTAATAAATGAATCAGTGTATGTTGGAAATATGTAAAATGACATTTTAAATATCTATCATATTATTCTCTATTGAGACAGAGGATGAGTGAATATCAATGACATGTAAAGATTTACATTGACAGTAAACTAGTAGAGTTACAAAGAATGTTAGCTAAAACATTTCTAGTCATTGTGATATTTTCTATTCTGCATTTTTTGCCAAAATAAAATTAATTTTCTTGATTTCATAATTGGCAACTTATTACACCAATTCAAAATCAAGTTTTAAATTTACTACCAAAACACTCTATTTTTGAGAACATATCATGTTGTTACTGCTATCAAACTCCAACTTTATAATGTTCAGCTTATGGGCTAAGAATAATACCCCAATGGGATTTCGTTTTGTTCAGAAATTTGTTGAAGGGGTCACCAAGCAGGGAAATACATTAGTGCCTTAATTTTCATAAAAAGGCTAAAAAAGGATGGTGGATTATCTGTGTGATTATAAGTAAATTCAGCAATATTGTAGGGTAGCTCAGAATGATCCTGAGAATTCAAAATGTAAAAGATATTAAAAGTAATGCTAGACTAGTCATTTCAAGATTTACTCAAAAATCATTATCACTTTTACATATTGTGATATAATGTCATGTGTACTATGTAGCATAAGTTAAATATAATTTCTATGGGGAAGCTATGAAAGGCAGTCTATAAGCAAATAATACATTTTATACTTTAACAGTAATTAACTTTTTAAAGATCTATAGTAGAATTCAATTGGATTAGTAGGTTCAATTTTATTAGGGTATTTTTTTAAAAGTTTATTATATTCCAGGAAGAATTCCAAGTCCTTTGGGCACTAAATCAAAGAAGAAACTCTGATCTTAAGGAATTCAAGAGTTAAGCAGCTAAAATTATAAAAATGCATAACTTAGTATATATAATGCACATATATATTCTACCAAAATTTTCTCTCAGTGTGAAACAAAAGAAGTAAGTGAATTTGTCTGCTATCTCTTATACATTTTTGCATCTGGCAATTAATCATGTAAGTGAGTCAGTTGGGTGTTCATTAAATTCTGAAAGTGGAGGGAAAGGAAAAGGGAGATGAGAAGGAATGGGAGGAAAAGAAGACAATAGGGAGATAAAGGAAAAAAGGAGAGGAGAAGCTGAATGTGTGATTCTGTATCATCTTTGCATTTCTGGATATGAGAATCATGGGTAACTAAAATTAGTTTCGTTTTTCGTTAAACTATAGATGTGTAGGTTAGTCTTAAATGTTGTGGATTTAAAAGAAAAGCACTTTATGCCTAGCAATTTAATTTTTTGTTAAGGCTAATCATTACTATGAAAGTTGTCAGAATCAAAATGGAGTCACTACTGTTAAAAAGAAAAAAATCCCAGCCAAGTAGAACCAGGGAAGGCCATGAAGACAAAGTTCTCATGCCTGTATGCCTGATAACAAATACCATCACGATGGCCTCTGCAAAAACCATAACTTTGCACAAAGGCCATCACAAACTTATACACAAAATTCTTCTGCAAGGTCACCTGCATAGCAACCACCTGTTCAAACTGGGACGGGAATCACCCTTGTTATTTATCTTTGTAGCCATGGATAATTATCTCAAAACAATTATGTCATCACCCTTATTCTTTTCTTTAAAAATCTTTTTCTACTGGGCATGGTGGCTCATGTCTGTAATCCCAGCACTTTGGGAAGCCAAGTTCAGGAGATCGAGACCATCCTGACCAAAATGGTGAAACCCTGTCTCTAGTAAAAATACAAAATTATCTTGGTGTGGTGGCGCATGCCTGTAATCTCAGTGTACTCAGGAGACTGAGGCTTGAACCAGGGAGTTGGAGGTTGCAGTGAGCCAAAATCGCACCACTGCACTCCAGCCTGGCAACAGAGCAAGACTCCAGCTCAAAAAAAAAACAAAAAAAAAACAAAAACAAAAAAACAACTTTTTCTTCTTTTACCTTTCTGAATATGCACATAAAATATAATTGGCACACGTATTCTCATGTCAGTGCTCTAGTCCCAAATAACTATCTTTCTCTTTTAGAAAGAATTTTTCTGGTTGACACTATTATTCACCCTGGCTTCCCGAAAGTTATGTGGTATCAGGTAAATCCACTGGTAGGAAAACATCAAATTCATACAGCTGTGTACCTAATGGTATTCCCTGCATATTTGAAGACTCATTTTCACATTTCTGATATGCATATGGTTACAGATTGCTTTTCACATAAATATGTGTAATGTTGTGTGACATGTGAACATTTTCCTATACGGATGATTGTTCATAAAACTTGTTTTCTATGATTTAATAAACCTAGGAACCCACAAGCAAGAACAGCTTTAGCCTAGTATTTCAATGTTGGTAGGTGTTACAATTACTTGTATGTTCCATAACAAGTTCCTACTTTTATAAACTATTAATTTGTGTTTAAAAGATTATAAACCTGGCACTCTGACCCTTGGCTGTCATTAATGGCAGTATAAATCAAAGGATTACATGCCTTTTAACCCTTATCTTCTACTTCTCCCCAAACCCCATCTCTCATAAAAATTTACTGGTTTAGAAGAGCTGAATGTCTTGGAAAAAATTGATTATGTAGTTTAGCAGAAGCTGTTGCTGGCACTGCATAAAATAAAGCATAGATTATATGATTCAAACGTACCAAAACAAATGGTATTTTTGGAATGAAATTAGAATTTTATTGCTTTCTCTGATAATTTTGGAAACCACTTTGTAATAAAAGATTATTACCATTCATGCATGTGCTGTAGAATCTCTCCAAATGCAGACACCAGACCAGAAATTGTCCACCAGTACCTACTCAGAGAAAAATAATTAAATAAACAAACTTTCCTGGAACATATTAACAAAAATATTTCACAGAGATAACTTGAGAAAATAAATCTTTTCATTTTCATAAACAAAATAGTCTACTACTCTCCCTATACCAATATTCTGAGTTTGAAATACATATGGTCTCTTGTTCCTCTACATTTTACAATATTTTTTAGAATTATATGGTTTAGAATCTTATCTCATTGGCAAAATTAATGAGGGGATTTATTTAAACCACTAATATTCAATTGCATTGTAATTGTAATTCTCTATTATTTTACAGGATGTTTAATTTAATAAAATAAACACACATTAACAGAAAAACTGAACTGCAAGGAAATATATATTTATAAATAAGATGAACTCAGTAAAACTATCAGTATATCTTAATTCTAATAATATAAGTAACATGGAAGAAAATAGATTAAAGAGTTGTATATAGTATAACTTGACATTAATAGAAGTTTCCCTCTTTTGATTTGTATGTGTTTTTTTCTTACCAATTCCATTACAAAGATTTCTGGGTAAAATTAAAGAGATATACCTACCATATTGATTGCCAGGCTCACTTGATAGCTATAAAGATAATATTCACATGAAACTATAACTCTGCTTTTCAAAATGATGACTGTTAGCCACAGGTGACTAAAGAGAAGTTGGAAACTGGATAGTCAGAAATGAGACATGCTATAAGCACTGAATATACAAAATCTACTGAAAATATATACTGAATTCTGAAGACAGTTTGAACAAAAAAGCATGTAATACATCTCATTAATTCTTTTCAAATATTAATTACAGGTTGATGTAGCGGTTTAATTTCACAGGTTTAAATAAAATATATAATTAAAATAAATGTAATCTCTGTTTACTTTTTAATGCGACTACTAGAAAATTAAAATATTGCATATATTGCTCATATATTTCAATTGGATAATACCAGAGTATTCATTAGAATCATTATTTATGAATTGAAAATTATACAAATATTTGGTTTTCTATTAGTAATTAATGCCTACATATATATTGGTGTATTATCTGTATGTTTTTGTTTTTTTTAGTTATGTTTTGATTGAGAGCTAAAATTATGGTAAAGAAAGAAAAAGGATAAGCCAACTTGTGTATGTGTGTATTTGTGTGTGACTTGTGTATTTTCTGATGTGCTTATTTCTGTTGATGTAATATATATTAAGAAGTTTGGGGTTTTATTAGGATGTATTGCTTTATGTTCAAATTACTGAAACTGAGTCAGTCAGAAATAAATACAAATTACCTCCTATAGATGATTAGCTTATCATAGACTAACAGAGCCAAAGAAAAATATTAGAAACACCTAAGAAGGAAGGACAGGTTAAATTTGAAGTAATGGGAAAACTGTCAACTCAGACACGTTTAGTGGGCAAAATCTCAGAAAGAAGGCCAAGTCCATGAAGTGAGCTAAAACGTATGCAACGATTTGTGTTTTAAGGTATTTTTCAGTTTATAAGTGGCTCATGTGGAAGGCTAAGGAATGAAAGTTGAGAATCCAAAAAGCCAAGCAGAACATTTGTTGTCTTGTATTAGGGGCAAACATTGGAATTCATGGGCTACAAAGAAGGAAGCATCAAATCTACACTGCAGTTTTGACCCAGGAAATGTGATATGCTAGAAACAAGTGTGAATCAGCAATAGGCCATCCCTCACAAAGCCTCAATCCCAGCCTTGAATATTCTGTCTCTGACAGGTTAAGATAATGCGACTTTATGCAACTGCCTAACAAAATAAATGGTAAACCTCACTGAAAAAAACAACAAATTGTTATCAAGAAATCGACATTGTTGCATATCCAATGACCAGCATTCAAATGAATAACAAGTAAATGAATAAACAAGCACCAAGTATGACAAAAGATAAGACCAAATATCTGAAAATCAGCAGAAAAATCTAACAATGTCAGTGCCAAATGTAAACAACATACAGTTTAAAAGCTGTAATATGTTAAAAAAATTGACTATTTCTACTCATAATATAAAATCCAGAAAAAATAAATTTCTATTTTAAAAATGAAGAGTAAAGTAAACAAAAAAAAAGCACTAGAAATATGGCACACCCAGCAGATAGTTTATCAATATATTAGAAAAAGGAGAATATAGGGTTAGTGAACTGGAAAACAGAACCCTAGAAAATACTGAGACTATTGATTATGTATAGTTAAAAAAAGGAGGGGTGCAGAGGAAGGAAGAAAAGAAGAGTGAAAGAACAGTATGAAGGGAGAAACAGAGGGAGAGAGCAAGAAAGAAAGAAAACCTCTTAAAAATGTAAGAAACATAAGGTACCAAGTGAAAACATGTAAAATACATGTCATTGAATGACCAGAGAGGGTAGTTTATGAAATAGAATTAATATTAGAAGTCATACAAGTTCTGAATATTTTCCAAGATTATGAAAAACATCAAACCACAAACTCAGCATTGTTAAATTATCCCTTAGATAAATAATACATATTTTTAGAGCATATTTAAGTACATTATAGTAAAGTGCATGCTATGGTATAAATGTTTGTATCCCACTCAAATTCATGTGTTGACACCCAAACCCCAAAGCAATTGTATTAAGAGGTGGTTATTAGGTCAAGAGGGTGGAATATTTATAATTAGTTCTTTATAAAATAGGTGAAGGCAAGTTTATTCCCCCCTTCTATTATATAAGAATTCAACAAGAAGGCACCGTGTGAGAAGTAGACAGATTCATTACCTAACACTGTATCTACAGCACCTTGATCTTGAACTTCCCAGCATCCAGAATTGTTAGCAATAAATATCTGTTGTTTTTAGGTCACTCAGTCTAAGATATTTTCTTATAGCAGTTTGAATATACTAAGTGTAATAAAAACAAAACAGTGTAAAATACTCAAAGTGATAAAATTTAAAACAATAAAATAAAAGTAGCCTGATATACTAATATCATTATATTTAATACAGTATTTTAAAGTACACCAAGAACATTTCCCAGAATTAATCTTATGCTGGCCCATAAAGCAAGTCACAACAAATTTCAAGATAGCATATAGGGTCATATATATTCTACTTCTTGAATCCTTTTTCTAGACTCATGTCACAATTCTTTCTGCTTCACAGCTTAAGTTTCAATAATTTGTCCTTTCTGCCTTCTACACTGATATAATTTAGCTGTGTCCCCAACCAAATCTCATCTTAGATTGTAGCTTCCATAATTCCCACATGTCCTGGGAAGGACTCAGTGGAAGGTAATTGATTCACAGGGACAGGTCTTTCCCATGCTGTTCTCGTAATAGTGATTAAGTCTCACGAGATCTGATGGTTTTATAAAGGGGAGTTCTGCACATACTTTCTCTTGCCTGACACCATGTATTACATTCCTTTGCTCTGTTTTCATCTTCTGCCATGATTGTGAGGCTTCCCTGGCAATGTGGAATGGTGAGTCTATTAAACCTCTTTTCTTTATAGATTATCCAGTCTCTGGGTATGTCTTTATTAGCAGTGTGAGAACAGATTAATACATACATGAAGTTTCCTTTATATTAAAATGTCCTTTCCAACTCCTTCTCTGACCTAATTACTACTAGTTATCTAAGAGTAATCTCTTAATCTCGCAGCTTCTTCCAGAAGATATTTTCAATTATTCTCCAGACCTCATCCAAACCAAATTATGTACCTCACTGTTTTGTACCCCCAAAGCCCAGGGCCTTCATATTTTTTTTTTAATCACCTCAGCTTTTCATTCTAATTAACTTATTCTTGCTAGAATGTAAGTTTCTAGAGAGATAGAGTCACATTTGTACATACTTAGTGAATTTATTACTTAGTATCTACGGAATGTCTATTTTCTTTTGAATTTTAAGGCTGTATGAATTTTGGCATTGCACAAATGAATTCTAAGAAACTTGTGCTTCATTATTAGAAATAATCATGCAACACCTAAAATAACAGAATCAATATTTTCTGCTATGACAAAAGATCTGACTTTTCTACACCAAAAACTCACTAGCAGCAAATTCTGGCTATGTCAAGGGAGAAACAAGCAATGATGCATCTATATTTCTTCTCAGTACTTTTGAGTAATCCTAGAAAAGAAAATATAGTATTTATTATTATTATGTTTATACATTATCTGATATAAAATAAGGTTTTCAAAATAAAGTTAGTGTTAATGATACAATGAGAATTCAAAAAAAAGGTGTTTTCAGGAATCAATAGATAACTAGTGTTGTTTAGTTTTTTGTAATTTTTCAAACTTTTAAAATCCTGATTCCTAATTGCAAACTCTGTAGTGACATATTGACTTACAACTTTTAAAATCCCAGATTCCTAATTGCAATCTCAATAGTAACATATCTATTTACATTTTGATATTGCCATAAATATGTAGTAAACAAATTTTAAGGACTTCCATTCAACCACTACAGTTATTTTATAACTTTCATAGATGACAAGACAAAGTGACAAAATAAGATGACAAAACAAACAAACAAATAGCACATGTGTTTGGCCTTATATACATTTAGAAGGTATTACTATATTTAAAAAGTCATTCATAATACATTGTCCTTTATCACCAGAAGGAGAAAAAAAATTGTTCTTATAGATATAATTTTCCTCTCAGTGTAAAGATAAAACAATTATCTGAAAGAATAATTTCAATTCTGAAAGAAACTGATCTTCAAAACAAAATGCTCTAGAAAGTAAACTGAAAAGACAATCAACTAAGAACAAAGTAGGCAGTTTGAGAAATATGAAAATCCAAAATACAGGAAAAGATGATTATACTCTTGAATAACTAGAGAAATGCTCAATTAAAATTTATATACTATTTTATAACAGCTTGTCAAAGTTTATAAAGGTAGGTAACATCTAGCATTGGTGAAACTATGGTATAGTGGAAAGCTTTATGTACCAAGAACAGCATAAAGTGGTATAAGCATAATGAGAAGAAATTTAAGAGAACTTAATAAAACTAAGTATTTTCATACCCAATCATTCTTTACTTACATTTCTAGAAATATATCTCAGAAATTTCTTTCTATATGTCTAAAAAGGAACCACATGGATATGTTAGGAATTGTAGTCAAGATTTAGAGGCAACTCTAAGTGTTCATTATTCTGCCAATAGGTGCATATTATGTAGTCTCGTACTGTAAAATGTTATGGAACAGTTAGAAACAACATGGACAGAAATTAAAGACAATGTAAAATTTTATAAATTTAACATGGAATGGGATCTGTAACACATAGCACTTATGCAAATCAAATGTATAGCCAGAACAATCTGCATAATAACATGATACACACATATCCATTTATAGCTCATGTCAAGCATATGTTAAAATAGGTGGAGGTGAATAGAAGTAAAAAATGCCTTTAAATGAGAAGATATACAATAAAGTGAGGTCTTGCAAAAGCAAGCATGATAGTATGTCACAACTCTTAGTACAATGAAGCTGATTTGAAAGACATGATGGTCCTATTACATTTTTCATGAGTCAATAAGAACAAGAGAGATGTATAATGCTGGAAATAATAGAAAATTGTTCCTCACTTTATCATATTCTGAAGTTTCAAGTCACAGGACAGAGAGAAGTTTGGGACCACTGTGGAAGTGAGAGGTGAGGCTTGCCCTCTAATGACTCAGTATGTTTAAAAATACTATTTTAAGTTGTATGTAATTTATATCTTTTTCTCTTCTAATATAATTCTTCTGTTTTATGACATTTTCAGAATTACAGTTGGTCATAATAGCATTTTAAAATTTCAAAACATACTTGGACACACTGGCCTTCATTTAATGAAAGACCTTTCAGTCTTCCCATTTTCACTTGATGTCATATATTAACAGGTCACCTATTGACTGGAAATCCTATGAAGACTATTAAAAATTATGAATCAGAAGTTTAAAACTAGGCATATAGGGACTCAGTCTAGGTTCCTTAAATGTATCCCTTTAAAACAGGAATTATGTTCCATAACTTGACTTTCATTAAAGTAATTGACTTTAAATTGCATCTTAAAATGTACATTTGTAGTTGCTTGGGGATATTCTAACCATGTACCACATAGAATATTGTAGATGTGGGGAAAATTAAACTTAACTTTCAAAATCAACCAGGAAGAAGTTGAAACCCCGAATAGACCAATAACAAGGGCTGAAGTTGAGGCAGCAATTAATAGCCTACCAACCAAAAAAATCCCAGATCCAGATGGGTGCACAGCTGAATTCTACCAGACATACAAAGAGGAGCTGGTACCACTCCTTCTGAAATTATTCCAAACAATCCAAAAAGAGGAAATCCTTCCCAAATCATTTTATGAGACCAAAATAGTCCTGATACTAAAACCCAGCAGAGACTCAACAGAAAAAGATAACTTCAGGCCAGTATCCATGATGAACACAGATGTAAAAATCTTCAATAAATACTGGCAAACTGAATGCAACAGCAAATCAAAAAGCTTATCCACCACAATCAAGTAGGCTTCATCCCAGGAATGCAAGGCTGGTTCAACACACGCAAGTCTATAAATTTAATCCACCACACAAACAGAACCAAAGACAAAAACCACATGATTCTCTCAATACACGCAGAGAAGGCCTTTGACAAAATTCAACAGCCCTTAATGCTAAAAACTGTCAATAAACTAGGTATCAGTGAAACATATCTCAAAATAATAAAAGCTAATTATGACAAACCCACAGCCAATAACATACCAAACGGGCAAAAACTGGAAGCATTCCCTTTGAAATCTGACACTAGACAAGGATGCCCTCTCTCACCACTCCTATTCAATATAGTAATGGAAGTTCTAGCCAGAGCAATCAGGCAAGAAAAAGAAATAAAGGGTATTCAATCAGGAAAGGAGAAAGTCAAATTGTTGCTGACAACATGATTGTATATTTAGAAGACCCCATTGTCTCAGCAAAAAGTCTCCTTAATTTGCTAACCAACATCAGCAAAGACTCAGCATATGAAATAAACATGCAGAAATCACAAGCATTCCTATACACCAATGGCAGACTTAAAGAGAGCCAAATCAAGAATGAACTGCCATTCACAATTTCTACAAAGAGACCAAAATGCCTAGGAATACAACTAACAAAGGATGTAAAGGACCCCTACAAGGAGAACTACAAACCACTACTCAATGAAATAAGAGAGGACACAAACAGATGGAAAAGCATTCCATGCTCATGGTTAGGGAGAATCAATATTGTGAAAATGGCCATACTGCTCAAAGTGATTTATAGATTCGATACTATCCCCTTCGAGCTACCTATGATCCTCTTCACAGAACTGAAAAAAATTACCTTAAACTTCATATGGAACCAAAAGAAAGCCCACTAGAAGACAATCCTAAGCAAACAGAACAAAGATGGAGGCATCACACTACCTGACTTAAACTATACTACAAGGCAACAGTAATCAACACAGCGTGGTACTGGCACCAAAATAGAGATACAGACCAATGGAACAGAGCAGAGGCTTCAGAGGCAATGCCACACATCTACAACCATCTGATCTTTGATAAACTTAACAAACACAAGCAATGAGGAAAGGATCCCCTGTTTAATAAATGGTGTTACGAAAACTGGCTAGCTATATGCAGAAAGCAGAAACTGGACCCCTTCCTCACAACTTACACTAAAATTAACTCCAGATGAATTAAAGACTTAAACATAAGACCTAATACCATAAAAACCCTAGAAGAAAACCTAGGCAAAACCATTCAGGACATAGGCATTGGCAAGGACTTCATGACTAAAACACCAAAAGCATTGGCAACAAAAGCCAAAATAGACAAATGGGATCTAATTAAACTCCAGAGCTTCTGCACAGCAAAAGAAAGAATAATTAGAGTGAACCGGCAACCAAAAGAAAGATAAAAACTTTTTGAAATCTACCCATCTGACAGAGGGCTAATGTCCAGAATCTACAAATAACTAAAACAGATTTACAAGAAGAAAAACAAACAAACCCATTCAAAAATGGGCAAAGAATGAGAAAAGACACTTTTCAAAAGAAGACATATATGAGGCCAACAAACATGAAAAAATGCTCATCATCACTGGTCATTAGGGAAATGCAAATCAAAACCACATTGAGATAACATCTCATGCCAGTTAGAATGGTGATCATTAAAAAATCCAGGACGGCAGATGCTGGAGAGGATGTGGAGAAACAGAAACACTTTTACACTGTTGGTGGGAGTGTAAATTAGTTTAACAACTGAGGAAGACAGTTTGGCAATTCCTCAGGGACCAGAAATAGAAATTCCATTTGACCCAGCAATCCCATTACTGGGTATATATCCAAGGGGTTATAAATCATTCTATTATAAAGACACATGCACACGTATGCTCACTGTGGCACTGTTTACAATAGCAAAGACCTGGAACCAACTCAAATGCCCATCAATGATAGACTTGACAAAGAAAATGTGGCACATATGCACCATGGAATAGTATGCAGCCATAGAAAAGGATGAGTTCATATTCTTTGTAGGATATGGATGAATCTGGAAACCATCATTCTCAGCAAACTGACACAAGAACAGAAAATCAAACACCACACATTTTCACTTATAGGTGGGTGTTGAACTATGAGAACACGTGGACACAGGGAGGGGAGCATCACACACTAGGGTCTGTTGGTGGGACATAGGGGATGGACACTGGGTGGTAGGGAGGTTGGGGAGGAATAACATGGGGAGAAATACTAGATATAGGTGATGGGAGGATGGAGACAGCAAACCACATTGCCAAGTGTGTACCTATGCAACAATCCTGCATATTCTGCACATGTACCCCAGAACCTAAAGTGCAATTTAAAAAAATAAATATATATGTACATATATATATAATGACAAAATGTTAATCCATATTCAAATACTGTTTTAACAGATAACTTATGTCCATAAATACATTCTAAAATATCTAGTGCTTTCTTTTTTTTTTTTTTTAATTTTTATTGCATTATAGATTTTGGGGTACATGTGCAGAACACGCAAGATAGTTGCATAGGTACACACATGGCAGTGTGTTTTGCTGCCTTCCTCCCCTTCACCCACACTTGGCATTCATCCCCAGGCTATCCCTCCCAAGCCGCCCCCGCTGTCCCTCCCCCATTCCCCCCAATAGACCCCAGTGTGTAGTAGACACCCTCTCTGTGTCCATGTGTTCTCGTTTTTCTCACCCACCTATGAGTGAGTATATGCGGTATTTCTTTTTCTGTTCTTGTGTCAGTTTGCTGAGAATGATGTTCTCCAGGTTCATCCATGTCCTTACAAAGGACACAAACTCATGATTTTTGATTGCTGCATAATATTCCATGGTGTATATGTGCCACATTTTCCCAGTCCAGTCTATCATCGTTGGGAATTTGGGTTGGTTCCAGTTCTTTGCTATTGTAAACAGTGCTGCAATGAACATTCGTGTGCATGTGTCCTTATAGTAGAACGATTTATAGTCCTTTGGATATATACCCAGTAATGGGATTGCTGGGTCAAATGGAATTTCTATTTCAATGTTGTTGGGAAAACTGGCTAGCCATGTGCAGAAAGCAGAAACTGGACCCCTTCCTGACACCTTACACTAAAATTAACTCCAGATGGATTAAAGACTTAAACATAAGACCTGACACCATAAAAAGCCTAGAAGAAAATCTAGGCAAAACCATTCAAGACATAGAAGTGGGCAAGGACTTCATGACCAAGACACCAAAAGCATTGGCAACAAAAGCCAAAATAGACAAATGAGACCTAATCAAACTCCACAGCTTTTGCACGGCAAAAGAAACAGTCACTAGAGTGAATCGGCAACCATCAGAATGGGAAAAAATCTTTGCAGTTTACACATCTGACAAAGGGCTGATATCCAGAATTTACAAAGAACTCAAACAGATTTACAGGAGAAAAACAAACAAGCCCATTCAAAAATGGGCAAAGGATGTGAACAGACACTTTACAAAAGAAGACCAACAAACATATGAAAAAATGCTCATCATCACTGGTCATTAGAGAGCGCTTTCTTTTAAAAGCATAATGTTGCTTTGATAAGGTCTTTGTTGGTGAATTCAGTGGGGGTTCAGAATACCACACCTGTTATGTCCTTTAATTACACATAATGCCTGCAGCTTCTGCCTTATACTCTACCATCTTCATAGCCATTGGAATCTAGAGTTGTTTTCATATAAAAACAGTATTTTGTTACACCCCAGTCCATTTTGTTACACCCATTCTTACCTGGTATCTGCTACTATCACTCAGCCAAAATTTCTCCTGCAGTCACCTTCAATTTCCATGATACCAAAGTAAAGGGCAAATTTTACACATTTCACTTGGCCATACTTTACTGGATTTTATGGCAACATTTCTTTCCTCCAGTTAGTAATATCTTTTTTATTTCCTATATGATATAGCTCCTCGTGTACTTTCTCTTTTCTCCTTCTGCTGTCTTTCTTCTCTCTCTCTCTCTATTCTGTCCCCTTCTTGTTTCTTCTTTCTTGGTGTCCTTGTCCACTTGCTCCCTTTTTAAGAGTGATGTAGTGACTGTAATCCCAATGCTTTGAGAGGCCAAGAAGGAGAATCATTTGAAGCCAGAATTTCGAGACCAGCTTGGAGCACAAAGCAAGATCCCATCTCCACTTAAAATGAAAAATAACAATCTGTCATATATCAATCAATTACCTATTTGACTGAAAATCCTACGAACACTATTAAAAATTATGAATCAGAAGTTAAAAATAGCCATATAGAGACTCAATCTAGCTTCTTTAAATGCATTCCTGGCTCACGTAACCCTTCTGTCTCAGCCTCCCAAATAACTGAGACTATAGGTACACACCACAGTGACTGAATATTTTCTTTCTATTTTTTATTTTTAGCAGGTATTTGGTCTTGCTTTTTTCTCCAAGCTGGTCTCAGAATTCTGGCTTCAAGCAATTCCTCTTATTGCCTCTCAAAGTGTTGGGATTTCAGGCATGAGCCATAGCTCCTGATCACAAAATTTAGTTTTCAAATAGACAATTATATATATATATATATATATATATATATATATATATATATATATATATTTATTTATTTATTTATTTATTTTACTTTAGGTGCATACTGTATCTGGCATTTCTTCCCATGTTATCCCTCCCCACCTGACAATTATATTTTTTAACTCTGGTTTCAAAGAGTAATACCATGGAGAGGATAGAAACTTCCTTCTGGCCCTTTATCCCAATCTTGTCTCTTGACATTTGACAAGAGGCATTTCTTGTCTCCTGACATATCTTTGAGGTCTCACACAGCTCTCTAATGTACCCTTTCTGAAATTGAAATATTTATTTATTTGTTTGTTTCTTTTCATACCCTACACACCTTGTTTTACTTTTTATTTTCTTACAGACTCTGACTTATAATCTGCTTACTATATCACAAAGAATGTATTATCCTTTTAGCCTTATATTTATCAGAATTTGTACATTTTTCATCATAGGAATTCCATCATGTGTCATCTTCATACACACACTCTCATTTAAAAAAAAAAACACATACATATATCTATCTATAAAGCCTTCAAAGGAACTATAACATAATCAATACAAGAATTGTATGTGATTTCTTTATTATTTTAACCTCCATTTGTTACATCATATATGACATACATTTCAATAACCTTATACACTAGTAAATAAGTGAATTGTGAGATTTAAGCTCTTTAAGACTGAGGTTCTCCTTTTTTGGCTGACTCTGAGTAGAGGTTTTTCCTAGATTTATTTTCTTCAGAATTCATAATATTCTAATTTGTTTGTAATAATTTATACATATTATTTTTCATCTATATGCTACATTCTACATACTATGTTTTTGAAAACTTTACATCCAGAACATAACAGATAGAAAATATTAAATACAAGTGTTTTGAATCAATGAATAAAAGACTATAGTAAACACATTATCATCATTGAAAAATAAATTCATCTGTTTTACAATGTTTTTAAAGGATATTTCATTATCTGACTACCTGTTAAGAATGTCACCTATTCATCTAATAAAAGATAGTTTCCCTAATAAACCATACTTCTCTGTTACTTTAATAGGTATTTTTATGGAAAAGATTTTCAGATAATTCCTTAGATATATAAATGATCTTTACGATAGAATAAGGCATTATGATTTTGAATTGTGCAAGTAATTCCATTAAAATTATAACTAAGTACATTTCTGGAATATGTTTCTATCACTAGGACTGTGTTTTTAATAAAGGATAAAACTTTAATTTTGAAGAGAATATCTCCCCTATCCTGAATCTGAATCTGCCTATTTAACAGTATGAACTTTCTCTAGAATAGGAGTTATTTTTACTTTAGAAATAAATATGCACGCCTGCATTTCACTGACACCAAAAATCAGGAGCTAAGCATATTAGTGTTTTCCCTGAGCTTTGAACACTTGTAAAAGTTTGCTAAATATAGAGAATCTCTTCCATAGTTTGTTTTATCCCATTTACACTCGGTGCTACCATTTCATCTTATCATCTTCTTTCCACTCGTTCTAGGCAATAAAAAAGGGTTATCCTTAGACCATTGCACTAAAGGGATGGATTCCTGTTGTCCAAAATACACTATGTTTCTCTTCTTTCTCAAGGTGAGGCAACAAAGGAGAAAAGGGTATGCAAACAATCAGTAGAGGCTTGTGAATGATATTGAAAGAATAAGTACATAATAGCCAACTTAATTTTAAATGCATATGTCCATAAATGGGTGTATTTTAATGGTTCTGTATTAAACATTTTGATAAAATAAATGTATTGATTATCCAATCCACCAAAATCGTCTGTTTACACAAAAATTGTTAACTTTACCGGAGGCCGAGGCAGGTGGATCACGAGGTCAAGAGATCGAGACCATCCTGGTCAACATGGTGAAACCCCGTTTCTACTAAAATTACAAAAAATTAGCTGGGCATGGTGGCGCATGCCTGTAATCCCAGCTACTCAGGAGGCTGAGGCAGGAGAATTGCCTGAACCCAGGAGGCAGAGATTGCGGTGAGCCGAGATCCCGCCGTTGCACTCCAGCCTGAGTAACAAGAGAAAAACTCCGTCTCAAAGAAAAAAAAAAAAAATGGTTAACTTTATAAAGCAGTCAGCAGGTAGCCTTTTATTTGATGAAATAATAGCTATATTTTAAGGAAGTTCTTTGACATTGATATTGATTGATTTTCATTTTATGTTCCTGACTTATTGCAGGCAATATTTAACTGACTAAAACGTGTGTGTGTGTGTGTGTGTGTGTGTGTGTGTGTGTGTGTGTGTGTGTACATATACATAACTTGTTCTAATAAACATAGCTTTTATTTGAATGTTAACAATTTTTATGTTTTCTTTTGTTCATATCTGTTGTGTAATTTAATCCTCACCATATAACTAGAGATACATTTACTTTTACTGCTACTTTAAACAACACAAAGCTATATCTGAGATCCAAATTTAGCTAAAAACATCTAAAAATATCATAGAAAAGATGCTATAGTTCCATTATTGCTGAACTGTTCCACAGACAATTGCCTGAGATGCAAGGGTTTATTGTAGCTTTCTTTGGCATTGGCTGACATACAACACAGTCCCCTCTTGTATACAGCGTAGTCAGTTCTATGGGATTACAAACGTTTATCAAACTTTTTTCATATTCTGTTACTGGTTTGATACTGTATAAACAGCACGTCTTCAACTTCTTTTCAAAGACGTTGTCTTAAAATTTTGATAATTTACAGACACATATAGGGTCCAAAATATTTCTTATAGATAACCTGCCTTTTATCTATTCACAGGCCTGTGAAGACCTGGTGCCTATTATTCCTGAATCTCTCATTCTCTTGCCCAATATACAATGAGGAGAGAGCAAGACTTTCCATTTCACTCCACAACAAAGCCAAAAATAATGATATTAAAAACTTTGGTTAGGCCTTGTTTTCTAGGAAGATCTTATTTGCTGGAATTAGTATTCTTAGGAGAAAGGCATTGACGCTTTTCTCTTTTCCTTTTGGTCAGGCAATATAGAAAGGACATAGCTGTAAAAAAAAAGAATACTCCAGCCTTCCTTACTGATTCCTGCCAACTAATGATTAAAGCAATTTGCTCTAAATATGTGGGCACCCATTTCCTTTATCCATTGCCTCTGGCCCTTCTACATGATTAGGACACATGGACCAGAATTAGTTACATTGTAGTATAAATAAAAAATAGTATTTGTATGGTTCAGACTAGATTTCTAGGGCCTACAATTGGACATGGTGGTAATCCTTGTATCACTGTAGAATTTTCTCTTTTTCTGGAGAAATTTCTTTATAAGACTTTCAGCTCCATTATTTCATGAGGAGTACTACTTAAAAAAACACTCAGTTTTTTTTTGTTTGTTTGTTTTATAGTTTTTATTCCATTTTAGGTTTTGAGGTACATGTGCAGAACGTGCAACATAGTTGCTTAGGTGCACACATGGCAGTGTGTTTTGCTGCCTTCCTCCCCTTCACCCACATTTGGCTTTTCTCCCCAGGCTATCCCTCCCCAGTTCCCCCACCACTGTCCCTCCCCTATTTCCCCCAATATACCCCAGTGTGTAGTACCCCCCTCCCTGTGTCCATGTGTTCTCATTTTTCTCACCCACCTATGACCTATGAGAGAGAATATGTGGTATTTCGTTTTCTGTTCTTTTTTTTTTTTATCCCTTTTCTTTTTTTTTTTTTTTTTAATTTTTATTGCATTATAGGTTTTGGGGTACATGTGCAGAACGTGCAAGATAGTTGCATAGGTATACACATGGCAGTGTGTTTTGCTGCCTTCCTCCCCTTCACCCACACTTGGTATTCATCCCCAGGCTATCCCCCCCCAGGCCCCCCCACTGTCCCTCCCCCATTTCCCCCAACAGTCCCCAGTGTATAGTAGACTGCCTCTCTGTGTCCATGGGTTCTCATTGTTCTCACCCACCTATGAGTGAGTATATGCAGTATTTCTTTTTCTGTTCTTGTGTCAGTTTGCTGAGAATGATGTTCTCCAGATTCATCCATATCCTTACAAAGGACACAAACTCATCATTTTTGATTGCTGCATAATATTCCATGGTGTATATGTGCCACATTTTCCCAGTCCAGTCTATCATCGATGGTCATTTGGGTTGGTTCCAGGTCTTTGCTATTGTAAACAGTGCTGCAATGAACATTCGTGTGCATGTGTCCTTATAGTAGAACGATTTATAGTCTTTTGGATAGATAACCAGTAATGGGATTGCTGGGTCAAATGGAATTTCTATTTCTAGGTCCCTGAGGAATCGCCACACTGTCTTCCACAATGGTTGAACTAATTTACACTCCCACCAACAGTGTAAGAGTGTTCCTCTTTCTCCACATCCTCTCCAGCATCTGTTGTCTCCAGATTTTTTAATGATTGCCATTCTAACTGGCATGAGATGGTATCTCAATGTGGTTTTGAATTGAATCTCTCTAATGACCAGTGATGATGAGCATTTTTTCATGTGTTTGTTGGCCTCATGTATGTCTTCTTTTGTAAAGTGTCTGTTCATATCCTTTGCCCATTTTTAAATGGGCTTGTTTGTTTTTTCCTGTAAATCTGTTTGAGTTCTTTGTAAATTCTGGATATCAGTCCTTTGTCAGATGGGTAAACTGCAAAGATTTTTTCCCATTCTGTTGGTTGCCGATTCACTCTAGTGACTGTTTCTTTTGCCGTGCAAAAGCTGTGGAGTTTGATTGGGTCCCATTTGTCTATTTTGGCTTTTGTTGCCAATGCTTTTGGTGTCTTGGTCATGAAGTCCTTGCCTACTCCTATGTCCTGAATGGTTTTGCCTAGATTTTCTTCTAGGGTTTTTATGGTGCCATGTCTTATGTTTAAGTCTTTAATTCATCTGGAGTTAATTTTAGTGTAAGGTGTCAGGAAGGGGTCCAGTTTCTGCTTTCTGCACATGGCTAACCAGTTTTCCCAACACCATTTATTAAACAGGGAATCCTTTCCCCATTGCTTGTTTTTGTCTGGTTTATCAAAGATTATATGGTTGTAGATATGTTGTGTTGCCTCCGATGCCTCTGTTCTGTTCCATTGGTCTATATCTCTGTTTTGGTACCAGTACCATGCTGTTTTGATTACTGTAGCCTTGTAGTATAGTTTGAAGTCCGGTAGTGTGATGCCTCCCACTGTGTTCTTATTGCTTAGAATTGACTTGGCTATGCAGGCTCTCTTTTGGTTCCACATGAAGTTCATGGTGGTTTTCTCCAGTTCTGTGAAGAAATTCAATGGTAGCTTGATGGGGATAGTGTTGATTGTGTAGATTACTTTGGGCAGTATAGCCATTTTTATGATATTGATTCTTCCTAACCATGAACATGGAATGTTTCTCCATCTGTTTGTGTTCTCTCTTATTTCATTGAGCAGTGGTTTGTAGTTTTCCTTGAAGAGGTCTCTTACGTTCCTTGTAAGCTGTATTCCTAGGTATTTTATTCTCTTTGTAGCAATTGTGAATGGCAGTTCATTCTTGATTTGGCTCTCTTTAGATCTGTTATTGGTGTATAGGAATGCTTGTGATTTTTGCACATTGATTTTATATCCTAAGACTTTGCTGAAGTTGCTTATCAGTTTCAGGAGTTTTGGGGCTGAGGTGATGGGGTCTGCTAGGTATACTATCATGTCGTCTGCAAATAGAGACAATTTGGCTTCCACCTTTCCTATTTGAATACCCTTTATTTCTTTTTCGTGCCTGATTGCTCTGGCTAGAACTTCCAGTACTATGTTGAATAGGAGTGGTGAGAGAGGGCATCCTTGTCTAGTGCTGGATTTCAAAGGGAATGCTTCCAGTTTTTACCCCTTAAGTATGATGTTGGCTTTTGGTTTGTCGTAAATAGCTTTTATTACTTTGAGATATGTTCCATCAATACCAAGTTTATTGAGGGTTTTTAGCATAAAGGGCTGCCGAATTTTGTCAAATGCCTTCTCTGCATCAATTGAAATAATCATGTGGTTTTTGTTTTTGCTTCTGTTTATGTGGTGAATTATGTTTATAGACTTTCCTATGTTGAACCATCCTTGCATCCCCGGGATGAATCCTACTTGATCATGATGGATAAATTTTTTAATGTGCTGTTGCAATCGGTTTGCCAGTATTTTATTGAAGATTTTTGCATCTATGTTCATCATGGATATTGGCCTGAAGTTTTCTTTTCTTGTTGAGTCTCTGCCGGGTTTTGGTATCAGGATGATGTTGGTCTCATAAAATGATTTGGGAAGGGTTCCCTCTTTTTGAATTATTTGGAATAGTTTCAGAAGGAAGGTACCATCTCCTCTTTGTGTGTCTGGTAGAATTCGGCTGTGAACCCATCTGGACCTGGACTTTTTTTGTGTGGTAGGCTCTTAATTGCTGCCTCAACTTCAGACCTTGTTATTGGTCTATTCATAGTTTCAGCTTCCTCCTGGTTTAGGCTTGGGAGGACACAGGCATCCAGGAATTTATCCATTTCTTCCTGGTTTACCAGTTTATGTGCATAGAGTTATCTGTAGTATTCTCTGATGGTGGTTTGAATTTCTGTGGAATCTGTGGTGATTTACCCTTTATCATTTTTTTTTATTGCATCTATTTGATTGTTCTCTCTTTTCTTTTTTATTAGTCTGGCTAGTGGTCTATTTTGTTGATCTTTTTGAAAAACCAGTTCTTGGATTTATTGATTTTTTTTAAGGGTTTTTCGTGTCTCTATCTCCTTCAGTTCTGCTCTAATCTTAGTTATTTCTTGTCTTCTGCTAGGTTTTGAGTTTTTTTGATCTTGCTCCTCTAGCTCTTTCAATTTTGATGATAGGGTGTCAATTTTGGATCTCTCCACTCTTCTCATGTGGGCACTTATTGCTATATATTTTCCTCTACAGACTGCTTTAAATGTGTCCCAGAGATTCTGGTATGTTGTGTCTTCATTCTCATTGGTTTCAAAGAACTTCTTTATTTCTACCTTCATTTCATTGTTTATCCAATCAACTTTCAAGAGCCAGTTGTTCAGTTTCCATGAAGCTGTGCAGTTCTGAGTTAGTTTCTGAATTCTGAGTTCTAACTTGATTGTACTATGGTCTGAGAGACAGTTTGTTATGATTTCAGTTGTTTTGCATTTGCTGAGGAGTGCTTTACTTCCAATTATGTGGTCAATTTTGGAGTAGGTGTGATGTGATGCTGAGAAGAATGTATATTCTGTGGATTTGGGGTGGAGAGTTCTGTAAATGTCTATCAGGTTTGCTTGTTCCAGGTCTGAGTTCAAGTCCTGGATATCCTTGTTAATTTTCTGTCTGGTTGATCTGTCTAATATTGAGAGTGGAGTGTTAAAGTCTCCCACTATTATTGTGTGGGAGTCTAAGTCTCTTTGTAAGTTGTTGAGAACTTGCCTTATATATCTAGGTGCTCCTGTATTGGGTCCATATATATTTAGGATCATTAGCTCTTCTTGTTGTATCGATCCTTTTACCGTTATGTAATGGCCTTCTTTGTCTCTTTTGATCGTTGTTGTTTTAAAGTCTATTTTATCAGAGATGAGAATTGCAACTCCTGCTTTTTTTTTGCTCTCCATTTGCTTGGTAAATCTTCATCCATCCCTTTCTTTTGAGCCTTTGTGTATCCTTGCATGTGAGATGGGTTTCCTGGATACAACACACAGATGGGTTTTGGTTTTTTATCCAATTTGCCAGTCTGTGTCTTTTGATTGGTGCATTTAGCCCATTTACATTTAGGGTTAATATTGTTATATGTGAATTTGATACTGCCATTTTGATGCTAGCTGGCTGTTTTGCCCATTTGTTGATGCAGATTCTTCATTTTGATGATGTTCTTTAGCACTTAGTATGTTTTTAGAATGGCTGCTACTGGTTGTTCCTTTCTATGTGTAGTGCCTCTTTCAGGAGCTCTTGTAAAGCAGGCCTGGTGGTGACAAAATCTCTAAGTACTTGCTTGTTGGCAAACAATTTTACTCTTCCTTCACTTATGAAGTTCAGTTTGGCTGGATGTGAAATTCTGGGTTGAAAGTTCTTCTCTTTAAGGATGTTGAATATTGGCCCCCACTCTCTTCTGGCTTGTAGAGTTTCTGCCGAGAGATCTGCTGTGAGTCTGATGGGCTTCCCTTTGTGGGTGACCCGACCTTTCTCTCTGGCTGCCTTCAGTATTTTCTCCTTCATTTCAACCCTGGCAAATCTGACGATTATGTGCCTTCGGGTTGTTCTTCTTGTGGAATATCTTTGTGGTGTTCTCTGTATTTCCTGGAGTTGAATATTGACCTGCCTTACTAGGTTGGGGAAATTTTCCTGGATAATATCCTCAAGAGTATTTTCCAGCTTTGATTCATTCTTTTTGTCACATTCAGGTACACCTATCAAACATAGGTTAGGTCTCTTCACATAGTCCCACATTTCTTGGAGACTTTGTTCATTCCTTTTGGTGCTTTTTTCTCTAATCTTGGTTTCTCATTTTATTTCATTGAGTTGATCTTCGACTTCTGGTATTCTTTCTTCTGCTTGGTCAATTCGGCTGTTGAAACTTGTGCATGCTTCGCGAAGTTCTTGTGTTGTGTTTTTCAGCTCCTTCAATTCATTCATATTCCTCTCTAAGTTGTCCATTCTTGTTATCATTTCCTTGAATCTTTTTTCAAATCTTTTTTCAAGGTTCTTAGTTTCTTTGCATTGATTTAGAACGTGTTGTTTTAGCCCATTGAAGTTTCTCATTATCCATCTTCTGAAGTCTGATTCCGTCATTTCATCACACTCATTCTCCGTCCAGCTTTGTTCCCTTGCTGGTGAGGAGTTTTGGTTCTTTGTAGGAGGTGAGGAGTTTTGATTTAGGGTGTTTTCCTCCTTTTTGCACTGGTTTCTTCCAATCTTTGTGGATTTATCCACCTGTCATCTTAGTAGTTGCTGACTTTTCGATTGGGTCTCTGAGTGGATGCCCAGATTGTTGATGATGAAGAATTTCTGTTACTTAGTTTTCCTTCTAACAGTGTAGCCCCTCTGCTATACAACTGCTGAGGTCCACTCCAGTCTGTGCTTCTCTGGGGTATACCTGAAGCAGCTGCAGAACTGTGAGGGATGCTACCAGTGTCTTCTTCTGCTATCTTTGTCCCAGAATGATGCCTTCCCAATGTCAGTCTGATTAGTCCTTTTTTGAGCTGACTCTTTGGGTATACAGGGGTCAGGGAGCTGCTTGAGGAAATGGTCTGTACTTTATAGGAACTCCAGTGCTGAGCTGTGAGCTCCGTTGTTCATTCAGGGTTGTTGGGCAGTTGTGTTTAGGTCTCTGCAGCAGAACTTATAAAACCCCCTTTTTTTCCCCCTCAGATGCTCTGTCTCAGGGAGTTGGGGCTTTCTTTATGAGTATCTGTTGCACTGTCCTGCCCAGCTAGGAGGCAGTGTAGTCACTATTTGCCTGCCAAGGCTCTGCTTTGCTGCTGCGGGGTTCCGCCCTACTGCCACGGGGTTCCGCCCTACTGTGTTGGGCTATGCCCTGTTGGCGGAGTCTCTCTGTTATGGTAGGTTGCCTCGGCAATGGCAGACTGCTTCTACAGTGGGCGTAAACCTCAGTAGGGGCGGTATGTGTCCGTAGTGGCAGACGCCCTCCCCCACCAAGCTGCACAGTCCTGGATTCAGCTGATCCCGCAGTAAAACTCTCAACCATGAGGGTTTTGAATTGCCGTTTTGTTTGTCCCTGTGGGGGTGGGACCCGCAGAGCCTGATCTCCCAGCTCCCTGCCTCAGAGTCCCTTCTCTTCTCTTCTCTCTCTCTCTCTCTCTCTCTCTCTCTCTCTCTCTCTCTCTCTCTTTCTCTTTTCCTTTTTTAAAGTTGAATGGTTGACTTTCTCACAGGTGCCTCAGTCACCTGCTTACAGGGCACTGGGATCTATGCGATTTCCCGTGCTGTGGCCCACTGCACCGGCTCAAATCATGCTTCCCAGGAATCTCCCAGTCTGGCTCATTGTCCAAGTCCCGCTCAATCAGATGGATATGTTAATCTGCCCTCCCAAATCTCAGACTGCTGGTTTAACAGGGCACCCAGACCAGTGAGCTTTGTGCAGGTTGCCGCTGTGCCACGGCGCCGGTGGGCCACGCAAGCCGTGCTGGTGTCCTGTGTCTCCCCTGAACCTGGGAATTTCCCCTTTCTGTGCGCAAAAAAGTTCCGTCTGAAAATGTGGCTGGGACTCACCCTCTGCGCCTTCACTGAGAGCTGCAATCCCAAGTTGTTCGTACCGCGACATCTTGGAAAATCCGCCACACTCAGTTTTTAAAAAATGTGGTGACTTTGTGAAAAAACATAATATCATCTAGTTTCCTGTATTTACTGTTCACTATCTAACCCAGACCCCAAGAATCATAAATCCTTTAATTCTGTTATTTCACTGTTCTGTATCCTCTAGTACTTGTCCCCTTTTTTTACCCAGTTGAAATCCATGGTCAAAAACACTCACTTAGTTTCTATACTCTCTCTTGCTTCTTTTTACTCGAATGACAAGATCACACCCTGATTAAATCTAACTCTCCAGCTGCTTTGTATCTGCACCCATGAAGTTTGACATAAATAAAGAAAAATATACAACCAGATTGACAGATATCACTTAAGATATATGACATGAACTTCGAGTGCAAACTTAATTCACTTTAGTAACCATACTCAATTTCCTTAGCACGTTAAATCTTTCAGTCAATTATTAGCCATCCTTCTCTCTCTCCAAACCTCCATGCTTCCTATTCCTAAGCTGCAGCTGATGAAATTGTGGCTTCGACCATTGAAAAAAACTTAGACTCCAGTCACCAAATCTATACACGTATGGTATCTATACCACATCCTCTAACTGTTCCTGGATCACTGTAGATCAGGTTGCTAAACTGAATGCTGAAGAACACCAGGCTGGAGATCAGAGGAGTGCTGATGCTGCAGTCCTGAGTCTGAAGGCTAAAGTCACATTTCTTTTCCCTTATTGTAACCTCAGTGTTTTTTTCTCTAAGGCATTCAGCTGGTTGGAAGAGGTCCACCCACTTATGGAGGGTAATCTGCTTTAATAAAAATCTACTGATTTCAATATTAATCATGTCTAAAACATACCTTAACAACAGCCTCTAGACTGGTGTTTCACCAAGCAACTGTGGACAGCACACTAAGCAAGTTGATACATAAAATTAACAATCCCATCAGGTCATTGTCTTCAGCATATAAATGAACTGAAATTTCTCTCTTTTAAAAAATGTAATTTATCTTGACCTGATCCTATTTCCTGTACCAAGCACCAATCTACTTCTCTGTTTTCCTTTTTAGTAAAGCTCCTTGAAAGTGTTGTGTACATACACTGTTTCCAAATTCCCTATACATATACTGTTTTGAAGTTACACTAATCATACATTTATCCCTGTTCTAGCAAAAGTGTTCTTGGCTTTATCATTGACCTCTACATTGCTAAATCTAATATTTGATTTTATATTGCCCATCAAAAGCATATATTGCAGCCTATCTTTACCTCCTTCTTGATACTACTTTTCTTGTTTGCTTTCCTAACTCTTGTCTTCTTTCTTTTCCTTCTTTTACATATGACATAATAATATTGACTTCCAAGACCAATCATCAAACCTCTCCTCTATTTCTCCATTGCAGTGGTTATCTCTTGGTTATCCCATCCGGTCAAATGGCTAATGTGCCAATGGATTCCAAATATCATCTCTAATATGGGCCTCTCTCTTGAAAATACATATAGTCAAACTACTTGCTCAGCTTCTCAACTAGTGTCTTACAGACATTTTAAATTCCACATATTTAATATTAAATCTTTCCTATATCCCCCAAAATCTACTTCACCTACCACCTTTTCCAATTCAGCTGATGACAATGTCAGCTTTTCATGCCTTCAGACACAAATGGAATGTGATGTTATATATAAGTGTATTTTTTCCTTCACAGCAGGCATTCAGAAACATTTCTCATAGTCTCTGCCTTTAAAGTGGAAGACAGTGTGGCGATTCCTCAGGGACCTAGAAATAGAAATTCCATTTGACCCAGCAATCCCATTACTGGTTATATATCCAAAGGACTATAAATCGTTCTACTATAAGGACACATGCACACGAATGTTCATTGCAGCACTGTTTACAATAGCAAAGACCTGGAACCAACCCAAATGCCCATCGATGATAGACTGGACTGGGAAAATGTGGCACATATACACCATGGAATATTATGCAGCAATCAAAAATGATGAGTTTGTGTCCTTTGTAAGGACATGGATGAATCTGGAGAACATCATTCTCAGCAAACTGACACAAGAACAGAAAAAGAAATACCGCATATACTCACTCATAGGTGGGTGAGAAAAATGAGAACACATGGACACAGAGAGGCGGTCTACTATACACTGGAGTCTATTGGAGGGAATGGGGGAGGGACAGCGGGGGGGGGCTGGGGGGGGATAGCCTGGGGATGAATGCCAAGTGTGGGTGAAGGGGAGGAAGGCAGCAAAGCACACTGCCATGTGTGTACCTATGCAACTATCTTGCACGTTCTGCACATGTACCCCAAAACCTATAATGCAATAAAAATTTAAAAAATAAAAATAAAAAAATAAAATAAAATGTAAACAAACTCTGAATACTTCTAACTATCTCACTGATACCTCACTGCTCATCACTCTAACCTGAGCCACCATCATTACTAGAGTAGATTTCTGTAATGGCTTCCTCACTGTCTCTGTGCTCTATCTTTGCCCCCATCCTATTTGTAGAAGAGCAGCCGGAGTGATTCTTTTATAATATGCGCAATCATGTCACTTATCTGCTCAAAATCCTCTTGTAGGTTTTCATGTAACTAAAAGCTAAAACAAAATATTCTTTTTTTTTTTTTCTGAGACGGAGTCTCTCTGTCACCAGGCACCATGTTGGAGTGCAGTGGCACAGTCTTGGCTCACTGTAACCTTTGCCTCGAGTAGCTGGGACTACAGGTGCACGCCACCACACCCAGCTAATTTTTGTATTTGTTTAATAGAGACGGGGTTTCACCATGTTGGCCAGGATGGTCTCTTTCTCTTGACCTCGTGATCTGCCCGCCCCCGCCTCCGCCTCCCAAAGTGCTGGGATTACAGGCTTGAGCCACCGCACCTGGCCAACAAAATTTTTTTTTTTTTTTTTTTTTTTGAGACGGAGTTTCGCTCTTGTTACCCAGGCTGGAGTGCAATGGCGCAATCTCGGCTCACCGCAACCTCCGCCTCCTGGGTTCAGGCAATTCTCCTGCCTCAGCCTCCCGAGTAGCTGGGATTACTGGCACGCGCCACCATGCCCACCATGCCCAGCTCATTTTTGTATTTTTAGTAGAGACGGGGTTTCACCTTGTTGACCAGGATGGTCTCGATCTCTTGACCTCGTGATCCACCCACCTCAGCCTCCCAAAGTGCTGGGATTACAGGCTTGAGCCACCGCGCCCGGCCCAAAATATTCTTAAATTGGTAGAAGTCCCTCTGTATGTTTGGGCCTCTGATTCTTCTCTAACATCATCTTCTGCTCTCCTGATAGTTCATGGCCTTCATATCACAGAGGTCAGGGAAGGAGGTGTACTTCTTGAAATTCCTGGAACAAGCCAGCCACACTTTCACTTTAAGGCATTTGTATTGGTTGTCTGTCTGGAAACTCTTTCCCCAGATATCTTCATAACAAATGCTTTTACCTCTAATCACTAGCTCACGTGTGCTCTTCTTACTGAGTCTTACCACAGTCTCACTTTTAAAATCGTAACCATACTTCCAATGCCTATACATAACATAATCTTGCTATGATTATATTTTGCCAAAGTGCTTTTTTCACGTGTCTCAAGATCTCCTATAGAAGAATAGCTATCAACTCTGGCCCTGCCCTTGATGGGGTTCAGAGGATTTGTATTTGATTGTAGATATTACGATGTGCATTTCACAGGATGCTTCTTTATCCCTGTGTACATCCTAGTATTTAAGTGTCCAGTTTGTGACCACTTGTCCCTTTCACAGGAAACTCGTTAATATGAGCAGACATTTTTGTGGTTCTTGTCTGACTTGTTGCCAGTTTATTTCTACCACAGCCACTATCTAGGATCACTCTGACCAGGAAAGAAGATAGGATTTGGTGTTGGTCAGGTGAGCCACAGGGGAGGCAACCAAAGAAAACATGAAATAACAGAAGCAGTTTGTTACTTACAGATCCAGAGAGAGAACGGCAGGTCTTGCAGGGGCAACAGGAAGTGGGAAGCCATACAGCACACACATTCAACCGCAGCTAGAGAGCAAGAGAGGTAGAGAAACCTGTGAACTGAAGGCTTTTTTGGGGTTGAGGGCATTACCCAAACAGGTGTCCAAGGGAGGTTTTAACTGGTGGGTGATATAGTTTGTCTCTGTCCCCACCCACATATCATTTTTTTGTTGTTGTTATGTTTTTGTTTATTTTTTTCAGATGAAGTCTTGCTCTGTCACCCAGGCTGGAGAACTATGGCACCATTTGACTCACTGCAACTTCTGCCTCCTGGGTTCAAGCAATTCTCCAGCCTCAGCCTCCCAAGTATCTGAAATTACAGGGACCCGCCACCATGCTAGTTTTTGTTTTTAGTAGAGGTGTTGTTTTGCTATGTTGGCCAGGTTGGTTTTGAAATTTTGGCCTCCCAAAATTTGGCCTCCCAAAGTGCTAGGATTACAGTCATAAGTCACATGGCAGACCTTACAAATATTTTGAATTGTAGTTCCCATAATCCTCACACATTGGCCGGGCGCGGTGGCTCACGCCTGTAATCCCAGCACTTTGGGAGGCCGAGGCAGGTGGATCACGAGGTCAAGATATCGAGACCATCCTGGTCAACATGGTGAAACCCCGTCTCTACTAAATATACAAAAAATTAGCTGGGCATGGTGGCGCGTGCCTGTAATCCCAGCTATTCAGGAGGCTGAGGCAGGAGGAGGCGGAGGTTGCAGTGAGCCAAGATCGCGTCATTGCACACCAGCCTGGGTAACAAGAGTGAAACTCCGTCTAAAAAAATAATAATAAATAAAAAATAATAAAAAATCTTCACACATTGTGGGAGGGACCTGGTGGGAGGTAATTGAATCATGGCGGCCTTTTCCCCATGCTATTCTCCTGAAAATGAGTGAGTTCTCAGGAGATCTGAGGGTTTCATAAGGGGCTTCACCTTCACTCAACTCTAATTCTTCTCTCTCCTGCCACCATGTAAAGAAGGATATGTGGTTAGGCTTGGTGGCTCACGTTTGTAATCCAGCACTTTGGGAGGCCAAGGCAAGCAGATCAGGAGATCAGGAGATCAAGACCATCTTGGCCAACATGGTGAAACCCCATCTCTACTAAAATACAAAAAATTAGATAGGCATGGTGATGTACCCCTGTAGTCCCAGCATCTCAGGACGTTGAGGTAGGGGAAGTGCTTGAATTTAGGAGGCAGAGGTTGCACTCAGCTCGAGATTGTGCCACTGCATTCCAGCCTGGTAACAGAGCAAGACTCCAGCAATAAAAAGAAGAAGAAGAAGAAGAAGGAGAAGAAGAAGAAGAAGAAGAAGAAGAAGAAGAAGAAAAGAAGAAGAAGAAGAAGAAGAAGAAGAAGAAGAAGAAGAAGAAGAAGAAGAAGAAGAAGAAGAAGAAGAAGAAGAAGGAGGAGGAGGAGGAGGAGGGGAGGGGAGGAGGAGGAGGAGGAGGAGGAGGAGGAGGAGGAGGAGGAGGAGGAGGAGGAGGAGGTGTTTGCTTTTGTTTTCCCTTCCATCATGATTGTAAGTTTCCTAAGGCCTCCTGAGCTATGCAAAACTGTGAGTCAATTAAACCTCTTTTTTTCTAAATTACCCATTCTCAGGTATGTCTTTATTAGCACCATGAGAATGGACTAATACAGTGGGTTTAGAGCAAGCAGGCACAAGTCCAATAAAGTCACAGTGTGTCTGAGAGGGGGCCACTGCAGCATATCTACACAGTCCATTAGAGGTGGGTCAGGTAGGTTGAATCTGCTGTCCCATAGGGAGATGGTCACCAGGAGACAGTTGTATAAGACAGATATCTGGAACAACCACATATAGAACTTCGGAGGAAGTGAAAAGCGAAAACTCCTTCTAGGGTCACTAAGCCTAGCTTCTGGTATGACCAAATTAAACCTATATTCAACAGGATGCTGAGGTAACATGCAATGATAAGAGTTTGCTAAATATTATACTTAGCGTACCAATGGTATAGTATATGTCTCCCATGGAAAGAACACAAGCTCCACAAAGGTCAAGAGAGCGGCCTTTGTTCTTTTCTTTTTTTTTTAAAAAAAAAAAAAAAGTTAAGTTTACTGAACTATTTCAAACATCTGGAGCAGACTCTAGTATAGAACAAATACTCAACAAATATTTGTTAAATTATGTTGAGCTACATAGTTCATTGCCTCTTCCCATGAAATTATTTAGAACAAATTTTCCTGTTTTGGCTATTTAAGGAAGAGTACCATATTCCTTGAGAGATAGAAAACAAATGAAAACAGCTGAATTTGGCTTTAATGCTTCACTGTTTCATGAGATGAATGAGATGCATTCATCTCATGATTGTGTAATGGTGACTGTTAAGCCATTCTGTTCCATTTTCAACATTGCTATCTTAAAATTAGATTGGTTTTATTTGTCTAGAATGAAAATAATTAAACTCAAATCAAAATGACGGTTAACAGAAATGTTATCTTCACCCCCACCCCCTGTGCCCTAACATAAACACGTTCCTTTGGACTTTTGAGAAATGCTGACTTATTTTATCTGTAGATATTCATGTCTAATAGGGTACAAAATGTTGTTATGCTTTTCTAGCTTTAGTTAATTCTTTATTTCTCTATTGCTTCTCTCCTGTTTCTTCTTCTTTTTTTTTTCTCATTTAATTTATAAGTAATAGGTACATTTCATTTTTCTAGAGCAAAACTCTTCTCTTAATTCTTCTATCCTTGGACATTTATCTGATTACAAAAAGGTTTATAATGTCATTTTGGCAATAAATAACATTGGTTCAAATCCCAGACCTGGCAAAAATTAACCACTGGGGAATACAAAATGATTGTGCTTTACTTCAGTTTCCTTATGTGTCAAATTAAGAAAAAAAAGAGTATTTTAGAATCATCTAGAAATTAAATTATTTTACACATTTGCAGTTTATAAAAATTGCAAACACTAAAAAGTCACAAATAGCTCTCTTTACTTCTTATATTTATAAACCCAAAAGATGTTAATAAAAGTTATCACAACATGAACAATGTGTTTAAGAAACTATTAGGACAAATATAACCCAATAAAACACTTAGAAAACATATTTTCTTTTGCATTTGTTCATACAGAAACACTGTCTTATTAGATCGTTAAGGCCATCTGTTGGATTATCATAGGTGACCAATTAGAGGTATATATTAATCCTGAAAGCTTATTTCTATTTAAAAAATCCTCCACTTTTTGCTCTACATTTTAAGTTAGATACTTAGTTTTTCCACAGGAATAATATAAACTTGATAATCTCGTGAAAATTGTCAGAATCACAATGGAATTACTAATGCAAAAAAAAAAAATTCCCTACAAGTGAATGCAGGAAAGGCCATGAAGAGAATGTTCCCATGCTTGTATTCTAAATAATGAAAATCATCACAGTAACCTCTCCAAAAACCACACCCTTATACAAAGACCATCACAACCTTACAGATAACATACTTCTGCAAAAATGTCTGCCCCCAGCTGCCTGTCCAAACTCAGACTGGCATCACTCTTGAGATCTCTGTAGCCAAGGAGAATGATTTCAAAACAACTGTGTAATTCTCATTGTTTTTCCTTTAGAAACCATGGTCTTTCTTTGCATCTCTAAATATCCACATGGTTTAAGATGGCACGAGTATTCTCATTACAATGCTGTATTCCCGAATAAATATATATATTTTTTTCTTTTAGAAAGCCAATATTTGTTGTTTAGATGGTCAATCTTTCTATGATCTTTTTCTGATCCTTCTTTTGACTTTTTTTTAGATTTATTTGATTTGTTATTATGAACATAGACTTCCAAAGTTATCCTCTGTGACCTTGAAAATTGAAAATGTTTATTTAGTTTTGCTTTTACTATTATAATTTTTTTTCATAAGAAATTGCTCTGTGGAAAAGGGCAAATTTGATAACATCCTATATTTTGAATTTGTTGAGAGCTCATAAGAGACAAAACATCTTACAGGGAATTATCTCCCTGCCAAGATCAGAGTACACACTCAACTTCAATTGCTGCATTTCATCTTTCAATTTAAATGGGGCTAAATATCATCTAAAATACTCATGCACTTGGAAAGACTTTTGAACTAAGCTCTATTCCATATGCATGGCAGCTAGCTTGTTATAGGATTCCTTTCCAACTTGTCTGTGTGCTGTCCAGCAGGAAGGAGCATTCCCAAATACGTTGGCACTTGCTTCCTAGTTGTAGCAAGCAGGGAATTAACATCTGCAAAGAGAAGATTACACTCATGCATCATATTGAGATTTTTCACACACTTCTGTTACTCCTTCAGAAGTACCTCCCTTGTGACATATTCCATGACGGAGCTAACAAATCTGCAGGCAGCAGACAACCTTGAAAAGTAATTAATGATAATATCTTCTCCTCACCACTATGCTTGCTTTTTTTATTTTTAGCTTTCAACTAAATCCCTCACGTAATATTTTTTTTAAAGTTAGAAGTTTTCATGCATAGTATTCCCTAAACCACCTCATTCTTCATTATTAATTCCAAAACATCCTCAGATGAACAAAGTTGTATTATTTTGTCAAATGAGAAAGGGTTTGTGTATGTAAGAAACAAAGTAAGACTATATTACTAGAGTACAAATGATATTTTCACTTGAGTGTTTCTTTTCATAGTATAGAAAAGGTTTTATGTGTCTTGCAATAATTTTTAAATTGCTCTGTGATTCTTCACCTGTTTATCCTGGAGGATGCTATTTTAGCTGAGGGAGAGAGTGCAAGAGAAAGAGAGTGAGAGAGGGAGGAAACAAATTGATATCAAGATAACCTGATAATTGTCTGACTACTTCAATGATTCTGTATTATATAGAAACTGCATCTTGGAAGCATTTATCATCTTGGTGGAAAATACGCAAATTCTTTGCTCTATGCATATCTGAATAGTGTTGTATACATTGATTTTTATACGTAAAATGCTTTTTGATAGGGTTCAAAGGTTCAAATTCTTAGATGATCATGAGTGGGTAAGTGAGCTTACCCTGAAATGTATATTATGTCAAATTGGTATAATTCTATTTGCCTGATATAAACATATTAAGTTCATTTTGAATATCAAATAAAAATGGATTATAAATATATTTTACGTTACTAGATAGCCAATGTTCACTCAGTGTTTATTAAGTGCCATGCCCTATGCAAGGATTTTATATATGTTATGTTATGCAATTTTTACATCAGCCTTAGAAAGTGAGTACCATAATTATTTTCTGTTTTTCAGTGGAAGAAACTGAAGTTCAGAGAGGTTAAATAAATTTCCCAAAGCCACAAACAAAGTAAAGCCTGCAATCAATGCCAGAAAATTTACTGAAATTCCAACACCTACTATAATTGTCATAATTCTTTAAGTCTTTTTATTTTTTTATTTTTTTTTTAATTTTTATTGCAAGTCTTTTTATTTTTAAGCAATAGTAATAACCATAAAAAGGCACCTAATGTAATTTCCTACATAGATAAAAATGCAGGAAATTCTTAATTCTTTTGTTTTCTCAGTGGAATCTTTTTAAGTTCCTTATTATCCTAGTGTGTAGATTTTCTGGGGATTTTTAACTTGCTCTACTTATGTATCTTTATTTTTGTTAATTAATATAATTTTAAACATTATTCTATAAATGAGGGGAAAAGTCAATAAATATAGCAAAAGTATTTTTAAATTCATTTTATATAGTGATTAATTATAGATTTATGATTGTATAAAATACTAATTTAATCATTAAATCTATTAAAATTTACATTACAATTAATTTACATAACAAACATTATCAACATCTATTCCACAAGAAAAAGAAACCTCAACTATGAAAAAAAAACGACTGGCATATTTAGTCTTTTGTATTCTTTGTGTGAAAATGAACTTGGAGCAAACAAATTAAAAATAAAATTTGATTCTGGGAATTAAATTTATATTACTGTCTCCTGATGTAGATTCTAACTACAATCAAGAATTAAACTATTCAGATTCAATAATTTTCACCCAATAATATGGCAGTCCATTAAAAATGCCACAGAAATTTCATTTTCAATGCTAATTTCTTTATGTCATAACAGTGTGCACTCAATTGTTATGTCTTCTGCTGCTCCTGGAAAAGCGCAACATACCATTTATCAGGTAAAGTTAATGGAAAATTGATTCACATGTAGTAGTCTGCTCAGACTGCCACAACAAAACCACACAAATTTGGTGGAATAAACCACAAAAATTTATTTTCTCAGAGTTCTGAGTCTGGAATTCCAAGACCAAGGTGCCAGTAGGATTGGTTTCTGGTGAGGCCCCACTCCTCTGCTGGCACATGGTGGCCTTCTCCCTTTGTGTTCATATGGCCTTTCTTCTGTGCTCCAGCACAGAGAGTGAGCTCCGGTGTCTCTTCCTCATTTTATAAGGGCATTAGTCCCATTGGATTAGGGTCCCAACTTTTTCTTCTTTTTTCTTTTTCTTTTCTTCCTTTTTTTTTTTTTTTTTTTTTTTTTGAGACAGAGTCTCACTCTATCACCCAGGCTGGAGTGCAGTGGCTCAATCTTGGCTCACTGCAACCTGGGACTACAACTGCTTGCCACCATGTCTGGTTAGTTTTTATATGTTTAGTAGAGGTGTAGTTTCAGCATGTTGGCCAGATTGGTCTTGAATTTCTGAACTCAGGTGATCCTCTCGCCTTGGCCTCCCAAAGTGCTGGGCCACCTTTTACATCTAATTCAAAATTTATTACCTCCTTAAGGTCCCTGTTTCCAAATATTTTCACATTGAGCATTAAGGCTTCCATGATAAATTTTTGAGAGAATTATCCAGTCGAAAACATAAATAAAACATCAAAACAGACAATCTAAATGGGATTGATGTTTTTTCATTCAGGAAATAAAAATCACCTAATATATATATAATTTCATACCTGTGTCACATACTGAACCACAAAAAATTGGGTCCTGTTTACAGACCTCATAAATGAAAACATGTGACATCTCAAATATCCACCTGAAAGTTAGACAGTATGACCACAGAGTCAATGACCACATGGAAATAATAAAGTGGTTTTCATTTGGCAAATGCAAGTCTTACATTTTGTATTCCTTTCAAAGTCAGAGGTGACTTGCTTCTTTGGACAACACCTACTATTGAAAGTTTAAGTTCCAAGGCAGAATTTTTTTCTGCAATATTATGCCAAGAGACATATCAATCTTGCAGTCTTTGTTTAATATACAAAATAAGAGTTATCAATCTTCAGATATTGCCAACATTCATTTAAACTCTTAAAATACTGCCTCACCCATAACACACATACTTTCAGGCATGGCTTGTGGAAGATCACATATTATTTTGAGTACATTTCAATGACTGCTTCTATGCAGTGCAGAGTAGACTTCTGATCCTTATTAAAACACTGAGTAGGGCACACATTATTTGTCATTGTTAAAACCACTGATACAATGAAATGGTTTAGTAAGTTTTTAAAAATTAATTTGGGGGCAATATTAGGCTGCAAGCCATCACAATCTCAAAAATAATTCCTCACAGGAAACTCAAAAACAATGCAACTTCTAATTTTTTTCAATAAGCCAAATTTAAGTCGAAATTTTTCATTGTTATTTGTTTTCTAAGAAAGCAAATAATGGCTTATAAAGCTTTGGAAACTATCAGTTCTGTTATATTATTTAGGTATTTTCTATTGTGCAAAATGGGACCACTGAATATGTACCAATTGTAGATATTTTGATAATCAGCAAACATTCTATGAAGTATCTACTGCAGGCTATATAGGCTGTGAAGATTCACAAAGAAACAAGATTTACTGCCTTTAAATTGTTTGCATTCAAGCAAAATTGAATAGCTCTACAGATTTTATAAGTAGATCATGATAGAGAAAGGGGTGAGGGAGAGTTAATGCCACAGCCTGAATGTCTGACATTGACTTCCCTTAAAAATTCACGTGGGTTGGATTTAGTGCCTGGGTGGGTTGCTGTTGTTATTGTTGTGTTCTGTGTATGTTGGGAGTCAGGGGGGATTGGTTTTTGGCAGGTATTCAAAACAGTGCTCATTGAGTTGTCTAATACATTTAATATGTACCAGGAGGAAGAAGCAGGTTGGTAGTACATGCGAGCATGAATACGGAACTTAGAGATGAAGTATAGATTTAGTTTTTGGAAAAGGTAGCATTTAGGTAGATGAGTGTGTATGCATGTGAGTGTTATATTACATGAGAAGTGAAGAACAAAAGCCAGAGTCAAGCAAAATTTCAGAGACCGAAAACTAGTTGGTTAACACAACATCCGTTCGCAAACAACTCCTCCCTTGTCAACTTCACTCCAGAAATTGGAGAAGCCAAATATTTGTGCCCACTCTCCAGTGTTGCTAGAAATGACTACTGAAATAATTTATATCAGAGAAGAGTAAAGAACCCTGCTGGGAATCTTCAATGCTAACTTTTACTCTCCTGTTACAAGCCAGTGATTTTTCTGCCATCTTTTTCTCTCTTCTTCGTTGAATATGATTAGGATGACTGAAGTTGCAGGATAGATCTTATAGAAATGGCCAGAGAAATCTCAAGAAATGTTGCCCCTTTCACTCTGAATTACTGACCAAACGGTAGCCGCCACATGCCTCCAGATATTATGTTATCTTGAGATAACACTTCTGTTTAAGCCGCTAAGTGGAATTCTCACCTCTTGAAGATGACTGCATACTATCTATTACAAAGAAATAGTTCATGAAGCAAAGAAAGACAACTCGAAGAGAAATAGTCTAGATGTTAGTATCTATTGCCAACTTTATAGCAATAAGTCAAGAGAAAGTAACTCTAAAATAGTAACGTAAATCAAGAACAAAAAATAATTTAATTTGTAAAGAATTGATTTACATTTTAAAATTCAGAAAATCTTCACAAATAGACCTAAATTTATGACAGATGCCTCTTTTATTAAATAATGCTTTCCAACTGCTTTAAAAAGTTAAGTTCAGTTTGCACAGGTCTGTCTGGATTAAATGACATTTCAATGAACAGATTATTTATAAGATTAAAACCTACTTATTTTTTTACCAAATTAGAAATAACTCCTTTAAATTTCTATGGTAGCACATGCTCAGTAGAAAAAGCCAGATATTACAGTTAAGTAAAATACAATGGCAAAAATACATGGCATTTCCAATACCAAAAGAAAACTTTTCACTTATTGGTACTTCCATTTCCAGATTTGTTTCTTTTGGTTTACTCACAATTTGATACATACCAATCTATAGTGACACAAACGTGCTCTATATGGATAATATGAAAATAGCATTTTGTAGAAAAAAATTTTATTACATAATTCAGAGAGTATTAGTTATATAGTTACTTTTTCGCTCACTGCTTTTTTTTTTTGTAACTATGTCTTATTTCTAATAACATATTTTGGAAATAAGTCTTTGTTTTCTGGGTTGTATTATTGAAGGAGAGTTTATATTCAAAATACATTTGCTGTACATTCAATAACCTTACATTAGATACAGTGAACATAAAGGCATAGTTGTACACCTAAAAATGTTGAGAATACTGTCCTTAATATTAAGGAAACTATATATAGATTAATTTTTGTTTTGGGACAAATACAACAACCTCTAACTGAATAAAAATTGTGATTTTTATTGTTTTCTTAATTATGCTTGCCATTGACTTAAATACACATTAATCTTACTAATTGAATTATTTCGATGTATTTTATTTTATTATTATTTAAGATAGTATGGTTTATTAACATGACAAAAGTAATGTAGAATTTTGGAATATCATCTGAAGTATGCTAAGTAATATAAAATAAAACATGGTTGATCTATGTATTTTATAGTCTGTCTTTAGTTTTCTTTTTCTTAAATTGGGAATCATATCGTGTACATTTTTAGTATGTGTATGCCTCTGTATTTCTCAATTTATTATGTTCACAGGACAATCAACATGGATCCAAATAGTCAGTTCTTATTAAATGCCACATTTGGTAGAGACACCTTAATTTGAACTAGTAGCATTTATTATTCAACTAACATGAAAACTTTACCCTGCCAAGAGATGAAGTCTATATTTTTATTGCTTTAATTTTCCACAAATGTTGATGTTATTTTAAATATTATATATTGCATTAACATGCTCCAAAACATGTACTTTTGCATTTGTTTTGTAGAGATGAGTATTTTTGGTTTAAACAAAATGAGTAAATTCAAATCAGTATTTAGTTATTTTAACCAGTTTAACAATTGCAGCATCACCTTCTCTATCCATTTTAACGTGTTTCTGCTCAGTCTGAGCTAATAATATATTGACAAAAAGTTCTACTACAAAAGAGTAGAAAAGTTTGGTAAGTAAAGAGGAAGATTTGTCTATAAAGAAATACATGGTTATAAATTTAGGATTTGTCTTATTAAACACTATCAGAAATAAAATATAACATTAATATTTTTAGAACCATCCCAGTACAAATAGCCATTTGATTTCATAGTGATTACTAGATAAATAATTTGTGAAAAATAAGCACATAAGCTAGAATAGTGTAATGAAAAATAGTTAATTTCAAATATGTACTTTCCTATGCATAGCACTTAGCAGATTGGTAAAAACAAGAGTAGACAAACATTTAGAAACAATCAAGTTACAAGGGTATTTAACTAAGCAAACAAATTAATCAGTCAAATTAGAACATCTGGTCACCTTTGCTTACAAGCAATTTTGTAGAGTTAATACCATTCCGTTTAACGGACTTGCTTAAGCTTCAAGTCCATTTACTGTCAAAATAATTCCTTTTGTCTTAGCTGTGGTGCTGGATAAGTGTTTTCTTTGCCCTCTGTGCTGCTGTGTTTACAGAGTATGTTGACATATCAAGCTTCAATTCACCAAAGGCAAGGTATCTTAAAGCATGCAACAGGACTTTAGCAATCCTAGGTAGAAACAAACATTCTCATTATAAGAAAAGAATTTCTTATACTGGTTTAGGAAAGCCATTGTCCAACAGATCTCATAAGCATTAAACAGGCAAAACAGAAGCAAATGGGATTCCAAAAGCAAAAGCAGATACTTTAACAACTGCCTAGCTTCTTCTGGATTCATTTGAATGTTGCGTTAAGCCCACTTGCAATATCACTGCCCATCATGTTTCAGAGAGCCAGAAAGACTAAGCTGCTTGTTTAAAACAAAGCATCTCCTGTGGCTTGTAATTTCTTTTTGGAGTCTAAAGAACATATAAAATTATTCAAACAGTTAAATTTCAAAGATTAGGAAATTGTACTCAAATAGTAAAGGCCTTTTGTACTCAAAGAGTAAAGGCTCGAATATCAGGCTACTGAAGGAATACACATTAAGGGAAATATGAAACCAAATTTGATGGAAATGAACAGACAGCTCCTGCCATTAACTATTTTACTATAAACTTGAACAACCCACCAATATTTTACAAGCTTTAGTTTAAAGCCCCCTTTTCAGCTTAAGCCTTTGTGTTTTAATGTCTTGCACCACCACTTAGCTGTTTTATGTTATCCATGAGAGTTTCTAAATTGCTGCCTCCACCTAATGGAAGCCTCAGGAAATTATAAAGCCAATTTCACTATAGTTATTAAGCAGAAGTTTCCTAAATTATCCAGGAGACACTAGGTAGTAGCACAGAGGCAACAGGCTAATGGAAGTTAAAGAGGTTAATGACCACTATTTTTCTCACATTCTCTTGCTTATTGCCACAATGAAGAGAAAGACACAAGAGCAAACATTCTGTGTAATCAGCATTCATTTACTCTGCTTTTCCACGAGCCTTGGCCTTTCCAGAACATTATAGCATTAGTTTTGGGCTCTATGATTATCACGTACATGTGTTTTTAACACTATTGATAGCAAATTGTTTAGGAAATATGTGTTGAGCTTCTTGAAAAAAATAGTTAAAGAATAGATGGTTTGTACAGCCAAGGTGGTACAGTGAATTTACACAACAACAATCATTTTTGCTGCAAATACATTAATAGACAGTCTACAAAAGCGACAAAAGTGGGCTTATAAAATGAGTAAACATCTACAACTAAAAACATATAGACACCACCAATAAATCAAAAGAACATGAAAAGAGAACAACAATAAAAAAAATAGTGAACACATTTATGCTATTGTCTAAAGGGGTTTTAGTTTCATAGGCAATAGTAGCAAAAATTCAGCTCCTGCAGCAAAATAGGGACTACACCTATTCCATACATAGAGGAGAACCTGGATCCAGCATTACAGGTCAATTTAAGAGAGAGAACCATAGAGGAGAAAGTAGGGAAAAGCAAGGAAGAGAGAGAGAGAGAGAGAGAGAGAGAGAGAGAGAGAGAGAGAGAGAGAGCAATTATATACAAACTAGAGAGAAGTCCAAAATAACAACAAATCTGAAATTACAACATAAATCTAAGAAAGATAACCAGTAAGTTCTATAATTAAAATATAAAATTACAACTGAGAAATAATGTTACTTAACAACATGAAAAATACTAAAATATTGAAGATATAGGCAGGGATAAAATTAAAATCTTTATTTAAAAATACATAGACAAAAATTATAAAACAAAAATATATACAGCTATTATGAGTCAGTTCTAAGTAAATGCATTTTACAAATGAAAAATTTTGGATAAGATCTAAATAATACATACGGTTAAGGATTTGAAACCTCAAGTAGACACAAACAAATTAGTACATTGCAACATAATTCCAAGGACCTCATTGGAATTTAAGCAAAGAGAAAAGCTGCATCTACCTTTCATGAGTAAGATAATTATGAATCCTCTCTAACAATAATAAGTAAGTAGAAAACCAACAATTTTTAAAAGCATATAAGAACTCATGTCACAAAAATACCCAATGGACTAAAACACAATTTGATAAATACCTCTTGCCAACAAAGAGACTTGTAGTTGCTTTTATCCTTATACAACAAAAGATGGAAAAAAAAAAAAAAGACCTGTGTAAGAAGAAAGAAAAATATAATTTGTTGTATGACTCTTTTAAAGGCAAAATGATGGCTAGCATAAGAATGTGCACTCTCTATAGTCATAGATTTAAAGACAGACCCCATAGGATATGTTCACAGACTGATTGTAGGCAAACAAAATATCTGGAGATACGCCCCTGTGTGGTATAGATATATCAGGCCTGCAGAAATAATAGAGCAAGGTTGGAAAATTGAGATGAACACTATAAACACTTCAGGCTTTAACTGTCCAAGGCAGCCACCCCTACAGTTGGGGAAATTGTTGGTAAGTCTGTGTTCAATACACACAGGAGAGTTGACAGTGTCTGTGGGTCACTAATGACTGTGAAGAAGTCTCTCCAAATCTTAGGGTAAGTATTAAATACTGGATATCTGCATCTGGCTGGGGGCAAGAAAGTTGAGAGAGGACTCTCCTGGGTTGCAGTTGCCTCATGCTAGCTGATGGCTAAAAACAGAAAGAGCTAATTGAAATATGACTTCTTGAAAAATAGAAGCTTCTGGTCCTGAACACAAAACAACTTGAAGTATGCCATTAATTGAAACCCCAAAAAGCAAAATAATAACAATAAGCAAAGTTGTTTTAATGCAGACTTCATTACCTCAGAAATATTCAACTTGACTACAAGAGAAAGCCTACAATTTTTTGTGGACAAATGTAACATACTTTCATTTGTAAGACTATATGACCAAAACGTCTGTCAAATTAAGGAAAACATTACAAAGCACAAAGGAACAAGACAATATGTGGTATATCCTCAAGAAAGGAAATAGTCAATAGAACAAGAGTGAGAGATAACAGATTCTAGAATTACTACAGATACACTTAAAATAACTAAGCCTCGAAGAAATGCCAGGTATAGGTGACGGAGAAGAAGGCAGCCAATCACACTGCCAAGTGTGTACTTATGCAACTATCTTGCATGTTCTTCACATGTACCCCAAAACCTAAGATGCAATAAAAAAAACAGCCTTCTCAAATATCTAATACTTCTTTTTTATCTTCTTAAATGTCTAATATGTCTCCAATTATACTATTTACTATTGCAATGGACATTTTAAAGCAATCAGAAGAAAATTTCCACAATGAATATTTGTGTTGCCACTGTCAGTACCAAAATACCTATCTTTAAGTTTTCACAATCTACCATCAAACATAATCAATTGCTTAACTAATCTATCTTCAAACGTATTCTAATGCTTAACCAATAGATAAAAATTTTAAATTATTACATTATGATAAAATAAAAATATACAAAATATAAATATAAGATTAAAATATAAATTAAAAAGATAAAATAAATTTGTCAATAAAGGGAATTAATGTTTATTACATACAGGGAAAAATAGTGAAATTTAAAAATAGACAAATGAAAGCAAAATGACAATTATAACTAAAAGTGTTATATCACATATAAATTGCTGACTCATCAGCAGAGAAAAAAATAAGTAACTTTGAAAACAGGTAGAAAATACAAATATAGTTTGAATTCCAAAAAAGAAAAAAAGAATTTATAGAAAAGAAAAAGAGGATGAATACTCTGAAATTTTTGAGACAGTATCACCCAATCTAATATATATATTATTGGAGTTGCAGATATAATGTAAAAGATAATAAATTGGTGTTAAAAAACATTTGAAAAATGATGCTTTCTGGTATTTTTAATTGATGAATGACATCAACCCAGGTATTAAAAGGGTTCAGCACATTTCAACCAGAATATGTGTAAAGTACACCTATGCACATTATATTCAAATTGAAATATATATATATATATATATATATATATATATATATATATATTTAAAAGCCATTAGATGGAGAAAATAAAACATTATGAGGAGAAATGCAAGGAAAATGACAGATCACTGCAGTGAATGAACAATAGAGCTCAGAAAACAATGACATGCTGTAATAAAAATTATGAGAGAAAAACAACTGTCAGCCTAGAATTTTAGTTAAAATGTCTTTCATAAATAAAGTAAAACATAAATATAGTTTTAGGCAAGCTGAAAAATTTTTCTTGAACAGATCTGCTGTAGAGGAAACAAAATATAAAAATATGCTTTTTAATATTTTTTTCTGTTAAAACAGATAAATGATATGTGATAGAAACAGACTTTTACAAAAAAAGAATACCATAGGGGAAAAGAGTAATTATGATTTTATATATATATATGAGAAAGAAAAGATATTTTAAAAATAATTTTTGATATGATCTGGGATTTGTAGTATATATACAGAAGTCAAATAATTGATTTTAGAAGTATGCCAGGAAAGAGAAAATATATTAAAAGTTTTCCCTTGTAACATTTTTATCTGTTGGTTAAGCATTAGAATATGTTTGAATATAGATTGGTTCAGCATTAGACGTTTGATGATAGAGTATGAAAACTTAAAGATGTATATTTTAGTACTGACAGTGACAACACAAAAATTCAGTGTAGAAATTTTCTTCTGATTGCTTTAAAGTGTCCAGTGCAATAGTAAATAGTATAATTAGAGAAGTATTAGATATTTGAGAAGATAAGAAAAAATATGAAATTGTTACTTAGAATTAAATAATGCTTCATGATTCTGTTCAGCAAGAACCTACCTGAGGTACATGGTCAAGAATTTCATGAGAGCAGTCAGAAAACTGCTTTTTTTTTTTTTTTTTCTGTTTCTTCAGTTGCATGAAAATGTAAAGAATTGTATTTAAGTAGGATTTTAATTGTATTTACCTGGTAAACAATTAAAACAGCAAGGGAGGGGAAAGAAAATGACCATGTCTGAAGATTAATTATTATGACAAAAGATAAATTTAGACAGAGTAAAAAAGATTAAAGGACTTGAGTTGGGTGAGAGACAGAAAGGTGTTCGGACCAACGGGTGATTGTTCTGATGGGATTAAAGGATGATTGAAGTTGGAAATTTTAGAGAGAGTAAAACTGAAATCTAGTGGGTGCTCTTCATAGACTGGAGTGCTACAACTTAATGAAGCAGTAAATATTTTAAATATAAAGTTTTCCACAGAGATTCTGTAATTAACATAGAGTAACAATGTTGGGACTTCTTTTAATTAGGTTCCAATGTCCAATTATGGCCAGGTATAGGTTACATGAATAGTAGTGATATGCCCTTCTACAATTTCCCTCAGGATCTAAAAACAGAAAGAAACTCAATGTAAGGAAGTTTAAGGCATATCATTCAATATTGCACAGGAAAAAGTGCGTATAGGGTGTCCTGTGGTCCATTTGGAACTTTTATCTCTTCAGTGTAAATTTAGGTCTTTAGACCTTCTTAAACAATTAGGCTAAGCTTTCAATGCATACTTCTAGTCCTCAATATATAAAATACTAAAATTCTAAAAGACTGTTTTCTTCTCTGTATATCCTTGTTTCTGCCACACCAGCTTAGTAAAAATAAACTTACATAAATAATAACAGTCAGTTACAAAAATATCGTAATTTTATTTACTAGGCTTGCCAGTGACCTACTAAACATCAGGCTTCTCATTAGAAAATAAACTCGATGATTGAGATAAAACAAGAGTAATCTTGAGTGAATTGCTGATGTCGAAACGTTGCCTGGACTGTATTTACCAAAATAAAAATTTAAAGCCGCCCACTTGGACTGCCTTAGATTGCTCTATGTAATTTATTTTTCTTCTTCAAAGTTTCATACCAATTCACTAAAAAGTTAAAATTTTAAGGTACTCTTCTGTTATATATTTTATTTCCTTCCTGCTATGGTGAATGTATGTGTCTGCTCACAATTCATAGGTTGGAGTCTAAGACTCAATGTGATAGTACTGAAACTTGGGGCTTTTAGGAGGTGATTATGTCATTAGAGCTTGAGGGAACTGGCAAGGCCCTTTTGCCCCTTCCACTTTTCAATATCTGAGAGCACAGCAACCAAGTTCCTTCTTGGAAGCAAAAATCAAAACTTCACCAGAAACTGAGTCTGCCAGCACTTGGAACTTGTAGTTCCCAACCTCTAGAACTTTGAGAAAGTGAATTTCTGTTGTTGATAAATTACTGTTTCTCAGGTATTCTATTATAGCAGCAGGAGCCTTCTAAGGCACCTGCTAGAATAAAAGCAAATTAAACAATAAAACAGGGGACAGAATGATCATTCAAACTATGATGTATGCTTTAATATTGATACATGCATTTATATAGTATGGATTTGCATTTATAACCCAAAGACTAATGATCTATGAATTGCCATCTTTTCCAGCCTAAGCTATGAGTTTTTCAACTTGGAAAACATTGAGTAGAGTAGAGCATTCTTACATAACTAAGATTATTGCTTCATATCAATTTAGGAAAGAATAAACAAAACAAGGAGAATCCCTAGTACTTTCAGGCTTCTTATAAAGGGTTCAATAAAATACAGATTAATACATAACTATCAGGAAAACTGGACCAGTAGATATCAGAGAGCAATCAATTAAAACACTCAGCTTCCAAGGGAGAGATGAGTAAAGAAAGTGAAGAGAAAATTTTATGAATTTTTCTTATGATGAAAGATGTTTTCTATGGAATCTTAAACACAGAGTGTTACCCTCTCTAACTAATTAAAATTATAAGATATCCAAATTCAGTAATTCAAATCAGAACTGTGGCATGTAGCAAACCAAATCATGTTCGGTACAATGTCATAGGTTTTAAAGTATTTATTTAGAAATAAGCATACATATATTATTAGTCAAAATAATAACATAAACTAAAAGAAAATGTGAAGAAGAATAAATATATGAATAGGATTGTGAAGCAGAGGAGGAAGAGAGAGAAGTAGCTAGAGAGAGAAGAGACAAGCAAGCTGAAACTGACAATTTGGGAGGAAAAATCACCAAAATAGAAAAACTTCTTATAAGTTCTAACTAATCGAGAAAATAAAGGGCAGCCAGAAGTGAGAAATGAACAAAGTTGGAAATAAGAATCTTAGGTAAGCCAACGTGTATAGAAGGATCATTAAAGTGCGGAGTAGGATCAGAATAGTCAGTAGAGAAAGAACACTTTGAAAAATATGTTAAAGTGCTGAAAACCTAAAAGAAATTCATGTCTCTGAAAAAAATTAAAAATTGGAATTTCTGTTTAAGGAAGAACTAGAAAGCATCAAAAATCAGTCTTTATAATATGCATTGGTAATTTAAAGCATCAGGCATAAAAGGAAAAAAGAATCAGTGAGTCCTTGAGGTTTATTATAACTAAGCTTTAAAGAACATATAATCCTCACTTTGTATCAATTTTTTTTTTTTTTGAGACGGAGTTTCACACTGTTGCCTAGGCTGAAGTCCAGTGGCACAATCTGCATGCATTGCAACCTCTACCTTCCAGGTTCAAGAGATTCTCCTGAGGTTCAAGCCTCAGCCTCTCGAGTAGCTGGGATTACAGGCACCCACTACCATGCCTAGCTAATATTTTGTATTTTTAGTAGGGATGGGTTTTCATTATGTTGGCTAGTTGGTTCTTGAACTTCTGATTTCATGATCCACCCGCCTCCGCCACCCAAACTACTGGGATTACAGGTGTGAGTCACCTTGCCCAGCCTGTATCAATTTTTTACTGAATATAAAGAAATCTACTTATTGTGTCAATTTTTTTAACTGAATATAAAAAAAATCTACTTATTGTATTTTAAAAGAATGTAATTACACACACACACACACACACACACACACATTCATACACATACAAGTAAAGAAAATAAAAAGAAAGAGTTGTGTTTAACTAGATTGTTAGCCAGATACCATCTCCAACTTCCTGAACTAGATTTCCAAAGCCTAGGACAGTATCTATACCAACTTAACACTTTCTAAACCAAGGCATTAATGGGTAACAAAGAAGATGGAATTTAATCCTTGACTTCACAGAGCTTTCTATCTAGTAGAGTTGATAATATTTGTATATAAATGTAATAAAAGACAAAACGTGGTTATTATAAATGTACTAAAATGTGTAAAAATGGTTAAGTGGTAAAAGAGGGAAAGGGGAACGAGGAGAGTGAACAGGAAGGATTAGTCAAGAACGCTCTAACAAGTTAAGGAAATAGTATGATTAGACTGTAAGGCTCATTTAGGGACTTCTATTAAAATTCTGATAACACAGCATTTCACACTGTAGACTATTCAGCATTCAGTTAATTGAAAGTAATCTGGAAATTCAAAAGGCCTTCCTCTGGATATTTTCTCACTTGCAAATGGTCTCATTTTTATGATGTATTTAGCTAGTGGATTAGTGAAGTGGGTATGTAAGAACGATTCAGCTTGCTAATTAGCATTTTTAATGAGTTTTTACTATGCCACTCCCTAGAAGTCTATTTACCATTCTCCATACTGTATTTTGGAAGCCAAAATCTTAGTGGGTTCCAATTAACTAAAAGTATTTCTATTGAAATAAGCTCAGTCAAGATATACGGTAAATTCAATCAATAGTAAACAATAATAAGAAGGCAAGACATAAGAACAAATAAATAAAAATATAAACGTGAAAAACATCAGAACAATAAGACTATAAAGCTAAAGTACAAATGTGTTCATATAGAATTGAGAAAAGCTCTCTATAATACATGTTATTATACATGAAATAATGATAGTTTAAATGAAGTTTTAATGCATTTGCACTTAAATTTAAACAATTTTAGTTTTACAAGCTGTAGACTATGTGATAGATTGTTTCAGTTGTAAATTCTATGGCTTTGATGAATACACAGTAACTTATAAACAGTACTTGTATATTAACTACATTGACTTATTAGTATATTGCTACTGCATTATTACACGTTTACATTAAATCCTGTATTAGTTTGACACAAATAATAGCAAAATGAAGTTATATGTGTCAATCATGTGCATCTGAGTATGTGTGGCAGTCCAAACTTCAGAACAACGCTGGAGTAAGTAACTATCTATTATCATTCTCACTGTATTACAACTTCACCTCAGAGAGAGTTTAAAGTCATATTTCAGACATAGTGACTTTTTTTTACCTCCATCCCTTTATTTTGAGCTATGTGTATCCTTGCATGTGTGACTTTTAAGTTTTGTACAAGACTGAGGTACATCAACTGTGTCCAAGGTGAGATTTTCTTTCCTTTTTTAAAAATTGTACTTTAGGTTCTGGGGTACATATGCAGATCATGCAGGATTGTTGCATGGGTACATACATGACAACGTGGTTTGCTGCCTCCATTCCCCCATCACCTATATCTGGCATTTCTCCCCATGTTATCCCTCCCCAACCTCCTCACCCTCTGCTGTCCCTTCCCTAGCCCCCGCAAAAGACTCCAGTGGGTGATGCTCCCCTCCCTGTGTCCATGTGTTCTCGTTGTTCAACACCTGCCTATGAGTGAGAACACGTGGTGTTTGATTTTCTGTTCTGTGTCAGTTTGCTGAGAATGATGGTTTCCAGATTCATCCATGTCCCTACAAAGGACACGAACTCATTGTTTTTTATGGAAAGATTTTCTTTTAACTTTCCTATTTGTGTGGAAGATGTGACATAGATGATAAATTTTTTAATAAGAATTTGTGTTTTCCTCTCATATGATATGGCTGTCATTAGGAAGCTGGCTTCTCGGCTAAGGGTGGCATTCTCTTTGACCCAGTCTTCAATGGTGGTGGATTTCTCTCCAACAAAATGTAAGCAGAAATGATATGCATCCTTTCCAGCGAGAATGACTGGGGAGGCATCTCCTTTTCCCTATTGAGTTCTAGGGGCAGAGAATTATAAATATCAAGGGGATTGTAGAACTATGGTCTGGAAGCAACTTGTTTTCTGAATCAACATAGAGAGGAAATAATCCCATTTTAGATAGGAATGCTTATATGTATCAGCTAAGTGGATGAGAAATCAATTTCTGTTTTGTTAAGCCACTGAATAGTCATTTTATGTATTTATTTATTTAGTTAGTTAATATTGTGGAGAATTATTCTAACTACAGAAAAAATCCAGAATTCCTCCATACATATGATTACTTTAAAAAAATTAACTGTTACAGCAATCATTTGAATGCTTCTTGGATACATTTACAAATTGACCTCGTAATGAAGACTTGTGAAATGAACTCCAATGTATTTACGTGCATGAGAATTATACATATTTAAACAATGAAACAAAACTAAATACTGAGTGTTAATATGTAGAAAAATTCCTAAAATGCAGCCTTCCCCTCTCCCAACACACACTTTAATTCATCCAGCCTGTCAGTGCATTGTGATGAAAAGGTAAACATTAAAATAAGTTTTGTTTCATTAGGAATTACTTCACTTCCTCTTTTCTCTTTGTTTTATGTGTGTTGCTGTGAGGATCTGGGAGCCTATTATTAAAACAATTCTTAATCCTAGGAGAAAGAAAATAAGCTGATGACACAGATGGAAATTATGTGAAGAGAATGAGCTACAAGGAAGAAAGGGTTCAATAAAATAATATTACAGAAAACGCATGCAAGAACTCTGGCTTCCCCATAGGAATCTACAATTATATAAAATTAACTTGAAATCCCCTTTGTTTGTTATCACTTATTGATGGTTGGAGGCAACATAGCTAAAATATAAAAAGTAAAAAATGTAATTAGTCACTTGACTCTACTTACAACAAAATGATATTTACTTATTTACTAATTATACACATATATTAATAAATTTCTCAGGCATCATTGTCAGAAGTTCCCTCAAAGAGTGAGTATGAGTTCAGCTTTTAACATTCCTATGGTGGTGGTGGGATCAGAACACTTCATTTGCGGAGAGATTCTACTAAATCCGTCAGTTGCACCTAACTGGTCAAGGTATCTATTCTAAATTACAACAATCAGAACTTGTTCCCACAGAATTTTCCATTGATGCTAGAATTAATCAGTGGAAATTCCTTTAGATGCTTGACTTGTAAACTCATGAAATCTTTTGTCATATAAATTCAGTTGCCCACGCAGAGGAAGAATAGTGAAGCAAATGTCCAGCAAAATAAGAGAAGGAGCAATATTTATGTCCAGTTTCTCAGGGATGCTTGAGGCCTTCCTGCTCACGAATTCTTCTGTCGCCAGCTAGGGACGGGACCCTGTATCCATTTTGCTTAATCTGAGTTCATTCCTTTTCTATTATTTCATATTCAAAAGTTATAGGTAATAGAAATATATAAAATAATGTTGGAAGAATAAATGAATTTCATATTCTGGGAACTCCTTGAATCCTTTATGCTTCTTGACTTGCAGGAGAACTGCATCAGCAAAATTGAATAGCATCAATGGCTGCTATTTCTTTATATCAGGAACAGATGAAAGACAACCAACTCCTTATTTTTCTGAACCTTAGAATATATTTTATCTTTGAAATCTGTGAAGTTATTTCTGTTTTATGTGCAAAAGTGTAACTTACAGTTCAGCTGACAGCAGATAAGAACAAAACCTCATTCTATTCTAAGTGGTCTCATTCCATCTATTTTTGCAAAGCACAAGACAATTAGCATAGTTCTAAGTTTTACTTTCCTTTCTGATTAATATATTTATGAAATTTTATTGAAAGCAAAAGTGATCACTTGATGTTAAACTGCATACAACTTAACCTTACATAACTTACCCAATAAATATCTAAAATAATTGAAACGTGACTATAGACAACAAGGTTAGGTCCTGAGATTATATACTGTTGAAGCTCAAAAAAAAAAAAATAACTTTACGTCTTAGACTAGGACATAGCTATAAGGTGTTACTGTAATTTATTCACTAACAGAAGTTGGCAGTATTGAATACGTTTAAATTACTCCTCTTTCTTGAGAAAAGCTGATGAAAACACATTGTTATTTTTCTCATTAACATTTTTATTTTGAAAGGAGCAACCAAGTTTCAGCTTATTCTATTTTCTTTGCATTCACTGCATGAAAGACTGTAAGACCCAACCCAGGCAGCAAGGACCTTAAATTACATTTACACATAATGAACAGAATGCATATCCCAAATGACAGATCTCATTCTGCTGATGGAGGAGGTCAGTGTCAAGTGGGATGCAAGATGCACAAGGATGAGTACTATTGACACTGAGTTGCCTGCAAGTGGAGGAACAGTAAGTAGTTATAGAGGTCAGGTAAGGAGTGGGTGATTCTGGGGATTGTAGTTCAGGTGGACTCCTGAGTTGGGATCTGTAGATGAAAATTGCACGTGAGCTCCAGGGCACATTTCTGCCTTGGTTTGGCTGCAACCTTGGCTCAGAGTTGATTAGTGCACTTGGAAATGAAGTCAGTGCCCAGAAAAGGTGGTGCTCACAACATAATTTTTATACAAGCTACTCAGCACCCACACTACTGAAATGTCTTTTCAAAGACCTGAAAACTGAAGAACAACTGTCAATATTTTTACAGCAAGTTATTCTAGCATCCTGCAAACACCACATAAGTTTTTTTTTTCAAGCTTTTTGAAGTGCCAAAGCACATGAGGATTAATAAAGAGGTATTTTGTCAACCCCAACACCACTTCCTTGGAGTACACATGACTATATTCAGAATGACAGTTCAATCAAACCATGGAATGATTTAAGGAAAACAGACATCCACATAACTTCACATGTCCACACCTAAGGAAGAAGTGATTCTCCATCAGACCGCCCTCACTGCAGACACCAGCTGAATGTTCCAAGTCCGGCCTCAATTCTGAGCAACTGGCTATAAATTCTGGGGCTCTCACTACCTTCTCAGGTTTGATAATTTGCTATAACAATTCACAGAACTCAGAACAAGTTATGATTACAGTTTTATTATTATAGCAAAATCCTACAGATCAAAATCATCCAAAGGAAGAGACATACAGGGAAAATTCTGGAAGGATTCCAAATACAAAGCTGCTATTATTTCCTCCCCATAGGGCCATGACACGTTACCCTCTTAGAGCCACAATGTATGACAATACATGGCAAAGTCAACCAAGAAAACACATTCAAGCTTCCATGTCTAGAGTTTTTGTTGATTTTCCTTACCTAAGAATGATAGACTAAATCACTGTCTGTGCTATTCAGCTCATCCTCCAGCTTCCTTTCCCTCCCCAGACTTCTGGCTGATATAAGGTGGCTCAAAGTTCTAAGCTTTACAAGGTTGATCTTTCTGGCATGGCCAGTCCCCACCCTAAATCATGTCTTTAGCACAAATTATCTACTCACCCTGAATCACCACTTCATAAACCATTGGGTGTGGTCAAAAGAGTCCACCATGAATAACAAAGACACTCTGATCACTGAACTGAGTCCCAGTATTTAGAAGTTACCCCCCAGTAACTGGGGACAGAGGCCACACAAATTCTTTATCACACCACTGCTCAATCATAACAAAAAATAAATTAAAAATGATTTCTGTAGTGCAGGTCACATTAAATTATAAAAACTGAGAAACAAAATCAATGTTCTCATTCTGATAATAAGCCATCCAAACACTAGAGAAAAGTTGACTGGTCACTACCTGCTGATAATGCTAGAATTGTTCTGTGAAATATTTTTGGGTATATTCTTGTATGTGAAAAAAAAAAGCAAGAAAATAGAAGTTTTCTCCTGGAGTTTCATACCACAGCAGGTATCAGGAACAGTGTTGTTTTGAAATGTATTCTTAATCATTAGTGAAAACTGTGTCTGTGGGGAGACAGGATGTCCTCAGGAATGACCACAGAGGCCAGGAAATTCTAAAGAGAATGATTTCTACATTTGCCTATAGAACAAATTAGAAGTAAAATCATATCTTATTTCATATACTTGAACAGCTTACATTAGTGTACATTTCATTATCTATGACCCACCTGCAGAGGAATTATGACCAGATATTGTTAAATCCAGTGTAACAAAGTGCTTTGGAATGTCTTCCAAAGGCAGCCTGCCTGGGTTTAAATATTTATTCATTATTCACTTACCAACTGTGTGCCTCAGGAAAGTAATTAACTGCCATGTGAATATTAATAATACTCGCTCAGAAAAATTGTTGAATTTTACTTAAAAATTTTTCAAGAAAATGATTAAATAATATCTGACTCAGCAAATATTTAATTAATGTAAGCTAATGGTAATAGTAGTAGTAGTAAAAGTGATATCAGTAGGACTTTCAGCACATTTTTCCTGCCTAAACTATGCAGGATTATTTAAATTCCAAATTCCAAATTCAAAAAGTATGCCTTTTAAAACAGAAAGAACACTAGTTTTAATTGAAATACATTTTTTAAAAAGAAGAGGGTAGATATGTTTAAGGGGAATGAAGCTCCAGCTTTTCCCCTTGTTGTGCAGTTTTCCATAGTTCAGCAATTGTTCCACAGAGAGCAACAAGAAAAAGTGCATGCATGATAGTGAGGCCAACAAAGGGATTCCCTTTCTTCTCTCGTTTGCATTGCTTGAATGCCTCCATAACTGTGTAACTCATTTAGCCAAGAGGCCGCTTCTAGTTAGTGAGTAAGGGAATCCCCTTGTTTGTTCCAAGTTGCCACTGAATTTGTAAGGGTTTTGTTTTGATTAATACTGATATGTCTCCTTTGTAATTTCTTCTTCATAACATGTTGCCCAAAGTATAAGTATTAGTCAGGGTTCTGCAGAGAGACAAAAATCAGTAAGACAGAAAGATGATGATGATAGATAGGTAGATAGATAGATGATAGATACATAGATAGATGATAGATAGATAGATAGATAGATAGATAGATAGATAGATAGATAGATAGATAGATTAAGATAGATAGACAGATAGATAGATAGATATAGATACATAGATAGATAGAAGAAAGGGAATTTATTAGGGAAACTGGCTCATGGGATTATGGAAGCTGAGAAGTCTCATGATAGGCTGTCTGAATTTGCAGACCCAGAGATATTAGTAGGTTGGTTCAGTCCAAATCCGAAAGCCTCAGAACCAGGGAAGCTGATGGTATAACTCTGAGTCAGAGGCCAGAGGCCTGAGATCACAGTGGGCTGTGGGTGCAAGTCCCAGAATCCAAAGGGCAGAGAGCCTGGTGATTTGATGTCAAAGAGCAGAAGTATGTCCCAACTTCAGGTGAGACTGAATTTGCCTTTCTCCTCCCTTTTTATTTGACTTGGTCCTCAGCTGATTGAATGATGCCTCCCACATTAAGGGTGAATCGTCCTCACTCAATCCACTGCTTTCTAATGCCAGTCTCTTCTGGGAACTCCCACAGATATGCCCAGAAACAAGGCTTTACTAGCTATTTATGTATCGTTTTGTCCAGCCAGGTTGACACCTAAACTTAACTATCACGGTAGGGTTTCTTTTATTATCTAGTCATCTAAGGATGATTTTTTAATTTACCATATTGCCAGTCTCTCAGCCACTACCTAAGAAATTGTATAAACCTATACCTTGCTATTTTTGTTACTATGCATTTCCTCTAAGGCAATGGAAACACTCTCATAATGCTGCTCATTTAGAAGATACGTGTTTTTCTTCTTCAGTCAAATGCAGCTATTGCAGGATACCATTTAGTTTGCCTTCCAGACTGCATGGGGAATCTCCATCCTGGGCTACGCTGCCTGGTAGGAAGTCCTCTAATAATTGATTATACAAGAGAGCTGTTCAACTTTTTAAAATTACAGGGTTACTTAACATCTAAAATTGAATGATCCAAAGACTTATGAGCACCCACTCATAGATATGAACAATACTGCCTGTGGTCAATTCTGATGCATATTCTTAACACCATTGCCGAGTCTGTCCCACAACTCTGGGCGAGTGATGGATGAAAGGAATACTCAGACACAGGCATTTTTCATGACAGCAGCTAGGGGACTGCTGGAGAGTGAGCAGTCTCAATAAGATGGCCCTGCTTGCTTTTATTCAGTACAGGCATAATGTTGAAAGCCTAGAGCCAATACAATTTGTAGGTAATTAACATTATTGTCCCCCCTTGCAGGGAGCAGTCTGGTGCTTGGAGATCAAAGGTCAGTTTCTGGACAGCATAATGAGCAAGCTTATCCAGATAAATTCCTTTACACTCCTTTGTTACCTACTCCTTGCCCTCAGTCTCGGGGTAAGATAGTCAGCTGCCTTCAGCTTTATTCTCCCCAAAAAACTTTGCTAAACCCTCCAACATTTTAAGAAGGTTTGCATCTTTCTCTATAGCTTCTCCTACCATCCTGACCAATCTCCTACACACCATTTTCATTTGATAAGTAGATTCCTCTGTGCCTTTTTCTCTGTATTGGAATGTTGTTCTTTTATAAATCCTAACATGAATATTTCAGTCTCCATTAAAGCTCAATAATATAAGGCCATCATTTGCCTTTCAAGGAGAGTAGACATGAAGGCAGCCTCAGATTATTTTCTAGTGACTACCACTAGGTATTACTTATAGGCCTTTGCCAAAGGCTCCATTTAGCATAAGTGTAATTGCTGACACTTCTAAAATCTTTTAAGCATAAGGGTACACATGGTCTTATATTATTGATCTATTGCTATGTAGGAAATTAACACAAACATAGGTGCTTAAAACAAAACACATTTGTTTTCTCATAATTTCTGTGGATCAGAAATCTCTGTATGCCTTGGCTGGCTTTCTGTTTCTATCACAAGACTGTAATACAGGTATGTGCCAAGGCTGGGGTCTCCACTGAAGCCTAGACTGGGAATGAATCTGCATTTAGGCTCATGTGGTTGTTAGAAAGATTCATTTTCTTGTGGGGTATTGGAATGAGAACCTCAGTTCTTTGCTAACTGTTGTTCAGGGAATTTCTCATATTCTTGTCCATGTAGACCTCATATAGATGTTTTTTTCCTTTACTAAAGCCAGCAAGATAACAAGGCAGAATTCATATCTTGTATCAACTAAGAAAGTGACATCCCATCTCCTTTGCTATATTCTGTTGATAAGGAGCAAGTCACTAAAACAGCCTATACAAAAATGACAGGGATTCCATAAGTGTAAATGATAAGAGATGAAGAATATTAGAGGCTAAATTAAAATCTATCTGCTATAGTTATCCAATGATCAATGCAGTAATGACTCTCTAAAATTCAGGCAATCCTGGTGTTGTTCAGGTTGCCATTTAATTCCACATTATTTCACAATTTTATGGATAGGAACTAACACAATATCCAGATAGGGTACATGATTTCTTCAGAAATGAGACAACCAGAGTAATCTTTCTGTATCATCTTCTTTTGGAACTGGAAAAGCAGAATAATTTATTTTTGGTCAATTGAGGACTCTCTTTTATTACTCTGGCCCAAGTAACAAATAGGAATTTTACCATTTGTCCTGGGTCCTATTCTTCATTAAAGTTAATCCATATAATCAGTAATATAACTATTCCCCTGGTAGTCGTATAAATAACCACTACTTTTAATTCATTTTAAGCTTGATTTTCAGGATAAAATACATATCAGCATTATATCATCAACATAATAAATAATAGTTTTCAATTAAATCAAAATTGTTTCCTCATACCAAATGGTGTCAACAAACACAAATTTAAATGTGCTGATGGGAGAACAATAAATGTGTGTTTTATTTCATCTTGCTTCAATGACAATTGGCCTTGAGTCCTCTATCACAAAATACCAATTTATCTTTGCGATGTGAATTAACACCATATCAGGCATAGCTGATACTGTTGTAGACATCACTTTATTCAATATTTGGCTGTCAATATTCAATATTTGGCTGTCAATATTTCGCAGTCCAGCAGGTTTTCTCACAAACACTGCTGGACTGGGAAGCAATAAATCATAGGTATTGTTACACCTGCAGCTAATATATCATTATTTAAGGAATTTCTGGATGTTCCCCAAATAAACAACATTGTTTCAAATTAAACATGCCAGTGGATTTAAATAATTCTAAAGTTATCATTTAGCATGCCTAACTAAAAGAGGATATGAAGCCAATTTGGACAGTATCCCTTCCCTTAATATTTGAGAGAGGGAAGAATACCAATTTAAATATCACATGCATTTAAACAGTTTATTCTGGTAAGTGTGTAAGGATTTGGCAACATTGTTGCTCATCTTAGAACACTCTAGCTTTGGAAAATTATTTCCTCTCTTTGATTGATACAATATATGAAATTTAAGAGGTTGCCATATTTTACTGGACACTCTTTTATGTTTCAGAAAGACATTTTTACCCATCAATTTTTAAGACAAAAAGCTATTGTGTTTGTGAAGGCAACTTTTTGTAATACTAAAATGTGAAGTAATTTGAGCTGCAGGATTTATCAATTTTATCCATGGCTAAATTTCTACTTTTGTGTAGTAACAGCTTTGATTTATCAAGTTATCATTAATGTCTTTAAAAATATATTGAAATCACAAAATGAATATAATATTGTGTACATGTGCATTTACATCAATTCTTGAAATATTTTCAAATGGTGATCCTTTATAATTAATGTGAATTTAAAAATTACCCATAAACTATTCATGTTTTCTTACAATTACTGTAGTTCTGCAATATCACATTATATTAGAATTGTTATCTATAAAATAAATGACATCCACTAAACCTGACTTGCTCAAAAAGAGTTTCAGTATTTTATTATATGACAAATCTGGTAACAAATATGGGAAGTATGCTCAAATATGGACAGATGAGTAGTTCATTGTGACAGCTGTGGCTTGACAAAATCATTATCAGTCTTATACTAATATGTTTTTCCCTGTTTCTCTTGCTATAACTAAGTTTCATTAACACTTTAGAAAATATGAGCCTTTCTCCATCTGGCCCATGGTTTTTAAAACTCATTTGCTATAATTTACAAAATCTGCAAACAGCTGGCAAAAATATATTTTTATTAAGTTTTTTAGCACACGATTTGAAAAATCTGTAACTTTATCCACATTCCTAAAACCCAGAATATTTTCTTCATTTTCCTACTCTGGAATCTTCACAATTTCTAAGTTGTAAGAAATTAGGTGGCTTGGTTTGTAATTATCAACTGGTACATTAAGCTCTCATATTTAAATTTTAAATGTGGATAATTCAACTGATCTTTACCCTTGAAAACATTAAAACTATGAGAAGCTTCTTTTTTATTTATTTGTTTGTTTTTACAATAAAGTGTACTTACCTCACAATACATTAAAGATCACTGAATGACTAATTACTGTGTTTCCAGCTTTAGAATTATTTTTTTTATATATTATACACTGTATGAATTTTTTCTATTGATAAAACCAGTTCATCTTTATAGTCTCTTATATCTTTCTGATTTTCTTACAATATTTAATATTAAACAGTAATATTAGTAATTTTTATTAATTAAAGTTTATTCCTAGAAAGTACAAATATAGGAATATGTTGTATATAAATGACTATGTTGCAAATAAATCCAAAAAATCACATAAGCACACATGGTTTGTAGAAGTTAGAGAAATTTGCAATAAGATATTGCAAAGAAAAATGCATACGTTTTTCTCTATACTCTCTTGCACAGACATTCAAAATAATAGTTCTGATACCAGATTCTCCAGTGGAAACCAACCTAGTGTTTTGTAATTTAACTCAATTCTGCCAACCTGGGGACGGCATCAGATCCCACAGACTGAAGGCTCAGTCCCACGAGATTGATGCAACTTCAGACACCAGTCTTGAGAACTAGGTTGTCACTTAAAATTTTGACTGACTAGCTAGCTATAAATGGGAGGTGTGTAAAATACAGCCTCCTGCATTTTGGTTAATTTGCTACAGCAGCTCACAGAACTCAGAGAAACACTTTATTTACATTTATCCATTTCTTATAAAAGGCACTATAAAGGATGTAGTTGAATAGTCAGATGAAAGAGGCAAAGCGCTTCCATGCCTTTCTAGGTGTGCCATTCTCCAGAGGTCCCTTGAATCTTGTCCTATTGGGTTTTTACGGAAGCTCCATTATGTAGGCATGAATGATTACATCGTGAGCTACTGATGATCAGCTCAACCTTCAGCCTCTCTTCTCTCTCTGGAAGTCATGGGGTGGGGCTGATATTCTGATCCTCTGATTGCATGGTTGGTTTCCTTGGCAACCAGCTCCCACCTTAAGGATATCTGTGAGCCCACCAAGAGTTGCCTCATTAGAACAAAAGATGATCCTATCATCCAGGAAATTGCCAAGGATTTAGGAGATCTGTGTCAGATGTTCTTTTCACTCTGAAATTACAAAGGTATTAGGAGTTCTGTGTCAGGAACTGAGTTCAAAGACCAAATATTGCAACAGAAGATTCTCTTAGCACTCCTATCTACAAGGGTTTCAGAAGCTGTACATCAAGAACAGAGGAAAAAGTCCAAATAGATATTTCTTATTGTATTACAACATTACAGATATTTAACAAGGGCAGGTAATAAAAACTATACAATATCTAAGTAAATAAATTTGGGTTATGTTTGTTGAAGTAGGTGACTACGTGTCTTGAAAGCAAAAAGGCTGCCGTTAGGAGTATGTAAACTCTTTATAAAAGTTCTTAATACATTAAAGAATGAGCTAGACAGAATATTTAAAGGAACATGGGGACCCAGAATCAGAGACAGTTTTGTCCTGGAGACATTATCACAAAAATTATGAACTTGACAATCTTTGATTCTCCTTGACACAATGTGCACCAATCGATGAGAACACAGTTCCAAACACCTGCTTCAATTGATTTAAAGAACATTTTGATATAAATTTACAATGAGATTATTTCATCACCCAGGTACTAAGTCTTGTACTCAGTAGTTATTTTTTCTACCATCAAACCCTGATGACCTGAGTTTACCTACATAACAGACCTATACGTGTACCCCTGAACTTAAAATAAAAGTTAAAAAAAATTAAATATCTATAATCACATAGGCTATATTTTTGTAAAAGTAAGAAGCAACCCTTCCCACTTCCTCATCACAAGATTATAATAAAAGTTACTCATCTTAGAGCAGGAGGTCTCATAAGGATTTCCCTGAAATAGTGTAATAAAAAGAAAATCTTAACATAGATTTGAAAGCCAAGATCACATAATATTTTAATTCAAAAGATGGTTCTCCTAAATGTCTAAGATAAACAAATGCATACAATTTCTGAAATCATTTACCCCAAATGATTTCACGAATAATCGTCATGGGAAAATGACTTAGTCAAAAAAGAAAACCCAAATGAATATACAGACTTCCTGGGATCATATAAAATAAGATATAAAACTGTATATATGTCAGTTATCTCTACATTGGGACATAGCTTCAAAACTATGTCAATCAAAATCTTAGTTTTAAAAATTTATTTTTTTGAGATTCTTGAACAAAATTTGTAAAAATATATCAGAAAATACAAAGAACCAAGAATAGCGAAGATGCCATTAGAGAAGAATAAAAGAGCAAATGAACTTTTCTTAATCACAAGACTTGTCATCAAGGTAAAGTAATTCAGACAGAATTATATTACTATCAGTGCAGGCATATGGAAACATAGCAAGGACGCTGAACAGAGAGATCAGAAATCCACTCATTTTATGGACACTCGACATATAATTAAGATTTTATCACAAATCGGTGAGCAAAGGGTAGATTTTTTAAATAAATGGTGCTGAATGATCGATTAGCCAACTGGAAATGCTGCACTCTAATAGATAAGGACACCAATCTGGAGCTAGATGCATAAATCCACGTCTAAGATTTGTATTTACAGCTTTGTAATCTTGAGCAGTTAACATCAATGTGCTTCATTTTCTCTTTCCAGAAAGTGAGGATAACAATAGCGTGCCTAACTCAGAGGTATTTTTAGGGATTAATCGAGGTAATATGTTAAAGTCTTAAGACGAATAGCTGACACCCAGTAAACTTGATATGTATTAACCATTATCTGTGTCATAATTAACTTCATCATCTCTAATTATATTCAACATCATAATACTGGAAAAAATAAATTTGTAATTTTACCTTATAACATACTGAAATTATTTTCAGGTAAAATAAAGACCTAAGAGCAAATGCAAAATATTAAATATATTTAATTTCTATCAATGTATGAAAGAAACAGGTGGTTTTGTTAAACATGGAGGTAGAGGCCATTTAAACTGTGTTGTCTGAGAATTGAGAAAACATTTGATATTTTTCATCTTATATGTTTGTATCAATGTTGTTGCTTAATTGGCAGATAATTGTTTTAATGTATATTTGTGTTTTGGTAAATTTTACAAATGCTTTAAAATCGTCCCTCTCTTCTTCTCAGCTTACCTTAGTAGTTCTCATCTTTCAAAAAGCCATAATGCCTTTTATTCAACATGAAAACTTTCTGGCTCATCGAAATTCAGTTATCTCTTTTCTATATTTCAGCAATATTTATCACGCTGATGTAGCACTCATTACTTCCTTCCTTGAAACTTTTTAAACTGTTCAATGGTTAAAAATTCTGAATTTCGTGTGAGATATATATTTATAAGCTTGAGAACTAATTCTAACAGTTACCAATTGAGAATCTAGGTAAAAACCAAGTTCTAAACCTCAGTTATTTTTTCATTTGTAATACAGAATTAATAATCTCTGCATTATGAGATTTAATTAGAATTAACTTTAAAAAATGTACCTATCAGAGTAGGTCTATTTACTTACTCATTTCCAATTTTACTATAAACATATCAACAGAAAACACTGTGCTATGATTTTTTTATCCACCTGAGCACCATTCAAAATATCTTGTATAGAGAAATAGTTAATAAGTATCATTCGTTATGGGAATTGGCTGTTAAAGTTAAAATTCAGTCTCCCCATATTGCTGTGCATTGTCTTTTGAAAGCTCTAATGTCACCAAAGATAATTTCTTCTTCCCCTATTTTCTTGCATTTACTGCTGCTACACAAAGATGTCCAATATCAGAGTTATTGAGGAAATAAATATTTTCCTTCTTCTATTTATTCCACTTAATTATAAGATAAAATTTTAAGGACAAAGAATCCATAGAGTAATACAGTTTTGCTTTGGTGTGTAAAATGTATTACAACTAATGGTCCTGGGTACTCCAGAGTGTTCTCATTAGGTATAATTATGCTATTCCAATTTAACACCACTTTCTCTTGTTACTATGATATTGTTGATTTTCTTAAACTCTTAATGTGCTTGAAAGAGTTTGCCTTTCAAAAATTTTCAAAACAAGTTTTCAACTGATCACTGAGTGTCTTGACCATATTTAATTATACTAAATAGGGGGAGGAGAAAGAGAAATGAGACAGTATATAGACTGCAGAACCTAAAATATTTATTTCTTGACTTTTTACACAACGTAAAAACTTAAATTGTTAATCTTTGCTGCAGCACTTTCAGTATTACTTTCAGCAATGATGGAAATAGTTTAGATCACAAATATCCAATACAGTATTCACTCTTAAATGAGTAATAATTTAGCACTTAACCTGTGGATAGTATTACAGAAGAAATGAAATTTCTTGCTGTTGCATTTAAAATAAGTTATATTTAAGTGTAAATGCCACATGACTGGTGGCTACCATACAGTAGAGAAAAGAAGAATGTAAGCTACTAAAAGGTAGAGTCTAAGGGATATTCTAAAGAATTGAGTATTAAATTTTAATGTGCATAGAAACCACCTGGGATCTTTGAAAACTAGGGATTTGAATGTGGTAGATCTCAAATGAGGTCTGAGACTCTGTTTCTCGTAAGTTTTCAGGTAATGTTGCTAAGTGATAGTGTTCAGATCATACTTTAAGAAGAAAGGCAGAATATCTTGAGAATAGCAGGTACCAAATTGTTGAATAAGTGAGTTTTGCGTTGTTATTTTCAGTTCTTTAAATCAAAAACTCATGACCATAGATGATTTTTAATCTAGGACTGTCTTAGTGCTAGCTCCTAATCTATCTGTCACCCCATCCATTGCTTTCCAAAGGTATGAAATCTGAGAGTGTATTGGACCCCAAGTTATTTTCTAGGAATTATTTTTGGTATGTGTTTGCACACATGTTTGGTTGAAAATGTTAAAACTGGTCACTAATTGAGTGCTATTATAATGAACAATTACGTTAGACTATGCCATGTAACATAAGCTCTAAAAGAAATGTAACTTAACAGAGCCTGAATTTGTAAAGAGTAGGGATACTTAAAATAATGAATCCTAAAAGAGATGATTAACAGCATGATCTCTAGAACAAAATTTGTTATTAATGATAGTGCCTAGACTCCAACCCAGGCACTATCATTAACAAACTTTGTAATTTTGGTATATTACTTACCCTATTTGTGGCTGCAGCATCATTTCTGAAAGGAGGAGGAATATATATATGTGTGTACACACTGTACTGCCAGTTACAGGTGTCAAATTCTTGTCAATTTAGAATGATAATCTTCCATTCTTTAACAATTTAGAATGATAATCTTTGTTCTTTACCATTTTTAACTCATAATTCCCATTATAACCTTTTTAAAATGTATAGGTGTATATATAAATTTAAATATATTATATATATAATATTATATATATTTATAAATATAAATGTATATATACTTTAAATTTATATGTGTGTATATACATATATTTTAAAAAGTTCTAATTGGAATTATGAGTTAAAAAAGGTAAAGAACAAAGATTTGTGCCAATCAGTATTTGTTAATCATTATTGAGCAATAAATATTTATGTATTACCTGGGTATATAAATTATCCAAAGTGATTAGAGTAAGAGGTGTTTAGATATAAGAATCGATGTTTAAGAGTACAAGTAATATGCATGTATCTGACTCAGATATGTCTGTCTAAGGTAAAATAGAATTGGAAAGATGGTATTAACATAAGATTGAATTCGAATTATATTTCAATATGTAGAAAAAAGTGACTTAAAAGCATTATGTGTTAGTTTTTAATAATTGCAAAAGTTAGAAATTTCTTTTCCATTATCTGTTTGATACTTGGTTTCATGGACGATAATCTTAGGAATGTAGGCGTTTTCTTATCTCACATGATTCTTAGAAGTATACCATACATAACAATGCTCTTACAACCCAGGAGGCATAGATGCAACAACAATATTTTATTACAAATGTGGAGACTTTTGAGAATCAAAATTATACCTATGTAGACAATTACAGATAGTAATGAAGGAGACCTATTATTCATAGTTTAGGACACAGTGTTAAAAAAGTTACATCTGAAAACCTTCCTTCCTTCTTCCCTCCCTCCCTCCCTCCCTTCCTTCCCTCCCTTCCTCTCTTCCTCCCTCCCTTTCTTCCTTCCCTTCTTCTTTCCTTCCCTCCCTCTCTCCCCATCTCCCTTTATTTTCTTTCTTTCTTCCTCCTTCCTTCCTTCCCTCCCTCCTTCCTTCCTTTCTTTCTTTCTCTTTCTTTCTTTCTTTCTTTCTTTCTTTCTTTCTTTCTTTCTTTCTTTCTTTCTTTCTTTCTTTCTTTCTTTCTTTCTTTCTTTTTTCTTTTCTTTCTTTCTTTTTTCTTTCTTTCTTTCTTTCTTTCTTTCTTTCTTTCTTTCTTTCTTTCCCTCTTTCTTTCTTCTCTCTCTCTTTCTCCCTCTCTTTTTTCCTCTCCTTTTTTTCTTCCTTCCATATTTTGGCTATAATTCTAAAAGAAGCATTTACAAAAAATAAAGAAGAATAGAGTATGACTAATGGATATAAATTAGGGTATAAGGAAGAGTTGAAATTGTCAGTTTATGAACAAATTGCTATTTTTCTTAGAAAAAGAAGTCATGTGAAAACAAATGGTAGTTCGACGGGTGAGACAGGAGAATCAGTTGAACCCAAGAGGTGGAGGTTACAGTGAGCTGAGATCGCTCCACTGCACTCCAGCTGGGGCAACAAAAAGCAAAACTCTGTCGAAAGAAAGAAAGAAAGAAAGAAAGAAAGAAAGAAAGAAAGAAAGAAAGAAAGAAAGAAAGAAAGAAAGAAAGAAAGGAAGGAAGGAAGGAAGGAAGGAAGGAAGGAAGGAAGGAAGGAAGGAAGGAAGGAAGGAAGGAAGGAAGGAAGGAAGGAAGGAGAGAGAGTGAGAGAAAGAGAAAGAAAGAGAAAGAAAGAAGAAAGAAAGAGAAGAAAGAAAGAAAGGAAGGAAGGAAGGAAGGAAGGAAGGAAGGAAGGAAGGAAGGAAGGAAGGAAGGAAGGAAGGAAGGAAGGAAGGAAGGAAGGAAAGAGAGTGAGAGAAAGAGAAAGAAAGAGAAAGAAAGAAGAAAGAAGAAAGAAAGAAAGAGAAAGAAAGAAAGAAAGAAAGAAAGAAAGAAAGAAAGAAAGAAAGAAAGAAAGAACAAAAGAAAGAAAGAAAATTATGCCCTGATTTATTTTTTCCTAAGCAAAATTGGGGTGAAAATACCTACCCAAATTCAAATTTTAATGAAAAATCAAATGGTAAAATTTGTACAAAACATTTAGAATGTACAAATAAATTTTTGTGAGGAAACCATTACGCCTCACCTTGTATTATTTAACTGTCTCTAAAAAAGAAAGAAGTAATAGGTTCCTATTTGATGGCTCTCAAATTAAGGATACACTTGCTTGAGTGGAAATATTAATAAGAAAATTCCAGGTTTCATACAAGAGAACATTTTCTAAATTTAGATATGGACAAATTGAAGGAGCCTCAATGAGAAATAGCTACTTCCAGATTAGATGTATTGAAACAGAGGCCAGCCAGCAAGTTGTCAGTGATAAAGTTTAGACTTTTATGATACCAAGAGCTCCTCTAATTCTTCTTTTCCTTAAAGTCTATGTGGAATTAATTGGCTCTGTCCTAACATTTAAAATAGACTCCATGAAAATAAGTCTTCACTAAAAGCAAAACGTTTTAGCATCTTAAAAAACATTGAAAAAAAGTTTCCAGAAAAAAAAAAGAATACAAAAATGCCAGTCATGTACATTACCAGAAAAATCTAGATCTTCTGTAGACCAACTGAATATATTGCTCTCCAAATAATGGTAAAGAAAGATTCTATCTTTCTCTATTTATGATGTAGTACAGATAAAATTATTACTCCCCTACACCCAGAAAATGGAAGAGTGAAAAAGAAAGAGAGAGAGCAGTCTACAGTATCAAAGTGATGATTTTGGATTGTTTTCAATGTCTTTTATATAATTAAATATGGTCAAGACTCTCAGTGATCAGTTGAAAACTTGTTTTGAAAATTTTTGAAAGGCAATCTCTTTCAAGCACATTAAGAGTTTAAGATATCATCTCACACCAGTTAGAATGGTGATCATTAAAAAATCTGGAGACAGCAGATGCTGGAGAGGATGTGGAGAAATAGGAACACTCTTACACTGTTGGTGGGAGTGTAAATTAGTTCAACCATTGTGGAAGACAGTGTGGCGATTCCTCAAGGACCTAGAAATAGAAATTCCATTTGACCCAGCAATCCCATTACTGAGTATCTATCCAAAAGACTATAAATCGTTCTACTATAAGGACACATGCACACGAATGTTCATTGCAGCACTGTTTACAATAGCAAAGACCTGGAACCAACCCAAATGCCCATCGATGGTAGACTGGACTGGGAAAATGTGGCACATATACACCATGGAATATTATACAGCAATCAAAAATGATGAGTTTGTGTCCTTTGTAAGGACATGGATGAATCTGGAGAACATCATTCTCAGCAAACTGACACAAGAACAGAAAAAGAAATACCGCATATACTCACTCATAGGTGGGTGAGAAAAATGAGAACACATGGACACAGAGAGGCGGTCTACTATACACTGGGGACTGTTGGGGGAAATGGGGAAGGGACAGCGGGGGGGCTGAGGGGGATAGCCTGGGGATGAATACCAAGTGTAGGTGAAAGGGAGGAAGGCAGCAAAACACACTGCCATGTGTGTACCTATGCAACTATCTTGCACGTTCTGCACATGTACCCCAAAACCTATAATGCAATAAAAATTAAAAAAAAAAAAGAAAAGAAAATCAATATCATAGTAACAAGAGAAAGTGGTGTTAAATTAGAATAGCATAATAACACCTATTCTTTAACAACCCTTTTAAAATACGTTAAGCAATACTTAGCTAGGGGTTAAAAATTAATTAATTAATAAAAAAATTTAAAAACAGACCATGGACCGAATCTGGTCTATAGGTCATAGTATGTAGATGCCCACTCTAGCTAGCAATTGTGTAGATAAAACAGGTGATTGAATAATACTTACAAGAAGAGATGTGCACAGTACTGTGTTGGATGCAAAAGTTCTAAAATAAAAACAAGAAACCTACAAAACTTCTAAATTTTATTCTTATTTAAGGCATTTCTTACTTTTTAATCTGATTATTTTCCAAGAAAAGACAGAGGTGCTACAAAACACGTCCTGAGTTCCACCCAGTGCTAAATCAGCACTGCCATTAAACATAGCTACAGCAAGGAAGGATGAAAGATTATCATTCTAAACTGACCAGAATTTGACACCTGTAATTGGAAGTACAATGTAGCCTTCTCAAGACACAATAATGATGATAACAAATTAACTGAAACAATAATAGTCTACTTTATTACTGACTCCTCCTTACAAAGATCTCAGAGCCCTATAAAATAATACACAGTTGTTTCTGTGAGAAGCCTGGAGTATTTCAGTTGCACTTTTAACAAAAGACACCATTACAGTTCCCTTATTTACCATTTGTATGCATGGAAATTGTGTTTCCTTCTGTAATCCTAATCCCTAAACCCACTGCAAAGTTAAAGTTTTTCAGATTATACTAAATTATAAAGTTCCAGGCAATGAATAAAAAACAGTTCCCGGCAATGAAAAAAAAAAGTCTTAACTTGTGTTTTACATAAATTTTAAAGTAATCCTGTAATTTCAGCCCCAATTTGACCTCAAACTATGTCACAAAATTTATATAAATCCAGTGGCAGACATCTGGCTCTGATCAGAATTTCTCTCACCCAAAATTGAAGAATCTAGCTTTTAGAGCCCAGTCTAGTTTTCCCTTTGAATGAGTTTTCTTTTAAGAGGGGACTCTACTCCTCTCAAAAGAGGCTTCTATTGAACCTATCTAGCTTATTTTCCAATGTTCCTAAATACTCCTGGACCTTAGCATGGATAACAGCCCAGATTCAGGTGATACACTTGCAACATATACAGTAAAAATGTAATTCAAATTATTTTTAAAATGTATTCTGAATTATTAAAACAGAATAAAAACAAAGTCATGTTTTTAAGATATTTCTAACTGTTAAGGGAAATATTATATCATTTTATGATTAATATAAAATGTATTCATGTTTACATGGTAAAACCATAGATACATTTTGTCATTTTGTTGAACCTTTCACATAGAAAAAAAAAAAAAAAACAGAAGCACACTTTAACACTAAAATATACTTCTGGCAGAGATCAGTGACTCATACCCATAATCTCAGCACCTTGGGAGCCCAAGGCAAGAGGATCACTTGAGGTTAGGAGTTCCAGACCAGCCTGGTCAAAATGGTGAAACCTCATTTCTACTAAAAATACATCAGTTAGCCAGGTATGGTGGCAAGTGCCTGTGGTCCTAGCTACTTGGGAGTCTGAGTTGGGAGATACTGCTTGAACCAGGCTGCTGAAGGTTGCAGTGGGCTGAGATCATGCAGCAGGACTCCAGCCTGTGGGATGGATTGAAACTCTTGAGGGAATGTGTTCTCTTTCTGGTCCACGTGGGGGCATTGTTTTAAGGGCAAGAACTTCCCAGCACCATACCCCACTCCCATCTCTCTCCATCCGGGAGATTTAACTGCCTTTTTTAAAATTTTCGTGGGCACGGTCAAAAGTCTATCACTCCAGAGGAAGTTCTAAGGAACTTACTTCATTGGCCAAGGGACTTGGAGAAGGAGGAATTCCTCTCAGGTTCAAAGTCCCCTTCTTCCACACCCTTTGGGAGTCCATGTTTGGACCCCTCTTCAGGAACACTCCCTTCAGGGAAGCTGTCTTTCTCTCTCCTGGATTTCTCCTCTGGGGTTCCCTTCCACACACTCTCTCTAGTGGAAGCTTTCTCTCTTCCTCTCCCTTTCTCTTTCTCTAACTAAATAAATCACTTTTCTGCAAAAACGTTTTGAGTCTGGTATTTACTTTACAAGTGCACTGCACCATGGTCTCCTCTCCCATTCTTGAGAGAGTGAGAGACCAAGAACCTGGAGAAACATCCTCTTAGGGAGCTGAGGGCTCCCCTGAACCCCCAAACCTGGAAACATTCTGTCTCAAAACAAGTCAATAATACAATAAAATACATATTTTACTTTATTTGAGTTAAACATCTTGAACTGGTTTATGGTGCTTAACCTGTCTCTGTATCTAAAACTGGCCATTACTTCTATTGATAAATAGCCTTTTATTATAAGTAGGAAAAAAACCTCTTCTATGTCAAACTCATTAAATTATTTGTCTGATTATGTAAATTGCAAATGTTTTAATAATGGAGTTACATGAAATACATAATGCTACTGACAACTAATTATATTGTAAATTGCATTATAATATGTTTGCTATTTCAATTTTACTCCTCAGCCAGGAGGTATAAAATTTGTAGCTAAGTATTCAAAGTATAATTACTTTAATAAATGGTGCCATTCCTTGCATATATCTTCAAGCTCCTATTCATTAAAAGAATTATAACTTTGCTTCAAAAAGGGAAACTTGACTCATCTCATATCTAAAGATAATTAAATTTTAAAACTATAACCTTCAAATGGAAAAGTGTTAACAACTTTGAAAGCATACCGATAATACTCACCAAACACATAGATGTAAGTTAACTAAACTCTATATTCATATTGCACAAGGTTTATTCCAACATATTTATTAATTGATTTCTCACATAAAAGACAAACTAAAGTATATGGGAACTGATATAAATATGTGATTATCTGTAACTATAGATATAGAAATAATAGCTTTTTAGGCAAAGATCATGCAAAATAATTAGATTATATATGAAGACAACTACAGATACAAACTACAAACCACTCAGGGCAGAGAGGGTAACAAGGCAACAATCTATTCAAAACATTCATTGCTTGGTTGTTAAGACACTATGCATTGGCAATACAGTAGATCTGTTCCCCACCAGATCCCCCTCATCAATTCACACTACATAAAGAGAGTTAGAAGAAAATGTTCAAAGTTGATGACCCAGAAAAAAATCTAAACTCTGGACAGACAAAATATTGTACACAACATACCATTTGAATACTATATATCAATATCTCTAATTGAATATGTCTTACTATCTGCAGGTAACGTATGGGGTAGAAGTCTAGGAAACAAATTCTAATACCTTGCTACAAAAATTCTATGTGATCCAAGTGGCCAGGTAATCAATCTAAACTTCAGTGATTGTACACATGTGAAAACAAACAAACAAACAAAAACAAGAGTTAACACTGTCGGCTTAAAACTTTTATCCTAGGCAACCCTTGGATTCATAGACTTTATTTCCTCCAGATTTTGTTCAATGCGCTTTTCTTCTGCTGATTTTGATATGTATAATTTTGCTATGATAAACTATAACCTTGAGAGTAACAACTATTGGGTGCTGAGTCCCTCAGGTCTGCTGGTCAAGTTGGCTCTTGGCTGGTGTCTAGAAACTTGGTGGGCAAACACTTATTCATCAGCCTTAATATCAAAACCAAATTTTGGATGCTGATCTATCCTGCTCTGTAGGTTGACCACAGGATAGAGGGTGCTACAGCAACAGCTTCTATGCAAACCTTGGATACTGATTCTCTGATATTTCCTTAGGGACAACACTTTATGCATTTCATCACATTGTTTGCTGGAAAAATTAAGTGGGTCCTATGCTGCTCCACTGGGAAAGATTATGTACCTGATTTCCTACAGATTTTGTTCAATGCACTTACCCTCTGCTGATTTTGGTTTGTATAATTTTGCTATGATAAACTACAACCTTGAGTATAACAACTTTTGAATGCTGCAAGTCCTTCTAATGAATTATTGAACCTCAGTTATATAAGGGACCATCACATAACATACTAATATTTCAGCAGAGGACTAAGTTAGACTCAGAAGTATGCATGACTCTATTCTCTATGCCATGTCTATCTCCTGTTATTACTTGCCTAGAACCCAGTTTTGCAACTGATTGATCATGTTGCCATGTCTTCTCTGTCAGTAGTTTCACAATCAAAAACAAAAAGTAGTTTTTCTACAATCTTTTCCAATTTTATAATCTGTTGAATTATAACAATAAATTGTAATTGTAAGAAATAACAACCTGCATTTGGCATATCATGATAAATAAATGGCATCAAATTTATTTTCTAAGAGTAAACATTACAGAAAAAGTAAGTAAAGTTTTAGAGAAATACTGTTTTATTCTTCTGAAAACAAATATTGAAATAAAAGTTTGTACATTTGCATATTTAGTAAGCCCTTGGAATACAGACAATTACTGTATTTATTTAGATAATTATAAATATTTTTAGAACATTATAAATATTATTTAGAAATTCAATTCATTTTAAAACTGATCCTGACAAAATGACAACCTTCTATTTTTTTTCAGTTTGAATCCTTCTTCTTATTATAAAAACAATTCATGTTTACTTTAACCATGTAAAATGTAGAAAAATAAACCTGCAACAACAAAATAATGGGCATTTTTTATTCCCATTACCCAGGGGTAGCATTGTTACAGCTTTAGTGTGCGCCCTTCGCCTGAGTATGCCTGACTCTATTTTCTTCTTTTCCTGAATATATAAATATTCTAACTAATTACAATTTTAAAACACTATTCACTTAAAAAGTATGCCACAAATATTTTACTGTTTTTGTCTCTAAAAAATGATTTTTATTTATTTATTTATTTCCTATATTTTAAGTTCTGGGATACATGTGCAGATCTTGCAGAACTGTTACACAGGTCCACACATGCCATGGTGGTTTGCTGCCTCCATCCCCCCGTTATCTACATTAGGTATTTCTCCCAATGTTATCCCTCCCAACCTCCCCACCCTTCACTATCCCTTCTCTAGCTCCCCACCCCCCAACAGACTCCTGTGTGTTATTTTCCCCTCCCTGTGTCCGTGTGTTCTCAGAGATTTTAACATTCCACTGTCAATATAAGACAGATAAATGAAACAGAAAATTAACAAGGATATCCAGGACTTGAATGCAAATCTGGACCAAGTGGACCTAATAGACATCAACAGAACTCTCCACCCCAAATCCACAGAATATACATTCTTCTCAGTACCACATCACACTTACTCTAAAATTGACCACATAATTGGGACCTGAGAGTTCAAGTCCAGCATGAGCAACATAGTGAGACCCTGTCTCTATAAAAAATAAAAGGATTATCCAAGTGTAGTGGTGTACACCTGTAATTCCATTTGCAAAAATTGCTGAGCTTGGAGGATTGCTGGACTCCAGGACTCTGAGGCTGCAGTCAGCTGTGATCGTGCCACTGCACTCCAGCCAGATAAACAGTTAGACATGTTAAGAAAAGAAAAGAAAAGAGAGGAAAGAAAAAATACCTCAGTGGAGTGATTTTATCAAAATGGCAGAATACAAGTAATCTGGCTTCACTTCCCAAAAGAAAACCCAAACTGAATATTCAGCACCAAGATCATTACCAGCACTATCACATGTACTTCAAAAATATGTACAACTATTATGTATTGATTAAAAAAAAGTAATCGTTCAAAAACTACACCAAAGTACAAAGATGACAAATAGTGAAATATAAAAAAAAATTAACTGATGTTAATTAACTGATGTTTTGCTATGCAGAATCTCTCAAACTTAAATTAGTAATTTAATTAATAATTAGTTTAATTAGGTCCCACTTCTTTGGTTTTGTTTTTGTTACAATTGCTTTTGCAGACTTACCCCTAAATTCCTTGCAAGGCTGATATCAAGAAGAGTATTTTCAAAGTTGTTGCCTAAAATGTTTATAGTTTGAGGTCTTTCATTTAAATATTTGATCCATTTTGACTTAATTTTTTGTATATGGTAAAAGGTAGGGACCCAACTTCAGTTTTTGTCATATGTTTCAACAGTTAACCCAGCACCATTCATTCAATAGAGAGTCCTTTCTCCATTGCTTGTTTTTGTCTGCCTTGTAGAAGATCTGATGATTGTAGATGTGTGACTTTATTTCTAAGTTTCTATTCTGTTTTGTTGATATATATGTCTGTTTTTTTGTACTAGTACCATGCTGTTTTGGTTATTGTAGCTTTGTAGTATAGTTTAATATTGCCTGAAGAATTTCTAAGCAAGCACATAATTAGATAAGAGAGTGCTGGGCATGGAATGTCCTAGTGGGAAAGGATGATAAACAAAAAGTTTTGTGTCAGGCATGGTGGCTCATTCCTGTAATCCCAGCACTTTGGGAGGCTGAGGTGAACAGTCATCTGAGGTCAGGTGTTTAAGAGCAGCCTGGACAACATGGTAAAACCCCATCTCCACTAAAAATACAAAAAATTGGCCAGATGTTGTGGTATGCACCTGTAATACCAGCTGCTCAGTAGACTGGGGCAGGAGAATTGTTTGAACCTGAGAGGTGGAGATTGCAGTGAGCAGAGATCGTGCCATTGCACTCCAGCCTGGGCAACAGAGTGAGACTTTGTCTCAGGAAAAAGAAAAAGTTCTGAAAGCACAGCTATATTCTGAAATTTGGATGGAAAGAAAAAAATTCAAAATTAATTTAAAGGCTAAGACACTCAGTTACATTACTTGCAAATGTCACTATATAAACACTGGAGTGGCTAATATATCAAAAATCAAAATGTCTAGGAGGTCTCAAACTGCTTAAAATATCATAAGTACCATTGGTAATGAAACGTAATAGAGTATCTTTCAAAAAGTAACCATATGAATAGCCTATAACTCAGCAATTTTCTTTCCAGGTGAATAGCTAACAGAAATATGTATACACTTTTTGCAAGAAGAAATCTACACTCTACATTAAAATCGGAAACAGTAAATCAGCTAAATGCTCATCAACTTCGGAACAGCATTTTGTTATGTAATAGAATACTATTTAATAATTAGAATAAGTACATAGAATGATATGGAATAGTCTTGTGAGGATAATATTTGTGAAAGACCCAAACCCAAGATTATGTTCTATATGAATCTATATCAAGATAGAAAAAAACTCATCTTTGGTGTTGAGAATCAAGCTAGGGCTTACATTGTAGTAGGTGGAGTTAGTGACAGGAAAGAGGCACAAAGGATACTGATAATTTTCTGATGTTTGAGTGATTAAGTTTTAAATAGTTTCTTCTCAGTTGACATTTTTATAAAATTATTAGTAAAATATTTTCTAAACACTGTATATAAATTTTGGTATGTATTAATGAAAAATAAAATTTTATGATCTATATGACTTTTTTATTATTACTTTTATTTTAGGTTCAAGGGTACATGTGCAGGTTTTTATTTATTTATTTATTTATTTATTTATTTTGAGACGGAGTTTCGCTCTTGTTACCCAGGCTGGAGTGCAATGGCGCAATCTCGGCTCACCGCAACCTCCACCTCCTGGGTTCAGGCAATTCTCCTGCCTCAGCCTCCTGAGTAGTTGGGATTACAGGCACGTGCCACCATGCCCAGCTAATTTTTTGTATTTTTAGTAGAGACGGGGTTTCACCATGTTGACCAGGTTGATCTCGATCTCTTGACCTCGTGATCCACCCGCCTCACCCTCCCAAAGTGCTGGGATTATAGGCGTGAGCCACCGCGCCTGGCCCCAGGTTTCTTACATAGTAAACTGTGTGTCACTAGGGTTTGGTGTACAGATTATTTTGTCACCCATGTAATAAGCGTAATGCCGAATAGGTATTTTTTTCTGATCCTGTTCCTCCTCCTAACTCCACCCTAATGTACGCCCCAGAGTAGTCTGGTTCCCTCTTTGTGCTTCCCACGTGTTCATGTTGTTTAGCTCCCACTTGCAAGTGAGAACATGCAGGATTTGGTTCTCTGTTCCCGTTAGTTTGCTGAGGATAATAGCCCCAGCTCCATCCATGTTGCTGCAAAAGACATGGTAAAGCCCATAAAGGGCTGTGTATGATTCCATGATGTATGTGAACCACATTTTCTTTATCTAGTCTACAAATGATGGGCGTCTAGATGGACTCCTTGTCATTGCAATTGTCAAGAGTGCTGCAATGAACATGCACATGCAAGTGTCTTTATGATAGGGCAATTTATATACTTTTGAGTATATAACCAGTAATGGGATTGTTGGCTCAAATGGTAATTCTGTTTCAAGTTCTTTGAGGAATAGCCAAGCTGCTTTCCACAATGGCTGAACTAATTTACAGTTCCACCAGCAGTATACAAGCGTTCCCTTTTCTCCACAACCTTGATACTTTTGTTAATTTTTTACTTTTTAATAACAGCTACTCTGACTGGTATGAGATAGCATCTCATTGTGGTTTTGATTTGCATTTCTCTAATGATTAGTGATGTTCAACATTTTTTCCTGTGCTGGCCTATGTAGCTCTTAATTTGATATGAGAGATTTCATCAGTTAAGTACTGTATTTGAAATGTCCCTTTGTTATGCCAGAAATTTTACTCCCAGGTTATTGTTCTATGGCAAGATTTCATATATGTGAGAGATATACAAAAGGAAAATTGTGAAAGAGTAGGCAAGAAAGGATTGGCAGATGAATTCTTAAAAGATAAGTTTTAAAGAAGCATGTAAATAGAGGATAAGATTCTGAGATTTAATTATCTTTAGACATTTATAGTCTCATGAACTTTGGAAATTTCATGCTTCCTGACATAATTATACTACACTGCCTTTCAATTTCATCATTGTATGTATATTCAACTATAAGAACATTTTAAAGTAGGCACAAATGTAAAGAACTGGTCCATGAAAGGGGCTGATTCAAAGTGATGAGGGCTGAGAGGTAAATTAGAAAGGATAATTCATGTGAATTTTGTAGAGAAATGGAGATTCACATGTGATAGACATGACTTCTTTGGGACCACCTATATGCTATTCAACCAGTCTGTCATAATAAATTGAGAGAAAAATGAGATGGAGAGAGAAATGCATAATTACCCAATTATCTAGAAAATAGATTAAAGGGCTGCACATGGGTTTTGCTTGAAAGAAAATTATAATTTCATTTGACCACAAAAGGGCATGTTATACAAAGGTTGGAGAAAATAATTACAAAGAAAAACATACTGATTTTAAAATTGTGTCTATCGCAAATAATTTGCATTTTAAATGCAAAGATATTTTTAAAATTTCAGATAATTATTTTAATTGTTTTTATAGTGCATTTAAAAATATTAATGATATTGAAAGATTAATCGAGAACTATAATACATAACCAAGTATTTGTTATTCTGTACATGATTCAACAAAAACAAATCTATTAACTTTGGTTTCACTCATGTAAAGTGACATATTGTTAAGATCCCTTAGAAACAGCCCGGGCATGCTGACTCAAGCCTGTAATCCCAGCACTTTGGGAGGCCAAAGTGGGTGGATTACCTGAGATCGGAGTTCAAGACCAGCCTGTCCAACATGGAGAAACCTCGTCTCTACTAGTAATACAAAAATGACTAGGCATGGTGGCACATGCCTGTAATCGCAGCTACTCGGGAGGCTGAGGCACGAGAATCGCTTGAATCCAGGAGGCAGAGGTTGTGGTGAGCCAGGATAGCATCACTGCACTCCAACCTGGGCAACAAGAGTGAAACTGTGTCACAAAAAAAAAAAAAAAATGGTAAAGAAAAGAAAATTTTTTTCTAGGATAAGAAAATACTTTATTTGCCATGGTGAATCATTTTTTACATGTTTCTATTGAAATAGACACTTTGGTCTCTTTGAAAGACATTTGAATTGAAGACCATGAACCCCCAAGCTCAAATCTATTTACTCACACCAAGAAAGCTTGCCAAACTGTTTTTTTGTTTTTTTACATTGTTATCTCATAACATCACTTTGATGATTTTGGATGTATTATAGACGTTTAATGCTTATTGATATATTGTTATGGATTGAATGTTGTTGTCCATCCAATATTTAGACAATGAAATCCTAACCTCCAATGTAATGGTATTAGGAAATGGGGACTTTGGGCGTTATTTAGGTCATTAGGCTTGAGCCCTCATGAAAGGAGTTAGTGCCCTTATAAGAAGAGACATGAGAGAGTTTGTTTTCTCCCATTCTCTGTCTACCATATGAGTACATAGGAAAAAAAAAAAATCCGTTACAAACCAGAAGTGCCCTCATCAAATACTGGATCTGCCAGTACCTCCTTTAGAGTTATGAGAAATAAATGTTTATCGTTTAAGCTACCCCATCTTTGTATTTTACTCTAGCATCCTGGATTGACTTGTGTTCAACCATTTTATATAAATTTACCATACACAGGGATTTAAGTAGCACTGAAAACAATAATGTAAGTCCTTTGGTGCTATATTTAATAGCATGGCGGCCATGTTACAAAGGTTGCTAAAAATGTATCAACATTATGGTTCCTTAATTTAAATTCCTAAGATTCTCTGCACAGAAAGTATGGGTATGGCCAGATGCTTTTTACTCACATTGGTCTGTTGCTTTCTGGTGTGTTTCCTCTACAGTTTCCAAAGGATTTTGTCTCTTTCCTGGTAAACTAATATTGCAATATTGCTTAGAGAAATTATGACGTTTCCCTTGCCTAGACATTGGTGTTGCTATGATATGCATTCCCTATAAGCTGACAGAAATAAAACTTAAAAGAAAGAAATGAATGGAGACATTTACCTTTAACCTTGGATATCAACTTGCAGAGATATAGGCATGTTTCACTCTAAAGAATAAAAAAGAAACTGAAGTGTATTAGTTAAGTGTGAGTAATTTTCCCCGATAAATAAAACTTTGTCTTCTATCCAGATTGCAAAATTTACTTCGTTTGGAAGTCTCATTCTCTTGCAGAGCTCTTCCTGTTTTCTTTTTCTTTCTTTCTTTTTTTAAATATGAGAAGAGAGTTATAATTAAAGTTGTCCAGTGATTTACTAAACCTTCTAATCCACTATTGTGGAAATTCTTCTTCCTTTACCAATGTTACTATTTGCTAAGCAGCAGATGTCAGATGCTATCGCTGAATCTGCTTAGCTGCCCAAATCAACCCTTTAAAAATTAACTTTATATTGAGTGTAAATGGACAAAATTGGCTAAGTGAAGCTTTGTGAAATGTCTAAAATTGGCTTGTAAAATAATTGACCACTGTAGCTGTAAGTTCCAAAGCAGGTTGGTTTGCATTTGGCATCTTTCCATACCAATCATGACAGACTGAAAAGTTTATCTTCCATTGGACCATTCCCATTCTCTGCCCCTGTCATTTTATGACTTGTTTCTAGTCATCACTATCCTTTTCCTTGACAATAAAAATGATGGGTTAATTTTAAAGATCTAGTTACCAAAAAATTACTAACTAACAAATGAATATTTATCTGTGGGAATTAAAATGGTTGTGAAAAGCAATCCGTGATTAAAGCTGTGGTCATTGACGAAGTTTGTATGCACTTACTTTCTAAGTTCTTTATTCCTTCTTGCTTTTTCTTTAATTTTTTTTTTTTATATAATTGGGAGTAAATTGCAGCTTTGTTACATAGATATATTGCATAGTCAGCAATAACACTTATTTTTAAAAATACTACCAACCATATTTCTGTAAGTAAAGTATATATGGAATAGAACAGGGATAATTATCAATTGAGATCAAATATGCATTCCTTTTGTTTTTATAAAGATAAAATTGTTTGGTATTTAATATTTTATAATCTAATTTTACATATACAGTATCATCATTCATTTATATAAGTGCATCCTTCATCATAAACTCAAATACTTTTATTATATTTATTACAAGAATTAATATGACCTGCCAGTTTCTTCTGTTGCAAATGAACTGTAGAGAAAATACCCAAAATTTGAAAATAAGCAAAAGAACATATGTACAGTATAATTTCAGTGCCATATGAGCTACTGATTAACAAGCTTAATCATGTCAGGGAATGTCCGTGTTACCATTATTTCATTTGTGCCCAGACTATGTGATTGCTAGCATGAAGAATTCTGTCCCACAGAGAAGAAAATAACAGGATTCAAAATTTTATTGCCCCATAAGACATGTACTTTTTTATAGTTAACTGGGCCACATTATTTTAAAATATTTTATTATTTTTGTCAAAATTACTTTCAATGCTCAAGTTTTTCTAAATGTCCTTTAAGTTAGTTTTATCATTTTACTGTTTTCCTCATTAGTGAGTTAATAAATTTTTGACACATTTTCATGTCATATTTGTATGAGTCATGCTGTTAACTTTTTAAAAATTATATTTTGACAGCATAAAATGTAGTCTAGTTCCCCAGATATTTTCTGTTTTATTACTGAGTTAAATTTTATATATTCAGTGGCCATAATTGAAGCTGTTAAATCCAAAAGCCCATTGCAAGTTTAAAAATGTCTAACTTTCCGTGATTGATCAAAGAATAAAAAAAGAACTTTTTTAGATAAGGTTTGATTCCCATATGATTTCACAGCTGACAAAAATAGTGCAAATTAATGTTGAATTTTCTGAAACTCCTCTTTGATCTCAAAACAGTATAGCCATAGACTTAACACAGCTCAATAATCATTTTAAGAGTCAGATTTGTTCACCTATTCGTGTGTCATTATTTCTTTTTGTAAGTGTATAAACCCTTAACTCATTTTATCACATCCCACTGGTTTGGTGCTTTATGTTCTCTAGTTGAAATTACTTTCTTCCAGTCTCCTCTGTCCTATGTTAGTTTGCCCACAGAAATCTGTAGTCAAGTGTGACTGTCCTCTTTCTATCCTTAAATTTCCAGTTAGTTTATAAGAAGGATTTAAGCATGAGCTTCTCTTATCAGTCAGGAGCCAAAATATTCCTCATCACATTTCTTATTGAAACTACACACACACATTTAACTCAAAGGCAGCAATAAATGGAAATTTAAAATTTAAATATTTAATCTCATTTACAAAGTACAGTAAGCAGAGTATATTTTCTGACACTTATTCCATTGAAAAGTGTAACCATACCAGAGAATAGACATGCAAATTTTACTTGGGTTGAGGAGTCAATGTCAGGAAATGATGCAATCTGCACTGTGAAGCATTCACTGCCTTTAAAGTCAAAAGACATGTTTGCAACAGTATGGATGTTCCTGAAGCAGGGGGTGCTAAGTGAAATAAGCCAGGTGCAGAAAGACAAATACTGGATGATTTCACTCCTATGCGGAATTTAAGAAAGTTGATCTCACTGAATTAGAGAGTAGCATGGTGGTTACCAGAAGCTGGCGTGGTTCCACAGGGTGGGACAATTGTAGTGATACTCTTCAAAGCATTCATGATTAGAGTTCAATACAAGAAATAAGTTCAAGAGCTCTGGTGTACAGAATGGTTACTTTAGTTAATGATGATATATTAGTTAATGATGATATTCCTGAAAACTGCTAAGAGGGTAGATGTTCAAATTTCTCATTGAAAAATGATAACTATGTAAGGTAATGCATTTGTTACTTAGCCAGATTTAAGCATTTCACAATGTATATATACTTAAGAACATCATGTACACAATGAATACATACAATTGTATATGTTAATTGAAAAAAAATTTTAAAAAGAAGTAACAGATAAAAGAATAGCAGAATTTCTCCCCTTACTCTATTAAGCATATTACATTTCTAATGGAGGAAGACTATTTATAAAATTTCACAGCAAATCATGTTAAAATTTTCAGAGTATTCTGATTGATGTGTTGATGTATTTCTTCATGCATGTACTGGCAGCTCAGCTATTTCTTTGTGAATTAGAAGTGGGGGCTGTCTGTCTGCCAAATGCACCATCATTATAAACCAGAGGACCTTATTTTTCCATTAAAAAATAATAAAGTAACCGGGCTGGGCATGGTGACTCACGACTGTAATCCCAGCACTTCGGACAGTCAAGGCAGGAGGATCACGAGGTCAGGAGGTTGAGACCATCCTGGACAACGTGGTAAAACCCCATCTCTAGTAAAAATACAAAAATTAGCCAGGAGTGGTGGCGTGTGCCTGTGTCCCAGCTACACGGGAGGCTGAGACAGAGGAATCCGGGAGGCAGAAGTTGCAGTAAGCCAAGATTATGCCACTGCACTCCAGCCTGGAGACAGAGCAAAACTCTGTCCCCCCAAAAAAAGACAAAAAATAACAAGATAACATTCTTAATCAACCAGAATGTCTTTTTTTTCCTCAAGAAAATCACTTTACTGAAAAGTTCTCTTTGTTCACTTAAAATCTAGTCCAAACTCCATAACGACTTCTGTATGTTTTTTCTTGCAAAGTAGAATATACTTTCTCAGAGCTTTTATGTGGTTGATAATTTAGAAGGTTATTCTCTACTTTCTCCCATTCTATTCTTTCTCATAGTTTATTCTGGAAATTAGGACAGAATTTATTATTATTACATAAATCATTATTAAATTCCTTGTGTTGAAGAATAGAATCATTATGAGTGATACAAAGGGATTTATTATGGTGATAGGATCTTATGCAATTTTGAGACTGGCTTAAGCAAGCTGTGTACATTTGTTATCCTGGCATTTGGTTCTGGCCTTGATGTCAGCTAGTCTGGCTGGCAGGGAGCAAAGACAAACACAAAAAGGTGATATCCAAGGTGGGCTCAGAAGCTCAGTAATCCCTTCACATTGACAGGCCAAGGTGCTCTGGAGGATCATTTGATGCCTGGATTTCAAAAAAAGGGCTATCCAGGCAAGTAGATCCTTCTAGAGTGAAATGGAATTTACTGAACAAACAGGAATCTATGTTTTTCAATAACCACTTCTATTCTCCAACTTCAGTGATACTAGCAACCTGCAGAAGAACTGGCACACTTTGCCACAGACGTACATATGAACCATGCCTAGGAATTGAGGAAAATAAACAAAAGAATATGGTGGAAACTGAAGGGATTAAAGCTCTACCACGGCACAAGGAGATCATCAGGGTTTAAAGGAGCTGAGAGTTCTGGAGCCGCTGGTTGCCAACAGGGTGACAATGTGATTGAGCTGCAGCAGCACCTGATGTCGTATCAACTTTCTGTTACTCACTCTGGCTACTAAATCCTGTGCAAACATCTATTGTAGCCTAACTTAGAAACATGCCGTCATGGCTTACTGCTTTTTATATCTAAATGTTCTCATTTGTGATTATTTTTATTCATTTCTCATTTGGCCAGGATATAGTTTGAAAATATTTTTCAGAAAATCAATATGTACAGTAAACTTTCTACATGTTGGGGCACGATTTATCTTGAAAATCTTAACTATTGTACAGTCTGTTGGGTTTCATTAATCGTGGCCTTGTCATTGTTGCTGCTGTTTGCTGTGTTATATTGCTATTGTTACTGTTTACAGGAGCAGTCTAAATATATAGATTCATTCCTACTATGCCTATATATTCCTTTTTTCCCTAAAGATGATTATCAGGGCTTCTATTGGTTTTTGAAATTCATAGATTTAGTGGCATAGATATTACTGCATTTCAATATTTTTTGCTATAGTAAATAAGCTATTTTATTTATGGATTCACGTCTAGGTCACATCAAAATATTTTTGTTTTCTTTAATAAATCTCTGAAGTGCTTGTCTATACTAGTGGCTAAATGTTTTTAAAAAACTGTAAAGTCAGTTATTTGTGTGATGAAGCACTATCCATTTTCAGTCCCATGTAATGCCACCTTTCTACAATCAATTTTTCATTCCTTTTTAAAAAACTTTTCATTCTTGTCATCTATGAAGTAGGAAGAATATCTTCCTTTCAAAGGCTCTTTCACTATATATCAATTAAATTTTCTACTTGAGTTTGTACATTTCTGCTTTTGAGGATAGTTTAAATTTATCACTGTGTTTATTTGCATTATCCCTTTTCTTTAAAAATCCGATGACAATTTATTTCAATATTCATATAAATACTTTGCATCTTATCTTTCACTTTTGTTGATCCTTTCTTGGTCTTTCTCTCCCAACCTCACCAAGCAAAGATTTATTTTATGTATCTTTGTTTGAGGTGGAGCAGGAAAATAATAGCAGCTAAAATCTACTCTTGGCGAATTTTCAGTACACAAAACAATACAGTACTATTAACTTTAGTCATCATGCTATACTTTAGATCTTTAGGTTAATTCATCACACAGAACTGAAAATTTGTATCCATTGACACATTTCTCCCCGTTTCCTGCCCCTCCCCACCCCTGGTTACCAATATTCTATTCTTCATTTCTATGTATTCAACTTTTGTATTGATTTTACATACAAGTGAAATTGTACAGAATTTTGCATTCTGTATCTGGCTTATTTCACTGAGCATAATAATGTCCTCCAAGTTCATCCTTTTTTTTTAAATAAATGACAGTATCTTCTTTTTAAGGCTGAACCATATTCCATTATGTGTATATACTATAATTTTTTAAATCCATTTATTCATTGATGTATAGTTAGTTCTGTACCTTGACTATAACAATATTGCATTTAGATTATTTCTATACCTTGGCTATTGTGAATAATGCTGCAATGAACACAGATGGGCAAATGTCTCTACAAGGTGCTAAATTTATCCCCTTTGTGTAGTTACCCAGTGGTGAGACTGTTGGATCACATGGTATTTTTAATCTTTTAGGAACCTCCGTACTCTTCCATAATGGCTGTACTGATTTATATTCCCACCAACACTGTACAAGAGATTTCCTTCTCCACACTCTTAAACAGCACTTGTTATCTCTTGTCTGTTGTACTGTAGTTGTCCTAGCAGAGGTAGGGTGATATCCTCATTGTGCTTTTGATTCATATTTCCCTGATGATTAGCAATATTTAACACCTTTGCATATACCTGTGGATCATTTTTATGCCTTTTTAGGAAAAATGTCTATTCAGATTCTTTGTCCACTTTGTGATCAGACTTTTTTTAAAATTACTATTAAGTTGTTTGAGTTCGTTATGTATTTTACATATTAACCCCTTATTAGACATCTGTTTTTCAAATATTTTCTCCCAATTCATAGAAATTTTTTTTTCAATTTATGTGAAAATACCTTTCCTTCTATTCATTGTTATCCTTTGTTTTGCAGAACCTTTTTAGTTTACTGTTCCACTTACTTATAGTTGCTTTTGTTGTTGGAGCTTTTGGTGACATATCCACAACATTATTATCAAGGCCAATGGCAAGGATATTTTTTTCTGTTTTTCCTTTGAGAATTTTACAGTTGTAGATTTTGAAGTGCAGGTATTTAATCAACTTTAAGGTAATGTTTGTGTATAGTGTAGCAAAAGAGTCCAGTTTCATTCATATTGATAGCTAGTTGTTCCAACACCATTTATTGATAAAACAGTCCTTTCCTCATTGTGTCTTTTGGTGGCTTTGTTGAAAATTAGTTGACCAAATGGAGAACAAAAATAAATAAATAAACAAAAACAGGAGTTGCAATTCATGTACTTGATAAAACAGATTTCAAAGCAACAAGGATAGAGTGGTAAAAGCATCAATGCATCCTAACACCCAGATACATAAGACCCATAAAGATATTTAGACTCAACAAGACAGAAAATTAATAAGGATATCCAGAACTTGAACTCAGATCTGGAACAAGTAAACTTAATAAGTACCTATAGAGCTCTCCACTTTAAATACACAGAATATATATTCTCCACTTTAAATACACAAAATATTGATCGGCCATTATTAATACCCATTCATAGAATAAAGCAATATTCCTGTTCTCTCTTCCTCTTTTTCTTTCTCTCTTTTCCTCTCCTTCTTTCCTTAAAAAAAAAAAAAAAGAAAAGAAAATTAGTTGACCACACATGCTTGGATTTATTTTTGTGCTCTCTGTTCTGTTCCATGATCTATATGTCTATGTAACTGCTATTTAATTGCAGTACCGTAATGTGTTAATTATGATAACTGTGTAATATAATTTGAAATCAGAAAGTATGATGAGTTTGCTTTTTTTCTCAAGATTGCTTTCCCTACCTGTGGTCTATTGAACTTCTATATAAATTTTTAATTTTTTTTCTACTTATGTGAAAATGCCATTGGAATTTTAATAAAAATTTATCTGAATAAGTACATTGCTTTGGGTAGAATGAACATTTTAACAATATTAAATCTTCCAATCCATGAATATAAAATATCATTCTATTTTTTGTGTCTTCCTTAATTCTTTTCACCAACATTTTTAGTTTTCAGTGTATAAGTATTTTACTTCCTTTTATTCCTGAGTATTTGCTATGTCTGAAGAATGCATTATTATTGGCGTACAGAAATGTAACTGATTTTTGTATGTTAATTTTGTATCCTACTACTTTACAGAACTTATGAACATATAAACAAAATTTTCAATATATTAGCAAATGATATACAAAAATATATAAAATACGTAATATAACACATCCAAGTATAGTTTATTCTGAGGATGTAAGTCTGGTTCATTAATTGAAAATCAACCAATTTATTTTGCCATATCCTAAATCTAAAGAAGAAAAAAAAGATTGTGTCAATTGATGCAGAAAAGGAATTTAGCATATTACAAATGTAATATCTATTCATGAAAACAATCTGATTAAACAATAATTAGAAGGGAATATACTTTACTAGAAAGGGAATTTATGCAAAACAAATTGCTAACATAATGCTTAATGATATATGTTCACTGCAAGATCAGAATCAAGGCAAAGAAGGCCACTTTTATTACTCCTATTCAGTACTGTACTGAAATTTTAGCAAAGCAAAAAAGGGGGAGAAAGCAGGGTGTGGGGGTGGGAGAAAAAGATACTCATTAGAAGGGAATAAAAATTCATATTACTTGTTTTTATTAAGTATGCACAGAAGTTTGATAATTCAAACAAAATAAAAATAAAGGAAATTAGTGGCCAATCTGAGTTACCTCCATAGAATCAGTGACATATCATTTCCAATTGAAACTTTTATGAAAATGTTAGTTTGGCTTAAAATGCAAAAGTGAATTACTAAAGTTGGTCATATTTTCAAATTAAAGGAACACATCATGTGCTTACTACAGTTGATGTAGAAAAATAACTTTTAATAAAAACTGATACCCTTTACAGTAAAGAAAAAGCAAATTTAAGATTAGAAGCTAACTTTCTTACACTATCACAGATATGTGCAAAAACACTATGTTAATACTTTGAAAGTTTTACTGCAGAGGCTGATAACAAAATAAAGATATTGTATAGACTGACTTTTATTGAACATTGTACTAAATGTCTTAGCCAGCTCATTAATATATGAAATGAAACTATTAATTGAAAAGTAGGATTAAAATATTTACTTTTAAATTATATAATTGTACAACAAGAATATTCAAAATATCTTCGATATGAAATTATAATTTATGGAATAATTCAGCAATTTGTTGGATACAAATTGCAAATGAAAGATCAAGTACAAATTAACAAAACTTAGTAATTCTACTTTTGGGTATCTATCCAAAAGAATTAATGGAAGTATCTCAATTTTTATCCGTTCTGCCGTTCTGTATCTTTTAAGTGGAACATTTAAGCCATTCAACATTAATACTGACATATGAGGAACTGTTCTACTCATCATGCTAGTTGTTGCCTGAATACTTTGGGTTTTCTTGTTGTTGTTCTATTACTGTTTCATAAGTCCTGTGAGATGTGTGTTTCAAGGGGGTTTCATTTTGGTGTATTTTGAGATTTTGCTTCAACATTTAGAACTCCTTTTAGCATTTCTGGTAGTGCTGGCTTGGTACTGGTGAATTCTCTTCGCATTTTTTTTTTTTTTTTTTTGCCTGAAAAAAGACCATATCTCTCTATTTATGAAGCTTAGTTTCACTGGATACAAAATCCTTGGCTGATGATTATTTTGTTTAAGGAGGCTAAAGATAGGACACCAATCCCTCTGACTTGCAAAGCTTCTGCTGTGAAAACTGCTTTCAATATGATAGCTTTTTCTTCACAAGTTACCTGAGGCTTTTTTTCTCACAGCTCTTAAGTCCCCTTTCTTTATGTTGAGTTTGGATATCCTGAGGACTATGTCCCTTGGTGATGATGCTTTAGCAATGATCTTCTTAGTTGCTCTTTGAGTGTCTTCTATTTGGATGTCTAGATCTCTATCAAGACCAGGAAAGTTTTTCTCAATTATTTCCTCAATAAGTTTTATAAACTTTTGGAATTCTCTTATTCCTTGGGAACACCTATTATTCTTATGTTTGCTTGTTTAATATAATTCCAAAGCAGCATTATTCAAAATAGTCAAAAGGAAGAAGCATAAACAAAATGTGGGGTAGACATACAATGGAATATTATTCAGCTTTTAAAGAGAAGGAAACTAGCCGGATGCGGTGGCACATGCCTGAAACCCCAATATTTTGGGAGGCCAAGGCAGGCAGATCACTTGAGGTCAGGAGTTCAAGACCAGCCTGGCCAACATGGAGAAACCCCATCTCTACTAAAAAATACAAAAATTAGCCTGGCAAGGTGGTGGGTGCCTGTAGTCCCAGCTACTCTGGAGGCTGAGGCAGGAGGAACGTGGGAGGTGGAGGTTTTAGTGAGCTGAGCTGGTGACACTGCACTCCAGTCTGGGCGATAGAGCAAGACTCCATCTCAAAATAGATAAATAAATAAAATATAAAGAAGGAAATTGCATACTATGCTAAGGTTAGGATTATGATTTAAATAGATAAAGTCAGTGAACATTATGTTAAGTAAATTAAGCCAGTCATGAAAATACAAATAATTAACAATTTCATTTATTTGAAATAACCGAAGCAGTCAAATTTATAGATGGAAAGTAGATTAGTGGTTGCTAGGCACTAAGGAAATAGGTTATGAAATACATTTGTTAATGAATGTAAGTTTCAGCTTCGAAAGATGAAAATACAATAATTCTGAGGATTGGTTTCACAATATAGAAATGTACTTAACGCTACTGAACTATACACTTAAAATAGTTAAGATTCTAAATTACATATTCTATATATTCTAGCAAAATTACTAAAAGTCAAGTGCATTTCTATAATCCAGCAGTAAACATATAGACACTGTATATTTTTAGCAAGATAACATTTTTTTCTAGTCATTGTTCTGCAAATCTCCCAGGCACACCTTTTAGAAAGCCATTGGAAAGAGCATCTTCTGAAGCTAAGCCATTTACATTGTCTGCATAGGGTCCTCATATAAGGTTATTCCATTTATATGGGGAAAAAAAAGCTGACATAGGCTGAAAACTAGGCCTCTTGCACCAAATAGTTATCCAAACTTTTAATGAAATGAAAAAGTTTTGAAGGGAAGTGCTCCTTCAGTGAAGACATACACATTAAGAGAGCAAAACAACCTTATTGTTGATATGGAAAACGTTTTAATAGTGTGGATGGAATATCAAACCATCCTTAATATTCCCTTAAGCCAAAGCTTGATACAGAGCAAGGACCTAACTCTCTTCCATTAATGAAAGGCTGAGAGAGGTGAGGAAGCTGGAGACTTTGCAGCTAGCAGAGATTGTTTCTTGAGGTTTTAGGAAAGAAGGTGACTTCATAACATCAAAGCGCAAGAAGAAGCAGTAAGTACTGATGTAGAAGCTGCAATATGTTATCCAGAGATCCGGAGATGAGATTATTGAAGAAGGTGGCTACACTAACCAACAGATTTTCCATAGAGATAACATAGACTTCTATTCAAAGAAGATTCCATCTAGGAGTTAAATAGCTAGAGAGGAGAAGTCAATGCCTGGTTAAAAAGGATTAGCATCACTGACCACCCAGTGTGACCTATCCTGGGCAGGCTCAGATGCCTATACCACTGGCATACTCACTCCACATACACTGCTCTTGTGTGTTCTGCTCTACCCCTGCCCCTCAGCCATATCAGATGTGGAGTCACTCTTCATGCACGGGAATGACCCAGTGGGAACATTACTGACTTTACATGCTGCCTTTCCTAGAGGAAAAGCCAGTCTGAGTGTCAGTGGCTGGTCAAGGATAACAGTGAGGCCACTGGAGAAGCTAAGATACTGTTAAAGGAAGAGGACAAAAGGAAAAGCAAGAGCGAAGGCAAGGGCTAAAAATACATTGAAAAACCGAAAAAGCAATTAATTAAAATAAAGGAAATATCCCAGGAAAAGAAACAAATAAAGTACACTGTGCAAATAAATAAGCTGAAGGAATAGTTCCATTAAAAAATCAGAAGGAATTAGTTTTATTCAGACAGAGCTGAAAACAATAAACAAGAAAGAATAAGATGTTGTAAAGGAGAATTTAAAGAACAATTAACAGAAACATAAGGAGACTGTTAGGAGCTGGGAAGACATGGTTTTTGAGAAAAAAAAGGACAGTGCTGGAGATGAGAGACCATCATGAAGCTGCTGTGCAATTTAGCAGAAATGGAAATAATGTTTTTAAAGAGAACAGTTATCGCCAGAATGTTCTTGCATACCACCTGAAAGAAACTTATGCGCTACAAAAACTCTCCCAGAGATTGCAAGAGAATCAAATCCTTTTACATCCAAAGAAGATTAATGAGCTCTTGGTTAAGGAAAAGATTATGCAGCTTACCCACTAGAAAACACAAATCCAGACACTTCAGAAGAAGGTGGTAAGGTTGGAGACTGCTCTAAATTATATGACCAGAATTTGAGACTGAAGTGTTAAAACTGTAGCAACATTGACAGAGAATCAGTCAGCTAGGTAGAAACTGACAAGCAGTAGCAAAGTCAGATGAACAAAAGAAAAATGAATTGAGTGAAGAAGCTGGCCAAGAACATACTAGGTGAGAGAACAGAATTGGACAGTTCTTTTTAAAATACCCTACACCAAGTGTGTAGTAACAGATCCTATTTAGCAGGAAGCATTTAAATTGAAAGCACAAGGGTTTTCAATTACAAATGAGAGCAGCACATACAGGAAAAACAGCATATTCCCAAATCAGAACAATTGATGACGGAGAGCACAACAGCAACAATGAAACAGGCTCTTACAGAGACAGAAATAGACAATTATCAAAGGAAATATTAATATTGGAGATTTGATCTGGGAGCAGAATGAGAAAGTAATTGAGATTGCTCTTTGCAAAAATAAATGGTTTTGTTTCTAGGAAATTCAGGCAGATTTCTAGGCCTCTAGTTCCAGACTGTGTTGTCTCTGACAGTGGACAAAAAACAAAATTGGGGAACAAAAGTAAGCTTCAGGATCAAGGCTTCGTTGCCTGACAAATTCCAGTATCAATCTCTTCTGGTGAAATGATGTTTCCCAATATTCTGAAAAAAAAAAAAAATCATAAGTATCTGGCACAGCTACCTTCCGAGAACCACTGATGAGCAGCATGTAAATCCACAGAAGCTGCAGGCAGGCATTTCCTTGTAGGATTCTCACTTCAGAATATGTTCGAGAAAGTATCTTAAAGGAAAGAAAGTTAACTCAAAAGTTACCTGTTTGCCACAGAAAGTAGTGTGTCCCATGAGGGGAGATTAGAAGCTGGTGAATAAGAACATTTGCAAAGGCACTGAATTGGTGGCATTTACTTCCACTTACAGCAGAATAAATCCATGTCAAATATTAAGCAAGGAACTCAAAGACAGAAGCATTTCATGTGGAACCACAAAAGCATCAGAGATCAATTTTAAATAGCCACCTTCTACCCAATTTTCCATCTCTGAACTTTTATTACTGAGGCAGAAATGGAGCACTGTGAAAGATTGAAGGGATGATCTTTAAATAAATTGCAGGACTGATCATTGTTTACTGTCTCCACTTAAGAGATAGTGAATGGCTTTATGAATCTTCTGAAATCTGTCCACAAATTTGTCTTTCTTCCACCAGGCAAGTGGGAATATTTCCAAGTTGTGGCTCTCTTGGTGGTGAAGATGTCAGTTGCCTTTCCATATGGGTTGTCATTTACGATCTTGATGACTTTATACAATGCTTTGTCTCCAGAAGGAGGACAAGAACTGTCCCCAAAAATCTTCTCTTTGTAACAAGACATATTTGACTTCCAGGAGTGTTATATCTTAAAAAGAGTCAGAATTTTAGATTCAAGAAGAAACAGAGTTTCAAAGGACAAGCTGACTCTCTTATTAGGGGCTATTACAGCTGGTGACTTTAAAGCCAACAGGCATTTATCATTCTGAATATTCTGAAAAGCCTTTTGGAATGATTCTAAGTCTAATCTTCTTGTTCTCCATAAATGGAAGAACAAAGCTTGGATGGCAGCACATCTGTTTACAGCATGGTTTACTGAATATTTTAAGCTCACTGTTGAGAACTGTTGTACAGAAAAATATTTCATTCAAAATATTACTGCTCATTGATAATGCACCTATATATCCAGTACCTCTGGTGGACATGTGCAATGAGATTAATACTGTTTTTATGCCTGCTCAAGCAACATCCATTTTGCAGCCCAAGGTTCAAGGAGTAGTTTTGACTTTCAAGTCTTATCATTTAAGAAATATATTTCATAAGGCGATAGCTACCATAGATAGGAATTTGTCCTGTAGATCTTGGCAAAGCAAGTTAAAAATCCTTTGGAAAGAGTTCATCATTGTAGATTCATAAAGAACATTCAAAGTTCATAGGAGTAGGCCAACATATCAATATTAACAGGAATTTGGAAGAAATTGACTTGAATCTCCATGGATAACTTTGAAGTGTTCAAGACCTCAGTGGATGAAGTAACTGCAAATGTGGTGGAAACAGCAAGATAACTAAAATTAAAAGTGAAATCTGAAGATGTGACTGAATTGCAGTAATCTTATCGTAATGTTTGAATGGATGAGGAGCTGCTGCTTCTGGACGAGTAAAGAAAGTGGCTTCTTAAGATAGAATCTACTTCTATTGAAGCTGTGAATATTGTTGAAATGACAACAAAAGATTTAGAATGTTACATACACTATAACAAAGCAATAGCAGGGTTTGAGAGGATTGATTGCAATTTTAAAGGAAGTTCTACCGTGGGTAAAATGCTATCAACCAGAACCATGTACTACAGGGCAACCTCTGGTAAAAGGAAGTGTCAATGATGCAGCAACTGCATTGTCTGATGGTAAAAAAAATGCCACAGTCTCCAGAGCTTTCAGCAAAAAACACACCTATGATTTACCAGGAATCAACATCAAGGTATGACCCTGCAACAGCCAAAATATTGCAACTTGCTAAAGGCTAAGATAATAGCATTTTAAAGCAATTAATTGTTTTTAAATTAAGGTATGTACTTTTAAAATATATAATTCTATTGCATGCTTCATAGACAACAATATAGTGTCAGCATAGTTTTTCAGCATAGTTTTTTATGCTCACTAGGAAATCCACAAAATGTGACTTACTTATTGTGACAGTCTGAAACTGAACCCACAGTATCTCTGAAGTATATGTGAATTATGGAAAAATGGTAAATTTGACATACCTGTTTCACAATATGAACTACTTACTACTTGTAATCTTTCGTTTCTTTCTCTTTGCAATGTCTTCTCAACTTACCTGCACATTTTCTTCAGGTGATAACTGTTCTCCATCTTCTAAATATCCATAGCTATTTACTCATTTATTCATCCAAAATCACCAGATTTTGGCACGGGTTTTAGGTACTGAGGAAATAGTAGTTAATAAGAGAGAATGCCTTGCTCTCACAGAAAAAATATATATATATTATAAAGACCTAGTATACATATAATGTAGATAATTTCAAATCATGGCAAATACTATTTAAAATAACTGCATAGAGATTAATGATGGTGGTGTGTTCACAGAAAACCATCTAGGAGAATGTGTAGACGTAGGTATCAACTGCAAGTAGACAATTGCTTTGTGAAGAACTAGGGAATGTTTCCGAGAACGGTAGATTAAAAACAGATAGAAACTCAGACGATTATAACACTTGTAGCTTTCTCAAGAACCATAAATAAGTGTAGTGTGATTGGGATATTTAAAAATTGATGTGAGGGACACTTATAGTGATAAGACAGGATTTTGTAAGCAATGATAAGAACTTCAGATTTATTTAAATAACAATAGAAGGCATTGGAACATATAACTGAATAAAAGAAGAATATGATACTATATTTGTATTTTATAAGATGGAAAATATAGGAATAATTATTTGTAAATAGGATTAATTCTTATAAATAAAGAGAATAATGTGGTAACATTGGAGATAATTGAAGAAGCTAAAGTTCTAGAGTAAATGTAATCTCATCCTTCATAGGAAGAATTTAAATGAGTAGAGATGTTTATTCCAAAAGATTTGAGAGTGAAGAGAAGCAGAAGAACCTTTACCAGGAAACTGATACAAATTAACCTTCAAGATCACTGTCTTACATAGGCCCATGGGGATCCTTAATAATGTACTCATGTGAGTATGTATTTTTTATAAATTTTGCAAAATAATCTATTTACCTGCACTTAGCTAAAATTGCTATTTCTTTCTGTCCACCTTTTTTGCACAGTCACATTTCCTTGTATCATATGGTGTTAGAATGGCCACAATATTATATGTAGGCATATAAGGGGACTTCAGCTGAAGGACACTGAATTTGGCTTTAATGCTATATGCGTATGTGGTTCACATTCACTACTGACTTCCAGGACTATTCCCATGCACTGTACTCATCTTACTCCAAAAAGGATGTTATTTAACAAATATATTATAGAGTAATGGAAATTATTTGTATGATTACTTTATTCTGAATACATTGTAGGCTAGGAATACATAATTGATTTGAAAAAAAAAAGTAGAAGAAATGTTAAATGTTGAGCTACTAGAAATATGAAATTCTGAATACATGTATAAGAACGACTGAAGTTTGCAACAGTGATGCAGAAATGAATTATTTTTATTTTTAAGAATTAATTTTGATAAGAAATTAGGATTTACTCTTTATAAATGAATAAAGAAGGAAACAGTGTAGAAATTTACTGAATTATAGATTTCAATAAATAATTAATTAAATTATATAACTTATTTATTTTAGGACAGTCTCTGCTATGCCTCCCTTCCTTTTCAGATACCTTATGAGAAAAACATCGCTATAGGCAAGTTCTTACCTCTGGATTCCCTAAAAAGAATATTAGTGTCGTATGGCCACTTAATTTTGCTCCTTCTGAAACTTCCTCCAAACTCACCAATCATAGTAATATAGTATAACATCAGAAACTACCAAGAGATGCAGAATAAAGTGTTCCTTCTCTGCTTCTAATAAATTATAATATTTTGACTTCTTCAGTAATACTCAAGGCAATAAAAGTGGAAAAAAAGTAACCAGTAACTATTGATCACTCTATGTGTAATCACATGAAGCTATATGGTTCTTTTCTCTCACTGATGGATAACTCCCTGGAGCCCATAAATTACAGCTAGTGCCATCTATATATTTTTGAAAAGACAACAATAATAGAATTATTTTGTTCCTTGGAAAGAGAAGTGTTTCTACATTTTTGGTAAAGCAGAGTGATGTAGTGGGAAGAAAACATAACCCAGATTCATGAGCTCATATTTTCAGTTAGTAACCATTTATGTCACCTTGGGCAAAATAGTCTTTGTGAACCTCAGTTTACCAACTTGTGCAATAAAATGATTAGATTTATGTCCTCTAGGTTCATACAGCACAAAATTTCACCCTATGATTCAACTCTGATGGAGATACAAAGTTAGTCATTACATTTTGTAAACAGAATTCAGTAAACTAAAAAGACATGATTGTATGTAGATTTACCTTATTGATACTAGAAAGAATGAAGATAGTGCCAGAAAGTCAATTCTTTAATATTTTGATAAAAGGACTCACTCATCGAAATAGTATTTCTTTTCTTCATTTTTCAGAAAATAAGCTATTATCATATACTTATTTTTTATATTCATTGGGATCCATTTGCATCTTTTATGCTAGGGGAATAAAAGGTTCTTTAAAATTACAGTTATCTTTTCACAAAGTATTAAAGAAGAAAGTTGAAAGAGTCAAAACAGAAATATAATTCCCGTTATTCAGAGAGTCATACAATAGTCTTCCTTCCATCTGGTGCAGCAATGAGAGTACCAGCTGTCCATGTATGGATGCAGAAATAAAAGAAAAATGGAAAGTCTAGTTTTATATAGTGTTTGAAAAATCAACAAATGTCCTTACAAGTAAAATATTTCAATGCATTTCTATGAGAGCTTCATAACTTCTAGAATGGTGGCATATATATCAGTGCAGACACATTCTCTAGTAAAACTGTGTAACTGATGAAAATGGCAAATTTATAAGCTTGCCATTTATAAATCTCTAGAAATTATCCTAAGGGAATACAGCAAATAAAAAGAGCATTTATTCAAGCAAGTGGATCAAATCTTGCTAAGAATAGCGAATCTATGGCATTTGAGCCATGACCCACTCTTCCTGCTCACAAGCTCAGCATGCAGAATTTTCCAGTTTTGCAGGTGCATCCGATAAACAGGACTTCCTATTCTCCCAGCAATGAGTCATGAGGTAAATACTTCCCCCAAGAAACAAACCATCAGCCTTTTTTTATTCGCCATCACTTCATATGACAGAAGTTCTCATTAGGGCAAGAACAGCTGAAAAGGCTTGGACTCTCTTCTTCCACACAGCCCCACCTGTAGAGTGATAGTTTCATCTTAGGCATGGCAGGCTGAGAATATGAAGACACAAATACCTCTCCTGTAGCTCCTAGTAGGATTGATGTTACAGGCTTGGAGAGGTAAGCCCTAAGGACCATAAGCTAGTGCCTTTACTAGGATCCCACTTATAAGAAGTGTCATTGCAAGAGAAGTGGGTCACTGTATCTATGCTTAAGTCTGGAAAAGTGGCAAAGAGTATTTGCCCATGGGGAGCCCCAAAGGACTGATGTTATTTGGGACATAATTTTGGGGAAAATAAGCCCAATTACACCTTAGAACACAATGGTGGTAAAAAATTGAGAATAGACTGATAACTCCATAAGGCAAATGAAGGAAGTCAGACCTCCAAAGACCACTTATTGTATAAGTCTACTTATATACAATATTCAGTCTGGAAGTGGTGACTAACACCTGTAATCCCAGCACTTTGGGAGGCTGAGGTGGGTGGATCACCTGAGGTCAGGAGTTTGAGACCAGCCTGGCCAACATGGTGAAACCCCATTTCTATTAAAATAACAAAAATTAGCCAGGTGTGGTGGTGCCTGCCTTAAATACACAACTACTTGGGAGGCTGAGGTGGGGAACTCGTTTGAACCTGAGAGGCGAAGGATGCAGTGAGCTGAGATTGTGCCACTACACTCCAGGCTGGGTGACACAGCAAGACTCTACCTCAAAAAAAAAAAAAAAAAATGCAGAATAGGCAAATCTATAGAAACAACAAAATTAATGTCTGCTCAAGACTAGGAAGTTTGGGGAATTTCTTCCCACTAATGGGTAAGGAGTTTCCTTTGAAGGTTGCTAAACTGTTCTAAAATTTATTGTCAGTGATAGTTGCTCAATTCTGTGACTACACTAACAGCCATTGAAATGGACATTTTAATTAGGTAAATTATACATTATGAAAATTATTTATCAATAAGGTCATCAAAATTTAATAAAACAAAAACATGTATTACCATCCTACAGAATATTTCTGTCATTTTACTTTTGTTATTTATGTATGATGGGGGACTTTTCTTGAGAATATCTCATTATACATATTCAACATTATGGCAGGTACAAAATACTATAAGTAAATATTAAAATAATTACAAAACTATAATGTCTATATGTATTACAACATCAGAAAGAAGATCACATAAAATAAAGCAGTTGTGTGTATGTGTTTGTGTCCTATTAAATGATGAGTATTGTGATCCTGATTTACAATTGTTCTTTAAGGAGTATCCTGGTGAATACAGAACTAAAATTTGAAGTAGAAAAGAAAGTTAAGCAGACAAGAAAGAATAAAGTGAAGTATTAAAATAAATTACATTAAATCAGCAATTCTTTAGGAATACAATTACTGGAAATGCATATATGCACTTAGATTTAAGCACAAACAGAAAAGGTCATTAACAAATGGAGAGTAAAGCTATACACAAACGCGAACTATTCATATTGAGTGTATACATAATTAGTGATCTGTTTTATATTGCAACAGAGTATGAGGGAACATAAGAGAATTTGGGGAATATTGACAGCATCATGCAATTAATTGCAATTAGAAGATTCTAGAGGACATTAATAGATTAATTTAAATAGTCTGAGCTAATATATATACACAAAATGGAGTATAAAGTATACGTGGCATATTTAAAATAAATACACAAATTATTTGGTACTTCTTTTAAGAGTCAGAATCTAATTTCCCTCCTACTAAATATAAGATTGAATTAGGCACTCAGTTATTAGAAACATAAAGTGGTTGAAGGGATGCTCCATGACTTCTAAGAACAGATAAGAAAATGTGATATCCTTGACCTTCAAATCAGGTCATCACACTACAAGAAATTCCTGGTTATAGGTAGAGGTCACATTCATACAATTTAACCAAGGGTCTCTACCAAGGACCCAGTTTATTCCCACAATTCGCAGTCAGGCATAAAATTAAAGAAACCTTTGAGGTGACTCCTACCCCAACTACCATCTGACTGCTACTATAGACTGCAACTTTTTTCTACTCTGAAAAGTTACAATCATAAGTTGCAATGTACTATACGATGCAGCTATCTGTATGTAGGACAAATATATACTTTTTGCTTTATATGAGGTGGGAATGAAGTAAAATCCATACAAGAAGAAGCACTTGTGAAGGTGACAGACAAGACATAAGTCCATTGAAAGACTGAGATTTAATGGGAATATTCTTTCACCATTCTTCATATATTAGCACAACACTAACAAGACTCTAACATAATGGTGGATTACATATGAAAGTGCTTCAAGACACAAACTTAGAGGAAAACTTAGAGAAGTTAAAAGTGGAAACAAAAAGACACTGGAGAAATTTGAAATCTTTGTGGCTTCATGACAGAAAATGTGCAAGCTAGAAAAAAAGGAGACAAAAATTTTATATGTTAAAAATTTTTTAAAAGTCAACTTAGAGGTCAGGCATGATGTTTCCTGTCTGTAATCCCAGCACTTTTTGAGGCCAAGGTGAGCAGATCATGTAAGGTCATGTGAGAAGTTTGAGACCAGCCTGGCCAACTTGGTGAAACCCCATCTCTACTAAAAATAGAAAAATTAGCCAGACATGGTGGCGGACGCCTGTAGTCCAGCTACTCAGGAGGCTGAGGCAGGAGAATCACTTGAACCCAGGAGGAAGAGGTTGCAGTGAGCCAAGATGACACCATTGTACTCCAGCCTGAATGAACAGTGAAACTCCATCTCAAATATATATATAAAACTAATAAAATTATTATTGAAAAGTGAAGTCAAAATAAAAACTTTCTCAGATTTATCAATTTTGTCTACCTTTCCATAGAACTGGCCTTTAGTTTTGTTATTTCTTGTAATTTTTTTTAAGTTCTTTGTAGACTCTAGATATTAGCCCTTTGTCAGATGGATAGATTGCAAAAAGTTTTTTCCGTTCTGTTGGTTGCCAGTTCACTCTATAACTAACAAAATTATTATTTAAAAGTGAAGTAGAAATAAAAACTTTCGCAGAAAACTGAAATTGGGGGAATTCTTCAGCAGAAGACCTGTGCTGCAAGAACTATTAAAGGATTTTCCTCGGCCAGAAAATATTTTATATTGGTAAGAAACTAGTATCCATGTAAAGAAACAACATCAGAGGAGGAATACATTTTAAAAAATATTAAAAAAATTTTTATTGTTAACTGACGAAAAGGCAAATGTTTAAACTAACAATAATAATATTTTGGATGAATTATAGTGCAATAAGTGGATGACAACAATGTCACAAAGAACAGGAAGCAGAAAATGAACATACTCTGTAACATACATATAATACTCTGTAACATACATATAATACTCTGTAACATACATATAATACTCTGTTACATAAATATAATACTCTGTAACATAGGTATAACACTCTGTAACATAGATATAATACTCTGTTACATAAATATAATACTCTGTAACATACATATAATACTCTGTTACATAAATATAATACTCTGTAACATACATATAATACTCTGTTACATACATATAATACTCTGTAACATACATATAATACTCTGTTACATACATATAATACTCTGTAACATACATATAAGACTCTGTAACATAGATATAATACTCTGTAACACACATATAATACTCTGTTACATAGATATAATACTCTGTTACATACATATAATACTCTGTAACATAGATATAACACTCTGTAACATAGATATAACACTCTGTAACATAGATATAATACTCTGTAACATACATATAATACTCTGTAACATACATATAATACTCTGCAACATACATATAATACTCTGTTACATGTACCATAAGTAAAGCAGTAGAGTGTTATTTAAAAGAAGACAGAATAGCTTAAAATACAGAAATTCCTGAATTATCTTTAAAAAGTAATATACTTGATAGTATATACTAAGAGAGAAGAAAAATAGAATTATATTTGGCCATACAAATATGATCTATCTGTGTATATACTCATATCTATCTATTTCTGTATATATACCTAGCAAAGTATCTCATATCTATTTAAGTGCAATAAGTATAAATTGGTTAAAGAAACTAATTAGAAAGTTTCCCAGAGTAGATGAAATTTAGACTCAACTATATGTTGTCTGTAAAACCTACTTCACTATAAAGATTTTTTAGGAAAGGAGAAAAGGGATATAGAAAGATGCAATGATATGATGACTAATTTAAAAGCAGTAGTTACTCCCTTAATTTCAGACAAATTGGACCTCAGACCAAGGAAAGTTATCAGGAATAAAGAAATAGTGACACGATAATAATATGATCAACTTTCCAAGAAGATCTACCAATCTACAATATATGCATCTAACAATAGGGCATCAACTGATTGAAGTGACGGACATATTTTAAAAACATGCAAGAAAAAAGTAGACAAATTGACAAGTACATCTGTCTTTCATAATTGATAGATCAAGTGGGCAGAAAATGAGCATAGACTATCAATTAATGTAATTGTATTAACATTTCCAGAGTACTTAGTCAAGCAACAACAGAATACGTAGTCTTCTCAAGCTCACATGAAACAGTCATCAAGATGGATCACATTCTAAGCCATAAATAACACCTTAAAAAATTTAAAAGTATAAAAATTATACAAACAATATACTTAGACCATAATGAATTAAACTAGAAATCAATAATATAAATATAGCAGGAAAATACACAAATATTTGGAGACTAATCATCATACATCTAAATAATGCAGAAGTCCAGGAAAAAGTCTCACATTAAATTTTTTAAAGTTGGAACTAAGTAAGAATAAAAATCTAATTTATTGAACATTATGGGATGCAGTGAAAACAGTTCCTAGAGAAAAATCCAATGCATTAAACGCCAATATTAGAAAAAAAAAGCTCAACTTAATAATCTAGCAATTTATTTCACTTTAGAAATGCTAGTGGAAACGTAACAATTTAAACTTATAGCAAACAAAAAGAAGGAAATGAAGCCGGGAAAAGTGGCTCATGCCTGTAATCCCAGAATTTTGGGAAGCCAAGGCGGGTGGATTACAAGGTCAAGAGATAGAGACGATCCTGGCCAACATGGTGAAACCCCATCTCTACTAAAAATACAAAATAAATTAGCTGGGTGTGGTAGCATGCACCTGTAGTCCCAGCTACTCAGGAGGCTGAGGCAGGAGAATTGCTTGAACCTGGGAGGTGGAGATTGCAGTGAGCCGAGATCACACCACTGCACTCTAGCCTGCCGCCTGGCAAGAGAATGAGACTCTGTCCGAAAGAAAGAAGGAAAGAAAGGAAGGAAGGAAGGATACAAATTAGAGAACAATAAATTAAAAACAATAACAAAAAAATTAACACAACTAAAGACAAGTTCTATAAAAAGGTATACAAAATTGATGAAACTTTAACTAGTCTGACAAAGGAAAAGGGAGAGAAAGAGAGAACCAAAACAAACTACCGGTGTCATTAATGAAGCAGACTCCTTCACTGTACACCTTACTGATGACATTAGAAGTGAAATAAATGAGCACTATGAATAATTCTATGCTTACAAATACGATATATTAAATGTACCAATCACTTGAAAAGCACAAACTCCCCAAATTCCCACAATGAGAAATAGGTCAATCTGAATGAGTATGTTCATTCAAGATACTGAATCTACAACTAAAAAACAATAAAAGCACCAGGTTCAAATGGCTTCACTGGTGACTTCTACGAACAATTTAAAGCAATGGCAACAAAAGCCAAAATAGACAAATTGGATCTAATTTAACTTAAGAGCTTCTGCACAGCAAAAGAAACAATCATTATCATGAACTGTTAACCAACAGAATGGGAAAAAAACTTTTTGAAATCTATCCATCTGACAAAAGGGCTAATATCTAGAATCCACAGAATACTTAAACAAATTTACAAGAAAAAAACAAACAACCCCATCAAAAAGTGGCCAAAGGATATGAACAAACACTTTTCAAAAGAAGACATGTATGCAGCCAACAAAAACATGAACAAAAGCTCATGTCACTGGTCATTAGAGAAATGCAAATCAAACCACAATGAGATACCATCTCATGCCAGTTAGAATGGTGATCATTAAAAACTCAGGAAACAGATGCTGGAGAGGATGTGGAGAAATAGGAATGCTTTTACACTGTTGGTGGGGGTGTAAATTAATTCAACCATTGTGGAAGAGAGTGCGGTGATTCCTCAACCATCTAGAAATAGAAATACCAGTTGATCCAGGAATCCCATTACTGGGTATATATGCAAAGGATTACACATCATTCTATTATAAAGACACATGCATGCGTATGTTTATTGTGACATTGTTCACAATAGCAAAGACTTGTAACCAACTCAAATGCCCATCAGTGATAGACTGGATTAAAAAAAATATGGCACATATACATCATGGAATATTATGAAGCCATAAAAAAAGGATGATTTCATGTCTGTCCTTTACAGGGACATGGATAAAACTGGAATTCATCATTCTCAGCAAACTGACACAAAACAGAAAACCAAACACCACGTTCTCACTCATAACTGGGTGTTGCACAATGAGAGGGGGAACTACGGGAGGAATAGCAGTGGGTGAGGGGATTAGGGAGGAATAGCATTTGGAGAAATACCTCAGGTAGATGACAGTGTGATGGATGCAGCAAACCACCACCAGGGCACATGTATATCTATGCATGATCTGTACATGTACCCCAGAAATAAAAGTAAAAGAAAAAAGAAAGAAGGAAAGAAAGAAAAGAAAAGAATACATTTTCTCACAATTTCTTCTAGATTATAGAAGAATAAATTATATTTTCTAAGTCGTTTTAGAGGTTACAACTAATGAACTACCAAAATCAGGTAAAGACGTTTTAGGGGAAGAAAATTTTAGACTGATAATTCTCAGGAACACAGATCCACAGTTTCTCAAAAAATTATTTGCAAATTGAGTTTTTAAAATTATAAAAATAAGTATGCTCCACAATCAAGTGGGTTTTGACCCAGGTATGTAAAGTTGATTCCATATTCAAAAATCAGTCAATAGAATTCACCATATCAAGAGCCTAAGAAGAACAAAAATATTATTATATCAATGGATGCAGGAAAAGCCTTTTACATAATCTAGCATCCTTCATGATAAAAGCCCTCATAAACGAGAAAGAGAGGGTAGCTTCCTCAACTTTAGAAAGAACCTACAGCTAGCATACTTAATAGTAAGAATGTTTTTCATCTAGGACTTAGAAAAAGGCAAGGATGTTCTGTTTCACCCTTTCTATTCAATGTTGCACTAAACATCTGAACTTGTACAATATAATAAGAAAAGGAAATAAAAGTAGATTGTAAAGGAAGCAATAAAGCTGTCTTTGTTCAAGGACAATGTGATAGTAAACATAATAAATAAAAATGGAAAATAAAACATTTGGAACTAATAAATAAGTAAATTAAAGTAGCAGGATATAAGATTAATACAGTAATGTAAATTATTTTCTTATACACAAGCAATCATATGATCAAATATTAACTTAAAATGGATCTTAGATCTTAGACCTGAAGATAACACATGACACCTTAAAGCTTCTGGAAGAAAACATAGGAGCAAATCTAAGTGAGCTTGGATTTAATGATGAATTTTTAAACACAATACCAAAAATATGATCTAGAAAAGAAAAATTGGTAAGTTGAATTTTAATAAAATTAAAAACTTCAACTCCACAAATATATGTTTAGAATTGGAAACACAAGCCTTTCAGGCTGAAACTCTGTGCAAATCAAATAACTGATAAACAGTTTGTAATCAAATAGATAAAATACTTAACAATTAGGAAACCAAAACTCAATAAAGTAGATAAAATATCTCAAAACTCTATCAAATAACTTATACAAATGGAAAATAAACATATAAAAAGATGTTTAATGTCATCTGTCATTGGGCAATTTTAAGTTAAAACCACAATCAGATATCATTATAGCCTATTAGAATAAATAAGTTTGAAAAACTGGCAATGTCAATTACTCAAGAACAACATAAATTCTAATTCCTGCTGGTGAGAATGCAAAAATCACACAACCACTTGGAAGACAGTTTGCCAATATCTTTTAAAGCAAAATATAATTGTATTTAGAACCAGCAATTGCTCCTGTATGTACTTATTAAACAGTTTGGAAAACTTAGGTTCACAGAAAACCTGAAGAGTGATGTTTAAGAAAAGTTTATTAATAATTGTCCCAAATGAGAAGCAGCCAAGACGTCTTTGAATATGGATATGGATAAACAAACTATGGTATACACATACCAGGGAATGTAATTCTGTCGTAAATAGTAAAGTGTTGTAAAGCCACAGAAAGACATAGATGAATCTTAAACATTGATTAGTGAAGAAAGTAGTCTGAAAATTCTCCATGATGTATGATTCCAATAAAAGACATTATGAAAGTGGCAAACCATGCAGACAGCAAAAGATTAGTGTTTTACAGTGTTTTGTGAGGAAAAATGAGGCTTTCATGTATAGAGCATAGGGATTTGGGGGGAGATATAAAGCTATTCTGTGTGATACTATAATTGTGGATGCATGACACTATGCATTTCTCCAAAGGCATAGAAGCTGGAACCTTCGAGTATGTAAATTATATGGAGTCATTTTGTAGGACAGCAGAATTCCAGGATGAAATGCGCAATATGACAAAACAGTTTAACATGATTAGAAACATATGAAGCAACTTAACTAAAGGGGCTTAGGGAGGAAAAGATGCTCACAAAAGTAAGTGAAAACGTGACAAATTTATAAAACTAAAGGTAAAAAATAAAACTGTTCACAATCACTGTATTCTGGTTAATAAAAGGCATTTCCTGCAAGGATCTGGATTACAAATTCTGATAATATAACACATGTATTCTGGAATTGAACAATAATAAATATATCATGATTGTTGGAAGCCAGCCAGTTGGAGTGGAAACGTACAGAGAAGCAAGAGAAGGATCCTAGAATTACCCTTGTGGTCATGGGGTGGGTTAAAGACATCCATATGAACTCCTACTTAGCTTAACAGAGATGTACATAGCTGCCTACAGAAATATTTGTAGATATGTGGTTAGCCTAGACATACACATGTTCCTTTTCTGTCAGCTGAGATATTTCAGAATCAATGACAATGACACTTCACTAGTAACTAGTACACCCAATGCCTATGTCTTTGTTTATCATACCATTCTCCAATAAATAGAAGCAACACTTTAACTTAAAGAAATGACTGAGTCTAGAATTAGTGTAGGCAAATATACAAGATGAGCATGGAGTATATTGTGGCCAAAAGTAAGAAAACACTGAGAGAAAGAGGAAGTAGAAGGAGGAGGGAAAGGAGGAAAAGAACAAAAAGGAAGAAGGAGGTAATGACCACAGCACATTGATGGGGTTATGGATGGCACAGGGAGACAGGATCTGCAAGATCTCTCAATAACCAATGATGGAAAATTTGAATATCAAAATAAATAAAGTCATATCAGATTAGAACTCAAAGCATAAAATAAATATCGATCAGTCCACCCTGATATAAATAAATGATTGAATAAAAAAATAGAGGAGCAACTGGGGGAGGAGAAAAATATGCACAGAATAATTACAAATATTCACATAGATTTACACTCACAGAAAGGTAGAGAAAGAGAGCAAATAACTTATCAGAGGAGAAAGCTGACAAACCTGACTTCAGCGGGGTATCAGGTCAACCTCAACAGCTAGAATTCATGTCGACTGTGTATACCCTGGATATTCCGTAATGAATACGGCACTTTAGGTTTATTGTCTTTCTCCCTATAATCTATAATTCTGGTTTAATAATGAGAACAAAAGACAAATTATAATATAACTGTATTTTATAAAATAATTTACTAATGTTTCTCAGTCAGAATCATCAAAATAATCAGTCTGAGAAAATGTCACAGACAAGTAAAGCCCAAGGAAACTTAATATTGAAATGTAACAACAGTAAGTTCAACCTGATGCTGAAATGTAACAAGATCCTAAATAGGATCTTGGAACTGAAAAAGTGTAGTTGGTACAAATTAAGAAAATATGAATTAAACATAGACTTTTATTAATACTAATTTATCAATTTTGGTTTATTAACTGCACCTGCCATATTAACAAACTATGTTAAAAACAAAAGAAACTGGGTGCCACGTATATGGGACCATTTGTACCATCTTCTCAGTTTTTCTGTAAATCTTAAAGTCTTCTAAAAGGAATAATTTATTAGAAAAATTGAGTGTATTTTTACACTTACAGGAATAAGTTCAGTATGGAAAGTTCGACAACAGCGAAGGAAAAGCAGAGAATACTCAAGAATCAAGTCACTGGAAGAGATGGTAGGTAAGGCAGAGATGAGAAAATGAGGTAAATAATAGCTGAATTAGGAAATGGATAAAAGTCTATTCTTCAAAGAAATAAAGGAGTCATATGGCCTCCAAGGGAGCAGAGTAAAAAGGCACTGGACACACATCAAATGTTCAGTCTAGTTATTTGTTTGCATTGATGTGTGTGAGGACTTCTGACTGGGTTGGGGAACAAATCATAGTTGTTGTTTTTTTTATATTTTTTTCTTTCTGGAGTCTCCTTCTATCACCCAAGCTGGATTGCAGTGGCACACTCTCGGCTCACTGCAACCTCTACATCATGGGTTCAAGTGATTCTCTTGCCTCAGCCTCTTGAGTAGCTGGAATTACAGGCATGTGCCACCAGGCCTGGCTAATTTTTGTATTTTTCATAGAGACGGGGTTTCAACATTTTGGTCAAGCTGGCTTCGAACTCCTGACCTTGTGATCTGGCCACCCCAGCCCCTCAAAACGCTGGATTATAGGCATGAGCCACAGTGCCCAGCCAAAATCAAAGCTTTTAAATAGGTAAAAACCTATGTAAAAAAAGGAAAAAATAAAAGACATTACGTAAACTTACATAGAAAAAGGAAAAAATACATTACGTAGTTTGTAAATAGATAGCTAAATTTGAAAGAAAAAAAGATTTGGCTAATGAGATGGGATATTTGAAGATATCATGGCTATGAATTGACTGCCCAAAATTAAGCTGCAACTATTATTTAGAGAAAGATAGTTTTCACACCTGGAGATCAATATTTAGAGATTTTAAAGTTTGTGTCAATTTAACTCAAACTGAATTTGCAAGCATATGCCCTAAACCATTTTATAATTTAATAAAATGGTTCAATGCAGAATGCTAGGTTCTGGAAAGTTAAAGCTGAATAGGGAAAAAAAAAAAAAAAAAGAACACAAGGCTGAAATAGCAAAACCAGCTTTGTCTTAAAGGACTTTGTAATGGAAAGTCATACAATTAAGCAAATACAACTAAAATCCCCACACACCCCTTCAGTAGAAAAGACAAACATGAAACCAACAAAAATGGAAACTACAAACCACAAAAGAAGACCCTATCGCCACATGAAATTCAAAAAAACAAAGACAGCCAATCCTGCTTGATTGGATTAAGAAAGCATTTTTGGAGAAGAAAGCATTTTAAATTGATTTTTAAGTATGAATAGTCTTTAAAAATAAATGGAATTAAGGTACTTATTTTTAATCTATTGAATCTAGGGGAGACAGGTTTGGAAAAGAGTATCCAGTTAACAAAATCTAGACTGGCTAGACTGAGTGTAGAATGACCAAGGGTCCGGGAAAAAGGAAGGAGATTAATATGTTGGTTTGTGTGAGAAAGAAATCATTAAATAATGATTTGAATAGCTGCTGGGTACTGAAACCAGGGAAGAGATGAGAGAAATATTGTGGATTGTTCTAACATGACTCAGGCCAAATTACTATACAAGAAAAAAAAAAAAAAAAAAAAAAAAAAGGAAGACTAAATGATAGCTCCGATTTGCAATTTAATTGTGAAATAATCATCTTAAGGCTATTACATATGCATTTCAGAACAAGAGTGACAAATATAGCCTTGTCTTGGAACACCCACACATCAATTTAATCAGCCCCATGTTAGTTGTGTAAAAAATGTCACTCATACAGAAGTATAACTCTGTACCAGATTATGAATATGTATAAAATTTTACCATCTAAAAGTTTGTAAGAAACAGCAAATATCAATAATATCAATTTAAAGCAAAATACTTAAAATGGAATTCTTTTGTATCTTTCCCTGGTATTCTGAAATATTCTCAAATTAACTGGTATTTTAAAAAATTACAAGAAATTTAAAAGAGCTTTGAGACACTTATGTACAAATTCTGCTCTACATTAGTTGGTACTGGAAATTGCTCAGAAGCACCACATGTTGCTGAATTGCCAGCACCTTTCAATTAATTAAATCACTATATTTGGCTCTGTCTCTGGTGGGTTTACTGCTTATCCCAAGCAGGTGTTGATGGATTAGGACATTCCTCTCTGGTTGATTCCTGATTAAATTTGGACAAAGAACCTGACAGCTGTCACGTCTCTGTTTCCCCTAACTCTTTCCTCACATCAGAAAGCACAGAGTTTGCTACATGAGAAAAGTATGGAGAGCCATCTTGTGCAAGGTAATTCTTAAGTTAGCTAGAAAATAAAATGCATCGTTTTAAGATTTATTTATATGGAACAAGAACAGAATCTTTAGAAAGTTTTATTTAGTAATTAAAAGTAAAGATATGACATTCATTTTTTTATTAACCTGATTCTTTCATTCCACTAACAGGTCAAAATGTTCTTATAGTCTCAGGATTGTCGCCTTTGAGATAAATATACTTGAGGGCAAGGGGATACCTAATATTCCCTCATGAATTATGACTCAGCTGCACTCCTTTCTAAGGTTTTTGTCCAGAGGGCATTGAGGAAGATAGGTTAGAACTCAGATTATCATCAAAAGAGAAAATTGTGATTGGCTCTCTCTTTTTAGTAGTCTAATAACTTAGAATAATGTTTCTGTGAAGAAAAATTATTGTAGAATAAGTTATTTTGTAATCTTTACATCCCTTCAGATCCATTTCTTCTTTTTTAATGAGCAAGCATGAAGAAAGTTATGGCTAAATTTATAAATACCTCACATAGTGATTGTATCTGCTAATCACTTTTGTTTTCTGGAAGCTGGTAGTATACTTTCTTTTGCAGCAAAAAGAAATGTCTGTTCATCTGCCTTCTTTTTTTTTTTTTTTTTTTGAGACGGAGTTTCGCTCTTGTTACCTAGGCTGGAGTGCAATGGCGCGATCTCGGCTCACCGCAACCTCCGCCTCCTGGGTTCAGGCAATTCTCCTGCCTCAGCCTCCCGAGTAGCTGGGATTACAGGCGTGCGCCACCATGCCCAGCTAATTTTTTTGTATCTTTAGTAGAGACGGGGTTTCACCATGTTGACCAGGATGGTCTTGATCTGTTGACCTCGTGATCCACCCGCCTCGGCCTCCCAAAGTGCTGGGATTACAGGCTTGAGCCACCGCGCCCAGCCTCATCTGCCTTCTTCATATTTCCTCTGCCCAGAGAAATTCACAGAACTGCTTATGAAACAAGTGATATAAATTGTATTCTGCATATATTCTTCCTTTCCTTGGTTTCACTGGACCTCACTTATCTCCTGCATCTTGCTGACCTCTCTCACTCTCTCTCTCTCTCTGTCTGTCTCTTCACTGAATAAGCAATGAAGGTCACTGTGCATGTCCACTTAATTACATCACCTGAGGCCATAAAGACCTGGGTGTGGTCTTTGGTTAAAATACTACTTAGTACACAAAATTTGGCTTCTCCACAAGCTGCAAAAGTGTCTAGGTAATGCTTTCTGGTATGTTTTGGCATGGTTGTGGTGGTGGTGAACTCCTTCTGGACAAACTCTACCAATAGGAACAAGAGGGAAATAGATTTTTTTCTATTTCTTACAGTGTACAATTTGGAGACACAGTATTTTTTACAGCCTCTTGGAAGACATCTGCATGGTAGACAGAGTACTCTCGTGCAGCAACTAGCTAAAACTCTCCATAACTTAACATGAAGTCCTAGCAAGTGCATTCGGGTTCCATCTTTCTCCACCTCAGTCTCTGCCTCCCTCACTCTCTTTGCTCTGCAAATGCCCTACTGAAGAAATCAATTACACTTAATCTTTGCCTTGGCTTAGCTTTCCAGGAAACTAGATTAAAGACACAAGGGCAGAGAAGCTTAGTTTCTCATCTGAGACAATTCTTTCACAAAATTGCAGTATGCAACATGTAAGAGTTCCATACCCTTACTGTGAAAAATCAGAAAAAGCTCCTTTGAGGATGTGAGAGATGAACCAACATCTAAAGCATGATATTCAATATTATTTAATATATATGCCTGAGTAATTATATATCTTTAAAGCCAGAGAAGATGTAGACACAATTATGATTTGATTTTACTTCATTAACAACAACAATTTATTTTGTATGTCTTTTCACCTAAAAAAATACAGAATAAAATAGGTAGAGAGCATACCAGATAGATTATATGTATCATCTAGTACAAAGATTAAAAAACCAGAGTACCCTTGATTAAAATTTCTGGATTCTCCAGGTTGTTAAATTCTCTGAACCTCTTTTAGGTTTTGTGATTATGGGAAATTAATATTTAAATAACATAATTTATTTTATTTAAATATTATTATATTTAAATAAAATAGGGCCAAATTAAATTATATAGTATAGGGCCAAATTAAATTAGAAGTAGGTCAGAATATAGCAAATGGATAAATACTACAAATATTGTTTTCTGTCTATTCTCTTACATGGATGATCATGTTCTTTATATGTGATTATGAACATTTTCTCCCATTAATCACTTTTGATCTTAGAGACAAAAAGATCACTTTTGATCTTAGAAGATCTTAGAAGAACTTTTATTTTTAAGGATTTGTTTAATTCATTCTGCAAATATTTTTGAATAACTACTATGTATGTGACATATTGGCAAGCCAAACAAATAGAAAGTCTTTTTCCTTTTGGCTCTTATGTTCTGGAAGACAGATCATTTATGACTCTGTTAATGTCTTCCAAACTACTGGATTAATTTTCCCCAGCCTAAAGTGCACTCTATTGCCATCCATAAACAAAATAAAAACACCCTATGTCTCCATTCTCTACTAATCATCTAATATAAATTTGTTTTAAAGCCAAGTTTCTAGAGTCTGCAAATAATACTGTCATGTTTCTGAACTCCCATTAACTCCTCAACCTGCTATAGCAGAACTTCTACCCTCTATGTTTCTAACAAAACTGTTTTCCCAGTTAACAAATTACCTATTATCATTATTAAATTAAATTAAATTAATTGATTAATTTTTTTGAGATGGAGTCTTGCTCTGTCACCTGGGCTGGAGTGCAGTGGTGCAATCTCGGCTCACTGCAACTTCTGCCTCCTGGGTTGAAGTGATTCTCTTCCTCAGGCTCTGGAGTAGCTGGGATTACAGGTGCCCACCACCTGTAGGCCCAGCTAAGATTTTTGTATTTTGAGTACAGACACGGTTTCTCCATCTTGGCCAGTCTGGTCTTGAACTCCTGACCTCGTGATCCACCCGCCTCAGCCTCCCAAAGTGCTAGGATTACAGGCATGAACCACCACACCTGGCCATTTCCTCTTATTTTAAAAATATAATAAATTCCTTTCAGTTCTTGTCTCACTTGACCTTGCTGCACTATTAAATCTGTGGTCCATTAATTTATTCTTCAAAATGGTCTTTCTTAGTTTCTGTGGCATTATTCCCTACAAGGTTTTTCTCAATTTCCCTGGGCATTCAAGCTAAATATTGAATTTCAATTTCTTTGACTTTGTCTATTTTGTTAAAGAGAGTGTTCCTGCCCCAGGCCCTCTTACCTTACTTAATGGATTAGTCTTGCTTCTGTAACTTGTCCTGTCCCCTGGCCACCAAACCCCTTTCCTACACTTGCATTACTCTGTGTATATCTCCATCACTTCAGAGTCACAGTTTTGACATCCACAGTTTCCTCCTTCCAATTTTAGTGCCTCTGCACTGACAGGTTCTATAGGCAAGAACAGGATTTTTATCAAGTTAGTATTTTTAATTCCTAACATAGTTTTAAACACATTCCTTGCACTCAAGAAATGACTTTAAATATAATCTTAATTAAAATGTGATTCATGAGTGATATTATCCATTCTCATGGCATACACCTCCTACTACTTCTATTCTGAAGGTTCTAACGTTTGTATTTTAGGTTTTTTATTAGAAAAGCCTCATGGCCTTACTCACAAAGGGCCCAGAGTTATCCTTACAAAATGAGCTCAAATATTGGCAATTTTCTTGCCTAAATTTTTTTTTAATCATCTCTTCATCTTCCACAGGATACAATCTGAACTTCTCAGCAGAGAATATAACTTATTTATTTTCTGAAGAAAATTACCTCTGAATACCAACCACATGCAATTCCTCTTGGTTAAGGTAATAGTCATTTTGATGCATCAACTTGTTTAGGCTACCATCCCCAGTTATTTAATAAAATACTAATTTAGGTGTTGCTGTGAAGGTATACTTTGTACATGTGATTACACTTCATAATCAGATAATCATAACCAGTTTAATTAGGAAATATTACCCTTGATAATCTGGATGAACCTGATTGAATCAGTGCAAAGGTCTTAAAAGGAGAGTAGAGACTTCCCTAGTGAAAAGAAAATTCTGTCTATGGGCAGCAGCTTCAGCTTATGCCAGAAGATCAAGCAAGCTCTTCCTCATTGCCTGGCTATTGATTTTAGACTCACGTACCCAGCTCCCACAATTATATAATAATTTCTTTCAATAAATGCCTTAGTATACTTTTCTTAATAGACTTGGAGAAACTTCACAGACACAGACTTTGGTACTGAGAAACTGAGAGTTCTAAATGAAGAAAATGTTAAGGATGATGTTTGGATTGGTTCTGTGTGAAAACTGATTTTTTGATCTGATTAGATTTGGAGGCACTTATGATCCCGATTTTAATGTGAAAGAGAAAGGTAGTATGGTGTTTTGTGGCAACAGCAATACCCAAAATATTGTATCCACTGGGTACTCTTAGCCAAATACTTATGAGAGGCAAGGTGATTGGTGGCCAAATATTTGGTGCCTTAAGAAAATTTTTGTCAAACTAATGAAACTAGTGAGTACAATGAGATTGACTGCTTTTTTTTTTTTTTTTTTTTTTCTTGACAAGGTCACACTCTGTCACCCAGGTTGGAAGGCTGGAGTGCAGTGGTGCAGTCACAACTCACTGCAGCCTCCATCTCCCAAGGTCAACTCCCAGGCTTAAGAAATTCTCCCACCTCAGCCCCCCTAAGTAGCTGGGACTGTAGGCATGCAACACCATACCTGGATGATTGTTTATATTTTTTTTGATACAGAGCTTTACCATGTTGCTCAAACTGGTCTTGGTCTTGAAATCCTTGGCTTAAATGATTAGCCTGCCTCAGCCTCCCAAAATGCTAGGATTACAGGCACGAGTCATCACATCCAGAATGACTGGTTGTTCCCAATTGAGCTGGACGAAGTTGAGAAAGAAAACAAGAAGCTTGGGGACTAAAATTCCCAACTCAACCCCCACATATATGACACAGAAGCTATTTCTGCCCTGACAGAAACTCATATCCTATAACCAGAGGGCTAAGATTCCTAAAAACTAAACCTAGAATCTAATTCTCTAGTGGCTGAATCACAATATAATTTCTATTTTCAACATGGTAGGGTGTCTGCTGTTAAAACGAGCGTATTGACTGAGAAGGAGTAGAGTAGGATATTACAAGTTGGAATTGAAACATAGGGGCAGATCCTAATGAGCCTGGGTTATTCTGATCAGTCTTCTTTGCCTGTAGATGCAACCCCTCCACCCTTGTCTGGGAATGTTAGTTCTTGATTGCCTGATAAATCTGTAATGGCCTTTTCTGTTGTGGTTATTTTAGAAGGCACTGCTAATTCTCCTCAGCACCCTTTCTGCGTTAGTCTGTTTTCAAACTGTTATAAAGAGCTACCTGAGACTGGGTAATTTATAAAGAAAAGATGTTTAACTGACTCACATTTCCACATGTTTGGGGAGGCCTCAGGAAATTTACAATTATGGTGGAAGGTAAATGAAATACAAGCCACATCTTACATGGCGACAGGAGAGAGAGAGCGAGCAAAGGGGAAAGTGCCACACTTAAAAACCACCAGATCTCATGAGAATTCACTCACTATAAGAAGATGGTGGGGGGAATATCCACCCCCATGATGCAATCAGCGCGCACGAGTTCCCTCTCCAGACACATGGGGATTCCATTTGAGATGCGATTTGGATGGGGACACAGAGCCAAATCATATCATACCCCATTAGAACTATTTGCTTGGAGACTTTTAACTATATTCAAGTCTGGGCAGTCTCGAAAGAATGAGGTACACTACACACTGACAGGATTACATGATTTTGCCAAATTATACAGACAGAATCTGGAGAATGTATCTAGAAATAGATTTTAAGAATAGTGAATTAAAATGGAAGGAACATAAAATATTTTCAACGTGAACTTATTAATATGGGTTCCTACTAAGGGACCCATATTAATAAATTTTGTAACTTGGAGGATTAGCAGCGCTCTTACTGTTTGTTGTCTATAACATGGGCACAAGGTGAATGATATTCTTTGGACATTTTTTCCCTTCCTTATCTGACGTTAAAATTTGATTTCCAATATTGGAAGTGGGACCTAAAGTAAAGAATTTAAGTCATGGTGGTGAATTCCTCATGAATGGCTTGGTGCCATCCTTGTTGTAATGAGCGAGCTTTACACTATTAACTCCTGCAAGTGTCCCCACTCCCACAAGAACTGGTTGTTAAAAATTGATTGCCACCTCCCTCTTCTCTTTTTTGCTTCCTTTACCACCATATGATCCTGTGATGCCACCACCCTTTCACCTTCCACCAGGAGGGGAATCCTCCAGAAACCCTCACCCAATGCAGATGCTGACACCATGCTTCTTGTACAGCCTTCAGTACTTTGAGCCAAATAAGCCTATTTTCTTTATAAATTACCCAGCCTCAGCCTCAGGTATCCCTTTCTAGCAACACAAAGAAAATGGTCAACTCTAAGTGAAAACATTAAAATTACCTTCATTTTCTACAGAAAAATATAATCAAAGACTTAGAAATGTTAGAATAGTTTTATCAATTAAGGCTTGATTCTCTTATCCTGGGAGTCCCCAGTATAACTTTTCACCAAGGCAGTCAGTATTAAATTTATGAGAGAAGCTCCCAAAGTTTTTGTAGAATTCTGTCTCTAATTTCCTTTGCAAGTGGGAAGTTACAGTGAGAACTGCTGGGTTCCCACTGAACTAAAATCCCCAACTCTAATGGGAATAATAGAATCCCAGGGTGTTAGCATCAAATAGTGGCACTTAATCACTGAAGATGTAGTGGGTGCTGTCACCATAATAGACATCAGAGCCAAAGCAGTCATCAGAGTCAGCCGCCCCCTAGAGAGACCTGCAGCAATTGCTGTTTGATGATACTGCTCCTAGAAAATAGATAAAGATTACACAGAATTCTTCACTAATTTGTGTGATAAGAACTCTAGATCTAGGAAGAAAAGAGTGATTTGCGTCCTCAAAACAAATTTAGAGTGCCTCTCCGGGCCTCTCCAAAGGAACCCACAGCCATTGAGTGGGGTGACTGTGAATTTGGGAAAAATAAACAGACTTCTCATTGATTTCTGAATACTAGTTCTAACTGATAACTAATTCCTGGAGACATGACTGTGATTCAATATTCAGAATAAAAGCTTGTGAAAGTCAAGTGATTAATAGAGTTTTAGATTAGGTCCCCAAACCCATCACATGGCTATTTTCCCAGTTTCAGAATGTGTCATTGAAATAAACATACTCAGCAACTGGAAGAATCACCACTTTTGTTCCCAGACCTACAGAGAAAGCTATAATGGTGGGATATGTTGTGTGGGAACTCCTAGAATTATCTGTACCAAAAAAAAAAAAAAAAAAGTATATGAAAAGCAACACCACATTCCCGAATGGATTATAGAAACTAATGCATCAAGGACTTGAAAATGCTGGGGTGATGATTCTATTCCCACAATATTTCCAACTCACTTATTTAACTTCACTATTAGGCCTGTGCAGAAAAGAAATTAATCTTGGAGAATGACACTGAATTATTGTGAATTTACTCAGGTGACTCTAAGTACAGCTTCTGTTCCAGATGTGGAATTTGTTGTTTGGAAAACATATTCCCAGTTACTGACATAAAACTATTTGTCCTGCAAATGCTTTTCTTTTCTTCTTTTTATCTCTTGGTAAATCCCACAAGATGCTGTTTTTTTGTTGTTTGTTTGTTTGTTTTTGTTTGTTTGTTTGTTCTTAAGATAGCAAGACCAACAGTATATGTTCACTATTTCCCAAAGGGATTAAACTCTACAGCCCATTGTGACCATTTAGTCTGCAGAGACCTTAATCATTTTTCCCTTCCAGAAGACCTAATATGGATCCTTTTCATTGATGATGTTATGCTGATTGGACTTGGTGAGCAGAAAATAGCAACTAACTCTAGACATATTCACGTGAAGTTTATATGCCAGAAGTTGAGAAATACAGCCTACAACAATCGAGGGGACTTTGACCTTACCAATTTGTTGGGGGTTCAGTAGGGTGGACAATGTTGCTATATTCCTTTTAATGCAAATGATGGCTTGTTGTCTCTGGTCCCTCCTAACAGACACACACACACACACACACACACACACACGAGGGGAGAAAATGCCTAATAATTATCTTCAACTGTAGGGGCAATATATTTCTCATTTGAATGTTTTACTCTGCTTCATTTATTGAATAACCCTCTAAAAGCAAGTTTCGAGTGAGGCTTAGACAAAGAGAAGTCTCTGCAACTGGCTCAGGCCGCAATTCAAAATGATTTAAAACTCGGGTTGTATGATCCAGCAGATCCAGTGACTCTTGAAATGTTAGTCTAAGAGAGAAATAGTGTTTAGAGTTCTGGCAGGCTGCAATAGTTGAATCACAGTAAAGGTCCTTAGAATTTGGGAGGGAAGTCGTGTCATCCTATGCAGAAAACTGCTCTCCATTTGAGAAACAGGTTTGGTTTGCTGCTGGGCCTCAGTGCAGACTGAAAGTGGAGTTGCTCATCATGAATAGGGTGTGGTCTGATGAGTGAAGCCATAAATATGAGCGTGCACAGGAACGAAACATTATCAAATCAAAGTGACATACATGAGATAGGGTTCAAGCTGGCCCTCAAGAAGGAAGTACAGTGTGCGCACAAGTAGAAAATTGACCCATGTCCCCCACCTCTCCTGCATTGTCTTTTCTCTTCCAGCCCATACCTAGTGCTTCATTAGGAATTTCCGATGGCTAGTTGACAAAGGAAGGGGAGACTTGAGCCTGGTTTACACTTGGTCCTATGTGACATGCTGGCACTCCTGAAAGTGTACAGCTGCAGCACTACAGCCCATTTCCGGGATATCCCTGAAAGACACTAATGAAGGAAAATCCTTCCAGTGAGCAGAAACACCTTGCATGTCTCTGGGGAAATCCGGAACACTATCTATAAGTAAAATTTATGAAATAAAATAAAAATGTAACATAAAAATATAAACCCATTGCATTTATATCTGGGGAAGATTATTTGAGATGACTCCCAAAACATTTAAAACAACACAGGTTACCTTGTAAGCATGTAATATCATGTAATATTTGCTATTATCATCTCATTATTAATTGTATATCTTATATAATCTTATTATATAATTATTGATAATCTTATATAATCTTAACATTTAATCTTAATATTAAGTAATAATAAGATTCTTGATTCTTCTTAAATAATATGGTTAAAAATCTTCAGTTTTAGAACCACTTAAATATTAAGAGAAGAAGCTTGTGAATTGGTAGACAGGACTGATCATTTAAATTTCACAGAGGGCTGCTAGGCTGGAGCAGTTTTCTAGATGTTAGCCAAACAGAAATGATTCACAAAATTGAATACTACAATTGAATAAGCAATTCAGCATTACATAAGTTTATTTAAAAAGCTTTAACATGCAGTCTAATTTTGAAAGAGGGAATATTTATTATAAGCGATTCACCAACTTTTTTTTTTATTATTTTTGGGGCACCAAATATATTATCTATAGCAGCATAAGATGTCACACAAATGAAGAGAAAAATAAACACAAAAACGAGGTGCCTAGCAGTTTGAATTCAATCAACAATAGATAACCTAAAACCCATATCCTTTTAAAATACTATTATAAAACAAGAATTCACAACAGGAGTTAGAAGTGTCAACGGCAAAGAATGAATTTCTTTGCTCTTGTCAATATAACAAGAGGTCTAATATATTGTTTTGAGTACATTCAATCTTTTCATGTTTAAAAATATCTCAATGGATGAAAAATTACTATTATCCTAATTTAAAAGCATTTTATGCATATACCCCTTATGCTCTCACTTCATTGTTAACCCACGGGCATTTTGCATATCTCTGTAGATTTTTGACAGGTATTGTTAATAGTTGAAATAATCTGCTGGGGTGTGAGAGACTTAAAAAAAGTTGTCTTTTATCTAAAAAAAAGAGATGTAGAAAGAATATGTTCTCTTTTCCAATGGCTTTAGATTTTCCTGTATGAAGAATGAATTCTTAAAATTGCTTTGTTCATTTTGTAAACATGAGAGGCAAAACTTAAAAAAGAGCCAGCATGTGAAAGACAGCAGAGGGGAATGATTGATACAATATATCTGTAGCAGTCCATTCTCACACTGCTATAAAGATATTACTTGAGAATGGTAATTTATAAAGGAAAGAGATTTAATTGACTCACAGTTCTGTATGACTGGGGAGGCCTCAGAAAACTTTGATCATGGAGGAAGGCAAAGAATGAAGAGTGAAGGGTGAAGAGCCCCTTATGAAACCATCAGATTTCATGAGAACTCACTCACTATCACAACAACAGGATGAGGGAAAATTCCCCATGGTCCAATCACCTCCCCACCATGTCTTTCCCAAGATACATGGAAATTACGGGGATTACAATTTAAGATGAGATTTGAGTGAGGACACAGCCATATCATGTCACTGTTCCTTGAGGATGTTGATGATTTCTTGATGGTCTATAAACCTCTTAGTTAATTAGCCATAAAATTGCTTCATTTTTCACTCTTCCTGTTAATTGAAATAATTTTGTCTGAGTTTAAAACACTTCTTGTCATTTTTGATTTCTTGTTATATGACATAAAGAATCCTAAATGACATCCTATACCCCAAGAGACATCTGAGTCTGGATATTAAACTCATCTCCAAGCTGGTATTATTCATGGTATTTGGAACTTACAGTCATCCATAGGTACAACCTGAAGACAGAATTGTACCAGCATCTGAGATTTGCACAGAAGATATTCTGGAACACCGGCCAGCAAACTTAGGGTGATTGGGCAAGAAAAATAGGACACAATTTTGTGTGGGTGTTCATAATACCAAACCTCATGAAGCTTACTAGAATGTGATGGCTGGGTTTTCTAGGATTTTGATTTCAGAAATATGCTAATAGGGACCTTTAAGACCAAGTTGATAATTCTTGCTTATTTTAACATTTTGATGTTCATGGAAGAAAGTGAATTTATGACTGGGAAAAGCTAGCTCTGTTCTTTAGAAAACAATGTTATACTTAGCCTGAGCATATATACATTTTGGTGCTCTAGTTATAAATAAATGCCTAACCTATAATAGGTGTATGTTGCAAATGTAGTTTAATGCAATTTGATGTAAGATTTTGGCTATTGGCTCTAGTGACCTTTTGTCTCATGTATATTATTCTCGGCAATATTTACTGAATCTCAAAACTACTGTCATTGCAAATTCCCTTATCTGATATTTACATATTTGATTTGTTTTCAGGATATAAAAATTCAATCAAATTTTGTACATTGACTTTGTATTATGTAAAGTTTAAAATTACTCAGTTCTAGTAGTTATTTGATTTAGAGAATTTTTTTTTCTTCTTTTCTGACACCTAACACTGCTAAAAAAGACTTTGAGGAAAATTTTATTTTCTTTGCCTGAATGCTACTATTTCCTTATGTTTTATATTCAGTATAGATTCACAATGCAAGGTCTTATGATCAATCTTATGAAAGAGCACTTTTCCCCAAAAAATTGGTTATTCAAGCTACAGATAAGGTGTCCCTTTATTTTTTCCTCAGTTCTTTAATTCACTCTACTAATCACATTTTCCCCATCGTTCATATTTTATTGTTGTTGTTGTTGTTTGAGACCGAGTGTCACTTTTATCACCCAGTCTGGAGTGCAGTAGCGAGATCTCAGCTCACTGCAATCTCCACCCTGCAGGTTCAAACAATTCTCCTGCCTTAGGCTGTCTCATAGCTGGGATTACAGACGCCCACCACGTTGCCTGGATAATTTTTGTATTTTTAGTAGAGTCAGGGTTTCACCATGTTGGCCAGGCTGGTATCAAACTCGTAACAGGTGATCCACCTGCCTCGGCCTCCCAAAGTGCTGGGATTATAGGCATGAGCCACCACACCCAGGCTCATATTTTGTTATTTATATTTCTAGTTTCATTGTAAGAAAACCACATAATAATAGATCCAATATTAAGGCAAAACATGATTAAACAATTACGTTTTTTCTTTATGGTAGAGTTTACATTTTAAAAAATTAAAGGATTTATGTGGAATTAAAATTAATTCACCGAATTAGGTACTGTGTCTTAAATCTGTTCTCTATGCTGATTTTTCAAAAAGCTAAGTGATATGTTTTAGAGAACTAAACAAAAATCCTATTTTAAAAATATTTAGGTTGAGATAAAATATTCAAGAAAATTATATGCCACCATGTCATTTCATTTATCATGAGTGATATTGAATTCGTTGCATTGTATTATCAAATGTAAGGTTGTCTGGACCATATTACATAATTTTTTGACATAGACCATCTTTACAAATATGAAATGTTAACGTATATCCTGTGTAGATGTCAACATTTCTTAACATATTTAAGATAATTGTAGGAAGTCAAAAAACATGAACAATGTTGCACAGATTTTACCTGTTTTTATCATTTCAGATCTAGCTAAATCTATATTTTACATTTTTTGTTTCTCTCCCAACTAAACTTATGATATATATTTTAAAAATTCAGTACAAATTTTTACGTGAAAACTCAGTGTTTTTCTGCTGCAGTATGTTACAAGACTGAGTCAAATTAAAAGTGCTTCTGTCAGTTTCTAAATCCAGAACACAAAATGAAGCTTTATTTCATCCCTAATATTACCAGGAATTGCTTTGGTTTCCTTGAAGGCATAATGCTTTTTTTTTTCTTCTTCTTTTCTGTGTGAATATATTTTTTTTTAAAGTGTACAATTCTATTGTGTTTAGTTTGCTGCTTTTTTGACAAATTATTTTAAGTTAACATGTTTTCTTTTTGTAGATTGATTCACTTTCTTGACATATTTACTTTTACGCACAGATAGTCCTATTCTGTTTTGTAATGGTGAAATAGTAACATACATAGCCTTCTCAATGCTCTTTTTCTGATTTGTGTTGTCAGCATTTTTTTCCTAAAATTCAAAAAGTAAATAATGTTTTAAATTTCACTGGTCTTTATTCTTTTCCCTCTTCTGACTTTGTATCTCATATGACAATATCAGACAATATGTGCAAATCCTTTCAACTCCACTGAAATTAATACAGCCTTTCTATAATCTTTTTTGAATTCTGCATTGTTGTGTTAAACATTAAAGGCAATGTCATGGTCAAGTTCCCATATTGTGTTTCAATTTGTACAAATGATTCTATGATCTTGTTTCACATGACAGAAGTTTGTTGGTACTCCCAATATCCATGTAGTTAAATATTTGGTTTTGGTTTGGGAGGGGGTGTTTCAGCAAATATTGTTTAATAAACTTGCATTATTGTCCTGTGTAAAAATAAGTTCTGTTTATGTATTGCACAGCAGAGTGACTATAGTTAATAATTTAACTACAGTTATCATTATAAACTAAATGATAGTTTATATAATTATAGTTTATTTATTTGTTTTTAGGTCCTGACTACAAATAAATGATAACTATGTGAATTGATATACATGTTAGTTAGCCTGATTAGATCATGTGCATGGTAAATGCACATATGTATAAAATCATCACATTGTACCCCATATTGTCAATTTAAAATAAAATAAGATAAATAGTAAACATCTAATTTCATTAAAATTCACCATGGCTTTTTTGGCATTTTAAAATGGAACCACATAATTTATTGGTTTGTGCATATACGAATAAAATATTTGTATGAATATTATATGTGCATATAGAAAGATAAATAGAGAGGTCCTATTAACCTATGGAAATCAGTAAGCTTTTTTTAAAGAAGCAATACACGTAGGAATTAGAGTTTCTAAATTCCAAGTAAAGATAAGAAGATAAAAGATTTCAAGATGACTCCACATAACTTCATCTGGGGATATATAACATTTTGTCACTTATTTGAAAGTAACATATTGTGTGCTCTTTTAAATTTGTTACATTTTTATGGTGGTCATTAATTTTATTTATATTTATGTTTGTATTCATTTTTATTTATTCCACAAGTATGATAGTTGTGCTCCTTTTTCTGCTAGACATTTTAATAATCATTCAAAATATGTCACTTAATTAACATTTCTAGTTTTTTTTTTTTTTCATTCATTTTCTCATCTATTACACACGTATTCTGTCTGGCTTCCTTTCCATGACTATGGACATAGCTCTCCAAAAATCATGAAATTATTCATGACAAATATCTCAAGTTAAGCATTTAATCTATGAGCAAATCCTTACATAGTCAACCACCTGTCTCAAAGCCAAAATCCATAGCGTAAACTACATATATGCTGCATAGATGATGCCACATATATGCCCTTCTGCCCCTCTTCTTACAACTCTATTCTTGCCTGCTCTAATTGGTGACAACTTTACTACTGCACTTCATCTACACTGACCTCCCCATTGTCTCTGGAATAGTCAAACAGCTCCGGCCTCAGGGTCTTTGCACTTTCTGCTCTTTCTCATGGAATTGCTTATGTCTAGATACCAATTGTTTGATTGTTAAATGCCACATATTTGAGACCTATGGCATACCTTTAATATTATACCTTCTCTCCAATTTTCTTCTTTTCCTCGTTTTCATATGTTTGTGTCTTCGGCATTTATACACTCATATATTTTGTATATTAGAGTAATTTTATGGGCTTGACACTTACTCGTATTATGTCAGGCAATAAGTTTACCATGTTGAAAGTAGTTTGCATATATGATAGAGTAAATGAGGCTAAATTTATTTTAGGTGTTGTGTAAAGGCCTAAGGCCATTAAAGACTATATTCTGGTTATATGTTAATACCCAATAACCACAAAAATAATCCAAAAAATGAACTGTTTCAAAACACAGCATTTTTGAATGAACACACTTACAAAGTGATTTAAATCAGACTTCCGAATAATGATAGCAAGCTGAAAATGAGTATCTAGTTCATCTTCCTCCCAAAACCATTGACATAAGAATCAGAAATACATTTACCATGAAGCCAGTTAATCTTAAACTTAGGGCATATAAATTGCGTGGACGCTTCCAAGATTCTGTATCAAATTTACTATTTTATTCATATTTTAGTCATTTATTTTTATTTGAAGTCAATAAATTTTTATTCAGGGAATTCTATGTTGTGATTCTTCTACTGTCCATCAAGATCACTTTAGATCCTCTGAAGAGCTAGAGTCAAAATTTATTTTCAAAAGATTTATCTTCAAGTTAGCTCTGTTTAATGAAACCGATGCTTATTTTAATCCGATAGTCCTGTCAGTCCATAATTCTCTTATTTTGGCTTCTGTTATCTCCTTTTAATATGGATATATTAATGAAGACTTCAAAATTTACCAAGAATATTTGGGATCTGGTCTCTTCAACCAATTTAGTTTAGGGCAGTTTTTAGTGCAGGTAGATCTTCCTGGTTCTCATTTTGACACCCTCTCTATAAACATGAATGAGTTCAAATGGTGTTCATTTCTAAGTGATCACACTCAAGAATAGTACAGATGTGTGGCATATGCCAATACTTAAGGTAAAAAAGGTTTTCTTATGTTTAGAAACTGTCTTTTTCATACTTTTAGCAACCGTCTTGTAGTTCTTTCCTACAAACCTAATAATAGTCCTGTGGGTAAAATAAAACCACAGAGTTACTCTATGAGGCATTTCCAATTTATTCATATTTTAATATTATCTTTTTTAAAAAGGACCTCCCTCACAAACTGTATAATCTTTATGTATCACAAAACTATAGTTGCTTTTGAGAGTAAAATAAAGGTTGATCTTTAAGACAAATCTCTTGTCTTCATTGAATAATTTAAAAAAAGCAGTGAAATGTTGAACAATGAAAAGTAAACAAGTGAGTGGTAAATTAAGAAACTATAAAATAGGAATTCTAAATTGGCAGTGGAGAAGATTAATAATGAAATGTATTTATTTTTAATACAGAATACTTAAAAGATTCATGAATTAACAGCATCTGATACCTCTGAAAGTAGTGGTAACCCAGGGATCAGAAAATTAGAATAGTCACTTAAAATCTATTCAAGAATGAGTAGCTTCCTGAGTTTCTTCATTGACTGCATTCAGCCACATGACTAACAGTCCCTCAAACAGAGAAGAATGTCAATTTGTTCTCTGGAAATGATAAAGAACAGGACTTATTAATGAGGAGAATTTGGCCATTTTTTTTTTTTTTTTTTTTTTGAGACATAGTTTCGCTGAGTTGCCCTGGCTGGAGTGCAGTGGCGACAATTTTAAGTAATTTTTTTACATAAAAAATTAATTATGTATTATTTTTTTACATAAAAAATTAATTATGTATTTTTTAAATTAATACATAATAGTGATACAAATATATGAAGTGCATGTGATATTTTGATACATGGATACAATACATAATGATTAAATCAAGATAATTTGGATATTCATTACCTTAAATTCATTTATCATTCATTTGTGGTGTGAACATTTCAGATCTACAAATATATAAAGTGCATGTGATATTTTGATACATGAATACAATACATAATGATTAAATCAAGATAATTTGGATATTCATTACCTTAAATTCATTTATCATTCATTTGTGGTGTGAACATTTCAGATCTACAAATATATAAAGTGCATGTGATATTTTGATACATGAATACAATACATAATGATTAAATCAAGATAATTTGGATATTCATTACCTTAAATTCATTTATCATTCATTTGTGTTGTGAACATTTCAAATCCACAAATATATGAAGTGCATGTGATATTTCGATACATGGATACAATACATAATGATTAAATCAAGATAATTCGGATATTCATTACCTTAAATTAATTTATCATTCATTTGTGTTGTGAACATTTCAAATCTTCTCCTCAAGTTACTTTGAAATGTACAATAAATTATTGTTAACTGTATTCACTTTACTGTGCTATCAAATACTAGAACTTATTTCTTCTTTGTAACTGTATGTTTATACCCATTAACCAGCCACTCTGCACCCCACCCCTCTCAGCCTCTAGTAACCGTAATTCTACTCTCCACCTCAATGACATCAACTTTTATATCTCTCACATATGAATTAGAACATGCAACATTTGTCCTTCTATGCCTGGTTTATTCCACTTAATAAAATTGCCTCTAGTTCCATTCATGTTGTTGAACAAAATAGGAATTCATTGCTTTTATGGCTGAATAGTATTCTACTGTGTATATATATATACCACATTTTCTTTATCCACTTTTCCATCGATCAGTACTTAGATTGCTTTCGTGTCTTGGCTCTTGCGAATATACTTTGTGTGTTAATTTAAGTAAGCCAGATACTACCCAGATTATGTACTGTTTCTGGGTGTCTGTGACAGTAGGTTCTGGATGATATTAGGATTTGAGTTAGTGGCCTTATTAAATAGGGTGCCCTCCCCTAAGTAGTTGGACATCAGCCAATCTGTTGAGGGCCAGAATATAACAAAATGTGAAGGAAGGAGGAATCCACCCCTTAACCCCCTGCTTTCTCACTGAGCTGAGATATCTCATCTCATCTTTTCTAAACCTCTGACTGAAATTTGTATCATCAGTGCTCCTAGTAATGGTGGCATCAGCTAATCTGGAGCACCCGCTTTGGGGGCACCAGCTGCAGCAGGGGAGATGGAGTCAGGTCGGTAATAAATGGGAACCCCTCCAGCTACTGAATTGGCATGGTGGGCCCCATGCTCCCAGGTGTAGCTACAGTCACCCAGCTGTAGCTCCAGACCCAGGTATCCCTGTACTCTCTCAGGGGCCCAGAAGTTCTCTGCCCCTGCAGTCTTGAAAGGGCCTGCTCCCTCTCCCGGGCCTCTCCCCACTACCAGTGCCTGCTCCAGGGCAGAGCAATATTGTGGCCAAGCCCAAGTGCTGTCAAAACCTGGCCAGGTGTGAGTTTGCTCAGTGCTGACATACCAGCCCCCTGTCACCCTGACCCCCTCTTGGCTTTGAGCACAAAAGAGCACAGGAGTGGGGCTAAGGGGGTTGAGGGTAGGTCAGCACAGGTCTGTGGGCTTCTTTCTGTGTGGATAGACTGGGCACCAGGGATGGCATGTTAAAGGCAGACAGGTTCCTAGGTGGGAAGGGGTTGGTCCCTGGTGAAACCTCAACTTCAGGCCAGGGAGGACCTGAAGCCTGGAGGTCAGGCCCAGTTCTGGGCAAAGGCCATGGCCCAGAGTGAGAATTTCATTGATAACTATTCAGCCAATCAGATGGTGGTTTTTCCAGGCCTGCTAGTGGCCACCCATGGACCAATCACCACACACTTCCTCCATTTTGAAAACATAAAAGATCCCAAACTCAGCCAGACTCATACTCTTGCTGGGATGACCTGCCCATGGAAAGGAGCTCCCCACATTGAGTCTCCTGAGAGCTGTTCTGTTGCTCAGTGAAGCTTCTCTTTGTCTTGCTAACCCTCCAGTTGTCTGTTCAACTCATTCTTCCTCGTCACAGGATAAGAACTTGGGACCCACCAAATGGTGGAAATAAAAGAGCTGTAACACAAACAGAACTAAAAGGCATCCCCCACTGTAGGGAATCCATGAGCCCCACACGTTGGTGCACCAGAATGTAGGGATCCATGAGCCCCACGTTGGGCACCAGAATGTAGGGAGCCAGCCTTACATCACCCATGGGTACCCCAAGTTCAGTGGCGGAACATGAGGCATGAAGAGGATTTCCTCCTCAGAGGTTTCCTGATGCCTTCTGCAGTTTGTTGTTCCTTGTTTATATGTTACTCATAACCAATTTATGTAGGCACTCTGTAAGTCCTTTCTCCTTTGCAGTGTTTCCCAACACCCCACTTGCCATGTTGTGGCAAATGAGGAGAGAAGAACTATAGCCCTTCTGGGAGCCCAGACCTCAGGCCTTCCTAAGCCTGGGCTATGACACACTGTAACACCCTCTCTGGGGCTCTGCAGACCCTGGCATATCAGAGTTTTCAGGTGCCATCACATTCCCCTTGTCCAGACACTGGTGTTGGCAGCCAGAAGCCACTTGCAGTACGTCTGGTCCAGCTGCAGCCTCACATGGAGCCAGTGCCTGTACTGACACCTGGAGCTGCCCACCCTGCTGCAGCTGGTGCACCTGGCTGTGCACAGCAGTTAAACTCTATGCTCACTTGCTCACACACCCCTCATCATGCAGTTCCTGACTCAGCCTTGGCAGATGTGGGATGTAAGTTGGTACTGCGAGCCGAGAGCAGCCTTCAAGGCCAGGTGGGCAGAACAAGCCCACTGGGCACCAGCAAAACCCAAGCAGAGGTGCCACGCATCACAGAGGTTTCTCGCTGGTGAAAAGACACTGTAAGGATCCTGTGATGCTAGTTCTCAGTCCTTAGATGGGGACTAAATTAAACCACGGCTTTCATGAGTTTCCAGCTTGCAGATGGCAGATTCCAGGACTTTTCAGCCTTTATAGCTGTATGACCTAATTCCTTATAATAAATCGTGAAACAAGATAGATTGACAGATCTCTAAACACACACACACACACACACACACACACACACTCTCACTCACTCACTCATAAAGACCACAAACACACCTTGTTGTTTCTGTTTCTCTTGAGAACTCTGGCTTATATAATGATGTAGGCTAAATAAAATGAAAAATCTAGCAGAAAAGTGAGGCAGACCAACACCCCAGTAAGAGAGAAAGGGGATAATGTCCAGAGATGCACGTGGACACCAAGTATAAAGGGAATTGGATCAGGTCAAAAGACTTCAGGAAAGACGTTTTTAAGAAGAAAGTTGTCAATTAACTTACGTAATGAACTCTTAAAGACAAGATTTAGCTAATAGTAAAGAATTTGTGACTAGAGTGTTAATAGAAAGTTAAGCAAAAGCAGTTTTAAAATGTGTATTAAATGCAAGGGATATCAAAAGCATGCAGATATGACAAAGTAAGCCTGTCTACTGTGTGGATGTTTTGTAAACAGAAGTTGCTATCTTTTAATTCCATAGTGAATATCAGCCTCACGAATATAATTTTATGTTCATTTGTAGAGGATCATAGGTGGACAATTTATGTCTATGTACTAGAGCTGAGGGTAAGAAAGAAAGTTAAGACTTCAACTTCTATGGTGAAAAGTCAATAGCTAATGCCTAACGGACCAATTGAAGCACATCCTTTGGAGACATGGGAGTAAATCACAAGAACTCAGCTAGTAGATTTGAAAACAGTTAATTGAGGAAGAGAAAATATGAAATGAAAACTTGAGGAGGCCTATTGCCTGCTTTATTTTTTCATAAACTTTATAAAATGTTTGTCTCTTTAAATTGCATAGAAGCATAACTTTGATAAATTGAATTATTAAAATAATTCTAATCAGAATGTGCAGAGAATAACATCAGCATAGCTATATAAAGAATTGAGTTGTACATAGTTTTTCAGGTAAAATGTGCCATATATAATCAAACAAATAATTATCAAGAAACTAGATGGAATAAAAGACTAACAAAATAAACTTTAATTTGCAACTAATTCATATGTGTAATGAAAAACTGATTATTCAATGAGACGTGGTTGATAAATCAGAGAGAACTGAATATGCTTGTAAATTCTTTGATGATACATGGATATTATATTTGGCCTGAAGTAATGTTAATAAGACCACAAGAGAAATGTGGTGTGTAGAATTCCCTTTTAAGAACCAAGTGAATTAACATTTAATCTTTTTGATTTAGTCAATTCTCTCCTTTGTCCTTTTCACAAAATAAATCAATTTGTTTCAAATAAGGCTTAATATAATTTTATACAGTGAAGGTTTGTTTTTGGAATTTCTGTTTATCTTACTCTGTCTTTTGGCTTTTTGAATGCAATAGACGGAAGTTTCTTTTTACCCTCTATTTTTAACAACAAAGTATGTGTGCTCTAGCATTTATGGAGTTACATGTTAATCAGTAATTTAACAAAAAATGTTAAGATTGCTTGGTTAGGTGGAAAAGTGATTAATATACCTGAGGGCAATTAATTTGGGGAACTTATTATTTTCACTAGAAAAAAATCATTTGTATCTCTACCAAAACAAAATGTAAAAACAAACTTGGAACTTCTGGAGGTTAGAGTTTTTTAATTAATTTTCTAGCCATCACAGAATTTTTTGAACCATTAAGAAAAAAGAGAGTTTAGGTATCTTAACTGTTCTTCTATGAATATTTATGTATATTTCTACTTCACATCAGAGAGTTTTATCATATCCAAGTTAGAATGAGTGCATTTCTTGTATGTTGTATTTTAAGATATCTATGTTCTATAGTAAAAAAAAAAAAAAAAAAAAAAAAAAAAGAAAAAGAAAGAAAAAGAGAAAAGAAAAATACTTTGCTGATTAAAAATATCTCATTAAATCTCTTTTTAATTTTTTTTTTTTATTTTGAAACTGGCCAAATTATTTCATAGAACTCATGTTTATGGTATCTTTTAAATAAACATACAAATTGACCCTCTAAATTTTAAAAGTTGAGAAAGTTACTTTTGTCTTATCTGAGTTCCTTTCTCAAGAAAACAACCATCAGACCTCCCAGGTAGTATCAAGGAACTTAAACTTACCAGATCATCACATCTGAACAGTGAGACCCCAGACCCCTTACCCATCATTCCTGACTACCTGGAATTACAGGCATGTATCACCATGCCCAGCTATTTGTTTCTATATCTAGTAGAGATGGGTTTTGCCATATAGGCCAGGCTGATCTCAAACACCTGGCTTTAAGTGATTCACATACCTCAGCCTCCCAAAGTGCTGAGATTATAGACATGAGTCACTGTGCCCAGCCTATTATGCTTAAATTTGAAATTCCCTACTCAGCTTTAGTCCTGCAGCTTTAATCATTGTCATTCCTATTAGTTAAAAATTATTATACCCACAGATAAGGAAACAAAATAAGATGATGTTGAAATTGAGAAAGAAAAGAATTTTTATCTGAGGAATGCAAGCCCCTATCAGGCACAGAGATATATTAAAATGTGACAGCATGTGACAGCAGTCATACCTCACTTCCTCCTTTGGGCTAAAACCTTTTGAAACCACACACCATGGGAGCACTAGAATAACGGACACCAAGTAGCCATAAAATGCCATGTGCCGTACACCAGAACTCATCCCCTTGAGATACAACAATGCATATCCAATTACTAAGCAGTGTTATTTCCATAAAAATATATAAATAACCATATAGTTTAACAATAGCCAATAAAATCAATGTTATTTCTGTAAATTAATACAAATTCATGTCAAATAACTTTGTATCAATTCACTGCTTGTTCCCTTTTGCCTTTGAAAATCTGCTTTAACATAGGATTAACAAACACTTTCCAAGGCAACATTCAAGTGTCTCCCAGGCAGCTGTCCTTACTTTGGCTCAGGTAAGCTCTTTACAATTATATTTTGTGCCTCATCTTCTTGTCTTGGGTCTACAAATTAATTGACCCAGATAACTGAGAAAACTAAATGCACAGCAAGAGCTTCAAAAAGATTCTAACTGCAAAGACCTGCTTCCAATAGACTGTGCTTATTTTCAAAGGACATGTTGATTCAGGTTGTCAATGTGGCGTGTAGCTGACAGAGTAAGTTTCTTATCTTCTTTTACTTTTCTCTGATCAGTGCTTTCTGACTTAGTACTAATGTATGCTTTATGTAGAACTAAATCAACAGAAGCAACAACAACAAAAAATAAAAACTCCATAGAGAGTAAGAAATCTTCTAGCTATTAACACTTATCTCTGAGAGGTTATCTTCTAATATGATATTGAGTAATCGTATTTCCACAAAATAACTTTTGTTGGAGTGTATAACATGATTACTCAAAATATGGCACTTGGGCCTGTCGAGCACTTTTGAACATCAAAAGACCTCAGAAATAAATCTCAGGATCCCTCTCACTTTGACTTGTTTCCCTTACTTCCCCCACAAGCTCAGGGAGGGACACTTTTTCTGAAATGTCTTTATTTGATCAAGAAATCTTTCACCAAAGGAAACACAATGTTCCTCTATCCCGTTCTTGAAATCTCATTATTTCACTAAAGAAGAGTGAAGCATGCAACCACACCTGGATGAACTTTATTTTTGCAAAATAATGTCTGCCTCTTATAGTCATTCCAATTATTTACAAGTTAGTTTCTGTCTCTATTGTCTATTCATTCTCCCTAATAATTTTTTTCTACCCCTCAAAAGGATCTTCTACATTTTCCATCTCCTCCCTCCCCTATGCGAAAGGTTATATAAGCTTCTGCACCCCATTAAGGGTGGGGTTATACACCTGTGATTCTTGCTTGTGTACATTAATAAATTTATATGTCTTTGCTTGAATATTTCTTGTCCACTGATTTTCAGTGAGCCTTCAGAGGGGAAACAAAAAGTTTATTCTTTACCCCAACACTTAGCTGGTGTCAGTAGAGGAGTTAAGTTAAAAAAGTCAACACTTTGACTCAGTTTTATTAAATGAATTTATCATAGAAAATATTTAAACTGAAATTTTCTTCAGCTGGTAGTAAAAAGTATTGTCATGAGTCACTTAAATGATAAATAATCTCAATGTGCCTACTAAATGAATAGCACAAGTATACAAACAGTTTATTAAATGCTTTCAGTTTGCATACTGACAATGTGATGAATAATCTCTTATGCTATAAAACTCTAGCATAATAAATTTATTTTACTTCTTTAGTTTTATGTTAGTGCTATTTACAATGTTATTGGAGACTCTGAGTTGTCCTTCAATTAATAGAATCCCTCCTCTGCACCTACATTCTAAGAATTGAGAAAGCTAATATATAGTACACGGGAAGCCCACATATCAATTTGTGGAGAGTATAGTTTTGTGTGGAAACCAAAAGGGTTTGCCAAGTGGACTCAGCATTGTCAGATGTGTCCCATTCCTAGATAAAACCTTATTTATTCAACCACCTCACATAGACAGTCTTGAAGAATGAGGAGTGAGACAGAACTCATGTTAATTGCAGATAAGCCAATTTTCATATTTCCAAATGTATAAGTCATGTCTACATATTCCCAAGAGAATATGAAGCTCATCTAAGGATTAGGAAACATTTCACAGAAATCAGAAGCTGGGAAAGTGCATTTCCCCTTACACTAAATATTTACTTACTTAGATTATTATATAATTATAATCATTATTAATTGCATGAAACATTTTTGACCAAGACTTGAATTTAAAAAGCTTTTGGTAGGAGGTGTAGGCAAAGTCAAGGGTTAGCTAAAAGGCAATCTACCTAATCTAGGTGACATGGTTTGGACATGTACCCACCAAAATCTCAACTAGAATTATAGTTTCCATAATCTTCACATGTCATGGGAGTGACCCAGTGGGAGGTAATTGAATCATGAAGTGGTTACTTCCATGTTGTCGTACTTTTAATAGTAAGTTCTCACTGGATCTGATGGTTTTATAAGGGACTTTTTCCTCTTTGCTCAGCACTTGTTCCTGCCACCTTGTGAAGGACATATTTGCTTCCCCTTCTGCCACGATTGAAGGTTTCCTGAGGCCCTCCCAGGTCTGAGGAGCTGTGAATCAATTAAACCTCTTTCCTCTATAAATTACTCAGTCTCAGGTAGTCCTTTATAGCAGTGTGATCACAGACTAATACAGTAAATTGGTACTGAGGTAGTGGGCCACTGCTGTAAAGATATTCAAAAATATGGAAGTGACTTTGGGACTGGGTAACAAGCAGAGGTTGGAACAGTTGGGAGGGCTCAGAAGAAGATGGAAAAATGTCAAAATGTTTGGAACTTCCTACCAACTTGGAGGACTCAAAAGACAGAAAGATGTGGGAAAGTTTGAAACTTCCTAGAGACTTTTTGAATGACTTTGACCCAAATGCTGATAGTGATAAGGACAAAGAATTCCAGGCTGAAGTAGTCTAAGATGGAGATGAAAAACTTGTTTGAAAGTGGAGTAAAGGTCACTCTTCCTATGCAGAGAGACTGGTGGCATTTTGTCCCTGCACTAGAGATCTGTGGAACTTTGAACTAAAGAGAGATGATTTAAGGTGTCTGGAGGAAGAAATATCTAAGCAGCAAAGTGTTCAAGAGGAAACAGAGCATAAAAGTTTAAAAAATTTTCAGCCTCACAATGTGATAGAAAAGAAAACCCCATTTTTTCTAGGGAGAAATTCAGGTCCTCTGTGGAAATTGGCACGAGTAATGAGGAACTGAATGTTAATCACCAAGACAATGGGAAAAATGTCTCCAGGGTATGTCAGAGAACTTCATGGCAGCCTCTACCATCACAGGCCCAGAAGCCTAGAAGGAAAAAATGGTTCTGTGGGCCAGGTCCAGGCACCCTCTGCTTTGTGCAGCCTAAGGATATCATGCCCTGCACCCCAGCTGCTTCAGCTCCAGCTGTGGCTAAATTGGGCCAATGTACAGCTGAGGCCATTGCTTCAAAGGGTTCAAGCCCCAAGCCCTGATGGTTTACATGTAGTGTTGGACCTGTGGTGCACAAGAAAACAAGAATTGAGGTTTGGAAACCTCTACCTTGATTTCAGAGGTTGTAGGGAAATGCCTGGATGTCCAGGCAGAAGTTAGCTGCAGGGGCAGAAACCTCATGAAAAACCTCAAGTAGGGCAGGGTAGAAGGAAAATGTAGGGTCTCCCCATACAGAGTCTGTACTGGGGCACTGCCTAGCGGAGTTGTGAGAAGAGGACCACCACCCTTCAGACCCCAGAATGGTAAAACCAACAAGGGCTTGCCTGTACACACCTGGAAAATCTGCACACACTCAATGCCAGCCTGTGAATGCATCCAAGAAGGGGGTTGTACCCTGCAAAGCCAGAGAGATGGAGCTGCCCAAGGCCATGGGAGCCCACCTCTTGCATCAGTGTGACCTGGATGTGAGACATAGAGTCCAAGGAGGTCATCTTAGAGTTTTAAGAGTTGACTGCCCCTGCTGGATGTCAGACTTGCATGTAGATTGTAGTCCCCTTATTTTGGCCAATTACTCCTATTTGAAATGGCTATATTTACCCAATGCCTGTAATCCTCTTGTATCTAGGAAATATCTAACTTGCTTTTAATTTTGCAGGCTCATTGGCAGAAGGGACTTCCCTTGTCTTAAAGTAGATTTTGGACTTTGAAATACTGAGTTAATGCTGAAATGCGTTAAGACTTTGGGAGACTCTTGGGAAGGTATGATTGTGTTTTGAAATGTGAAAGCATGAGATTTGGGAGGGACCAGAGGCATAATGATATGGTTTCACTGTGTCCCAACCAAAATCTCATCTTCAATTGAGATTCCCATAATCCCCATGTGTCCTGGGAGAGACCCAGTGGGAGATAAATGAATCTTTGGGGCAGTCATTCCCATGCTGCTGTTCTTATGATAGTGAGTTCATTCTCAGGAGATATGATGGTTTTCTAAGGTGATTTTCCCACTTTAGCATTTCTCCTTCCTGCTGCCATGTGAAAAAGAACACATTTGCTTCCCCTTCTGCCATGACTGTAAGTTTCCTGAGACCTCCCCAGTCCTGCAGAACTGTGACTCAATTTAACCTCTTTGTAGATTACCCACTCTCAGGCAGTTCAGTTTGTTTACAGCATTGTGAGACTAGACTAATATACTAGGGTAAACCAGTGAATGGAACAAAATTTCTGAAATAAATAAACACAATTGCAAAGAGTTGTAAATCAAGATAGTATCTGTTTTAGTCCACTGTATGCTGCTATAATAGAAAACCTGTGACTGAGTAATTTATAATGAACAGTTATCTATTTCTCACAGTCCTGGAGACTGGGCATTAGAGGATCGAGGGCTTGGCATCTGGTGAATAATTTTTTGCTGCCTCATAACACATTGGAGGTATCAGATCATGAAAAGGCAAAGAGACGGAAAGAGAGGGGAACAGGAAAGAGAGAGAGCGATTGTGGAACTTTCCATTTTATAACTAACTTACTCCTGGAATAATAACATTAATGCAACCACTCTGACCTCATAGTCTATTCACCCTTCATTAGGATTTACCTCACAATATGATTGTATTAGGAATTAAGTCTTCAGCACGTTTTTTGAAGATTGTATTAAAACCACAGAAGTGGTTTTAATTGTATTGTATTAAAACCACCTACTTTTTCTTATGGCTAACCCTTCTTATAGTAGACATGTTTGCCTGAAACATTTTTCTTCAAGCAAGTTAAAAATTATGTGTGGAAAACTTATATTTCTGATAAGTAGATTATGTCTTACAGCAGTGTCAGGAAGTTCTAAATTATGTGTATAAAATATACAAATAATTTTAAGGCAGAGAAGTATATTAAGGCTTCACTGTTACTTGTTATTGCTTTGTTTCTGGATTATTTTCTCTAATTTGATGTTATTTTACTTCCATGAATACTTCTTTTCTTTTACTGAACTCGAGTAGTTCGAAATTGCTACACAGTCCTAACTCACAACAATTAGGCATTAATACTTTTTTTCTGATTTGACAGAGTGAATTAAAACTTAGGTATAAACTAATTCTTATAATACATTTATATTACATAGTTATGAATTATCAAGTGTGTATGGTTTTATTATTAGTTATTGCCAAAATTGCTAACCGGAGGTTTTGTTGTGGGGTTTTTTGGTGAATTTTTAGTTTGGATTTGATAACTGCAGGGTAAGACATTTTGGCCTCTACCTTCGTAGTTTGCCTGAAGTTGGATTCTTCCCCTTGGCAGATACCCAGTTTTACCAACTGCACCTGTGTGCCTCACAGTCAAGGTAATTGAAACACAAATTGACCCTATTTGCAAATATCCTTAACAAAAAAGCCAGATATAGAATTTTTATTTTCACTTAGTTTTGTTATATAAATATTTCTAACTATATCAATATTTCATTAATTCCATTAAAAACTTTTTTCAAAAAAGTATACATTTTGATATTTTTCTCCTGTTTTCTCAGTAAGATCATCAATAAAGCTACTTAGTCTGGTTGCTGAAAAGAAACCTCATGTTTAAAAATTATACTTACACATTTAAAAAATATTATTTTTTGACATACAGGCTCTAGCACAATGTTTACTTTATATTACTGGCATTTAAAAAGTACTTATTAAATGCTTATTTTGCTTTATAATGAAAGGAAGCACTTTGTTTCTTACTATTCTTAAATGTTCATACACAAATAAATATATTTTTCTCACACTTTCCCACCAAAATTCTAGAAATGTTTTTGGATTGATGTTATTTTGATGCCCACAATGATTCATGCCTCCCAGATTCCATGCTTTTGGCCAGTCCTGCCACACTTTCACAGTGAGCTTGTTCCTATGCTGGCTTTGGTCAATGAGACACTAGAGAGCATCACAGGAGAAACTCAATACGGGATCTTACTTGAGGCATCGTCCTCTGAAAGTGTCCTCTCTTTGGAATTCAACTGCCGTATTATAAGAAAAATAATGCTATCTTTATTTTTAAATATAGATTTATTTTCAAGTGTACTATCCAAGTGTACTGTCTTTATTTTTAGAAAATTATGTATGATAAGAAAAATAAAGCTATTTTCTGCAGGTGGAGAGATATCACCTGCAGAAAACAGCTCTCAAATAACAATTAACATTAACTTGCCAGTCAAGTGAGTGAGCCTTTATGAAAGCAAAATTTCCAGCCCAAATCAAGCTATGTTAGGTGAGGCTAAGTAGCACAAATGAACTATTCTCACTAAGCCCAGTCCAACCCATAAAACCCTAAGCTGTTAAGTTTCAGGATGAGTTTGTTATATCGCAATAAATAATTAATAATGTTGTTAAGTGTAGAATATAGCCTGTGAAAATGAATTCATGTGTATTGTTAAGGATAAACAATATCTTAAGCAAGTATGAATAGTTTCAAAATAAATGAACATAGATATTTCTATTAAAGGTCATGGACTCTTCTGAAGTTTGTATTCTTAAACAATTCACATATTTTTTTAAATTTTGATTTCCATTATCTGTAAAATGAAATATAATACTACTAAAAATTTGCATGGAAATTGTGGCTATTAAGTAGAACATTATATGTGAAAATAAACCTATGCCAATCCTAGACAGATAGATAAAAGTTAATAAATAATTGGTATTATCAGTATGGAATTATACCCAGAAAATATAACTTTTGAGTGTTAAATATATTCACTTCTCTTTATAGGTTTTCTCAGTTCCATACCATAGAAATTCCTTAATGCAGGCATCCCTCAGACATACTGCAGGTTCAGTTCCAGCCCAACATAATAAAACAAATATTTCAATAAAGCAATTTGCTGCAGATAGTTAGACAGGCCATGAGTAGGTCAGGAGAGGGCTCTCTCCCCCACTGACCAGGATTGTAAGGTGATCATTGGATGATGATTTGACAATTATCACATTGCCTCTCTAAAAATAATATGGTAGTGAGACAGTCAGAGCCAGATGGAAACAGTCTCCTGATGGTCCACAGCTGTCACATTAAAGTGTTAACTGAATGCAAATGTTGGGAAAAGGCAACTTCCTGGGCATCACATTAAAAGATAAAATGGAGGAGTGTGACCTTTCAGGGGCCACTCCACTGGAAAAGGAACGGAAGCCTCTGATGGGCATGCCTACAACCTCCTAAGCACACTGCACATGCTCACTTCCCAAGTGTAAGGAGGGCACTGCATTTGTGGATAGCCCACCCCAAGGGAAGATTCATGGAAAAAGGGCACAGGACACTAGAAGTGGGCCAGCCTAGAAAATTCTAGGATCAAGGTTAACTGCTGCATTTGACTTTCTCAGTGCCCACTTGTGTCTCTTCCAAGTGTACTTTCCTTTCTCTACTGCTTTTTTAATATACTTCCACTCCTGCTCTGAAACTTGCCTCGGTCTCTTCTTTCTGCCTTATACCCCTCTGTCAAATTCTTTCTTCTGAGGAGGCAAGGACTGAGGTCACTGCAGACCCATGCAGATTCACCACCAGTAACTTGGATATCTTCTACCATTCACAAAGTCCCACAAATCTTTTCGTTTCTCAGTGAATATACTAGCTATGTTAACACTGTACTGTAGCTTATTAGTTTATTAGATATACAGTAGCATTGAGTCTAAACAACTAAGTGTGTAATATTATTGTGTCTAAAAACAATATACTTACTTTGATGAGAAATACTTTATCACTAAAAATTGCTAATATTTATCTTAGCCTTCAGTGAGTTCATAATCTTTTGGGTGGGGCAGGTTCTTGCCTCAGTGTTGATGGCTGTTGACTGATTAGGGTCCTGGTCCTGAAGTTTGGGACTGGCTTTGATAATTTCTTAAAATAAGATAGGAATGAACTTTGCCATGACAATCGACTCTTCCTATCATGAAAGATTTTTCTACAGCATGCCCTGTTTGGTAGCATTTTACTTACAGCAGAACTTCTTGTCAAATTTGGAATCAATCCTTTCAAACCCTGCTCCTCCTTCACCAACTATGTCTTCTGTTGTCATTTCTAATGTCCACTGAATCTTCAGCAAGACTACACTTTATCTCAGGAAGACACCTTTCCTCATCCAAAAGAAGCAACTCCTCATCCATTCAAGTTTTATCATGAGAATGCAGCAATTCGGTCACATCTTCAGGCTTCACTTCTAATTCCAATTATCTTGCTCTTTCCACCACTTCTGATTGCTCTTTCCACCACCACATCTGCAGTTACTTCCTTCATTGAAGTCTTAAACCCTTCAAAGTTATCCATGACAGTTGGGATCAACTTAGTCCAACCTACCATTAATATTGACACTTCGGCCTCCTCCCTTAAATCACAACTGTTCTTAATGCATCTAGAATGATGATCTGTTTCCAGAAGTTGCTCAACGTACTTTGCCCAGATCTATTAGAGGAATCCCTATCTGTGGCAGCTATAGCTTTACAAAATGTATTTGTTAAGTATTATAACTTGAAGTTCAAAATTACTCTTTGATCCATGAGAAATCAATGCTGTGTTAGTAGCCGATGTTAACAATGTTAATATCCTTGAATACTGGAGTGCTTGGGTGTCAAGGGCATTGTCAGAGAACAGCAATATTTTAAAAATGATTTTATTTTATTTTTTTCCTGAGCAGTGGGTTTAAAATATTCAGTAAACCATGTTGTAAACAGAGGTGCTGTGATCCAGGCATTATTTTTCCATTTACCAAGTACAGGCAGAATAGATTTATCATAATTCTTAAAGACCCTAGGATCTCCTGACAAGTAAATGGGCACTGGCTTCTGCTTCAATCACTAGCTGCATTAACTTGTAGCAAGAGTGTACTTTGAAGGTTTGAAGGCAGGCATTGGTTTCTCCTTGCTGGCTATCATCATCCTGGATGGCATTTCTTTCCATTAGAAGGCTCTATATGTTGACAATCTGTTGTTTAGTGTGGCTACCTTTATCAAAGATCTCAGCTAAATCTTCCGGTTAACTTCCTGCACTTCTAGATCAGTATTTGCTGCTTCATCTTGGACTTCTATCTTATTGAAGTTGTTCTTTCCATGTACCTCATGAACCAATCCCTGCGAAGTTTAAACTTTTCTTCTGTACCTTCCTCATCTCTCTAAGACTCCATAGAATTGAAGAGAGTTAAGACCTTGCTTAGGTTTCAGCTTCAGGGAATGTTGTGGTGGATTTGATCTTCCATCCATTCCATTCAAATTTTCTCAGGATCCACAATAAGACCTTTTTGCTTTCTCATCATGTATGTAATCACAGGAATAATACTCTTAATTTCCTTCAAAATATTTTTCTTAAATTCCCAACTGGGCTCACTAATTAGTACCAGAGATCTAGTTTTTGGCCTGTCTTGGTTTTTCTTTTTTTTTTTTTTTTTTTCCTTGAGACAAAATCTCATTCTGTCACCCAGGCTGGAGTGTAGTGATGCAACCTCGGCTCACTGCAATCTCCACCTCCCAGTTTCAAGTGGTTCCATGCTTCAGCCTCCCGAGTAGCTGGGATTACATGCCACCACGCCCAGCTAATTTTTGTAATTTTAGTAGCGATAGGGTTTCACTATGTTGGCCAGCCCAGTCTCAAACTCCTGGCTTCAAGTGATCTGCCCATCTCGGCCCCCCAAAGTGCGGGAATTACAGGTGTAAGCCACCGTGCCTGGCCTCTATCTTGGCTTTTGACAGGTCTTCTTCACAAAGCTTTGGATTTAAAGTAAGGGACATGTGACCCTTTCTTCCATTTGAACAAGTAGAGGCTATTGTAGGGTCACTAAATGGCTCAATATCAATAATGTTGTGTTTCAAGGAATAGCAAGGCTTGAGGAGAGAGAGACAAAGGAGAGGCTGGTGTGTGACAAACTGGGAACACAAACATGTAGAGATTAAATTTCCTGTTTTACATTGGTGTGGTTTGTGATGACCCAACAATTACCATAGTAACACTAAAGATCACTCATCACAAATCACCATGAAAGATAATGAAAAAGTTTAAAGTAGATTGAGAATTATCAAAATGTGACACAAAGATGCAAAGGGAGCACATGCCATTGGAAAAATGGAACCGGCAGAGTTGCCTCAAACCTTTAATTTGTAAAAAACAAAATAACAAACAACATTAAAAAAAAAAAAAAACCCTTCAGTATCCTTGAAGGACAATAAAGTGAAACGCAGTTAAGAAGGCATTCCTGTTCTACTCAGTATTTATAAGTAGTACTTAACACTATGAGATAGAGCAGATATAATCTTCTTTAGGGATAGACATTATAAATTAAAATGTTTTCTTTTTATTATCAGTCCATCTTTTTCATATTTTCTCTGATCTTGCATTCAATTTTCTGCACATTTTCTGTGTAAAAATTAATAAATAGTTTGCTACTTTATTGAAAGATGAATTTTGTATTTACTTGTCTTTCAGTTGCCAAAGATTTCTTACCACTGGAAATTATATTAATTTCCTTTTTTTTTCTTTTCATCTAGTCCCATAAACAACACCAGAATTCCCTATCAAATAGAACATTCGGTGCTTACAACGAGGTACTCTAAATCCTTAACATGAAGTTAAACCATAAATTGGAAACATTGACAAAATAATCATTCTTTTATTCCATATCTTTTCATTGCTGAAAATAATGTATTTCTTTTGCTTTTAAACTTGATATCCATCTGTGTCTAACTTTAGTAACTCTCTGTGGTAGAAGAGATTACTGGGAGCCATTTGAGTTATTTCTATCAGGTGGCAAAAGATGAATTAACAATGTCAAAACACCCAATTTGTGGTAGTACATTGTTGAGGAACAAACACATCTCCTAATTGGAAATTGACAGCTTTGGCACTAATTTGAACTAATCATTGCTAACATTCACACTAGCCTCCATTTCTGCAAGCTCTATTAAGTCATTAAAATGCCATGACAATCTTCTCTGCAGGTGTGGAAAGCCAGATCCTTGCCTGTGGCAGACTTAATTAAGATAACAGCTGGATAGTTAAACTTAAAGAAATCTAAGAGATGATAACGTTTTTCAAAGTGCCCCAAATGAAAAGACTAGTAAGGGAATGGCTTTTTTAAAATCTTATCCAGATTTTGTTAAATGGGAATTATATATTTTATAGATGCTTGCTAAATATGTAATGAAATTATGATTAAAATGTTAGTGTAATTAAATAGGACATATATTAAGATTGAGCTAAATAATATGAAACTTGGAGTTTGTGGTTTTACTAATTGCTCCTGGATTGTAAGAACATCCATTTGCTGTTGCTCATGATTTTCTTCCATTAAACAGTCTATCTTTCTCTCCTAATTACATCATTTGATATAACCATTCCCAAACAGTTCCTTGGACTTTGAGTGCAGGAAGAGAGTAATAACAACAATAACAATTTGGTTGTGACAAGAAACTATTACTGGCTGATAACAATCTGGGTGGGTAACAATAGCATCTTTCTCCAGAAAAAAAATTTGTATTAACGTTTTCTTGAACAGCAAGATAGTATAGGTATTTTGAAAACCTATATGATACAAGAAATCTGGCTCTCCATAAACTATCACCTTTATTAATTTGAGTGTAGAGTTGGCTTTAAGCATATTCTTGAATCATACATAATCTCATCTTAAATCTGATCCATTAAAACTATTTTCTAAAATATATGCAGTAAGCAACATTTCTTTAGAGAAACATAATATTTTTTAAACTGTTTTCATCTCATATAGTTGCATTTTTCCATATATCTCAATGTGTATTTGGTTATATATATTCAAAACATTAGATATATAAAATTAAATTTCAATTTATATCTATTTAATCTCTTTATATTACTATGTATCTATGTCTATCTGTCTGTTATAGGCTGAACTTCGTCTCACAAAATGTACATATTAAAATCATAATCTCCACTACCTCAGATTGTGTCTGTATTTGGAGACATGGTCTTTAAAGATGTAATTAATTAAAAATTAGGTCATTTATGAAACATGTCCTTATGAAAAGAAGATATTTGGACACAGATTTACAGAAGTAATTCAGTCCCAAATCTGCTTTGGTCTCAAAAATTTAAACATTTACTCATCCCTGGGTCTCTAGCCTGTAGGTCTATCCTGTAAACTTACAGATTCTGGACTTGCTGGTCTCTAACCATAATTGAGTGAGCCAATTCCTTAAATAAATGTCTGTCTTTACACACACACACACACACACACACACACACACACACACACACACACAGTTGGTTGGTTCCAGAGAACACCCTGACTAAATACACTATCCATCTATTTGTCTGTCTTTCTGTCTATCTAATGACTGAGAGGTAAAGAGAGATTTTGTTAAGAGAATTAATAAATTAAACTGAATACTTCAAAGTATACAAGGTATTTCAAGTATGAAAATAAAATTCTGTAAGGAAGATAAAATAAAAAGATTATTTCTTTGAAGAAAAAAATATGAAATGCTCAAAATTTAAAAAATAGCTTCTAAAGACAGGTAAATAAATTGATAACGATAGTGACTCTCTAACTGCAGTGGTAATTTCAATAGAAAAATTAAAAGAGAAATATATCTACTTTAAAAAGACCTGGTTGGGGGGTATGCAGTGGCTCACACCTGTAATCCCAGCACTCTGGGAGGCTGAGGTGGGAGGATCACTTAGGGCTAGAATTTGAGACCAATCTGGGTACCAGAGACCCTGTCTCTACAAAAAATGGAAAAGTTACCTGGGTATGGTGGCATGTGCCTGTAGTCCCAGCTATTTGGGAAGCTGATTTGGGAGGCTGATGTGGGAGGTTGAGTTTCAGTGAGCCAAGGTCATGTGCCACTGCACTCCAGCCCAGGTGAAGGGTGACACCCTACAAAAACAAAAACAAATAAACAAGAACAACAACAAAACCCCTCAGAATTATAAAATACTGACAGATACCTCATTTGAACTGTTTAATCCCATGTGGAAAACACTCCAAAATATTTGAAAAGGTATATAAGCCCCCCATGAAATGAAATATCCATTAGGGTGTATATTTGAAATGAAATATACTGAAACTGATATTTCTTATATATATATACAGCGCTCTGTTTACTGAATTAATAAATATAGTAGTTTAGAAATTAATGTTAAATTAAAAGTGCATAATTAAAATTGTAACAGGTTTCTGTTGTAACAAAAGGCAGTCTACAGTGTATATATACAAATAAATCAAACTTTTATGTATTTATATTATGGTTATTTATATATTCCTTCGCTTTAAATCCAGTGTTACTGGAAAATCATACTTTTAGGCCAAAGGGTAACATTTGTCAGTGTAATGAGAGTGCTAGCTGAAAGAAGAACTTTTGATTTGTGTTCAAATAATACAGTTAAATTATTTTAAACAAGTTTTGCAAGTGTACCAGGAGATTCTGAAGCACTATTATAAGTAGTCACAGATAAACCCAAGAGAAAAAAGTAGTAAATTATCTCCAGCCTCAAAGAGCTTATGTATATAACTCATAAATTCAAACATATAGTCACACGATGAATGCTAAGTGATACAGGTAATACGCAGGACGCTAAGTCACAGAGGGTATCCAAAAACACCTTCCAGATAATGCATGCCTTGAACTTAAAGAGGAAACAAACAAATGAATAATTAATAGTTAACCAGATATATGATATTGGCTCAGAGATAGTTTGAAGGCAAATACAGAATGTTGAACTGATATGACTTGAGTGAATATCAGGTAATTATATTTAGAGATATAATGGAGTATTATTACATCAGTTAATGTCAGTAAATTTAAGGATAATTTTTCTTATAGCTATGTGTAGATTTCCAAGGATTTTATAAAATTATCAAATAAATTTTAGAAAGTATTTTACTAGCACCAATTTGGAGTATGTAAAGGTGAAATTAAAACTACAATAATAACATTACTTTCAAGCAATTGTTACTTAGGAAGTCAAATACATCAATCTAGCAGACATTCTGATTACATTCTCTTAAAAAAATATTTAAAACAGAAAGCTAGTTGTATAGTTAGAGCAAGCAAAATACTTGAATGATTAGATGGTGTGTATACAGTGTTTTCAAAAGTTCTAAATCATTCCCTCTTTCATTTCCTGGGCTTAGGCATTCTTGGGATTGTATCACATACATACTTAAGAGTTTTAGCTCTCAAACTTTAAGATGAAGATTTCATGAAATTTCTACCTATTCTATCAATGCAAGTCAGTTCTGCAAATCAAAATAGCTTCTAGTTAATGTTGGAGTGTAACCTTTTCACATGGTAGGTGGTTAAAAGCATCAATTAGAGACATGTAATCATAAAGTATGTACAATATATTACACACAAATTATCTTTGTGTTTTCTGTAATACTGAAAATGATTTGATGTACTGTTATCTAAAAAAAATATGTAAAGTTATATTTTAAGAATGCCTCCTAATGTTTCTGAAAACTTTAACATTAGCACCAGGTAAAATTTTCAATATACAAGTATAAATTGTATCTGTTTTTTAAAAAAAATTTGGCTTTTCCTTTCTAAAAAAATATCTTGTGTGACATTACTTCAGAAAAATTGGCAAAGGTATTAGAGAAAAACAAAAAAAATAATAATCTGTTGTCAATCTTTCTGAAGAATACTATTAAACATATATTTTATTCAATCATATAATCATAAATGTATATGTGCATATGCACATGTAATTAAAGCCCTAAATAAATCTGTGTCTATATACAACTGTATATTAATTGATAAAATAAACAAGAATATTATAAATTTTAAAATGCCAACTAATTTTACAATTTGTTTTGCCACTATTTGAACCCATATATTTAATATTTAACATGCTTATAAATATGTTTTAAAAATCTATACTTAAACTGACATATTTTAAACTTGCTACATAATGGTAAGTGTACTATAAATGCTTATTTATTCTTGTACAGGGAGAACATGGATGGTATAAAGAAAAACGTATAAAATTCAGATATACCCACGCCTTTTTTTTTTCTTAATTTTTTTCTTATGCAAGGCATTAGTCACGTTCATGTCCGGACTTGATATACAATAACAGAGGGCAATGAATTAGAGCAAGCGTTGATATCCAACAGTATAAGTATAGTAGGTAAATGGTCTCAGAATTGATGTCATTGCATGTGTAAACTTTGTCTGTTCCCTTCTTGTTCTGTACCCTTCTTTACAAATAATGATGAATTTTTTTGTACCTGAGGAGGAGTTCCTGAAAACAACTTACATAAATAAAAGTCAGGTTCTGTTAATAAATGTAAAGGGAGTATGAATGCCAGGTTAGTATTAGCAGTGCCTGCCATATGTGCAAAGACAAAGTAGGAATTCTTTAGCTATTTTCTTGCTGCTTTCTTGGAATTTATCTGGCATTATTTAGTTAATATTACATTACAGAACACACTACGCCTTGTCCTCTCTGAAGTCTTTGACTTTGGCATACATTGAAGAATGTGTGGAATGTATGGAAACATGCAGTCAGCACATCTTGTTAAATATTGTTTACTCCTTAAACATTGGATGCATCTCGATTTTCAGGTTACTTAAATTATATTAGAGTCAGCCTGTTTAGTTCTGGTTCCCTTTCCATCATGTTTTCAAAAATTCCGTAACATTTTTTTCCAAAATAAATTGCCATAATAATGACTAGAGCTGCATTTGGCCACAAGTTGCTGCTAAGTTACGTTTTGTACTCAGGTTGAGGGAATGTATTCTCTTCCCAGGTCCACAAGGGGGTGTAGTTTCAAGGGCAAGAAATTCCCAATGCCCCCCTTTCCTCTCTCCATCTGGGAGACTAAACGGTCTTTGTGTTAAATTTTCAAGGACACGAGAAAAGTTCAAAAAGTGAATCACTCCAGCAGAAGTTTAAAGGGAACTTTTTTCATTGGCCAGGGGACTTGGAGAAGGTGGGAATTCCTCCCAGGTTAAAAGTCCCTGTCTCCCTTATCAGGGCAGATTTCCCCCTGTGGGGTTCCCTTCAACTCTCGTGAAAGCTGCTTTCTCTCACCTGGATTCCATACTTGGGTTACCTTCCACACTCTTCATGGAAGCTTTCTCTCTCTCATCTTTTTCTCTCTCCTTTTTCCCTTTCTCTGACTAAATAAATCACTTCTCTGCAAAAACTCTTTAGGATCTGATATTTTCTTACAGGCGCACCTCCCATTGTCCTCTCTCCCATTCCTGGGTAAGTGAGAGACCAAGAACCTGGATAAACACCCTCTCAGGGGAGCTGAGCACTACTCTGCACCCCAAAACCCAGAAGCAAGGTCACTGATGAGACTTAAGAGGTTGGTGCAGTAGATCATTCATCTAATTCATTAGCCTCCTCATTCTATAAAACTCCAAAAATCATTATTTTTTCATCATAAGAAAGTTGAAATAATAAAAGAATGGGATAAATCTATCAGTCAAAATAGTCCATAAATCCAAAGCACATGTTCTAATAACTGGAGGTAAACAGTACTATTTTTGGATGTACATTTTTACAAAAATGTTGCTCTCAAGGAAAATCAGGGCAGAGTAAAGATCCATTTCCCTAGAGATTAGCTAAGGGAAATTAAATGTATTATACATGGCGAAGTAAAGAGAATTTCTTTCCCCACCTTTCTGAGGTTTTGATCATTTGTTCTATAAAATTAGTCTTATAAAAATCTTATCTTTTTTTTCCATCGGAGAACTAATTCCCTAACCAAGAATCAACACTGGCCACAAAAATAATGGAATGGAATCTTAACCACTGGACTATGTATAGCCCTTCCTTTTATGAGTTCTTCAGGGGATTCAAAACAGGCATTTTGAGCATACAAAATATTTTAATTTTGTTTTAAATTTGATTTATACTTTTTTTCCCCTAATCTTGCCAACTCAGTTTCTGTTGTATCTTTTACAGGTGTAAAGAAGAAAGCTACTTATGATGAGAGCTCTCTAAAAGGTATTATTTTTTAAGTGTAGCCAATTCATTTTATAAGCAAACTTGGTTCACATTTTTTTGTTGTTGTTGTTATTGTTAATTCAGTTTTGGAAAGGGAAAAAGACAAAGACTCGTATCACCCTCATTAGACCAAGTGTTGCAGGGAGCAATCTGGGAAGCAGACGTTGGAAAGAAATCTTGCCTTTTTTGCCAGCCTGTAGTCAGTTGTCCAAAGATCCCAATTGCAGTCTTCACATTTTTCATCCTACCGACTATGCCAAACTGTAGAGGCAAAGACAATTTTCCCCACTTCTGAAAGTTTGATACTTTGAGCCTATGAAACAAACTGATAATAGATCAATGAGGAAGAAAGGAACACATATTTATTACATGCAATCATGTCCATAGGAGTCATACAAAATAGGAAAACTCAAAGAAAGGGACTACATTTTTTTTATCATCCGGGGTTACAGAATGAATAGGGACTTGGAGAATGGCAAGGCAAGTTACAGGATGGAGAGGTGGAGGAAAGGCATGCAGCAAAAGTGGTCTTGTACAGAGCAAAGGTCACATCTAGCAGCTCTCAGAAAGGAAATATGGCAGTCTGTGGTAAAAGTTCTGTCAGACCTTTTGTCTTCTTTTTCTATGAGATAATCTTTCCTAGATCAAAGAAGGACTTCAGAGAAGGCCTGTGTGTATCTGTTGTTAATTTCATCTTCAGATTCAAATCTCTTCTTATTTATTTATTTTGAGATGGTGTCTCTCTTGTCTCCCAAACTGAAGTACAGTGGCAGGATCTCGGCTCACTGCAAACTCCACCTTCCAGGTTCAAGTGATTCCTCAGTGTCCCGAGTAGCTGGGAATACAGGTGACTGCCACCACACCTGACTAATTTTTGCACTTTTAGTAGAGATGGGGTTTTGCCATGTTGGCCAGGATGGTCTCAATCTCCTTACCTTGTGATCCACCAGCCTTAGCCTCCCAAAGTGCTGGGATTACAGGCATGAGCCACCGTGCCAGGATGCAAATCTCTACTACAAGAGACAGCTTTTCAGCTATTCCTGTGTTTTCAGCTTCTCTGAATGGCCATATTGAAATACGTCAAGGAAGTACAATTTGGGCATATTTTTTATTTCCTTCATACACAGCCTCAAATGAAAACCAGTGAATATAGACTCCGTCTCTAATTGAAGTTATTAGGGGGAAATTTATGTATTTCTATCTACTCATCTATAACTTTTTAGCCATTTAGTAGAAAAACTAAGCTAAAATTTTTTTTCCCGCCATACCATGCTTTTTATTTTCTACCTAGTTTAAGGCCTTATTAAAAATAATTGTTTCTCTTATACATTTTAAATGTCTTTGTGTATGTCATATGTTTTCAATGAGGAACAATTTATTTATTTGTAATTATGTGTATGTGTGAAATATTTTTCAAGAAAAAATATTAATTAATCTTTACCCATATACCTGTTAAGGATTTATCACAACTAATAACTACTAATATATAATTACTCCACACACTAGTGCCTAATTTATGATAATGTTTGCATATAATGTCTTATGCTATACAAAAGAATGGCATTTGCTATTATGCCTGCAACTTTTTACTCCTGTGTTACTACTGTTGTTATTTGTTGCCTTAAGACTTACAATGTATTTATTTTTAGTGATTAATACACAGCATCCCATGTACAATAAAACTTCAACATCTCTCTATCTATGTGGAAGTATGAATGTCTAGTAAGGATTCCGATTATCTTGAAAGTCTCTTGACTTTTACATAAAATATGAGCTTGTACTCCACGAGGGTTGAGCTGTGGGATGTTTTCAAAAGTATCTCTAATCTCGACTCATCTTGCAGTCTCTCCAACAGAAATCCATGCAGCCTGTCTTTATAAAATTCTGATTGAAGTCATATCTATCTTAGAAGGTTTAATATCTTAAAATATGCTAAGAGTTGTGAAACTTATGATCAAAGTATCTATCAACATGCAAAATATTACTGTCATTGTTCTCGAAAGGTAAATAGCAATCATTCACGGACTTTGTGCATTTCCCTCCAGTCACTGTAATCTGATCTGTTCCCACGAAGCTGGTTTGCCATTGATTAAATGCTCTTATCTCGATTGCCAAGCTAATCTTGTGTGGCATCCAGCTTTTATTCTATCTTCTTTACACAGTCCCCTTCAGGCTCTACAAATGTGAGTAAACTTTAAAGAAATCACAAACCAGCAGTCATCCTTTTCTTCTCAACAAGTTGTTCATAAAACACTCTGTAAGTTGCTAGGTTCTCTGTAGACACGCACTTCCCTTTTTTTTTGAGAACTGAAAAATGTTTTTAAAGTGCCAGAAGATTTTGATGTCTCCCTAAGAATTACTGTTACAAGAAGATGCTTAGCCAAGGTATTTGTGTGATGGGCTATGGTCCTTACATAAAAGGAAAGAGTTGTGGAGAGGAAGAAGCATGGAAGAATTTAGCTGTGGGCCATGAGTTTTGATAATTTGATTTATGTATTAACACATTTGGTGAAGATTGCTGTCATTATAGTATTAGCTCATATCAATGCTAATACCTGTTACGTTATTTAGCTAATGTTCACTTATCAGAAATATACAACAAATTATAAGTAAAATAGTTCCTTACAAGATGGCCTTGTACATTGGCAAAATCTAGTACACTACCACATAAATCTTATAGAATTTCTAGCTTACTATGATAAACAAAGAGAATATAACCTCAGCTTTAGATACTAGCATCAGTGAAAAGTTCAGTGAGCTTGACTTCTTGAGTCTACAAAGTTATTAGGTATAGGGGATAAGTTTTGGTGTGTCAGTGGGAATCTCTACTTTTGTTTAGGTTGCACCAATGTGTGGGAAAGCTCATATAGGTATCAGTGAGTCTCTCACATTCAGCATAATTCCCCAACAGTATTTTCAACAGTATTTGTTAATACATATCATCCAATTCTAACTTCAAAATACTAGATGAAAAAGGTCCTTTTCATGACCAGTAAGCCTACACTAGGCAGCAAGTATTCACAGTTTCATTTTAGCTGTAAACTAATAGACAATAAGAACAAGTAATTGTCAGCACTAAAAAGGTGGAATTGAGCAAGGCAAACTTGATAAACTTTTATCTTAAGAGGGATATATTAGCTTAACATTTAGCAGATATATATTAGAAAGATGATAGATACCATATACATAAGAACACTTTATTTATACACAGAATAACAGAAAATAATAATTTTAAAATGTGATTACCTACTTCAGAGAGCAAATGTCTCTAAGTCTAGATAAATTAATTTCAATTAATTTCCGATGACAGTAATGGTATAGGCCACATTTTCTAACTGCAATGAAATAAAGTAAAGAACACCACTATAAAAAATAGCTGATTACCTGGACAGATTAAAGAAATAGATGCAGAGAGGCCTTCGACAAAATTCAACATCCCTTCATGCTAAAAACTCTTAATAAGCTAAGCATTGATGAAACATACCTCAAAATAATAAGAGCTATTTATGACAAACCCACAACCAATATCATACTGAATGAGGAAAAGATGGAAACATTCCCTTTGAAAAACAGCAGAAAACAAGGATGTCCTCTCTCACACTCCTATTCAACATAGTTTTGTAAGTTCAGGCCAGTGCAATCAGGCAAAAGAAAGAAAGAAATTAGGGAAAGAGGAAGTATTCCATTAGGAAAAGAGAAAGTCAAATTGTCTCTATTGGCAGACAACATGATTATGTAGAAGACCCCATCATCACAGCCTAAAATCTCTTAAAGCTGATAAACAACTTCAGTAAAGTCTCAGGATACAAAATCAAAGTGAAGAAATCACAAGTGTATCTATACAACAGTAAAAGACAAAACAGAGAGCCAAATCATGAGTGAACTCCCATTCACAATTGCTACAGAAAGAATACAATATCTAGGAAGTAAAACTTACAAGGAATGTGAAGGACCTCCTTAAGGAGAACTACAGACCATTGCTCAAAGAAATAAGAGACGACATAAAGAAATGGAAAAACATTTCATGCTCATGGTTAGGAGGAATAAATATTGTGAAAATGGCCATACTGCCCAAAGTCATTTATAGATTCAATGTTATCCTCAACAACTACCACTGACTTTCTTCACAGAATTGGAAAAAGATACCTTAAAATTTACATGGAAACAAAAAAGAGCCAACATAGCCAAGACAATCCGAAGCAAAAGAACAAAGCTGGAGGCATCACACTATCTGAGTTCAAAATATACTACAAGGCTACAGTAATCAAAACAGCACGGTACTGGAGAAAATCAGATATAAAAACCAATGGAATAAAACAGAGGCCTCAGAAATAATGCCACACATCTATAAACATCTGATCTTTGACAAACCTGACAAAACCAAACAATGGGGAAAGGATTCCTATTTAATAAATATTGTTGGGAAAACTGGCTAGCCATATGCAGAAAGCTGAAACTGGATCCTTTCCTTACATCTTACACAAAAATTAACTCATGATGGATTAAAGACTTAAACTCAAGACCTAAAACCATAAAAAACCCTAGAAGAAAACCTAGGCAATACCATTCAGGACATAGGCATGGGCAAAGGCTTCATGACTAAAACACTGAAAGCAATGGCAACAAAAGTCATAATTGATAAATGGGACCAAATTAAACTAAAGAGCTTCTGTACAGCAAAATAAACTATCATTAAAGTGAACAGGCAACCTACAGAATGGGAAAAAATTTTTACAATCTACCCTTCTGATAAAGGGCTAACATCCAGAATCTACAAAGAACTTAAACAACTTTACAAGAAGAAAACAACACCATCAAAAAGTGGATATGAACAGAGACTTCTCAAAAGAATACATTTATGCAGCCAACAAACATATGAAAAAAAATTCATTACTGGTCATTAGAGAAATCTAAATCAAAACCACAATGAGATACTGTCTTACACCAGTTAGAATGGTGATTATTGAGAAGTCAGGAGACAACAGATGCTGGAGAGGATATGGAGAAATAGGAATGCTTTTACACTGTTGGTGGGAGTGTAAATTAGTTCAACATTGTGGAAGATAATGTGGCAATTCCTTAAAAATCTGGAACTAGAAATACCATTTGACCCAGCAATCCCATTACTGAGCATATACCCAAAGGATTATAAATCATTCTGTTATAAAGACATATGCACACATATGCACACATATGTTTATTGTGTCACTATGTACAATAGCAAAGCCTTGGAACCAACCCAAATGCCCATCAATGATAGACTGGATAAAGAAAATGTGGCAGATGGAATACTATGCAGCCTTAAAGAGGATGATTTCATGTCCTTTGCAGGGACATGGATGAAGCTGGAAACCATCATTCTCACCATACTAAGACAAGAACAGAAAACCAAACACCACATGTTCTCACTCATAAGTGGGAGTTGAAAGATGAGAACACATGGACACAGGGACGGGAGCCTCACACACCAGGGCCTGTCAGGATTTGGGGGTTAGGGGAGCAATAGCATTAGGATAAAGACCTAATATAGATGATGGGGTGATGGATGCAGCCAACCACCATGGAATGTGCATACCTATGTAACAAACCTGCAATGTGTGCACATGTACCCCAGAACTTAAAGTATAATAATAAAAAATAATAAATAAAATAAAAACATCTATTTAGTGAATTCAGAAGTAATTCAAATTACAATTCTAAAATATTCAAAATATAGTGAAGATTACATTACTCAATATAAATACATGAGAGGTAGGCATAGCTTTAGAAAAGATTATTTTCCATACATGCTATTATCATATGTATCTCTAGCAGAGAAAAATGGGATTAGCTTTACTTTTTAACCTTTAAAAAGATAGATAATTAATGATAAAAATATTTGAGTTATTCTTATCTATAAATGTGTTTGCGAAGTAATTAATTGAATATTATCTTATTTTTACATGAACATTCAGTTAATAATGCTCTTAGGTTAGTATTAGTCTCAGTCCTTACTTACTGATACTGAAACTGTCTTTGAAAGAGCCAATAAGTTCTCGTTGTCAAAAAAGATAGCAGTGATGTGCTCAAGTGTAGCTGCACATTGAATTAGATTGTTGCAGTTTGTCAATTTGCCTTATAATTTATTGTGTATGACAATCTAATGTTATAGAATAGGGATCAGAAAGGAGAACAGTGTATAAGAAATTCTTGTGTCAGTTTGCTGAGAATGATGGTTTCCAGTTTCATCCATGTCCCAACAAAGGACACGAACTCATCATTTTTTTATGGCTGTATAATATTCCATGGTGTATATGAACAGAAAATCAAACACCACATGTTCTCACTCATACATGGGTGTTGAACAATGAGAACACATGGACACAGGGAGGGGAGCATCACACACTGGGGTCTGTTGGAGGGAAATAGGGGAGGGACAGTGGGGGATGGGGAGTTGGGGAGAGATGGCATGGGGAGAAATGCCAGATATAGGTGATGGGGAGGAAGGCAGCAAATCACACTGCCATGTGTGCACCTATGCAACAATCTTGCATGTTCTTCACATGTACCCCCAAGACCTAAAATGCAATAAAAAATAAATAAATAAACAAATGAATTCAAAAAACTTACAGCAGGACAAAACTGGTTTAAGGAAAGCATCTCTGAGCTTGAGGATATGTTGAGATATACATACACACACACACACACACACACACACACACACACATGAGAATTATAATAAATTATAATAAATATCTTTAATCTTTTCATGTGATGATACAAGTAAGCAAAGTAAATTTTTTACATTGTCAAAGAGAGGAGAATAAGGAACAATTCAGGCAGTGGAACTGGAATTACACTATCTAAAAGTTATTTTTTAGGGCTGTATTACTTTATATATTCAAAAAGTAGAGACGTATGATATTAAAATTCTTATAAAAAATGGGTATTGGTGACAGTCAGAGTGAATGGCTTTTATGACTTTTGACACGAGGCGGATGAGAGAAATAGTGTAACTACCTAACAGTCTGGAAGAGTAGTATTGTGGTCTGCAATGTGCTAAGAAGATGCTGTGTGAAGTTATTTTTACATTATACCCAGAGTCTTTCTGTAATAAAAATACTGACACAGAATGATGCTTTACAACATATCATGAGATTGGTACATTTTAAATTTGTCTGTGAAAACTAACATTTTACTAATCATATTTTGATCGTAAATAAATTATTTTGATCTATCATTTATCTAAGCATTCACTGAAGTTGAAAACGTTACATGACTAGGAATACAATATAAAAAATGCTGAATAAAATCATTATGTATTTATTATCTCTCATAGTCATACATATTCTGATTTGCCTAATAATATTTTTGTAACAACTTGTATACTTCAGGGCTTATCTTTATGTAGGTGTTCTGTCTTTTCTGAAGTTTTGGTGGTATAACAAACATTTGTGTTTTCGTGTGTTTGTGTTGTTTTCCATGTATCCTGGCGTAATATGTCATTTTCTGTCATTGAAATTATGAGGGCTGAAATGGCTTTAGCTTCATGTGATTATCTCAGATCATCTCCTTCGTTCTCTATATTTCAATGTATCCAGACGAACAAGTACATAGAGAGTTTCTTTCAATCCGTAGACGTAACACTAAGAGCATCCATGTCACTAATACTGGAAGACCAGAAGGAATCATAGATGACTCACACTTGGTTTCTGCTTGTGATTCAGTCTGCAAAGCCAGCTCGGGAAATTCTTCCCCACAGTAGTAAACAAATCTTGCCTATTTTTTCAGAATTCGAGAATAATTGTGTCCATGGCACTTCATTTGAGAGTATTATATGCTATTATACAAAACCTAGTGTTACACAGAGGGGCTACCTAACAAAGACATATGTGTGATTCCCTTTACCTACATAATGGGAAATGAGAGCAAGTGTTATATATTTTAGACAAATAAGTGAAGTTTCTGTTGCTACTGTTTAGATTTTAAGTTTGTGTTTTAGTAGAAAAAGTACCAGCAATTTTTAACTAAAAATATGCTAGATTTTGAGTTGCTTTTTTGGTAATAAGGTAACTCAAAAGAAGTTACTGGTTCTGGTGATGAATCATGTAAATATACCATTATAGATGAAATTTTGTCCACCCCAAGAATCTTATGTTGAAGTCCTGACTGTCTACTGTAACTTTATTTAGAGACAGGGCCTTTAAAGAGATAATCCACATTAAACAATGTCATAAAGGTGAGTCCTAACTCAATAGAACTGATGCACTTACATGAAAAGGAAGAGACATCAGGGATACACATGAACACAGAGAAAAGGCCATTGAGAACACATCAAGAAGACAGTCACCCGGAAGCCAATGAACCAGGTCTCCAGAGAAACCAAACTTGTCAACACCTTGATCTTGAACTTACGGCCTCCAGAACTGTGAGAAAATAGGTTATCTGTTGAATAGGTCATCCACTCTGATATTTTCTTATGGAGGTTATCTGTTGAATAGGTCATCCACTCTGTGATATTTTCTTATGGCAGTCTTAGCCGACGAATACATATAATAAAAGCTAATCAGACTCTGGAAAGGTTGAGATCAGAGCAGAATTGTGCCTGGCCACCAGAAGGTATCTTCAAACACTATTTGTGGAGTGTGACATAAGCCAGTTAGTAAACCAGATGGCTGCCTTCTTGCTTTGTTCTCACATGAGCTCTTCTCCATGTCAATGTGCATCCCTGATGTCTCTTTTAAGTACACCAGTCCTGTTGAGTTAGGGCCCACCCTTATGACATCGTTTAATGTGAATTACCTCTTTAAAGGTCCTATCTCTAAATACAATTACAGTAGGGGGTTAGGACTTCAATGTAAGATTCTTGGGGTAGACAAAATTTTATCTATGAGTACAGCTCAATCAGTGCATAGTGTCAGCCATCCTATCCATCACCATCCTCAACCTTACTAGGATCAAAACAGATTCCTGAATCATCCAATTTTTAGGCTCTTTGTATGCAATTAATAGGCTGTGGTTTAAAAACAGGGAAAAACATTGATCCTACAGAACCCTGTTCTGAGCATTTGAGTGCAGCCAGAGGCCACTGCCATGGTGAAATCCCTCCACCGGAAGTTGCATTGTGTCTGTAATGCATCATAGGGAAACAGAATATTGTTGGGTTGTCAAAGGTAAAGGTCACAAGGAACTGTGGCACTCCTAGACATCCTGTATTAATCCATTGCCTTCTGGATGAAACGAGAAAATAATTGCATTTGGTAAAAGAGTGGTTGTGGTGTTTGTTTCCCTCCCTGGAGTGTATCTACTTCCTGCTTCTGGAATGATCCCGAGTTCCTCATGTCAAGGACAACTATCTTACATTCTGTTAGTGGAAACTACTTGGATACATCAATTGTAATGATCATCTTGTTATTTGATATGTAAATAAAACAGATAGTTTGACCTAGATTTTCATCTCCTGGAGATCAAGGGTCATATCTGATATTTTATTTGAATTCCTACAAATTTAAAGCATATATACGTTCATTGAGAAGACTTTATTTGATTTTATCATCAAGGAATATTTCTGCTTCTGTCCCTCTAAGAAGGAAGTTAGGAAGAAGGAGACTTGCAGGATGATAAAGTTTGTTCATAGAAAAAGATTTCTGTATGTTTTTAATTTGACTTTAAGTTCTGGGATATATGTGCAGAACGTGCAGGTTTGTTACATAGGTATACATGTACCATAGTGGTTTGCTGCACCTATCAACCGTAACCTAGGTTTTAAGCCCCACATGCATTAGGTATTTGTCTTAATGCTCTACTTCCCCTTGCTCCCGCACTCCCCAACAGGCCCCAGTGTGTGATGTTCCCCTCCCTGTGTCCACGTGATCTCATTATTTAACTAAGATTTAAAATATAACCTTGTCCTTACTTCTTATATGTAAGTTACTTTTCATGGGCTAGTGATGATAATAGGACCTGGTTAAATAATATACTTGCTATATGAAGAGAATAGTCAATATAAGATATTCTATTTCTCCTTATGCTATACTGAGAAAATAGTAAAGGTAAGTTGGGGACACAACGATACACCTTAATGCTTCTGACAGAGAGAAAACAAACATTTAAAGTATTTTTATTTAGTTTAAACATCAGCAGAAAGTCTACAACAAAGACATATTTAGCATCTAGATTTCATTGCCACACATCTTTAAAGTATGTCCTCAGATATTTTAATTTTTAAAAAAGGAACAGCTTTCCATATAGCCTAAATTATATTTAATATTCACAAAGGAAAACATTTTTTAAAGGTAAGATTTTGAACAAAAATTTTAAAATCACATTTTTAACATCCTTCCTTGACAAATTAAACAAAAAATATTGATTAGATGAGTAGTTTTTAAAAAGCAAATAATTTTACTCATCTGTGTAGTGTATATAACAACAAAAATATTTGGAAAGAAGAATACTGAATAAAAGCCTTGTTCTATATCAGGAAGGCTAGTTATCAATCTATCTTGTGAAGCAAAAGTGATTTTTAAAAACTGAGGTATAGACTATTTGTTTTTATACAGTAATTAAGCCAATTTCTCATTACAGGAAAATGTAGGCAAAGTGATCATTGACATTAATGCTTTTTCATAGATTTTATTGCCTTTTACAATATCAACATTTTCATGATGCAAAATTAATTAGATGCTCTTAATGGAGTTAGAATAGTGACAGAATTTTTGAAGATGTAACATTTGAAATGTAACTCCAGATGCTAGAGTTGCTATTTTTCTGCTTTCATCTAAATGTATACACACTTATAATACCTGATAATAAGCTAATTTTTCTCCATTGCTTTTTGTCTATATGAAATGTAGATTTTAGGATAAATATTTGATTTTGGAATCCCATGTAGATTCCTTTTTACCACTGTTTCCTACAGTATCTAAGAAACTAAAATTACTTTTAATTATTGCTGTTTTAAAAAGGAATAATTTTCAAAAATATCCTCATCCCTGTGAAGCGGTATTTTCAGAGAAAATTGAGGTTTTCTTATGGGAGACCTGTGGACATCCTGACTTAATAGTATTAATCTTATCTCCATAATCTGAAGCCAACTTCAGATAATTGTCTTGCAGGAGAGAATCCCTCTCTTTATAGAGGTTAATCCCATTATCTGTGCTCAAACCTCTACTTCATCTTTTTTTCTCTGACTTTCTTTTTTCTGCCTCTTTCACTTTTTCTTTTCTCTGTTTACAAATTTTAATAAAACTAAAGGCAAGTTCAAATCTCTTTCAGTTTAAGATAACTTGAATGTGGTATAATTGCCCATCACTACAAAATTCATTGAATGCCATTCTTTATTCACAAATTTTACTTCCTTACTTTTAAATATTCTTAATATCCGTTCAATATGTTCAATTACATATATTCATATTATCTATTTCAACAAACTTGCATGTCCTGCAATACCTCTCTTATACTATCATCTATACATTTACATAAAACAGAAATGTAGTATATTATTTCCTTCACCCTGAAGTTTATAACCAAGTATTTATTTACCATGATATTTTGATTATATTTTATCGTCACAATTTGTCTTAATGGTGTCTTAATCTGTCTTAATCTATTCAGGTTGCTTTAACAAAAATGTCATAAACTGGGTATCTTACGAGAAACAAACATATCTCACAGTTGTGGAGGCCAGAATGTGCAGGTTCAAAGCACCAGCGAATGTGCTGTCTGGTGAGGGTTCTCTTCCTCATAGATAGCACCTTCTGTGGCATCCACATGCAGCAGAGGGAAGAATGAGCTCTCCAACCTTCTTTTTAAAAATAACTAATTCCATTTATGGGAGCTCCCCCTTCATGACCTAATCAACCCCCCCAGGCCCCACCCCTTAATACTGTCACATTGAAGATTAGGTTTTAAAATATAAACTTTGGGAGGACACAAACTTTCAGACTATGTCAACATCCAAGTCTGTCTCTCTTTGTATAGATGTCAATTTGTATCTTGATCAGCTTTCACCTGCCTGTGTAAAATGTTCTCCATCTTGTTTCCCTCCTCCATATTTGTCCCAATTCAGATTTCCACAACAGGGAGCTTAATACAATTTGTATTTTACTTTATTCTTTCTGCTTAGTATATCTTTTAGAAAAAAATTAAGTTGTTACAGCAATCTTTTGGCATATCTTGCTTGATATAACCATTTAATACCCATTTTCATGACACAGACTATTGTGAGAGGCAGGGTAAAATAGTGAACATAATGAAGACCATGTTCTTTTGGAGATTATATTCCAGAGGAGCAAAATTAATATTCAACACTTAAGAGTTAAGTCGGGTTAAAAGATGATGCATTTGCAAGTATTTTCTGTAGGGTTACCGGGGTGATCTCTATGTTGAATAGAAACTTGAATGAAACTAGCAATAACCCCACTCTGGCTGAAAGAACAATGAGTTGGGATTATGTTTACTGTGTGACCAGACAGATAATGGGAAACTATATGGCTGTATAGGTTTCAAGGATATTGTTTCAAGGACACTGTAGAAGTTGTTTGTTTATGTTTTTATTTTGATATTTGGATTTTACTCTGATCGATTTTTCAACATTGCCAGGGTTTTGACGGAAGCCTAACATAATCCAATTATGTTCTCAGTGCTGTCACTTTGGCTAATGTATTGAGTATAGAGGTCAATGGTGGAAAAAAAAGAGACTAGTGAACTGTTGTGTTAAAGTGAACAAGAATGATAGAAATTGGATTAGGGACATGGTATGGAGAGAGGTATGAGAAGACAGTTTAAAGCCCTGTGGGTTCTTATAAGATGATAGTTGTTAAGTATTTATTTTTCTGTTGTGGTTTTTTTTAATGAATGACGAAAAACTCAGAAATATTTAACAGCAGAGTAAAAAATTGTTTTGTTTTTGGTTGGGAAATGTGATGGAGGCAAGAACTGAAGAGGTACTCATTGCAGTTTATTGCAGAACAGGCAAAAGATAATAGTAGATTTGACCAGTATGGGGCAGGTTGATAATACAGTAGTTTGAAAGACCGTTTTTTTCAAGTTTAAGAATTCACCAATGAATAAATACACGTTCTGTTAGTGAGAGAGAGAGAGACAATCTAAGGTTAAACAAAGGACACTCAGAAATAGATACAAGTAAAGAAAAGAGATAATGTAGTGTGTATGTGTGATCCCAAAAATCAAGACAGAAAAAAATATCAAGGAGAAATAATCAATTATATCTAATATTTACAATAAGGTGTGGAGAACAGAAGCTCTGAGATAAACTATTGTATTTGAGTTTGTGAATAGTATTGATGAACTTGTTATGGTCCTCTATAACTGTCTAAAATATTTTCAGAAACTGCAATAGAAAAATCTGAAACTAGATCCCCTCCAGCCTCTCCTCTCACTCCCCATGTCATTGCTTACAGGCCCAAAATAAGCTGAATTCCAATATGTCTTAAGCTAGAAGTGTTTATAGCTTAGTCCATAAAGGCACAGTCTATACTTTGAAGGCAAAGCCTTCATTAATTCATATGGTGGAATTCAGAAGATATTATGTAGTAGTTAATTTGGAGAACATCAAACAAAGTAAGAACTCTGAACTCCAGGTGTTAAGAGGGAATCTTGGCTCAAGCCCGTCTGACAATAAGTCTGGTGGAACTGTGGACCTCTCCTGTTTCTTTTTTTCTTTTTCTTTCCCACATATCTATAACACAGTGGAATAGGTATGCCTCATGACAGATAGAATCTGAGTATAGGTACTAAAATGTGTAGATTATTACAGTAGGCAGAACTGAGAATAAACATGAAAGGTAATTCCTTCAAAGGCAATACTACTTATCCAGGATAATGACCAATATTTGTGCAATCAACTGTTTGAAAAACTGTCATGCTGATGCCTATAACATCCCTATTTAATGTTTCTGTTTGACAGGTGCAGATTATTTGAGAAAATTAATTAGGTGGCATTGATAACTGCTGTTGCTGCTTCGTATCTTTATTTAAGCAATCCAACACAGGTTCAAATGCCTTGCATGTAACCAGAGATCTTTTCAGAAGTAGTTTGCATTCTTATGGCAGAGACAGCATAACCTTTGTTATCTTGCCCTAGGGCTAGGCCAACTATCATGATTTTGGTAATGGTACAATACAACTAACGCTAAATGATCTCTTTTAATAGCCCAAAGAATGTCACAGTAATTCGTTATATTGATAAAATAATGATAATTATTCTGTGGTAAGCCTTGAGTAGTAAGCATTGTAGATGACTAGGTAATTAAGACACAGGCCAAAAGATAGTAGGTAAACTTCATGAAAATTGAGACCTGGAACACTGGCAAGCTTTCTAGGAATCTAGTAATCTGGGCATTACTAGACTCTAGTAATCCATTTTTAAGTAAGAGGCAAATTGCTTCACCTCAGACTACTCACCTTGAAGAAAGAAGTAAAACGTCGGTGGGCCCCTTTGAACCTTGGAGACAACTGACATACAACCAACCAGGTATATAATCTAGGTTAAAAATTACAAACTTAAGAATACTAGGTGAGGCACAAATTTCAATACAGTCATGTGTCACATATATGATGGCAGTCCCATAAGATTATAATTGAGCTGAAAAATTTATATTGCCTGGTGATGTCATAATGTTGTAGTGCAATGCAATACTTGTGTTTATTGTGTAAACAAACCTACTGCACTGCCAGTTACTTATAAGTATAGCATATACAATTATTTACCTTACATATTACTTTATAATGATTACCAGTTTATATATTTTACTATATTTTATTTATTTATTTATTTTTAAATATATATTTTATTATTTAATTGTGTTTCAGGTTTTGGGGTACATGTGAAGAATATGCAAGATGTTCCCCCCCACAGACCCCAGTGTGTGATACTCCCCTCCCGGTGTCCATGTGTTATTGTTCAACACCCGCCTATGAGTGAGAACATGCGGTGTTTGATTTTCTGTTCTTGTGCCAGTTTGCTATTAGTTTAGACTGTACTCCTTCTAATTAAAAATTAAAGTTAACTCTAAAACAACCTCAGGCAAGTCCTTCAGGAGGTACTCCAGGAGAAGGCATTGTTATCATGAATGAAAACTCTGTGGGTGTTACTGCCTCTGAAAACCTTAGAGTGGGACAAGACAGAGAGATGGAAGATAGTTGTATTGATGATCCTGATCATGTAGGCAGGCGTAGGCTAATATGTGTATTTCTGTCTTAGTTTTTAACAAGAAGTTTAAAAAAATAAAATTTTTAAAAATACAGAATAAGAATAAATGGAAGAGAATTTTTGTACAGCTGTACAATGTGTGTTTTAAACTAAGTGTTGTTACAAAAAGTCAAGAAGTTAAACTATAAAGTTTACAAAGCAAAAAGCTACAGTAAGTTGAGGTTAATTTTTTATTGAAAAAAACAAGATTTTAAAGTAAAAATTTAAAATGACTTTAGTGATGTTGAATTTTCCAGTGTTATAAAGTCTACAGTAATGCACAGTAATATCCTAGGCCTTTACATTCAATCACCTTTCACTGGCTGACCCATTCAGATTAATTTACAGTCCTATAAACTCCATTGATGGTAAGTACCCTCTAAAGATGTAAAATATTTTATACTGTAAATATTTTACTTTGTACTTTTACTGTACCTTTGCTGTGTCTAGATATACAAATACCATTGTGTTACAATTGCCTACAAAATTCAATACGGTAGCATATTGTACAGGTGCATAGCCTAGGAGCATTAAACTATCATGCAGTGGAGGTTTCTAGTAGGCTCCATCTTCTAGTTTTGAGTAAGTACACTCTATGATGTTTCAACAATGACAAAATTACCTAATAATGCTTTTCTCAGAACATATCCCTGTCATTAAGTGATGCATAACTATATTTATTTTTATTACTGGCTATGCCACTATAATTTTTTTTTATTTCCTGTGTTTTTTTTTCTGTATATTTCAAACTGATAGATCCTGGATTACCTTTTGTATAAAATTATATTAAGTACAATTTTTATACAATTTGAATATAATTTAATATTTCTTTTGACACACTTACTGAACAAAAAAAAATACAAAACCTAGTTTCTAGTTCTAAACATCTTTAAATCTTTTAATTTATGTTATTCTTAGAATATTTGTGACTTAAGCAAGAAACACATATTGGCAGAGAGATTTGTGGTTACATGCATTTTAGGGGTAGGGGTGAGGTGGAAATTGATAATTAAATTGTTCACAGTGGACATAGATTTCTTTTTTGGTTTTACTGCTAAAGGGGGTTATGTGTGCACTTTTATTTGTTTATATGCAATATAATTGGTAAGTGTTAGCTTTAATTTATATTTAATTTTATAGCCCAATTTTGATATTTCTAAAACTTAATGTATCAGAGTTCAGGACTACCACTAGAGTCTGTGTTATTCCAAGAGAATATATTTTTTGTGTAGCCCTTGTCTATACAAACCATTTGCTTAAAAAATGTTTACAAAGTATATGGGCCCATGTGAAATATAGTGATTTTTCAATGAAGATTTAGAAAAATAGGAAGAGAAGATTCTTTGTAGTATCCAAGCACGCTGTTTTCTTGTTCAGATTTAGACACCATCCCATCAAGTTTTTCACTTAGATGTGCTGTTACTGGAAAAATTCCTCTCTCATCCCAGTGGAGTATGCAGCAATTCTATATGACTCATAACTCTATAGCTCCACAGATTTCTTTGTATTGAAACTATGTACTACTAATTGTCTCTGAATTTTCTTAATGCTGCATATTTTATGTTGGTGGCATTTTTGCTCAGGACCTACCTCATCCACCAACCAACTCCTAAATAATGGCTTCCAAGGACTCTCTGAAAGATGAGTTAATAATGATGACAAATGCTAGTTTTTCCAAGAGTGTGAAAGAAAATGAAACATTTGAACCATATTCACTTTCTGGTCATGCTATATTTAGCATCTGAAAATTTATAACAGAAATGTAGAGCTTCATGTACTCCAAATCCATTTACTATTGAACACTTAGGCCACAATCATTGCACTTCTAGAATGTGATTGCTTTCAATATTGACCACATCATTGCCTGCCACATGTTTTCATCTGCATGCAGAACAACCAGGAGTGCATGGACGAGGTGAAAATAGCATTCTAATTTGTGCTTGAATGCTTGCCATATGTCCAGCAAAGCTTAAGACCTGCTTGGAAGATCATGATGTTACCTTCTTGACCAGAGGAAGGATTGTGTGTATAACACGCAGGACCCAGTGAAAAACAAAAATGAAGGACTATTGTTAAAAAGAAATTCACTAAATTATAAGACAGCAAAAGCAGATAATTAAATCAAGAATGAGACCCTCTCAACAAAGTGCTCTGGGATATTGCACAGGTTGCACATTCATGAAGAGATAGCCCTGGTTGGAGTAAAGACATGAATCAGAATGGTTGTTTCATGTTGTCAAACCTCAGATGTGATTGATGTGGCCACCCACAGAAGACCTCCTCACACTGGAGGGGACTAAATGAACATACTGGATGTCAGTAGTGAATAGGGAGTGTGTATAGGGTGATTAAAATATTTCCCCACTTCTGCTGCTTTCAGGAGCAGAGGCAGCACCTCAGTGGGAACAAGGACCAGGAAACCCAGTGGAAGGACCAATACACATGACTCGAGACCACGAGTCAGAAGAGGTCTTTAAGTAGTCCAGAATCCTGACCTCTTTCTGTGTCTGACCTGAATACAAGTCATCCAAATTGATCCTTTGGGGACTATTAATGCACCTAATTTCCTGAAGTTTCATGAAAGACATTCTATTCTGGCTGTGGAATGCAAACAATCATTTTACCAAGTTTCTCTTCTGGAACCGAGCCTGGTGTTGGGGCTTTGACTGGGACAACTCCCAAAACATTATTCTAGGGCTATGTTGGGAAATCTGTTGGATTGCATACACAGAGACACGGTGTCAGAGAGCTCCAATCGGATCCAGGTCTGGGCTTGCACTGCCCGGCATGGGTATCCCTGCTGGCTTTGGCTAGTCTCAAACACTAGAGAAGAGCTTCAATATTTTGAGGAACATATTCAAACTTGGGCCCATGAGGCATGGGGCTTGTGCTGGGGTTCCTGCTTACTTAAGTCTAGAAGGTTTGAAAAAAGAAATTGACCTGGGCCTCTCTTGGACTGAGTTACAGACTTACAGAATAATTTTTGTCCCGTTGAAAGGGAAATATCTGAGTAATAAACCATCTAAAATCTCTTTGCCCAGAATAATTTTTGAATAATTATGTGATATTAAAGTACAATCTAAACGTGTTTCAATCCCACATATGACTGTTACAATCAAATAGCAGTTAATAAAAGAAAATTTGATAATCAACTTATAGAAAAACAGCTCATTTAAAATGTCAGTTTTAAAGTAATTATTAATATTCAGTATTAAATAGCTATTGTATGCATTTTAAGTAGTTCAGATAAAGATTGTGTATTTAGGAGAATATATTTCCATCCTTTCAGATATAATTTTAGGAATGTGAAGATGGAAATATGAACTGTTATAATGTGCATAATTACATAACTACTAAAAAGTATTTTAAGCTCTTTATATGTATTCATCCTCTCGGAGCTTTATGTAGTAAAGATGCTATTTTGCTGAATAAGTACTTAACAATTTCTGTGGAAATATAATCCAGAGAAAAACAGTAAATCTTCTGGTGCCTTGAAAGTAAGATAATAAGCACAGAAATGTGTAGCATACTTAATATCATTTTTTTCCACCCCATACTTCATTTTCATTATTCATTTTTGATTAGGTCTGGTTGATTTTTACTTCCTTGGTGTATGACGAAAGTTTTTTCTTCTGTGCATCACACATATGACCTAGTTTAGAATTCTATTTTATTTATTCTATCTTGCTCTTCAGCTGCTGTCCTCATCCTTTGGGACAGATTTTCCACAGTTTTCTAAAAACACAAATAGATCATGTTACCTCTCTTCAAATTCTTCAATAAATCCTAATATCCTTCAAATTCAAAGCCATTCATCAAAGGTATATATTGGTGACCTGGCACACACTGAATTTTCTTGTCTCATTCTATTAATGTATCATTCATCTATCCATTCATATTTATGGTCTGCCAGTTTTCTGTCATATACTCTTATATGTCTGGGGATATAACATTAGCCAGCACCGTGATTCTTGATCTCATGTGACTGTTGGTCTAGTAGAAAAAAAAAATACAGTGAAAATAAAATCAGATAGAAAAGATAATTTTGAAAAGTGATACCAATCTTAAAATATAATGAAATGAGGCAGTTTGAAGGTAATGAAATCTGAAAAAGAGGAACAGCCTGAAACAGCTTTCTGAGAAGAGAGACATCTGAGCTAAGACGTAAACTGAAATAGCCAACCATGCAAAAATAAAGATCCTCTCAGGCAAGGCAAGATACGTTTCAAAGACTCTGAAGCATGGGTAAACTAGGTTTGTTCAAGAAGCAGGAACGGTAAGTCAGAGGCATAATCAAGAGAAAACTGGTAGGAAAAGAGATTGAAATGGAAGGCAGGGCCTGGATTTTGGTAAAGCATTATTTATATTTTCACAAATTATTCTTTATATGCTTCTGCACTGGCAGCTCCCTTGAATATATCACACTACCCCAACTCTTTTTCTTTGTTGTGTTAGAAGAATCAAGGTGGTTTCGTTTCCTCTCACAATCCATAACCCTTCCTTGCACCAAATGTTCCAGTAAGATGTTTCTTCTATCATGATCATAACACTTAATGTGATGCTTCAAAACATAAATTTCCATTTTTGCCCCTTTCTTGAATTCTTTTTAATAACTAAGATGGTGTTTTAATACCTCTGCATTATTTCAATTATGTAGGCTATTTTTAAATACTCTGAGGATCTTTAAAAATGTTTTATTAAGAAAACCCATTAATTAATATATAAAACAAAGAAACAAAAGATAATATGAGCCCACAATAAACCACAATGTTTAATATAACTATTTTGATTAAGTAACTCGATATCTTGAAATTTAACCCCTTTGTTTTGACTACTTTCTCCCATTTGGGACAGGACCATTTACCAATGCCTATACTCCCATTGTATCTTGGAACTTGTTTGTTTGTTTGTTTGTTTATTTATTTATTTATTTTGCAGGCTCATAGGCAGAAGGTGAGGGTCTACGTTAAAGGGAATTTCAGGGGTCAGCTGGGGCAGTCTTTCAAGTGCAGGAATGCTCTGGTTTTTCTGCCTCTGGTAGGCTAGGTATGGGCTCTTTGTCTCTGATTTTTCCACCTCCAGCAAGCCAGGTGGGGGGCCTCTGTTTCACTGATATGCTCGGTAGGGCCTTTGTTTCTGATTTTTCTTGATGCTGGCTCTTGAAGGTGAAGTCTCTGTGACTCAGGGTTATAAAACAAGTAGCCAATCTGGTAATGGAGTCAAAGATCAATTAATCCAAAGGAAGTTTGAAAGAACTCCTCTCATTGGATGAGATCATGAATGGGGAGGGAATAACTCAAGGACAAAACTCTAGGCACCCCAGCTTGGGCTGGAACTCTGGATCCCCTTCCACAGATATGGAAACTGTGTTTTCACTCTGTCTAATAAATGGCACTGTTGCACACTCTCTGGGTCCATGAGTCTATTTCACTTGTAAAACTGACCATGCTCTGGGACCCCTTTCCCCTTTCTTAGGGGTCAGGAAAGTCAAGAGCCTAAGTTCCAATTGCAGCTACACTACCTCCCTGCTGGTCTAGTGTTTAGGATTCAGTGCTCTCACTGCTATGCCCTGGGTTTGATTCCCAGTACAGGACCCAGTGAATCTGCCTGCAGGTTTTACCCTGGTCACAAAGGGACTTGCTTTTTCTCAGATGAGACTTTGGAATGTGGACTTTTGAGTTAACCCATACTTTTAGAACCTGGTTGTCAATATATATCACAAGACGCTTTTTTTTTCTCTTCAATAGCAATTTTCAGAGCAAAACACAATGCTTTGACAAGATAAACATTTCTGTATACAATTACAGAAACCAAAGTATAATAGTGTTTTGAAAAATTATTGCCTCACTGTTACGGTTTGGCTCCATGTCTCCCTCAAATCTCATGTTGAACTGTAATTCCCAATGTTGTGTGGGGGCTGGTGGGAGGTTGCTGGATCACAAGGGAGGGTTTCCCCATGCTGTTCTTCTGATAGTGAGTGAGTTTGCACAAGTCCTGCTGGTTTAAAAGTGTGCAGCACTTCCCCCTTCACTTTCACTCTCTCCTGCTGCCATGTCTAGACAGCTTACTTCCCCTTCACCTTCCACCATAATGGTACATTTTCTGAGGCCTGCCAGGAATGCCTCATGTACAGTCTACAGAACTGTATGTCAATTAAACCTCTTTTCTTCATAGATTACCCAGCATCGGGTGATTCTTTATGGCAGTGAGAAAATGAACTAATACAGAAATTGGTACCAGAGAAGGGGAGCATTTCTATAAATATACTTGAAAATGTGAGAGCGACTTTGGAACTGGGTAATGGCAGAGGTTGGAACAATTTGGAGCACTCTGGAGGAGGTAGAAAGATTAGGGAAAGTTTGGGACTTCCTATTTACCTGTTGAATGGTTGTGACCAAAATGCTGATAGTAATATGGACAGTGGACTGAGATGATCTCAGAGGCAGATGAGGAACTTACTGGAACTGGGATAAATGTCACTTTTGCTATGCTTTAGCAAAAGTATTGGCAGCATTGTGCCCATGCTCTGGAGATCTGTAAAACTTTAAAATTGAGAGAGATTATTTAGAGTATCTGGCAGAAAAATTTCTAAGCAGCAAAGTGTTCAAGACATGGCCTGGCTGCTTCTAAAAGCCTATTTGCATAAACAAGAGAAGATCTGAAATAGAACTTGTATTTAAAAGGGATGCAGGGCATTAAAGTTTGGAAAATTTGCAGCCCAACCATGCAGTACAAAAGAAAAACCAATTTTCTGTGGAAGAATTCAAGGCTGCAGAAATTTGTATAAGTAAAATAGAGTTGAATGTTAATAGACAAGACAATGGGGAAAATACCTTCAGGACATTTCAGACACTTCATTGCAGCCCCTGCTATAACAGGTTTCACAGGCCTAGGGGTAAAAGAACAATTTTATGGGCCAGACCCAGGGCCCTGATGCTCTGTGCAGTCTTGGGACATGCACCCTTTATCCTAGCTACTCTAGCTCCATTTGCGGCTAAAAGAAGCCAAGGTACAACTTGGACCATTGCTTCAGATCGTGCCAACCTTAAGCTATGTGGCTTCTACATGGTTTTGGGCCTGCAGGTGCAAAGAAGGCAAGAATTGAGATTTGGGAGCCTCTGCCTAGATTTCAGAGGATGTATGAAAGCACCTGGATGTACAGGCAGAAGTCTGCTGCAGGTGCAGATCCCTCATGGAAAACCTCTCCTAGGGCAGTGTGGAGAGAAAATGTGAGATTGGAGCCCTCCCACAGAGTACTCACTGGGTCACTGCCTAGTGAAGTTGTGAGAAGAGATCCACTATCTTCTAGATTTTAGAATGTAAATCCACTGACAGCTTGCACTTTGAGCCTGAAAAAGTCATAGGCACTCAACACCAGCCCATGAAGGCAGCTGCAGGGGCTGTACCCTGCAGAGCCACAGGAGTAGAGTTGGCCAAGGCCTTAGGAGCCAATCTCTTGCATCCCATGTACTGGATGTAAGACATGGAGTCAAAGGAGATTATTTTGAGGCTTTAAGATTTATTGAGTGCCCTGCTGGACTTTGAGCTTGCATGGGGCCTGTAATCGCTTTGTTTTGACCAATTTCTTCCATTGGGAACAGGACCATTCACCCAATCAATACCTGTACCCACTTTGTATCTTGGAGGTAACTAACTCTTTTAAATTTTATTTTACAGGCTCATAGGCAGAAGGGACTTGCCTTTTCTCAAATGAGACTTTTGACTTGTGGGTTAGTACTAGAATTAGTTAAGACTTTGGGGACTGTTGAGAAGGCATGATAGTGTTTTGAAATGTGAGAAGAATATGAGATATGGAGGGGCTAGGAGTGAAATGATGTGTCTTGCTTTATTTCCCTACCCAAATCCTAATGTTGGAGGAGAGAACTTGTGGGAGGTGACTGAATCATTGAGGTAGATTTTCCACTTGCTGTTCTCATAATAGTGACTGAGTTCTCATGAGATATGAAAGTTTAAAAGTGTGTAGCACCTCTCCATTTACTCTCTCTCTCTCCTGCAGTGTAAAGATGTGCCTGCATCCCTTTGCTTTCCACCATGACTGTAAGTTTCCTGAGGCCTCTCAGCCATGCTTCTCTACAACCTGTGGAACTGTGATTCCATTAAACCTCTTTTCTCTATAAATTACCCACTCTTAGGTAGTTCTTTATACCATTGTGAAGGCAGACAAAGACACATGTCCTGTATACTTAGTAACTGCCACACATTTATGAATTTATGAAAGATTCATAGAGATGTATCTTTCTATAAATGTAAGAATGAATGATCAAATCCATTCCTTTTTAAGACTTAATGAGATACTGTTTACTTTCTTCTTTCTAGTTTTCTCTAGCTAGTATTTTTTATATTTTTATAGATTCAGGGGTACATGTGCAAGTTTGTCACATGGGTATGCCACATAATGATGAGGTTGGGCTTCTAGTATGCCCATCATCCAAATATCGAGCATTGTGGCCAATAGGAATTTTTTAATCCTCACTCCCTGACACTGCAAACCCATTCTTAAACATAGATTTTAATGATTATGATAAATATTAGCCATAGAAAGAAAATATTTTATATGTCTGACACATTTTTTTGTCCATTTCTTAACGTAGTAGCTTAAAATAATTGTGAAAGTTAATAGAAGAATGGTGTGGTAGAAGTCTTAAGATTAAGGCTTAGTACCATATGTTGCCTTGACATCTGGGAAAAACCAGCAAGTCTTCACAATATCATACTACAAGCTCTCTTTCCCAATTGCTCCCACAGATAAAGTCTCCTCCTTTTCACGCAGAGCAGGTACAATTCCTGCTTAGCCCTTAGTAGCAGGTTTCATTTCCTTGCAATTCATTGAAATTACTCAAACAAGCCAATCACACCCTTCTTTAGGGACCAGGGTTTACCCACACTTTTGGTACTACAAAATCTGCCTCCCACAGTTCCTGCTTCTTCGTTCTATTCCTAAGTACAATCCCTGTGTGGTCTTGAATAGCATGCTATGTAGTCCTCCCCTGGTCTGTGAGTATATGTGTCTAACAAACTGCTGCTGATCTCATCTGCCCAGGGTCAGGTGCCATGTGTTCAGCCATCCCTGTAACTCAAGGGTGAGCAGTTGTCTCTCTCTGTAAAGCAGTCAGGAAGAGAATTTTTAGTGGGGCTACGTAGGAGTCAGCTATGCTCAATTCTTAGAATGTATTAGTATTTCAACATGAAAAAGTTGTTTGTGCTTATAATTATATTCATGCATATTAATCAGATCATAACTTTTATATTAAGAATCTGATCTGTTTTTATTAATAATAAATTGTAATCTATAACTAATATAATCATATATTATTAATAATAATTTAACAATAACCAATAATCAGTTTCTATTCCTGAAATTATTATAGTTTTCATTCAGTAATGTACTCAATGAACCAACTGCATTGCTCCAGCAACCTTTCAGAAAACTTCATTTTAAGGTACATCAAAGTTTTATTGCAAATTGGCAAAGGAAAGAGAGAAGAAATGCCTTAAAATGCCATTTTATTGTTTATTCTTCATAGAGGCATTTATGTACAAGAAACAACATAAATACAAACAAACAACAACATTTGATAAATTAAAGAAATAGCAATTTAAAGATTGTAAGAATGGCCTTTCCACTGAATGATTATTTCTAATTTGTTAGAATGGTTTCTTAATCTCTTTAAAGTCAGAAAACTCCCTTGAGCATTTTTAATAGCAATATTATTATGCACCTGAGAAAATTATAAAGTATATCAGAAAAAAAATATTCCAAACAAAATTTGGGGCGAGAGCTTTTTAATGCATTCTAGATTTCATTTTATACAAAAATATATTTTACAATTAGATGTTATTTTTTTCTTAATTTTATCCTTATATGTTTTTACTTAGTTTAAACCTATTTGCAGAGTTCTCAACATTTACAACTGCACCAGGTATAAACCATTGAATATTTTCATTCTCATATTGCCACCCAGCAGCAGTAATTCCAGCAAAACGTTTTTTCCTACCACAGATAATCTACATTTCTTTCAGCTTTCAAGGTTTATATACTGACTACTTCATATAAATATTTACAAAGAAAAGAATTATGAGTAGGAAATTTGTGAAAAAATGAACTGAAAGTCTTATACTATTTTAAAAGCAAAACATTTGCAAAACTGTTTGAATCTACTGAGAAAAATCTGTAAACATTTATCACTGTTTTGACATAAACATCTTTGAAATCTTGAGAATATCTGTGCCTTTCCAAATTGAATAAGATTAATAGAAAGTACTTATGTAATTTTGAAAGTTGTATATTACAAAATTCAAGAATCTTGTGTTTAAGATTTATTCCGTTAACATTTTTAGATTCATTAGTTAAGTGTTTTCTTTACTAAAGTATTACATGAGCCAGATGGTGTATAAGGTAAAATGCAAAGAAGTGATTTAAGAAAATGTATCATTAGAAAAAAATTTAGACTAGTGTCTGAGATGATACCTCTCAATGAGAATGTTACCGGTATTGGGGGAGGGAGGTTTTCATTGTCCTGCAAAGGCTCATCACTGTAGAAGGTATGGCATTCCTGGTTCTTGGTTAGTAAATTACAGTTCAACTCCCTCTTATTGGGACCACTCTGTTTTCTAATTAAAATTGCACACAGTTTCAACAAAGCCTGGCAAAGATATTGTTTGAATTTCTATATAATATTAATATATTCTGTACCACATTATCTTGCTTAGAAATCTTTCAATAGTGTGGAGTACCAAAGAATTTTCTATGTTTTCTTTTTTTTTTTTTTTTTTTTTTTTTTGCCCTTCATTTATACAGAATGTGATGAAATTTTCAAGAGTTTAGTTTCTCTTCGGTGTTTCTCCCTATCCCTGCTGCTACGGCCTATCCCCTAATGACAACGTTCAGCAAGGTACCACTTTCTTATGACTTAAAAACAATATTGGTTACTTGGACTTCAATTTTACCCATGGCTACAGCATCTCTGTGATGGGTTTGACACTAATTTATTCTTACAACTTCTCTCCCCGTTATCTACCTTCAGAAGTTTATGCCACATTAAGTCTGGCTCAAAGTTTCTTTGTTTCTCTGGTGCTAATCAAGAATACAGAAAATGCACCAGCTATTCTAACAAAGATGAGAGGGCATAAAGAATTATCTGAACTGGTAGTGGAGATTGTAAAACACAAAATACATGAGATGGACACCAAGATATTAGAGAGTTACAGTTACTCTGTTACATTGGAAGATGCAGTTGATGAAGTTAGGATTATTAGGTTGAATAAATCAGATAAAAGACCCAGAAGAGTTATGATCCAGAGAAAAGCCACTGCCAAACAGATGCTGAGGCCAGTGTCCAGTAGAGGATTGCAGTGTTCTATTAAAATTTCCATGCAATCACCACATAGGTGCTGAAATATTTTGTTGGACATGATAAGGTACACATGTTGAATCAATGGTCATTATATCTTGCTGAGATTCAATGGATAGAAGACCCGCATCTAGAAATCACTGTATGATAGCAAAAGTGCTTTTTATTACCATCGCTCTCAATTACCAATTGCAAAATTTGTGCTCTTCAATCTTTTTAGTCAATGAGGGTTTATAGCTGATAACACTTGTAGGGTGGAGGGAAGGAATCTCTTTCATGAACTAATGCTGTGGATGCCATCATGTCATTTTGGACTTTAAATACTGATGACAGATCATCAGGCAAAGAAAGACATTATTCTACTACTGGATACATTTTCTAGAATATTATGAAGTACTAGGATTGCTGCAACATGATGAGTGGACGAAAGAGTAAGTATGGAATTCAAATAATTCAATGAGCTACCTCTGGGTACTTCCAAACTTGGTGACAGTAGTCAGCTGGCAGCTGCTGCCACTATGGCCGGACAAGGCAAGGTAATTAGATGAGGATCTATGTCTACACCACTCTACTGGACAAGCAAACCAACTAGCTGACTTTCTTGCCCAGGGCAAAGGTTGGTTACGATGGGAGATGAATATCAACTAAAGCTTTGGGAGTAATTGCTGCAATAGAAGCTGTAGCTTATTCCACTTGACATCTGTTATCACATCATTTTTAGACATTATGATCAGCTGTTACTTTAAAGCAACCATAACAAAGCAGACTAGTATAAGGCATAGGCAGGTCTGAATGGTACATGTGGTAGCCAGAAGTCAAAGTAAGAGCACCGCCCATTTCTTCTTGGTCAGTTGAATCTGGTTGAGCTGCAATAGACACTTTTCATGCACACTCTCACTGAAACCACCCAATCTCAAGGTCTTGTGTGACTGCTTGGCATCAGGCCACCTGCCAAATAATTTCGGATGCTTCTAGGGAAGTTCAGTGGGACTGTTTATAATACTGTGGCAAGATGTCTAACTGAAATCCACTGATGAAGATATTGCGAAGTGATGTTCACATGATCAAGCCAGAAAACATAAAGAAGCAAGTGGTGTGTCATTCTTCCTTCCAGATACCAGCCTCCTCCTGAGGAGGTTCCTACAGAAAGAGCTGAACTGATTTCCAGCTGGCAAAAGAGAAATCTTTTGGCCAAATCCTTGCAACAGCAGCACAACATAAGTAGAGAAGGTTGGGCTTTGAGAGAAAATATCTCGAAATTAGTGCATTATTTGAATGCATTCTTGATTTCTTAAGATTCCAATTTTATTTTTTGCACTAAACAAATTGTTAAAATATTAAATGATTAGCTGATGAGAATGCCTCTGAGAAACCTTTGTATCTTTCAGGTGTATAGAATACCATAAAACAAAGAAGAGATAGACATTATAAAATGGTATAAGAAGGCTGGGCGAGGTGACTCATGCCTGTAATCCCAGCACTTTGGGAGACCAAAGTGGGTGGATCACAAGGTCAGGAGTTTACGGCCAGCCTGGCCAACATGGTGAAAACCCATCTCTACTAAAAATACAAAAAATTAGACGGATGTGGTGGCAAGTGCCTGTAGGCCCAGCTACTCAGGACACTGAGAGGAGAATTGCTCGAACTCGGGAGACTGAGGTTGCAGTGAGCAGAGATCATGTCACTGCACTCTAGGCTGGATGAAAGAGTAAGACTCCATCTTGGAAAACAGATATGCCACATAGACATATCTGCTTTGCCTGAAAGTACACTTTCCTGGTTCTAATAGGCATCGTAAGGCTTGGCATAAAATTGATACATATTGAAACTTCTCATTTTGCATTCATGGATAATAAGTTGTAAGAAAATTGAAAGTGTGTTTATTTGCCTGTTTGTACAGTAGTATTATCTTTTTAAAAACTTGTTTTGTTTTCCGTGTATTTAAGTGTTTTAAAATTTCTCCATACAGTGTAAGTTTTGGGGAGGCAGATTCTGTATGACTGTCATTATATTAATTCCTAAGTGCATGGGTTTTTTAAAATATTATAAGTACTGAAATTTTAAAAAATATATTTAATTGGCTGGGTAAGGTGGCTCACGCTTGTAATCCCAGCACTTTCGGAGGTTGAGGAGGGCAGATTGCCTGAGGTCAGGTGTTTGAGACCAGTCTGGCCAACATGGTGAAACTCCGTCTCTACTAAAAATACAAAAAAATTAGCCAGCTATGGTGGTGTGCACCTGCAATCTCAGCTACCTGGGAGGCTGAAGCAGAGGAATTGCTTGAACCAGGGAGGTGGAGGTTGCAGTGAGCCAAAATCATGATACTGCACTCCAGCCTGGGCGGCAAAGTGACATTCCATCTGAAAAAAGAAAAAATATAATGAACACTTAATTGTTTCATATATCTATGGTGTACAATGTGATGTTGCCATTTGTATATAAATTGTGTAATGATCAAATTATGCTAATTAGCATATCTATCATCTTAAACATTTATCATTGATTTGTGATGCGAACATTCAAAAACCTCTCTTCTATTTTAAAATATACAATACACTAATAGTAACTAGCCATCTCATTATGCCCATTATGCAATACACTAGCATAAATCATGTCTCGTGTCTAACTGTGGCTTTGAATCCATTGACTAAAGTCTCACTGTTGGTCCTTCCTCTCTGCCTCTCCATCTTCTAGTAACCACTATTCTACACTCTACTTCCATGAGATTCAGTTTTTAGATTCCACATATAAGTGAGATCAAGGAGTTTTTTTATGTTAAGTGAAAAAGTGATAGGTTTTTGCTAATCAATTTATTTCAGAAGAAATTCTTTCTAGGCTCTGTAGAGAATCACCTATAAGATATATATAATTTTTTAAGTAAAATGTTATTGAATATGGTGTTACTAGCAGTTTAAATTATCATTTACTGAAGTCAATGTGTCAGGAGACATCTTGTGGTCAAAGCGGAAATTAAATGAATTTGTTTGAGCAAATTAAAGAAATGTCAGAAAATGATAGCTTTATATATGGAAGAAAATGGAGGAAAGTTAAATATATGGTAAAGAAGACAAAAATTAGAAAAAAAAATCACACATAACTATTATGTATAAAAATCTCTGTCTGGGCCAGGCATGGTGGCTCATGCCTGTAATCATAGCACTTTGGGAGGCAGAGGTGGGCCTGATTACCTGATTACTGAGCGCAGATTACCTGAGGTCAGGAGATCAAGACCAGCTTGGCCAATGTGGTGAAACCTCCTCTCTACTAAAAATACAAAATTAGCCAGGCTCAAGGGCACACTCCTTTAATCCCAGCTACTTGTGAGGCTGAGGCAGGAGAATTGCTGGAACCTGGTTGGCAGAAGTTGTAGTAAGCAGAGAGTGGGCCACTATACTCCAGTCTGGGTGACAGAGAAAGACCCTGTCTCAAAAATCAATCAATAAACCAATCAATCTCTGTCTAAATGGACTTACACAATTTAAGAGTAAGCACACACAAAAAAACCAAAACTATAAAAAATGGGTAGAAACAAAGCTTTTTTATTCTAAATATTCAACTTGTAATTCAATATAAAATTATTCAGATCTACTGGTATTTATGTTATCGGAGTTCTCACTTTCATAAATTAACTGAACTTGGTTACTTTTCCTTATATACTCCTTCCAATTGTACTTTGAATATTAATAAAGTCAGAAAAGTTAAAAAAGTAGATAGGTTATAAACTGTTAATTTTTTTAAATATTTGCTTCTATACATCTATATCTATCTGTATGTCACTCATTTATTCATTTATTTAATGACATGGTTGAACAATTTTATTTTTTCTGCACATTGCACATATGAAACTTTATTCAAAGTATGTATTTCCTACATATAAGAATAATTTCTACAGAAAATAATACTGTTATTACACATTAAAAAACAAAAATGAGCTTTCATGTGTATACTGTTTTGTGCATTTTCTATTAATCAGCATATATTTGAATCATTCAAATACCTGATGTATATCATTGCATGTAATAGAGGTTTTTGTGGCTGTGTTTCTCTTTTGTTATAATTTTGTTTTTGCTTAGCAATGGCATATATACATAAAAGCATATTATATATCGTGTAAATATGCCACTGTTAGTTTGTGATCATCTATCAACGATCGTCTAGTTGCACTGACCTTGGGTCCCATCTTTATCAAGATGTCCCAGTTAAAGGGTGGAAAGCAGTATTTCTCCATGAGCTCCATCACATGTGATTATGGCACATGTGTGGGAGCCCTCTTCCCTTTGCCCTCTGAAAGTTGGTTCAAAAGTAACTTGACAAAAGGCAGATTATAAGGAAAAAAGCATGCAAATTTATAAGCATGCACAGGAGTTACAGAAAAAAATAAGGGCTTTGGAGCAAGACAAAACAGCTTCTGGCAGCAAAACAGGCTATAGTACTGAAAAAAAGAGGACGCCTGTCTAGCAAATTATGTTTTTGTAATGCATGTGAAATCTCTCACAGGCAGTACCCCTTAGGGAGAAAATATGGTAAATGTTTCTTAGGTCTTTAAAGCCATCAGACCCTCAGTTCACCTTTGCTGGGTCTGGACAAGGGAGGGCCTTCAGAGAAAGCCTGGTTGCATAGTACGGATTTTCTCCAGATGCAAGTCTCCCCCACCAAAGGCAGCTTTGCAGGACTACTTCTGTTTGCAGGCCTTCAGAACAGCCACCTCAACATACCTTAAAGAAGTATATTTTGGGGTGAAATATTTGTTTTCCTCCAGATGCCATCTGCAAATTATAGCAACTCCATTTGTTATTAACTCACTTAATCCCAGGGGCTCCCTAGGTAACCAAGAGGACTTAGAGAAAAGTGACCTTCTCCAGCAACACACTATCTGCGAAAGAAAGTGGAGACTACTTCCTACTGCAGGTAAGATGTGAAAGAAGGATCACATCTTTGAGAAAAGATTGCTTAAATAACAAGGGAGTTCAATAGCTGTGCTAAACTCTTAGGTTGTTGCTTCCATGACATAAGACAGAGTAGGTAGCTGGGTATGAAGGATCAAGGATCTTAGGTCTGTTAAGAGCCTCTGTTTAAAAGAGAGTACAGTATGTTACCAGGAATTGCCTCTCTATTGACCTAGACTGTGGATCAGGTAGTACGATTTATTGCATAAGAAGCTCAGACAAAATATTGTGATAAACTCATGGAACAAAGCCTTTGGGAACCATGAGAGAAGGTTTCTAAAGCCCCTATAATGAAGGAGTCTCTGGGGAGACAAATGGGAGTGGCTGCTTTATTATAATTTTTATAGATGTTTAGCACCCTTTGTTGGAGGGGGTTGTGTGCAAGGTAGGCTGATTTGCAAGTAACGATAGAGGACAACATAAATAATCTCAAGCAAAATTTGTAAATGAGAAATATTTTGCCTCTAGAGCATAAAAAATGCCTACAAGATGTTTGGCTTCTTTTAACATTGTGAGTCATAAAAAGGTCAATAGCAGTTTTTTGACAGTGTCAGGGATGGAGTGTCCCTCAGTTTACCAAATGATTTTCAGAACTTTAAACAGGGTAGTGGGCTTTGTACTATATGTGGGGCAATTACCCATTTTATTTTTTTGAACATTTTTTTTAGTATATTTGTGTACTCAAAATGAGTATGTTATTTTGAACTTGTCAAAGGAAACTCCTGTGGAGGAGGATGCTATCAGTGAAGTTGCACCTGTGCTCCCGGAGAAAGCTGGGCATGTTTAAGATGCTGGCAGTGAAGACTATGCACCACATCAAAGCTGCTGAAATATCCCCTGGGTACACAGGAAAGAGTAGATTTTGCTTCTTCATTTGAGAGAATGTTGGTTCACAGCATTAACTAGCTTTAAGTTTGTGGTAATCAATTGTAAAGCCTATTCACTCTTTCTAAGTTTAAGAAGAGCCTAGCTTGGGCTACAAATGTGGAGGTAATGAAAATAATCACCCTTTCTCTGAATAGGTCTTTTTTTTTTTTTTTTTTTTGAGATGGAGTCTCACTCTGTCATTAGTCTGGAGTGCAGTGGCGCTATCTCCCCTCACTGCAACCTCTGCCTTCCGGGTTCAAGCGATTATCTTGCTTCAGCCTCCCAAGTAGCTAGGACTACAGGCATGTGCCACCACATCCAGTTAATTTTTGTGTTTTCAATAAAGACGGGGTTTCACCATGTTGGCCAGGATGGTCTCTATGTCTTGACCTCATGATTCACCTGCCTCAGCCTCCCAAAGTGCTGGGATTACTGGCATGAGCCACCCAGCCCAGCCTGAATAAGGTCTTTTACAATTGATTTCAATCCTTGATTGACTTTACATTGCACCATGTTAACTATTTTAACTGCAATGGAAGAACAATGGAGTTTCATTTTTTTTTTTGAAGCTGATTTACATGTGTCAAAGACTTGATTTAATTTTAATTTATTACTCATTTGATCAGAATGTCTTTAGCCAAACTCAAGAATATTTTAGGGCAATGAGTACCATAACCATGAAGGATTTAGGCAAGGCAATATAATAGTAAGGTGAAGAATATCTATTTGTTCCCCATTTTACATTCTAGAAACCCCTAAGATCAGAGAGGTGCCTTATTTAAAATTAGTGGAATTCCAAGGCACTAACGTACACTAAGTCCCAGTGTTAATTAAAACCGTGAAGGCTTTTGGGTGTGCATATTGGCAGATGCTAATTAAATTACCTATGTCTTAGAATTAAAAAATCCAACCTGTGCCTTTTTTAATCAGTTAGTTACATACATTATTGTAGCAAATCTTAGATTTCTACTTAGGTAGAATTTTCTTTTTTTTTTTTTTTTTTTTTTAACATTTTAATGCAGTCCAATTTATTTATGTTTTTGTTGCCTTAATTTTAATATTTTATTTAACCCAATACATTTAAAATGTTCAATATATAATCAACATGCAATTATTGAGATATTTTACATTTTTGCACTAATGTGCAATTAGTACACAGTGTACATTTGTACTTCAAAGTCTGGTGTACATTTTTTTTTTTTTTTAATTTTTAACTTTTATTGCATTTTAGGTTTTGGGGTACATGTGCAGAACATGCAAGATAGTTGCATAGGTACACACATGGCAGTGTGTTTTGCTGCCTTCTGCCCCTTCACCCACATTTGGCATTTCTCCCCATGCTATCCCTCCCCTGCTCCCCCCCCACGCTGTCCCACCCCTATTCCCCCCAAGAGACCCCAGTGTGTAGTATTCCCTTCCCTGTGTCCATGTGTTCTCATTGTTCATCACCCGCCTATGAGTGAAAATATGCAGTGTTTCATTTTCTGTTCTTGTGTCAGTTTGCTGAGAATGATGTTCTTCAGATTCATCCATGTCCCTACAAAGGACACGAACTCATCATTTTTGATTGCTGCATAATATTCCATGGTGTATATGTGCCACACTTTCCCAGACCAGTCTATCATCGATGGGCATTTGAGTTGGTTCCAGGTCTTTGCTATTGTAAGCAGTGCTGCAATGAAAATTTGTATGCATGTGTCCTTATAGTAGAACGATTTATAGTCCTTTGGATATATACTCAGTAATGGGATTGCTGGGTGAAATGGAATTTGTATTTCCGGTCCTTGAGGACTTGCCACACTGTTTTCCACAATGGTTGAACTAATTTACACTCCCACCAACAGTGTAGAAGTGTTCCTATTTCTCCACGTTTTATTTCCTTTTTATAATCACTGTTACCCAGCTCATATTTTCATTTATTCCTTCAAATAAGCTGGAATCAATATCATGAGGGTTAAACACCTCCTTAATAAAAATGGCTGAATTAAACTCTTAGCTCCATCACAGGAGTATCATATATGCTTTCCTTATAATCCTGAAATTCAAGATCTTTTTTGGTTAGAGACATAGGTAGCAGCAGAAACAACAAAGTTTATTTTGCAGAATTCTAGTGATTCTTCTGCTTTTAAAAAAGTGGACCTCAGAAATCTAAATACTGACTCTTCTTCCTCCACTCTACACAACCAACCCTCCGACGGGCCCAGATGTCACACACAGTGTAATTCTTTCACCTGAGTTACCTATAAAATTGAGCCAGCACGAGGATGGACACACAAAAGCAGTGGTCATAGGGTAAGAGCCATTTGCCAGAGTCTAATGTCAGACAAGGCTTATTCTGGAATTGAGATGAAAAACTTCATCTAAGATACACAAATAGGACAAGAATAAGACATATGACTCAGGGACACTGAAAGGAGATATTCAATTCTATACTTCTGTTCCTAAATACAAGTCATCAAAATATATGACTTTGGAGTTTTAAATCTGTAGCAGAGGCTGGGTAGAATTCAGCAAATACAGCACAAAGCAGCACTGTTCAAAGTGCAAGCTTGCCAGCAAGAAATAGCTCAAACTGCAAGCTCGCCAGCAGACAACCAAGCCAGTTAGGAAGCCGGACAAGGAAAGAAGGCTCAGCAGTGGTGGTAGTCATCACTATTAATGTATGGGATATACCACAACACAAAAAGTTGGTTTAGATGTAGAAATGGATGATGACACACACACACACATACACACACATACACACACAGAGAGACAGCGAGAGAGAGAGAGAGAGAGAGAGAGAGAGAGAGAGCGGGAGAGGGAGAGAATGAAAAGGTGTATTCCTCACAAACTGAGGGTTTCTGGAGAGCATCGTGGCTCATAAGCAGTTCCGGAAATGGCTTGAGAAAGCAGGGAAAGAGGACTGGTTTAGAGTTTTTTCTCATGGTCAGAAGATGGGGCCAGAGTGAGGATTCCCATATGGGCAGGTATTTATGGTGTTTGAACCCCTACTAGTGCCAAAAAAAAGGAACATCCAAGCTTTCTTAACTTTCCTGGATGTGGGATGGAAGAGAAAGAGAGAAGGATGAAGATTGAAATTCATTATCAGTAAAACACCAAAAAATGTATTCAGATCATTTATGACAAATGTGCCTTGGAAGTAAATGCTGCTGAAGGTCTAGAAAGCAACCGTAGTTACCAGGGCTTTTCACCTATTAGCTTTTCTAAAGAAATTTGATTTATCCTGAAGCTTAGCATTACCCTAAAGCAAAAGAACTGAACTAGTGCATATAAAGTAAGTAAATGTACTACTATCATATTCCCAAGATATAGATACTCCATACCTTTCTCAAAATTAAATCTGCCTTATACATATACAGATACATTCCGCATAGGGTTATTATTAATATTAAAATTTAATTCATTGTGCCCTTTGAAATCTTAGATTAACATGAAATTATCTAATGAATTAACATTTTCCAAGCACTTTTCAGAAATGCTACAATGATTTACTTAATATTACAAAAATAAGAAATAAAATTCTCAGTATGCTACTCTCCTAATACTATGTCATGGAGAGTAAAAATAATATTTGCTCACTAAGTAAAATCCTTCATTTCTTTGACGAATATCATAAGGTGCACCCCTGTAACTTGCATATATAATATAAAATGTCATTTTTGTATATGAAAAACTATATGATATATATATACTAAACATATCTATACATGATGTAGATATAGAAAGAAAAACTCTTACGTTGAACATTTTCAAGAGAATTCAACATGCTTACATAGTTGTAAAACTTACTAGCTCATTTGAACCAGCAATAATAACCATTTTAAATTTGAATACATGTGTTCTTGTTTCAAAGTATTCTATATAAAATTAAACTATTCATTCAGTTCCTCTAAGCATACAACGACATATTGCCTAACTTAATATTAGACTTTTTATTAGTTTAATAAAATAGTTCAATATCTTAATGTATTCAATTAGAAACACAGTTGCATTCATTCACAAAGGTACATTAAGTTTTACTGTGAATTCAAACTCCACTTGCATTTCTAAACCACAAAACATAAAAGTAAAATCCGCAGACATACAATGCATATTTAATAGCCATTAAGTAATTTCTTAGCATTCAAATCTGCTGATGAAATACATCGGAAAAATAATGATACTTGAACTGTGTCAGTTAAACAGACTTTGTATTTTCTTAACTCAGAATGTTTTCATATTTAAGAACAGATCAACCTCTATTTTTCTAATTGTAATTCTCATTGTAATTTAAAGTTGTTATTTGTATGTGTTTTTTAGTCTAGAAAAATGTCCTGTCCACTATGGTAAGTGCTAGCTAACAGTGGTTATTTAAATTTAAAGTTCAATTTATTAAAATATTTAAAAGTTACCACTCTATTGCACAGAACAGAAATGAGAACAGTTCCACCATTGCAGAACGTGTTATTGGGCACCAATATTATAAGGAATACAAGATGGAAAGAAAGAGCCATGTTCAGAGATTAACACAAGTCCATTTTAGTTGCAGAAAAGGAAAATGGTTGCTAATCAAATATATATTTATAAATTAAATAGTTATTTAATTTTGTCTACCTTAAAAACTGTTTTAAAAATCATGTTATATAATCTTCAGTTTATTAAGCAAATTTAGAAAATACAGACATCTACAATGAAATAATCTCCAAATTCCCAGTAACGAAAATAGTCAATATTAATTTGTTGAAGTATTTGTTTTCAGAACTTTGCTTTTCCTAGTTTAAAAATAATTGAAATTGTCTCTCATTTAATACAGTTTCATGTATTTTGTTTATACTTAATTGTATATAAATTCCAGGTTACTCTTGATTTTCTGAAAAAAAAATTACTCTTTTCTGTCTTATGTAGTTATAGTAACAGTGTACATACATAGGCTTCAAAACAGATTTTTCATTTACAATTTTAATATAAAATCCTATTTATAAAAATCTAATTTTAATAGTTTATAGAAATCGAATTCTAGTTTATAGAAATCTAATTTTAATAGAAAATTCCATTAAAATTACTCTAATTATTAAGAAAATTCAGAAAACATAGACATCTACAATGAAATAATGACCCAGTAATGAAAATAGTCATTCTATAAACTCCCAATTAAGCTATTATCATGTCTCTGATTACAAAATAACATAATATTAGAACACACTAATATTTACATTGAGAACCATCTTGAGAACCATCATTAATAACCTTATTTTATTCATTCATGAATCCTTAATGGGATGGTTATTGAAAGCAATGGACTTTTCTTTAAAGTTGTTCAGTTTATAGAGATTAGCTCCTGGTCTTAGAATGTGATTTTCTATTCCTTTTTCAAAAATGCACTAAAAGTTAAAAGCAGCAATTTTAACATTAGGTCTCCAAAACAACAGGAATTACTACTTTTATATTGTAGGATGAAATATTGCAATGATATGACTGTACCTGTTAGAGATAAATCTTAGATGTGGCTACATGGGATTTTAAATATTTCTCTTTGCACAGTATGGGGAGGTATGACACGAGAAATTTGAATTGCAAAGAAGAGAGCAAAAAGCTGTGTACTGAAACGATGTTGATACACCAATATAGGTATGTAGTTCTAGAACCCAAATTAACATTTAATGTAAGCTTGTTATATTTTCAACACAACTAGAAACATCTTAGTTTTACCCAGAAGAAATCCTGAAATAAAGACTATTCATAGGTATATTTTTCTTAAGTGATCCAGGAAGTATAAATGAGAGAGTAGAATAAAGTAACAGAGAGAAGAGAGAATGGCTGGTAAAGGGCAGTCTTGTGAGTGGTTTAATGAGGTGGGCAACTGAAGCTCAATCTTCCCAGGAATGTCAGAGAAATGCTATACCTTAGCAATGTTCTAAAGAAAGATGAGAAGATTGAAATATGAAGTTTCTGTTTTTTTGCCTTTCACTAGTTGAATATTGACTTTGGCAACACTAAATTCAAAGCATTCTAACACTATAAAACTATGGAACCTGACTAGCTCTCTTGGTGCTGTAGGAAGGGCTGAATATGATAAGCAGAAGCAGAGAGAAACATGTACTGGAGGTAGAAAGCTGCAGTATTCATGGAATATGTGGCTTCAAATGCATTCAGAGGGGGCTGAGACATTATTGTCCACTCATTTAACATTCAAATCTGCTTATGCTACATTGATTGATCCTCTCTGTTATGGAGCCCCTAATGTGTTGTCTACCCATAATCTCTAAAAATAATGTGAAAATGCAGGTTAGGTCCACAAGCTAGAATCCCTGTGCAGGAACTACTTCCAAGGCTGTAGTTATAATTTATTTCCTTTCTCAATAAACCGTAACTCTCATCTTTCTCTAGCCCTTTAGCTGGTTGATTTTTGTCACCATATTTGGAAGCACCCAGGGGTACCCCAGTGAATCCTATGTGTCTTAGTCTCTGAATGAGCTGCTTAAGATGTTCTATGTTATGCTGCTGCTGCTGGGGATTTTCAGGATGCTTTTGTAATAAATTCTAAATGACATGACTTTTCATTATTATCTCAATTTTCAGACTCACATGTAGGCCAATGGTTGGATACACCTAGGTCAATGGCCAAGATCTATTTGTCAGAGTGTGTGTTGAAGTTACAACTAATCTCTCCTACTGTCTATAAATTTCAAGACACATTGCCCTCCTTCAGGAGACACAGAGTGGTATTCAGTAGCTGAGAATACAATTGGTATAATGTCCCTTATAACATATGACACTGTAATTGGCATGAAATGCACTTCTTTATTCTAATTTGATAGACATTTGTGTTGTTCCCTTTTTGTTTGTCTGGATATTTATGAATATGGCTACTATGAACATTTTTTTCCCAAATCTTTTAGTATAAATAAGCATTCAGATAAATGCAGAAAGAAATGACAATTAATGAATAGTTCTGCAAAATTACTTATTGACTGTGTCTGGGCCCAATGTAGAAAGAGAAGCTGCACAATGATTTGAACAGGAAAATTACATAGTTTTTAACATAAAAGTAATGCAGGAATTGGTTCTTAGAAGTAATCTGAACAGTGAAGAATATAGGAACTGCAACCACTATTCTGAGGAAAAGCTACATCTCTAGGAATAAGATCCAGGATGTGTCTATGGCTTTTGGATAGAAAGAAATTGCTGTGGTACCTGTTAATGGAGCTGGCTAGAAGTCTACCCTGAAGTATGCCAAGGAAGGCTGTTGATGAGAAACTTCTCTGGGGGTGCTTTGCTATAAAATTGCCCAGGGAAGCTGGTAGACACTGAGTATTGATGGCCGCAATGTGTTGCAGGAGCCATGTCCCCTGGATAAGCTGTAGGCAGTGCAGGAAGCAGGTGCGGGAGGATGCCATATATGTTTCAGGAACTTGCCAAGTAAGTACATCATAACAAGGAAGTAGAGCACTTTCTCTTTTCTTCCTTTCTTCCTTTCTTCCTTCCTTCCTTCCTTCCTTCCTTCCTTCCTTCCTTCCTTCCTTCCTTCCTTCCTTCCTTCTTTCTTTCCTTCCTTCCTTCTCTTTCTTTCTCTTTCTTTCTTTCTTTCTTTCTTTTCTTTCTTTCTTTCTTTCTTTCTTTCTTTCTTTCTTTCTTTCTTAGTAAGCTTTAATATCTCACTAGCACTCTCCACTGACACAGTTTCATTGTCAGCTGGCAAAAAAAAAAAAAAAAAAAATTATAGAGCCACTTTCCTCTTTAACATAGTAGGTAAAAAGAATAAATTTGGAGCTTAGAAGCAATAAATACAAAACCAGGACACTTATCCATTTAAAAAATGAAATTTGATGTATTCATCCAATTTTGGACTATTTTACTTTAACATATAATAGATCTGGTTCTTTCTAAGGACCAAAGCTTTTTAATGCATTATAAAAGTCATTATTAATTTCATGCATCTAAAGTGAAGGGGAGAAAAAACTTACAAGAAATGAAGTGGAATAGCTTTTTCACATAGGACAATGGTGGCATTTAATTTTAAGACTGTATTAATGAATTGCAGCTAAAGATACACTCCTACCAATTTTAAAAATGAACATGTGAAAGCCATTTGTTATATAACTTCAAGAACTACATCACCTTAATTGTTACATTCTTAGTCTTTGATAGAGTTTTGTATTTGAAAAGATTGATATATTTTGACACCCTTCAAATATTTTAAGGCATTTACTAAATATAATGTGTCAAAGGGTACTTGTCACAATTATTCTTAAATTACACCAGGAATGCTGAATCTCCTCCAATCAGATAAAGTTCTCAAAGGCTACTAAAATAATTTTTAGAAAATTCAAAATATCTCTCTAAGCATAATCACTAACAAATCATCTCTATAAGGGCAGAAGAAAGTGACATACACTTATATAGGTAGCGTGCTTTTTATTTTTACATTTTGGTTTATATAAAAGATAATAAGTTAAACGTTCATATATAGGAATGTTAAAGTTTATAATAATTTTTAAAACTGGTCTAGGTTTTTAAATCATTTGATGTTTTAAAATTAGAAGCATATTGAACCCAATATTATATTTATTATATGCCAAATTTAGTGTATCCTCAGAAGTTTTATTGCAGACATACACATTTTTCGTTAAAATCTACATCTTTTTGAAACAAACGTTAGCACTCATCATAATTTATTGCATGCCACAAAACAGTACATAATAGTTTTTCCAAAAGAGAAAATTAACATAATAAAGATACTGCCTTATATCTTTGTTGACTATTCACCCTGAATTGCAGACTCATACCTGTCGTGGGAGAAAGTATATGTATTCTGAAACAACTTTCTTGGTAGCTTTGAAAGAAGAATGAATACAACTTCTGACTTTGACAATTACCTTAGCCTAAAAATGTTCTAAATAATACAAAATCTATATCATGTTTTCTAACATATTAAAATAATGTTGTGATTTGACTGTAAAGAACATAAAACTAACTGTCTTAGTGGGATATATTATATAGTGAACAGGGAAACTGTTGTGAATTCAATCTTGATACTACATAAAATGAAACATCTCTGGATATCCTGGACATACAGTCATACTAGCTCTCATCTCTCTTAATATGAATCCTCTGTTTATGTTTTTGTTGGCTTGCTTAAAATTGTTGTTTTTGAAATATTCCGTGTTGCATTTTAGATTTAAGGCAATTTGGGGATAAAAATAATTTTTAAGATATATTTTATGACTGTGGATTACAAAAGTGTCCATTTTACAAGTTTAAAATTGTCTACTCCACTACAATGAAAAGGAAAAACATTACATTGTTTTATGATGCAAACATCATATTTAAAAAAATCAATTTGTATATGAATCAGATGCTAACTTGTTCAAAATCCTGGCAGGAAAGTGTGACAAACACCAACTGGTAACAATAGCATTTATGGAAAAGATGCTTACTAAAGCCTGGGTAGGGTTAAGCGAACCATCAAAGGATGCTGAAGTATCCAGTATCTAGCATTATGGGGAAACTCTTCACCCTCTTTAGGACTGAGAAATTACAGGGAAGGAGCATCCTGAATAAATATCCCTATGTATCTCTTTCTTCTTTCTTATCTTCTGTTGATGCTAATCATTGACCAACATCAGCTAGAAGCAGAGAGCAAGGGAATTCAAATGAGACATTGAGAAAATATTAGGCACAGGATGCAGGGAAGGATAAAGAAAGGTGGAGATTGCACTGTGGTCTAAGAGATCATTTGTTATGATTTCGGTTCTTTTGTATTTGCTGAGGAGTGATTAGGAGAAATACATAATGTAGATGACAGGGGGATGGATGCACATGTATACTTATGTATACACTATGGCACATGTATACTTATGTAACAAACCTGCACAATCTTCACATGTACCTTAGAACATAAAGTATAATAATAATTAAAAAAGAAAGAGATTAGATTTGAGGGATAAAACAGAATATTCAGTACACATGCTAAGATAGGGTACTTGCTCTGAAAAAAAAAAGGCAGATCTACTTTTGAAGATTTATATTTATAGCCTTGAATTATTTCTCAACCTAAAATATTAAGATTATACATTTACTTTTTAATATTTTTCATTTGGAATGTCAGATTAACTCCTGTGGATATGAACTTAGCTTGTCATTATTTTTAGCAACCCATCACAGGTTAAGTAGTTGCAACAGTAAAGTTTCATCTGGAAAAGGTTGCACATGAAAGTGGAGTAACACAAAAGAAAGTTGAACAAATGGACTATTTCCAAAGTTGTGGATAAGAAAAGGGAAAACTGATAGAAAGCGGCAAAGTACTTAGTCTTTGCAATACCAGGGAGAAGAGGAAGATAAGGGCAGTGGTCACATAGCCTGAAAAGACTCTCACAAGAAATGCCATCTGCAATAGAGGGACATAGATAACTCATAGCAATAGGTAGGGGAAAGTCCTGCTATTAAGTGTCCTGGCTTCACTCTCTTCTCATTTTCTGGTCACCTCTTGGTTCTTGTGGGGGACTGAATTTAGTGAGAATAAGAAGGCAGAAAGCTTAATGACACCTTGTGTAAAGATCTGGGCCTCAGGTCACAGGCTGGATGAAAAAGGTAAAGAGGAGATCTGGAAGGGCAAAAAGAAATCCAGCACTTCAGGAGAATAGATATTGCAATTCCTGGTTTCTATTTTAGAATTTCTATTACTAGAGAGATATTGAAAGCTGGTAATTTTTTTAATGTCATAATTTTCCAGAGGAAAAAAAAACCTTGTAGAGAGACTATTAATACTCTCACATTAGACCACGACAAAACTATATGCTCTCAAAAATAGAAGTGAGAAAAATCTGATAGAAAGTGATGCAGAAACACTGGAAGTTGGAGACAAAGAATAAATCTAAAATTAAAGAAGCTATCCAAATTCATTTTGATAAATACCCATTATTATGACAGGTAATTTCAACTCATGTCTCTTGTAAAAATTTGATGGACACTCAAAGTTATCTGAGTTAGTTTCAAGTATGTTTGAGAATAAAATTCCAGACCTTGACAAAGTTAAATGACCTCAAACTTCTGGCTTAAGACAATCTCTTTTTTAAATCTACATGGAAAATTTGTGTAATTTTTTACTATAAATATTGGGTTCTTCTTATTTTTCTAAGTAAATGTTTTACTATTCATTTAATTAATGCTTTTCTTTGAAGTACTTTTTTTAATCAATTAGGGATGCAATATTCATCTTATTTTTAAGAGCAATACTAGCATACCCTTCAGGCTTAATTACTCTTGAAACATAAAGAGAAGAAAGCAGGAAACAATTTACATTTAATATGAATTGAAGATAAATATCACAAAATAATACCTTTACCACATTGTGTTTACCCCAAGATACTAGACTAATGAAGATATTACCAGTACTTAGAAACTATAGTTAAAAGTCTGAAATTAAGATGAATCAGTGGATACTTTATATTTTATTACATTATACATTACATTATATTCTCACTATTTTGCTATTTAGTTAACTGGATTCATATATTTATTATACATTTTGTGAAGAATTCATGACATATATATTTGTATGGCCCATTTGAAAACAAAAGCATCACTTGATATTATGATTCTGGGAATAATTAATTATTTCATTGGCACATTCTAAAATTCAAACTCATTTGACACCTTATTTTAAAAAATCAACAAATATATGAGAACAATATTTTGTTTTAAATTTTTTTCAGGAGTATACATACATATTTTAACTGTGTCTATATAAAGAAAAAATTGATTGCAATATATTCGAAGACACATTTTCTGAAAGGGAGTGATACAGAAACATCAGAAGTTGGAGACAAAGAATAAATCTAAAATTAAAGAAGCAATCTAAAATCCACCTATGTGTGTTAAATTAAAAATAATAATTATAGTTTAGTCTGGGGAACTTTTCATGACTGCAGCATTTGGATTTAAAATTTTTATATTGCACTACTTTGGGTATTTAAAGATTTTAATTTGAGTATGTCAATAGCTTTCCCACATAAAAATGCAGGTGGTTTTAAGCTATTTACCTGGCCTTAGCTCCATTCATCTGATTTGCAAAGAAACCAGTACCTAGTAATGAGACAAAGTAGCAGGATAATTAAAATATCAACAAAATAATGTCATATGTTTCTATCTTTTAAAGGCAAAATTCAAATTGTTATATTTTTTTTAAAAAATTGTTCACTTAGACCTCTAACATCCTACCATGCAATGTGAAAACTCATTAAATAATATTCTTTTTTAGTCAATTAAGAAGTTATTTTACGGAAAAACAAAGCCTTATGTCAAAAACATAGAAAACACTGCACTGTGGGAAAATAATTAATAGTAGATAGTTTGAAATAATGTTCAAAAATAGGTAAATTGAAATTATATATTTTTAAATCCTTTCCACATTAAATCTCTGAGTTAGCACCTCCTTGATACATCTCCAGATTTATCTTCTCAAATGTAGCCTGTTCACTTCCCACATATGAAAATGACCACACACATAAATACATACACAAACACAATCAGAAAAATTAACATTAAATTACACACACACACACACACACACACACAGTACACAAGTATTTATTTATTAATAAAAATAAATACATAAGTAAATAAGAACAACAAAGCAAATAAAATTAAGTGACATTAATGGCATTTAGGTTCATATACTACTTTCTAAACCAATCATAAACTCTATGGTAATTTTATTCCACATTTCGTTTTTGAACAATTCTTAAATTACATAAATTTTTATGAATCTCTAAGAGGAAAAACTATTTTAAATAAATCTCAATCCCTGGAACTTAGCATAAGTTATTTAATTCATTTCTGTATCTTCAACTTGGAACAAATACTAGCAATTATACTGATATTTCTGCAGTGAAGCATAGATTGTCACACTAAGAGGCATAAACTAAAATTCTAAAGCATCTCATATTAATTCATGTCAGATCTTGTCACCAAACAAATTCAGATTCAGTCTCATTTTGCTGCCAGATGAGTTGGGAAAGGTTCTTGATTTTCAGGTTTATTTGTTTCAAGTTTGCTTGGAATTGTAGATAAAGGATTTGGTGTTCAGATTTATTTGGATTTTGGAATTGAGATAAAGAATTATAAAATCACTGATAATTTACCTAAAAGCTATTAAATGTATCCTCACTAAATGGGTGAGGAGACTATCCCAGGGAGGTTAAGTAAATTTTCCAAATTAACACAGCAAAACAATGAAGTCAGGGAATAAATCAAAGCAGTAATATTCAGAGGCCAACATTTTAATCAGTTGGTTATGCTTTCTTCATAAGATTATTGTGAGGGCTGGACACAATAGCTGACACTTGTAATCCCAGCACTTTGGGAGGCCAAGAAGTATGGATCACTTGAGGTCGGGAGTTTGAGACTAGCCTGGCCAATGTGGTGAAACCCCTGTTTCTACTAAAAATACAAAAAAGTAGCTGGGTGCACAGCTGTAATCCCAGCTACTGGGAAGACTGAGGTAGTAGAATCACTTGATCCAGGGAGGCAGAAGTTGCAGTGAACTGAGATCAAACCACTGCACTCCAGCCTGGGTGACAGAAGAAGACTCTTATCTAAAAAAAAAAAAAAGAAAAAGAAAAAAGAAAAAAAATATTGTGAGGATTTTGTGGAATAAAGTATTCAAATTTCTTATAGTTACAGCTATATAGAAAGTCTACCTTCTTTTTTTCTCCTTCCACTGCTCCTTCTCTCTTCCCTCACAGCTGCCCCAATCATCTTCTGTATTCCATAAATCAGTTCTCCAGAACATGACTGGGAACCTGGTCACTTTGTGTGACCAAACTTAAACATTTTTACAGTCTTTTTCTGCAAATTATGTTATAATGTGCTTTTGGTGACTTTGGAATCACTAAGCTCCATTTATTGACGTTTCAGTCACTGGATCACCATTCTAGTGTTCCATCAACTTCCAGGTATACATGTAATCAATAGCTTTGGTTTAGAAAACAATGCAGGACAAGTGAAGAAAATAAAGGATGTGATGAAAAAAGGAAGAAAAATAGGAAACAGAGAAAGTCTGAGAATAGTGTCCATATTTCATAAAAATTATTTGGATCTCCTCTGATCTCCGGACTAAAATATCTAAAAAATCTTAGAGAATTTACAGAAATGTGAATATTTTGATTCTATGGAACACGAGTTTTAGTTCTAATTATGAACAAAACATGAAGTTTAGAAAAGTTAAAGGTGCCAAATTACCCATACTTTATCTAAAAGCAATTAAATTCTAATGTGTTTTTAGTTTTTACTTTCAAAAATATATTTTTTAATTGTAGTTACAAATAGGTGCATAGATTTGGTTTAAAGTAAAATTTTTGACTCAAAGTAATTTTTTTCTCTAGACAATGCCTCTGGTTGGTTTGAATTTTTGAAAAAATTATATTTCACTCTACACTATTAGAATAGTTTAATTAACAAATGACTAATATATGGCTGTTTTTTAAGTTGTGGTATTTCATTTGTTTCAGAGATTTACATGCCATGCAGATCCACCGTGAGCTTCACTATCTTCCCAATTTTAGATTATACACAATATGAAAATACTGATCAATAATTTCTACACTGGAAGTATAATAATATCACTCTTTAATGTCAGCTGAAGAGTTCTTGTACATTGTGAGTGCTATACTAAACCATTTGTAATGTTAGGATTATTGTAAATTTTTATCTGGAAAGAAAAGATGAGAAAAAAATAAATAATGACAAATAATAAATGAGAAAGGTATGATGAAGAAATAACTTGATTTGGACATGATCTTTTATTAAAGAAAAACTCCGAAGGTACATGTTGTATGTTTCCATTTATTTAATATTCTTGCAAAACAAAGCGATGCTTTCTGAAAACAGATCAATAGTTGCCAGTATTCAGATGTAGGGAAACTGACTGACTGACAAGGAGCAAGAGGGAATTTTGGAGAACTAGTCTACATTTTGATTGTGGTATTAATTACATGACTGTGTGCATTTGTCAAAATTCGCAGGACTATATGCCAAAAAGAGTGAATTGTATGTGAATTAAACCTTAATTTAAACATACAAAAGGGCTATAGATTGCTTTAAAAATATAGTTCATTTGAAGCAGTTTTAAAAGTTTTGAAATTATAATTTTTCAACTTTTAAAAATAAAATTCACAACGTAGTTCAAATTGGAAAACATAGAACATTACCCTGACCCCGATATCATAAGTATTAAGAATTAGCAATTGTTATCATATTGGTATGTGATTTAGCCATCTATCTATGTTTTTAAACTTTTTTTAACTAAGTTGCAGACATAAGGTCACTTTAATCTATCTTACATAATTACATAAGCAAAAAATCATTATCATTTTAAATATTATTAGATGCTCATTTCATATTTATTTTTTTCTGAATAAAAATATATATAAATTAGTTTTAAAATATCAATTATTAATAATTGATCAAGGTTCACACATTGTATTTTGTTATTATGTATTTATTTTATTCTAATTCAATGTGGAGTTTCTATCCATTTTTTTCATGATCATCATTAATTATGGTGATAGCCAGCCTTTATCAAGTCTCTCACAATTTGGATTATTTCTTAAACTGGAAGTTTGGCCTAAACGCTAGATTATATCTAGATTAAACATTTTGTCAAGAATGTTTTGGAGGTGATGTTGTGTGTTTCATGTCACATCACCTCAGCAGGTATATAATCTCCCCTTAGCCAATGTTTAAGTATAAAAAATTTTGAATACTTTGTTACTTTGGCTCCTGCCAGATATATTTATTATGAAGATCTGATTTCCTCTTACAATTGGTAAATAATGTTTGCTGATACTTTGTCACAATCTTTGAAATATCCTGTTAGCTGACAATATTTTATTAAGTGATTTTAGCATATATTGGTGATTATCACTTGAATCAATTACATTTTTGTACTTGCAAATTTATTTTCTATATTTTATTGTTTTTCACATTTTATTAGCTGATACACTTTATTTTCTCAACTGTTGAATTCTTAACAAATAGAAAGGCTTCCTAATTAATAATTTCATTTACAATTATCAATTTTCAAAGTGAGGAAATGGGTTCACTTCTGACGGTGGTATTTAAGTCTCTATCTCTCTGTGTCTATCTCTCTATCATGCACGCACATGCATGCGTGTGCACACGTGCACGCGTGCGCGCGTGCGCGCACACACACCCACACAGACACACACACACCCCTCTATGGACTGACAGATTCAATTTAACTGACACTTTGCAGGTTAGAGTAGTCATTTATTGTATCGCTAGAAAAACTGTCACAAATTGTCAAAATTGTCACAAATGCGGTCAGTGGGAATCTTATCAAGCTATCTTCTGTACTTTTTTTTCACATTCTTCCAATATTCTCTGCCTGTTTACATGTCTGGCACATGTGGCGGGCTTACTTTATATGTTCTCTTTTCCGGTGGTAGAACCAACCATTTACCAAGATTCTCACTTTCTTTTAGTAGGAATAACATTTAGAAATAAGCATCTAGTTCTTGGAGTGCCACACAACCAGAGTCCTATTGTATCAAGTTGCAGAGTTATTACAGTGCATCTTTCAGCCACCAGGGCAAAAAATGCATTTTAAAAATAATGCATCAATTTATACTTCCAATTCAAACATAATTTTCAGAGGTTTTGTATAATCTATTTGAATTTTATATTTAAATCATTTTTCCCTTTTATATTAAAAGTGTTATTTTTAATAACACTAGCATTATTTATTTGTTTTATCCTTTAACAATATCAAATATTTTTCTCTAGGCAGCTATAGTGCTAATTGTGGGCAGCTTTAGTACTAATTTAAATAGAGTTAAATTTATTCATTGTAAATCATTTGCAATTTTAAGGCTGTTCATTCTCCTATTTAAATTTATTTTGAATTTGTAAACATTTACATATGCAGAATCAAGACTACATAAAAGTGCTATGATCAGAAAAGTACCACAATTTTTCTATTTTCTCAACAGTTTTTCTCTCCTTATATGAAACCAACTTTTATAGTTTGTGAATACTTTTTTCAACATTCTTTTTGTAATAATAGACAAATCTGTGCTTTTGAGTGTACATATTATATAACCATGTACATTCTTATGCACTTGTCTTTTTCACTTGACAATATATTCCAGAGATCACTCCCTATAATTATAGAGACATCTTCTTCATTTTTAATGACCACTTGCTCTCGCATTAACTGGATAAACTGTAATTTATTTAATAAATGCCTAGAGACATTTTGCTTGTTTAAAATTTTTGCTAATATCAACTAAGACACAATGAGCGTAAAGTTTGATATTTGTGGAGAAGTATGTTGAAGGTACAGTTGTAGTGATATGAATACTTTGTTAAAGGCTAAATGCATTAATTGTTTGGCAAAGCCTCCATAGGATTGTATGTTTTTCCAGTTCCATGAGTAATAGATAGGAATGTTTGCTACTTTCAGGTTTAGTAAGAGAGTGTGGTGTCAGATTTTTATGTTATTTTCAATATTATAGATAAGAAATAGGGAACCAGTAAATTTTGAATTTGTAATTCTAGGAGGAAGACTTTCTATGGGATTTTATGTGGTTAGAAGAGGAATCACTCCCATTTGGTTTGCATTATGGGGAACCATCTCTTTCAGTATTTCCTCAATTTTTATTTTGAATTTTATATATATATTTGTATAGGTTATAAACATAATTATATATATACATATAAATATACAGTATAATGTATAAACAATATACTGTATGTATATATTTATACAGTATATATATATAGTATAATGTATAAACAATATATACATATAGAGTATATTATAATATATAAATATTTTATAATACATTATAATATTTGCATAATAAACATTCTATTTCAGAAGATTTACCCTTTGAAATAAAAGTAGCAATGTTTTCATTAAGTTTCTGCTTTTTTATTTGTTTAACATATTCTACCATACACAGCTATGACTGCTGTTTTTACTTTAGTAATTTTCAATTTTTCATTATAAAATCTATAAACACACATTTCTGATCTCTTAGTATGTGAAGTCCAAAATAGGTAGCAGATACAACTTCAGGAGAAACCTTGTTTTTTCCTCCGTTGCAAGTACTCTCATAACCAGCATGCTACCAGAAATAGTTTATCCAATCTTTGCAGACCAAAAAATTCTGAGAATGTCTCTCCTATTTCTATCCTCTTTTTCCTGAACCTGTCTTTTCTATCTGAGATATAATGCCCAAGAAAGCCATGAGTTCATGGTTACACTGAAACTAGGAAAGCATTCTGACAGGGTCAGAAATCAATTCCCGCCTTCTATGCTAGTTATGCCTTTAAGTAACCATCTGAATGTTTCACTAGGTCAGCAAGAGCTTCCTAATGATGAGATACATGTTAAGACTCACGGTTCCTGCAGTCATCTGCCCATTGATGCGATCCTTCACTATGCAGTGGGTTCTTTGGGCCAAGATAATATAATGCAAGATACTACATTTGTTAAATTAGATACTCTGTGAGTCTTCAAATAGTGGTTCTGGCTGAGATGGTGTGATCACAGAAGGTCAGGCCATATAATGATATCTGTCAATCACAGCGAAGGCAAAGTGACACCTCCTTCAAGGTGAAAGATGAATGATGCAATCAACTTGTCCTTACGTAACTGATTGGCATTCATGTAGAAAAAGTTATATTCACTGCTGTTTTCTGTTGTTGATGAGTCAAACATTCAGCTGGTTAAATAACTAGAGAAGCTTTGGGGAAAACAATGGTATGCTTATGGGTATGTCCATTTCCATCACCATGGTTACTCTGGTAATTGGATGACTGTGCATATTCTACAGTGGATGAACTCTTGTGACCCTAAACAGTCCATAAAAACTTCTCACACTGTGTGCCTACTTCCTAAAACTCCTTCTGTCTTATATTAACTTTTCTTCTTTTTCACCCATGATTATCCAACTAAAACATGGAGTTATGTATATGTTTGCTTCGGATAACTTTTCCATCCATAGCAAGTGGTTGATAGGGTGTACTTCCATAATCTATCACCAATAAAGAAAAATACCATTTCACATGAACAACTTTTCCAGATGGCATTGATAGAGTACCACCATCTCTCTGATAATTTATATGCTGTTGGCTTTATTTTCACTTTTTATTTTGTTTGACATTGAAAGATGATTAGATTTGTTAAATGGGAACTCAAATCATAAACTCATCTGATACTGTTTTGGAACCATTATAATCAACATGCAATTTCTTTAGAGTCAATATTAAAGCAGAAGGACTTTTAACCAAAATTCTGTAAAAACTTCTTTTTTTAGGCCTCCTTTTAGCCAATAGAATAGTGCCTTCCTCTCCAACTACGTAATCAATTACCTAAGAAAAGTATTACTCAGGTCAGAGTAAGAGGCAGAATTATGGAAGGAAAAAAAAGATAATTTACTCCCAAAGAAGAAAGAAATGTGCAAATAAAGCATCTTACTGCAGTTTAACTTTGTCTTCATTCTGACTCTCAAGTATATACACAAAGGAAAACTGATAATACATGTAATAATCTAAAAAATAATATTTAATTTCTATATTAGCTATTAATATTTGGATTATTATTATTTTAGAGTTTACAAATAGAATTTTGAGTGTGTATACCAACAAATATTTTTCAAAAGTTGAAGAGAAACCTTATCTCAATTTATTTTCTAACAAGTAAAATAGACATCATAGAAAAGAAGCCATATTTCCTTCAATTACATGTTCCTATTTTTCTACCACAAGCTGGTAGATTCTAGGAGGAAGAGGTGGTTCAGGGTGGAGATAAGAGAGGAGAGAAGATTCTGATAATCAACACAATTTGATTTTCAGCTCTGTCTCCTCCTGAAATGACTTAATTATAGAGATTCTCATAAGAATCAGCACTCTTCAGTTTTGACATTAAAATGGAAACTTCTACTCTTAAAATCACAAATAAGTCTCCTGGCTTTCTTTTTAGTGTGAGTTAAACAGCATATTCCATATTAATGCAAATAGTAAAATACCTGTATGTTATATTAATGCAGACATTCCATTGTACAATATACTTGGAATACTCACAGATTTTTCAAACATGTGTTGGAATTAAAATCTTGTGAAAACTGCCGCAGTGTATAATAGCTTTTCATTTAGATGTCTTAGCTGTGCTTTTTTGTTATTTTATACATTAAATGTAATCTTGTCTGTGTTTTTTATGGCCTGTATTTTTTTTTTATTATGTAGAATTAGATGTCCACAAAAATTCTTGTAAGTGAACCAGGACCTGATTTCTTTCTTTCTTTCTTTCTTTCTTTTTTTTTTTTTTTAGACCGAGTTTCACTCTTGTTACCCAGGCTGGAGTGCAATGGCGTGATCTCGGCTCACCACAACCTCCGCCTCCTGGGTTCAGGCAATTCTCCTGCCTCAGCCTCCTGAGTAGCTGGGATTACAGGCATGCGCCACTGTGCCCAGCTAATTTTTGTATTTTTAGTAGAGACGGGATATCACCATGTTGACCAGGATGGTCTCGATCTCTTGACCTCATGATCCACCCGCCTTGGCCTTCCAAAGTGCTGGGATTACAGGCATGAGCCACCGCGCCCAGCCCCTAATTTCAAATTTCTAGTATACACAAAATTTTTGTCCACACATACTGTTCCCCTAAGTCAGCAAAATACTGTCTATTGAGCAGGCTTTACCATGATAGAAAAGTATGAGATTCCAGGAAATTATTTTTATAAAGACTGTAAGTAAAACCAGATTCAGGCTGTCTAGATAGCTTATTCTAGAAAATACAGATTTAAGATTTTTCAGACAGGTTAGGTGCAGTGGCTCATGCCTGTAATTCCAGCACTTTGGGAGTCTATGGTGGGTGGATCACTTGAGATCAGGAGTTCGAGACCAGCCTGACCAATAAGACAAAATCCCATCTCTACTTTAAAAATTCAAAAATTAGCTGGGTGTGATGGCATGCACCTTTACAGCCAGCTACTTAGGAGGCTGAGACAGAATAATTGCTTGAACTCAGCAGGTGGAGGTTGCAGTGAGCTGAGATTGAGCCGGTGTACTCCAGCCTGGGCAACAGAGCAAGACTCCACCTCAAAAAAAAAAAAAAAGATTTTTTAAGACAGTGATTCTTGCTCATACTTTTCTCTTTCATTTCCCAATGAGATAACAATTTCCTTCACAGTGATAAGAGAAATCCATTTTTATGGAAAAATGTCTTTCTTTCTCCAGATGATCAGGACAGAGAATCACTTATTGGCCATGCCGGCCACAGCCTTCTTGGGCTGATGTAATGGGGTGTTCACTGTTGGCCTGTTGTTGTGTTCTGAGCCTCTTGAACATTGGTTCCTTCCAGGGCACCTTTAATTCTAATGCCTGGGAGGCTTTGATGATACCACTGACAATGATGGCACAGTGGACAATACCACCAAAAATATTGACAAGAATGGCTTCAACCTTAGAATCAACTGTGAGCTTAATATACTTGAATATACTGAATGCTTGATATACTTGAGCTTCCTTTACAACACCTCCAAGATTCCAAGAATTTGGCTGTCTTCTCACTATTAAGGAAAATGGTATCACCAGTAGCCATGGGTAGTCTAGCACTATTCACTGAGACTTTCATCATCATCTGAAGAGATCTGTCCTGCAGACCCTGACTTAGTGGCAGATGAAGAAAATACACTCTCACACCCAGTACAGTGATTTGAATGGGCTAGGGATGGTTCTCAGCTGCTCCCAGAGCGATTAGGGCTAACTGAACACCACCTCCTCTTCCTCCTCACATTTATTCAGTGTATATTTAATAACAGAGGTTCTAAGTCAACATGCTTGTGAAAAATTAACATGGTTAAAAAAGTGGTTTTACGAATGATAAAAGCTTTTGGTTCTTGGGCCCAGAAAACACACCATTAATGGGTGATTCTCTTTTGACCTCCCCCTGAGAGGACCATCCAGCACAAAGTTTACATGAGTAAACAGTAAGAGTAGGGACAAAGGAATATGGGGTAAACAGACTTAACTGGGGAAGCTTTTATTATTCTGATATGTACCCTGTGACTTAAAGTTCTAACTTAAAAACTGGCTGCCTTCAGCCCATTCCATTAAAACCTCTGAGCCTTCCAAAAGGTTTGAGATTATAATCTTGTAACTTTCCCTGACATTTTGCCAGCCACCCTGAGTGAATCCCAACAATTCGCAATGCAGATAATTTCGCATCCAGTCCTATGTATTTTAGGTCATAACTGGCAACTTCATTTTCAATGTGCTCTGTATTTGCTCATTTTCACACTGCAATAAAGAACTACCTGAGACTGGGCAATTTATAAAGGAAAGAAGTTTAATTGATTTTTAATTCCACATGGCTGGGGAGGCCTCAGGAAACTTACAATCATATCAGTAGGTGAAGGGGAAGCAAGGCATTTCTTATATGGTGGCAGGGGCAAAAGAAGGGGGCAGTGCCGGGAGAGAGATCCAAGATGGCTGGTTACTAGCAGCTCAGGATTGTAGCTCCCAGTGAAAGCACAGAGAATGAGAGGATGCCACACTTTCAGATGAATTTTTGTTGCTCACGAACCAGGAGATTCCCAGCAGAGGAGCCCCACGGGTCACGAGTGTGACTCTTGTGGCCAGTGTGGTGGTTTTGCCAGTGCCCCGGCACAGTGGTTCTTTGTGCAGAGTAAACAGGACTGGGTCCTCTTTTGGTCGACGTTTTGAGCTCTGGGAAGGCAGAGTCGCCTATTCAGTTGATTGAAAAAGGGACTCAAGAGGGAAGCCAGACTGGAGATTCCCAGGCAGAAAAGCACCATGAATCTTAACACCACTGTTTTAGCCAGCACAGTGGGTTGCTCAGATTCTGGCACTGGGAATCAACAAGTTAGACGTGATTTGAAAGTCGGTAATTTGAAAGTCGGTAATTACAAAGATGACAGGTTGATACATTTACAATGATGGGAAGAAACCAGCGTAAAAAGGCTGAGAATACCCAAAATCAGAATGCCTCCCCCTCTACAAGGGATCACAGTTCCTCATCAACAAGGGAACAAGGCCTGATGGAGAATGAGTGCATTCCATTAACAGAATTAGTCTTCAGAAGGTGGGTAATAAGAAACTTAATAAGCTATTTTTTTTTTTTGTATTTTTAGTAGGACGGGATTTCACCATGTTGACCAGGATGGTCTCAATCTCTTGACCTCATTATCCGCCCATCTCAGCCTCCCATTGTCAGGTGGCCAGTTAGCTCAATTGGTGAGCTCTTGGTGCTCAACTGCCCAAGGCTGCACGCTCTACAAAATATACTTTAATAGTAACAAAAACTAAAAGAAACAAAGAAGGACATTACATAATGGAAAAAGGATCAATGCAACAACAGGTGTCAATGATCATAAATATATATGCACCCAATATAGGAACACCCAGATACATAAGACAAGTTTTTAATGACTTATAAAGAGATTTGGACTCCCGAACAATAATAGCAGGAGACTTTGACACAACATTGTTAATATTCAATGGATCAATGAGATAGAAAATTAATAGGGATATCTATGATTTTAACTCAGACCTGGAACAAGTAAACTCAGTGAATATTTATAGAATTCTTCACCCCGGGTCCACAGAATATACATTTTTCTCAGTATCACATTACACCTATTTTGAAAGTAACCACATAATTGGAAGTAAATCACTCTTCAGCATTTGCATAGCATTTCACAGACTTAAATGAAATATTGGTTGGCTGTTTGTTTGTTATTTTCTTCCCCTTATCCCTTTCTGTCTCTGCTGTTAAGCACAATTATCAGCATAAAAGAGGTTTTTTAATGCCTATTTTTAGACTGCATTCCAGCCTGGGCAATAGAGCAAGACTCCTGTTCTCTCTCCCCCTTTCTCTTTCTCTTTCTTTCTTTCAAAAAAAAAAAGAAAGAAAAGAAAAGAAAGAAAGTAGGGGGGCAGTTCCACACTTTCAAATTATCAGATCTTGTGTGAACTCACTCACTATCACAAGAACAGCATGGGGGAACCGACCCCATGATCCAGTCACGTCCCACCAGGTCCCTTCCTTGACATGTAGTGATTAAAATTTGAGATGAGATTTGGGTGGAGACACAGAACCAAACCATTATCAGGCTCATTTTCTGGTTTGTCATCCATAGCAAATATGTCCTGTTGTCAGAATTCTGCGTTGTCCTCAAAGTTTATCTTGGCATTAAAACAGACAACTTGTCTTTGTCAAGTTTCACCAAAAGGATTCGCTTTCACCTGAGTAGCATCAATTTTTAGGAAGAGATTATACAGTTTCTTAATTTGATTCCTAACCTGGTTTTTCAAAGACCCAAGGAAGACTAGATTTTCTGCCATCTGCTGAACTCTGAACTCAGCTGTCCTTTATCCCTTGAAAAATGTCAATTTTCTCCTAAAAAAATAGGTTCTGAATTTGAAACAGCCTCCTCTTCAATGTCAGTGCCCCCTAGGGGCTAGCCCACCAGCATGCGGCCATTGCAGGACCTGTCCATCTGAATCGCCAGGTAAGTTTTTTTTCTGGAAATGTCCAAGGTTTCAGTAACCCTCAGCTTGCTAATGTTCACATTTTCTTTTGGAGTTTGGTTTGTTACCCCAAACATACCCAATTCTGTTTAGCCAGCTATCCCACAATCTTAGGTTCTTTTGTTAAGTGAACAGCTCATTTCAAACCATGATTGAAGACACCTTTTCCTCTTCTTCCAGCTAATAACTGGGCTTTTAATTAAACGATTTCTTTTGCATTCAATCCCTTAGCTGCCTCAAGAGCTTAAATTCACAGTGACTGCTATAAAGAATCTTTGAACTCACACTCTGTTGTCAGACATCAGGTTCTTGCTCTGATACTCCTGCAGGGTCCAACATCGCCTGGAAGTTAATTGAAGTGCCTGGACCTGGCTACTGGGAACTAGAGTGGAGCACTAGTCTTGCAGAAGTTTACTGGCTTGCACTACCAGGAGGATGCCATTTTAAACAGGAAACCTAAAGTGGAGTATTGGGACTCAGATTATTTTTAGTACTTATCAATGAGTGCTCTCTAGACATTAGCTGTTATTATTTGGATTATTCTGTATGTAGTTATTCCTTAACTAAAACTATAAGTACTATATGGATGATACATAAATATTTTATATTTATTCATTTAAATATATATATATTTATTTATTTAAAGGGCTTGACTGAAATCGTGAGTGTTATAGCTATTATTATTAAATTTATATTCCATGATTTCATATAGTGATAACATAAGTATACTATCAGAGCATCTCCACAAAAAAAAAAAAAACTGAAATATTAATATCCAAGGTTGAAGCTAATAGTGAGTTTCGCTGTTAGAAACAAAGTATTGTATATTCAATACGCTTACACTTAAAGACTTTCCTGAGCTTCCAAGTATTCCCTTCCTGGTGAAATCTAGCAATATATTTTGCAAATAACAAGAATCCAATATGAGGATCAGTTCAACTCTCAGTGTGGAATTCCTCTTTGAAAAACTAGGTACTGATTTTCTATCTGAATGTTATTGTTAAATTGAGTGTGTAGGTAAAAGCATTAATTAAAATCTAGGCCCCTTATCAAAAATCAGCTTTCATGACACATATTTTCTTCATGGCCAATAAATTACATGATATTTTTCTGATAAACAGAATGCACTGTGACTATATATACTTTGATACAATTTACTCATTCTGAGGCCTTATTTGTGTATTATCAGTTGCCGCCAATCTGTGAAACATCAATTCCTATTAGCATCCCCCAAACTGGCCGTATATTTTCAATGTCCATAAATAGAAGGCATTTGGAATGACATCAAAAGACCTACTAGGCAATGGCATTGACACATTATTATCAATTTGGCATTAATGTCTCTAACTGGAGCACCTATTCTTCAATAATGCATATTGAGTTTAAAAGATTCTTTAAGAGATAGTAATTTAACCCGTAGAAATTACTCTAATGGTAATCATTTCAGGCTCAACAGGATCCTGGTGGAAAAGCCACTTTTGTCCAGGAATTATTTAAAATTTAATTGAGTTAACCAAGGATTTACAGGAATTAATCTAAGGGATGTTATCAATCTCTTTAAACCCAGGAGTTGGAAATAGCATTTCTTCTCTTTTGCAGTGTTCTCTCCTGTGGGAAGGTTGCATTTGAGTAATAAAAGGGCAGTGCTGGTTTCCATGTGGCTAAGGGAGAAATGAGTACTTTATGTTGAATGGCTCACTGGAGTGATAAAGACATTACTACAGTATTTTACTATGAATAAAAACACAGTTAAAATTGTGCTCAAGTTGTCATACAGAGAAGATTCTCTAATATATCAGAAACTAATTATAAATCTTTTAATCTAGGATATAATTGTTAATTTCAATGAAGTGAAAATTAGGGTAGTTATGCCCTGCAATTATTAGATTTTGAAATAAATAATAATTATAGTTTTTAAATTTGTAATAGATATTTAAAGACCACAGTCTAGAGCAGTGTATAGACAAGAAATATAAGCTTAAAATTAAGTATATATGTATCAAGATTAGCTGTTATACTTGGACTTTAAGTTCAGAATTCTCATTTACATCTTATGTCTCAGTCATAATTGTGCTTTACCCTGTACAATTTATACATCAGGAAAAAAAATAGGTTTTGAGATGTTTAGTAATTTGACAAGTTTCCCCCGTAGTATAGCATAGGACTGATGCTCTTGAGAGGTGTTTGCCTTAGTAGCCCTGATTCCAAGTTGGTGGGCTTGATATTACCTTTTACTCTTGCTTACTCACAGCTTCCAAACTGCTTCTCTCCCAAACATACCAATCGTTTTGTGAGTCTAAAACTCCTTCTTAAATTGTAGCTTTCTTAGTTTTCCACTCCTTTTTTTTTTAAGAATGCAAGTAACTTTGCCTATTTCAATATGTTGCATGTATCAAATTTTCCCAGTTCTGTCTTATTTCATCCCAGCTGACAATTAGAAATTGATACATTCAGTCTCTAAAATCACCAATCCTCATTTTAACTCTTCAGATTAATTCTCGACCATTCTCTACTCTATTATCTACCCCAGGAAGCTGATCTATATGTATTATATAAATGGTCTCCCTTGACTTTTGCTTCTGACAAGTGTCGCCACAAAGGAATCTAACATTAGCAGAAAAGAGGAGAGTGGAAAGAGGGTGTTTACCCCTTGACTGTCTCCAGGCTCGGTTACTGGGGCTGGCTGTGTTCCAGCTGATAGTCATAGGTCCTCTTAAGGGAGACTTTCTACTGACTCTACTTTCCATTCCAAAGCAACTTTTTGCCCTATTCAACCCTTGTCATCGTTAGGGGCTTAGATACCCCAAACCTATTACCACTGTATTATCTTTTATAATTTTCCTACATCTACTTCTAATTGTATAAACAATAGTTTTTTGAAAAATCCTTAAATTATCCTAAAATATGTGTGCCATCTCTTTTGCTGGGATCATAACTTATGTACACAGTCAATAATTTGTCCAAAGTAATGCAAAAATCATTGTAAATTGTGGCATTATTCTCAATTTAAATAGCTAATAAATATTTAAAGACCATATGAAATGAACAAATGGGTAATTGTTTCTTGTGTGAAAGATAATTTATTAATGGCAGAAGAATGTTGAATAGAAAAATTGGCTCCCAGGCACATAGAACTCACTTGAAAATAAAGTGAATTGAAAATATTTACTTATGAGTGTAATATATATTAATATTAATTAGAAATATTCAAATTCCTAGAGTTTCCCTGGCCTCTGTCCTAGCTTATCTCATAGTTAGTTCTTAAGTTGTGATCCCAAGAATGTGTAACATATAAGAGTGAGAGAAGGTTATCAGAAATCAATTTATGTTCATAATTATTAAAAAACTTGAAATGATAAACAAAAGATCTCTGCAGCCACAATGAAACCCTTACACTTTTGGAGCCATTACACAAAGATTTTTTAAAACTATTTTTGACAAACATCTGATGACTTATAATATTTTACTGGTTACTATAAACATAAAAGAATAGAAATTAGCCTTTTGTCAAAGAGTAAACTTATGAATCTAAGTGTGATTTATGTTTTCTTTGTGTTAATTACATTTACAAGAGCTAAATGTACATGGGCTACTTTGGGACACAAAATAAACCTGATTTAATCTTCATGTTCTACCTGCAGCACAATTGTGAGCCCGTCTGACTGACATGTTGATTTTTTCTCAGTAAGGGTGATATAATTAATGTGACCTTTTGATAAGGTGGGAGATATAGGGTGAGACAAGTGCTCTCTGGAGAGCTATTAGCAGCTTCTGAACAATTTGCTAATAGCAGAGCTACCTTTATTAAAATCATCGGTTAAGAAGATAATTGACAACCATAATAATGAGTATGTACAGCAAAGGGAGAGAGCATCAAGTGAAGTAAAACTATTAATTACTTAAAAATTGATGAACTTTCTATGCTAAGTAAACTGTGATTGGGAACTCTGGCTTTGAAACACAATGAATAATAAGCCTACAAAAAAATTGTGAATCTATCCTATCTGGAAAATTAAGTGGCTATATTTCTACTGTTAGATAGCATTTTTATGAAAAATTTTTTTTCATCAACATCCAATTCCACATATGGTGATACTTATATGTGGTGGAGGCATGAGCCTCTTACAGTCTAAATTGTAAAAGCCCTCCTCATATTCTAGGTCGAAAAGCCTGCTGCATGATACATGTGAAGCAATTTCACCATGTTCTGGTTACCAACTGGTCTAAGTCCAGTGAAACACTTACATGAAGCAGGTTTATTACTCAGAGCCAGGCAGCAAAGGACAATGGAAGCCTAGGATTCACTATGACCCTCCACCCCCATGCTCAGAAAAGCTGCCCATAGAGCTACAAGTCTCGCCTATGTGCACCCCATGCACCACAGCTGAAGTACCCCTTGAAGTTTTGTAAAATACTGGCAGAAAGCATTGAAGGATAACATGTTTCTAGACTGGAGGAGGGGTGTGGGAGTGGGATGGAAAAAAGCCTTAACTGTTCCAACTAGTTCCTCCCCGTTTTCAAAGATTTTTTAGCATATTGCATTCCCAGCATATTCCATAGTTATTCTTCAGAACTATAAGCAAAACTGGTGGGAGGAGAACTGGGTGAGTTCAAGGCCACCCAAAGAACTGTTCTGCAATTTACTTGGAAGTTAATCTGCCATGATGAGCAAAGACTGATGAAACTACAGGTGTAATTTAAAAAGTAGTTTTTCCCTTAAAGCAAAAGTTATGTGACATAGAAATAGTTTAATGGTGATTTTTTTAGCTGTCAGAATTCACCAATGTATCCCCTAGATTATTAGGAGATAGCCCTGTGTTCATCCTGGATTAATTATTGTTTTTAATTTGTGCTGATAATCAGTAAGCTCAATTTGTGATTATTAACCACAAGATTGCAATTAAAAGATGACTTTTAAAAAAATGGGAAATTAGGGAAGAGCTGAATATCAGAGTAAGTCATTGATACCAGCATATTTATTTTTCTTCAGAGTAAACATACTTCTAATCAATGTTCACATTTTGATAGTTCAAGGGAAACAAATATCCACATATTCATTTGTCAAGAATAATAACAGAACTAACTTAACTTGGGTTACCTGACCACGTGGTTGAATATTCATTTTAAATGCTCATCCTTATTAATCCAAGATATTTCTAATTCCCAGGCATATGCATATTGAAGGTCTGGTTGGGTTTTGGTTATAAGGTGATTCTTTATAGTGGTTATAATTATGTTTTTATGAGGTTTTTGAGGTAACTGGGCAACTTTACTAGAACTATTGATCTTTTTCATGTTGTACAGTAACAAAACTGATAATACTTATCAGTCGTACCCTGGATACAAATAAATTACTGCATTTGAGTTATTATTTTACATGACCTAGAAAGATATCAAATATATAATTATAAGTCACAAGTGAACAAAATTTAAATTTGAGTGAATAAATTTTAATTTGAGAATAAGTACAGGGATGAGACAATCAAATAAGGTGAATAAAGAAGGGCTGAGGAATCTCTGACTTCCACAATCATGGGCTGCTCTAAGATCCTCAGAAGCACCAGATTATTTCAGTAATGCATAACCATAACGTAGTAAGGTATCATCTATACTCATCTTCTACTAGAATCTTAAATTACTCAGTGGGAGGAGTTCAGAACCACTTTAAAAATCTTTAACTATCTTATAACTTGATCTGGCTTAGATATACCAAATAATTCAAGATGTGTATTATAAATTGTTACTTTGTCATCACATTTTATATTGTTTCTATTTTTTTTAAGAAATTGTTCTTATTCAATAAGTTTGAAATGACATTCAGAGAAGGAAGCATGTAATATGCCATTTTAATACAACATAATATTATACAATTTTTTGAAGGAGATAAACCAATATAACATAAAAACATAGTGTTTCTTCTTCATGCCTTTTTTTCTTGTCTTGGTATGAATTAGGAGAAATTTATTATAAATACATTAATATAAAAATTAAATATAAATATAGAGCACTATTTTATAAAGTAGTTTAGGGTGCATACAATTGCTCACTTCTATAAATAACTTTCTTGTGCTTTTCAGAGGTTATTTTAGAAATACCATGCAATATATATATATATATATATATATATATACACACACACATATCTGTTATATATATAGTATACATATATCTTTTACATATATATGTATATGTATACATATATACAGATATGTATACATATCTGTTATATATCTAGTATATAGTAAATTTTCTATAATTATTATTGTTTATTTTAGGATTTCAAATTGCCTCCGTTGATATAATTTATTTTAGCCTTTTGGTTCACTTCTAACTTATCAAAAATATATCTCATTACTATTGCAATGTACAAAACTAGACTACCTAATTATATTCTCTAAAGGTGTTTTAGTCAGATATGGATGATCATTGCATCTGGAATAGTCACTTTGCTCTAAATACATTGATGTGTTTTGAATATATACATTTTTATTTTAAGTTCTGTGGTACATGTGTAGAATGTGCAGGTTTGTTACATAGGTAACATGTGTGCCATGGTGGTTTGCTACACCTATCAACCCATCGTCTAAGTGTTAAGCATAGCATGCATAAGCTATGTTTCAAATCAGAAAGAAGAGAAGTAAAAAATCACTTGCCTTCCTGTAAAATTCAGAATTAATTATTGGCACTCAAATTGAATTTCACTTGGAAACTTTAGAACCTATAATAGGGTATGAAGATTGTGAGGCAATGGTCAAACAATATCCAGTATTATTATTTAATCTGCATTAGGCAATAAACCCTTTACCTACTATATGCAAACAAATTGCATTTTCTCACACGTAATATTATATTCTATATGGAATTAATACCTTTATGAATTATGGCTTTTTGATATTTTATCAAGTTGTTGACTTATCTAAAACTAAATTTATCTTTAGCTAATAAATAATATATGTTTCCTTAATAACAATAAGAATCACATACTAAAAGGTCAGCATGATGTGCCACCTAGTTACCAATATTTTCATAAATTACTAGCACAGATGTCAGTGAATAAAGAGCCCCAAAAGAAAACAAAAAGCCCACAAACCAAAATCAACTCATAATTTCTAAGGCTGAACTTGGTGGCCAGTAGTATGCACTGTGAGCATATAAATTTCCTATATACTTTATGCAGACAGCTTAATACAGACAGAAAATTATTAAAGAGAAGCACCTGCCAAACAGCCAGGACACACACATTTTTCATATGTTTAGAAAATAAAAAGTGCTAACAGCATAAAAAAAACTTTACATAACATCTGATACATGTCAATGTTTTAAGTACAAAGGATATAAAGACTGGTTTTTAAATTAAGATAAGGTGATAGTTTGTTGAGATAGAAATATTAATTAAACAAATAAAAAATGTAAAATATATTGAAAATAATAATAGATGAAATAGATAAAATACACTTTTATTCATTTTGGAAATTAGAAAACTGAAGAGTTTTATTTTTTAAGGAGAAAGCATTAGAATCCTAGTTTAATATTGTAACATCATCATACTGAATTTCTTGTTTGGTGGAAAGGGAAAAAACACCCTACCATAATATGGTCGAGTATCAAATATTAGTAAGAAGCCAATACAGAATGGCAATAGCAGTAAGATTAAAGGTTGTTTGTTCTGAAAGAATTAAAATGAATATTGAAGTCATTAGGAATGATTTCAATAAATTACATAAAGTGAGCAGATAGGATCTGTGGTTGATCTACAGTTTGTATGAGCCAGAGCACAAAGAAAGCTCAAAGTGATGGGAGCTTTAAATGAATAAGCACAACTAGAGGAGTTATATTTACAGAAAAATATAGTTCTGCTATTTGACACAAGATAGATTATATATCTTGCCCTGCCTGCCAATGCTTACTTCTCTCCTGATGCTGCAACTCCCCAAACATGTATTAAATTTGATAGAAAAACTTCTACAAGAGAAAAATTAGGTCCCTTGGTGTACTATGGAGTATCTGAGGTCTCAATGATGAGAATATGTAATGAATACATATATGAGAAATAAAACTAAAATACTTTTTACAGTTTGGAGTGGATCTTGTCTGTCATATAAGGATTTATAATTGAGGAGCAGAGAAAGATCAGCAAACAGACAGTAAAATAAATGCTCCCAACTTCCAATACTGATACGTGACATAATAGAACCAATTTTCTCACTGTAAATAAATAACGCTAAATCAATTTGCTAAAAACATTCAAAATATTTTAAAGACATTGATGAATTAAATAGATAATGGGGACTATCATACCATGGTTAGAAGCCATTTTAATCACAAGTTTACTGAACTTGTATTAATTATTTAAAAACTGAAAAATGAATCCAAACGTATTCTATAATGACTAATTTTAAATGTCAGCTTGACTAGATTAAGAGATAAACAGATTGCTGGTAAAGCATTATTTTTAGGCATATCTGTGAGGGTGTTTCCTGCAATGCTTGAATCACTGAACTGAGTAAGGAAGATTCCCCTTAATGTGGACAGGCACTGTTCAAATGGCTAAGGTCACAGTTAGAACAAAAAGGTAGAGGAAAGGTAAATTTATTTTTATATTTGAAGCTGAAACGCTCTTCTCTGGCTCTTGGACATCAGAACTTCAGGCCTTTGGACTCAGACTTGTACCAGCGGTCTCCTGGGTTCTTAAACCTTCAGCCTCTGACTGAGAATTAGACCACTGGCTTCTCCGGTTCTGATATTTTTTAGATAGACTAAGCCATGTTACTAGCATTCCTCGTTCTCTAGCTTGCAGAAAGCCTTCATAATTGTGTGATTTAACTTCTGTAATTGTTCCCCTCTTTCATCTATCATCTATCTATCTATCTATCTATCTATCTATCTATCTATCTATCTATCTATCTATCATCTATCTCTTGGTTCTGTCTCTGGATAGCCCTGACTAATATAGATTTTATTAACAAGGTTGATTCTAGAAGGGGAGATACTTAAGGATGAGTTTTCTTAATTGGTTTCCAGGTTTCTGAAATTGGCTCTCTAATCTGACTAGACCTAAAAACGTTAAAGACTCTACTTTCAATAGTGGAGAAAGCACTGATCATTCATGGCTTGATCTGTTTACAGAGATATGCAAAATATCTGCCTTGAATATAATATTTCCAATCAATCACTTGTTTAAGGCAAGGAAATTGGTGAATCTGTAAACAATATCTTCAAACATTTATGAAAAAGTAAAGAGTATAATGATGTTGGTTGGTTGGTTCTAATGTTGCTGGAAAAAATGGTGAAAAGAGGATTCACCACCCCCAGTAGCACTGTTTTCTCCATCCCCATTGGTAGTGGCCTCTCTGCCCACAGTGTTAACAATCTTCACCTCTGTCTGAGTAATTAACCCCAAATTGCCCAAGGAAACAATAATGTTTCTCTTGAGGCAGGTGCTGAGCAGGTCAATACTGATCATCTTTAGGATTCATGCCCACCAACTTTCTTTGCTTCTAGACTTTTAACTAGACTCAAGTTGTAGTAGGCACCTACACGTGAAGTATTAAGTGTGATCCATGAACAGTTTCATTGTACTCCAAATTTACTACTTGAATTTTCTAATTACACAAACAGAAATCTAGAAAACGTGGGAATAGATATTATAAGTATAGGATTAAATGATGAAAGAAACATAAGATTAGATTAAGCTAAATTTATTGATGTAAATCTATTAAGTAGAAATTCTCCATTTAATGTTGCAGTTCAGTGAATTAGAAAAGGTGCTAGTAGCTTGGTTGATTGGTTGGCTGAAACACATGTAAAGATATTGCCCACTTTGGTGAATCAAAGATGATAGATCTTTACTGGTTTAATGTAGAGGAAGAAATTCAAAATCTTAGGGAGATTGGAATGCTAGAGTAAGTCTGTCACTAAAAATCTACTCCCCAACACAGGTAATATCCAGAATACTACCTTTCACCTAATCTTTGAAATTCTACGAGATAAAATGTGGGACACGCAAAAAGAAAATATAGAAGAGAGTGTAAAAGAAATAGATATTATGGTAGCACACCTGGATTATAGTACACATGTGAAGTTTTGAATATATATGTCAATATAACTATAAAGCTTTTGGCAAATAGTGAGACGGTTATTGGCTCAAGGCATTAAGGACTATATCTTTTTGTTATTAGCTGACCGCAAAGCTAACTGGACAGAAAGGCTTCTGGGGTTGCATATAATAAAAAATACAGACCTAAACAATCAGTCAAAGTTAGTCACTATATTGGTACCAGTACTGTGCTGTTTTGGTTACTATAGTCTTATAGTATAGTTTGAAGTCAGGTAGTGTAATACCACTAGCTTTGTTCTTTTTGCTTAGGATTGTCCTGGCTATACAGGATCCTCTTTTATTTCATATGAAATTTAAATGTTTTTTTTTTCTAATTTTGTGAAGAATGTCAATGATAATTTGATGGGAATAGCATTGAATCTATAAATTACTTTGGGTAGTATAGCCACTTTGGCAATACTTATTCCTCCTACTCATGAGCATGCAATGTTTTTTCCATTTGCTTGTGTGTTCTCTTATTTTCTTGAGCACTGGTTTGTAGTTCTTCTTGAATAGATCCTTCACATCCCTCATTAACTGTGTTCCTAGGTATTTTATTATTTTTGTAGCAATTGTGAATGCGAGTTCATTATTATTGGGCTCTCTGATTTGCTATTGTTGCTGTAAAGCAATGCTAGTGATTTTTGCACACTGATTTTGTATCCCGAGACTTTGCTAAAATTATTTATCAGTTTAATGAGTTTTGAGGCTGAGAATGATGACGTTTCTTAATACAAAATTATGTCGTCTGCAAACAGAGACAAGTTAACTTTCTCTCTTCTTGTTTGAATACCTTTTATTTCTTTCCTTTACCTGATTGCCATGGACAGAACTTCCAAATTTATGTTGAATAGGAGTGGTGAGAAAGGACATCCTTGTCTTGTGCCAGTTTTTAGGAGGAACGCTTCCAGCTTTTGCTCATTCACCAAACATATCGGTTGTGCATTTGTCATAAATGGTTCTTATTAGTTTGAGGTATGTTTCATCAATATTTATTTTAATTATTTTTATTTTTTTAATTTTTATTTTTTAATTTTTATTGCATTTTAGGTTTTGGGGTACATGTGCAGAACATGCAAGATAGTTGCGTAGGTACACATATGGCAGTGTGTTTTGCTGCCTTCCTCCCCTTCACCCACATTTGGCATTTCTCCCCAGGCTATCCCTCCCCAGCTCCCCCATGCTGTCCCTCCCCTATTCCCCCCAATAGACCCCAGTGTGTAGTACCCCAGTCCCTGTGTCCATGTGTTCTCATTTTTCTCACCCATCTATGAGTGAGAATATGTGGTATTTCCTTTTCTGTTCTTGTGTCAGTTTGCTGAGAATGATGTTCTCCAGATTCATCCATGTCCTTACAAAGGACATAAACTCATCATTTTTGATTGCTGCATAATATTCCATGGTGTATATGTGCCACATTTTCCCTGTCCAGTCTATCATCGATGGGCATTTTGGTTGGTTCCAGTTCTTTGCTATTGTAAACAGTGCTTCAATGAACATTCATGTGCATGTGTCCTTATAGTAGAACGATTTATATTCCTTTGGATATATACCCAGTAATGGGATTGCTGGGTCAAATGGAATTTCTATTTCTAGGTCCTTGAAGAATCACCACACTGTCTTCCACAATGGTTGAGCTAATTTACAATCCCACCAACAGTGTAAGAGTGTTCCTATTTCTCCACATCCTCTCCAGCATCTGTTGTCTCCAGCTTTTTTAATGATAGCCATTCTAACTGGCATGAGATGGTATCTCAATGTGGTTTTGATTTGCATCTCTCTAATGACTAGTGATGATGAGCATTTTTTCATGTGTTTGTTGGCCTCATGTATGTCTTCTTTTGTAAAGTGTCTGTTCATGTCCTTTGCCCATTTTTGAATGGGCTTGTTTTTTTCCTGTAAATCTGCTTGAGTTCTTTGTAAATTCCGGATATCAGCCCTTTGTCAGATGGGTAAACTGCAAAAATTTTTTCACATTCTGTTGGTTGCCGATTCACTCTAGTGACTGTTTCTTTTGCCATGCAAAAGCTGTGGAGTTTGATTAGGTCCCATTTGTCTATTTTGGCTTTTGTTCCAATGCTTTTGGTGTTTTGGTCATGAAGTCCTTGCCTACTCCTATGTCCTGAATGGTTTTGCCTAGATTTTCTTCTAGGATTTTTATGGTGCCAGGTCTTATGTTTAAGTCTTTAATCCATGTGGAGTTAATTTTAGTGTAAGGTGTCAGGAAGGGGTCCAGTTTCTGCTTTCTGCACATGGCAATATTTATTTTATTGAGAGTTTTTAACATAAAGAAATGTTGAATTTCATCAAAGGCTGCATTTATTGAAATAACAATGTGGTTTTTGTCTTTGCTTCTGTTTATGTGATGGATTACCTGTATTAACTTGCATATATTGAACCAGCCTTGCATCCCAAATATGAAGCCGACTTGATTGCGGTGAATAAGCTTTTGATGTGTTGCTGGATATGGGTTGCCAGTATTTTATGGAAGATTTTTGCATGAGTGTTTGTCAGAGATATTTGTCTGAAGTTTTCTTTTACTATTGTGTCTCTTCCCAGTTTACTCATAAAATGAGTTAGTGAGCATGATACTTGTACCAAAACAGATATGTAGACCAATGGAACAGAACAGAGACTTCAGAAATAACACCACGCATCTACAACCATCTGATCTTTGACAAACCTGACAAAAACAAGCAATGGGGAAAGGATCTCCTATTCAATAAATGGGAGTGGGAAAACTGGCTAGCCACATGCAGAAAACTAAACCTACACCTTTTACTTACACCTTATACAAAAATTAACTTAAGATTGATTAAAGACCTAAATGTAAAACCTAGAACTATAAAAACCCTAGAAGAAAACCTAGGCAATACCATTCAGGACACAGGCATGGCAAATACATCATTACTAAAACACCAAAGCAATTGCAACAAAAGACAAAAACGACAAATGAGATCTAATTAAACAAAAAGGGGTTTTGCACAGCAAAAGAAATTATCATCCGAGTGAACAGGAAACCTACAGAATGGGAGAAAATGTTTTCAATCTATTTATTTGACAAAGGTCTAATATTCAGAATTTACAAGAAACTTAAACAAATTTACAAGAAAAAAATTATAAAGTGGACAAGGATATGAACAGACACTTCTCAAAAGAAGACATTTGTGCAGGCAACAAACATATGAAACAAAGCTCAACATCACTGATCATTAGAGAAATGCAAATAAAAAGCACATTAAGGTACTGTCTCTTGGCAATCAGAACGGCGATTATTAAAAAGTCAAGGAACAACGAATGCTGACAAGGCTGTGGGGAAATAGAATTGCTTTTACACTATTGGTGGAAATGAAGTTAGTTCAACCATTGTGGAAGATAGTATGGCAATTCCTCAAGGATCTAGAACCAGAAATACCATTTGACTCAGCAATCCTATTATTGGGTATATACCCAGAGAAATATAAATTATTCTGCCATAAAGGCACATACATATATATGTTTATTACAGCACTATTTACAATAGTTAAGTCATGGAACTAACCCAAATGCCCATCAATGATAGACTGGATGAAGAAAATGTGGTACAGTGCAGCCATAAGAAGGAATGAGATCATGTTCTTTATAGGGACATGGATGAAGCTATCATCCTCGGCAAATGAACGCAGGAACAGGACACCAAACACTTCATTTTCTCACTCATAAGTGGGAGGTGAACAATAAGAACACATGGACACAGGGAAGAGAACATCACACACTGGGGGCTGTCATCGGGTGGGGAGTGAGGGGAGGGAACTTAGAGGACAGGTCAATAGGTACAGCAAACCACAATGGTACATGTACATCTATGTAACAAACCTTCACGTTCTGCACATGTACACCAGAACTTAAAAAAAGATGATCACTAAACAAACAAACAGTAGTAGCAGCAAAAACTACAATAAAAACACAGAAACAACAAATCTGGGTAATAAGAATGATTTCCAGAGTTCCCACATTATATTATTTATAATATTTAGTTTTCCTTTCCTTTTTCTTTTATTTATTTATTCATTTTGTGTGTGTGTGTGTGTGTGTGTGTGTGTGTGAGAGAGAGAGAGAGAGAGAGAGAGAGACAAGGTCTCACTCTGTTACCCAGGTTGAAGTGTAGTGACATGATCATCATTCACATGCTCTGCTTAAGTGATCCGCCTCCCTCAATCACCAGAATAGCTGTAACTACAGATGCACATCACGTAGCTCAGCTAATTTTATTTATCTTTGTAGAGATGAGGTCTTGCTATGTTGTCCAGGCTGGTCTTGAATTCCTGAGTTCAAGCAATCCTCCTGTCTCAACCTCCTAAAGTGCTAGTGTTACAGGTGTGAGCCACTGCACCTGGCCAATGTCCAGTTTTCAACAAAATACTGTGATACATGTAATGAATCAGGAAAATGTAGCTCATAGAAAAAAATGCCAATAGAAAGTAACCTCGAGATGGCTAGATGATGAATTTACCAAACAATTATTATTTTTCTGATATGAAGTCCTGCTCTGTCACTCAAACTTGAGTCCGGTGATCTGATCTCAGCTCACTGCAACCTCCAGCTATTGGTCCTAGTGATTCTCCTAGCTCAGTCTCCTGAATAGCTGGGACTACTGGCACGTACCATGCCTGGCCAATTTTTGTATTTTTAGTAGAGATGGGGTTTCACAATGTTGGCCAGTCTGGTCTCGAACTTTTGACCACAAGTGACCTACCCACCTCAGCTTCCTAAAGTGCTGGGACTACAGGTGTGAGCTGCAGCACCCAGCCCAAACAAATATTAAAAATCAGCTATTAAAAATATGTCCCAAGGACTATAGGCAACATGCCTAAATAATTAAATGGAACCCAAGCAATAATATCTCATTGAATAAAGAATATCAATAAAGAGAAAAAAAATTGTAAGACATGAGACACTATAGTAATTTCAGAGTTAGAAAATAAAATAATTGAATTTAAAAATTTACTATAAAGTCTCAACAACATATTTATTCTGGCAGAAAATGGGAATTTTCTTATCACTTATCTATAAGTGAATTTATAGATAAGTAAATAAAGACTATTCAATCTGAGGAACAACAATAAAAAAAAAAAAAAGAAGGAAAATAAACAGCCTCAGAGACTTGTAGGACACTAACAGGCGGAGCAACAGATAGTTGGATGGAAAAGACAGAACAGGGCAGAAAATACATTTAATAAATAATTACTGAAAAGTTTCCAAATTTGACATTAAAAACCCCAGTAATCCACACATCCAAGAATCTCAGTTATCTGCAAGTAAGATAAAGAGATCCACGTCTAGACCCACTACAGTCAAACTTTTGAAAACCAAGAACAGAGTGGATCTTGAAAACAGTCTGAGAAAAAAGACTCATCAAACTCAAGATCTTCTCAACGATTAACAGTCACTTTTTATAAGACAATATGGTGTCATATTAAATATATAAAAAAATAAAAATTACCAACAACCTAAAATTTTATATTCGGTAAAATTGCCCTTCAACAATGAAGAAGGAAGTCGGACAATTTTAACCAAAACAGAAACACAATATTTGTTACTACCCAACATTTATTCCAACCCTACAAGAAATACGAAGTGAATATTTTAGGTTGAATGAAAGACACTAGACAGTAACTTATTGCTGTGTATATAAATAAAGAACACAGGTAAATGTAATTACATCAGCAAATAAAAAACAAAATAAATATATTTTATTTGTAACACTTTTCTACTCTTACGTGATTAAGGAAGACCTTAAATAAATAATTGTAATGTCTTAATAGTCTTTGATTGTGTAAATATGAAATTTTTACAGCAATAAGAGTACAAAGGAAGGAGTAGGGGCAAAAAAAGTTTGTGTTAAACTTAATCAAAAGCAGATAGTTTTAAATTAAGATGCTAACTGTAATACCCAAGGCAGCATTAAGAAATTGACTCACAAAAGGTTGCCTGTCTACTCTTTTTCATAGAACTTATAAGCTAATAATAGGAGTAGCTCAACCTACTGATTAGTCAGTGTTACAACATTTTGCCAAGTAACAGTTCATCTCTTGCCTTCATATATTTGTTCTGGACAAAGTGAAGAATAGTTTTTCTTGTTCTTAATGCTTTTCCATTGTCCAAAACCATTGAAAGCTTTTATCCCTTGTCCCAGCTAAGTTTATAACTTGTTAATATTAGCATTAGCAAGTGTATAACTGAATAATTTTATTAGTTATATATCCTTTAAAATATTCAATTAATTTCAGGTTTATTTGTGTAAGTTTATTTTTTTACATGTTTTATGTTTTCTTACTGACTTTCATTTGCTTTTCAGATTAATATTAATACATATCAAAATCTCTTTTTTCTTTAAGTCATGCCAATATGAACATTTTCAATCAACGCTTGCCAATCACTTTTTTAAAAATTTTTTAAATTTTTATTGCATTATAGGTTTTGGGGTACATGTGCAGAACGTGCAAGATAGTTGCATAGGTACACACATGGCAGTGTGTTTTGCTGCCTTCCTCCCCTTCACCCACACTTGGCATTTATCCCCAGGCTATCCCTCCCCAGCCCCCACCGCTGTCCATCCCCCATTCCCCGCAATAGACCCCAGTGTGTAGTAGACCCCCTCCCTGTGTCCATGTGTTCTCATTTTTCTCACCTGCCTATGAGTGAGAATATGCGGTATTTCTTTTTCTGTTCTTGTGTCAGTTTGCTGAGAATGATGTTCTCCAGATTCATCCATGTCCTTACAAAGGACACAAACTCATCATTTTTGATTGCTGCATAATATTCCATGGTGTATATGTGCCACATTTTCCCAGTCCAGTCTATCATCGATGGGCATTTGGGTTGGTTCCAGGTCTTTGCTATTGTAAACAGTGCTGCAATGAACATTTGTATGCATGTGCCCTTATAGTAGAACGATTTATATTCCTTTGGACATATACCCAGTAATGGGATTGCTGGGTCAAATGGAATTTCTATTTCTAGGTCCTTGAGGAATCGCCACACAGTCTTCCACAATGGTTGAACTAATTTACACTCCCACCAACAGTGTAAGAGTGTTCCTCTTTCTCCACATCCTCTCCAGCATCTGCTGTCTCCAGATTTTTTAATGATCGCCATTCTAACTGGCGTGAGATGGTATCTCAATGTGGTTTTGATTTGCATCTCTCTAATGACCAATGATGATGAGCACTTTTTCATATGTTTGTTGGCCTCATGTATGTCTTCTTTTGTAAAGTTTCTGTTCATATGCTTTGCCCATTTTTGAATGGGCTTGTTTGGTTTTTTTCTGTAAATCTGTTTCAGTTCTTTGTAAATTCTGGATATCAGCCCTTTGTCAGATGCGTAAACTGCAAAGATTTTTTCCCATTCTGATGGTTGCTGATTCACTCTAGTGACTGTTTCTTTTGCTGTGCAGAAGCTGTGGAGTTTGATTAGGTCCCATTTGTCTATTTTGGCTTTTGTTGCCCATGCTTTTGGTGTTTTGGTCATGAAGTCCTTGCCTACTCCTATGTCCTGAATGGTTTGCCTAGATTTTCTTCTAGGGTTTTTATGGTGTCAGGTCTTATGTTTAAGTATTTAATCCATCTGGAGTTAATTTTAGTGTAAGGTGTCAGGAAGGGGTCCAGTTTCTGCTTTCTGCACATGGCTAGCCAGTTTTCCCAACACCATTTATTAAACAGGGAATCCTTTCCCCATTGCTTGCTTTTGTCTGATTTATCAAAGATTATATGGTTGTATATATGTTGTATTGCCTCCAATGCCTCTGTTCTGTTCCATTGGTCTATATCTCTGTTTTGGTACCAGTACCATGCTGTTTTGATTACTGTAGCCTTGTAGTACAGTTTGAAGTCTGGTAGTGTGATGCCTCCCACTGTGTTCTTTTTGCTTAGAATTGACTTGGCTATGCGGGCTCTCTTTTGGTTCCATATGAAGTTCATGATGGTTTTTTCCAGTTCTGTGAAGAAATTCAGTGGTAGTTTGATGGGGATAGCATTGATCGTGTAAATTACTTTGGGCAGGATAGCCGTTTTCATGATATTGATTCTCCCTAACCACGAACAGTCATTTGTAGTTTTCCTTAAAGAGGTCCCTTACGTTCCTTGTGAGTTGTATTCCTAGGGATTTTATTTTCTTTTTAGTAATTGTGAATGGCAGTTCGTTCTTGATTTGGTTATCTTTAAGTCTGTTTTTGGTGTATAGGAATGCTTGTGATTTTTGCACATTGATTTTATATCCTGAGACTTTGCTGAAGTTGCTTATCAGTTGCAGGAGCTTTTGGGCTGAGGTGATGGGGTCTTCTAAGTATGCTATCATGTCATCTGCAAATAGAGACAATTTGGCTTCCACCTTTCCTATTTGAATACCCTTTATTTCTTTTTCTTGCCTGATTGCTCTGCCTAGAACTTCCAGTACTATGTTGAATAGAAGTGGTGAGAGAGGGCATCCTTGTCTAGTGCCGGATTTCAAAGGGAATGCTTCCAGTTTTTGCCCATTAAGTATGATATTGGCTGTTGGTTTGTCATAAATAGCTTTTATTACTTTGAGATATGTTCCATCAATACCAAGTTTATTGAGGGATTTTAGCATAAAGGGCTGTTGAATTTTGTCAAATGCCTTCTCTGCGTCAATTGAGATAATCATGTGGTTTTTGTTTTTGCTTCTGTTTATGTGGTGAATTACATTTATAGACTTGTGTATGTTGAACCAGCCTTGCATCCCCAGGATGAACCCTACTTGATCATGATGGATAAGTTTTTTAATGTGCTGTTGCAATCGGTTTGCCAGTATTTTATTGAAGATTTTTGCATCTATGTTCATCATGGATATTGGCCTGAAGTTTTCTTTTCTTGTTGAGTCTCTGCCGGGTTTTGGTATCAGGATGATGTTGGTCTCATAAAATGATTTGGGAAGGGTTCCCTCTTTTTGAATTATTTGGAATAGTTTCAGAAGGAAGGTACCATCTCCTCTTTGTGTGTCTGGTAGAATTCGGCTGTGAACCCATCTGGACCTGGACTTTTTTTGTGTGGTAGGCTCTTAATTGCTGCCCCAACTTCAGACCTTGTTATTGGTCTATTCATAGTTTCGGCTTCCTCCTGGTTTAGGCTTGGGAGGACACAGGCGTCCAGGAATTTATCCATTTCTTCCTGGTTTACTAGTTTATGTGCATAGAGTTGTTTGTAGTATTCTCTGATGATGGTTTGAATTCCTGTGGAATCTGTGGTGATTTCCCCATTATGGTTTTTTATTGCATGTATTTGGTTGTTCTCTCTTTTCTTTTTTATCAGTCTGGCTAGTGGTCTGTCTATTTTGTTGATCTTCTCGAAAAACCAGCTCTTGGATTTATTGATTTGTTGAAGGGTTTTTCTTGTCTCTATCTCCTTCAGTTCTGCTCTGATCTTAGTTATTTTTTGTCTTCGGCTAGGTTTTGAGCTTTTTGATCTTGCTCCTCTAACTCTTTCAATTTTGACGATAGGGTGTCAATTTTGGATCTCTCCACTCTTCTCATGTGGGCACTTATTGCTATAGCCAATCACTTTTAAATACATTTTCTGAAATCTTAGGACATAAATTTATTATTTTAAAAATTATCTTTCTTGACTACTCACAATGCAATTTATTCTTATTTTTTTAGGTATTTCTTTGTAATCAAGTTAAAACCTACATAAAATTATCCTCTACTTTTTGCTATTTTTTAAGAAATGGCAGTGTATTGGCCAGGTGCGGTGGCTCAAGCCTGTAATCCCAGCACTTTGGGAGGCCGAGGCGGGTGGATCACGAGGTCAAGAGATCGAGGCCATCCTGGTCAACATGGTGAAACCCCGTCTCCACTGAAAATACAAAAAATTAGCTGGGCATGGTGGCGCATGCCTGTAATCCTAGCTACTCAAGAGGCTGAGGCAGGAGAATTGCCTGAACCCAGGAGGCGGAGGTTGCAGTGAGCCGAGTTCGCGCCATTGCACTCCAGCCTGGGTAACAACAGCGAAACTCTGTCTCAAAAAAAAAAAAAAAAAAAAAAAAAAAAGGAAAGAAATGTCAGTATATCAAAATAGCAATTTATAAGATATGCTGATTTTAGCATAATTAAATGTAAGAAGATAATTGAAATTACTTCAGCATGTGTGTAGATTAAATCTTGGTTTCTTTTTATTTATTTTTAGTAAAAGAAAGAGTCACTTTATTTTGATCAGTTATATACTGTGGTTTTAGAGAACACAGTGTTTCTTTTAACTTTTAATGATTTAAACATGTATACTGACATGGAAATTATAAAGACAGTAATCGATAACATATTTTTGTTTACTTTTTACACAATGTCTAATAAGATGAAGAATAAATATTTTAGTTTTCTATTTTTCTGTAGCTTCTATACCCATTTATTTGTCATTTAAATGTTGTTTGGGGAAACAGATCACATCAAATATCTGATGATTCTGCTTTAAGAAATAATTTTCTTTTAAGAAGACACAAATCTTAATGAAGAGAGTCAAATGTCTTAGTCTTCATAAGAGATCTATTACTGATTTATCAGTTCATTATCTTCTTAATCTTTCCCTTTATAAATCTGAAACATCTGATTAACTCTCTGGTGCTATTTAAAGCATCACCCATGTATGATAATCAAATGTACTGAGGGCATATTAAGACTATTTGACTGCTTTAATAAATTGCACTGGTGTATTTCTTCCTGTAGAAAGAAAATAAAGCAAAACAGTATAGACCAATGACTGAGAACAAATGTCAACAATACAGTAAGAAAACAAATTATGCTTTGTCCTTCTCTTGACTCCTATTTGGATATAATTTACTGTAATGACAATTTACCTCACCCCCCCAAAAAAAATGAAATGCAATAGATTTTTCTGTTATTTTTATAAGTTAGAATTCATTACATAAATTTAATTAAAACTATTAAAATAACAGGTATTTGATTGTATGTCAGTCACTCAATAGGTATTGATATATGTAACCTTTTTCTAAGCATTTTGGACAGAATTGTATAAGTCACTATTTCTGCCTACATCAGGCTATTATCTAGTTAGACAGAAAAATGTACCCATGTACAGTACTTAAATGCCCACACAAGGCCTTACCCAGGACTCAGTGATGACAGACTATAAATACTGCAAAAAGTCAAATGAGAAAGACATAAAAGTACATTCTCTCATTGATTTCATTCCCTTCACTGGATCATTTGCTTATTGGTGTTCTAATTCATTCAGTGAAGATCAATATGTTAGTCATTCAAAATAGTACTAGTTTAGCAAATACCTTGAACATATATATTCATCCATCCATCCATTCTTCAATCAATGATAAAACATTTAATATTCTTCCCTTATGTTTCAGCAACTGTGCTAGGTGCTGACAGAACAAGGATAATTATAATCCAGTTCCAATATTTCAGATCATTAAAGTCCAGACAAGCGAAGGATTTCTAGTAAATACAGTAAGTAAGCATCAGAATTCCTTAGTGGTGATTCTGTTTGTGTGTGTCTGTGGGGTGAGAATGATGTTTTGTTCAGGGATCCAAATTGAAAACTGTCCCAAAAGTTACTAGTTATTTGACCTTTCCTTAGGGCCTAAATTCAACTCCAGAGAAATTTCTCGATAAATGTCACCTAAAACTGCTCTAATAGAGATAAATGAGGTGTCTTGGGAATATAGGAAAAAGACTCTTTTGCTTGAAAGTACAGTGGAAGCTCCCTGTGGAGGTTGGCATTTGAATTGACTTTTAAAGGATGAGTGTGTTTATTAGATCAAGGAGAAGAGAGGGCAAGCCAATCATGAGCAAATTCAGTTAGGTAGGCTACAACTATTTCTGCAACCAAGTTTGAAGGGTAAGTGTGGAAAATCATAGGGATTGGGTTGAGATAGGTAGAAATAATACAAACCAAGAAGGGGCATGTGTGACATAGAAATGTCAGCTTTATTGCAAACTCATAGGAAAATCATTCTGAGTAGAGTGAAGGATATGGATACTTATTTCAGACAAGAGTTAGGATTGAGTTTGAAAAACTAGGAGGCTATAAAGATGAGAAATGATAATCTCATGAATTTAGGCAGAAGGAATAGGATTGAAAAATAGTAGAAGGCTCTAGAGAAAAATGGGACCCTTCAGATGCATACAGAAAAGATAATAAAGTTTATGTTTAATAGTTTTCTCTTAAAAACATATACTTATGATGGTCATATTAGTAATACATAGGGGACAAGGTTGGCAGGGAAGTTAGTAAATTCAGACTGTACACGATGAGTTAAAAGCAACTTTGAAAAAATATATAAATAGGAAAATATGATTAGAATTAGAATAAAATTAAACAGGCAATTAAGATTTTTATGAAAGCTGCATAATTATCCAGTGAAGTCTGAAGTCTAGAAAAGGCCACTTTTCTAGAACATTTAGAGTGAAATAGTTGGGGTGTTGATGTTACTCGGCGTAAGACCATGGATTCTATAAGGCAGAAGAAGGATGAAAATTATTAAGAGAATCTAAAGTCATTAAAAATAAACGAAAAAGAAGACTGCAGTTAACACATTTAAACAAAAGGGTTTCAAGATGGAAATCTGCAAAAAATGTCAAGTGATGAATAAAGTTCCAGTAAAATGAATATTTAAAAGGTACGTTTTGTTGTTGTCTTTTAAACTTAACACTTAGCTTGGGCTTAGTTTTGAGGTACAAAACTATACGGCAGTTGTTTAAAAAATATATGATGCATAAAGTAAAGGCAGATAGGATATATATTTTTTGAGACCGTGGCTGCATAAGCACAGAGAGATGTAGGACCATGGACAATATGAACTTTTAGAAATGTTACTGTTTTATTGTTTTCCTTATTACTGTTGTTATTTTAAGTATGTCATTGGCTGGACCATATTTATTGTTAAAGACATATAGTACAAAAGAACAGCAATACTGAGTGTACATAAGTTACAAGAGAAAAATTAATGGAGCAAGATGTTAAGAAAGATAAGTAAAGATAACATCTAGAGAGTGGAGAGAAGAATTAAATTGTCAGGGATGTTAGGAGCATTCATGAACTAATTAGCTGCAGAAAAGGGCTATAGTCAGGAATCCTTGATGCTTTAGGATAGTATTTTGGTAGAAAAAGTAGGTAGAGGCTCTAGATAGATGAATACTACACACGTGTGCACACACAGACACACACATTTGTCTGAGTTTTTGCAAAGGAGAAAATAGTAAGCAGACTTGTGTAAGTGAGACTGACCTGCAGTTGGTACAATGAAACCTGCAGAAGACTAGAGCACTTATGAAGAAGAATAACAGTAATTTGTACATATTTCTTTTGGAGACGGAATTTTGCTCTCATCCAGGCGGGAGTGCAATGGCATCTCAGCTCACTGCAACCTCAGCCTCCCAGGTTCAAGAGTTTCCTGCCTCAGCCTCCCAAGTAGCTGGGATTACAGGCATCTGTCAACATGCCCAGCTAATTTTTTGTATTTTTCCTAGAGACAGGGTTTCACCATGTTGGCCAGGCTGGTCTCGAACTCTTGATCTCAAGTGATCCACTCATCTTGGCCTCCCAAAGTGCTGGGGTTATATGCATGAGCCACCGCACCTGGCCTGAATGATATATTTCTAATGCCTTGAATGCCATATTAAAAGCCCTGAACTTTTTCTTTTAAACAAAGTATAAATCTATTTAATTTGCAGACATGGAAAGCAAGTGACTAGAGTTATCTATCTATTGCAATAATGCAATTACTTTCTGATTAAAAAATTTCCAGCCATCATGTTGGCAATATCAATAAAAATTGACATAGATAAAAAATTGCTATTAATGATTAGTCAAGATTTAGTAGACTAATTGGTCTAATAAAGAGTCAAAAATGATTTAAAGTGATATTGATAGCATAAATTTTTTTTTTCTTAGTTTTCCAAATAGATTACATACTGAAACAAGAGAACAAGGGAAAGACTCAAGTCACAAAATGTTAATGAGGATTCTTTAAAAAAGAATAAAAGAAAGAAAATCACACAGATATGTTTGGAGAATTTTGTATGCTATGCCCACTACTTCTGGACAACAAAGGGTCTAATTTTACTTGATCACTTCATTATGAGCATGGTGTATTATTTTGCCAATGTTGCCATTTTATCAGTATGAATAATTTATATTTTAAATGACATGTTTATTTATGATGTGTAATATTTAAATTTTATAAATAATAGGCATACATGAATTGAGATACAATTACTTTAAAAATGATTTTCCTAAATGTTATCTAATGCATTCTTAATGTACTGCTAGTCAATAATTTTAAGTAAATAGCTTTATAACTTTCCTGCATAATGAAAGTTCATATTTCAATTTTATATCCAATTTGTATTTACTAATATAAATCAATGAATTATTTGGGGAAAAAATGATGTGATGTCTCAAATATTTATATAAAATGACTCACAACAAAAATTCTTCCCAAGTACAGTTTCAATTGGCTTTTGATTGAAGATAGTCTAAAACAGAAATTAAATTAAAGCACAGTTACATTAAGATTCAATTAGGTACATTTAAATTGAAATGCTGTGGCTTTCTTGAGTAAAATGAACTCTAGTATTTCTTGCCGTAAATTTTGGTATCATTTACATATCAGATATATTATTGTGCAAAGTAGAGTTGAAATAATGCATACACTATTGATATCCAAAAGAATTAAGATGCAAAGATAATTTATTGTAAGAAAGTTGAAAAAGGAACACAGTCTCATTTAAACTCTATACCTGAAAGTGCTTTTTTAAATATGTTTAATGACTCATATTTTCTACAGTTACCAAAAAATAGAAATGTCAAACAAGTGAAATAATAAGATAATACAGCGGAAAATGAACCAAATTCAATAAAAAGCATCAATGAAGTATAAATAAACTGTTTCATACATCAAGTTTTAATCTCCTTTGCAGAATAAAATTGTCAACTGCTACTCTTCACATCATTTTTCCACAAACTTAACATCTTTTATGTTAATGCTGAGTGTCAGCTTTATTGGATTAAAGGACATAAATTCTTGGTCCTGGGTGTGTCTGTGAGGGTGTTGCCAAAGGAGATTAACATTTGAGTCAGTGGGCTGGGAAAGGCAGACCCAGACCCACCCTTAATCTGGATGAGCATAATCTAATCAGCTGCTACCTTGGCTAGAATAAAAAGCATGCAGAAAAATATGGAGAGACTGACCTAGCCTCACAGCCTATATCTTTCTCCTGTGCTGGATGCTTCCTGCCCTTGAATGTCGTACTTCAAGTTTTTCAGTTTTGGAGCTCAGACTGACTCTCCTTGCTCCTCAGCCTGCAGATAACCTATTGTGGGACCTTGTGATCACGTGACTTAAAACTTAATAAATTCCCCTTTACATATATATACACAAACACATATAAATTCCATTAGTTCTATCCCCTTAGAGAACCTTGACTAATACAGATTTTGGTACCAGGAGTGGTTCTAGAGGAACAGAATACTAAGGATAGGGTTATCAATCATTTTGGGGTTTCTGGAGTCAGCTGCTTAATATTATTAGACTCAAAAATGCTAAGGACTCTATTGCTAATAGTATAGAGAACATTCATAGTCCTTGGCATGAACTGTTTAGAGAGTTATGCAAAATCAATGCAATTGACACTCCTAATTCATCGCTCATGAGAGGCTAGAAGTTTAGTGACACTATGCTTAATACCTTTGACCATGAGGTGTGTTTTCGGTTGTACAAAGGATAGTTGTATTATGTTAGGCATAATTATGACCTTATTATTGTCTTTATTTCGAGATTATGTATGATCTCAGGAGATGTGTATGGGTTCAAGTTGACAAGGGGTGGATTTGTGCTGGTTAATACTAAGTGTCAATTGGTAAGATACAAAGTACGATCCTGGGTGTGTCTGTGAGGGTGTTGCCAAAGGAGATTAACATTTGAGTCAGGGTGCTTAGAAAGGCAGACCCACCCTTAATCTGGGTCAGCACAATCTAATCAGATGCCAGCTCAGCTAGACAAAAACAGCAGGCAGAAAAATATGAAAGAGAAACTGGCCTAGCCTACTATCCTACATCTTTCTCCCATGCTGGATGCTTCCTGCCATTAAACATTGTACTCCAAGTTCTTCAGTTTTAGGGCTTAGACTGGCTCTCCTTGCTCCTCAGTCTGCAGATGACCTATTGTGGGACCTTGTGATCATGTGAGTTAATACTTAATAAACTCATTTCATTAGTTCTGTTTCTCTAGGGAACCCTGACTAATACAACATCATTCTACCTGCTATATAAGTTATCATCTCACGTTTAAACGCAATGAATTTCTTATTCAAAATAGCTACCCACTACGATTTATCAATCATCTAATAACATGAAAACATTCATACAAAAGTAAATATTCCTGGACAAGAAATAACAAAATTTCACATATATTGCTTTACAATAATATTTTAGAATATCTACCAGGAAATATCTATTATATCTATACATACACACATGCGCACACACACACACACACGCACAGCATGTACAACTATGTATGCACACATACCTGCATATTCATGCATATTCCGATTATACTTATTTATGGTCACCTTTTATATTATTATAAGATTTTAAAAGTTATTTATTATAGATAAAAGCAAAAGTTCACAATATGTGTCTGTTTTTATGATATAGGCATTTATCTTCTTTAAAGACAAAATACAGAACAAACAAAAAACTATCTGTGTATCTAGATTTAAAAACACCCCAACAGATTTACATGCCATTTCACAAAGGAAGAAATTTAAGTCAATTTTTCATAGCAATTTGTTATGAAATAAGCAATTATGTTGCTATTGCTTAAGACGTCAAATTACTGTTTTTTTCTTTTTGATCTCTTAAAACTATTTTTAATTATAAGTCCTCACCAAAATTGTAAACATACATTAAAATCTGATGTGTAAGACAATCTGTGTGCTTTTAATGTTTTTTTTTTTTTCTAGGAATTTTTGACTATTATCAAATGCTCATCATTACTCCATGTGGGTAATGATAACCTGATATTATAGTAATGTGGCATCATAAGTGTAAGGTCTTTTAGGCTGACTGATGGCACTATGGACACCATGTTAACCTCTGTGACCTGCAAGGACACTTCAGTTGAGTTCCTGGAAAATCTGAAGTAACTGGAAGACCATGAAAAGAGGAAGAAGTGATCAACCTCTGCAGTGCCTACTTAACTTGATACATTCTCTGTTGTTTCTTATTCCTTCCCTGATTGATAAGGCCATTGGACTTTGTAACCGACCTTGGTCAACCTCCTGACTCCTACGACCCCCTACGACCCCCTTCCAGCTTGCAAACCTACCGCTCCCTCTCCCAGCTTGCAAAAAAAAAAATGCACTAAACTGTAACATTTATAACTTTCCACCACCTACCACAAACCTATAAAACCAACTCCAATCCCACTGCCCTCCGCTGACTCTCTTTTTAGACTCAGCCCTCCTGCACCTGGGTGAATAAATGGTCATGTTGCTCACACAAAGCCTGTTAGGGGGTTCCCTTCATTCAGAAAGAATATTTTAACTATAAGTATATGTTTATTATACACAAGAGTACATGAATGATTTACACTACAGGGTGGCCAAATTTTTTTAGTCTAAAAATGTCTAAAACTTATAATGGTTAACACATTTTATGAAGAAAATCCTATATATCTGAGTGAACACTAGATTAATGTTAAATATATCTGCCAGATTGAGTGATACAAAACATAGCTTTGTATTCTAGTAATTACCTCACGGATCACTTAAGAGATGAAATAAAATTTTCTAAACATTTTTTAGGATCTTATTTTTCTTTAAATGTGTGAGTTATTTGTTTATTTGTAATTAAAACTGAATTATTAACTCTCTTTTCTATGCTCTTAGAGGAAAAGAAAATTGTTAAATCTACTATTATAAAGCTCCAGGTAGACGAGTTATCAATTGAACTGAATGCTACTGTCCTTCAATATAATTGATACTGATATGCAAAATATTTTATTATTTGTATTTAATATACAAGCAGTTTGTGCATTAAAAAAAATTAGAATAACATCACTGGCAAATTTCCAGAAAGTCACGTGGTTTAAGGTAGTTTCTAATCACTTATAAAACAGCAGCCTGCATAGAAATTATAGTTATTTGGACAATTAAGAAAACACAATAAAGAATGACCTGAAATTCTTAGAGTAGAAGTCAAGATATATAGTTTCCTTTATTTGTTTCTACTAGTTTTATTTATTTTTTAACCTGTTTGATCTTGTTTATTTTCCAAACACAACTTGGTGATAATCACCTTTATGCGTACTTCCCTGAATTTCCTTTAAATTGTGATTATTTTCTTTAGTGTTCTCCTAGCACCTAAGTAATATAAGAGTAAAAGTTTATGAGGATGCAGGTATCTTCCTGTGCGGTGAGCTGAGAACACCAAGGGGCGTATAGATCATGGAGTCCAAATGTTCTTTATGACTATCAACTATAATCATAATTAAAATTGTTGCTTTTTGAAGGAAAAAGAAAAGCTTTAGCAATATGAGGTATTCACTCGTGATTTCAGGAAAGGAAGGAAGGACAGAGATAAGTTAGGTTTTATTTCTATCATTTAATTTGGCAAGGAATCATAAGCTGTTTTTGTGCCTTGTGTGGACATCACTCAGATTCATACATGAAAAGTCATCTTGGCAAGCTTTTGCCCAGAGAATGACTGCTGTGGTGAAGAAAGATAAAAGAAAAAAGCTGGAGGGAATAAACGGAAGTGATAGTAGGGTTCAATTACATGAAGGAGTGGGACAGAAAAAGAGACAACAATTCCCTGCCTACCCCAAAAAAATGAAGTAAAATAGAATGGTACTTATGTTTAGACTACAGCAACACCAGTGGTTTCTGAATTTGTGTGATTTTCTCTAATTCCATTTTTTCCAAAATGTTGTCCTGGAGAGATAGCTACAGGACGAGTGGAGGAACGAAATAAGCAGTGACAAAGTGCAAGAAAAAGCCACACACAGCTCTGCTGGAGTTCAGATCCCCAACCAAAGAGTAAACAGGAACCATACGGAACAGGAAATATTTCCTTAACCCCTCACAGGACAAGTGCAGTGGGGGAGTGTGTCTCACTTCAGTTCCCCCTCTGCTCAAACCCCTAGGGGGAGCATGCAGATGGGCAGGTTGTGGAGCTCCCACCCCATGGCAGTGTCTAGTGGTGAATGTTTACAGCTCCTAAAGACCCAGTGAGCGTATTACAGGGTGCTCTGTTAGTTTAAATGTCCATAGGCAGTTTCTATTAGTCAGCTCAATTAGACTTGCTGCCTTATTGCAGGACAGAGGGCTTTCTGTATTCTGGAGTTTCTTGCCTTGGTATACTGGAAGAATCAGATCACACATAGGCTTGGAGAATGAGTGCAAGGTTTTATTGAGTGTAAGTAGCCACCAGCAGATGGGGGAGCCAGAGGCGACATGGAGTGGGAAGGTGGTTTTCCCCTAGGGTTGGGCTGCTCAACAATAGGACTCTCCTCTGACCACCCCAGCCATACTGAGTCATTCCACCATTGATGGCCTCCCTGGCACAAGGATGATGGCTTGGCACACCAGGGTGATCTTGGAAAATGCAGCGTTTGAGCAGGAACACAGAGATGCCTGTCCTCACCTAGTTCAGTGGGCACAGGCTCAGCAATGGAGCCCTGGCCAGTGACCATGCCCTTCCCTTCCCAGCACTTCCCTGCCCCTCTCCTATATGACAAGGCCTTAAGAAACCTGAAATTGAATGTGACGTTGTTGAATTAAACTGGAGTAGGGTTTGCTGTTTTGTAATATATATATATACATATATATAAGCTGTTTATAAAAAAAAAAGATATTTAAAGTAACCAAATAGCTATAGGACTCCAATATATTATGTTTGAAGGTGCTGGTGACTAAGAAAATAGTTTCCTGATTACACTGCAATGAACTCTGCCGATTTGATGATATAGAGTTACTTGCTTTTTTTGTTGTTGTTTGGTTGTTGTTTTTGAGACAGAGTTTCATTCTTTTGCTAAGGCCAGAGAGCATAGGCATGATCTCCATTCAATAAAACCTCTATCTCCTGGGCTCAAGCAATCCTCCTGCTACAGCCTCCTGAGTAGTTAGGACTGCAGGTGTGCACCATCATGCTTGGTTAATTTTTGGTTGTTGCTGTTTTTGAGACAGGGTTTCATTCTTTTGCCAAGGCCAGAGAGCGTAGGCACGATCTCCATTCAATGAAACCTCTACCTCCTGGGCTCAAGCAAACCTCCTGCTACAGCTTCCTGAGTAGTTGGGACTACAGGTGTGCACCATCATGCTTGGTTAATTTTTTAATTTTAATTTTTTTTAAGAGACAAAATCTCTATGTTGCCCAGGCTTGTCTTAAACTCTTGAGCTCAAGTGATGCTCCTGTTTTGGCCTCTTGAAGTGCTGGGATTGCAGCTGGGAGCCCCTGTACCCAGGCAAGGTTTCTTTCTTTTTATATAGTTGTATTGATATGTGCTTTAATGTATATTTCTTAGTAGTTTCTGAATGCCTTATTTTATTTTTTATATGAAATTCTCTCAACAGGTATACAATAACCTAATGACTTGAAATGATTAGAATTCATCTGTAAATAGTTAATTTCCCTCCATGACGTACAATAAGCTACAGTGAAAATAAAGACAGTGTGCATACCACTCCACTGTGAAATAGTTTCTTAATAGGACGTCAGGTGCTTTGGTATGCAACACATTTCTGGAATTATTAAATAGTAAGATAATTATTACTAATTGCATTGCATAACGTCCAAAATAAAAAGTATATACAGATCAATATCACAGTACTGTCATTTTCATGTGCAAACTAAATCATGGTCATTACAAAAAAAAGTTGTAATCTTTATCAATAGCATCATTCATGTACACAGAAAATTATAGAAATCATGGAAGCATGTGGAGTGAGTGTCTAAGGCCACTCTTACGAAGCTTCTTACACACACTTCACTATGCTTTTAGAAGTTGATTCTCTGTGATTAGGCCAGCCTGAACTGGACTGCAGGAATGAGAAGAATTATTCACACTGGCTAGAGCCATGGCTAGGTTCTTAATGGGTGCTCTATAATCAATGATGACCAATTCATTCCACCGCAAAGCAGAGGTCAAAAACCTAAAACTATATGAGAAAATGTTCAGTCAGCATTTATATGCTGACACATATATGTTTTATTTGCTGCACAGGTCCTAAGTGAGCAAAAAAGGGCTAGAGATAAAGGCAAGAAAACAGTCTTTTAGTTGGTAGCAGATGAGGGGGGAAAAAGGAATGTAGATTTTAGAGTATCATGACAGCTGCTCTCAAACTATTTTCCACATTAATAACCGGAATAAGTATGTATAATATCTCATTTTTTTCCATGGGTAAAAAAGAAACAAATAGTGAAACCCATTAGAAAACATTATTTTGACATAGTCGAACCAATTCTATAAATGGAATAAACTACTGGGAAGAAAATGCAATATTTGAAATGCAGCCATACAGAAAATTGTCCCTAGATTGAATTAAGTGAAAGCTATATGCTGGGACTTACCCTAAATTTATTTTCTCATGTTTCATGCTAGAAAGGAAATACTATCATAGACTAATCTCAATTTTACACTTCCCTTGTCTCCCTTCTACTTCTTTTGCAAGCACATTTCTCCAAAAATTGCACTGCTTTCCGGAGACATTATTTACTTGGGAGCTAACTCCAACACAAAGAATGTCCTTAGTACATTTTATTTACTTACAGCAAATGAAGGAGACAATGATCACGTGAATGACAGAAATGTGTCTTTTTTAATAAAAATGAGTAAGTGGAATAGATGAAAAATAGTAAGTAAATAGATGAAATTTATTTTGAGACATTTTTAAGTTTCCTGTTTTATAAAACATACATTTTAATCATTACTAAATGTACAGTTATAGCAGCCAAAACTTGAGTAGAAAAAGACATCACTTTTGATTTGATGTGATCACCTTGATATAGCTATGGAATAATTATGGCTTTAGGTTTATTAAATCAACCACAAGAAATTGATTTTTATATACATTAAAAACATTAAAAATCAGTCATTTCATGTGGTTCAACCTAAGGGAGACATATATTTGATGACCCAATGTAGGTGTATTTGACAGAAGTGGACAGGGGTGGATCTTTTTACTATATACAATACATACATATATGCATATATATTCTATCTTTAAATCTAATGATCTGTTAAGAACTGTGCTAATGATAAACATTTTTAACATTGAATTTCAGGTATAACCAATTATACTTGCCCTATAACTAGTACTAGGTACATTATTCAAAGAATTTTTTTTTTCTCAGGCAAAAACTACAAACATGAAAGAAGGGAATATATTCAATAAAGAAATAGTTACTAAGAAACAAAAGCCATATATACCTGTCCTGATCAACTCATAGATCAGAGTTAATATTCTAAGCTAAGGCTCATAGCTAAGTTAATAAACGTAACATCTACAATTACAACTAAAAACAACTTCTGCTTTGTAAGGTAAATTGCTTTACTCCCTTAGGAAAATGTCACTACATATGGACAAGTTAGTTAATTACTCCAAAAATCAAGGACTGGATACTGCAGTGCACATTAAATTCATAAGAAGAGGAATAAATAGTAACCAAGAATTATTCAAACATGGTCTAAATTTTTTTAGATTTCTATTTCCAACAAGCCCATTACAGAAAGAGCATTTTTTGAGAAGAAAATAATGTTCTCGGCCCAAAGTGGCTCCGGCCGGATGTCGTGGCGCTTGCGAAGGCGAGGCCAAGAGTTCAAGGCCAACCAACCTCAGCAACCTTACAACCTCTCAATGATTGGCAAAAAAAAAAAAAAAAAGAAAATAATGTTCTCCTTCCGAATTGTCCATTCTCCACAACTCTAATTATTTTATATGATAATTGTGTCCTCCTTTAAAATTGATTGAAGTTAAAAGTTTTTGATCAATAACACACATTTTAGCTGGTCATTATGTTTAAAGATAGAAAAATTATATGTACACATATATTTATGAATATGTGTACAGATTCAGCTCTGAGTTAAGCAGCTTTGCCTTTGATTTACATAAAAGCTTCTTAATTAGTACTTAAACCATATGGATGAACATACAACCTGATACAGAAATTAGAAATATGGCATTTATTTCTAATAAATGTGAAATCAAAGTGACCCTATAACATAGAAAGAGAGTGAGTGCCTTTTGCATTTCAACATGTTCACTGATGTTTTAACAAGGAACAACAATCACTATGTAAAAATTACGGAACCAGATCGTGTCAAATTCTTTAAGGAACAGATGTGGAGTTTTATGATTCACCCAAGAATAGCAAACACATTATTGTTTCTAGAGTAAATATACTAAAACAATTATAAAGATGTCAAAATTCTGTTTTATTGCTCCATTCTTTTTTTCAAAAGGCATGGGAGAAATTGTCATGTCTTCAGTTATACAGCAAGTTTTGAACACCTCTTATTTATGTTTGAAAAAAATTCTTGGCTGGGCGCAATGGCTCACACCTGTGATCCCAGAACTTTGGAGGCCGAGGCAGGTGGATCACGAGGTCAGGAGATCAGACCACCCCGGCTAACACAGTGAAATCTCATCTCCACTAAAAATTAGTGGGCATGGTGGTTCACACATGTAGTCCCAGCTACTTGAGAGGCTGAGGTTGGAGAATCACTTGAACCTGGGAGGCAGAGGTTGCAGTGAGCTGAGACTGTGCCACTGCACAGTCTCAAAAAATAAATAAATAAAATTCTCATGTCATGACATTTTTCACCAAAGTAAAAGTCAGAAATTTGCTTTCATAGCCTTTTTTTTTAAAAAAAAAAATACCTAAACTATTTTGTAGTGGTCTTGTCTTTCAAATTCTAAATATGGGACTCTCATTCAGAAAAGAACAATGCAAGAGGCAAATTCCACACATATCCATCATGTCTGGTAAGAATGATGACAGAATGACCTAGACTTCAAGGCTAGCATGAGAAAAGTTTGTACCTCCAGTACCAGCATCATTAGGGTAAACTGTGGTGACTCCAGTTGTAGCCTTGCCAGTTGTAGGATACTCACTGAAACATTCCCATGTTGTTTCATGGGAATGTTTCAGTGAGTAAACTACGTAGTAGTTTCTGTGCCTGACTTCATGGCCCATCCAAAGATCCAAATGTCTTTTAATACTCCTTTTTAGTTCAATTAGTTTCCTCTTTTTTCCATTATTTTGTAAAATTTGTTAAAGAATCCTCATTTGCCAGGCGCAGTGGCTCAGCCCTGTAATCCCAGCACTTTGGGATGCCCTAGAGAGCAGATGATTTTGAGGTCAGGATTTGGAGACCAGCCTGGGGAACATGGCAAAATCCCATCTCTACAAAAATACAAAAATTAGTCGGGTGTGGTGGTGCATGCCTGTAATCCCAGCTACTCAGGAGGCTGAGGCAGGGTAATCGCTTGAGCCTGGGAGGCAGAGGTTGCGGTGAGTCCAGATCGTGCCACTGCACTCCAGCCTGGGCAACAGAGTGAGACCCTGTTTTGTTTGTTTGTTTGTTTGTTTAAGAATCTTCATTGTGTTAAAAATTGGTGCCAATCATAATTACAGGCAATGGAGCTTCAAGAAAATGAAAATCCAGGGCTAATTATCTGGCCTGGTTATATTGCCAGAGTGAAAGGATTCATCTTGTATTGAAAGGATGTGATCCTTGCTGTCTCTGGCAGACAGTAACAAAAGGATTATTTAAATTTTCAACTATGGTCACTGATGTAACATATCTATACTTACAGTTTCTAAAGATATAACATTGGCATAAGGAATACAAAATCTCTGGGATTAGCTGATTGCTTCTAATTGTACTCAGCCTTAGAGAACGATAACGACTGCTTTTCCTAATTTCTCAACTCTTAGGATGATTGGATAAGTAGGAGTTGTCCTTAGCTGTTCTGTAAGTAGCCCCAAATCAGGTCCAAAGATGGCTAAATTATAATGCTATTTGAATTTTCAGCTTCACCAATCCTTTTATTTGAAACTCGGGGGATTATTGTAAAAGTGTAAAACCTGGGGAATAGAAATGGAGTGATATAGGAGGTAGACCATACAGAATATACCCCAGCCCTAAACCTCACTGCATTTCTTTTGCCAGCAATAGTTATTCCTCTCCCACTTTCCAATGTGTCTGTTTCTATGTTGCTTAAATGCTTTACAATAACACACCTTGAGAAGGGACTTGTTAGGCATGTCCTTATTCTTCAGCCCTAACCCTGGCCTCATTTCATGGCCCCCATTTTAGACTGAAATTTGTTTGTTTGCTTGGGAGTGGTTGGAGTGGAGCAGACATGTGAATTCTCATGTCTCATAACAAAAGAATTGCAGGATTTTACCAGATGATATTACTAAAAATGTCAAGAATGTCTGTGGGAACAAATCCTGGGGATTTTAGAGCCTTGAGGACATAACATAGCATGAGAACAGATATGTATGTTTATGCTGGACATTCTGAATTAAATGCACTAGGTAAGGGGTGGATAATTCTTCTCTGCAGAAGCCAGATAGCAACGATTTAAGATTTAAAGACCAAATGATTCCTGCTGTTAACTATTCAACTTTACCATTATAGCCAGAAAAAAGTTATGGATAATACATAAATGACCACCCATATGTTCCAATAAAACTTTATTTATAGAAATAAGTAGTGGGCTGAGTTTGACCTTCGGGTTGTAGTTTATTGACCCCTATGCTTGCTCATACATTACTGGTAATTATAAATACCGTGCGATTGACTGAAAGCCCTATCCCAGAGTACAAAAAAGCTAAATAAGTTCGAAATAACAAGTATTCTATGAGAAGACATTCAGAGACTTTGGGAAGAATAGATTACAGATTCTCAAAAACTACCAGGCTAACTACAAAGACCCTACTATGAATTGAATGTATAATTGAGGAAGGGGCTTTATATACACTTACATTGTAAAGATATTCCAGACTTGCACGATCACCATGGTGTGTGACCTGGTTCTTAGACTACAACTATTACATAGTCCTAAAGTTTCTGGAATGAAGCTTAAGGATATTATCATTCGGAAGAGTCATATGAGAACATGAGGGGTCTTCTGTACATACTCCTTCTGGCCATCGTTAAAGGTATCTAAGGTCAATTGTCATAGTGATTACACACAGGAGATTGGTAAATATTTAGAAAAATCAATTATTACTGGAAACTCTCCCTGGCTAACACAAGTATGTTAGAGGCTGGAAAACCACTGTCAATCAGTCTATAGAGAAGTTTAACAGGGTTCAGCCACTTAATGTAACTTTTAATCAAATCCAATTCAAGGTTCAGCCACTTGGATTCTGAACATTGTGCTTATGTATTAAGTTACTGAATGTAGAGCTAGACTTATTTTGCTTAGCAATTTACAGAATCTATACATTTCCTTTCTAATTCATGATTAGAGAGAGTCAAGTGGAAGCCCTGGGATCTTTTTCTACCAAAATAGTAAATGAAAATTTCTCCTAAATTTCTGAGAAAACTAGCAAATAGTCCCACTATCAAACATGTGAAAGGTATATATCACTTATTGTTATTCTTCTTTTACCCTTGCAAAAAAAAAAACAGAATTACATAATTTCATCGGATCTTCTTAAACATATTTAGCTCCTCCTCCAAATGTGTTTGGCTATGTTTCAGTGTGTTTGAGAAATTATATCTGGTACTTGATATACAGATATTGGTCTTGAAATTTATTTTTCTACAGTCAAATAAATAAAATATTCTTTAGAAGTTTTCTTATAACAAGACCTTGATTATTTTTTGCCATATAACCACAGAAATGTGTAAATTGTAAGGCACCATGTCAACTTTGCCTGTAAGGAGATATATATATATATATATATATATATATATATATATATATATATATGTGTGTGTGTACATATATATATTTATATGTACATATATATATTTTTATTCTATGGAGTACCATGATCACCTATTGCTGTGATTATTTCATGCTAATTGTAAAATGAGGTTAACAGGTCGTGGGTGCACTATGTATTTTGGTAAAATCTACGGAAGACAGAGACTGACAGATATATTACACTTTTGAATTTCTAGGTGTTCAGCTGTTGGGATGTTTTGGAAATTCTACTCCAGATAAAAGGTAATTTATTGGTTCTTATATATTGTAACACTGATTTTTAAAAAGTTGGGAGCAATGCCTGATGGACCTCTTTGGCCTTTGAAAACAACAAATATCACAGTGGAATACACTGCTCAGTTTCATTTCTTAAGTGAACCCAAACTCTTTGAATTTTGAGTGAATTCCAATGCAAAATAAGTCAGTTCAATTAAAATTAAAGTTGTACATCATCCAAAGAGTTCTACGTTCTTGCCCCAGTGATGTAATAGGTTCAAAAAAACAAAGTATTCCTTACAAATTGCAGTGCTGTATAGGATTTGTTTTTATTTCTAACACATCATAGATTTTTAAATGTTACTTTTGGTTAATATTTTCTCTCTAGAGATTAGAATATATGCTTTATGAAGGTAGAGTTTGTATCTTTTGTCTTTTATTTTTATTTGTTCTTTGCTATACCTCCAAGACCTAGCCCACTGTAATAACTCACAATATAGTTATTCAAATAATAGCATTATAATGCTATATAGAAAATTTAAAAGGGTCATGGATTAAGAGGAAAGGAGGGTCATTTGGTCAAGGGCAAGGGCATCATTTTAGTACTTACTTGTTTAGGGAAGAATTCTGTCAGACATGAATCTCTAAGAGACCCCTGAATAAAGTAAGAAAAAGAATCATGGAAAGGTTGGGAAGAAATTACTCCAGGCAGAGCCATATGAATTTGAAAGTTCCTGAGGTAAGGTGAGCTTTGCGTATTTGAGACAAAGTGGAAAAGCAAAATTATTTGGTAAAGAAAGGTGAAGATGGCCAGATATACTTTGGAAAAGTGGGCAAAAGCTAGATCATATGTAGAGCATGGTGAGAAATTTGAATTTATTGTTAAATAGTATAAGAAGTCACTAGATTTTTAAATAAAAAATTTATGTGGTCAGTTTTACATTTTAGAAGATTTATTTAGCTTTTATATAGAAAATAAACTTGAAAAAATGTTAATAGCAGCTGGAGGATCAATTAGGGCAAAGCTGTTGTACCCAAAGAAGAGTTGATGATGGCTTAAGGCAGACTGGTGTTGGTGTTGGTAGTGGGCTAGGGTGGAAGTGCTAGTCATCATGGCAGTAGTATTGAGCAGTGTAGTTGTGGATGTGGTCATAATAGTAGTGATAGTGGATGTGGTAGTAGGAGGCTAGGGTCATAATAGTGGTAGTACAGAAGGTAATGGTCATAATGGAGGCAATACTAGCACCGATGTTGGCTTTCTCTACTACCCCTTTTGTGAAATAGTGTTATATGCCTCCTGAGATACTAATAATTAAATTAGCTAAAACATTAAAAGAATTAGAATTGTGCCAGAGCCAAATGAGCACACAATAAGTGATGACTGAACATATTATTTTGTTTCTACAACAATCAGCTTAAATTTCTCGTTCCACCTTTAAATTCGATGGAATATGCTCACTCATACCAAGCAAAATTCTTTTCTGTGGTAACAATGAATCATACACCTTCTGCTGAACATGATTTATTCTTTTCTGAACAACATGCTTTAAATGAGTAATTCACCTTGCTGAGACATTGTAGTTCTTCATTTTCAACTCTCTGATTAATGTATACCTTTCAAAGTGCATTTAATATTTCTTATGACTTTTGAAGCTTACTTCATCTGTCAATAAAAGAGTATCTTCTTCTTAATAAACCCCTTCCCCATCAGTCTTCTTCAATCACATAGCATTTGATTATCCATTAACTTATGAGAATAAATTATTTTGAAAAATACAGGAATAGATGTATGCATAATATAACACAGGACACATATCTGTATTCATAGGAGTCAATCTAATATTTTTGTGATCAGGGAAAATATGTACAGTTGTATTATCTCAAGTTAGAAATGAAAAGAAGTCCAACAAGTATTACCATACCATCTTCAACCCTTCACTTACCATACCATCTTCAAAAACAAACAAAATAATACCTAAAGAGCACTTCAATTTTTCCCCTTAGGAATTTTCAAAACACTTACGTAACATTTAAGACAGAGTGGTGTTTCCCCTTACAGTTTTTTTTCTGTTTGTATCAAAACTATAAAAAGAAAAATAAAAAGAGTGCAAAACACCTTGGTAAAATTTAAAGTATTTTCATTATTTTAGTCCATTGGGAATGAATTACAGGCATAATTGTTACATGTGTAATTTGTCTTTGTTAGGATGAATAAGCCCATGGTGTGTTATGTGTTTTTTTTGTTGTTGTTGTTATTTATCAAGGGCACTGTGCCAGTCAGTATACCTATTCTCTTTTTTAAAAGAAGTCATCAGATTCCTTTATTTTGACAGGAAGGATATTCTGGAATAAATAGACAAAGTAGACATATAAGTCAAGTTCATCTCAAGTAAATTTAAAGTGGAGCAATTAATCAATAATGAGGTAATGGAATTTTAGATCAGTTTCAGGGCTGATATGGATTTTGTCATGTTAATGTCACCATGTATAACTGGGAACATCTGCTGTCTGCCATATTCGGTATGGTAATGTGGAACTTCATATATCTACATAATAACACAGTAAGTCTTGTTACTTAGAAGATCTTATCTACAGTCAAGTGAATGCTCTATGGCAGTGAATGATTGGTGAGCCTCAGTTAATCTCTGTATATGATTTACAATCCTGTCTAGCGTTGTTACACATAATGTCCTTAGGAAGTAACATGGAAGGAACTAGTAATATTTTATTTTCATTTTTTGGTACAGTTCCTGATTTAATGTAGAGATTTAAAAAATATCATTTTCCTATTTTAACATATGCTTTCAAGTATATTGCAGCCCTACAGTAATGAAAAGAAAATGCCATTATATATGTGAATGAATTATAGCATCCTTTTAAGGATAAGATTGTTATACAGACCTGAATTCAAACTCTGTTTCTGCAACCTACCATCACTTGACCTTGGATAAATTATGTAATCTGAGACTCAGAGTCTTCAATCAAAAGAGGTGTGTTAAGGTTTATTGAGGAAACATACATAATGTGCTTAGTTTGGAAAACAACATGTAGTAAATAAATTCAGTAAATTGTTGTCACTATCATTATTTAAACACTACAAAATAAATGTTTACTTAAGTGGAGGGAACTTTATGTTATTTATTTAGAATAAATATTTTGTATAAAATTATATTTAATTATAAAAGAGTATAATATATATCTATTATTTAAGAAGGTCTGATCACTATTAATTTCTAGTGGAAATATGAAAGGGAGATGGGTAAAACTGTAATGTTTATTTACACATATTAAGAAAATATTCATTGGTTATATCACATCTGGGAAAACCACATGTATATTGTCTTAAAATGTATTTTTCAATACGCTTAATTCAATTACTCCCATCTCTTCAACACATAAACTGTATGCCATTTGTTGATTAGACAGTGCATAGATAATTTTTAATTTCTATGTGAGAAAATTCTCTTTCTCTTTAAGGTCTCTTTTTTTAAAACTTTTAATGTACTTGGGGCAAAATCATACATTATGCTTTCTCTCTCTTCAATACCTACTCAAGGCAGAGCTTGCACTAACAGCCTGTGAAGAACAGTAAAATATTTTATTTGTATTATTTTATTATAATGAAATGTCTCTTCAGAGGTTTTCATAATTAAAAATCTCCAATTGGCCGGGCACGGTGGCTCACATCTGTAATTACAACACTTTGGGATCCGAGACAGGTGAATCACAAGGTCAAGAGATCGAGACTATCCTGGTCCACATGGTGAAACCCCCTCTCTACTAAAAATACAAAAATTAGCTGGATGTGGTGATGGGATCCTGTAATCCCAGCTACTTGGGAAGATGAGGCATGAGAACTGCTTGAACCTGGGAGGCAGAGGTTGTAGTGATCCGAGATTGGGCCACTGCACTCCAGCCTAGGGACAGAGAGAGACTTCGTCTCAAAAAACAAACAAAAATTTTAAATTTATTTTCTCAAACTGTTTTTAAAGTCTTTTGTCTGATTCCGACCTGAAAATATCTACAGAAGTGTGTTTTTTGTCATTAGTGAAATAATTGGGAACAGGGTCAAATTAGGACTCCGTTTTTCAGTAGCACTTACAGTTTGACGTGAAAAGGCTTGTACTAAGCTTAAGAACCCCAACTGGACAAGTGCAGACACAGGTCTGCTGTGTTTAGAAAATGAAAGAGGGGCCCAAAGTGGCTCCGGCCGGATGTCGTGGCGCTTGCGAAGGCAAGGCCAAGAGTTCAAGGCCAACCAACCTCAGCAACCTTACAACCTCTCAATGATTGGCAAAAAAAAAAAAAAAAGAAAATGAAAGAATAGAAACTTGCACTAGTGGGAAAGGGACAATCACAGTGCCATAACATTCACTGACTCAACCAATTCAGATGTTTAATCCAGAGCAAAAGCATTTTACACTAAAAAATAACAGCTCTCTACACCTGGAAATTCCCTTTAGCAGAGTAAGCCTAGTAAAAAGATTCAGGGATCCAGATCCCCAAGTTAACTATGTTTAGATTTGCTTGAACAAGTCTCTTAACTACTCTACACTTTTCCTTTTCTAAACATAAGACTGAGATTATGGACGAGGCATTTATTTTGCCAGTACTTATTCTCAAATTCAGAAAAAAAATATAAAAAATTGTATTTCTATTTTAAATATTATAAAATATAGTTTGGGATTTATGATTTATTCATAAACATGTTAATGGGAAATAGAAGAACTAACAACTATATTTTCTTAATTCTAGTCACACTTCATTTAAATAAATGAATATTGTAGTTATTTCTAATAATTATGTATTATGCTTTATTGAAATTTAAATAGACAATTAATAGCAAGAGCTTTATTTAAAGATGTTATTTATTGTTTCTCACTACATTGTTAGATTTATTCATTCACTCTGTTCTATATTGTGAAATACATGCAGAGAGAGAGAAAAAGAGAATGAGAGAGAGTGAGACAGAAAAGGAAAGAGGGAGAGGAAAACTAACAGAGAGACGAGCTGGGTATGTCTGTCAATTTATCAATATAACAATATATTTAGAGAATATTTTACTCTGTATGTACTTCTTTAATATGATTCAACAACACAAAATAATTTGATATTTTAAAAATCAAATTATTCATAATTTCAGCCATATTAATTTGAATACCAATATGATTAATTTGGCTTCCTAAAGATATGTCAAAACAAATGTTTCTGACTATTAATTTATCAGAATAGTGTTTAAAATGTAGGGGAAAAAGATGAATTGAACAAGCCTGAATTGAATTAATTTTTAGCACTGTATATTAAAGTTATGAATAAAGACAGAAAAAGATGAAATATCTCATACTTAAGTATATTAGTGGCATAATTTAGTTCTATGCAAAGCCCACAAAAGTTCCCCTGAATCAAAAGGATATTCAGTAATTAAGTAGCTATAAAAGTCATAGAGTAACATCATAGAAAACATATAATGCCTGAATGGCCAAATTAATCATTCTATAACACCATTATTGAATATAGTACAACCATTATGCAAAATTTTATATATAGCTTAATATATGAGAGAGCTTATTAATAGTTTATGAATCAGAAAAAGGATAAAAGCATATTGCCAATCTATACTATTCCAATTTTGCTTAAAAAGTATGAGTATATGCATGCATATTTATGTGTAAGTATATATATTATATATATATATATACACACACACACATACACCTTACTAGTTATGCATATATGCATAGACACTTATACACAGATATACTATGTATCTATAATAAGCATAATGTAAGTTGACTCTAAATATACTCTACACAGATATATGTGAGAGAGAATAAACACTGAAATATTAAGTGTTATTAAATTTAACCTGTCAATCTGTAGGAAAATAATTTTATTTCATAGAATGTTATATTTCAGTAAGATCCGGTGAATATTCACTTTATTTTAAAGTAATCATATGTTCTCCAGCTAAAGGAGTAAAAGTTATTTAGAATATCAAGCTCCATTGTAATTTTCTATAATTTAAATACTTGGTCTACTTTTTATTTATTTACCCATTTATTTCTTAATTGTGCACTTATTTGTGTATTTATTCAGCACAAAAACTTCATTAGACTGTTTGTCATAGCCATGGTTGAAGAATACACATGATTAATCGGAGGACTATGTGTTAGAAACACAATAAAACCTATCAATTCTCTGACTTAAAGTATGCAAAAATGGTGGTAAATATTTACATATTTTTTTCCTGAAAACTTGTAGGCAAAAAAGATACAAAGGAGGGTCTATTAAAATAAATGTTCAATAAGTGCTTCAAAGGAGTCGGTGGTGTAACAGGGATGGAATTTAATAAAATCATTCTGTTCAAGGCATAGCATTACCTCAGAACTTCTTTGATGATGTAATGCAACCATGAACTTTTAAAAAGACAACAGTTCAATTGAAAGTTAATTTCCTGATAAAATAAGACATTCTGTAGGATGTCTTAAGATTTTGCTTGCAGAAAGGATTTGAACAACACGAACAAAATGATATCCTCTTGAGTATGAAAAAACTTTAGAGTCACTGATGTTGTTTCAGTCATATCTAAAGTGCTGAACTTTATCAAATAACCACATCAGCCTATATAGGCTGTATCATTGAATAACTGGCCTCTGTCATCATCCAAGAGAATACACTGCAGAGCCGTGACTCCTTCAGGAAACTTCCTACATGACCACGAGCGCCTGGCACCTTGCCTTGGCTTTCTGATTATTTCCAGCCACTGGTACCATGCTGTCTATATAGCTACCCTGTAGAAAGATCACCAAATTGATTTTCAGTGCTTTTATGTTGCTCTTGACAAAATCCTAGATTTTTGTGTTTTATGCTTACTGTTTGCAACTCTTACGTGTTTATATTTTCTTAAACTGAAATGTAAAATACTTTATGAAATTATGTCTATCATGTCTTAGTCCTGATATATAAATGATGTTGGATAGTAATATTGTTTACACATTTTTTACATATATCAAGCTAATGAATGAATGCATGAATTGTGTAAATGCATGTAAAAACATGTTATCTTTTTAAAAATTTTGACCATCTTTTTTTTGACATTTTATTTTAAATTCATTTTCATACTATTGTATAATATGTTGAACATAATTTTTTAATCTTGTCTAATTTTTAAGTCAAAATTAAAACCTGTGCATTACAGAATCCTATGTAAACACATGACTCTCACCTATTTCACTGGAAGAGATAGATTCATTGAAGGATGTTTGGGTTGTTTTTATCCTTAGAGAGTTATGGATAAAAGTGCTCTCAACACATATACACACTTTATAGTGAAAATAAATGTTTACTCCTGTGTAAAGCCTAGAAATAGAATGCTTGGTTATGTGTTAAGTGTATGCTGAAGTTTAAAAGAAACTCTCAAATTGTTTTCCACAGTGGCTTTATCATTTTACATTCCTGCTGGTAATATATAAGAGCTCTAGTTATTCTACATCTTTGTGTAGTGATATCTAGATGTAGATTTAATTTGCATTTCTCTATAGTAATGATATTGAGCATTTAATCACGTTCTCATTAGTTTGCTGTATATCCTGTTTCATGAAGTGTGTATGCAAGGGTTTTTCTCATTTTAAAAATTAGCTCTATGTTTTCTTAGTTTTCTTTTTTTGGAGGTTTTTATACATTTTGGAAACACATCTTCTGTCATATATTCAATTTCCTCTGAATATATAGCTTCTCTTTTCATTCTCTCCACCATGTCTTTCACAGAGTAAAAATTTTAAGCTTTGATTAAATCTAATTTTCTCTCTTTATCAGTATACTTTTAGAATTATGTCTAAGAAGATCTTTTTTCTGTTTTATTCTTAAAATATCATAATTTTGTATTTTTATTGCTATCTAAAAATTGTTTCAGTTAATTTTTATAAGATGTGAAGTTTAGGTTAAGGTTCTTTTATTATATATTAATTTCCAGTTTCTTTGGCACCATTTATTGAACAGATCACATTTTCTCCATTAAATATCTCTTTAACTTTGTCAAAAAAAGCCATAATTTTATAGGTTTATTTTAGTCCCTATTTCTGTTCCATTGATGTACTTTTTGATCTCTTGTCTATTTTTACAACAAATTCTTCTAGAGTTTTGATTAAAATCATGTGGTCTATAGATAAATTTGGAAAGAATTGGTATCTTAACAATAATGAGCTTTCCAATCTGTGTTCATACTACATCTCACCATTTATTTAGGATAATTTTTATGAATGTTTTCATTTTTGGTATACAATTTGATTTATACTTAAGTATTTCACTTGTTTTATATATATGTATATATACACACACATATGTGTATATATGTTTTTATTATATATGCTTATTTCATTTTCCAATTATTGATAGCTAACATATAGGCTCATGATTGATTTTTGTACATTGCTGTTATACTATTTGTCAATGCTAAATTTATTCATTTAGTTCTAAAGTTTCTTTTGATAAATACATACAATTTTACAGGTGATTGCAGGATATATTACACTGAGATGGGTTAAGACAAAGCATTTGCAATGCTTTTTAAAGTTGAAAACTTATTTAACTTATACACAATAATTCAACTTCTGTGTGTATATTCTAGAAAATATTTTGTACAGATACCCCCAGAAAATAAAGACTGGATTATTTTTCACAGTAATGTGTATGATAGCATGAGACTAGAAACAATCTAGATTTCAGAATTACACTATATTTATACAACAGATTATTATACAACATTGAACAGGAGCTATGCACAACAATATTAATAAAGTTCATAAACATGTATTTGAGTGAATAAAGAATTATTCAATACATATTTACATTAAGTAAAATTATGACATCTGGAAATAAACATTAAATCCCACATTCTCAGTAACATATATTGGAGAGATGGTGAAAGCAACCTAAGAGTATGATACCAAACAAATAATGGTTTACAATTTGGATATTGCATTATTTTTTTAAGCGAAATAGAAGGTAATATTTGAACCTCATTTTATGTCTTGAATGTTAATGTTAAACAAAGGCCCTAAAAAGTAGCCTGTAATGCTTAATTCTATAAAGCATCTATTTAACTCCACAGATGCCAGACCTGACTTTTACCAGATATTTTCCATTTCTCTTTCAGTATTGTCATTACTTCATTGATAAATAATAGGAAATAATTCTCATCTATAAAGAAGTACCGAGCACAACCATTTCTCCAACACAGAAACCCCAAATGTCTCTGTTTAGCTCTTCCAGATTGGCCATATTTCAGGGCAGAGAGCAGCAGTACTAGTCAATTGTGCCTGAAAGGTTGTTTTAAGTAGTTCTTCTGCACAGGACACAAGGAAGAAGGGTTTAAGATTGATTGTTGCAACAATAAAACCCCAGCAGTGACAGACTTATAACTGCCACTTGTCAGTGATTAGCAAATTTATTGAGAAACGTCTCCCTAGATAATAGGATGAAAACAGAAAGACCTGAGCCCACCAACAAAAAGAAACATGGGCACTTATGAGAAAACAGAGATGTGTCATTGATCTTTTAGGGGAACATTGGACCATTGTAACTTCTTTTTAAGCAACAACACTCTATTCGATCAATCAGTGAGCAAGTTACCTATATCAATTTGAAACCTATTTTTATTACTAGGGCTGAGGAAATTGATGTTTTGTGGCATGTTATTCAGGGAATTTAGAAAACAGAATCTAAGTATTTGTAAAGATAACAAAATGCTTATAAACATAATTGCAAAAAAATGTATATCCAATATGCCCTGGGAACTCAGAGAATTTAGGGAGATTTTATAGCTGTGGTCATATTTAACTTTAACAATGAGTATAAATTTCCCAATTGGTGAAAGAGACAGGCAAAGAATGCTATAGAAGATATGAGATGTGTGTAACAATGTGGGAAAAACTAAATGTAGAAATGTTATGTCAGTTGATATGGCATTGAAGACATCAAAATGGTAAGTGCTTCTTCTGAAAATGTGACTTTAGTTCTTGTCAGGGGCCTTTGACACTGTGTAAAAATTGCCTTTTCTGTAGCACGTAAAGAGGGATTAAAATGTATTAGCAATGGGAAGACATGATTACATATACACTTAAAATTTAACCTTGTAAATCTTAAATGTTTTCACAAGTAAACTTGATAAGCATGTGAGATAACAGATATGTTAATTTGTTGACTTAGTCATTTCTCAATGTACACAAATATCAGAAAACCACAATGTATGCTGTAAATATATGTAATTTTTATTTTTCAATTGTAAACCTTAGTGGGGGGGGCAATAATCTTGAAGGTAAGAGTCAGAAGGTTAGTCATTAGATAAAGAGACACAATACAGAATTTGATAATATAATTCAAATAAAAGGGCAAATTTTTATATTTATTTTTATAGTAATACAAAAAAAGCTGTATTAGTGGTCTAGGCAAAGCAGTGAAAATCAGAATAGAAGTAAGAGTAATGGGCTGAAGGCAAAGCTGTAAACCTGGAATATACATCTATGATATAGCAGCTAATTACCTCGCTAACATATTTTTTCATCTAAGGAAAAAATGTTGAATAAAGAAAGTAATTGTTCAGCACACCTCAGCACACTGAATAGTGGCAGAACTTTTATTATTATTGGCCATGAGGGATACAGGCTCTAAGAATGCCCATGCTGTTTCATAGCAATGAATTTGTATTTCTAAAATTTTGTCATAGAACAAATTAGTTCTTATCCATAAATTGTTTTAAGCTTATTTTACTTGACAAGAATTACTTGATCGAGACGTACCAGCAAGCTACCTACCTCCCCTCCTCTATGACTACTGCCTATCATGTTTTCTCAAATATCACCAATACAGTTATAAAGTTCTATCAATATTTTACAATCATCTCTTAAACCATAAATATTCTATGAAAATGTAAATACTTCTATATCGAATAAAAATCCAAGCCACATTTTATATTTAGCAGAAATTAGTTTAACATGTATTTTTGAATGATGATATTGAAGTAAAGGAAACAGTGGAATGCAGCATAAAATGAGCAAGGATATTTGAGATACATGGCTTACTTAAAATTTTACTAGTTCTTAACCTTGATCAATATGGTTTATATGGTCTATGTTTATATATAAACATCAATATGGTTTATGTATACATATATATACACACATATATTTATATATTTGATTGGTTTAGTGATATTCTTCCTGCAGAAGACTGGAGAAAATTTATGAAATTTTTTTGAAATTTTTATGAAATTTCCCCATTTGCCTCATTAAATTATATGCTTGCATCCATTTAATGAACTAGCTCTAAGAAGTATCAGATCTGTCAGTATCTCTGAAGTTATCTAGATGCTTCTGAATAAGTATGTTACCAAATCTAAGTTACAATAGCAATAAGCTCATCAATTTTTTAAAAAGACATTTAGATAGATAGGTTACTGACAGATAGTAGAAATAAAATAGATATAAATGATATGAAAGATGTATGTGGGTGTATATGCATATACTATATGTACATATGCAATATTCAAATACATTCATGCATATATATAGATAGATAGGTATTTAATAGATAGATACAGACATGATAGATAGATAGATAGATAGATAGACAGACAGACAGACAGACAGATAGATAGATAGATAGATAGATAGATAGATAGATAGATAGATAGATATAGACAGATGGCAGATGGATGGATGGATAGATCTAGATAGCACATATTACTATGTTTCAGATAAGAAGAGAAGAAATACTCTCTTTTCTTATTATTTTTGTCTATTGTTGCCTGTGCTTATGCTCATCATTCAGACAAAAAAAAAAAAAAACTGTAGCATGGAGAGATTAAGCCACTTTCCCTGGAATAAAAGCCTGTTAAAAATGAGTACAATATTGATTTATCTCTAGCAGTCTGACTGGAGAGGCTATGGCCCCAATGGCTGCAGTATATAGAAAGGAAACATTTCTTGGGAAGTAAACTGATCTTCAGTTTATTCCAAGAACATTTTTAACGTCAGCATGTATGGTGATAAGGATTCTCTCTTTCAATCTTTTATTGAACATTCATATTAAAATAAAACAAATAAGTAAATAATAAGTCAATATAAAATTAGAATGAAATAAAATGAATTGATTATTCCCTGAGAGGACTCACACACAGATAGTGACATGTAAGGAAAAAAACAAAATCAATTCAAAGCTGTTTTTCTTTTGTCTTTATTTCATTTTTTGTTTTGCTAAACTGAGATAAAGTAAGCAGCTGTGGGAAGGCATGGTGATAGGCCCTCCTCAGGTTCAGTAAGTAGTATTCTATTTTGGAATATAAAATAAGTTTTAATAAAACTATATATATATATACACACACACACAAATGTACATATATATTTACACATATATACATGTACATATATATTTACACATATATTTACATATATTACATATATGTTTACATATTACATATATTACATGTACATATATGCATGTACATGTTTATTTACACATATACACATGTACATATATTTTACACATATATACATGTACATATATACGCATACATACATGTACATAAATATGTATTTTTTACATTTCTGCTGCAACTCAGGCATTTTGACAGTTTTAAAAGTGAGCTGCACATCACTTGTCTTGGTAGAGTTTACCCCAGGTAGACCTCAGGCCACATTAGCTACTTCCTGGTTGTCTTAAAAAATTATATGTTACAATAAATTATATTTTGTCAACTCAGTATATCTTTTAAAAGGACATATGAAGCTCTCTTAGGGCAAGAAATAAAGGTCATTATATTTCTCCTCAACATTCAGCATAGTGAAAACTTATTGAAATTAAGTGAGTCAGATCTGATATAGTTTGGGATCATCTAACTCACAAAATAAGGGCTTTGCAGGATAAAATCAAAGCCAATAACGGAGTGAAGTAAAATTAAGACAGAATCATAATTATTCACTTTAGTGATTAAAACTTTAAGATTTGTTTTAAATAGTTTTATCATGGTTTGTATGATCACGTTAAAAAAGTATAAAGAAAGAGAAGATAAAGAGAAGATGGAGCTAGAGATAAGAGAGAGAGAAACATGGGATGACCCTGTTGCTAATTATGCGATGTTGTAATTGCTAATTATATACCAGAGATATCATCATTGAAATTCCTACATTTCGTTAGAATTAAACAGAGCCCCTGAATTTCCATACAACTTTACAATTCACAGAACATCCTGTATTGAATGCTTGTTCCTTCTGAATTTAGCTGTAATTTATTACTGTTGATTTCATCTTATTAACATTAAGTCTATACTAACTAGTATTGTTATGTTTAATTTATGCACTCTCTCCTACCTTCCAAATTTGTAAGCCCTCTAAGCAAGTGCTGTCAGACATCATGGTTTATCCCTAATTAACTAAAAATAATGTTTGGGAAAGAGATGAAGCAAGATGACTGACTAGAGCCCTCTAGCATTCATGCTTCATCCAGGAACACCAAATTGCACAACTATATACACAAGAAAACACCTACATAAGAACGAAAATCATGTGAGTAATGATAGTACCTGGTTTTAATGTCAAATGAAGGAAAGAGGCACTGAAATGGTAGAAGAGCCAGTCATGAATTACTGATGACATCTCTGCAATCCCTTCGCAATGGCCACGTGGCATGAAGAGAGTATCTGTGTCTTTGGGGATGGGAGAGCAGTCACTGTGGGTCTTTATATTGGAATCCAGCACTGCCTGTCACAGTAGAAAGCAACACAGGGCAGAATTTAGCTGGTGCCCAAGCAGGAGCGTTTAGACCAAGCCAGCCAGAGGGGAATCTTTCAGTCCAGTGGTCAGAGCCTGAGTTCTGGTTAGCCGCAACACAGTGGGCTACAGAGATACGGGGTGCTAACTAAACTTGAAAGGCAGTCTAGCCCAGAGAGACTTCAATTTCTGTGCAAATCCTGGAACTGTTCTGGGCTCAGAGCCAGTGGGCTTAGGCTACACATGACCTAGTAAGATATCAGCTAGGGCAGCCAAGGGAGTTCTTATGCAATCCCTCCCTGAACCCTGGGCAGTGCAGCTCACAACTCTGAGAGAGAAACTTTCTTTTCAGTGAGGAGAAGAGAAGAAAGACTAAAGAGGAGTTTGTCTTGCAGCTTGAGGTGTAGCTCCGCCGCAGTGTAACGGCACCAGGCAGTGTCACGAGGCCCTAGCTCCCAGATGACATTTCTAAATACAACCTGGCTCGGAAGAGAACCTACCATCTTGAAGGGAAGAACCCAGTTCTGGAAAGTTTTACCACTTGCTGACTGAAGATACCCTTTGAATGATAGAACAAACAGCAGATTGAACTGAAATAAGACAACCTCAAGACACTTAATACTCCAACTGCCAAATGTGAAGGATAACAAAATGACCCTAGAAGCAGCAAGAGAATGAAACAAATAACATGCAAAGGAGCTCCAGCATGACTGCCAGCAGGCGTCTCAGTGGAAAACTTACAGGCCAGCAGCGTGTGGTATGACATCTTTATAGTGCCAAAGGGAAAAGCTACAATAGCATATCCAGTGAAATATTCTTCAAACATGAAGGAGAAAAAAGGAACTTGCCAAACAACAACAAAAAGCTGAGAGACTTCATCAGCCCCAGACCTGTCCTATAGGAAATACTAAAGGTAGTTATTTAAACTGAAAGAAAAAGTTGATACTGAGAAAAAAAAAATCATCTGAAAGTACGAAACTCATTATTTATATTAAGTACACAGAAAAACGCTGATTATTATAACACTATAACACCACAATTATGTTGTGCTAATTACTCAAATCTTGAGTAGAAAGATTAAAGATTAATCTATGAAAAATAATTACAACTTTTGAAGACATAATAAGATAAGATACAAATATAAACAATAAATAAAAAGTTAAAAATTAGGTAATGTTGATTAAAAATGTAGAAACTGTTTAAGTTTTCTTTTTGCCTGTTTGTTAGTGTATTTGTATTAGTTTATTTTTATCAGTTTGAAAAAATGGGTTATAAGATGTTCTTTGTAAGCCTCATGACAACTTCAAATCAAAAATAAATTGCAACAGATACACAAAAAATAAAAAGCAGGAAATTAAAGCACTCCATAGAAAATTACCTTCACAGAAAAGAAAGGAAGGAATAAAGATCACGAAACAACCAGGCAAGTAAAAGAACGTTGAATATATGTGTGCTAAAGTCTTCAATCAAAAGACATAGAGTGTCTGCATGGGGGAAAATAAATCAAGTCCTGTTGCTTGCAAAAAACACAATTCAGCTATAAAGATACACTTATGCTAAAAATAAAGAGATGAATAGAAGACATTCCATACAAATAAAAACCAAAAAAGAGCAGGATTAACTATACTTCCGTTAGACAAAAATTGATTTCAAGACAGAAACACTAACAAGATAAAGAAATTCATTACGTAATGATAAAGGGGTCAATCTAGCAAAATGGATATAACAATTGTAAATATATATGCACCAGTACTAGTGCACCTAGAGTTATAACACAAGCATTATTAGAGATAAAGAGAGAGGTAGATCTTAAAACAATAAGAGCTGGAGACTTCAGGACCCCACTTTCAGCATTGGACAGATCATCCAGAAAGAAAACCACTTCGGAATCAATGACAGGAAGAATTTTGGATACTATAGAAACACATAGAAATTGAACAATATGCTCCTGAATGACCAGCAGGTAAACGAAAACATTAACAAGAAAATTAAAAAATGTCTTGAAACAAATTAAAATGGAAAGAAAACATGCCAAAACCTAAGGGATATAGAATAGCAAAAGAAATCAAAACACAAAAATATTAGAAGAAAAGAGAAAATAAACATTAGAGCAGGAATAAATCAAATTAAAATGAATAGAAATCCAAAACATCAATGAAATTAAAATTTGTTTTTTTTTAAAAGATAAAGTTGAAAAAAATTTAGCCAGACTAAGAAAAAAAACAGTATCTAAGTAATTAAAATCTGAACTGAAAAAGGAAATATTACAACTAATACCACAAATATTCAAAGGGCCATTACATGCTACTACGAGTAATTCTATGCCAGTAAATTATAAAATGTAGAAGAAACTGATAAATTCCTAGACAAATACAACCTACCAAGATGGAACAATGAAAAAATCCAAAATCTGAATAGATCAATAGCAATAATAAGATCAAAGCCATAATAAAATGTATTCAAGCAAAGAAAACCCTAAGACCTTACAGCTTTACTGCTGAATTTTCTCAAACATGTAAAGAAGAACTAGACACCCAGGGATGCCAATAATAATAATAATAAAGAACTAGAATAAAATATAATCAAATATTCAAAAAAATGGCGAGAATATTTTATACTCATTTTACAAGATTAGTATTACCTTGATACCAAAATCACATGAATACGCATCAAAAAATAAATCTACATGCCAGTATCCCTGATGAACATTGATCCACAAATTCTCAACAAAATCCTAGCATACTGCACTTAATAACACATGTAAAAGATCAGTCATATTGGGTATAATTTATTTGGATACAATTTATTTCAGGGGTGCAAGGATGGTTCAATATATGCAAATCAACTGATGTGATACATCATATAAACAGAATGAAAAGTAATAAATGTATGATAATTTTAATTGATGCCGAAAAGCATTTGATAAAATTCAATATCTCTTCATGAAAAAAAAGCCTTCAAGAAACTGGGGATAGAAGGATTATACCACAATATAATAAAAGCCATCTTTGACAAACTCACAGCTAGTATCATACTAAATATGAAAAAAAAAACTGAAAGCCTTTCCTCTAAGATTTGAAATACAGTAAGGATTCCTACTTTCACCACTATTATTCAGCACAGTACTGGAAGCCCTAACTAGAGCACCCAGAAAATAAAAATAAAAGCATCCAAATTGGAAATGAAGGAGTCAAATTATCCTTGTTTAAAGATTATATGAGTTTATATTATGAAAAAAATTATAGTCCCCACAAAAAAACTATTAGAATGATACACAAATTTAAGAAAGTTGCAAGATACAAAATTAACACAAAAAGATGAGTAGCATTTCTGTATGCCAATAATGACCAATATAAAAAAGAAACCAAGAGAAATAATCCCATTTACAATAGCTACATATAAAATAAAATACCTAGGAATAATCTTAATCAAAGTAAAATACCTCTATAATAAAAACTATAAAACATTGATAAAAGAAATTGTAGAGGACACAAAAAAGTTGGAAAGATATTCCATGTTCATATATTGGAAGTATCACTGTTGTTTAAATGTCCATACTACCCAAAGCTATGTATAAATTCAGTAAAATTCTTAGCAAAATATCTGTGGCATTCTTCATAGAAATAAAAATAGTCCTAAAATTTACAAAATACCCAGAACAGCCCAAGCCATTTGAGCAAAAAGAAAAAAGAAAACAACATCTAGAACAACAACAACAACAACAACAAAAACCGAAGGAATCACATTAACTGACTTCAAATTATACTACAAATCTGTTGAAATTAAAACAGCATGATAGTGGCAAAAACGAAACAAAAAACAGGCACAAAGACCAATAGAACAGAATTTAAACCTAGAAATAAATCCATATAACTACAGTAAATTCATTTTCAACAAAGATTCCAAGAACATACAACATAAACTGGGGGAGAAAAGAGTCTCTTTAATAAATGATGCATTCATATGTAGAAGAAAGAAACTAAATCCCTATCTTTCACCATATACAGAAAAACAAATAAAATGGATTAAAAACATAAATATAATACTTGAAACTGAAACTACTCAAATAAAACATTGGGGAAACTCTCAAGCACATTTTTATCTGGGCAAATATTTCTTGACTATTGCCACAATGGCCCAGATTACCAAAGCTACACATAAAATAAATAGTATACAAATATATACTATATATACATAATATATACTTAAAATAAAAAGTATGCAAATATAATTACATCAAACTTAAAACCTTCTGCAAAACAAAAGAAACAGTGAACAAAGTGAAGAGACAACTCACAGAATGAGAAAAAAATATTTGCAAACTATTATTTGCAAACAAGAGATTAATAACACGAATATATAAGGAGCTCAAACAACTCTATCTAAAAATATCTGATAATTTGATTAAAAATAATGAGAAGATCTAAATAAACATTTCTCAAAATAAGACATTTAAATGACAAGCAGCTATATAAAAAGTTGTTCAAAATCCTCAATCATCAGAGGCATGCAAATCAAAACTACAGTGAGGTATCATCTTACCCCAGTTAAAATGACTTTTATCAAAAAAAAAAAAAAAAACAGGCAATGAAAATGTTGGTGGAGATATGGTGAAAAGAAAACTTTCATAGACTGTTGGTGTAAATGCAAATTGGTACTGTCACTATGAAGAACAATATGGAGGTTCCCATGTAACTAAAAATAAAACTACCATATTTTCCAGCAATCCCACTGCTAGGTATATACCCCAAAATAAGGAAATCAGTATATCAAAGAGGTATCTGCACTGCCATGTTTATTCCAGTACCATTCACAATAGCCATGATTTAGAAGCAACCTGTGTCCATAAACAGAGGAATGGATAAAGAAAATGTGGTACTTATACAAAATAGAGTCCTAGTCACAAAAAAGAATGAGATTCTGTCATTTGCAACAATATGGATGAAACTACAGGTACTTATGTTAAGTGAAACAAGCCAGGCATAGAAAACAAACTTCAGATGTGCCTACTCATTTGTGGGGGCTAAAAATTGAACACATAGAGATAGAAATTAGAAAGATGGTTACCAGAGACTGGGGAGGATTGGGCAGGTAGGGAGGGATGGTTAATGGGTACAAAAATATAAATAGATCAAATGTATAATGTATAGTATGTGATAGTAAAATAAGGTTATAACAGTTAACATCAGTTTATTTTATATTTCAAAATAACTAAAAAGTGTAATTGGAATGTTTGTAACACAAAGAAATGATAAATACTTGAGATGATGGATATCCCATTTACACTGATGGGATTATTACACATTGTATGCCTTAATCAAAATATCTCATGTGGTGTATAAATATATACACCTTCTATGTACCCATAAAAGTTAAAAGTTAAAAAATGGAGAAAAACAAAATGAGTGCTGGATAGTGGTAATAATATGTGTTTCATTTTTCTCATATATTAATAGATAAAAAAATTGAATTTTTCTCATTATTATGAATCTGAAAAGACAACTATCTTTTTTCATAGCAACAATCTGTGTCATTTTCATGAGATTTCATCTGTAAAAAAATACTTTTTTCCTAAAAAGAAAAAAAAAAGCCGCAATATATTACTTGCAGTGTTCTCTGTTTTTATTTTCTCAAGAGACTTTAATAAATCATAGAAATTAAATACAAAAATACTTCTTTGACACAACTTTTTAAAAGAATATGTACCTTTTGAAAATATGTTCTGGTAGTATAAAGTGCCATTTATAGGCATACATGTTTTTAGCTAAAAAATTTCTAGTACTACCTTTAATAAACTCATAAAAGACTATTAATAATATTATATTAAGAAGAGACAATAAATAAAATATTTAACAATTGCTTGTTTTATAATGTTATTTTAGTTTAATAGTATAATTATTACTTTGAGTTTATTAAACAATCTGAGGTTTTAATTAATCTATATTATCATTTACATATTATCACTCACAAGAAGTCTATGCTAATACACATTGTAGGTAAACTCTATGTACTTAAGACATACAGTATTTTATGCAAGCATATGTAAATATTAATCTTTAAATTTTGGTGTTATAAATAGACTTGTTAACACGGTTTCTCAGAATAGGCATTCCCTTTCTGCAATGTTAAATATTTTAACAATTTCTAGTATTATATGTTCTTCTAGAATGTTGTATAAGTATTTATATGTATGTTACTTTTAACGGTATCATATTACTGAAATAGCCCTCAGAGATAGCAAATTTTCATCCCTAGAGCCTATAAATAATACTTTCTTTGGAAAAAGTGTCTTGCAGAAGGGATTAAATGAAGTCGAGGTGGCAAGATTCTCCTGAATTATCCATCTGGGCCTTAAATGCAATCCCAGTGATCATAAAATTGAAGCACAGAAAGATTTGACACATAGACAGAAGAATGGAAGTTGAGCAGACAGAGATTTGAAGATGCTGGCTTCAAGATTATAGTGATGTAGCTGTAAGCTTAGAAATGCTGAATGTTAGCCTTCTGGAAGCTTGAAGAAAATCTAGGCAAAACCATTCAGGACATAGAAGTAGGCAAGGACTTCATGACCAAAACACCAAAAGCATTGGCAACAAAAGCCAAAATAGACAAATGGGACCTAATCAAACTCCACAGCTTCTGCATGGCAAAAGAAACAGTCACTAGAGAGAATCAGCAACCAACACAATGGGAAAAAAATTTTGCAGTTTACACATCTGACAAAGGGCTGATATCCAGAATTTACAAAGAACTCAAACAGATTTACAAGAAAAAAAAAAAAACAAGCCCATGCAAAAATGGGCAAAGGCTAGACAGGCCAACCTCGTGCTTGATGGATTCTGGAGCCAGATCCGATGTAGCTACCTACCACCAGAAATGGATGCTTCCCCCCAAGAGTGGAGCTAACACCCCTAGCAGGCCAAGTGGTTTCTTCTGATCACAGTCCCCCTAGGGAAAAAAAAAATGAGCAAAGGCTATGAAAAGACACTTTATAAAAGAAGACATACATGAGGCCAACAAACATATGAAAAAATGCTCATCATCGCTGGTCATTAGAGAGACACAAATCAAAACCACATTGAGATACCATCTCACGCCAGTTAGAATGGTGATCATTAAAAAATCTGGAGACAACAGATGCTGGAGAGGATGTGGAGAAATAGGAACACTTCTACACTGCTGGTGGGAGTGTAAATTAGTTCAACCATTGTGGAAGACAGTGTGACGAGTCCTCAAGGACCTAGAAATAGAAATTCCATTTGACCCAGCAATCCCATTACTGGGTAATGAATTATACTGGGTATATATCCAAAGGACTATAAATCGTTCTACTATAAGGACTCATGCACACGAATGTTCATTGCAGCACTGTTTACAATAGCAAAGACCTGGAACCAATCCAAATGCCCATCGATGATAGACTGGTCTGGAAAAATGTGGCACATATACACCATGGAATATTATGCAGCAATCAAAAATGATGAGTTTGTGTCCTTTGTAGGAACATGGATGAATCTGGAGAACATCATTCTCAGCAAACTGACACAAGAACAGAAAATGAAACACCCCATATTCTCACTCATAGGCGGGTGATGAACAATGAGAACACATGGACACAGGGATGGGAGTACTACACACTGGGGTCTATTGTGGGGAATGGGGAGGAACAGCGTGGGGGGGAGCAGGGGAGGGATAGCATGGGGAGAAATACCAAATGTGGGTGAAGGGGCGGAAGGCAGCAAAACACACTGCCATGTGTGTACCTATGCAACTATCTTGCATGTTCTGCACATGTACCCCAAAACCTAAAACGCAATAAAAAATTATTTTTTTTTTTTTAAAAAGAAAGAAACTCTGCAGGGGGCATGTACCTACTGACATCTTTATTTTGACCTGGTGATATTTACTTTGGACTTGTGCCCTGCAGAATCTGTGAGAGAATAAATATCTGTTGTCTTAAGCAAGTAAGCTAGTGATAAGTTGTTGAAGCAGCCACGACACTAATACATTATTGGTAAGATCTAAAATTTGTTTTATGGACATATTACAATAATTACATTTTATGGGCATCTTTTACTTATGATATAGAATTCTTTCTCATTTAGAACCATATAATATAAAAAGTAATTTTATGGTCACATTTCTAAATACTTTTATTGGATATGTAATAATTTCATTAATACTTTAACATAAAATTGTTTAAAGAATGTCTTTGTAGTTTGACAGAAACTGTCCAGTTTTTTTTTTTTTTTTTGAGATGGAGTTTCGCTCTTGTTACCCAGGCTGGAGTGCAATGGCGCGATCTCGGCTCACCGCAATCTCCGCCTCCTGGGTTCAGGCAATTTTCCTGCCTCAGCCTCCTGAGTAGCTGGGATAACAGGCACACGCCGCCATGCCCAGCTAATTTTTTGTATTTTTAGTAGAGACGGGGTTTCACCATGTTGACCAGGATGGTCTCGATCTCTTGACCTCGTGATCCACCCGCCTCGGCCTCCCAAAGTGCTGGGATTACAGGCTTGAGCCACTGTGCTCAGCCAAAACTGTCCCGATTTTATCCAAAACCATGATATGAATTTACATTTCCAACATAAATACCTATTTCTTCACATACTCCACAAAAATAAATATTCATTTTAATAATTTTCATTAATCTACCTCAGTTTACTATAAAATGTATTCTGAAATGAATATGAGCTTCCTTATAAGGTATTTGTCAGAAATTTATATAAATATCAAAATAAATATTATCAATGATAAGCAGAGATATTAGAGCATTCATCTTGTTAGTGAAATTACTATTCTCAGTCATATTTATTGAAGCATAATTTAAATATGAATGTTTAGTAATTTATCCTACAATTTTATGAGTGCTAACTAAAACATACAGTCCTATAAATCACCATTACAATTACAATAGGGTTTATTTCTATCACCTCCCAAAATTTCCTTTCCTCTTGTCCTTTTCTAAAGAATAACTTTCTGTTGCCCCAAATACAAATTAACTCTTTTTCCTTAATTATTAATATTTTAAAACAGAAGCTGACTTTGTGTGTGTGTGTGTATGTGTATCGAATCAAATATTTAAATTAAAAAATTAATACCTGTCTGTTGTACTTTAAAATAATTTAAGATAAAATGACATTATAAATTATCATGATGCCTCTAAGAGGAGCTCCTCCCCTTTGCAGGGAAAAAAAGGACTTAGATTTTGTCCTGTGACTGGGAGGAAAAAAAAAAATGAGAAGAAAGAGAATTTACCATTTTATTTTTTGTAATTCATGAATGTGTATCTAGTATAATAAAATAATTTGATCAAATACTTGAATTTTGTGTTTTACATCAGGGTAGAATGGTTTTTAAGGCTTTATGATATGATGTTGATGGCACATATATAAGTATGATTATAAATAGAAACAAGCTTTGAGGACATTTGCAATAAAATATTGATAGCAATAGAAAAAATTTTCAAGTAATGCCCAAAGCTAAACACTAATAGGATCAACATGTAATTGACATAGTTTGCCTATCCCATGGGTCTTAATTTCCAACTCTTGCTTTAGGAAATTGTGTTTCCTTAATGATTCTTCTACTATTGTTAGAAAAACTATTAACTTTCATTTTTAGATGGTTTTAAAATTAAGTAATTGAATTATTTCCCATTATATTTTACGAAGTGTACACTTTATTGAAGCTCTTGCCAAGTTAAAATAAACACATATTAAATGTTAACAAGAAAGATAGTGAAATAAATATATGGTCCACATACATTACATAAATTTAGTTTTATTGTGTGTGTATACATACTCTCACCACATATACATAACACATATATAATGTGTATTTGTATAAAATTGTGTAGGAGATATACATATATATTCCATAATTATATATGAGTAAATGTATATTTACTTATATATTTACATAAATTATATATAAATATGTATGTATTTCATAATTGTATATAAGTAATTATAGCACATAGTATACAATTATGTATTTGTATTTCTGTTAAAGGAATATAAAATATTGGCTTGAATATCTAAATGCATTTTTTTATTTTCATGTATTTTTCCATTAATCTTGTAAAATTTAATGACAAAATCCTTAAATTCATTACTAAAGTATCTAATATTTTAAATGTTTTCTAAGTGATTCTCAGTAGATTTATTACTGTCTTCCAACTGGTTTGTGTTTTTTGACAATATGCCCTTTTTATATCACTCTACAAACACTTATTTTCCAGATATAATTAAGCAATTGAATCTATACATAAATCAAGTTTAGAAATCCATCATTATTTTGCCATCTGAGGAAAGATGTAGTTTCTCCTTAATGAAGCCTTCTAATTTTGATGTATTAGGAAACCTTTGCCTTTAAGTCTGTGTATTTTTGCATAAGACCTTGAGTTTTAGAAGTACATTTTAAGCAGTGAATGGGTAATATATTAACTCAGAAAAATCTAGTAATCTCATTACAGTCATTAGTTTTAAGTGATACTCTAAAACTCATTCTAAAAAAATGAAACAATGAAATGGTTAAAAGAAAGAGAGATATGAATAAGTAGAGGGTCTGAGGACTTCTCTGGGCATAGGTCTCAATCAGAATCAGAAGCAAAACCTCTGGCCAGTTAGAAGTCAATGCTCAGGATAGGGAACAATTCAGACATGAGAAAGAAAAGAATGAAATTAATTGATAGCAATTTGTAACGGATTCAGTACTTATTACCTGAATTTGATTTGAAATCCTGGATTGACTGATTCCAAAGTTTCTATTCAGACTACAATGTGAAATGGATATTATGGAATATCTGGTGAAAAAACTTCATATTCTATTCTGGTAACAGTGTGAAAGTATATCAGCAAATTCTTTTTGTTGTGCCTGTACCTTTTTACCTTTATTTAAATGATATTTGAAGTCCTTCAAATCTCATATCTTACCTCTCATAAACTAATTTGTATTTTTTAAATTAATACTTTCTCTACAGTAGATAATTCCTCCAAAACGTGTTTTAGTATGTCTGGTTTCAGCACATACACTCAAGTAGACACAGAGTTTTTTCCTTGACTTTTGTCACTTGTGGTTACTAAATATTTTTTTCATTCCACACACATACACACACACACAAATGTAAATACAAGAGTTTCCTATACTTACATTCTCTCTTGCTATATACTTAGTCATGGGTCAACCTACAGAGAACTCCAATAGACAGATACAATCAAATTATGACAACTGACTTTTTCTAACTAGCTTATTTGGTCCTAGAATAAAATTTAAGTTCTTCATCAGAACCCAAAAGGAGTTTGACTTCTTCCTGCTTCTCATCTCATTTGATACCATTCCTCCCCTTGCTCACACAAAGCCACCACACTGACATACAGTGTTTGCCTCAAAATTCAAAATTCAGAAAGTTGAAAAATAAATGTTCACATGATCGCACAGGGTGGAATGGCTTTAATGTCATTCTATGTTTCCATCCAATTTTCTACGCTTAAAATATTTAGACTAATTTTATCTTCCAATTCCTCATGAGAATGTTAACCTTAGAGGGATCCCACTGGTATTTTACAGCAATATGCTTCATGCTTATAAAAGAGACAGGGCCATGCCAACCCCATGAAAAATAATTGTTTTAGTGTGATTTTGACTAAAACTGAGCTACTTCAAAGTTCAATGATATAACTATCACTTTAAAGGAAGAAAATTAAGCAGTGTTTTTTCTGTAAATAATATTTAAAGAAATAAAGTCAGATAATGCTGATAATAATGATGTTAGTTATATTCGGGCTTTTAATTTTGAGTAACAATTTTTGAGTAATGAAATATATCCATGACCTGTGTTCAAGGTAGTGAAGTCCCTGACATTTTTCTGAGTTCAGAGTTTTTATTAATAATTGGGTTGTGAGGTGAGCTGATGCAACTCTTAAAACCCTACAGTGAATGTAACCCCTGGAAAAGAGTGTCTGTAAGACAGAGAGAGTTTCTTGTCTTAATGAGGTCAAGTTATGAATCTGGCATAACTATTTTATAATCCTAAATGGGAGGGTGTAGAGGAAAGATTGATGATTGATGTACTCAAAATCTGAAAATGTCTATTGGAGCCTGACTCAGCTAGTTTGCAGCTATGCTTTGTAACTTTGGGCATCACTTCTGACCTTCAGATGCTTTATCTGAAAAACTGGAAAAATATTACATTCCTTAAGTCTCTTCTTTGCTTTGTAGGAAGATTCTACAAAGCATTGGCAAGCTTACCTAGCAGTAGAACATGATATAAAAATGTTATTTCTTTAATAATATTGTATGCATGGACACTGATATTTGTTCTTAAAGTTTGAAGTTTCTAGCTATATGGTAGACACTGTGTTTGGCTCATAGAGATGATGATAACCTCAGACATATTCTAGACATTTGGTGGGGGGCTGCTGAGAAAGGGGGGACTGAGATCCCTTCCTTTGGTTGTACTAGCAAATCTAAGACAAGCAGTGCAAATATCCACCTGTGATGAAGAATCCATATGGTTTGAATAGATATGGCTTTCAGTTATCTCTCTTTTTCCAACAGAGCTACAACCAACATTTTGTATTTTCTCCAACCTACTCAGCAGAGAGTCCTGAATTCCCAAATTGTCATTTTCAGCTGCTAGTTTTTCTGGGTTTTGAAGTTAAGGGGAGCCCTCAGTTCCCTTGAGAGGACTTTTCTCCATGTTCTTGGTCTGTCACTCCCCCAAGAATGGAAGAGGAGACCATGGCACAGTGTGCTCCTAAAGTAAAGGCTAGACTCAAAAGTGTTTGTAGAAAGTGATTCATTTACATAGAGAAAGACAGGAGAAAGAGAGAAAAAGAAACAGCTAACTTTCACACTGAATGAGAGAATCCAGAAAGATGGAATCCAGGATAGGAAAGCAGCTTCCACATTGAGTGGAAGGGAATAGAGAGAGATGGACTTTAGGAGGGGAAGACAGGCTTCCATGAGAGAGTATGGAAGGGGACTCCAGAGGGGAAACCCAGGAGACAGAAAGATGGCTTCCATGAAGGGAGTGTTCATGGAAGGGAATCCAAACATGGAGTCCAAAGGGGTGTGGAAGAAGGGGACTTTTAACCTGGGAGGAACCTCCACCTTCTCTAAGACCTCTGGCCAATGAAAGGAGTTCCTTAGAACTTCAGCTGGAGTGACTGACTTTTTAATTCTTCCTGTGCCCTTGAAAATTAAAACAAAGACCATTAAATCTCCCAGATGGAGAGCAATCGGAGGGAGCCATGGCCTGGGAAGTTCTTGCCCTTAAAACTATACCCTGTTGTGGACTCGGAAAGAGAACACATTCCCTCACTAGGAAGTTCTCCTGTGCAATTGGATTTTACCTTATGACTATGATTAAAATACTTTCTGTGTCATAGGTATACAACCAACTTTCTTTCCATTTTAATTTTGACCAGGACATGGAATAATAGGCAGTAAAGAAAACAGAAAAACACACAACATAGACTCTTTGAATTTAAAATAATGAATACTATGAAACTCCTTGTGTTCCTCTCCCAGTTTTGCCAATTGAGTATAAAGCAGAGTAATAGAATTAATTCTTCAAGTCAAAGACCTTTAATTCCTTTAATTCTCCTGTGCAACCCATTCTCAAGTGCAATTGAATATATCACCATCATATTATATGATTAGGTAATTTTCTCAATCATCACTTTCATCATTTTTGCCCAAAGCACCATATTTCTCACTTAGTCTATATCAGTGTTATACTAAGCAGTGTATCTACAGGTTTTCTTCTCTCTGTATAATATTTATTATTTATTTATTTATTTATTTATTTATTTATGTACTTTATGTTCTAGGATACATGTGCAGATCATGCAGGATTGTTGCATAGGTACACACATGGCAATGTGGTTTGCTGCCTCCATCCCCCCTGTCACCTACATATGGCATTTCTCCCCATGTTATCCCTCACCGAACTCCCCACCCCTAACACTGTCCCTCCATTGGATCCCCTCAACAGACCCCAGTGTGTGATGCTCCCCTCCCTGTGTCCATGTGTTCTCACTGTTCAACATCCACCGATGAGTGAGAACATGTGGTGTTCGACTTTCTGTTCTTGTGTCACTTTTCTGAGAATGATGGTTTCCAGATTCATCCATGTCCCGACAAAGGACACAAACTCATCATTGTTTATAGCTACAGAGTATTCCATGGCATATATGTGCCACATTTTCCTTGTCCAGTCTATCATCAAGGGCATTTGGGTTGAATCCAGGTCTTTGCTGTTGTAAACAGTGCTGCTATAGACATACTTGTGCATTTGTCTTTCAAATAGAATGATTTATAATCCTTTGGGTATATACCCAGTAATGGGATTACTGGGTCAAATGGAATTTCTATTTCTAGGTCCTTGAGGAAGTGCCACACTGTCTTCCACAATGGTTGAACTAGTTTACAATCCCATCAACAGTGTAAAAGTGTTCCTATATCTCCACATCCTCTCCAGCCTTTGTTGTCTCCAGATTTTTTAATGATCATCATACTAACTGGCATGAGGTGGTATCTCAATGTGGTTTTGATTTACATTTCTCCAGTAATCAGTGATGATGAGCATTTCTTCATATGTTTGTTGGCCTCATATATGTCTTCTTCTGAAAAGTATCTGTTCAAATCCTTCTCCCACTTTTGGATGGATTTGTTTGTTTGTTTGTTTTTTCTTGTAAATCTGTTTTAGTTCTTTGTAGATTCTGGATATTAGCCCTTTGTCATATGGGTAGATTGCAAAAAGTTTTTCCCATTCTGTGCTGATTTATGCTAATGATTGTTTCTTCTGCTATACAGAAGCTCTGGAGGTCCCATTTGTCTATTGTGGCTTTTGTTAGGTCCCATTTGTCTATTGTGGCTTTAGTTAGGTCCCATTTGTCTTTTGTGGCTATTGTTGCCAATGCTTTTGGTGTTTTAGTCATAAAGTCCTTGCCTATGCCTATGTCCTGAATGGTTTTGTGTAGGTTTTCTTCTAGGGTTTTTATGGTGTTAGGTCTTGTATTTAAGTCTTTAAGCCATCTGGAATTAATTTTAGTGTAAGGTGTGAGGAAGGGGTCCAGTTTCTGTTTTCTGTACATGGGTACCTAGTTTTCCCAACACCATTTATTGAACAGGGAATCTTTTCCCCATTGCTTGTTTTTGTCAGTTTTGTCAAAGATCAGATGGTTGTAGATGTGTGGCATTGCCTCCAAGGCCTCTGTTCTGTTCCATCGGTCTATATCTCTGTTTTGGTACCAGTCCCATGCTGTTTTAATTTCTGTAGCATTGTTTGAAATCAGGTAGCGTGATGCCTCCAGTTTTGTTCTTTTTGCTTAGGATTGTCTTGGCTATGTAGGCTCTCTTTTGGTTCCATGTGATGTATAAGGTGTTTTTTTTTTTTTTCCAGTTCTGTGAAGAGGTCATTGGTAGCTTGATGGGGATAGCATGGAATCTATAAATTACTTTGGGCAGTATGGCCATTTTTACAATGTTGATTCTTCCTAACCGTGAGCATGAAATGTTTTTCCATTTGTTTGTGTCCTTTTTTATTTTGTTGAACAGTGGTTTGTAGTTCTCCTGGAAGAGGTGCTTTACATCCTTTGTTAGTTGTATTTCTAGGTATTTTATTCTCTTTGTAGCAATTGTGAATGAGAGTTCACTCATGATTTGACTCTGTGTTATTCTGTTATTGGTATATAGAAATGCTTGTGATTTCTGCACATGGATTTTGTATCCTGAGACTTTGCTGAAGTTGCTTATCAGTTTAAGGAGATTTTGGACTGAGATGATGGGGTTTTCTAAATATACAATCATGTCATCTGCAAATAGAGAAAATTTGATTTCTGCTTTTCCTAATTGAATATAATTTTTTTATTTTTCTTGCCTAATTGCTCTGGCTAGAACTTCCAATACTATATTGGATAGGAGTGGTGAGATAGGGAATTCTTGTCTACTGCCAGATGTCAAAGGAAATGCTTCCAGTTTTTGCCCATTCATTATGATATTGGCTATAGGTTTGTCATAAATAGCTTTTATAGTTTTATACATGTTCCTTCAATACCTAGTTTATTGAGAGTTTTTAGCATAAAGTGTTGTTAAATTTTGTTGAAGGCCTTCTCTACAACTATTGAGATGATCATGTAGTTTTTGCCTTTGGTTCTGTTTACGTGGTGGATTACATTTAGAGACTTGCATATGTTGAACCAGCTTTGCATCCTTGGAATGAAGCCTAGATTATCATGATGGATAAGTTTTTGATGTGCTGTTGCAATGTTTGCCAGTATTTTATTGAAGATTTTTGCATCTATGTTCATCATGGATATTGGCCTGAAGTTATCTTTTTTTGTTGAGTCTCTGCCAGGTTTTGGTATCAGGATGATGTTGGTCTCTTAAAATGATTTTGGAAGGGTTCCCTCTATTTGTATTGTTTGGGATAGTTTCAGAAGGAATGGTACCAGCTCTTCTTTGTACATCTGGTAGAATCCAATTGTGAACCCCTCTGGATCTGGACGTGGTTGGTAGGCTATTAATTACTACCTCAACTACAGCCCTTGTTATTGGTCTGTTCAAGGTTTCAACTTCTTCCTACTTTAGACTTGGGATAGTGCAAGTGTCCAGGAATTTATCCATTTCTTCCAGGTTTACTGGTTTATGTTCATAGAGTTCTTTGTGGTAATCTCTGATTGTAGTTTGTATTTTTGTGGAGTCAGTGGTGATATCCCCTTTATTGTTTTTTTATTGCATAGTTTTTTATTCATCTTCCTTTTCTTTTTTATTAATTTGGCTAGTGGTCTGTCTATTTCATTGATCTTTTTAAAAAAACAGATCCTGGATTTATTGACTTTTTTGAAGAAATTTTTGTGTCTCTATCTCCTTCAGTTCTGTTCTGATCTTAGTTATTTCTCATCTCTGCTAGCTTTTGAGTTTTTTTTTTTCTTGCTCCCCTTGCTCTTTCAATTTTGATGATAGAGTGTCAATTTTAGATCTTTGTCGCTTCTCTGGTGCACATTTATTGCTATAAATTTCCCTCTAGATACTGCTTTAAGTGTGTCCCAGAGATTCTGGTACATTTTGTCTTCATTCTGATTGGTTTCAAAGAACATCTTTATTTCTGTCTTCATTTCATTGTTTATCCAGTCAATATTCAGGAGCCAGTTATTCAGTTTCCATGAAGTTGTGCAGTTCTAAGTTAGTTTCTTAATTCTGGGTTCCAATTTGATTGCAGTGTGATCTGAGAGACTCTTTGTTATGATTTCCATTGTTTTGCATTTGCTGAGGTGTAATTTACTTCCAATTATGTGGTCAATTTTAGATTAGGCACCATGCAGTGCTGAGAAGAATGTATAGTCTGAGGATTTGTGGTGGAGATTTCTGTAGATGTCTATTAGGTCTGCTTGGTCCAGATCTGAGTTCAAGTCCTGGATATCCTTGTTAATTTTCTGTCTCGTTGATCTGTCTAATATTGACAGTGGAGTGTTAAAGTCTTCCACTAGTATTGTGTGGAAGTATAAGTCTCTTTGTAAGTCATTAAGAACTTGCTTTATGTACCTGGGTGCTCCTGTATTGGGTGCATATATATTTAAGATTGCTAGTTCTTCTGGATGTATTGATTCTTTACCATTATGTAATGCCCTTCTTTGTCTCTTTTGATTATTGTTGGTTTAAAGTCCATTTTATCAGAGACTGGGATTGCAACTCCTGCTTCTTTTTGCTCTCCATTTGCTTGATAAATCTGAAACACCAGAAACCCATCCCTTTATTTGTAGCCAATGTGTTTCCTTGCACATGAGATGGTTTTCCTGAATACAGGAAATACTGATGGGTTTTGACTTTTTATCCAATTTGCCAGTCTGTGTCTTTTGAATGGAGCATTTAGTCCATTTACATCTGCATGGTACAACAGAGCTCCCAGCCCAGCACTTGACCTCCTATAAGGGACAGACTCTCTCCTCAAGCAACTCCCTGATGCTGGTATAACTAAAGAGGCACCTCATAAAGAAGAGCTCAGGCTGACATCTGGAGGGTACCCTTCTGGAATTAGAATAGCAAAGGAAGAAACTGACAGCAATACTTGGTGTTCTGCAGCTCCTTTGGGTGATCCCCAGGTGAGGGGGGTATGGAGTGGATCTCCAGTGGTCCTGCAGCAGAGGAGCCTGACTATTAGAAGGAAAACTAAGAAGCAGAAGAAACAGCTTCAACATCAACAAAAAGAATGTTCACTCAGACCCCATCCAAAAGTCACCAACTACAAAGACCACAGGTAGATAAAGCCACTACGATGGGAAGAAACCAGCGCACAATGGATGAAAACACCAGAAACCAGACTGCCTCTCCTCCTCCAAGGTATCACAACTCCTCACCAGCTAGGGATCAAATATGGATGGAGTATGAATCTGATGAATTGACGGAAACAGGCTTCAGAAGGTGGGTAGTAACAAACTTCTCAGAGCTAAAAGAACATGTGCTAACTCAATGCAAAGAAACTAAGGACCTAGGAAAAAAGGTTAGATGAGATGCTAACTAGAATAAACAGCTTAGAGAAGAATGTAAGTGACTTGATGGAGCTGAAAAACACAGCATGAGAACTTTGTGAAGCATATACAAGTTTCCATAGCTGAATTGACCAAGCAGAAGAAAGCATATCAGAGATTGAAGATCAGCTCAATGAAATAAAATGAGAAGGCAAGATTAGAGAAAAAAGAGTGAAAAGAAATGAATAAAGCCTCCAATAAATATGGGTTTATGTGAAAAGACCTAATCTACATTTGATAGGTGTACCTGAATGTGATGGACAAAATGAATCCAAGCTGGAAAACACTTTTCAGGATATTATCCAGGAGAACTTCCCCAACCTAGCAAGGCAGACCAACATTCAAGTCCAAGAAATACAGAGAACACCACAAAGATATTCCTCAACAAGAGCAACCCCAAGGCACATAATCATCAGATTCACCAGGGTTGAAATGAAGGAGAAAATTGCTAAGGGCAGCAAGAGATAAAGGTTGGGTTACCCACAAAGGGAAGCCCATCAGACTCAGCAGATCTCTCTGCAGAAACCCTACAAGCCAGAAGACAGTGGGGGCCAATATTCAGTATCCTTAAAGAAAAGAACTTTCAACCTAGAATTTTATATCCAGCCAAACTAGGCTTCATAAGTGAAAGAGCAGGAAAATCCTTTATGGACAAGCAATTGCTGAGAGATTTTATCACCAATAGGCCAGCCTTACAAGAGCTCCTGAAAGAAGCACTAAACAAGGAAAGGAATAACCAGTACTAGCCACTCCAAACACATACCAAATGGTAAAGACCATCGACACAATGAAGAAAATGTGTCAACTAACAGGCAAAACATCAGCTAGCATCTATACAATCTTTTATTCATGAAGATTCAAAGATAATCTTATCATATAACTCTCTTAAAAATCCTCAACACCTCTCTATTAGATAATAGGATCTAAAATGAATCTCATGGAACAAATAATCTTGAATATTTCTAGACTGTCTTTTTGACTTCACTTTGCTCTGTTTCAAAGAGGTTCAACAAGTCCCAAGAAAACAGAACAGCTTTCAGCTCATAGAACCCAAAAAGCCCAGTTTTACACTGAGGCTTTTATTTATTCTTCTCTCTGATTGGAAGAAAGCTACTTTATTTTACTCTTCAAATTAATAAGATACTTTTCATCCTTCACATTAGGGCTTCTTAAACTGCCTCCAAATTTCTTTCTGTCTTTCAAATCTTATAGCTTTCAAATACCTATACCTAATATAGGTAGGTATAGTTATTATACCCACCTATTATACAGTAGGTGACAATATATATACATTGAGTGTATACATATATATGAATAAAAGATGTGGTTTATTATAAGTAATGTATAGAATTTAGTATACTTTAAGCACAGAAATGGGTCAGATTTGGAATTTTATACAACACTGAGGCAACAATGTAGAAGATGGCTTTTTAATACCTAATATTCTGATTTCATTCTTTGTCCAAATGAAAAATATCCTTGAAAAGAAGATTTGACTGAAAAGATAATTTCTTGACTAAGTCTTATCTTAATCTTTCATATGCAAAAAAACAGAAAATTGGGGGATGGCACACTAGTGCAAATACCCTAGTGGATGCAATTATATACAGAAGAATATTTTGCATTTTATTTATAAATGATTACTTTTTAACAATACTAGCATTAACATATTAATGAAAAGTCCCTATATGTATTATAATTAGAAATGAGTAAAAATCAATATTCCATAGGAATATTCCTATGACATAAAAAAAAACTCATTCTTCTGTTTTTTTTATACAGTTATCTTGAGGAAAATCACCTTGTTTAAATAAATAGAAGTATTTATTATTGTTATAATGGGAAATAGTAAATATAGAAACTGAAAAAATTACATTGATGTCATATGTGGAGGAGTGATATATGGATAGATATGAGTAATTTGGATAGATATGAGTAATTTTGGAAGCAACCTAGATATTAAGTGAAAGAGATATAATGAGATTTTGGAATGATTAAAAGTAAAAGAAGAAAAACTGTAGAGGGAAGTTTCAGTGTAGAATCCAATTTGATTAATTATTTTGAGTGAAGAAGTAATTTTATATTACTGAAAGTGAAAATAGAAGCTAAATGCCTTAATTAATTTATAGATAAATCAACCAAAAGTAATATCCTTCTGATAAAGTGTATTAAGCAAAATTAAGTGGAATTTTCAATAATAAGTGAAGACATCATCTATAGAGATTCCTTATTCATATTTTAAGTCTGCCTGCCTTTAAGATGGTTTGAATATAATTCTATCCTAATATGGGGTGTACAGGAAATCATGTTTGATTCCTTTTAGTTTTTCCTATGTGTAAAAAAACTACCTTTACTTCTTCAGGCCATATGAGCAATCATGCTTTGACTGTTATTTATAATGATCAACTATTGTTTTTATATACTCATGGTGAAGTGACAACGTCATCATAAAAGAGATTTCAAAAAAAAAAACATACGAAAATAAATCAGGTGAAAATTTCAACTATTCAATGGAAGCTGAAACTTCTCCCAGTTACAAAAAATGTGTCCCTCATTAATATAAACTGGTCCCACCTATCAGAGTTTTCTTAAATAAAATCACATATCTAATTTGATAGTTGAGTAGCTTTTGTGGAACAGCATGCTATTGTTTCAAAATGACAGGGTTTGAAGAAACTATCGTTAGAGTCAACTGGCCAACAGAATGGAAAAAAGTCTTTGTAATCTACTCATGTGACAAATGGCTAATAACCATAATCTATAAAGAACTTTAACAAATTTATAAGAAAAAAACAACCCCATCAAAAAGTGGGTGAAGGGTATGAACAGACACTTTTCAAAATAAGACATTTATGCAGCCAACAAACATATGAAAAAAGGTCATCATCACTGGTCATTAGAGAAATGCAAATCAAAACCACATTGAGATATCATCTCATGCCAGTTAGAACGGCAATCATTAAAAAAGTCTGGAGACAACAGATGTTGAAAAGGATGCAGAGACATAGGAAGGCATTTACCCTGTTGCTGGGAGTATAAATTAGTTCCACCATTGTGGAAGACAGTGTGGCAATTTATCAAGGACCTAGAAATAGAAATTCCATTTGACCCAGCAATTCCATTACCGGGTACATCCCCAAAGGAGTATAAAACATTCTATTATAAAGACATATGCACACGTATGTTTATTGCTGCACTGTTCACAATAGGAAAGACTTGGAACCAACCCAAATGCCCATCAGTGATAGACTGGATACAGAAAGTGTGGCATATATACACCATGGAATACTATGCAGCCATAAAAAGATGAGTACATGTCCTTTGCAGGGACATGGATGAAGGTGGAAACTCTCATTCTCAGCAAATGGACACAAGAACAGAAAACCAAACATTACTTCTTCTCACTCACAAGTGGGTATTGAACAATGAGAACGTATAGACACAAGGAGGAGAACATCACACACCAGGGCCTGTTGGTGGTGTAGGGGATAGCAGAGAGATAGCAGGGGCTGGGGGATTGGGGAGAAATAACATTAGGATAAATAGCTAATGTAGATGATGGGGGGATGGATGCAGCAAACCACCATGGCATGTGTATACCTATGTAACAAACCCACATGTTCTGCACATGTACACCAGCAGTTAAAGTATAATAATAATAAAGTAATCTGAAAACAACTTAAAAAAAAGAATGAAATTCTATGTTACCTTAGCACATTAAAGACTACCTTTCTAAATTTGAATTTCTGTAGGCATGGAAGTGTCAATATGACCTACAGAAGGATGGTTCTGGCACAGAACTCAACAGCTTTTCAGGACTGTCTCAATACTTGAAAACATTAAAAATGATGTAATTTACCACCTCAACAGGCTAAAAAAAATCATGGGATGATGTCCATCTATGCAGACAAAGCATTTGACAAGATCCAATACTTTTTTTTTTCATGAAATAGAGCTAACATCATAATTAGTAGAGAGAAACTAGATTCTATCACCCTATGATTGGTAACAGGGCTAGGATGTCACCTCTCATGTCTCCTATTCAACATTATGCTAAAAATCCTGACTAATGCAATATGGCCAGAAAGAAAATGAAAGTTACACAAATTGAGATGGAAGAAATAAAACTATCTTTGTTCATGGATAAGATGATTGTCTATGAAAAAATTCACCAAAAGAAAATTCAGACATGAATAAGCTATTGCAGAAACATTGCAAAATACTAATTTAATGTACAAAATGTTGTTGCTGTTCTATATACCTTTGATAGACAACTGGAATTTAAAACAAAAAATACTATACCATTTATAACAGCACTAAACAACAGGAAGTACTTGGTATAAATCTAAGAAAATATGTATACCAACTATATACTCACTGTTGCTTTGTCTAACTAAAAAAAAATGATGGCATGTAATTTCCCCTGGATAAGAGCATATATCATGTTTTTGAGATATTACTGAAACTCAAGTTAACTTTATAAAAGGGACGTTAACAGATATAACAACATTCTGAAGGGGCAGCAACTTCTGAATCATAGATACATGGTAAGTTCACTTAATTCCATGGACATCTGCCTTAATAATTGCAATAAATCATATTCTGTGTAACAGTAAGCAATTTGGAGCATTATTAGATGGACAATGATGTACAGAATAGTTCAAGAAACAATAGTAAGGAAAGTATAGGGGGAAGCAGAGAGAAAGTTAAAGTACATCTATATCCAGATTGTGTCTCTATTCCAGGACAAATAATGACTTTATTTATTATCAGAAGAGTACAGAGTTCTCCCACCATCGGTTGGCTGGTTACCATCCCCAGGAAATTGTGATTTATCAGTAGCTTTTTTGGTATTTGTTCTTGAACAGTTGGACACTTATTTCACATAAACCTATTGAGAGATAAATGCATGTAAAACCTTTATCTCACTACCATATACATGTGATTATTCATTAGCGCATTGAACAAACTTTGAGATGGTGGCATAAGAAAATTGATAGGCGACCATGCTGGTCAACATGGTGAAACCCCGTCTCTACTAAAAATACAAAAAAATAATTAGCTGGGCATGGTGGCGCGTGCCTGTAACTTCAAGTCCCATAAAATGCTGTAGGCAATCGTCTGCAGAGCTATGATTCCAAAGAGCCCGAAGCAGGCTTACTGCACGAAGTTCCTGCTCAACACGAGGACGCAGCCAGTCAGCTGTTCCAACAAGTTGAGGAAGACGAAGGATGAGGCCAGCAGGTAGCCGCAGTTCCAGGTGGTGTCGATGTAGTCGCGCTGTTCGCTCCACTGGAACCACATGCGGATGCCATCCTCCAGGAAAGTGCTGATCAGACAGAGGCGCGCCACGTGGGGCAGGTACTGCTTCGTGACACGGAGGAACTGGTCGGCGAAGTCCTCGGCCGTGCCCATCAGGTCGTTCTGGCCCATGGCGACGGCGGGAGGCTCGGCTCGGCTGGCTCGCTTGCTAGCCCTCGCCCGTCGGCGCCCGCGCCCGCTGCGGCCTACTAAGGAGGCTGAGGCAGGAGAATTGCCTGAACCAAGGAGGCGGAGACTGCGGTGAGCCGAGATCGCGCCATTGCACTCCAGCCTGGGTAACAAGAGCGAAACTCCGTCTCAAAAGAAAGAAAAGAAAGAAAGAAAGAAAAAAGAAAATTAATAGGCATCTATCTTTTCCACTGAGTTACTCAGGGACTCCTCTCGATGGCATATACTTTGATGAGCATGGGACACAAACATACTCACAGTGTGTGCATTTCTGTGAGGTACACTGAATATACTTCTTTCCCAGAATTACCTGCTACCCCTTCTCAGTCTCATCTGTTCCAAGCACCCAGTCATCCAGCTAAATAATTAACAAGTGCCCAATAATTAGTGTAAATCAATTGTTCTCAATGTGAGAGGGAACAGTGTTGGAGAATATTATTTTTACTACACTACTGGCATTTTAGTGGGTAGAAGTAAAGGATGGCATGAAGCATCTGACAATGCACATTGCACTCGAAGACAAGGATTTTTCTGGCACAAATGTTAATAGTGTTGACATTGTGAAACCCTTGTATAAATCTGTAACTGTGGACTCTCTTCTATTTGGGAAAAGTTGACAATAAAATGTACTGATGACATTTCTACCTCTTGGAAATGTACTTTTCTCCTGTATTTTATAGCTATATCTAAGAAATACTGCAATTCTACTTCAGTTTACTTTAGAAAGTCCATTTAAGCAAAGATTATCTATATGTAACTCAAGCCTATCTCTTTTACTTTCGAGTTTTTAACAGAAATTCACATAAATTTATAGGAAGAGTTGAGAGAGGTGGCAATGCCGATATCATGGAAAAACAAGAAACTACCATCTGTAACCTACTTGGTCTTTTGGACTTGAAAAGGTCCTACTGCATATTTGTCCCTTTCACTTCATTATAGAGTGTAGCTTTGTATACTGAGATTGAAGACTTGATGGATCTCATGCTAATGGGTCATGAAGAATATTTAAGGGTACAATATCTTTTTGCCTCCAATATTCAGAATATTCAGTTTTTCAGGATCCAGTTGCAAGGACAGAAATATTTCTAAAAAATATATGGGTTACTTGCAGGTAGGTTCATCGCTTTACACTGAAACTCCACTAGATGAAACTTACAGTTTTCTAATTTCCACAGAAACTAGGAAAAACATTGTGAGTATGGGTGATTAGACCCAGGGAGATGAGAATTGTACACCTCAGCTTGAACAATTTCAAGAATCTTCTGAACTGGGTTGTACTAAAACATAGTAACTGATTGCATCACATTTTGGCTCCAGAATCCAGTGAGACTATCCAACACTTTTCCTATTTTCTAGAATTGTGTAAAGCAAAATATATCAAATTGCATTTGAATTTCGAGGAGGTGTCTTTAAATCACAAAGACTATTGCATTCCATCAGAGAAATGACAATATCTAGAACATCTATGGAGATTAGTTCTGTATTCTAGTATTTATGCCTCTTACTAAAGGATCTTTAGGTAGTCCTACTTGTTGTATACCAAGTGTATTAATCCATTCTCATGCTTCTATAAAGAACTGCTAAAGACTTGTTAATTTGTAAAGAAAAAAGTTTTAATTGACTCACCATTCCTCAAGGCTGGGGAGCCCTCACAAAACTTACGATCATGGAGAAGGAGAATCAAACATGTTTTTCTTCACAGGACCCTGGTAGGAGAGAGAGAAGTGCAGAGCAAAGGAAGGAAAAGCACCTTATAAAAATAATCAGATCTCATGAGAACTCATTCACTATCATGAGGACAGCACAGAGGAGCCGCTCCCCTTATTCAATCACCTCCCTCCCAGGACAGGTGGGGATTTTGAAATTACAACTCAAGATGAAATTTGGTGGGAACACAAAGCCAAATCATATATCACCAGGTTTAATAAATTTTGCATTATCAATTTAGTAAAAAAAAAAAAAAATCCACGACATGAAAAAAAATAAGCAATTACAAAAATAGTAATACAATTTATTACCATAAAAGTGATAAGTAAGTTAGAAATTATATAACAGTTTTCTGAACATTTTCAATCCAAGTAATATTCTGCATGGAATTTATATGATGAACTGCCATTTCTTCTTTTTGCCATCACCCCCAGCAAGCCATGTTGCAAACCACTGACTTACTAAATTTTCTGAAGACTACCTCTGACTATTTGGATATCTTCTCAGAAAACTTTCTTGGTACCATACTGCTTACAATATAAGTTTAATTGTTCAATAATTCCAGAATATTCATGTTTTAATCTTGCTCTGTACTTGAAGCCTACCTGCTATCACCCACATAAACATGTCACAAAGACATCATACTGGTCTATTCATTAAATTCTTAAGAATATTATGTCTGCAATCTACCCACCTGACAAAGGGCTAATATCCAGAATCTACAAAGAACTAAAACAGATTTACAAGAAAAAACAAAAACAAACAAATCCATACAAAAGTGGGAGAAGGATATGAACAGACACTTTTCAAAAGAAGACATACATGAGGCCAACAAACATATGAAAAAATGCTCATCATCACTGATTATTAGAGAAATGCAAATCAAAACCACATTGAGATACCACCTCATGCCAGTTAGTATGGTGATCATTAAAAACTCTGGAGACAACAGAGGCTGGAGAGGATATGGAGAAATAGGAACACTTTTACACTGTTGTTGGGAGTGTAAACTAGTTCAACCATTGTGGAAGACAGTGTGGCACTTCCTCAAGGACCTAGAAATAGAAATTCCATTTGACCCAGCAATCCCATTACTGGGTATATTCCCAGTATGTACCCAAAAGATTATGAATTGTTCTATTATAAAGACACACATGCACAAGTATGTTTATAGCGGCACTGTATACAATATTACAGATGTGGAACTAACCCAAATGCCCATTGACAATAGACTGGACAAGGAAAATGTGGCACATATACACCATGGAATACTATGCAGCCTTTAAAAATGATGAGTTCATGTCCTTTGTAGAGACGTGGATGAATCTGGAAACCATAATTCTCAGCAAACTGATACAAGAACAGAGGATCAAACACTGCATAGGTGGATGTTGAAGAATGAGAACACAGGGACACAGGGCAGAGAGCATCACACCCTGGGTTCTGTTTGTGAGGGGCCAAGGGAGGGACAGTAGGGATGGGGCAGGGAGGTTGGGGAGGGATAACATGGAAAGAAATGCCAGATGTAGGTAACTGGGGGATGGAGGCAGCAAACCACATTGCCATCTGTGTACCTATGCAACAATCCTGCATGATCTGCACATGTACCCCAAACCTAAAATACAATTAAAAAAAAGAATATTTATGTTTTCTATTGTTTTTACTCTTTAAAAAGAGTTGTATCAAAATAGACAATTGATATTTTGAATATTCACACTGAAGAATCTTCAACCAAATATAAATTCTGTAGTAATTTTTAGTAAAATACCTTACTTCTTATGGACAAAGTCACTGTGCTCATTAGTAATAACACAGCAGGAAATATGACCAACAGACTCTTGCTCCTGTGATCTTCTTTCTAGCAGGTAACACCTAAATTACATATTTAATTGCACAGCTCGTGACATTCACAATATGTTTAATAAATGAATGGTCATGCATAAATTGGTACCAATCTGTGTTGAAATAAGTACAGAAATTGAGATGATAATCTTGGAAAGTTTTAGTGCAAAGTGATATTTTCTCTGTGGCCAAGCATGTGGTGAGTGGACTGATTTCATTAAAAGTCGGGGTACTGTTAAATTTGCATGGTACTCTGCCTGTGGGGTAAACTGTGTGTTATTATCAAACTGTGGGGACTGAGGAGGCTGATTTTTGCCACAGATAATTTGAAAAGTAATAACAGAAAAAAAAATGTTTATTTAACAGTCTGCTAAGGGCAATAAGTATGAAGCACAAAATATATAGAAGCATATAACTATCTAATATTTTTGCATAATTGTGAGCTGAAGTTTCATGAAGAAATATCACCTAAAATACTAAGAACAAATATAAATTAACTGAATTATTGAGTTTGTGAATCATGGAATGAAGAAGTTTCTGAACAGAAAAAGAGTGTATGTCAAAGCATCTCTCTAAGTATTATACCTCTAAAGGAGTTTTGATGGGAAAATTGACAGCTGCTTATTATTATTTTTCTCTCTGGATTCTGAATTTAACATTAATCAGGCTCACAGCCCCTTATATATTTTTTCCTTAGCTATTATAAGCCTTATTTTTGGAGTCACAAATAAGCATATTTTATGCTGTGCCTTAACCAACACCTTGGAAGATCATAACAAGGAGACATGTGTTTTACTGAGTATAAGAAATAAGTATTTGTCTCTGGAAATGTGAAAGCATGAAGCATTCTCTGCCGAAGAAAGACTTTGCTAAAACAGTCTTCCAAGAGGTTATGGGTGTGGGAGTAAAATTAAAAATCATGCTAGATTAAGCTCTGCACTAGTTTTTTTTTTTGTTTTTTTTTTAATTATCCTAGAAAACTCATCTAGTCCTTGGGAAGGACAGTACATTTAAAAAGGTATGTATTAAAGAAGATTGACTTCATTCATTTAACGTCATTATCCTCCTGCTACCATTAGTTAGCATCTATATTTAGAGATGAACAAATAAGAAAGCATTTTAACTTTATATTCTTCTTTATGCCTGTTCTTTTTTCTTTCGAATAAAATATTTTTTCAAAAATGCTTATTTTTCATGCTGGGTTTGGGTGGCATATTTTCGTCATTATTTTGTATTCTAATTTATATATTTGATAAGATACACATCTTACAGTAAACTTTAGAGCAACTATATATAGCTTTTTGAATAACATGTTTATATTGATAAAAATGATAATGGCAATTCATAGGAAGATTTAAAAAATTATGAAAAATCTATATATCAAAAAATATTTAATAAATATTAATTATAGTTCCTAATAATCCTTTTTCATTTTTAATGGCTGAACTAAAGTATGAAAACAAAATTTGCATTGATGTTGATCAACACAAGTCTTCTGATTATTTAAAAAATCAATAATGACAAAATAACGCACTTTTGCATTCTTAATCCCCGATTGTTAATTGTCTTAAAAGAACTTTATCCTTTAAAATTGTGGATGAACCACAGAATCAAATTAAACTTAATGGGAAATATTGCAACTATGATTTTCTAAGGACTACAATTAGTTTCTTCACAAAGTTAACTTTAAGGAGTATCAGTGGAAAAGAACTTCTCTTCTTAAGTGGAAGACCCAGCTGAGTTGTTGGGTGTAGATTTTCATTACTGCAACTAGGGACAAAGGGAAAAAATAATGAATCCTACGCATGTGCATTCTGATGTTCCCTAAGAGATGGGGAATTTAATTATGCTGATCTAATTATATACAAATCTAGTTTGTCTGATTTGATTACAAGAGAATCTAGGTTTTGTGTAAGGTTACTGCTGAATCGGGACTACTTTAATTTCCGCCAAATCTAGTTTGCTTGCTCTTTTCATGACCAAAATTGTGTGGCTCATAGCTACAACAAAATTAACATTTTGTTACACAGCGTATTTATCTGCATAATTCTTCTATCCAAAAAGCAATAAAATATAATTTAAAAACATAAAAGATTGACTGGAATGAGAAGAAATATTACTAAATTTATAGAGGACAAAATAAGAACTTGTAGGTTTTACAGATATGAAAAATATATTAGTTATTTCAAATGTAAATAGCCTTCTAGTAATACGATGTATATTTACATCATTTATAGACCCAGTGAGCCATTTGTAACTTAGAGAAAACTTATATTGTTATTAGAAATAAGTGATGATAGATTGGAAAAGATAAACACAATGGCTTGCAAAGAAGGAACAATATCTCCAGATAGTTAGAATTTATTTTCAGCCTGAGGATATAGAGGCATTTTTAGTTGGTCTCAACTCACAGTTTCTGGAGTTGCTGTCTCCTTTCTCTTGTGAAAATGAGAAACCAAGGAAAACATCTTCAGACTGTAAAATTTTCTCAAGGAAAAAATTGCTTCAGTTGATTTAAGAAGGATCTGGATAAATCCCTAGCATATGTACCACTTCGGCTTTCAAGAAGGGAGCAAAATTGATGGACTCAGCACGTTCTTTCCAAGACACTACGCAAGTATAATTCATTGCCTTAAGTAGCTGTGATACCTTTCTGAGAGGGCTAAGTAGTCTCATATAAACAGTAACTTATATAAGTAGGGTTTAGAAAAATAAGTTAATTTTTTATTTTTACTAAAAGTGATTATGTTTTTTCTACCTTTAACTGACAATTTTTATATTTGCTTCTCTAATAATTTAGGAAATTATTCTGAGAACAAATAAATGCAAACAAACAAGCAAAAACTAACATATGTTATGGACATCTGGTATTACAGGGAGAAATTAATGCTTAAAATGACTGGCATTAATTCTCTAAGAAGCAGTATAGCATCATTAATACAAAAAATAAATAAATAAAATGAAAGCAAAATTGAAGAAAGGAAAAACGAATGAAAGAAAAGAAAGAAAAAGAAAGGAGGAAAGAAAGAGCAAGAAATAGAATCTCTACAATCTAGAAGAAAGTTATATAGTATTTAGCTATCATAAATCCACACAAACATTATTAAGGAAAATTACAAACTTCACAATTCACTTTCCACACTAAACAATTTACTAGCGCAGAAGTATACAAGTACTCATGTAATTAGGCATTTCATCTGACAAGCAAACAAGCAAAGACTACAGAACATGTTAGAGAACCAGAAATACAAAATAAATTTCATAAAATTTCTTCCCATCTAAAATAAGCTTCTCTCTCTCTCTGTCTCTGTGTGTGTAAGCTGTAAACATTAGAACAATCAAAATAATGCTGGTTATATATACTAATTAGTTAATAAATGGCTATTTATTGAATCCTATGGCTAGAGTTAACAAAATTAGAAAATTTCTGTAAGCAGCAATCTATAGCAATTCTACTATTGGTAATATTTTTCTCTAATTTAATTTTTAAAGAAGGGTTTTATTTTCGAAGTAGCATTCTATTAAAATTAGTAGCCTCTAAAAAGAACCCACCAAGATAATATAACTTTACTTTAAGTAGATGTATCTAAGGCTATTCATCAAATATTAGGTAAACCAAATGAATTCTGAGGATATGCCAAACTTCTGAGTTTTAGTGGTTTTAGGAAAGTGTTAGAAAACTTTACTTTAGTAAAGTTACGTATTTTACATTTACATATATAACAGAGTTATCTCTGCTATATAACTGAGTAATTTCAACTAAAAAAGTCATAATGATTTTGAATAATATAACAATAAAAATGTAGGCAGTATATCAGACTGGATATCTTTTTTATTGATAATATCATTAGTTTTTTATTGGCATGCTATTTATTGATATACTCATATGACCTTGTTAATAAATAGAAAAATATAACATGAATAAGTAGTGAATGGTTCTTAAACTTAATACTGTTGCATTTATGACATTCATGCATACCACACCCTCCATTAGTAATTCATTAGAACTAAGGACTTATCCTTCATCTTCAGGAAAACAGCCAAAGTGAGAGGGAACAAGTCATTGTGAATAAATGATTTAGTGCACCATAGAGCCCATCTTATGGTAAAATAAGGGAAAGAAAGAAAGAAAGAGAGAGAGAGAAAGAGAAAGGAAGGAAGGAAGGAAGGAAGGAAGGAAGGAAGGAAGGAAGGAAGGAAGGAAGGAAGGAAGGAAGGAAGGAAGGAAGGAAGGAAGGAAGGAAGGAAGGAAAAAAGGAAGGAAGGAAAGAAAATACACTCAACATCTCTCTGCCCTTGAAATATGGATTTATTTGTCTACGAAAAAAAAAGAGAGAGAGAGAGAGAGAGAGAGAGTTGTATTCAAGCATTCATTTCAAGTTTGGAACTACACAAACCAAAGTAGTTTAACAATATTTCTTTTTCAAGTCATCCACAATGAAAATTCATTAAGGAGCTTTCAAAATAAATGTAGAATGTTGCAGTTTGTTACACAAAAAAAGTTATTTTTATGTTCTGAGTTTAAATTTGTCTAAAGTTGAGCTTTATTGTTGAAGTGATATATTTAGACTTGACATAAATAGAAAGCCAAAGGTGGTTTTGGAGCCATTTCTCTTACATAAAATGTATGAGCTATTGCTATTTATAGTGAGTGTTAATAATAATTAAATTTTGTAAAGCACTCTGCTAAGTGCTTTGCTTTTGCTGTGTAATTTACCCCTCACAGTAATTCCACGAGGTAGAACTATCTCCTTAGTAGGTGTTTAAAACTGGAAAAAAATTGGTCTTATAGAGTCTCTGTAACTGAACCATAAGAATGTGTTTGATTCTGATTTCCCACCTTTTAAATATTACATTATATTATTATGTTATTATATGTCAAGTTTTTTGGAAATGTTAAGCACACTGCTTTCAAGGATGAATCCAGTTTTAATGAAAAGCTCATGGATAAAGTGAAATTTTTAAAGAAAACTTGTAAGATGGAGAAAACACTTGGAAGATTCCAAACTGAGGTGATTTTTATTTTATCTAGTCCAAAGTAGCAATATAGAAATTTTATCTAGTCCAAAGTAGCAATATTGAAATCATAAAGGAAAAATTATCCAATGCAAACACACATACAATCATTTTCTAATAAAACCTGCTAAATCACAGTGTCTCCCATGGTGAAATAGAATGAGATGATGCAATTTTGAGACTATTTCACTATTTGAGTGTTTCTGGAAGAGCAGACACAGTGAAGAAGGCAACGGTCCACAGACAGGGTGTTAGCATATGAGCATTAAGAAGGCAAACTAACTCTGACGCCTGTTCCATTCTACTCTGGCTCAATAGAACACCGCTTTGGAAGAATATAGATGGCATTGAAATGTATGAGAAAAGTATTTATTGGGTTCATACTCTAAAATATCATTTTTATGTTAACTTTTCAGTTAAATTGTTTTACAAATTTTTTCAACTTCTTAATATAATCTCTAAATTTTTGTGGAAGTATTCGTGGATAAGACAAAGACTATTCAAAGTAAATACTGGTTCTCATGCTTTGTTTGCCAATATTGAATTTCAAGCACATATGTAAATGTGACATTCAAAAGTTTCTTTTCTCCAGACTGAGAATATTTCTCTATAAAACTACACTGAGTACTATTCAAATTTCTATATTAGCTAGCTTGCATTATATGGACTTTTAAAAAATACATTGAAACACATCAGTTGCAACAATAAATGAAACAAGTTGTGAAGTTTTCAATGATCAAATCTTTCTCCTTAGCAATAGTTATATTCTATATATAGTTAATAGTAATTATATTTTAGAACTGAAGATTTATAAAAATGGGAAATTTAGAAGTCTTAGGAAAAATCTCACACTGACCAGGCTTTTGGGAACACATCCATTTTATTTTCATTCACTTAACCTTTGCTTTTACATGAAAAGCAATTTTTTGAGAACCCGTAATAAACAAAAGCAAAGTGCTGTTTTTGAAATTCATGAATAAGGTAACAATGGTTCCTTTCTTGAGGTAATACTTTCCTTTGTTATTTCTACTGCCTGGTTACATTCTGCTAGTAGGAATTTGAGTAATAATTTGTTGATAATTCCTCAGGTGAGAGGATTTACGTCACTGCTCACACAGGAAAAGGGACTGTTAACACAATAGGTACCTGGAGTACTCTTGTTGAAGCAATTCTTTACATGTTTCTAGTTTATACAGTCGGATTATCTTAGACAACATTGGATAGTTCTTAAGTGACATGAGGAGGTTTTCTTTTTCTTTTTGCAGAGATTGTGTGAGCATTTAAAGTAATTTCCTCTAGAGAAACCCCAGAATTAAACAGCACAATTGGTGTGAAAGAATAAGAAGAAAATTTTGATGGATTATCTATAATTTTTATGATTATTATATTTATATTTTGATTATATTTCTCATAAAAGATCAATTCTAAAATAATTTAATGTGCTATGAAATTCTTAGCAAAAATGATAGAATAATATACATAAGCCTCACTTCTCCCTAACTCCCTTTTGATCACTGTGTTATCTGTTTGCATTACTGTAAAGATATATCTGAGGCTGGGTGATATGTAAAGGAATGAGATTTATTTGGCTGATAGTTCTACAGGCTGTACAAGCATGGCATCCACATCTGTTCGACTTCTGCTGAGTGCCTTAGAAAGCTTTACCATCATGGTAGAAGATGAAGGGGGAGCCAGTGAATCACATGGCAAAAGAGAGAGGGAGGAGATGCCTGAATTGTCTAAACAACTAGATCTAACATTAGCAGAGTCTGTGAGGACTCTGCTCCTGCAGTGGATTTCTGCCTTGGCACCCAGGCTTTCTGATACATCCTCTGAAATTTAGCTGAAAATGGCCAAACTCCCTTCACTCTCGCATTCTTCACACATGCAGGCTTACCATCACATAGAAGCCACCAAGACTTATGGCTTGCATCCTCTGAAGCAGTGGCCTGAGCCGTAGGCCCTTTGAGCCACAGCTGAAACTGGAGCAGCAGGATACAGGGAGCAGTGTCCTGAGGCCACACAGGGCAATAGGATCCTAGGCCTGTCCCTAAAATCTGTTATTTCCATCTATGCATCTGGGCCTATGGTGAAAGGGACTGCCTCATTAATTTCTAAAATGTTTTTGAGGCTTTTCTTCCATTATCTAAGCCATTAGCATTTGGCTCCTTTTTAGTCATGTTAATCTCTGTAGCAAGTGTTTGTACCACATGCCATTTGAATTTCTATCCTGAAAATGATTTTTTCTTCTTTATCACACGGCCAAGTTGTGACTTTTCCAAAGTTCCATACTCTGCTTCCCTTTTAATTAAGTTCCAACTTCTAAACATTCCTTTGCTTTTGCATCTTATCATAGATTGTTAAAATCAGGCACATCACTGCTTGAACGCTTTGCTGCTTAGATATTTCTTCTGCCAAATACCTTAGGTCGTCACTCTCAAGTTCAAGCTTCCACAGAGTCCTGGGGCATGGACACAATTCTGCCAAGTTATTTGCTAAAGTGTAACAAATATGCCCTTTGATCTAATTCCCAATAACTTCCCCATTTCCATCTGAGATCTCATCAGCCTGGTCTTCACTGGCCATATTTCCATCAGTATTTTGGTCACCACAGCTTAACAAGTATCCGGAAGTTCTATACATTTCCTTATTTTCCTTTTGTCTTCTCTGAGCCCTCCAAATTCTTCCAACGTCTGCCTGTTCCCCACTACCAAAGCTACTTCGATGTCTTCAGGTATCTTTATAGTAATTCCTTACTCCATGGTACCCATTTTCTATATTAGTTTGTTTGTACTGCTATAAAAAAAAATACCTGAGGCTGGGTAATTGTAAAGAAAAGAGGTTTATTTGGCTCATGGCTCTGCAGGCTGTAAAAGCATAACAGCCACATTTGTTCAGCTCCTGCTGAGGCCCTCAGAAAGCTTACAATCATGGTGGAAGGTGAACAGAGAGACAGTTGATCAGATAGCAGCAATAGGAACAAGAGAGAGAGAGAGGTAGGAGGTGACAGGCTCCTTTAAACAACCAGATCTCACTTGAACTCATAGAGTGAGAGCTCATTTATTACCACAAGGACAGCACCAAGCTATTCATGAGGGTTCTACTCCTATGACCCAAACACCTCCTTCTGGACCCACCTCCAACATTGGAGGTCACATTTCAACATGAGATTTGGAGGGAAGAAAACTATTTCTATATATCAGAAACAAGTAAAAGTAAAACAAACAAACAAAAAAAGCAGAACAAAGGAATGAAGAATCTATCTTATCTAACTTGTTAAGAACAATTCAATCAGTGTTTAAAACTAAAAATTTCCACAGTCCCTGAAAACTTAGCATATTCAAGACTGTTAAATTCTCAAATTAGCATTTTAACTATGGGCCTGAAAATGGATCTTGCCATTTTTACACATAAAGTGTATGCAGGTTGTTAGAATTTTATCTACAGAACTTAGACCTAAATCAATATTCATATAAAAGAGAACTTCTATATGATTGGGAAAGTAATGCTAAATGGCTTAGTAATATCATGGGGATTTTCTGAATTCCAAAATCACTATTTGAAGAATTCTGAAAATATATTTTACACCCAGGAAGACTAGTAATTTTAGAGATAAACATAAACTTTAAATTTGAGATCCATGTGTGAGAATATTTCCTCTTTAATTGTCTTTCTGATAGTTCATCAAACTAAATCTGATAATGTTATATGCAACATTAGGAACATAATTTATAGAATGGTGAGATTCTGTTTTTGAAATATGAACTAATTCTTCTTCACACCAATTTTCTGTTACTCTTGATTTTTCTCACTTTTCAACATTGGAATCTGCTTTACTCATTCCTCAGAAAAGGGGTAATTCAATTGATCACATAGAAAATTTAAACTTTTACAGTTCGAGTTTAGACAATGTAAGCCCTATGAAAAGGGAGTAAGTTTTGATGAAGATATCAGAGCTGGAAGAAAACATAATGTTATTTAATTATCAGCTCCTCAGATTACATGATAGGCTTTTCTGTGTTGCAGATTAGTGATGAGTAGGATGAGGAGCAAGTAATACTGGTGAATCCTTAAGAAAACCCTCTAGGGGAGCTAAATGGATGGATGGATGGAGATAGATAGATAGATAGATAGATAGATAGATAGATAGATAGATAGATAGAGAAATTTTGAATATGAGGGAAATATTACTCCAAAATAAAGTGTGAAGTGGTGGCAAGGCCCTAGAGTATAAAGGGCATGTCATATGTATGATGAGTTCAAACTACCCTGAGCATGCACTGAAGAATTAGCATGTTGCCAGGGCATTTAAAATAGTAGGACACAAATACTGAAGTGTCTTAAACAAAGCCACAGAATATGGTATGCTTTTTCAAAGATAGAAAGATAAAACCTGGGAACCACAGAGAACCCTGAACACAGTTAATTTTTAGCCAGATTAGATAAAAGGGAAGAATGTGAGAAAATACAACAGTGACTTGCATACAGCAAAGGTAAGATATTAGAATAACTCAAAATTGCTTCAGAGATGCTAGCATAGGTTGGAAGAGACATCAAAGATCATTTAACTAGTCTTTAAGTTCTTTACATTATGTATCCCCAAGAACTTAAACTCAACCCCAGTAGAGTGATGGGTGAGATCCAAAAGTATTAGCATTAACTTTTTACCACTCAGAAGAAGGAAGACATAGATAGATACTGTTTTGCATAAGCTATTATGTATTCCCACTGCACACATTATCTGAGAAGCAATAATGCTCACCCTTAATACCAAGAAAATTATTTATGAATCATCTTTTTTTTGAGATGAAATCTCACTCTGCTGTCTAGGTTAGAGTGAAGTGGTGGGTTCTCGGCTTACTGCAACCTCTGCTCCCGAGTTCATGCAATTCTTTTGCCTCAGCCTCTGGAATAGTTGGGATTACAGTCACCCACCACTATGCCTAGTTAAGTTTTGTATCTTTAGTAGAGATGTGGTTTTGTCATGTTGGCCAGACTGGTCTCAAACTCCTGACCTCAGGTGATCCACCCGCCTTGGCCTCCCAAAGAGCTAGGATTACAGGAGTGAGCCACCACACCCAATCATGAATCTTTTATAAATGAAAAGTATTTTGTGAGTTTTGAATGTTTATAAGGAGTTCATATTCAGTATTATTTAAAAATAATAATGCCATGATATTTTAAAATTCTAAATTGGTTGTAAATGATATATCTACGTGTTGATAATTTGTGTATTGGAATGAACAAAAAGATACTTACTTTAAGTAAACTGACAATATTCAACCTAAAAAAATGTAGTTTTTTTAAATGTATAATCTACTATAGTCCCTATAAAATTAGAGTAAGAAATGTATATATATAATATATATATACACACACACACATATACATATATATCTGATATGTATATGTATATGTATATATGATATAATATTATATATATGCATATATATTATATATATGGATATGTATGTATATAATATATATATTATATGCACACAAATATATATAATATATATTATATACACACAAATATATATATATATATTATATACACACACATATGTATCCATTCTAATTCCTTGATGAAAAAGGGACTTTCATTCTGTTTTTACTAAGGAGAAGAAAATAGAAAAATATGATTTGGATAAATGTTCCGTAGTTAATACTAAATGTGATAATCCTCGTGCTAAAGAATGTACAGTTCTATTTGTTCTGCTGGTAAGAATTATTTTATATTAACTTAATTGGAAAAAAATGTAAAACTAAAGAAAAGGATTAAGTTAAATTTAAATGGATGTTTTTGTCATTGCTAATAATTTGAATGGTGAAGCTGTTCAAGTCCAGGACAGCTTCAGACAGAAAGGAGCAGATCTCAGGAAACTAAAAAATTGACACACAATAGAATCAGTAAAAGGTCAAAAATGGAGGTCATATAGGTACATATACTCATATACATATATATGAAAAGCTGGTAGATTTTGGCAGTTATAGCCATTCAATAAATATTTTTTTCTTTTCTTTTTTTGAGTTAGAGTCTCACTCACTCTGTTGCCCAAGCTAGAGTACAGTGGTGCCATCCCAGCTCACTCAAACCTCTTCCTCCCGGGTTCGAATGATTTTCCTGCCTCAGCCTCCCAAGTAGCTGAGATTATAAGCATTCATCACCATATCTGGCTAATTTTTTTATATTTAGTAGAGATGGGGTTTCACCATGTTGCCAAGGCTGGTCTCGAACTTTTGACCTCAAGTGATCTGCCCACTTCAGCCTCCCAAAGTACTGGGATTACAGGCATGAGCCACGATGCACTAAAGTCAATAAATATTTATTGAGTAAGTTTATTACTTAAGAAAAATTTGATAATAAAAACTTAAATTAGCTGTAGATGTTTATTTGCATATAATAATCTACACATGCCACATTTCCATTTGGGGTTTCATAATATTCAATTTATGTAAAATTTTTAAATCTGATGGCTTTTATAATTTCACTATCTTTAATTTGATTGTAATCTGTGGCTGATATAAGGTTTGACACTGTTTAGACTGGTAATTTATTTTACATAGCTAGATGAAAAACAATTCATTTAAGAGCAAAGTAGGAAAAGCCACATTCAATTAACAGGTCCAAAGAAGTGACTCGTTTAACAAGATGTTGTGAGAAGTCAGAAATATCAAAAATCTAGATGCTTGAATAGTGCATAAGGACGGGGAAAATACACGATCAAAATAGAAATTGCTGGTCTCAGTGGCTTATGGCTGTCACCCAGACTACTCAGGAGGTTGAGGTAGGAGGACTGCTCAGGTGTTGGAGTTGGAGACTGGCCTGGGCAACATAATGAGGCCTCATTTCTAAGAAATTTTTTAAGAATCCAGAAAGAACATAGGCATAGGCAAAGACTTCATGACTAAAACACCAAAAGCATTGGCAACAAAAGCCAAAATAGACAAATGGGATCTAACTAAACTCCAGTGCTTCTGTACAGCAAAAGAAACAATCATTAGAGTGAACCGGCAACAGAATGGGAAAAAATTTTTGCAATCTATCCATCTGACAAAGGGCTAATATCCAGAATCTACAAAGAACAAAAACAGATTTACAAGAAAAAAACAAACCCCTCCAAAAGTGGAAAGACATTTTTCAAAAAAAGACATATGTGAGGCCAACAAATATATAAAAAAATGCTCATCATCACTGGTCATTAGAGAAATCCAAATCAAAACAACATTGAGATACCATCTCATGTCAGTTAGTATGGCGATCATTAAAAAATCTAGAGATAACAGATGCTGGAGAGGATGTGGAGAAATAGGAACACTCTTACACTGTTGGTGAGAATGTAAACCAGTTCAACCATTGTGGAAGACATTCTGGCGATTCCTTGAGGACCTAGAAGGAGAAATTCTATTTGACCCAGCAATCCTATTACTGGGTATATATCCAAAGGATTATAAATGGTTCTATTACAAATACACATGCACACATATGTTCATTGTGGCACTGTTTATAATAGCAAAAGCCTGGAACCCACCCAAATGTCCATCAACGATAGACTGGACAAGGAAAATATGGCACGTATACACTGTAGAATAGTATGCAGCCAAAAAAACGATGAGTTCTCATCCTCTGTAGGGACATGGATGAATCTAGAAACCATCATTCTCAGCAAACTGATACAAGAACAGAAAATCAAACACTACGTTTTCTCACTCATGGGTGGGTGTTGAACGATGAGAACACATGGACACGGAGGGGAGCATCACACCCTGGGGTCTGTTGAGGGGGCCTACAGGAGGGACAGCAGAGGGCAGGGAGTTAGAGAGGGATAATGTGGGGAGAAATGTCAGATACAGTAACGGGGATGGAGGCAGGAAACCACATTGCCATGTATGTGCCTATGCAATGATCCTGCACGTTCTGCATATGTACCCCAGAACCTAAAGTGCAATAAAATATAAAAAAATTAAAAATATATATCCAGACAGGGTGGCAGGGACCTAAATTCTCAACTACCCCAGAGATCAAGACAGAAGGATTGCTTGAACCCAGGAGTTCAAGGCTGCAGTGAGTCATAATCATGACACTGCACTCCAGCCTAGGCAACAGGTGAGACACCATCTCAAAAAGAAAAAAAAAAAAAAGTGGAAACAAAATGAGAGTGTCCAAATAATTGTCCTTAAAAAAACAAGGATGCACAAATATTTTTTTCATGTTCATGTACCTGAAATTATGAGGATATTATACACATCATGTGAGATGGGGCTACCATGAAGATAGCCTCTATAAAGTCAATGTCTGTAGTAATATCCTAATGAACAGTCTTCAGCTTTGAAAGCAGCTTTGCTACAGACCTATTGGCAATTGATTAGAACATTCCTACTGCAACAGAAAGTGCTCTTTATTTGAAGAGCCTCACTAAAACAAAGTCTCAGTGTTATAAGATTACAATGCAACTGTATCAAGGTTTTCTTACAATAATGTCATTTGAAGGCCACACTAGTACATTAGATGTAATGTTCATAAAGAGGGATCTAGACTACATTATGAGTTATGTATGTGTACATATTTCACATATTTATTCATATTTTACATATGTATACATTTTTATATATATCACACACACCCAAAATACATGTATACACACACACGTATGTATATGAGAGAAGAGAGCGAGAAAGAGAAAAGGAAAGATTTTAAGGAACCGGAGACTAGCAAGTCTAAATTCCATAGGGAAGACAGCAGATCAGAAATTAAAGTTAGAGTTGATATTGCAGTCTTAAGTGAAAAATTCACAAAGCAGGCCAGGTAGGCTAGAAACTCAGGCAGAGTTTATATGTTACAGTCCTGAGGAAAATTCCTCCTACTTCAGGAAACTTACATCTTTATTCTTAAAGCTTTCAAGGGGTAGCGTGAGACTTACCAAATCAACTGGCCAAACCAAAGTTTGGCTGAGATAAAACATAAAATAAGCCACCATAAAGACTAAATGACGGTGAGAACAGTTATACTCAGCAAGACCCCCCAAAATTCCCTTAAAAATAGAGTTACAATCTTTTTGGGCATTTAGGGGCTGAATTGTCAGGGGCTGATGGAAATATTGCTAATCAACTGAGATTTTGGTGCAGATAGTACTGGATTCACATATCTCTTTATGTGGAATTGTTCTAGTCTATGTCATTGTCCATGACGACAGTTTTGAACTTATGTGAAACTTATTTCAGTAAACCTACTGATAGGTTGATCAATTATACTTTCTAAGGTACATAATCTCACTTAAAATCCATCTAAGAAATCATATGAAACATTGGTATATTAATGTGCATTTGAAGAAGTGGTCATAATATATTTCTAATCCCTATGAGAAAGGTACTAGCACTTAAAGTTGGTTTTAAATATTTTATAATGACACTCTATAGCTACGGAATATTTTTTGTCAATCTACATGTGATTGATTAAGATTGAGTTTAAAAAATTTCAGATAGTTCATGGCACATGTATCTAAATAACATTTTTCCAAGTCATTGGATACCTAGCTTGCATTTTCTGTATTTTTGGCATTCGTATTGGTTCAGCCTTGAAAGTTAAGAATGTTAATTGATATTATGTAATAAAATAACAATTTTAATTATTTAATATTTTTCAAATACGACCAATATTACATTTATCCAAGTAAATTTTTAGTAATTAATTATTTTTGAACATTTTTGACTCTTAAAAATGTCTTTCAAGTGTTTATTTCTTTTTCATTTTCAATTATTTGTCATTGGTATCATTGTTTTGTTAAATCTTTAAAGTGTTTTTGGCATGAGGTATTACAGAGTCATTCATTCAGTTATTACAGTAAAGTTTTTATGTCATCAAAGTTACTATATTAAAAACAAAAATAACAACTCAATGTTATGCTTCAGTATGTGCTAATGGAAATATACATGTCATAATAGTACCCTACTTACTCTTCTAAAAATATTTGTACTACTATGCACAAATTTATAAAGACAATTCCCATTCACTTAAAAAAATGGATGTTGAAATAAACCGCAGAGGCAATGATAAGAATGTGTTGCTGTCTGTCGCTCAAAGTGAAATTCCTGATATGACACTCCCAGGTGGTATGGGCAGGCAGACCCTCTAATACCTGCCTAAAATATAAATAAAATATGTGCACAATAATTCCCATGCTAAGCAGTGTAAATATCATTTCTAACTAATACAGCTCCTAAAAATTAATGTCTTACAGTTGACCTTTAAGCCCAGTGGTCCGATGGGAAGATAATGCTAATTAATAATTTGATTCTTCTATGAGGTGTTATAAGACTGGCAACTATTCACTCATTTGGAACACCCAGCCTAGATTAAAATGGTAATCTCTATGTGCAAGGTTAAAATAAATACTAAAATTAATAAAACCACAGTAGAACCATGTGTGGTTTCACATCCAGTGACAGAATATAAGTGAATACCAACACAGTTGGGAAGTAGAATAATCTCTTAGTGTAAATACATTATACAATTGTGAAAAAGAATACTTCCAATGTTCTGGACAATGCTAGGTAATTCTACTGACTTCTGTCTTTTGATTCTTGCCACATATCTTTATGATTCCCATTTGGGTACAATTTCCCCAGGGATGTAGACTGAGATTCCTGTTGTTCCTATATTCTGAAACTGCATTTCAGATACTATGACTAGATTCCGGCAATGACTTATCTGCCTGAATAAGATGAAAGGGTTTTTTCAAAACCCCGTTAACCAATTTCAACCATGACTGCGAAGTTCTGCAGGATGACAGATATGCTGGAGTTGTAGCAAACTTACTCTGATTCAACTATTAATTCTGTTTTTTAATGCTCTGTTTTTTCCTTTACCTGATTCCCTAAAGCCACCTTATTTTCTGACCATTTCTGAAGCCTTCTTGTCTAGTTTCCATCTAATTTGTCAATCACTAACATCATTAATTAAGTTATATATTCATTCAACACCTATTTTTAAGGACTTACCATGTGGAAGTGTACATGTAACTGTCAATTATTATAATTATCTATCATCCTCCATCCATCTATAATTTATCTGGAATCTATCTATCTATCTACATTTCTAAGTACCTATCATTTTCTAATACTTTCAAGTTATGAAACATATAGTTCTTCTTTATTTTGTATCGAAAGATGGCATCTACTGGTGATATTTAAAATTGCTACTGAATTAAATGAAATTCAA